>OX637482.1:11258604-16058604 GCA_951800055.1 Cenopis cana | reverse complement strand
GTGATTTATATGTCATAAAACTGAATTAATATTATGTCCTGGAAAATAAAAATATAAAATTAATTTTATTATAAAAGTAAGTAAAAACACTCGAGTAAAAAGTCATCATTTCATTGGTATGCTTGCTATGTCGATGTCATTCTCCATAGACTATACAAGTATTTTCATTGGTTAATTGTTTAGAAAAAAAAACTTTTAGTCAACAATAGCCAATCCCAAAATAGTAACGGCCGCCGCTTTGATTTGACTAGCGTAATATACAACAAATTTCAACGACAAAAAAACGAATCGGCAAGATTTTGTGCTGCGTTTCTTACCGCTATTTTATTAGTGTATAAACTATATAACTTCCGTTTCTCTTCACAAACTATGTTTATAATATATACTTTATCTAAATAAGTATAAAAAACATTTACAATTAAGTCTTAGAAGGTTAATCTTTTACGAATTAAGAGCAAACTCGACTTCAAGTCGGGCGTCGACCGGTCCATCCCTCCTACCGTAACCGCCGGCGACTCCGCCGCCTGGCCTGTCAGTCGCAATCTTCATTTTGTATCGGCGCCTCGCGCGGTCTCGGAACGCGGGTGCATTTATAAAAGTGTTGTGAGGTGCAGTGTCGGTCGGCGCGACCGTTTAATGTGGTTTTTAGTTTTGGTTTATCGTAAGTCGGGGCGCGCGGCGTGATCGGTCGCGATGGTTGACATGGATAGAAACGACCCAGAGCTGCGGTATCTGTCGGTGGATCGGAACAGCTTCAATGACCCGGCCACTCAGGCGGAATGGACGCAGAAGCGTTTGGTATGGGTGCCGCACGAGACCCAGGGGTTTGTGGCCGCGGGGATAAAGGGGGAGCGAGGAGACGAGGTCGAGGTGGAGATAGCGGAGTCGGGGAAGCGGATGCTGGTGCAGATAGATGATATCCAGAAGATGAACCCGCCCAAGTTTGATAAGGTGGAGGATATGGCGGAGCTCACGTGTTTGAACGAAGCCTCGGTGCTGCACAACATCAAGGACAGATACTACTCCGGTCTCATCTATGTAAGTACCTCAAACATTACAGTAATATATAGATCAACCTCAAATTTTGTTTTCTACGGGTATTACAATTGATGTTTTCTTGCCACGCTTTAGTCCACAAGATTAAGGTATGATTCCGTTGCCAACTGCATATAGCAACAGCATGTTCCGCCACACTCCAAATTGAACCTCAATAAAAATACAAAATAGTTCAGAAACGTAATGTAGCGAGATATAAGCAGAGGTAGACAACAGGTGGTCTTATCACTAATGAGCAATCTCTTCTGGACAAGTTTCATGGATCAATAAAAATTATCTATTTCCAATCCGTTAGTCAATCCCAAGCTATGTATTCCTCAAAGAAACTTATTAAATGTTTCATGCTTGGCAACATAATGTTTTCCTGTTGGCTATATTTAGCTATGGGGGGCAAGCAAGGAAAACTAAGTCTCAATAAACTTTTAAAAGCAACTAAATAGGATTCACGTATTAATTGTCACTTCGGGCGACATGTAAAATAAAGTTATAACATGTCTCACGAAAGTTTAAATTCAACTAAATAGGAATTTAATATTTGCCTAACAAACTGTAATGTGTAGGTATTCTATAAATTTATATGCTAGGAGAGTGACAACTTCAAGTTAAAATGATTCATACATCAAACAGTGAAGTCATACTACATTTTTTGTTCTTGTTCATATGTTTACAAGTAAGAGCTTTTTGTTTAGGCCTAATTTAGTCTTTTTATCATAATTTTTTAATGTTCAGAGGTCCAGGTGGTCAGAGGTGTAACGTTTAGCACAAAATCAAGATGTGCTAGGTTTTAAATTAAGTGAAAAAAGTCACTAAATAATTTATTTAAAACACCTCAGCATTTTTAATTCATAATATTCATATAACTACTTAACCATATAAATTTAGAAATAAAGGAAAAATTGAAAAACTTAGGCACAGCAGGATTCGAACCTGCACCCTCCCGGCACTCCCTGCAATTTGTAGTTTGTGTTAGCAGCGTTACTGCTTAATACAAAATTAACTTTCCCATATGTTTGTAACCCGGCCATATTACATATCCTTTAAACACTAGGGTATTAAATGATAAGTTATGTCTATGTCTGTAATAAAATATGCTAGCTCCTAGTTCTTAGCTTTTCACATTAATAATTTTAGTTTACAACCTTCCTTGGATGCTGTTCATTTACCATGATTATTACCTGTTTCAGTTTATGCTCATAAACATATTGATTCACTTATAAACCAAGTGATACAATGTACATTTTACTGTTATGTTTCTAGGTTGCATAATTTATACTGTTATTCATTAGTCATTGTCATGACTAGTGTTCGGAGTTTCGGTGGCAAATTTCACAGAGGTAAATGGAGTTGCCTAACAATTTTTTTGATTACCGATTAAATGAGTAATTTTGCATAATTCTCCTTATAAATTATCTTGCGAGCATTACCTACTTATACCACGATAACACAGGACTACTAATAGCACAAGTATGTAGGTAAACATTGTTTAATAAAATTATTTATTTTTACTTATTACATACGTACAAACATGTCATCTAAATAGTTGGGACAGTATAATGTTTGTACCTGCCGCCATTTAATGTCATACTAAGTACTTCAGGTAAATGAATAATTCATTTATTCAAATCTTAAAAAGTTAATCATAAAACGACGACCGCTTTAGCTTAGTTGGTAGTGACCCTGCCTACGAAGCGGGAGGTCCCGGGTTCGAATCCCGGCCGGGGCATTTATTTGTGTGATGAGCACTAATATTTGTTCTTGGGTCTTGGATGTCTTCTATGTATTTAAGTATTTATTTATCTATATAAGTATGTATATCGTCGCTTAGTACCCATAGTACAAGCTTTGCTTAGTTTGGGACTAGGTTGATTTGTGTAAGACTATCCACAAATATTTAAAAAAAAAAAAGACTCCATTACCCACTGTGTGAAATTTGCCACCGAAACTCCAAACACTAGTCATTACCTAGATTGGAAATTCTAAATAAGAAATTATATGTATATAGTAAAACCTCATTAACTCCTAATCTGATGGGCAACAGATTTTATTCCAAGTATAAGTTTAATGATTTTTCAGACACCTGGCCATAAAGCGGCAATTACCGCACGCTCCGCGCGCGAAGAATCTTACTTCCTGGCCAGGGGTGACATAAAATTTTGTTCTTATCACGGGCGGCAATAAAGAAAGCCACAGATCGCATATTTATCACTCTTGCCTTCGGCTCAGGCATCAGATAACTGTGATCTGAGAAATTCTTTGTTTTACCGCCCTTGGTAAGTAATATACTATTTTCAGTCAACACAGCCTATGCTGTTGTCATACAAGACAGTCCAATAATTGCTTTGAGAAATATAATTGCTACAATTAATTTTTATTTACAAAGAAAGTTATGGACATGTGCCACTTAATTAACTGTACTCATTAAGATCATTTTAATTTAATTAATTGTGTGCTTGATTCAGATAATTTAATTGAAATTGATCAGATAATGGACATATTGGAATTTTAGGACAGTTATAACTGTAATAAGTAATTTCTTTGACAGATTGTATCAACAACCTTTACAACCAAACAGATCCACAATACAATTTAAGATGATAAATTGTAATCTCAATAATTTTACCAACCAAGTTTAAATGTAATAAATGAGCTTTATTCTGAATGTAGGCCGCACTTTTAGAAGTCAAAATTTACTAGCGTTTTTCAAAAGAAGGGTTTAGTTTTGTCTATCGTTATGAATTCTCTAGCAGTTGCTCAACACACTATTCCCGTAGTCTATCTATATAAGTATAAGGTTATAAAAGTTTTATCTGTCTATATAAGTATGTATATTGTCGGTTAGTACCCATAGTACAAGCTTTGCTTATTTTGAGACTAGGTTGATTTCTATCAATCACAAATCTTATATATCTTCTCGGGGACAAGCAAATCCGTCTAGCTAGGTCTCATGCCCGGGAAAACGAAAACGCCGAGCAAAACTCAGTCGCCCAGATATTACATATCGATAGTTGAAACTCAACACTCAAGGGAAGGCAAGAGATGGTGCAATTCTACCCTAACACCGCAGATGGATGAATGGATTATCACGATATATTAACTTTAATTTAACACTCGTATATTATTCTCATATACACTCGCGGTCAAAAATTTCGGGTCACCCTAGTTTAAATAGCCTCACTAGGTTTTGTTGAATGTTCTACACTCGTTTTCTTTCTGCGTATTGCCCAACTGTATTAGCAATTTCCGGGGTCCTATCATAAAAATAGCAATGTACAAAAATGACGATTTACGCGATATCTCGCTCCGTTAACGTTGTTTTTTTCATGGGTTTTTACGAGTCCGATTTAAACTTGGAAACGTTACTTTTTTGGCTGTTACTTTTGCAGTATGGATGTAAACCAACCCGTATTCTTTGTCCGTGAGTGTAGTTTTGTATGTTTTATATCTACTCAGGTACAACATTCACCCGCTTATCACTTTTCTTATCAGCTGGCTTCAAGACTGGAACTGGTATTTATATTTATAATACAGGCCACAAATTTTGCCCTACATATAATCATATGTGCAGTGACTCATTATCATCTTTTGAACACACACGTTAAAACAATGTCTACATAGGAGAGGGCATTCATTTTAAGATTGCTTTTACTCTACTGTCGTTTAATACGTCATGCTCATCAAACAACACTATCCCAAAAAAAGGCAAAATGCTCAAAGATCTACTTGAAATAACTTCCAATATATGACGTAATCTTGCTTACGCAATTTAGTTTAATTTGTGAAATACTGATGTGAATTGATATGCGAGTTCATTGCAGAGCACAGAGTCCAATGTCTTTTACAGTCAGCAATGACTAGATTTCGTTGCATTTTTACGCAGCGTCAGTTAATTTGCGGATCCAATTTCGCTTGCTAAACGCTGTAGCGGGCAGGTTTTTAGAAATCCTGACCAACCAGTACCCTTACCATGAGTTTGCAATGTTTGCATTACCGTACTCGCTAGCGACTGCGTAAACGATTTAGTATAGACAAAAGTACAGCGCCTCTGGCGGTTACGCAATAGAACTAAGAATCGCCATACAAATCTTTTACGCAGTCACTACCTCGCTTGCGAGTACGGTAATGCAAACATTGCAGGCTCATGGTAAGGGTAGTGGCGTTTTACGTATGTGACGTGGGAGTGGCACAGACATTGGCCATGGTCTAAGAAAACAAGGTCTGACAATCCGGATCGTGACACAAGTGACGTCATTGTCGACGAAACACACTTACCTCCGCATACCATCGATAGACTGATGCCGTAGCTTGTCAAGTTGTCACCCACACTAATAAAATAACCGATTGTACCGGATTGCCATACCTGAAGCACACATATAAACCTTCCTCTTGAATCACTCATCTATTTAAAAAAACCGCATCAAAATCCGTTGCGTAGTTTTAAAGATCTAAGCATACATAGGGAGAGACAGCAGGAAGCGACTTTGTTTTATACTATGTAGTGATGACTGATCATTATATTGGCCATCATCATCATCCTAGCGCAGGAGTTGGCAAAGGCCCAGTTGCGGATCTTCGATGTCTCTTCAATAATATATTGAAGAACCTGAAACAGGTATTTTTAGGAATTTTGGCTCTGGATTTCCCAATAAACTCTGGTTTAAAAGTTTGCCGATCCGTGTTCTAGCGGTTTCCCTGTTGTATCCTAAAGGAACTTGGCGTAGGCACTAGTTTTACTAAAGCGAGTGCCATCTGACCTTCCAACCCGATGGGAAAATATTTGGTTGTGGTTAGACCACCGGTCGTACTTCACGATAATCACGATGTTGTTGTTTATACTTTGGTATACTAAAGCAACTCTTGAAAATCAACGCATGGTGAGTGAGTATGAGATGTCGATTTTAATTATTTATTCACAGTGATTATTCTCTGGCTCTATAAAATATTTCTACACAAAACCCATTAAATCATAGCCACAACGTTTAATTTTAGCACCAGGCTTGCATAACAGCGAGCGGATAATACAAACGTGTTTATCAGAACAATCGACCGGACCAACGTCACCGTACGAACCTAAATGGCGCCGAGCTAAATCCAAACGTCGTATCTCACTATGGGATCCATATGGACTTACGCCTTTTCCTTTTGAAATACTGAGTACTGCCTCCTGGTACGCGCACCTTTGTTATTTAAATGTAAGGATTTCACGCACCATTAAGTTCGCGAACATTGATTGATGGGCATCGTACCTTAGCCAGGAAAATCGGAATGTCTGGTTCGTTTTACTCAAACCCCAACAAAACTCACTACTTGACATTTAAGCCCCCTGTAGTATGTTTTTTGTAAGATGTTGGTTGTTTAAAATGTCTGCTCTGCGAATGATGAATTTTAAAATAAATATGGTTAGTCCGGTCTGTTACCCATTCGACCGTTGTTGACACTGGCCGTTTCGCATATGTCATCTCGTCAAGCCTTAAAAATCCACTTATCCAGTTAGCAATATTGTCTTCAAGCCCCTCCTAAGTGTCAAAGTAAATAATATGATTCTATGTAATTACAGTTGGTCATTTATGTATCATGTACATGTAGGTTAAGTAAATGTTCGTTAGTAAAATGTCGTAACATGAAGACAATGGTAAGTAAATTATCTTGAAGGGGTACTTGAGCTGTCGCTGGTGATGCAAGTGCATCCGAAATGTCAGTGAGATCATCTAGGTCACTTCATATATGATGACTTACAAGATACTTTCTTGTTAATTATTACTCATTAGATGTTAATCACATAATTAAGTAGGTAACTATGGCTGTTAGTTATGAATATTATGAGATAGATACTTGCTCAGTGATTTCATTATAACGTTGACTATGACAACATGTACGGTGAATGGAAATTTAATACAAATGGAGTACATAATACGACTTTAGTATTCAATTTGTGTTGAGTTGGAAACTTAGGACAGATAATTAGTTTACTCAAGAAATATTTCATTACGAATTTAATCGTGTTTGTTCAAATGTGCCAGTTTGTTCATCTAGATTCTAGTGTATCTAACTGCCAATTCGTAGTTACTTGCAAAGTTGCTAAACTTAATGAAAAATTAAATGAATTTGCTAACTAGATATTTTTTCTCATAGTAATTACATTGACGAATCCACAAAAGCCCAATTCATTGATCTGTCTCAAACTCCGAGCAAAAACAACCGGTTTTAATTTCAATTTCTTCATCAAAACGAACTTCTTGTACCAGGCGAGCATAAACAGCAAGCAGACGTGTTTCGTCTACACGGACCTTCGATGTGTGAACTCTGGTCAGCCGGCCGATTAGCGTAGGCGACTGATTAGAACCGAGGGTTGAACGTAGAATGTTCATTTGACGTTAGTCGGGTTTTCAAACGTTTGGGCAAAGCGTCGTGCTCGAGATGAATGTCAAGGTGAGGCGCGCCGCGCCCGGCCGAAACGGCCCCGGCAGTCATTGACCTGGCGGGGAGAGAGCGGGGATGCGGCCCACGCGAATATACGCTACGTGCGTTTAACCTCCACAGATGTTATAGCGCCTTGGTACTTGTGGCAATCTTCGCCTGATAGTCCTTTCCACGTGAGGGATCTAACCTCGAATCCAGCTTCAATACATATCCAGATCGTAATTCACTCTTTAACATTGATGTACCTTCATACCTTGATGGAGAATAGTTAGCTATTCATCAGAAACAAAAGCGTAATCAAAATAGCCTATGCTTAAAATTCGCTGCCAAGATTCAAACGTTGAAATTCATACGTTCTGTTGGTATCCATCGCAAGTCACGTTTAGCGTCGATAACTGTGTGTGAGTCACGTATTAGGCCGAACATTTATTAAACAAGGTGCTTATGGGCATCTGGTTGGCTTTTATGCTATGTTCTTCTTTAGGCATATAACTAGTAACTGTTTTGGTCCAAGCCGTATCCATATCCTAAAACCTACTATAATAATATACCTACATGTTTGTAGTTATGTATTTATTCCATTTTTATGGTTTTGTCATAAGTTCATAACACAGCTAAGCTGCATATTGATTCTAAATTCGGACGCAGAAGTCTGCAATGGAATTTCATATAAACATTGCAGGCCTGCATTAGGTAACGAAACGGCACTGCAACAATTCGATACATCAACGTGCACGTTAAAAGTAAAGCTGTTACGGAACTTACCCATAAAATTAAAACAATAAGCCTAACGAATCGGCCGGCTTTCCTTGCCATTCTCATATCTTAATTGCGTTGTTTCGAAATGTGAACTTTATTTAATAGATCACAAGGTTGTTTCTACAATTACTCGACTAATAGATGGGATCTTGTGAAAGTACGTTGTTAAAATCTGCGCGTGGGGCATCTAAAATAGATGCTGAGATCGACAGCTCAGTTGCTTGCACGTTGGTTAGCGATATAATGTTTTAGGTAGGATGTAGTAGATATGAGCGCCGATAGGTGTTTGGTCGGCGGCGGCGCGCCGGTCAAAATCGATCGGCGGCGGCGGCGTATCGGCGGCGTGGCCTTGAAAGCACTTGTTGTATATAAAACACTAATAACTTTTAGTTAAAAGGACCGCCCGGGATCGTAGCTGGTGCGGGAACATAAATTAAATATTCATCTCTATAAATTGCAATGCTTAATGGTGCAATAGGTAGGCAGACTTCCGCAAAGAGTGCCTGCCAGGCCTGAGTTCAAGGTCGTGCCCGCAAATTTGGAGCTCGAAGGGTTCGCTCTAAGAAGAGGGCATTTAATTTCGCCGCCAAGCCTTGCTGAAATGATCCGTACCTATGGCTCGTTTTGACCACATCAAAAGTATAGAGACCTAATAAGTAGCCTACCCTCCAGGTAGTAAGCAGTTCTGGTCTTTATCCAAATCGGTCGAAACCAATTTCTGTCGTCCGATACTTCCTCCTATCTCCTATGCTGAAATCTGATGGCTCGCTGGCTTTCACCGCATTAGAGAAGTCCAATCTTTCCGCCTCTCCATTTGCCAGTAGTTCTCGTATAGTCCGTACAAAACTCTAAGGCCAAATTCTGTCAAACGAACGCAAGCAAAAAACGACTAAGAGCTCTGACTGTAAGGTAGCCTTACAGTTTTGAACGTACTATACCACCGTCAATACCTCAATATCGAAGCACTACAGTCTAGACGTGACCAACGCTAGTGGGCCTTATGGTATACTTGCAAGGGTTCTGCTTCTGAAATACTGTGTTCCCGAGTTGTCTCCTATTTTTACCCTCTTGGCATTCTTGCTTGCCAATGTGCAACCAGTGCCTAACAAGTGTAGTCGTGCCGATCCCTATAATTTTTGACACATCGTCCTCTCCTCTATACTCTCTAAGGTTATGTACGTAGAGAGTTCTGAACAGTAAACTGCTGACTTAGCTTGAAACTAAAAACCTCCTCAGTGATCGGCCATATGGCTTTCGCCAGCGCCGTTCCACTGGGGATCTTCTTGTGTATGTCACGCAGCACGTACTACTGAGGCTATCGTGAAACACGATGAGGCTCTTGCCGTGTCTCTTGCTTGACATCTCAAAGGCTATTGAGAGGTTTTGTCACGCTAATCTGCTTCTTGCATATCCCTTCAGTTTTAGCCATACTAACTTGCTGCATTCGGCTCAGCGGATCGCAGAGCCAGGAGACTTATTGGCGGCTGTACTGTACGGTAGTAGAAAGAAACTAAGGTGCAGAACCTAACACATAGAGGCAAAATGGCCTGTCTATAGATGTGTGTCTCCTACAAGTTGTACTTCGCCGAGTGTGCTTAGGAGCTCCATAAGCTCATACCGCCTTCCACCTTCTTCCATCGAACATCCAAACGTCGTCGAAATTGCTCTTATACGAACAAAGCTCTTTTCATTATCTTTTAGTATGCGCACTGCTAAGGTTTGGAACGTAAACAATGTTCGCGAGGTCTATAAGCTTACAGAGCCACTATTGTACATGGGCTACAACGCGCGCGGGATTAAGGATGCCGCGCCGATGCCACGCCGGTGGCGCCACATCGGCGGCGGCGGCGCGAAGTTTTCATCGGCGGCGGCGGCGCGCCGGCGCGGCGCTCATAGCTAGGATGTAGTCCCATAATGAGATCCTAAACATAACTGTATGTTCGTGTGAACATTTATTAATATTTAATATACGTACTGAACTTGATACTCTTGATAGTTCTTAGTACGAACCAGAATGAGTCATGAGGATACCATTATTTTACACTTCTGCATCATCAATTTATCATTATAGAAAAAAAACTGTTAAAGTTGTTGCGTTACACTGAATTGTAAAATTTGAATGCTGAACCTCCACGTAAAGATGTTTCGAAGTTACATACAGACGCATAAATATATCTAATTACCGTACTGTCTTCTCGAATATCCCACGGTTCGTAATAATTGCCATACGATTAAAAAAAATGTAATTACAATACAAATACTCTTTATTGCACACCTCAAAAAGAACACAAACACGAAGTGATCAAGATATGTCTTCGCTCGTACCACTCGACATTAAAGTCATGTATACATGTAATTTTTTATATATTAGGTATCCATTTTAAGTATTTTTCTTGTTGGTTGTATATATGATACCTTCTAGAATAGTTGGTTGTATCCAGCACAAATGTCTGCCAGAACATAAAACCTTGCAATATAAAATTCGAATTCAATATAAAATTTTATCACATGTTATCTACATGTGATAAAATTCATATTGTCGTTTAATCGTGATACAAACCAATATCCTGTATCATGTTATTCAATTCCTCATTTGCATCGCTATCTAAAATATTTTATGATCCACAACATAGCTTATAGATTCGAAACTTGCTAATTATCTGATAACTTATTTCTGACAATGGTCAAATCCGTTTAATTGCGCATGACAAAAGGCACAATGACAAAAGTTGTATAAACCTTATCCACAACGCAGGCTTCGTCAATTTCACCGACGACAGGATCAGCATCAGTAACAGGCTTCGTCCAACAATGCATGCGTTGCACAGATTGTAAATCCACAACAGGTTTCGTCAGCCTTATGCTAAAAAAAACGCATCAGATTACTCCTTACTTATTTCTTACTTATGAGATTTATTTCTTACTTATGTTAGTCATTTATGAATGTTGTCGACAAATACGTTATGAATAACAATTCAATTACTGTTCCATTTAAGTAAGAATTGTAATCATAAATATTTCCTGCTATTTTTTTATTCCTAAAGATTGGTGGGAGTCTAGTCGAGATCGGGGCTCGTGGAAGAGAAAGAGGGAGGCCTTTGCCCAGCAGTGGGACATTCTAGGCTCTTAAATAATAATAAATAATATATTTTTTTGGGGGTCGAAGTTGCACCACGTCCGTAGGGAAAGTACCCACCGCTACCCTACACGTGACTCCTGGGTGGTACTAAAAGTGCAACAAAAACTGGCAACCGTACTGCTTCTCGAAGATCTCACGGTTCGAAATAAATGCTTTACGATAAATAATAATAAATATTTTATTCCAATATTTGTAATACCTAATACAGCAGCCACGTATTAAGAATAATCAAATTACAGTATACAACTGTAGCAAAACTATTAATTTCAATGTCCTTCCTGTCCTCCTCCAAAATTCATAAATAAAATCATATCTCTACATTTCATGGGTGTTTTCTGGTATTTAGAAAGTGTTACTGACGAGAGTAAAATGTTAGAACTATGGTGTTTTTTTTTAAGTATTGACAAACCACATAATGATTAAATATATGGTTTATGTGTACGATAGTCAGTAACAATATAAGCAATAAGAAAAAATAATATAAGCAATATCGCATAGTATTAAGGCTTTGGTTATAGGTCCCATTCCAATTACTGTAATATCCACAAACAATCTCGGAGTCAATTTCAAGTGCCCTCTTGAATATACATTTCCATACAATTTCGATGAGTTGTCCTAACCTCCCCGCGCTCCCCATTGCGAACGAACCCAGGGGAGACAGGGGAATGAGGACACGGTGAATGAAACATTGCAGTACATTAACTCAAATGCTGCTAAAAGTGTGATAAAAGTAATGATGATGTTGATGTTAAGATATATCGTCGGATGACTACTTAAAATAAAGATCGTAATATCTCAGCAACGTTGCAGTACTAAGATACGAGGTTTCTTACAGTAATGGCAGATGTGATTGCGTTTTGGTTGTCAGGTTGTCACCCGGCAATATCATAGACTAAACTTCCTTGTCAAGAAATTCACGACCGTCTTTCTTTACCTATAATACTTTACGATTTTTTTAGAAATTAGGATTGTTGCGTGTTACTTTCAATATCCGCGTATTTAACTTTTCGATGTTTGCTAAGCCTTAATTTGACAAAAAACACAGACCACTTCCAGACTAGCTGACAATGAGTAGATAGTTCAAATGATTCTGGTCAGCACAGAAATAACAAAATACGGTCAAATCTCAGACACTGTCGAATTAGGTGTTAAAATATGTAATGTATGTCGTAAACGATTTAGTTGCAAATTTCGCATACTCATGGTAAGGGTACTGCTAAATCGTTTTACTGTACCGTGGTCGCAGACAGGGTTTAAACTTTCAGACGTAGACAAATTATTTGTGGTTCCGACGTACAGCTGAAAGGCTCGGGAAATTGTAGTTTATGCTTCAATTTCTGTACCAATATTGCCTCAGATGACGACCGCTTTAGCTTAGTTGGTAGTGAGCCTGCCTACGAAGCTGGAGGTCCCGGGTTCGAATCCCGGCCGGGGCATTTATTTGTGTGATGAGCACGAATATTTTGTTCTTGGGTCTTGGATGTTTTCTATGTATTTAAGTATCTATTTATCTCTATAAGTATGTATATCGTCGCATAGTTCCCATAGTACAAGCTTTGCTTAGTTTGGGACTAGGTTGATTCGTGTAAAAATGTCCAAAAATATTTATTTATTTTATTTAGATAGATATTGGGTCCCTTGTAAAACCTTATTTACACACATCCGAGACTAGCGTCTGAGTTTAATTACATTGAGTGTTCCCTATATTTAATGATTTCATTCGATCTATCAAACCTCGCAATGTACTTACCTAAATGAAAGCAGATTTTTGTGATTTTCTCCTTCTTTAATTGCCATGTCCTAACGGACGTCGGCGACCACCATTGCCATTTCTCTTCTATTCTTACCCATTCTAGCTAGCCCCCGAAACCCTCCCATAGCAAATTTCGCCGTAATCGTTAGAGCTTTTTCCGAGATCCCCGAATTATATATTGTATAAGGATTGCTCTCGTTTACCGAGCAAAAAAAAATATGTAATCGTAAGCAGTCTAAATTGGGACTTTTAGTCTTATGATTACGGTTCAGTTTGGAATGCGGCGGAACGTGTAGTTGCTGTCTGCGATCGGCTGCGGAATTAAAGGCCGGTGCACATTGGTTGCGTGCGCAGCACGTAAGCGTCGACGTGCACGTGCACGTGCGCATTGTAAAGTATGAATCTCCGGATAGTAGATGTCACACCGTGCGCACGCGCACGCACACGTCACGCAATCAGTGCGACATCAACTATGGAGATTCATACTTAACAACGCGCACGCGCACGTGCACGCAACCACTGTGCACCAGCCTTAAACCTTAAACTCCACCGGAGCCAGTTTAAACCCTAATAGCAAACTTACGCGAGTTATGTCAAAAACACTAACCCCCTTATTCATACACAAATGTCAAAGTTAGACTAACGAATTTCAATAGTAAATTAGCTAAAACTATAGACGAAATACATATATTATTTAATTTAGCTTCAGTTCAGATTTGCGTGGCGTCGTTGCATGCGCTATTCTATCTGCAATGCAGAGAAAACTCCACTCCACCCCTCTTCAGTAGACATCTGGACCCGATTCAATTTGATTTACGGTTAACATCGTTTGTGCAAGGATTGTTGTTAACTAATAGAAGCAATGTGAGCTGTAGAACAAGCGAGTGTTTTTTTTTATTTCCAAAAACTGGATTGACGAAAAAATCTGTAATTTCATATTCACAAAATTTCACGGAAATCGGTGAAATGCGACCTGTAGAACAGAACAGCGGATATACGAATAAATTTTGCCCAAGCTGAAAAGGCGACGCTTCGCTCACTGTGTCAATAATCTTCATAAATTTAAGAGCCGAGCTCTTGTCGGTGGGGTAATTTCTATCCCATTATTCTTTCTGCAACTTCATTGAGCTTCTGATAAGACTTAAACATTGATTTTTCTTGGTCCATTAACACTTTCAGTGCCAAGAACTCCCCTGGGGTTTTTCGTCTCGTAGACGCGTAGCGGACGATAATATGCGTTTTCTCGCATGTAGAGGAAAGGAAATTGCGTAGCGCTACGAAAAGCTTGGCAACGAAAGTGTTAAAGCCATAACATACCATTAGATATGCCGTAGACTTATTCGCTTTCATTGCAGGAGTATTATACAGAAAAACTTTGAAAAAAATACTCATTAACTTGCATCTTTGTTTATACAGCCTTGGCCAAAAGTGTTGAGCACCCCTTATTTTCCTTTGTAACTTATAAGAAAAATATTATTTTTTAACTACAAAAATGCACATTGACGTAAAATATGAAAAGGTACTTTAGATAATATCATTTCGAAGTAGCTATTGCTAACTGAAGACTAAAAATAGACGGGTTTGCAATAAAAGGACAAATTGCATTTTTATCCGTGCAATTATCTTTAACGTCAACTAAAGTAGCTAGTTTTTGAAAGATATTTAATTTTCTTTAATAAAAGGATATGAAATGCTTGATTGAAAGTTTAACTTTTAGGCCAAAAGTGTTGAGCACGTACAAAAACGTGTGAGTGCTCAACACTTTTGGCCTGATGTTCTTTAGTATATACCTTTTCATATTTTACGTCAATGTGCATTTTTGTAATTAAAAAATAATAGTTTTTTTTATAAGTTACCAAGGAAAATAAGGGGTGCTCAACACTTTTGGCCAAGGCTGTAAATGAAGTAATCGCTTCGCTTGTAAATTTAGAACGGGAATATTGTTTTCTAAACGGTCGGTGATATAACGTACGTTTTCCATTCGCACGTCAGTGGAATGTATTTGTATAACTATGACTTCATTCATACAAGACTGTTTTCATAAAAGTGCCAAGGTGTGAAGCCATGAAGCTCAAATGTTGATACAAACATGACCGTACAAATATTTTCAAACTGTGCTATACATGTATTTCAGGACCAAACTAACTAACTAACTGGGCTGGCACGACGACCCAAAATGACTCTTGGCCTCCAACACAAGAGCACGCCACTTTGCTCGGGACCAAAGCTTACATTTTGCAAATGTTTGCCTTGAGTGACCCCTGAGGTGTAACTAATTTACGATGGAATTCCAACAGAATCCAATGACCTCTTTCAGACCATTCCAGTGAATGATCAAGTCTTCAAGCAATTTTTGTCTTGCTCAATAATTATACCTCACATTACTCCACCTCCTTGAAAAACGTGAACCACGATCTCTCCGCGCACTTAGGTATAAATCTAAATATGAATGAAACCGTTGTACGGTGAATATTTCAAGATACGATATCTGCGATTACACTAGGCAACATACAGACAGCACTGACACTTATGTGGTTGCAATAATGGTTATTTCAGTTTGTGTTAACACGTGGCCGGTTGTATTGTATACGTACCAGGGACCCGCCCGGTATCCCCTTCGAGGGTTTTTGAACGGGTTTTTAGTAAGGCTTTGCTTACCCAATCCGTTGCCCTTCAAACCCATTCATTTGGCTTTTAAAGCGCTTTTAATACGGTATCCCCTTCAAGGGGTTTTTGAAAGGGTTTTTAGTAAGACTTCGCTTACCGAAGTCGTTGCTCTAAAAAAACCCATTCATTCGGCTTTTAAAGCGCTTTAAATATGGGTAAGCCGTTCAGTTAACGAATATCAGATATTTTTACTAAGCGCTTAAAAAGCCTTTCGAAAAGGCAACAGTTTGAAGGGGTTTCCCTTTCCACGCTTATGCAATTTTCATCCTTTTACTGATGACAATAAGAGCAGTAATTGCAAATTTACGTTTGTCGACTGGATGACTGCCGGCGCCGTCGGCACAGGTGCCATAAAACGCCGGCGCCTTTGAAATACCGCTAAGTTGCGATTTAAAAATACCTTATCACATTGCAATACGGTTTCCTTTGGCATGGCGAAGGGCCGGAACAAGTTGAAGCGTGCAATTTATCGAACGGGCCGACTTTTCTGCAGTTGTAACATATTTAAAAAGTAGTGTTCAAATAACAAATGCTGATTCTGTTAATGCAAATACTTTTTAGGGTTCCGAAACCGAAGGCTCTAATCGGAGCCCTATTGCTGTCACTCACGCATCCGTCCGTCCGTCGATTGTCACAAAATTTTGTTCCTAACAATTTTTTAACTTCCCGTTGACCTATGAACTTGAAATTTGGTGATAATGTTTATTATTTTACCAACAAATACTAATATATATATTGATAAATGAGGTTTTTCCTTTGAAATTTTGCGGATGGTTCGGAACCCTAAATGTGCGAGTGCAACAAGCACTTAGCTGGGTTTATTATGTTAATTAATTATTAAGGTACCTAAAAAATATAGATATACTCACGGATTAATGCTTGGATTTAGCAAAAAAAAAATCGGATGAATGTGTTAGTGTTAATCTCGGTACCGATCTACCGATACCGATGTTCCCCTGAGTGACGAAATTGAAATTAATAAAATGGTTGTTTAAAATACGATAATGAATATATTTTTCCCTAAATTATGAATATAGACTACAACAATATTCAAAATACAAAAAACATTGCATATATAGCAAAACCTTTTAAAATAAAGACATTTTAATTTCCACTGAGTTACATTTTGTACAAGGTGTACGTATACGTACACTATTATTTAAGTAACATAATTTACCTAAAAAACGAGAAAAAGGTACATATTTTTTTTAGTAAAGTGCCATGTAATAGACCGGTTCTATTTGCATGCATTATAAACGAAGAAAAACATTATATTCCACAAAATTATTTTTTGTGAGATGTTAGTAATACCAATATGACGTATAATGCACAATGTTGCCAAATCTTATGTCTTTAAACGAGCAATTCTTGTATATATATTTATTTATTTTGGGGATCTCTGAAACGGCTCTAACGATTTTGATGAAATGTGGTATGTGGGAGTTTTCGAGGACGAGCAATCGATCTAGCTAGGTCTCATGCCCAGGAAAACGCCGAGCAAAGCTCGGCCGCCCAGATATTTTATAACTTTATACGAGCAATTCTTGTATATATCTTTATTTCGGGGATCTCGGAAACGGCTCTATCGATTTTGATGAAATTTGGTAAGTGGGGGTTTTCGGGGACGAGCAATCGATCTAGCTAGGTCTAGTAGGTCTCATCTCCGGGAAAAGGCCGAGCAAAGCTCGGTCACCCAGATATTTATATTTGTTTGACAGCTCATTTTCATGGAAGAGTTAACGTAGTGAAATTGAAGTTTGAGCTTCCAGTGTGAAGAAATAATGTAGAATTATACTACACAAAAAACTATTTAGACTGAAAAAGAACACAGTAAAATAACCGAAGAAAACATTGAAAAATGCCTTAGATAACTCTGTCATAAATCCTAATATCATCGTAAAAATCAACTTTAGTGCTGATTATTTCGTAATTTTCAACGTCAGTTATAATTATGTTCTTTTATGACGAAACCGGTAAAGTGCGTGTCGGGCCACGCACAATGTAGAGTTCCGTAGTTGGTCACCCGTTACATTATGTGGACTAAAAAGTTTGCAAACTTATATTTACCTACTATTTTTTTGAAATACTTAATTAAAACCATTATCTGAGGTACCTACCTCAATGAAAATTGTATGAAAGTTCGGCTTTTAGTCGTTAACTAGTAATGTCTACTCAGCTGTGATCATTTTACTTATAATTTCATTATATAGGGTGTAACATTTAAATCGGTCAGTATAGGAAGTCTGAAACTATAAGACATACGAAGATCTGTTCTTAGGAACGATGTCATAGATTTCAGTAACAAAAAAAACGCAATAGTAAAATCATCACCTAAACGAGTTTAATATTGCATTGAAAACCATGGTTGCCATTTCAAACATCAACTTAATGAAGGGTTATGTTATGAATTTATGATGCATTTTATTCATTTTAGATAGCATCATAGTAACATTTACTTATGAAGTTATGACCATACCTGTGCTAACTCGGAACAAGTTCTAGGGATTTGATATCGATTAAATTAAAATTTTAGTTGCCAGCAATGTATTGCAAAGTAAATTGACAACTCAGTACAAATGACAGCCCTTAGTGTTCTGTTTACTATGACGTTCTCTTAGGCAGTGCGTTACGTAGTACATTGAAGGTGCGGAATTAGGAAATTTAATTTCGCAGTTTTTGGGTTTTTGCTACTCCTAAGCTTAGTGAATCCTCAAATTTTATAAAGGGTCGGCAATGCGCACGTTACTCCTTTAGAGTCGCGAGCGTTTATAGGCTACGGTGTCGGCTTACCATCAGGTGGACCGCACGCTTGTTTGCCACCATCGTAGTATAAATTCTAGTCGACGTAGAATGGCTAATGGAACATATTAATATCAGTTTAAAATTAATACCTGCTTCCCGGTAACGCACTGTATCAATACGTGTGCTCATTGAAAATTCTACTTACGTCACCATGAAAAAAGTAATCAGTCAGTAACAGGAAATTTCAATAACCAACACTTGGTAGCTTAATATCACGCCAACAGATTCTTGAATCAAAAAACGGTTTGAGTAACCTCACAACATTTAGACAGCACCAACATGATGCGGTTTGAATGAAACAAAAATAAATTCACCAACACTTGATATCTAGGGAAGGTACCCTAAAAAAACATGTTTTTCAAGATGTTGTTCTATATTCGTCCGTTTATATTTAGTACCCGTGCCAAATTACAGCTTTATAGTACTAACGGTTTTTGAGCTAAGCTGAAACCGGACGGACGGTTCGACGGACATGGCGAAACTATAAGGGTTCCTTGTTTATTACGAAAACATGACAAGCAAGGATAGCTTTTTTATTGTTCTAACACAATTGGTAACCGGATAGATTTTTGATAAGTGATCCAGTATTCCAAAAAACGATCAAAATAAATATTTACGAAAACTACGCGCAGAGTTCCTTAAAGAGCGGGATGGTTAATTGCAAACTCACGCGTGTTAGAGCGAGACATCTGTAATGGCACTGCAATAAACTAGTACAGAATTCATATTTTAATTATTATCCTTCTTTATGCACTTATAACGCGGCTTTACCGTTACACTGAGTAACTTTTCGATCCAATGAGAAACAAAATTTCTCAGTGGAACTTCACGCTTGTACCTTGAGATACAAAATTTAAGTTATTTTATGTCACACCTGGCCATAAAGTGACCATTATCGCACGCTCCGCGCGCGAAAAAACCCACTTCCTGGCCAGGGGGTGACATAAAATTTTGTACTTACCACGGGCGATAATAAAGAAAGCCTCAGATCGCATATTTATCGCCCTTGCCTTCGGCTCGGGCGTAAAATACCTGCGATCTGAGACATTCTTTGTTTTATCGCCCTGGGTAAGTAATGTACTATTATTATGAAAGGTAACGCTATTTCTATATCAATGAATGATGTTATTAATAACACCACATATAAGAAATACGATAAAATACGATAATTACCTTCTAAAACTCCGTCACTAAATGGAACTAAAAATAGTCAACCAAAAACTCTGCAATGTAAACTCCTTTTGCAACGAAAGCTTTTAGTATACTGACTAACCAACAAAACCAACACGGCATGGATAAAAGAATGTAGCCTTACCAAAATAAAATTGTCTTTTTGGAAGAATTAATCAAAATATCATCGAATAACATTCGTTATTAAATAGGAATCTCTACAGCGCTACTTTTTTGAGCAATATTATACACTAAACATTTAAATTAAAACCATTACAATGATGTAAATATCGATGTATCTATAAACTTTATTGCTAGTCAAATCATATACCTACTCTTACCATACAAAAATCTGCATCTGCAATAAAATGCTGGGACATGGAAAAAATGGCAGTGTTGCTACCTTGTAGATATATTATTAAAAAAAAGTTCCTACGCATTATTGATGCAAAATTATCTATTAACGTATTTAATAGCACAAAAGATACGCAACTACTTTAAAAACATGTCTAAAGTGAATTAAAATGATGGTAGGACATACCAAAAATGCCGCTATACAACGGTAGAAAAATCGCCCGAACACGAAACAAAACAAAACTTCGGCGTCGGCTACCCAAATATTAAAAACTAAAGTGAAACTATTAATTCACGCCGCCGCTCTACGCGAGTTGCAAGTACTTACGCAGCACAGAAAACTGAAGATCTTCCAAAGGGTAAGCGCTAAACTCGTTATGGTTAGCCTTTCCCAAAACTATTCATTGAATGGGCAACCAGCGCTTAAAATTGTCGGAAAGGGATACCCTTATAAAAGCGGTGGTAGCCTCTTTCCTAGTTCTAAGCAAAATGAAGGGGTTACCCCTTCGATTGGGTTAGCAAGACGTTAGGGCTATTCATTGAACGACTAAGCCGTTCAAAGGCTTTTTTCTGGGAAGGGGTGGTCGGGTCCCTGATACGTACTAGGATGTACTGTACCTACGTATGCGAAGGCTATTTCTGGAGCAGTCACGCCGTTGATATGTTCCATGCATTAAATAAATGTTTTAGACGTATATACTCTTTACTATCTTTGATGAATTTATGTGGTGTGGAATTGTGATGTTGGGTCAGTTTGTGGCTCAATCATGCAACAGTATGATTGTAAAACTAATTAAACATACAGAAAACATAACACTTTTATCGTGTTATGGTATTTATATGTAAGTACTATGACTATGAATGATTTAATCATAGACTGACACATCGTTTCTACAAATATTAAGTAACACATTGTGTTATCTGATAATTTTTTCCTCAATAGTGTGTGTATGTAACATATTCGAAATACCAGCACTCTGTATTCCCGGAACCTCCTTGTTTACATTATTATCACGAAACCTTATGACCAGAATAAGTACCTTATATATGTGTTATAATTTTCATATATCAACTATATTTCAAACAATTCTATCCTCGAATGATTTTTAAAACAAAATTGTGTTAAGTAATAGCGTACAAAATCGTTTAGTTTTCTTAACGGTTGGAAATTGACTTGAATTCTTTGTTTTTAGGGTTCCGTTCCGTGCCCCAAGGGTGCAACGGAACTCTATTAGTAAGCCTCCGTTGTCCGTCAATGTGCTGTCAAGTGATGAATCGTATTAGGTACATAAAGTTGTTTCTTATTTACAAAAAATGTGTTACTGTTGCCGCCGTGGCAGCAAATAATAACAATGTAACAAAAATAAGCCTGTGGGGAGGGGATGGGGAATGTGATTTTTTCGAAACTTGTACGATGATGCAGCACCGTTGCAGTACAAGTCCAACTCACACGGTTTTTTCTTTATTAAAATACGTAAATTAGTATATATGTATAGTAAACACAATTCATAGCCTCAGATATTAGACATTTTGTTAATTAGGTATATATATTTCAGATTGCGGTGGCGGTGATATCTGTCATTTGATGATTTACGAGCTCAAAATATATATAGTACTGGGTGTCAGCTGGCTAGAGTGTACCTACCTACCCAACCAATGTGAGATTAAAAGTTCAATGTTTTTTAGGGTTCCGTAGTAAACAAGGAACCCTTATAGTTTCGCCATGTCCGTCCGTCCGTCCGTCCGACCCCCGTTTTTCTCAGTAACCGTTAGTGCTAGAAAGCTGTAATTTGGCATGAGTATACATATCAATGACGCCGACAAAACGGTAGAATAAAATCTTGAAAAAAAAATTTTTTTAGAGTACCTCCCCTACATGTAAAGTGGTGGGGCAATTTTTTTTTCTGCCAAACTCCATCTTGTGGGGTATCGTTGGATAGCTCTTTTAAAAATATTATAAGTTTTCTAAAAGCATTTTTTGATTAAAGAATTGGTTAGCGTGATATTAAGCTTTGAAGTGATAATTTTTGCTATGGTCAAGTGTCCCCCCCCCCCCCCCCCCTGCCAGCTAAACGGTGGCTACTAGGCATGTGAAAAAAATCATGGTAGTAGTATATACGATGAATTTAAAAGGAAAACTATCACAGCTAAGTAGACATTAGTAGTTAACGAGTAATAGTCGAACTTCAGAAATGTACTTTGCAAAAGCAAACTTTCGTACAATTTCCATTGGTACCTTAGATAATGTTGTTAATTCTTTCAAAAACATAGTAAATATAAGTTTGCGAACTTTTTAGTCCATATAATGTAACCGGCCAAGTGCGTGGCCCGACACGCACTTGGCCGGTTTTTATAATAAGACGGTAGCAAATAAGCGTACGGTCACCGCAGCCTATAGACGCTCGCAACTCCAAAAAAGTCACGTGCGCGTTGCCGATCCTTTATAAAATTTGAGGATTCACTGTGTTGACAGCAAAAGGGACAAAAGGGCCATCGCGCATCAGGTTATGTTTTTTTTTAAATTAAAAATGGGATTGCTATTGGCCAGCATCTAGCCACCCCTGGCCAACAAAGGTGACAAAGATGAGGTCGACGGTGAAACGAGCTCACCCAGAAGATGCCTATTCACTCCTGCCTTAAAAAGGAAAGAAGGATGTTGCGTGGAACAGCGGTGTTGTGGCGAAGTATCCCTTTACATGGTGTCTTGGCTTGACTATATTCGCCATACCATTTGTAACCCTCCAAACAATTTAATACATAGCGTTTATGAGCCGTTGCTCAATCAGGTCAGCATCAACAAATTGCGAACGACGTATATACGATTTAGGCGTCGCCATATACGTTGACGGGCGTGCTTCGATTGTGCTGTAATTTATATGACGCTGGATCAAGCCAATATGCCATTACTTATAATTGGCTCTCAGATAAGGCGTGGAGTTCTGTAAAACATTCGCTTATGTGGCAATCTTAGAGTAAAGTATGGCTGGTGTATATGGAAGCGAGTGGTGCGATATATCTTCTGCAAGCTCTCGTAATGCCACTCGTAATTTTCTGTTTAATTCTTCATTAAACTTGACATATTGCCACTAATCTTTAGTTTAGGACATACATTATGCATAGGGTTGCCGTATATGTGGATAGGTAGGTGAACTGAAACCATGTTTCAAACGCTTACAGCGGAACTTTTAGCGGAATAGCAAAGGAATATTGTTGGATTTATCATGGAATTCCGCAAAGTAACGCAACGCCTGATTCAATCTATTATTTCAAACTCAACAACCTCAACTTTGAATCATCAACTCATCCTGACAATTTATTTATGCACCAAGAAAATAGATATACTTACAAGAATACTTACTAAAATCATTAAATGTCTAATAGGAGCGTCTATCGCATTATAAAATATAAAGTAAATAAACCCTAGCCTAGCAACATTAAACTTCATCTCGACTTAGTAGAAAGGAATGACAGTAACTTATTAATTTTATTACTGTCGTAACATTCTACCCGGTAATACCCCTGCATTAACATAAGCATTTCGTTATTGCAAATGTTTTGTCCTCAACGCGAGTGATGCATCGTCGCGGGAGGCTCGACAAAGCATATGATCATCAGCATCCTGACTTGCAACCCGCACATTCCATTAGAACACCTATTACCTTAAAAACAGAGTTAAAATTCGCTTGGATAGTTGCAGAATATTGAACAGCACTTTAGCATAATCAGTTCTTGTCTTTGTCCCGTGATGTTCTTAAGAGACTTTAATTAAACGTTTTATTGCCTAGCGCGAAACGGAATGCTTTTCATTAGCAGACACTTTTTCACATCTTAAATTGAATCTGACGAGGATAAAATGTTATAAAGGCATGCTACAGAAGCTGTTTTTTGCGTCTTCTGCCCCGTCAAGATAACAGTTATGTATAGATATGTAAGATTTTTATGAACAAGTTGTAACCAATAGGTTTTACTTGATGCAATATTGTTAAATGTGTATGAGCTATTCGCGACAGCTACAATATTCGAGTCTATAGGAAAAGACTGTAGTAAATTACCTATCAATGTCAAATCACTGCTGTCGCACCAAATAGCTCATGACATGCTCTTTATGAAGTAAAAGATTACGTGACTGATGATCCATCATTCTGTAGCAATGGACAATGAATGGAGAATAATGAAGAAACCGTATGCGTCAAAGCCTTACCAGTAATCATTCCTCAAAATTTGGTCACGGACGTTCTCTTTACGACCTGGTTCTTATCGTCACTCCAACCCTGTAAATGACATAGGCACTCGATTTGCTAGCCATGCTAATTTGGTCCTTAATGCTTCAATATAAAGTTTTCATATGGCGTAATAAACGCGTCTGACATGTGTCAAAACTCATGTAAAAAGTTCCTAGTTTTCACATGTGTAGTATTTCTGATGAATGATTCAGTGAAACTTTAAAAATCTGCCATATTTATACTACAATGAGTCATCCACTCATGATGTCGGGTTATTGCAAGCCTCACAGCAGCTCGATAAATAAACAACCTCATTGGCCTTTAGCAGGCGCCTAAACTTTCCACCATCTAGCTCAACAAAGGACGTGTCAGCACGACTCACGCTCAGTCCATATGTCCGAGCCTTTTATGGCGATGTTTTAGCCATTTAACCAGTCGCCATATGCCACAGTACCACACGTTGAGCAACCTGCACAAGATGGTGTAGAATTGATTAACTGTAAACGGCTTTGGTACGCAATCAACGCTCATTGAGCTCTTTTGGTTAATTTTTTTCGGAGTTTCTCAGCTTGCCATGCACTTTTGTGGCGCCATGATTTGAATATTGCATTCCGATTCTTGATTGCCGGACTGGTGTCGGTTTCAAGTCGTAATTGGAAGTGTTGATCGGTTTGATTAATGCAGATTAGGAAAATATGCTGCACTACATTCAAGTACGGTTTAACCATTCCAAATAAACTTCGAAAATTTACATCGTAAACCGCTTTTTGGGCAGCTTCTTTATATTTGGTAACGCGGAGGAATAACTTGAAATGTCCATTATTTTGCAAGTTTAAAGAGACACATTTACGCAAGATCAGCGGCAGAGTTGCCTGATTAGCCTATTGAAACCATTTTTGAAAGGCCTTTCACATCCTTATAAGGCAGCAGTCTCTATCTCGGCCTCAAATCAAACATGTCCAAAACGTATTGAAAGAGATTATCGCGTTTAAGACCGAGGTGACGGCCGATTAAAAGGTATCACAATTACGCACAAGTAGTTCGCACAGAATCACCCGGCTTGCGTAACCCTGGCGTACCTTAAATGGCATAAGTCGAGTTCGGACCTTCGAGAAGTGGGTCGACAGAATTGCCATCTGGTTGGACTGGGCAGGACACGGCGCGATGACGTGTAATCTCCGTAACGGTACAGCTCGTCGCCCGGTTAACATCGCTTGATGATTAAAAATTCTTCAGGAATGTCGTCAGAAGGGTCAGCGTCGGAATTCGTCGCCATTTGAGAGGACATATTAAAATGTTTCACTTCGACAGGGCTAACATTTGAATGAAGTTTTGCTATATCTGATCGGACGTGGGAAGACATCGTTAAGCAGTGTCTTACAACGTTAGAGTGTCAGCTGTAAAAACTCCAGTAGATGAGTGGGACCTGGTTTTCCAGCTCTACCTACTAAATAATTGCATTAAAAACGACATCTACATTAGATTAAATCATAAATCTCTCCCAGCTTACACTAATTAGCCTGAACCATGACTTAACGAAGCGAAGAACCTTACGTAAACAATTTACTATCTGATTGCTGTTCAGTTAGTTAAACAAATAGCGTAGCCGTAGCTGCAGGGCGGGTTACATACGAATAGTAATGGACGCCAATTTGCAAAGAATTGATCGTTTGAATCGATTTCAATGATTCATGACATGGCCAGAAGCAGTAGGTGTGTTTTCGTCGTAATGGTTATCCATTTAAAAGTTAACGTCGGTCGTCGTTAGGTATACTTAAAATTCTGAAACTGTCTACACAACAAAAGATTGTCATGCCTGAATAATTTTTATGTGACAAATATTTCTACATGATTGTCTTATCAGTGCGTATTTTTTATAAGCATTTTTTAAATGATTTTATCCTGGACATGAACGTGTACCTACCTATTAATAAGCCTCTACTCTTTTTTCAGCGGGTTTGTCATCGGGCTGTATCTTATCAACTTCATGAAATTCAGCCTGCTAGGTCAAACCTCGAATCTACCTCGTGGTCCTTCAATACTTACTTTTTTGTATTACCCTTATAAGCGGATATCGCTCCAATATCTCACTCAAGCTTAATATACGATACGTTAACCCCTTAAGGTATGATTCCGTTGCCGACTGCATACAGCAACAGCACGTTCCGCCGCACTCCAAATTGAACCGTAATGGTATGGGTAAAAAACTCAATTTGAAATGAGCGGAGAAGTGTCGGAACAGCACATGCCGCTCACTCCAAATTGGGACTTTTAGTCAAATTGATTACGGTTCAATTTGGAGTGCGGCGGCACGTGCTGTTGCTGTATGCAGTCGGCAACGGAATCAAACCGTTATTCATAAAACTTAACAAACAAACCCTTTGTGTTTTGTCCCTTTATTACAAACATGTCAAAGTGACAGATAAGGACAAACGCATTTAGCGGTTATTTCACTAAAATAGGTCTGATAGACGTTTATGAATAAGAGCCCGGACACATGTCCACGGTACGGCGCCGCGCCGTACGCGGCAACGTACAAAGAACAAATGCCGTAGACGGTGCCCGGTGCCGTACCGTGGACATGTGACCGGGCCCTAAGAGGGTTAGTATCTTAGGAAACCCATCTGGCCAAATGTGCTCTGTATAGGTCGACCTCTTAACCGAGACCACACGGAAGGGTAGTAGGAGGGAGGGACCCGCCGCTCGCTATCCGTCCGCTACCATTTGACGACTCTCCTTTTGCCCCTTTTCCGTCAAAGGCGCGGTTTTAGTAGGTCATAAACAGATTTATAGGTTCGCGTCTTTCCTGTGGACATAGGGCTACAAAGCTTAATTTTGAATTGGTCTAGTAACCCGCATAAACGGCGTCTCCGGTTCTATAAATCCATGTAATAAAATCATAACTGACATGCTCATAAGCCGTTAACTATTGACCACAGAAGAGACGACTTTTGTTTTTGCAAGTGTTTATGACCCTAGTAGTCATTTGAACTCCGAATGCAAAGCTAAAGCTAACACATCAAGAACAAAAGAAAGAATTATCTTTTTCCTTTAGAATGCGGTCGCGTCTCACGCGATGAGATCACACTAATATTACGTATTTTCTCGTCCATTGTGCACGCGATGTTAGGTATACCGATTGTTATTCCACTATCACTCTTCCTATATGAGGTGTTATCAAACACGACCTTTGTTTTATACCTACATATGTGCGCATTCTTATATTGTGGAAGTTATTATAGTATTATGTGTCGCTGGTATGAATAACCTAGATGACATAAACCTATAAGTAATATACTATTAAGTTAAGTATCTAAAAAGCAGACAATCAGGAAAATACTATTGTAATTCGCTATAAAAGAATATAAGGGAATAAATGAATATATTACTTATAATTATAACTTAACGACTTGACGACACATACATAGAAAAGGCACACATGCATAGTTAACAACAGGGGCATATTGTATTATATCTGATTGGTCATATTTTGATAAGAATCATCAGTTATTTTAAACACCATATCAAAATGTCCTTAGCCATTCATTACTAATCTCGTTTTATTATATTTTTCAGGTAAGTTCCCGTTTCTTCCGTTCTCACAAAAGTAAAAGATGTATTCGTTACCTGTAGGTAAGATTTATTTTAAAAAGGATGTTATCTTCGATTGTATTGTTTTTTTAAATTACATTAAGTATCATACTGACATATATGCTATTATTCCATTGGATACTCTACTAATCTACTTTATAACTAATGTAATAGAGTTTCTATTACATACACAGTTATCGTAAATTTGTTTTTAAGGTCCAATAGAATAAGGGCATATGGCATTATCAAACTCAAAGAAATCGTACCTATATCTATATTGCAGAAAAATGTTTCTCTGTCGAATCCACTGACTGGTATGAATTATGATTATGTGAGCATGTTTTAACATAAGACCACATCAAAATTAATTAAGACTTAAGCTCATAAACTACATTTCTGTCCATCCAAATGAAAATCTATCCATTATATGAGATATTTCTAATTTATGTTCCGAACCATGTTTTTAATTATATTATAGACTCCTACTACCCAGACCCTTATATGTGCACCTCCCGAAATTCGACGCCAGTACACACCACACCCATGGCGCCTGTATGATGTCATGCGGCAAGGTGCACATATATTGGGACCGTGTAGTAATACCGAGGTTTCACATTATCTGGGCAGATAAGTAACAAGATCCGAGATGGGTCCGGACCGGTTGTACCGTTGTTCGCTTTCGGATAATGGGTCACAGGAACTGTTGGGGTTTAATGGAAATCACAGCTTTTCGATTCGGCTTAAGTTATTATGTTGAATGAGGATGTCGTGGAACAAGGAAGATGAATGTTGCTTTCTGATGTTCTTCGAAGAGTGAAGTTTTGTTACGTAGCTTGCATTTTTGACCTTTAAAATGGTGTTGAACTTATTACAGTTATTACATAACAACAAAGAGTTTTCTTTTTTATGTATTAAATGTAGGCACTGCCACAATTATTTTATGTCAGTTCGTGAGCAATAAAACAACTTCGGGTGTGTTGTTTGTGTAATTCTCTCTTGCTTCTTCTTTTATACTCTTATGCCAAAATCGGTAAATTTATCAAAACCCGAAGACTGTCACCTGACAGATAACCCAAGAATGGCATCGGCGCAACAATTTTGAACTCGTATGATTAAATACTCACGTTACTATAAGTACCTGTATCTATTAAGAGCCACTCAGTATCGCGATGGCTAATCAAATCATAGTGACACCCAGTAATAATATTACGATCACCTGCAACTTTATGATCGTAATGAGTATAATTATCTAAGTTCGAAATCAACTAGCTCACAGCTGGCTGTCGATTAAAATTCCTCTTGACCTCTTTATGCATTGTACAGATTCTTTTATTCAAGGTTATAATATTAAGATATGAGTTTTGATCATTGAAAATGTATTCCAAACCAATTTTTTTTGGTTACACCTAGTTCCTTTACAGTTCTGGGTATTATAACTAATATAACCTCAATAGTATCGCTCTTTTTAATCAGTAGGTTTATCCTCAATTGATTACTATACATACATAGTACAATTAATAGTCTCGGTTACTGTGGTACCGGGTCTTTAGTAATTGCACTTTATATAATTCTGCGTTCCGTTATTACACTGGTCGTACGTCGGTCATTGTCGTCTGGTTTCGTAACATCGGGTCGGAGGTTGTCCGCCCGCTTTGTGTTCTTTTATTGCAACCTCATTACGATTTTGTTTACACCCTTGCCCAATGATTGCTATGCGTTCGTTACTCAAAAGTGTTTCTTGTTGCCATGATTTAAGTCTGATTTTAATGTTCTTCTTTCACTCTTCTCTGTATTTTCCAATATCAACCTCTTTATAGAACGTGTTGCTGCTGAATTTTTGCAATTTGTGTTTCAAGCACATCCATTATGAATTTATATGCTTTTTCTCTACTGTGTAATGGCTTCTTCATTGTCGTATCCTGATGACTGAGGGACGTCCCTCACCAACGCTCATCTGTGTAATATATCTGTTTCCACTTGACTGTTACTAATGAATACATGAACATTAAGGGCTGTATTAAACTTGACATTTGCAAAAGCCTTAATATCCGCTTCTAAACATATGACACACAATCCCACCCGTTCGGAATTTAAATCAGCACGTTCAACCAATTTAAATTACGACCCGCTAATAGACTCCTTAACATACCTTGTTCTATTTTAGTCCCAATCGCTTGGCAATAAGAGCTGCTGACTTAGAATGTTGAATGTCCAACAGCAAACGTGAGTGAGAAGGTGCGCCAAGGACATTAACGTTTAGCTGGTTGTTTCAACGTTTTTTCGACCAGTTCGTGCGGTGATCCTGGCTCCCCCCACCCGGCACCCCCCAATGTCCTCACGAGCCAAGGTCGGCTGCGGACGCGATCCAAATTTAAATTTTTGTATTTCGAATGACAATATGGCTCTTGATACCGGATATTTGGCAGTGGTATTACATTTGCGAGCTTAAATTCCTTGGGTTTACTGTTCTTTTTACTCGCATGATACACTGCCTTTTTCGATTTAGTGGTCATTCATTTCGTGTTCGTGTCTTGGAATCTAATGCAAAATATTGGACCATTTAGTTTATTTGCATACCTACATGCTTAAGAATCTCTATATTCTATTAACATTAGCTTGATATTATTGATTTTCATTTTAGTATTTTTTTAAAATCATTCATCTTTCTTTTGAAGCAGGCTTAAAAGCGCAGCAATTTGTAAAGGCTTTGAGGTGAGCCAGTCAGTGAGAAATAAATCTGCTCTTGCTTCGGGCGCTGCGATTCTTTTTCCAAATCGACGCCAAGCTTAATGGCCTTGTTATTCCCATATTTAATAGTAGTTAATGCAACTGGTACATAATGAGGGGCATTAAAACACGAGTGTGTTTTATGAAACGAGCCGGAGGCGAGTTTCATAATAAGGTCACACGAGTGTTTTAATGCCTAATTATGTACAGTTGCATACATTACTTTATCTACACACATATTATAAGTACTCTAAGATGGGTTCAGAAACCGTAGTAAATAAATACAATAATTGTGTTAATACAACCTTTTTTGCACGGTTGCGGAAATATCGAAATCAGAACTGGCAACCGATACCTGAATGTTATTTTAAAAAGTAAAGAGTCCCTATTCTGATGTGATCATGTCGTTCTAGCTCAAATTTCGTGCGATATATACTAAACAAACATCGAGCTGACATTTCGCATCGACTGAATTTGAATTTTCAGTGATACTAGAATAAGGACATGTCAACTTTGACATTTAAATTTTGACAGTTTTGTTTGACGTTTAATATTTTAACATCATATATGAGATTAAAATTAAAAATTATATTACTGCTGTAGCCTTAGCCACAGATAAGAAAATTGCCATAAATTCATTGAAATGAGAGTCATTTTCTACGGTTTCCGAACGCATATTAGAGGATTTATGATATGTGTGTAGATAAAAGAAATATTTGATAAACACGTGTTTGATTTGATATATTTGATTATTTGGCTACTTTCTTAGTACCTACTTTAAATGATCATCTTCACGTATTAAGGCTCGTTAATAATTACAATGATTTTCTAAGGAATAACAAGTATATAACTACATTACAAGTTCCTAACTATTGATTGTTTTTTTCCTTCGATACAACCGTTCGCTTAAATCATTTCGGCTATTAAATTCCTGTGGTTTTGTGATTAATCATATGCACAATATTTTTCCGCATTAGCATGTTGGTAACCACGTTAATTTAAAATTAAAATTACACGCCTTACGTTTATTGCTTTTATAATTAAAATATGATTACTAATTATTTTAGTAAAAACTCTAGGATTTTTTTAATGTCTAAGGTTTTCCTTGCTTGGGTATCGATGGAAATGCATTGGCTTGCCAGATAACTTTGATTTTGGGCTGGCTAGGTCAACAAATACATATAGTAACATACTTAAGTACTATATCAATAGTCTAGAAATTGATATTGACGTTAAGCGAGCTCGTTCGGAACACTATCCTATATATAGGAATATACACGTGTACGATTACTACAACCATAACTATTATCGTTCAAATCCACACGGCTATTTTTTAATACAAATCATGATAATTATCACGATAGTATCATTATATTTTTTCTCTCGAACCCTACCCTTTATTGACCTTGTTACTTGAAGGTAAATACTTCAATTGTTTTAAAAACTTCATACCTTTATACCTTACATTAAACATGGCCGACTATTTTACTCTACGCATAATAGAATTGTAACGTTACAAGTTATAATTTAATAATCTCGAGTTGAATGGCCGCGCCGAAATGTGCGAGTGTCAATGTGTGGGACAACAGGATAATTGGACGATTATACAGACGGCTATTGGTACTGTGTTTTGATTGGTATATTAAAGCCTACTGCGTTCTTGAAACAAGTCATAGAAAAGATTACATATAGCTGCCGGCAAACATCTTGAACCTAACCTTGTGTGCGCAGTAGCGGATTTACGTACAAATTACGCTACTGCGCAGATCAATTAGGCTCAAGATGTTTGCCGGCAACTGTACAGTCTTACCCCCTTAATGATTTAAGAAACCCCTCTGCTAATTAATGTCTTTTGTCATTTTCACAAGCACATGTGTCAAAGTGACATATAAGGACAAATTAATTTTAGCGGCTATTCAACTAAAATATGTTTAATGGAAGTTTATGAATAAGAGAGTTAGGAGCCTCCACCAGGCTGCGAAGCTGTTTCCATACAAGTTTACATCTAGCTGTCAGGCATGAGAAGTGCCTAATAAGTAATTTCTACTTAATACTCAATGTGAGGAAATCAACGAGGCGGATCTAGATATGGTTAAATCGAGAGAACTACTTCTTCGTTGGTTCCTCAAGGCTGAGGGACATGACCACCAGAGGAGCAGTTCTTCACTACCGCTCTCCAAACCCCTCTATTTTGAGCTAGTCATACTTATTGCCCCCTGGATGTTGAATTGTTGACGCCCGTAGCATCGCAGATTGCATCTGTCCATCGTATCGTATGGGTGCTCTACCTCTAGAGCACTACTACACATACACAATCATTAACGAAAGGTCGGTGTCTCTTGTGGAACGCTACGTGTGTGAGCACGTTTGCACCGTCCCATTTGAGTCACACCGTCAGGTCCGCCGGGGCGGCCGCAGAGTCGGCGGCCCGGGCCAAACATGCGAAGTACTCTGCCTTGGAACCGACTTCGTGCCAGTAGCGGTGGAGACTGCGGGACCATACCATGGGGCGCGGAGGCCAGGGACTTTGTGAGGGATTTGGGTCGACGACTGAGGGAAAGGGGGTGCGATCCTCGGTCCGGGTCGTTTGTGGCTCAACAGATTTCCCTGGCCATCCAGCGCGGCAACGCCTCCAGTATTATGGGAACTTTTGAGCCATCTACGATCCGGGGCGGTCCTTTATGTTGAGTCCATTTGACGAAGCCTGTGGCGGATTTCATCTCTGGTGTCTCTGTGTTGTGATTGTTTGTTTATGTACGCACCTGACGAAGCCTGTGTTGTGGATTAGATTTTGTGGACTGTTTGTGCTTAGTTAATTTGTTTTATGAATAAATGATTGTGTATCATTAACTAGAAGTTTGTACTAATATGGGCACTTGACTACTTTGACTAGGCGCTACTAATAAAACGTACAAAAGTACAAATACGAGCGATGCGATGACAAACGAAACGACATAACATATGAGCTTGATTACAACATATATTTTTTATGAATGTCAATAGACTCGCCTCTCCACGTGTCTCCACTACTTAGAATAGATTCTCATGTCATGTACCTACAGTTGTCTTCAAAATTCTGTATTCACTATTGTACCTTATTCTGCTGTAGTAAGGTGAATTATGTATGTACATCTCTAACGACGACACTACGATCACTACTTCGTGAAAATGTGATTGTAGTTTTTATTCACTGGCTGTTTCGCCATTGCGGCAAAACAAGCTTACGTCCTGATAAGTGGACACCATAGTTCTACCATAGGTAGTGAAGACCATAGTTCGATCGTTCCTAAAGGGCGCCCCGGAGTAATTTTATTAGCTAATGAAGGATTAATCCAGATATACATTATACAGGTATACAAAAAAAACCAGTAACGCAAAGAAAACGTGCTCGAAATGAACTGTTATACAATTCTATCGTGAAATGATTTATTATGACCATGTTTCTTTACGTTAATACCCACAATCAAGCGCAATGAAATCATGGTGTAGAAATTCGGCGTTAGTTATAGCCAATCTCTTTACTTCTAGAAAATATTAACATTAATTCATCATAAATTAGTATTACACTTGTAGTAGTAGCTCCCTTCAATAGGTACACCTCAAAATCCCCTTCATACTGTAGCGTATATTATTCCTTCATATCCCGTTCTGACGTCACATAACATCAATATCGCTTACAAAGAGATGCTTCAAACTTAGAAACACTTAGTCTAGACGCATCACCTTTATAGGACCAGTATGCAGTATTTTAACAACGTCAATACCATCGCGTCTCACTAAAAAAATCAACCTTACTGCCTCCAATCCAAGGTTCACAATCGTTGAAATTATTTCACCGCAAATTTTACTTTTGGCTGTTTAATTATGCACCTTATGTATTGGGAATTAGGTGTTTGGTAAATAGAAGTATGTTCCTGTAGGAATTCTTCCTGCATTTGATAGCTGTTGTTGGCATCTAGCCAGTAGGAGCTCGGTTTTAAGGTGCATATTGACTGTTTAGTGATCGTAAAACTTGTGATGTTCGTTTTGGTGGGGATGTGCGTTAATTTGTGCTCTTGGTGTAACAGGGGCATGTCTGTGATGCTTTCAGTAAAGGGTTTTATTCGTAGTCCCAACTTTATGTCTAAGGATTTTTAGTTGCACCAACTTACGGCAGCTATCATCCCATAGAAACTTGTCAAACTTCTATACAATTTTAACATCTGCATTCTGCATCAAACCGATGCATCTCACCCTAGGTCAATGTTATTTATTCTTGAATTTAGGTATATTGCATACAGCTATAAACCTATGGCTGTACTTTAGATAGTAGAGACTCAGATATATATGTCAGAATTCATGTTGTAGGTATTACTAAATTAGAAATTAAAAAAGAATTAAATTAAAGAGCGGCCTATGCTCTTTCGACTGAATCAAAAAGAACTAAGAAAAATTCATCGGAAGGCTTTTTATTTCCAATTTCCGATATTACATTCGCGATATTTGGCTGAAAGAGACATGTGCTCACTTAATAATGTCTCTGTCTTTCAAAAGCAAAATGACAGGGATATGAAAGTGGGAATACTTCCACTTATTTTAAATATAGCGGATGGAATAAAGCCCTTAGCCGCTAAGCTAAGGTGGCCCTATTAATATTTTGAAATTTTTGTGACGTAAGATTCAGTGACCTTTTAAAGAATTACGATCTAATGAAAATGTCAGCTCTTTGAATGGCGAAAGTAGACATTACTATTTTTCAATAAATAGTTTAGAAGACATGTCGATTTGTGTCCATAGCCCAGTTTAACCTCCATTTATCTTTATGATAATATGCCAGTTTTAAAACTCGAAACCATAGCAAAAGTCATTCATAGCAACCATTGCAAAAAAACTCATACTCATACTCATTTATTCGTAAAGCCAATTTACATGTCAATAACTCTTACATCTTTATGTACATTCATCTCTGTTTGTTTCTCCAAATAAATAAAATAAAATAAAATTTGAAACAAAATGTAAAACAAACAAACTCGCCCAAAATGTAACCAACGATTCTATTTACATGTATCTACAACCATCTACCTCTAAAGCTCAAGCCACACAGAGAGCGGGCGGGCGGTAGCGGCGCGGGCGCGGGCGGCGGCGGCGCGGGCGCGGGCGGCGGCGGCGCGGGCGCGGGCGGCAGCGGCCTTTGGCGGCAGCCGCCACCGCCAAACAAGCTCCCGCGCCGCCGCCGCCCGCGCCCGCGCCGCTGCCGCCCGCGCCCGCGCCGCCGCCGCCCGCGCCCGCGCCGCCACCGCCCGCCCGCTCTCTGTGTGGCTTAAGCTTAAACGGGTGACTCATTTTAACGGTCGTGGTCGTTCCGACCTTCGGCCTAAACGACGTATCTCCTGCAATGTGTTATTACCGCCGAAGTCAAAAATATGTATACGTTTATCGCCTTATTACAACGGAATAAGGTGCTAAAGTAGAAATATATCTTTGACGTCGAAATCGTCGAATAAACAGTTACTACGTTCTAGTTTCGAGCGAGGTTTTTTTTAAGTTTGCTAATAAAGGAGACATGCGCACGAGCAAAGTGTGAATTATTGTAAGCGTGATGAGTCTTTATTTTAATCGTTTAACCAACCATTACAATAGAAACACAATTGAAGTTTTACAAGCTTTACTTGCCTCTAAAACTTCCTTTATATGGTTAGTTGCCCTCGAAAACTACTTTATTATGTGTATGTTATCGTCTTAGATAAATCAACAAATGAAATTGCGTATGACATTCACTCTGCATATAGATCGCAGAGACACCTATTACACGACTCGAGAATCATAATCATGTATTCACTCAAAATGATTTCGAATCTCGCGCGTAAAGAAGAGAAAGAAGAAGCGTGCAACTTACTAAAACAATTCTCAATTGTCATTTACTAAGATGTCTGCCTACCATCAGGCAGTCTTAAAATTGTTTGTCACTGTCGTTGTATAAAAATATACAGGGTGTGACATTTAAATCGGTCAGTATGGGAAAGTCTGAAATTATAAGTCATACGAAGATCTGTTTTCAGGAAGCATGCCATCGATTTTAGTAACAAGGAAATTGCATTCACACATTTAAAAAAAACCTGTACTTAACTCTGGAATCGAACCCGGATATACCGATTGAAAAAAAAAACAATTTCTATTTGGATATGTATTGTGTAGGTAATAAGCAGTAAATGTTACTATGAAACATGGTATCTGAAATGAATAAAATGCATTTTATTTGATATCCTTTAATTTAATTAAGTATAGATGTTCGAAATGACAACCATGTTTTTCGATTTCAAGTAATTTCAATGCAATATTCAACTTGTTTAGGTAATGATGTTACTGTTGCGTTTTTCTTGTCATTAAAATCTATGACAAGGTTCCTAAGAACAGATCTTCGTATGTCTTATAGTTTTTAGACTTTCCCATACTGACCGGTTTAAATGTTACACCCGGTATATTATGACTATACATATTTCTTTTACCTTGGTTTATACCTGGGCATTCTGTCTTCATAAAACAAAGAAATTAAATTTGCATCATTCTATACAAATACATTACCAAGATACCTTGACCGTGCACATCATGTTACGTCCTTAGCCCGCCAAGATGATACGTTTCGATCGTCTTGAAACGGTGACGTCGTCAAATTAGTGCCTACCGGTAAGCCGCATGAGGCCCTTAGGGTAACTAATGATTGGGCACCTGCACAAGATCAGACACAACACACAACGAACTAAAAACTTCAAAATAATCGCAAGCGTGTTGTCGACCCTTTATTGATTCGAGGATTCATCGTGTCTCAATACAGCATTATTCTTTGAACTGTAATAAAAAAGAATATGATCTGTTAAATATTGTCTCAAAGATAAATCTTGTTATTAAAGTAATAAGCTTCTTACTCACTTGTCAGTGTCGCATAATAAAATAAAATAATGAAGATAGTTTATTCTGATTTGCATGAGTTTGTATCTCATTCTGAAACGGGTTAGAAAGTGACAGGTGTCTTATCACAGGATAAACGTCAACAAGTTCAATAACCTGACGACAACGACCTGATCATAGGCCCTCTATAGTCTACTCGGCGTATTATAAAAGAGTGTTTTTATTTTGTTGCAAAAATAACTAATGGACCAGGGTCAGTATCGAATGACAGCGAAAGTAAAAATTTCCAAATTATTTAGTGTAAATTTCCCAAAATAGCATCGGTTGCTCCACGCATCTAATTAGAAGGCTTGCTTTATGCTGATGTGAATTGAATTATTGTTTTGTTCCGAAGTAGAAGTCAATGCACTGCGTTTCTGGTATACGAAATGTTAGGGTTGTTACTGTTATTTATTTTAAACTTAAACATCGAAATTGTGAAAAAACAAATTGTTCGTACAGCTTTTAACACATTAATCAGGAAGACTAACGTAATGTGCCGTCGATAGTGCATTTACGAGTTAGTATTATACTCCACTGTTTATTTTTCGACTTAAAAAATTCTATCTACTATTTCTAGTTTTCTAGACAAAGTTTCAGTACTTTACCGACTTCTGTTCACACTGTAGCTGACCAATCTGTATCGTTATATCAATACCTGTTGTTTTTAAAACGTATTAAAATAATCAGCTACTTTTATTTTAAGCACACTAGCGTTAATCTGCGTTTGTTTTTGTTCCTACCAACATCTTTTTCCACGCTAAAAATACTGTAATGTAGTCGATATCGCGTGTGTATTCAACAAGTTCATGTATATTTATACTGCATCAATTTCAGGCACAAATGTAAACAACTGGGTCATTCGTTTCCAACACTTCAAGTAACGAAGGCGTCGAGTGGTTCGCGTAGCGAGCGTATCTCTGAAAAACTCTGCCAAGTCTAAGACTGGTTTGAAGAAACAGGATTACGTATAATTTTATTTGGTCAACATACAATTTGTTCAACAAAAACACTAGTTTTAATAACGCAGTATTGTAAAAATAAACTGTCCTCTTTCTATTCAACCCAAATAAACAAAATATAATAGCGGAAAGTAAATAAAGTTAAATACAATACAAATAAAAAAAGGATAACCAAGAAAAAAAATTACTTAATAAATCTCCTCCTAAATCGCCTCTAAATAACTTTTTATTGTGTCTTAAACAAGTTGAGTTATAGTTTTTGGCAACCCTAATTGAACGGTCGTTACCCAAAATGCAAACATGCAAAACGTGGTCAATGCACTGAGGGTATCTGCGTCGAAGTTCGGAATTTTCCTGTTGTCTTTCTCACTTGACCTTTGACCACCATAAGAGTGAGTGGGACATGATCCATTGATCATTCCATTTCGACTTTCCGGGGATGTTTTGTGTCAACCTCAAATATCCTTCGAGAAATCTGATAGTGTGGTAAATAATGCCCACGCAAATAACGTTACAAATGACGAATACCTCTTGGATTTATGTGTTTCTGGTACTTACGATTATTTCGTCTCTACACAAAAAAAATACAAAGAATAAGAATCAGGTTTGCCAATGCTGTTTGTTAATTTGTTGCAATAGGCTGTATTACTAGCTAAATGTATACGTATCAGTGTTGCCAGGTCCAATTTGAAAAAAAAAAACAGTAGCTACATGCCCTAAAAAACAGGAGATTCGAAAAAAAAACAGTAGACAAAATTTATTTCATAAAATTTACCTGAATGCATATTTCATAGTGATTTCAGTGATAATATAATAGTAAGTATTAACTTCCACACTCCACAGAGCCATTTCATAAAAGAAAATCTCATCTCATCTGTTACTTCAACTTCACATCAAATAATGACTATTTGGTGATCTGCCATTTGCTTGCTCACTATAGATGTATAGTCCACCTCGCCGTGTCCGGCGATAGCAACTCCGTCCGTTAATAGGATTAGGTATGGAATGCCCTAATGTGGCTAGCAAACCCAAATTTTGTTCTGAATATGCGATTACAGGGTGCAGCTGTCCCGCGAAGTTGTAGGTATAGGAGGTAGGTGTAGGAGAACTTTGGCCGAGTTTTGCGGATATGCCGCTTCGCATCCAGGTATTACAAACGCCGCTTTTCAAAAAAGTTTACTTTTGTATGAACAGTAGAGCGCCATTCTGTTTGACGCTGCGCATTTCCTCCCACTACCCCTACACTCGCTTTAAGAAACTTGACAAGTTATATGTATGTTATTGTTTTCTTCTTGATAATTCAAGTTGAATAAGTGAAATTATAAAATCCAGTAGAAATTTCTAAAATACAGTAGATTTTTTGGGAAAAGCAGTAGAACAGTAGACATACCCCAAAAACAGTAGATCTCCTGTAAAAACAGGAGATCTGGCAACACTGATACGTATATAATGCTGCCTGGCAGCCAATGAAATGATCTCATGGGCTCATTAAGCCGCACAACGAGCCCAAATTCGATAAAATACTGTATACTACCACCATTATTGTGGCAAATAAACACAGTCTTATCTAATTTTATTAACACAGTGAGGTAAGGTCGGAGTTAAACTATACAATAACTCGACAACAACGGTTTCATATTTACGGACTAAAGCTCAAGCCACGCAGAGACCGCCCGCTCTCTGTGTGGCTTAAGCTTAAGTGAGGAAAAATTAACTTATAACCATGTAACCGTACTACTTCCAATGTAAGGAATAAACAGGTCATTACGTACAATAAGTATTATTTATGTAAAATATCGTCATTACGCATTATTGTCAACGACCCAAATAAAATACCGCTGACAATTTTAAGTTTCCAACTAAAACCGATCACGTACACAAAACCTCATTTCCAGATGTTTTGCGTAATACTGACTTACGGGCATTACGTTTCTGTAGAAATATGTATTGAGGTGAATAACAACTTAATTGGACTTAACGCAAATTGCATGGTTTAGTGATTCATTTACTTTTAATTAGAAGCCTTTGTTACTAATTCAGTTCTGATGCTTAATAAGGTATTGACAGAATGTTTATGAGAAGCGGATAATTTTACAAGGAACTGTTTTTAGTAGCAATCGTTATATCGACCACATATTGCTTGTCAAAGATTATGTCTGCTCAACTAATTTGCTCAAAGCTTAGCTGGAAGAGATCCCATAAAGGGATAAGCTGCCTGCTACACTCATTTGCTCAAAGGTAAGCTGGAAGAGATCCCTTAAAGGGATAAGCTCGCCTTTGTACTTCATCTATCTGTTGTATTTTTTCCCTTTGTTGTGTTTTATGTACAATAAATCATAATTTTATTGTAATTTTTACACTGAGGAAGCTGACCTGAGAAAGAGTTAAAGCGTCTTAAATATTAGAGTAACTTCAAATCATTGTTGTGATGTGACCGCTTACAAGATACTTAGATATACTTTAGATCACTAAACCACCAGCTATCATGGCTAGGCCACGAGTGCCACTACCAACAACTATGTTTTCAAGCGTGATAGGGCTTTGAAAAAATAACATTTACACGATCTATAGTACTTACGGAAACATAGCTAGTGCCTCACCCTCACCATACAAAGGAGTGAACAAGTTGTTCATAACCACACCTCTAACAAGCGTTTTCAGACGTTCGGTTGCTTGCTTTTGACGCTGACGTTACTCCCAGGGTATCAAATTTGCGTAAACGTTCAAATGTCATTCCTTTCCATTACCGCCATATATTATTTTGCGTAAATTTCAAAGAAAGATTTCGCATACCTAAGTTGCTGTGAGTCATGATTGGCCCAACAGGCGATAGGCTGGAAATTTGATATGTGAATCATGCGTTTACATTGTTCTCTGGTGATATGGGGTCTGAGGAATGTTCATCGCCAAGGAAATGTAGCCATGTGTTACTATTACGCATTTTTATATTAATCACTCTTACCAATAATACATCTAAATCACTATCAATTCGTTGGACAAATAGATATCAGATCTCCGAAACAGCTTTTCAGATCAAATCAACATTGATTTGTTAGTATTAGCCGTATCGAATCGCAAATGCATCTTAGTATGCGATCAGTAGGTCGAGTGGCAATTGAAGTTGATTTCTAATTTCTCCGCGTGTGGTCCACTGATTTGCTGACTGAACTGTCAATGTCTATTATTCGGACCCTTATCTGGTTTGATTAAGTGTATTACTTTCATGCTTGGTTATAATTAGATCAATATACGCTGCACTGCACAAAATACTAGTGCAAATTCTGCCCTGCGGAAAGCAGACACGATATCGTCTTGTTCACGCTTGCATCTCTAGAACATTTACCAGCTCACTGCCCTTTTCAGGGTTCCGTACCCGAAGGGTCCAAACTGAACCCTATTGCTGTCACTCACGCGTCCGTCTGTCCGTCGTCTATCACACAGGTTTACAGCCAAACGGTTGGAGCTACAGTTTTCAAAGTTTCACAGTCTAATCATCTTGTTGGCCCAAAACCATAGTCAAAACTTATTTTTAACCCTACTTGGCCGGTTTTTAGATTATTGACACAGTGGTATAAATGCAGATCCTTACGACTCGCCTGCCATCAGCAACAGAACACAACATACCTACAGAGCAAGTAGCGGTGTTATCATAGCTCCGGTCTTCTGTATTAAGGCTCTAGGTTCAACTGCCCCGGTTGGGGTACTCCAAATATGAGCAAGATAACATATATCCGTGACCTACCTCTGTATTTTATGTTTTCATGTATACTCCTTTTGCTATTCTCATGATTACAATTACAAAGCATAATTCTATTGGGTGGCTGACAGTTTACATAGCTTTTCCATTTAGCTAGTGCTACTAAAGAGTTACTCCCTTATAGTCATACTGCGCTATAAACCGTTTATGGCCCATAGTCTGCAAGTTTCGCTGTAAAGTCGTCATGCCTCCCATACAATATAAGGCTTACTGCGCTGTCTGGCTCGAGTTAATCTTCCTAAAAGCCAAGACCTTACCGGGTGCAAGCGAAGTGTGAAATAGGCAACATATTAGTCGTAAAAAACCAATAACATACGGACTATATAAAATTCGCTTTTTTTTCGAGGAGGACTACACTTAGACTTTTGTAATGACTAGTAAAATCACATCTGTGTAGTAAAACTTCATAGACAAAAAATAGTTGATCTCAAACTTCAGTATCTAGATTGGTTGAATTGCCAAAATTAACAACAATTTTATAATTCATCAACGTTTCGGATGTCCGGATTGACGTAATTATCGCTTTATAAGTTAGCGTAGCCAAATCTGTTGTAATCGATTGAATAGTATCATATCCGCAGGTTCGCCATTCAATTTCCAATGAGTCACAACAACCACTCGAGGGCTGTAGTCAGTGACGCATCCCATGATTTTACCGTTGCACTGATTTAGTGGTCAATTTCACAGAACTTCATCATGCGGTTAAATTGCCATCTGGTCCCGAAACGCCTTTTTAATCAATCAAAAAGGCGTAAGTGGCAGTCCGGCCAGTATTCAATTAATTGTAATAAATTATGTAATTTAACACAATAGTACATTACTTAACAAGGGCGGTAAAACAAAGAATGTCTCAGATCGCAGGTATTTGACGCCCGAGCCGAAGGCAAGGGCGATAAATATGCGATCTGAGGCTTTCTTTATTACCGCCCGTGTTAAGTACAAAATTTTATGTCACCCCCTGGCCAGGAAGTGGGATTTCCCGCGCGCGGAGCGTGCGGTAATTGCCGCTTTATGGCCAGGTGTGACATAAAATAATATTTAGTTTTAATACTATATTATAATATTAAAACTAAACTATAACGAAATTAAAACTAATATAAATCTCAAAAATCTGTCCCCTGTGGAAAAAGAATTGTAATAGTTTTACTGTGCATCGTTTTAGAGCACTATACAACAGCTGGTTAGTGATACCTTTAATATTTCTTACTGCAGTATGTTTATTTAGATGCTTATGTTCAGAAGAAGTTGCTTAAGGATCAGTTTTTCGTCAATAAATTACATACCCTTTTATGACCATGATAAAGATTTGGAAATGTTCCTAATGCTCAAATAAGAACTTCTTTTCAGTGTCATTTTTCACAATATTGTTATTAAGAACATCGCTGGAAGAAATATACCAGTAAATAATAGCCGAGGGTAGGGAACCGCGCGACAGACCGGAAAAATGATGAGACTAGACGTCGGAGCCGACGTCTGTGGTGTCATAATCTAATATTTGCTCTGGAAATCTTAACAGCACGTGTATTTTGTAATACTAATGCATCGGTGTATATGGTTGGTTGGTGGATAGTTGGTTTTTGTGAAACCTAAATTACATATAATTAACGGCTTATTAATAATTCCATAGTAGTATATACTGCATGGCTGCACGCAAGTCTCCCGCCCACTCAAAACGTGTTCGTGGCACGATCGGGAGTACCAATAAAATGTGTCCCGAATTTATTATCAAACAAAACCCTGTGAGGTCGACAGGTGGCTACCCCTCCCTCCGAGCCAGGTGCAACGGCCGCCAAACCCGTCTGCCACATTGAATTCATTCGGTACATTCGTTTTGTTACGTTAGGCTAGACGGGGAAACTTGAATACTACCTAATTCTAAACTTAATTTATGATCTGCTAATGAAACTAAAGACCTAAAGCCAAAATCGGTGTTTAAAGTTCTTGTTCTGTTTTTCGGCATGATTTGTGCGTATTCGTAACTACGATTTAAAATTAAAATAACTTTAGATTCGAGTGAAGGTGACGTCATGTTCAGAAGTTTCTATGTTATCAGGGTTATATCACTAGCGTTTAATCTTTATGGCATACATGACGACATGTGTTTAGGTTTAGGGCGGATGATCGCTGTAAAACCTTGAAGGCCTTGGGTTTGGCATTGTCGGATGTTTTGATTGAGTCATTGATAGAGTCTGTTTTAGCATCAGTTTATTTGGTTGGAAATGCATAACCCGAATATTCCTGCAACAGTGAACATCATTTTCTTATTCCAGTCTCCAAAATGTTGAATTCCAAGAACCCTTTTTCGTTCCCTTCTCAAAATCAACTCCCTTTCGAAACGGTTGCGTAACTGGAGTGGTCGAAAACAATGGTTTCAATTTACCAAAGCCAAAGGCACTAATGAACTCTTTAAAACGAAAGTCACATTCAACAGACCGATGCACCCTCTGAAAGCCGATTAGATCGGTCGTCTGGGTGCGGTTAAAGCTGATTATGTGTTAGAATGTTGAGATGAACTCGACATGTTAAATGTTTAATCCTAATATGGTAATCGAGGTATTAAGGCTTGACGATGATGAAGTCGAGGGTTTCTCTGAACTACTTATTGTGAATCTTGGTATGATTATCTGCCAATGTCACACATATTAAAACTGTTTGTGCTAGAAAAATTCACGTTTTTGGTGAATGATCGAACAACAAACGCTAATAATGGCGAATATACACCAGAGATGTGCGAGGGTGTGTTTTTGCATTTTTAATAGTTTTGACATCGATCCGATCTGTTATAGTTGCAAGGTGTCAAAAGTATGAAAACACATGCTCGCACAACACTGGTGGATGTGGTGGATAAAAACCAAAATGCAGGGCGCAGGCCCTGGCGCAAACGGACGATAGTCGTGAAATAAATTCTCGTATGCAACTTAAAGCAACAAGTAAAAACAGTTGGATCTGCTTCAGCTCTGGTATCGCAGCGGATGCGCAACGATACGCGAAACGAGCCTATATCCTGCGCGTGAGTTCAACGCCCGCAACGCTTTGATAATGAACGAATTATCGCAATGCTAATTGCTTTGAAATAGTAACAGCGCACCTGAGGCATTCTAGTTAGAAAAACGTGTAAAGCAAAGAGTATAATAATATAATGTGTAAAGGCTAATTAAATGTTACGGTAGTGGACCCAAGATAGTTCCTTGCGGTACACCTCTAAAACTTATGTACCTGACCAAAACCTATGGTTAGATATTGGTATGGTACAGTCACGGAATGAACAGTTTTGTAACTTTTACATTAATTTAATTTCAATAATATAGAAGTGCAAAAGCGACTGAGAACGACAAGAAATTGAAGAATTTTCTTAACTAAAACCAAAACCATACACCAAAAAGATTATTAGTACAACTCATTATCTCTTATCTATCCTAACATATCTTCACGGTGTATTCTAAGCTACAGCATCTCCATATTTTCCATCGCAGCTCCTTACTGGTCAATCTCAAACATGTTGTTGACGGATTACGTTTCCCATTCTGGGCAGCGTGGGTGACTGTTTATTGTTGTGCACTATTATGGAGCTTTTTAAGTCCACTACGACTAAAATAAGCTGTCCTGTGAGTTCAATGTGCTGAACGTTTCCTATTTGTTACTAACCCTTCCCTTAATCTTCAATACGTACCTCCGTTTCCATTCTTCCGTATCGTAAACCAATCTGAGTCATCACTTATTGATTCTGGATTTTGTTGCTAGTCGCAGGTGGATTACGTTACGTTACAAACATTTCATCAATCAGCGGGTCAATTTAAAGCATTTTTTATATTATATGGCTACTTACTCTTATTAAATTCAATTATTTTAGCAGACATATCAGTGGCGGCGCGTCGAAAAAATTCTAAGGGAAGCCGGAAATAATTTGCCTATCTTATTCTTCACGAGCCGTAGTAAAAGAACTGGACTGGCTGAAAATAAGGCAAGCCGGTGGGAATCGAGTTGTATGGTCGCTCCGCCACTGAGACATATATAAATCCGTCCTCGTGGGTATGTGCGTGTACTGTGTAATTGTGTATCCTTATTATTTGTTATGGACAAAGTACCAAACATGACAACTCGTCGTTAACGATTCTCAGATAGGTGTATGAGTCATTATTTGAATTTTGGACATGAAATAAACCTTAGTGCATTGAAATAAGCATGGTGATAAGACAGAGTTAAGTAAAGTCATGATATGTGGGCAATAGTCTCTTGTGGCGCACGCTTTTCCTTTCCTGAAAATAAATACGTTATACAAATGAGGCGTTAAGTTTTAAACATAGTTTTTAAATTAGACGTTTTTTTCTCACCGTTTCTCAAACACGACACCACTGATTTCTTGAAAAATATTAAGGGAGTCAAACATTAGGATTTGAAATACGCGACTGCTTAAATTTCAGCTTCGTCCTAACTCCACCGAGACAGGTTTTGATAATGACTATATCTGCAGTGTACCACGTCTCCCACGTAAAATTACAATCGCTTATTAACCCATACTTTATAGACATGGTGCAGTAATTAAAGTCGGCCTCGCACGGCCTTGCCTCCAGTTTGAACAGATGCGCGTTACTATGTGCTGTGACTCAGCCTACGAGAATATGTATGGCCGATACGTATATGGAATTATCTTTGATCCTACAAGTTATTCGTATTCAGACGAGAACACTATTCTAGTTTAGATGCATGGACATATTAGAATTGTAGATAGGCTTACGATTTATTTTCAATTGATTCGCTGGGTGGCACAACAAATCATATCGTTCTTAATTACTATGACTACATTAAAATTGTGTGTTGACTGCTCCAAATAAGTATAGAGCTGTTAGAATAGAGCTCAATAGATACCAACAATAGGCTTTGTCTGAAATATGTCTTCGAGCTGGTACTTCAGGTTTTCAAAGAACAAGTTTAATTCTAGTTATGAAAACTAGTATCGATAGGATATTATTGTCGTACAAATATCTATCCACACATCCATAGTGTTCTTCGAAATCTGTTTTGCGGCATTTATCTCAGTGTTGGTCCCTTACTCCTGAATTACCCCGCTTTACATTTTATTTATCAAGTCTCCAATCTCGTCTTTTTACTTGAATGGTTACGGAAGTTTAAAATTTTGGCGATTACGCTTGTCAAATACTTTTTTTTCTAGCCTTACCTTATGTTCTCCAAGGCTGCGCATCCTGATGATTACCCACATTAGACAAACTAATGATTTCATCGTTTGTCTTAAATTCTTTGGGTTTTTGTGTGTCTAGAATTATTACGGCTCGTTTAGTCATCTCATTTAAAATAATAAAATTAATTTTAAAGAGCTAATATGCATTTATGTTAATTATGTTATTGGGTTTTTATTTGCTCTTTAAACATATTAACTGCAAATAATGAAGGAAGTGATAAGGTATATGATTATTTTTTCCAAACTGGTTACTTGCGCACATCAAAAGAAGTCAAATGATTCCCTTTCTTATAAAATATAAACCAAGTGAATTCATCAGTTAATTTTTATTTGCATGACAATACGGTCGTGTCTTCATGACCCAAGCCTTTTCCAATTACCTGTGAAAACAAAATAAACCGTGCCAATCTTTCAATGACGAAAACCAGATTTAGTCTCAAAATTACCACATAAAATCTTCACAACTATGTCCATAATTTCGCGAATATTTCCCGTTCCGCATAAAAAACGGTCGTAAAATGTAGCGGCCATTTTGCCGAACTCGTATGGATTGTGAACTCGTGAGTCATCCTACATTACCTTTTCTTTGTGAGCACGCGCAACGTATGACAGTTCGTGTGTCGACTGACGATGTACGGGGTCACTTGGTTTTTTGCTTTCCATTTTGACCAGAGCGATTGATGCATATTTTTTTTTAATGTGCCTTATATATAGCTTATGTCGTATTCTTGTAGGTAGATTTAATAAAAATGATAACTTAGTGCATCATTAAATACATACCTACCACTATTGGTGGTGCTAGTGCTATCACTAGCACTTAGTAGCACATTTTACTATGTATATTGTTGAAAAATGCCGTCAATCTCAATCCTTTACGAAACGGTATTTTATCCAAGTACCACATTGCAGCAGTATAATATAAGTGCAATGTTTAATCCTCAGTTTCATACATGGCTTTGACCTCATGTTGCGTGAACTTTGCACCTAGTTCAGTGAAACGAAACAAGGCATATATTTTTCATATCAATGTTCCGATAAAATATTATAACTAGTGTTATAAATTGTGACACATCTATATGTGTTACACAAATAAGTACTTGTACTACACAATTAAGCATTGTCTTGACTGGTACGATCGAAATGGAACCATGGAATGCTCATTCATTAACGGCGAGGTTTACGCCTCAACCGCCTTAGAGCTCTTAAATTTAAAATGTCGTACCTTTTGTAATAAAAATGTCAGCGTTAATCTGTTTGCACCATTGGTCGACTGCTAAAAGGGATAAAATATTACTTACTTTACGGCGCAGCGACCCAAAGAGGATCTTGCTTGGCCTCCGAAACAAGAGCACGCCAACTTTCCCAATCCTGCGCAGCCTCCTGCCAATCTTCGAAAATATTACACCCTTAAAATTATCATTGACAGTCCAGCTAGTTTCAGGGGGCTACCGAACACTATGTTTGAAGTTCGAATATCTCTATTTATATTTTTTCTTATAAACTGTGCAATTGTGATATTGACAGGTATTCTAGCTTTTTCGTGGTATAGGCTTTACGGCAAAGGTCCTAAAACGTTCCCTAGCGAAATCACGGCTCAAGTCATGACACATACATAGCTGTAAGCATTCAATTCACCGTCTATTAGGATAGCCCGAGTAAGGCGATGCCGAATAAGGAAGCCGGCTCGTGGAAACCGTGCCGATGCAGTTTTTGTGCCCGTTTGCTGGCTGCCATTACAACATTGTGATACATTACCTCGAGTACCTCGACATATGGTTGGTCGGAGGAAATTTAGTGTTCTTGGGCTTGGAAACTCTTGCCCAATCGTATTTGTTACTAATACGTGTACGAGTACGTACTGGTAACTTACAGAAAGTGTGAGAGGACATGCGTAGGACAAGGAGTGAGGTTTCGAGTTTTTCAGCTAATGGGATATACTCATCATTTGCGATTCGATGTATCTTCATATAAACATTTGAGGGCCTCTGTCTACCGATTTTATTGATGGTATCACCCGAAACTAACCAGTTTACTACAACACCACTTAAAGTCAAAGAACCATTATTAGGCCACCATTTAAATGTATATATTTACCACCTTAATTAGCTTTACTATTAACTTAATGTTAAATTTATTCGAATATTCATCTAGCTCAGCCTTTTGTATACATTTGTCACGCTCTATTGCCTCGGCAGGTTATCTAGGTAGGCGTAGCCTTCGCCAATTTAAACGAAAAAGAAATGTGGCTTGTTTCTTTGTTATGCACAGTTTGACAGTATTTACACAGTTAAGGTTTTCGGTTTTGAAGATATCAAGATATCTAGGTTAACGTTTAAATCTCATCTCAGGGTTATTTTCTTTCCTTTCCAAGAATTTATTCTCATGTAATTGACAAGTTGTTTCAAGAATTTGGCAAATTAACATTTCCTTATTTAACTTGTTGGTCACAATTTAAAGAGGATACAGCGTTAAAGAAACAGCTTCAAGCATATTTTAAGAACGCCGTCCGGCAATATCTGGTTCGGGGTTACTGAAGACATCATCATTGGCCATGATTCATGGCTACCAAACCAGCGTCGGTAATGAGGAAACCATGTGATGCCAATGGAACGACGTGATGCAAATGATGCGATACTCTTCTTCTTGGTTTTCAACGATTAAACTCATCTCGAGACTCTAAATCTCGTTTTTTCTTTACATAATATATCACTCATGATCATCGGAACGTAAAATAAATACGCCAATTTAAAGGATCTCTCTTGCAAATAGCTAAACAATAACCGTGTTTACTCCCTCACGTCCTCTAGACGCCGGGTCAGATCGCAAATTGATTCGGAGCAATTGCCCCCGCCGATAATGTTATCAAACAGGCATGCTTTGTAGTCGCCGCCCGAGATAACTGCTATCTAATGTTACTTTAATAATTATCGACTCAAGGAACATAAGATATATATTTCCTTTTCTAAGTGAAATTCCTTTTTATGTCTATTTTACAAAATTGTTTAAAAAATGTTGAATAGTCGGGGGATTCATAGGTTTTATCAAGAAAGAGAAGAAATTAATACCGATCCTCAGATTTTTTGTGCCCTGTATAAATCTAGTAATCAATAGATACAATCATTACAGGCAGATCGACACCATTATTGTACTAAAACAGCATTGCAGCACATAACGCATTATGTTAGGGTGTCAATCTATTTTCCTTCCTATATTGTTTCCACTGCTCTAAATCAACATTATCAATTATTAAAATCATCCTAATTTCTAATCTCTTAGACGCAGACGTCACGCAGATATGTGAACGCAGCTGCGCATGGCATGGCGCTTAAACGCACAGTCCTTCACAAACTAAACTACTCCAACAAATTGATTTGTCCCGATAATAGTTTTATGATTACAGCAATTAGTTCAAAGCAATAATTTTCCATCTAATTGGTTGTTTGCGCATACTTTATTGTCGCTTATGCTCCTCGCTTGACCTGTTACATACGCATTACTATTTAAACTACGTGCTTACTGCTCCTGGTTATGGAAATTACTATTCAGAATTAGAGTTAACGTCGAAGGTATAAAAGTTCATGTTAATTGGTGATTCGCAATGTCTACCTGCCTGTTTTACTCGTGGTAGTTCATTGCATTTATCCTGGATGTATCCATCAAGAACCATCAGAGTCCGTACTTCCTACACTGCTGAGAGCAGGTTCAGGTTACGGCATAATAGTTTAGTCTAAGATTCTCCCCTCAAGCTATTGCCAACAGTCCTACTTAAGGATATCAATTCAGGGAATCTAAGAGGCAGTCCACGATAAAGTTTCCTCTCTCCTGTTTTAATTCTTCATTACTTTCATGAAAATATCTTTCCGCAATCAGCTGCATAAAAAAGTAGGCTTCAATTTATGAACATACGAAGTGTAAGGATTTTTTCTCCGTACCAAGAGTTGGGGCCCGATATGGATCAATTATTTCTTAGAATCGGTATGTCTTTAGTTAGTTTCGTCGTCGGGTTTTTCCTCAGTACATTGTCTCATTGTTAAATGTAACGGTATGTTATAAGTCGACCTTTGACATGTTCATGATTTGGATCTTTGACGTATTTTAAGTTTGGCTAGACGTGAAAGGGGTGATGATAAGACTCCCAAGTCCAAACTACGTTTCGACAATATTACAGTCATGGACCATTTCCTGGAACCTGGTTCTTGACAAACTTCCTTGACTTTATTCGAATTCAAAACACTTTTCATTGGTATATGCTCACTCAGTAAGTATATGGTTAGTTCATGGATGGGTGACCGTTTCGACAATATTACAGTCATGGACCATTTCCTGGAACCTGGTTCTTGACAAACTTCCTTGACTTTATTCGAATTCAAAACACTTTTCATTGGTATATGCTCAGTCAGTAGGTATATGGTTAGTTCATGGATGGGTGACCGCTTTGAGTGGTTATTAACTGAGAGCTCCCGTGCTTTGGAAGGCACTTTAAGCCGTTGATCCTGACTGGTGTCTATGATAGGAGTCGTAAAGCCAAGTTGGAAGAACATACATCCTACAGGATGCAACTGTGCTGGGATAACGCTAGGAGGATGATGATATGCTAGTCGGTTTAAAGTATTTTCATTATTTTTCCTTAGAAACTGCCTTAGAAAATTATTTATATGAATATACAGTTACTCACCATTTTTCAAGAACTAATCGTAGAAAGTTGTGCCGAAAGGATTCTTAATGGCTGTGTGCAAACTCCGACCATTGCATCGGAAGTGTGCTAATTTCCCATGAGTCACATTCTCTAACGACATATTGATGTCTCATCAACTCAATTACCAGTGGAAAGCATTCCAGCGTTACCTAACAGTAGTGTTTACCTCTCACGGATGTTCTGTGTGAATCACTCGTTCTTGCGAGTGGAAGCGGATGGGGAAGTCACTTTCGTCTTCTTTGATACAATGTGGATGTATGGATACGAGAATGCCGTTTTTTTGTTGTTGTTGTTGACGAAATATAATTTGCACCGATACCTCGAACAACTTGTATGGCAAATCTGTGCAAATTATATTTCGCCAACCGTACTAACATTAGTCCGCGTGTTACACCTTGAATGGTATTAATTAACTCCCTGATTCTTTAATAAAGCTATATTTTAGCGAGTTCATATTGACGTAACATCACTCATGATAACTCAAGTTAAGGGCTGAGCCTAATTTTTGGTTGGACATAACATAACTGCGTCTCCGTTTCCGTAGATCAATGTAATAAAAACATAATAACTTACATGCACATAAGCCGTTAAAGAACTATTAACCACAGGCATAGGAGAAACTACTTTTGTTTCTTCAACAATGTATAACCCATTATTACTTATAATAAAACCTAAAAAGAAGTGTGACATCCAACCGTTTCACACTAGATGATCTGCCTGTATCAATTTACATTCGACTGCCCATATGTCATTGTACTCAATCTGTTGTCGTTGAGGTGATGAAATATCAATAAATACGTTCTAAATACTCGGACCCCTCACAATACAATTTAAACTGATGTTTAAACTGACGTGCTCTGTTGAAAACGGAACGTTTCGTATGTGCTCCAACGTTTATTTTAGAAGTTCAGGTTTCTAAATTATTAACTGCTAATTCATATTGAAGTTTTGATGTGTGGTATAGAGTTTATTTTAGTATGTTGGGTTTATGAGGGGCATATATAAAATGTATTTAAATATTATGTAATTGACTGGAATGCTCAATTGATGACTATTTTGATAGCATTGACATAATGTCTCTTGGGAGAGGAGCGATTATTCTAATATTGTTTTTTCTCTAAAATACTGGGTATAGGCTAGGCTAGTTGTTTATAAAGTCAAGCATGAAATTATAATGACATTTTCAATGAGACAATTTCACAAACAATCCAGTCTGTTACGCCTTCCCATCAGATCCGGATCTACGAGTAGAAGCCGGTTCACTCAGTAATGACGCTGAGATCATTCGATCATTTGGCTCGCTGATTTGATTTATTGTTGCCCATTGGGCTGGACCGAAGCTGTATGTTACTGACACCTCAGTGATTATGCGTCAATATTCGTCTAGTGACTGCAATACGGCCATATCTCTAATGTATCCGTTTCTTCAAAACAACTGCCTAATCGTCTCTATACTTTTTCTTTGTTATCTTTTTTGCTTTTCTGTTCTTCTTCAATCTTGATCTGACTCTATTGCTTTATTCTGTCTGCTCTGTTGCTCTGTTTCTAAATTTTGAATTCAGCTTGGTCCAGAAAGCAGACGTACGAGACTTTAGGTTTTATAGAGTGATTGAGCTCCTTATACCTCCGCTCCGTGACCAGTGTAATGAAACTCGCATGTGAGTCTCAGGCTCAAAGAAAAAAGTATTGATAAAACAATGTAGGATCAAGAAATTCAATGAGCATATTAGTTAACTTTTTAAAAACAAGTGTGAGAAGTTAAACTTAAAACATTTATTCGTGACAAGTCACGAGGAAACTGGCTCTTCTGCAAGAACTAATGTCTAGGTTAAGATCTGGGGTTTAGGTAGACTACACCATAGAGAAACTATCATTAGCGTGATAACGATACTTTGAACTTAAAATAATGATATCAAACTCTTAGGGAAATTGCAATTGCAACCCCTCATCTCGACTTAACAACTATATCCATATGTTGAGTACGGCTTACAGGATTTTTAAATGAACAAACAGTATACGACATTAATTTATTTATTCGTATGGCATGTTTACAAGATTTATCGCTTTACACGGATCTATTTATAACATTTATTTCTATAATATGTTTGTTAAGCGGATGCGTCCGCTAGCGAAAATCTCAATTTTCCCCATTACAAGGGATACCACGGTGGCTCAATTGGTAGAGCAATGGACGGATTCCAGAGGTCGTGGGTTCAAATCCCACCTGTGGAGTTGAATTTTTCAATTTTCACTTTGATTTAAAAAAATATTTGTATGGCATTGAATATAGTTCTTCGAAAAGCCTAACCATATATAATTTCTTCCGCAGACATACTCCGGTCTCTTCTGTGTGGTGGTCAACCCCTACAAGAAGCTACCCATATACACGGAGAAGATCATGGAAAGGTACAAAGGCATAAAGAGGCACGAAGTACCGCCACACGTGTTCGCCATCACAGACACAGCCTACCGCTCCATGTTACAGGGTTAGTATAATATTTATATTATCATCATCATCATATTTAACAATTTTCTAGCTGTCAGATATCGGTTTTATCACCCAGAGGATCTTCGCTACATCCAAGAACAGATTTGGAAGCGTACGTACATACATGCAAATCTAATGGTTGAAACACCGAAACTACCCAAACAGCATTTAGCGCATTCCTTAGTCACCTTCAAGAACAGACCACGAAGCGAGATACGCCGTATCGCCTCGCCCATTAGTAAACAATTAGACAAATGGTCCCGTCCTTATCTACGTCTTGGTAGTGCTGCTGTTATTCACAACCTGTCTCAAGTCCCTCGCTCGTCTGTAATATAACATGACCTCTAGATTGGTAACTCATTATCATTATACATACTTCTAGCGATTTCCAAGTTATATCCTTCCTAGAGGAGCCTGGTTATTTTGGCACCTTGGTTTTTAGTAGTCACTAGTCAGACCTTGTTGGGATTGGAGTTGGACCGACCGTTCGACCTCATGATATTTTCCTTCAAAGTCAAAGTTGTTTATTTTTCAACTGTCTTTTGCCCGCGACTTCCGCGTCCGCGTAGAACTCGTCCATAGCGTTAGAATTTTATTGCTAGTAATTTATTTCAGGCGCTGAACTACATATCGCTCTTCCATACAAACTTCCACCCTCTTCAGGGATCATTTTCGGGATACCTAAAAAGTATCCTATATACTTCCCCGGGACTCAAGCTAGTACCAAATTATCTCCATACCAAATTACATCTAAATCGGTTCAGGCGTGAAGCTGAAGAGGTACCAGACAGACTGATAGACAGACAGACACACTTTCGTATTTATATTATTAGTGTGGGTTTAAGAATATTACATGTTACCTTCACCGAAAAACAACTTTTAAATAGATAGGATAATTATTTGTTCATCACCTTTTTTTCGTGACTCCGGATAGAAAGACGCCTGCCTTACTGCTTGGTTCAGTGGCTTCTTAAAACCCCTAGTGTTCGTAGTAACTATTCGTTATCAAAGGTCAGTAACACTGGTTTACTGAGGTTGCCAGCGGTATAGTACTTATTGTGAATATCAAACTCTGAGCGAGTTTGAGTTTTTTCTGAGCGAGTTTGAGTTTTTTGGCTTAGATTTATGACAGGTTTGGCGACGAGTTATTAGAATGCTTTATGATCGTGCCGCGATTAAAACTAACCAATGTCAGTGTCAGTGTGTGTGCTGTGAGCATATGTTTGAGATTTTTCGTTTACAAGTAAACACACCTTACCTATCATTTTAGGTTAGACTAATTTCAAAAAAGAGCAGGCGGGCGAATGTCTTCGTTGCACTGTCTTTGTGAAGTTAGTTCTATGCTACGTACCAATTTACTTCTTGTACTATGGGACTTGGAAAATATGCTCAACTTTGTCCTTTTTGTCAGTTACTGCCACACTTTCATCAACATATTAAATGTTTCCTTACAAATTTAGAGATGAAGAAGAAGATGAATATACAGGTAATAATTATAATATAAAATAAACTAGTGTTAAAGTAGAATAACCAATGAATATGAATAAGAGCGTATGTCAGTTTCAAACTCAATAGTACATTACTTAACAAGGGCGGTAAAACAAAGAATGTCTCAGATCGCAGGTATTTGACGCCCGAGCCGAAGGCAAGGGCGATAAATATGCGATCTTAGGCTTTCTTTATTACCGCCCGTGTTAAATACAAAATTTTGTCACCCCCCTGGCCAGGAAGTGGGATTTCCCGCGCGCGGAGCGTGCGGTAATTGCCGGTTTATGGCCAGGTGTGACATAAAGTAACATTTACTTCGGATTCTTTATCTCCCCGTAATGTGTCTATTCCTTTTACATGCGTCTAACGAATTTAACCCTTTGACCATCGATATTCGATCGCTCCTCCCTTGATGTGTCTAACCCTTTTACATTCTTATAGCGAATTTAACCTTTTGAACCATCGACATTCAATCGCTCCTCCCAGCTAAGTACTAGACCGACAGGAAACACCCACAGAGTTTACGTTTCGTAATGATAGTAAACAAAGGCGAGGATGCGCCGTGCGGTTCCGTAAGCAAACGTATTGTTTAGGTTGTTGTTACTTGTTGACTCACAAGTTGGCTCGATGGACAAAGGAACACAATTAGCGTAATACCTAATCTTTGGGGTGGAAGGTTATTAAAGCAGCTGTAATACAAATAAGGTAGTATGTTTCGCTTAAAGCTTTTGTTTTCAAATGTCTGCGTCATTCTGAACTGAACTTCAACATATTTTATGTCACACCTGGCCATAAAGTGGCAATTATCGCACGCTATGCGCGCGAAACATCCCTTTCCTGGCCAGGGGGTAAAATAAAATTTTGTACTTACCACGAGCGGTAATGAAGAAAGCTTCAGATCGCATATTTATCGCCCTTGCCTTCGGCTAAAAAACCCGCGATCTGAGACATTCTTTGCTTTACCACCCTTAGTAAGTAATGCACTATTAATTTAAGCACAATTCTGTAATAACATAATAGTCATTAATAACGAAAGATAGATTAGAAAATCGGGTTGAATTAAACCATGAGTACTATAATTTTGTAATAAAACAATGTGACGTTAATTATGTGTCGTTAAAGTGATGACCTGATGACATTAAGATATTTATGTAAGTATCTTTTACAAAGTTAGAGTAAACTTAGTAGATCTTTCTCACGTCAATCAAAGTATACTTGATTTAATATGATCAGTGACGATGATCAGTAAAATTGTAAACCAAATTTGCTCAGGCTTAATTGACTCTTACGTTACTGTTAGCGAAATACCAAGTGAATGTTAGAGAGTGTTTTATAGAATCTTTTCGTGACGATTTCGTTTCAATGCCGTTTTTGGAACGTTTTTTTATTTATTCATTTATTTATTAATCAGGCAGTCAGTTGAAGCAACTGATTAAATATTTCTATTTATTTTGTGTGTATTTGTTTCATCATGAATACATTTTTTTCTTCTTCTACTTCACCTTTAGGAGATTGAAGCTTTACTGTTTCTACTGTAATGCGACCTTAATGGCTGTGTCAATGATACTACACTATGTCACTAATGTAAGAATTAAACTCGTATGGCTTGAGTTAATGTAAATTATTCTGCGTTTCCAGATCGCGAAGACCAGTCTATCCTCTGCACCGGAGAATCGGGCGCCGGCAAGACAGAAAACACGAAAAAAGTCATACAGTACCTAGCGTACGTCGCCGCTTCAAAACCAAAAGGATCAGGAGCGGTGAGAGTGCTTCAAAAGCTTCATTTTTGTCTGGTTTAAGGCTTATTTACGTCTTTTGATAGGACAAGCGTTTCTCATGTGAGGAGGTTCCTTTATTTACTTAAAAAAGGATATCACATCGACATGTTGAAATCGAACAATGTCGTACTGAATAATCGAGGCCATAAATATGTATACATTTTTGGACCTTATTTCAATGGAATAAAACGAAAAAATGTATACATATTGGTGCCCTTATTAACGCCGCTAAAAGGACCATTTTTCTGACTCGTCGAGAATCGATAAGTTTCTAAATCGAAATTGAATCCAATATATATGTAGATCTAATCCTTAACGCCAAAATATAAGAAGATCAGGTGAATGACTGCTCGGGAATCGATAAGTTTCTAAATCGAATTGAATCCAATATAGAGAAACTATTTTTCAACGCCTATATATAAGGACATAACTAACTTTTCTGTGGTAATGAAATAAAAATAACGCGACGAATAACGTCGAATAATCACGCAAAATAGGCACGTTGGATTTCGAGTTGCGTAAAATGACCAGTATAACTAATGTCGAACAATAGAGTCAGATTTGTATGTTGATTTTGCCTGGCCAAAGACAGTCAATAGTCCTAAGTAATTATTAGTTTACATGTTTAATAGAAATATGCTTCATCTGTAGCAAACTGTTTATATGTGTTTGTCAAACAATTTAGTTTCTAGCAAACATAATATAAACAGACTCGACTATCCTTAATCGTAAACATGATTTGTGTCTTGAATTTAAACTTTCGTGAGACATGTTATAACTTTCTGTTTTTACTTTATTTGTTTTTTTTTTGTTTGTTATTAATACGTGAGTTTTAACCGTTTAGTAAAATAAAGTTATGATTTGTGTCATTTTTGCAAAAGGTGCCGCATTGTTGTCAATAAAGCTAGGAACTCATTAGCGAGTTGTAACTTGTAACTGTAACTCAACACAAATTACTCTTAATTATGACGTTTTCTTATGCGCTTATTTCATTGGATATACTTATTTAACACTAATACAATAGAAATTTCTATTACAATCTCACTGTATAAAAATCGTATGTTTGTAATAGAAAGTTTATTACGTTAGTACTCGTAGTAAAGTAGGATGTCGATTGGAACAAGAGCATATTTCAGTGCCAAACTCAAAGTAGTCGGACTGTCCGCGATCGGCAAGGGGCCTATGAATGATATTATCTCAGTTACGTACACACCCCCTACACCTCCGTCCACTAGGACCCATTTGCTAGGATCCATCGGATACGAGTGGATCTTTTGTGCATTCCGATCTAGCAATGGATTTGAGCGAACTTTATTGGACACTAGAATCCACAACGTACTCAAGTGGACTCCGGTTACGGTTACACTTCATTAATGAGTACCCGGCTTAAAGACGATTTCTAAATGGGACGGAAACAAACTATATTGACAGAGTTAAAAGATTCTCTTTTGCTTATTAAGACTACAATAAGTCTTATGGGTCGGTCGGAACTAGCGAGAATATATCTTTTTCTGAAGACATTTTTATATGTCAAGGGAGGTGTCGAAAATTGAGCTTGCATATTTTAAACTATAAAAATGAATACTAAATTACAGGGTAGGGTATCGGCGATCTTTTCCAGGAAACGAATGCCTTTCATTTAAATACATAACAATCATTCGAATTTCAACTTAACGTCATTCACATAAAGTATTTATTTGGACAAGACCAAATTGGTGTAGCTATTTTGAAAGTTTACACTCGCGTCGAATTTTTTTGTGTCGATTAATTTACAGTAAATTGTAACTAATTGGACTATTCGTACTCGATTTCACACCTCGGACAGATAAACCCCATATAAGTCTTAATAAGACAAGGATCGATTGAGTGAACAGACTCATAAATAGTTGGAGTATAATATAAATACAATACATCCATTTTCAAAAAGGCTTACCTCGTTTACTGGCCATTACAATTGCGACCTTATGTCTTAGGTTAGTAGGTTCAATTTTACGCAGATGAAGAAGGGAGTTTATTCTTATCTGGATCTTAAGATGTGCGATAGCCCCATATCGTTCACAAGCTTATGTAAGGCTTGTCTTGCCATTAGGGAATGCAGAACCGGTACCATTTATCAGTCCCGTGATTTTCGGTACTGGCCGGTAGAGGAACCGGGATTTCCCGGTATTTTCGGTACTTTCGGGAAATTACTTGTGGTGGTTTTGAGACGTGAGTAGTTTTAGCTTAATACCTTTTTTGGACAATATGATAATAATATCAGGGATGCAGAAAGAAAATACACGTGTTTTGTTATCAAAATACACATTAATTATATAAATCACAATGAATTTGCTTATTTTATCTTAGCGTTTTATAAAAAAGGACTCAAAATTATATCAAAAAGTTTACTAAATGCTTACAATTTGTTCATTATTATTTTAACTTTAATTGAATCAAGAGTCTGTCATAATCATTGCTGCCGTGGAGTGTCTTGTACAACTTAAGGTTGTAGTACAGAGTTTGTCCAGAATATAGTAAGTGTAATTATTACACCGTTATGTTACATGGTTATGAATGAAGACAAATCCTGTACAATATTCTTGACTAAAGGTATTTGCATCTCAAAAAGCGTATAAAATAACCGTAAAATTACGAGGGCAGATTGTTTGTGTAACCGTGTAGGATAATATTAATAAGAAAGAAGTAAGATTCTCACTTGAAATAGGTGTAATAAAGTCTAAAGTGGTAAATCGTTCTCAGCCGAAGCGCTTCTATAACCCGTAGCGGTAACCAAAACCAACCCTCTACAACCACAGTGATACCGGTAGAACTGTTAGCTGAGGGTGAATTAACACTCTTGCTGTACCTGTAATAGTACCTGCACAAGAGTGTTTATTCACTCTCAGCTAACACTTCATCGGTATTATTGCTGTTGTCGAGGGTTGGTTAACACTACGGGTATAAAGATCACTGCTCTACAGGCGTTCTGTAATCTTTACCTGTTGTATCGCGTGGGCCTGTTTCGGGGTTATAACGATGTTATAGCATGCTCTAACATCTTTATACAGGTATGTGTTAACACTTTAATAATCATATGGAACCGATATAAGAATGATATACAGGTATTCTTAACGCTAGCGTGCTGGTTGGGTGCTATTTGGGCGACTACCTTCTAATAGTGTAGCTGTAGAACAATGAACACGCACGTTGGGGTAAGTATGCGGGTGGAGGACTGGTTAGGTGACGGCGCTGATGAATTTGTATAAGCGGGTCGGAGTAATGGCCAGCCGTGGTCGTGAATTGGCTGCTTAGAGTGATGTTTCCGTTTATAAACATCGCTTGCGTTATTTTATCGATATATCTCTTATCATTTATAGATTAGCGTATTAAATTTAAGCTGCAAATTACATTTCCCGAAAATCCCGAAAATACCGGGAATTCGATTTCGTAGTACCGGTTCCTACCTTGGTTCAAAAAACCGGGAAATCCCGGTATTTTCGGTACCGGTATTTCCCGGGAGCAAACCCTACTTGCCATGTCTGTAAAATGCCTTTCTGGTACAGTCAAGTGCGAAAATACGCATGCTGAAAATGCCTTACGGCTATGGAGCGTTCCAACCTCTTCCCGAGAGTTATCAAATATTTATAGATACGAGGACGAATCTATGAACTTTTGTGAATGCTGTTAACCTGTAAACACGCCGTAGTTCATTCATTCTATGATATTTTGATGCATTTGTCAGCGTATCTTTGGTAGCTCACGGAATGGGGAGGTTGGATTGCTGCGTTGCCTTACCAATTTGTAGAATTTATTGATGACAGTAATATTGATTTTCTCAAAAATGGCCCGCAAACTGGACTTTAGTCGCTACATATTGGAAGGTAAAGTGTATAGTTTAAGGTCAGATCCAAATTAAAAAGTAAAAAACATTGCAGGCCACATATATGGCCTGCAATGTCACATATAAATTCCTTTATTTGTCGAGTTATAAACTTTTTAAAATGTAGAAACTGTCATATAAAAGCAGGCACAGGTCGTATTCAGTCAATTCAGCTCGTATTTTTCTGTTGAAAACGCGACGTTTTTTTATGTGTCTCGAATAATTTGCGTTTTTCGGTGGAAAAATACACTTGCAATTCTGTTAAAAAAAATAAACGGCGGGAAAACATGATGTTTTTGACGTTTTAAGGTTATGTTTATCAAATCTTAATTAAATTTTTGTCGTATTTTCCCCATTTTTGAGAAAAGCACTATATTAGCCTCGGCCGGAATGGCAATTGCAGGCTTCGTATTATAATTAAACGGACTCGCAAGCTCGTCTGTTTAAACAAATACTCAGCCTGCAATTGCTCCCTTCCCGGCCACGGCAATAATGTACTAATCCCATTGAGACAGGCGCGAGAATCTTATAACTTACAGGTATGTTACATAGGACGGTCATCATCATCAATCAGCCGGCAGCAGGAAGTATTTACTTCCTACTGCTGGGCATAGGCCTCCTCTCAAAGATGAGAGCGGGCAGTTGGCCTCATACTGGCCCAGTACGGTTATGGGTACAGATATATATGCAGGTTTCCTTACCATGACCATTATTATTACTTGGTTCGCGAACTTTCTACACCGGATCGAACATCTTCGCACGTCTGTCGCTACTATAATAAGTCTTCTCCTGTCCAGAAATACAGCTTTGTCTGCCAACGTAGTGGGTATTAGTGCCAGTTGCACCAACGTACGAACGCAGACCGGTCATCGTGAAATATGGCGCCGGCAGCTGTCATCCCATAGAAACTTGTCAAACTTACCATACAATCAGATTTGACGAACACCGCTTACGATTACAGACGGTTTGGTGCAACCCAGCCTTAATCTCCACTTGATCGCCTGGGCTGAAGTAAAAAATAACGAGCGCTATATTTTACTTGTTTTCAATAATATTAAAGTATATTATTTTGCATTTAAGTGTACCGAAATGGCATATAATTTTCAAGAAATACGTACTGCCCAGTTATGGCAAAAATCGCGTGAGGTAACGTATTTGGTAATGTCGCTCGTACGGGGTCACCTACCGTCTGCGGTTATTTGTTGAGTCTGTTTTCCTAATTGAAGTTAAATGTATATGGATACTTGGATAGTAATATTCATAATATACTTCCAGTGTAGGTACGTTATATTATTGACCAGTATAACAAGTATGACGATGATTCGTGACTTTGTGGAATATAGACGTAATATTGATTATTACTTTTTAGGGTTCCATAACTTTACATAAAATTTTAGGGAACCATATTGCTGTCGCTTCCGTCCGTCCGTCGTCTGTCAGTCTGTCACAAAATTTTGTTCCGAAGAATTTTTCAACGTCCCATTGCATTGACCGATTAACTTGAATTTTGATGGTAATGTTTATTATTACGTATATTTTACCAACAAATACTAATATATTGATAAATCAGATTTTTTGAGGTTGGTTCGGAACCCTAAATGTGCGAAGTAAGACTCTCACTTGGCCGGTTTTTACTTTTAGTTAAGTAGTCTGCCTTGTAGCAGTGTAGCTCGGTTTTTTAAAGCTCTGTTAGACCTGATGTCGGTTATAGACCTACCACTTCACAGACAGTGCCTGCACGGCGCGCGGCCTAAGGCTGGTTTTCCACTAGAGCTATGCTATGCTATGTTTTCATACATTTAGCACGTAGCTCGAGCTGCAGCTATGTGTCAAATGTATGGAAACAGCATAGCTCTAGTGGAAAACCAGCCTAAGAGGTGAGACGTCAAAGGGGACGCGAGCAGACCAAGTACTTCCCACCCGTTCTGCCTCCTGTATAGGAACCGTCTGTGTTAAACGGTAATATAACAGTAACGTCAACATAAACTGAATTACTAACTAAATAGTGCCGGTCATAAAGTTTAGCGCACATTTATAAAACTGAGCTTTTTTATTTTCTTAAGCGCTCCCAACTTTATTGGTTCGACTACCGTGTGAGGGTAAGGTGTTTCATTGAATGCTAGTCCCAAACGTACCGCTATAATGAACCTTATTCCGATACTGTAAGATCGAATATTTATTGAGCTATTGGGTAACTCCTGAATGTTAACGGCAAGAGCGATTTTGAGTCATATTCAGTTGTGTTAAAGTTTATTTCCCTGCTAGATAGTATAAGTGTAAAAGAGTGTATATTTTAGCACACCCGCATGCTGGAGGTGGCTTGTGATCTCACTGTATAGCACCATTCTAGTGCCTTTAATATAGTTTGGGTATGTTGACAACTGTCATTCATCTTTCACTCCAGTACAACATATAACCTAACGTCAATGGATGACGGCCATCGTCGTACCAAAGCTATTTTAATAGTAAGTACTATAAGTATTTAAGAACATTCTTGCATAAATCAATGGAGAATTAACATCAATATTGGTGTCTTATTCGATTTTATTCCAATTCTGAGACTCCTTCGAACCATAATGTTTGAGAATACAAGCAAGTTGTTCCGATTAGTCATATCGTGTGCCAGAATATTCTTTATGTCACACCTGGCCATAAAGCGGCAATTACCGCACGCTCCGCGCGCGGGAAATCCCACTTCCTGGCCAGGGGGTGACATAAAATTTTGTACTTAACACGGGCGGTAATAAAGAAAGCCTCAGATCGCATATTTATCGCCCTTGCCTTCGGCTCGGGCGTCAAATACCTGCGATCTGAGACATTCTTTGTTTTACCGCCCTTGTTAAGTAATGTACTATTATCTCTACCTACGAGTATTGTCGAGTAAACACGGGTGTTGCTATGTAGAAATGTATTTATAAATTATTATTTACACTTATTTGTCTTTCTTCTAATAATCTTCTAATAAAACTAAAAATTAAACAAGAATAGGCAGAATCGTTAGTAGTGTTTATCAATATAAAATGTCCGAATTGCGCAAAATGGAATCTTATTTAAAAAGTAATACGATATCTACATATATTTTAAAAAACTCAACGATTGTCATTTTTTACTTAGCAACAGCCGTGTTATATTTATAAGTCTACTTTTGTATTGTACTTCAAAACATGCACTGATGTATATTTTTCTCTCCCTTCTTCCCGATGCCTGGCAACAACCGCAGGGACCCTCACCACAGTTGATAATAGTAAGTCGAATTAGGACAATTTTCCCAATTCTACCATCACCATATTTGCTTGGAACAATCTGGATATAAAACGCAAATGCAAACGCATGATTATAACTTTTTTCGTCTTGTTTAAGTCCTTAAGTTGCAAGGGGCGCATATTTAGTATATTAGTCATGTTTAGTAAAGACAGTCTTTACACAAATCGCCCCCTAGTCCCAAACTAAGCAAAGCTTACAAACAAACAAAGGTAGGTACTAAGCGATTTGCCTTGGACTTGCGAGTTTCAATTCAATTCATAAGAGTTTTATTTTATTTGTATGTTGCGCTCTGTATCCTGTATTAAAACTCATTCGATGAATGTTTACAAGGTTACATCAAACTTTTTTTTGGGACTTGGTACTATTTTGTTTGTAATAGACTAATAGCCCATTCATTATTTGACTTTGCGGCTCGTTTGTAGCGTTACATCGTAGATCGTAGCAAGCATTTACCTGCTTTGTAGTGAAGAAGCAGCGTAGCGCGCAGTAAAAGGGTCGTTTTCTGTGGCTTAGCAAAGGATCCGCCCCGGAGCCCGAAGCCCCCATGGGGCCTTCCTGGCTACGAACAAGCCAGTGGGTGACGCTCACACCCTTCGCGTCCCCTGGTGCCACCCAAGGTAGCTTCGCCACTGCGTCGCTAACAATAATTTGATCACGACGCCGCTTGTACTATAATGAATGGGTTATTATATTATATATATGGCCATGCTTGATTTTATCGCTGATGATTCATGTTTTGGCTAATTCCATATTTTACAGCTTTAGTTCATTAGAACGAGTTTTATGTCTCAATTACAGATTTTTTTTTATTAAATAAAAATTCCTAATTGGTTCTGGGGTCTTATCGTAATCATTTGTAAAATAATTATTCTTAAAGTTATATAGCTAAGTCTTGTTTAATTTCATTTTTTGAACATAAAGTGTCTCTAACTCGATACATTCCAAGTCGTATTTTACTTAATTCTAGTCTCTAACATCAAAATCATTGTATTTCACGCTAACCCTTAGAGCAATGGACCCACTTTTGAGGTAAATCTTGCTAAACCATATCAGTGTTCACCCAAACTCTTAACCCTCCCTCGCTTTTGTCACGTGTTTGAACTAACATACATCATCTCAACAATGACAGTATTTTAAAGAAAAATACTGACATTATTACTGAAGCAGTACTTAATGTTTCAATGGTTAATTGTTAATTATGTTTTCCTTTCAGGGCGAATTGGAACAACAGTTATTGCAAGCGAATCCCATTTTAGAAGCGTTCGGTAACGCTAAGACAGTCAAAAACGACAACTCATCAAGATTCGTAAGTATTTTATTTGGTTTTCTAGCAATGTAACAATACCATAATGGTCTCTATAATTTTAATCAGTATTAGGAAATGGAAATCTTCATCCTGTCTTTGTTTATAATTAACGAGAATACTTGCAAATCCTCAAAACTGATTGTAACAATTCTCAACCAAAAGTCTGTCGATGTCAATAAAGACGATTGCGTTCGTTACGGAAGTAGAAAAAGCAACCTTATCGACGCCGTTTAATAACTTTTCCTTCGTAATCGCCGTCATAACCCGACAGTTCACCTTCACAAAATGTTACTTTTTTACACAGTGCAAATACCCTATACCCTTTTGTTTCAAAGGGACACACGTGAACGCTACATTTCTTTTTTACAAAATCTTCGCTTTTCACAGGGCAAATTCATAAGAATAAATTTTGACGCGTCCGGTTACATAGCCGGCGCGAATATCGAGACTTACCTCCTCGAGAAGTCGCGAGCCATCCGCCAGGCCAAGGATGAGAGGACGTTCCACATCTTCTACCAGTTGCTCACTGGCGCCACCCAGGAACAGCGAGCGGAGTATATCCTGGAAGACCCGAAGAGTTACCATTTCCTGTCCAATGCGGCGTTACCAGGTACGGTTGCAATTGAAGTTTTGGTAGCGTTGAAATTATGCATGACCTTGTGAAAAAAAAAAACAAAATAACATGTTATATCTATGTTTGGCACTAGTATATTTTAACCATTAGGTACTCTATCAATTTATGAAATTTAGTTTGGGCCTCATCAAGTCATCAACTTTTTCTTTCTCGTTGCCACTGTCACGTTTTCTAAAAGACTGCTTATACAACAAGTTTTTAACAATTGGAAAACCCATTTAATGATGGAGCATTACCAAAGCATCGCCCATGAGTGGTCAATGGTGATAAGAAACTACCACCAATGCCTTTTATTGGCGCCAGAACCTGAATAACAATAAGAAATAGTTGATCGACCCAGGATGAGAACATTAGCAAATAAATTTTATTAGTAGTTGATGATACAGTTTGTAGCATTTCTTCCAAATTTATACGACGCATACTTTACGCTTAGTATAGAATCCTTTACAGTGCCCGGGATCGATGATGCCCTGGAGTTCCAAGCGACGATCAAGTCGATGAACATCATGGGAATGAACAACGAGGACTTCAACTCGATATTCAGAATAGTCTCCGCTACACTGCTGTTCGGGTCTATGCAGTTCAAGCAGGAGAGGAACTCTGATCAGGCGACGTTGCCTGATAACACTGTTGCTCAAAAAATTGCTCATTTACTCGGTAAGTTCTACTCGTTTTGTACTTGTGTGTGATTTGTCAAAACTGCTGTCCAAAAATTTTGTGTTTGAGTAACTGATGAACTATAGTTTTTTCCGCATTGAGTGATGCTTTAGAGATACATAAGAGCTATAAGCAAATAAGGAACCAAGATATCGTCTTGAGAACTGCTTAGTATGACCGTTTTCTTCTCTTTTCCAGGTCTCTCTGTAACAGAGATGACAAAGGCTTTCCTCAAGCCGAGAATAAAGGTCGGCCGTGACTTCGTAACGAAAGCGCAGACGAAAGAACAAGTGGAGTTCTCTGTGGAAGCAATCGGCAAAGCGTGCTACGAGCGGCTCTTCAGGTGGCTTGTCAACAGGATCAACAGATCTCTGGACAGAACGAAAAGACAAGGAGCCTCTTTCATTGGTATCCTCGATATGGCTGGTTTCGAAATCTTCGACCTCAACTCCTTCGAACAGCTCTGTATCAACTACACGAACGAGAAACTCCAACAGCTCTTCAATCATACCATGTTCATTCTCGAACAGGAAGAGTACCAGCGGGAAGGCATTGAATGGAAGTTCATTGACTTCGGTCTGGACCTCCAGCCGACTATCGACCTTATCGACAAGCCTATGGGCATCATGGCCCTGTTAGACGAGGAGTGCTGGTTCCCCAAAGCCACGGACAAGACCTTCGTTGAGAAGTTGGTCTCTGCTCACTCCGTCCACCCCAAATTCATGAAGACCGACTTCCGTGGCATCGCCGACTTTGCGATCATCCACTACGCTGGCAAAGTGGACTACTCTGCTGAGAAATGGCTCATGAAGAACATGGACCCATTGAATGAGAATGTAGTATCTCTCCTTCAGTCTTCGCAGGATCCGTTCGTGTGTCATATCTGGAAGGACGCTGAGATTGTTGGCATGGCCCAGCAAGCGATGACCGACACGCAATTCGGGGCCAGAACGAGAAAGGGCATGTTCAGAACAGTGTCCCAACTGTACAAAGAACAGCTCACAAAGCTCATGGCCACACTCAGGAACACGAACCCCAACTTCGTCAGGTGTATCATACCTAACCACGAGAAGAAGGCTGGCAAAATCGAAGCGCCTCTCGTCTTGGACCAGCTCAGATGCAACGGTGTGTTGGAGGGCATCAGGATATGCAGGCAAGGGTTCCCCAACCGCATTCCGTTCCAGGAATTCAGACAGAGATATGAGCTGCTCACACCTAACATCATTCCTAAAGGGTTCATGGACGGAAAGAAGGCATGCGAGCAAATGATTGAGGCCTTAGAGCTCGATCATAATCTATACCGCGTCGGACAGTCGAAAATCTTCTTCAGGGCTGGTGTATTGGCTCACCTCGAAGAAGAGAGAGACTACAAGATCACGGACTTGATTGTGAACTTCCAGGCGTTCTGCCGAGGGTTCCTGGCCAGGAGGAACTACCAGAAGAGACTGCAGCAGCTGAACGCCATCAGAATCATTCAGAGGAATTGCGCTGCCTACCTCAAGCTTAGGAACTGGCAATGGTGGAGACTGTACATAAAGGTAAGATTTATTTTATAACTTTTTATATTCTCTGCCCTTTGTTCCTGAATTGCCAGTAGACAAAATTTTACTCTGTTACAACATATTGTAATTTTTAATGGTTCTGGTATATCCATCTAAAATAAACAATTAATAAACATAGAATCTCTAGCTAGACGTAGCATTGATAATTTAATTTATGGGGAAATAAGCGTGAGTTTGCGTATGTATTTTACTGTCAGGATACATTTTGCTGGTCAGGTCCTGCAGTAAATTATTTTCAAAGATACAATAACACGCACCTACTAACCCCATTATAACTACAGTTTTGTTATTATTATGTCAAGACCATTCACTGACATTTCATATAACTAAAACAATTGCGACCTAGAGTTTTGGCAACAGCCTCGCAGTAATGCGAAAGTTATGTAAATAGGCCCACTTGTTCACTAGACTGGAGTGTGTAAAATGGCGCGAAGCTATCAAGTTTATCGTTCCACTGCTCGTAAGTTTATTTATGCTATTGTAATTGTTTTGATTACTATGTTATAGTTGATAATTATTAGTTGGAGGGATCGAAGTTCAATCTATCTACTTTTATAATAGTTTACTTACCTAATTATCATATGTAGGGAACATAAAATAAATGCTACGTCATACAAAGAAGTGAAGGGCAAAGCTGAATGTAGAATAAGCTGGCAATTACTCCACCGAAAAGAGCCAAGCTCCTTAATATTATGATGAGGGAACATATGATAATTACAAATCAATCACTTAATCTGCAGATTTAATTTTCTAATGTTACACTTCTAATAGTAAACTCCACTATTTATAGAACTACCAAACCTCTGCTAAAACGTGGTTTATTCTTTTCCCTCAGACACAACAGTAAACGTATACAATGTCCACTAGGAATATTTATCACAAAGTAGTTCAAGATGTAACTTTGCTTAGAAATTGCATTATTTTCTACCTTGTTCGTCACACTAAAAATAATAATAAATAAATATTTGTGGACAATCTTACACACAAATCAACCTAGTCCCAAACTAAGCAAAGCTTGTACTGTGGATACTAAGCGACGATATATATACTTATATAGATAAATAAATACTTAAATACATAGAAAACATCCAAGGCCCAAGAACAAATATTCGCGCTCATCACACAAATAAATGCCCCGGCCGGGATTCGAACCCGGGACCTCCAGCTTCGTAGGCAGGGTCACTACCAACTAAGCTAAAGCGGTCGTCAAACTATAAGGTCTAAAATCGCTTAAAATCACGTGTTCCAGGTGAAACCTCTCCTAGAAGTGACGAAGCAGGAGGAGAAGCTGACGCAGAAGGAAGACGAGCTGCGTCAGATCCGAGACAAGTTGGATACGCAGATGAAGCGGTGCCAGGAGTACGAGCACAAGTTCCAGCAGGCCAGCGCCGAGAAGACACAGCTGGCGGAACAGCTACAGGTATATATACTTGTTGTATACGTGGGTTCCTCTAAGCTAAGGGTCGAGACAAGCTGGAGACGCAGATAAAGCGGTGCCAGGAGTACGAGGACAAGTTCCAGCAGGCCAGCGCCGAGAAGACACAGCTGGCGGAACAGCTACAGGTATATATACGTCTGTTCCTCAAATCTTAGGGTCATGACCTTGACGAGCGCAGTTCTACACTATTGCTCTAGAAATCCATCTATTTTGGTCTAATGGTATTGCCCCATGTACTGTAAGGGAAACTGAAATACTTTTATTATTCTGACTGAACATTGTCTGTGGCATGGGGCCCGCATAGTATATAACCTTGAAGACTCTATCGAGCCAAAATCATTATTGCGTTTCTGGTTCTAGCTAGCCATATCAAGGTACAGATATGAAGTGATATATACCTTGCTTTGAGATCATAATATCTAGATATGATATTGCACTGAAAAGAGTTTTTTTTTAATATGTCGCTGTAAACGGATTTATATGCATACGCTTATAGTATGATATTCTTTGTAAAATGGCATAGCTCTAACATGTGACATGTATAACCATCAATTTCAGAATTTCACCAATTTCGACCAATCGGGCGTGTGACCGAACTTATCATCAATCCTGCAAAATCCACTAATCTATACCGATAACTAGTCAAATGTATCATACTTTGTATATTATCTCACTGAATAATCTCTTATTTCTCTATGCAGGCTGAATTGGAGTTATGCGCTGAGGCCGAAGAGTCCCGGGCTCGGGCGGCGGCGAGGAAACAGGAGCTGGAAGAGCTGTTACACGACCTGGAGGGGAGGATCGAGGAGGAGGAGGAGAGGTGTAGCGCTCTACAACAGGAGAAGAAGAGATTGCAGCTCAATATTCAGGTAATGCAACTACATCAGCTTTTTAGCGTTCCGTACCCGAAGGGTCCAAACGAAAACCTATTGCTGTCACTCACACGTCCGTCCGTCCATGCTCTGTCACACAGGTTTTACAGCCAGATGGAGCTTCAAAGCACAGCAGTCTTCAATTTTTTTAGTGTCTAATTCTATTGGGTTAATAGTACATTATTGCCGTGGCCGGGAAGGGAGCAATTGCAGGCTGAGTATTTGTACGGACGAGCTTGCGAGTCCGTTTAATTATAATACGAAGCCTGCAATTGCCATTCCGGCCGAGGCTAATATAGTGCTTTTCTCAAAAATGGGGAAAATACGACAAAAATTTAATTAAGATTTGATAAACATAACCTTAAAACGTCTAAAACATCATGTTTTCCCGCCGTTTATTTTTTTTAACAGAATCGCAAGTGTATTTTTCCACCGAAAATAGTACATTACTTAACAAGGGTGGTAAAACAAAGAATGTCTCAGATCGCAGGTATTTGACGCCCGAGCCGAAGGCAAGGGCGATTAATATGCGATCTGAGGCTTTCTTTATTACCGCCCGTGTTAAGTACAAAATTTTATGTCACCCCCTGGCCAGGAAGTGGGATTTCCCGCGCGCGGAGCGTGCGGTAATTGCCGCTTTATGGCCAGGTGTGGCATAAACGCAAATTATTAGAGACACATAAAAAAACGTCGCGTTTTCAACAGAAAAATACGAGCTGAATTGGCTGAATACGACCTGTGCCTCCTTTTATATGACAGTTTCTACATTTTAAAAAGTTTATAGGCCATATATGTGGCCTGCGATGTTTTTTTACTTTTTAATTTGGATCTGACCTTAAACTACACACTTTACCTTCCAATATGTAGCGACTAAAGTCCAGTTTGCGGGCCATTTTTGAGAAAAAGTAATAATTGTTATAAGGTCAATAGTAAGAAAAAACAACAATAGAAGAGGAAAAAATATTGGACATTTGATACGGCACGACACTTTCTTCAAGACCATTTTGGAAGGAAAGATAGAAGTAAGGCAAGGCAGGGGAAGACCAAAGCAATGGGATGGGGTGTTTCACAGTCCCGAGAAACTATATTTTCATAACACCAAATACCCGATTCCTTACCTGTTTTACGCAAACTGGACATAGGACCCCTTATAATTTGTGTTTTTTCATTACCAGGATTTGGAAGAACAACTGGAGGAGGAAGAGGCGGCTCGGCAAAAGCTGCAGTTAGAGCGAGTCCAGTGCGACGCCAAATTGAAGAAATTGGAGGAAGATTTGGCACTCAGTGATGACACCAACCAGAAACTCGTCAAAGAAAAGAAGGTATAAACATATCACTTTCGATCTTCAAATGTCGGTTCTTTTTCGTGTGTCAATGCTTACTCATTCCTTCCTTCTAGATCCTCGAAGAACGTGCCAACGACCTCTCCCAGGCGTTGGCCGAAGAAGAAGAAAAGGCCAAACACCTAAGCAAGCTCAAGGCTAAACAGGAATCAGCTATTGCTGAGCTGGAAGAGAAGTTGCTTAAAGACCACCAGCTTAGACAGGAGGCTGACCGCGCTAAACGCAAGCTGGAGACAGAACTCCAGGATGTCAAGGAACAGCTGGTCGAGAGGAAAGCGCAGTTGGATGAGCTGCAGATTGTGCTCGGTGAGTTTTATTTTCCTTGCATCGGTAATCTTCGAAGAGACGTAACTTAAGGACCACTAGGTTAGGGTCAGACGGCTGAATGCTGACCGTAAGTCGAAGTAGTGGAAAATCTGAAGGAACTGGTTGATAAGTTTATGAAGTGAATAATCATAAAAAAATATTCTTTATAGGAAAGCGCAGTTGTATGAGCTGCATAATATTGTTGTTTTTGTAGGCATTTCCATTTTCTTCTTCTTGAGTCGATACTATTGGTGGGTAGTGGAACTAGCTCAAGGACCAAGGTAGAAAGAGCAGAGCAAATGGATGAATTGACGATACTTTTTAGAGTGATCACTCTAACAGTATCAATACTAACTGGCGTATGAGGATGTGGGTTCCGAATATTCACGCTAGTCTCTAATATTGATTTGCAGGAGATTAAGATGATTGGAGTATACTTCAAACTGATTTTCTTGTTCTTTTCGCAGCCAAACGCGAGGAAGAGCTTGCCGTGGCGATTGCACGCGCTGACGAAGAAGGCGCGCTCCGCGCCAACGCTCAAAAAGCTGCGCGTGAGGCTGAGTCGGCTCTCGCCGACGCACACGAGGACCTGGAGGCGGAACGAGCTGCGAGGACCAAGGCTGAGAAGCTGAGACGCGACCTTAATGAGGAGTTGGAGGCGTTGAAGAGTGAACTGCTCGACTCGCTCGATACTACTGCTGGTAAGTGCTAGAGTCGAGACCGTTTGGGCTCTATAGGTGTACCGTTTAACTGAGAACGCGCTTGTGACGGGACAGGTGAAAGAGGGGCGAGTAGGGTCTATTATGCCTCCCGCTATCCTTCCACGCGGACTCAGTTCTTCGGGTCTACCCATAGTCGACGCACAGATAGACCCGTTTTTGACAAAAACGGTTCTGATGAATGCATTGACTGATCGATCTTACGATTCTAAAATTGTATTTGTTCAACAGCTCAACAAGAGCTCCGTTCAAAGCGCGAGCAGGAAGTAGCGGTACTGAAGCGCAGTCTCGAAGAAGAGGCGGCCACTCACGAGAGCTCACTGGCGGAACAGCGGCACAAGCACTCGCAGGAGCTGCAGCAGCTGATGGAGCAGCACGAGCAGATCAAGAAGGCTAAAGCTGGTGAGTACAAGTAGCGGTAGTGATGTGAAGCCTCGGAGAGGAGGCGGCCACTCACGAGAGCTCACTGGCGGAACAGCGGCACAAGCACTGCAGGTGTTAGAGCAGTTGAGTGATTGACGTCTAAAATGGTCTTGACGGTGCTCCTGACGCCAAGGACTAAGTTTAGTGGGCACTTAGGCTGGGTTGCACCAAACCGTCTGTAATCGTAAGCGGTGTTCGTCAAATCTGATTGTATGGAAAGTTTGACAAGTTTCTATGGGATGACAGCTGCCGGTGCCATATTTGACGATGACCGGCCTGTGTTCGTATGTTGGTGCAACTGACCCTAAGTCAATATCCATTAGAGGTGAGACGTACTAGGCAAAACGCGTACTGAGTCTTGTGAGTACGCGTCCACAAAAAGACTAGATCCAAAGACTAGGTCCAAATACGCGCTAAACCGACCCCGACCCGAGGTGCCCCGAAAGAATCCGAACGCGAAGACGAATACGAATAGCGCGGAACATAAAGACTCTTAGACGTTTCGAGTCTTCAGAGTCGTCGTACGCCTAGTACTCGATACGCCAAAAGACGCGCAAGCGGGATCGCGTACTTACGCGTCCATGCCAAAACCTATTCCAAAAACCTGTTCCCGTAAATACGTCTCCCCTCTAATATCCATAGATTTATGTACAACATACCACCTAAGAAATCTGTTTAACTTATTGCTAAAAGCTACAGAAACGTTACGTGTATATTGCAAAATATCGGTAAGTAAATGTAAATAGAATTACCTCCTGGTAAAATGAAATACACATAAAAAAATATCTAAGGAGTAGAATATTGCTTATTTGTTAACGTGTAATGATGATATTCCGTTGCCAACATGAAAATCAAAGCTAAATAAATAAAAACATGTAGGTAAGCATTTTTTGCATCTCATAGACACAACCTATACAAACTTTTTAACACGTCAATGACAACCTTTCCACGTTTACCCAAGTCAACTGACGTTGACGTAAAAAAACCAAACTTACATTCCATTTTCGACACATCAAACAAAACGTCAAAAAACCCTTTTCGAAGCTCTACAAGAATTTCTTATAAATATTGTACATATTTCGTAAATGTAAAAAAAACAATGGCCGCCGACGGTAGCAAGCGGATGAAGAACGAGAAATTCGGATTGTACAAAGATGATGATGTGCCTCCCGTGGCAGAGTTCCCGCTGCCCGAAGGTCGGGGGTTCCATTTCGCGCGAGACTATTGGCAGAATATGTGCGCCCCGACTGAGGCGGGGCGATCTTCTCAAGCGGACAGCAATCGTGTCCATTGTGAATATATTATTGTATTGGCTCGTATGTAAACATAGATATAATTGATTGAATCAGGCGTCCCTTTGCGAAATTCCATGATAAATCCAACAATATTCCTTTGCTATGCCGCTGATAGGCTGATAGAACGTATAGTCTATCAGATCTAGATATAGTATATACAAGTAGTTATCGAGAGATATTTCTATGAAATTAGGTTTCCTTTTAGTTTCTTGATATATGTCTGTTCTACCAGTTTAAATAACTAGCCAGGTCAATTTAGATATTTCTCCTCATATACTTACATAAACAGTCCGTAATTTTCATAAACATGTTCAATAAGTTGAAAATAGTGTTAAGGGGAGGTATCCCCAACGCAACTGTCCCGCTCTAACATACGTGAGTTTACAAATAACCATCCCGCACTCTACGCAAGCTCTGCGCGCAGTTTTGTAAATATTTAGCTATAGTCATCAAGCCAGTCATTTTATCAAAGCAATTATTATTTTATATTATATCAAAGCAAACCCTGCGAAAATGTCTATAACTATTTACGATCTTTGAGTACAAAAATTAAATGTTAAATATCAGTTATATAGCCGTAGTATTGAAAATACATTCCAAAAAGGGGTAACTTCGCGATTTTTTTCTATCGAGTGAAATTCATCAGGTCATTTAACTGACCGCGATTTTGACTAGACAAGATCCTCATGTAACACATATATTTTTTTTAGATTTTAAGACACTATATTCTATGTCTCAGATGGTTTTTAAAAACTCAAAAGTGGTAATACCCGGCCTTAATTACTCCTATGGTTTTTTTGTCAGTTAGTCTATCTCTTGCGCCCACCTTTGCAAGTTTTTGTTTGACTCTATGGTTGACTGGTAAAGGATGCCTTTGGGCATGAAGTCCGCCATTTATGCTCAGTTGTTATGTGCAATAAAGTATAAATAAATAAATATTTATATTTTAAGGTTGTCTGGAAGAGATCGCTCTTTAGCGATAAGACCGCTTGTTGTTTACTTCTACTTTAAGCCTAATGTCCTGTACTGTGTTCTTTTTGAGGTGTGCAATAAAGAGTATTTGTATTGTATTGTATTTGCAGGTTTGGAGAAAGCCAAGCAAGCATTAGAAGCGGAGAACGCCGACCTGGCGACGGAGCTGAAGTCCGCGAGTGCCGCACGAGCCGAAGGCGAGCGCCGGCGCAAGCAGGCCGAGGCGCAGCTCGCTGAACTCGCTGCCAAGCTGCAGGAGAACGAGCGATCACGGTACGGGTGTAAACTGTAGTTTAACCGGTCATTAACCCTTTCATTGCATTATGTATCAAAACTATTTTATGTCACACCTGGCCATAAAGTAGCCATTATCGCACGCTCCGCGCGCGAAAAAACCCACTTGCTGGCCAGGGAGTGACATAAAATTTTGTACTTACCACCGGCGATAATAAAGAAAGCCTCAGATCGCATATTTATCGCCATTGCCTTCGGCTCGGGCGTAAAATACCTGCGATCTGAGACATTCTTTGTTTTATCGCCCTTGGTAAGTAATGTACTATTAACCGCCGAATGTCAAAACAGTTACTCGCCGTTTTCAACTTTGTATATCACGAAGCTGTCATTTATATTGTGCGATATATAAGACGATGGCGGTTAAAGGGGCCGGCTGGTTCGCCGGAATTTAAAAAAAAACTCGCAATTTTGAACTGAAGGCTCTGGTGGTTAAAGGGTTCATGACTGACTAAATGACAGACATGTCTGATACATGTCTATTCCGTGTGCTTTAAATGACTCTATCTCATTTTGATTTTGGGGAAATAATTCCTTAAGTAGTACCCATTAAATTGAAAGTCGATATATTTTTTATATTCGGCCGTTTGTGTGATGAGCACGAATATTTATTCTTGGGTCTTGGATGTTTTCTATGTATTTCAGTATTTATTTATCTATATAAGTATGTATATCGTCGCTTAGTACCTATAGTACAGTGGGCCAACGAAAATGTTGAGCACTTTAGTACTTTGTCAAATTAAAGAGGTTTCAAATTTTATGACGTTTCAGTCTAAATATTTCTTAGATTTCGATGTGACAAGGTTCTCAGTATGCTCAACATTTTCATGGGCTGTACAAGCTTTGCTTAGTTTGGGACTAGGTTGATTTGTGTAAGATTGTCCACAAATATTTATTTATTTACCTATGTAGTACGCCCGAAACTGTAAGGCCATATTCTGTCAAATGTCAAGCAAGAATCTACCTTATAGTAAGAGCTCTTAGTCGCTTTCTGCTTGCGTTTGGTTGACAGAATTTGGCCTCAGAGTTTCGTAGGAGTTGCGTTTTGTTTCACTATTTCATATGACCTAGATGCTAGTACAGTTATGATTGTGTTTACACAGGATTAATGGTAATCAAGATTCTACCATTCAATCGATTACATATTCAAGGACCGATTCAACGACATCGATCTTTTAGTATGCTAAAATAATTCCTAACTTTGCAGGGCGGAGGTGCAAGAGAAATGCGTCCGTCTGCAGAGTGAGGCGGAGCAGGCTTTGGCGCAGCTGGAACAAGCTGAACTGAAGGCTTCGGCTGCCGTCAAGCAGGCTGCGACTATCGGCGCCCAGCATGCCGAGGCACAGGTACCGTTTTGGTCATTGCTATCAATTTAGTCAACTACACTTGCGGTCATAGCCTCAATAGGTTTTGTTTAATATTCTACACTCGTTTTATTTTCATAATATATTATTCTTCGTATTGCCCATACATATCATATTGCCTATTCTGTATTAGCAATTTCCGGGATCCCATCATAAAAATATCAGTGTCCAATAATGACGATTATCGTGATATCTCGCTCCGTTGACGTTGTTTTTTTCATGAGTTTTTACGAGTCCGATTTAAACCTGGAAACGTTGCTTTTTTTGGCTGTTACTTTTGCAATGGAATATGGTGAAAAAAAACGTATACATATTGGTGATTGATTGATGTTTCAAGGCTTTGTTCGAAGAGGAGCATATATGCCATAAGCTTAAACAAATGATCAAAACTCGTTTATTTGTAGGCACTGCTGGAAGAAGAGACCAAGCAGAAGCTGGCGCTGCAAACGCGGCTGCGCAACCTGGAGCAGCAGCTGGAGCAGGCCAAGGACCAGCTGGACGAGGAGGAGGAGGCCAAGAAGAACTTCGAGAAGCAGGCAAGTCTATCTATTTCTATACAATCATTTTCAAAGTTCACAATTGGGAATGGATGAAAATCTCAGAAGTGCTTGATTTTTTTTCTGGTGATAGGAATAACCTCCCTTAGTACCAGAAAAAAGTTCCAGATTTTTTGGCTGCGCCAGTGATTTTTGAAAAATGAAAATATTTTCCTCTCTCGCATTCTGGGCCTCGTTCGGCAGTATTACACTATCCTCGGTCCATCATATATTATAAAAAACATCTGTGGCAAACTGACAATGACAATGACATTGACAGATCTCTTCATCACAAACATAACCTTGTTTGCTTTCGCTGTTATTTCTGTGCTCTATACGATTCATAATTTCTCGAACTGTTTTTGCCCTTGGACTTTGATTATTGCCTGCCTGAACGACGAATTTTGCTTTTTGACCCTGGACTTGATTTCGATACCTTAAACGACGACCCTTGCAACCCAAACTGGACTATTTTTGCCGGCGTGTTGATTTTGTTACGAGGTCTTCACAATGGATGCTCACGACCGCAAATACCAACTGTACAGAGATCCAAAGACATGCTTTGTACCAACGTGCTCTAAGAGTGATAAAAAGAACCCTGGATTAAGGTTTTTTGCTGTCAGAGAAGAGTTGAAAGAAAACTGGTGTCAATTAGCTGGAAGGAGCTGTCCAAAACGGCGAATTTTCTGCTGTGAAGACCATTTAAACGTAAGTTTTCTGCATATTGTTCTGCATTAAATAAATAAATATATTTTCACTATCTCACTTAAATTTGATGTAAGTAAAATATCTTAATACTGTTACACTTTAAACCAGGAGCGCTCGTGGTCCAGCGGTGCCTGCGTACCGCGTGCGGTATCTACAGTTAAGCAACGTGGGCACCGGTCTGGACTTGGAAGGGTGACTGTTTTGAATGCTTATGTTAAACCCTTGATTCTGGCTGCTGTCTATGGCAGCAGTCGTTAAGCCAAGTTGGAGGCAAAAACAAAATGGGTGACCTTCGGGCGGCTTGAGAACTTCTAACAGTCAGATGGCAGTCGCTTTCGTAATAACCAGTGCCTACACCAAATCTTGGGATTACGCTAGGAGGATGATGATGACAGTTTAAACCAGTTAACTAGTATTAAAATAGTGTTACTGTATTTAAATACCTTTCATTCATGCACTAGTTATCATCAATGCCCGAGCCTCAGATACTGGCTCATCCAGAAGCCAGTTCAGAAATTTAATGTAAATGTAATGACCAATGTTTGTGTTATGTATACATATAGGTAATAAGGTTTACATAAATGATTATGATATTTATGATGATTACTTACAGTTTGAAGAAGATTTGGAAAATTATAACAAATGGATTGCTGGTGCCAAACCAAGGCTCAAGTTAAATGCCACACTCAAGAATTATTTGACCACAAGGGAAGAGAATGTAGGAGTTCTCACACAGGCATCTACTTCAAGTGCTGTTGTGAAAACCATTTACACCGTAAGTGTTTTATCTTATAAAGCAAATACAAATCCCAAACTATGGGTACTAAGCAACGATTTACATACTTATATTATATAGATAAATAAATTTTTTTTGGACCCGACTGTGGCTTTATAGGCTGGGCCCATTAAAGCGTTAGGAGTGCGCAGTTGGAGAGTGGCTTAGGGAAAATTTAGGGGAAACCTCCAAAACGACCATGCGGGCGGGTTAAACACTGGAATACTCTAAAAGTTTGCCCTCCAGTGAGATTGGGTGAGCGGTTTCAACCAAATCTGAGGGCAGGGCCGCATCTTGCTTATTTCATTATATCATTCAATGCTTTCAGTAAATATTGAAGTAGAAAATGTACATATATTTTATTATAAAGTAATTGTTTCAGGTTAATGCTGGTGTACAATGCAGAGGTATAGCCATGCCTAATAAATCAACTATGGCAAAACCTCAGTCAAAGGACAAAAGCACAAACTTTCGTGCTCGGAAGATAAATAAAGTTATGCCTTCACAGGTTTCAAATTTACTGGATTGTGAAGAATCGCCCCACCAATCACCGTCATTATTTGGGTCATCCAACGTTGACTCCGGATCATCTAGTGCAAAAAATGAGGATGACAAATGTGGAAGACAACAATTATTAGAAAAGATATACAATAAACCTAAAATGTATTTAGGTTTACCGAAAAACTACTGGTGGATAATAGAATTTGTAGCGCAGAAGTCGTCCAGTGTTGCGCTATACATCATTGTGACTTTGTTTAAATTAAAAAATAATGATTCCTTCGCGAGGATGAGTGATGAATTTGAAATGGCGAGGTCTACCATTAGATTAGTCTTTGAAAAGAATGTGGTAGCATTGTCAACATACATGCAAAACTGTATTTACTTACCACCTCTTTTAATGATAAAAAAAAATTTACCTTTGGCTTTTAAAATTAGGTACTCCAATGTGCAATGTATAATAGACTGTTTCGAAATACAAATAGAAAAACCATCGGATCCAAATGCACAAGCACAATCATGGTCATCATATAAGTCGTGCAATACGATGAAATATTTGATTGCTTGCACACCAGCTGGCTATGTAGCGTATGTATCGCAAGGTTATGGGGGAAGAACGTCAGATAAAGCAATAACTGAGAAGTGCGGGTTTATCGATATTCTTCCCGTTATTGCAGTTATAATGGCAGATCGAGGGTTTAAAGAAATAGAAGCTGCTTTAAGCACAAAAAATATTAAACTCTTGCGACCCCCGAGTGTATTCTCAAACAAAACGTTGACTAAAGAAGAGGTAATAAAAACCAAAGTAATAGCTAGTTTGAGAGTACACGTAGAAAGGGTGATAAGGAAAATAAGGGAGTTTCATATGTTAAAACCCCATGCTGTAGTCAATAACAAACATACAAAATATTTAAATGAATTAGTTACTATTGCATGCGGTTTGATTAATCTTCAGGATCCAATAATAAAAGATTATTGACAAGCTTTGTGTTTTATTTTACATAAATGATACATATTATAGTACATATGGCATTAACAAAGATTGGCAAGATTGTATATATCCTAAAGCCTTCCACACACCGAAGCGCGGGGCGGCGGCGGAACGGGCGCAGCGCGTATACGGTGACGCACACCGACGGCGGGCGCCGCACTCGCCGCGCGCCCGATCACAACAGCGCGGTGGCGGAGCGTGCGCGGAGCGCAGTTTTTGTTTAATTTATTAAAATCGACGTATAAATAATCGTTTTTAATAAATGAAGTTGCCAAAAACTGCAAAAGTATGCATCCGAATATCCGATCCCTGGTCATAAGTTTCGCAGTGCCGCTAAACTTAGAAATATAAGCATCGCGGTAGCGCGGCGCGCATGCCGCGGGGCCGCGACGGGCCAGCGGCATGCGCGCCGCGGGCGGTGCAGTGTTTGTCAGACCGCGCAACGCCCGCGCGTGTCAAGCGCGCAACCCGCGCCGCCGACGCCCAGCGCTCCGGTGTGTGGAGGCCTTAAAAGAAAATAACCATTTAACCATAGTTAAAACAATAGCTCATATCATATCATAGCGCTGTTTAAAATTATTGGAAATACATTAACTTTCCAAAACTCTTCGGCAGAGCTCATTAAATTTTCCACATACTCCTCATTAAAATCTATAGAAATATTTTCGATATTGCCATTGTTTTCAAATTTAGGGTCTGCTACACAAAATATGCATTTTTTTTTCTTAGTTGCCAGCATCTCCAACTGGACTTGGCCCATATATTTGCTGCAAATTTTCCCATCCTTTATGTAATTTCTTTTGGTTTTTTCAGATGTAGGACATTTTATTTCAACTACAAAGTCATCACCAATACCATCGGGTGAAGCTCCAAAAATTCCATTCATAAGAATGAACCCCGAATCTTCTACTTCTATATTTAAATCTTTCTTAAGTTTCTTTAACACTTGTTTTTCAAGAAGTTTCCCCCTTTTCATCGCTTTGGTCTCAATTACTTTTTGACCACCTAATAATTCTTCAACAAGGCTACCTTGAGGCGTCTTACAATGGGCAATTTCATATATTCTAGAGCCAGTTATTCGGGCTTGCCTTATGTAATGCCACAGTTTAGAATTAACTTGACTCACGGTTTCTTTATTTATTACATCTGTTTTATGTTTTACAAGTTTGTCACTAAACACCCTAAAATTATCATAACTGTGGTCACTTTCTTTCACAATAAAATCAACCATTAGGTCAAATACACAATAATTTGTCAGTTTGTCTTCGTTGTTTGTGGGATCGTGTAACATAAGAAGACTTTTTCCACAAGCATGTTTTTTTGCTTCTCGTCTTAATTCTTCTAATACAGCAGTATCTCGTGGTCCTCTTTTGACAACCTTCCCTTTGTTCAGATCTTCACACAATAGTGGTTCATCTCGAGCCCGCTTTAAGTTGGGTTTGGTCCAGTAGCACTGAACACTGGTTGGTGCAGGTTCATCGCTTCGTTTTTGTAGCCACCGCAATACCACAACAGTATGTTTGCACCCTCCTGAAAAACATAAAAAGAATAAGAAACAAAAAACTAACCACTCTGTGTTGTTAATTGTTTTACCACGATTATGACTTTTATTGCTACAATACAACATGTACATGACACCAATGCAACAACCAGTTTACAATTTATTGAAAGTGATTTAACCTTTTCACCGCCATTGACTTGATATAAAGTCAGGACATTAGGTGCCACACGCACGCCAATGATTTCATATTGAGTCGATAAAGTTGATGTTAGTTAATGCAAGCTACATGCTGTCAAATAAGGTTCATTTTCAGTCTTTTGCTATGAAGACTTTGGCGTGTGAGGCACAACTTACAGTCTACTGTGGCGGTCGTGGTTAGGTCGAGTTGTCTTAGGTAAAACAAAATGATGTCATGTTTCTCATATTTGTGTCATACACCTGGTGACCTGCCCTGCCAGTGTTGGGTATTGGGGATCAGTTTGCATAGCTGGACAATGAGTAGGTACTAAATAATATGTCATTACAAAGAAACATTTACATGACCTATTGCAACATGTATGTGTTAATAGATTTATTCAGATATTTGCAAGAAAACTTACCAGCTGCAGCCGCACAGCCATCACATGATGTATCTGTGATAGCTTCTCCTGCCTCATCTGTATGGACCATCACAACATAATATTTGTTTGACAATCTATGTTCTGGTACCACCTTAGCACGCACAGTGCATATGCCACCCGTTCTATTAATTTCAATGTATCCGATGGCACTTTCTACATATGAATCACGTGAAGACCTTAAATTAACAAAAATAATATGTTCAAGAACTTTCATTATCAGTATAGCAGAAAGATGTACCTAAGAGTTATTAAATTATAGATAAATATTAAATGATGAATGATATGGACTTTAATCCCGACAAGGTCTAGTTTTCTGCCTCTGGGTTGGGAGGTCAAATGGTAGCTGCTTACGTAAAACTAGTTCCTACGGCAAATCCGTTTTGGAGCGGACCCTGGGCTTCTCAGAGCCCAACCGGAAAAAGGCTACAAGAAAGATGATCTGTTTATGAATTTCATATCGATTTTCTTTAAAAATATCTTACCATCAGTATCCGACATACCTACATAGTTCAAACCACTGCTGACCCATTTTTCCACCAGTCCATCATTTTACACAGTGAATTTCGATATGAGACTTCCGCGAGAGACTAACGAAAAATGCTAAAGTTTACACTTACGATAACGCTTTGGCACCTCGTATTTCAGCGACATTATGTTTGTCGCTGTTCTTCATAAACTCCATTAGCATGTAAATATCTACTGCCGGCAAGTTTGAGGAGTCTGCTTTTACAAAAGCAGCGGTGTTCATGTTGGCAAATTTCAAAATCCAGTAGAGTTGCAGTGGTCTACGTACAAGCTATCAAACTCAAGTCCAGGGTCGAAAAGCAAAATTCGTCGTTCAGGCAGGCAATAATCAAAGTCCAGGGGCAGAAACTGTTCGTAAAAATTATGAATCGTATAGAGCACAGAAATAACGGCGAAAGCAAACAAGGTTAGGTTATGTTTGTGATGAAGAGATCTGTCAATGTCATTGTCATTGTCAGTTTGCCACAGATGTTTTTTATAATATATGATGGACCGAGGATAGTGTAATACTGCCGAACGAGGCCCAGAATGCGAGAGAGGAAAATATTTTTATTTTTCAAAAATCAGTGGCGCAGCCAAAAAATCTGAACCTTTTTTCTGGTGCTAAGGGAGGTTATTCCTATCACCAGAAAAAAAATCAAGCACTTCTGAGATTTTCATCCATTCCCAATTGAAATAGTAGATTGTGTCACAAGGGAGCAAAATGCCATATTTACGGCGTGGGCGTACATTGAATCCTGAACGAAGCGAAGGATTCTACAATAGAATCCCGAGCGTAGCGAGGGATTCTAAAATAGAATCCTGAGCGTAGCGAGGGATTCTAAAATAGAATCCTGAGCGTAGTGAGGGATTCAAGTATAAACGCCCAAGGTGGAAATAATTTTGCTTCCATGTGACACATACTGCTTTTCACATCACCTATTGAGGATAATGAAAGATCTGAAGTGCTACTGGTAACATATTTATAGATGCTCTAATATATATCAAATTTGAAAACCTTTTCCCTGAATTAGTCGAAATAGAGTATATTGACGATTTTAGCAAAAAAAATTTTTTTTCAACTTAAAATTAAAAATAAGTGTACAATTTGAAATCCTTATCCCCGAATTAGTCGAAATCGAGTATAATGATGATTTTTCGTATTTTTTTTTATTAAAATTCAAAATAAGTATAAAATTTGAAATCCTCATCCCCGAATTAGTCGAAATCGAGTATAATGACGATTTTTCATAAAAAAATTTTTTACTTATAATAAAAAAAAAAAAAAGAATTTTTCGCAATCAAAGACATTGAGCTGACGTTTCGTATCGACTGAATTTGATTTTCAGTGATACTAGAATTTTGTGGGTTTTGTATGTTGCTTCAAATTTTAATTATTTCATTATATATTATTAAATATTTTATGCTGGCAACGGAAATATCCTTGAACAGAAAAGTGCCACTTTGATCCCTCCTAGCAGGGAAGAAAAAGCCCTTATCCGAATAGGTGATGTGAAAAATTAATTGCCTCAGGTGGGGGATTTCAACCCACGACCTCTGGAATCCGTCTATTGCTCTTAATCAACTGAACCACCGTGGGTATCCCTTCTTTACTCTATTACTATTGTCATTCATTACAGTTAGTCAGCACTAATAGGGATGTTGACTCCAAAAAAATATTACTTCAATAGAAAAAAGACATAAAACTATGCCAAATAGTGAAAATCCTATTCAAGGGTACTTCCATAAAAGTTGGGTAATTTTCGCACAAATTTTGAAATAGTGTTTTCAGATATTTATTAGAAAACTTTTTAATATTATACAATACTTATAAAAGTTTACTTTTTGTATCCAAAGTGGCCAGTCACTTTACTTGATATTTAATGAGAAATTAGTGTTTTTCTGAAATCTATGATCTAGGGACTGACGGGATATGCTAGGGACTGACGCAAAACATTGTTAATAGAATAAAATCACGTGTTTAACTTCCAATAATCATTTATTTAGAAATTCGTGTGTCCGCGTGCACTCGGCCTTCGGCCTCGCTTAGCCTTGCCGCTCACCTTCAGGCCTGCGGCCCTCAGGTTCGTGTGCCCGCGTTCGCTCGGCCTTCGGCCTCGCTTAACCTTGCCGCTCACCTTCGGGCCTGCGGCCCTCAGGTTCGTGTGTCCGCATGCACTCGGCCTTCGGCCTCGCTTAGCCTTGCCGCTCACCTTCGGGCCTGCGGCCCTCAGGTTCATATGTCCGCGTGCGCTCGGCCTTCGGCCTCGCTTAGCTTTAGCGCTCACCTTCGGGCCTGCGGCCCTCAGGTTCGTGTGTCGGCGTGCGCTCGGCCTTCGGCCTCGCTTAGCCTTGCCGCTCACCTTCGGGCCTGCGGCCCTCAGGTTCAGTGTCCGCGTGCGCTCGGCCTTCGGCCTCGCTTAACCTTGCCGCTCACCATCGGGCCCGCGGCCCTCAGGTTCGTGTGTCCGCGTTAAGTCTTAAGAACGACGGGAATAGTAAGTGTCTGGGTGGGCAAGCGCCCCTCGGGCTCGCGCGGAGAGCGCGCACTGATGGGACGCTTCGGGCCTTCGGCCCTACGCGGAGCTCGGCCTTCGGCCTCACGAGGCCTTGCCGCTCACCTTCGGGCCTTCGGCCCTCAGGTTCGCTTGTAACATACACGGGCCTTATGAATACTTGGGCAACCCTTTCCTCCCGTAGCTCGGCCTTCGGCCTCGCAAAATTACTTGGGGAGGGGGGGCGGGGGTCGCTTAGACGCTCGGGGCGAGGCTCCGGGTCTTCGGCCCTCCGCCGAGCTCGGCCTTTGGCCTCGCGGCCTGAAGCTCGCCCTTCGGGCTCGCGAAACCTGGTATTTGTATAGGATTTTCGGTTGTTCGGTACTGCGAGGCCGCAGCCTCCCGGAGCCTCCATAACAGTGGCCAGGCACGTCCCCCCCCTCAATCTTTCAAAACAGCAAGGCTAAGCGAGGCCGAAGGCCGAGCGCACTCGCCCAACCTTACCTTTCCTTACCCATGGGCAACAGCACCAAATAAGGACAACTCAAGGACAATTAAGGACGAGTACAAAATCACAATTAAGGACAAGTACACGATAACCTGTGCTCCAGTTCTTTTTCTTTTTTCTATGCTCACGTGGGACTCCACATATCTTTCACGCATTTTCGCTGTCCTTTTTGCTTTTTTTTGAGGTATTTCAATCTTTCTTTTTCTTTGTACTCTGCTAATAAAACTGGATCATTTTTAATTTTTTCTAAACGTTTTTTTGCCTGTTCTGACTTTTTTCTTGCTTTTTCTTCTTTAGAAAGCGGTATTTTCTTTCGAGGCGCCATATTCTACAACAAATACAAGTTTCTTATATTGCTGAACTTGCCTCAAAGAGTATGAACGTCAGTCCCTAGCCTATGCGTCAGTCCCTAGCCACATTTACGACTAGGGCCTGATGGTCTAGGGACTGACTAATTCGAACAAAATCACTCGTAATTTACTTTGGAAAAGACATACCAAAACTTGTAAGAAACTATAATATCTAAACAAACAGATCACATTTACACACAAATAAAAGGAAACAATAACTAATTAACTTTCTGCAAAATAACTCACCTAGGGCCTGAGAGATTGACTGGTACAACACGTGTTTCCTCAGCATGGACGCCGACCGCACTGACGTCAAAATGGCCGACGCAGATGGGCCCACGCATGTGGCTAACTTCATGTTATTGCTTTTGAATGAATGAGTTTCAAAAGAGACGGTCAGCACGGATACCGCGTATTTTTAAATTTTCTAAGTGGCTAGGGCCTGATTGTAATTATCGATGACGCTACTTTTTTTTACAAAAAGGTATGAAAAATGATTATTTTTGTTTATTGACTTGTTTTAGTGAAGTAAGGAATATAATTTTTAATTTGTTTAAGTTAGCTATAATTTAAAAAAACATCATATTATCATAGAACCGGACGAAAAAATATAGCATTTTGGAAATGTGACAGGGCTAGGGACTGATATTAGGGATACAAAATGAGTTTTTTTTTTATAAAAAAAATATATGATCTAAACAAAAGTGAGTGACATGGTTAAGAATACGCCATTTCATGTGCCAGTCATTTATAATATTGGGTGCATAATATATTACATATAAATATCACTGGAACACAAAGTTACCCAACTTTTGTGGAAGTACCCTCAAATATCTCAAAACATAACGAAGCTACAACGGTTAGAATGGTCGTAATTTGAGAGAGAAAGTGCTACTCAACAGTGACGTCACTGTTGAGTAGCGCCATAGTAAATGACGACGTTCAATACAAAGGCGCGGAAAAGCGACAGGAAATACCCACTCTTAAAACTTTGAAGACTTATAATTACGTAATAATATTTTTTTTTCGCCATTTGATTGAGGATTTGAGCCTTTATGTAGAAAATTTGGATTTATTGATTTTCTTTTATAGTGTCATCATCCCTATTAAGCCTTAGGGAAGCGCGTAGAGTCCAGAGGTCGTTGGTTCAATTTAGTGCTATTTAATCATTTTTTTTATCAGGTGGCCGCACTCACCATCCAAGTGGCTGAAGCCAAGAAGAAGGCGGAGGAGGAGGCGGAGGCGGCCGCCATCTTGGAGGAGGCGCGCAAGAAACTCAGCAAGGACATCGAGGCGCTGCACCGACAGATCGATGAGTTGCAGCAGGCCAATGACAAACTCGACAAGAGTAAGTTCTTACTTACTGTACCCCTGTAACCTGTAAGTTTTTACAGGGCAACTTATCTACAGGTTCTTCTGGACGTACTTATTGGTCGATTCTTATCTGTGAAAAGACAGTTACAGGGCCGATTCACACCGGAATGGCAGTGGGCTGCAGCGGCGCGGCGAGCACTTTCAGTGTCAAATAATTTTAAACTTTATCTACATGCTAAAAAGTCCAATGCTCGAAAAGGTCGCGCGGCGCCGCGCATTCGGGTGTGAATCGGCCCTTAAAGTACCATCGACTCGGTTATGTTACTAATTGATTGTTTTGACGTTCAGGTAAAAAGAAAATCCAAGCGGAACTGGATGACACCAACATCGAGTTGGAAGCGCAACGGGCCAAGGTCATGGAACTCGAGAAGAAACAGAAGAGCTTCGATAAGGTATGTTACTGGTTTAACCATTGGCCCATATTTCTAAGGCTTCTAGTTGATTACGTAAAGCGTTCAACCTACGTAAAAAAATGCGTTAGGTGGATTTACCAAGGCCTAAGTTCTGGTATAAAAAAAAACGTTTTTTTTTTAACAAGGAAGTAACAAACTTGTCAATTCTTCGTGTAAGCTATAAACTTGTGTGGGTGGTATTCCATTTATCAAATTTTTTGTTAATTATTATATATATATATATATATATATATATATATTATAATATTGTAATATACCCCCTTTCCCAGCAGGCCAGCACCCATCATCACGATTGGCCACCCCTATATTCTGGTCGCCCTATGCCCGGGCCTACTGAAGTATTAAAGCAAATACGCCATTGGTGTTGACTGTGTACCTATTCCTGATTGTGGTTGATTTCAGGTTGTGGCTGAGGAGCGGGCGGTGGCGGAGCGCTACGCGGCCGAGCGCGACCAGGCGGAGCGGGAGGCGCGCGACAAGGAGACCAGGGTGCTCTCGCTCACTCGCGAGCTGGACGACGCTGCTGAGAAGGTATAGCTATACTTTCATACTTTACGCCAGGTGTCGGCAAGCTTTTAGCAGCCAAGGGCCACGTAGTAGCTAACAAAATTGTCGCTGGCTGCACATGTTAATCATGTCTGATCGACAAATTGTCGATTGTTAATAACGAGGCTCGCGGGTCGTCTTCGCTGCTTTAAGCGCAAACATGGGAGATGTAGTGGTCCAGTTCGATGCAGTAATTATTTGTATTAGCAGGACACATGTCATGATGACAATAAACCTACAGTAATATAAAGTCTTACTTAAACTTAAAATAATATATTTAGATTTGGCCATTCTGTTACATGGCTCTTGTATGTAAGAAATGTATTTTGGTAAGCTACCGCGCGGTACAGTCGGCCTCATAGCAGCCATTGTCGCTTTCTCCCGTTGGAAATTTAGTATGACAGTTTAAATTGAACTTAAAAATGACAAGGTACAAAGATGTTAGGCCCCTTGTGAGGCTGAGGCTGACCATACAAATTTGTATACAACTAAATTTATTTTTCCAAAATTGTGTTTAGAATCTCATTTTTTTCTGGTACGGATTTAACATGTTCCTTTATATTACTCCTGTATTACTTACGTAAAACCAACAATAAAGAGTTTTAGTTTGATTTGAAGCATTGTTTTTGTACCCTATTTATCTCCCGCAATCTTTCACAGATCGAAGAGCTAGAACGCACGAAACGCCTCCTACAATCCGAGCTAGACGAGCTCGCGAACACACAAGGCACCGCGGACAAGAACGTCCACGAGTTAGAGAAGGCCAAGCGAGCGCTCGAATCTCAGCTTGCCGAGTTGCGAGCTCAGAACGAGGAGATCGAAGATGACCTACAGTTGACTGAGGATGCCAAGTTGCGTTTGGAAGTCAATATGCAAGCTATGCGTGCTCAATTCGAGAGGGATCTTCAGGTAAATATAAACTAGTGTTACTGATGTTTTTTTTCGAACCTGACTGGCTATAATGTCCACGAGTTAGAGAAGGCCAAGCGACCGGTCGAATCTCAGCTCGCTCAATTGCGAGCTCAGAATGAGGAGATCGAAGATGGCCTACAGCTGTCTGAGGATGCCAAGTTGCGTTTGGAAGTCAATATGCAAGCTATGCGTGCTCAGTTCGAAAGGGACCTTCAGGTAAATATGAACTAGTGTTACTGATGTCTTTACGATTCAATAGTAGAGCAGGTTGCATGGCTGATTGATGACGTGTTGTGAGTTGAAGATGCCAAGCGCCGTTTGGATGCGAATATGCGGATGTCCCCTTATTTCATCGGGAGATGTTTCATAGAATGGGTTGTTTCGCAGAAATTTAAATACCTACATATATTTTGAAAGCCCTTAAATTTTTGAGGTACATCTAAAACTTCATAGTGTAGAGCGACATTGTGAAAAAATATGTGTATGAAATGAAAATTCTGCGTAACAAATTCAATGAAAGGTCTGAAAAATAGTGGTAAACCCAATATGCGAGTTAAGGTTGTAAGAGGGATCTACAAGTGAGAATGGGACTGAAGGTTCGTTATTGGCGCATTCAGTAGGATTAAGTGGTACTTTTTAACCGACTTCAAAAAAAGGAGGAGGTTCTCAATTCGTCTGTATATTTTCTTGTTTTGTCATGTTTTGTTTTGTGATAGCTAAATCGAAACCCAAAACATTACACGTGTCATGTTTCCAGGCCAAAGAGGAGCAAGGCGAGGAGAAGAGGAGAGGCATTGTGAAGCAGCTGCGCGATCTGGAGGCGGAGTTGGAGGAGGAACGCAAGCAACGCGCCGCCGCGCTCGCCATGAGGAAGAAACTCGAGGGAGAGCTCAAGGACGCTGAGCAGGCGCTGCATCTCGCTAACAAGGTATCATCAAACATTTAGGAGCTATACTCTTGTCGGTGTAACTTTCTCCATCTGACAATTTTTTCTTCTATTTGTTTCACGTAGCTTATCCCCGCTCTTCCTCGTGGTAAATCTTGGTTGTTATACTTCTATTTATTGATTATTATTCTAGTTTCTAGCACCTCAAATCGATCAATCAATTTATTTATGCGCAAAAAAATACAGTACATAATAGATTTGATAGTCATATATAACAATTTCAGTATCATGTACACTCACCGACAGAACATTTGGCCCAAAAACTTTTCGTGATTTCAAACTATAAATTGAATAAATTAAATAATGTTTAATATATAAAAATGTATTTTTCTAATTTGGGCCAAATTTTCTGCCGGTGAGTACATTTTTGCCGGTGAGTGCTTTGATCAAATTCGTACGCCGCAGGTCAAAGAAGACGCGACGAAGCAACTGAAGAAACTCCAGCAGCAGCTGAAGGAAGCGGTCCGCGAAGCTGAAGAAGCCCGCGCGGGCAAGGAGGAAGCTTGCCTGTCGGCGCGCGACGCCGAGCGGCGCGTGAAGGCGCTCGAGGCCGAGGCCATGCAGCACGCCGAGGAGCTCGCCGGCGCCGAGCGCGCGCGCCGACAGGCCGAGGCCGAGCGGGACGACCTCATGGACGAGCTCAACAACACCACCAGCAAGGTACGTAATGATGTCCTCCCAGCCCAGACGTATCCGTCGTCGGCGACATGCTATTTGATTCTATGAGAGAGATGTTATTTACGTGCATGTGCACGCAGACAGCAGCCCGCCAGTCCGAATTCCGTGTAGCATGCTCCTCCCACGACTCACAAGATATGCCTGTTGCAGACAGATGGCGTTTCAGGACATCTTTGTACTGCAGGTATTGTCCGCCAACTTTCCGTTTGCCTGATGCCAACTCGGAGTAAAGTACTATCTTAGGCAGTCTTGATGATGGCATCCGCACGAGGTGCGCAACTGGCCCTTCATGAGGAATCATTCCATGCCAATCATGACAGTCCGACGCAAAACCTCCCGAGTCTGGAACACGATCCTGCCACGTCAGCCGCAGAATTGCTCGGCGGCGTACGGACAGCGCGTATGGAGAGCAAGTATGGATATGGCGTGCTAGGAGACGCGTGACCGACTACGCGTACCAATGTACGATTCAAGCAGTACGTGCGGCGATTCCGGGGCAACCGGGGGAATTCCGAACCCTATATCTGAGCTGACGACACAACGGAGCCACACCGTTACGTCGCCTAAATGAACTCTATATTGATATGTATGTTAGTTTGTAGGGTATTATATGTAAATATACGCCCGTACGCTGCGTAACGCACCACGCGCTCATCAGCCCCGACCTGAAATCGACGATCAGCTGGGCTAGCACTACATGAGAAAACCTCCACTTTCAAATTTACACAATACGAGTGCTGACGAAGCGACTTGTCATCGAGTTACGCTGGCCACTGAAGCCCATATATTTCTACAACTATGTAAACTAAATGAGAATCGAAGGGCTTGAATGAACATTTCTGTTAATGTTTCAGGGCACACTCCTAGTTGATGAGAAGAAGCGCCTGGAGGCGCGGATAGCGGCTCTCGAAGAGGACCTAGACGAGGAACAATCCAACAACGAGATACTCAACGACCGCCTTAGAAAGGCACAGGTAATTTACATATAATACAAATTACGCTAAACGAAGCTATGCTAAAATTGACGACCGCTTTAGCTTAGTTGGTCAACCTTGCCTACGAAGCTGGAGATCCCGGGTTCGAATCCCGGTCAGGGCATTTTTTTGTGTGATGAGCTAGGTTGATTTGTGTAAAATTGTCCACAAATATTTATTTATTTATTATTTTCGTTGACTTGTTTTTTATCTCCGAAAATGTAACGGAGTGGGAGATTTTCGTGAGAGATGAGTTGTCAATCCCGATAAGTCGCGTAAGAGGTTTTTGAAAATAGAAGAACTATGCGCAACGGATGTCGAGTTCTTATTTGAAAAAGCAATTATCTTGATTTATCAGGTTTGACCGCTCAGCCCTCAAAGTGTTCAATGAAGGCACAAATAAAGGTGTGACAGAGTGGTCAAAAACGATGCAACGAAATTATGTTTGGAGCCAGCTTCAGCTGTTGTCAAGGGCACCAATTTTATGTGACAGCCACTGAGGTGCAATATTGTTTAAATTCGAACCGCGATGACCAGAATCATGATGGCTGAGAGTGGGCAGTGCCGGATAAGCCAGCACAGGGCATGTAGCAAATTATATAAAGGGGCGCTTGGATTGCTTTAGGTTTTCTTATGAACTTTATGGTATTCAAATATTTTTGTGCCCAAATGCGCGGGGCCAGTGGCATTTGCTACTCTTGCTACGTGGCTAATCCGCCACTGACAGTGGGATCATTGGGAGAAGTTTATTCCATTTAATTCGTATTTCAGAACCAAATCGACCAAGTGACCATGGAGTTGGGCACTGAGAAGTCGGCCACACAGAAACTTGAGAGCGGCAAACTGGTGCTCGAACGCCAGAACAAGGAGTTGAAAGCCAAACTCGCGGAGCTGGAGACTGCACAGCGGACGAAGACCAAGGTAAATCATGTATGAAGGCACGCATTTGGGTGGATCAGCTATTCTTTGTTGCTCGTCAGTATCATTCTGTATTGTACGTACATAGAAAGTAAATTCCATATCATCATCCTCTTAGCACTTCCCCGGTTGTGCACTAAGTCAGGGGACCGCTTTGACACCTTTAAATTCCATATCAAGATGTTTGTTTTTTAAGTAAAATATTTTTACTGTTTCAAGATCAACGTTTTTATTCATGATAAAAATAATAAAAGTGTTTCGATATTAAAGTGTGAAAACACGGTTTATTCTTTTTAACAGGGCGTGATCACATCCCTAGAGCTGAAGGTGGCCAACCTAGAGGAACAGCTCGAGGCGGAATCGCGCGAGCGGTTGGCCCAGCAGAAGGCGTCGCGCAAGCTCGACAAGAAGATGAAGGAGTTGGCGCTGCAGCTGGACGAGGAGCGCCGCCACGCGGACCAGTACAAGGAGCAGATAGAGAAGGTTAGGATACACTTGCTACCGTTAGGTTGCACTTGCCACCGTTAGGTTATACATTTTCCACCGTTATGGTTATGCAATTACGACCGTTAGATAATACACTTGCCACCGTTAGTCTATACACTTGCCACAGGTTACACAATTGCCACCGTTTGGTTATACACTTGTCACCGTTAGGTTATACACTTGTCACCGTTAGGTTATACATTTGCGACCGTTAGGTCATACACTTGCCACCGTTAGGTTATATTATACACTTGCCACTAGGTACTGTGCACGCTCTATGAAGCCGAAATTAGCCGAATCTCTTTCCAAATGTCGATGTGCATTACTTATCGCCGGATACTGTACTAATCTCGCTCGTTTTGCAGATGAACAACCGCGTGAAAGCGCTGAAACGTCAGCTCGACGAGTCGGAGGAGGAGGTGCAGCGCGAGAAGGTCGGCAAGCGCAAGGCGCAGCGCGAGCTCGAGGACATACTCGAGACGCACGAGACACTCACGCGCGAGTGCAACAACCTGCGCAACAAGCTGCGGTGAGTACACATCATGTACCCCTGCCTTAACGCCGCTCGGCTAACCTACTGAGCGGCGGTAAAGGCTTGGTCACAGAGCGTGCGCGACGTGCGCGATATGTATGTTGTAGTCCCGCTCGCGGCGCGGTTTCATTTGCACACTTAACAAATTGCACAAGAATTACCTATTCATTTGTTTAAAAAATTATAGTTCTTGTTATTTGTCTTATCAATCATTAAACTGAGGGATGTAGTATTATAATTTTATAATTATAATAATTCAGAATACGCATACTAACGATATTGTACCTGTTTATTGTTTTAACATAGGTGCGGGATAGTACCTTGTAAAATGTCGTCAGAAAATAACAAATGACCTTTTGATGAACCCATATGCAAAAAAAAACTTCGAACAAAGGTTAATTATTGCAGCGCTTTTAAACGCGTCACTCCCGTGGACACGTTTTTGACGAATTGGCTGGAGATTTTTATGGCTTTTATATGTTTGACGTTTTGGTCTCGTACTTCTAACAAGTAACCGGCAACGTCATTAAATTTGTTATCCAATTTGACAAAATATTGACAAAGGAAGTGACGCGGTAAACGCTTGAATGATTACCCCAAAACTCTTAAGGGCCTATCGTGCGGGGTAAATTCTCAGCGCCTGTCAAATTTCAATTTTTTAAATAATTTACCCAATTAACCCACACATGCATTATTCACGCACACTACCTCATTTTGCTGGGTCGGGTCATTGACCCATGTTTGTGCCAACTTATGACAATATAGATTTTGAATATTTAAAGGTTTCTTGGTGCATAAGAGAAGTGTAACAAAAATCGTCAAGTTCTGATCTGTAACCAAAACTCAAGTATTAGTTGTATATGAAAATGTCTTGAATTTGGAATTTGTGGTAGTAAAATACTCAGTTCCTTGTTTATAAAATAAAACTTGTCAAACCCCTGTTTTGTAAAATGTATTTTGTTTTGCCCTTTCCTCACAGACTCATTTTTATACAACTTAAAACAGAGAAAGACTTTTCCTAATCGGTTCGTGCATGTTATGACTGTTTTATGTTTATGACTTAGGTACTTATTTTGAGAGTTTACTTGGTGATTTTCATGATACGAGTATATGTTGTACCTTAAATAGGTTATTTTAAGCAAAACTTTTCATAAATTGGTTATTTTCTGTTTATCAGTTGGTTAACTCTAAAATAGACACTGATTTAATGCAAGTTTTAAGAGAAGAAGCGGTAGTTTTATTACAATATATATAATAACTACTGAAACTATTTATACGGCACGGGATAACTGCAGCAATATTGTGAATCAACTTTGTATTTGAGGAACCAGTACCTAACCTTATAGGTAGTTCTTGTTATTCACGACCTCCCGTCGTAACCCAATCCGCAGAATTGCGCATAGAATAGTATGACATTCCCTGCGCATCGTCGTTATCGTGAATGACAAGCACTATAAAACCTAATGATATAACAAATATCATCAAGAAAGTCATTGTAACATTCTGCAATTGTGGAACTTGGCCGGACCACTACTGTATCAGCTCTGACACATTAACTTTTATACAGTCGTGCCGTCGATGACACTTAACTGAACATCCGTGAACCTTATTGCAACGACATAAGGTTCAATAATGGTTAACATTGCGTCTATTTTCATCAATAAGAAATAGCAATAATTATTATTTCCTATTCGTTTACTATAACGTCGAGACAATTATTGCGATGCGACATAAGTACTTACTTGTACAAAATCAAAGCAACGGGACTTCCAACGCATGAAAGCTTTATATAGAAACTAGCACAGTTTAATATTATAAGTAATTACTGCATATTTGTTTGTTAGACATCGTCATTGTCACCACATCCCCAACAACTACTTGGTTTATTATTTATAAATGAAACATAGGTTTATTATTTTCATTCTAGGTATAATTGTATTATGACCAGGCGGCTTAGACACTACACAATTTAAATCCACATCACTCAAACTGGCGAAGAAACTCCGATATTCTTTCTTCTGCTCCCGCTGCAAGAGAGCACTCTAGATCTGTTTCTTGGTATAACGCTGATATTTTATAAACTTCTTGTTCAAAGCACCATAATAATTGTGCCTCTTTGTACAAATTCTGGGATATGTTTTGTTTATGCAGATTCTGCGATATATTTAGGTAATCATTGTTTGACGTGAAAGCGCCGTACATATACACATAAAATATAACATTAGATTCGTTAAATTATTGAAATATAAAAATACAATTTGTTTACAAATTTTAATTTGAAATATGATGAGTGACATAAATGTCATAACGTTCCGTTCTGGGTGGCCAATTTATAAAAAGTAAATTACTTTGAACTGAAATACATCGGTAACCTTTTTACGTTTAAAATGCCTTTTCGTAAAGGAAATCATTATAATTTAGTTGCATTAGTATACATTGGGGACTAAAGATTGCATTTTCATGTTATAACGAATGGCTAATACTAAAAATTCCATGTTAAAAGAATCTTCAATAGCCACACGTCAACATTTATTTACCCTACTTCAATTAATGCAATCTTTGTGTGTGGTATACATTTTGTATTTGTATACGAGCAAGCTGTCAAAAAGCGTGTTTTTATGAGATGTCAAACTGAGAAAAGCAGCATACGTCTGCTCCCATTGAGGGCCGGAGCCCATCTGCCGGCAAGAAAACTACGGCGGCCGGTCAAATTTTCGGAATTTCCTTTGCATTGTTAAAAAAATCTCCACATTTTGCAAATGTTAAACACATACGACCTAGATAACATGTAGTTTTGTTACTATTCAAAAATTGAAGACCTTTCATAAAGTATTAACGTTGTAGTTTGCGTTTATTTCCTTTAGTAGAGCTAACTTTGGATTGAATTTTTATAAAGAAAACTATAAGTAATTGTGTTTCTGAAACACATGACGTGTAGAGTGTATCCTTAAATATCATATATAGGAATTACAGAATTCAAGCTTTAGTAATAATAATACAGCAAGTGATCCAACCATCGCAATTATTCAGAAATTTGCTCGGTGCAGTCTTAACTCTTTTTTTGCAATGGCGTGTTCCTAATGTACATATATTATGTAATAAAGTGTATTGTGTGTAGACCTTCGCGCGACGAGTCTCACTCCGACTAGGCTGCGGTGTAACGTACAGTAAGACTTGTCAGTACTATGGTGATTAAAGCTTGCCGCGCGGTTAACCACGCCTTGTGCTGGTCGCACATTTGGCAAAACTTGGATAAAGTACTAGTTGCTATAGATCGACTGTCTTAATGAGTCCTTGCCTGTGATGGGACTGGGATAAGACGGGAGAAGTGAAAGGGTAGCGGACGGGTAGACCTTTCGTTGCTATTGAGGCCCCCATAACCCTCATGGTGTTATACTGGAACTCTTCTAAGTTTTGCCACAAATAATTGCGATCTAGCATAATGTTTTATGTCTTAAGCTTCCGCATATGTTCAATAACAGCTTTAGTTCACCGGCAATAAGGATCATTATCATTTAGGGTGGTTGCCGGCATCTGCTCCGTGACTATATATGTCTCCTTTTCAAACAATACTGTTTAAAAAGGAACGGATGCCTGTATCGCAATAGTTGGGAAACGATGCATCGGGAAATAACTATTCACATCTACTGGTGTGGCGAAGATTCACTGAAAGTGGACTATTCTATACCTTAACTGCATTTTATTAAGGTTCATAAATGGTCACTTAAGTAGTTGGTATAGTTGGCTGTAAAAAAACTTTAAAATGATTTTATGTCACACCTGGCCATAAAGTGGCCATTATCGCACGCTCCGCGCGCGAAAAAACCCACTTCCTGGCCAGGGGGTGACATAAAATTTTGTACTTACCACGGGCGATAATAAAGAAAGCCTCAGATCGCATATTAATCGCCCTTGCCTTCGGCTCGGGCGTAAAATACCTGCGATCTGAGACATTCTTTGTTTTATCGCCCTTGGTAAGTAATGTACTATTGTTTTACAATTAACTTTCATGGTTTCTTGTTATTCCGATATATCTTATAACATTGAAATGCATTATCATTTAGTAGTACCTAAGAATGTTTGTTGTGCCGTCGTTTGGTTTCATGGTCTCTTCATGGGGACAGTACCATTTCGTTGTGTTGTTTGGTTTGATCTCTTTTTCAAACAAGTTGAATTTTTACGTGACTGCGAGTTGTCTTAACAGCGCCATCTAGCGGCGAATTCCAACATTTTGATACTGACGCTTATTGAACAATACACGGGGCATGTTCCGAATCACGCTCACAGCGCTCAAAGCGCGCGTACGATCGGACCGATTCACGCTCATAGCGCTTACATGAGATGTCGTGACGTCACTGATGATGTCATGGACGGCGCTCACGGTGATCACACTCCCAGGCGTAAGCACCTTGAGCCAAACGTCAAGCTGACGTTTGATATATGAACATGACAGTAAACACGGGCTATGAGCGTGAATCGGTCCGATCGTGAGCGTGCTCAAGCGAATACCGGTCCGAAACAAAACACTACTCACGCGGCCTCGAGCGCGCTATTTGATTTGGACCGGCCGTCAGCACTGTAAGCGCTGCGAGCATTTTTAGCGTGATTCGGAACACGGCAACGGTTGAACTTAGGCTTTATGTTGACGTTATATGTTCCAGACGGCAAGGCGGCGGTCCCATCGGGCTGTCATCGGGCTCCTCCGCGTCGCGTATGAAGCGGTCGTCGCTCGCGCCCGGCGGCGGCTCCGGGGACGAGTCCTTCGACGATGTCAACGACACCACCAACAGTGTCGAGTAGACCGGCATAGTGACGCAACACGGCTCGTAAACTAACTTATGGCCGGTATACACATTGATTAGTGTTTAGTGCGAGTTCATAGAATAGCCAGTCACTTGCTTTTGGCAACTCTGGTTGCCAGGCATAACCCTTATTTTCTAGGGAATAGAGTTCAACTCAAAATACAAAGCAAGCAAGTGGATAGAAGAGTGTTCTATTTTATTGCGAGTAGCATTTATATGGACTCGCACTAAACACTAATTAATGTGTATACCAGCCCTACCAGGCCTTAGGATAACGTGTCTGTATGTACGAGATTCGCAAGCGAGTTTTATGGCCAGTGGCCTTACCGTGTGTTTGCGATGTTGGCATTACCGTACTCACTAGCGACTGCGTAAACGATTTAGTATGGCGATTCTTAGTTATATTGCGTAACCGCTGGCGAGAGGCGCTGTACTATTGTCCATAAGTACTAAAACGTTTATGCAGTCACTAGCGAGTACGGTAATGCAAACATTGGTAACACAACAGCTCGCGCAAAGTCGTGGCCGGGCTGTTATTACTGCGGGTCACTGAGGTATAATGAGTTCAATCACTTAATGAAACCGCTTAATGTAGTTAAATTCGCAAGCGAGTCTCGTACGTGTGTTAGGGCCTTAAGAATTCTTTCACCACAGCAAGGGCGTATGAAAAAGCCCATATGGCATTCGCGTTCGCTTGGCCTGTGTCAAAAGTTACTCAATGTTGTAAAAGTAATCCCTTTTAATAAATATTTATCATGTTACATTGATTTGCTCTCTTGTATCTTTGGATTGATTAATGGCTCTGATTATAGTGGTGGATCGGAGACTGCTTTTAATACTGATCATTTTAATCGTTTTTGCTTGTGTTTTCTGTAAAATGCAGATATCGAACTTCACTATTTTTCCGTAGACAGCCTTTACAATCGGAACGCTGGAAAAAGTTAAGGAATGTTCTCGTTTCTACAACTAATGTTGCCATATTTAAACATCGCCAAGGATTGCTTGCTATGTATCATTGCGTCTTGTTATATGATATAATTAAGCAAGAAATGTCACAGCAATTTGGGTGGTTATGTATAATTATCAGGGCGATGCGAATATTTCGATGTCAGTTCGTAATGCTGAGAAATGGCGACAAATGGAAGACACTTTGCGTTGTGATTGTTCGGTTTTCGTACCTTGACATCTAAAAAGGAAACCTTTATTATACTTAGTCTAGCCATTAATTCTGTAGGTACCAAGTGTTTACCGTTTATAAAAGATTAACACAGTTTTATTTTCTTCTTACATACGTGGTTTGAAAGCTTGTTTATTTCTGATCACATTAAAATAAAACTTGATAAAAAATAATGATACGTTTCCTCGTACCTAACCTTCGAATTTTTGGGCCATTCCATGCAGTCAAAAACACGCCAGAGACGTTTGTCATTATAGGTCCTAATTTTTGAAGTGGATACTTCTTTGCTGGCAGTTTGTATCAGTCAGCCCTACCCTCAATTTTTTTCAACTAATTGTGATTCCGTAACAAGAATGTAAAGATGGCGCCAATTAATGCAAGCATGCCAAAACCCACTTTATTCGTAGCGCGAAAAAGGCTCAAATTAATAAAATGAGCGATATTTGCAACAACAATAAGTTTGATTCAAATCCATTTCGAAGATGTGGCGGTCACTAAAGGTCCGGAATTCGAAGAATTTGAAGCAAACTTACCCAACGTGGATGAGCCCGAATCACTGTTCAAAGTCGTATCAACGTCGACAAAACTTCCTTTATCCAAGCTTCTTTAGGTAAAACCTGATCTGTCATTATAATCTTAACGCTTGAGACAGAAGTTATGGCTAGACTGTTTACGATTACTTTTTGTCAGACCGTCTGTCGAGGCTTCTTTGAATAGCTAAAGTGTTGAGTAAGGACAGTGAAGTGCGAAAGACACGACAAATGATTCTCACAAGCATTATTTGATTCATAATACACTATTAGTGTTGATATGATGTTGATCAAGCTGAAAATTTGTTAATTATGTCTATTGTTATATTGTTTTGAAGCCGTGTTGCTAAGTTACTATACCTTTGGTTCTACGTCGACTTGTAATATTTTAATGTACACCCCAAACCATACCGCCTGACAATGAAGTAATAATGAAATCGAACATTTTGCATGTCTGTTGTATAAAATATTTGCGACTTGGATGCATCCTTATCGGAATCTTTACTCGTTAACCGAGCAGAGAGTACTCCGAAATTCGTACTTCGTATCGTGCCATCCCTTTTACTCTCGTGTTATGCACTATATGAGTGAAATGGACGGCACTATATAGTACAGATTTCGAATTTCGGAGTACAGGCCCAGAGTTGGGGGCAGATTTGTTTAGTTTTTACCTTATTACAAATATTTAGGGCTCAGAATAGTCTGAGAAGGTGTAGCCCCATAATCGGTATTGCGTGAATATTATTCATCTCTTTCTCTTAAATACTTTAAAGAGATGTGAGCGACAATCGAAGCTGTGCTTCTGTTGTGTGATTCCGGTAGGAATGCACCTGTAAATGGTGTTTTACGCATTTAACGGTCTGCGAATCTCTACGCATTTAATTTTTATGACGCCATCCCATTACGCATTTTTTTATAAATTGGAGCATTCACAGTATTAATAACGAAACATTCCTAACAATGGAGAGTTTACTATTTTACCTTTGACCTAGTCTAGTGGTAAAATGTTGAAATTACTCATTGGGTGATATTGTGATGAAATTAAAAAAGAGAAAACAAAAGTATTATTAATAGTGGCAAAAGTACTTCATAGTAATTGGTTTAATTGATTAAAGCGACTGAGTATTGAAGACTGTTGCGACAATATCGAGTCCCCCAAATGCCGGCTTCACTTCTGCTTCCAATCTGAGCGCGTTCAGCGTGGCTCGTCAATGCTCAACCACGCTCAACGGGGTTCGACATTGCTCAACCCCTTTCGGCTAGGTTCGATAATGCTCAACTGCGCTCAAGCGCGCTCAGTCGGTTGCTTGTACATGTAAATAATATCAGTGGTTGTCACTGAGCGCTTAGTTGCCATACAAATTTAATGATACCTAGTTAAGTAAGAACATGTAAGCTTTCGGTGTGGCGCGGCGGTGCGTTAGAAAAAGGCCAATAATTGAATGGATATAGAATATCACTTGATTTTGGTCTTACTAACTACTGACTTCATAGTGCTTAGCTATAGTTGGATTATTGCAACTTTACTACTGCCCCAATGACAACGATATAAGCTACAGTTTTTATACAAATTTACAGTTTTATATACAGTACAAATTCGTTCTGCCGCGCCTAGTTGGTGTTTTAACAGATTTTTAACTAGTATCCCTCTGTAGTCCTTGTATTTGTAAATACACCGCTCGTCATGCGGGCAACACCGAGGTAAATGTTGCCAGGCGTAGACACGGCTTGCGTTTCTCTAGAGTTAGGTAAGACACATAGTAATAAATTGTGGCCTTAGGTTTTTATATGGTTAACATTCTCGTACGAGAGGCATAAAGTTTTGATACACCCGATGTAACTTTGCAAGCATTTTATATGACTATTTACCGAAGTCTAATTATATAGTTTCTTTTTCTGAATAATAATATAAAATTTAAATGTAAGTAAACCATTGAAGCATAAACATATTTTACATAAATATTATATTTAATTATTAACAATTATAGATAATTGTAAAATTGGCCATAGGTTGTAACAAGTTATCAGTTGGTATGCCAATTAAACAATTTTTCATGATTTTTAATCACTGGTTTTATTTATTGTGTTCGTTTCCTGAAAGTTCCCCTTCTCACTATACGTAGGACGTTATTTGAAGATCCCTATGACACTTGCAGTGACAGTTCATTTATATAACCTTGGAACAGCGTCGATGTCACATCGAAATGTTAATAAGCATCTTTTGGGAATGTAGCTAATTAATTTATGTAGGATTGTAACATTTACATAATAACAATATGAAAGAAACTTGAATTGTCCTTATTTCCCACAAATATGCTTAACGGATTATACACGGTGACGTACTGCAAATGTTATATCGTTGGTCTGTATCGACTAAGGAAGCGGTGCTGTCGATAACAGATGTCGATAATTGAAGTGATAATAATAAAACGTGTCTTATATTTCATTTTAATTGTTACGTGACTGTGTAAAAATAAAACAACGTTAAATTACATATTTATTTATTATTTAACACGTTCACTGCGGCACAGGTCATTTTTGACCTGTAGGTACTGGTCTTTCTTCTGGTGCGGCGTAAGAATACGTTATGTCCAAATTTTATGTGAATAGGTCAAAGGGAAGTTGAAAATTGGTTTAATGTACATGAGAGGACGCTGATAAGAACTGCCACAGATAAAAAACAATTGAAGTATCGACACATGCACATCACTATATGGTATGTCACTGTCAGTGTCATAGGGATCTTCGTATAACGTCCGCTCTATAGTTTGTCCGTGCCATTGTGTTTAACCTTTTAAGGCCGTGTATTACCACTTTTGAGTTTTTAAAAACCATCTGAGACATAGAATATAGTGTCTTAAAATCTAAAAAAAATATATGTGTCACATAAGGATATTGTCTAGTCAAAATCGCAGTCAGTTACATGACCTGATGAATTTCACTCGATAGAAAAAAATCGCGAAGTTACCCCTTTTAGGAATGTTTTTTCAATACTACGGCTATATTACTGATATTTAACATTTAATTTTTGTACTCAATTAAAGATCGTAAATAGTTATAGACAAATTCGCAGGGTTTGCTTTGATAAAATGATTGGCTTAATGACTACCTATAGCTAAATATTTACAAAACTGCGCACAGAGCTTGCGTAGAGAGCGGGATGGTCAATTGTAAACTCACGCGTGTTAGAGCGGGACCACAGATATATAAATACAAGAGATGGGAGTTGTAGGCGTGGCACATGTCGCCATTTCCTGATCGTGTGATCACTATTTGTTCGGAGACTTGATTCGTCGTGTCAGTCGCCGGCCATCGATTGCGCAGTAAACAACTCGGTTTTTGTGGGTAAAATGCCGGTTTGTGCAGTTATGACGTGCAGAAATCGAAGCAATATTGTTAATTCAAGTAATAGCGGAGTCACTTATCAGAGGTAAGCCTATTTTTAATACTTTTTAACTAAAAACGAGTAAATAATTAAGTGTGGCAATAAAACTGATATTTCTATTATAATGTTATTCATTGCCCGTTTTGTATATTGCCACCTTAGACGTTCACGTAACTTACGCGCAATGGGCAGCAAGTTTGCCGATCGACACAATGTTGTCGCAGTGTCTTAGTTAGTGGCACGATTTACGATGGTAGGTGGGGCGCACTAGTGCGGTCCATAAGCGATCATTCTATCGATAGTTTTAGTGGTTTGTAATTTTATTTCTTGCAGTTCCCGTTTCGCTGAGGTCAAAGTCTCGCGTACCTTGTCCACTGCTGGACGTAGGCGGCGGCATTTATGTTTATGTATTCAATTTATTACACTATTACTTACTATACTATATTTTTCTTTCAACTTAAGTTAGGGTTTCTACAATAAGTTTATAAAAGTAAAGTATATAAATACAAATTTATATTGTATACATCATATAAAAAATGGACAAATGCAGTCGAACTCGCTTACAAAGTTCCATACAAATTTTTAGTAACGTATTGTGGGGTCTCTACTTGCTAAAGGTGATCATTATTGAAAGCCACTTATACAGTTATTTATTATGAGAATACACAATATGTAAACAATGATCGCGGTGTTTACCCTGGAGCTCGCGAGAGCATCGGATCTAGGGGCGAGTGACGTGACCGTGCTCTAAGACTGTCTGGCTCGCACTGGCGATAGTGACATGCCATCGTCACGATGGCGAGGCGGCGACTAGAGATGCCGTGCAGCATACGAGTCCACCTCAATATTACTAGTGGCTCTGTGAGCTGTAGACCTCGTGAGTGTTTTTTTTATTTCCAAAACTATGTTAGATATTGAACCTGTAGAGCAGGGGTCGGCAACCTTTTTGCACCCACGGGCCACATAGTAGCTAAAAAAATCTTCGCGGGCCGCAGATGATAATAATGATCACTGTCTGTTGATATCAACTCGAAACAAATTGGTACGTCGTACGCGACAGTAACGTAGTAAAAATTCGCACCCCTTTTTACGTGAAAAACGAGAAAGACGAAAAAACCGACTTTTCACAGATAAACCAGCTAGTTTCCTTACCAAACCCAGATAATTCGCATTTCAACCGCATCGTAATTTCGCGATTATATATCGCGATATAGAATAGCAGATATAGAAACTTTAAGGGGGGGGACGGGTCATAAAGTCATAACACGCCTAGATGAAAACGCGAGCGCGAAATTTTTCGAACACTGATGCAAATGCGGGAAATACTTCATACGCATCAAGTCATGACACATCTAGATGAAAATGCGAGCGTAGCGAGCGCGAAATTTTTCGAACATTATGATGCAGGTGCGGAAACTACTTCATACGCATCAAGTTATGTAGATGTAAACGCGAGCGCGAAATTTTTCGAACACTGATTCAAACGCGGCAAATACTTCATACGCATCAAGTCATAACAAATCTCGTTGAAAACGCGAGCGTAGCGAGCGCGAAATTTTGCGAACATTATTATGCAGGTCTGGAAAATACTTCATACGCATCAAGTCATGTAGACGCAAACGCGAGCGCAGCGAGCGCGAAATTTTTTGAACATTAAGATGCAGGTGTGGAAAATACTTCATACTGTCTAACGCAAATGCGGCGAGCGCGAAATTTTTGAAAAAAGTTTAGATAGATTTAACTGTAACAAACTACTGTACTTACAAACACATATCTCGTCCTGACCAACTGTGAAAATATTCGTGGTTGGCGATACAGACGCTTTCACGTATGTTAAGAATTTCAAATTTTACCTTTACAAACAATAAAGCCAGGGAGGCTCGCGGGCCGCCTGTTGCCGACCGCTGCTGTAGAGGAGGACAAACCATAGATTTTTTTTTAGATTACTCGACAAAAATATTCGATGTAATCAAAGAACGTGCTCACAATACTTCACGAGAATCTGTTGTGAAATGCGACCCTTAGAGGTGAACATATTGAAATTCGGCCGCAGAAACACAAAATAATTGATAAAAAAATTGTTTTTTTAAATTTTGAAAAAGTGACTCGATAAAAAAATTCTATAGAATTACCGCACCTGCTCACAAAATTTCACGAAAATCGGTTGATAAATGCGACCTGTAGAGGAGAACAAACCAATGAATAAAATAAAAAAAAATTAAATTTACAAAAATTTACTTGCCCAAAAAATTCTATGTAATCATAAAACCTGCTCACAAAACTTCACGAGAATCGGTTGAGAAATGCGACCTATAGAGGAAAAAACGGCCGCAGAAAAATACGAAATCATTGATACAAAGTTTGTTTTTTCGAATTTCAAAAAAGTGACTCGACAAAAAAATTCTATATAGTTACCAAACCTGCTCGCAAAATTTCACGAAAATCGGTTGATAAATGCGAACTGTAGAGGAGATCAGCCAACGACGTAAAAAAAAATTTTTAAAAATTTACAAAAATTTACTCTACAAATAAATTATATGTAGTCATGGAACCTGCTCACAAAATTTCACGAGAATCGGTTGAGAAATGCGACCTGTAGAGGAAAAAACGGCCGCAGAAAAACACGAAATCATTGATACAATGTTTGTTTTTTTGAATTTCCAAAAAGTGACTCGACAAAAAAAATCTTTATAGTTACCGAACCTGCTCACAAAATTTCACGAAAATCGGTTGATAAATGCGACCTGTAGAGGAGGACATACAAAAATCCGGCCGGACATACGAAAGCATTTTTGTCGAAGCTAAAACAGAGACCTCGTTTTACTCGGTCAATAAATACTTCAAGAATCGAGTCTCGCAGTTTTTTCCAGTTTTTCTCGAAATACAATTTTCAGAAATTCAGTTGATTTACTAAGTGAAATTGTGGTTATAAAAAAGATATAGTCACCTATACAATTATGACCGTAGTAAAACGAAATAATTTGCCGAATTTCATAGTCCTAGGTTAGGTCCACGGAAAGTACCCTGTACATTTTGATTCCCTCGAGGGTGTCGTATGGAGAATGTCAATAGGTCTGCAAAATCACTTGAAAGTTTGTTAAGGTAAAGCTTTGATTCATACGAATACATTAGTTTTTGTTTTATTCAAAAATACCTAGTAGTTTTGATTTTAAAGGCATTTAAAGTGAGTCCCGCTAACCGCGCGTGTGACGTCATTTTGCAACGGTAGTCTAGTACGGAAGCGCGCGAACGGAGTGAGCGCGTGGCGAGTGCTGCACTATGACGTCAGGAGGGCGGGTCGTCGCGCGTCACTTTAAAATTGTATCTCCCAAACAGATGAACCGATTTGCGGTTTTTTAATTGATAGCCGCAGAAATGTTCGATTATCACTTTTTTTTCATTGATGTTACCTAACTTATAATCTCCCTTGTTTATAATTTAAATATCGACAAAAACAAAAAAAAAAATGCTGTCCCATCTCTATTACGTTCACCGATGTTGATGTTTACGTGTAGTAGTGTGTATTTACAACCTTTACGGCGTGTGTGCGCGCCAATCACAGCATTAGAATGCAAGTAGGGAGCATGAGCAATGTGTGCGTGAACCTAGTGTTTACAAGACTACATATGTGGTTGTAACACACACAAGTCAAACACTGGCGACACTGGTATTGGAATAATTAGTACGGCGACGGCTTATCTCCTGTATTTATATATCTGTGAGCGGGACATTTGCGTTGGGGATACCTCCCCTTAAGGTGGTACGCTTTCCCTACAAAACGACTTTTGACATTCGCAGGCTAGCGGCGTGATATTTCAAGAAACTTGAAGAAACTTATGTAACAAACTTTCATAGATTGGCTTTTCATTTGCCCGAAATTCCCCCTTTCCTAGAATAACCTTGTATAATCTAGAATAATTCGAAAAAATTGTTTGACAAACTAATTTCTCAAATTATTCTAGTTTATACACTAGGAAAGGGGGAATTTCGCGCAAATGGAAAGCCAATTTATGAATGTTACTTAAGTTTCTTAAAATATCACTCGGCTAGCCTGCGAATGTCAAAAGACGTTTTGTATGGAAAGCGAACCACCTTAACCCTTTTCCAGGCCGCACCAACCTACGTCGTTTTGCGAAAAATAAAATATATTCAAAATAGTTATGTAATGGAAATTAATTTAAGTGCAAGTAGCCTTTCGCCGAAATTCAATTCGATTTAAACCTTAACTTGAAATTTTAACTACAATGCATGTGGTCACTATAGGTACTATGCCTGGAAAAGTGTTAACCATGTGTTAACCCAATATTTTGCAAGTCCAAGTCCAAATTCTATTTACCGTAACAGTACGCGCGAGTGTTTAGTATGTTTGAGCTAAATCCACATATATATATATATAGTATCTGTTCTGTTTTGTAACCTTACAAAAATAATTTGTATAGGTAATCATCACATTTATCACCACTAGGAGCGTAAACTGCACTGCATCATTCTGGTCTCAGACTAACCTACTCTACATCAATATTGGATTGTTAACCAAAGGGTTGAAAGTGACCCATTTCACCCTAGACATTTTGGCGCTAGAACGAAGTGAAAGCTAGTTGGGTGAAATGGGTGCTTTTACCCGAGTTCAACTTAAAAACATTCTAACTTCTATTTCGACTGTGGATAAGAGAAATAAAAGTAAATAATATTTTAAGGATTCTCTAATAAAACAAAACACGCGCTTCAGCAACCAGCACCCGCGCGCTGCCGACGTGAGCCAGCCACAAATTATTTTGATATGGTTTTGTGGCAGACAAACGATTACCCGCCCAAGATATGTACGTAATTTATGGTAAGCCGTCAGCCATATTAAACAAGTTATGAATTTATCCGCTTAACCCTTTGACCGCCAAGGACCTATAAAGTGGTTGTGTCGTCGTACCCACCACGCCAACAACCACTTAAAAGGTCGGAGTGAAGGTGTACTTTGATCATGAATAAAATCATTTATGAACTGTTTTAATTTGTTTTTATTGGTTTAGACATTACACTAATTCAACAGTGCTTGGCGTAGTGGGCACGACGACACTTATCGCTTTGGCGGTCAAAGGGATAAGAATTTTTCCATCCCTCTTGGTGGCACGCGGCATCTCTAACGAATGTTTACTCTGTGCGTGGAGGCCACACTGCAGTCAATGTCAACGATGTCAAACACAGCTGTCAGTCAGTCATGTCAATGTCATTAATGTCATTATAGTTCGACGTTTGATCGTGGTTTGATCTATCTACTATTTCTAACATTGTAACATTTCTTCGTGTTTCGCTACAGGCATCAAAATTTGTTTGTTTAATGATATAATTAAGTTAACTTGTTTCAAACAAGTGTTAAGTGTTACTCTAGGATCCATTGCGAAGCCGTTCCGCCTGCATATTCGCACGATGTCGGATCAGTCAACATTGATCGACCAATACTTCGAATCGGCGCTGTCTTTAGTGAAAACTGCCGGAAACCTTATAAAAGATCACATTACTGGATGCAAGGACTTTGAATTGAAATCGTGTGACATCGATATGGTTACAGAAATAGATAAGAAGGTGGAAGAAACGTTAATAGGAGGGCTATCAAAATTGTATGAAGATCACAAGTTTATTGGAGAAGAATCCGTAGCTGGAGGCGCGAAATGTGAGCTGACTGATGCACCTACATGGGTAATAGACCCCGTCGACGGTACTATGAACTTTGTCCACGGTTTCCCACACAGCTGCATCTCTTTGGGACTCTTAATCAACAAAGAATCAGTGGCTGGCATTGTGTACAACCCTATTCTAGAACAGTTGTTCACAGCCAAGAAAGGTAAAGGCGCGTTTTATAATGGCAGACAGATACATGTTTCTCAAACTAAGGAGTTAAGCAAAGCTTTAATTATGACGGAGGCTGGAACAAGCCGGGATCCAGAAAGACAGAAGGTACTTTTTGCAAATTTCCAGATGATCATTACTAAGGCTCACGGTATCAGAACCTTGGGCTCTGCGGCTTTAAACATGTGCATGGTGGCATTGGGTGGAGCTGACATTAATTTTGAATTTGGTATCCATGCTTGGGACATAGCTGCAGGTGATATTATAGTTCGAGAGGCAGGTGGAGTCTGTATAGATCCTGCAGGGGGCCAGTTTGATGTGTTATCTCGCAGGGTGTTGTGTGCCAGCACTATGGAGCTAGCACAAGAGATAGCTAATAATTTGCAACAATTTTACCCCGAGAGAGATTAAATTGGATTTATATGCAGAATCTACACTCACCAGCAGAAAATTTGGCCAAAAAACTTTACATGATTTCAAACTATAAATTAAATAATGTTTATTTATTTATTTAAACTTCATTGCACATTAAAAAGGTACAAATGGCGGACTTAATGCCTTAAGGCATTCTCTACCAGTCAACCACTGGTAAATCTCACTGGTCAATGTTAAATATATAAAAGCGCTTATTTCAAATTTGAGGCAAATTTTCTGCCAGTGAGTATATTTATTGTAGTAAGTTACGGGTCTGTAGTTATTTTGGGTACTTAAGGTTGAGTATGATTTAAAAAATGTTTAGGCCGACCTTATAAAAAAAGAAAAACACTTGTTTGTATTGGTGACAATATATACCAGGTATTTTGTCAGTATGACAAAACAAGATGAAATATACTTGATTTTGTATTTCTATGTAGAAATTACAACAGTTATTTATTAGAGCTGTGGCCTGTGGTAGTAGTATTTTATGGTAGAAGTCTGTTTTGGAATTGTTTGTACTTAAAAGTATGCTATTTAAAAAAAAAACTTACTGAAGATCTTATTCTATTGAATAATGGCATTGTTAAATTATTTATTACATAATTTAAAGATGATGAAAAAACTAGAGGCTGACCAGCAGTCATAATTACTCATCCATTTCCTACAGTGTGTGACACCAATAAATATAACAATTTCTAAATGAATTAATAAAAGCTAGTGTATGATATTTATTTCATGTCACCAACCTTTTTGAAAAAATAATAATAAATGTAAGTGTAGTAGTAGTAATTAAATTATGGGAGCAATTACCTCATACTTTAATATGTTTGATAAGTGGATGCGTCCGCTAGCGAAAATCTCAATTTTTTAATCAAAGTGAACCCACCCCCACCCACCTGTGGTGTTGAATTTTTCAATTTTCACTTTGATTGAAAAATTGAGAATTACCTCATAACTGCTGATCCATTTTCTACAGTCTCTGACACCAAAAACTATAATGATTACCAAATTAATTTAAAAGAGCTAGTGTAATGTGTCTGTGTGTGTGTGTGTGTATAGTGTTTATTTCAGGTTACCAACCTTTTTGAACAAATTATATATATTTATCCACTTATTGATCTGGATTATTACCAGATTCTCTATCAAAATTGTTATTAATTGACCATTTAATACCAGTGTATGTTTTAAACATGATTATTAATTATATTATATACGTGTACAAGTGTTATATTGTAATAAAAGTATGTAATATTGTTTAATCTTTTATTCACTATACAAACCTAAAATAAATTAAATTAACAAAATAATCTCTTTCTAAATTCAATTAATTTACAAAGATTGTACCTATTCATGGTCGGAATGATGAATAGTAATTATAACAAACATTGGTTTGTTCCGTTTTCCTTTACTTTAGCTAAATCCCTTTGATCCCTGATAACATTGTAAGTACAATCGGTGGTCGTTTTCGTTTACGTACAACCACAAACTTAGATTTTATCTATTAACTACAGGATAGCTGTATATTATGCAGTCAAAATATAAATCTTCTTAATTACATGCTAATAAATTCGTTATCCCTTATAGGTAGTCCGCATTAGAATCGTCCAAAAATATATATTTATATTTACATAGTTTCCCGAAATTACTTTGTTTTCACTAAATGGGACTCCCGTATGGTTACATAGACAGGACACTAAGAGAAGAGGGTTATAAATAAAAATATAAGAATCTATATTAATGGCGACTACCTGTAAAAGCTTCATTATATTCAAAAATAGCCTTAAATTATCGGTTATATGGAAAAGTTTTAACACCTTTAGAGGCTTTAGCTTTTCCCAAAAAACTAAATTGACAATACAAACAAAAGATTACAAATCTTGCATCTTTTCCATTTAACCAAATTATTAATTTTATTATCAATTAAGTAGTTTTATTTTAATGTACATATTGTCATGCTTAGATCGCTCTCAGTCTAGTCGGGGCTCTTATATAATTTCCATGTATGATGTTTATGGAAATTAAATAATTGGCCCGAAATAAATATTTACTAAGTGTCGGTCAGTCACGTCATGTCGGTACGTAAGTAAATGTCGTTGTAAGAAACCGCGGTACTTTGCATTATGAGTCTAACTATATCGCTCCATTCAGTCAATTCAGTTAAAACATGATCAGATCACTTATCGTGTATATAGTCAATATCACAAAGTCTTAAATCAGTCATTGTTAAAGTCATTTTTTACTTGGTTCTATTTTGTGTCACTTAAATAAAGTCACGTGTCTGTTACAGTCAGTGTCATTCATAGTCAGTTAGCATTACTTAAAGCGTCAGTTATAGTCAGCATCTGTTAAGGTCAGTGTTCGTTACAGTCAGTGTCAGTTATTGTCAGTATCAGTTGTAGTCAGTGTCATTTATAATTAGTGTAAGGTATAGTTAATTAATGTTAGCTATAGTCGGTAGGTCCAGTCCATGTCTGTTATAGTCGATACCAGTTACAGTTATTAGCTGTTTTAGTCAAGTTTAGTTACAGTCAGCGTCACCCAAGACATTATGAGCATAGTCGGTAGCAGTTATACCTAGTATGTCTAAGTTACAGTCTAGTGTCAGGTGTAGTCAGTATCAGTTGCAGTCTGAGTCAGCTGTTTCTAGTGCTCTTTTGTTGTCCATTTACCGTCAGTCGTAGAATCTAGTCATAGAAGTTATGTCCACATCGTCAAATCCAAAGATTCAAATTCAAAAGTCAGTAAGGTCTGAATGGTCATTGGTCAAGTACCGGTTATGAGTTGCTTCAGTCAGCGTAGTAGTTATTACCAATTGTCTTTGTGTGTGTCGGGTCATGTCAAATTGTCTTGGTTGAGTCATACCAGTCATACATTATGTCCATCATGTCATTGTTATTCATGTCACAGTCGTCTTATGAATAACATAATCTTGTATGCTTTCATTCATTTGTTTGTTTTCTCTATCTAGGTATATGATACTCGATTACTTCTTACTTAGGTACCTAGTGTACCTACCCACGTATTTTACGTGGCACACACAAGTACATTGTTGAACAGTACATTTTTTACCAGAAGAAAATAAAATTATAATTTTTGATCAAAGTCAAAAAAATATTTACCGCGACAAGGATTTAAACCCTGTGATAGGAATATAATATTTTCCCTTTGAGAATAAAAAAAATGACGGAAGTAGGTCCTATGTCCTAATTAGTGAGGTATCTACTACCTATTTCAGAATATTTTTTCCAAAATAATGAACAAATTTGCGAAATGATGAGTTTTCGGGTGCACGTAGGTACTAAGTAAGTTAAGAATATCATATTGTCATTCGCATTTTGTTTAAAATAAACACATTACTTAAGTCCACAGATTGAGGATATCGACTATGTGAGGTTAGAGCTAGTGGCGTCTTCCGGGACGTCGTCTCCTTAAGGTTCCGAAGTTGAATGGTCTCGGGATCTCTTTCAATGCGTATGGATCCGACTTGATGGGTGGCATGCGGTGCGGCAGCCCTTCGGGCAAGTCTTTCTCTTCGTAAGTTGCCCATTGCGATGGGCTGAAAAAACAGAATAACATCAACCATTATTAATTCATCATAGTTCCGAATTCATTCATCATAATCATTTTAACTTCGACTGAGAAAAAACTCAAAGTATCTAAGATAGAGTCTGGTTTACATATGGTTAAAGAAAGGAATAATGTAGTGAAATAAACCGGAGAAGTAAGGAAAAAAGGGAAGGGACAGCAATTTGTGAGCCATGTGAATCTATCCTGACCATAATTTATACTGAGTGAGCCTGAACCACTTACTTGTTTTCACTGGGTATCACTTGGAATGCTACGGACGGTGTCTTAGCGGGTGATGACGGCTTAGCTATCTTCACTCTGAGTCTCTCCGGATCTGGGACCGCCGACTTCGCCTCCGCCTCTTCCAGTAGTGCCAATTTGTCAGCCGACGACCTTTCTTCTATCATCACAGGCACAGGATGCCCCGGGCTGTTATAGTTTTCTTTCAAAATGTCTTTCTTTTCAGTCTTGTCACGAGTTCCGTCAGTCGTAGTCGAAGTATCGTCAGGATATTTTCGTAAAACGTTCCTAACAAAGTAATATTTGCTGTTCGTCTTTGTATAGTCTGGTATTTGGTCCTCGTCGTAGCGTCTTGTCGGTCGCAAGTTGCTGTAAGGTTTAGTAGCAGTCTCGTAATGGAAAAAAGTCGACAGTTTGTTTTTATTTTCGTCTTTGTCCAGTTTATCGTTTTCGTAAGTTGAAAAATCTTTGCTTATTACATCGTGTTTAGTAGTGTCAGTAGCGTCCGTTTTAGTCTCTTTGTCATTGATAATGGGACCTTTATAAGTGCCTACATAACCAAAAGTCACTAGCTTATATAAGTTGTCAGTCGTTGCTTTAATTTTGTCAGTCGCATCAATTTTGTCGATAGTCGCGTCAGTTTTCGTAGTAGTCGTCAATACTTGGTCATTAGATCTAGCAGAAGAAAAGTTATTGTCATTTGAGTTAAGTCTGTTATATCTGTAATTATCATTGTCATTCCTTTCGTCTTGTCTATTGTAATTGTCATTTCTATCGTCCTGTCGGTTGTTATTGTCCTTTCTGTCATCATGTCTATTGTAATTGTCAAGTCTATCGTCATGTCTGTTATGGTAATATGGTTTATTGGGTCGTCTGTACGTGTCGTCGTAAGTTTGATAGGTCACTTTCACTACGTCCCTGTCATAAGGTCGTCTAGTCGTTTGTCGCCAAGATTGAGTTGGTCGAGGCACGTAATTGATCAAGTAAGTATATTTATCAATGTTCTCAGTCACAGCTATCACTGGTCTATTGTACGGTCGCTTGTGTTGCAAATTGTTTATGACTACAGATTGAACACTATGAACTTCTTCGTCATCGTCATAGTCATTTCCGTATTGTTTTGTCGGATTCTTGTAGTTTCGTCGTGGATTAGCGTCTTCGTAACGTTTACTTTTGTTTTTAAAGTCAAGTTTGTCGTCGATCTTTTGTACAGTCGGTTCAGTTATTGTCGTCACGTTCATGTCAGTCAGAGTCACATTCATTTTGTCATCAACACTGTCAGTCTTGTTTTGTCTATGTGTAGGTTTAGGTTTGGGTTTAGTCATATTATGAGTATTATTTGCAACAGGAACTGGTTTGTTCTTTTGAGGAAATTTACTAGTAACAGTTAATTTTTGAGCTTTTTTAGTGGTAGGTCGTTTAGTGGTTGTTGTGGTCTTTCTTTTGGGTTTTTCAGTGCTTACTTCGTCAGATTTACTAATCTCATTGCTGGAATTAATGTCGGTCCATGGGGATAGGTCAAAGTTATTCAGTAATCCATTGAGACATGATATCCGGTCATTGTCAATGTTGTCAGCGGAAAGGAACACAAAGGGTTGGATGCTGTCAATAGTGTCAAGGGTACGGCAGAGGATTTGGGCAAACGATATCCTACGTATCTGCTGTAATTGTGCTGGAGTTAAAGATGATTCGAAGCCACCATTCTCGTACCTAAAACAACATAAGTTTCGTATATAGTTTTCAAACAGGCAGAAAAAAGAAAATATTATGATCGAATTCGTGATTCTGACTGACCAGAATCGATCTCCTTTCCGAAGATTCGAGAACTGTTGAGCGATGATGCAAGCAAAGGTGGGGCCCACAAGCCCGCCAACCACCGGCCTCTCTGACATGCCTGCCGTGAACAGGTCAATGTCATCCACGTGTCTGAAATAAGAGATCAAGATATTAGGTGTAAGTATTTTACTATACTTCATTGACTTTGACTCTGATTCAGTTGGAGTAGTTTAGTAGTTTTTATACCTGTACAAACTCTGAAATCTTCTGACAGCACGCGGCGACATCACTCTAAACAAGTCCTCAAACTCGTTTATCTGTGACAGTCCACACGGCTCCCGCCAAGCAGTATAAGGTGGGATACCATGATCTCTCCCTCTCTGGATGTTGATGGCAGCCAAGTCCATCCCGAAGTCGAAAGACGGGGTCTGGAAGAGGTGGTTGGTGAGTTCTTCTGTGATGAACTCGTCACGTTTCTGGATCGGCTGGTTCACCATGCCGAGAAGGAGACGATCAACGGCACCCATGCTCCAGATGTTTGAGGGGTTTGTGAGTTCATCGTGGAGAGAGACGTCTGTAGAAATATGAGAACATTTGACAATCAGTTTGCATTCATTAATGATCAGTCAGTTAATACCATCACCATGTCGCATGCCACGATAAATGTAAGTCTGTTTCAGACACTGCTTGATACAAAGAACAACTTTGTTTTTTCTGTGTCACGCGACTTTAGGGACCATGATTGTTTCCCTTGTTATTAGTTAATTTTATGACAATTTGATAGTAAAAGCAAAAAGTAATTAAAGCGCAAGATCCTATGACAAACGCAGCTCGAAATTGGAAACCTCTCAGCAACCTTTTCTTATCAGCGGTCACAATAAACTTACTGTTTTGCATAGGCCTATGGAACCGGTCGTATCGAACCATGGAGGGCTGAACCAGGCTGTGGCCGAACCTGAAGGCAGCAGAGCCGAAGGAGCTCGCAGGGCTTGGATTGATTTTAGGGCTGTAACCCTTGTAGTAGCCCTTCTTCAGGGGCTCCAGGTCGAATAGACGCATTACTTCTTGACCTGGAACACCAATATTTATTTATAACAGGAACACACCGGTTACACACAGGGTTAGATATTATACACACAGGTTAGATATTATAAGCAGTAGATGTTCATTCCTTTCGGTTTTGAATTTGTCAATGGGTCTAAGATACCACTTACATAGTAGTACCACCAAGTGGCCCGTCTGATGTGTATTCCCTTACGTAAAAATTAATTTTTAAACAAATAACCAATTTACTCGCCATATTGAACTAGTGTTCCCTGTGGGGACCGTATGGTTTTTCTCGTTTTTCTTGTTGGGGTCAGGCGTGTAGAGCTGGTTATACTTGATAAGTGATCATTATCCAGAAAATGGTAAAGATTTCACGATAATGCTGGAATAGTTAACCAGTTAATTTACCTAAAACAATGGGCAGGAACTCCCTGTAGGTTATATGCTGGATCATGGCACCGACTATCTTGCGCGTCTCTTGGTACACCTTCTCGTCGCTCCAGTGTGGATTCAGATGCGCCAATTCTTGCGCCATCCTGGAAATTATCAAATTATTTATTGCACGTAATAATATAAAATGCACACCGATTGATCTAGCCTGGTCTTATCCTTGGTGGTATATACTAGATAAAGCTGTAAAGGACGGCGAATGAAACACGTATCTATTTCGAGACTCACATATATTATTCTTAGCGGTAGGTCCCTAAATACACAAGTACCCACTTATATATTAATACACAGCATTCTCCCCTCGCAGTTTTTTGTAACTTTACAGTTATCACTTCGGCGAGAAACAAATACACAATCTATATTGTTACATAAGAGACTTAAAACTAGATATTAGTGCCGAATTTGGCCAAACTGGAATACGGCAAAGTTACGTGTTTAAGTCGTACCTAGGGGTTAGGTAATGTTAGGACAACGTCCGTCCTGTTTGGTCGAATTGGCACCTATGTGTAGGCACATCTGTACCTACCTCTTCCTTATGTTGTTCAATAACAAAAAGTAAAAATATCTATAGTTATTTATCTTTTATATCTATACATACCTAATGTAATCATTGCTGCTAGTTCACACAATCGCTGCAAGTAAACAACAACAAAAAATAAATTGCATAATATGGTTATACTACTGTATTGCGTATTTTTGTGGTGGTACTCAAATTAGAACCATATGTTAAAGAGAACAGAGTTCCAATTATTACTTAACTATGGTGGCTTATATATATATATATATATATATATATTAGAACAACTAAGTTTTTTTTTTTTTTTTTTTTACAACAAAATATTACTAACGACTGGGAACATGTTACAAGTGAAATTATTGGTACAATGTTTGAGAATGAGAACCACAACATGCACATATGGTTTTTTTTTTTTTGTAGTACCTACCCCAAATACAACTGCACCGTGATCAATTGATCACGAATAACATAAACAATTCATAAAATACCTATTGCTAGGGTAAAAAAAAGTGAAACTGATGGGTATTTTAGTCTATTTCGAAGCCAAATCTTTTAGGTGGAATGCGATTCCGTTTAGGCCGAGACATGTGGGTGTCGTCAGGGTGTCGCGGCGTGGTCGGCGTGCGAGGCTGTCCGGCCGCCGCCGCCGCCGCCGGCGCGGGCGCGGGGCTCGCGGGCCCCGCGCGCTGCTCGGGCTGGGCCAGCGCCGGCGCCGGTGCCGGTGATGGCTCAGCACTCTCGGTTCCAGTCGCATAGCTATCGATCGCTACATCTTCAGGGTTATCCGGAACGATGGAGTAATCGCGGTACAGCTGGTCTATATGTTTTTTATAGATTTTTCCGTCGCAACGAATATAGTACGTTAACGGACCTACACGGTCGCAGACAGTACCGGTCTCCCACGTGCATTTATTGTTCCTGTATAGTTTATAATACACGCGATCTCCTACCTTGAATTCCCTCAACATACCTTTCTTATAATTAATTTGCGCGTTTTGTTTACGTCGCACCGTCTCTCTCACGCTTGGTCGCAGTAAATCAAAGGTCGTGCGAACATCTCTTTTTAACATTAAATTGGCGGGCGTTTTACCAGTAGTAGTGTGTGGGGTCGCTCTGTAAATGGACAAGAAATCTTCCAGTGCGGAATCAAGGTCGACTTTATCGCGCGTAGCTTTCTTTAATGCCGTTTTAATAATTTTCACGCTGTTCTCGGCGCAGCCATTGCTGCTAGGTTTGTATGGTGTGACTGTTATATGATGTATTCCCTTACTCTGTACATACGAGACGAAGTCTTTACTATTAAACGGGGGCCCGTTATCCGAGACCAATTCGAGAGGCAACCCAAATTGTGCAAATACATGACGCAATTTCGCAATCGTAGATTTAGCTGAGGTTCCGGGAACTCGAAAAGCCTCAATCCATTTTGAATGCGCATCTACGATTACGAAGTAATATATCGTATTATTCGCTAATGAGAAAAAGTCACAATGCAAGCGATACCACGCTTCTTGTGGCCACACCCAGGGATGCAGGGGCGCCGGCGCTGGCGTCGCCCGCTCCCTCGCGCACGTGTCGCACGCGCGACACATGCGTTCAATATCGGCGTCGATGTTGGGCCAGTACACAAAGTTGCGCGCCAAACTCTTACACTTCACCATGCCTTGGTGTGTCTCATGTAACTGATTTAATATTTGCTCGCGTAGACTTGTCGGTATAATCACACGATGCCCGTATAAAAGGCAACCTTCTTCAACGCTCAACGCTTGTCTAAGATTAAAGTAAGGCTTAAGATCACCGCTGTCACAGTACAGCCAATTAGTCTTAATCGCCTTGGTTAGTTGTTGTAGTATTTTGTCAGACGCTGTATACTTAGCAATGTCTTTGTAGTTTATTGGTGCTGAGTTTTCGACAAAATTTAGGTAAGTATCAACACGGGAACGTTCGTTAATATCTGGAACCGGTATTCTTGATAAACTATCTGCCAAACAGTTGTGTTGGGTGCCTATACATTTCACTTCATAATTGTAGGCGCCCAATATTACTGCCCATCTCTGAAGTCGGCTCGCAGCCATAAGCGGTATCCCTTTTTTTTCGCTGAATATGGCCGCTAACGGTTTACAATCCGTGACAAGCGTAAATTTTCGACCATAAATATAATCGTGAAATTTCGTGACACCGAATATGACCGCTAAGCCCTCTCGACAAATCTGTGCATAATTCTTTTCGGCTGCGCTGAGCGTGCGCGAGACGTGTAGCACGGCACGCTCTTGGCCGTCGGCGCCGCGCTGCATGAGCACGGCCGCCACGCCGCTCGGCGACGCGTCGCACGTCACCGACGTCGCGCGCGCGCCGTCGAAGTGCGCGAGCACGGGGGCCTCTGCTAGTAATCGTTTTACTTTCCTAAATGCAGCATCGCATGCTGCGCTCCATACGAACTCATTTTCGGCTTTTAAGAGTTCGTATAATGGACTCAACACGTCGCTCAAATTTCTTAAGAATTTGCCGTAATAGTTAACTAAACCGAGAAAAGCTTTTAATTCCTTCGTGTTTGTTGGCAACGGCGTATTGTTAACAGCGTCTATTTTGTTCATTTCGGTATGTAACCCGGCCGCGTCTATAATATAACCGAGATATGACACGGATTTTTGGAAAAAACTACATTTATTTGGGGCCACGCGCAAGCCGCAATCGGACAAAATATTGAACACCTTTAACAATCGTTGCCAGTGGTCCTCAATGTCTACACCTGACACGATCAAATCATCTAAATAGCAGGTCACATAACGCATTCTAAATAATTTATCCATTATTCTTTGGAACTTGTTTGGTGCGCATTTGATTCCGAAAGGCAGTCTATTATAGCAATACATCCCCTGTGACGTCACTATAGTACATAACTTTTTCGATTCGTCATCTAACTCGATCTGCAAGTAAGCTTGACTAAGGTCAATTTTGCTAAAATATTTACCGCCTTGAAGTGACGCAAATATATCATCGATTCGCGGAATGGGGTACCTATCTTCGATTAAGACCGGGTTGACCGTTGTTTTAAAATCGCCACATAACCGAACGTCCCCATTCTTTTTTAAGACAGGCACCACGGGCGTGCCCCAGTCACTCCATTCCACCGGCGAGATGATACCCTCGCGCTGTAGCCGCTCCAGCTCGGCCTCCACGGCCGGCCGCAGCGCGAACGGTACGGGCCGCGCCCGCCGCCAAACGGCCATGGCGTCGCTCACAATTTCCAACCTCAATTTAGTTTTGTTAAATGTACCTATGCCGTCTGCGAAAACGTTCGGGAACCGGTTTGTTAATTTATCAATGATATCCTTACTACGTTGCTTGCAGTCTATAGAGTTTACACTGTGGTCGTTTATACTTGGGAAGTCTATACCAAAAGCCCTCATCCAATTACGACCTAACAACGAAGGGCTAAAATTATTATCGATGACTACTAAGTTCAAGTCGTTTAGCGTTCGGCTATCAAGTTGTGCCGTACAAATGATTTTACCCTTCGGTTTCACCTTTTGACCACTGTACATCTTCAAATTCGATTCATAAGGGTAAAGTTTACAGCTACTAAAATGTTGCTTGTACGTAGCATAGGATATCACACTAATCGATGAGCCCGTGTCCCCCTCCATGGTTAACAAAACATCATTAATTTTTACCTTTACCGTCCACTTAGTATCCGGCTCGGCATCGCTCAGCTGATAGACGTACAGGGGCTCGTCGTCGAAATCCGACTCGTCCGTCGGCACCCGCTCGTCCATCTCAGTGTTCACCCCGTGCACTCTCTTCGGCACCTTCCTAAACCGACACATTTTCGCGATATGGCCCACATCACCACACACGTAACACTCGCTATTTTTAAACGAACACTGATGTTCCGGATGTCGCCCGTCACACCGGTAACATCGCCCTCCAGAGGACGTCGACCCTCCCCGGCCGTCGTCGCCGTAGCCTCGCCGCTGCGGTCTGGAGAATCCTCCGGCGCGGCGCGAGCCTCGAGCCCTGGCGCCGCCGCCGCCGCCGGCGCCGCCCCGCTGGCGCGCCGCGCTGCCGCCGACCGCGTACACGGGCTCCGCCTCGCCGCGAAAGCCCGACGTGGTCGCCGGACGGCCGGCCTCCGCTGCCGGCTTGGAGTCTCGAACGGCCGCCTCTAGCGACAACGCCAACTCGGTGGCGCGTTTAAGCGTGAGCTCGTCGTCCTCTGTCAACATACGCTGTCGAATTCTTTCGTTTTGCAACCCATAAACGAACTGGTCGCGTAGATTTTCCTTTAAAATTTCGTTACTCGTAAACTTGCAACTCTTGCTCAATTTCTTTAATTGGACGAGGTACTCGCTTATAGTTTGACCTTCGCCTTGTTTACATGACCTAAATATCATTCTCTCTGCGATTACCGACCTTTTTGGGGAAAGATGTTCTTCGACTAAGGTTACAATTGATTCGAAACTGACGTTTTCGGGTTTCTCCGGATAACACAGGTCGATAATTAAATCCAGAGGTTCGGTGCCTACCACTGCCACCAGGTATTTTGAAAAATCAGCCACTTTTACGTCTTGTATTGTGAACCACGCCTTTAGCCTGCTGACGTAAGTCGACCATACGTCGACATTCATTTTAAACTCCTTGAGGCCACTTAAGTCCGGGGTTTTTTCACCCATTGTGAATTTCACTTTAAAAAAACTTCTTGTACACCAATTTTAATCACAGGACCCGTCGCCAGTTGGTATATACTAGATAAAGCTGTAAAGGACGGCGAATGAAACACGTATCTATTTCGAGACTCACATATATTATTCTTAGCGGTAGGTCCCTAAATACACAAGTACCCACTTATATATTAATACACAGCACTTGGGAAATGCACACCGAGCGAAAGGCGGCCCCCCAGGTTTTTTTACCTATTATGCTGCCTCAACCACACGATGTGCGCTGCAACCAGGCCTGGATGTTCATTGACTCTAGCGTCACCAGATTTGAAACAGTCGGAGGAAACGGCGCCGCCGCGGCAGAGTTCGTCGCGCCTCTCCGGCGGGAGTAGGGGCCGTCGATTCTGGACTCGCCCGTATTGGAGCATTCCTGGTGAACAAAGTTGAGATGTTTTATTCTGTGCTGTCGGTAAATACCTACTCAGGTCAGAATACCTCCGGATACTGGAGTCTGTAGTTACATATTTCAACAGTTCTCAGTTCCAACGTTCCAAGAGTTGCAAAATAGCACTGTGGGCTATTAAGTTCATATGGATCAGTGGCAGAAATTGGAGCAGTTTCCAAACAATCCATAAAGTTATAGGCGTAGTTGATGATATAATTGGTTTGGTGCACTAATCCTATAACTGCCGGTCTTCGTCTGAAGAAATATGCGGTTCTTAAGTACGTGATATGCCTTAATAAGTAGACTTAAGAAGGGGGTCTTCAGATAAAGAAGGACCGCAGTCATACAGTGATTCTATTATCATCTGGCTGTACTCATACCATTTCTGAACAGCCTCAGCTTGTCCGACTGCCGCGCAGAGCTAGCGTATAGCGGCGAGCCATCGATGTACGCGGACACTTGGTTCATTTGCTCGCGCCAGCCCAGCGCACAGTCGTCGCGGGGGGCGGGGGACGAGCGGACGAAGTCCAGACATCTCACGCCCTTGGGGCCGTAGAATGGGTCCGATCCGGGGACCTCGATGGGCATGCATTCTGGGTGCTGCGGAGACACATTCTTTAAAACTTCATGTTGACAGTTTCTTTAATGGAAGCGGCTGGTTCATTGCTTATTACAATGATTTTTTTTCGAGCAGTTATTTTCAAACTCTAGGAAAGTAGGTTGCTGCTCGAGTTGTTAAGAAATAGAAGACCACTCGCGTTTGAGATACTTTTAGTGTTGTTCCTTAAGGGATCATCTGTCAAAATTTATGATGACACAAAACTCCTAACTGAACAGTGAAACTCACCAAAAACTCCCGAGGCACAAAATCCCTCCCCCCATCCTTACAGCATCGCGGCACTGACCCATTAAATCCTCGCGACTGTGACGATGACGTCACATCATGGTCCAAGAACTGCCCCCATTGCATCAGCAGATGCGTTATGCCCGGAACTTCCACATGTTGATCTTGGTGGACTGTCGAGCTGATTTCTCTGGCTGAGGGTAGCGCGGAGCCGAACACAGAGCGGCGGGGGGCTTGGATGCCGTCGGAGTAGGAGGGGGGGAGGAATCGCTGGACGGGGGTCATGGTGGAACCCCATCGCGGACGGTTCAGGTTGTTGCATGTGCCATCATGGGTTCTGTATCTGGAACACAATGATGCATTTTGTACCTTAGTACAATAAGCTCATCATTTTCTAGCCTAAAAAGAAGTACAAGTATATTCAGTTTTTTTTCCAATCTGGATCGGTTCCTTCATCTCAATATGTTGGTATACGTACTAGTTGTAGTGAAATGAATTATTATTTTTGCGGAATACGCGTTACATAGGGTGTTATAACGTAGATAAGCGCTTTTAGTTTGAGTAATGCTGAAAATCATTAAATATTAAATCACTGTTATGCCTCTTGAATTACTTCAATGTTAAATCATGTACCCGTTAGACGACCATTGTGATTTCAGACCACAAGTCGTGCAGATCGAATAGACGTCTGGTAAGAAAGATGATTTTACCATAGGATTAACAATCCTATCGTCTACAGTAGTAGATTCAAATTGCATTGGAGACAGTAAGTTGTCTTGTCGCTACATCCTACTTTTCAGGCTTTTGTTCGAAGCCATAGAATAGCAATGACCGCCGAATGTTGTAAATGACTCTAAGGAACGTTGACCTTGGTGTTTACTTCTGACCGTATATAACCACATTTTAATTTACGCTAAAAGTAAAAGACTTTCTGGAAGCTACATAAACTAAAGCTCCAAAAAAAAGCTGAAACTGTCCTTAATTACTTATATAGGGCCAGGTTAGTTAGTCTGGAAGATCCACAGGAACAAGAGCAGAGACTAACCTCTTGGAAGCAGGTGGGCATTTCGGCGCGCCCCGTAGCGGGCAGTGCTGCAGCAGCGGCGACTGCCGCAGTGCGCTGGCAGCTGGGAACTGCGGGTCCTCTGTACGGCTCTCAAGACCATCGCCACTTGAAACAAAATTACTAATTAGAAATATTAAATACTCAGTCCCTAAAGGTCGCCCCAGAACAACTTGGCGGCGTTCAGTGGATCAAGACTTGGGCTCTCTGGTGATGAACTTGGAAGAAGTATAAATACAAATTGCCCAAGACCTAAGCAAATGGAGAGAGTTGATTCGAGCCCTACACCCCAGCAGAGGGTAACGGGATAGAGAAGAAGAAATACTCAGGCCCTTATAACTCCTCATTTTATCCAGGCATACTGAAGAATCCCAAAGTCCACTCGTAATTCCAAGTCTTGTCGTACAACTTTTAAGAAAACATTAGCTACATGACCTTTCAACTCAGAGGGCTAACTAGATATCGTCGAGATTATGTTGGAGTCATTATTGCTATAACCCTTTAATTAATTAGTTAAACTCTTGGAAGTGACAGAATAAAGATCGATCGTTGTGGAGAATTCTTGAGAAGCAATTTGTCTAACAGTGGATTCGTTCAACTGACTCTGTTAAATAAGTGAAATTATAATTAATCGGTCCGTTTAGAAGAATCCAATATATTCTTGAACTTTACACCTGCCCAACTCTCTCTGCAATAAATTTGTGAATTTATTACATTAGATAATCTATTCAAGTCTACCTTATCTACACAAAACAGTGGGCCAATTTTACAAAATTAACATAAACAAGAGTGAAACTCATCACGTCAGCTGTTAAAATATGCTCATCTAATACGGAAGTGTGTTAGGAAAGTTTATTATACTTAAATATTGTAATAATTGGATGATCCCGCAGTTTTTGAGAATGCCAAATTAGTTTATAATGCGCTGCAACGATTACGAGTGAATAAGAATGATGATGAACCGAAGAAAATTGCGTTTGGAAATGCTTGAATTTGCCGCTGACGATGTCGATACTATTTTAAAATTGGGCTGTGGAGTGGGTAGATAATAATAATGATTCTTAATTGGGGTTTCGTAGCGCTATTAAAGATCTCTCATGAAACTCGTGATCAGACTACTTCCAGTCGTAACCCGTCCTCTCCCAGCGAAAAAGACAAAACAAAACATTATTTTGTTATCCGGCCGGGGATCCCAGTCACTGGTAGCGAACGGCGGTGAGTCCTACTTTTCTTTACTAACTATCCAATTTCTTCCAGTAACTTCATAACTTGCAGTCTCTGCATACCAGAAAAATTTCCCGTGAGTATACGCATATATTTTATAAGAAAATGCCTGTAAATGAAGAGGTGTTTGTAAGGTGGTCTATCTATAAGTAGGTCTTATTCTTCTAACAGGTATGAGTACTTACTATGAGTATCATATTTCGAAAACTAAATAAGAGTGATATAAATTCTTCTCAAAACCCTAATTTTTGCCAGTCTAGTAGCCTTTGGCGGTCCTATAAAACATTCCTCAAATAACTAGTGAGGAAACAAACAAATTTTTGAAAGCTGGTCATTTTACCAGTTCGTTTTACGTAACCTCTTGAAAATTAATATGATAAACGCACGCATGATAATTCGCCGCGCCCAGAGAAAGTGAAACCGCTTTCGACTCCGGCGCAACGCAAGTTCGATAATATGACGCGCGCTTTGTTGTGCGTGCCGTAACAAATTATGGTGCGCCCCTGGCGTTTTTTGAAGTGCAATGATGAATTGAACTTTGACAGTGGTATATTTTGTAGGTACGAGTTTTACAGAAAAAAATGTATATGATAAAGTCTATCAGAGACAAAACAAGTAAACAACAAATAATATAATTACAGTCGTACTTCTTTTATTTTTTATACCACGTCGGTGGCAAACAAGCATGCGGCCCGCCTGATGGTAAGTGGTCACCGCAGCCTATGGACGCTTGCAACCCCAAGGGAGTCACACGCGCGTTGCCGACCCTTTTAAAAATTTATACACTCCTTTCTTGAAGACCCCCATATTGTAGTCCCTCGGGAAAACCTCGGCAGGGAGCTCATTCCACAACCGGAGCGTGCGAGGGAGGAAATTCCTCTTAAACCGTACACTCGTACTTCTTAATGCTCATCGAAATAAATATTTTGAAGTGGAATACTGATAAGTTACTGAAGGTAGGGGATGGTTGAGGAATGGTCGCAACGGTCGACCCATACATAGCGATTTGGCTATTTCTGTATAGTAACTACGGATTTGATATTCATGATATTTCATGCATGTGGTGAAGTGGAAAGCATACCTACGGGAAGATGTGAATTTGTGTGGTATGGCGAAGTACAAAATCAAAGTCGTGGTTTTGTTTCACGATGCTTTGTATTCGGTTACTAAATTAAGAAGATGCTGTCAAATCATGAGGAAAAATTGTTTCTAAAATGTGTGATTATTGATCTAGATTCGGGGTCGGTTGCATTTACCTAGTAATTGGTCAGTGTTCGATAAAATCTGAGTTTATGAAAAGTTTGACAAACTTCTATGAAATGACGGCTGCTGTCGTTAATCGGTCTGTAATCGTAAGTTGGAGCATTACCACCCTCAATCTCAGTTATAGGAATTTGCACATACTGAAATAAGCTAGCTACAGAAACATCCTAATCATCCACATATTACTTTTCATTCCTCATACTCTGAAAGTGGGTCATATTTTACCTAAGGAGCGGGTTGAAAGTGGGCCATTGCGCCCCACGGGCTAACATGTATACATATTTTTGATTCCAAAACATTTTAAATTAACCAATCCAAATGCTTCACCACATTGAATCCACCAATCACAAAACACGTCGACAGCCAAATCAGCCAATGCCAACCAGGATTTCTAATTTTATATTGATATATATTGAATTTTTAGTAAAAAAAAAGAAAAAAGGAAAAAAAAATTTGGCTTAAAATCATCATTATACTCGATTTCGACTAATTCGGGGATAAGGATTTCAAATTCTATATTATTTTGAATTTTAAGTAATAAAAATTTTTTTGCGAAAAATCATTATTATACTCGATTTCGACTAATTCGGGGACGAGGATTTCAAATTTTATATAAATTTTGAACAAAAAGTTATAAAAAAATTTTTGCGAAAATCATCATTATACTCGATTTCGACTAACTCGGGGATAAAGATTTCTAATTTGACATTAATTTTGAATTTTAAGTAAAAAATATTTTCTTTTGCAAAAAATCATTATAGATCTATTTCGATTAATTCGGGGATAAGGATTTCAAATTTTATATTAATTTTGAATTTTAAGTATAAAAAAAATTTTTTTAGTTTCCTCGTATTCGGAATGAAAAGCAGAGTGTTTAACTCGGGTGAAACCACCCATTTCAGCCTCGAACTAAATATCTCGTCTCGTCTAAAATGGGTCGCTTTCAACCCTTGTATTGGTTAACAATCTACTATTGTATCCAATTAATAAGTAGACTTACTTAAACTATTTATCACAAAATTCCCATAATACCTGTACACATTTAATATAATTATCTACGAATTAAAAATTGTCAATTTTCTAATTTCTTTAAACACTCATAGTAATTATACGTAGGCAATACGGATATTATTATTTAAGCAAAAAAATAACCTACCTGCTTCCCCCTCAGCTCCTTCAAATCCAGTCAGTCAAAGGTCATAGTCACTGTTCCTAGTCATCGTCAGTCACAAGCTCGTCACAAGTCACCACCACGGTCATAAGTCACAAACCACATCGTCAGTCACATAGGTCCATCATAGTCAGTCATAAGTCGTTAACCACAGTCGTTTTACACATAGTCGCAGTCTTATCAGTCAGTCTTAAAGCTTCTAGACAGTCAAAGTCATAGTGTAAAGTACAGTTCTGTCTAGTTTTTTTAAATAATTAGTTTGACTAGAGCCGCGCGCGGCGCCGGCGCGGCGCGGACTTGTACTGTGCGCGTACGCCGGGAATCTGCGCTCAAATACTACCACTTCCAACATCCGAACGAGCTGTTGCAACTTGCAACTCGTTGACAAAGTATGGAGCTAATTGAGTTTTTCTGCCTGATTTGTATCCGATTGCAATTAGCAAGTGCAATTTATGTGCTTCGGAATAAGACTCAGTTATTCTTAGGCTCATTAGGCTTAGGCATTCTATCTAGTATTTCTAGTCTGCTGGCATTTTTTAAATATGGTGTGTAATTTAGACTTCTTTTTCAGGAGTTCGTGGTTGGGTTATTCTTCGGTGTTTGAATCATCGGATTTATTTTTATCCTTTAAACTTATACTTATACAAAAGAGATTAAATTCAACAATTTAACTTGATACTTGACAATAGTGTACCTAGTCTATCTAATGATATAAGGTATTATGCCGGTGTTTTATAGGTTCCAACTACATCTCAAATTCACCGTCTATTTCTATAGTAAACAAAAGGCCCAAATTGAGACCAAAAAAGCTACCTGTATTTTGCGAACATACTTACTCATCTTCATTGAGAATATTTCGTTCACTACGGATTGTATTTGGAAATGACCGCAAAATAACTTCCCGTAAATGTAAGGTCTGTCAGCCGAATAGCATGACAGAAGGCAATCAGAAATCGCACCAGTTTCGACTATCGGTTTGGTAATAATTTGTAATAATCCATCAGTTACGATCAAACGCAATAGGTACCATAACCCCCGTTGCGTGAATTCGGTAAACCATTGCTTTGTTTTACATCGTTTTACGCAGTTTACGCAGTTCCTATTACGGAGACCATTGGAAGTCTTCGACATGGACCGATTAATTATAGCTAAGTACTTATTTATCTTGCCGACTTTACCAAGTCAGTAGCATACTTGGCTGCGCACTTCTGGCTATTATATTGTTGTGATTAGAGCTCAGCCGAACTTTGAAGACTCGAGTTAAGGCTAATATTAGCCTATAGCCTATTAAGTTTTACCCTAATAAGATGGCTCGCATTAGCTCTGCTGGCTCGAGTCTTTCGGACTCAGTCCAACAACTGTTAGTCAAAACTCTATCTGGCGGAGGAACCTATTAGCTATTCCTTCTGGACTTTTTTTCATTCGAGGCAGAAGAACTGTCTCTTCGCTCTCTATTAAGCTACAAGGCGGTTTCGGGAGTGTAAGCCTTACCCTAGGCGCGCACGAGCGTCAACTTTTTTATCTCTGTCGCATTTTCATACTAACCCATAAACTTGAAGATATAAAAGTTGCTGAGAAAAATTTGCTCGTGCGCGCATAGCCTTAGACTCCGCTGTGCTTTACCGTCTCACATAATGTGCTCTGACAAACAAATTTACCAGTCAGCATAATTATGCATAATAGCATATAGTACCTAAAATTAGTTAACATGAGCACGATCTCGCTAACAAACTGTTATCACAGTTTGGCGAGCAACATTAAATTGTTTTATGTCACACCTGGCCATAAAGCGGCCATTATCGCACGCTCCGCGCGCGAAAAAACCCACTTCCTGGCCAGGGGGTGACATACAATTTTGTACTTAACACGGGCGGTAATAAAGAAAGCCTCAGATCGCATATTTATCGCCCTTGCCTTCGGCTCGGGAATGCCTGCGATCTGAGTCATTCTTTGTTTTACCGCCCTTGTTAAGTAATGTACTATTTATACTTTCTGATTAAGTAGGGTAAATCGCCAGTAAGTGGCCACTTAAGAAAATGTCATTCAGTTACTAGCCACGGAATTTGTGCAGTGAAGTCCGCCTTCAACAAAATAAAATACATGAAGTCAGCTCTAAACCCAGTTCAATTTTATTTATTTAATTGCAGACATACCAACAATTAGTTGCTTGGTGTATATTTTTGCGAAGTGGCTAGTTATTGGGGGGGGGGTCAGTTACTCGCGATTTACCCTACCTAATTAATAAATAACCAATTCTTTAATCAAAAAATGCTTTTAGAAACCTTATAATATTTTTAAAAGAGCTATCCAACGATACCCCACACGATGGGGTTTGGCAGAAAAAAAATTTGCACCACCACTTTACATGTAGGGGAGATACCCTAAAAAAAATTTTTTTTAAAGATTTTATTCTACCGTTTTGTCGGCGTCATTGATATGTATACTCATGCCAAATTACAGTTTTCTAGCACTAACGGTTACTGAGAAAAACGGGGGTCGGACGGACGGACGGACGGACGGACGGACGGACGGACGGACGGACGGACATGGCGAAACTATAAGGGTTCCTTGTTTACTACGGAACCCTAAAAAAATGCTTGTAGGTATTTTAATTACTATAGTATAATTTTTCGTTGTTGTTTTTTTGCACAAGTGATATTTCAGTGATAATTACATAGCTAGCGCATTACCAACACTGACTCGTATGGCTAAACGTCTCACTGGAGCAGTGATAAAAAGCTGGTGCACTGTAATCCAGTATTTCAATAGATGCTTTATTACTCAATCTGTTTATTTTCCGCGGCAATCAATTACCAATCCCAAACATTTGTATCACAAAGAATTAAGCCACAAATAAATAAAAGACTTAATAGGAATTGTGAAAATTTTATGAAACAAGTAGCAAGTTCGTGCCGGTCTGTCGCGCTTTGCGTCAACGTGACAAAATCGAGGAGTCTGCTAAAACAAACGAATTCTGAGCAGAAAAAACACGATTTTATCCAAATTAAAAAAAGTCAAGTGTACAACTTTCCGTAAAATGGCCCATCACAGTTTTTATCACTTCAAAACTAGTAGTTATTACCTATTTCAATGTTATAATCGATTTTCCCACTTAGCAATCTAGATTCTAGGCAATCATGTAGGTACTTTCGGTTACGGCGCTGCACTGAGAAATTTGGAGACTTTGAAACGCTGTCTTGCCCAGACTAGCAAACAGTAGGGGCTGATTTTCAGATATATGATTCTTGACTATATGATTGTGGTACTGACAATAGCGAAACATGATTGCTTAAAATTTTATCGATAAAAAATAAATCCAAAGTCGAGTCTATATTTTCCTTTTTTCCTCAGCCTACTAAAACAACGCATTATTAAAAGACACGATTAAGTTAATATGATGGTATTTTACCTCATCTAGGTACTGACAAGAGGAAATTTAATAAACCTGCACACAGTCAGATATTTAACGAGATTTGTCTAAAAAGCCACTCTCGGAGAGGGTTGCATCCTGTTTTGTCGTGAGCGAAAAACAAAGGGTGTCTCTTTCAATCGATATATCGCCTTAATGAAGTCACTTTCACAGCGTAAATTACGCGTGCGCGTCTTCTATCATTAATTTGTCGATTATTAGTACCTATACCTTTAGAGCACGCAGACCATAAATCACAATCATAAATTAAGAAGGTGTCATTTATGACGTTTGTCAAGGAACTGGGACGTCGCATTAGGGAGAGGGGGTCTGACGCCCGCGCGGGTTCGTACCTGGTGCAAAGGTTGTCGATCGCCATTCAACGTGGCAACGCGGCCAGTGTGATGGGCACCTTTGCACCAGGGACAACTCGGGGGGGGACTTTTCGATTAGGTTTATCTTAAGTTAATTTATTGTTATTTTATTATTATTGTATTTTCTTATTTAATTATGTCAATATATTCTTTGTGTGATATATCGGATGATTGCGGTTAAGGCAAGGCCAGTTCATGAATCGAGGAAAATATTGAAGTTTGAGCTTCCTTGTCCAGAAATGAATTGAATTGAAATAATGTAGTAATTACACTACATAAAAATTATGTAGACTGAAAAAGAGCCAAAGTAGCAAAATAACCAAATAATACATTTTTTTTACAAAAAGGATAGCTTTTTATAGTTCTAACACAACAACCGGATCGATTTTTGGTAAGTGATCAGGTGTTATACAAAAATCAATGAAAATGTACCTAGTACCTACTAAAACTACGCGCAAAGTTCCGTAGAGAGTGAAACATTTGCAATGGCACTACCTCGCCTTAAAGGGTTAATATGAGGACTATGGACATGTTCCGAAAAAAATTATTTTCATTTTAGTTCATTTAGGCTTCCGCTTATACCTAAAACCGAAATTAACGGTTAATCACGACAGATCATTCAGAAAGAAAGACCTAGTTATATTACTTGATTACTTGAACCTAGGCAGGAAGCTCATTCCACAACCGGAGCGTCCGAGGCAGGAAATACAATACAATACAAAAACTCTTTATTGCACACCTCAATTAAAATCAAGGACACAGTACAGTACAACATCACAACAAGTAGAGGCAAGCAACAGGCGGTCTTATCGCGCGATAAAGAGCGATTTCTTCCAGACAACTTTACCTACCTAATATCTATGAAACGGTACCGTTACATTTTATATTTTACCTACAGTAAGATCTCGTTTGTACATAGGAACCTATAATAAACCTATCTAACGTGACGTCACAGACCCTCAAGTAGCAGGGTAGCAGTGGCGGAGCGTCCATACAACTCGATTCCCACCGGCTTGCCTAATTTCCAGCCAGTCCAGTTCTTTTACTACGGCTCATGAAGAATAGGAAAAGCCAAGTATTTCCGGCTTCCCTAAGAATATTTTTGACGCGCCGCCACTGCAGGGTAGCCTGTGTATCTATTAATTTGTCAAGTTGCGACTATAAATACATAATTACTATTCCAATTTAAGACTATTTTTCTGTAGACTTAGAACATAATGATTTTTTTTCAAGAATTTGTGAAAAATTGTAAGCGTAATTTCATCAAGTACCTAAACTAAAAGTTTTAAACTAGGTATTTATAATTTTACCTCTCACAGATCTCCTTCGAATTCTCCGTACAGCTGAAGACATTAAGTCATAGTCAACCACAATGAAAAGATTAGAAATAGAAATAGAAAGAAGAAATAGATTTTTTTTATTTTGCAACGACAATACACAACATTAATAACACTGTACACTTAAGTAGGGATCTAGTGTTGTTACAAAAATGGAACCCACTCAGCATATGCCGATGCACGGGGTGGTGCAACGACGCTGATTTTCAGTGGATCCAATTACTTAAAACTAAACTTAAAACTATGGTATACATATATCAATTTAAAGGGATCATTTGTAGCATTATGCACTTCCAACGTTCGAGACAATTGCAGTGTATGTACAGCGACAGCCTACATTTTAAACAAAACCTGAGATGACAAGCAAGATGAAATAGACGAAACCTCTCAGTAACAAGAAAACATCCATTCCGGTCACAACGCGCTATATATATTTTTTAGAACGTCGGCTGAAATTTACTGAATTTTTCACTTCTCATGCACGAAAAGTGTGTCATATTAGACTTGTGAAGCGGGGCTAAAGTACTACATTTAAGCCCTAGGGAAAGTATGTATACATATTTATGATTTACAAAACATTTTAATTTGACCAATCAAAATACTTCACCGATTAAATCCACCAATCACAGAAAAGTAATTTGACAGATTAAAACATATTTGGTAAAAATATCAACCAACCAGAACACAGCTGTACTAAAATCGACCAATCAGGAAAGACGTTTTTCAGTTCTCAAGCGGTGTCTATGGTCGAAGCAATTACTCCTCTGAAAAAAAAAAAGCGCATGATGCATCTCTTTCTTTGATATAGCAAAAGAAAAGGAGGCGAATACGCCAAGCAAACACGCATAGCGAGGCATATGGTGCTGGCCTTAGAAAAAAAAACATGCTGTCAAATTAGACATACACCCGCCAAGAGTTAAATTATTCATTTAAGGTGGATAATTTGTGTTTATGTGTTTTCTCGCAATCGAAGTGAAAAGTAGAGTGTATAACTCGGGCCTAAAAGCCATATTACCACTCGAACAATTTTCCCTCTCTACGTTCGGGAAAATAACCATCTCGTGGTAATATGGCTTACTTTAGACCCTTGTCAAACAATCTACTATTATACTGCTCGTCATTGATTAAGTTAAAATGTTGCAAGCCGTTAATTAATTAGCTACAACGCCTACTACGCGACTTGTAAATATTTAAAAGTGAGAGTGTGTACATAACACTGGTTACCTTAGCGTAAATATTTACGCGACAGAGTGCAACAGACTTGCAATTAAGCTTCCTGGGTATCGACTTCGCGCATATTTCCTACACGACAGTCAGTCATGCTATTCACAGTATAATTTTATAACCAGTATTTTAACTATACAGGTCGTCTGTTTAATAGAAACATTGAAGTGAAACGCGTATTTAACAAGCACTGTGTCCATGACTATTTTAAATTTTTGATTCTACCAAAGGTACCTAAAAGTTGTCTGGAAGAGATCGCTTTTTAGTGATAAGACGCCTGTTGTCTACCATCAGTCTATAGATACTGGAAAACAATTTAACTGTGTAATTATTAGTAGCAAAAAATACGAATGTAAAGAAGAAAACATAGAGAGTTACGTGTGAATCAAAGCACAATAGATCGTTTGTTACAAACGTAAGGTGCGATGGTACGCTACATGACATGACACATATGTTTTTCCTCTTTGAGTGAATTATTATTTCTTTAGCGAATAAGAGAATAAATAAAATTATTCGGCAAAAAATGTTTATCAGCTGTATGAAATGAATAATTGATTTAAATCAGTCATTAGCATGAATACAATTGTAAGGTTTTGTCAAGCGGATCGGTTATTAAAGGTATAGGTTGCACTAAACTGTCTGTAAACGTAGTTCGTTAAAATCTGATTGTATGGAAAGTTTGACAAGTTTCTATGGGATGAAAGCTGCCGGCGCCATATTTGACGTTGATCGGTCAGTAATGGTAATTTTGCCCTTAGTTATGAGCCTAAATACATTACGTATGAGAATGCGATTGTAAAATTGTTAGGCTTAACGTTCAGTTTTTTTTTTAATTTTGAGCGATAGGTCTCAGGCAATGATCTTCACGTCTGAACGTCATTAGGCCTAGTCTCGTATAGCTACATCGAGTGACCAGGCTTTGTGTCTGTACTCTGTACATACAATACATTGTACATTGAAAGGATACCGTGCCCTCGAAGCGTCCTTTTAAGGTTTTTTGTAATTCACGTCACGTAGATATAGTGCGTGTCATCCACGATGCCACGCCCCTCCACAGCCTAATCCGTACAATTGCGCTTTGATTAGTATGAGATTCGCTGTGTCTTATACCTAACAATCATTGCAGTCGAACGCATACGTGTCAAACGAATAAAATTGAGTATCGAAATGACATTCATAAATCGCAATTACGAAATAGCACATTCACTTTCATTAATTATCGCATTTCGACCGTTCATGCAAATCGCGTGATCTCAGCAGAAGTGCTGCGCGACACGACAAGCGCTGCTTCCGCTTGCGTCTCTGCGTGCGTGAGAGTTGAGTTGAGTGACTTAATTTAAATAGAAAAACCAGCTTTTGCGCTCGACTTCACCCTCATGGGAGTTGTTTATCGTACTTCTATATTAGTTCCTACGTATATAGAGGTACGATAAAACGAATTGATGGAAGATTCTTCTTCCATCCCCCATTTCACCCCCTTAGAGGACGATTTCCGGGCATTCAATCTATCTCTATACTAAACTTTATGTTTAATCAGTTCAGTGGTTTAATTTTAATCGAGAAAAGGTACATAACAGAAATATGGATTAGTTTATATGATTAACAAGATATAGGTAAAACATCTGTGACCTTTAGGTTATTCAGTGGGCCCTATTGCCCTATAGCGCAGCTTTTAACGTCTTTAGCGTAGCGGCAGCATAAGCACAGCGCGTAGAGGATCTTCAGTAATTTGCAGGATTATTGGGCATTCGTCTTTATGCCTGACCCTTGACCGCGAGCGCATTTATTTTCTAAATCAAAACAGAAGATAATGTATAAAGCAGGTTAAAGGAGTACTATTTATCTCACCCGTAATTACTAGTAAGTACTTAGGTACGTAGGTTCTGTAGGTTCGTAGGTAGTACGTAGGTTCTGTCTTTATGTATGCTGTTTTTATCAGACTGTTGCGACAGCTTCTTTAATATTTAATTATTGTATTTATGTGTAAGTTTACATATCTATGTATTTATGTCAGTTTATGCTTCTAATAGTCATAATTAGTATTTTAGGTTGTTCATACTATATTTTCCTGTTTCACCTACTCAAGTTTTAACTTTTCTTGCATCGTTTCCACTACCCAAAGGTTGTCTGAAAGAGATCGCTTGTTAGCGATAAGACCGCCTGTTGTCTACCATTGTGCAATTTGTTTCTGTTATTTGTTTTGTAATGTACATTATTTGTTGAACAATAAAGAATATTTGTTGTTGTTGTTGTTGTTGTTATACTGTTGATTATAATAAGTAAAACGCAAAAATTATGTTTGCCACTTCAAAACTTCTACTTAACAGTTGAAGATGGATTATTCCTTATTCTTCTCATTCAAAGAGTAGGTTTTTTAAAAATAATATGGTAGTTTCCTCAAAAAACTAACATCGCTAATAAGAAGCCGATTACGTTTTTACGGAATACCTACGTTTTCTCACAAGTCTCATAACAGATCATATAACAAATTGAAGTCTTGTTGAGTAGAAGTCACACTTGTCCGGTTTTGAATATATGTATCCATGTATACCTACCACACACGAACGCAAATAAGGAGAGTTGTATAACATCTCCCAAGTTGTAGACAACTTGTCCTTCGCCCCTTGTTTCTCCGCCAGTTAAGGAAACACACGTCGGAAACTACTTTCTTTTCGCCGAGTAATGGCTTCTTGAGTGTTCCGTAAAGAAATTCTAGCCTTCTATGGCGGAATGTTGTAGATTAAGCCCAGTTAAGTTTGTCTTTCTTAGAGTAATATAGGTACCTACTTATTCGTTTCGTATGAATGGTAGGACTCGTTCATAATGATTCCACTCTCTAACTAGTCTAACAGGGCAACAATGTGGGAAACCGGTGTTCATCAGGCCTCCTGCGTCGCGTTATGCTTCGTAACATGTGACCATAAATGGACTTTGTAACTCTAGTCACGGCTTGACATTAAGATGTAACATTTGTACATGGTGTATGTTCTAACAGATACTTCCTAATTTACCAGGACGGGTCGGTACCTATGTGGTATTTTGTTCTTGACGTGAATATGGAGGGTTTGGAAGGTTCCGAGGCCACTCAGTGAACCAAAGAGTACCTCGTTTAAGTAGTACGGAAATCACTATAGATAACAGGTACTTATAACCTTTTAATTTCGTTCCCATCGATTATCAGTGCCTCCCGTTCTCACACCCAGTGGCATGAGCCCGGGCTCAAACACACGACCTCAAGGTTGAAAGTTGCGTGCCGTTTACCGCTTGATAATTGGGCCACGACTTCGAGCGGCGGCGGCAGCGGTTTTCCTTACATTGCGTGTGATCCCAACTAACGGCAATACGTTGCGCGTCTCGACCGCGCAATGAACAGATAAAGCGCTTGCCGCGTCGCAATTCGCGCTAGGTCGTTGCCGGGCTGACAGTGGCGTAGTATACCTAAGTACTTACTATTTTATAATTTTGTCTATAGGTACATACACGTTGTTACTCCGAACTGGCTGTAACGATGCATTATCAAGAAATTTCCTTAAGTGTTTCGCTCTGATAAAGAAACTTTCTTTAACCTAAAACAAATATCAATTGAAACAATTGAAATCTACTTCAACCGCAATCTATTTTAACCGCGGTGAAATTCAACTTGTTTTATAGCAGTTCATGACATGATACACATTATGTCTACTTGAGTGTTCTCTGTTCAATGTTATAATAGTAGTTTATGCAACTGGTACATAATGAGGGGCTACACTCGTGTGACCTTATTATGAAACTCGCCTTCGGCTCGTTTCATAAAACACACTCGTGTTTTAATGCCTAATTATGTACAGTTGCATACATTACTTTATCTACACACATATTATAATTACTCTAAGATGGGTTCAGAAACCGTAGTAAATAAATACAATCATTGCGTTAATACAACCTTTTTTGCACGGTTGCGGAAATATCGAAATCAGAACTGGCAACAGATACCTGAATGTTATTTTAAAAAGTAAAGAGTCCCTATTCTGATGTGATCATGTCGTTCTAGCTCAAATTTCGTGCGATATATACTAAAAAAACATCGAGCTGACATTTCGCATTGACTGAATTTGAATTTTCAGTGATACTAGAATAGGGACATGTCAACTTTGACATTTAAATTTTGACAGTTTTGTTTGACGTAATATTTTAACATCATATATGAGATTTTAAAATGAAATATTTTATTACTGCTGTAGCCTTAGCCACAGATAAGAAAATTGCCATAAATTCATTGAATGTTGAAATGAGAGTCATTTTCTACGGTTTCCGAACGCATATTAGAGGATTTATGATAATTATGTGTGTAGATAAATCTAATTATGTTATTCGATTTGATTTCTGCTTCTCTTAAAGTTTTCTTGAAGGGATCGTGTTAAGACTGCCTATTGTTTGTATTCTGTAGTGATTTTTTATTGATGTAAGTCAGCCCATGAAAATGTTGAGCATACTTAGAACCTTGTCACATCGAAATTTAAGAAATATTTAGACTGAAACGTCATAAAATTTGAAACCTCTTTAATTTGACAAAGTACTAAAGTGCTCAACATTTTCGTTGGCCCACTGTAAGCCATGAAGCATATAGTAAACACACTTTCTCATACCTTAGAGCCTAAATGGTCGCGTACGGTACGGTTTCAGAGGAATTTCCTCTCTCGGACCTAATATTAAATGGAATATGCCGAGGTCTTCCCGAGAGACTAAAGTATGGGGATCTTCAAGAAAGGAGTGTATAATTTTTAAAGAATTGGCAACGTACATGTGATATCCCTGGAGTTGCAAGCGTCCATAGGCTGGTGACCGCTTACCATCAGGCGGGCCGTACGCTCGTTTGTTGTAAATTGCTGAATATTGACAGTTCTGTGACAAAATGATGTCACTGAACTGTCAGTATTTCGAGTATGTGGTCAAAAAACAACGTGGAATTGTGCCTCCGCACGCGGTGAAAGTGATTACATATTATGTGTAAAAAAATATCGCGAAAGTTGTGTCATGCTGAAGTCACTGAGTTTTCTGAATGAGATGAGATTAGTTTTGTCTACGTATTGAAAGGGTTCCACAGGAATACATAGACAATGTATACATGGTCTTCGTTTAATCTTTGAATTGTTAAATGAAAAAAATCTTCTTAAAAAGGGAACCGCCTTCTAATTGTATTCCAAAACCTTATCCAGAATGTAACAAATGCTTTTATGAAAACTGCATCAAAATCGGATTAGTCAAACGCGAGATAATCGCGATAAACATACGGGTTAAACAGAGAACCCACCCACACAAAATCTCACGTGTATTTTTTGATATTTTTTTTTCATTGTTTAAATTTTAAAGTAAACTTTTGTATATTAGTTGATCTTGTGTTTAGGTATTTACATGACTGCCCAAAAAAAGGAGTGTAATGTTTTCAGGTTTCAAGTATGTATGTGATTTTTTTTTGTTCCCCCAGAATTTCGATGTGTGGGGTATCGTTGGAATTAAAAACTGTGGTTTAATGCAGTCGTGTTATTAATTTTTATAATTTTACTGAGTGAATACTGATATGGAAAAATAAATCCAAAAACGATAAACCTCGTTCAAGTTTCCTCAGTTTCATCGAAGTTAAATACAGAATCGAATATGCAAAACCTACATTTAATGTCTTCTACAAGAAATAGTCTTGACTTTTTGCAAAGGCCATTAATATGGTAAGGTTTCCATTAATGTGGTAGTTGATGCACATTGCAGTTTCCATGGCCTGTAGAAAGTGTGGGTGCATCCAGCAATCAAGTGAGAGTCTGGCGAGCCTGGCTTTCTAATGTACCAGCCGTAGGGGATTGCCCATTGATATTGTGTTGTTTCATATATCTTGTAATTCCTCATGATTGTCATTTACCTATTGATAAAATGGGAAGTTGTTTCATAAAAGTGGTGTTTAAGGACAAAACACGGTAATCCCCTTTCTCAATTGAATGCTTAGTCTTATTCTTTGTACTTTTAGGCAAATAACGCATCTAAAAAGGTTAAAAATAAATGCGTAAATGTTCACTGTTCCAAATACTTTTATTTCACGTGTCGTGCTTTATTCCTAGCTAAGAAAATCGATATGTGGTGTAAATTTCAACTATACTGAATATAATTCAAAATAGGTAGCTGAGATTTTGTCGTGTCTTAGTCATTGGAAATTCTTTCTTACGCGTTCTTGAGCTTCGATTTTCGGCTGAACGATGAGGTAACACTGATATCTGATATGATTTAATTTTTTAAAGTTTTAATTATAATTGCCGTTTATTGCGGGGATCTATCATTAGCTAACACAATTGCACGGTTTCAAGCAGTTTCTACGAACCCTGCCCATCTAATCTAGACTTAATTACCTTCAAGTATATTGAGTAAGCAACGACTTTGTCAGGCTTTCATTTTAAACAGTTTATTGACAGCGTTAGACCATCACAGTCATCAGTCATGCTTCCTAATTATCTCTTACAGCAGTGACCATTTTCAATGACAATAATGATACGCATGTTTCGTAATAGTTTCCTTTTGAGTACGACTCCATTGAATTTGGTATCATTACTTTTTGAAATTGGTTGCGTAATAAGTGACTTTTTAATGTAGTCGGCACTTTTTGGCTAGTTATTAAGAACTCACGTTTTAAATAGAAAAAAAAACCGTTGTTCGTCGATGACAAACTAGCATATGGCCTGTCTGATGGTGAGCAGATACCAGGTTATGGTCTATGGATATTTATGCGACATGATTACAAGCGTGTTACCAAACCCTTCTTGATTTGAATCACTCACTCTTAGTTAGTTAGCCATTCTCATTCCGTCTAATTATATGACTAATTGCAACATTGGTATTACATTCTTTTAGATTACTGCGTCTTTTTCACGTGGATCAAATATCAATAATATAATATATGTTTCATGCTTCATTTTGTGTACTCATTAACGTACGGCAAATAATGATACGATATTATCATCTCCACAGAACCCAGTTTCACAGTTTAACCCTTCACCTTTGAGACCCAACATTTCGATACATGACAAGTCATATTATAAATTTATAAAGCTAATGTTTACAAGTATTGAAACGAGAATATTTCGTCTCTCGCAAGCGATGAGCAAATCTAGAATTCTTAGATAACAGGGCTATTTTATCGAATAATATTTCTACGTACGACAGAAGTGTAAATAATTATGTATAACTTGACAGAACAGTCATAACAAGTCAATAAGCAATAACTCGCTTCATTTTACGTAACCGTACGTGACAATAGGAAGCACTTTCCTCTATACTCTATGCTCAAAGGCGTGACCATAGATTAAATAACTGCCGCGTCCGCGTTTGGAAATCGTTGACGTATGGACAGGTGCAATACAATGGTGGAGGCGTCAAACCTATCGATTTGTTAGCATACGAGAAAAAATATATATCATTTTTTGGGTTCCGTACCTAAAGGGTAAAACGGGATTACTAAGACTCCGCTGTCCGTCCGTCCGTCCTTCTGTCACCAGGCTGTATCTCATGAACCGTGATAGTTAGACAGTTGAAATTTTTACAGATGATGTATTTCTGTTGCCGCTATAACAACAAATACTAAAAAACAGAATAAAATAAGGGGGCTCCCATACAACAAACATTAAACGCTCGGCGTATTCCCGGGCGTGAGACCTAGCTAGATCGATTGCTCGTCCCCGAAAATCCCCACATACCAAATTTCATCAAAATTGTTAGAGCCGTTTCCGAGATCCCCGAAATAAACAAATAAATAAATATACAGTATACGAGTATATACAAGAATTGCTTGTTTAAAGATATTAGATAAGATAGTTATAAATGATCACCGTGGATCCCTTTTGTACCTATCTGTCATTTAACTAAATTAAATCATGTTTTTTGTCTTCCTGAAGACTGCAATCCCTCATGTGCTATGCTATAGCACTTATTTATTATGGAGTTTCGCTAAGTGTTCTCAAAAAATCCCTTATAATGTAATTATTTCTAAACTCTCCACTTGAATTTCTACTAACAATGGCTCACGTTTGACCCCAGCCAGTCGCGGCTCACCTCACCCAATTGAGAGTGACGACAGGGTCAAAGATGAACGGTTAGCTATCATTTTGGACAGCACGCCCATTGTTGGGTAACACTTGACGCTAGAGGTGTAGTGACAGCGTGTCAATTATTGGAATTGAGGCGTCAAACACTGGGACGTATACCTAATATAAAATATCTTTAGGTAATTTATTTTAATTAAGTACTTACTCATCAATAGGCGAAAATTTACTTCTTTTCTTTTAGATTGTCTCTCAAAATCTGAGTAAATATGACTTCTAAGAACTATGACCTTCTTCTGCTGTTCCTGTTTAATATTTAAGTCAAAACTAGGCTTCTGGATTCGCAGATTATGATATTATGTTGCCGACTTTGAGCGAAATATATACTTGATCAGTCCTTAAAAAATCCTTTCAAGGAACCAAGTACGAGTAGGTACTTCCGAAATATGTCCAACTTATATTTCCGAATAACAAAAGCATTATAAATCAAACACCACCACCGATTATAAATCAATAAGACTAGACGTACATATCGCTAATGTGTAGTGTTCATAACCATAAGCATTTTCACCAATAAAACTAAGCAAAAACTAAACAATCGCGAAACGATCCAGTTTCTAATCCCATTCACATATGTTTTTTTTAAACACAATTGTGGGAATATGAAATCGCACTGATAAAGCTCTGTCACCATGCGAAAATCTATTGAGACAGCAATTAGATAGTGACACAATATTCTTGGAAGCTATGCCATAACTTGGAATATGGTTTGGATGTAGTTCCGTTAAAACCAGATTGGTTAAAATTTATACCGGTTATACTGTTGGTTTCTATTACGGCATATCCTCCGCCCGGTTTTGGAAAAAATTGATTTTTCGGGCCTAAGGCTCTAACTAAGCCACCAAAAATTTCAAAATATCACCATTTCATTAATACTTGAAATTAAACTTTCGTGAGTCATATTATATTATAATGGGTAGCATTTAACGAACCACCAAATTAGTTGCCGAATGATGCTCTAAAAATTACATTGATTACCAAAAATACTAGATTCGCACCAAATTTTCAACTCCTTTTAAATATAAAGTGCAACTCAAAGAAGTAACATGTCGATAACCTATTAAATTAAATTGTTACCAAATAAATTAGTCACTACCCAAAAATACTTAATGATCACCTAATTTCAAACACCAAATTTCATATAATTTACATCCAAATATTACAGGGCTCGTAATCCTATTAATAGTACATTACTGACCAAGGGCGATAAAACAAAGAATGTCTCAGATCGCAGGTATTTTACGCCCGAGCCGAAGGCAAGGGCGATAAATATGCGATCTGAGGCGTTCTTTATTATCGCCTGTGGTAAGTACAAAATTGTATGTCACCCCCTGGCCAGGAAGTGGGTTTTTTCGCGCGCGGAGCGTGCGATAATGGCCACTTTATGGCCAGGTGTGACATAAAATTATTTACACCCAAATAATTCTTTCGATACCCAGAAATACTACATGATCACCAAATTTCACGCGGCAATTGTTTTTTAACGCCCGACGCGCAAAGCAGTTCCAATCTAGTCTAACCTCATTGCTAGCACACTGATGCTGTTTTCCATACGGTCCGTCTCGCTCGCACGTCGCACCGCGTGCGAGCAAGACAGCGCTAAATGATTTTATTTTATAGAAGCTTCAAAATTTCTGTAACTTTAATGAGACACGTAGGTACATAACATAATTTAATTTAATATATTTTCAACAGTGCTTTCCTTACTGGTCGCATACAGCTATTTGTTCGTAGATGATTTTGCCTCTACTCTATTCGCTGATAATCGTCAATTTGCCTAGGTAGTAGTATTTTTCTATGACATCTATTTTTATTTCAAACTAGTGGACATTGGAATGGTATTGACGGATCTCCGCTGGCGCGGAGCTCCTATTTTGAGTTGTTTTGGCCCTTCGGGCCGATGTAAAACTAACATAACCTAAACCTACCTATTAACTTCCTTTAATTTTTCCATGAAAGTCTATCTAAATTAATAAAGCAAACTCATTTGAGGACCTTTATCCACTTTCATAACAAACTAACAATTTAATAAATCAACAAAACTCATTTTCAAATAAAAGTTTTCAATCAAACGCGCTCACGTCAACGCATTAAAAAATTAATAATAAAACTTCTTGCAGTTTGTAAACCATCAGCAATAGGTAGGTAGTTAGAATGAAACAGCAATTGGTACCTTTCACTCTAACGACATATCAATAGGTTTTATGCTTCAGACAATTCTTTGTATTTGATTGAGCGAGTTAGCAGTATACGTGTTATTATTTCACACAACCACATTGCGCGTTGCTTTTTAAATTAATTTAGAATTTTACTTTCTAATTTATAACATTTTGGAAATGACTAAAATATTTATAGTGCTAAAAACAATTAATTTGTAACTGTTTATTAAAATGTAGCATGCGATGTGTATAATATTTGGATGTAATTCTAATGAAAAAAGGTGCATGAGATTAGGTGGTAGTTTAGTGTTTTTGGTGGTACTTGACAATTTTTTTGATGCGATTATAAATTTATAGGAACGCAATAAGTAAAATAGGTGCAAGTGCTGCAAAAATAGGTAGAATTTTTTTGGTGACTCGGAATTGCTGATCGATAAATTTTTTTGAGTGTTCAACCTTATTTTAGGGTTCGAAAATTTGATGATATCAAAAGTTATTTATGTGATCATTTTATTTGTTCCCTATTATAATTACCTATATTTTTACTAAACGGTCAAAATTCGCGACGCATTAACACACGGTCATTTCATTGGGTTTTTTTTAAGGAATAATAAGTATCTACTACTTACCTACCTACGTCAAAATATATATTCAAATGCGACTGTTTTCTAATTAATTTTAGCAACTGCTTCTACACCATCAGGTATAATAATATCTAAGTGATATTTTGACTGTTCTTTTGGGAAAATAATCAAAATGTACCCTTCTTTGTAATGTAACCTTCATTGTTCACTTCTTCGAGATAATGTTCTGTTTTAATTGACAGAAAAAAAAATCATGCGTATTATTGTAATTGTCCGGGATCGTCCTAATACAACGCGAATACGCGATGATCGCGCAATCGCGCGAGTGAAATTCGCGAATATATTGAACTCGAATAGGTGTCCTAAAGGGATCGTCCTAAAACAAACGCGATTATCGCGTGAACTTGCGACTTTTACTAGTAAATATTCTAAGTACTTAAAAGTCGAGTGATCGCGCGATCATCGCGTACCTGGGCCATTTTACGGAAAGTTGTACACTCGACTTTTTTTTTTAATTTGGATAAAATTGGGTTTTTTCTACTCAGAATCGAAAGCACTTTCGAATGATATAGGGGAAAAAAAGTGTCCCAAATTTTTTTTATTCCATTCCGTTACCGTTTTCATACAAAGTTTGTAATGGTTGTATGGTGGTAACGGAATGGAAAAACTGAAAATTGTATGAAAAATTTGGGACACTTTTTTTCACCTATTAGGTTCGAAAGTGCTTTCGATTCTGAGTAGAAAAAACCCGATTTTATCCAAATTTAAAAAAAAAGTCGAGTGTACAACTTTCCGTAAAATGGCCCACCTAGTCGCGTTTGTATTAGGACGATCCTTCCGATCGCCGAGCGAACTGTTAAGAGAGCTACTTTAGCTAGTAACGATACAAAAAATAGGGATACATTCGCCTTAAATTTATGCGAAAATCAGACACTTTGAAAGGCCTTGTTACATCACGTTTGTACAGAATTGACATCTAAACTAAGCTTAGATGTACAAGACAAATATAATCTACTGAGCAACGTTTTGCACAATTTTCATTGCACGTGGGGAATTTAATTTGACGTATCTAGAAAATGGAGCTTGGTAATTTAACTGTACCTAGGTAGTACGAGTAGGTCTAGTTAATTAGGTACAAATTACAAGTTAGGTATTTTATAAAAATCTGTCTAGAAACTACATTGTCCAGAAGATATTGCTCCTCCGAGCTCCGTAGTAAGAGTCATTACACTCTTGTCTATGGCTAAATTTTTTTTCATTTGCAAATTTTACTCCAGTGTCTATTTAGTTGAATATTTGGTATTATATTACGTACCTAATATTGGAATTATCTCATACTAATAAAAGTGAGTAGTTGAAGTAATAATTTGGAAAGTTGAACTTTCTTCGTCGTTAACAAGATAATGCCTTCTAACAAGGCAAACGTACAATAAAGCTATATCGTATGATGTTACATCGCGATGCCATTCCAATGCATTTTTATTTCGTAGCTAGAAAAGTGAGAGATTATCTCGTCAACTTTTACGACGCGCGTTTTACAATTTATAGAACAATAGGGAAAAGCGCGTATTATAAAACAATAACGTGATCATGTTGATCTATCATAGATTGAGCACGCAACCAATTATACTACGAAGTTTTATATCTAAAGCTATATTATGAGGTAAATATGATGTAATAATGTTTGTGTAATTTATGATCATATTGTTGGTTTACGATACGATTTGCTATTTGACTAATTCGCTTTTATGGCGTGCCATTCGAACAAGTTTTTAGAGACGATTAAATGTTTGTATAGGACCAACTATTTAGAACTGGAGCAACACAAAAGGCGTACATGAGAGGCTAAGTTTCCGAGCATTGAAAGCGCTCCATAATGAATGAGATTAAAATGTGTCGCCACATTTTTATAGCATAAAAAATAACTATTTTACAGTCCCATACATTTTTATAATTTTGATGAATTTGTCTAATTTACTTAATACTTATTGTGATAATTTGATGGTTTTCTATCCATATAGCCCCACTATGTTAAAAAAAATAACACGTGTCAAATACCCAATTTACTTTGAGCCGTTAAACATGAGCTATTAAACTTAAGTGTTTTTTTTTTAAAAAAAAGGTACCGTGAATCAGTTTTGCTAATCAAATTGCATCAGAACTTGAAAGAAATTGGGCATGTAACAATAATGGCGATATCACTAGCTGTCAAGAATCGTTCCCGAATTGCGGCCGATTAAACATTGACGTTGCCGACGCGTCGTTGATGACGATGAATCAATATCTATACAGCAGTCATGCAAAGCATGATATTTAATAATTAATAAACACAAGAATGCTTCTCTGGAGAGAAGAATGGATCAATGGAGAGAAGCATTCTAAACATCAGGCTACTAGACAAAATCAAACTTACAAATATAAGAAGCAAGACAAAAGTTGCAGGTGTGATAATACACGGTGAAAAAACTTAAATGGTACTGGGTAGGCCATACGATAAGAAACAAGAAGAAAAAATGGACAACTGACGTTAGTGTATGGTACCCCAGAGATGGGAAAAGAAGGAAAGGACGTCCAAGAATGAGATTGGAGGATGATATCCAAAGAGTTGCTGGAATAGCATGGCGAAGAAAAGCCACAAACAGAAATTTATGGAAAAACCTAGGGGAGGCCTATGCCAAAGGGCAAGCTGATAATAACGTTACCGATGTCGTAAAATGAACAATCTTACTAGTGTAGTGCAGTGTGATAAACTGAAAAATTATATATGGTGATGGAATAGACAATAGTAAGAAAATGTATATACTTTATCAGTAATAAAGGCTTATCTTATCTTATCTTATCTAAACGCAGGAATTTAATTAAAATATAATTTACTCTTAGACGTCTGAACAGTTTCTTAGGATTTTGAGAATCTTTTATTATTTAGTGATATGTATTTTGTTGGTTGACTAGATATGTATAATTGGCTTTGCGGTTAATATTCATGTTGTTATATTGTTGTATTGCTGTTGGTTCTTTAATAAATAATTATAGTGGTTACTATCAACATTTACAAATTTTAACATCTGGAAAGTAGGTACCCAAATTTTAAGTATTGCGCTGTCGTTAACCTTTGCTATGAGATGACTTCAAAAAAATGTTATACCCCAAAGGTATTCTCCTGCAATGCTTTGTAAGGTTGTTCATAATTAGTTTTACAATTACAAGACATGAAATAAGGTAATTCTTTACTTTAAAACGGGTAACTTTTCCATATTCGTCGCAGAAAAATGTGAGAACGGGGCAGACATTATGTCGCATAAGGTAAATGTTAAATTGATAACATGGTGCCTGACTTTTCTTAAGTTAAGTTTCGTAATATTTTTAGTTTTTAGCAATTAGATGTTTGTTGAGATTTTTAAACTGTCTTAGCAAAGTTTTGTGCAGTAGGTACAATTACTTGGGACAGCATAACTTTGATCTAATGGTTAAAAAAAAGAAATTGCATGGTGGTCATATTCCTTGATCACAAGTTCCCCAAAACAAAAAATTAGCAATTTTTATTTTTTTGTGAGTAATACCTACAAGTAAATTGATTTTTATATTGAAACCTCTTTTTCTCAAAACATTTGCTGATGTGTTTACCGTTTTGTTTTTGCTTATTTGTCCTAACGTAGGAACTTTTAATCCCAAACCTACGTAAAAAATATTATCAAAAACATAAAATAGTTTAACCGATAAAATCGGTTGTAACTTCACCCCGTTGAATATGTACAGTTTATCGAAAATCACCCTGTATTTTGCTGGTTTTGGTTACCTTTTCTACGCGGACGACAAAATTGTCCAATCAAATGATAATTTCGTACCAGCATGCGAGGGGTTAAGTTTCTTAAATCTTCGTCTTTTGCTCGAACATTGTATAAAGACAATTATATAATGTGTGTTAATATATATTCTATAGGGGTATAGATAGGTAAAATCGAAAGTGCAAACGTGTTGGCGAGTGAAAGTCACCTTGCACTTGGGCGAAAGGTGCAGGCTGCATTATTAGTGCGGTCATCGACATCGCTACAACGTTAACATGGACGTATATTTTTGTGCGTCGTTTCCAATCCTAAGCCCATTTCAATGTGTTTAACGAGTTTGCTCGTCAAATGCGCGGTCTGTTAAAAAGAAGATTTTAAAGGACCTAATTTTCTGGAACTAAGCTAGGTACCAGAAATGAATAAAACATAATAAAAAAAATATTTCATCACATTAATATTTGATTTTTTTATTTATATTACACCTACTGCTTCTAAACTATAAACTACATTTGGACCGTTCTTCCGGGGGAAATTGGAAATATGTTAGGTAGGTACCTAATCTAAAAATTCATTGTTCAATTTTTGTAATTGACAAAACTTATTTTGATACGGATTTTAACAACTCATATTTAGTAGTAGCACAGCCCAGCATATAGAGCTAACAATAGGGAGCCAGCGCGACAACATTTAGAGGTATTTGCCTATATTTGCCTAAATTCAAATCGGAATGCGAAATGTACATTTCGTATTGACCCTCTGTATACGCACGGGAGACACCGGAGTAGGTAGTAGAGTGGAACATTGATAGCTATGCTTTTCAATATGGTAAGGGGTACTGCGGGTTAGAGAATCGTTTATTTTCTCAATATTAAGTTTCTCTAAATAAATATTAGATTGTAGTCTCAAGGGAGCAAAATGATATATTTACGGCGAGGGCGGTATATTGAATACTGAATGAAGCGAAAGATTCTAAAGTAGAATATTGAGCTTAGCGAGTGCTCGCCCAAGACGGAAATAATTTTGCTACCGCTGTGACAATACTGCTTTTCACACCGCCTATGAGGACCTCCGCTAAAAACATGAAATGTCTTATTTACTTACACATAATTTTGCTACCGCCCCGCTGTTGCCCACAAATGAGGGAAGAAAATTACGACTTTCGAGGGCAACAATGAATCTTTTCTGAATAACAGGTCGGAAAAGTAATTTATCAGTCATCGGTGAAAACATGACGTTTTCTGGTGTAGGTAGTTGAGCAGTTGCCATGGCCATTTCCTTTCTCCTTCATAGGATAGCTAATTGGTGCCATAATATTGCATTGTCACCGGATGCTGCTGGAATCGGCAAAAGGTTGAAAAAAACGTTTGCAAATTTTGAAGGACACTGGACTGGTTATAACGAACACCCAACGTAACATAAAGCTTGTAAAAAATGAACAGGAACGGCTATTGCTAATTGATATTATGATGTCACAATTACTTACAAAAGGCGGTAAAACGAAGAATGTCTCCGATCGCAGGCATTTGACGCCCAAGCCGAATCGAAATATGCGATCGGAGGCTTTCTTTATTACCGCCCATGGTAAACTAGTACAACATTTTATGTCACCCCTGAGATTTTCCGCGCGCGAAGCGAAGAACCTGTATTGGAAAATAAATAAGTAGGTAGCTTCTATAGCGGTGAAATACTTTTGGGTGGGTACATAGTTGTCATACAATTAAATATATTCGTATTCTAACACTACGAAATTTGTAGAAAACTCACTGCAGTTCTTAACTTCATGCAATCATCTAAGTACTATAGATAACAACTTACTAAGATCTGCATAATTTTCTTCAACGATATTCTCGTTAGCGACATAACAATACAGGGTGGCCCAAACCTTGACGTCAATTTTTTTTTATAGATTTTTCACCCCATTACATGTATGTGAGCCGATTTGTCGTAGTTTTCGAGTTTTGATTTTTTAAACTTTTGTTTGCTAAAAAATTCTGAGGTGAAGCAATTTACTTTTAATGGATTTTTTTAATGAATTACTAATTTGCGACCTTTCCAGGATTATGTTACAAAACGAAACATTCAAAAAAGTTCAACAGTTTTTTACAATAAGTTTTTTTTCACCTCATAATTTCTTAGCAAAGAAAAGTTGAAAAATTCATAACTCGAAAACTGCGAAAAATTGGCTAACATACACGGGGTATATTCTGACAGCCCACGACGTGAAGAATCTAAAAAAAAAATTTTGACGTCAAGTTTTGGGCCAGCCTGTATAACAACATTATGCGACTTCCTCTTCCGACAGGTCTGGGTACTTACCCATGTACTGGTTATGTGCATGTCACTATAATATATGTTATAGAGACGCTGGTAGCCATTTCTTTCCCATATAAAACAGTTTCTAGTAAGCAGTTGCGTTGATGTTTTTGTATTCGATGCTAAATACGTGTATTTTGTCTGAATGCATAACATTCTGTTTTGATGACCACTTTAGCGTAGTTGGTGTAGTGACACTGCCTTCGAAACTGAAGGTACCAGGTTCAAATCTATTTGAGTGATACGCACGAATATTTCTTCTTGAGTCTTGGGTGTTGTGTATGTATTTAAGCTTCTATTATGTATACCGTTGCCTATGCCTATATTACAAGCTTTGCTTAGTTTTTGACTTTAGTTTTGGGGAACTCACTGAGAACCAGCGTGTCCTATTTAGCACTTATAATATGAAAGTTGTTTCTCAATTGTCTTTAAGCACGCTAAATAAATATTTTATATATCATATAAATATTTTATTTAGGTATAATTTATATATTTATTATTATGTTATTTACATGATAAAATTCTTGGACACTTTATCAAGTCTTTAGTGTTCTGTTGTTTTTTATTTTATTCTATTTTTTTTCTTTTTTATATCCAAGTTGGACCCATTTTTTTCACCCCAGTCGTTTAGCTCACGAGCGCGGGTGAGCCATGGTTGTGTGTTGAGCTATACACGCACATTGTCTATGTGTGCATCAACGTAGGAGCTATGAGTTCACGTTGTTTATGTGTTCGTATGTGTCACAACTACAACAATGGCCAACCCGCGCTTGTGAGATAAAAGTACTATATGTGCGCGGCACGTAGCAAAATAAAGGTATTGTATCGAAAAGTAGCAACTGCGCAGACAACACCGCGCATGCCCGCGCGGTACCCCCGCGACCGGTTCAAGCTTTCTAGAGAGTCGCGCGCGCAGCTTTCGATTCACGAGGAATATGCTTTGCAATTGATTTATGCAAGAAACACATTCAAACGCTAAATGGAAAATTCGTCCCAATTATTACAGTATACTGCCTGTGGAGGAGAACAGACGGACATCCGGAATTCCGGACATACGAAAACATTGTTGCCCACGCTGAAATGCAGATGCTATGCACGCTCGTTCAATTTACTTTTTTTCAAATATTATGAGAGAATATATGAAATAAAAAATGAAAAATATTTTATTTCCGTAAATAATTTTGGTTTACAGACTACAAGGTAGGTATACATATTTATATTCATTTATTTAAACGTTATTGCACATTAAAAAACGATACAAATGGCGGACTTTATGCCTTAAGGCATTCTCTACCAGTCGACCACTGTGCTAAAATACCTACTGAATACTGTAGTCTAGGGACGCTTGCAAATCTAGACCTGCGCGTTGCCTACACTTTAGGCTTTGTTATTTACAACGTTACCACGAGTTTCTCATTTCGGATAAAATGTCATCCATCTCGCAGTTCGCTCGAAATTAACAAGACAGAAATAAATGGCAAAATTTGGAGAGTTAGTGCGTGTTAGTTGCACTTACAAGTATTTTTGTTACAAATAAAACACGTCACGAAATTTGTTATAATTGATGATACCTACCTCTATATATGTTATGACACGGAACGTCTAATGACAAGCGCTGTCCATATCACTACATAGTATAAAACAAAGTGCCTTCGCTGTCTGTCCCATTGTAGGCTTAGATCTTTAAAACTACGCAACGGATTTTGATGCGTTTTTTTTAAATAGATAGAGTGATTCAAGAGAAAGGTATAGGTATGTATAATTTGCACCCGTGCGAAGCCGGGGCGGGTCAGTAGATCACAGATATATTGGAGCGAGCGAGGTGCTCACAAATATCTGAACACGACTCTATTGTCAAGGTGTTAGAGTGCATGTTCAGATATTTTTGTAGGCGACTGGCGTACTTACATTACCATCATGGTGCATATCACGCTTATAGAGCTTGCATGTGAAAACTTAAGAATAGAAATAACATTAAATGGACAGGTGGTATTTCGTGGAAAACTAGATATTATATTAAGAAGCTATCAAGTAGTAAGCAAGTACGTAGCTGTTATCAAAACCGTACTTGACCCATTGAAGATTACCTTTCAAAACATCACGTTAACTTTGTACCATTGTTACTGAAATGTATTCCACCACAGAATCACTCAAACTACAATTCATGCAATCAAGCAAAAACCACCCTTCTACCAACGACTTAACAGCTAGGTATAATGTTATTGGTTGTACAGCCGTATGTGACTCGAATTTGCGTCCATAGATAATTAGAATGCGTCCGAGTGAAGGTCTCCGAATTCACACCATTGTCCTGTCCTCAAAGTCAATGTCTGTCGTGTCTTACTTTTTTTTTAAATTAAATAAAAATTGGATTGCTCTTGGCCGGCATCTAGCCAGGGGGCACCAGGTAAGGTAAGGGTATCCAGCCGAACGTCTGGATGTCCGATGGAAGAAGGCGGAAGTTACGAGTCGGGGTTTAAGATGTACGAACAATTTCGAGCGAGTCCACTAGCCATAATCACAATTTAAATTTAACGATAGATATTTAAAAAGGCGAATGCTAGTCCCAGAGACTATGAACACAACGAAGAAGCTCCCAACAGATGGCGCTATGTGTTAAGCAGAGGTCTTAGTGGCATATAAATTAAACCTAAAGTGATCTCTCCATAGTGAAACTAGAACACAATGTATAGGCTTTGGCAGTCTATAAGGGAGTTCTGCTTCTGCACGACAACGCCCCTGTGCATACTGCTCATATCGCCAAGGCTGCTGTTCGGGAATCTGGGTTCGAAACTATTACACACCCACCGTATAGTCCAGACTTAGCCCCGAGTGACTTCTTTTTGTTTCCCAACCTCAAAAAGGACCTACGAGGAAATCGATTTTCTGACGATGAAGCTTTGAAGACAGCACTGGAGGAGCATTTTGACACTAAAGATAAAAAATATTTTTATGAGGGGTTAAAAAAACTAATTGACCGATCTTATAAGTGCATAAACATAGGGGGGGAGTATATTAAAAAATAAAATAAAAAAACCTATCGTATTCTTTTGTTAACAAGACAGAAATAAATGGCAAAACTTGGAGAGTTAGTGCGAGTTAGTTACACTTACGAGTATTTTTTTACAAATAAAACACGTCACGAAATTTGTTATAATTTGACACGGAACGTCTTTGACAAGCGCTGTCCATATCACTACATAGTAAAAAACAAAGTCGCTTCCTGCTGTCTGTCCCGTTGTATGCTTAGATCTTTAAAACTACGCAACGGATTTTGATGCGGTTTTTTTCAATAGATAGAGTGATTCAAGAGGAAGGTTTATATGTATAATTTGCCGAAGCCGGGGCGGGTCACTAGATCACAGGTATATTGGAGCGAACGAGGTGCTCACAAATATCTGAACACGACTCTATTGTCAAGGTGCATGTTCAGATATTTTTGTAGGCGACTGGCGTACTTACATTACCATCATGGTTCATATCACGCTTATAGAGTTTGCATGTGAAAACTTAAGAATAGAAATAACATTAAATGGACAGGTGGTATTTCGTGGAAAACTAGATATTATATTAAGAAGCTATCAAGTAGTAAGCAAGTACGTAGCTGTTATCAAAACCGTACTTGACCCATTGAAGATTACCTTTCAAAACATCACGTTAACTTTGTACCATTGTTACTGAAATGTATTCCACCACAGAATCACTCAAACTACAATTCATGCAATCAAGCAAAAACCACCCTTCTACCAACGACTTAACAGCTAGGTATAATGTTATTGGTTGTACAGCCGTATGTGACTCGAATTTGCGTCCATAGATAATTAGAATGCGTCCGAGTGAAGGTCTCCGAATTCACACCATTGTCCTGTCCTCAAAGTCAATGTCTGTCGTGTCTTACTTTTTTTAAAAATTAAATAAAAATTGGATTGCTCTTGGCCGGCATCTAGCCAGGGGGCACCAGGTAAGGTAAGGGTATCCAGCCGAACGTCTGGATGTCCGATGGAAGAAGGCGGAAGTTACGAGTCGGGGTTTAAGATGTACGAACAATTTCGAGCGAGTCCACTAGCCATAATCACAATTTAAATTTAACGATAGATATTTAAAAAGGCGAATGCTAGTCCCAGAGACTATGAACACAACGAAGAAGCTCCCAACAGATGGCGCTATGTGTTAAGCAGAGGTCTTAGTGGCATACCTATGAATTAAACCTAAAGTGATCTCTCCATAGTGAAACTAGAACACAATGTATAGGCTTTGGCAGTCTACTTATATAATTCCTAGTCTCTGCTAGTACTGTATTTTGTGTTTAATACCTTTTGGATACATCAAACTAGTTTTTACGTTGCTAGATTAAATTTGTCGATCTACGAGCTCAAAAATAAAACGGCCTGTTATTTTATAAAACGCAGTCGCCGCGCCGCCGACGAGCATGTATGAGGAGTTGTATGGATGTGACTGGGGCAAAAGAAGTATGTAAGGACCTCAATGGGATACGGGCGTGAGTATTATGTATGTTTGTAGAGCTGGCTTGCAGTCATGTAAAACAAAAGACAATAAATGTAATCATCTAGTCATGTAAAACAAAAAACTCATACAACAGCTGTACACCGAATTTTCATTGCCGCTTACTCAACTTGACATTGGCACCTGACTTGTACAGCATAGCATAATACTCGCGCCGTGTCAGCCATTTGCAATTCATTGTGAGTGAACTATTAAGCGTATCGTAATAGGTCATCTAACGCGTAAGTAAGGCGTAATGATTTGGCTTTAAGGAGGATTAATTAATACGTAGGTACCACAATAATCGGTTTGTTTGCCTTTTATTTTTTCTTCAATATTTAATATTTAAGGCCGCGTATTACCACTTTTGAGTTTTTAAAAACCATCTGAGACATAGAATATAGTGTCTTAAAATCTAAAAAAAATATATGTGTTGTGTAAAAGGATATTCTCTAGTCAAAATCGCAGTCAGTTACATGACCTGATGAATTTCACTTGATAGAAAAAAATCGCGAAGTTACTCCTTTTTGGAATGTTTTTTCAATACTACGGCTATATTACTGATATACATATAACATTTAATTTTTGTACTCAATTAAAGATCGTAAATAGTTATAGACATTTTCGCAGGGTTTGCTTTGATAAAATGACTGGCTTGATGACTATAGCTAAATATTTACAAAACTGCGCGCAGAGCTTGCGTAGAGAGCGGGATGGTTAATTGTAAACTCACGCATGTTAGAGCGGGACAGTTGCGTTGGGGATACCTCCCCTTAAAGGGTCCTTGGTATTTACTTGTCATTTGAAGGGAACGATGAAAATTTTCGTGACGAATTTCTTCTTGGATTCACTCGTAAGAAAAGTCTTCTTCAAATTTGAAGAACAATTTTGAAAAAAAAAAAACCTATCAGATATAAATCAAAACAACCTCTTAAGGCGCATCCCTACGGACAAGCATTGCAGTCTTGCAAGCTAGATCTCTATCTGATAGCTGGCAGGACTGCAATGTTCTCCCGTGAGGATGAGCATTTATTTTTAAACTGTCTTAAATATTGCATTAATTATGTAATTAAAAACCTCAAACCTGGATTAACTTGCTTTAGATCTTTAGACAAAACACAGCTAGGCGTAAAAATTAATCATAACATTGTTACAAGTTAAACGGTTTAGGAGTTGCGACAGAACAGACATACAAGCGTGGGACGGCCGAGCCTTGGTCTGAAAACTTAAACCGATTATAAAGATTACTTTGTTGTAGTTAAATAATCAACTTAGTTACTCAAAGGCGGTATTGGGGTTTTATCTTATACTTAACTACGCTGATTTTATGACAATAATGATATCACGATATGACGATACTTAATCGCTAAGTATGTGATTAAGGGTGAGTATTAAGGTGGGACGCTTGCCATACAAAACGTATTTTGACATTCGCAGGCTAACGGCGTGATATTTTAAGAAACTTATGTAATAAACTTTCATAAATTGGTTTTCCATTTTCGCGAAATGCCCCCTTCCTAGAATAAACTTGTATAAACTAAAATAATTTGAAAAAAAAAAAATATGTCACGTGTGTATCACAAAATTACATTCGCGATATTTATAAACCGCTCCATTATGTATTAGCTTGTATTAATGACGGCAGGACAAACGATTTTGGGGAAATGACTTTGTTTCCAATATACTCAACGTCAGTGGGCGGCGGTAAGTGTCAGTTTACGTCGTCAGTGTCGATTGTTTTAAGTGTAACAAGAGAGGTTGGTCCAAATGTTCAGACGGCCTATTCTTATTGCCCTGATACATCACACTCGTCAATTGGCATAGGAAGTAGCGAGGAAAGCAAGCAGAGAAATAGTGTCGCAACATACACAACACATTGTCATGCACACCCTCCCTCCCTTATATGTTTTCATACATTTGACACGTAGCTCGAGCTGGAGCTATCTGTCAAATGTATGGAAACATAGCATAGCATAGCTCTAGTGGAAAACCAGCCTTAAGGTGGAGGTAAGGCACAGTAAAATGTCATCTTTCTCGAATTTGGAGCAGCCCAACTGGGGAAGTACCTCCGCCTTGCAGTGTTGTGTTCCTGGAGGTGAGCAAGGTTGCCAGAGCTCCTGAGGATGCACTGTGTTGAGAGCGAGGGTCCTAAATGTGTCCCTTCTGCTGTCAACACATTCAAGTTGGCATCGCGCACTGCGCGCACGTAACTCCCTTGGAGTTACGTGCGCGCGTGTCCGCTTATACCATCAGGTGGACCGTACGCTTGTTTGCCACTGTCGTTGAATAAAAAAAGTTAATATGCACTAGTTTCATATTCACGTCATATTACGATATCGGCAGCTATTACGATATACGGTTACTATAGAAAACACTACTATTTCCTAAACAATCTAAATACGTAATTCAAGCAGATTTTGGGCATGTAATCGGTTTGCGGTTTGCTATCGATTCGCTGTGGGTTGGATTCTGGACTGTGACTAATGCTATTTGCACAATTTAATGGTGTTTTGCATTCGGTGTCGACTTTTGTTAATTCCTGTGTTGGTTTATATTTATAAGACCCGTTTCCATGTTATACCTGACAATGCATTGGGATATCTCTAATCCCCCACTTAATCTGGTTTTTCAAAATGACAGAGACATGAAATAAAAGCAATGACGGGGATGTCATTTTTTGTCAAGTAAGGGTCGACGCTAGCTTACTGCGGGCAGTTTAGTATGACCCGCTCCGTGCACCCGCGTAAGCTAGCGTCGGCCCTAAGACGCTAGACGGTGGAATGGCGGCAATACGGAAGGTACTGTCACGCCGTAAATGGCGGCCTCCGTAGAGTTATTAGTAGAAAAAAGGTGCTTTATGCAATAGATAATAAAGGTAATGGAAGGTAGGTATATAGTTTTCTCCCAAATCACTCACAGGCTCACAGGCTTCGCGAGAAATGGTGGATTTTAGCCAGGCGGACGGAAATGCGTGAGAATTCTTAAATTGATCAACGAATCCTCTAATCAAACAAGTGCGTGTCGGGCCACGCGCAAGGTAGGGTTCCGTAGTCGTCTACCCGTTACATTATATGGACTAAAAAGTTCGCAAACTTATATTTACTATGTTTTTGACAGAATTAACAACATTATCTAAGGTATCAATGGAAATTGTACGAAAGTTTGCTTTTGCAAAGTACATTTCTGAAGTTCGACTAATTCGTTACGAACGAGTAATTCGTTAACTAGTAATGTCTACTTAGCTGTGATAGTTTTCCTTTTAAATTCATCGTATTTACTACTACCAGGATTTTTTTCACATGCCTAGTAGCCACCGTTTAGCTGGCAGGGGGGGGGGACACTTGACCATAGCTAAAATTATCACTTCAAAGCTTAATATCACGCTAACCAATTCTTTAATCAAAAAATGCTTTTAGAAACCTAATAATATTTTTAAAAGAGCTATCCAACGATACCCCACATGATGGGGTTTGGCAGAAAAAAAAATTGCACCACCACTTTACATGTAGGGGAGGTACCCTAAAAAAAAATTTTTTTTAAGATTTTATTCTACCGTTTTGTCGGCGTCATTGATATGTATACTCATACCAAATTATAGCTTTCTAGTACTAACGGTTACTGAGAAAAACGGGGGTCGGACGGACGGACGGACGGACATGGCGAAACTATAAGGGTTCCTTGTTTACTACGGAACCCTAAAAAGGATGGACTTAAATACAGTTATCTTGACCGATAATTAAGACACCAACGCAGTAATAAAGGTTCGTAGTGCAAATATCATTTGCTTTGTAGGTACTGTGGTCACATCCTGTTTTGCAGGGTCTTAAAATGCAGATGCAAGAGTTGCAACATTTTATATGTGTAGGGACAAGAAAAAACATATAACTTACCAAGAAAGAAACAGACCGATTCAAGCCATTATTTGTTCCTCGCATTATAATTAAAGTTACTCGGCGAATGTACAGTCGCCATCAGATTATATAGGAGTGAACTAGGTGCTCACAAATATCTGAACACGACTTTATTGTCAAGGCAATAGAATGCAATTTCAGGTCTTGGAATGTTTTTCTTATTCGCGACGTAAGTGTAGCATTCGGATCATTAAGGGTTAGTTGCGCGAAACCGTCTGTAATAAAATTGTAAGCGGTGTTCGTTAAGATCTGATTTTGTGGAAAGTTTGACAAGTTTCTATGGGAGCTGCCGGCGCCATATTTAACGTTGATCTGTCAGTAATCGTAACTTGGTGCACCCGCCCGCCCTAAGGCTGAGTTTCCTCGGGGGCTAAGTTAAACCTTGGGTTGACGGCGAAAAAAACAAAACAAAACAATCTTTTGTTATGAAATCGTACATCGGCGACACCGGTAGCCAACGAGTTCATACGTTTCCATATTTATAACGCGGTGCTTCGTTACATAAATTGTTCAAAAGCGAATCCTCAGCGTAATAGTTAAAATAAATAGGTACTCAATTGACTGACAATAAATTCGCTACTGCTTCTACACTATAAGTGATATTCAGACCGCTCTTTCAGAAAAAAAACCTAATTCTAATTCTTCTTTGAATGATTATCCTCAAAAGTAAACTTGTTTTCGACAGGCCAAGTGATCTTCTGTCAATGTCATAAAGACAGAAAAAATGCATTTGCCAACCCTACTCGAACTACAAGGCTAGCAGAACACAGGCTTGATTGAACCTGTTTACTGCCAGTTGCAGTCTGCGTATAAATGTTAAATAATATTTGCAAACGTCCGTAAACTCCGGCCAATAATCAGTGCATCGCTTCGTCGCGGTAAATAACATATGTATGTAATGTACTAATTGTACAAATAATTACGAATTTATTTCAAAACAGAATATAATATAGAAAATAACAAATTAAATCTGAGCTAATACTAAACTAAACTCTAAAAACTAGCCTAAGAATCGACTAAACTATCCAGAGTCACAAAAGTACCCATCACGCCGGTGGCATTGGCCCGTTGAATCTTACTAAAATAGTAATACCTCCTATTTAGCACTGCACCACTAAACTACACATAACCGTCTCCTAATTGGAGTTGTGCAAGCAACAAGTTATGTTAAAGAGCATTGGCAGGATGCTCTCGAATTTACGCTCCTGCGCCGATCATGGGCGAATTCGTAAGCTTACTATTATCACCGGCTGCCATACAATGTATTGAAATACGAGGTATATTCTTCATTCTCAACCAAAGGCTTTTGACGGCGTCGATAAGGTTGTATTTCGGTGGGGACGTTCACCACGCGATCGCGATAATACAGATACATATATAGTCCCCATTCGTCATGGTACCGCTGTATACCGGCTAGAGTTAGTTCGACGCAGGTCAGGTCGGATCTAGCTTGCTGGACTCTTCTCAGCTAGGCTAGGTTTAGTAAACTCACTCATGGGTATTTGACTTGACGCATGGCTCGACTAATCTCACTGGAGCGCAAACTCTTAGAGTATTCCAGTGTTTAAACCGCCCGCGTGGTCATGTCGGAGATTTCAGGCTACTCTCCAATCACGCACTCCTATCTCTTTATTGGGCCCAACCTTTAAAGCCACAGTCAAAAAAGCGACTTTTCTTAAAAAAAAGTAAGTAGGTAATTATAAAAAAATTTACACGACTTCCCAAAAAAAGGAGTGTAATGTTTACGGGGTTCATGCACGAACCCTGACCCTAGAGCGTTTCAACCACGAAGGCGCGCCCCTCCACAGCCCAAACTGTACAATTGCGCATATATTAGTATGAGATTCGCTGTGGAGGGGCGCGTTGTCGTGGATCACACGCACTATAAATGTATGTGAGATTCTTTTTTCCCCCAGATCTTCTCAACGCCTTAATCGATTTAAAGATGTGTGAGTTATCGGTTAGAATCCTTACGTCATCCCAAGCAACGGATACGTGACAGTAAAACAATATGGCGGTGAATTTTAGAATTAGTGCCTCGAAGGGTTTCTGTTATAATTTTATTTTACTAAACGGTTAAAACTCACGTATTAATTGTCACTTCGGGCGATATGTGTCGAACTCTTCGTGAGTTCTTCCTCAGGATGAGTGCGTCTGCGACCCGCGCCGATTGCACACTGTTGAACTACCCGCCGCCCGCCGCAAGGCAAAGGAAGAATTCCCGAAGAGTTCGAAACATGTCGCCCGAAGTGACAATTAAGGCGGGCTCATTGTAAAATATGTGATTCTAAATACGGTTTTATTTTGAAACACCACTTATTAAAAATCCAAAAAAAATATAGGGTTATAATTGAGACCTTCAACTAGTACAGTCGGGACTCCGTTACGTAATTGGACAAACTTTGTTCGATAGAAAAAAATGCCAAACATACCTCTATTCTTGATCTTAAAACTCATTTTATTTCAATCTTACGTAACTTTATGAATTGGAAATTACACCAAAATAAACGTCTTTGATGGTATGAGGACACTCGGGACTAAAATTTTTAATATACTTATTTTTGTATTTTTTCCCCCAATAACAACGAAATTTATGGTACATTCACGCCCGCTCCGCGCTTGCTCCACCGCGTCAGTCAGTCCCGCGCATAAATAAGAGTGTAATGACTGGAAATAGATAGCCAACTTCACGTATATTGTTATCCCGACTAAAGCGCCACCAAGTGCTAAAGTTAGTAAGCATTATCTTGGATACATGTGAAAAAACATACAAAAAGTGCATCCGCCGCTGGGGATCGAACCCGGGTACATTGTCTCTAAAGACAATATACTTTACCACAGGGCCACGTGTGTGATACTGGTACGCATCGAATTTGTGAATACCTTTTTAACAGTCTACCTACTTTTACTTTTTAGCTGACTATTCGAGCAAGTTTAATAACTATGAAAATAGGTGGCGCTATTATTAATTCCGTCAGCTTTCTTCTAAGATGAACAACCATGGTCCCGCGCGGAGCGCATTGGAGGTCGGACGTACGCAATTTTTTTTCAGCGCCACGAGCGAAAAAAAAATGGTTTGCAACCGAAATAAAAAGAAGATATCGTCTCTGAGGGTCTGGAGATTGAATAAACAGAAAAGGTTAGTATCTAGAAAATCTAGATTCCTCTATTTAATACATCAAACACAAACAGTAGGTACCTATACACGGCACATCGTACAGTTCCACAGTATCGAGTAAAACAGTACAAGCACTACCTACTAAAAGTATTTTTCACTTCTCATGCTCGAAAAGTGTATCATATTTAGACTTGTGAAGCGTGTATACATATTTATGATTTACAAAACATTTTAATTTGACCTCATTTTAATTTGAATCACAGAACAGTATTTGACTGATTTAAAAAAAAACAACGGGTTGCACTCCAGGAGTGCCGGCAGAAGTAAAAACTTAATGACATGATAAAAAACGTAAATAACAAAGATATTCATATTCATATTCGCAATAATCGAATAATCCATCTACATACATACATATATGTCCCGAGTATTATTGTGGCCACAATACTTTACAATGACCAGCCAAGTTGACCCCTCCCAACATGGTGACCACGACACTAGGAGGGGTCAACTCAGCTGGTCTGTCGATCTGTCGCGAGTTTAACAATTTATCCTCATCACAAAAAGTGCTCAGCGCTGCTAAAGAAGTTTTCACTTCAAAAATATTTGGTATTGGGTACCAAGAAGTTTAGATACATCTTGGAGATTGCGTGCCGAACATTCGTTTGAAGCTAGAAAATATGGCCTTGAATGACGTCACTGTTGTATTGCATCGCTTTCATTAGATCCATCTTATATTAGAATGAAAGAGATGCCATATAACAGTGACGTCATTCAAGGCCATATTTTTAACAGACTTCAAGATTTCAAAAGAGGTACTCAATTCGGATTCGGTCGTATGTTTTTTATTTTACCGACTTCAAGATTTCAAAAGGGGAGGTTTGTATGTTTTTGAAGTGAAAACTTCTTTAGCGGCGCTGAGCACTTTTTGTAATGGGGAAAAATGTTTAAACTCGCGACAGATCGGCAAACCAGCTAGGTCGACCCCTCCTAATATCATGATTGCGATGTTAGGAGGGGACTTCTCCTAGTGTCGTGGTTACGATGTTGGGACGGGTCAACTTGGCTGGTCATTGTAAAGTATTGTGGACACAATGATACTCGGGACAAATGTATATATGTAGATGGATTATTCGAATATGAATATGAATATGAGTATGAATATTAATATGAGTATGAATATTAATATGAGTATGAATATATTTTACGAAAATTCGTCATTATACTCGATTTCGACTGATTCGGGGATAAGAATTTCAAATTTTATATATATTTTATTTTAAGTAAAAAAAATATTTCTTTTCCAAAAATCAGCATACTCGATTTTGACTAATTCAGGGATACCTAAATGTCATTGAGTTTTCACTTCTGCCGGCACTCCCGGAGTGCAACACGTTATTTTTTTTAAATGTTTGTTACTCCAGAACTCGGGCATCTCTGAACCGATTTTGAAAATTCTTTTTTAGATTGTAAGTATACAAGTTGGTCCCGTTTTTGTCAAAACGCAGTTCTCATGGATCTGAGGAATCGAGGGAACTCCTCAAATCTTAAAGGCAAACGCATAGTGATTTTTGTATTTTTATCTACAAATCAAGCATTTTCATTCAAAAATGTGACATTTGATGAAGTGGAACTGCTGATGATGATCAGAACAGAACTCTTCAACGACGAAAAGTTCACGTTTGTGCGATTTGTCCTCCTAGCTGTGTTTGTTAAGCAAGTTCTATTTTCGCGGGTAATTTTTTTCATGCTCGAGTTTTGATGATGGGATCCATAAGGAATCGAGGGAACTCCTCAAATGTGAAAGGCATACATATAGTGACTTTAGTATTTTCAAACAAATCAAGCATTTACATTTAAATAAGTGACATTTGATGAAGTGGAACTGCTGATGATGATCAGAATTGAACTCTTCAAAGACGCATAGTTCACGTTTGGCGATTTGTTCTCTTCGTTATGTTTGTCAAGAAAGGTACTAGGTAGGTACAATATGGGGGTCTTCAAGAAAGGAGTGTATAAATATTTAAAAGGGTCGGCAACGCGCATGTGACGCCCCTGGGGTTGCAAACGTCCATAGGATGCAGTGACCGCTTACCATCAGGCGGGCCGCAAACTTGTTTGCCACCGACGTGGTATAAAAAATATGCATTTATTAAAAGTTCAAAGTTCAAAGTCATTTATTTCTTTCAAATAGGCATATAAAATAAATAAGCACTTTCAAAATGTCAAGTAGGTACACATGTAAAAAATATATAAATAACATATTTATACCATGTTAGTGGCAAACAAGCGTACGACCCGCCTGATAGTAAGTAGTCACCGCAGATTATAGACGCTTGCAACTCCAGGGTGTCACGTGCGCACCGACCCTTTAGAAATGTAGATATACACTCCATTCTTGTAGGGTCTTATACATACCTAAACAAATTAAACTAAAAATGTAAATTAAAATAACTCCTTTTGCAATTACGTTAAATTTTATCAAATGTTAATACAATATAAATATGTATTATGTACTACAAACATACACGTATGTATTTGATTGATAGGACTTGAATTCAACGTATGTAACTAACTAAATTCGCGCACTATTTTCTGTGACGTGACGACTTGCACTAGTTGCGCTACTGTAATTACTACACTGTGGTAGACGCACCGGCATGTGACCTCCGTCCTTGTATAGGACGGAGCGCTCGGACAAAGTGTTGTCTCTGTCGCACACGATGCGGGATGCGGGGGTGAAATTTAGCATTGCGCGGTACAAGAACCTCGCCTTAATACGTGAGTTTTAACCGTTTAGTAAAATAAAGTTGTAACATGTCTCACGAAAGTTTAAATTCAGGGTTTCTGTTATGTTTAACTTGTATGGTATGACCAATACGCTATTTTACTCATAGTCAAATCAGCAACTTTTTATTAAATGTCAAAAACGCTCTGTTAGTATGAAGTTTGTAAGGAAATACTGTCTTAGTGACGTCACTAAGACAGTATGAATTGGTATGTTCAAATCAGCGTCCTTTTTAAATCTTTATGCTTATAAAATCTTTCAATTAACTAAAATAAAATAATAATTGATGTTTTCCTAGTATTTTCGTTAGATTTTTTATTAGTCAAGTAAAAAATAATTTATTTTTCCTTTGTATAGGCTTTTAAGAGTTTTAAGCCTATTTGTACGGCTGCCTGCAACGCAACGACATTAGCTTCAGGTCCAATCCGTTGCAACATGTCACTTTGATGTATCCGCTGTTTACCCGCTGTGTCAAGTGACACACATAGTTCCTGCGTCGATTACATCTTTCGTATGCGAATAATGTGTGAGTGCGCCTAAACCAGCATTTTAGGTTGTTTATCGCTGAATTCTAGGCTAATTTGTCACTTATCAAATGGTACGAGCAAGAAGGTGCTTGGAATGCTGTTTAAGTCCTAAATAATGTTAATTCCCTACCAAGAAACATAATTATGAGTCCTGCGTATGGCTCGGTAATCAGAAACAAGGTTTTCAAAAAAATTGAGAAATGCAGCAGATGCAGTAGATATACTGAATTATTTTCATCTAATTTAATCCTATCAGCGTGTACAAAATTGGTATGATATTGGTAAAAGGTGTGGGCTTAAGTAATTGGACGAAAAAGTGGCATAATAAGATTAAATTGCTTATCAAAATTGACAATTTTACGGTAGATTACCAACATTACCATTTCAGGTTCTTTCAATTACATTATATAAATTGTAACGTCAGAGAATTAGGCACAAGGCGCTTTTTTGGACGTATTTGTAAATATCTACGGGTTTTTATAAGCTGTCGAAAATTCAATTAGTCTTAGTTCGTTTGCCAAGCCAGTGCCAGTGGGCAGTGATAAAGTGTATCATGGCGTATATCAGGTAAGTTCAGTTTTATGTATGTACTGAAATCCATGGACAGAATTTTGAAGTTTGTCATTTTCTGAACAGTATCCTCGTCGCGATGGATGCGGAGCCAATCACAAGGTTCTTGACATGACATTCCATTGCAGTTTCAGAATCGAAACTTTGTTTGTGTTTTCCCTTGATATATTTATTACGTTTTATTTTGAATAGTGAAAGCAAAATTTGCTTTGATCAAGTGCCCGATTTGACTCCTCAATGATGGCGTTCATGACGTAGCGCTTATCACAATTTTGTGAAAAGTGGTGATGTACGGACAATAGTGGACATACATCCAACAGACTCCCGTGACCATCAGGTCATCAGTGCACCTCGTTGGGGGCTTGCCATGTTGCCGAAGTAAAAAATACTGCCCAAAAAAAATTCAGCCAAGAAATGACGACTACAGAGAGAATAAGTGTACGCGATTAAGTTCCGTTTTCCAATAATAATGACTACAGAGAGGTTGAGAGACTTATAACAGTAGTTTCACATACCTTGTGAGCTGTTTCAGCTTGGCAGCGGCTTGGAGCGAGGCGTACCCGTAGCGGTAGAACTTGGCGGCGTCCTCCGATGGCGCATTGAAGGCGGCCACGTACCGGGCCGGGTTGGAGTCATCTAGCCACAACCCTGGAAAGTATAACTTATTATCATCAGCGTTAGGCTTCCGATCCACATAAAATTTAACACTTTTGCTGCCAAGCCAGTTCTAGCGCTAAGCAATTTCATTCTACATAGTACTAAGCAATTTCATTCTACAATGGTACCAGCTGCGCGTCTACGAGCAGAGCCCCCGCTAGGCGGGTGGCAGTGAATTTGTTAAGGGAACTTAATGAATATACATACCCATAGAATATAACTTCGGTTCCATAACTGCGTATAACTCGTGCATTTTCTGCATCCCATATTCAGCTGCTTCCATTATGTCTTTCTTTTCACTTTTCGTTAAATTCGCTTCGGGCACGAACTCATTGTAATCGTATTCATCATCATCATCCTCAAGATAATCATCTTCTGTACTGTTGTCAGGTATTTTCAATACAGTTTCTGAATTTTGAAATGATACATTAGCTTTTGTATAATTTTCGTTATCACAATACGTAACCACGATGGTTGAAATATTTTTTGTAGCCGAAAATGAATGGTTTTTATCATGATTCCTTTCTATTATTGTTATGTTGTGAAGTTCTTTAGTCATAGTGCTGTTGAACATTGGCATTAGGTGTTTTAACACTTCTATTATGTTCAGAGATGTGGTATTATTTATATTTGTATTATTAGGCTCTATTGTCAATATTTCAACGTACGTTGGTTTCTCTGTTGTAGTAGAACTGACGCCATTCTTTTTGTTTTTAATTTCTTTAGTTGTATTCAGTTTAACATCGTATTTTTCTTCCATGCCACTTTTAATTCCACTAATATTTATTTCGTCATTCTTTCGTTCAGCCTTTTCTAACTGGTTAGGTACATTTAATATTATGGCTTCGTTTAGATTTCTCTCGTTGTCATTGGTCTGAGTAATATTATTCTTAATTCTATTAATGGATGCTATAATATCATTAACTAATGCATCTTGCACTGATTTGTCTGAACTTTTATCATCAGTCATGACATCGGCTACAGAGTTCAGGAATAGTTTTCCTGTGCTATCAGATGTAGTTTTAGTGTGGTTTTTCATTTTAAATATTTCTTCTACTAATTTGGTAAATGGACATTTCGGTGTTGTATGTACTTGGCTATTGTATTTTGTAGCTTTTTCATTGTTGACATTATTGCAGAAGAAAGTCAAAATCACGAAGATATATTTATATCTGAAAAGTAAAAGTTAATTATTTATGCTTTTCTTCTTACTTGAAATAGTTGAAATACAAAATTGTGAGGATTCGATCATAGTTTATGTTATTTAGTATTTGACAAACATAACCATATATAAGTTCATTATTATTTATTTCTCAAAAAAAAGTACAACATACGTGTAGTTTTCCTCATATTCTACAAACATTTAAACACATTTTACAGTATTTTATGTACAGCTGCTTATCATTTTCACTTAATAATAATCCCATTATGAAATATTAATCGTGGAAAACTTGTCACGTTAATAGAGAGCTTAAACAAAAGCTTTCTCTCCTACGCTAAATGGAAGAAAGTGAACTTTCTCTATCTGTGACACAAACATCTTTACTACTACTGTTGATTTTGTGTTACCCAAGTACGAATGTAATGATTGGATAATATTGACCCGTGTTGGGACAATAATGTTCAATAGCGGTTACCACACAAATACCACAGGACACTTTTTAGGCGTTTGGACAAATACGCGTGTGAATGTATAACCATGTTGAATTAATATGATTGTTGTTTCGTTTAAGTAGACTAACGCGTACAACTACAATGTGACTGACAAGATTTAAAAAAATATGTCGCAAGCTTTTGTAGCTGCCTACTTAATTGCTCATTTGATCGTAATAAATATATTAGTGAGATTGTCCTAAAAATGTAAAAAAAAAACATTTTTTTCTATGCTCTAGGAATACATCAAAATCATCAACTATATATTTTTTTGACTATATCATACAGGTTTTTAACGTTAATTAAGTTTGCAAAAACGCTGTAACAGAATTCTACGGTTTTAAAAACAGACTGGAGGCCAATTAATTCATGGCAAAAGGAGCGTCGACCTTCCACCGGCTAGATGGGTCGATGATATTAGGAAGAGCGCGGGCCACTCTTGGATAAGACTGGCTCAAGACCGGGACGAGTGGCGTACTCGAAGAGAGGCCTATGCTCAGCAGTGGGCGATTATAGGCTGAAAATGATGATGATGATGATGATGAAGAACTTTAAATCGTTTTCTTTTCTCTTATCTCTTTATAAAATCAGCCCTAAGAGTTAAGTCCCAGTTATAAAAAATATGGTTTTGTGTGAGACACCTTGCAGCGTGTATGTAGGTAAGGGAGGTACACCATCAAGCAAGGCGTTAAAACCATCAGCCCATCACATAAATGCAATTGCGAAATCTATAGTATAATGGAGATTGTCTCAACTAAGTGTAAAGTAGGTAAAAGCATCGTAAACTTTTATGTAACACCACATATCCGCGTTTCAGAGATACGGGAAACATGCACACAAGTATATTATGTAATGTTGACGCATGCGTGGTAAGTTCGAAACTGGAACTTGAACTTTCAAGGATGCAGTGTTGTTATAGCTTTCCTCATTTCTGCACTAAATTACTCGTAGTTTATAGGGTAATTATAGTTTCATAATTATTCGATTTATTTGATTTGGGAATTATTGATATTGTCTTTGTGATATTTTTATTCAATTCTCGTCCAGTAGGTATTAATTAAGAGTCTCTACTCTCTCTTCCTAGCTATAAATCCCACATGGTGGTAAGGTCAGCTTTCCGAACTAATCTTCGCCACTTCGCTGTACCTATTTAGATCAGCAGAGAAAGAACCTTTAATGACGACGGATTCCTTTAGGGGACAGTCAACATCAAAAGTAACTTACGTAGGTATATGAAGACGTCAAAAGTATTTATTGTAAGGGAATATTATAAGCGTAATTACTTATGATGTTGACCGTACAACTTACAGGAAAAGGCTTTTTAGCAAATAAGCGATTATAAGAAATTAATTTGGCAAATTTGGTGTAACCTAGAACGTAGATGTAGAATATCCTAGAATCATTATGTGAAAAGCATATTGCAGATATTATAATGATCGAATCAACACAAATTTAACTATTCAATAAAAGTGAGGTAAAATAAAAGTGCCTGATAAAAGTGAGGTAAAATTCCCACTTGGTATTCATTCCCAAGCGGATCCGTAATAAATTAATGCCGTACCACTAAATAATTGATTTCCATATTAGTTGACAACTATAAATTTACCTCTACTTTTATGGAATTATTATTGAAAGGGTCCTGTATTGGTGTGACTAGCACTGGGACGTTTAATTTAAATACAAACCTTAGAATTTCCATGTTGTCACAGCAACAGTCATTCCACGGTCAATCCTGAATTTTACTATACAACTATACCATTCAACACTCACTAAGCACTAACGAGTAGGTATGTAAGTAGCTTCTTTATAACTTGTCACAGTTGCATCTGGTGTTGTGCACATAGATTTTCAACTAAGTTTGTCCTAAAATTAGGTATACAATTTGATTAACGAACGAAGGCGACTACAAAGTATGTTAATCATACATCTATCTATAAGCGTATTTTATTCTATAAACTGAATTTAAGAATCGTTGTCACCACATTGCAGCATGACACTACCCTTAAGGACCTTAGATTAGGTGCAAATGTTTTATCACATTCAAATGTCCTAGCCCTAGTCCGGGATTGAACCCGTGTACCTGGTGCGACAGGCGCGAGAGGACTAGTTACATAACCCGGAGACTGGGGTACAGGGTACAGTTATAAGGCCTCGGCCGAGCGATGATCCCTGTTCGCATGCTTGTTTTGTGGCAAAATGAGCTTTTGGACGCTCTCACACCGACGCGAAGCTTTAACTTATCGAAATTTGTAGCTCAGATTCAGATTCAAACATAGGTATTCGTAAACTTTCTCACCCAGGTCCAGTCTTGGATGGGTGTCCGCTTTGAGTGGTTATTATCTGAGCACTCCTGTGTTTTGGAAGGCATGTTAAGCCGTTAATCCTGAGTGCTGTCTGTGATAGCACACGTTAAGTTAGAGGCCTTCAGACGGCTTGAGGATTTCTAACAGTGCCCACTCACTTGACAAGCCCAATCCCAATAAGATCTAGTTTCGCCTTAGGTTGGAAAGTCAGATGGCAGTCGCTTACCTATCATTGGAACGTATTTAAATATAGCCTGATGATGAAAATGATGACTAAATAGAGGTATATTTAGATAGAATAAATCTAAATAAAGGTTTATGCTCGGGGTTTCTCTGAGGGACAGAATCCGGAATCAGGATATCCGACGGCGAATCAGGGTTACCGACATAGCACTGAGGATAAGTAAGCTGAAGTGGCAGTGGGCGGGGCATATTTGTCGAAGAGCCGATGGCCGATGGGGCAGACGAGTTCTGGAGCGGAGACCGCGAACGACTCGGCCTGTGGGACGACCGGGGCCAGGTGGACCGACGACCTGAAGAGAGTGGCGGGAAGCGGTTGGATGCGGAGAGCTGAGGATCGTGTGTGGTGGCGCGAATTAGGGAAGGCCTATGTCCAGCAGTGGACGACTACAGGCTGAGGATGATGATGATGATGAAAGGTTTAAGACCACGTTATTCGAAATCATAGTATTTTTCATTCAATTTTAAACCATTAAATACTCACTTTATTGATGGGATATTTAGATATGTTATAGTTTAAGAGTCAGTCTAGTGTATTTTAAGGCTGAAAACACGATATTTGAAACTTCGCTCGATGATCTCACATCGCAAAAACAGGTAAATTTTGATCTTATTGTGAGTCGTATATAAAATATATCCAACTCAGACTCGAGTAAAATATATCAATAGATAGGAAACGATGTGAAGAAGTGTATTTTACGGCTAATTTTTTTTAAAATGTTTTTATATTTAACAAAACTCAAAAATATTAGAAAACCAAACTGCGCGCTTCATTTTAGTAGACAGATGGCCGTTGGGCCTCGAGCTGGACGGACGTCTGTCGCACTTTTTGCAGTTAGACATTTATAAAAATCGCATATTTAATACCAGTAACTAGATGATATTAACATTTTCAGGGTAAATTACTGGTGAGTCATATCGACGAATAAACATTTAAAATAGTTTTCCTGGTACTTTTACAATTCGAGATAGTGGAAAACATAAACTGTGGCTAATAAAGCTTATCATTATATCATTTTTTTCCTTTTTAAACCCTCTCTTATTACAAAAGGTTTCATTGAGTATTTTTAGAATGTGGATTTTTTTTCCATTATACGGGTCACACGCCTTCATATAGCATATTGTATATTTTATGTCTATGTGTGAGTATATTCATAGCGCCTGACACATAGTTTGACATCTGACATTAGCAAATTAAATTCAAGCTTGGTATTTCAAATACAATATTTTAAATTATTAAATATATTGAGCTTCGTATTGTAACAAAATAAATATGCCCAAACGGACCGTAATCCTGCCAAAGTTTTGACGCTATTCGACTTCAATTTTCTCTGCAGTTCAATGTAAAGCAGAATGACATCAGTATTACGATGAAAGTGATATTATTGCATTGTGTAATTATTCCAATATATCAACGTAAACGATAAAAAAAGAATAATACAAATTTAAATGAAAAGATGCCTCGGATAATATCTGAAATAGAAAGGGCCCAAAGCTCTGAGGAATTCTGGCCGCTTACGGCTAGTATGTGGGGGAGGATATCTGGTGACGGCGTCGCGGTCTCAGATCTATGATCAGCGGCTTCGGTGAACTTCACTTCATAGCCACATCATGCGCAAATGTTTACGTGAATTTACTGGACGAAGTGATGCTGCAAATTGTTCTACTGACTTTCCTGACTTTATTCAAGATAATTGCCCCATACAGCACGGGTCACTTGGGAATGGTTTACTCTACAGCTACATCCAGGCATAAATGTAATGATGTAATGCCATCGCCTGAAATTCGAACCCGATTGAGAATCTTTGGGGTTTAATGGTTCAACAGTGGGATCATCACCATGAAAGAACCAAAGAAGCAATTCAAGCAATAGATACTGCAATGAAATATGGGAGGAAATGCGGGGAACTGACATAATTATCAACGTCTTCTCAGCTTATTGAGAGACAGGCTACAAACTGTTGTAGACGCACTGTGGTTGCACGCATTATAATCCCTCAGTCTTATGTTTTATGTTTATAATAAATTATATAATAAATCTTGAATTTTATTTAAGATGGATTTATGAACCGTACTGTCTTCTCGAAGATCTCACGGTTCGAAATAAAGGCCATACGATAAATAAAGAATAATATAGAACTAATAAATAAAGTTGTAAGCTTTTATTAGCAGGGCAAAATATTTATGTTGAATCTTTTTCTAAATAAATAAAAAAAGTACAAAATATTTATTTACCAAAATAACGCTCAATAATTATTTATGCTCTAAAAATTACGGGTGTTTAAAAAAACACAAAAAAAAACACTTGCTCTTGCCTGAGATTCGAACCTGAGACCTGTGCTTTAGAGAGCAAGCGATTACTAATTACACCACAATGTACTTGGCTTAGTGGTTGAAATTAAGCTACTTATTTGTGGCTTGCAACTTTGACTTTTTGTGTCGAGTCGTGATAAAATTTAGCCCTTATTTAGTTAAGTGAAATCTGTCAAAACTGCGCAACAGAAACAGAGATATGCAATGACAAGTCTACACTCTTTTGCGTGAATGTCATAACAATCTGTTCTAAATTTAAATGGTTGACAACCTAATTATCACGTGCGCAACTCTGGCTTATTCTGGTTAATTTGACAAAGAAGGTCTGTCACATATTCAAATTCTAAGTTACAGCAATCATTAAAAAAAACGAGGTCAGTGACCTGTCACAGTAAAGTGAGATAGTGTGTGTAAAAAGTAATTGTGTTTGTTACTGGGGAGAATTACGATAATGTTGCGCCGCCTAGCGGATTTTTTGTGTCGCATTTGTAGTTTCGCTGCAATAAGAAAGCCTTAAACACAGGAACCAAATAATCTATTATTGAAATCCATTTAATCCGATAATTTAGTTTCTTATGGAGAGATATTTTGATTTAATTGATTGCGATGTTGCGTGTTGATCGAACATAACGAGTAGGCTTGTTATCTTCGTTATATAAATTACATATTTACTGCTCGATTTATCGATTTTAGATAGTCATGCTACTTAACTTATTAGTGCAGTTAATGTTATACTATCCTAAGTAATTAATAAGTAAGAGTATTATACTTATAGTAACTAGTCCATTAAGCGTGCACGAACTCATAACTGACGGACTTCCAAATTGAGACTTATGCCAATGAGTTTTTTGGAACCACAGTTCATAAAATTGTTCTGTGCTTGTAACTTATGAACGAGGGCCTGTAGCATGATGTCTTGTAATGTAACTTGTATTACAAGCGAAATTCTCTTTCCAATAAGGGGTTGAACAAGTTTTTCCGGTCGTATTACAAGATAGAAGTAATTAATCAATAGGCCCGAGATATTGGGTTGATAATATCATAAAGAATCCACCGAAGGTCTGCGAAGAAATTCAAACTCGTCCCCAATCTGCAATAGGCTAGTGTGAATCCAACCTCCTAGCCGGAATGATGAACCTGGACGATGATGTGCCTAATGTAAAATATGTAGTATAGTATAGCGTGTGCCCACAAAACAAGTGCAATCGTAAGCGGTGGCACATAGTATGGAAAGTTTGACGAGTTTATATGGATGACAGCTGCCGGCGCCATATTTAACATTGATCGGTGTGTAATCGTAAGTTGATGCAACACGACCCATAGGTATAGGTAAATGATATTATTTAAGAAGTCCAACATTTTATAAAATTGTCAATAGCCTTTGAACCTTCTGGCATGTACAGTACGGTAGCTTTTTGGACGGACTAATTTGATACAACTCGGTCAGTTCAAATCATTTTAAGTATAAAGTATACACTGAGCGAAAAAAAAAACTAATTATTAGTAAGTTGTTGTGAATCTCAAGACAAGGAAATTATATACTAACGGGTTACAAAACAGTTTAGTTGTTACAAGGGCAAATTTTTTTGTATTAGTAAATAACTACTATTATCAAAAACTGGTTTGTAACCGTTAGTATAATAATCTCCTTGTTCTGGGATTCACTAAAACTTACTAATATAATTAGTATTTTTTTCGCTCAGTGTACTAATGTTTGTAACGGTGTGAGACGCGGCCTGGCGCCTTGCGCGTGAATCGTTAGATTAGACGAGTGGCCGGACGAGAGCGATTTGTGCGGGTTAAAGACCTCACACAAAAACATTAAGACGCGAGGGACAAGGGCGATGCTATTTCTAAACAAGGGGTCTATTTTGCTTTTTTGTCATTAGTTAATTTTTTTTCCAATATTTTGCCAGAGCATTAAAATTTACCGAAAGCTACAAAAGCCATGATAGTACAACTCAGAAATCTCATTAATCCTTATATTTATGTCATCCTGGGTCGCGATTGCAGTGGAAAAAGTGTGTGTTCGGATATCCCTACGACATTCCGGAAACGTCACATCTTAAATCTCGAATTGCAGCTCACGGACAGTAATTGTACGAACTGCCTTAAATTCTAATAGATTTATGGAATGTTTTACTGCTTTATTAAATAAAAAAACAATCGTACTTACTTAGTCATACCACAGATCAAATCATAGTTACTCCGCTGGCTCAGCGACCCAAAGTGTGTCTTGGCCACCAATACGAGAGCACAAAAATAAATATAAAAAAAAACAATGTCGTCGAGTATTAAATTACCAGTATGAAAATATTACCATCTACCATATCTTTAAGCAGACGGTACCCTGAACGGACAATTGTCACTGTTGAGCTAAAATTACTTTTTTCTCAGCAGTTAAGAGCAAAAACTGCTTTTGTTTGTTCCGTCGTCTAAGCCAGGAAGCGATTTAGATCCAATATTAACGGGTTGGTCATTAAATAGATTATAAATGACTTACGGTTAAGTTTCATCTTGGGAAATGTTCATATCGTAGAATAACAAAAGGTCCACCGCTTAAGAGGAGGGGTAGGGCAAGCTCTCTCCATACAAACTTTGTGCAGGATTTACTTCGTTTGTGTTTGCATTAAAGTTATGATTTTTGGTCAGTATGCTTATTTTTCTCATAGCTATTTCGTGATGTAAATTTATGTGTATTAATTTTTTTTTAATTTTTTAATTTTGAATTTATTGAAATATTTGAAAATTTTCACATCACGATCTTCGCATATCTAATATTTACAACCAAAAAAAATATTATATTTGTTAGTGCCAAAACCGACGAATAAAACGTGCACAAAGTTTGTATGGGGAAGGCCTTGCCCTACCCTGCGCCTTAAGAGGAGTAGTAACGCCAAACGGTATATTGTGGCTCTGAAATGAGAGACCGAATAATTCTGACAAAAATATGTGAAGTTTAATGTCTTAAACCCGTCGTCTACCCGTCCCTGGGATCCCAGGGCAGATAACAAAAGAATGACATTGTATATTTTTTTCGCCGGGAGAGGAGGGCTTTAATCTGGATAGCTGAATATCTTGTAAATCATTTTTTAGTTAGACAACTACAGCACCACCTTTTACTGACTGGCGTACAAGTACTTATTTGACAACAAATACAACAACATGTCTTGAATCGATAAATGTTGTGGTTAAGTCGACATTATTTACCTTTAGTCGTTTATCGAGCTCTTATCGACTAAGTATCATAGCTGCCTGTAGTGGTCTGAGTGCATGTTTTTTAGTCTACTCAATATTAAGTTACCAAAGGCCAAAAGGTAGTTACAGTTGCAAAACTAAACAGTATGATGGCATTAGGCGCATAGGTATTTTGATCGGTTATAAATTATTCATGACTTCAATTGGGCTAGGGTCAGTATTGCAATGCGTTTGGCATTCAGAACACGCGCATGTATTCATAAAACATTGTCAACTGCGAAATTCCAGCATAACTTGGCCCTAAGACTCGTAGTAATTATGTAGTATTGCAGGTGAGTCTTAAACTGGTGGTCTTCTAGCGCTATTAAACTGATTAGCGTGAAAAACAGCCCTGAACACATCATAATGACGGCATGTCATCATAGCGCGGTCTGACAACAAAAACGTTTAAATTGCATGAAGACTTACAAGAGAAAAATACTTTAAAACGGGGGGAATAAGATTAAAATTGCAAAGAGAGAAAATCTTAAGGGCGTTTTGATTTGATGGCTGCGTTAAGCCATTGTAATTGAACTGGGATTAAAAATACCATTGTATATGTTAATCTCCAAATAATTCTTAAACAAGTTTGGTTCATTGTTGCTCCATGCATTTAATGCATTTGTGATAATTATGCCGCGAAAGGTCGAAGTACTGGTCAAACTAGAACGATTATTTTGTTTGACGTGACAATCTATTAAATGTTCAGAAGGTTAAGACGAGCGTGTTTTTTTTTTACATAATTAGGTACACGTTTGAAACTAGACGACTTTACCCTTTCAACATAGCTTTGCCCATCACGTCACATTTTTTGATTTTTTTAAATGTAATCTATGTTTGTTCAGGTGGAATCTTGGAACCAGTTAGGTATTACCACTTTTGAGTTTTTAAAAACCATCTGAGACATAGAATATAGCGTCTTAAAATCTAAAAAAAATATATGTGTTACATAAGGATCTTGTCTAGTCAAATTAGCAGCCAGTTACATGACCTGACCTGATGAATTTCACTCGATAGAAAAAAATTGCGAAGTTACCCCTTTTTGGAATGTATTTTCAATACTACGGCTATATTACTGACATTTAACATTAAATTTTTGTACTCCATTAAAGATCCTAAATAGTTATAGACAAATTCGCTGGATTTGCTTTGGTAAAATGATTGGATTAATGACTATACCTAAATATTTACGAAACCACGTGCAGAGCTTGCGTAGAGAGCGGGATGGTTAATTGTAAACTCACGCGTGTTAGAGCGGGACATTTGCGTTGGGGATACCTCCCCTTAATGTACGATAACCCGGGCGGACCAAGGAGAAATGCAATAATGTGTAGGTAAAGTATAAATGAAATTATTTGTAATTAAATTATAAATGGATTACTGTATTATGAAAATGTCTGAATGGCTATTTTATTTTATTTTATTTTTTATAACCGGGGCCATGAAGTAAAAACATGGATTAAATTAACAGACAACATACGTTTCCAAAACAGTTTTATTATAAAATATAAAAACTACTTACATCAAAACATTTATAAAATTTTAATATATTCTTTCACCTAACCAAAACAAATAATCTTCTCAATATACCATATATTTCACCTATAGATATTAATAAAATATAAATTCGTGAGTATTCACTATTTTGTGTTTAAAATTTGTGATTTTGTGATGATGTTTTGAAGTGGCGTCATCCAAAGGATGATAAATAATGGGAAATGCATTGATGAAATGAATTTTCTTTTTAAGCCCTTATATTCTAGTGAGTATAATGTTCATCTAAAGTACATTAAAGTATTTATTATATTCATAATTTTGTTTATACTCTATAGCGTTTTCGTAATGGACGAACTCTCGAGATCACGACATTCCCTCTCCCTAACTCGTATCACAATGTCTGAAACAGATAAAAGGTAAAAGTAAAAAACAAACAAACAACAAATTATATTAGGTTGATGCAGAACATTTTATAGGAATATCGGAAGAATATCATATCCGTAATCTAAATCATGGTGTGCAGCGGTGAGAAAAACGTCATTGACAAGTGACCCTCTCCCCGCTACCGGCCCACTACCATGGGAGTGTCACGAAAGGATTTGCCAAGCTATAAAAATGCAATTTAAATTACCTTTCTTTACTAGTGACATCTATCATCATGTCATGTTACTTTCAATATAAAGTTTCACGCCATCTAACGGACCAATTATGCACTACCTTACCAACGCAAACTCACTATTGCCTACAGCGCCATCTCTGCTAGTTTAGTGTAACTCACAAACCTGTCGCTAGGTGGCGCTAGTGTGTCCGCCGCGCTTCCCGCTCGGCCTTCTCTTGCAGCTTGAGTTCGTTGATCGTAGTGACGCTTCCGAATAATACTTTCGCTGTCATTTGCTGTGAACATGATATTATTGCCACTGAGTATACAGACAAATCAAGGAATAGTAAACCTTATTTTAATTTTAAGAGAGAATTTGTCGGTACTTGATGAATATACGTGGGTTTATGCTCCAATAGCATAGAGGTTTTGTATGTATGTGTAGTTTAATGTATGGATAGTCACGGTATGACATATATTAAAGTTGATAGCAGCCGTCATATTTGGGCTGTAGTACGAGTATTTTAATAGACCAAGGTCCGGTTTTCATGGCGATCCGTTAGACTTTAAATAAGTAGTAGTAGGTAGTGGGAAACCTAGATATGTAAAGATTTTGAGGATTTTATAATAAAGCTTGATCTGAATGGGCCACATTACTCGAAATACCTATTCCCTAATTTTGTAATACATACCCACAAAACTCATCATGTACCTACCTATTTCGTTTATACGTAATTATTGGGGAAAATAAAGTGGTTCAATCCCATTGAAATGCATACTAAATTTAAGTACAATATTAAGACTTTCAAGGTTGTCAGATAAGAATATGACCCAGAATGGCCACAAAATCATAGCGACATGACATCTTTTACAATACCGGACGAAATTTCCAATATCGAAGAATACCTTTTGGGTTAGACAATTTTTCTTAACACTGACAGCACACGTCTGGGTAAGTAATACGTCGTAAACGAGGGTTCCTTAGGCACCAGAAATTACCTCGAACTAACCTTCACTGTAACACGGAGTTAACAAATATTGTATTGCTAAAGATAACCTAAAACTGTCACAAGTAAAAATAAACAGTAGGACAACTCTTCTTCTTTGTTTGTTCGAAAATATCTCTAATGGTTTCAGTTAAATTGACAATAGGGGTCACGATAACGCACGAGAAATTCAGTACTTTAGACTATCTGTCTTCAACACTTCATACTTTTTTGCGTTGAGCCTCCTTTTTGTGCTAAACAAGACAAGCTTTCGTAATTTTTCGTGTCATATTAGGTCTACTTCATTCTGCATCTCTACAACAATGCCGTGATGTATTAATAATTAGTCGGGGTTGATATCAAACTTATTATTTTATCGTATCGCAATTATATCGAACCGTGAAATTTTCGAGAAGACAAGTATAGCTTGGACAGCCGCGTAAGGCTAAATAGCCATAAAACTTGAAGCAATAAAACGAATTGTGCAACAATAGCACTTCTTATTTCGAATAGTCACAAGTCGTAACACGAACTTTTGATATGGGAACTACGCCTAGTTTCTTTAAAGCTTTAAATACATGGTGTGTTCCGTAAACAGAGATTATCTCAACAACTACCGTCAAAATATTTTTTTAATACAGTTGCTCAAAAAGTGGTACTTTATGTAGCTGTATATCGTGCGCAAAGTTGGATTTCTCGCACTAGTGCTTTTTACTTTTCCAACTTTTTTAAATTTACTGTTGACCCAAGCCAAAGGGTTTTAGGTTCAGTCACTTTACTTATTTATTTAATAAAGCAAAGGGCATTAAAAGTAACCTTCTATAAAATTTAAAACATTAAAAATGCATATTAAACAAGTTAAATGGTTATCAAATATTAAAACATCTAAAACTGTATTCAAAAAGTTGACTGATTGAGTAAATTAATGACAGGAAACAGTATTATGCGAGACCTCTAATTAATAGAGTATTATGGAAGACCGTCGCGCCGGATGTGAATGAACGCTTGTCTTTTTTCGCCAAAAAATACATTTAGTTACTTAAAAATCAAATAGAAATTAATTATAAAATGAAAAATAATGATGTATTAATATTTAAATATAATTAAACTACCATGTGACATAAAATCTCCTCCAAAATAGTATTTGATTTGGCTGAATGCTGACAACCATGGCCTGTTAAAAAAAGTCAATCAATTAAAAGTTAAACCGACTTTTTAATTCCCGCTTCTTTGTACATGATTTCAAGATTTAATTTTGTAGTGAGTTGAATTGTTTTAATAATATTTTTGTGATATGTGTGATTTATGCGATTGTTATATAAAGTGTATGTCTGTATGTAAACTACGCCAGATAGACCAGCTTAAAGCCCACAATGGCAAGTAAAAGTATTGTGTTTTATATCTTTTAATTACTGTTTTATTTTAGTTTCTTTGATATTTTTTCGCAACTGTATTAAAAAACGTCGTTTGATACACGTGCGAAAGTGTCATTTTCACTCGTCCCGTGTCTTGTCCCTCGCCCGTCGGCTCGGGCCAAGACAACTCGGGACTCGTGCAAAATGACATACCTTCCGCACTAGCATCAAAATGTACTATTTTGTCGTCGTACAATTTTTATTGGTATCATTTCACATTGAACTTTAGTGCGAACTTTACGTTAGCTTATGCTGTGTGTAAAAATAAAAAAATAAAAATAATATGTTTATTCATTAGAGTGTTTAAAATTTATTTATTTATTTATTTATTTATTTTAACCAACTTACACTTACAGCATAGGTATTGCCAAACATGAAAGTTATAGGTTATAGTATCATAATAATATTACAGTTACGTATTACTTAAATTAAATTAAAATTAACATTATGATTGGGTACTGTGAACACATTTAGTATTGAATTGAGGTAGGAGTGTTGATTGACTCCAGATACTGAGTGGCTGTGGCCAGGAATTTCGGCTCCGACTGCGAGAATATGTCCAAGGTAGAGTCATAAAGGAGAATATTGTTGATATGGTTCAATGCCTGATACAAAGGACTGGTGCTCAAAGACACCGTAGTGTTAGGAACCACAAATAGTGGCCGCTGTCGTGGACGAAGTGCACCTCTCGTAGGTAGCGGTACTTTAAGAGTTACAAATTGTAGTAAGGAGGGATTACTTATACTGCCGCGTATTAGTTTGAGGATATATTTTACCAGAGCAAGTTGTCTGCGCACTTCGAGGCTCTGGTAAGAGACCATTCCCAACACAAATAGAGTAGGGTACATATAAGGATAATAGCCATAGGCTTTAAAGTAAAGGTAACGCACGAATGTTTTCTGTACTTGTTCAATTAGAGTAACGTATTTTTGATGATGGGGATTCCATATAATACTATTACTTTCCAGCAGACTGCGAACATAGGCGTTATATAGTAAGGAAATGACATGGTGTTTATTGAACAATTTAGACTGCCGTAAAACGAACCCTAGGCATTTGCGCGCTCTGTTACAGATCTGCAATATGTTCTGCGTAAAGTTAAGTTGGTTATCAAAGCATGTGCCGAGATCTCGCATAGTTGCGACATTTTTTATAGCTTCCCCGTTTAACGTGTAGGATCGGCTGGCCGCTAGAGTCGCCTTCGAATACGAAATGACTGCACATTTGTCTGTGTTATGATGCAAACTATTCTTTAAACCCCATTGATGAATAGCATCTATGTCAGACTGGAGTTTGACGTAGTCAGATGTATTTTGGATGGATTTGGCCAGTTTGACATCATCAGCAAACATCAGTATAGCAGAATGTTGTATGAAATCGGGTAAGTCGTTAATAATTATTAAAAATAAAAGTGGACCCAGGCTGCTGCCTTGTCCTATGCCTGATGTTACTGTATAGGGAGCAGAATGGGCTTTCCGATAAATTACATACTGTGTTCGTCCATGGAAATAATCGGCAAACAAACTTAGTAACATTAACGAGAAGCCTGCGCCTGCCATTTTTTGCAATAGAATATCACAGTTTATCCGGTCAAATGCCTTTTGGAAATCTAGGTACACCACGTCAACCTGTTTTTTTTTATCAAGGTTGTGAGCTATTAGTGTAACTAGATTTAGTAAATTGGAAGTTGTGGACTTGTTCGGTAGGAATCCATGCTGAGTATCGGTAAACCACCCCCGTAGTTGCTGATATATTTTTTTATATAACACGGATTCGAAAACTTTCCCAAATACCGAGAGAACAGCTATTGGCCTATAATTTTTGATATCAGTTTTTGGGCCACTTTTATGAATTGGCAGCACCTTTGAAACTTTCCATAGCGCCGGATAGGTATTAGTTTTAATAGAGAGATTAAAAATGTGTGACAATGGTCTGATGAACATTTCGCAACAATCGCGTACTATATATTGGGGTATAGAGTCAGGACCCTGTGTGTTCTTCGGAGATAATCGTTTAATAGCGCTACGTATGTCATCATCAGAGATATGTTCGATCGTTAAGTGATGTGGTGAGATGTTCCAGTGACGCTGAGCTTTTAGTACATCTAGTGTTGGCGCGGTCGGCAAAAAGACATCACTGAAATATTTTGCAAATTCATCAGCTATTTGTTTGGGAGATAAATTTCCAAACGTAGATTGTTCATTATTTTGTCTACTGTTTTTTACGTAAGACCAGAAAGATGTAACGTCGTGTTTAATATTTGACTGAATGCGCTCGTTGTGCGCTTTGAAATCTCGATCCAAATATTTCGTTACCTGACGTCGATAATAGTAGAATAAAGCGTAGTACATCTGGTTATTACTTTGCTTATATTGCTTATGATAAAAAAATTTGAGACTATTTAATTTAATGGTTTCGTTTGATACCCATGTTGCATACTGCGCCTTTGGTACTCGGGGAACTTTAAATGGCACTGATTTAGCAATATTGTCATTAAGTATGCTATAGAAAGCACCAACGGCATCATTGACATTATTTTGTGTATAGGTATTATTCCAGCAAGTAGAGGCTATTTCAGAGTATAATCGAGGGAAATCAGCTTTAGAAAAATTTCTCTCGAGTACCGAATTGGTATCACATGTATTTTGAAAATCCGTTTTAATAGATGTTTGACATGTGTCAATTTTCATAGTAATATCTAATGGTAAATGGTGGATTTCATTGGGTACAATTCCTGGAAATATTTTTCTATAATTTTCTTCTGCCAAACCAGAATATATGGTTTGTTGGTAGACAAAGAAATCACCTATGCTCTAAATAGTCTATTGATTGTATGATTTGTTTGTGAATCCGCTGTTGAAGCTGCAGTAAGGTGCCCGGCGAAGGGAAATTGGATCGCGGCGCGCGCCAAATAAACGGCGCCCTATTAGGCCCCCCATTATCATTTATGGAGAACGGTTAAGGGGCAGCGGGGCCGGTTGTGGAATCCATGTTCAAAATCTTGGAAATCTTGGATGGCATCTTGGTGATCTCACACGCTAATGGACTAACTATTTATTTACTTATTTAATCTTTATTGCACAAAAGAAGTCCTTATCGCACAAAAGGCGGATTTAATGCCGTACATGGCATTCCCTACCAGTCAACCTAAGGCGAAGCAGAAAAATTGTTGGCGGTGCAACTTACAACTAAAAGAAACTCAATATAAATAACTAACTACTAATAACTATGGTTTAAAACACTCCTTGTTATAGTACCTTATTAATCTCACGAGCGCGGGTCGGCCATTATTGTAGTTGTGACACATACGAACACATACGCAACGTGATCTCGTAGTCTTACGCTGACGCGTACATAGAAAACGTGTACCTATGTAATGTATAGCTCAACATACAACCATGGCTCACCGGCGCTCGTGCGATATATATAAAAGTATTCTACGAGTAGCTTGGTGATAACTGATAAATAACTTCATTTTCTGAACTTTGACTGTTCTTGTCTGTTTTAAGGTATGTGATTCTGTTTAGGGTTCCGTAACTCAATGCGGAGTTGTGAAAAAATCAAACTCATAGTATGCCGCAAAAAATGTATTTTAAACACTCTCAAGGGAACCAAAATTCTAGGTTATAGAACTATAAAAGTTAGCAGGTAAAATCGTCTTATATTACAAATACAGGAAAAAGACAATAAAAAGTATTTGTATTGTATTGCACCTATACTTGATTTTTATTTATCCCTAATTAATACTGATTCTCGATATCATACAATATTCGAGAAAACAAAAGAAAACATAGATACCAGCGCGATTAATCGACTCAAATTGGACAGCGCAATCTAGCGGCAAATTGGAATTGTGGTTTTTCCGATGGACATTTTTTATTAATTTTGGTAAATTTCTTCCCCTTAACAGGCAAGCCAATGCCGCGATGGTTCGCTCCACATTTTATAATAAGTGCAATCTCGAGACGTCGCCGGCCACCGAGTCCGCACGCAACAGTTATCTTGAATTGCCACACCCTTGTCCGCGTACCGAGTAATTATGGCGATATATTGATTGAAAGAGTCGCGTGTATGTTTTTCGTTTATGACAAAACGGGATGCAACAATTTCCGGGAATGGCTTTTTTAGACAAATCTCGATAAATATCTGACTGTGTGCAGGTTTATTAAATTTTCTCTTGTCAGTACCTAGATGAGTACCTTGAATACCTACTTCGTCTTCGTATATATAACGCCAACAAGCTTATATTCCAAGGAGATAATTTCAACTTTTCTCGCACATTATTTATCGCATGGAATATAATAAACTGAGCGCAAGTTGCTTCCACTGGGGATTGAACCTAGGACCGCAATCTTGTTATGTTACACAGTATTGTGACAGTACCGAAATTTTAATTGAAGTATAGACAAATTAACGAGGGCTCGGAATTGCATATGTAGTACCTATACCTTGTTTTTTTTAAAGATTAGAAATTAGGTACCTAGGTAAACAAAGAAGCAGTGGTCGTAAATACACACATATTGAATTCGCCCCAAATACACACGCATTAAAACCCTAACATTACCTTTTAATATCTTACAATATTTGCCTTTTTAGGTTATTTATTGTACAACGTTTAGATGAATAAACCGAAACGTAATTTAAATAATAAATTGATGCCTTATCATTTAAAAATCTATAGGTAATGTATATAAACCATATTTTAATTTTTTTATATCAATATATAATTTAAGGCATGAAATAACGATTTTAATATTCATATTAAGGACGAATAGACTGTATATGTAAGTAGGTACAGTGTGACAGATCCAGTCAAAATTATTGAAGAAATTACAGAAATACAGAAGTATGATGACCGCTTTAGCTTAGTTGGTAGTGACCGTGCCTACGAAGCTGGAGGTCCCCGGTTCGAATTCCGGCCGGGGCATTTATTTGTGTGATGAGCACGAATATTTGTTCTTGGGTCTTGGATGTTTTCTATGTTTTTAAGTATTTATTTATCTATATATGTATGTATATCGTCGCTTAGTACCCATGGTACAAGCTTTGCTTAGTTTGGGACTAGGTTGATTTGTTTAAGATTGTCCACAAATATTTATTTATTTATTTTTATGCAATAAAATGAGACTTGACACCGACCTTGTCATACTGATATAATATTTTTACTGTGATCGTAACAAAGATTCTGTGGCGTTGCAGTTGCTAACCGTAATTACATGCGTAATTAGATCACTCTAGTCACTAATCTAATTAGGTAATTACGTTACACTAGACTCCTGTCTTCTATGCATTTAGTCAGGGAGATTGTGTACCATGTACCTACCCTTTTTAATTGTAACTATATTCGTAAGTGTCAAAACTTTTTCGGCTGCTGTCTATGGCAGCAGTCGTTAAGCCAAGTTGGAGGCCTTCGGGCGGCTTGAAAACTTCTAACAGTCAAGTTGCCCACTCACTTGACAAAGGGGGGTCGAAGTTGCACCACGTCCGTAGGGAAAGTACCCACCGCTACCCTACACGTGACCCCTGGGTGGTTCTAAAGGTGCAACAAAAACTGGCAACCGTACTGTCTTCTCGAAGATCTCACGGTTCGAAATAAATGCCATACGATAAATAAATAAATAAGTGTCACAACTACAACTAAAAGTACTGTAGGTATCTTATGTCAAAAAATGTACGGAGTTAGTATAGTCTGATCTGACGGATCTTTGTCAAAGCGGACTAATCCGAACGAGCGAGCGGATAATATATAAGGCGAAGGGGTTGATATGGGAGGTTATTTTACGTTGAAAGTACCTGATAGTTCCCAGTAGTGCCAATAGCGGGGGGTCCGTACCCCCTCCCGTACCCCTGCGCCCCGCCGTGGTACAGGGTGTTGTTGTTCGCGTCCCTCGTCGTCGTCGCGGTGTACGTCGTCTTGCAGTTTTGGGACATCCTGTAGCCTGGAATTGGTTAAGGGTGTCATGTTAACATGGATGTTTTCTATGTATTTAAGTATCTATTTATCTATATAAGTATGTTTATCGTCGCTTAGTACCCATAGTAGTACAAGCTTTGCTTAGTTTGGGACTAGGTTGATTTGTGTAAGATTGTCCACAACTATTTATGTTTATATTTTATTTATGAGGTATGTTGTGTCATAAGAGTATTGTTGTTTGTAGCTTAGGTAAGTAAAACAATTTTAACTACGCCGTTCGTATCTTGCATTATGCTTGAAAAGCGACTTTGGCCTATTTTGCATATTTATCGACCGAAATAGCAACAAATCTTCAAAAGTATTCTAACGAAAGTATTCTTCCGGTATTCGCGGCGGCGGTATTTCAACAAAAATATTTTCACTTGTTTTGCTCCACAAGCCAGTAAGGACAGTCCAGTGCAAAAGTGCTTTCTCTAATAGGTATAATTTTGTCTAATTTCGTTTCGGTCGATACCGAAAATTTTATCGAAGATAAATTTTAATTATGGATAAAAGTTTTGTCATCGATACTAATTCATTGTCAAATGTGATGTTATTTATTGAATCCATAAAATATCCGTTGGCCAAATGAAAGAATTAAAAGATTTGAAAAATAAGTACATAAATCTAGCGGCCTTTTGTCCATCGAGACACAATTTCTTCTTTTGCTTCGGTTTCGGCCAAGCGTATACCAGATTTTGACCGAAACTGGCCGAAACAGAATCAGTCTTCAGTCGGACACCAAAACATGTATATCAATGCAATTTGTTTTGTTAATATCTAAATACTTGCAGATTTGACAGGGAAGTCGGTACCTACTACTGCAGACCATGACCTTAGTTTTAACAACAACGGGAAAAGGTCAGTTTGAAAGTTCACGTGCATATTTATTATTACAGTCAGCAGCGTAAGAATTATGTAGGTATGTCTTACGGCCCGGCCACGGCTTCAAGCGGCGGCGACAGTGGCGGCGGTTTTCCTAATACATTGCGTGTGATCTTAACTGACCGTAGTGCGATGCGCGTCTCGACCGTGCAATGAACAGGTAAAACGCTTGCCGCATCGCAATTCACGCAGTCGTGCTTGGGCTGTTAGGTTTTTGTGCTTAAGTAAGGTTAGGTAGGTTAGGTTCTATTCCGTACAATTATCAAGTGGCGATTGTACATTGTTATCAAAAGCTAATGAAATTACAGTTTTCAATAACACACTAAAGCCATAATTATTATAATGAAGTGATTAAAAATTCACCACGAGGGATTACCACGAGAACTCAGTTGGTTCAGAGGTCATGGGTTTAAATTCCAATTTTTCAAATTGACTGGAAATTTTAGGTTCTTCTCAGATTCAGGTTCTCATGTAGATAACAAGTCAATTTTAAACGCTCATCTAACCCGTCGTCTACCAGTCCCTGGGATCCCAGGGCAGATAACAAAAGAATGGCATTCTATATTTTTTTCGCAGGGAGAGGACGGCTAGCTATTTGCCATAGACTCTTATGTATTGAATTGGCAGATGTCAAAAATTATTTCTTATCTACCGAGGACTACAGAAGAACGCAAGAGGCTGACACACCAAACGGTATTTTACAGTTGAACAAGAGATTAACAAGATAAACTTGAAAAAGAAACAAGCCAAATTGAAACCTCATAATCCTCAAGGCTTAACTATAAAAACTTTGGCCGTATCAACAATATGGCATTAAAAAAGCATAAAAAGTAATGCCGTTGGTCGGACTAATTAAAAAAAAACTGGCTCTGCCGAAAGTATACTTAAGATTGAGTTGGCAGAGTTGCGTCAAAGTAATCTGAACAATAATCTGCTTAATTTTGTATGTTGTAAGATTGAAAATCCAATAAAAGTTTTATAAAATATCGGCGAGCACAAAAGATCTCATCTATACGGTGATACAGTTAGTAACTGTAACGCGAGATGGACAAGACAATTGGTGCACGCGAGAGCTTGCAGCGTTTTAATGCACTTTTGATTTTTATAATTCGGTTGGTTCAGTTACCGTTATTTATAAATTGACTGTTTTAATTTGATTCTCAGCAGTAGTCTTGTTATTTTCTGTTCTGCTTTACCGATAGCATCTCCTCTTCAATTTAAGAGTTTACTACTCTTGTCGGCGGAGCAATCGCCAGCCGTTTCTGTCTTCTGCTATCTCCTTCACTCTCTGAGGCGATATATCGATTGAAAGAGACACCCTTTGTTTTTCGCTCACGACAAAACGGGATGCAACCCTCTCCGAGAATGGCTTTTTAGACAAATCTCGTTAAATATCTGGCTGTGTGCAGGTTTATTAAATTTCCTCTTGTCAGTACCTAGATGAGGTAAAATACCATCATATTAACTTAATCGTGTCTTTTAATAATGCGTTGTTTTAGTAGGCTGAGGAATAAAGGAAAATATAGACTCAACTTTGGATTTATTTTCTATCGAGAAAATTTTAAGCAATCATGTTGCGCTATTGTCAGTACGACAATCATATAGTCAAGTATCATATATCTGAAAATCAGCTCCTACTGATTGCTAAGTCTGGGCAGGACAGCGTTTTAAAGTCTCCAAATTTCTCAGTGTAGCGCCTTAAACTTCTCTTTTATTTGCCAAAGTAGTTTCTTATTGGCCTTTCTCTTCCTTTCTTTCCTTCAATCTTCCCTTCTGTAATGGTCTTAAGGAAAATATCATGCCTGATGACCCATTATTGTTCCTCTCCGATTCTCTATTGCTGTTAGCATACTGACGCCTATATTTCCTTACTTATCAATACGCTGTTACTGTATAAAATTTGCAAAGTAGTATTATGTTACGGAGAAGGTAAGTAATGCACGGTATCAAACCGCATCCGCGCCAATCAGAAAACACTCATTAATGTAGACGCGAAATAAAGATTCGATCCGACCCAGGTCGGGCCTAGTTGAGTTTCTTGCTGGACTCTTCTCAGCTAGGCGACGTTTAGTCAACCAGCGACAAAACTCCCAGTAGCTCGATTCCACTGACACCTCAGATTCGGTTGAAACCGCTCAGCCAATCTCACTGGAGCGCCAACTCTTAGAGTATTCCAGTGTTTAAGTCGCCCGCGAGGTCGTGTCGGTTGTTTCCCCTGGATTTCCCTTTCCCCAGGCCACTCTCTAACCGCGCACTTCTATCGCTTTATTGGGCCCCGCCTATAAAGCCTCAGGCCGGGTTTTATACAGGTCGAAAAAGTTTCGACGCCCCGCGAAGAAAATATGTGTTTTATTTGAACCCATGTCTCTCCTACATTGTTTCATAATGGTCATTTTATCTTGAAAAAAAATCGTTCATTAATATAATAACAAGCAGTTAAATATTGAATGGACAAGAATGTAAAACCGATCCTAAATTTTCACGGTCGTAAAAATTGCAAACTGCGGCGATTGCACTTAGTAACAAAAACCTCCTTGAAAAGGTCCGCTTACGAATTTAATGTGTACCAATTATACAAGTATTTTTTGCCCCATTTTGCTGTCAAATTATGCAATTTTCAGCTTTGTATTGTTAATAATAGGGTGTCGTGTGAAGGCAGTGATTAAATTGGTATCCAGTTGTGACGAGAATATTTCGGAATTTTACCGCATTGCCGCTTTTTCAATGATCTACATACGCTACAAGAATGATCTTGAGATCTTATCGATCGAGTTCGATGAATCTTGTTCGGATTTATTTCACCTTTGTTCAAAGTTCTGTGGTCCAGTTGTTACTCGTTATATTGCCCACAGTGCAGTGATATTTTGTTCATTGATTCTGATTTAGGATACCAACTGATTCCAATAATATATCCCTAGTGAAGATTGGAGTAGAAAAGGAAGTAGTGATTATTGGAAAAACAGTGTAGGTTAAGGCGACTTCCTGATTTGTCGGTGCGGAGGCGGTACGATATGAGAAAACTGTCAAATGTCAGTCGACTCAGTACCGCTTTTTACTGCGCCCCTACATTTAAATGAGTGTTTCCTGACTGGCGCGGGATGAGCGGTAGCGGGGAGATGTGAAGGCAGTACTGGTCCGCTTCTGCGCATGATATTACTACTGCATTCCATCAACTGAGAACCTTTTCGACGTCAGTAAGTTTACGTCAAAGAAGAAAATGTCACATATCGCTCCCGCCCCGCCAAGTCAGGAAGTCGCCTAAGACGCCATTGCAGGAAGTTTTCCGCGAGCTGTCACCGACAAGGCTCTCCAGTGCTTAAGGAAAACCGCAATTAAGTTAGCTCTAAATGCAAATTACTTGCTTACTAATGAAATATTACGATGCAACTTACAGGGAAATTAACCCACTTATTAAACTAATCCCTTGTTTGAATTTGTGACTAAAAAGTAAACGGGATAAACCTGCATCATTCAGTTAGATCTTAGGCTGGTTTTCCACTAGAGCTATGCTATGCTATGTTTTCATACATTTGACACGTAGCTCAAGCTGGAGCTATGTGTCAAGTGTATGGAAACATGCATAGCATAGCTCTAGTGGAAAACCAGCCTTACGATTGTTTTCTTAAAAGGGGAAGGCCTATACAACAAATACTAAAAACAGAATAAAATAAATATCTAAGGGGGCTCCCATACAACAAACGTTTTTTTTGCCGTTTTTAAAGATAATAGGAATGGGACGGAACCCTTCGTGCGCGAGTCCGACTCGAACTTGCCCGGTTTTTTTTTATTAGGTAAAAATTAGCCCACATTCTATCCTTACACAAAAAAATCACGGCGATCCATTGCTCCTGTAAAGAAGGCAAGCAGCAAAACTGACAAACACACTTTTGAGTTTAATAATAATTGGGCAATGTTCGACTATTTAATAATAAGTACGTAAATATTTTTAGTTTCGATTATAAGTAGAAACATAATTATACTATTAAACAATGATAGAAAAAATAAGGCCCCGTGTGGTGCAGGGTTAGAAATGTTAGAATAGCACCACCCCCTTTCTTCTTGTGGGTGTCGTAAGATTTGAAGAAGAGACTATGGGAACCGGGTTTGAAGAGTGTTTGCGGGTGATGGACTGGTGCCCGTCATTTTCAAAATCATGTTCAAGATCTCGAAGAGGCTTAGAGACTCCACCGGTGACCGAAGAGCTGGCAGCTATCTCGCACAAAGAATTAGTTTAGCTATTCAGCGAGGGAATGCTGCCAGCGTCTTCGGTACAATGCCGCAGGGGCCATTTTTAGATTTAGTTATAATTTTTAATTTTATAGTTAATAGATGTATGTAAGTATTAGTATGTAGGTATTTTTTATTGCATTTTTGTTTCTTTATTGTAAAATGTATATTATATATGGATAAATAAACACCTTACAATTCTTTAAGTATCCACTTACCGAATATACTGAATATAGGCTTCACAAGTCGAAATCAATTTATTAGGTAAACAATCTAAAAGTTTCGTCACAAGTTACTATACACGAAACAACACTTTCATCTAAGTCTGTACGTATAAACCACTCTTTTTTTTCATCCGATTGACACTTTCCTTTTATTTTGATTATTATTCTCTAAAACGTTTTAGTATAACTTTAATTATTAGTCTGTATTGTATACAAACTAGACTGTGGTTTAAACTGGTTTTTTACTTCAGGTGTACGAGTATATCCAGGTAAGAATATGGTCACGATTAATCACTGTCAATATCTTGTTACAAAACTAACCTATGACTACGGTCCTTTTTCTAGAAGTATACTGCTCAAAATGGACCTAAAAAGAGCACCCTCCCTCGCTGGACTGGTATGGAACGGACCAACTTCCGCTTATATCCGAACAGAAGCGAGACTAACGGCTCCTGACCACATCCGGGTTCATATTCGCGGACACCGCTAGTTTGGTGCGAAATAACACATGTAGACCTTAATAACACGTCAACACTAGACATTAGCTAGTTCGCAAATGACTCGAATGAAGTACGGTCAACCAATTTGATGTCTGGGCCACTTCATACCGTGTCACAGTGACATTGATATCAGATCTCTAACGACTTTTCGACGACGAAAATCAATATGACAGCCTGGGAAGGGCTGGAAAGACGCTGAAGAATGTGACTGCGGATGTCCGAAGCAAACAGTACACCACATCGTGTTCGAATGCCCTCTCACCAAATACAACGGGCAACCCTCGGACTTTAAAGACCTCACGAGCGACGCAGTAGTTTACTTAAAAAATTGTAAATTTAAGTTGTAACTTGTAACCAGTGTTTTATTCGCCATACGATAAATAAATAAATAAACAGCCGCTAGAGATCTCATATTTTAATGTTACTGTGACAAGGTACGAACTGGCCCAAAAATCAAATTGGTTGACCGTACATATATCCATTTCATGCTATTTCTTTTTAGGGTTCCGTACCCGGAATTTAGTTATAATGTTACTATTCCGTATATTATACCAACAAATACTAATATGTATTATACCTATTGATAAATAAGATTTTTTCTTTCATCATCATCATCATCATCAGCCTATATAAGTACGTCCCACTGCTGGGCACAGGCCTCCTCTCATAGATGAGAGGGATTGGGCAGTAGTCCCCACGCTGGCCCAGAGCGGGTTGGGGACTTCACATACAACTTTGAATTTCTTCGCGGATGTATGCAGGTTTCCTCACGATGTTTTCCTTCACCGAAAAGCTAACGGTAAATATCAAATGATATTTTATATTATTCCTGCCTATTATTATTCCTATTATTTGCCTTCCTATTATTTTTATTATTTTTTTTATATTTTTTCTTTGAAATTTCCATATTAGTCCTATAAAAACAAATTAAATTTTGCGGTTGGTTCGGAACTCTAAATGTGCGAAGTCCGACTCGCACTTGGCCGATTCTCATACCGCACGCGGAACGTGGGCGTCGCTGGGCCATGAGCGCTCCGACAATATTAGAGATAGGTACAGAAACTCAAGATATAAATAAATAAATAAATAAATATTTGTGGACAATCTTACAGAAATCAACCTAGTCCCAAACTAAGCAAAGCTTGTACTATGGGAACTAAGCGACGCTATACATACTTATATAGATAAATAGATACTTAAATACATAGAAAACATCCAAGACCCAAGAACAAATATTCGTGCTATTCACACCAATAAATGCCCCGGCCGGGATTCGAACCCGGGACCTCCAGCTTTGTAGGCAGGGTCACTACCAACTAAGCTAAAGCGGTCGTCAAATATCTTAAGCGGGTATCCGCTGTCCTGAAATCAGAATCCTGACTAGTGGAGGGGAGTGGAAGCATCTCGCTCTAACGTATAGGTCCGAACCCTTCTAAGTGTCCTGAATTCAGGACAGTGCATGCCCGCTTTAGGCTGCGTCCAATTAGGTATCGGTTTTATTCCAAGCGGCCTACGTATTACGGTTCCAGTCTGACGTCGCTTTGAGATATAATCCTATAAAGGGCTGACTGACTTTGAACTATTAGGCTAAGCCGATAACAGTCGATCGAGACAATGTCTGCTAGAGAGCCAGCAGTTGTGCTACGCTCAAAGGCAGATCTCAGTCGGCACTAATCGGGTACCTGTTACTAGTAAATGGTAACAACTTTTTGTAGTCATCAATCAGTTCCCGATTTTAAAGTGACCCCCTGAAGTGAAGTAATATTATATACAGGGTGGATTTTCTTTTTGGGTGAGTGAGGGCAGCTACCAGATCCCGTGCTGCTACGTGAAAATGGTCTTAGAAGACCTTCTCTCGATTTAAAATTAATGAAGATTGGCGTTTACAGATTTTGGAAAAAACATACAGGGTGCGAAAAAAAGGTCATTTTGACACACTTTTTTTTAATGCCAATCGATCCCATTTCTATCCAGGATCAAAAGCTTATATGGGACCAATAAAAAATTCCAGCTAGAAAAGCCACAAATCGAGGAAAAAGGTTCTCGTCAACCGATTGAGCTGAAATTTGGTATAATTTTGTAAGTTGGGTGACAATGCAATATTATGCAATATTATGGTACCATCGAACTGATCTGATGATGGCAAGAGAAGGTGGCCAAATGGCCATAGCAACTCGTAAACTACAAAAGTCGCACCCATCGTGTTCGGGCTCATTGGGGCCGTCTCCACGAGTAGTTGATGACTGTAAAAACAAAGTACAGTCGGCAATAAAAGCTTGTACCTAAAATGTTTTTTTTATCAGAAACTTATGTTTACTCCGAGAGACTGACGAGTTCAATGGTGAAAGATTGTTCAAGAAAAATATGAAAGAAAAGTAGTAAAACTAGCTCATAATTTGGATGGGGCTTGGTGGAAACTGTACCTACACCGTGTAATATTTAAAATTCTGATGGCAGTGCTTTATTACTGCAATTGTAATTTTTTTCTTATTTCTGGTGCTCGGCGCACTAAATATTTATTGTAATTTTATTTCTGTATAACTTTGATGATTGTAAATGCTATCATGATTGCTTGTTGTTTCTAAACTCGTGCTAAACCAATAGAAATCTCAGACTAAGGCGACTTCCTGATTTGTCGGTGCGGAGGCGGTACGATATGAGAAAACTGTCAAATGTCAGTGTCAACTGTCAGTCAAATCAGTACTACTTTTTACTGCGCCCTTACATTTAAATGAGCGCTTCCTGACTGGCGCGGGATGCGCGGTAGCGGGACGATGCGAAAAGGCAGTACTGGTCCGCTTCTGCGCATGATATTACTACTGCGCAAATGTAATACTGACAGTATTCCGTCAAGCGGGAATCTTTGCACCGTCAGTAAGTTTACGTCAAAGAAGAAAACGTCACATATCGATCCCGCCCCGCCAAGTCAGGAAGTCGCCTAAAGCTAAAATTACACCGTATCCTCTGAGATTATTAGAGTTTGCAACTTGTTATTATATGTGTAAAGTTAGTTATCCGGCAGTTTGGTACATCGAACGGATAACTTTGTGTTCATAGAGTAATCAACTATTATACGGGTTTAAGGTGAATGTTGCCTTCAAAGTATTGTCACGTTGGCTCGCTAATTTTGTCTCGATATGGTCTAGTCGCCTTGAATGGAAATTTACGAATACTGGCATGAAACTATTTTTTTTTAAATACTTATAATATAATAATCGTTTTTCACTTTATTTAAAAAAGTGAACTTCGAATTATAGGTGTACCGATTAACTGGTGTACTCGTATCGATCCTTCGAATATCACCTTTTACCAGATCCCGCAGAGGATTCGCCTTAAGGCATGTCTCTATTAGAACATAGTTGAAACAAACCGCTAGTCACGTATTCACAGAATCACAGTTAAGTGATCATTCGTGAACCTTATTGCAATGAGATAAGGTCCACCAACGGCAAGTGAGAGTCCTTATCAGTTGTTTGGACAATTAGACCAGCGATAAGCCGCCACAGCTGCCCCAATCACGCAGACGCAGCTCCATCATCACCAAGTAAGCCCATTCAATGTGCCCACTCTCTGCTCATCTTTGCGTGTTACTGCCCTCAGCAGTTAACGTCAGTTAAAAAACGCTCATATTGACACCTATCTTGACATTTCTCTATGTTACTTTGAAGACCAGCAGGGCTAGCACAGCTGCGGCTGCGACGCGACGCGAGTAGCGAAAAATCTCTTTCTAATTGGCACAGTTTGACTGAGACAGGAATCGCTGAGTCGCGCGAGATACCTACGACTTGACAACAAGTTGTGCTAGCCTACCAGGGCTATAAGAACTAATTTCATTTTTAAATTTATTATTTGGGTTTTACATTAAGAAATATCGTTTCAAATGTTACTCTTAAACAACCATTTTCAATCTAAAACAGTATTTTCCGCTTTTAAATTTATTTTATAAAACTATCTATACATATAATAAAGCAGAAGAGGGTCGAAAATCTGTACATTGAAGATATTAGTAAAAAAATCGATGGAGGGGTCTAAGAATCGATAACAGAACACGTTTCAACTGTTTTTAGAATTCGTGTCTGTTTGTCTGTTTGTCTGTCTGTTTATTTGTCTAACTATCACGCGAAAACTAGCGAATGGATTTTAATACAGCCTTCACTAATATGTTTATTGGATCTTCGGCCAGGTTATAGGCTATAAAAATCATACAGGTTAGGGATGAAAGGGGGTGAAAAGAGGGGTTAAACTTTGTATGAGAAGTCTTTCAGTTCATGATTTACAGGCTTGAAAGTTGGTAAGTATATACATGGACGCAAAGTACATAGAACCTCATTCAAACATTGTATAATAAACAGATAGTATTTGAAAAAATGGGGGGTGAAATAACAATACCTCTGCCTCTCAAGGCTATAGACGAAAATACAAAAGGCCCCTTAAACCATATTAACTGTTTGAAATGAGAGATCTAATTATGTTGGTCAGTCAGTCGCTATCAATATTCACAAACCTTACTACGCAACCTCGGTTTTTTTTTGTTTTCGATGGAGGGTACCTTACCTACGCAGAGCGGCGGGCTCTCGGTTGCATGGTAGCACTTGCGACATACTTACTTACTTACTTTAGCGGCGCAGCGACCCAAAGAGGATCTTGGCCTCCGAAACGAGAGCACGCCACCTTTCCCGATCCTGCGCAGCCTCCTGCCAGTCTTCGACCTGAAGCTGCCGCAGATCCGCCTGCACACTGTCTTCCCAGCGATACCTGGGTCGGCCAACCGGGCGGCGCCCACTTGGTCGCCCCAAGTATGCTTTCTTGACGGCTCGATCCTCTCCCAATCTCAGTAGGTGACCGAACCAGCGAAGTCTGTGTGCCTTTGTTTCGCCGATGATATTCGGTTCGGCCACCAATTCTTGGATCTCGGCATTTCTCCTGATCCTCCAAGAGCCGTCATCGTTCTTGACAGGTCCCAGGATCTTCCGCAGAACTTTTCTTTCTGTTACCAGGAGTTGATTTTCTTCTTTTTGGGTTAGTGTCCAGGCTTCACAGCCGTACATGAGGATAGGCCTTATGACGGTTTTGTATATCCTCATCTTCGTACCTCTGCTAAGAAGCCTGGACACCAAGACTTTGTGTAGGGCTGCACTGCATCGTAGGGTGTTCTGGATGCGGATACGTATCTCCTCCTCTCTCGTATTTGTATCAGTGACAGTGCAGCCCAAGTACCGAAACTTATCAACGCCCTGGTAAATGGTACCCTCAACATGAAGACAGTCTCGCCGAGCGCGCGTGTTCTTATATCGTTTCATGTGAAGGTACTCGGTTTTGCTATGGTTGATCCTGAGACCTATCATACAGGCCTCACGGTCAAGGATCCTCGCCGCCTCAGTCACGTCCTCGCGGTTTTCCCCTAATAAAGCTAGGTCATCTGCGTACCCTATCACCTTGTGCCTGCCGTTCAACTCTATCCCTGTGTCCAAAGCTAAAACTTTCCTCACAACATACTCCAGGGCTAGGTTGAAAAGCACAGGCGATAGAGCATCTCCTTGCTTTAGACCGGTCACCACCGCGAAGTCATCTGTCAGCTCACCCCCCACCCTGACGCGCATCCTACTCTCCTTTGTTGCTGTCGTGATTATGGCAACTAGCTTCTTAGGGATGTTAAAGTGAATGAGAATGGAGTATAAGGCTCGTCGGTCTATACTATCGTATGCTTTTGTGAAGTCCACGAACAGCGAGTGAACGCTCTGTGCGTACTCCCACTTCTTCTGCATCAGTTGTTTCAGCAAGAAGATTTGGTCAGTCGTGCTGCGGTTTTTCCGGAAGCCACATTGGTAATCCCCAAGGACTGTTTCCGCATAAGGCTCCAATCTCTTTAGCAGCACGTTTGACAGAATCTTGTACGCTGTAGAGAGTAGAGCGATTCCCCGATAGTTCGTGCACTTTTTTTTCGAGCCCTTCTTATGTACCGGACAGACGATCCCTACATTCCACTCTTGCGGTTGTTCTTCTAGTTCCCATATTTTAAGCAGAAGTTCGTATAATTTGGATTGTGCTGTGCCGCCACAGTTTTTCCAGATTTCTGACGGTAATCCGTCAATACCCGGGGCCTTGTTGTTCTTGAGTCGCACAATCGCTTGATGGACCTCATCAAAGGTTGGGGGGAGAACTTCGACGTCATCAATGCTGCCACCACTGTCGGTTATCGGTTCGTCCAGAGGGGGGCAGTTGAGTAGTTTTTCAAAGTAATTTTTCCACCTACTCTTGATTTCATCTCTGGAAGTGATGAGATTCCCGCTGTCATCCTCCAACATTTCAGTGACAGGTTGGTACCCTTTCTTAAAAGTATTGAGCTCTTTATAAAACTCCCGAGATTGATTTGCTCTTATTAGTGTCTCCATCCCTCTGACGATTCCTTCAAGATGCGTTCTTTTGGCTCGCTTGATGACGATTTTGGCCTCTGCCTGCAGGTGTTTGTAAGCATTCTCCCAGTGTGCATCTTGTTCAGCGAGGATCCTGTATTTTTTCTTTTCCTCTATGATCCTTTCGCATTCATTATTCCACCATTTCCTTTTCTTCCTTTTCCTTCTTCGGCCTATTACTTTACGTGCCACATTGTTCACTGTAGATTTAATGTCCTCCCATGTTTTATTTATGTCTTCGTCTATAGTCAACCCACTGAAACTGTTACTGAGCTCTAATTGAAATTTTTGTCTAATTTCTTGGTTTTTTAATTGTTCTATGTTAAATTGAAAATCTAGTTTTCTTGTTACCTCTTTCTCTACTCTAATTTTTATCTTGAGTTTGATGCCTAGCATATAGTGGTCGCTGTCGCAGTCCGCACCTCTGAAAACTCGGACATCTTGTATGGCACTTTTGTGCCTGTTATCTATGAGCACATGATCGATTTGGTTAATAGTTTTCCCATCGGGAGACTTCCATGTCCCCTTGTAGATGTCCTTATGGGGAAACATAGTGCTCTTTATCACCATATCTTTGGAAGTTGCGAAGCTAATTAGTCTCAGACCATTATCATTAGAGTGGTCGTGCTTACTATGTTTCCCGATAGTGGGTACGAAAATCTCCTCTCTTCCCACTTTCGCGTTAAAATCGCCCACGAGTATTTTAACATCGAAACTTGGCAGCTGTTCATATATTGCCTCCAGATGTTCGTAAAAATCGTCTTTTTCATCATCGCTAGATACTTCTGTGGGTGCGTATGCGTTGACAATGGATACATTTAGCAACGCAGTTCTTAGACGAAGAATGGATATTCTGTCCGATACAGCTTCAAATCGAGTCACGTTTCCCACAAATTTCTTGGCCACATAAAAGCCGGTGCCATGTTTATGTTGACCGCAGTCACTTCCACTATAAAATATAATTCCATTGTCGACGTTGCATTCCCCATTCCCCGGCCACCTGACTTCTTGAAGAGCCGAACTAACTTGCGACATATACTAACTATATATTAAGTATGCGAATTTTGTATAAAATATTGTTTTTTGAGGTGCTCATTACAAGAATGATACTTATCCATTTTCAAATCGAAGATGGCGGACATTTACTTATTTACTTTTAATAATCGATATGGGTGTCATCTTTGTGGTTCTTCGAGGTGCAGATTAGTTGCGTTTTCCGTCAGCAAAATGTATAATAGTACATTACTTACCAAGGGCGATAAAACAAAGAATGTCTCAGATCGCAGGTATTTTACGCCCGAGCCGAAGGCAAGGGCGATAAATATGCGATCTGAGGCTTTCTTTATTATCGCCCGTGTTAAGTACAAAATTTTATGTCACCCCCTGGCCAGGAAGTGGGTTTTTTCGCGCGCGGAGCGTGCGATAATGGCCACTTTATGGCCAGGTGTGATATAAAATACGTTCAGCGCGTAACAGACATCAATTTAGGGTATATTGGTATTCGTTATTAAAACATACATACCTACGTAACAATAAACATCAAGTATGGCCAAATTCGAAAGTCACAGGCGGATTGGAAGCAAAAAAAACCGGCCAAATGTGAGTCGGACTTCGCACATTTAGGGTTCCGAACCGACCGCAAAGTTAAGTTGGTTTTTATAGGAAAAATAAGGAAATTTCAAAGAAAAAATCTAATTTATCAATATATTAGTATTTGTTGGTAAAATATACGTAATAACAATCATTATTACCAAATTTTAAGTTTTTAGGTGTTTGGGAAGTTAAAAAATTCATCGGAAAAAAAATTCGTAAAAAAAACTGACTTTGTTGGATTCTCATTCCTTTGTTTTCCAATATTTTTTTCAATAAAAAATGTAGTAAGTATCTACTCAATGAGCTCTAAACAACGATACCCCACTCGATAGGGTAGGATAAAAAAAATTTCGCGCCTCCCTTTAGCTGTATGGGAGCTCCCCTTAAAACACTAGTGGCTCTGTGAGCTGTAGACCTCGTGAGTGTTTTTTTATTTCCAAAACTATGTTAGATATCGAACCCGTAGAGCAGGGGTCGGCAACCTTTTAGCACCCACGGGCCACATAGTAGCTAAAAAAATCTTCGCGGGCCGCAGATGTTAATAATGATCACTGTCTGTTGATATCAACTCGAAACAAATTGGTACGCCCGTAGGCGACAGTAACGTAGTAAAAATTCGCACCCCTTTTTACGTGAAAAACGAGAAAGACGAAAAAACCGACTTTTCACAGATAAACCAGCTAGTTTCCTTACCAAACCCAGATAATTCGCATTTCAACCGCATCGTAATTTCGCGATTCATTCGATCAATGCAAGCATATAGAATAGCAGATATAGAAACTTTAAGGGGGGGACGGGTCATAAAGTCATAACACACCTAGATGAAAACGCGAGCGCGAAATTTTTCGAACACTGATGCAAATGCGGCAAATACTTCATACGCATCAAGTCATAACACATCTAGATGAAAATGCGAGCGTAGCGAGCTCGAAATTTTTCGAACATTATGATGCAGGTGCGAAAAATACTTCATACGCATACGCATCAAGTTATGTAGATGTAAACGCGAGCGTGAAATTTTTCGAACACTGATTCAAATGCGGCAAATACTTCATACGCATCAAGTCATAACAAATGTCGTTGAAAACGCGAGCGTAGCGAGCGCGAAATTTTGCGAATATTATTATGCAGGTCTGGAAAATACTTCATACGCAACAAATCATGTAGACGCAAACGCGAGCGCAGCGAGCGCGAAATTTTTTGAACATGAAGATGCAGGTGTGGAAAATACTTCATACTGTCTAACGCAAACGCGGCGAGCGCGAAATTTTTGAACACTGATGCAAATGCGGCAAATACTTCATACGCATCAAGTCATAACACATCTAGATGAAAATGCGAGCGTAGCCAGCGCGAAATTTTTCGAACATTATGATGCAGGTGCGGAAAATACTTCATACGCATACGCATCAAGTTATGTAGATGTAAACGCGAGCGTGAAATTTTTCGAACACTGATTCAAATGCGGCAAATACTTCATACGCATCAAGTCATAACAAATCTCGTTGAAAACGCGAGCGTAGCGAGCGCGAAATTTTGCGAATATTATTATGCAGGTCTGAAAAATACTTCATACGCATCAAATCATGTAGACGCAAACGCGAGCGCAGCGAGCGCGAAATTTTTTGAACATTAAGATGCAGGTGTGAAAAATACATCATACTGTCTAACGCAAACGCGGCGAGCGCGAAATTTTTGAAAAAAATTTAGATAGATTTAATTGTAAAATATACTTACAAACACATATCTCGTCCTGACCAACTGTGAAAATATTCGTGGTTGGCGATACAGACGCTTTCACGATGTTAAGAATTTCAAATTCTACCTTTACAAACAATAAAGCCAGGGAGGCTCGCGGGCCGCACGGAAGGGGCTCGCGGGCCGCCTGTTGCCGACCGCTGCTGTAGAGGAGGACAAACCATAGAATTTTTTTAGATTACTCGACAAAAATATTCGATGTAATCAAAGAACGTGCTCACAATACTTCACGAGAATCTGTTGTGAAATGCGACCCTTAAAGGTGAACAAATCGAAATTCGGCCGCAGAAACACAAAATAATTGATAAAAAAATTGTTTGTTTAAATTTTGAAAAAGTGACTCGATAAAAAAATTCTATAGATTTACCGCACCTGCTCACAAAATTTCACGAAAATCGGTTGATAAATGCGACCTGTAGAGGAGAACAAACCAATGAATAAAATAAAAATAAATTAAATTTACAAAAATTTACTTGCCTAAAAAATTCTATGTAATCATAAAACCTGCTCACAAAACTTCACGAGAATCGGTTGAGAAATGCGACCTGTAGAGGAAAAAACGGCCGCAGAAAAATACGAAATCATTGATACAAAGTTTGTTTTTTCGAATTTCAAAAAAGTGACTCGACATAAAAATTCTATATAGTTACCAAACCTGCTCGCAAAATTTCACGAAAATCGGTTGATAAATGCGACCTGTAGAGGAGATCAGCCAACGACGTAAAAAATTTTTTTTAAAAATTTTCAAAAATTTACTCTACAAATAAATTATATGTAGTCATGGAACCTGCTCACAAAATTTCACGAGAATCGGTTGAGAAATGCGACCTGTAGAGGAAAAAACGGCCGCAGAAAAACACGAAATCATTGATACAATGTTTGTTTTTTTGAATTTCCAAAAAGTGACTCGACAAAAAAATTCTATACAGTTACCGAACCTGCTCACAAAATTTCACGAAAATCGGTTGATAAATGCGACCTGTAGAGGAGGACATACAAAAATCCGGCCGGACATACGAAAGCATTTTTGTCGAAGCTAAAACAGAGACCTCGTTTTACTCGGTCAATTAAAAATTTTGCTTTGGGCCAACAAGATGCTTATACTGTGTAAATTTGAAACCTGTAGCTCCAACAGTTTGGCTGTAAAACCTGTGTGACAGACGACGGACGGACATCTGGGCGTCACCAATAGGGTTCCGTTTGGACCCTTCGGGTTCGGAACCCTAAAAACAACTCTCAGAAAATCACATCAGAAGCAACCAGGGTGGGTGCGCTATCAACCTAGGCCTCTACTCAATCTTCGAAAGTGAAAGAACAGACCAAAGTAGGTACCTATTCAGTTATACCTATGTTTTGCAATAAAGCACTTTGAACTTTGAAAGTTATTCCAATAATCAATGAACAAAAAATATCTATTCAACTACCTCTTTACAAAGCCACTTGATAGGTCAACAAATTTTTTATGTTCAATATTTCGCGCTCGCTGCGCTCGCGTTTTCATCTACATTGCTTGATTGATGCGTATGAAGTATTTTCCGTACCTGCATCATAATGTTCGAATTATTTCGCACTCGATTTTTTATCTACATTACTTGACGCGTAGGAATTATTTTTCGTAACTGCATCATAATGTTCGAAAAATTTCGCGCTCGCTGCGCTCGCGTTTTCATGTGCATAACTTCATGAGAATGAAGTATTTTCCGCACCTGCATCATAATGTCCGAAAATTTTCGCGCGCCGTACGCTCGCGTTTTTATCTAATCATTTCGCGCTCGCTGCGCTCGCGTTTCATATATATTACTTAATGAGTGTGAAATATTTTCCGCACCTGCATCATAATGTTTGAAAAATTTCGCGCTCGCTGCGCTCGCGTTTTCATCTACATTACTTGATAAGTATTTTCCGCACCTATATCATAATGTTCGATAATTTTCGCGCACCCTACGCTCGCGTTTTCATCTGCATTATAGTTGATGCTTATGAAGTCTTTTCCGCACCTGTATCATAATGTTCGAAACATTTCGCGCTCACTACGCTCGCGATCTCATCTTCATTAGTTGATGCGTGTGAAATCTTTTCCGTGCCGGCATCATAATGTACGAAACATTTCGCACTCACTACGCTCGCGTTTTTATCTTCATTACTTGGTGCGTTTGAAGTCTTTTCCACACCTGCATCAATGTTCGAAACATTTCGCGCTCGCTGCGCTCGCGTTTTCATCTACACTATTTGATGCGTATGAAGTATTTTCCGCACCTGCATCGTAATGTTTGAAAGAATTCGCGCTCGCTGCGCTCGCGTTTTCATCTTCATTACTTGATGCGTATGAAGTATTTTCCACACCCGTATCAGAATATCCGAAAATTTTCGCGCTCGCTTCGCTCGCGAGCGTTTTCAACTACATCTAGATAATAAAATATATTTAGTCCTCTGTCATGTTTCATGTGGGCGCATTGAGCCGGCGTGCGTAATGTTTGGCGAGACAACCCGGCGAAATACGGTGTAGAAGTTGATATGGATAATGGATATTCACGCGGATGAAGTCGCGGGCAAATAGATAAATAAATTTAAAACTGGACTACCCGTGCGAAACCGGGGCGGGTTATAAATGCGAAAGTAACTCTGTCTGCCTGTTTCCCCTTAAAATGCTCAACGGATTAAGATGAAATTTGGTATGGATATAGTTTGAGTCCTAGGGAAGGACATAGGATACTTTTATCCCGGAAATCATCCCTCAACGGGGTTTAAGTTAGAATGGAAGAGAGATAACTAGGTAAGCGCTCATTTCATAATAGAAGCATGAAATAACATTCTAACGCGATGACGCGAGTTCTACGCAGACGAAGTCGCGGGCAAAAGCTAGTACACAATAAAATAAAAAAATGGTTATATAGAATTTTAATAAAACCATTGGAACCTTTAATTTGACGACCGCATTAGCTTAGTTGATAGTACCTTACCTACGAAGCTGTAGGTCCCGGGTTGGAATCCTGGTCAGGGGGTCAGGGCATTTATTTGTGTGATGAGCACGAATATTTGTTCCTGGGTCTTGGATGTTTTCTATGTATCTATTTATCTATATCGTCGCTTAGTACCCATAGTATTGTTTTGTTTCTGTAATATTTCGTTTCACAGTGTATTAGATTAAGTACCTAAATCTGTAATGCTGTGTAATATATTTAATTAAAGAAATAAATAAATAGTACAAGCTTTGCTTAGTTTGGGACTAGGTTGATTTGTTTAATTTGTCCACAAATATTAATTATTTATTTAATTACGTTGTTTTCAACACTGTTGTCATATACGTATTTAGAAATTGTGAGGCCTGATTAATACCTCCCTTTGTGGGTGTTTTTTTTTCAGAACCTTTACGATTGTAATAAAAATACACTATGATAAATGAATACAATATATTATTTCCTTTTCATAAAATTAACGCAAATTCATGAATACCCTATCCAAATCTCAAGTTATCGAATGTCTCAATTGATTCAGAACTCGATTGTTTATACTATGTGGATTGCAAAAAAATTGCGTTTATAGTCTCTAATTGCTAGTAGTGTCCAACAGTTATTAAGTTATTAGTGAGCGAGTCGACTTGCCGAGCGAGTACCTGTCGTCTTGCCCCACTGTCCACTTGATTGTGTGTGCCAATTCTTGATGCTGAGTTGGGGCCATTAAATCATAGATCGCTGGTACGCTAGTTAGTTTCAGTTAACTTTGGGGATTTTATTAATAATTGTATATGTATAAGTATATTATAAGATACTTGTTACTCAATCACCCAAAAACGGCTAAACGGATTATGGTGAAACTTGATATACAACGAGTTTATAGCCTAGATTAACATATAGGATACTTTCATCCCGAAAACTACCCCTGGAAGGGATGAAATACGGAGTGGAAGTTTACGCAGACAAAGTCGCGGGAAACAGCTACTCGAAGATTATAATGCTGATGTAACTATGTTATCTGTAAATTCTTAGTATACTTATATATGCAAGTTTTTTCCAAGTCCGGAAAATCTTCGTTTCTTGACATAGGTTTTCTACTATATCGCTTGATTGATTTATTACGTGTTTGTAAATGTACTCATTAGACGCAGAATTTAATGTTCTTTAACTTGCTAGTAAATAACTTTACACTAGGATGCTTTGAATATATAAGCGATAAACCGAAAAAAAGCCAGGTTAAGTAGCTGCCAAAAGTTGTCCCGAGATATTTCGTGCTACGATTTTGGATATATAGTCTGGTCAGTAGCATCCATATGCACAATTTAAAAAAATAAAATCTTCTACCACCACCTTTTGCATCATAGCCCTTTGCGTTGATCCTCTACTGACTGGCCTAAAAATCGATTACACACTTTTACAAACAATATGGTTAAAGACGGATACTGTTTTTAAATGTCATGAATAAAAGCTTTTTTTTTAACCTGCCTGTTGCTTTATAGGCCGGGCCCAATAAAGCAATACAAGTGCGCGGTTGGAGAGTGGCCTGGGGAAAATCCAGAGGAAACCTCCGACACGACCACGCGGGTGGTGGAGACAAGCATTAAATTTTTTCTTAAAGAAGTTGAAACCAGGCCTTTTTGTCAAGATTTTGCCTAAACAAATGCTAATCGAGTTCAATTCTCACTTTGACTCGGATAGTATTAGGGATTAGGGATTGTAATTTTGCATCCAGGAAACATGTTGAGTAAGGCGTAGGCCTAATTCCAATCTCCTAGTGACAGTATGTGAAATTTTACGTGGCGATACAGACTGTCCTGAGCTCGTAGCACGAATTGTTTGGCTCGCTATCCCATTTCTGCCAAAAATCTTCTAACACAGCGAAGTCTCAACCTTTTGGCCGTCCCAATTACATATACGCACTGTGGCGCATAGAAGCTCGCCGGCTGTAGCAGAGACGTATTTACCCTAGGGCCAAGGAGGCCATGGCCCAGGGCGGCAGGCTGAGAGGGGCGGCGAAGCCGCTCTTCGCAGCATATCCACAGCATATTTTGGGCGGCCTTTTCTTGGAGGCGAAACTTATTGGCCCGGGGCGCCAAATTTCAAAATACGCCCCTGGGCTGTAGGTACAAGCTCTAAGATTGCTGAGCTGAACTTGCTTCTGTCACGGGCACCAGAAAATAATGTTTGCAAGTCGATGGGCGGTTGTGTATCGAACGTGTCTGCGGTACTGTGAGATGATGGAGGACAGTTGATTGTCATCTGATTTTCCAATTGTGAATGTTGTATTGTGTATGTGTTGTAATCTGAATTGTACAGTGCCTTGGTTTCTACTGTAATGCTTAATTTTGTATTAAGCAGTAACGCTGCTAACACAAACTACAAATTTTAGAAATAACCTCACCTATAGTGCGACTATAGCTCAGTTGGCTAGAGCGACTGGCCGCGAGTGCCGGGAGGTCGCAGGTTCGAATCCTGCTCGGTGCCTAAGTTTTTCAATTTTTCCTATATTTCTAAAATCTACTGTAATGCTGTATATGTTTTGTTTGCAATTTTGTTACATATTTGAGGCGTTTAGGGTCGAGACACTGGGGCCGTGGGGACAGAGCCCGCGCCGCATTTATAAAGATTTAGCGGCGCGCCTGATCGAAGCCACAGGTGACCAGAGGGCTGGCCAATACTTTGCACAACGCGTTAGCGTTGCTATACAGCGTGGCAATGCGGCCAGCCTTCTGGGCACACTCCCCATCGGCACTAGAAGAATTAGAAGATAATAATAGAATAAAAAATAGATTTAGAAGATATTTTTTATTTATAAGTAGCTTTTAGTTTTTAGTTTTTTATTGCAATGTCCCTTTTTTAGTTGTCCGATTAATACATTATTTGATTAATAAATAAAAATGACATGAGATGAGATATTTATATTTGCGCGTGAGTTAAATTGATGTGAGCAGATGCAGGTAGATTCCCTGGAGTAAGCATTGGCAAAGTAAGCGAAGTAATTTTTGAGACATTTTACGCTACACAGAAAAATGCATGAACCAAATTAGCATTTACTTCAGGCCTAATTGCTAGTGTTCACCTCGACTAAGCAGGAAATGTTTGAGACCGGTTCGTAATTGAGTATTGTATAAAATTAACACATTTACTTAAAAATTCACACCTTTACAATTATATTCAACGGATTTACTTACACATTGTGGGAATTATGCGTTTTAACTAGGACCGCTTCGAAAGGTAAATCATGATGGGCCAAGTAACGGCAAGGCACCAGAGGTCGGATGCCGCGAAAGTCTGGCACAATCAAGAAGGCCTAAGGATGCTTCACGCTAGACCGTTCCGTGTCCGGATCAGCCCGTTTTGTAGTACAAGAAATCGACGGACGCGCGACGGCCGTTGATTTCTTGTACTTACTAGAAAACGGGCCGGCCCGGACACGGAACCGTCTATCGTGAATCATCCTTTACGGTTCCGTTCTGTAAGCTCAATGGGTACACCGATTTCATCGAAAACATCCAAAACAACACTTGAAAAATTCAATCACATAAGATTTTTTGGTATTTTTTTTCCATCCAATGTTTTTGTGTAATAAAGTTTAAAAATACCTTTAGTTTCACATGAACCGTCCAAATCGGTGTACCCTTTAAGCTTACAGAATTTTTGCAACATTTTATGTTTTAAGTGGCGCCACCTCGCTTCCTAAGGGGTGAAACTTGAGTTGCCTCGAAAAAAATTACTTATTTTGGTTTCTACTATTACTGCGCAAAGCGGCTTGCTTTCATCAAAAAGTGCAGGATTTTTTTCATAACCCATAAGTCTATGGTGCCCTCTACTGGACATCGTGATTGATCACCATCCACGTTCCTGAGTCAAGAGAATATCATCGTTGAGGGCTGATACTGTAATACTTTTCATCTCTCCTGTTCCGAAAGTTCAATTTTCATGTGTAGATAGGCGGGTTGAAAATTGCTTTTCCGGTGGAAAGTATTTTTTTAAATAGTTCAATAGGCCAGGATCCCTTTTTTAATCTCATACTCCTAAATATACTAAAATAGATACTAAACGGCATACTCTATGGCCTGATCATAGATTGGGAGCATCGACCGCCCACGGCAGCACATCCGGTCTACGTAACCTGCGCACTCGAATTTTTGTACTACGTCCGGTTTGAATCATTCGCGATTTATAGTCGCGGTTCCGTTTCCTGTTACGTTTGATATATTTCAGTACATATATTGATAAGTTTTTGATATATTTCAGTTTTATGGTGAATGTATACAGGTTTTTATGTTTACCTAAATGCAGTTGGGCACAGCGAAATACTTGGTCATATTTGGAACTCCATCTTATAAAAGTTCGCAGCCATAACACTACTGCCTGCTCTGCTAAAAAAGTAAAGTAAGTGCTCTGTAAAGTAAGCTATAAGTACTGGTAATTGTTGTAAACTTAAGTAGATACGTACATTTAATTAAATAAATAGCGTTATGTGACATTATTGTTAATGCGGATCGATCCGTGCGATCTCGCCAGCTATGCGCTATATTGAGGGGATCTGCATTCCTCACTAGCTATCGACACAATACTCTTGCGTCAGAAGCATCTGAAAGCTACGATACTGCTTACGTGAGAATCGTGAATCTGAAATCGAAACTTGTTTGTGTTCTTCCTAATAAGTGTCAGTTTGACCTAACACCACAACTCCTAGTCCAATACCTATTTTGGCCCAAACTAACCTAAAGAAGCTATGCATTACATTCCTTATCTGTATACTGGTAAATTGCGAAGAGCCTAATGACCAGCTTAGGCCGCGTTCACGTACAGAAATGAGTTTCCCACCTTCGCCGCCGTCGAAAGGCTGAAGTTTTCGTAATCCTCCAGTCCAGGTGTTTCCTTAGAAATTTTTGTGTTAACACTAGTATCGCACTAGTAGTACAGATTGACTCAAACAAGGAGAAAAGAGTTAGGGAGTTAGGGTATCGGCAAGTTGACCTTACTTCATTTGAACTATGCTGTTTGTGTCACAATTGACAATATTTCATAATTTCCAAAAGTCTTAATTCGAAAACCATTTCGGTAAAAACGTGTGAAGTACACAAAAAACATTTTTTTAGATTTTTTTCTCCGTTAATTTTGGAAAAAATCGCAAATTACTGTAAACCGAAAGTTGACGTCATCTTCCTCGCTGTATTCAGGGGGACCTTAGTACAGAGTACAGACAATCGCTGCTCTGGATCCTTGTTGGGAAGATGACGTCATATTTTACTTACGCCCTTTTGGAATGACCTACTTTTCAACGTGTTTTTTTGTATGAAATTATGAGTTAAATTGAAAAAGAAAAAATACGGGTGGCTTAAATTTTTACCTATTTTCTAACTAGTTCATAAAATAAAGTAGTTAAAAATATGAAATGTTGTCAATTGAGGGTAGTTATTGCTTCCAAGCTCTTGACTTCTGAAGTTTCATAAAATTCGTGCTTCAGACTAGTTTGCATAAACCCTTAACTATCGTGACGGAAAGACAAATATAGCATAATATTTGCATGATCCGCGTGGTCATCTAAACTTGTCTAAACGTAGAAGCTCTGACCTTTAATTACCCTGTCCAGACGTAATGTAGCTTTTACAATGACATTAAATTTGCACTTAACCGTTTAATGCTAATGCCAATGACACGAGAGGTTTCGTGACGCGACGTTTGCGTGACGCTCGTGACGCTACGAAGCGGCAGTCCAAATGTTGCTTTGTTGACATTAACTGATAATGGAGAGGCTACCTAATAAATTAATTAACCGAAGCAAGCGAAGAATCTCCATTTATAGTATTTATACCTCTACGACGACGTTTGCAAACAAGCGTACGGTCCACCTGATAAAAAACATGTGTAATGAATACAATCGTTGGTATGAAAATTTGCAAAATTCTGTGATTTCCTACTGTAAAATTATTTTCTATTCTCTTTAATAGAAGAGATATTTTTCTCTCGTCTCAGTAAGATGGCGAAAAAATTACCAATCACCAGGGACCCAACGGTTCCCTGACTATAGCTCCCATTTTGAGACTGTCTTTCAAAATTAGAATGACGTGTCATAAACAAAGCGATATTCTATAGATTAGGAATCGCAGTACGTACTTGTACCGGTTTCTGTGATAAATTGTAAGTGATTTTCCGGGAAATCGCATTCTATACTAGAAATCTTCCCTTTTGATAATTGATCGAATGGAATTTCAGTCCTAGTTTTTTATTTGTGGAGAAATAGTTGTGAAGTGTTTGCTAGGTGCTAAGCAACCTATTATAATATTATACTGCGATATCACAATTGCCAAAAGTATAACATGATTCACAAAGATTTTCCTGAATACATATCTCTTTTAATTTATACCATATATGAAATGTCCACTCCGTTTTCAAATAACTTTCGACTCCACTCCTGCAATTTTTCACGGTAGGGATTTTTTCTGAGAATTTTTCACGGAAGGCAATATTGCCCTATACCATAATATCAAGGAAAAAATATTTCTTAAAGGGCGTAGTTCAGATTGCTTTGAACTCTATTAATAAAACATTTCGCCGCTATTGCTTTGAAATGAGTAGATGTATTATTAATGTGCTATGGTATCGTTGAGTCTTTAAGTCAAGTTAGTGGACTTCGGGCGGCTTGGGAACTTCTAATTGTCAAGTTGCCCACTCACTTGACAAAACCTAATCCCAATAAGGTCTAGTTTCCCCTCGGGTTGGAAGGTCTGATCTGATGGCAGTCGCTACCGTAAAAACTAGTTCCTACGCCAATCTTGGGATTAGGTACCTAGCAGACTCCAGGCATCCTTCAGAATGCAACTGTACTGGGATAACGCTAGGAGGATGATGATGGTATCGTTGATTACTACTACTACCACCAGAAACGCACTGACAACGTGAACTGTCAGTTACATACCGCTGCGGACCGCGAACCAAATTTAAATGCCCCAAAATTGATCCCGATGGGCCTGTACCGGGTATAGATTATTAGGGTCTTAACAAGCCGTATTTATACATGTAAAATATCAGTCCGCAAATAACATAATGGAAACAAATACTTAAATTACTAAAAACAATCCAAGCATCAAAAAACCGTTTCCAAAAGCCCCTCAGTAATTCAATATTGCACGTCAGAAATCGAATTAATGTTTTAATTGTGGGTATTGTCGAATATTTCCGAGCAAGAGATTTCAATTTCGACATTGTGCGCTTCAATGGAATGGAGGGGACGCTGGGAAACAATATTCCTATGTGACTTGTGCGACAGTGGGTAGAGTGAGTGTTATAAACATTTATGAGGTTTTTTCACACTTGAAATGAATCGTGACCCACCGTGGAACCTTGTCACAGAAAGTGTCATTAATGATATTCCTTGTCAGGAAGTACGATGTCACTATGACATTTTCTGTGACAAGGTTCCACGGTGGGTCACGATTCAGTTGGCTCGATAGTACCTACATAAACACACTCACGCCAACATTTCCCAAAAAGGGGGCATATTTGAAGTAAACATTCATTCATTCGAGAAAAAATTTAACGGTAAGTGATGTCAATATTTTTGAACGATACATAATCTGCAGGAAAAAAAAATCATTCATAATGTACTTGTAGGGGAGGTACCCTATAATAAATTGTTTCAATTGTTTTCAAGATTTGATTCTACCATTTTCTAGGGCGTAATTGATATGTATACTTTTGCCAAATTCAAATTACAGGTTTCTAAAGTAGTTATGGCTGAACTAAGCTGCATACGGACAGACGTTACATGGCGTGCGGTCAACCAATTTGATTTCTGGGCCACTTCGTACCTTATGTTATGACAGTGACATTAGCATCTCTAGCGGCTTTCATATAGATTTTCGCTGTGACAAGTTACCTAACGAAGAAGTGGCCCAGAAATGAAATTGTTTGACCGTACCTATAGTGGTCCATGGTACGCCTAAAATATTTATTAGGTAGGTACGTTAGTTACCCACTGTTTTGAATCTATGCACTGGCTTTGGTTGCAAAAAAATCAATGTATTGTCATCGCAACGAGTATTTGTTGGTTTTGGCGGCACTAACACTTTATTTATAGTTTTTGTTCGAATAAAATATTTTCGCTGCGCTTTTGAATGCCGTGGACATGGCCTGCAGACCGCAGACTGCACAAAATTGTGCAATTTGTGTATACACAATGGAGGTGGAAACCGTGAATGAGCAGTTCGAGACTAATTTTATGATTCAGGACGATACACTCGACTTTATATACAGTTCGTAAACTCTTAGACGATTCTCGTTCAGGTGAAATCGCTCGTTCTAATTTATAAATGTGGTAAGAGAAGTATAAAAGAGAGTAAATTCTATCAAACTTAGACCCGAATTCGGTTCTATTTTCCCTCCAATCTTCGGCTACCCTCCAACAATCTCTCCTACAACTACAACCTTACGCCTATAGTTGTACTTCGGTGAGTGTGCTCAGGAGCTCCATGAGCTCATACCGTCTAGCACCACTCAGTTTTAAGAAACTCCAAACCACTTCTCTTCCCTTTTCTTCCTGTCTTCTTTCCTTATTTCTTCTTCTCTCTATTTCTTTTATTTCCTTTTTCTTTTCTCTCTTGACCTCATCATGGCCCCATAGGCCCTGATGAGCGGCTCGCCCGAAAAAGTTACTGGCCCTTAAAGAGGCCAAACTTAAAGAAAACCCGTATAAAAAAAAAGAAAGAGCTCATACCGCCTTTCCTCTTCCATCGGACAACGCGACGTACGGCTGGCTAATTGGCAGGGTGCAAAGCGGGTGGAGGGGGTAGCCTAAACGATCACAGCGCTCACTACGGTTAAAATTTACATTTCGTTGTTGTAGACCGCGGGCCAGAAGGTTAAAATCGTCAGTCATTTCCTCTCGCACGAAAACTTGTACAGTGATTAAGAAAGATGAATAAAAAATTGCTGTGGACGTCTGCCACGATTCCGTTGGTGGGTTGAGGAGCAGCAGCCTCCCAAAGACGTAAAAAAAAAATTAAATTCAGTCATTTCCTCTCGACTGAAACTAGGTTTAAATGATAGTTAAGAAAATACCTTAACGAAAAAAAATCGTCTGCCACTTGTAGGGCGGTGGAATACCCGTCTGCCAAGCACGTGAACATGTAAAAAAAAAATTCAGTCATTTCCTCTCGCATGAAATTTTGTCAGATGATAGTTTATGAACTATTATGAAGAAATAAATTCGTCTGCCACTTGTATCGCGGTGGAAAACCCGTCTGCCAAGGGCCTAAACATTGTATGGGGTGAAAAGGAAAAAACAATGCACATCGGCGTTTGGGGTATCTATGGATAGATATTTGAAAATGATATAGGGGTTTTTAAAAAACTTTTCCATTTTAATCAACCGTTGGTGAGATATTCGCTGTGAAAGTCGTAAAAAGTGCATCCCCCCTCTTTAATTTTGAAACTATGAGGTCAAAAATTCTGAAAAAAATTGGGAGGGTGTAAATAAATAAAGACTTTCAAAAATATTCGGTTCGAATAAATTAGTTTTTAGTTTTTGAATAAACGCTGAAAAACTGTCTTGTCCAAACTAAACGCGTTAAGCGACGTGTGTTTCCCATAAAGATACGACCTTTTTTGCTACAATTTATTGGATATCGGTTTAAAATATTCGGTTTGAATAAATTACGTCAAACGGTTTTAGAATAAACGCTGAAAAACTGTCTTGCCCAAACAAAACGACTTAAGTGACGTGAGTTTCCTATGAAGACACGACCTGAGGCATGTCGAATAACGTTCAAGCAGTCCTAGAGTGCGTCTGGGATTACACACAATGAAGGTTTCCGTACCGACACGTACTAGTTCACATTTTAAACCACTATTCAATAAATCGTAGCAAAAATGGTCGTATCTGTATGGGAAACTCACGTCGCTTAAGTCGTTTTGTTTGAACAAGACAGTTTTTCAGCGTTTATTCAAAAACCGTTTGACGTAGTTTATTCAAACCGAATATTTTTGAGTCTTTATTTATTTACACCCTCCCAATTTTTTCAGAATTTTTGATCTCACAGTTTAGAAATTAAAGAGGGGGATGAACTTTTTACGACTTTCACGGCGAATATTTCACCAACGGTTGAATTAAATGGAAAAGTTTTTTAGAAACCCCTATATCATTTTTAAAGACCTATCCATAGATACCCCACACGCCGATGTACATTGTTTTTTTCTTTTCATCCCATACAATGTTTAGGCCCTTGGCAGACGGGTTTTCCACCGCGATACAAGTGGCAGACGAATTTATTTCTTCATAATAGGCCATAAACTATCATCTGACAAAATTTCATGCGAGAGGAAATGACTGAATTTAATTATTTTTTTTACGTCTTTGGGAGGCTGCTGCTTCTCAACCCACCAACGGAATCGTGGCAGACGTCCACAGTAATTTTTTATTCATCTTTCTTAACCACTCTATGTAGTTTTCATGCGAGAGGAGATTGGTAATCGTGACCTGTCGTTGGCCCGCGGTCTATTGACTTGAGCTGTCAAATCCATATTGCAGTAAAGATAAATTTAATATGGCTCTAGTAAAATGTGTTATTGTGAATTGTAAAAACACCACAGAATAGCGACTGTAAATTTTACCAGTTTTCAAGACCGTGGTGGAAACGAGACCAAAGAAATAAGTGGATAATTGCCGTAAGAAAAAAAAGTAAGTCACCTAACCTGAAAACAACAATTTTAATGTTATTGGCAATAATGTTACAGACTACCATCGTCCAATATTGTCTAATATAGTAAAATAACACAAGATTTCATTAATTTTTTTCACAATATTTACTTATTTCTCGCTTGACAGCTATGACAAAGTGTCCATAATGGCCACCTGTCCGTGGCGCTGTCGTCGCGCACGGTCCCAATACCATCCTTACTTGGTCGAAATTCCTCTTTGTTGAACCAAGCGCTTTTCATAATCATTTATAATGCGCACTGATAAGGTTTGGAATTCCGTGCCGGCGTCTGTATTTCCGAGTTCATATAACCTAGACCTTTTTAAGGCGCAGGGGTGGGCAAGGCATTCTCCATACAAACTCTGTGCACGTTTTATTCGTAGGTTTTGGCACTAACGAATGTAATTTTATTTTTGATGTAAATATTAGATATGCGAAGAAAGTGATGTGGAAATTTTCAAATATTTAAAAAAAAAAATGTAAAAAAAAAATCAATGAAAAATAAAATTACATCACGAAATAGCTAACAGAAAAATAAGCATACTGGCCAAAAATCATAACTTTAATGCAAACACAAACGAAGAAAATCCTGCATAAAGTTTGTATGGAGAGAGCTTGCCCTACCCCTCCTCTTAAGGCATCTCCTGGGTGAGCTCGCTTCATCTTTGTCCCCTGGCTAGATGCTGGCCAAGAGCAATCACATGTTTAATAAAAAAGTGGGGTATACTTAAAATTATTTGAACTGTCCGAATTGTATCAAATTAAGCCGTTCAAAAAGCGACTTTACTGGCCAAGCGTGACGATTCAAAGTCCAATGACAAGTTGTATAAAATGTCGGACATTTTAAATAATTTCTACTATACGCCTTAGAGGATTGAACGAACTGCATAATTATTTTTGCGAAAAATAGGTATATACTTAGTTACTACTTTTTTTTTAAAGTTCGTGGTACGTTATTAATCTGAACAATGAATCACTTTCCAAGTGCTTTGTAAGGACACAAGTGAGTAAGAAATACACAACGTGGCATTTAATGTCAACATGACTAAGTGCCCACTTATACTTGAATTTCCAATCAGTAGAACTGAATAGATAGGTATAATAAGTTAAGTCCACACTGCACCATTTTCCATACTAATAAATGCATCATAATTGTCAATGAGACACAGACTGAGCCATCATAAGAGTAACTGTGATACTTAGGCGACTTCCTGACTTGGCGGGGCGGGATCGATATGTGACATTTTCTTCTTTGACGTAAACTTACTGACGTCGCAGAGATTCCCACTTGACAGAATACTGTCAGTATTTACATTTGCGCACTAGTAATATTATGCGCAGAAGCGGACCAGTACTGCCTTCGCATCGTCCCGCTTCCGCGCATCCCGCGCCAGTCAGGAAGCACTCATTTTAATGTAGGGGCGCAGTAAAAAGTAGTACTGAGTTGACTGACAGTTGACACTGACATTTGACAGTTTTCTCATATTGTACCGCCTCCGCACCGACAAATCAGGAAGTCGCCTTAATGCACATAATGGTTATTTTACAGGTGTAAATTGAAGTAAAAGTTTACAGTTTTATGAACGCTGTTGGTCGCAGCAATCTTAGATAAGATAAGATAAATTATTACTTTATTTTACTAAACGGTTAAAACTCACGTATTAATTGTCAATTAATACGTGAGTTTTAACCGGTTAGTAAAATAAAGTTATAACATGTCTCACGAAAGTTTAAATTCAAGATAAATTATTTATTGTTTAACTGCTTGAGATACAGAACTTATAATATACAGAATTGTTGCTTAACGTTATTGTTAACAACTTATTTTCTAAATATTAATTTAAGGCGCAGGGGTGGGCAAGGCATTCTCCATACAAACTCTGCGCACGTTTTATTCGTAGGTTTTGGCACTAACGAATATAATATTTTTTTCGGTTGTAAATATTAGATATGCGAAGATAGTGATGTAAAATTTCCAAATGTTTCAAAAAATTTAAAAATTTAAAAAATAACCATAAGAAAAATTACATCACGAAATAGCTATCAGAAAAATAAGCATAAGTACTGACCAAAAATCGTAACTTTAATGCAAACACATACGAAGTAAATAATGCACACAGTTTGTATGGAGAGAGCTCCCCTCCTCTAAGGAGTAGGAGTAGTGTAGCTTTTTGAAATCAGTAGTTATTTTTATTTGTATACAAATAATATGGTTTCTGTCGGCTTTTCTTTAAAGTTCGTCGGGTAATTTGTTGTTCACCGATGGACATTAAAAAAAGTCCCGAGAAGATGCACGTTTCATCTTAAGTCGTGAATATGGTAACAACTTGTTTCTAAACCGTTTGAAGATGTTTGTTTCTCTTTCAGAATATTTTCGGAAAATATACCTAATTAATAAAAAAAACTCAAGTCTAGCTCACAGTCAGGTTTAAGTGTCAAAGTACAAGTGTACCTATTAGTCGTATCTAATGAACCGTGTGTAGGTCACATATGTAGGTCCGCTTTCTAGACCTAGCCTAGACTTTCACCCCGGCTCGGTATCTCCTAGTAATTATGAGTTGCCTAGATGGGCTGCGCCGGAGTTTCCGATTTTACTTTGGATACAGAGAAAACTGAGAGCAGCAGATATACAAGTAGTAATAGATGCGCCACCGAGCGACCGGGGGGTATTCATATAAAATGTATACTTTGCAATTGGATCGGTTTGCATGTCCAATGTATTGCTTATGGAAACGTGTCTGTGCATGAAAAAATGCTCGGTCGATGATAGAGACAAAACATGGAACTCTTATCTATTTTCTCTTATAGGAATCGCAATAAAGTTATCTCTATCAAAGCGTGTGGAGAGCAACAAATTTACAAAATGAAGAATATTTGTTTGAAAATTAAACAAGAATACGTCAAGTATAAGCAGACATGAAGTAATTCAGATCATCTCAGAATTTGCGGGAATGATCGTCAAGGTAGCAATTTGAGCCAAAACTTCAATCTTTGGAGCCGATTGCAAAAATACTGTTATAGTGGTTGTTAAACATTTATTGCATTTTGTTATGGACGTATTTGGTATTTTTATACTACGACGCACGGTAGGAAATAATCGTACAGGTTGCTGGTATAATACTTTTATCTCACGAGCGCGGGTTGGCCATTGTTGTAGTTGTGACACATACGAACACATAGACAACCTGAACTCAAAGGTCATACGCTGACGTACACATAGACAATGTGTATGTATAGCTCAACACACAACCATGGCTCACCCGCGCTCGGGAGATAAAAGTTCTCTAAGCAGACACGATATGGTATAATTCATACACACCACACACATACACATACACATACATATGGTGTTGACAATTGGATACAAATGCAGGTACCTCACATCACTCTCAACCTTACCTAACTACCTCTATAGAGGTACCAATTGAAGTGAACGAAACTAACACATACTTATAAGTACAAACTGTATTGGTAAGCTAAGCTTTTCCTTTCTGGATATAAAATCTACACAAATGTATCGAAGACACCCGAATAATCCGATAATGGACCTCTGAAAACATAAACGAAATGTCGTTTCACATGAAACAATAAAGCATTAGTAAAGATTATACGTCTTATGCCGTCAGTTAACAACAGTGTTATTTATTATGAGCAGTATTTTGTCTTCAAAAATCAGTGTATGTGTGCCGTTAATGAAGCTAATAAAATCGTGTGAGATTACGTTAAACTGAAAAAATAAATAACCGTTAACCGAAACTTGATTGTGAGGCAGCCTGGCTAGCACAATAGGTTTTATAGTCAAGTTTTACGGCCATTATCCCATAAGCCGGCATATGTAACATGACCATAACAAGGTGATGTTTATGTTTAATTCAATTCAATTCAATCGTTTATTTGTCCAAAAAACAGATAATGTTATGCAACAGGTGTTATGTCACAATTTAAAACATCTCCACTTTTTGCCGATTAAACGGCGTACAAATTTTATATCACGAGATTTCATCTCTTTACGTACCTCCCTAATTATTACTATATTATTGTTCCTTATAATTAAGTTATCAAATTTCATTCGTCAAGTCAGATTACACACTAAAACAAACAGAAGTATAACACAACACAATAAAATAAAATAACCCTACATTTCATGCATTATTGAATTCAATATTCATCATATTATATTTATTTTGTCATTTATTTATTTTAATTTCTTTATTGTATTAGTTTAGAAAAAGCGTGTTGTATGGATTTATTTTACACTTGACAGTCGTGGTTTCTTGAGTGTAAAGCACAGGGATGTTTTAATGGCAGCAGATTTAACACCAAATCGATGAGATAAGTATTCTTTCAAATTAATTCATACTTAAACGAACCACAGGGTTACAGGCTACTTCTAGTTTGGTCAAATTGGGCCTTATAACACCTAGTTATCTACTGAGTTGGCATTTCTCCAGTTTGCAAATAATATTGGAATGCGCCAATTAAAGGGTGCCAAAATTGAGGCAGTTTCCCAATTTTATACACGATGTGGCCTGCAATACCGTGTAATTCATTGGCAGACTTGTTAAATTGAAAAGAAAAGAAACATTTATTCGTGACAAACAAAACACTTACAAACAGGACATTACAAACCGAATTTTGTCACGAAATGGTCACAACTCAGCATTATGCTGGCAGACCCAGCGCTGGTCTTCCGTTGTGAACATTTGGTGAAATCACGGCACACTGACGAAACAAACACACAAAACAGCAAGAAATAGTACAAATATACACGAATAAAAAAAATGTGTGTGCGTGCATAGCCTTATACATCGGGCCGCACTAGGGGCGGTAGTGCAGTATTTGCAGTCTGTGGCACTATCAAGTGTCAAAGTGGCAACTCAACATGGTCGAAAATCTCTCAAGAGATTAATACAAAAAGAAACAAAACATTTAACACTTCAAAACTTACTGCATTGTAATTTGACTTTACTCACTACATTACTTAACAAGGGTGGTAAAACATTGCCTTCGGCTCGGGCGTCAAATACCTGCGATCTGAGGCTTTCTTTATTACCGCCCGTGTTAAGTACAAAATTTTGTCACCCCTTGGCCAGGAAGTGGGATTTCCCGCGCGCGGAGCGTGCGGTAATTGCCGCTTTATGGCCAGGTGTGACATAAAGGTACTTATTGAGTAGCACGAGTGAGTGAGTGTACGAGCACAGAGAAACACGCAATTGAATGCGTATGGGACAAAAACTAAAGGTATGATGTATGATTTAGACCTTTGTACATGTGTAGTGCTTGTGGAGGAGGTTGTTTGTACATAATCGTTAATCCGACTTTCAGATTCCTATATAAATTGGTGTTTTCTATTGAATAATATAAACAAAGTAGTGTTAATAAAATAAAAAAGTTAATGGAATTGTAAACTTTCATTAATGGCAGAACCCAAACCATGTTGTGTCGTATGAATCTTAGCTAATTCAATTCTAGGGTAGTTATAGTTATAGTGTCATTGTAAGTTGGTAGGCTATTTTATGGTTATGTATGGTGTAAGTGTGTAATAATTATATTGCGCGTTAGCAGTAATTTGTCATTAGCCCATTACCCAGGTGACATTTAACTGGATTAGCTATAAAACAATTTATTTGTGTCGTACAATTTTGTCGCGCTTTTTGGGGCCACAGAAACAGTGATACAGTATTCTTATCTACTTTTTAGGGTTCCGTAGTAAACAGGGAACCCTTATAGTTTCGCCATGCCCGTCCGTCCGTCCGTCACGGGCATAGCTTAGTACCTGATAGTACTAGGTCGAAAATTGTAATTTGGCATGAGTATGACGCAGACAAACGGTAGGATAAAATCTTTAAAAAAATATTTCGGGTACGTTGCCTACACGTAAAGTGGTGGTGCATTTTTTTCTTTCTAACCCTATCGCGTGCCGTGTCTACCCAAGTGTTTAATAATATGCGCTCGTCCAGTTTAAAGATGATTCACGCTAGACCGTTCCGTGTCCTACGGGCCGGCCCGTTTTCTAGTACAAGAAATCGACGGCCGTCGCGCGTCCTGTATTAGAAAACGGGCCGGCCCGGACACGGAACGGTCTACTGTGAATCATCCTTTAGGCATATTGAGCACTTCACCCGCGTAGCTACATCTGCTGCCCCATCTCTACCTAATCTGTACCTACGTAAGGTGACTTTCTCACTTAACTCTCGGTCAAGTCAGTACCGCTTCATTACCATGCGCCTACATTGAAATCAGTGCTTGCGACAAAGCTCCCAGTAGCTCGATTCCACTGACACCTCAGATTCGAGGCTTTGTCAAGTGAGTGGGCAACTGACCTGCGCGGAAGTGGAGCGTTACGAATGCAGTACTGCCAGAGAATAAGTAATAGAACTGTACTGTCCCGCTTCTGCGTATGATTATACTACTGCTCAAATGTAGTAGGTACTGACAGCATCCCGTCGAGTGAGGAAATCTTTGCGACATCAGTAAGCTTTCGTCAAACAAGAAAATACCTTAAACCAATGCGCCACCAAGGAAGGAACCTCAGGAAGTCGCCCAAGTCGAAACTAACAAGTAGAAAATTTAGCGAGAAGTTTTTTACTTAACCTAACCTGACTGTGGCTTTATAGGCCGGGTCGGGCCCAATAAAGCGATAGGAGTGCGCTGTTGGATAGTGGCCTGGGGTAAATAAAACCAGGGGAAATGTTCGACACAACCGCGCGGGTGGCTTAAACACTGGAAAACTCTGTAGAACCTGAGTGGACGCTCGAGCGTTGCGTCCAGCGGGGGGTGCATGTGAAACAATTGAAACTCATACTGGACGCTCGGCCACAACGCTGGACGCGACGCCGAACGCTCCGCTCCGAGCGTCCACTCAGGCCTTACACTAAGAGTTTGCGTTCCAGTACTTGTACTATTACTTATTCTGTGGTTCCAGTGAGATTGGTTGAGAGTACGGAGCGCGATTAGCCCGGATTATGAGAGGAAATGCTCAAGCACGCACCGCTAACGGACAGAGGCGAGACTTCGCATAAATTACTTAAAACTAAGGATAAAACAATTTGTTTGTGTCTCCTAATTTTATCACGCCTTTGTGGGGCCATAAAGATGGCGATAAAAAGCGAATGTCGAGCTGATAAATATATCTGCGGCCTTGAGGCTGTTTTTCGATCTAAGCTGTGTTGTAGTACTCGTAACTGGTAACTTCCTGATTTGTCGGTGCAGAGGCAGTGCTATAAGAGATAACTATAAAATGTCAGTGACAACTGTAAATTTAGTTAGAGCCCATTTTATAGATACATAGTACAGCAGTTTCACGTGATAATGTGGACACGCTGATTAAAAAATATTTCCTTCCTAACAAACTTTCAACGCCCTTTTCACCCCTTCAAAGAGCCTACTGAGTACCTGCCGCTGCGCTTTTACGCATGAATCTTACGGCGCTCCGCAAATGTAATATCAACAATCCCGTCAAGTGAGGACATCTCCGCGACATCAGTAAGCAAATACCTATCAAAAACCAAAACACTACATATAAACCCCATCCCGCCAAGCTATCTTGAAAGCTCGGTGTCAAACGCATCTTCGCGCATCTCTGGTGTATGCTCACATTGCTTATAGTACTTTTATCTCACGAGCGCGGGTTCATTGTTGTAGTTGCGACACATACGAACACATAGTCATAGTCTCATAGTACCGACGCTGACGCACACAGACAATGTGCATGTATAGCTCAATACACAACCATGACTCACCCACGCTCGAGAGATATAGTATTATTCCCTGACTCGCTTTCCGCGTCCTCTCCCTTACCCGCTACTTCCCTGGCCCCAAATAATTTATAGTCAGCACAGTATTCCCAAATTGGGACCAATGAGGGTGAAATTAAAACTTACGCCCCCACATAATTTATAACTTGCCGTATGCAATATATGACTTCATAAACCGACCTTTGTTATGGAGCAGTAAATTTTCACGAGTTATCGAACTTTTTGTTAAAGTTGGTATTGCTATGCTCTTATAAATGTTAATTCCATTAAATAGGAAGCTTTTATTCCAAGATTAAAACATAAGATTAAGTCATTGTTCGCTCTTGAACGGTGCCGCATTTGTGTTTCATACCTAAATGACTCGTCAATTGGGCTCGTGACCCAGCAGCGCCCGCGTACTGCGTGCGATATACGAGGTTAACCAATGTCGGCCCAGTTCAGTTCTTGGATGGGTGGCCGATTTGAGTGGTTATTAACTGAGCGCTTCCGTGCTTTGGAAGGCACGTTAAGCCGTTGATCCCGGCTGCTGTCTATGGCAGCAGTCATAAAGCCAAGTTGGAGGCCTTCGGGCGGCTTGAAAACTTCTAACAGTCAAGTTGCCCACTCACTTGACAAAGGGGATCGAAGTTGCACCACGTCCGTAGGGAAAATACCCACCGCTACCCTACACGTGACCCCTGGGTGGTTCTAAAAGTGCAACAAAAACTGGCAACCGTACTGTCTTCTCGAAGATCTCACGATTCGAAATAAATGCCATACGATAAATAAATAAATACTCGACAAGCCTAATCCCAATAAGGCCTAGTTTCCCCTCGGGTTGGAAGGCAGACGGCAGTCGCTTCCATAGAAACTAGTGCCTACGCCAAATCTTGGGGTTAGGTAGCGGGTCCCAGGCATCTTTCAGGATGCAACTGTAAGTACTGGGATAACGCAAGGAGGATGATGATGACCTAAATGACCGTCAAATCCTATAGTGCGTGTTGATGCTTAAGATATGAGGATATTAGGTATCGTTTGAGGTATAATTTATAAAAAAATATTAGACGGTATCGTATCTGGAGGAGCCCAAACTTGGTAGGTATGTTTTGAAAATTATTTTAATTTTAATTTAGAATAAATGACTGAAATTTAATAATGTGACATATTTCCGGCTCAAAAAGCCCTTTCATTTGATACCACACACGATAGGTTTTAGGTCAATTTTTGTTTTTTCCCCATACAAAAAAAGATGACGTCATAATCTCGGCTATCCCATTTGGGTGGACTTTCGTGAGCATCATCGTGAACGGTGTCCGAACATGTCCCAAAAGGTTTCAATTAGTAATTATCAATGCCTGGGTTTGGAAGAAAATTGGTCTTATTGTACATATGTATATACTGTATCTATAGAGTTAACAATGTGATCTGACATTTGGTCTTCGGATTTTTATAAAATCCTACCATTACTACCTATAGTATTTAGATGAGCGTTAATCTCCGGTACTCCGTAGAATCCTATTACAAAACGCACATCTAGTAATTACTGTTCTTCCAAATTTATTGACGTGCAAACATAATATCACTAAAACCTAGCGCTTTCCCAATGTAAGTCTTAAAATAAGGGCATAAAGTATAATTCAGGAAGACTGCGTTTCACCTTTGAAATGAAGTTTATGATTGTGTTCAAATAGTCAAGTTATTAGTCATTTGCAGTTGGTATTTAGTAACCTTTAGTACTGAAAAAAATTAGGTTAACGATATTTCTTGATCCTTGGTTCATCATCATCATTATAGCAGCCTATATATACCTATGTCTCTTTTTTATTTTTGGAGCGCTCGTGGCCCAGCGGCGCCGGGTACCGCTTGCGGTATCTAAGGTTAAGCAACGTGGGCAGCGGTCAGGACTTGGATGGGTGACCGCTTTGAGTGGTTACTAACTGAGCGCTCTCGTGCTTTGGAAGGCACGTTAAGCCGTTGATCCGGGTTGCTGTCTATGGCAGCAGTCGTTAAGCCAAGTTGGAGGCCTTCGGGCGGTTTGAGAACTTCTAACAGTCAAGCTGCCCACTCACTCGACCAAGCCTAATCCCAATAAGGTCTAGTTTCCCCTCGGGGTTGGAAGGTCAGATGGCAGTCGCTTCCGTAAAAACTAGTGCCTACGCCAAATCTTGGGATTAGGTAGCGGACCCCAGGCATCCTTCAGGATACAACTGTGCTGGGATAACGCTAGGAGGATGATGATACGTCTCTTTTTTATTTTTTTATTTTTTAATTATGTGATTGCTTTTGGCCAGCATCTAGGAGATCCGGATCCGGAGAGCAAACGACAAAAGTTATACAAACCTTATCTACAACGCAGGCTTCGTCAATTTTACCGACAACACCTTACGAATAAAATAATGAAATTATATTCAGTATAACAACTGCAAACTTTAATTAACTATAAAATTCGATGCAAGTTTATTTAAAATAATGGCTGGAATACAAAAAACAGTTTTAAGAATTACCTAATTAATTAAAACAATACGCTTCAATAAGTATTTGGGGCAATTACTGTACAAAAACAAAAGGCCAGCGGCAAAATTCAACAAACAATTTAATGCAAGAAAAAATACCAACAAAACTTACCTCTGTGCTGAAGTCACACGATTCAAACTGGCATCCACAAAAACAAAGCACGATTAAAAAAACACTTCGCGCGCAAAACTGACAGCTCCAAAATGGTTGATCGGAAATTCAAATTTTGAAATTTGGAACGCTAGTGTCGCGATGCACCGGTTAGTGGAGGTGCGTTGTAATGAATGGTCGGTAGTGAGCCTCGGAGCGGCTTTGACGGTAAATGTGTCTTAAAATGTGGCGGGAGTAATGATAGTTGATGCTTGCTTGGTTGATTGACGAATGCTGTGCTGTTATTGGTACTTATGTAGAAAAGGTGCAGCTTTTTATTTGCGGTTTATGGCAAGAAATTGGTTGAATAATTAATTAGATATTTATTGGTAGGAAATCAGTTTTCTCCAATCGAGGTCCTCTTGGTGCTCTAGTTTAGTTTGAATGTATATGATAAAATGTGTATGTAGGTAGCTACTAAGATATTTTTTTTTTCAAAATAACCTTTCTCAATAAACCCGACTAGAGTCATAACTAAGTATAGGTACCTATCGTTATTACGACGTATTGAATCTGCCCTTATTATTATTAATAGCCTGTAGTTTCCTATTGCTTGGCAAAAGCCTCCCACCACTTTTTCCATTGCTCACGATTCTGAGCAGTCTCTGGCCATTATTTTCAAATTACAGTCCGTTTAGTTAAAATGCCAATAAAACTACATTAACTCAGGTTTTTATTGCTAAAAAGTAGGTTAAGCCAATTTAACATAAATTTTAGTGTCACTTCTAGTAATTCTAGGTTAAGAGAAGGAAACTATTAATATTGCAGTGATAGGTTGGTAGCCAATCACTCAAAACACACTCAACCCTATTCCTATAGGCATTGTAGTAGCGTCTCTGGAAATACTAATCTAATTTTTTTACTTTTTATTTATTACAATAAAGAGTAACATAATTATATTTTTACTGATCTGCCAAACTGTATGACAGTTTGTTGGCAGAAAACATTTATATACCCTCACACACTATTTAAGGTAACGCAATCTATATTTATGTACTTATTTAAAAAGCAAGTTATTATTAAACATTCAAAGAAATACTTCAGACATCAATGGCCTCACAAATTTTAAAACACTGAATTTAAGTAACTTATGACAAAACTATTGATAATTCTAATAAAGTGAAAATTGAAACATGATTTTATTAAAGTTTTAGGTAGTAACACTATTATGTGATCTATCTATCTATCTATCTATCTATGTACTTATAATATATTCGCCTATGACTGACAGTCGGCTGCCGCCGCACGATCGGGTTGGTAAGAAAAAAAGCGGGTATTTATATAGTTAGTTTGTGATAGGCACGTACCTACCAGTTCGGTCGTACCACGAGTCCGCTGTCCGCACCTGGGCCATTGTTACAACTAATACTACACAGCGCCGTAAATTAGTTTGTCTTTATCTGTCACCTGGATATATGCGAGAGAGAAAAAGAAAACACCCGTCATAAGCTCTAAATCTAAAGGAGCAAACATAATTTACTATTTGACGTAAAAGTAAGCATAAAAAATCCTTCCCCTAAAAACAGCGATTTCGTAAACGTATTATCCTACGGTAAAATTAGGTTACGCCAAAACACCTTACAATCTGAACCAATTTGAATTCATTTTCGTACACATTTCACAACCCACCCACGGATGCCTTTCTCAGTAGAGGAGATTTTTGTTAAGGATTTTAATAATTCTAATATTTTTCTTTTTGTTTTTAAAGCTTAGCAAAGCTTATATTTGGTTGGACTTCTACATCTGAATACTCATCCTTACATGGGTAAGAGGAGAAATCAAGAAACAAAAGCGAATCACAATAAACGACCGATAATTCTCAGACTAGAGGTTTAATTAGGAGGTACAATCAACGTTGTCACTTAGTTTTTACACATTCCCTAATTACGTTCTTTATATTTGTATCTCTGAATGGAATCTCTGATCACAGTAACCAAATAGAGACCTAACCTAGACGTACGAATACTTGAACCCTGGGAAAAAATAATGCCGATTTGATATAGATAGATTAGGCGCGAAAGTGCTTATTTTGTGATCTCGAATGGCTTATATAAGTAAATGTTTTGAATTTTGATAGATTTTTATGTATCCTCCTCCTAATGAAAGTACAAATACATAGACAAAATATAGTATACATAGGTTAATAAGTGTAAAGTACCTATATAATGATTATACACATTGCTGGACAAATTTCATACAGCAAAGCACACTCAAACTTTCGTTTATGACAGTTACATGACCTATTAGTCAACTAAAAAACGACGTAGGTACCAAAATGATTTGTACCAAAATGAAGACAATGTAATAGGAATTTGACGAATCATCCTCCTTGTTCAATTATCAAAACTATTTGAACGCGGTCTATTGCATAGCGGTTCGTAGATTCGCATCGGCTGTGGCATTTCGGCTGACAAATGCTGCTATGGGTTACGGCTCCGTAGTACGGCGGAGGCTTTTAAATTTTTGTAAATACCATGGCATGATCAAAAATCGAAATCAAACATTTATTCTGCAAATAAGCGACATAACTATTTGCAGAATCCCTGTAATACGTGGTAATACTAACAATCTATCGATCTCAAGTTATCCGAAATAAATGCATTTTATTATATTTTATTGTATTTTATTTATTTTAATTTTTTAATCAAAGTGAGAATTGAAAAATTCAACACCACAGGTGGGTGTTGAATTTTTCAATTTTCACTTTGATTAAAAAATTGAGATTTTTGCTAGCGGACGCATCCGCTTAACAAACATATTAAAGTTTTATTTATTTTACCAAAAATAACCAGTAAAAAGATAATATCTACCTATCACAGAGAAGATCTCTGAGCGTCAAAATTACTTAAAAAGGTCATTAATTTTGAATAATGTCAGAGATGTACAATAACATTACTATTATTTATTTCTAGTAAGACTTAGGCAAAGTTTTATGGTCAGCTAGGCAACTGTCCGTTACTTCTTACCCGTGAGCGGAGGCCTGTGCCCAGAGGGTCGTAGGCTGATGATGATGATTTATCGTTTGTAGGGTTCCATACCCGAAGGGTCCAAACGGAACCCTATTGCTGTCACTCACGCTTCCGTCCCTCCATCCGTCGTCTGTCACACAGGTTTACAGTCAAACGGTTGGACCGACACGCACTAGGCCCGTTTTTTTGCTACATTTTGCTTCGCGCTTGGTTTGACAGGCAAACGTGACGCGCATTTTATCACTATGCCCAAATTACCTCCGCTGTCTGGACGAGATCGCTCTTTATCGATTAGACCGCTTGTTTTGTTTACCTTTACCTTGGAGGTGTGCAATACATAAAGTGTGTACTTTTTAATGTATTGTATACCCAGCGTTAGGCTGCTCTTCCATTAAAGATGTGCTAAGCTTACATATAAGAGATATTATGTTGATATATCTTTTATGGGTGTCCATGGTGAATGACTGTGAGATTGCGTCGATGACAGCGTAAGTACAGTCAGCAGCAATGGTTGCTACGCGGGCGAGGTGCTCAAAATTATCTTCACACATCTTTATTATAAGGGAATAAGAGCGTGTGTAGATTATTTTGAACACCTCGCCCGCATAGCAACCATTGCTGCTGACTGTACCTACTTTCTGGTATGTCACAAAATTTCACATACATTAGGTATTTGAAAAAATTGGCGGGATTTGAACCCAAGACCACGGCCTTTTTAACACGCTTTTATTAGGTCGACCTGTATGTAACTATGTAATGGAATCTAAGGTAACTAATTTAACCATCTTCCAAGGATCGTAGCGTCATGAAAATTGGCAGCTGTATGTAGTTCTGATGACAATACAATAATATGGTACTGTCGAACTGATCTGATGATGGAGCCGGAAGATATGAACTGGAACTTCATGATGGAACATCGTAGAATAGCTGTGTTTGGAATGTTTGGATTTGTTAGAAAAGTCTTGTAATGAACTTTGACCACGATTAGGTTTCAAGGTCTGATAGGTCGACCTGTATGTAACTAACTATGTAATGGAATCTAAGATAACTAATTTAACCATCTTCCAAGGATCGTAGCGTCATGAAAATTGGCAGCTGTATGTAGTTCTGATGACAATACAATAATATGGTACTGTCGAACTGATCTGATGATGGAGCCGGAAGATATGAACTGGAACTTCATGATGGAACATCGTAGAATAGCTGTGTTTGGAATGTTTGGATTTGTTAGAAAAGTCTTGTAATGAACTTTGACCACGATTAGGTTTCAAGGTCTGATAGGTCGACCTGTATGTAACTAACTATGTAATGGAATCTAAGATAACTAATTTAACCATCTTCCAAGGATCGTAGCGTCATGAAAATTGGCAGCTGTATGTAGTTCTGATGACAATACAATAATATGGTACTATCGAACTGATCTGATGATGGAGCCGGAAGATATGAGCTGGAACTTCATGTTGGAACATCGTATCATAGCTGTGTTTGGATTTGTTAGAAAAGTCTTGTAATGAACTTTGACCACGATTAGGTTTCAAGGTCTGATAATGAAGCCGAAAGATATGCACTGGCATTCCATGATTGAATATCGTATCATAGTCGTGTGTGCACTTGTGAGAAAGGTCGCGTAATGGACTTTGAACACGATCAGGTTTCAATTAACCCGCAAAGCGTGTTTTTCTAGTATTTTTAAACTATTAATTTTTTTTAGCTTTAGGTAGTTATTTTAATTGTATAATAATTATATACTTTGTAATCGATTGGAAATAAAGACATTAGGTATAGATATCATCACAAATATCGCATACTGCCCCGCCAAGGGTTGCATTTTCTATTTTACGGTTTTAATGACGACGCCCAGATTTCCCCACTTGACTTGTATAATATTAATGATATCGCTTCAGCGCCAATATAGTACTAACAGTATCGTATCACGTGAGTAAATCTGTGCAACGTCACTAAGCTCACGTCAAAGAAGAAAGAGTCTGGAAGGCACCTCCTAAATTTCACGACACCCCGGTCAACGTTAGATCCGAATTACCGTCGAACAAACATTTTCACATACCTACATACGAACTCTGGATTCTTCCACTTCGCTCGCTCGTTCAGTAATACGCTAAAATAAAGCCGTGTCCATCATATCTGCGCAGCAATGTACGCGTACAGACAAGGTTCCCACGGCGGATCGCACCAAACTCTGATGCAATTCCAGTGTCTAATGTCAGAGGTTTTCGTTTTTTGTACACCGTTAGCCCTGCGCGGGCGGCGCAAGTTCCGAGATATAGCGGTTTTTTATGGTGGTAAACAAGTTTACAGCCTGCCTATTGGTAAGCTAGAGAATCGAGACTCCAGAAGAATCACAAATCACAAGCGCGTCGCCCTTTACTGACTTGATAATTTGATGTGTTGACGGCTAAAGTCCCTCTCTCTCTAAACACATTGCATCTTCTGGAACCCTAACTCACCAGCAGGAACACAATACCACAAAACGAAAGAGCAAGTATAGTGGTGTATATATGGCTGTGGTCTTCCGTAAAACGGTGGTACTTCCCCAGTTGGGTTAGGTTACTCTCGTGCTCTACCTCTCTTACAGCGAAATTATAAATAGGCACAAAATAGTTACTTTCTTTGTTTAAATAGGCAAAAAAATAAGACATTCTGTTGAATTAGCTAGCTTTAACAAGTTAAATAGTCTTAATTTCAAAGCTAGTCGCTCGTAACTTGCCGCTAGTCTTTCACTAGTGCATTGTGCGCTTACAACGGGTCGCGAATTGACTCGGTTAAAGTCCCACTAGCACCGTCCCAGCTAGTCCTACATGACAAGGATCGCTAATCGCTCGTAACTTGCCGCTAGTCTATCGCTAGAGCATTGTGCGCGTAGGAACGGGTCGCGGGTCGATTCGGTTAATGTTACACTAACACCGTCCCGAGTAGTCCTACATGGCCAGGTTCGCTAATTGCTCGTGACTTGCTGCTAGTGCATTGTGCGATTCGAGACGGGTCGCGAGTAGACTCGGTTATTGTCCCACTAACACCGTCCCGAGTAGTCCTACATGGCCAGGTTCGCTAATCGCTCGTGACTTGCTGCTGGTCTATCGCTAGTGCATTGTGCGATTCGAGACGGGTCGCGAGTAGACTCGGTTAATGTCCCACTAACACCGTCCCGACTAGTCCTACATGGCCAGGTTCGCTAATCGCTCGTGACTTGCTGCTGGTCTATCGCTAGTGCATTGTGCGATTCGAGACGGGTCGCGAGTAGACTCGGTTAATGTCCCACTAACACCGTCCCGACTAGTCCTACATGGCCAGGTTCGCTAATCGCTCGTGACTTGCTGCTGGTCTATCGCTAGTGCATTGTGCGATTCGAGACGGGTCGCGAGTAGACTCGGTTATTGTCCCACTAACACCGTCCCGACTAGTCCTACATGGCCAGGTTCGCTAATCGCTCGTGACTTGCTGCTGGTCTATCGCTAGTGCATTGTGCGATTCGAGACGGGTCGCGAGTAGACTCGGTTAATGTCCCACTAACACCGTCCCGACTAGTCCTACATGGCCAGGTTCGCTAATCGCTCGTGACTTGCTGCTGGTCTATCGCTAGTGCATTGTGCGATTCGAGACGGGTCGCGAGTAGACTCAGTTAATGTCCCACTAACACCGTCCCGACTAGTCCTACATGGCCAGGTTCGCTAATCGCTCGTGACTTGCTGCTGGTCTATCGCTAGTGCATTGTGCGATTCGAGACGGGTCGCGAGTAGACTCGGTTAATGTCCCACTAACACCGTCCCGACTAGTCCTACATGGCCAGGTTCGCTAATCGCTCGTGACTTGCTGCTAGTCTATCGCTAGTGCATTGTGCGATTCGAGACGGGTCGCGAGTAGACTCGGTTAATGTCCCACTAACACCGTCCCGACTAGTCCTACATGGCCAGGTTCGCTAATCGCTCGTGACTTGCCGCTAGTCTCTCGCTAGTGCACCGCTAGTGCATTGTGCGCTCAGGGACGGGTCGCGGGTCGACTCGATTGTTCTCTAACGCCGGCACAGCTAGTCCTACATGCAAACATACAATATTTATTTTAGCTATACAAAAGTCTTATGTGTAAACATTTATTCAGACATTGTAATAATGTCTACTAGGCAAGGGGCGTTTGTTTTAAATGTAGTCTACTTATTTTGTTATTTTTTGATAGACGCGTCTTTGACACGACTATCATTCATGATAGTTCAAAATGTTCAACGCTCTCTTCTCTAGTAAAATATATAATATGGTTAATCTCAGACAAATCGCCCTAGGTTCAGTCTAAGCAAAGCGTTTACTAAGGGTACTATTAAATACGACGACGAGACTCTTCAAGGCACGAGTGAATAGGCATCTTCTGGGTGAGCTCGCTTCACCGCCGGCCTCATTTTTGCCCCCTGGCTGGATGATGGCCAAAAGAAATCCCATTTTTAATATAAAAAAAACACTCGGGAACAAATAATCGTGTTTAGTCACACAATTTCATTCAAACCCGAGACGACCAGATTCGTATACGCAGGGTCATTTCTTAAGTGGCTAAAGTGGTATATACTCGTATTCTAAAGATATATAGCAAGATAGCTATTGGTTTGGAGTGTTATCTGAAATACACAACTATTGTAAGACAGTCATAATGGTTTTATTGTTTTCCCACTTACATCCATCGTCTTTTGTTTCTCATAGTTCTATCGTGAATAAATTAAACCTAAATTATTAGATATACTCGTACAGTCCGCATTAGAAGAAGCTGAGTAAAGCTCCTCTTGCAGTAGTATTTAGTACTGTTCGTATAGGCATTTATTTATTTTATTTTACTATACTCTACTAAACGGTTAAAACTCACGTATTGTCACTCCGGTGGGGTAATCACGTAACTTTATCAAAATCAGATTTTTTTTTGTAAGTACTACCGTTGGTACATACTCGTATTTAATGTCAAATTTGAAATATAAATCGCTGAGCTAATGTCATTATTTTTGTACCCAACGCTTTATTTTTGTAAATATTAAATGGCGTGTGTTTATTTATGAAAATATAATCAAAGTGCGTTGATTCGCTTTATTTTCATATTTGTGCAAGATATTGTAAAGACAAATCATTCGTTTATTTGATCACCTTTGCAATAACAAAACGGCGAGTATCATTCACTTTTTTGACGGTACTCATTTTCCAACGTACCTACGTACGAAGTTACGTGGTGCAAATATTCGACAGCCGTCCGTCGGGTCGAAAATTTACATTAAATATGCTCTAACGGTCGTACATATAAAGTTCGGTGATTTAATTACCCCGCGGGAGACATACGCGCGGGCGGCGGGGAGATCGTCAGTCAGCGTTAAGGCAGATGTCCACTAGGCTCGCCGAGGCGAGTCGAATCGAATCGAAAATAATTCGCCTCCATACATTAACTATGAAAGTGCGTCGATTGACGCAGAGCCGAATCGAATGGACCGAATGGACGCACTTTCATAGATAATGTATGAAGGCGAATTATTTCGATTCGATTCGACTCGGCTCGGCGAGCCTAGTGGACGCCAGCCTTTACGGGTTCGTCCATGGTAGTCTATCTTAGAAGAAAGCTGATGGAATTAAAAATAGTGCCTCCTAGTCTTAAGGTTATTAAACTTGCACGAATTGTCTTCTAAATGTGGCCTGTTAAAGATGTATTCAAAAATTCGATACCTCCCCAGCGATGGATGCACTTTTTATATGTTTTTCCACGTGTATCTAAAATAATAGTTACTAAATTTGGCACTTGGTGGCGCTTTAGTCGGGATCACAATATACGTGAAGTTAGCTATCTATTTCCAGTCATTACACTCTTATCTAAGGGTTCGTCGCAAAAGCACGCAACCTGAAGAAGAACTGCCGATGAGTTCGAAACATGTCGGCCGAAGTGACAATTAATAATTATGTGAGTTTTAACCGATAGAATATAGTTTTTACATGATTCACGGCAGTTTGAATTCACGCATTTATTACAAAATTACATACAAAATTTAAATTGAGAACTACTGAACACGCCACAACTACAAGTACAAGAGGGCACTTATATGTAACGTGTGTATCGGGAACGGCTAAACTCTTTTTCCCTTATTATGTAATAACTTGACCTTTTCATATGCATATCCTACTCGTGGTGCTGATCGTACAGTTACTACTTGCATTTTGACAATAAGAGGATTTACACATTGTCTCGGTTTAAGGCCGTGTATTACCACTTTTGAGTTTTTAAAAACCATCTGAGACATATAATATAGTGTCTTAAAATCTAAAAAAAATATATGTGTTACATATAAGGATCTTGTCTAGTCAAAATCGCAGTCAGTTACATGACCTGATGAATTTCACTCGATAGAAAAAAATCGCTAATTTACCTCTTTTTGGAATGTTTTTTCAATCCTACGGCTACATTACTGATATTTAACATATATAATTTTTGTACTCAATTAAAGATCGTAAATAGTTATAGACAAATTCGCAGGGTTTGCTTTGATAAAATGATTGGCTTAATCACTATAGCTAAATATTTACAAAACTGCGCGCAGAGCTTGCGTAGAGAGCGGGATGGTTAATTGTTAACTCACGCATGTTAGAGCGGGACATTTGCGTTGGGGATACCTCCCCTTAATGACCGAGCGAGAACTAAGCGCCTTTGTTTAAACTTGAGTAAATATTTCATTTGCTTGCGGATGTCTGGCTGTTCTCCTTCTCAGCTATATGATTCACAAACCGACTCATCCTCACTGATAGACTCATCCTCACCCTTCACCCGTTTTATATGGAAACTGACAAATTTCATTTGTCACTTTTTGACAGTTTTCATTTAAAACGGGTGAGGGGTGAGGTGACAGGTTAGGACGGGTCGGTTTGTGAATAACAGCCCAGGCCCATTTCTTAACCGATTCTCGTGAAGTTTTGTTAGCAGCTAAACTTTTTTACTATACAGTTTATGTATATTTTATTATGTATATTAAATGGTTGATTGCACAATTGATGTGACAGCATTTAAGTCCCACGGCTGGGAACAGCCGCCTCTCATTGATGAAAGGGATCGGGCAGTAGTCCCCACGTTGGAACAGTGGGGGTTCGGTACTTCATATTAGTTTTGGGCAAAAAGTAATTGAATTACAAATTGACAGTTACAAATACAAATGTAATTTCTATTACCAACTACAATTGCCATTTCATTCAATTAACAATTAAAATTACAAAATGAAACCGGTAGTTGAATTAAAAATAGTTAATTCTAGTTCGGGATCTGCCGAATAATGAAGACTTGTACGTTTCCAAATAAAATTTATCTTTACTTACTTTTTCCTGTTAAATATATAGCATAATATAATATATTTCAAATTAGAAATTCCCGGTAACTGCAATAATATTAATATTACTTCAGTTACCTTAGTTATATAAACGCCCAAAATAACTCCTTGAGGAAAAACTATAATCGATATCAACAACACAGTTTCACATGATACCGCCTTGACCATTTTTGAAATATGCATATTTTTTAGGTTTATCGACGCGTAGTCAAAACAGTCTCTAACTATTATTCTTTTGCGAAGTCCTAATCGACAATATTGACATACAATACGGTATTGCAGGATTCATAGATACATTAAATTACATGATGATTATAATTAGGCTGCGGGATTAGTTTACGATATCGGAATAGCTGTCAAATCATATACTTACACCAAAGAGTACCTACATTATTAATACTGAGAATAACCTAATGCAATCCATAAAATGCGTCCTCTACCGCCACTAAATCTATAAACAAAACACAAACTCATACGCAATTTCAAAGAGTAAGGTCCGCTCTCGTGAATTGAACGATCTTTACAAAAGTTTACTTAATAGAAAGCAAATGTGGTTGAAAAAATCATGCTCGTACACTTTTTATAGGCGCTTACATAACACTATTCTTAGATTGAGCGTTCATTTACCTTATCGAAAACAATGGCATTGTTTTGTTATGTGCCCTGGGATCACAGGGAATGGTAGACGACAGGTTATATAACTTTTTATGTGTGATGTTCTGTGGAATTGGAACACTTTGGGAGATTTAAAGGTAAACCAGAAATATATGACCATTGTCAAGAGGGCGCTATTATTCTAGATCAGAGGTTCCGAACTTTTTAACCTATGCGCCTCACCTAACGTCAAGCCAAAATTCGACGCCCCCCTTAGAGGCTGCAATTGAAAGTTTATACAGGCGTCGAGCGATTCCAAGGTGGGCGCAGCGAGCGGCTCCAGATTTCCCCTTATTCAAAAAAATTACAAATCACTATTTTCTTATACAGGGTGGCCCAAACCTTGACGTCAATATTTTTATTTTAGATTCCTCACGTCGTGTCGTGGGCTATCAGAATATACCCCATACATGTTAGCCGATTTTTCGTAGTGTTCGAGTTATGAATTTCTAAAGTTTTCTTTGCTAAGAAATTCTGACGTGAAGCTATTTACATATTAAAACAAAAATTGTTGAACTTTTTTGAATGTCTGTGACAGTCAGTGACAGTTGCTCGATGCTATCGTCAGATCCGCATGTGTTGCTACTGTGTTGTTATGAATAACAGGATATTTTTATGAATTACTAATTTGGGAACTTTTCAGGATTATGTTACAAAACGAAACATCCAAAAAAGTTCAACAGTTTTTTTAATGTTAATAATCCTAATTATTAAAAATCGGCTAACATACATGAGGTATATTCTGATAGCCCACGACGTAAGGAATCTAAAAAAAATATATTGACGTCAAGGTTTGGGCTACCCTGTATAAGAAAATAGTGATTTGTATTTTTTTTTAATAAGGGGAAATCTGGAGCCGCTCGCTGCGCCCCCCTTGGAATCGTTCGACGCCAAGGGGGGCGCGTCCCACTAGTTGGGAAACCCTGTTCTAGATGATCGCTTTTATTTCGGACATATAGCATTCGTCCCTTAATGGCAAGTATGTAAGTGCGAGAGGGACCAATGCTATATGTCTGACATATAGGCACACTGTTAGGCTGATAGTACAACATGCCTGCCTACGTGTATTTTTGTTTACCAGCAAAGGGGAAAAACATATTTCTACTCTTATCAAAACGTCAACAACAATTGCTCTTAAATTTCTGCGAGAAAGTAGTATCTGCGCGCGCTTATAGGTATTCCAAGAAAGTCGACACTGTTGCCCCAGACGATAACCCCAGAAACGGAAAAAATATCTTCTTATTCATAGTAGCTTCTTGGGGAAATAGTATATTGTACACCGAGGAGAGGATAAGGCACTAGTGTATGTGACAGGCGCGATATTGAATCCTAAATGTAAAAAAACCGGCCAAGTGCGAGTCGGACTCGTGCACGAAAGGTTTCGTACCTACCATTATCTACAAAAACGTGTCAGTTGTTCCGGAATATTCTTCCCGTCCCCGAGAACAGGCATTCCGGAATATTCTTGCGTGCGATAGAGACAGTAGTAATTACAACCAGAATTAGTGCTTCGGGCGCCAACGTTTTCCACCCCTTAAACCTTTATCAAATGAGACAATTTTGGCCTTGATGGATTCCACTCATCTTTTCGTATTTTTTTCTTTCTAGTTTATGAAATAATAACAAAAACCCAGGACGAAGTTTTCGTGTCAAAAAATCGAAACTCATGGGTCCCATGGGGCTCTGGGTTCATGTTTTCAATTGTATGCAATATTACCAAAAAATCAAAACGTATAAACCTAGTATTTAATGATACTTACATAATTTCCAAAAATCATGCAAATCGGTTCAGGCAGCGGTCAGGACTTGGATGGGTGACCGCTTTGAGTGATGGAACTGAGCGCTCCCGTGCTTTGGAAGGCACGTTAAGCCGTTGATCCCGGTTGCTGTCTAGGGCAGCAGCCGTTAAGCCAAGTTAGAGGCCTTCGGGCGGCTTGAGAACTTCTAACAGTCAAGTTGCCCACTCACTTGACAAAGCATAATCCCAATAGGGTCTAGTTTCCCCTCGGGGTTGGAAGGTCAGATGGCAGTCGCTTTCGTAAAAACTAGTGCCTACGCCAAATCTTGGGATTAGGTAGCGGACCCCAGGCACCCTTCAGGACGCAACTGTACTGGGATAACGCTAGGAGGATGATGATGCGTCTTTGACTCATCGTTCAGTGTGTTTTCCCCAAAAATCATGGACAATATCAAAATATGTATTAAACGGGAACGCACTGCTAAATAATATGGTTATCTTATTCATTCGTCACCTGTAAAACTCGTGTGTTTATATTTTTCTGAACATTGGAACAGAGGTCTGATAAGCTTTCTCAAACCGATTTACTATACCTAGATTTTATGCGAACGTCTTAAGGTTCAAAATGAAGTGTAGTGGCTTTAAAAACATACTCGTACATAATTTACTATATAAAGTTGGAGCAAGATATCCTGGTTATCAGTTCTTGAGGAACTACAGACCAGAAGTTGTTCACAAATTCGAAATTTAAAAATGTATTTGTCGTATTTGATTTGTTTTTTCGTGGTTTACTCTGCGGCAGTAGGTAAGAAACAAGTTTAGTTTTATATTGGTTATGTTTTCTTAATTTTATCCCGGGTGATTTCTCCCAGTGGTTAGAGCATTTCCTGTCAAACGGCTGTCGTGGGTTCAAATCTCGGCCCTTATCGATGGATTTCTCGGAAAATTTGTACGGAATATTCCTGAGGAAACTTGCATATAAATGAGAAGAAATTCAAATCACACGGGGCTAGCGTCGAGACTCACGCAATTCACGCTCATTCAAGAGCCTACCTGTGTCCAGCATGAGGTTATTCGCCAATCATGATGATTTTTTGTTAATAGCCTGTTTAGGTTTCCACTGCTGGGCAAAAACTTTTCCGCTTTTTCTCCATTCGGCCTTGCTTGCGTGCCTCCAACCTAAACAAATCGTCCTGTTATCTCGTTCAGGATCTGCCTCTGTAAGGAGTCGACCCCGCAAAATGGTGATCTATTACGTATTAAAATGTATGTGTGTATTTGCAGACGGGAAGGCTGTTGTGACAGACTATGAACACAACCCCCAAGTGAATGGCTGGTTAAAACTGCACCGGATCCCCACAACTTGGAGGGACGCTCGTCTGAAGTGCTTCGATGAAGGTTAGCTAGCACATTGTTCATTTCATACACATATCCAACCTAAACATCTCATAGGTACATGAGTAAAGATATTTTATGTTACAAAGTAAGCTTAAAAGTAATTTGAAATGCCGATCGAAACTCAAAATTAACATTTTCGTGTCGTCTTTCATACTCGTAATGGAAGAAATATTAAAGAAAAGCGATTTATTAGGTACACGCTCGGAAATCTTTGGCAGCGGTTGTTAAAAGGCAATACACAGACGCTAATGATTTTGATTTACCTATTTCAATGAGTAAGTACTCGAAATAACTTTAACTCCTCATTTATTATTTTATGTCACACCTGGCCATAAAGCGGCCATTATCGGACGCTCCGCCCGCGAAAAAACCCACTTCCTGGCCGGGGGGTGACATAAAATTTTGTACTGAACACGGGCGGTAATAAAGAAAGCCTCAGATCGCATATTTATCGTCGTCGTCAAATACCTGCGATCTGAGACATTCTTTGTTTTACCGCCCTTGTTAAGTAATGTACTATTCTCGCTCTCTAGTGGTAGCTCAATACTTGATGATTATTCTGCAATATGAAAAGTTCAAATATTTGATTAGATCATTAAGGGTAAAACAAAAATATATGACCATAGACAACATGACGCTATTATTCTTATTTATATATGGCAACAATACTTTTCCAATTTTTTTTAAAACAACAATAGAAATAATTATAATTTGTGGTTTAGAAGTAGTAAAAAATAGTAGAATACGGCCTCTTTAAAAGTTTTACAAGAAAATTATGAATAGGCACGACATTTAAGTATCTTAATATCAATTTATTCAGAATTATTCGCTGCAAAGTGTAAAATAAATTAACTGGCTCAAGGAGCGTAGTTATTGCTCTCAGTTATAATGTTATTCGTGTTTTTGCAGGCGCTGTGCTGGCATCTCCTGAAAACGAGGGTCTGTTGGATGTGATGATCGACGTCATGTCGTCAGGCACATTCCGGTTATCACAGGTGTTCACCGGTATACACGATACCTTCTCGAAAGGACTGTTCTACTCTCTAGGAGGTAATAAAATCATCACCGACGTCAACGATTACACCTCCATTTAATTATGCACCTATTAATAACTTATATGATAAGAGATACAGTTGTTCTCTTCGTGAATTGGGAGCCAGTTCAGTGTTAAAACAAATGAAATCGATGTGTTAATTTCTACATAATTTAGCGTTTCTATAATTATTATTATCGTTTTTTTTGTTACAGGGACACCTTTGACGGAAATACCGTTCAAATGGGCATCTGAAAAACCTGACTCTGGCAATACTGAAAGTTGTTTGAGCTTGCTCTCCGATGGAATAATGATGGAGAACAAGTGCACCGATGAACTCCCCTTTATGTGCTACAGGAACAATTCTGCTCCTTCTTTGCTAAGCTTAAGCTGTGGGCCAACGGATAATGGTAAGACGTGTTCAGATTAAAGTTAGAATCAGTGCCATGGTATTCAGAGCCGTCTGTGACCTGAGGTCTGCATCGCTACATGATATTTTGTCACGTGACAAGCAACTACTTCTGTTTATGATGTGTACGTTGTGAGGGACGGCGACGATATTATGTGCAGAAACACCTTTAAGGAGTGAGAAGGACTTTCTTACTTTGTCTTTGAGTAGTTATCAATACTCAAATTCTGAGACACGTAACTTGACAACCGTTCAATACTAGATCTGAGAACAAATACTTTGCTGTTAGCTATTAGGACATCTCGGGCCGGAATGGTTTTAAAAGCCCAAGCATCAAAGGGTTTTTCTTCAATCATGATGTTTTACGAACATTAAGATTTAATATATTTCAGGCTATACTTATTATGGAACCACCGGCAGCTGCTACAAGTTCCACCCTGAAGGTAAATACTGGCGCGACGCTTTCGCCGCATGTGACGAGGAAGACGCCCATCTGGCCATCATCAACAGCAATGTAGAAGCCCAGGCCCTGAAGAACTTGTTCGATGCCAACTTTTACTCGTACGGTCGAGTGAAGAATGACGTCAGAGATGTGGTCCACATTGGTTTCGTCGATTGGGGAAAGAAAGGGGGCCAGTGGATGACTATTCATGGTAAGTCTGCCTGTTAAGCTCTAAGGGTTATTTCGAATGATTCACGAGAATGAGATGATAAGAGACGTAGAGCACAATGGAAAGTCATTTCGCCCATATTTGGAGCAAGTCAACTGGGGAAAAAACTTTCACCTTACAGAAGACCACAGCTATTATAACACCACTGGGTAATTGCTCTTTAGGCAAGCGGTGTTGTCTTCTTGGTTCAAAGTTACTTAGGTCACCACAGCTCCCGAGGATGCAGTCTGTTGAGAGTGAGGGACCTACATAGTGCATGCATATGTATCTAGCTGTCAAGACCATGAGTTCTCAAGTCAGTAGGGGATCAGCGGTGAGCTTGTGATTCGACCAAATTTCATTTAATCGATTCAACGGTTTAAGCGTGAAGAGGTAACAGACAGACACACTTTCACATTGATAATATTACTAAATTTTCCCCCTGCTTCCTTTTACTTCTATCTCATCTTCGTCGTGTCTTTTTTAAATTTTATCCATGGTGGCGTAATTGATCTCGGGGTCACAATCGATACCATTATTTCGTCTTCTTTATACAAGTTCTTATTATAGTCATCTATGGTTATTAAAAATTACTCTCTTTATTCTTTGGTTGTTAAAATATGAATACTTATTAATTTTGTGTACTAGGTCAAACTTTGGAAGAGGCAGGTTACGCCATCTGGCACGCCGGAGAACCTAACAACAAAACGAACCAGTTCTGCGGAGGTTTCAACGTAGACGGAGGACTCGATGACGTCAATTGCTCCGACGGTGACCCACAAAAAGCCCCTCGGTCGTTCATCTGTGAGAAGAAACCAGAATATACAGAGGAATCTTCTATAAACAATGCCTACCTAATCGACGAATCATCACAATCATCAGTATATACCGAAGAATCATCTACAAACAATGTCTACCTAATCGACGACTCATCATTACCATCAGCTACCGAAAGTGACTATACATATTTGGAATATTAATCAACTGATATTAGATGGGAATAGTGGCATCTAAAAAAATTGGTATTACCTTTATTAAGTTGAAAAGTACCTGTCAATTTAAGACGAGGCTTTAGATTTTTTGGTAGTTTTCCAATCGATATTGTAAGCAAACCAGGTAAACTACGAGAATGAAATTTCAGTATGTTATATTTCATTATATATTCTAACGAACTGGGATAGGAAAACAAGATCAGTGAAAATTTTCCCGATAGATTTTCATTCCAAACTAGTGTCCATTTTTATTTTATTTTGCTAATCATTCCGGAACTATAAGCATTCATCCTTTGAAATTTTCAGAAACGACAGTAATACTATCTTTCTAGCGAACTGGGATAAATCTTTTTATTTCATCATATAGTTTATTTTATATGAATTATTTTATACTTTCGGAACTTATGCCGCATACGCCTTTGTGTTCATGAGCGGCATCACTGTCTTTCGTCTCTTTTTTTTGCGCGCGGAAGCAATAGACGCTGTCTCATCAAGACTCCGCCTTCAGTCGCCAGTGATTTTTGCCGACGACGGATGTGTGTCTAAATTGCGCTTGCGTTGATTACCCACCGAGCAACGTTATTATGAAATAATATCGGACTTATTGCATACTATAGTAACAAATTTGAACCGTGATAATGAAACAGACAAACAATTGGATGAAATTAATAATTTCGTAAATGAAAGCGAACCGAGCACAGTAGAACAAAAACTGATGGAGTCGCTATTGACAGTTTTAGATTTGGTCGACTATTCTGTCCATAAAAGTCTATAAGTGCTACAATTATGAAATTTGGTAGAAGGTGTATTCTAATAACTGCTACATAAAAGTGATGTGAAATTAGGAAAAAAAATATTATGGGAGGCACCCCATACATGTAACCGGGGGATACATTTTTTTAGGGTTCCGTACCCAAAGGGTTAAACGGGACCCTGTTACTAAGACTCCACTGTCCGTCTGTCACCAGGCCTTATCTCAAAAACCGTGATACTTAGTCAGTTGAAATTTTAACAGATAATGTATTCCTGTTGCCGCTATAACAACAAATACTAAAAAGCAGAGTAAAATAAATATTTAAGGGGGCTCCCATACAAGAAACGTGATTTTTTTGCAGTTTTTAAAAGATAATGGGACGGAACCCTTCGTGCGCGAGTCCGACTCGCACTTGTTTTTCAATGCACTTAGTTGTGAGGGGTATTTTTGGACAGGCCTTTAAAAATAATATAGAGGTTACCAGTGGCGGCGCGTCAAAAATATTCTTAGGCAAGCCGGAAATAATTGGCCTTTATTATTCTTCATGAGTAGTAGTAAAAGAACTGGACTGGCTGAAAATAAGGCAAGCCGGTGGGAATCGAGTTGTATGGACGCTCCGCCACTGGAGGTAACTAAAAAAGTTTTAAATTTAAGTTAATCGTTGGTGAGATATTGTATTTTTGTTCTTTGTTTGGCAATAAATTCTATCTTATCTTATCTTATCTTATACAAACTGTGTCCCCACCCCTCTAATTTCCAAACTATGAAGATTAAAATTCTGAAAAAAATTGAGGTGGTGTACATTAATAAGTACTTTCAACGATTTTTGGTTTGAACAAGATGGGATTAAGGGTTTTTGAGTTTATCACTGAAAAACTGTTTTTCCCAAACAAAAGGACGTAAGTGCCGTGACTTTCCCTATGAAGATACGACCTTTTTTGATTCAAGGTATTAAATAGTGTTTTAAAAGTGGACTGCTAGGTGTCGGTATGGAACCCTTCATTGTGCCCGATTCGACACGCACTTGGCCGCTCTTTTTATTACTTTAGATTTGATTCTTCTAGAGAAAAGATTTCTTTAACTGAGCATAACAATCGACCTTCAGCCTTGTCAACCGCTGCTGGTGTCATTGTGTCGAAGCAGAAACTGTCTAGACCGAAGAAAGAATTAGGAGAAAACGAATTTCCTTTGAAGGTACAGTCGAGGTCATTAATGGGTAAGGACCACGAGCGTTTGACCCGCTGCACTTATATGTAACGAATTTATTCAAATATAGTTGCGATAATCCATAAAGTTTGAATGAGAATATGCAGATGGAATGTATATCTTCCTATTTGCATTCAAACTTTATGGATTATCGCAACTAAAATCGTAAAAAAAACACTGTTAATGTTTCTCAGGTTCGTAACCATACATTTACCCAGCTCCATGCCAAATTTCAACTTTCTAGGTCACCTGGAAGTGGGTTAGGTTTTTGATTATTCCCTTATCCATCCTAGTCGAAAAAAATCCTATTTTTAGATGTTTGTATCTTAATAACAGATTGAGCTATATTCATGAATTTGGGAATCTAGTTAGCCTTAAGGATCTTAATAAACGTACCAAATTTCATATGTGTACGTTCAATATATTTTGAGTTACGTAAGGTTCAAAAGTGGCACCAAATGGTTAGTGTAATATAACACACGGCCGCTGCGTCGCCAGTTCTTTTTTTTTACTTGGTTTAACACGCTGCCGCGTGTCTAGAGTACACTTTTTTACCTAATCGATTGCGTTTGCTTACAACTTGTAGGCGACCGCATTCGATTAGGTAAAAAAGGGTATACATATTAATTACCTCGACTGTATGTACTTTACCTAAGTTAAAACTTATCGTCTTTTTCTAATATTTCTATTTTAATATTGTGATTTTTAGGGTTCCGTATCCAGAATGGCAAAAACGGAAACCTTATAGATTCGTCATGTCTGTCTGTCCGTCCGTCCGTATGTCACAGCCGGTTTACTCGGAGACTATAAGTACTACAATTATGAAATTTGGTAGGAAGATGTATTCTATGAACCGCTATATATAAATACCGCCGTATATGAATGTGATGTGAAATAAGGAAAAAGAAAATTAACCGGGGGACGAATTTTTTTTTTTCAATGCAAGTAGAGGTGTGTTATTTTTGGATAGGCCTCTAAAAATTATACAGAGGTTACTAAGAAAGTTTTCCATTTAACCCGGCGGGAGTGTGGTCACCAAACGTAACTAGGAGTATATGGCAGGATATGACATACCCACTTACAAAAGTAACTTTATTTATACATGTATAATTCATAACACTTTAATTTGTAAATTATCTTGTACTTTGATATATCAAAATCCAGTTAAAATGAAACACCAGTGTCATTCTATATTTTATAATACTTTATATTAGGAAAAACAGATTTGATTGATTGATTAAAACCCACAAAAAGGTAAAAAAATATCAATTTTAACAAAAATTAAATACATGAAACGTTTCATTATATAGGTAATCAAAAATTATGTAAACATTGATTATGAACATTAAAAAAAGTCAAAGCGGTTTAGTCGTTCTCAAGCGTGTCATATTATGTATAATAAATAATATACTATATTAAATAAAAGCTCAAACAAAGATTTTTATTTACCGCTATTCAATAAATAATCTAATGGTTTATTCTTTTAATTACTTCCAGCAGTTTGCAAAATTAATAAATAATATATTTTCTCTATTCATTCTTTGTTCTTAGCGCAGCGTTCCCAGTACGCGGCGCGCGAGCGTGGCCTACGAGTTTCGCTAGCGGTGGCGGGCAGGTGGGGGTGATGGGCGGAGCAACCGTGGGATTTTTTTTCGGGGGCCTCGTCTTAATGTTATCCCAATAGAGGTGCAAAAAGTGTAACATTGGCAATAAGGTTTTTCAGAAAATTATTGTATATTATGTATACCTACAACATACTATAATATTTACTATTGTTGCGTGAAAATGTGAATATTTATCTACTCTGTGAAGTCCATTATTTATAATTAATAAAAACTCAAGATTCAAATATGTCCTTTTTTACGTGCCTACAATCCGTACCGTATATTCAATAATTTAATTTATTTCAGAACTAGATTGAGTATTTACATTTGTTTCATATTTCAGTGATTCTAGGATGTCTTTTGCCCCATTTTCATATCTCTCTTTCAAAATCAGCCAAACTTAAACTTTTAAATGTTTGTCTATTACTTTGCATACTTTTTTTTCCAAATTATCTATTAACTATGTCCTATTAACGATTTTTAACTTTAAAATTGTAACATTTTACTTTATACTTACTTTAATTTAATTTTTTGTCTACGAGTCGGAATACGTCTGACCGTAATGTATGGTTTAGTTTGAAAGTGTTTAGCAAGTAAAATGTAAATCAGTAATTGGCCAATGGTAACTAAAAATGTTGTAAACTGTGCTGTGGATTTTATAACAATAAAAAAAAATTCGTTATGTCTGTGACATAGTACGGGGTATAGCAGATATTAAAAAAACTAAATTATAATATCATTTTATATATGCTAATGATGATGAGAGAACTAAGGACCGTTACTATGCGTTATTTGGTCTCTGCATACCCCAATGGGACACGGGCGTGAGTATATGTATGTATGTATGTATATGTGTGTATATATGCTAATGTTCGTAGTTGTAGTTAGAGTTAGATTCAGTAGTCATTTTTTATACCTATTCATTTATTCGTTGCAACCATGATATAATATTTACAGGATGGTTCTTATAAGCTAAACAGTACAGACATGGACCTTACTAGGGTGTAACTTACTGTAGTTATTTCTGTTTATTAACATTTAATCTCACTGAAATAAATTATAAAAAAACAGCAACATCAAAACTCGAATCCTTTATTCATAAACAAATACATACATATATACCTAAGTTTTAACTACCTTACAACCATTGCATATTTTATGCATACCTAATAGGCTTCTACCAAGAAACGTTACTCTCCCATGAATCAATACCTCCTCTCTGTTCATCATCAGTAACCTCATAATTCACTAGATCAAACTTGTCAGCTAAGAAACTGTCAGGTTTGAAGGTGCTTGCCTCTTCAGTGGAAAAGAAACTTTCTATTCTAGACATTTCGGTTGTCTTTACTGTAGCTTCCGTGGTAGTGGTAGTCTCAGTTTTGGCATCAGGTTCTGGTCTGCAGAAGCCGTCGACGAAGAACCAGCCGTGGGGACAGATGAAGACTTGAGGCTGGAGGCTGTTGCGTTTCATGCGGCACACGTAGTAATGATTAGGGCTGCCTGGTAGGACCCCGGTTTGACCGATTTTCGTGCACGTTGGTACGGGCCTTTTTTCGCACTGGCCATTTTTCAAGGAGACCTGAAATAGACATTTAAGTATCTGTAAAATGTGTCGTTAGGCGACTTCCTGATTTGTCGGTGCGGAGGCGGTAAAATATGGGAAAACTGTCAAATGTTAGTGTCAACTGTCAGTCAACTCAGTACTACTTTTTACTGCGCCCCTACATTTAAATGAGTGCTTCCTGACTGGTGCGGGATACGCGGAAGCGGGACGATGCGAAGGCAGTACTGCTTCGCTTCTGCGCATGCTATCTACTGCGCATATTTAATACTGACAGTATTCCGTCAAGTGGGAATCTTTGCGACGTCAGTAATTATACGTCAAAAGAAGAAAATCGATCCCGCCCCGCCAAGTCAGGAAGTTGCCTAAGGTGACTTTCTGATTTGTCGGTGCGGAGGCGGTACGATATGAGAAAACTGTCAAATGTCAGTCAACGCAGTACTACTTTTTACTGCGCCCCTACATTTAAATGAGTGCTTCCTGACTGGCGCGGGATGCGCGGTAGCGGGACGATGCGAAGGCGGTACTGCTCCACTTCTGCGCATGATATTACTACTGCGCAAACGTAATACTGACAGTAATATGTCAAGCGAGAATGGTTGCGAAGTCAGTAAGTTTACGTCAAACAAGAAAATGTCACATGTCGAAGACCGCCAGACCACATGACCCGAAAAGTGCTGGAGATGAGCTCCCGAACTAGAGGACGCGGTAGACCTAAACTTACATGGCAATCAGTAATTAATAAAGACCTTAAGGATGCCAATCTGACACCCCAGACGACCCAGGACAGAGCCACCTGGAGACGCCGTATTAGGAGAGCAGACCCCAAGTAAATGGGAAAATGCTAGGACAAAGAAGACATGACAATGATGTACAGTTTGGCAGACATTTTGAACCACAATAAAAAAGAAAACGCGGAAGTACGTCATGCCAACATAATAAGTATTTTGTACTTCCAAGTCGACCAATTTGACTTGCTTTCGAGACTTCCGATTGAATATTTTGACGAGATGACTTCCATGGCTGGACCGAATATCCTTTTAAATCTTATTCAGAGTACCTAAACGCGTGTTTAAAACGATAGAACCATTATATTTTATTATAATATCGACCAGAACAATATTTTATTTTAATTTGTCAATTTTTGTTGTTTGTTTTCTTGACAACTGAAAATAATGACAGCCTAAACCAGAGAGTTTGAGTATTGAAGTAAAAACTCCTTTCAACAGAACGGAAATGACAATATGTGACATTGGCATGTGACTGAGTTGGATTAACTGAGAGAGCGAGATATCGGTATTCGCCATGTTTTTTTTGTGTTTTTAATGCCTCAGACCATACAAAAGTCACTTTTTTCTTCCTAGTTGCGCCAGCCTACATGTACCAGTATGTAACAACATATTATTGTTCCGAACCGATTTTGATGCGGTTTTCAGACAAGCATTTGTTACATTCTGGTGAAGATTTTGGCATACAATTTTAAGTCGGTAGGTACCCTTTAAAAAAATTATATATTTATTTACATGTTTCACATGTTTGTTTGGAAAGCTGCATGCAAATGATGCTGAATTTTTCGTTATGTAGTAACTTAATCCGCAAGTTCAAGCAGCTAATTAACCTAACCGTGGCTCAACATAATTAGTTGATCCCAATTAGCATTCGCGTATTAGTTCTATACTGTATAGTTCGCCAAGTGGCATGTCGGCGTAATGCGGGAATTCCCGGCGGATTCCAGGATTAGCGGCGTGTCCCGCTATGCAGGTAATGCGACCGCGGATTACGGGTTACGTGTGCTATGCTATGGCATTAGTAATGCAGCAAGTTAAGGCGATATATCGATTGAAAGAGACACCCTTTGTTTTTCGCTCACGACAAAACGGGATGCAACCCTCTCCGAGAATGGCTTCTTAGACAAATCTCGTTAAATATCTGACTGTGTGCAGGTTTATTAAATTTCCTCTTGTCAGTACCTAGATGAGGTAAAATACCATAATATTAACTGAATCGTGTCTTTTAATAATGAGTTGTTTTAGTAGGCTGAGGAAAAAAAGGAAAATATAGACTCGACTTTGTATTTATTTTCTATCGAGAAAATTTAAAAAAATCATGTTTAGCTATTGTCAGTCCAACTACAATCATATAGTCAAGAATCATATATCTGAAAATCAGCCCCTACTGTTTGCTAGTCTGGGCAGGACAGCGTTTCAAAGTCTCCAAATTTCTCAGTGTTCCTTAATGCTAGGTTGGACAAAACTTCCAATAGCTCGATTCTACTGACACCGCAGATTCAGTTGAAGCCACCTCAACCAACAAAACTTAATGGAGTGCAAACTCTTACCCCCTTATTCATAAAACTTAACAAACCTCTGCTAACTTAAATGTCTTTCGACACTGTCTCACAAACACAAATGCCAAAGTGACAGATAAGGACAAACGAACTTTAGCGGCTTTTTAACTAAAATAGGTTCGATGGACGTTTATGAATATGGGGGTAGAGTAGGTATTCCAGTGTTTAAGGCGCAGGGGTGGGCAAGGCATTCTCCATACAAACTCTGTGCGTTTTATTCGTAGGTTTTGGCACTAACGAATATAATATTTTTTGGTTGTAAATATTAGATATGCGAAGAAAGTGATGTGGAAATTTTCAAATACCTATTTCAAATAAATGAAAAATTATAAAAATATAAAAAAAAATCATTAAAAAAAAATTACATCAGGAAATAGCTATCAGAAAAATAAACATACTTACTAAAAATCATAACTTTAATGCAAACACAAACGAAGAAAATCCTGCGCAAAGTTTGTATGGAGAGAGCTTGCCCTACCCGTCCTCTTAAACCCGATCTGGTTCGGACTGACTCTACTCGATAAGCGGCGGTTCCGGGACGAATAGGGAATTAGGGACTATGTGTTCTTGTTTGTTATTTTGTTTTGATGGCATTAAATTCTTTCTTATTCTTATGTGTCTGTGAGACGTGACCCCTCTCTTCGGGTTCATGGTAGCCTTACCGAGCACTGAGCGGTCGCCGGGTTGTAGCCATAGTGCCGAGGGCAGAGCGCAGTGCGGTGGTCAGCCGGTCTACCGCTCGGACAGTCTTCGGGCGGCGAGCAGATGTGGAACTTCCTGCAGTCGTGGGCATCAGGGAACATACCTATCTGGAAATAGAAATAGATAATCGCTATCAAATGAGGGCTACCGTTTTTGTGGTCACCAGTTGGCTCCACTACACCAGTTGGTCCAGCTATCAAAGTTTAGTATTGGTTGGCGTGAAAACAAACGTTGAAATCGTATAAATATCGAACATCCCGGTCCACTACGCTAGTTGGTCCAGGTCAGTTGTGTGTCTGTAATTGGTTATTATGGGCGTGAAAACAAAGTTTACGTTGAAATCGTATAAATATCGAACATCCCGTTTAGCGCAGTCCCGTTTTGTGCGCTGAACGAACAAAAAAAAGAACGTTGACCATCATATTTGCCATAATTAATCTGAAATTCAAGGAAATTCAGAGAAACCTCCAACAAGACCACGCGGGCGGTTTAAACACTGGAGTACTCTAAGAACTTGCGCTCCAGTGAGATTCGTTGAGCGGTATCAACCGAATCTGAGGTGTCGATAGGCAGTGAGATTGACGTCGTGTACCTACCTGTTCACACGTGTGCTGGTAAGCATTGGAGGCAGCGTCACACTCAGGGACGTGCAGATTAGAGCAGGCCCCGATATGGGCATTGCAGGTCAGACCTTCCCCGCAAGACTCCAGTGGGATCTGTAACAGCAAACAAAGGGTCAACAGTTACCCTTTTATTCGTTAAACTTAACAAACGTCTGTTAAAATATGTTTTGCACCTTTTCCAAATATAAAAATATCAAAAAGGCACGTAAAGACAAACAGTTATTTGATTAGGATTATATTATAGTGTTGTTTGACCATCTCGCTAACTCGCGCGCCATGTCAGGATTGCACGTGACGAAGCTTGAGATGGGACACGGATTGTCTCATTTTGTGACGTACCTTCAGCCATCCAAATGGGAGCACAACGCACTTGATGACCAGCGAGCAGTTCTGACACGCAGTGCCCTGCTGCCTTGTCTTTCTACGTCCAGCTGCCCCTCGCTCAAGGACAGTCTTAAAGATACTACTTTATTAAACGATCTGGCTAATCATCGCGACAGGTCAGGATTGTGAGCGACGAAGCATGGTATGGGATGTAGACAGACTCGCTTTGTGACGTACCTTCAGCCATCCAATCGGGAGCACAACGCACTTGATGACCAGCGAGCAGTTCTGGCACGCAACGCCCTGCTGCGAGCATATTGCTTCCACGTCTAGCTCGCCCTCACTCAAGGACAATCCTAAAGATACTACTTCATTTAACGATTTGGCTATTCTACGCGACAGGTTAGGAATGTGGGCGACGACGCATGGTATGTAGACAGACTCGCTTTGTGACGTACCTTCAGCCATCCAATCGGGAGCACAACGCACTTGATGACCAGCGAGCAGTTCTGGCATGCAGCGCCCTGCTGCGAGCATATTCCTTCTAGATCCAGCTCGCCCTCACTCAAGGACAATCCTAAGGGTACCCCGCCCAGCCGGTTGCCTGAGAGCACTCCTCCTACATCTTGGGCACTTGAGATCTGGAAGGCGAGTTTAAGAAATTACCAGCATGTTTTTAAGCTTCCTGTAACTTCGTAATATTATCTAATCTAATGGGGTTGATACAGACAGTTATCAAAATAAGGATATTTTAAACTAATAAAATAGGCATTGTGGATATATAAGTATAGTTTAGACAGGAAGTAACTAATAATGTAAAATAGCGATAAAAATAATAATGAAACTCGTTAAGGGGCTCCTAGCTCCCAATGACTTTCGATCTGTAACTCTCTGCTTTCTCGTATTTTTATGGCTTATCATATTAACAACAACGAGGTTTACCGAAATAGTATCCCATAGTTATTTTAAAACTCACTGTCTTTGAGATATATGGCATCAAACTTTGGTAATTTTAGGCCAAAAAACCAGTTTTTTGGACGTAGCTTTTGTGAAAATGAGTAAAAAAAAATCTCTCTTGCGTTGTTAGAGACGTCAATAATTTGTAGATTTCATACAAATAAGTGCAGGAACAACATACTTATATCGAAAAAAAAGAGCTTTTTTGGACCATGTTTGAATAAATCATAAAAAAATAAGGATCATTATTTTTAAAATTCGGCTCTTACAAATGTAGATAAAGGTTTGAAGAACCAATAACCGTTTGTGCCATAAATATGTCTATAGTTTTGACGGAGGAATATTAAATCAAAAATCGCCGAATAGCGCGTGGAGCCCCTTAAAGTGTAAAACTATTTTTGAAATAAACGCACCTGTCCTAAAGTAAATATTGTTCTAGTGTGTGTAGTTTTTGTGTATTGCGCCTATAAGATTATATCAAATGTCCGCGAAAAAAAGGGACATTACGTTACAAAAATTATATTGACTCTAAGTTGGAATAGATCCATCTGCACCAAGTCTACACATCATAAACTACACGGTTCTATCTCGATATCGATTTGTCTACATTTATGTCGTTTAAGGCGGGCACACCGGCAAAACTATTTTTTTTAATACTTCTAATTTTGCTACTACAAAGAACTATATAGCCTATGGTTGGTACTAGTATGATATTGATAATGATGCTTCACGTGACCTTGTGCCGGCGAATGCTACCTTATGTCAAATAGGGGGGCTCGTTGTGAGCTCCACTAACATGTTGGGTCTCAAACAATTTAACAGCTTTCGCAATGCAAATGGCCGACTACTTGATCTACTATTTTATAGCCAGGAATGCGTGATTACCGAGCCTGATATTGAACTTTCAAGTGTTGATAGGCACCACCCGCCTATATTATTTACCATGGACATTAAATGTCCTCGCCCCCTCTCCGTCAACCGTATCCCAAAATATAATTACCACAAGGCAAACTACTCCGTCATATCGGATAAGCTGAACAATGTAAATTGGGAGACTGAACTTAGTAACCTACATCCTGACCAGGCGGTGGAGCGATTCTACAATGTGCTGTTCGATATTATTGACCAACAAGTTCCTCTCAAATGCCCAAAAAACCCAAAGTATCCGAAATGGTTCTCCCGGGCACTTATTAGCAGCTTAAATAAAAAAAATTAAAGTATGGCGTAAATGGAAGACCTACCAGTCCCTTGCCGATTATCGAGAATTTTCGCTTCTTCGTACTCGATGCAAAACCCTATTGCTAGAATGCTTTAATACTTACGCTGATAATACAGAGAAGTCCGTAAAATCTAATATTAAGGCATTTTGGTCCTACGTGGCTTCCCTTAAGAAAAGCTCGTCCAGCTATCCCGAAACTATGCACTATGAAGGTGAATCAGGATCTACACCTAAACAAATAGTCGACTTGTTCTCGAAATTCTTTCTCTCTGTGTTCGAACCTAAAAGTAATATAAACTATGCCGATCTTACAGACCTACCACAGCATGAAGGTGCACCTAACTTATCTAATCTATTTATAAAAAAATCGGATCTTACTAAAAAACTCACTAAAATCGATACAAATAAAGGGACTGGGCCCGACAATATAAGTCCTATATTTATCAAAAACACTGCTAAGGCTCTTACTTGTCCATTGCATATTATTTTCAATAAATGCCTCAGTTTAGGTGTTTTCCCTGAGCTGTGGAAAGTTTCCCATGTAACACCGATTCATAAATCTGGCTCACGAGCCGACATTACAAATTATCGACCTATATCTGTGCAATCGTGCATACCTAAAATATTCGAAAGTTTAGTACATGACTTATTGTATCCCTCGCTTGTCAACACTATAATACCCGAACAGCACGGTTTCTTAAAAGGCAAATCCACAACCACGAATCTTACACTCTATACTAACTACTTATTTGAATGCTTGGACAGAAGAGAACAAGTTGATGTAATATTCACGGATTTTAGAAAAGCCTTCGACAAAGTCGACCATTTACTGCTCTTAAAAAAACTAGCCTACAATGGTATTCGGGGAAACCTTCTAAGATGGTTTATCTCCTATCTCTCGAACAGAACTCAGGTTATAGCCGTGAATGGGTTTAAGTCAGACTTCACAAATGTGTCGTCTGGTGTAATTCAAGGTTCTATCTTGGGCCCTCTACTGTACATTGTATTTATCAATGATATAAAAGAGTGCTTTAAAAACTGTAGCTTTCTAATGTTTGCAGACGATTTAAAAATATTTAAAGCTGTGAAATCTAGTGATGATATTACCTTAATTCAAGACGACATCAACAATTTCACTGCATACTGCCACAACAATAAACTTCAGTTGGCAGGCGATAAATGCCTGCATATGTGTTTTACTAAAAATAAAAACAGGGTAATTGAGACTGAATTTATGATTGGCAATACGGCTATTACAAAAGTGGCCTCGGTGCGGGACTTAGGTATACTATTTGATAATAAACTAGATTTTAGCTGTCATGTTGAGCGAATCGTCTCTAAAGCATACCAAATGCTAGGCTTTGTATTAAGAACCGCAAAAGTTTTCAAAAAATCATCCACTTACATCATATTATACAAAGCTCTTGTTCGGCCACATCTGGACTATGTTTCTATTGTTTGGAATCCATTTTACTCCAAATACTCAAGTGGTATCGAAATGATACAAAAAAAATTTTTGCGGGCGACACACTGGCGCTTAACTGGCAAATATATGTCCTATTCCAATTTATTAAAACATTACAAACTAACTTCTCTTGAATCAAGACGAAAATTATCTGACATGATGATCCTCTACAATATATGCAGAGATAATTATAACTGCAAAGAGCTGCTCGAGAGTATTCGCTTTAGAGTCCCCTCCCGTTGTACCTCGCGCTCAACCGCCCTGTTCGCCGTCCCGACCAGCTCGACTAACGCTGGTAAACGCGCACCTTTGCGCCGCCTCTGCAATTCGTTTAATAAATCATTTACATCATTAGACATATTCAATTCAAGCAGACCACGTTTCCAAAAACAGATACTCGATATGTTAGCTGAGACAACCTAATATGTTTTTATTCCTATTAATGTTTGTACCTATCACTAGTGTTTAGATTGCGTCATGTTTATATTTTGTTTAGCTTACCTATGTTGCATCATTTTGTATAACTCTTAGTGAGAGCGTTTAAGGGAGTAGGTATACACCTAATATCCTACATACTCACTTACATGAAATATTATGTACCTATTTCTGTTGTTTCTCCAATAAATAAAATAAAATAAAATAAAATGAATCATTAGAAGTAGATATGGAGATTTGTGTGAATAGAATAGGCTTACCGAAACTCCCAAGACAAGAAGCACAATTTTTAACATTTTCATTAATTTGGCAACTAAAACCTATCTACGAAACGGTTGTTTATAGACTGACGTGATTCGGGTGCCAGCGCACTTTGACCTAATTATCTTTGTTATACTTAAAGTGTGATAAATATATGTTTTTAATGAATACTAAATCTGTCCTCGAATGATATCAATGAAACCAGACATCTCCCTACGTAGGTATATAAGACATGCTTTCACCTTATGATTACTGTATTTGTAGGTTGTAGGCAGAACTATGTTTTTAGGGTTCCGTAGTAAACAAGGAACCCTTATAGTTTCGTCATGTCCGTCCGTCCGTCCGTCCCCCGTTTTTCTCAGTAACCGTTAGTACTAGAAAGCTGTAATTTGGCATGAGTATACATATCAATGACGCCGACAAAATGGTAGAATAAAATCTTATTCATCATTTTTTAGGGTACCTCCCCTACATGTAAAGTGGTGGTATCGTTGGATAGCTCTTTCAAAAATATTATAAAGTTTCTCAAAGCATTTTTTGATAAGACCCAGAGCGAGGGTCGCAGCCCCTTTCTCGCAGGCGTCGGCCTAGCTCTTTGAAGAGGTGTCTTAGGTAATTATGTTAGAATATTTTAGTAGGTATATTTTTATTCGCATAGTGTTTGTTAGCTTAGCCTATAGATATGAAATTTTATAATTGGCTACTTGACAGTTTTCGGAAATGTATTTTAAATTATACGTAGGTTTATTTTATGATACCTGCAACAATTATCTTTTCCCCCCAAAGAGCTTAATTTCTTACAAAAAAAATATTTTTTCTCTAAGTAATTTGAATTTTTTGATTAAATAATTGATTGGCGTGATATTAAGCTTTGAAGTGATAATTTTTGTTATGGTCAAGTGTCCCCCACCCCCTGCCAGCTAAACGGTGGCTACTAGGCATGTGAAAAAAATCATGGTATTAGTATATAGTACGATGAATTTAAAAGGAAAAGTATCACAGCTAAGTAGACATTACTAATTAACGAGTAATAGTCGAACTTCAGAAATGTACTTTGCAAAAGCAAACTTTCGTACAATTTCTATTGATACTAAGGTATCAATAGAAATTATCATTAGAAGAAGAAGATAGAAAGGTATCAATTGACTATCTAAGGATAATGTTGTTAATTCTGTCAAAAACATAGTAAATATAAGTTTGCAAACTTTTTAGTCCACATAATGTAACGGGTGGACGACTACGGAACCCTACCTTGTGCGTGGCCCGACACGCACTTGGCCGGTTTTTTTTTTATACAACCACGGTGGCAAACAAGCGTACGGTCCACCTGACACGCAGCGAAGCGGACACCGCAGCCTATAGACGCTCCCAACTCCAACCTGTTGACAGCAGAAGGTACAAATTTAGGTCCCTCGGTCTCTCTAAGTAATCTCAAGACGTTAAACTCACTGATGCCGATTATAATGTCACACATATAAGGACCACTTTTTCCCTCTACTTATTGTTATTATAAAGAGTGTTATAATGAATAGATAATTGTATTGTGAAGGCACGTGGGCCGAATTTGACCTAACAGAAAATAAATAAGGATTGATTATTGGATGGTCCTTAACATTGAGTTTCTCCATGCTTAATTCTCTATACCTCTATACCTTATACTGGTTATTAAAAGTGCAAAAAACTGGCCACCGTAATACTGTCTTTTCGCAGTTCTCACGGTTCGAAATAATTCCCATACGATAAATTGAGTACTAGAAAAGTTTGAAGAGGGCTGTATCCTGGGATTTTGAGATACACTATCCAAAGCAGTAAATAAAAAAATAGCAAATTGAAGTGCATGAATGTAGTATGAAGTCAGAAAATTAAGATAAAGAATATAAAATTACATCTCTAGATATCACTTCTATTAGACATGATAGAAGTGATAATATCTAGAAATGTAATTTTATATTTGATTAATTAATGTCACAGGAATGTCTGTCCCTTAAAATGAGAGTGACAGAGACACGAAATAGGGGATATGGACACGTCATATTTTGCAAGTCGAATACATGCCCTGATATTGAAAGTTAGAGGCCAAGGTGGGGATATCCGTATATCATGCCAGGGACTTGTCACATCCCGTAAGTCGAATGCCGGCCCAGGATTCAGTTATACCAATGGTAGGTACTATAATATCGTTTGACCAGTTAACCGAAAGGTTTAATTGATAGTCAGGGATAGTAACGGCTGATTAGATTGGGGAACCTATTACAGGAACAGTCTAGATGGCATTCGGTATGATCGCGACGAAAAGTCATTGGGGCATTTTTATTCCGATTTTGCTTATTACATACCAACAAATAATTATTTACAAATATTCACGGACAAATCTACTATAAACGCGTATAATTTTTAGGGATACATTTGGCATTATAAATAGTATTATTTAAACCTGAAGATTTTCTTTTTTCACTTAACATTGCGCTTTTTACTTTTTGTCACACATGACGTATGTTTATAAAAAAAGCAAGCGCTCTTAAATTTACGTAAACTATAAGTACATGTATTATATTTAATCTCACCTGTTAATTGTCACTCCGGGCGACATGTTTCGAACTCTTCGGGAGTTATTTCTCAGGATAAGTCCATTAGCGCCTGGGTCGTACACAAAACGATATATTTCTTAAATTTAACTTTTTTAGTTTTTAAAACTCAAGTTGATTTAAGTAAAATATAGTATTAAGCGTTCTTAAATTCGTTAATAGTTTAACTCCGTTCTCGCCAGTACAGGAAACTGACGTTATCTCTAATAGAATCTCGGGTGGTTCGTTAACCTTTCAGTAGGCGAAAGGGCGAAAATATACGGCGATAATGTACCCCGTGAATTCTGTGTGCATGAGTCGGAAAATTTAGTGAAAAGAACCGGCTCGGCTCTGAAAATGTTTACATCGTTACAGTCGGGAGTTTACGTGTACACTGCCTATATGTTTTTACCCGCTATACAAACATAGGGTAGGCGTATCCTTCATGGTAACAAGGTAATTTTTGTTTGCCTTCATGTGTGTGTAGCTCTATAATTAACTAGCCAACCCTAAATCCCATAAAACTCTCAGACAATTAATTTTAGACATTATTATTGTACACTTATAATTTATTTACCTTTTGTAAGGTTTTGCCCGACAGTTCGAATGTATCGCAACCTTACAAAAGGTACTTAAATAAATTATAAGTGTACGCGATTAGGGCTTGCATTCCGGAATTCCGGAATCTCGAAATTCCGGAATCTCGGCCAATTTTTCCGATATTACAATTCCGGAATTGGGACACTCGAAATATCGGAAATTCCGGAATTGGATTTGAGAAATTTAGAGAGAGAAAATAGAGTGTTTTGTATGTTTATTCTTAAATTTCACAACGTAAAACTGAGGAATTGTTCGCCTATCACCAGATTCATAAACATTTTGTGAATAGATTTCAATTCAAACTGGTATTGGTATTCCATCACGTATACTCCTCCTATCCGTATTTTGGATACGACGATCACTAAACTCCGCCGTTAGCTGCGTTCGTGTGCTCGAGCGTGGCTTACGTACCTAGCCGTTCTTATCCACAAAGACCCGTGCACTGCACGCAGTGGGTACGTGAGCACACCATAAACATAATGACATAAAAGTTTTGTAGTATCACCCAGGTTTCGATTGAATCAACAAGGTGTTCTCATAACCCACAAACAATAAACAGAGGGACAAGTGGTAATCTTCAGTCTTCTGTATAACTTAACGGAGCCTATGGATGTGGTCTATCGTACTAAAGCCTCTTCGGAAACCGTCTTTTTCGGGAGGCCGGAATTCATCTAGCCTGCGTGCGAGACGGCTCGTAATGACAATGACTCTTGGAAACAGCTTGTAGACATGGCTCAAAAGCGTGATGGTTCGGTAGTTGTTCAGTAGTGTTGTCACCATTCTTGAAGAACAGCGCCACCTCGCCTGTTTTATGCTTTTGGCGTTCCCCCTTCCAGTAAGACGGAATTTAACCACATGAAACTTCGTGCATTTTTTTTTTAGTGCTGATAATGAATTAATGACCATATATGACTACTAATGGATCACATTTGGCATTCAGCTTATCTGATCCCGGAAAGCCGTTAATTCAGTAGGTAAAGTGAAAAAAAAAATTGATGGTATGAAATATCTTTTTAATAAAATTTAAAATCCAGGCTAACCTATCTGGATATTGCCTATAAAACGATAAAGATTATATTTTCAGTACATTTTTGTGAATTAATTTAGTTGAAAAAGGTAAATTCCAATTCCGGAACCAGTTCCGGAATTCCGGAATTGGAGCCCAATATCGGATACAATTCCGGAATTGGAAAACCGTCCGATATTGCAACCCCTATACGCGATTAAGTCCCGTTTTGCAATAATAATGTGTGAAAATTGTGTAAGTTTGAATCGATTAATTTTAGAGTTGATAAAGTAAGAAACAAAAGATAAAAGGAATCTGATAAAATTAAAAATATATATAAGTAGAAAAAAAGGATTATATTTAGAAAGAAAGGTTCCATAAAAAACAGATAACGAAGTATATTGTACTCTCCAAACCATAAGATAAAAACCGCCAAAGTACGTGCATCGCGACACGCAAAATGCAGAATGGATTATTGAACCAATAATTGGTTACAGAAACCCCATGTTTAACGAGATATCCTACAATATCCCACACTCTGGCATTTGAAAGAAAAAAAGAATTTGCGTCCTCAAATTATACTATTAAAAATATACTCACCAGCAGAAAATTTGGCCCAAATTAGAAAAATGAATTGCATGCATACTCGTATTAAACATTATTTAATTTATTCAATTTATGGTTTGAAATCACGAATAGTTTTAGGGCCTAGCCATGTAACTTAACATGTAAATTGTTGGTGCAATTTTTTTTTCTTCTAAACCCATTGTGTTGGATGTCGTTGGATAGCTCTTTCAAAAATATATAAGGTTTCTAAACGCGTTTTTTGATTCAAGAATCGGTTGGCGTGGTATTAAGCTTTGAAGTGATAATTTTGTTATGGTCAAGTGTCCCCCCCCCCCCCCCCCCCCCCCCCGCCAGCTAAACGGAGGCTACTAAGCATGTGAAAAAAATCATGGTAGTAGTATATACGATGAATTTAAAAGGAAAGGACATTACTAGTTAACGAGTAATAGTCGAACTTAATAAAATGTCATGTCAAAAATATTAGCAGTGTCAAAAACATAGACGTAAATATAAGTTCGCAAACTTTTTAGTCCACATAATGTAACGGGTGGACAACTACGGAACCCTACATTGTGCGCAGCCCGACACGCACTTGGCCGGACATGGTGAAGTGAAAGTACTATTTATTAGGGTTTCTTGTTTACCTACTCCCAACCCCTAAAATTGTATACAATTGAATTGTTTTAAAAAGTTGCTAGTAGTCAGGTGGTGACTTAAAATGTTTTAGTTTGTTTCAAGTTTTGAACAACATAAATTGTTGACATTCATATCAATTTATTGTCACAAAATGCTTCCCTAATTAGCAGTCAGGGAACTTGAGAGGAAAACCCAGCATATAAAAGCAACGTAAAACACAAAATAACCTGGGTTTTACACATCGACAGGAGTTGTTTACTACGAAGAGCTCATTTTGAAGTCTGATAAGCTTCTTGTTTATTTAAGTATAGACCTTATACCGAATGTGATATGGTTAACATTGAGATTGCAGCTTCAATCTCTTTATTCATTCTTTATCTTAAAGCTTGAGTATATATTAACATAAGCCGCAATATCCTGATCAGTTCTTGTGGAATTGTTTAAGCGTGAACTTCGAGGCGTAAAAATGTATTTTACGCAATTGATTTTTGCTTTAGTGATTTTTGCGGCGGCTGCAGGTAAGAATATTATGATTTTTACGGTTTTCAACTGTTTAAAAATCCGAAGTGGAGGTTTTTTTTTAATCCTATGCTAACCATTATACGAGGCAGGGGCCGACTGAAACGTGGGTTAATAAAATTAATTATTTAACAAGTAAAATACAATATAATATAACTAACTATACAAAAAAAACTGGGTAAACACTATTCAGTCAGTAGTGCGGGAAACGAAATAAAAGATCACTGGCCTGACTTCCGTCGACGGGATCCGAGGAGAAACCATAAGAACGTAGAAAACTTGGATTGTAGGTCAGGCAGGTGGCGATTGCTCCACACCTCAAAACCTGTAAACCTGCTCAAATGCACCAAACTAGCATTTTTGGTAGACTACAGATCATTTCTGCCGTGTCAGACGGAAGTATGATATCTTGAAATAATAAAGTTACGCTTAACCAGTGCAAATATAATCTACACACTATGCTTAACATAATACTCAAACAAAATTTCAAAAAATGTCTTTAGTTACCGAGATATTCCATTTTTCAAGATAAACGTTTTTGATTTTTTTGTGTTTGATTTACGCGCATCTCTTTTCTTTCGAGTTAAAGTAATTTCGCGTGACTGTCCGCCATTTTTTTACAGCGACCGAATAGCTACTGTCTCAACTTGTCATAGTTCCGCGTGACCACACGCAGCTAATAACGCAATAACGCAATAATCGTTTAAAATATTGCTCTAATATCTATAAGCCTAATCATATGAAAAAAAAAGATAATTATGTTTTTAGTTTTCTTTTACATATAAGTAAGGAGACTACCATTTTTCTTTATTTCTTATTATTGATTTTATTCTTACAAAGTAGGTGGAACCAATTTTTGCTGTTATCAATATTCAATCACTAAATAACTTTTTTTTTAAAGATATTTAATTTAACAATATAGATTAATGTCATGACTTAGGACACCCATTAAATTTAGCAGGTACATTTGTAGTATTGCTTTATAATTACGATACATACAAATGTGTAATAAAAAACAAGTGCTAATAAAAAAATGATTACAAGTACTTATAATTTGTTATATTTTTATTCATTGCTTAAAAAAACCTATACTGCGCTGCGGTAGAAAAAGGATTCACACTGTTTTCGAAAATGTCAAGCCTGGCTTTTAGCTATACAGTCGAGTTCATAAATAAATGAACATCTCCAAGGCTTTCCAAGTTGCTTAAAAATTATTTGGCTTGCTCAGATAAATATGATTACCAGTAATATGTGTATGTATTTTTGAATGATTAATTTGCTCAGATGTATTTGTACCTTAGGATGTACATTTCTTTTTGAAGCCTTGGAAATGTTCATTTATTTGTGAAATCTACTGTACAAACATATTATATAATGCAAACACACGCTCGTAAAACACAAGCACACTTTCGGCAGTCGGTTGAGCATATTGATAAAGTTAATACATTAAACACTTGAACAACCTGCGTTGGTCTGGTAATGCGTTTTATTAGGAACGCTCATACAACAAAATATTCCAACTTAATATGTACGTGTTACGCATGACTCCTTCAATAAGCCCCAGCTCTGGTTACAGACACACTCATACAATATTCTGCTAACTTGAGATAAACGCGAGACTCCGCAAATGACCCTCAAGCCCGCTGGTCTTGGTAACACGGTTTACTATGAGCGCCCATACAACGAATCCTGCCAACTTGAAAATAACATAGTTGCGCGCTACCACCAAATGTATGAAACAGTGGTCACGCCAAACTATTTTTATGCATTTATTTTTAAAACTATGTATGTTTACAAGAAAAAATTCAAGAGATATTATTCTTCACGTCTATTAAAATACAAAACAGCGTTTAAATATTACTTAATACACTAAACTCACTCGAGAAACGCGATTTCTTGTTTTCACGTTTACCAAAAACTTTAAAGTCGATTTACTCAAAATGGTGTTTTTTGAGATAGCAGACATCCGTCTGACACGGCAGATTTATCTTTTCGATGTTATTGCTCTCTCGACCGGGCCAAGTACCCAAAGAAACGAATAATTCTCCTGAGATTCGCAAATTAGAGATTTTTGTACCTCTGTTTTAGTGTTGCAGTTACTGTAAGTTATCTACCTATTGTAGGTACAAGCAGTCTTTCGACTTTAATACCGGTTTCTGGCTCAACACGGCGAGCCCGTTAGAGTCCTACATTTAAAATTCGCAACCGATGTATATATTAAAAGACTTGTGTTCTTTTATAAACACTGAGAATCTACACATATTTCACAGTTAAGAAGAAATTAATACTTGACTCCGAGTGTGTTAAGAATTTGCATGTAATTTTGATTACATTGCGGGCTGCAGACTACCTCAGTAAGACAAGGAAGATCAAACCCCGCGGTTTAATGAAAATCGCATTGCAAGTTCTTGCATCGTGCAAACGGACCTTATTCACAGTCATTTACAATGGCAAAAATGTGTCAATGAATAACATGTCTAAGAATAAACTTAAATGGATTTACTGAAATACAAGTGAGAAAAAATATGCGTTGTTTGCTTGCAGGCGACTAATCAAGGAAAAACAGTTAAGCTACTTTTATGCGATTTAGCAAAGTCGCAACTAATTAGCTCGACTTCGAATCGTTAAAAACTCCGAATAATAAAAAAATGTTTACTTTGTGGCTCGATGATAGTGGATTGACCTCTAGCACGGCGATAATAAATTGTTTCATTACTGATGTGTGCAACAATATTTCTGCGAAATGTTTTTGCATCTTCTGATTCTTCGCATGTTAGTTGTTGTTTATGTGCGCAGCTTTTAATTTGTTTTTATTTTAGAATTGAGACGTGTTATAATAATTTGGTTTTGGTGGTATATTCTTCTGTAAAAAGTACTACTATTATTACTCCGCTGGCCCAGTGACCCAATGTGTGTCTTGGCCTCCAATACGAGTACACACCATCGATCCCGATCTCGTATAGGGGTTGCAATATCGGACGGTTTTCCAATTCCGGAATTGTATCCGATATTGGGCTCCAATTCCGGAATTCCGGAACTGGTTCCGGAATTCCGGAACTGGTTCCGGAATTGGAATTTACCTTTTTCAACTAAATTAATTCACAAAAATGTACTGAAAATATAATCTTTATCGTTTTATAGGCAATATCCAGATAGGTTAGCCTGGATTTTAAATTTTATTAAAAAGATATTTCATACTTTCAATTTTTTTTTTCACTTTACCTACTGAATTAACGGCTTTCCGGGATCAGATAAGCTGAATGCCAAATGTGATCCATTAGTAGTCATATATGGTCATTAATTCATTATCAGCACTAAAAAAAAAATGCACGAAGTTTCATGTGGTTAAATTCCGTCTTACTGGAAGGGGGAACGCCAAAAGCATAAAACAGGCGAGGTGGCGCTGTTCTTCAAGAATGGTGACAACACTACTGAACAACTACCGAACCATCACGCTTTTGAGCCATGTCTACAAGCTGTTTCCAAGAGTCATTGTCATTACGAGCCGTCTCGCACGCAGGCTAGATGAATTCCGGCCTCCCGAAAAAGACGGTTTCCGAAGAGGCTTTAGTACGATAGACCACATCCATAGGCTCCGTTAAGTTATACAGAAGACTGAAGATTACCACTTGTCCCTCTGTTTATTGTTTGTGGGTTATGAGAACACCTTGTTGATTCAATCGAAACCTGGGTGATACTACAAAACTTTTATGTCATTATGTTTATGGTGTGCTCACGTACCCACTGCGTGCAGTGCACGGGTCTTTGTGGATAAGAACGGCTAGGTACGTAAGCCACGCTCGAGCACACGAACGCAGCTAACGGCGGAGTTTAGTGATCGTCGTATCCAAAATACGGATAGGAGGAGTATACGTGATGGAATACCAATACCAGTTTGAATTGAAATCTATTCACAAAATGTTTATGAATCTGGTGATAGGCGAACAATTCCTCAGTTTTACGTTGTGAAATTTAAGAATAAACATACAAAACACTCTATTTTCTCTCTCTAAATTTCTCAAATCCAATTCCGGAATTTCCGATATTTCGAGTGTCCCAATTCCGGAATTGTAATATCGGAAAAATTGGCCGAGATTCCGGAATTTCGAGATTCCGGAATTCCGGAATGCAAGCCCTAATCTCGTACGATATCTTTCTCAACGGCTCAACTTGAAGCTCACGTAGGTCAGCCTCCACAACGTCAGCCCATTGGTAACTGGGGCGGCCGACCGGGCGTCACCCTGTCGGTTTACCCTGGAAGGCTCTTTTGACAGCACGGCCATTCATTCCAACCAATTCATACCAAGCCAGCGAAGCCGGTGCGCTTTTGTTATTCCGATGATATTCGGTTCCGCGACAAGATCTTCAATTTCGGCATTTCTACGTATTCTCGTAAAAGGCGAACAAAACTAATTCCATTGCCGGTATCGGCCAAGGCGACTGCTGCTCTCATTCGCATTTTAGGCACCTCTTGGTTGATGAGCTCGCATATGCATCATAAAGCATAGCTATATACCTAAATGACAGTCTATGTATATATCAATTGAATGCAACAACACACAACTACAACATACAGTACAACTACATAGTAAATTTCATCGGAATGCGCTCGGTACGTTTTGAGTGAAATAGTATACCTAAGTCAATAACATTCGAACTTCCTTACAAGATTTTACCACAGAATAAGTTTTAGTACAACTTTTACTTCCAGTAAGTTAGTTAGGATGGGCATGGGCAAAGTGCATTTCCATTTCAAAGGGCACCGACAGTTAAATATAGTATAATGGAAAATCCCATGTACACAGACCTCCGACGAAGGTAGCCTGTATCGGGAAGTCCAAATTACCCTGTTTCCTACTAACTCAATCAAAAAAGGAGAAACTTCATATTATTAAATAGCGCAATGTTGGAATTCCCCGGTCCAGCATAATTACCGTCTTATCCACGGAACTGCTGTCTTTAACCTTTTTTTTACCATTTTATTGTAATATAAGTACTACACATTTTTTGACGCTTTTTCCCATTAATTTGCTCTGGCACAAATGAACCTGACTCACGTTTTGTTAATTTGTTAAAAAGGAATAGGGTCAATCAAGCGACATGCAAGACGTAACCCTCTTCCTTTTGTTGATTTCAATGTTTGTTGCAGTCGCTAAGCCCGGTTATGAACATTACGCGCAAGCGCAAGGTTGGATGAAGCTGCACGTGGCCCCCACCAACTGGCGGACCGCTCGTCTGACGTGCTTCGAGGAAGGTAATGAAAAATAAAAGTAAATATTTACAAAAGCATGGTCAGTTTACTCCCATTTAGATATTGCTTAGCTAAGTTACGTAGTCATTGGAAACATTAGGGTAATTAACAACATTTTAATTATTCTAACTCCCTAAAACTTATATAGGAATCGAAAGATTCGAAAAGGACAGGACTCTTTCGGCTGAATATCATAGGTATATATTCCGTGTAAATACATGCTGGGTTTTTCATTAAGAATTATCGTTTCAAACATCACTCCAAAATGACTATTTTAAAACTGCTTTTTTTTCGCTTAATTTCTACTCCTCAGCAAAAGATGGCTCTTTTACTATCTAAAATTTTAATAATAGCATATTCTTTAGTCAGTTTATTGGAATTATCGATGTACGTTTATCATAATTTGAGTTGAACTTTCCACTCTGACCCTTCCCAACAGCAATATTATCAGACAGAACATTCGCCCTAATGTAAAAATAAGACCTTGATATTGGGAAATTAGCATAAAGTGCCTTAAAGCAACAAAAATGTGTATGTTATCTAGTCTCTTAATGTACATGGATTATAACACGATGAACGAATTATCGCATTTATAATCTTTACAAATTACTTAAAAAATAACACCGAGTAACCCATTTCCAGGTGGTGTGCTAGCTTCGCCAGAAAATGAAGCCATGATGGAAGCCATGAGCGCAGCCATGCTGTCGCACACTAAAACACCTCCGTACGTGTTCACGGGAATAAGTGACACGTTATCGAAAGGACTTTTCTACTCTCTGGAAGGTAAGGAAGTTTGGTATGAGTCAAGTTAAACTGAAGCCCCGATTGAAGCCATGCTGCTGCCATGCATAGCGCTGAGCGGCGCCATGCTGACTCAGACACGTCTCCGTGCCGTGCGTATTCATGGGAATAAGCTAGGTACACGTTTTCTAAAGAACTTTTTTACTCCTTGAAAGGTAACGAGTTTTGCAATAGCAATTTGAGTCGAGTTGAAATACTAAATATTAAATGTCAATTAACTGAACTGAATTTTAGAGACAAGAACTTTGTAAATTTATTCAAAACAATTATGGACAAAAATTTGCCGCGAGTAGGGGTAGCCCCCTGCCCAGAAGGGTGGTCGCATTGCCACGGTGGATGGGAATGCTTACTCATTGAGCGAAATATTGGCTAGCTACAGACACCAGTGGTGTCTATTAGGCGCGCCGACAAATTTTTATGAAGTTGACGCGCACCTGGTCCCTAAACAACCAAAAACAACTGAATCACAAAATTTCAGAATTTCATTCCATTTTAATTTTATTTATTTATCCTATGGCATTTATTTCGAACCGTGAGATCTTCGAGAATTCCATTATAATCAAATCGGGCTTTTACATGTGGAAGGTACTAGATTAATCACAATTATTTTCTTATTAGATTGACATTCAAGACTAAGAGACTCTACCGAACGTTTTATATAATTGTATTTTTCTATCCCTCAGAAAAAGTAGGTATGTAATTAGGTATTTCTGCGTTCCAATGTTCTATTTAATGTACATAGTAATTCTGTTACAATGAAATCTGTGCCTTTTTACGTGTTGTTTGTATATAAACTGCACAAAGTGTTTATTGGGTGTTATTTCACCGTCGGCGGACCGTTTACAAGTTGGTCACTTCGAGCTTGATTTCCAGCCGTTCCTGTAGTGAAACTCAGTGCCGATCGTAAGGAACGTGAAGGTACCTACAAGACAACCGAACATACCTCTACCCGCCGATCAACGGGTCAAAAAGAGGGTATAAAAAGTCACAAGTATTTTGTTGCTCAAGTATCGTTAATGTTCTACGCTAGATTTTTTCAATTTGCCGCTATTTTCTAATCTCAACTTTCATTATAGGTCGACCGCTTAACTGAGACAAGAGAAGGGTAGCGGAGGCAGGGACCCGCCGCCCGTTACCCATCCGCTACCCTTTGACGTCTCCCTTCTTACCCTTCTTCTCATTAAGACGGTCTATAGTCAGATTCTATATTCCAGTTTCTTTGTGCAGGTACACGTTTAGAGAAAATGCCTGTGTCCTGGGGCCCGGGCAAGCCGGACGGTGATAACGATGAGAACTGCGCAAGCATGCACTATGATGGAATGCTTGTCAACAAGAAGTGCAGCCAGGAACTACCCTTCATTTGCTACAAGAAGGATTTGCCGCCGAAGCCCACTTGTGGACCTGTAGGCAATGGTAAGCAACAGAAACTTAAAATTATACTGTAGCCTATAAATGCATGTTTCTTTGAGCTTGGGGTTATGTTATTTATAAATGCTCTCTTTTCTTTATACCTACTACGTCTCTGTGGCAAGCAGACGTACGGGCCGTCTGATGGTAAGCCGTCACCGCAGCCTAAGGACGATTTCAATTAAAAGCAACCGACCCTTTTCAATTTATACACTACTTTCTTGAAGAAACCCATACTATTGTTCACAATGCTGTGTCATACTAGCGCTCTACAATAAACTTTGTGCCTACTTGCCTACTGCCTAGCCATTACAACGATATTTATGTGGTTTTTTATTTTCTTTACAGGGTACGAGTTGGACACCAAAATCGGCAGCTGCTACAAGTTCCACAAGGAAGATATGTACTGGAAGGACGCTTTCGCAGCCTGCGACCAAGAGGATGGCTACCTGGCCATCATCAACAGCGACGAAGAGGCTGAAGTCCTGAAGAAACTTTTCAGAGCCAACCAATTCGGTCGTCGTGAAGGGAAAGTACCTGATTGGATTAACAATGTGGCTCACATTGGATTCGTGGATTGGGGAAGGGAGGGAGGCTTGTGGATGACTATTCATGGTGAGTATCGGCTTGTGAATCACCATCATAAATTTTTTTTCCTGAGTATTGTGAGCGCTCGTGGCCCAGGGCCGCCCGCGTACGGCACTCGCCTGAGTATTGTGAGCGCTCGTGGCCCAGCGCCGCCCGCATACGTCCAGTCCCTGGATGGGTGACCGCTGTGAATGGTTGTTAACTGAGCGCTCCCTTGCTTTGGAAGTCGTTCTTTCTGGCTACTGTCTATGATAGCGTTAAGCCAAGTTAGAGGCCTTCGGGCGGCTTGAGAACTTCTAACAGTCAAGTTGCGCACTCTTTTTTTTTATTAATAATGGGATTGCTCTTGGCCAGCATCTAGCCAAGGGGCAAAGATATATTACTCACTTGATAAAGCCTAACCCTAATAAGGTCTAGTTGCCCCTCGGCTTGGACAGTGAGATGGCAGTCGCTTCCGTAAAAATTAGTGCCTACACCAAATCTTGGGATTAGGTAGCGGACCCCAGGCATCCTTCAGGATGAAACTGTACTGGGATAACGTTAGAAGGATGATTTAACTTAACTAGGTACATTGCGCGGCTTTATAGAGGGATTGTAGTCAATACCTCCGTGACGAGCGTAATGAAACATTTATTTCATTAATGTAAATTACAATATAAGTTCGCATTGATGTCAAAAATATAAGAATTCACATTATAATGTGTGTAGAGTAATTTTATCTCACAAGCGCGGGTCAGCCATGGTTCTGTGTAGTGCACACGTGCGTCAGCGTAGGAACAATGAGATCACGATGTCTATGTGTTCGTATGTGTCACAACTACAACAATGGCCAACCCGCGCTCGTGAGAAGTACTTAGTATAAATAAGGCTTAAAGCATGTTCTTTAACGTATATTTTCTTACTAGGTCAAACCCTGAGAGACGCTGGTTATGAGAAATGGAACCATGGCGAACCCAACAACGCGACCAACCAGTTCTGCGGAGCTATGTTCATCAACGGCCGATTTGACGACGTTAACTGCTATGACGGGGACCCAGAACATTACACGCGCTCATTTATCTGCGAAAAGAACCCAGTGTATGACTATGTCCAGGATGCATCTGTTCTGGACAACTTGGTTGCAGGGCAGTGAGGCAGTTTCAGTCGACATGATACGATCTCGGATGATGATTTTTATGGTTGTGTTAAGCAAATAAGTGCCTTAGTCACTTTTAATGTGGTTAACAAAGTCATGTATGCATTTTTCATAAATATAAGTTTGGATAAAAGTCATTAGTTGTAGTTTCATTTCTCAAAGTAAATAGGAGCAATAATAATCAAAATCTTAAAAATATATGATAAGTAAAAACGAACCTCAGGATTTTGATTCAATAAGCAATAAATTGTATTTTTTGTGAGACATAAAGAGTTTTTGTATTGTAATTGTAGGAGAACTTTAACCTTAACTCAATATTTTCATAGGTTCCCTTCATGCCCTTAACAAACTTAAACATTTCTTGCCTATTAAAACTAAAGTCACGCTAATTAATACATTGATTCTCCCCATAATTGACTATGGCGATGTATGTTACCCGGACCTTAGTCAAGAGCTTCTCGATAAGCTGGATCGCTTGCTTAATAATTGCATTCGTTTTGTGTTTTGCCTCAGAAAGTTTGATCATGTCTCCTCATTCCGATCTCAGCTTGGCTGGCTCCCAATCCGTCAACGTCGTGATATTCGCATTCTCTGCACACTCTTCTCTATTCTAAAAGATCCTCTCTGTCCTGATTACCTCAAATCCCTGTTTAAGTATCTTGATGCTTCCCACAACCGTCATCTTCGCTCTTCTAGCAATCTCTCTCTGGCCATACCACTTCATCGTACCGGTTTTATATCAAACTCCTACGCCGTTCAGGCGGCCCGCCTTTGGAATAATCTTCCTCTTCAAATTAAAAATGTACCCAACAAATTTACTTTCAAAAAATCTGTACGTAATTTTATTGCTGGTAGTAAGTAATTCTTTGAGTATCCGTTTAGCAAGCCCTCATCATTATTTATATAGAATATTATGTATCTATATTATGTATGTATATATTTATTTATTTGTGTAGGTCTATGTAAATATATTCTGTATGTATAGTACATTTTCCAGTCGGTATTTTTTTTTTCTTTTCTTTTAAATTTAGTTGCACCGCCTACAATCTTTCTGCTTAGCCTGGAGGTTGACTGGTAGAGAATGCCTCATGGCATTAAGTCCGCCTTTTGTACTTGAATTTATTTTTGTGCAATAAAGATTAAATAAATAAATAAATATTTTAATCAAAACATCAAATGACTAGTTTGTTAATGCCCCTCATTATGTACCAGTTGTATAAACTACTATCTGAATCACTGGGTTAATCTATGATTGCATTCGTCTTTCCTGAATTTCCTTCATACCGTTTCACAGATTTTTCCTTACGAATGAATTTGATAATCTGATCTGTCACTTCACCTAATTTTGAATACCGCTCACCATAGAGTTCACAGACTAGATCCGCTAAGCACGAAGTCTGAACAGAATAGGGAACATGCAGTATTTCATTGGTCTAGTCTATCTTAAAGATTTATAGAGGAGGAACAGAATTGGAAAAGGCGTCTCTAAACAATGCAAGCGGCAAGTCATGTAACAGTTGGGGTGACAACGTTATCAGAGGGTTTGGACCCTGCAGAATACGGATCTGCCTGTCGCCATCTCGAAATTTGAGCCGGAAGTACGGTATACCGGAAAAGGTGCAGCCCATACAAAAAATTTCGTAGTACATTTAATAAATTGTTGCTCTGGTACTCTAAAAGAGGTCCGATTGATATGGTTTTTTGGTATGTTGTGAAGGACAATATTAGCCATGGTAACCTAAAAATTTCGGCCCTCCAGCTCCATAACTTTGGCCGCCATCTTGGAAATAGTGTCATTTTTTTCAGTTCTTTGCCTTTACTGTCGTCAAAGTTCATTCCAGTGCTAAACATAGTTCTACAATATTGTAGAATACAAAATTTGCTAAAACTTTTGCGTACAAAGATTTTTTCCATGACCCCTAGGGACGAAGATATGACAGGTAATAGCATTAAAAATTGCCATTTTTTTCTAGTTTTCCGTTCATGTTTACATTTTAAGTGCATTTTAGCACTAACTATAGTTCGGCAATATTGTAGATCACGAAATTTGCTACAACTTTTGTATTGAAATATTTTTTCCACGACCATTAGGAAAGAAGATATGAAGTCATCTATGGAGTAGCACCGTTGAAATTTGCTACTTTTGCAGTTTTCTTCTCATATTTAGGTTTGAGTGCATTTAATCGCAATCTGTAGGGGATCTATGATGGTCGAGTGATAGCGGGATAGACGACAAGATAAAGCATCTGTCACTTTCCGATCTATACCACTTCAATCCCTCAGAAGACAAAATCGTCTATTTCCACGATACCTAGAAGATCGTAGGTATTTTGAATTTGCATATAATTTTGTCTTCTATAATATTGCTGACCGAGAAATGCACTAAAACAAAAATATGTGAAGAAAACTGGAAAAGTAGTAAATATCGACGGTAGTACTCCATAGGTGACATCGTATCTTCTTTCCTGATGATCGTGGAAAAAATATTTCAATAGAAAAGTTGTAGACAATTTTGTAATCTACAATATTGCTGAACTATAGTTAACGCTAAAATGCACTTTAAACGTAAATATGAGAGGAAAACTAGAAAAAAGTGGTAATTTATAATGATATCTCCTGTCATATCTTCGTCCCTAGGGGTCATGGAAAAATTCTTTGTACCCAAAAGTTTCAGCAAATTTTGTGTTTTACAATATTGCCAAACCATGTTTAGCACTAAAATGAACTATAACGACAGTACAAGCAAAAAACTGAAAAAAGTGACAGATTTTCCAAGATGGCGGAGAAAGACGTGGAGCTGGAGTGTCAAAAATTTCGGGATACGATGACAAATATTGTTCTTTACGGCATATCAAAAATCCATAACAATTGGACCATAGTTAGGGTACCGGAACAACGATTTACCAAATGTACAACGAAAAAATTTGTATGGGCTGCACCTTTTCCGATATAACATTCTTCCGGCTCAAATTTGGGGATGGAGACAGGCAGATCCGTATTCTGCAGGGTCTAAACCCTCTGATTACGTTGTCACCCCAACTGTTACACGATTTGCTTCTTGTATTCTACTTCTTCAAAAATGGGCCTACTCTATTACGGATAACGTAAACATAACAACCATGAAAAAATTTAATAAGCACAAATAATAGTACACAGTTTCACGTTTGCATGTGACGTCACGTGCAAACGTTAAACTTTTCATAGCGCATGAATATTATTTGAATCACAGAAATAATATGTTTTCAGTTTCATTGAATTTAATAAATCATTCATTATAAATAATTTTCCATTCTTTATATATTTTTTAATGTTTTGAACTGATTTTAATGAAGTGACAGACTCGATTGACGTCATTGCGCATTCTAAATTGTGTTTCAATTTACGTAACTTTTAATTATAATATTTCGCATGAAAATGATAATTTCAGAATAAATCTTCCAGTAATACACTTGTAATTGCTATAGTTATTGGATTACTAATATAATCCAAAAAATAATACCCAAAATAATAATATTACCCAAAGGTTGTCTGGAAGAGATCGCTTTTTAGCGATAAGACCGCCTGTTGTCTACCATCAACATGTTTAGTTTTAAGCCCAACTTCTATGTAATTTTTGGTGAACAATAAAGAATATTTGTATTGTATTGTTGTATAATTTCTCGATATAATCTTAATGCATGTTCCCATATTGCAGTGTTAATACTTAAATCGCGAATCTTCGGGACATCCACTGTTTCTCCTTTCATATGTGTCGCATTGCCGTTACATTCCTGGGCGCGCTCATTTACAAATCAAAACATTCTTGGCAACGGTGGCGTTGGACTTGCCAAGCTCGCAGCCCATGCGAGAAGTTACACAGTGAAAATAAGGTAAACTACCTAGTACTTGACACGTCCCCAATATTTGACACGTTAAATTTTATCCTTTTACAATCCCGCGTCATACATATATGACCAAATATGGTTACTTGAAAATAAGTCACATTTCCGAGTTGCATTATGTGTATAAAATGTATCCTTTGATTTTATGACAAGTAAAATTCAAATTTAGTAAAGGAATTGCTAGGTTCAAATTCGATTGCAATATTTTTACTACGTTGTAATATATGTTCAATGAACAGTAAAATTTGAGTTTAGTTGAATTTAAAAAGTCAGAAAAATAGAAGATACCTACTCGTAATGTGTCATCTGTTGGGTGTTAAGGCATTGATATGTTTTGGGTTCTAAATAATGCCATTTTAGCTGTACCTAAAAAGTCAAAGGTTTCCGATACAAAAAAGTTTCTATAAAATGAAAATTCTGCCAAACAATACATTCTATGAAACATTTTTCTGCAAAACAAGGGGAAGCCATAGAATACAATACATAATACTCTTTATTGCACACCTAAAAAAAAAGTAGGTGGCAAACCGAAATAGGTTTAGACTGAAGTAAATTACATGTTTTTCGCATAGGTACTTGTTCTAAAGGGGCCATGTAATAATAAATACGATCACAGACGAGACGGACTATTTTGTAAAGAGGAACCTCAATTCATTTAATCTTTTTCGTATCGCAATTGTATTTCAATATGTTACGCTTCTTCTGATTTGTTTTTGTTCTAACACTTTAGAGCGCACCACACACTGGAGCGGCCTGCGGTAGCAGTCGCGGTGACACTCCTAAAAATCATTCAGACACTAGCAGACTTGATTGTCATACTATCAAAATGGCCGCCACCGCAGCCCGCTCCAGTAAGTAAACAGTACTTGCGAAGCACAGGTTATGATGAAAACAATATGAGATAAAATAAGCACTCTGTGTTCTACCAATGTTGGTGTACAAATATTAGTTTAAAAAGGAAATTTAATCAATAGTAGGAAACAATACGAGTAAATAAGAACATAATATAACATATAAAACTAAAATTAAAAATTTAAAAAACCCCCCGACATGATGGCTGATGATCTTCAAACGGCTGAACAGATTTTCATGAAATGGCTAAGAACACTCGGGATAAAATTATCTATGACACAAAAAAAACTAAACGAAAATCAGTTCATCCGTTTGGGCGCTACGATACCACAGACAGATACACAGATACACATATACACAGACAGACACGTTAAACTTATAACACCCCTCTTTTTGCGTCGGGGGTTAAAAATGTCACAATCAAGTTCTTTAAATTATACAATAAAATAAAGCTTAAATAATAGAGAAATGAAATGTCATTATCATTGAAATACTCATCTAGATTATAATAGCATTTTTTAGTTAACAATTTCTGTAATAAACCTATAGGTAAGGTAGGTAGTCGTTTCAAAGTTCCAGTGTGCGGTACGCTTAGTGCGTGAGACCGCAGACACATTGAAATGAAATGGGGATTGGAAAGGATCAACAAAAATAGACTTTTTGGTTGAAATAAAGTTACGTTTCACTCGTAATGCTGAGAAACAATAAACAAGGCATTGTTTATTCAAGAAGTAAAGAGTGATTCCAGAGGTTTAATATTTTAACGTGTCTAAAAGGTTTTTAATGTAAACCGCGGCAGTGTAACAAACATCTGAAGGTGAGATACCTTAGTAATTACTAATGAGCAATGAGTCTGGACTTTTAATTAAAAAAAATCTTTACGAAAAATTGGCATTATACTCGATTTTGACTAATTCGGCTTCACCTCGAAAAAAAAACAACAAAACTACAGCTTAAAGTAGAAGTAAACAGCGGCAGTCTAAAGCCGTTCTCTCCCAGCGAAAAAAATCAACAATGCCATTCTTTTGTTATCTGCCCTGGGATCCCAGGGACTGGTAGAGGACGGGTAAAAAAGAGCGATCTTTTCCAGACATCACATATCTTTTGTACCTACAGCAATCTACGGTTATAAGAGCAAAATTTTCAATAATGTTTTCCAAATTAACATTGTCTCATCAAAAAGCCATTGCTCCAAAGTATTGGGTTGTAACAGTGACCGGTCGTTACTACGATATGGTTCCACTACCAATGTACTGTGATACGGCTCGCGTAGTGGTCAGCATGTTTTTATTATATAACGGCGGTGACAAGCGAAAAGTCCACCTGATGGTAAGCGGAGCCTTTAAGGCTTTATTTAGTTTTATAAAGTTTAAGTTAAGTTTTGCTTAAAAAGCTACGGTAGCCCAGTGGTTCAAGCATGCAGCTGTCACGCGGTAGTCGTGGGTTCGAATCTCAGCTCGTACCAATGAGTTTTTCGGAACTTCATATGATATATTATCCTACGGAATATCATTTGATATTTACCGTTAGCTTTTCGGTGAAGGAAAACATCGTGAGGAAACCCGCATACATCCGCGTTTCAAAGTTATATGTCTCCGCCGAAATTCAAAGTTATATGTGAAGTCCCCAACCCGCTCTGGGCCAGCGTGGGGACTACTGCTCAATCCCTCTCATCTATGAGAGGAGGCCTGTGCCCTGTGCCCAGCAGTGGGACGTATATAGAGGCTGATGATGATGAAGTTAGGTTTTGCACAAATTAGTCCCGAACTAAGCAACACTTTGTTTTTATGGGTATCAGGTGATGATATTTTAAACGATAAATACTTAAATACGCAGAAAATATCCAAGAATCAGGATCAGGAACAATTTGTGCTCACCTTTGGTACTTTATCATTTTTTTTTCTTCTTTGATGTGTTTATGCACAATAAAGCAATACATATACATACATAAATGCCCTGACCGGGATTCGAACCCGGGATCACCAGTTTCGTAGGCAAGCTACTACCAACCAGGCTAAAGTGGTGATGGTGTAGTTATTTTTTATTGTTCCGTACCCGAAAGGTCCAAACGGAACCCTATAGGATATACCTTCTATATACCGGAACTTATTTTTGCGGTTGGTTCGGAACCCTATATGTACGAAGTCCGACACGCACTTGGCCGGTTTTTTTAAATATAAAATGCTAAATATACGATTAACCATAGAATCACATGAAGTGATTCTTGACTACGTCTCAAGAGACGCCCAACGGCCCAAGAGCCACCCTGTTCTTAAGCAGAGTGATCCTCGTAATGTCTTACGAGTAATTAGGTGTTTAATTGTATGTCTTTGGGTTTAACTCTAACGGGGGATGGGCATGTTGATAAGACGGGGTTGCCAATTGAAACGTTAAATTTGTCATTTGCCATGTTGTAAAGGCGAAAGGATTGAGGATTATATATATATATATATTAAAGGCCCATTTATAAACCTATTTTAGTCAAGGGCCTGACACGCTTTGATAGAGAAAGACTGCGATTGCTATAAGAAGAGATAGAAAAGAGTGCCATGTTTTGTCTCTATCACCGACCGAGCATTCTTTCACGGTCGTGTTATAGGCACAGGCACACTTCCATATACAATACATTGGACTTGCAAACCTGTCAAATTGCGTAGTATAATTATTTTATATGAATATTCTTTCTCTTACTCACGGTCGCTCGGTGGCGCAGCCATAACTACTTGTACCTGTATACTATATTGCAACCAAAATTTCCCTATAAAAATATCTAAAATTGTGGTTCATTAACAATTTAATTCTTTAATTTATTTGGGCAATAAAATGTAGGGATATCTTAATTTTGCGATATCCCATGGATGTATTTTCTGTTAATTAAGATGTACTTATGGAATTGTGGCCCAGGACTTCATAACATAACATAACATAATCTTTATTACACAAATATACAGTAGTCTATATACAGTCTTTACAACTTAACATACATAGGGGCTTAGGACTAAAAGGATATTGTGTACATGCAAGCACTCGTATTATAAGGACACACTGACCCCTACACTAGGCACAGCCAGTCTCGTAGGTAGCCAATTCGAATTAGAGTTTACATAATAGGTGCGAAAAGTTAATAAGCTCAAAAAGTTACTAAGTTAAATTAAACATAGGAAAAAACAGCAGAAGGGCAAATCTTAATCTAAAATTATGAATGGCTTTGCGGTTGTGTGTGTTTCTCTGTATGTGTGCGCGTGTGCGTATGTGTGTGTGTGTGTGTGTGTGTGTTTATTTGATTACTCTCATTAGATCCTGTATATCCTCATACGAGAGGGAAAGAAGCCAACTAGTTACCTTACGCTAACTTTATTGTAAATGAATGGGTGGATAAAGTTGGGACATCGTTTAGCGAAAGTCGATTTGGTAGGAGGCACGGGGATTTTGAAGTTGCGTTTCTGTAACATGCTGTTGTGATTAGGTGACCTTGCGACCACTTCGTGTAGTTTATTTACTACCCGGTTACTTCATTTTCAATAGTAGGGGCTTCGTTTAAAACACGACGGGCGTGACCGTCGCTAACGATCTGGGCAATGGCAACCGATATTGCTCGGTGCACCGAACGAGGTTTGAAATGGTTTTGTTGTGGTTTTTTTATGATGGCACATCATCATCCCGAGCGATGGACACTTATAACGGGACTGTGACATGAAATGGTAGATATTTTAAAAATATATACAGTCCTTACACAAATACACACACACACACACACATACACATACACACACACACACACACACACACACACACACACACACACAAACACACACAAACACAGACACACACACGCACGCACGCACGCACGCACGCACGCACTAAGTGCATAGTCAGTGAATTGACTAAAAATGCAATGTAACTACATTCCAGAACTAACTTTGGTTCCCATTGGCGTTCTAAAGGGTTGAAAATGTCAGTTAAGTGTCAATCAAAAGAGACTAAGTAGTGCACAGCCAAGTTAGCAACAAATATATTATGCAGCGAGCGCGGAAGCTGGCGGCTCGATACAAGAAAGAAACTAAAGCATTCAACTAATTAGCGACTGTACGGGGTCCTTCCTAATGTAATGAATAAATAAAGCATTTTTGTAGCTATGGCTACGACCAAATAAATTGGGAAGGTAATGTATCGAACTTCCATATGATCACACACGTTTTAATTTTTCTTCAGTGTACATAGGTGTACCTCATCACGTTGTTTAGAAAAACATTTAAAAAGTGAAAAAATGGATTACTTACGTTATGAAGGTATTATAAGTTTGAAGTATGTGTAGGTAGTAGGTATAATTATATGTGGTTTCAGTTTTAAATTCGAATATTTCTACAACGATAAAACTTTATAGGATGGCACCACAAAATGAGTAATCGTATACTAGTGGCGTATAAATAATTATTAATCGATGCCTTCAAGTCCTATTGTAAAGAGAGAGAGAGAGAGAGAGAGAGAGAGAGAGAGAGAGAGTATTTGCATTTGCACTATTTGCATATTTTTTCCAGCTTGAGCTAGACTCTTGCTTGCGTTCGATTGACTGAATTTGGTCTTACAGATTCAGATTTATTTATTCACAATATACTATTACATTATAAATTACATGTCAATTTACATTGTGATCGTACACAGATTCGGACGTATTGTAACAACTGTACCCTTACCATGAGTTTGCAATGTTTGCATTACTGTAGCTCTAGTATAAGTTTTTTCGAAACATTAACTAATTCGAACGCGTTTGCGTTTTGTCTCAAAATGTATGAAAGTGGTATAAAAACGTGAACAGCGCCTCTGGTGGTCACTAGTGGAAACTAAAACAGCGAGTATAACATTTGTTGCTAACCGATGAACGCGCGTATTTCAAATTCGGTGAGAGCGTTTTCATACATTTTGAGACAAAACGCAAACGCGTTCGAATTAGTTAATGTTTCGAAAAAACTTATACTAGAGCTACAGTATTCGCAAGCGACTGCGTAAACGATTTGGTATGTTGATTTAAACTTACACGATTTTCACACATTATGAAGCCGTTGAAATTAAAAAACATCGAAATTTCAACCGGCGCGGTAATCACGTAACGTTTTCGACCGTTAGTACGATAGATTTAAATGTGAAATCCCATACTAAAACTGACATTAAATACGTACCAACGGTAGTACATATCGTTACGTGATTACCCCCCTGGACGACGGTTTCAAAATCTCATCTTCGTGGAATCCAGTTATTAGTAAGTGCAAGCGTGGAAATACATCGTCCATTACATCAACGGACATTGTTAGTGTTGTGAGTCGTGCGAGTGGCAACCCTAGTGAGAATGTAATTAATAAAGACCAAGTGCGGAAAACCTGTGCGGCTAGAAGATGTTGATATCCGCTCGCGCCAGTCAGCTCGCGACCACGGATGTTGTGATACATTCGAAACATCGGGCAAAAACTTAAAAAAGGTAAATTAGTTATAATCGTTCCCCAATAATAATGCGATTTAGTATGGACAAAAGTACAGCGCCTCTGGCGGTTACGCAATAGAACAAAATCGCCATACTTAATCGTTTACACAGTCGCTAGCGAGTAGCGAGTACGGTAATGTAAACATTGCAAACTCATGGTAAGGTACTGGTTGAAAATGGAACAACCCGAAAACTTCAGCGAGCTAAAGTAGTATTCATTTCATTATGAAAGTTGTACGTTTACTTACTACTGATAAACGTGTTGTTTGTTGTTCATTTGACCACTACAGAAAATCGATATCTGATACCCAATACCCAATATTGACAACCATTGTAGTAGGTACTTGTACCGCGTGAAATAGAATCCGCTAATAGACTTTCATGTAACATTAGAGGGCACGAGTAAATAAACACTGGGATACCCATTTTGAATTCAAATAAACTTTTTCGCAGATGGAATAGTGTCGCCATACGAAACATGAAACCGACACTTTACAGGCACTTACAGAAACCATCTACCAAAGATTGATGCATCACTTTAAGGACATCAGTATACCTGTTCTGTAATATGACCAATATTATACTCTTTCAAACTATAATCTTCAGCAATTTACATTGAAAAATAAACCTTATTTCACATTAAATATGAATGTATTTTTTCACTATCAGTTAACGTGTGTTACGAGTATGTGAAAGTAACCGGCCAATGTATGGTGTGTCCCAAATATGTTACTCGTATACGACGCGCTGTAGCGACAGGCGACAATTTTACGAACGCGGAGTTTATTGCGCACATAAATATAATCCGCGGGCTATTTGTGGTAATATACGCCCCGCCGCTATGCAAAGGATGTCGGGAATTGCTTTCTGATTTTTAACAATAACTTAGTGGGTGAGATTTCGAGAGTATCCTAATCCTAATCCTAATAATACTATAAACGTGAAAGTTTGTGCGAATGTACGTTCCACTTAATCTCAAAAACTACTGGTCTGATTTCTACTAAACTTTGCAGTATTGTAGCCCAGATACCAGAATAGGACATAGGCTATGGTTTATATCAAAATTCATCCCCTTAGGGGGTTAAAAAGGGGTTGAATGTTAGAATGGAAAAGAATTATACATTCGAATTGAGTGACTTGAAACTTCGGTTTTAGAAATATACAATAAAGTCATTTTCGGTAATAAAATGGCTGAGAATTAAGCGATAAATTGTTAATTTACTAACGAGAATTTTTCTCTTTTATTAGTTTTTTATTTAAGTTCATGCCCTTAGGGGGTTAAAAAGGGGTTGAATGTTAGAATGGAAAATAATAATACATTCGAATTGAGTGACTTGAAACTTCGGTTTTAGAAATATACACAGTAGATAAATAGATTAATGACTGCCTTACCCGTGCGGAATCGTAGCGGGCTATAAATGCGAACGTTCGGAGGTTTCCCATAAATCGGACGTTTCCCATGGATTTTAATCAGGCTACTCCAACTGCGCACTCCTGTCGTTCTATTGGGCGCGGCTTATAAAGTCACACTTAGGTTAAAAAAAAGAATTAAGACCGTAATATAATACCTATGTCAGTGTTATTATCAAAGTAATGTACATACAAGTACTACATGGGTCAAGCCGCCTCGTGGGAAAGCCAGTCCTGTCAAGCTGATCTAATTTGACAGACATTCAGATGTACTCTTTGAGTAATGATAACAAGGATAATACAAGGATAATAAATATACAGTGTTACTAAATTTTTACACGCCGTGTATTGCGCATGTTAGTTCGCTTCGTGAACTTTATGCGGTCATTATTTTATATTAAAGAGTTTCGTCACGTCTGGGTTGAGTTGGGAATAAACTTCGCACCATTATGAGCTGTGTGAAGTATTAAGTATGAATAATTATTGGAGGCTCTAGCGGCTTAATAAACGATGTGGGTATACCGGATATCTTGTCCATATGATATTCATAATGGAAGTAAAAAGGGTAGGCACAGTTTGCTATGAATATTCACGATGCGAAACCCCAGCGAAGGTGGGTGACACCCACACGATTTCCACGATAGGTGCCACCCACGCTGACTACATCACTTTATTTTAGGGTGCCTTTCTATTAGAAATGCGCTATGCTACGTTGCTATGGGTGCGTTTGATATTCACCAATCATATTCATTGACCCAATTAGCATAGTACCGGTGGAAACGGGTCCAATAAGCTATGTTTTTATATGGAAGGATGCGTGCTCTGGATGCGTGCTGTGGATGCGTGGACTGGTTGGGTGCTGTGGTGTGGATGCGTATTGCGTGCTATGGATGATCGCGAGTGCTCGAGCTGCGCATTTCCTCGCAGTGTATGAGATTGTATAGCTAGTTTTTATGTATATTTCGATGTGCCTGCTATTGTATGCCCGTAACCGGGTGGCTGTTGTAACTAAAACCATTATGTCCACCTTTCTTGTACGCAGCTTTACAATAAATGTTTTTTATTCTATTTTTATACTACCTCGCGGCTGCGCATCTTCATAGCGCATTTTCCTCGAACGGCTATATAGCTTAGCATTAGTGGAAACAGCCACATAGTTTCGTAGCGTAGCTTTCACACCCTCTCAGCCTAGCTGCATAGCACTTCTCTGATGAAATGGCGATAGCACCCTCAATCTGTTGAAACACTAGCTATTGATTTATAAAAAAAATATTAATAAACTATAAAAAAATCTATTTTAAGGATTAAAACTTTTAATTAAAGTGACTTGATTATTCAACGTACCCATTTTAAAGTAAGCCAATATATAAACTAGCACTATATAGGGGGAAGTCCCGTAAAGCCGGATGGCACCTATCGCCGGACAGTCGTAATATTTCAATAAATTGTAATGGGTCCTATCTAATATTTGATAAAAGGGGTGCAAGGGAGTCCGTCGCATTTTTTCATCCATGTTTGCTTAGTAATCATTAAGAATTAGCGGGATATTACGAGTGTCCGGCGATAGGTGCCGTCCGGTTTTACGGGAGTGCCCCTACGAGGCTACGAGTACATTGTCAATCAAATGAACTGCAAGTATTTTAGAATATTGGTGCGGCAGTAGCGAAACTGGCGAAACATCTTGGAATCAAAACAACGTTCCAACATTCCGAAGTCAATATATATATGTACGTACATAATATTTTCCATCTTTCGTCACAATATTTCATATTGCCAATACAAAAGAGAAAGTAATAAATAAGACGTAAAATTAAACATTTCTGACTTTGTGTGGATCCTAAACGATTCCATTTATAGATGTGTATTTCATTTTCTTTGTATTTGGAGTGGAAATTATTCAAATGATTTCTTTGACGTGGGTCTGTATTCAGATTCTTTAGTAAATAAACAAGAGGGAGGTATTGGTTTTCGTCGATCGATGAATATTACTATTGTTGTGTGGGTTGTAATAGAGACCTACCGAATTATCAATAATTAGATTACTAAAATTATCAATGATAATTACCGAATTATCACTGACACCTCAGATTAGGTTGAAGCCGCTCAACCAATCTCACTGGAGCGCAAACTCTTAGAGTATTCCAGTGCTTAAATCGCACGCGTGGTCGTGTCGAAGGTTACCCCTGGATTTTCCCTTGGGCACTCTCCAACCGCGCACTCCTATAGCTTTATTTATAAAGCCACAGTCAGGTTAAAAAAATCGTCATAGTAAACAATCGTTATTTTACTACGATTCCTTTTTCATCAATAATGTTTTGAATTGGCTCTAAATAGTAAATTGTGCCACAAGGGGGCAAAATAATTTAAATTATAATTATGTATTTACGGCGAGGACGGCATATTGAATCCTGAGTCAAGCAAGGGATTGTAAAATAGCATCTTGAGCGTAAAAAGTGATTCAAGTGTCCCAAGGCGGAACTAATTTACTGAGTATATATACATACTGCTTTTTGAATCAGAAAATTGTTGTCCTCAAATAGGGTAAGAAAATTACAAGTTTAATACCTCATTTGAGGGCTATAATGACTCTATTCTGAATAGCAGGTGTGAAAAAGTATTTACAAATGTAGACGGAAGAATCTGAAAGAGCTTTTTCATAAGTAAGCCACTATATTATTATCAAGCACTTTAAGACGTGCCATTAATGTATAGTTGAAGACTTGGACGTCTTGACACCTGACATAACTGCCTGGCTTAACAACCTCAAAGCTGTACTCTGATTGCCCTCTATTATTTTATATTGCCATACGATTAAATAAATAAATGTATAGTATTTGTCTGACTGAAAAGGTAGCTAATTATTTTACTATAATTTTACAGAACTAAATAGGTATGCCCTCACCAAAATTTCTAAACCAAAACCAAGACTTAGTAAAAAATATTGTATCTACTACCAAAAGTTTTTTGCCCACCCTGTCATTTTTAGTATCAACAAACAACACCAAATTCGTGTTAAAACAAGTAAAAGAACTTCATCACAAAAAAGCAATGAAATAACAGTTTCATACTCGTAAACGACGCGTTGCCAAATGCAATTTATTCAATGGCGGAGTGCCAGCAATATTCGAATTAATTTAATCTTGGTAAAGGAATCCATCCGTTTGATTAATCCCTTAGAATAACATGTGGCTGAGGGAGAATCTAGATATAAGTAACCAGAGAATATTGGGGGAGTTTTTCGTTTCATTGCGAAATATCTGGGCTTCTTCAAGGAAAGAGTGAATAGGCTATTTTTACTGAACCAGCGAGCTACATCTTAGACCTTGTCATCGCTTTCTGTGAGACTAAGGCTAATATCTGTTCAGACTTACATAAAAAAAACTGGAATCCACAGAACAAAATAGTTTTTATCCATCCTGAAGGTACCTAGATTCTATACGAGTATCATTGAGAATATGTATGTGAACCATCGAGAAAACTCCAAGTAGCTTTTCTATTTCCTCTTACAGGAATCGCAATAAGGCTATCTCTTTCAAAGCGTGTAAGGCCTTTGTATTCAATGGATGATGATTAAATCATTTTACCGCGAATGACATTAAGTTCACACAATAGACCGCAACAAGTGGTAGGTTTTCCACTTTTTGCGCCCGCCTAATCTTGGCCGAGGTAAAAACTAACTCTTGGGCGGAAAAACTCAATAGCTTTGTAAGCAAGGAATTTACTCTGAAACTCATTCAATTAGCTCCGGAATGTATGGATAGCTCTGATGCTTGCTTTAGTAGGGTGACATTTATGTTGGGTTTAGTAGAATAGTTTATTTTACACATAAAAGAGAAAATATATGTTTACTTACATAAATAATAGGCCCCTTTACCACATATTTTTAGACATCAGTGGCAATAAAAGTAATGTACCAAATATTGTTTTAAAATTTTACATTATAAGTATTTGGGAAATTGAGCGACGGAAAATCCAGATATGTTTGCCGTAAGAAAAAATATTCCGGAAATGAGACCTAACGAGATTAATTTTTAGTGTTATGTGAACTGTATGTGATTTAAAAATTAAGAAAACGGTGATTTGTTTACCAACACGCAATTAAATAAAAATACGTTATTACTACAAACGTTGCTCGTTTAATAGTATCGGATATAAATTGTACTAAGTAATGGAAATATGCGAAAACATGGATAGTTTGTCTTCAATTAGTCGATGTCATGGCAACCCGATGCCCGTAGCAACAATCTGAAGCAATGAATGGCTGTTTTGATGACTATGCCGTTGCCCGCTTTACGTGCATAGATTTCCTAGCTAGCGGCATGACTAGAAACTTCTACGAGCATCATCCATTTTTTTCTTTTTGGTATACATGTTAAAGGACACTTGTCTTTAATTTATCAATATCATGGCCATCACCTGAGGCTCGTAGCAACGATGACTCTACGTTTTGATAACAATGCCGGCTGGAAGTGCCTCGCTTTCTTTGCTCGTGGCATCTTTAAATGTTTCTAGATGCATGCAAATATCGATCTATTCTTAATATACATGGTTACAAGTAACTTATCCATAATTAATCAATACCATAGCTACCAGAGGCTCGTAGCAACAATCTGAAGCGATGAATCGACGTTTATGTAACTACTATATGTCGGGTTCACGTGCATAGCTTTCCTTCCCTGCGGCATGACTAAGACGCTCTTAGTAGCTTAGCTTGTCGAATATCAGCCTATTTTTTGCTATACACGTTACATAACACTTATCCTTAATTAATCAATATCATGGCCACCTGACGCTCGTAAAAACAATCTGAAGCAATGAATCGCAGTTTTGATAACTACGAGTATGCTGGCTTTGCGTGAATAGCTTTCCTTGGCCACGGTATAACTAGTCGACTGCAATTAGATATACCCACTTTGAACATTATTACAATGACATAAGGTAATCAAGTCGTTACATATCATTACTTTTTTATTCTAGAAGAACTGTGTTGCGAGACTTGCATCTTTTTACATGTAATGTTTTTGATGGGTAAAACTTACAAATAATAAATCTGGACCAGATCGCCGTCAATGGATAGTGTGCCTAGGTATTCTGGCCACCAGATGTCTCTACTAGGCGCGCAGACAAATCCATGTCGCTACGTTCTATTAAGTTGACCTGCTAGTTTGTCAAAGTTACGTAAATTTTAAGTATATTCGTAATTTTTAATATAGAAAATGACATTTAGATCTACCTTACGAAAACGTTTCGCAATCACCCCTCTACTGATCTTCCGCACGGTTTCCGTGGAGTTTTCAGTGGGTAAAAATGCGTCATCCCTATTCGACTCTTATAATTAAGAGCCATCAAACTTATACGAACTCATTTCCCCATATTTTTTGATAACCTTCAGCAAATGTTTATTATGGGTTTCAGTTCAGTTTATTATGGGAACGGGAAGGTTTCTCATAAACTCGTGAACCCTAAAAATGTGAAACATGTCCTACGCGTAACGCGGTCGAGAAAGCTTTTGAGTAAGGCTGTGGTTAAAGGTCTCCGGGTCAGCCGCTGACAGCTTAAGCTTTGTTATTTTATTAAGTAAGAGGTTAACTTCGTAGTCGTACATATAAACTTTTTTTTCGTCTTGCTGATGCAGGCGGGACCGAATTATTAGTCCTGAGTACTTAAATAAAAAAGCTTTAAAAAAAGTATAAACTCGTAAAAGGGAGGAAACGTGACTGTTTGTAACCTAACCTAACCTAACTGGGCGGGTACAACGACCCAAAATGACTCGAGGCCTCCGACGAAGGCACGCCAAGGCACGAGCAACCTTCGCACAGCTCCGCCCTGTATGGCAATCGCGGAAACTGACTAGGAGAATAAAGCTCAAAATATTCCGGTCCAACGTAAAGACCGTGTTGCTCTACGGGTGTGAGACGTGGAAGGTTACGAAGGACATCTCGCGCCGGCTTCAGGTCGCCATCAACCGATGCCTTCGCCGTATTCTCGGTGTTTACTGGCCCGAGAAAATCTCCAACTGCGAACTGTGGGAACGCTGCCATGAGACTCCGATCGACCAGCAGATAAAACGCCGCAAGTGGAACTGGATCGGTCACACGCTCCGAAGGGATCCCGACCACATTCCGAGGCAAGCCCTAGACTGGAATCCCCAAGGAAAGCGTAAGCGTGGCCGCCCTAAGCAAACCTGGCGGCGGACGATCATCGCAGAGGCGAAGACAATAGGGAAGACGTGGAGCGAATTGAAGCGCGAAGCTCAAGACCGAACGGGATGGCGGCGCACTGTGGAAGCCCTCTGCCCCATCTAGGGGACATAGGATCATAAGTCAAGTCCTCCGACGTAAATTCAGTATTTTTAAGGATCAAACTGCCTTCGTCTCTTTAACTGGCCCCAGGATTTTTTACTTCTTAAGAAAAATATTTTATTGGAGCTCGTTAGCTATTTATTTAGTCAGACTATTGTAAATACGTATGTTTTTCATATGGGGGGCTTGTTACTCATTTGTAAGTTGTTAGTTGCGAGTGCTATTTAATCAGTTCTTACATTTAGAGTGGAGGTGAGACGATTTTGTGTATAAATCTTGATGTTTCCGCACAAAGAAGGTAGTGTAAAATGTTTTTTTAAAAATGGGATCTAAATTAATCGATCTTTTTAAGTATTCATACGCGCATTACAAATAAATCGGTTCCGTACTGTTTCCTCACACAATTATGCCATATTGTAACCGCGTCTGGGTAATCGCGTAATACGCACTCACTGCAGTTTTGTATTTTTCCTTATATTTTGCAGGGCATAGGTGAACAGAAATAATTTAAAAAAAAATTGTCGACATGCCATTTCCAGTTTATGTTTTCATCAATTTGTATGCCAAGTAGTCTACAGTTGCTTATAAATTTAAATGTATGTTCAGAATATGTGTTAGTCAATATCTATAGTGGAGGTCTCTGATACACTGTACTATTGAATATATTTCTATTGGTATATTTTCTTTAAGTTCCACTGCAGATTATGGTCCTCAAACTGCATTAAAAGTATATTAAGGATGGGATCAACCATGTTTCTATGGAGGATCGCAGCACTCAACTACGACCGTCTATGAGCCCGAAATCCCTCTTTTAGTCGCCTTCTACTATACAGGATACCGAAGCCGCATTCTATACCCGGGCTGCAGGGCACACTTCTACATATTACGGTTCCGTAGCTTAGCTGAGCGGTGTACTTGGCAATCAACCGCTTGCGATCCGCCCCAGCCTTACGTGCGAGTATGCGCAGGCACGCCCGCCGTACCTTCCGGGCACCTTTAATTAATTCTACTCCCACCAAAATGGAATGTAGGCTTCGTTAAACTTGTCAACATCCGACTTTGTGTTCATTTTCTAAAAGCTACAGCTCCAAGACGGGAGTGGGGTATCTCTCGGCTTATTAGTGAAGTTAAACGAAATTATAATCCATACTTCCATACTAATTTAAGAGCGAAAATGACTGTCTGTCTGTTCGTTACTTTATCAATATTAAATAAATTTAAAGGAAAACTAGCATTTTGGTATGAAGATAGTTTGAAACCTCGAGAACAACATTGCTTAGTTTTAATCCTAGAAAAAGTGGGAAAGAGTTTGTTTTCTTTTTTGACGTGTGTGAATTAGTCGAAAGAGGACGCTTCTTTCAGTAGAGCGGGAAGCATGGTTTCCTAAATATAGTCAAGCATCGATTTTCCAAGAACCTTACTTATTCTGAGGGTTATGAAGAAAAATTATGTATGTCGTTGGTTATGCACCCCTACACTCCTCCATCACGCATTGCAAAATACAGTTTGATTACGACATTGATAGGCAATTTAAATCATTTCCTGAAGATCAATTTAATCCAAAATGAAAACTTGAATGAAAAAAAAAACAACATTGATGAGAAAATTGCACAAATTTGCTGGTTACCAATTCTACACGATGGTTGTGACAATTCAATTGATATGGTTTACAATGAAATTATGCTTAAAGGAATATGTATAGTCGGGCGGATATTGAGGTAACTACGTTGCTTACTTGTTCAAACCGAATAAAGGAAAGTAATATGTAAAAATATGGACTTAATAAAAAAAAACACAGTAGACGAACAGCGACGCACATGGTTTTTGATAGGCAATTTGACAATTGACAAAAATATTGCACAAATTTGCGGTGTAGGTAATTTAGTCTATAAACTATCATCTGTTAAAATTTCATGTGAGAGGAAATGTCAGATTTTTTTTATATGTTCATGTGCTTGGCCGACAGGTATTCCACCGCGATACGAGTGGAAGACGAATTTGATTCCTTAAGGTATAATTTGTTTAATTATGATTTAATAATTGTTTCAGTTCAGAGGAAATGACTGAATTTTAATTTTTTTTACGTCTTTGGGAGGCTGCTGCTCATCGAACCACCAACGGAATCGTGGCAGGCGACCGCAGTAATTTTTTATACCCACATCTTTCTTAGCCACTGTACAAGTTTTCGTGCGAGAGGAAATTACTAACGATTTTAGCGCCTGGCTCACGGTCTACACGGATAGAGGGTAGCTACAAAAAATTAGGTAAGTATTATTTACATTCATGTCTCATTTAAATTATTTGACTGACTGTACTCCGCGGATATGAAAAAGAACTTGCATGTTGTAGTCAAAACTGTATAAGAAAGACAGTTTGGTACAATGCCTCCCATTTGTTTGTCAATCAATATGCTGCGTAGAAGTATTTTGCTCTTTCTAATATGTTCGGCCGTGGGTTTAGAAGACAGCGCTATTGAATTTTCAGTAGATTTCTTTAGGATAAGAGATGTCAAATCTATTTGCTTGCTAACTTGTGGTGACAGGACTTGTAAGTATGGATACAATCTAAATAAGCAAAATAGTAGCGTAATTTAGTAATTTATTCGACATTTTTCAAATAATATTTCACCGAGATATTATTTATACGACATAAGCTGCTTATCTTTTGTTTACTATTTATATTTTACTTTTAAAGTTTCTTATTGTGAGTGATTTCTAATACTTGCCGATTTTTTAAAAGGTTTATAATAATTCGGCCTACCTACACATGAAGCTCTAATAATATCATTGCTTTTTTTAGTATTTGGATGTGAAACATGAATTTAATATTATATGTATAAGTGTAAGTGTGGTGTAGGTGAATTTAATATGTGTCATTGATAATCTTATCCTTTATTTTACTAAACGGTTAAAACTCACGTATTAATTGTCACTTCGGGCGACATGTTTCGAACTCTCGAACACACATGTTTCGAAGAGTTCGAAACATGTCGCCCGAAGTGACAATTAATACGTGAGTTTTAACCGTTTAGTAAAATAAAGTTATAACATGTCTCACGAAAGTTTAAATTCAAGTAATCTTATCCTGTTTTAGGGAGTCAGAAATTTGCAAAAAATGCCTCTAACTTTTCAATTGCTGTATCGCATGTCAGCATCGACGAATCTTTGTCTGATTTTGAACCAGTAGGCCTCTGCTTAAACCCTGCTTATATAACAACTGGGGTGTTGACTGATACAAAATGTCCATTTTACGAAGATGTCACTATGTATGTAAGTATTTTGTGCTTTCTTTTCTTTCTTTATACATCATAATCACAATCATATACAACGACGGTGGCAAATACGCTTGCTTGATGGTAAGCAAAAACCATAGCTGTACTGTACACGTCATCATCACTGCTGAGCATAGGCCTCTCTTTTCGTACGCCACCCGTCCCGGTCCCTTGCCAATCTCATCCAGGAGTGACCCGCGATCTTTTTAATATCGTCAACCCATCGTGCCGGCGGACGACCGACGCTTCTTTTTCCTGTAAGTGGCCACCAATCTGTCAACGTTCTGGTCCACCTGCCATCACTCTGTCTGGCAATATGTCCTGCCCAACTCCACTTGAGTTTTGAAATGTACACGTAGTAAGTACATAAATGGGAGCTATAACCCCAATCACACCACACAGACACTACCAGAATTAGACAGAATCAGAATCAGAAAAAGAAAAAAAATATATTTGTCAAACATAGGTACATTTCATGGCCTTAGAGTTAAGTGCATATCGCGGAACACTATGTTTTGCCAGCATCAGGCGTACAAATATGTTTAGTTTTTTGTATGTCAAGTATTTATATGTATGTCAAATGGGCATTTTTCAAAAAAAGTGTACATGGCAAAATTTGCGTGTCACAAACTTTAAACGTGATTTTAAAAATATTCCCTTTAGTATTTGGGTATATGAGTGGTATATTTTGATTTTGTAGATTATAGCAATTATGTTATATTTATAAAACGATTAATATTATATTTATTGCTAGATTTATAACAAAATAAAGATACGAAAAGTGCTAAAATGTGTATGTCACACGTCGACTCAGTCATGTTTAGAGGCTTGCAGAAACTCGAAAAAAAATCGAGTGAATATTCAATGTGGTCACACAGGTAAAGTAATGAGTCAAGATATTAAAATGTGCTTTATTTATTAAAGAATATGGTATTTAATGCCAAAAAACTACTTTTTCCACTGTTGGGATTTCTTGGGAGAAATCGACCATACCGGAACCTCCGGTTATTGTCACAGCGATTTTAACAATACTTGTGGAATCGATATTCCCCAAAACGCATTTATTTTTCAATCCTGGCAACATTAGAATGCTATAAACATTGACCGCCATTACGTATTTAACGTCAGCTCCTTCAAAACGGTGACGAAAGGCGGCCGCAGTGTTGGTGCACAAAAAAAGTATTCGGACTCAGTCACAGTATTTTCGGTAAGTAGATTATAATTAACTTTTGTAAACGCAATTAGACATTTAATAGACTATCATAGTATCCGAAACGAAACAAAAACCACATTGAATAGGTTCAAAACAAGTTGAAATCTTGATTTTAAATCGTTGCGGTAGAATCCGTCACATCCGGATAGTAACGTGACATACCTACCGGAACGATTTTGTGACTAACTGGAGTCATAAAGCTTAGTACACAAACGAAATGTGACCGGTGTTTTAAACCGACTACAAAATAAAAGGAGGTTCTTAGTTTGACCCGTATGTTTGTATACATGTATGTTTGTCAGCGATTATCTCGCATTTGGCTGAACCGATTTTGATGCGGTTTTCAGGAAAGTATTTGTTACAGACTGGAGAAGGTCTCGGTAAACGACAACCATATTTCAATAACTAAAAAGTAAATAATAATTACAATTTTATAAAAAAGAACCACCATTAATAATAAACTGAAAATTCAAATGTAATCTGGACACGAGGCGGTTCTTTTTTACTTATTTTTTTATTATTATGCGTACGCCACTTTAACACCACAGACACAAAGTAGGTACAGAATACAGAAGTACAAAACGGTTATGGTACCTACTTAAGGGAATATAATTATTAATTATAATAGGTACAACATTATACCTAGCATTTACAAATATTATTTATATTATTAGGGCTGCATTTAATTCAAGGTGTTTCGGTTATATAATCCTAATATCCTATCCCAATAATATCATATTCAGGTATCGGTTGCCAGTTCTAATTTCGCAACCGTGTAAAAAAGGTTGTATTTAAATTAATACAATTATTGTATTTATTTACTTCGGTTTCTGAACCCATCTTAGAGTACTTATAATATGTGTGTAGATAAAGTAATGTATGCAACTGGTACATAATGAGGGGCATTAAAACACGAGTGATTAATTACACAATACGTTCTTTTTGGTATTTTCTTTCAATATATTCAATATGTGTACACTATTCCTTACAATTTCCAGTTAGTCACATGAGATTCCGCTTAGTCACTGTCACAAGATTTGGAGTGTTTAAAATAATTATTTCTGGCTGCTGTAGTGCAACAATTCGCATTTTTAAGCGTTTACATTACTAAATGAACATTCCTTAATGTATTAAATTTTTCTTTTTATTGATTAGTACTATTTTAACACCAATAAAACATGTTTTAGCAGTCATTTACATGCGATTGTGACGAACTGGACATTCATTTTATCCTCCAAGCTTATTTTTTCCATTAATTCTAAAAATTAAGCCCGTTTTAAATGGTTTATTGTCTTTATTTCAAATGTGTAAACTGAAACTGGTCCAAAAAACACTACAATCAATTTATAATGAATTTTATAATTGTGACTATCCGGAACTAGTTCCACCGTAATCTGAAGTTAAAATGCCGATATTTTCTATATTTATTAATATTTTCATGCCATTTTCGCAAATAATACACTATAACTTATGTGGAATCGAATAAGCAAAGAAATTTCAAAATTGGTGTTAAGAAAAAAAGTCGTTCTCCGGTTCGTCACGTGTACACTTTTTTTGAAAAACGCCCAAATATGTATGTACTAATTCTAAAATTCTATTTACAATCTCAAATCTTAAAGACTATACGGAATTATATTGATTTATTTTTACTAAAATATGTATTATTATAATTATAAAAATATATTAAGCTGAATTTAAATAATCTTTTAGTGAGTAATAACATTTGTCAATCAATAGTTTACTTAATTTATTTTTGAATAAAGACATTCGTAGCAATTTAATGTCATCCGGGATTTTATTAAAGACTTTTGAGGCCATCCCTATAAAACTTTTTCGGAGAAGAGCTGTTTTGCTCTGTCGATTTTGGAGTTTGTGTTTATATTTATAACACTTTATCAGAATCGTTTCCATACAAACAAAATTAGACACATACCTGCTCCGGCGCGCCGTTCTTGCGAAGACCGCGTTTGATGCTCTCCAGGATCCCAGGATCGTATTTCCAATACTTTTTTTAACACTACGTGTCACAGTTATCTTTAGTCATGTACTGTTACAGTTCAATCCACAATTGTGAAATATAGTTTGACTTGAAAAAGTGGCCTTGTAGCTTATATGGAAAATAATATTGTGATATTGATTTATGATTTTGATATTGATAATATTTATCAAAATCGTTTCTTTTTCATTTTAAGGCATCTGAGAATTTCTACTTCGATGAAAACCACAAATGGTTGATTATAGACGTCGATACTTGGATGTCTAATACAACAACTTCTGATGAAGTTGAGATAAATGAAAACACATTATGGCTCATCAGGACATTTGAAAAATTAAATACAAGCGTGGATGCTGATATAACATTGTCACTACAGAAAGGTAATATACGTAATACTAGTTATGCAAATCTGTTGTCAACTTTGCACATCCCCACATCGATTGTGGCAACTTTACTCAACTGTAGTTTCCGACCTGAGTATAGGCGGTAATTTTTTTTATTAAATTATTTTAAGACTGCGATTTTTAAAATCCGAGAACAATTATTTTTCTCAGTCGTGAATTGGGAGCAGAAAATTTCTGTATAATAATCTGTATAATTTAATTATAGACATCGTTGTGTAGGTCATTCTGTGTAATCAATGTATGGGGAAGTGAAATAAATAAATTAAGTGAAGTCAAACTAGCTGTAACTTTAATACCGTTAAAAAGCCTATTAAAAAAATGTTACGACCCTTTTTTGTTTAGAATTTAATGAGGACTATTTTTGCCTTTAAAACCTTTTTGGTATTTGAAGAAAACTGAAAAAAAACCCGGATAATTTAATGGGACACAATATCTTCATGTGGAGCGAAGGGGAAAGTTGTGAGTTTTGATGACCATACCCAAAGGTATCATGCCACAAAAGTTTCAAAACTTTATTAATTTGTTTGTCTGAAACATAGAATGACCGTACAAATGTTGCGTACCCACATCTCCGTTGACAACTTGATAAAACGACAGTTCTGCCGCGAACATAATTGGTACAACCCATGTCGAAACGTCGGTGAAAAAGGTAAATACCTAAATATTGCGTTAGACCCGTTTCAATAAATCTTTTAAGTATCGTAATACGAGCCAATAAAATACACACGCCTCTTTCAAATTTTCCCAATGCGAGTAGAAAGAATAAGAAGAAAGAAAAAGAAGTCGCGTGGTGTGCGACATGCAATTTGACAGCAACTTGTACAGTCAAGTGCAAAAATATAGGTGCATACAACTTGCTCAAAAAGATGTTCCATAGCTCTTATGTCGGTGAATTGAGGTTTTGGTACATTTTTATGAGAGGATTCATTCGATACATATTTTTGCACTTGACTGTACAAACTCCCAATTGTCTGAGTGGTCGTGGTTATACTTCTCTTCAATTCCAGTATAAAGGATTTCATGCTTTCCCTCACAATATCTTTACTATTCTGGAGGTTGTACAACCGCCATCAGATATATCGGAGCGAACGAGGTGCTCACAAATATCTGAACTCGACTCTATTTTCATGGCATTAAAGTGCATGTTCAGATATTTTGAGCACCCTGAAGCGTACAGATATATTTTAATCGCCAGAGTACTCGAATACGGTTATTGAGTACTTATAGTGTCGTTGGTAAGATAGAAAGTACCCACTATAGTGAAGTGGTTCAGTGTGCGACTTTCAAACATTATGCCATGATGGGTTCGAATCGAATTAGGATGCAAACGGCATAACGTTAAGATAAGGAGGAAGGATGGCTGTATTGCGTGGCTTAACTTAACATTAATGCCGTTAATCATTATGAATAATGTACATAATGTTATTACAGGGTCTGAAAATAATATTTACGAAGTCTACAGTTTCGGGAAAATACGTGGAGGTAAAGATGTCGTGAAGAAGTTGGGGAGTTGGCGAAACAGAGCAGGTAAAACAGTTTTGGCCTTGTATATGGACGATTCACACGTGCACGCTGCACTTCCCCTAACCTGACTATGGAAGCGCTCACACCTGTGAAGTAAAAATGTCAGTTATGGGTATGGGGGCTATCTTATATTTTTACCAGAATATGGCATAGGGCAAAGTGCTAATCTTATTCATCCTAACTACGTACATACGCCCTTTTAGAACGCGGCAGTCCTGTGGGTTGACGGCGAAAAAAACACAACAAAACAATGTTTTTGTTTACTTGACTTGTATTCGCGTAACCGGTAGACATGAGGTTAAGATTACTAAAATAAGGGGAATTCAATGAAAATATACTGAAAAGAAAAAATACGTAGGTATCTCCTAACTTTTTTAATAATAATAAAAAATAAAATAAAATAAATGATTGTAAGTATGTTCAACTAAGGTTTAAACAACTTGCGTTAAACATTATCGGATAATTGTTTGTATGCGTAAAGAAGCATCAATGTCTATCAGTGTCAGAATTACACCTTACTTGTAAATAATTTTCTTTTACAGATTGGATTTATCAATACAGCGTATACAAGTACTACAGACGTTGGGATTTTGAAAATTCGTCATTAAACTTAGTTGCTGTCGTAAGTTATCTGAACTTTTTTAATAGCTTAATGAGGTGGCCGATTGCTGGACAATAAAATCTAATTTGACTATCACTAAAATATAGGTATAGTCATAGGTAGATTAACAACAAACTATTGACTATGCTCCGGTTCAAAAACTGCGTGAAACGCGACATGATTGCATTTGACATCGACCGCAGCGCTTGGGAAGATCGTGCTGGAAATCGCGATGAGTGTTGAAGGAATATCGCAAAAGGCCGCAAAATTCACAATAACACCTGTGTGATACGGATCCTCAGCTCACCTGTCGGAAATGTGGACGCAGTTATCGATCCCGTATTGGATTATATAGTCACGAGAGGAGTTGTCTCTCGCGTGCAGACGCTGTCAAATCATCCGTGAAGATGTAATAGGCCCCATGATGATTTAAATAAAAGAAATAAATATTTGTGGGCAATCTTACCTACACAAATCGACTAGTCCCAAACTAAACAAAGCTTGTATTATACTGTACTTACATGCTTGCTTGAACTGTTTCTTTTTATTTTTCACTTTCACTATCCAGATGTCAACACCACCGAAAATATTTGATGTGAACATGATAATCGGAGACACTCCGGCCACAGGTGTAGCCGTAATGACAGTGACTGCTACAAGAGTTTTAGAGGAAATATCGCACTTACATAATATACGGTGAGAAAAAGAAATAGCGGTACCATCTTTGGCTTTTTCCGTATTTATCGGTGTGGACGCGGTGCGATAGCGGTAAGCGGTTAGCTGCCAGTATACTGCATCCTGCACTTTTTGATTCTTTTAAATGTAGACCGCACGGTAAGGAAGTATTTCAAGTAAGTATACTTAGTTCAGTCGAATCAATATACTGACTCGACTGATAGCTGAAAGCTAACTGATATCGCACACCTACCAAACAGGAACTATAGCCTTAAATTACAGTACTGACCAATAATAGACACTATAATGTATCAACTTTCTGTGGTTTTTAAATAAAAAAATAAATAAATATTTGTGGACAATCTTACACAAATCAACCTAGTCCCAAACTAATAATATTCATTCAGCTCTAAAATCTGTGTAATGGATTTTTTTAGAAACAAAATGACTTATTATTGTTCCATAATATATTACAGAATGAATTATACTATTATGGACCGATGGATCGGAAGTTTTGAAAGGAATAGTACACGGGTATGTTCTCTGTCTTAATCTGCTTATGTACGTAGACGTACCTATATTTTAATCTATAAGTAAATAGTGTTGTATTTCTTGCATTTTTAATATAAAAGAAAGAAACGAGTGTGAAAACAGCATCAAATTATAAAAATCGTTTATGCGTAAAATACTTAGGGACCTACACAATTTCGAGGCTCGGTTCTTTGCGTTCTTTGGAGTTAATTCCCTAGCAGCAGAGGTTAGTGGGACAAAGAAAAAGTTCTCGAATTTTGGCTAGTTATTTTAAAACCAGCCAGCCATCGCCGATGTTTGTCGTGTCTCCCCTTTTGAGTACTGAAGCTCCCACGCCATAGCGGGATTTATAGTGCGCGCCATCCACGACGACGCGCCCCTCCACCGCCCGTTCCGTACAATTGCGAATAGATCAGTATGAGATGCGCTGTGGAGGGGCGCGTCGTCGTGGATGGCGCGCACTATACCCAGAACTCACTGCGATGGGAATGCAGCAGGCGTGACCAGCCTCATCGCATTTTAACTCACCCACTTTCTAAACTATATTGGGTTTGTGAACGCAGTTGTTCCAGAAGCGATGTGATAGAGTTTAACACCAATACCTATACCAGAAAACACCAAGTTTGAAATTCTAAGCATATGTGTGTTCCAATTATGTTAAATCTGATCTATCTGTTTCAGGTGGCTGCTAATTCTCTTTATTTTAGGGAACAAGACATTACCCCGATACTACGTGTAACATCAGAAATTTTCCAAAAACTAGACATTGTATCACCACCTGTGACCTCTATCGAGTAAGATGCCATTTCTTGTCTTGTTTCGTTTCATAGGTACAGTCAGCATCAAAAGTCATATACCTAGGTAGTTACGCATTTCTGATGACATCTAAACTCTTTATTGTAACTCTTTACTCTTTTGACTTATTCATATGCGTAGTCACTTTTGGTTCTGCCTGTAGATGGCCATATGTCTATGATTATCAAGAATCATCATGGCATTACTTGTACGACAACGACTACTATCGAACCGCCAACTCAATAAACTCTTTAGTAAAACCTTGGATTGAGGCATAGGTACTGACAACAAGATCACGCTCGTAGGCTGACAGCTTTTAAGGCTGGCTGTTAAAATTCAAGCAAAAGGACCCACATTGCCAATATCAATAAGGACGATTTGTGATTGCGTCGAGGAAATCGCTTTCTTGAGAAAGACACGATTTCTTCTAGAACTTATTTATTAATCTTTTTCCCCAGGACAAGATACTACTACCGAATCCCAACTACAGGCCCTGGAAAGTTCGAGAACCAATTTCTAAGGCCTCTTACTAATGGAGTGTGGGGTTGTGTGATAGCTGTCATTTCCTTGTGTGCCCTCGTGCTGTATTTGACGGCTCGGGCGGAAAGGCGTCCGGCGGCTGTTCAGTTTGCTGTCTTCTCTGTGGCTGCGTCGTTTTGTCAACAATGTATGTATTTTCATACGATATTTTGTTTTCCTAAGCATCTTAATGCTTCCATGTAAATCACGCGTAAGAGATGGTGTCCCCTTGCTTTGCAGAAAAATGTTTACTAAAATGTATTGTTACGCAGAATTTTTATTTCATTGATTTTTTTTGCTCAGGAACATTCAAATTTTTGGGTACTGCTAAAATGTGTAAAACCCAATTAGATGTAGGTACCAGAAAAGTAGCTTAGGTTAGGTAATAGTGTTTCGTCGTCGGACGCAGTTAGGCTGCGACAACCTCGAAAAAATGTTTTTCTATCAAATGAAAATTTTGCGAAACGATACATTCTATGAAACTTCCGTCTGTGAAACAAAGTACAACCGTAAAAGAGAGGTACGTTGGTGACCTCTGCACCTGAGCGGCGTGTTTTTACAAAACAATTGTGTCTATTATATTTAGGCTTCAAAATCCGAAATAAAGTGGCTAAATACTTATTTTATTTTTCAGTTTTTGAAGATAACAGTGGTAACCCGAGTGACCCGAGACGAAAATCATCTGGTAACGGTATTAAAGACCAATCGATTTTAAAAGCCTGATTAAATCTTGAAAAGTTAACAAGGAGTAGAAAATTGGACAAATAATACTTATCAAAAACATTGGATACATTTTGAATACAAGCGACATTTAAATTTTTGGGGGTTCCGTAAATCAAAAGGAAAAAACGGAACCCTTATATAAGATCACTTGGTTGTCCTTCTGTCTGTCAAGACACTTTAATTATCCCAGGAACGCGTGGAGGTATTGAAATTAAATCCTTATACTCAAGTCTACAACACCGAACACAAAAATACCATAGACAAATATAATATAGCATGTACGTAAAAACCAGTTCCTTGAAGCTGTGAAAAAATCAAACTTCTTAGTTAACGTATAACAAGATACGGCCGTTTATGCCGCGAAAATCTATATTTCAACACTATCAAAGAAATAAAAATTTATAGGATACTTTCCGTTGACTATGAAATTTGGCAAGTAATATCGTCTTATACTACAAGTTCAGGAAAAAATCTCAAAATTGGGCATTTACAGTTAAATCGTAAAAAATATAGTCTGTATCGTACGTAATCATCAATCCGGTTTTTAGGGTTCCGTAGTAAACAAGGAACCCTTATAGTTTCGCCATGTCCGTCCGTCCGTCCGTCCGACCCCCGTTTTTTCTCAGTAACCGTTAGTGTTAGAAAGCTGTAATTTGGCATGAGTATACATATCAATGACGCCGACAAAACGGTAGAATAAAATCTTTAAAAAAAATTTTTTTTAGGGTACCTCCCCTACATGTAAAGTGGTGCTGCAATTTTTTTTTCTGCCAAACCCAATTGTGTGGGTTATCGTTGGATAGCTCTTTTAAAAATATTATAAGGTTTCTAGAAGCATTTTTTGATTAAAGAATTGGTTAGCGTGATATTAAGCTTTGAAGTGATAATTTTTGCTATGGTCAAGTGTCCCCCCCCCTGCCAGCTAAACGGTGGCTACTAGGCATGTGAAAAAAATCATGGTAGTAGTATATACGATGAATTTAAAAGGTAAACTATCACAGCTAAGTAGACATTACTAGTTAAGGAATAATAGTCGAACTTCAGAAATGTACTTTGCAAAAGCAAACGTTCGTACAATTTCCATTGATACCTTAGATAATGTTGTTAATTCTTTCAAAAACATAGTAAATATAAGTTTTCGAACTTTTTAGTCCACATAATGTAAAGGGTAGACGACTACGGAACCCTACCTTGCGCGTGGCCCGACACGCACTTGGCCGGTTTTTTTAGAGTACGATCTATTCAGTAACAACGTATAAAACCAAACACGAATTATTTTTGATAGTTATACCTAAATTTTCGCCAAAGTTTACTGTTATCAGATTCACTGAAAATAACAACGATCCAATAGCAATATTTTTTTTAGACTGTTTACATATACCTAAAACCACAATATTTATTTTGATAAAAACATGATTTGCCATGATTTTGCTAGCTCGGCAACTAACAGTGCTGGTGACAGGGGTGTCATGTGTACTCATTTACAACTATTACACGAGCAGTGTCGTCAGTTGGCTCCTGAACGGACCACCGCCTTCCATCAACTCTCTTCAGGAGCTCCTGGAAAGTCCGCTTTCCCTGATATTCCAGGATATTGGATATACCAGGTCGTGGTTACAAGTGAGTATATACCTAGTACTTTTATCTCACGATCACGGCTTAGCCGTTGTTGTAATAGGGTATTCTACTATGTTTGAAAAAGTACTTCAAGATGTTGATTTTCCTAATAAAAAGCCACAAAAAATATATTTCGGTAAAATAAACACGCTTTCTTGACATAAAAATTAAATAAATTTTAAAACTATACATGGACCAAATAAAGAAAAAGATAGACGTCGTGTCGTATAGAGACGTAAAAGAACTGGCGTTAAGTAGAACGGACTGGAGAGAACTGCACCGACAAGAGTGAAACTCTTAAATAATGATGATGAAAAAGTTTTTATTTTCGCGAAAAGGCTCTCAGCCATTTTGGTGACGTAATATTGGTAATAGCTGTGGGTAATAGCAACAGAGGGCCTACCGCGAACTGAAAACGAAATATCTGCCTCTCTGTCGCACTGCATATTGGAGCAACAGAGAGGGAGATAGTTCGTTTTCGGTTCGCGGTAGGCCCCCACATTCTTATTTATGGAACCGATAGTAGTGACAGTTTTGTGATTGCCAATATGACGTCACACCATAGCGGCTCGTGTTTTAGGTCATGTGATATACAGATTAAAAATAACGACTTTTAATTTCAATGTAATAAAACAATAATGTACTTTTATGACTCATAATCAGAATATTTAACTGTATTTCTACATAAATGTTTATTTTTATTAAATTTCATAATTTATTTTTCACTACCGAAAGTACCCTATTGTGACACATACGAACACATAGGCAACGTGAACTCTGGATGGAAGCTGGATGAGCTCAGAATGCCAGCTGATGCCAGCAGTATTTTTAAATACTGGTACCGTAACCAGGTCAATGTAGTGAGATGGTCGGATTCATATTCCCAACCGTACCGGCTTGAGTGTGACGTGAGGCAGAGGGGGTTAACCTCACTAAAACTATTCAACCTCTACAGCAACGCGCTTATAAAGGAGCGCATTTATAAAATTACTTACATTTTCACTCTCAATAATAACTAAAGCATCTTTAATTACAGAATCCGACATATTACTACAATAAAAAGAATGCAGAAGTTGAAGATAAATTACGAAAGTACAAAGTATTCACGAAGAAGAAGGCAGAGCCCTTACTAGTGCCTTTGGAGGAAGGCATTGAGATGGTGAAAGCAGGAGGTATTATTTGCGACTATAGACATCCTTATTGCTTCAACTTTAAAGGCCATTTTAGGCAATCCACGCGCAATTAAAAATGAAAGCATAGTTTATTTAAAGCCTGCAGCTGTTGAAGTAGTTAGAGCGATAGTAATAAGGTCTAATTTGGAGTAAACAGATGTTTAACAAATTTATTTGCACTGCTTGGTGAAGTTTGGGCAAATTGAGCAAAGTTTAAATTGAGGTGGATACTCGGATATTTTTATTGAATAAAATGTTTTGTTAATGATGAATGGTCGAACCTCTAAGTTAAAGAACTAAAATATATATATATTTAACCGCGGTTTGAACATCCATACCTAAAACTTTGGAACTTGGAACCAGCCTAAAACTTTTATCTTACACTTAGATAATTTACTTATTTTCAGGCTATGCATACCACACTGAAGTGTATAACGCAAATACCCTGATTTCTCGTAAATTTACACAGGAAGAGTTGTGTGAGCTTGGTTCACTTCAATCCATGGAGAAAACGGACCTTTACGTTTCTGTCCCTAAGGGCAGTCCGTATAAGGAGTTCTTTCAATGGAAGTAAGTGTGAAGTTATTTCAGTTATAGGATCACGACTGTCTCGTTTCACTTATAGGAAAAACATATATACTTTAAAAACGCGAGGCATAATCCAACGAACAGAGTTCACTTTCACTGCCAAAGCATTCGTAGCGCTACTCTCGTAACCTATAGCATCCGAGCGCTGAAAGTGTTATTAAAAGCAAACGCTCTTGATATATCTGCTATGGGTTAGGAGTTTTTACGGACACTTATTTTGAACACTTGATTACAAATAAAAGTCATTCATAAGTCTATTAAGGGCCGGTTACACCAACTCACGATTGTAGACCGGTCAACGTTAAAACGTGTCAATCTTTCCGTACAATCCGAATTTACGATTACGACTTACACGACTAGGTGATTCTGATTACAGAAGGTTTGTTGCAACCCACCCAAAGTCAGAATATTAACGAGATTAAATAGGTTGAATGCTTAATTGAGATGGCACCTGTTCTTATGCGAGACAATAAACGGGATCCAAAGAGCAGTGGAGGGCAGACGCCTGCCGGCCGTCACTGCTCCTATACTTTTTCAACATTCTCGTGCCCCTGTCTCGTTGTAGGTCGAAGTAATTGTCCTAAAATTTGATTGTCTTCGGATATGGTCCTGTCTTTTATTTCTACAGCCTCCTTCGTCTACGTGAAACCGGCATCGTCTCCCGCATCCAGCGTATCACCAGCAACCCAGAAATCGCCTGTGAAGGCAGCTCCCCTCGAGCCCTGGCGCTCGGTGGGGCCGCTCCTGCGTTTCTATTGCTTGCCTTTGGATACCTCCTGGCTGGAATCATTGTGCTGATTGAGAGGTAGGTTGTTTTTATTCATTAAGCTTCATCCGTCTGTATGAAACCGGTGTCATTTGTCGTATCAGCGTGGCACCAGCAGCCCAGAGATCGCCTTCGAAGGCAGCTCCCCTCGAGCCCTGGCGCTCGGTGGGGCCGCTCCTGCGTTTCTGTTGCTTGCCTTTGGATACCTCCTGGCTGGAATCATTGTGTTGATAGAGAGGTAGGTTGTTTTTATTCATTAAGCTTCATCCGTCTGTATGAAACCGGTGTCATTTGTCGTATCAGCGTGGCACCAGCAGCCCAGAGATCGCCTTCGAAGGCAGCTCCCCTCGAGCCCTGGCGCTCGGTGGGGCAGCTCAAGTGTTACTTTAAAAAAATACATACCTCATTGCTGAAGCCATTGCTGATAGTTAGATTTTCTTTTACTCTGAGGATTTCCAACCGCCTTCATTAGATTATTTTATAAACACTTATTCATAAGAAGACTAGATAGCAAATGTCTTTATGTGATGTATTTTTTTGATTTTTTCAGACTTATCACGAGAGACGATTTGAAATTCATCAGTGGGCTCAAGGACAAAATGCTACACTGGAAGAATAATTACTAAAACCAGCTATAGGTACTAAGAGTACATAAAGGGGTAAATGTGAGTGGTAATGCATTACTTCTCTCTGCTTCTTTATTTACCAAAAATATATATTTGAGACAGTATTGTACTAAAATATTAAACATGTTCGAATGTAGTCAAGTATCGTAATAAATAAAACACAGTAATAAAGAATCGTTTCGGTTTGTATTTTTGCCGCATATATACTCGTATGAAGACCCTTAAAATGATACTATACAACATTACCTTTACCTTAGTACTTACTCGTAAATACCCTTTATCACAACGTATGCAAATAAGTCTTTCGTTGCATTCATTAGACGATAACTCTTTAAAGAGAAATATCTGGGCGGCCGAGCTTTGCTCGGCGTTTTCCCGGGCATTAGACCTAGCCAGATCGATTGCTCGTCCCCGAAAACCCTTACATAGCAAATTTCATCAAAATCATTAGAGCCTTTTCCGATATCCTCGAAATAAATAAATAAATAAATAAATAAATATACAAGAATTGCTCGTTTAAAGATGTAAGATTAAACTTTGTATGAAGTAAATTACGATCTTTAAGACCAACATTACAACACGCTTAACATAATAGTAGAGAAGCCAAGCAAGTTAGACAAGTCTCTAGAATGAGGATTGTAACTTACAAGTTATATCGTGGCATACGAGTAATAGGTATTTGATAAATCTTGGCATTTGGCTTTCGATTTAAACGTATAGGTTGGGTCAATAAGAACTCGACGTGCCTAGCGTCTGTCTTACTAACCAGTAACAACGTACAGTCACAGAATAGTATAATAGTATTACAGTCAGAATGGCCACGAAACCCCCGCACCGAGGTCAGTTACCTCGTCCCTGAGACGCCCGCCTGGTTACGATCGGGTGCCGTCGCGCCTCGCAATTCGTCCGCGCGACGCGCTACGCACCCGCGCAAACAATTGACGCGTGTACCGACAGCGCACGCACACAGACATACCCACAGCGCTTACGTTCCTTCGCGTGTCACAGGTGTGGTACAGTGCTCGCCTGGCGATACCGTAGCTGCAAACGACGACGCCCCTGGAACTGCCCTATAATTTGTTCTGAGTCTTGGGCCACCACAACGCCTTGCGTTGAAATCTTGATTACGCTGCCTAGAGCATGGGTTACACCTTGGATAAAAAACCGGTCAAGTGCGAGTCCGACTCGCGCACCGAGGGTTCCGTACACAGTTCTTGTATATGTAGTTGTGTACCCGTCCCGACCCCATTAATTCAGGAACAATCTTAAAAAAAACATGACAGCACCATCTATCGGCGCATTGTGTTACTAATTTGCGCGACTGAATAACTTAGTTCGTATGTTGGTTTTTCAAGGATAATTCTTTATCACATCAACCGATTTCAATAATTGTTTTTTTTATTTGAAAGAAGGTATTTTTAACGTAATTTTGTAAATTTAAATATAAAACAAAAATATATACAAAGGTGATTAAATTACAAACTTAGTATAGAAGAGTTTTTTGATGATTAAAAAAAAGAAAAACTAGATAGGGCTATGGCTATATTTTTCCATGCATATTAATGTTGTGTAATAATTTCAATTTTTTTTCTCCGTAAACTTCGGAGATAAGGGGGGGAATGGTATTTTTTTTTACATTTTCCCTCGTAAATCGAAATTTCCCCAACGAAAAAAAAAACTAAAAATTGTTTCAGAATGTACAAGTCCAGCCCTTTCATATGATACCCCATTTGACATAGTTGCCAGACTTTAAAATTTTGAACCCCCTTTTATCTGTCATTATTCACAGAAAATAAAATAAAATAATTTAAAAAACCATCTTCTATGTATCTGGGTTACCCTTGTTTATAACTATTCCAAATTTCAAATCGATAGGATAAGTAGTTCCTGAGATATTTAGCGATGTGACAGACAGACAGACAGACAGACAGACAAAGTGAAACCAATAGGGTTCCTTTTTTACCTTTTTGGTACGGAACCCTAAAAAGTGTCTTCAGGACCGACAGCAAATAATAATTATGTACATACATTTGTACAAAGGGCATCTAGCACTTTGACATTAAAAAAAAGCTGGGCCTTAGGAGGGCGATTTCCTGATTTGTCGGTGCGGAGCGGTATGAGGCGCTTGGTTGTTTTATGCGTCAAACGCATGCGTTGCATATAAATACGTTGCGTCAAACGCATTGCGCTGAATGGATTTATACGGAAACGCATGCGTTTGATGCATAAAACAACCAAGCGCCTGATAATGTCAACTTTCAGTCGACTCAGTGCAGCATTTTAGTGCGCGCCTACATTTAAATGAGTGCTACCTGAATGGCGCGGGATGCGCTGGCAGTACTGCAGTTCTGCTTCTGCGCATGATATTGCTACTGCGCAAATGTAATAAGTACCTACTGACAGTATTCCGTCAAGTGAAAATGTTTGCGATGTCAATACGTTTACGTCAAAGTAGTATATCATATATCAACCCCGCCCCGCCAAGTCAGTAATTCGCCTAACTAAGGGCTATGTGAAGCAGGTGCCAATATGTGGCATCCCCACAGTTGAATAGTTAGTTAGTAGAATAGTAAGTTAAGTAACGTGGGCCGCGGTCAGTACATGGATGGGTGACCGCTTTGAGTGGTTACTAACTGAGCGCTCCCGTGCTTTGGAAGGCACGTTAAGCCGTTGATCCCGGCTGCTGTCTATGGCAGCAGTCGTTAAGCCAAGTTGGAGGCCTTCGGGCGGCTTGAAAACTTCTAATAGTCAAGTTGCCCACTCACTTGACAAAGGGGGGTCGAAGTTGCACCACGTCCGTAGGGAAAGTACCCACCGCTACCCTACACGTGACCCCTGGGTGGTTCTAAAAGTGCAACAAAAAAAACTGGCAACCGTACTGTCTTCTCGAAGATCTCACGGTTCGAAATAAATGCCATACGATAAATAAATAAATAACAGTTATTCAACTGTTATTTATTTATTTGTGATTTATTTCTCTCACAATACATTTTCATTTTAATAAACTTTAATGGGAGACTCGAAATTCAAAATGTGATTGATACCTATTCTCAACGAGTGAGGAATCATGCCGTTTGCATATTTTTCGTGACTCACGATATTTGCTCGCGTCAGCCGTATTAATAGTTATTACAAGACTAGCGATCTACCCCCGTTTCGCAAGGATAGTCCAGATTTTTTACTTATAAATAAATATATTTACTATAAGTTTCTTATTTAGGTTAATTTGGTAGTAATTCGTTTCTTATATGTTTTTTTCTCAAAAATGGCGCGCAAAGTGAACATCACTCGCTTCATTTTGGAAGGTAAAGTGTACCTATAGTTTAAGGTCAGATCAAAATAAAAAAAACATTGCAGGCCGCCTGGAATGTTACATAATAAGATACATCTAAGATACAGGAATAATCCTAGACAAGGCACATGCAAAAATGTATCTAATGTGTACACATTGTGTATGTACTATGTAGGTAGTAAGCACAATGTAAAAGTTGAGTTATAAGGATTTTAAATAAATATTCTATTCTATTCTATATTCCTTCGATTCCCAAACTTTTTAAAAGTTAAAACTGGCATATCGCTCTCAAATTATTGGCATGCTACGTAACGCGAAAATCTAGTATGTCTTATCTTATATCTTTAAACGAGCAATTCTTGTATATTTATTTATTTATATCTTATATCTTTAAACGAGCAATTCTTGTATATTTATTTATTTATATCTTATATCTTTAAACGAGCAATTCTTGTATATTTATTTATTTATATCTTATATCTTTAAACGAGCGATTCTTGTATATTTATTTATTTATATATATGTTTATTTATTTATTTCGGGGATCTCGGAAACGGCTCTAACGATTTTGATGAAATTTGGTATGTGGGGGTTTTCGGGGACGAGCAATCGATCTAGCTAGGTCTCATGCCCGGGAAAACGCCGAGCAAGGCTCGGTCGCCCTGATATCTTATATCTTTAAACGAGCAATTCTTGTATATTTATTTATTTATTTATATGTATATATGTATATTTATTTCGGGGATCTCGGAAACGGCTCTAACGATTTTGATGAAATTTGGTATGTGGGGGTTTTCGGGGACGAGCAATCGATCTAGCTAGGTCTCATGCCCGGGAAAACGCCGAGCAAGGCTCGGTCGCCCTGATATCTTATATCTTTAAACGAGCAATTCTTGTATATTTATTTATTTATTTATATGTATATATGTATATTTATTTCGGGGATCTCGGAAACGGCTCTAACGATTTTGATGAAATTTGGTATGTGGGGGTTTTCGGGGACGAGCAATCGATCTATCTCAGTTTTATATTTGAGAAAATGCGTGTTTTCGAGTTTTCATGTTTTTAAATTTGTTCGTGATTGATGTTTACAATGGCTGCTGACGTACGGAAAATTAGTGTCAGAAGAACCAGTATAAGCCTGACCTACGAATATGCACATAGTTGTCCGAATCTCAGGGTCAAGATATATAAGGACGTATGGTGAGGCGAGTTTATATTTTGTTATTTGTAGCACTTATAAAGAATGACACATGACAACGACTTACGAGGTTTTTTATCAGGCACGTTCAAGGGGCTGACACGCTTTGCTAGAGAAATATAGTCTTATTGCGATTCCTATAAGAGGAAATAGGAAAGAGGCTGAGAGAGAGAGAGGGGAGATGTTTTGTCCCTATCACCGCCCGGACGTTTTTTTATGGTCGGGTTACAGGCAAATGCAAATTTCCATAAGCAATACATTGGACATGCAAACCGGACTAATTGCGTAGTACAAATTTTATATGAATATGAGCAAAAGTATGAGAAAGAAATAGCCCCGGCCGCTCGTTGGCGCATCTATAACTACAGAGTATATATTATATCTATGGGCACGTTCTGCGGTGTCAAATAATCTCAATGAATCAAAAAGTTTAGATACCTACATCCTGGACGTTGCGTGCCGAACATTCGTTTTAAGCCAGAAAATATGACTTTGAATGACGTCACTGTTATATGTAATCTCTTTCATTAGATCCATCTTATATTAGAATGAAAGAGATGCAATATAACGTGACGTCATTCAAAGCCATATTTTCTGGATTCAAACGAATGTTCGGCACGCAACCCTAAGCTTCTTGCAATGAGTATTAAAATCGTTCTTATATGCTTACAATTTTGTCTCGTTCCACACTGCATAGCTGCGTCCTTTTCTCGCACCATCATAGCCCATTATGTGCACAAACTACTAAGGAGATACTAACGTATATTATGTGGTCGGGTTTCACATTTATTTATGACTAGCTTTTGCCCGCGACTTCGTCTGCGTAAAACTCGCGTCATCGCGTTAGAATGTTATTTCATTCTTCTAATTCATGCGCTTACCTAGTTATCTCTCTTCCATTCTAACTTAAACCCCGTTAAGGGATGATTTCCGGGATAAAAGTATCCTATGTCCTTCCCTAGGACTCAAACTATATCCATACCAAATTTCATCTAAATCGTTTGAGCATTTTAAGGGGAAACAGGCAGACAGAGTTACTTTCGCATTTATAACCCGCCCCGGTTTCGCACGGCTGGTCCTGTTTTAAATTTATTTATCTAAGCTTTTGCCCGCGACTTCATTCGCGTGATTATCCATATCAACTTCTACACCGTACCTATTTCGCCGGGTTGTCTCGCCAAACATTGCGCACGCCGGCTCAATGCGCCCACATGAAACATGACAGAGAACTAAATATATTTAATCATAGATGTAGATGAAAACGCTCGCGAGCGAAGCGAGCGCGAAATTTTTCGGATATTCTGATACGGGTGTGGAAAATACTTCATACGCATCAAGTAATGAAACGCGACGTGATGAAAACGCGAGCGCTGCGAGCGCGAATTCTTTCAAACATTACGATGCAGGTGCGGAAAATACTTCATACGCATCAAATAGTGTAGATGAAGATCCAGTGTACCTATGTAGTTGATTATTGTTATTAGTATTGTTTTGTTTCTGTATTATTTCGTTTCACAGTGTATTAGATTAAGTACCTAAATCTGTAATGCTGTGTAATATATTTAATTAAATAAATAAATAAATGAAAACGCGAGCGCAGCGAGCGCAAAATGTTTCGAACATTGATGCAGGTGTGGAAAAGACTTCATACGCACCAAGTAATGAAGATACGCGAGCGTACTGAGTGCGAAATGTTTCGAACATTATGATGCAGGCACGGAAAAGATTTCACACGCATCAACTAATGTAGATGAAAACGCGAGCGTAGAGCGTGCGAAAATTTTCGAATATTATGATGTAGGTGCGGAAAAACTTTATAGTCATCAAGTAACGTAGATGAAAACGCGAGCGCAGCGAGCGCAAAAATTTTCGAACATTATTATGCAGGTGCGGAAAATACTTCATACGCATCAAGAAATGAAGATGAGATCGCGAGCGTAGTCAGCGCGAAATGTTTCGAACATTATGATGCAGGTGCGGAAAATACTCATCAAGTAATGTAGATGAAAACGCGAGCGCAGCGAGCGCTAAATTTTTCGAACATTCTGATGCAGGCGCGGAAAATAGTTCATACTCATGAAGTTATGTAGATGAAAACGCGAGCGCAGCGAGCGCGAAAATTTTCGAACATTATTATGCAGGTGCGGAAAATACTTCATAGGCATCAAGAAATGAAGATGAGATCGCGAGCGTAGTCAGCGCGAAATGTTTCGAACATTATGATGCAGGTGCGGAAAAGACTTCATAAGCATCAACTATAATGCAGATGAAAACGCGAGCGAGCGTAGGGCGCGCGAAAATTATCGAACATTATGATGTAGGTGCGGAAAATACTCATCAAGTAATGTAGATGAAAACGTGAGCGCAGCGAGCGCGAAATTTTTCAAACATTATGATGCAGGTGCGGAAAATACTTCACACTCATTAAGTAATGTATATGAAACGCGAGCGCAGCGAGCGCGAAATGATTCGAACATTCTGATGCAGGTGCGGAAAAGACATCATTCGCATTAACTATAATGTAGATGAAAACGCGAGCATACGACGCGCGAAAATATTCGAACATTATGATGCAGGTGCGGAAAATACTTCATTCTCATGATGTTACGCACATGAAAACGCGAGCGCAGCGAGCGCGAAATTTTTCGAACATTTTGATGCAGTTACGGAAAATAATTCCTACGCGTCAAGTAATGTAGATAAAAAAGCGAGTGCGAAATGATTCGAACATTATGATGCAGGTACGGAAAATACTTCATACGCATCAAGCAATGTAGATGAAAACGCGAGCGCAGCGAGCGCGAAATATTGGACAAAAAAAATTTGTTGACCTATCAAGTGGCTTTGTAAAGAGGTAGTTGAATAGATATTTTTTTGTTCATAAATTATTGGAATACCTTTCAAAGTTCAAAGTGCTTTATTGTAAAACATAGGTATAACTGAATACCTACTTTGGTCTGTTCTTTCACTTTCGAAGATGGAGTAGAGGCCTAGGTTGATAGCGCACCCACCCTGGTTGCTTCTGAGAGGTATGTGATTTTCTGAGAGATGTTTTTAGGGTTCCGAACCCGAAGGGTTCAAACGGAACCCTATTGGTGACGCTCAGATGTCCGTCCGTCGTCTGTCACACAGGTTTTACAGCCAAACTGTTGGAGCTGGTTTCAAATTTACACAGCATAAGCATCTTGTTGGCCCAAAGCCATACAAATAGTCACAAATTATTTTTAATGTTTTTAAGGGGGGCTCCCATATAGCTAAAGGGGGGCGCGAAAAATTTTTCTATATCCTACCCTGTCAAGTGGGGTATCGTTGTTTAGAGCTCATTGAGTAGATACTTACTGTATTTTTTATTGAAAAAATATTGGAAAACAAAGGAATGAGAAGCCACCAAAATCAGCTTTTTTTACGAAATTTTGTTCCGATGAAATTTTTTACTTCCCAAACACCTATAAACTTAAAATTTGGTAATAATGATTGTTATTACGTATATTTTACCAACAAATACTAATATATTGATAAATTAGATTTTTTTTCTTTGAAATTTCCTTATTTTTCCTATAAAAACCAACTTAACTTTGCGGTCGGTTCGGATTGTTCGGAACCCTAAATGTGCGAAGTCCGACTCGCACTTGGCCGGTTTTTTTTGCTCCCAATCTGCCTGTGACTTTCGAATTTGGTCATATTTGATGTTTATGTTTTAATAACGAATACCAATATACCCTAAATTTATGTCTGTTACCCGCTGAACGTATTTTATACATGCTGACGGAAAACGCAACTTATCGGCACCTCGAAGAACCTCAAAGATGACACCCATATCGATTATTAAGAAAAGTAAATAAGTAAATGTCCGCCATCTTCGATTTGAAAATGGATAAGTATCATTCTTGTAATGAGCACCTCAAAAAGCAATATTTTTATACAAAAATTGCGCATACTTAATATATAGGTAGTACATGTCGCAAGTGCTACCATGCAACCGACAGCCCGCCGCTCTGCGTAGGTAAGGTACCCGCCATCAAAAACAAAAAAAACCGAGGTTGCGTAGTAAGCAGGGACCGGAACCGGTAAGCCTAATCAGGGTTTTCGATAGGCTTATTTTAACGGTGGTTTTAAAAACCCTATCGATATTGGTAACCATGTAAAACGGTAACCCTATCGATAGGGTACCGTATCAATCGGGTTAACCCAACAAACCGCTAACCAAAATCAAAACCCTATCAATACGGTAACCGTATCAATAGGGTTTTTAACCAGTTTTTAACAAATGTAATCTTTACGCACCTTTCAATTAGACTCATTTTTAGATAACCGTGGCTCGCACGGACGATGTGCTCGCCGGCTCGCCGTGGGGCCCGCTCTCAGTACAAACAAACTGGTTTGATCTACCGAAACGCTCCTTATTTTTAATGCAAACAACTTTGTACTTTGAGTCCTTAGGCTTGAATCGTATTTACTTTATCGTGCGTGCAAGTGTAGATTTGTAGCTCACGCTCGGGCGATTGTTTGTTTATTTCACATTTTAACTTTTCCGCCTATATTTTTATCTAACTTTCTGTGCAATGTCAGCAACAACTACCTAATAATCTGAAGGTCGGTTTGTCGAACATTAAATATCCAATAAAAAAATGCTACTTTATCAAGATCACAATTGTCGCATTTTGACGGTTCATTCGAACGCTAATGTATTTATTTTAATATTTTGAAACAATCAGTCGTTTTCATAGTACTGATCATAATCTATAATTAAATTTTATTTTGAAATAAACACCAGCCTCCTTGACTGACAATATGTGAACCTTATTGTAACGAGATAAGGTCTACAAACGAATCAACAGTGTAACGTGTTACCTTCTTTTGTTAGTATACTACCTACCTAAACAATAGGCAAAGGTCGCCGGTCGTCGCAAGTGCTGACCACCTGTGGATGTACCCAACAAATCTTTTATATTTAAGATTAGCAATTAAGGTGAAAAATGTAATTATTGGATATAATATGAAATAAACAGTATAATTTTTTTTTTTTAGTTGTATAAAAAAACTTCATTGACTTTAAGTCGAATAAATTTGTAGGCCAACTGGGGTCGCAACATCAGTATGGGATTTCTAGGAATTTGTTGATAAACCCTCGATAAAATCAGTCGCTACATCCAAAATCGGAGTTTCTACCGGAGTCGCTATAGCCAGTGGGAATTTCATATAAAGTATGTTCTAAGTACAAGGGACTTAGGTGTAGAGTTGCTACAACCGAAATGTCGTTACAACCAAGGTCGCTAAAAATGAAATCCACTGTAATTGATTGTCCTCCATGACCTGAGGTAAAAGCAAGTGCGCACGGCCATAGAGTTGTTAAATCGCCCAATTCCGGGATTGTAAAAATGTTTTTAATAAATCCGGGATTTTAGTAGTAGGTTAATACACGTATTGCTGTCAGTATATTAATTCCGCATTTTTATGTGTGGGATTTCATTACATTAAGTATTGGGCTGTTAACTACCAAGTTGTTAAAACGTTTATCTATTTAAACCAGCACGGCAAGATACAGACGAGCCGAAAGCTGATAGGACTTGCTGTTTTCCATTGTCTTAGGATTAACGAGATTGCGGCGACAGTTTCAATGGCAAAAATAACCTTTCTTACACTATAAAGACATTTATGCCGATGTTGTTATCTTTTCACAACATTAATACAATAGGTACACAAGTGCCTAAATGTCGTGGTATTTGTCTTTTTTTTTCCAGGTAAACCTACACACGCACACAATAAAAACAAATAATTACGTTTAGTTCGTTAGTTACTTTACGTAAATCTGCAGGTTCAGTAGCAGTGCACTGCTTGCAGTCTGAAGTGCATTCTCGTAACGTAACCATCTAGTTGAGTACGCGTGACCATAGAAGTGGACTTTGTTATTATTATTGTTTCTGTTATTTTTGTTATTATAGATATAGGTATTTGAATATAGGCGTGTATTTATGGACACTGATTAGTGATTTTGATTGGATTGTGAAGTTAAGTGGGTGTTATAAGAAAGGTGAGTGTGTTACTTTGCATTATTTTTTATACTAATTATAAGTAGAGTTCAAATTTTTGAAAGATAGGGAAGGTTGTCATACAGTTCATAATATACGTAATTGTCGTGTAACAAAAGTATCAATACAATTATAAACAATTAAAATATACATATTTATGCATATGATTGTTCCAAAAATTTGAACTTTACCCAAGTAAGACCAAATCTTTAAGGTAATAATGAAATTGTATTAGTACCCGTTGATTTTATGCCGTTGACGCAGGAATAACGTATTGTCACATACAGGGAGCTATTTTATAATACTACCTACATGTAAATTAACTAATCTACTAGCGCATATTAAAATAAATAAATACTTGATACGTAAAACATAAATCAAACAATTTTTTTTGTATTTTATTTCTATACTTTATTTCATTTTATTAAAAATATTGTTACCCTATCAAGTAATCCACCAAATTGTTCATTTGCTAGAAGACAGTAAATATATATTAATACAGTATTTAGTTTAAAAGTGTATTCAGCCCGGATATGGGCATGAAAATATTATATAAAAATACAATAAAAATGGACATTATTTTACGATAATCAGAACTTTAAATATCCTGTTTATTTAATAAATGAAAAATAAAATATAAATAACATTATAAACTTTAAATATTAAATATAGTCGGTTTTTTTTTTAATAAATACGTAAAATAAATTCATGATTAAAAAATCATCACTTAAACAAATATGCAGCGTAGCGTATTCAAGATTTGTATAAAATGTCTTGCATGTCAGGAATTCAAAAACATGTCTTTTGAATGTTGAAATGTTCGATTCTTTAAAAAATAATGTTCGATTAAAAAGTACACAACGACGGTAAAGAAAACTATTATCTAAATTCTAAATAATAACAAAGCTCAAGATTTCTTGATTTCTCTCGCTAAAACTTGTATTTTCATTCACCCATTCATCGCTACGTCCTAATTCGAGCAGTATGTACGGCGCGCTGTCATATATTTGAACTAGCTGTCTCGGAGTCACGACATCGTGTCGTTACTCATTGGCTTACCGGCGCGCAGTATTGTGCGGATGGCGTAATGCATAATTTCTATTTAACCATTTATGTAATTGTTTGAATATAATAAATGTTGTTATTATTGTATATAATTAACACGCTAACTGTACAAAAGCGCGGCCTTCTCTGCAATCTCAAAAACAAAAGATATTCCAGGTAAAAGCCAAGCCCAAAACTAATAATCAGTTTTTTTATTTCATCGCCACATACAATTATTATCTTTATCTGCACGAGCAACACTAATCCTACGGCCTAGGTATCTACAAAAGGGCCGCCTTGGTAGGTAATGACTCTAACGTAAACAAAAGGCAAAACAATAAACAATCGGCAACTCAAAGTTAGCGAACAGTTGCAGGTGTGCCATATCTGTCATCGCCGTCGAGTATATGATACATGAATGGAAAGCACGTGCAATATTTAATGAAACGAAAACAGATAGCTCCCACCCCATGCTGTAATTAAGTATTTAAGTCTATGTTGAACAAATATCATGTTCAGTACGTCTCGCATATCTCGCGACGCACCATTAGTATTTTTAAGTCATAAATAATTACTTAGTACCCATAACATGGCTTTATTTGATCTGGAAGAATTTAGGAGCTGGAAGAGGGAGTACGAGGCTGAAGCACAACGAGAAAGTAAGTTAATTTATATGTATAAAGTAGTTATTTATAATATAATTTTCAGTAACATGAAAATATATCATATCATTACAGGAGAACACCGGCGATTAGCCGAAGAAAATAAAGCGACATCGTTGATGAAGGCAAAGGAGATAAACAACAGGAAGTGTAAGCATTCTAGGATTAATTTGTTACCTTTTACCTACGACATTATAAGAAATAAGGAATTAATTCAGTAAGACTAATGGAATTTGTGTTTTCAGATAATCAGTTCGACAAGAGAGAGTTATGGTCCAAAAAAATCAAGGAGCTATTGCAAAACGTTCCCGATGAGAAAGTGGAGTAAGTTTTCGACGAAGTAAAAGCTTTGATCGAGCAACCCGACCCAAAGCAGCAAATCGAAAAGATTTCGGCTTCATTTTGAATGTTTCTCTTTTTTTATAGTCGTATTTTTTATGTTTTCAATATTTAAATAAGTAATTGATATCTATTGTTTTTAATATTTAGTAGATTTTTGTTATGTAGCTAATGTTGATTTTTATATTGCTGATTTAATAACTTGTTTATTAAAACAAATACTCTATTTGATAATATTTTTTATTTTTAATCACCTATCTTTGAGGTGCCAATTTAGGTAACTTCTCACAGTACTAACCTATGTCATTGTATAGTACAATAAACAATTGTCAACTAATATTAATTACCTTTCGTCGCCGATCGCGTCGTCGGCAGGGTCGCTGGTTAGATACAGAATAGAATAACACCATTCGCATTCATTACTCACAAAGGAGCAAAAAAATATGTAACTGTTCGTCGATTTAAACATAAATAAAGTGTGTGCGTACGGGTTAAGGTCTATTTTAGACTATACTACGACGGTGGCAAATAAGCATACGGTCCACCTGATGGTAAGCGGACACCGCAGCCTATAGCATATGGACCAAGTTTAAAGTTTAGTCACTATTAGCAGTGATAAAAATACATCATTCGCCGCAAGCTGTATCATAACATTCACAACACGCTGTCGTGTTGCTTAAAAGCTATACATAAATAAAGCACTTTTTTACGTACTGTGAAAGTATGCAATGAATAAAATAGCTAAAGCTAGATATGTTAGACATAAAAAAAACCAGAATGTTTATTGAACGCCACTAATATTATCTAAATAAGTATCAGTTTTTATCAACATAGCCTTTAAATATGCAAAATTAAGAATACAGTTAAAAAACATACTAATCAAAAAGTGTTAACGACACAATGTCGTGGCTAGCGCGCGAACACGGTTCCGAAATCACGACAACGTAGTAAATCGGTTAAAATAAACGATATATACCTCCACATCATACTTATCATTCCCGCGGGTTCGAAACTTACTTTTAATTTGTAACCTTCATAATCCCGCAATTGGGCGGTTTAACAACTCTATATTGTATGAGCACGCGCAGTCGCCTCAAAGATAACCGTGCCGAACCGTGCTTTTGTTCTAATATTCTCTTATCTTTTTCTCAAATGAAATAAACTAAAGTATGTACCTATTTATCCTACTAATATTACAAATGCAGGATGTTTGTGACTCAATCACGCAAAAACGGCTGAACCGATTATGATGAAACTTAGTATACACCGAGATTATAGCCTGGATTAACATATAGGATACTTTTTATCGCTGAAATCATCCCTCAAATACAAGGTCGCGCGGACGAAGTCGCGGGCAAAAGCTAGTTTATTATGAATCTGTGTAATGTGACAGACTTACGTGTGACCTCCAATAAAAAAAAATTCAACACACCATTGCAATTAATTGAAATGGAAAATAATCGTAAGTAGGTTGTATTTTTTACACTCGGGGACTTATGTCTTTGCAACTGCAAGCGTAATGTACTTGTAGAAATAATAAAAAAAGTTAGAACAAGTCCCAGAAGAGAAATTTCTTAATTGTCTAATAGAAAAGCAAATGTAATTAAAAATGTTATTAACATCATATGTATATGATTTGTCAAGCCTTTTTGTAATACCTAATATAATTTAATATGTATTATAAAGATTTCACTTAGTGAACTAATTGTCATATATGTTTACATACGATGCATAATTAAAATAACATAAACATTATTGAATATTAATTGTTAATTAATTCATAAATTATTTAGCCACACACAATACCAGCCGCAAATTCATGTATATTTAAGTAACATAATTGTATATTTTGTATTATGCATATTAATAATTCTTTCATTTATTACAATACAATACTCTTTATTGCACACCTCAGTTTTAATTATTATAAAGGACACAGGACACAGAATTATTATTTAACGGATCAGTCTAAAATTCATTTTAACCCAAAGCATCAGCATCTGGCGATAGGGTTTCATTGGGTTAACCAAAACCCTATGAAAACCCTATCCAAAAACCCTATCCGATAGGGTTTTAAGCTTAACCCTATTGAGGGTTATGGTTACCGCATCGATAGGGTTAACCCTATCATACGGTAACCTCATGATAGGGTTAACCCTATCATACGGTTAGCAAAATGATTGGGTTACCGAATGGATAGGCTTAAGCCTGAAGAGGGGTTTTCCGGTCCCTGGTAGTAAGGTTTGTGAATATTGATAGCGACTGACTGACCAACATAATTAGATCTCTCATTTCAAACAGTTAATATGGTTTGAAGGACTTTTGTATTTTTGTCTATAGCCTTGAGAGGCAGAGGTATTGTTATTTCACCCCCCATTTTTTCAAATACTATCTGTTTATTATACAATGTTTGAATGAGGTTCTATTAACTTTGCGTCCATGTATATACTTAACAACTTTCAAGCCTGTAAATCATGAACTGAAAGACTTCTCATACAAAGTTTAACCCCTCTTTTCACCCCCTTTCATCCCTAACCTATATGATTTTTATAGCCTATAACCTGGCCGAAGATCCAATAAACATATTAGTGAAGGCTGTATTAAAATCCATTCGCTAGTTTTCGCGTGATAGTTAGACAAATAAACAGACAGACAAACAGACAAACAGACACGAAAGCTAAAAACAGTTGAAACGTGTTCTGTTATCGATTCTTAGACCCCTCCATCGATTTTTTTACTAATATCTTCAATGTACAGATTTTCGACCCTCTTCTGCTTTATTATATGTATAGATTATTTTGATTTTTTTAGGTTATTTTGATCGCGGTTTAAAAAAAATTGTATTTTGAATCTCGATGAAGAAATTCTTATCATTTTATTTCGCACTGACATTTATTTACTGAATGCGTTATTAAAACAGATCGGAGAAGGAATTAGTCGAGTAGCCAGGAATTCAATAATAATGTTTATTTAAAATGTGTACCTATGTATGCAAGTGTCGTGAGGACTCTGAAATACCTAGGAAGCCTTTGAGAAAAACGTTGAATGTACGCATCCAAGGCAGACCTGAGGAAAAACATTTGTGTTGTTGTTGTGTATTTGTCCTTAGTTGTATTGCCCTTCGGCCCTAAACTTCGAGTGTACGCGTGAGGTCGGCCTTATCGCTCACCTTTGGTCCTTCGGCCCTCAGGTTCCGCGTGTACGCGAGTGTACGCGTGAGCTTGGCCTTCAGGCCTCGCTTAGCTTTACCGCTCACCTTCGGGCCTTCGGCTCTCAGGTTCGAGTGTCCGCGTGAGCCCGGTTTTCGACCTCGCTAAACCTTACCGCTCACCTTCGGGCCTTCGGCCCTCAGGTTCGATTGTGACAATGATAGTAATAGTGAGTGTCTGCGTGGGCTCGCCCTTCTGGCCGCAAGCGGCTCTCCGGCTCGCGTGGAGAGCGCGCTCTAAGGGACGCTTCAGGTCTTCGGGCCTGCGAGGCATACATGGGGCACATGAATAGTTGGGCAACCCTTTCCTCCCGTATCGGTCTCGCAAAAAATACTGGGGGGAGGGGATGCTTGGGCACTCGGGATGGGGCTCCGGGCCTTCGGCCCTCCGCCGAGCTTGGCCTGCGGCCTAGCAGCCTGAAGCTCGCCCTTCAGGCTCGCGAAACCTTGTATATTTATATAGGTTGTTTGGTACTCCCGCAGCTCGGCCTTCGGCCTCGCCAAACATTTGAGAGGAGGAGGGGGGGGGACGCACCTGACCACTTGAACGCCTGCGGCCTGGCGGCCTGAAGCTCGCCCTTCGGCCCTCAGGTTCGATTGTAACAATGATAGGAATAGTGAGTAGGGTGTTGCTTATTTGGCAAAAAATAAAAAAAATCTGAAATCCTGCAGTCTCACCGCCCCATTTTGTTCTACTACCCCTATTAACAGATGCTAGTTTTCTTTGTTTTTTTTTAAAACTAATTTTAGAGGTCGCTACCAGCTGTCAAAGTTTTGAAGAAACATGTTCAATTAAATATATATAAATTACGTATATATTAATTAAAATCAAATAAAATTCTAACAATTTAAGCCAAAATTAATCAATAATATGATTTTTATGACACTCCATGTAAGATAATTTATCAATGCTACAAAAAATTTGAACCAGAAAGAACCCCAGGCTCAGATATATCATTAATGAAGCTTTTACCCTGAAACTAAAATGGAAATGGGCTACACATGTCGCGAGGTTAAGAGACCAGAGATAGACTATAAGAGCGACTCTTTGGCGTGGCCCATCAGGCAATCGGAGCAGGGGAAGGTGACATCAAGAGGCCAGCCAGCTGGCTCTGAAACGAGTTATGACAGGTCAGAGTCAGAGTCATGGTCATCCTTGGAGGAGATTTTTACCCGGCCAGGGATTCTGGCAGATCAGCTTATTACGAGTACTAATACCTAGTTCAAAATAACATAGTTTACCAAAGTTATCTAAGTTTTTTACTAATCAACGATATGTAATATTTAAAATATTTATCTTAAAGGGATTTTTTATTTATTTATTTTAATTATTTATTTCTAAAGCCTTTCACAACCAACAACAGGTATTGCTTTTCTTCATTCACCGTGATTAACTTGTTGAATTCCTAAATTAACCGCAATAGCCCCATGCCGAACTTATGTTTTCTTCCAAAACTTTATCAAGCGGTAGCGACCCCTAAAATACATTTAAAAAAAAAATAAAAAAAACTAGCATCTGTTAATCGGGGTACTAGAACGTAATGGCGGGGTGAGACAATGACTTTTTGAAAGTTCATTTTTAAGCAACACCCTAATAGTGAGTGTTTGCGTGGGCTCGCCCTTCGAGCCGCAAACGGCTCTTGGGCTCGCATGGAGAGCGCGCTCTGATGGGACACTCGGCCTTGGGCCTCGCGAGGCCTTGCCTCTCACCTTCAGGCCTTCGCGGCCCTCAGGTTCGCTTGTAAGATACATGGGTCATATGAATAGTTAGGCAAGCCTTTCCTCCCGTATCGATCTCGCAAAAATTACTTGGGGGGGAGACGGGACGCTTGGGCACTCGGGGTGGGGTTCCGGGACTTTGGACCTCGACCGAGCTCGGCCTGCGGCCTCGCAGCCTGAAGCTCGCCCTTCGGGCTCTCGAATCCTTGTATTTATATAGGATTTTCGGTGGTTTGGTACTCCTGTAGCTCGGCCTTCGGCCTCGCCAAACATTTGAGGGGGGGTGGGGGGGAGGGCGCACCTGACCACTTGAATGCCTGCAGCCTAGCGGCCTGAAGCTCGCCCTTCGGGCTCGCAAAAATTACTCAAAAGTTGTTTTGCCCCCTGAGTCCCCGCATGCGAAATCTCACCGCGCTAGGACCATTTTGAAATTTTTGTCAAGAAATAATCGCCAAAAAAAGTCACCTCACCAAATGGCTTGCAGTTCTCTATGACATTTGGTCGAGCATCCCCCCACCTACCGACTATTAGTAGGAGTACCGAAAGGATACGAATTATAATAGTCATGAGACGTAATATTGTCATTCATGCCTTCCCTTTTTTGGGGGCGAAAAATAAATTGCTGATTTCTCCGATATAAAACATCATTGCTGTCTTTAATTATGTATGAACGTGGATAGTCGGTCTTTGAAACTATAGTGCCTTTATTCCAAAAATTATCAGTAGGTTTCTTTTTGAAATAAACAAAATCATTGGGTTTCAAAGTATCTGACTGTTTTGCATGTTGATTATAGTAAAATCTAGTTTTATCAAAGTTATGGCTCTTATTTTCAGAATGAAGTTTGAAATTAACAACTTTAGGCTTTAAGTTAGTAGTTTTAGTTGGTAATTTAGTTCTCAATTGTCGTGACATAAGTAACTGAGCAGGAGAGCTAAGATTTCCTCTTGGGGAATTCCTATAGTTTAGTAAACCGATATAAGGATCTGTTCCTGACTCCTCACATTTTCTGAAAATGTTCTTGACAACTTTCACTGACACTTCAGCGAGACCATTGGATCTAGGTAAGTATGGACTAGAAGTTATGTGTTGAAAATCCCAATTTAATGAAAATAGCTTGAATGCTTGAGAATTAAAAGGTGGGCCATTATCGCTAAGCAATTGTAATGGAATACCGTGTCTGGCGAATATAGACTTTAAGTTAGCAATTACAGCATTGCTGTCGCTGCCCTTAGACAAATGAACAACTTCAATGTAGTTAGAATAAAAATCTACTACGAGTAAATATTTTCTAGATTTATAGTCAAATAAATCTATGGCAACTTTTTCCCAAGGAAAAATAGGTTGCTCATGTGACATAATTGGATCTTTAGGCTTGTTATTCATATACATTAGACAATATTCACATTGTTTTATTTTAGACTCAATATCACTGTTAATATTCGGCCAATAAACTGTACCTCTGGCTTGAGCTTTTGTTTTTTCTATGCCTAAATGACCTTCATGTAAAATGGATAGAATCTCAGACCTTAATGACATGGGAATTATAATACTCTCACCTTTGAAAAGTATGTTATTGATGACATGAATTTCATCTCTAATGTTCCAGTATGGGGAAACAATAGGATCGACTTGGGTTTTAGAGTTAGGCCATCCATTTTGAAAATAAAACTTTAATTTCTGTAAAGATTCATCTTTATTAGTGTGTTCAAGAATTTTATCAAGTTTCTCTTTAGTGATAGCTAAGTGTGAAATTAATAGATTGACATGGATTTCTACATCCTCTTCTAAATCATCAAAATTAAATTGACAATTATCAGGGACATCTTGCACAGGTGCTCTTGACAACGTATCAGACACATACATCTCTGAGCCCTTTGTGTATGTGACACTCAAGTGATAAGGTTGTAAACTAATCATCATTCTTTGTAATCTAGTGGGAACTTCGCATAATGGTTTTTTGAATAAGGTTACAAGTGGTTGATGATCTGTCTCAACATGGACAATGTTACCATATAAGTATTGATGGAATTTTTTAGCTCCAAACAATATTATAGCATAAAGTTCTTTCTCAATTTGAGCATAGTTTACTTGTGACTTTGATAAAGATTGTGATGCAAAAGCTATAGGATTCTTTCCGTGAAATATTACGGCGCCGACCGCTGACTTTGAGCTATCAACAGACATCCTTATTGGCTTCTTGAGATCAAAGTGAGTAAGAAAAGGTGCTTTGCATATTAGTGACTTTAATCTAGTAAGTTGTTTCTCATGTGACTCCGACCATTGCCACATATTCTGTTTTTTAATCAAATCTCTAAGAATACTGGTTTCATCAGATAAATTAGGTATGTACTGACCTAAGTAGTTAATCATCCCGAGGAATCTTTGTAGTTCCTTGACATTTGTGGGACTAGGCATATCCATAATAGCCTTAACTTTAGACTTATCAGGGAAAATACCTTCCTTGTTGAACATGTGACCTACATAATATACTTCTGACATGTTAAATTGACATTTTGACTTATTAAATCGAATATTGACTTCTCGAGCTCTTTTGAAAAGATTATGTAGACGTTCATCATGTTCAGCTTGTGACTTTCCATATACTAATATGTCATCTATGAAAATCTGAATGCCTGGTAAATCATCAAATAATTGTACCATGCTTCTGTGAAAGATTTCACTACTAGAATTAATTCCGAAAGGTAGACGTAAGAATTTATACCTACCAAAAGGAGTATTAAATGTGCATAAGTCACTACTCTCTTCATCTAGAGGTATTGTCCAAAATCCTGAAGTAGCATCAAGTTTGCTAAAAACTGTTGAACCAGCTATGTTTGATCGTAAGTCGTCAAATGTAGGGAATGTATAGTGAGGTCTTTTTATTGCCTCGTTCAAGTTACGTGGATCTAAACATACTCGAAGTGAACCATTTGCTTTTTCGACTAGAACAATTGAATTAACCCAATCAGTCGGTTTTTCAATTTTTTCAATGACCTTTAATTTTTCCATATTTTGAAGTTCAGTCTTCAAACGAGACTGTAAAGCAAAAGGTATTCTTCGTGTGGCACTAATTTTTGGTTTGACACTGGGATTAACATCCAAGTGAGCTTTAATAGGTAAACATCCTAAACCTTCGAATAAATCAGCATATTTATTGACAATATTTACTGACCTTGACTTAAGACATGATTTCTTAGGATTGCTACTTTCCTGACTTTCCTCTTTGATACTTAGAATCCGTTTTACTATTCCACAGTCTTCACATGTTCTTTGGCCAATTATTGTACGACATGGAGTATTTGCTACAGCAAAATAGATATTTGCAGAAACATTGTTGGAAAATGTACAGTTTAAGTAGCACCCTCCAACAACTGGTATTGTGTTACCTGTAAAGGAACAAAGTTTATGTCTTGCAAATAGTATTGGGACATTTTGATTGAAACTATCTAAGGTATATTTCGATATGACATTAATTTCAGCTCCTGTATCAATTTGACATTCTACATTTTTGTCATGGACTTTAATATTCAGTATCCAATTGTTATTTATTGGTGACTTGTTATCTATAGACGAAATTATGTAAGTATCGCTATTGTCGCTTACCATGTTTACACGACCTTTATTAGTATTAAAGAAACAATATTTCTCGTAGTGATTCCGACGATTGCAATTCTTGCATTTGACTCCTTTGGCTGGGCATCTGAAACGATGGATTTGACCACAGCGTTGACATGTTTCACTAGGACTGCGATGATCTTGTCGACGAAAATTTCGTTGATCTTGATTACGCGTAGATCTATGCAACGATGTGCGCGACTCACTCCTTGGTGGTGCTGGACTGAAGTTTCTCGTTGTAGACCTCGCACGGCGATTTGGATAAGACTGGGACACCGCGTTGATAGTTTCTTGAGACTCGACATTGTGGTTTAACTTTGATGACCTTTCATGAGAAAGTTTCATGCTTTTCGCGATTTTGAGACATTTTTCGGTGTTGAGATTTTCTTCTTGCAAAAGACGTTGTTTGACATTCTTGTCAAGAATTCCAATCACGAATTTGTCTTTTATTAAGCTGTCACGCAATGTGCCAAATTCGCATGAGGTACTGAGGTTGGTGATAGCAGTGACATATTCCTCAAATTCTTCGTCTGGGTTTTGCTGACGAGAAAAGAAATTATACCTCTCGACCGTTATGTTTTTCAGAGGATTGAATTTTGAATCAAACCGTTCGATGATTTCTTTCAGGGTAGCAGTTTTGCGATCGATGGAGAATGAATTAAATATGTCTAGGCCTCTGTCGCCGATTAAATTTAGGAATATTGCGACTTTTCGTGTTTCGGGAAGGTCCAAAAGATTGCTGGCTTCGATGTAAATTTCGAATTTTTGTTTCCACGTACGCCATTTTTCCGTTACGTTGCTGTCGACTTTTAATGGTTTGATGGAACCGACTATTATATTTTCTTGGTGCTTCTCATCTTCGTCACTCATTTCCCGACTTTATTTTTCTTCCGAGACCACTTCTGACACCATATTTTATATTCGAAGGTAAGGAAAAGATGTTTTAGCTAGACATGTTTATTGGAAGCCAGTTGAATCAGTAATAATAGACAATCATACAATAGACAAATAGAACGAGGTATAAAACTTATTTGACACATACAGCCAGTATGTAACAATACCCAAGTCCAATATTTTATTTATCTCATTGCTATTGTTTCAGTTTATTTAAAATTGTGCAGAATTTCAGTTGTAATCGTTATCCTAAAAATGTACTTGTGTTGTGTAGAATATAAATAATGTGTTAAAATGTAATAATAGAGATCATGCCAAAATCAATCGGTTATCTGTTTCTTGTACGGTCAGCTGCAGAGAAACCTGTGCATACAAATCTGTACGGGGGGGGGGGGGGGGGGGTACTAATCAAAGTGGTGGCCACAGGTGGAAATAGAACCCACGACCTCCGACACGAATCCGTCCGTTGCTCGTAACCAACTCAGCTACCGTGGGTATCCCTTGTGGCGTTTTAGTTTCACTTTGATATAATGCTGGGTATTACCACTTTCGAGATTTTTTTTAAACCATCTGAGACAGAATATATTGTCTTAATAAGTAGTGTAAATCACAGTCAGTTATATGACCTGATGAATTTCACACGATAGAAAAAAAATCGCAAAGATATCCCTTTTGGAAAGGTTTTTCAATATTACGGCTATATTACTGATATTTAAAATTTATTTTTTGTACTCAATTAAAGATCCTAAATAGTTATAGACAAATTCGCAGGGTTTGCATTAATAAAATGATTGGCTTAATGACTATAGCTAGATATTTACGAAAACTACGCGCAGAGCTTCCGTAGAGAGCGGGATGGTTAATTGCAAAATTTGCAAACTCACGCGTGTTAGATCGGGACATTTGCATTGGGGATATTATCTCCCCTTAAATTTATGAGCTTATATATTTTACACGACTGCCCAAAAAAAGGAGTGTAATGTTTTCAGGGTTCATGTATTTTCAGATAAGTTCAAGCCATGGAAGCATCAGCAGCAGCGGTACGAATAAGAGTCAGAAGCATCCAGGCTGCCTTCCAGGTGTTAACCATATTGCAAATGACTGCCATATTTTGGCCACAGCAAGCAATTGTACAAGGTTAGTGTACCTAATGATGGAACAAAGACAAAAGGTTGGTTGGTTTAGAAGATCAGCATACCTACTCACATTTTTGAAGTGAAAACTTCTTTAGCGGCACTGAGCACTTTTTGTGTTGGAATAAAATTTAATGTTTAAAGTCACGACAGATCGACAGATTCGTAAGGAGGTCTCAATATAGTGGACGGAAGTACGCCTAGGACGCTTTACGACTAGCTAAATGATCCCTCCTAATATCGTACACGTAAGAAGGTGTCAATATAGTGGACGTGAGTACGGCTAGGACGCTCTACGACCAGCTAAGTTGACCCCTCCTAATCGTATGACCTGTTTTAATACAAATAAGTACAATAAAATCATTTTATCCTCCTCTCTTTCTACCGCGTGGCGAAAATGTATGCCTGCGCCTGCTGTTTCGTTTAGGCGGCGCAGGGCGCTTGCGCGAATGTGCGTGTGTGTTTGGTTTTCACTTCTGCCGGCACTCCCGGAGTGCAACCCGTTGTTAATTTAGCCTGACTGTGGTGGCTTTGTAGGCTGACCCCAATAAAGCGATTGGAGTGCGCGGCTGGAGAGTGGCCTGCGGAAAATCCCCGGAAAACCTACACGACCACGCGGTAGACATGGGGAAAATCGTTACTTTTCGATCACCGTTACTGCTATTCCCGTTCCAAAAAAATCACAGTGAAAAATCAGCGTGACTTTGTCACTTCGGTTATTTCGTGTCACGACATTTGCGTTTCGTTCGTTCCCGGCAGTTACTGACATTTCTGTAACAACCGATGTTACTCTGTGACTAGTGTGACTGCTACTTCTACGTCCTGTTCCGGACGTTACAAGACTGTCGCGAATTATTTGAACCTTGATACGATATAATAAGGTCTAGACTGATATCGACTGGTATGGAGACTGTTCCAGTGATATCGTAGCGCTAAGTAACAACGTTATATTTGTAACGTTGTTACTTCGTGATAAGTCACACGGTTACTTTTTAACGGCGGTTCACCGTGAGTTTTTCATCGTGAAGTTATTTATCACCCACCTTTACCACGTGGGCGGATTAAACACTGGAACGCCTACTCTAAGAGTTTGCGCTCCAGTGATATTGGTTGATTGGTTTCAACAGAATCTGAGGTGTCCGTGGAATCGAGCTTTTGATGGCGACTATAGGTACACCTATAGGGCAGCGGTCGGCAACCTGTTAGCAGTCAAGCATCACATCACATTTAGTGGTAGCCGTACAGGCCCAATTTCAAAGAAAAACCGCAAATCGTTGTACAGTTTAGCCATTTGGCACACGTATACTACAGGTCAAAACAAAGTTTTTGACCCGCAGTTCCTAAAAAAAATTCCCTTAGGAGGGGAGTGCCGAGACATTCTATTCTTTGTATGGAAAAAAAAAAATTTTCTTCAGAAACCTATCGTGTGTTGTATCATATGAAAGGGCTTTTTGAGGCGATTCTAAAACTATACCACATCATTACATTTCAGCAATTTCTTTTTATATAAATCACAAATAATTTTCGAAACATACCAAGTTTGAGGCCCTCCAAACACGAAATGGCTGATTTTTATTTGATACAGTATATCACAAATGATACGTGATGTCCTCGTATCTAACCTAAAAAAAGTTATTTTGAAAAGATTTTCATTAAGTATTTGTTTTTATTTTTTCAATATTACTAAGTAACACGGTTCTACTTCAATACCTATTTTACGTGATTAATGGAATTTTAGTGCGGATACGTTACATATTAATCATACAATGATACATAGTATCCATATATCCAACGGGAAATACCTCTTTAACCCTTTACCCCCCCACCACCCACCCACCGCCTACCCACTATACCTAACTGATGAAAAGGTGCAGTTAAAGGGTTAAAGAGGTATTTCCCGTTGGATATATGGATACTACGTATCATTTTATGATTAATATGTACCGTGTCTGCACTAAAGTTCCATAAATCACGTAAAATAGGTATTGAAGTAGAACCGTGTCAATTAGTAATATTGAAAAATTTAAAAAAAAAAACTTAATGAAAATCATTTCGAAATTGCTTTTTTGAGGTTAGATATGAGGATATTAAGTATCATTTGTGGTATATTGTACAAAATAAAAATCAGCCGTATCGTGTCTGGAGGACCTCAAACTTGGTATGTTTCGAAAATTATTTTTGAATTAATTAAAAAAAATAGCTGAAATGTAATGATGTGGTATATTTTCAGAATCGCCTCAAAAAGCTCTTTCATATGATACTACACACGATAGGTTTCTGAAAAAAAGAATGTCTCGGCTCTCCCCCCTAAGGGAAATTTTATTAGGAACTGCGGGTCAAAAATTTTGTTTTGACCTCTAGTATGCGTGTGCCAAACGGCTAAACTGTACATCGATTTGCGGTTTTTTTAATCTTACGGCGTACACTAATTGTCGCGGGACGCACGTTTAGGCCTCTTATATCGGCACTTCATTTTACTATTCATTTATCATATTCATAACTTGCTTGTTGAATCTATAACAATTTGCTGGTTGAAAGTTTCGAATGTATAACCACAGATGCCGCTAGCTACAGTTTCATCATAGTGGGAGGCGGGAGTGCCGGCTGCGTGCTTGCTAATCGACTATCAGAGGATAGTCGATTCAACGTGTTGCTCATAGAGGCTGGAGGGGATCCACCGTTTGAAACTATGGTAACGTATTTTTTTTCTTTATTGATACGTATAAGCTTACAGTATTAATAACCAAGACGCTCACATGTTACATACATACAATAGTTACATGAAACTTAGTCCAACACGAATACATTACAAAATAACGACACACAAGACAATTAAATACTTAAATGATTATTTAAAAATGCACATATTATGCCTGTAAAATGCACGCGGCGAGTCGTGAAAGATGTCGGCAGGTGTCTGCAGAGCTGATTTAGGAGTGAGAGTGCTCGATTGTTTGGAGCGATGTTTGCCCTCCTTGTACGCGCTCCGTAACCACTACACGCTCCCGGCCAAGTCCTGTTCCTAGAGTTTGACCTTAAATATTTCTTTGCGAGTTTGCGCCACCATTGAATGAATCGAAAAGATGACAAGCACCATTTGTAAGCCTCAGACCACATTTAGTCACCATGGCCTCAGATAAGGCTGCAAATGAACGTAACCTGAAACATTGTTTAATCTTATCGCACTAAGGAAAAATTAAAATGCTTAATGTACGTTGTGTTTAATAATTGGTCTCAATTTGACTTTCAAAACCTCGATTTTGTTTCGTGTTTACTAGAAAGTCTCCAGTCTATAGACAGTTTAAGCAGCAAGCAGTTGACAAGATCGGCATATATTACTTACACAAGATACTTAATATGTAATTATATTTATTTCTATTAACGCAACTAAAATACAATTATAAAAATTATGAAATAACAAAAGGGCTTGAACTAAAACAACTATAACTAAACATTAATTTATTTATTTTTATTTATTAAACAAGATGCTCATTTTGCCCGCGAATTTCGTAGAACTCGTATATCCCGTTAGAATTTAATTGTTATTATTTTATTTCAGGCGCTTACTTACCTTCTTATCGCTCTTCTATAGGTACAAACTTCCACTCCTTTAAGAGATGATTTCCGGAAAAAAAGTATCTTGTCTATGTTTGCCGATCTTTTCAACTGCTTGCTGCTTATGCCGATGTTCTGGACACTTTCTAGGTAGTAAAACGAAACAAAATCGAAGTTTTGAAAGTCAATAATAATTAAGACCAATATTAAACACAACGTTTATAATATAATTGAACACACATTTTCTTTTAGCTTCCAGGTTTGATGGCGTACATTCCACGGAGACCTCTTATCTGGAACTATACCGAAGAATATGACAGAAATGGGGAAATCTACCAGAACAAACGCGCTTTACGAATAATGCAACCCAAAATGCTGGGTGGAGGAAGCAGTGCTAATTACATGTGGTACGTGAGGGGAAATCCTCACGATTACAACACTTGGGCTGATGCTGTCGGAGACCGATCCTGGGACTACGAACATGTCCTACCATACTTCAAGAAAAGTGAACACATGGAAGATCCTGAAATACTCAGGTCAAAATACAGAAGATTCCATGGAACCAGTGGATTCCTACATGTCACAAAACAACCACATCCTGAACTCAAAGACTACGCTGATATGTTTCATGAAATAGGTCACGAAATTCGAATAGACCATAACGGGAATGAGACTTTAGGGTATGGTGAACCCTCCTACACTATATCTAAAGGAATTAGGGAGAGTACAGCGTATAGTTTTCTTACACCAGTCAAACACCGTCGCAATCTACACGTACTTAAGAAAACGCTAGTCACTAGAGTACTTTTTGACGAATTCAAAAATGCTATCGGTGTTGAAGCTTTGACAGAAGATCGCAAATTGATTACAATATTATCGGAAAGAGAGGTTATAGTAACTGCAGGTGGGATCAACTCTGCGAAATTACTATTGCTATCTGGAATTGGTCCTAAGGATCACTTAGAATCACTAAGGATAAAAGTGATTTCAGATCTGCCAGTTGGTCGAAATTTACAGGATCATACAACTGCTGTTATTGGATACAAATTTAAGAAGTCAAACAGTCCACCACAACCTCTAAATTACGGTCAATTTCCCTTTCCCGTTCTAGCAGGTTATATAGCTTTAAAGAAGGGTCAAACTTATCCAGATTATCAATCCGTCTGTGTAGTTCTGCCTATTAAAACCGCGAAGTTGTCATTTTGTACTTTCGCTTCTGAAAGCACGTGTAATGCTATTTATGAAGCTGGCGAATCGAGAGAGATACTTCTATGCTTACAAGATCTGTTGCATCCTAAGTCCCGAGGTATAATTAAGCTGCGGAGTAATAACCCTGAAGATAAACCATTGGTTTCCTTGAGAGCTTACTCCAATGAAGAAGATTTAGAAATTATGGTGAAAGCTTTTCAAGAGTTGGACAGGATCAGGAATTCAAGCTATTACAAGAGGGTTGGAGGTGAAATAATCGATCACAAATTGCCGAAGTGTCGAGAGTTGGAGTTTGGAAGTATGGAGTACTGGCGTTGTCACGTGTTGAGCACAAGACTATCGTTTTTGCATTTTAGTAGCGCGTGTGCTATGGGCCCGGTGGTGGACGCTCGATTGCGCGTGCGCGGCGTGCAACGCCTGCGCGTAGCAGACAGCTCCGCGATGCATAGCATAATCAGTGGCAACACCAATGCCCCCACCATCATGATTGCTGAGAAGGCTGCTGATATGATAAAGGAAGATAATTGTTGTATAGAGGAACCACGCATGTGCCCATGCTTTTAATATACTACTATCATCATCATCATCATCATCATCATTGAAGGATGCTAACGCTAGAATTAGCGTTATCCCAATACAGTTACATCCTGAAGGATGCCTGGGGTCCGCTACCTAATCCCAAGTTTTTGCGTAGGCACTTATTGTTTACGGAAGCGACCACAATCTGACTTTACAACCCGAGGGGAAACTAGACCTTAATTGGGATTAGGCTCTTCAAGTGAGTGGGTAAATTGACTGTTAAAAGTTTTTAAGCCGCCCATAGGCCTCTGACTTGGCTTGTTTGTATTTTTATGTGTTATTTGTATACAATAAAGTTATTACATACATGCATACATACATACTTGGCTTAACGGCCACTATCATAGACAGCAGCCAGGACCAACGCCTTAACGTTCCTTCCAAAGCACGGGAGCTTTCGGTTAATAACTACCTACTCAAAGCGGTCACCCATCCATGAACTGACCTGGGCCGACATTGCTTAACCTCGCATACCGCACGCGGTACACGGACACCGCTGGGCCACGCCTTTTAATAATAAATATGCAGTAGGTATATTGAGAAAGTAAATAAAAGATTATATTGAAATATAATAAACGGGTCACTCACGTGACTCACGTCACGTCTGTATCGTCGAATAATGCAACCAACATCGGGCAGCTGCGCGCTACGCGCGCTCGCGCGCTGTGTTAAACGCGAGGCCGCCGCGACCATTCATGATTAAGAGGCTGACAAGACCTAATTTTGTTGAAATTGATGTAATTTAAGCAGTTTTATAAGAGAAACTATATGACCTAGCACATCCAATAAAATATATGTTAATATTCATCATATTTCAAAGACCGTGAACGGACTCGATACATAATTGGACGAAATCGGCTCTATAGAAAATAATTGCAAGAATTGGTCTTAAAATCATCATTAAACGGTTCTATGTCTTTATTTTTATTACGTATGGGTCTGCAATTAAAAACATGCCAGAAGAAGCCAACGAGTCATATTTCACAAATAATCCACACTTTTTTTCAATTTAATATTATAATGGTATTTACAATACAATACAATACAAATACTCTTTATTGCACACCTCAAAAAGAACACAGTACAGGACATTACATTACATTTTTATTTATTTGTTATTCTACGCGCAGAGCTTCCGTAAAGAGCGGGATGGTTAATTGGAAACTCACGCGTGTTAGAGCGGGACTTTTTTTAGGGCTTGTCAGCCTCTTAAGGACCACGTATTGGCCCGAAACATGTCGAGCGATATTCGACGATACAGACGTGAGTGACCCGTTTATTAGATTTCAATATGTCTGAGACTCACGGAAGTTTTCTATTCAAATAAAAGATTAGTTAATAAAGGTCAAGGGTCATTACAGTTCTGTAGCCAAACGTTGTTTCGCATGTTATTTGTACTTATACTTTACGTAAGTAGTGATTAGTCCTCATTGTATCTTTAGCAATTATTTAAACACTAATCCATTGATGTCTCTGTGCTCTTATTTACAATAAAAAATATACCTACAGGCATATCTTGGAACGTCGTGAAATAATCTATTTCTTTACAGTCCAATACCCTGTATGCATTTACTGCAATGTACAATTATTACATCTCATTTTATAGGTCTACGCCTCAGTCTCAATCTAAGATCAAAATCAATATAAGAAATTTATTATCATTTTTAATCACAAGGACACTTCCACATGTCAAACACTTAACTAGTTCACAATTTTAAAAATATCTTGAAATCGCGTTTAAAAAAATGTTTAATTCAGACCACAGTGCCATCCATAGGAAGTTAGAGGTAGTAAAATATTGCTATAAAAAAATATGTTAGTATTTTACAAAAATATAAGTATGAAAAAACATCACTATTAGTATCTAGGTATTATTTGGCCTTACCAATAATAACCTCCGACCAGTATTTCGTGAGCGGACAATCCACTCGCTCAGCCAGCTCCCTCAGAAGGCTGTTATTGCTGTCTCTTACTCGCGCTAGTAGTGACGCTATTCATTTTCGCCTTAGGCCTTGGTCGTTCTGACGCCGTCGCCGGCTGCGTGCAGCGGCCCGTCGCACGCGACGTCTGAATGGTATGTTCGACAATGTTCGGGAGCGGTCGTTGTCGCCCGTCGCGAGCGACGTCCAGACGCGAACATTTTTCAGACGTCGCGTGCGACGGGCCGCTGCACGCAGCCGGCGACGGCGTCAGAACGACCAAGGCCTTATGGCGAAAAAGTGGTCTGTATGCACCTCCGCAAACATAATCGTATCGTTTAATAATGGTGTAGCTAGCTAGGCTGATTTCATTTTCTACTAAAACTAACAAGAGACCTAAGTATATTATATGCCTAATAAAAAGAAACTAAAAACATATTTATTTTTAAAGTAGCAATGAATTTTGGTACATTATTATGTTATACTTACCATCCATCCGTCCTATATACCATTCTTATAAACCTAATTACCATTTTAAATATCTTACGGCGGCGTTACCTATCGATACTCATTACCGTTTAAATTGACACCACTTCTATACTTACCATTCATCCAGTCTACTTACCATTCGTAAAATTCTCATTACAATTTTTATTATTTCTCACTACCGTTCGTGAAAAAAATTACAACTGAAATATACATTAATGCATTGTCCTAATTAACGGGCCTATGGTCATTTTATCATGTTTACATACTGAACTTTAAGTTACATCACTAAATTTCACAATTCGAGTCAATATTTGAAACTTTTTTTTACCTCCAATATGAACGTTCTCAAATATTCACCTAGCTAATAAGTAAGTAATGTAAAATTGTATCATGCATACCTAACCCTACGCAATATACATATACTGACGTTTCAAGGTCACCGGCGGATGGCTTACACAAGGCTTACTCCTATAGACCGGTGTAGCACCTTTGGTCTTAGTAATAGGGTCCCGTTTTACACTTTGGGTACGGAACCCTAAAAAGCTACTTAAATTATTTTTTCAGCGAGGATATAGATTTAAAATGTCTCTGTCAGAATAAACATGAACATAATGAAACATGAACATTATGAAATTAATTTTTAGAGATCATTGAGAGCAGGCGGGGCAGCCGCAGCGGCCGAGGCGGCGAAATGCCGCAAATACATCGGCCTGACAGACCGACATGTATTTGCGGCATTTGCCGTAGAGACACTGGGTCCGTGGAGCGCCGGTGCCCACCGCCTTTTTGGGCAACTATCCCAAAGGCTGACCGAGGTGTCAGGGGACCATCGGGCTGGCTCGTTCCTTGGCCAGCGGATCGGCATAGCCATCCAAAGGGGGAACGCAGCCAGCCTTATGGGAACCCTTGCACAGGGCTCCGATCTCTGGGACCTTTTTTAAATTAGGTATAATATTATTTTAGTTCCTATGTTGATATATTTTGTGTTGTGCTGAATAAAAATATAAAAATACCTATTGGTATGTGATAATCGAAATAAAGATTTAAAACACTACTACTATTAATAATGAAGTTCACTATTTATACGACCATTTTTAATTAGTTCAGTAAGCAAATTCCACCGCGTTCATGCAGCCCTTCAATGATACAATTTTTTCCCTTCTGTTTTTTGAATAGAATCAATTACATACTATAAAACAGGATGTCTCTATTTACCAACGTACTTAAACAAGACTACAACAAGTAAATACCATCAGATGTGATGTACTCAATATTTTTAAGTGGTGGAGGGTTACTTGTTTTTCTGCCGACAAACTGTTATGCAGTTTGGCAGATATTAGATATGTTGTTTAAAATTTATTATTAATGTATCAAATAAATTTAAAAAAAACGTAATAGAAAAAAAGAGAATAATTAATATTCAATGTAATTATTTATCCAACGTTACACATAGTGTACAAATAAACTGTCTTTACAGTGGAGTTTATAAATGACGTTTAAAAAAAACTTGGTCATTCATCAGGTAAAAAAGTTAGATTCTTTTCACGGTAATAAAATTTGTTTGCCTGTGTTGTTATGCAGAAATTGCAGTTGTTATGCAGAAGAAACCCGATAAACTGGAACTGTTGGAACCTTTAAAACATCATAATGTTAAGTTTCAAAAATTCGTCACTGATACATTTAAAGAATAAAGTAGCTCTACCAAGCTACAGTTGATGTCAAAGCTGTGTTTAACATATGAGCTAAGACTGCTAAGAAGCTACGCTGCTTAGAAGCAAATCAGCTTTTTGTGCGAAGTTTTCATTCACCCAAAACAAATGTATAAGAACTTAGTCGAATGAATACGTCAAAAATAGCGCGCCTCACAGCGAAACGTGCTGACATTTGTGTCAGCAATAAGTCAAAAGATATACATTAGACGTAGCATGCATCCACAAACTTTTCTCGCTGGTAGGGTTACCAGATATTAAAACATATCTCGGAATATTTTGCGACAGCCAGACGTGTTGCGATTTATCCATTGTGTGTCGTAACATGAGCAAATAATTAAACGGCAGGTTATTAAGCTTGCCGGCAGTTTATTTCCACGTGGTTACAATTCATCATCATGACCAACAAAAATGCCAAAACTGCGACGGCTTATTACTTGCTATCTGGCCTGGTATGATCCCTACTTTATGCTTCACGTAACTAGGTAAGATCGAAATTTCTCTGAATTGAAAACAAAATTAGAGATTAGTGGTTACAGTATATATTCTCGTCTTCTTTTTCATATTTATCATTATGTACAACAAAGGCGTTGCTGACGGATTTGAATATTATTTCAAGTTTCACAAGTTTAATTTAATTAAAAACCGGCCAAGTGCGATTCGGACTCGCGCATGGGATCCGTCCCATTTTGTTTAAACACTGCAAAAAAATCACGTTTGTTGTATGGCTGCACTGCCCTTATTGTTTTTATTAAGAAATGAGCACATTTCACACACATCCACAAAAAATGGCAGCTATCGTCTCAGTGAAGTTTGACACTAATAGCTGACTAACTGTATCTGTGTTGCCATAATTCATTATTGTAACTACCATAGATTATAGACTTGTTTTGTTTTCTATGTCTTGTTAGCATCGCTTTGAAGTTGAAAATGGCCAAAACAGGGTCAGTGGCCAGAACAGGGTCATCTGCCCTATCACGGTTCTCGAGATATAGCCTGGTGACAGAAAGACAGACAGACAGACGGACAGACGGACAGCGGAGCTTTAGTAATAGGGCCCCGTTTTACCCTTTGGGTACGGAACTCTAAAAACAGTAATAACACAATAATAAAATACTGATTTGAATATATATTTTCAATTTCATTGAATATTAGTCGAATCAGGTCCATTAATTTCATATTCAGATGCACTCGGGGTGCCTAAACAAGCCAGAATATGAGATTTAGACTTTTTTGGACTATAAAGCTGAAGGTATTATTTTCATAAACGTTTAAAGAAGAAAAGCAAAGCTTAAAATCTGCCGTTATGTTGCCGTGTACCTGTGAATTGTTAGATGTAAAAATATTTGATCTGGTAACCCTAATCGTAGTAAAATTGATTTTTCGCTGCTGTAAGTGAATCAGCCAAGTTCCCCTCTTTGTATTCCGCCGTCGCGTGCCAAACGTTATTTTATTTACTAACGATCACAAATAAAGATTATCTCGTTGATAGAAATTGCATATTGTGCCTGGATGTAATATTTTTATGCTTATCGTGAGAAAAATATCCGAAAATACAACACAATTTTCATGACGTGCAGTTGCACGCGATTGAGACCAGTTGGTCTTAATCGCATTATCTATAATTATTGTAAATAACTACAGGTATACGTACTTGAATAAACAAGACTTGAAATTTTCTAAGAGAAGTTTATTTGATACAAAGAAAAACAGAGCTATTACAAAAACTACTGGTTAATAAAATAGTAAAAAAACTATTTCTAAAAATCGTAGTTACAAGTCGCTACTTTAATGTGGGGTTCCCTACAAATAACAATAAAGTTAAGATCATAATCTTTAATTGTCTATTTTGCAACAACATTTACATTTACTTGCCCTTTACAGACAAATCGTCCTACTACTAACATTTGTAGCCATTCTTTTATATTGCCATCAATATGAATATTTGATACACCGTACACCCTAGACGGGAATCTAACCCGCACCTCTGGTTTTTCGAACCAGCACCCTTACCACCTACCCAGACCACTCACTGCATCATTAAAGCGAATCTATGTCTTGCAAACGAATCAAAAAGAATTTAATAAAATAATGTGAATCGTGAAAAAGAGTAGTTGGAATCAATATCTCTGAAAACTGGAGCAAACTGGGAATTACTACATTTCATCAATCAGCAAGACAAGTTCGCAGTCGTGTAACAGGGCGCTGGCTGCTGGCCAAACCTTACTTCACCTTACTTTAGTTATAAACTTGTCAGAGTTTACCGAGATAATCCCTTCTAAATCAGTGATATATATAACGGCTAGTACAAATTCACGCGAGTGTGATTTGGACTAACGAGCGCTCCGTTTTTTTAAGTACTAACATTGACGTTTCTTAGGCGCCAGTGATAATAAACAACTTTATAATAGTGTAAAATGTATCTGTATTTAAATCATCTTCAGTAAATATACTAAGTAGAATCCCACATCAGGTGCTTCTCTTAATCCGGCCTTAACAATGGGAAGCGGGATTTGTTTCAAATACGAGATTATCGTATAAAGTGAAGGATTAGATGGCGAGGGAATTATACAACGGAATATAAATCATATTTATACAGTTAAGAGCTATGAAAACTGACACTTTTGTATGATATGGATTGGATATGAATAGACATGTGCTGAATAGTAATTTTTCTGATTCTTGAGTTATTAGAATATACCGATAAATATCATTTTTATATGTTGACTTCTGTCCGTGAGATTGACTAAGCGAAGTGATATCAGATATTATATTATTCGTTTCATGTAGGTAGGTAGACGGCATTTCACTTGAACTAAACAAAAACATATTCAAGGTCTCGAACCCATATTCATAAGTAGGATAATAAAAATCCCACTCATTTTAGGAAAGTCCGAGTGGCTCAGAGGAAAAATGAAATAAATGCGGCTATCCCCGTCTAAAACCGGGACATTACTCACGCTCAGACCGGGATTTACAGGAGCCAGGGAAGCCCCTTACATCCCCGCTGAATTGTTTTTTATGAGAAAAAAGTATATTGGAACGGCCCGATGTGGTGAGGGTTCATTCTAGCAAATCGATAATATCTGGAAATATAATATATAGCCGGTCCGCAAGTTATTAAAATGTACTTGGGATTTTAACCTATTCCATTTCCTCTGCTTAGGAAAGATAAGACAAAACGAATTGGCACAACTATAACTATAAATAAATAAATATTGGGGGACAATCTTACACAAATCGAACTAGATTGTAAGCTCAATAAGGCTTGTGTTACTAGATGACGATTATTTAATAGATAACGATACATTATATATAAGTATGTATATCGTCGCTTAGTACCCATAGCTTTGCTTAGTTTGGGACTAGGATGATTTGTGTAATTGTCCACAAATATTTATTTATTTATTTTATATAAATAAATATGTATTAAAACAGCTGGTAATTTTTCTAATGAATTTTGGGATAGTAAAACAAGATTACCTACGCTTGCTTGACCTATTTTTCTAATGAATTTTGGGATAGTCAAACAAAAAAAAAAGTTTTCAGATCCAAGTCCATCTATAAATGCCATAATGTATAAAATCGTATAAATATCCCATAAATTCAACCTTCGACAAACATAATAGCCGAAACTAAAAAGTTGAACTTGACGTTTTTTACTCATTTAACCACAATTCATCGAAGCAAATGAAAAGCAAAATCATAATACGAAACAAAGCAATAAAACATACTACGAGTATTTTCTTCTTTTAGTAAGTTTTTTCCTATTCCGAATTCGAAATTGATTCTATTACGAGTATTTCAAATGAAGAAAATAGTTTTCCTTTGTTTTATTCCTTTTCGGGAATATTCTCGACTGGCCTTGGGAAAATTTTAGGATATATTCCCTTACTCATCGTACAAATTGAGATCTTTGTGGAATATCAACTCAAAATCAGCTGTCTTACTTATCTTATCGGCCTTATTCAAAAACGTCAATTAAACTTATTTATGTTCCAATCGGTACTGTTAAAGTTCGTTTGTCTTTTCTGTCACGTTGATATTCGTGTAGTTATGTTAGAAAGGGACAAAACATAAATTATAGTTAACAGAGACTTGTTAAGTTTTATGAATAAAGAGGTTTATGGCCTTTCTTTCGGAACTCCAAATCTGCATCATATTTATTTGGGAGTCACGCACGGAACCGCTTATGGACTTAATGGTGCTGTTTTGTTAAGGCTGCCCGAGTTTTATTTGATATGTATAATTTGTTTCACTAAACTATTGAAACTATTGTTACGCTTCTGGGAATGTCATCATCTCAGAGAATAGTTACGAATTTTCTCTTATAGAGATATATTTTCTGAGCCTCAAGAGCTTAGAAATATTTTCAATAAACCAAAGGAAAGTGTCGTTTGTATGGTTACGCGCCCCAAAATAAAATCCTTTTAGGATCACTTTGTTTTCCGTCTCTCCATCTGTCTATCTGTCAAGACCCTTTTTTTTCTCTAAAATGCGTGGAGGTATCAAATTGAAATTAAAACCAAATACTCATTCCCTTGGAGCTGCTTCACTAAAGAAGAATTTTGGCCGAATGTTGTCAAGTTTCGGCGTTTTCGCAGCATTAAATTCTTCTTGTCGTTGTACACTCTTGTCAAAGTGGTCGTGGCTGTCTGGCTGCTGTACTACTTCTTTAATCTGTCCGAATTACTTCTTGCTTACAAAAGACTGCAGCTACAATAACAGTTCTAGACGTAAGTCAGAGAGACTTTACTCGCCATCGGGAATACCTATAACACCACATACTTCTAGATTACTCTAGAGGTATGTGGTGTTGTAACAGAGCACATTCTCGGAAGCGCTCGGAACCGCTTCCGAGGACGTGCTCTGTTGGAACTTGGAAGAGATGTATCTGCATTTGTATCCAGCTGTTTAGGTGGTTCGCTTTCCATACAAAACGACTTTTGACATTCGCAGGCTAGCGGCGCGGCGTGATATTTCAAGAAACTCATGTAACAAACTTTCATAGATTGGCTTTTCATTTGCGCGAAATTCCCCTTTTCCTAGAATAAACTTGTATAACCTAGAACCTTCCATTGTCACTAAAGCGCAAACTTGTCGACAAGTGTATTCTGCCCGTCCTAACCTACGGTGCCCAAACATGGTCACTCACGGAGAGTCAAAAGTCCAAATTGAAGGTTTGCCAACGGGCTATGGAGCGCAGCATTTTAGGTGTTAAGTGGATGGATCGCATCCGGAACACCACGCTGCGCTCCAAAACACGCATAGCTGATGTAGGCGAAAAGACTGCTAGGCTCAAATGGGACTGGGCGGGTCACGTCTGTCGGATGCATCCGGACAGGTGGGCTAATATAGCTACCAAGTGGATGCCACAAGGGCGACGCAGACGGGGCCGGCCTAAACGGAGATGGCGGGACGATTTGGACGGCTTCCTCATCAACTGGCAGGAGGAGGCACTGATGCGGGAGCCGTGGCATGCATGGGGAGAGGCCTTTGCCCAGCAGTGGGACACCCAAATAGGCTAAGAAAAAAAATAAAACCTAGAATCATTTGAAAAAAATTATGTCACGTGATACTCACGTGCCAAACTAATTTCTCAAATTATTCTAGTTTAATACAAGTTTATTCTAGGAAAGGGGGAATTTCGCGCTAATGGAAAGCCAATTTATGAAAGTTTTTTGCTTAAGTTTCTTAAAATATCACTCCGCTGGCTTGCGAATGTCAAAAGACGTTTTGTATGGAAAGCGAACCACCTTAATAAAACGAATCTTTATATAAATAAACGAGCGGCGGCGCTTGTGATTGTTATGGAGTTACAAACTTCTATGAGCCAGTTGGTAGTGACCCTGCCTACGAAGCTGAAGGTCCCGGGTTCGAATTCCGGTCAGAGCATTTATTTCTCCGATAAGCACGAATATTTTGTTCCTGAGTCTTAGATGTTTTCCATGAATTTTAGTATCTATTTATCTATATAAGTATCAGTGTGTATATCATCGCATAGTACCTATAAGCTTTGCTTAGATTGGGACTAGGTCGATTTGTGTAAGATTGACCACTTGACCACAAATATTTAAATGTTTTAATTTTATTTATCAAACAGGCCTTACGAAAATGAATGAAAATGAATTTATAATATCGCTACAAGTCAATTCGATCTTAATTAAATAATACATGATAGTTATTTACTACATTGTACAATGTAGGCTACTTCGTATGCTTGTTAGCATAAAGGAATCTGCAGTGTTCAAAAATCAGTGTGTTTAAAAAAAAGATCATGTTTCAAAAGGTCGTCGTCCTTGACATACTGTTCGGAATGCTTAACTGTACCCGCAGGCCTTCGAAGCTAGCTCAGTTGTAGCACGTAAGCTTGAAATTGCAATCAGCATCAAAGCTCGGACCCTGGCCGCCATCCAAAAGCTTCTGCCAATCCTAAAAGCCCACCTTTACTAGCAAAAGTCGATGTAATTACTTAATGATAAGTGAACTGGGCTTTTGCAGGCTTTGCATTAAGTCGCGCAGATTTGTTCGAAATCACTCTTAGACTTTTAAAAACGTAGGTTTTCCTTTCTCATGCTTGGCCACATTTTTTTATTATACTATGTACCTACCTGATGTTTCTCAATACATTTTGTGTGAACCAAATTATGATAGGAGATTTTTTTATTCAATTCTAATTCCATAATTCTGAGCAGGAATAACGTAATATTTACTAATTGTAAAAAAAAATCTTTACTTTAGAGTAAAAACATACCTACCAAACAAGGTACCTACCTAAGTACATTCAAAATTTAAGAGAACGGCAGTAAATTTGTTTATTCGCCAACGTCGTTGGTTAGAACCAACGAGTGTATGACTTCATCTGTGAAGAATCTCTCGTAAAACGGTACCTTCCACTTAAATTGCCATACACGCTGTTGTATTTCTTTAAAAGATCTTATGCTGTCGATGTTTTTTTGGCGGTTATTACCTTCCCTACATTCAAGATGATACGGTGCTCAGAATTTTCACAATTTACGTCTCCTTTGGGATTGTGTGTTGTTTTGTAGTAAACTTTCTTGTGTTTAAAAACTGACATAATTATTATAGGTATAAGGTCAAGGCCCCAATGCTACATCGTAATGCTAGATGACACTTATTGGTCACCTAAGCTCTGTCATTGACATAAAATTAGTGCCATTGGGCCAGTGTCGAGCACTAGGATATTTACTTTATTCCTTGTTTTTTGTAAAATTGTCTAGACGACAATTCTTCTTCATAGGGTGCCACATAAAGGATGATTCACGCTAGACCGTTCCGTGTCCGGACCGGCCCGTTTCGCGCGTCCGTCGATTTCTTGTACTAGAAAACGGGCCGGCCCGGACACGGAACCGTCTAGCGTGAATCATCCTTTAATCTGGTAATTCTCTTAGATTTAGATCCCCACGAGACAGGCTATATCACTGCAATGTTTATCATGTATCGGGTACATTCTGGTAAATAACATATTTTGATTTTGATATTCTGACGAATATCGGCGATAATCATGCGAAAGTCTTCTCTGCTCTTCGCCGTCCTGGAGAGAGTGGCTGCTTTGATAGTACCGGTCTAGTCCCTGATATTTACAAACCACGATGCGCCTAAGTCTTCTTCTGCCTCGTCTGCCTTCTATTTTCCCTTCTATGATGTTTCTTATTGTATCATATTTTTTGTTTCTGTAAATATGACCACTTTATGTTGCTATTTTCTTATTAATTTTGTTCAATACTCTACACAAACATAAAACTTAACTAACGTAATATATAAATTCCCCAAGGTCGCTGCCCTTGGGGATGGTGCCCATAAGGCTGGATAGCGATTCCTAATCCGTTGGCTGAGGAAGTAGCCAGCCCTATAGGTTATAAGTATTTTATTAGACGAGAATATAGTATTTAAATGAGGAGCTGCTAGGCTAGTGAATAACTTATCAAATTGAAGTTAGGTAGATATAAATGTAATTTTTTAGTACGGAAAATGACCGCATCTCTCTCGTCAACGTTACGTAATTGACGTTCTGATAATTGTGGTTATTCTATTCTTGCAAAGCTTATTAACTTTTTATATTGACCTAACCTTTCACTTGAAACGTTTTCCCCCAGTTTCCACAAAATTCCTTATTGGTTAACGAGATAAGCTCGCATTTTTCTCACTTATATAGGTACTAGCCGCCTTTTTCTAATTGTTCGAATTTAAAAAAAAGATAGATAGTCAGTTTTGTGCTAGTCGTGCTGAATTTTGTATCAAAATCAAAGTAAAAAAAAAACATTTTATTGAAACATTTCGACGCATAACCATAAAACTACTTTTATGAACAAATTTCGCTTCGTTATACGAATCGCCAAGATAATATTAGTTGGTTAATGGTTAACATTATCGTTTATGAGTTGGTTAATGGTAAAATGCACGTCTTGAATTTTCCCTGAAATGCAGTTTCTAGAAGCGCAATTAGTGCAGTTTTTATGTGTTCCATAATTGTGCTGACTCATCTTTCAGCCAGTTATTAGATACATTATTTTCAGTTTAATTAAGGTTTTGGACGTTTATTGCATAAGACAAAGTAAAGTAGAATATTTTGTGCTTCATCCGCCATATTATGAAAGACAAAATAAGGTCTTGCATTATTACAGTTTTGTAAATGACATTTTGGTTGGAGATTAAATCAGGAGACAAATTGTGAGTTACACCAGTAGGTATGCATGAAAAAGAGAAATATCCGAAGCGTATCAATTAGGGCAGATGGAATGGCGTCCTACTTAATTGCTAGCGACCATTGGTACCGGTACATACATAAACTTCCAGTGCCACTTTTAGCACTGATAGGTGGCTAGCCCATCGCCCACAACACACTTCAACCCAGGCTCCCCTACTATTGCTTGAGGATGACACAATAGGCATGATGATTTTTTTTTCTCATGCCATTCGAACCAGTTTATAGAGACGAACAAATGTTTGTACTTATGGGACCACCTACAGAAGCAACACAAAAGATGAAAATGGTAGGCAAAGTACAGAATAGCGGACGAGCGCTGAAAACGCTCCATACTGATTGACTGTCAGGCGTGACGTTACTCGTACTACCGTTGTATGGAAATAAGGGGAATTTGCCGTTTTATTTTTGGCCTATTGGTAACTTTCAATTTATAGGCTATAAAAAACAAATCTCGAATCTTTTTATAGTCCCATATAGTGCGCGCCATCCATGAAGGCGCGCTCCTCCACAGCCCAAGCCGTACAACTGCGCACAGATTTAGTATGAGATTCGCTGTGGAGGGGCGCGTCGTCTAATTTACTATTAATTGTGATAATTTGATGGTTTTTTATCCATATAACCACGCTATGTTATAAATTGTAATATGAGTCATCTATATGTCATATAGGATTGGGCTTTGAAGGGGCACGCCTTCGTGGATGACAGGCATATACGTACAATCTAGTACGTCGTGTTTGCGATGCGATGTCACAACGCAGTTTTGCGGCCGTGCCCTGACGGATGCATCCGTCGTTGGCGTTGAAATTATGACGCGACGATATCATTCGTTGGTGTCGAAAAGGTTGAAGAAGATAAACAATCCGGTCTAACTAGCTATTCCTAACACAGCAGTACAAAATGCAGTTTCATATTCGCTTTATTGATGTAGCCCCGGTCGCACACGTCGCCGCGGCAGTAGGGACAGTCAGCATCAAAAGTAGCTAAAACGTTTCAAACAAACTGAAAAATTCAAAAATTAAACGCCACAGGTGGGATGTGAACCCACGACCTCTGGAATGCGTCCATTGCTCTTAACCAACTGAGCTATGATTGTGGTGGTGAACTTTCAATCATTACACTCACTCTGTTAATTAAGCCTTAAGGATGCTCGTAGCGACATCTACCGCGAAGTTATTACAACTTCGGAAACGACACTAACGTCTCCAATTGTATTGAGAATCGTCAATAACGATGTGCTACCCCATACTCAATTTAAATGTTGTCAAGAGATATTTTTTATCGATTTAAACTTACACGATTTTCACACATTATTATTATTGATACCCACTCACGCCAGTCAGCTCACGACCTCGAATGTTGCGATATATTTGAAATGTCGAGCAAAACCTTACAAAAGGTAAATACATTATAAGTGTACGCGATCAAGTCCCGTTTTCCAATATTACTCTTTTTTTTTAAATCAAAGTGAAAAATTCAACGCCACGAATGGCGCCAAATAACGCCAATTATAATTTCATTAGTGGACGCATCCGGTTGACAAGTGACAACATTTAAATTAAAAGTAGCTTCTCTCATAAAGACGTTAAAAGTCTTTATTTCAGGGAAACAAGAGTTTTTCTGATCTCTTCATAAGCGTATAGTTTTTTCTGATGCTGATTGTACCTACCTACGATACTGTCACTTGCAGTTTGGCGGCGCGCCAAGCAACCCCCGCCTGTCGTTTTTCAGAACCTGGTGCCCACGCAAAAAAATCAAGAAAGACCAGTTTTTCTCAATAAATATGGGGATTCACACAGTCCATGACATGGGGATTCCATTGTCAGAAAGGGATATCCCTATGATATCGCTTTTGTTTCATGTTTTTGCTACTAAAGATAACCATAACACTAATCCTCGCTTACGTCTTTGAAAGTGATTACTATGGAATGTCGTGTCACATTTTGAATTTCGAAATTGGCCCCTATGCATTACGTACGTATCAGTTACGTAAAAATTAACTTTTAATAAATGACTCTTTTAATGAATTAATATAGAACTCGTCATAGGCTTAGAAGAATAATTGCTATTTAATTATTTTAGGCGCAGGCTTACATAATTGCTCACCATTACCAAAGAATATAGAAAACTAAGAACGCTAACTCTGTACATTGCTAGTTATCTCGCTTAAAACTTATTATCGTCGCTGGTACCTCGTAGTTCAACTTATTATTACAGATGGCGTTGTTTTCAATCTAAACTCGTGTTCTAGCGGCGAAACAGACGCAGCAGCGCTGCGGCGCAGGTGCTATCAGTAGTTTGTTCTTAGTATACACCAAATTTCGGCGCGCGAGTCCATTTTGTTTTGGTCGAGTGGTTCGAGTAGTTGATTTCAAATCCTGAGTACTCGGGTTCAAACCCTGTCTCCAGACTTTTGGATTTTTATTTTTTCTGTAGGTACGAAGTGTGCTTCTTTTTTTTAGTTACTATTACTGGTTATGGTTAGTGTTTTAAAATGAGTAAGTAGTTTTTAATATTTTCGTAGGTAAACCCCTTCAAAAATTTATTTGCTAGAAAGCCTCATGTACTCACGACACGAGTACACTATACGAGTACCAAAAGTACCAATATAAGTTAGGTATGTAGTGGGACCGAATTATCGACCTGAAGCTTTCGATAATTCTAAATTAATTAATTAATAGTCAAGCCACAATTTTAAAATCATAAGCGTGCATTTTTCGTCGTGAATGATCTAATATAAGTACCTAATTATAATTAGTATGTAATTAGATAAGTCTACAAATATAAAAAGGTTATGCAGTCATATTACAAAAAGTAAGACATGTATAGATTGTGTTTTAACAGAATAAACATTAAAAAAGGCGCGAAATTCATAACTACGCCGCCCTCCCGGGCCGTCGAGGCGCCGCGCGCCGCGCCGCCGGCGCACGGCGCACGGGAACGGGAACTAAGCGAGCGGTACCTCGCCTCCCGCCTGCCGCGCACGCGTTGCGGTCGTCTAATTCATTCCACATTTATATGTTTACGCGCGCAATACGCATATTACTTTTCTCAAAAATGGCCCGCAAACTGGACTTTAGTCGCTTCGCTACATATTGGAAGGTAAAGTGTATAGTTTAAGGTCAGATCCAAATTAAAAAGTAAAAAGCATTGCAGGCGAGTTGCAGTCGGCCTGCAATGTCACATATAAATTCCTTTATTTGTCGAGTTATGAACTTTTTAAAAAGTAGAAACTGTCATATAAAAGGAGGCACAGGTCGTATTCAGCCAATTCAGCTCGTATTTTTCTGTTAGAAACGCGACGTTTTTTTATGTCTCGAATAATTTGCGTTTTTCGGCGGAAAAATACACTTGCAATTCTGTTAAAAAAAAATAAACGGCGGGAAAGCATGATGTTTTTGACGGTTTAAGGTTATGTTTTTCAAATCTTAATTAAATTTTTGTCGTATTTCCCCCATTTTTGAGAAATTACTTTAGATACTACGATACGAGTACCTACGAGTAATTACCTAGCATTCATTAATGGGCCAATTTTTTTGGCGTTGTAGTTTTTTTTTATTTCTTAGAATTGCATGAAAATTGGTAGGTTGGGAGAGCTCCTGATTCTGAACAATATGTGCGCGATTTCCTACACTGTCCCACAATTTTTTTCCATTGAGTGACAAAACGTATGAGATTTTCGTAACTCAGTGGAAAAAATGTATGGGAAAAAATGGATGGGAAAAAAAATTTTTTGACGCCTTGTTGTCATATTGTAAAACACTGTTTGTCACGAATAAATTATTTTCAATTTCAATTTTCAATTTTCAATATTTTTTTTACTTGTACAAAATCAGGAGCTGTTCCAACATACCAATTTTCATGCAATTCTAAGAAATAAAAAAAACTACGACGCCAAAAAAATTGGCCCTAATAGTACATTACTGCAGAGGCCGTGAAGTAAGGGATTGCTGGACGACTGTACTAATTCAGGGGTAAGAATTTCAAATTTGGCATTTAATTTGAATTTTAAGCCAAAAAAGTTTTTTTTTGCGAAAAAACGTCATTTTACTCGATTTTGACTAATTCAGGGATAAGGATGTCAAATCTGACATTTATTTTAAATTTAAAGCAAAAAAAAAAAAATTTGCGAAAAATCGTCATTATACTCGATTACAACTAATTCAGGGGTAAGGATTTCAAATTTGACATTTATTTTGAATTTTAAGCCAAAAAATTTTCTTTTTTTTGCGAAAAAACGTCATTTTACTCGATTTTGACTAATTCAGGGATAAGGATGTCAAATCTGACGTTTATTTTAAATTTAAAGCAAAAAAAAAATTTTTGCGAAAAATCGTCATTAGACTCGATTTCGACTAATTCAGGGGTAAGAATTTCAAATTTGACATTTATTTTGAATTTTAAGCCAAAAAAATATTTTTTTGCGAAAAATCGTCATTATACTCGATTTCAACTAATTCAGGGGTACGGATTTCAAATTTGACATTTATTTTGAATTTTAAGCCAAAAAATTTTTTTTTTGCGAAAAATAGTCCTTATACTCGATTTCGACTAATTCAGGGGTAAGAATTTCAAATTTGACATTTATTTAGAATTTTAAGCCAAAAAAAGTTTTTTTTTTGCGAAAAAACGTCACTATAATTCAATCAATCATCTTTATTGCAGACCAAAACGATCCATAGTTTGTTAGCATGTCTTACATAACTACTTATATACTAGGGTTAGGGTGACTAAAAGATAAACATGTCAATACACATTATACTCGATTTCGACTAATTCAGGGATAAGGATTTCAAATCTGACACTTATTTTGAATTTTAAGCAAAAAAAAAAAATATTTTTTCAAAAAATCGTCATTATACTGGATTTCAACTAATTCAGGGATAAGGATTTCAAATCTGACATTTATATTGAATTTAAAGCAAAAAAAATATTTTTTTGCGAAAAATCGTCATTATACTCGATTTCAACTAATTCAGGGGTAAGGATTTCAAATTTGACATTTATTTTGAATTTTAAGCCAAAAAAAATTTTTTTTTTGTGAAAAAACGTCATTTTACTCGATTTTGACTAATTCAGGGACAAGGATGTCAAATCTGACATTTATTTTAAATTTAAAGCAAAAAAAAAAAATTTTTTTTGCGAAAAATCGTCATTATACTCGATTACAACTAATTCAGGGGTAAGGATTTCAAATTTGACATTTATTTTGAATTTTAAGACAAAAAAAATTTTTTTTTGCGAAAAACGTCATTTTACTCGATTTTGACTAATTCAGGGATAAGGATGTCAAATCTGACATTTATTTTAAATTTAAAGCAAAAAAAAAATTTTTTTTGCGAAAAATCGTCATTATACTCGATTACAACTAATTCAGGGGTAAGGATTTCAAATTTGACATTTATTTTGAATTTTAAGACAAAAAATTTTTTTTTTACAAAAATTGTCATTATACTCGATTTCGACTAATTCAGGGGTAAGAATTTCAAATTTGACATTTTGAATTTTAAGCCAAAAAAATTTTTTTAAAACGTCATTAATGTCATTATACTCGGATTTCAAATTTTATATTTATTTGATTTTTAAGTAAAAAATGTTTTTTAAAAAAACGTCATTAAAATTCAAAATTAATATAAAATCTGAAATACTTACTCCTGCATTAGTCGAAATCGAGTATAATGACGTATTACACTAAAAAAAACTTTTTTCACTTAAAATTCAAAATAAACATAAATTTTTAAATTCATGCCCCTGAATTAGTCGAAATCGAGTATAATGACGATTTTCGCAAAAAAAAAAAAATATTTTTTGGGTTAAAATTCAAAATAAATGTCAAATTTGAAATCCTTACCCCTGAATTAGTCGAAATCGAGTATAATGACGAATTAACGCAAAAAAAATATTTTTCTGGCTTAAAATTCAAAATAAATGTCAAATTTGAAATCCTTATCCCTGAATTAGTCGAAATCAAGTATAATGACGATCTTCAGAAAAAAATTTTTTTTTGGCTCAAAACTCAAAATCAATGTCAAATTTGAAATCCTTACCCCTGAATTAGTCGAAATCGAGTATAATGACGATTTTACGCAATAAAATCTTTTTTTGGCTTAAAATTCAAAATAAATGTCAGATTTGAAATCCTTACCCCTGAATTAGTCGAAATCGAGTATAATGACGTTTTTTCGCAAAAAAAAATATTTGGCTTAAAATTCAAAATAAATGTCAAATTTGAAATTCTTACCCCTGAATTAGTCGAAATCGAGTATAATGACGATTTTCGCAAAAAAAAATATATTTTTTGGGTTAAAATTCAAAATAAATGTCAAATTTGAAATCCTTACCCCTGAATTAGTCGAAATCGAGTATAATGACGAATTAACGCAAAAAAATATTTTTCTGGCTTAAAATTCAAAATAAATGTCAAATTTGAAATCCTTATCCCTGAATTAGTCGAAATCAAGTATAATGACGATCTTAACAAAAAAAATTTTTTTTTGGCTCAAAATTCAAAATCAATGTCAAATTTGAAATCCTTACCCCTGAATTAGTCGAAATCGAGTATAATGACGATTTTACGCAATAAAATCTTTTTTTGGCTTAATATTCAAAATAAATGTCAGATTTGAAATCCTTACCCCTGAATTAGTCGAAATCGAGTATAATGACGTTGATTCGCAAAAAAAATATTTGGCTTAAAATTCAAAATAAATGTCAAATTTGAAATTCTTACCCCTGAATTAGTCGAATTCGAGTATAATGACAATATTTCGCAAAAAAATTTTTTTGGCTTAAACTTCAAATTAAATGTAAAATTTGAAATCCTTACCCCTGAATTAGTCGAAATCCGCTTTAGAGGTGAGACGTACTAGGCAAAAAACGCGTACTGAGTTTTGCGAGTACGCGTCCACAAAAAGATTAGATCCAAAGACTAGGTCCAAAGACGCGCTAAACCGACCCCGACCGAATACGAATAGCGCGGAACATTAAGACCCTTACCCCCTTATTCATAAAACTTAACAAACCTCTGCTAACTAATATGTTGTTTGTCCCTTTCTCTCAAACGTAAATGTCAAAGTGACAGATAAGGACAAACGAACTTTAGCGGCTTGTTAACTAATATAGGTTTATTGGACGTTTATGAATAAGGGGGTTAGACGTTTCGAGTCTTCAGAGTCGTCGTACGCCTAGTACTCGATACGCTAAAAGACGCGCGGGCGGGATCGCGTACTTACGCGTCCATGCCCAAACCTATTCCAAAAACCAATCCCGTAAATACGTCTCACCTCCGCTTTTAAAGCACACTATCCAACAACGTGAATCAAAAAAAGTCGTATCTTCATAGGGGCCTTACGGCACTTACGTCCTTTTATTTGAGCAAGACAGTTCTCAAACACCCTTACATCCATCTTGTTCAAACCAAAAATCGTTGAAAGTATTAATTAATGGGCACACTTTTTAAATAAACAATTTTTATTTATTTACGACTTTGACAGCTAATATTTCACCAATAATTGACTTGGATCGAAATCTTGTTTAATAACCTCTATTTCATTTTTAAAGGTTAATCGATAAATATTCAACACGACAATGTGCATTGTAATATTTGAAATTATGTGGAGTGCCCCCTAATATATAATTTTTTCGTACTTTTACATCACCTTTGTAGTGGTTCATAATATAATGTCCTACCAAATTTCATAATTGTACTACTCATACTTACTTCTCAGACTAAATTGATTGTGACATACGGACGGACAGACAGACATGATGAAATTATAATATAAGGTTTCTGTTTTAGCCATGATGGCTACGGAACCGTAAAAACTAATATAATATATTTGATCCACCACTGGCTGGAGTGGCTGGTATGTGTCATTCACCAGTGTTGCCAATTCATACATAAAAGTAATAGAACAAACAAACAAGTTTAGTATTATTTAAATTCATAGTTAAAGTATAACACAAATAGGAATATCTTGGAATAGTAACCACTTCTAAGTAAAATAAGTTATACTATTAATAACGTAAATCTAAACGCAATTTATTCTTTCATCATGAATGTAGTTTATCCCAGAAGTTTACCCTTTTTCAATAGCCTGGCAACTTCATTACATGATTCTTAAAATTTGCGCCATCTGCCGGAATACAATACAGACACTTGGCCATGTAGTTCACGAAAACTTACGATCAGTTGAAGCAAATCAACTGTTAGAAAAGGGCTATTTTTTATTATATTATTTTCGTGTTATATTGTGACACACTGTATCAAATTATATTTTATGCTTTATAATGTCTAAATATGTCGATTTAGAATGTTAAAATGCAACATTTTGGCGAAATCAACAATACGTTTTTCATTTTCAGCCTGGTAGCGTCATCTCGCTAGTGCTTTCTGACCTGCTATGATACTTCCAAAGAGTTAGCGTTCTTAGCTTTCTAATATTCTTTGCCATTACAAACCTCACCCCCATTTCATCGCCTTTAGGAATTATTTCCGGGATAACAACCAGGATTTACCCATCTAAATATATAATAAAAATCAAGATCCCAAACTATCTCTATCCCGAATTTCATCTTTATTCGGTCAGTAGTTAAAGCGTGAAGAGGTACGAGTAACAGACATATATATAGAGCTATTTTTAAATGTATATTGGTACGTTCTTTTCGTAGACCGTTTTCGCTACAAATGAGAACAACAATGTTATCTGTAGCTCTAGTATAAGTTTTTTCGAAACATTAACTAATTCGAATGCATTTGCGTTTTGTCTCAAAATGTATGAAAACGCTCTCACCGAGTTTGAAATACGCGCGTTCATCGGTTAGCAACAAATGTTATACTCGCTGTTTTAGTTCCCACTAGTGACCACCAGAGGCGCTGTTCACGTTTTCATACCACTTTCATACATTTTGAGATAAAACGCAAACGCGTTCGAATTAGTTAATGTTTCGAAAAAACTTATACTAGAGCTACAGCTACGAGCGTAGCGCGTAACTATCACCCACCGGCAATTAATGTGTCAAGATACCCTTTCCTGTTTAATTAATTAATTTTTAGGGTTCCGTACCCAAAGGGTAAAACGGGACCCTAATATTACTAAAACTCCGCTGTCCGTCTGTCCGTCTGTCCCTCTGACACCAGGCTGTATCTCAAGAACCGTAATAGTTAGACAGTTGACATTTTCACAGATGATGTATTTCTGTTGCCGCTATAACAACAAATACTAAAAACCAGAATAGAATAAATATTTAAGGGGGCTCCCATACAACAGACATGATTCTTTTGCAGTTTCTATAGATAATGGTACGGAACCCTTCGTGCGCGAGTCCGACTCGCACTCGGCCGGTTTTTTTAAACATTTTCGTTAAAAATATTTACTGAACAAATGATCTCCGGTTATTAGCATCTATTGCAAAGAAATAATGTCTCTGGGCCGAGAAAGAGCTAAGAAAAACCTTAAGCACCTATGTATCATGTTTATTTCACGAAAAAAAGAACTGCGCTAAAGTCACTTAGCCGAGTTCGCGATGTACAAAAGTTTAGCAATAAAGGGACGTATGCTTCGCCTCAGTGTCTTAGCAGACCATAAATCTGTGTAGAATAACTCGAGAAACAATTGCCAAGGCAAAATGTTATAAGACGGTATTCTAGACACAAGTGAAATAATGAAAAAACAAGTGCGTGCCTTACTTTGCACATTTAGGATTCCGTACTAACCGCAAAATTAAGGTGGTTGTTACAGGAAAGACGAGGTAATTCGAAAGAAAATATCTGATATGTCAGTATTTTGATATTTGTTGGTAAAATATACGTTATATTATAATCCATTATTATCACCAACTTTCAAGTCATGTGAAGTTTTGTAAATAAAGTTGACTTTTGGTGGCTTATCATTTCTTTGCTTTCCAATATATTTGAAAACGAAAAATACGGTATTATACTCAATAAATTTTAAACAACGATACTCCACTCGATAGGGCAGGTCAGAAATTTATTTTCGCGTACCTTTAGCTGTATGGGAGCCCCCTTAAAAATATTTTAAAATATTTATGGCTTTTGATCAACAATATGCTTAATACTGTTAAAACAGTTGCAGTCTTCAAAGACGGTAGCTTCAACCGTTTGGCAGATGACGGACGGACGGACGCATGAGTGACAAAATATAGGCTTCCGTTTGGAATCTTCGGGCCATCAATTTCATCCAGTCAATATTTAATGAGGCGCTGCCGACAATATTCCATGGGCCAAGTTAAATAGTTAAATAGTTTTTTGTTTTATTACGGTACACATTATATAAGCACACAGGCAGGTCGTAATCTTGTGTGCCATCGCCGTTGTATTAAAAAAAAACGCTCCTTTCATACTTAATAGCTCACAGTACTCAGAGCCAGGAAAATTCTTCACCGACGGTTAATAAATAAGGCAGAATAACGTCGCTCTTGGCTGGCAGCCATGCGATCCGCAAGATTAGAATGATAATGCGAACAGTTTGTCCGATGCCGTCGCTTCCCGGCTATTTTTCATACATGTAATTGGCTCGGTTGTGGAAAGAATTCTGTTACGTGACACAGACAGTTCGTAGAGTAAACCAATTTTTAGGGCTCCGTATTGCTGTCACTTACGTGTCCACGTCCGTCCGTCATCTGTCATACAAGTTTTACAGCCAAACGGTTGGAGATGTAGTCTTCAAATTCACTGCACAAGCATCTTGTTGACCCAAATTGTTAATTAATATTTTTAATTTGCACAGTACTCATATTTTGCGCGGAATCGGGGCAGGACTGCATTCGTACCGATCCGCTTCTGATGCGCATTCCGCGACTATTAGGGAGCACCCATTTACTTACACGTAAGCACGCACGCACAGTAAAAAATCAGTAATATGTAGATAAATACATACATTAGACAGTTGTGACACCTGCAGCTTACTCATATCGCATCGATCCGCTTATGGTACCTACTTCCGTAGCCTTAGGCGACTTCCTGATTTGTCTGTGCGGAGGCAGTAAGATATGAGAAAAGTGTCAAATGTCAGTGTCAGCTGTCAGTCGACTCGGTGCCATTTTTTACTGCGCCCCTACATTTCAATGAGTGCTTCCTGACTGGCGCGGGATGCGCGGTAGCGGGACGATGCGAAGGCGGTAATGCTCCGCTTCTGCGCATGCTATTACTACTGCGCAAAAGTAATACTGACAGTGTTCCGTCAAGTGAGAATCTTTGTGCCGTCAGTAAATTTACCTCAAAGAAGAAAATGTCACATATCGATCCCACCCCGCCAAGTCAGGAAGTCACCTTACAGTTTAATAGGACGCGTAAAGAACTTAATTTAGATTCTATTTGTCATGGCTAACATATTAGGGATCAGTCGGAGAGCAATCTTTTTCACAATTTAAAATATTATCCAATGTGAAAGAGCTTTATATTCTCGGTCGCACGCATGTATTATGTCTGTATTAACTTTCCACACATGTGCTTAAAAGTCCATACTGCCCCCGCCGTCAATTCTACTGACAACCGTGACCTTGTTCAGTAATGTACTGCTGCTGGGTTGGGCTTCAGTGAGAGCGGGTCCGAGTGTTTATTTTTATTTTATATTACAAGGCAGTCTGATGGTAACCAGGCATATTAGCCTATAAAGCTGGGTTAGCCTATAAACACACTAAATACAGTTGCCAGCCATTTATTGATTTTTGAATTCGTTATGTATAAAACTAGTGTCAAATATAGATTACTCAATATTTACATAGCTCTCGGGAGCTCTGGCTACATTACTCAACACCAGATAACATAACCCTATTTTGTCATGTCGAATGTAGCTTACCACTATAATATTATATCTAAGGATAAGTATACATTAGTAGGTACTAGGTGCGATTTTATTATTTCCTTTTTCCTGATACATAACTCATTTACTTACTTAATTTTGCAGAAATAAACTATTAAAACAGCGACAATTAAACTATATTTTAGAAGAAAAAATATTGTAATCAGTAACTTTATTGAAAAAGGTTACATGTTATAAAATAAATATATGAACGTTTCCAAAGGTTCAAAAATATCTGAGCAACCTTATTCCCTTAACCATTAAATCTTGTTCACATAATTTTGATCACTTTTACCCGTGCACATACTTTTGAACTCGACTTGATTCTAAATTAAAATCCCTTGCTATGCTCAGGTTTCTATTGTAGAATCTTTCGCTTCACTCAGTATTCAATGCTTCGCCCTCGTCGTAAATATAAAATTTTGCTCCCTTGAGACACAATTACTAGAATTATGGGTTGGTTGGCGGGTTGGCCATAGTTGTAATTGTGACACATAAGAACACATAGACAACGTGAACTCATAGCTCCTACGCTGACGCACACATAGACGATGTGCATGTATAGCTCATCACACAACCATGGCTCACCCGCGCTGGTGAGATAAAAATATTGTAAGTAAATCAACACATTCTCGCTATAAGTGGTACCTCGACCAAAAGGGTCAGGGGACAAACTTTGTGACTGTGCAAAAAACGCCCCTACTTTATTATGTTGGGCCGGACATTATGCTCCGGAAAGGTTTATAAATTCCATTCAATTGGGCAATGGATGTCATTAATGGTTTCACGTCCAGCTAGGCTATTAACAACTTCACCTCAGCTCAACCTCTCACCTTTATAATGTTACTCTGGGATTTTAGTCCAGTAACCTTGTCGTCTGAAAGTACTGGGTAGGTTCAAATTTTTTGCAGACTTGTTTATGATGCTGGCCTAATGAGTAATCCAAGCTTGTGACCTCGAGCACCGAACGCAAGTATCTAAAAAAAAACCGATTATAACCATAAAGGACTACTTGCTGATATGAGACTAGACTTGTCTCTGTACTGAATAGGCGAATAGTGTCCGAGATAAATCGTCTCAAAGTTTGCGAAGTTCGAAAAAAATATTAACTTTAAAAGCTTTAGGCAGTTGTCACACGATGCAGTTTCCGGACAGTTTCCCAATCAGTGTGCTTATCTCGGACACTATTGTTACAGTTATTTATACCTACTTATTTTAGTATTAACGCCATATTTAACAAAATAGCCATATTTAAAGTTAGAACAGTGTTTCCCTCAGTGTTCGGTTCAACATATTTTTATATAACATAAAGCTCTAAAAATTACTTTACTACATAAAGTGATGGAGGGTGAAGCAGAGGGTTGAAGCAAAGTTCTGAATCACTTCAAACGGAGCACTGAACTGTATTGAAAACTAAATGGAGCTTGCCATATGCACACAAGTTTCAAAACTTTATTAATTTTTTTTGACTTACTCATTGTACAACTTAAATTATAAAAAAATTATAATTTAAGTTGGTAGCGCTGTCACCTACTTTATCATAATTCAAATGTAAAAATATTTTATCTGTACTCTTCCTCTTCCGTTGATTCCGTGTCAGCGTAGGCTCGCATTTTTTTTTTAAAACAGTGATTTTGTAATGCAAGTGTGATTTACGACCAGACCAATGCCTATCAATTACAGTCCACAAGAAACCCCAGCAGTCCACACTCATACATTGATTACATATAACGAATAAAGAAATATCGATAATAAGAGCGGTGTCCATGAGAATTATTGGAGAAATAAGACGAATATGTAGATATGGATGTGAAGATGGCCGTGGGATGCCAGTCCTAGATCACTAATCATAGTCACAGTTGATCACTAGTTAGTTATACATATTTGTATCTTATATAATTTGTATCAATATTTGTATTATTTAATGTATTCATGTTGAATAAAAACTCTCGATTACATTGGATGACGGTATTAAAAATTCTTCTTACAGACTCTGAGAGAACTAAATTTTAACAAAAAAATTGCAATTGCATGCCCATTCATCAAGGACTTTCGTTTCGTCCTCGAATTTCAGGAAATATTTTTCGCATGCTATCAATTTAGGACATGTCGTCCAGTGCGTAGCCAACATAAAATGAATAAACGAACCTACGAGCTACGTAAAACTCAACACTTCTATTATAGTTCGGACAGAACTCTAAGGCTAAATTCTGTCAAACGAATGCAAGCAAAACTAGACTTAGAACTCTGACTGTAAGGTAGATTTTTGCTTGCATTAATTTGACAGCACTTGGCCTTACAGTTTTGTACGATACGAACTATACCAAGAGGCGTAGGCAGGTCACACGGCAGTTAATTACAGTTCCATGTTTAGCAACAGAAGTTTTAGAGATAGAGAAAATGTGATATTGCAGTGATAGGCTGTTAGCCCATCGTTCACAATACACTTCGACCCAGTTCTCATAGTCGACCCTTATGAAACCCACGGGAAGAAAGAGAATGGCACATATCTAACCCAGCACCACACGGGAGAAAAAATATAAACACGCGAATAAATTGATTTTATTTTTTAAATGTGATCAGGTTTGCTCTTGGCCAGCATCTTTCCCAAGGGTAAAGGCGAGTTCGAAGATGGAGCGAGCTCACACAGAAGATGCTTAATTCACACAAGCTTTAAAAATATTCGGGTTTAAAAAAATCGGAAAAACAGACGCAGACAGGGAATTCCAAACCCAAGCAGTGCGCATTATAAATGTAGAAGGAAAGCGCTTGGTTCGAAGAATTAGGATTTTAACCAGGTAGCGTATTAGCAATTCACTTTTTTTTCTTTAACACACTAAGCCTTTGATTTTAGTACTTACCGCAAAATAATCGTCGAAACACCCAAGGCTTTATGTAAACTTGGTTTTAATAAATAATTCAGTTAGGTAAGCAAGTCGGTCCCTCGTGGGCCCTCAGATCAGTATGCAAATTAATTAAGAAAACAAACAGGATCTGTGGTCGGGAGCTACGGAAATTTATGCCCACAGAGACGTATAAATATTACCTTAACTTCTTGTGTTCTTGTGGGTTAGTATAGAAGATCAAATTCTGAACTTTATATTTGTTATTCGGTATTAGATTACCTTACTACTTTATCAATTGGCTATTTATGTATTTATTTAAACTTTATTGCACAAACAGTATAAGCACAAAGGGCGGATTAATGCCATGAAGCATTCTCTACCAGTCCACCATAGGACCAAACCGAAACTTGCAAATATGTGGTTGCAAATGTGGGTGTGGGGCCATTATTGTAATAAAATAGGGGCCACAATTCGATTAGTTTTATGATAATAGCAGACACCACTGAGACGTCACTGAGGTGACGATATGATGAACTTGTTGATAAATTACAGGTTAATTTACTTCGAATAGAATCATTTGTTACATTGTGCTACGACCCGATAGCAAATCATTTAGTAGGTTGAAGTACACGACCTCTGGACTTCCAATAAGACTAGCATAGTAGGCGAAATACTTCTAAATCTCTCCGAATTGTCCGTAACAGGGCGTAGGCTTCGTTCGGTCGCGGCAGTAATTCGGTAATTGAAACCAGTAGCTCTAGTATAAGTTTTTTCGAAACATTAACTAATTCGAACGCGTTTGCGTTTTGTCTCAAAATATATGAAAGTGGTATGGAAACGTGAACAGCGCCTCTGGTGGTCACTAGTGGAAACTAAAACAGCCAGTATAAAATTTGTTGCAAACCGATGAACGCGCGCATTTCAAACTCGGTGAGAGCGTTTTCATACATTTTGAGACAAAACGCAAACGCGTTCGAATTAGTTAATGTTTCGAAAAAACTTATACTAGAGCTACTGGATGTAGTACGAGTACACTGCTAGCGTCAGCAACATAAATGTTAATACATTTTAACTTTTCTCTCTCCCTTCTCTATTCTTCTTTTCTTAGAAATAGAAATAAACTTTATTGTATAGCTGTGTACATTATGAAGGTGATAACAAGTGATACAGTCTGAACAGCTTGCCCATTTCGGACGTACAATATAACTTAATACTAAAAATATTCCCTAGTATCATAAAATACTTTGCCAATTAGCCAGTTTTTGAGAGCAACTTTAAATTAGGTACCCTCTAGTTTTTTTTTCATCGGGATTTTGTTAATAAATCGCAATCCCGTAAAAAAGGCACTTTTATAAATGAGTTTATTATTATATCTTGATTCAGTTAATGAAGGAAAACTTGGCGGAAATGATTCGTGTATAAGCGAATTTTAGCATAGTTGTGGGGAAAGATGTCCTTAACAATATACTAAAAATCCTGACGTATGTGGGTGGAGCTAACGGGTGGGGGTGGGTTATAAAGGTATTTATGTTAGTTTGTCTTAAAAACGCGTAAACGGTGGAATTTTAATAATATTGAGAAACAAAGGAATGGGACCCACTTATGGAGCCACTTATAATTAACTTTCTCTCTTTAAAATCTCGTTAAATACTCGTATTCATCCTAGCGAAAAAGTTCGTAGAACCTTTCTTGTAGGTAGAGAATTTTATGTAGATTACTCATGTCTATGAATATTTTTTGCTATGGATCACCGTTTACGAGTGTTTTAAGAAAAACTAAAAAATATACCTGCACACTGCAATTTGTGGCAGTCCCAATCCAAATCGCCAGGTATCCTAAATTGTCTCTTTCTAAAAATCAACCAATATGTACGCTGCGTACGCCCCAAGTAAGGGATGTACGGATTATCACAATATATGTGGCAGTCCCATCCTTTAGGGTTCACTCGCTCAGCCGACCCTGGATAATGAAGGTGACGACGTGCTGGGGTCACTGAACGGAACAGTGTTGTCGCCCCAATTGAGCAGGGTGCAAAGTGCTTAACGGCATAGGTATGTACAGATATATTTTTTTGTTTTGAACCTGGTTGTAGCTTTATAGGCGAACCAGGGTTACCGACATAGCACTGAGGATAAGCAAGCTGAAGTGGCAGTGGGCGGGGCATATTTGTCGAAGAGCCGATGGCCGATGGGGCAGACGAGGTAGCTCTAGTGTAAGTTTTTTCGAAACTGTTGTATATTAGGGTTCCGAAGAGTAGGAGACCAGGGAAACGGCTATTCAGGACGAATCCATTTATTTGACAAAGTCATAACATTGACACGCTCGTAGTAGCGTTCCAAACAGTTATCAGGCCAGAGGCCGTATACACTACAATCCTCCACCTTAATTAGCTACATAACAGAACAACCACATAATGAAATGGTAACTATACCTCCATTTTATTCCTTATAATTAATTACTCTTCCGAGCCTACACTGCCGAACAGGGCGAGGCTGGAGCGGTACTGGGGTCGATGATGACGCAGCGGCTGGTGTCGTGCTCGCCTGAGTCGACGCTGCTGGCGGCGTGCCCGCCGATGGTGTGACGTACACGTCACGTGTACCGTTCGGGTCACTTCGCGAACAACAGGGAGTCGCGGCTTGGGTCACCGCTGGTGCAGGCGGTGCCGGAATCCCTACTTCCGATGGCGTGCTCGTGATCCCTGACTGCTCTGGGTGCGATACTGGTTGGACCAACTGGCCATGTGATCTATTCGGCATGCGAATGGCAAGGGAAATAGGAAGCGTACGTTCGGAATCGGCGGGGATTACAGGAGAATTACCTAACCGTTTTCTTAACTGGTCCACGTGCCTGTGGATGTGCTTGCCGTAGTTATCTAGAAGCGTATAGTCCCTAAGTCCGGCGGAATGGATCACCTTACCCGGCTGCCATTTCTCCCCCCTTGAGTACTGCCGGAACCAAACGTCTTGGCCCACACAGAAGGACCTATCGTTTGCCCCTACTACACCCTCTCCTTCCTGACGCTCTTGGTCCCGTGTAGCTCGATCCGGCTTAAGAGCATCTAACTTGGTGCGTAAATGCCTATTCTGCAATATCATCGCAGGACTCTTTCCAGTCGTGGCATGTTCCGTGTTCCTGTAATGCTTTAAAAACGTGTGCAAAGCCCTTTCAACGTCCTTCTTTTCCGTTAAGGCTTTTTTAATTACCCTTTTTAAGGTCTTAACTGCATTCTCAGCAGCGCCGTTAGAAGCCGGATGATAGGGCGCCGTAAACACGTGCTCAATCAGCTCGTTTTTGATAAAATCCCCAAACTCGGCACTAGTAAACGGAGGTCCATTATCTGACACGATTTGCCGCGGATTCCCGAACCTACTAAATAGCTCGCTAATCCTATAGATTGTGAAGCTCGCCGCCGTGCTTGGGACAGGGAATACCTCCAGCCACTTGGATGTCGCGTCTATTACCACCAGATACGTCTTCCCGGCTATAGGGCCCATGAAGTCCAAGTGGAGCCGGGACCAAACCTGGGTGGGCCACCCCCAAGGACGTGGCTCAGCGCGAGGCGGCGCGTCCGCGTGTACGGCGCACACCGCGCATGAAAGGCAAGCACGCTCTACCGCTTCGTCGATGCCAGGCCACCACACGTAACTCCGCGCTAGAGCTTTCGACTTCACCACGCCCATGTGTGGTTCGTGGATCAGCTCTAAAACCCGCTTCCGGCAACCCTCTGGCACGACTATCCTATGACCCCACATAACACATTCTAACTCTTCATACAACTCTGATTTCCGATTGAAATAAGGTTTCATTGCTAGAATATCGCATGCTTCTGGCCAACCGTCACGAATAAAGGCCAGGACCTGCTGTAAGATGTTATCCTCCGCAGTCAGCCGCTTTAACTCGCTGTGGTTCAGTAATAGAGCATCCTGCGCAAAATGTAAATATGTCTGCTCAGGGACCATCTCCGCCGTATTTGCCCGGACGTCTGTACCCGGCGGTAATCTGGACAAGCCATCGGCACAATTTTCATTGGTTTTTATGTATTCTATATCATAGTTGTAAGCGGACAAGATCACCGCCCAGCGTTGCATCCTGCTCGCTGTCATAGCTGGTATGCCGGCATTAGGCCCGAAAATTGACACGAGCGGTTTGTGATCTGTGCGCAACACAAACTTTCTACCATAGAGATATTGGTGAAATTTCTTCATGCAGTATATGATTGCCAAAGCTTCTCTATGGATTTGCGAGTAATTTTTCTCCGCCGCTGTTAGTGAGCGGGACGCATACGCCACGGGGCGCTCCCCGGCCGGCCCGCCGTGCGCCAGCACGCCACCGATACCTCGTCCGCTAGCGTCGCATGTCACTATCAAAGGCTTTTTTGGGTCATAATGAGCCAAAACATCAGTGCTGGTCAGTGCACGTTTCACGTTCGAAAATGCCTGTTCGCAGTCGGCGTCCCAGGCCCATTCAACTCCTTTACGTAATAAGTTATTTAGCGGAACTAACAAAGAACTGAAATTCTTAACAAACTTCGCAAAGAAGTTGACCATTCCTAAAAACGATCGCAAGTCGCTGACGTTTTCCGGTCGTTGAATCTTCATAATCGCCTCTATTTTAGTATTATCTGCCTTAATCCCGTTTTTGGATACAATATAACCTAAATACTTAACTTCGTCGGCTAGGAAAACGCATTTACTTTTTCTAAGCTTCAGCCCGTACTCTACTAAACGCTGGAAAACCGCGTTGAGAGCGAGCAAGTGTTCCGACTTACTTTTGCCGCCTATGATGATGTCATCTAAGAAAACCTGTACATTAGGGATGCCGCAAAACAAGTTTGTCATGATTCGCTGGAAAATACCTACACTCGATGAAAGGCCAAAAACTAAACGGTTATACTTAAAAAGGCCTCTATGGGTATTAATCACAGTGTACTTTTTAGTCTCGTCTAATTCAATTTGATTATATGCCTGAGAGAGGTCTATTTTGGAGAAATATTGAGCCCCGTTTAACCCGACAAGCACATCCTCGATCCTAGGCAGTGGATAGCGATCTACCAACAAAACCGGGTTTAGAGTTGCCTTGTAATCCGCGCAGATCCTAAGCGTACCGTCAGCCTTGTTGACCGGCACCAGCGGCGACGCCCAGTCGGAGCAGTCGACGGGCTCGATGATATTGTCGCGCAGCATGGCGTCGAGCTCCGCGTCGACTCGCTCCCGCATCGCGTAGGGCATGGGCCGCGCGCGACGGAACACCGGCGTCGCATCCTCGCGCACGCGCAGCGTCGCCTTGCCACCCAAGTACCGCCCCAGCCCGCCGCTAAACACCTCACTGTATCTGTCAAGCAAATTAACAATCTCCTTATCTATCTGAACTTGTGAATTATACAAATTAAGACCTGCACTATAATCTGGTACTTTAATCTGTAGCTCAGCTAGCCACTGCCTACCCAATAAGGATGTGGTGCCACCTTCGATGACGAAGAGTTCGAGCTTTTTCTCCCGATCTAAATACCGCACTGTAGGCGTTATGATTCCCATTGGTTTCAATTTTGAACCGTCATAAAACCGCAAGACCGTACTGTCGTTCTCGATCGGAAGATGTGACAGCTCTTTGTCATAGGTAGCCTTGCTCACACACGATATTGCCGTGCCAGTATCAAGTTCCATCCTAAACGTCTTATTTTCAATCGATATAGGTAAACTTACGGGTTTATACTTGTTCAAGCTAAGCAGGTTCAAACGCTCCTCGATGTCGTCCTCTTCCGCGCTACTTCCGTCTTCGACGTCACCGAAATTTAAACCTCCCCTTTTCTGACCGCGCTCCCGATTGTAGTTCGGGCCGCCCCCGGTCGCGCCAAACTCTGGACATACTCGCCGCAGGTGCCCGGTGCGCTGACACCTGCTACACACGAAGTTCCTAAAGCGACAGCCGCTGGAGTCGTGGCTGCGCGCTCCACAGGCAGTGCAATGAGCTCCCGCTCCGCGCTGCGCGCTGCCCGCCCGCGCGCTTTCCGCAGCGCCGGCGCGGGCCCGCCCGCCCGCGCGCGCCTGCTGCCCGCGCCCCGCGGCCGGCTCCAGCGCGTGCACCGCGCTCGCCGCCGCTACCGTCACCGATCCATCCACAGCCGCCGCGTCTCTCTGTGCCGCTTCCAACGAGCACGCCAGTTTCACCGCTTTGGCGAAAGTGATCGCGTCATCCTCCGCAAATAGACGTTGCTTGATGACGTCACTTCGTAGGCCGCATACAAACTGATCACGCAAATTATCGTTAAGGTTTGCGCCGAACTTGCAATCCCGAGATAATCTCTTTAATTCCGCTACATACGAAGCGGTATCTTCGCCGGCTCCTTGTCGTCTTTGGCGGAAACGATACCTCTCTGCTAATGCTGACGGGGTCGGCTGGAGATGCTGGCGCATTAGTTCGACTACCTCCGTGTACTGCAGGGTCGACGGTTTCTTCGGGCTCGCTAAGTTCACCAGCAGTTGATATGCTTCGTCTCCCATGGAAGCGATCAAGGTGGGAACCTTCATATCGTCCGCTACTTTATTTACCAGGAAATACATTTCCATCCGGTCGACGAAAGAAACCCATTGCCCGTTTTTTACGTCAAACTCCTGCAACTTTCCGATAGACATACTTAGGCCGAAATCACACGCGTACTTTTGAAATAACGATTACTTTATACTATATAAATAAATAAAAATAACATTGACACGCTCGTAGTAGCGTTCCAAACAGTTATCAGGCCAGAGGCCGTATACACTACAGAAACATTAACTAATTCGAACGCGTTTGCGTGTTGTCTCGAAATGTATGAAAACGCTCTCACCGAGTTTGAAATACGCGCGTTCATCGGTTAGCAACAAATGTTATACTCGCTGTTTTAGTTTCCACTAGTGACCACCAGAGGCGCTGTTCACGTTTTCATACCACTTTCATACATTTTGAGACAAAACGCAAACGCGTTCGAATTAGTTAATGTTTCGAAAAAACTTATACTAGAGCTACTGGAGTAGAGACCGCGAACGACTCGGCCTGTGGGGACGACCCCCCGCCAGGTGGACCGACGACCTGAAGAGTGTGGCGGGAAGCGGTTGGATGCGGAGAGCTGAGGACCAGGTGTGGTGGCGCGAATTGGGGAAGGCCTATGTTTGCCTATGTCCAGCAGTGGACGAGTACAGGCTGAGGATGATGATGATGATGTAGCTTTACACAAGCCTGTCAGGCCCTGTGCTTGACACAAGCTGAGACTGGAGCCCTTTGCCCAACCAATGTTTTGTTTTTTAATTTTAACTTTAGATATTAAGTACTACTTATGTTTAGTCTGTAAAGAGTTTGTATATATTAAATTGAGGCAATAAATATATTCTGATTCTGATTCTGATTCTGATTCTTTATAGGCCCAATAAAGCGATAGGAGTGCGCGGTTGAGGAGGAGCCTGTACAATCCAGCGGAAACCTCCGACACGACCACGCAGACGGTTTAAACACTGAAATACTCTAAGGGTTTGCGCTCCGGCCATATGAAGTAGTACACTCTTAAACAAGTGTGAAGTCACTTTATTTACGCGATTCTACAGATTCGAACTGCGTCTTCAAAAAAAAAAGTATTTATCATAACTCATATTTTTATACTTGACTACCAATTACCCTTGACCTTTACCAAGTCCAAAACGACCGAAGTGATCAATCCCAATCAATCCTCAAAGAGATAACACCAAACTCATACATTTTCGAAGTGCCAAATAACATCTCAATTTCTATTGACCATGTATCTTCGAATACATAAATCTATCCATGACAGAAGGAACAGAAATTTATGGGAAGGCCTGCGTCGGGAAGTAGATTTAGGCGGTTAAGTTATAAGATGTTGGCGTATTAAAATAGGAATAAGAAACTATTAAAATATAATAATCTATTTGATACACAAAAAAAAATGCCGACTGTATTATTTTACGAAAGTGACTAGTACAGTAAACGGTTTCCTCGTTTTAATTTTAAGTAGGTTATTATTTTATTATGTATTTAAATTTACCATTTTATGATAATTTAATTGATAAAATATTAAAATATATATATTAAATAGATCATCTTTGCACACAAACATAATAAAGCCGTTTTTAGTTACCTACCTACTTTTATGGGTGGTCCGTTTCTTCAGAGTAAGCTAGTCCCTTGGGGAACTGGTCTGAAATCCCCAACGCTTAATGTTTCCAACCAACACCTGTCTTTCTGTATGTGTTCGACAAAAAACCAAATTTGAAAAAAAAAAATCTGGCAGTTCATTTATTTATTTATGGATATAATTTTTGGCCCTTATAAACACAATAACTATGTACCGTTTTCAGTGAAAAATAAATTTTTCATTGAGTACCAGGCAGTTTAAAGACTAGGTTGAAAATACGAATTCTATTTAATTAGCATATATATTAAATGTTGTCAAGAAGATGCGTCCGCTAACGAAATCATAATAATAAAAAATATAAATTTTGTGGACAATCTTACACAAATCAACCTAGTCCCAAACTAAGCAAAGCTTGTACTATGGGTACTAAGCGACGATATACATACTTATATATGATAAATAGAAATACATAGAAAACATCCAAGACCCGAGAACAAATATTTGTGCTCATCACACGGCCGGGATTCTAACCCGGGACCTCCAGCTTCGTAGGCAGGTATAATAATAATAAATCAAAGTGAAAATTGACTGAATTGATTCAATCTTCACTTTGATTTAAAATTAGCATAAATATAAAGAAAAAGGGAATTAAATTGTGCCGCTAAATATTAGTTGCTTGCACCACATCTAAACCACCCCAAAGTTATCAGTAACTTTGTTATTGGTATAATAAGAATGGAAGCCGTCGTTAAAGCGCCGAAATAAACCTAAACCTTATTTCCAGTGTAATACTGGTCATATTTGCAAATTTACAGTTATCCTAATCGTTGAGATTTATTTAACCATTGATTATGATTACTGCAACGCCGAATTTATTGTTCTCGTTGCTATTTGGTTGTACAGTCAGCATCAAAAGTAGCTACACATATGATAGCGCCTTTTCAAAAATTGGTACCTCAAATGATGTATTTTAATAGGTTTCGAATTTATTTGGCGCTAATTCCTTTTAATGTGACGTCACTACCGGTCAGACCGCACCTGACACCTGAGGAGTTGGTGGGGCGAGATTCAGGTGGACCCCGAGCCTATAAAAGACTTGATGCCTCATTGGATCGATTATTGTCATTTGATCAGCCTTAGCGATAAGACCTATGAAGTATAACGTTTGAATTTACCGAGTTCTCAGTGTTAATCGTATTGTTAGTTATAACCTTGTGCCTTCCAAGACCGTTTGATTTATCCAATAAGACTACTGTGATGTCCTCCAATTGGGTCGCTCGGGGTATTAAATAAAACCAACATTTTAGGCTATTCGTTTGGGTCAGCTGTTCCTGCCTTCGCTCCACAGCTGGTCGATGTCAAGTCAAGTGCGAGTCGTGCGACTGCTGTCACCTTGGTAGGAGCAACTACCCGCCATCATTTATTCATAACGCCAGTACACCACACCTCCCTCATGTTTTACAAAATCTGAATTGTTTTATATCATTAGATTACTTCACAAATAGATTACAAACAACTCACAATAATCTCACATAAAACAATAGATACACAGTACAGTTTTGTCCTCCACTCTCATAGCAGAATATAAATTGGTCTACACCAAAATTACTCCTTTAAATTACAACTTTGGTCACTGAGTTAAAATCTCTTTTTCCCACTTCCGTCTACTTCTGCTCATCCCCCTTTTTTCAGTAGTATTAACATACTTTGTTACCTTTATTTTCTAGGGCAGCGGTCAGCAACACGCGGCACGTAATTTTTTTTTTTTTTTTTAGCCAATAAACAATTTTTTGTGGCCCTTGGCCTTAAAAGGTTGCCGACCCCTGTTCTAGGGTACTCAATAAAGTACATAATTAAACCAACAACAATTTGCACATATACATATACTCTTTATAGCTATCGACACTATCGACAGCACTTTACTCTAAAATTAATTCTTAGGTAAATGTCAAATTAACGAAAACATTACTTTTCAATCGACATTAATATAAATAATCAGAAATAAGGGATCCACCTCGCGGCATAGTGCCAGAATGCAGTCAGCATTTTCCCGATGTATAGTAGTACAGTTACATATTAAATTTCTATATTAATACATTTTGTATACCATATGTAGCTCTTTTAAACCAAAATGATATCATATTCTGTTTACTCAGTCACTCCTGGGATAACAATAACACATTACCATAATCCTGGATAACCTAAGAAACTAAATAATCTCAGGGTCCATTAAATATTTAAATGTCACTCAATACAACAAGATGTACGTCTACATAATCCCAAACTGTTATGTATAATATTTTAGACAGTTGTTGTTCCATATATTAGTAGATATCATATTCATATCTTTTTTTTTCAAATCGGCCATTATAAGAACATTAATGTGGAACAATTTTTTTACTAAAGAAGACAAAAAATTAAAATATTAACTTAGTATTATAATCTTAAAATACAAAGATTTAGCTAAGTAGAACAATAACTATCATTTTGAAATAAACATTTCAAATTTATTAATTTTTTTTAGTTAACAAATAGTTTCATTAAAGAGTAGACAGGAATTCAGGCTGCTAAATGTTTCAACATTCTGTCTTATATTATTAATGTAAGTTATGAGTGTTAATTTCACTCAAAGATATGCAGCTGAATAGATATTTGTTTCTACGCAAATCATTATTATCCGCCGAAAACTTCCACTGCTGGAAATAGGCATCGATCGTGGGCTGCCTGCATCCAACGGACCCCCACGATTTTATCACGCTACTATTAAATAGCTTGTTTATTTTATTTTTTTACTATTTTAATTTCACCTGACTTTCTTGTGAATTCGGAGTCAGTTAAAATTAATTTGGTGAAATTAAGGGTAAATTCTATAAACTAAAAATGTAAATGTAGTTTTGAGGATTTTCGGTACACAATGCACAGCACGGTATCTACGCCAATGTAGCGGTAAACCTTATTTTTTGGGGTATTTTTATTCCTTTCCATTTTTTTACTTTTAAAGAAGTAAATTGATATTTAACCAGACAAAATAGGTACTTATTATTCCACCAAAATATTTTAAGGTCGAATGAAGGATAATACACACATAAATGTCTACTTTACTAGCGTTAAGAAAGTCGGGCATTTTGGATGGCCTTTGTCCATCACTCGCTGTGCGTTGGGCTACTTTAAGCTATTGTAATATGTATAATCATTTATGGATTAAGTCGGGTTGTATGGGAATGTACCAGGTTTTTTTTTTCAGTTTTGACTCATTTGTTCTCACCACCTTGTCTACATCAGCCTTAGGCCGTCAGAATATAAGTATCATCGCTTGCCTGAATATCAGAAATACAGCATCCACTGCGGTATTTAAATTAAGTCTGATGAAACGGCTTATAAAACACGCATTGTGATTATACCGACTTTTATTTCATTTACCATTAACAATAAAATGCTGAAGAATTAACGGTACCGAATAGTGTGCCGTAATTTATAATAATAGTAATAATGCTTTGTATATAATAACTAATTATATTGAATAATGTAAACCTTAGTAATTGTTTTGAATTAGGACACCTTCATAATATACATATTTTAATGTAAAACACATGAAACAGTCGTTACCCATAAAATTTTCATTTGCTTTTTACCATACAACCCTTTTATTTTCAGTTGCATTAAATGCACTATATGCACAGACATGCTCATACGGCATTCACCTACTCGTACCATCCCTAACTGTTAGGTAGGTACGTTGTTTTATTTTATTATTTTTTTTTTCCACTTGGAAACAGCCTTGGGTATCTATATTTTCATACCTTGCTAATAGACCTCCACAAGACACTTCTGAGAAGTATCACCTTAATTCTGATTTTAATCGATAAAAAGATACCTTCGATCAATTTACTTTCATTTATGATAAATAGATAGGTGTGGTAGGATTATGATCATTATTTTATTTAGACAGTAGTCTTCAGGAATTTTAAAATTCATTTACTTTTGAAACTGGATTACTTAGTAATCTATATCTATACCAACACTTGAGAGTAATATATGAATAATAGTATTTTTTCTAAAAAAGAATTGTGGCTTTATAGGCCGAGGCCAATAAAGCAAAGGAGTGCGGTTGGAGTGGCCTGGGGAAAATCCAGGGTAAACCTCCGACACGACCACGCAGGCGGTCTCAACACTGACATACTTTTAAGAGTTTGCACTTGGTTGAGCGGTTTCAACGGATTCTGAGGTGTCAGTTCTGAAAAACCGATATGTATGACTATAGAAACCATGTACAACTCTAAGGACAAAGTAATTAATATCATCAAGATTTTAATTTAATGACATTTGACTTTTTTAAATCTGTTGTTCTGAAAATATGTTGACTTTTATCCTCTATATATTAAATTAAATTTCAGATTCTTTAAATTGTACCTAATTTAGGTATCTTTTGCCCTTTTGGCCTATTATTGCAGAATAAATATTTGATCTTATTTTAATATTATTCTGTAGTTTGTACCTTTATAAAAGTATTTCTTATACCTATTCCACCTTCGGGAAATATTGTTTTATCATCCGCCTTCGGGACTTTTCCGGAATTTATTTTTCAATAGTAATGTGTACATATACATATGAATATGAGTATTCCACCTTCGGGAAATGTTGTTTTATTGTCCACCTTCGGGATTTTACACAAATTTTGGCGTATTCATACACATATACCTACTCTTACTAGAAAATGTTTATCACTGTCGTGATTTACTTTCCTCGTGCCTGTCGTTAGCCGACCTGGCACGTCACTACAAGTTGCTCTTGCATTGTATATTATATACTACTATTTAACGTCCTTTGACGAAATAATTAACCTTTAGTTTTAAGGCTGTTACAAAATACTATATTTAGCACAAACCCAATTCTGAGATTCATTTATTTATTTTAGGTGATTTATTCATGTTGACTTTGGACAGTCCTATGTAATATGCTCTAGCTGTCTACGTGTTATATGTAGGACGTAGGTATAACAAATGTCTGTACAAATATTTTACATTAATGAACATTTCACCATTCAAGATGAGTTATTATTAAAATCCCTTGGTACTAATACGAATTCTGAGTTTACTTTATTACCTGTGAGTTTACCTCTTACAAATTCTCATATTGAGTAATAGTGTATTTGAGATTTTAACTCAAATGTATACCAGCACATACATGTAGATATATCGCCATTTAGTACCTTTGCTTAGTTTGGGACTAGGTTGTCTATTTATTTATATATTGATGAGTTGATTCCATATTAACTCATATATATATATATATATATATTATATGTTATACACTAACTATAATTGAATCAAAGCATTTTGTATGAACGTGTTTAATTTATTAGTGGACAGCAAAGTTTTTATTGATATTTTGACGCCACATATTGTATCTGCCATAATAATTTCTTAGTTAACTAATCTGGATAGCATGTTTTGTAAAACACCACTTTATGATCAGTCAGTATATATAATTCATTACATGAAGTTATCACATTCATTAACACACATTTTTGGAGGTTGTCTGGAAGAGATCGCTTTTTAGCGATAAGACCGCCTGTTGTCTACCATCAACATGTTTAGTTTTAAGCCCAACTTCTATGTAATTTTTGGTGAACAATAAAGAATATTTGTATTGTATTGTATTTTTTATTTTATTCAGGTGTTAATTGTGAAGTATAAATATGCATTTAATTTTCACAACCTGTATGAAACAACCAATTTACATGCATAATATTACAGAATATTTTTTATTATTATTGTTGTATATTTTTTTTCAATATTTTGTTTGTATTGTTAAAATGTAGGTATATGTGCATAAATAAATCTTCTTCGTTTTTATTGAGACTCCCTCTCAATTTAATTTTCGACGCAGATTTCATACGAATCATTGTATGACTCGCCTTTGTAGCCAAATCTTATTGACCAGTTTAACCCATTGACGACCATGACAACTTTGTATTTCACGCTGACAAGGAAATGATTAGAAGTAGATATCATTTGATTTCCTAAGTATGTATAGACCTATTCACAACTGCAATCACATATCGAAAATCATGTCACTCACTCGGTTGTAACTTGTAAGTGTGCATAGTCAACGACAGAACATTCTGCTAAAAATATCTATTTAGCTTTAAGACCGGCATGTTCAGATTATTGTATTTATAAAAATACTTTGAACGTTACTAATTCTGGACTTACATATCCGAATAATGCCTACATTGGATACCAACTGCGTTGTGCTACTTAGAACCCCGCAGCACACCATAAAGACAGGTGTTGCAAAGTTTACATCCAAATTTTATAACGCATCGGTAGCATAAATATGCAGTGCGTTAAATAAATTAATAAAAAATACAATGTGCGGTTCATAATCTATGAGTGATCAACTCACCGCATGATTCCTAGTATTAGTTGATACCGAGGTCCATAATACATATGCGTATTCGAGGGTCAAACTCACTGGTTCTCCCTATTTGATTTGACAACATATATTTAACAACGGGACAATAACTGTAAGTTATAACAATGGTAGCCGTGTATTCCTATTTTAAAATCTTTTAGTTTTCATTGCGAATAATGTAAAAACTCCCTTCAGTTGACGTGTTATTTCAACAAACAACAAATAGTTAAACCCAAATATTTCATTGAAATTGTAATCCAACGCAACAATTGAGGTTAATTTATACACTCTTGGCTGTTAAAACTGCATAGAATTTAATTACTTCGGGTAGCTAAACAAGTAAACACACAGTTTAAGTAAATTTCGTCATTGCTTAATTTCTTTATATTTTCGCGTTTTGGGTTCTTTGTCTACTCCATCCCTTCCTTGTCAACGTTTTGTTTCCGGTGGTCATACCACTCATTATGCAGGTTTTACCTTATTTATTTTTTCTTTTGTTTTTAACGGAGGGTTAAAGTTCACTCACATAACTCGTCGCCAGTGTGATGTCCTCCAATTGGGTCGCTCGGGGTATTAAATAAAACCAACATTTTAGGCTATTCGTTTGGGTCAGCTGTTCCTGCCTTCGCTCCACAGCTGGTCGATGTCAAGTCAAGTGCGAGTCGTGCGACTGCTGTCACCTTGGTAGGAGCAACTACCCGCCATCATTTATTCATAACGCCAGTACACCACAACTACAAAGCGTGCTACACTAAATAATGAATAAATGATCTAAATTAGAAGGCCAACGATGAAGTTTCTTTTATGAAATTAATCCCTGCATCGTCCTAAACTACGGGTCCACGAGGAGTTACTACTAAAAGCGCACGAAAGTAAGTCGTGCGCTAACATCAGAAGTGAGCAGACCAGCGCCCATGGAATCTGATGGCCTACAAGAAAAAAGTATCTATTGAAAGATCAATAACGACTGAATTGATGGAAATCAACGAGTTGATGATGAAGCAAAGCATCTGCGACGTTTGATGATCAACGGATCAAATAGAAATCCGGTGAGTGGCTTTCATTCTGTTCTAAACCATTTCCAATTTTGTGATAATTTTATAATTTGAGTTACAATACCTTCCCTGATATGCTTTGGTCCGAATTCTTCAAAATCGATTGCTATGGTCAAATAATGCCTATAAAGTCACTACTTTACACATTGCCAGCAGGATTTAATCCAAGGTACTAACGTGGGTAGTTGAGTACAAATTTATAAAAACGGGGTCACTGTGTATGTGTGTAACACTCAAAATATCGCATCAAGTTGCAAATGAGTCATCCAAATCATATGATGTATTTTAATTCTAATTATTAAGTATTATTTACTTATTATCCAACAGAAAATAAGCTATTTTAGGTAACAGATACCAACAAAATCCTTATGTGACAAATGAACACGATAACAATGTACCTAAGCGCAGTATTACAACGGAAAAACAGCGATTCGTTTATTTTCCCATACGAACTACTTATCTGCAAAATTTTGTATTTTTTTTGTTCTCTAGTTTCCCCATATTTACTTTCTATTAATTAAGAGAGAAACTGGAAACCTAATTCGAATGGTACTCACCATAAAAAAAAGCAATGTAACCAATTCACTATTGATTATTATCTTCGTTTCTATAAACTGACCGTTGAGGGTAGGAAAATATTTACCACAGCGCTTACATTTTTCTATCCGGTGAAATATACGTAAAATTACTAGTTACCATTACGTAAAACCTTTTTAGTTGTGTGCTATTGTGAGGTTATTGAAGTGTTAATAATGATTTAATGAAATAAAAATATTTTACCTGGCTTTACGAAAAAGAGCGGTGCTTAACAGCAATATTACAAAACAAACATGGATACCAATATGGAACTAAATTCACATTACGGTTGTCTTTAAAGTAATACTTAATTAACTTGTTTCACGAAACATAAAAATAGAATACAACAGAGAATAGTTTATTTACATAGAATTGGTAGATAAATGTGTGTCGTTTGTTAGTACCATAGGTACCTAGCTTATTCTGCTGCTTGTACTGTATTACCAGTTACGCAAACACTTATCTTTCCAAATTATGATTGATCAAGATTTTTAAGACAGAAAATTCTTCATCACACCATAGTTTGCTTTTTACCTCCACAGTTAAAATGCTTTATTTTGATTAATATAAGTGTGTACAGTGGTAGCCTCAGCCTTTGTTATTTTGTTGTAGATAAACTTCGACCAATGCCTGAAACCTCTGCACCCTACTTGTGTATCCTGCTGTTGATGACCGAAAGGATTGCGATGAAACAATATGGGTACTATCACAACATGAAGAAGGAATATCACGACGATACAACACTGGGCGTTCAAAGCACTCGCCAGATAGCAGTATCCAATATGATTAAAACACAATAGTATTATGACAAGTTCTGCTAACATTGCCCAGCTTTCAAAAATTTAAATTCAGCAGTAGTAATGTCCAAGTTAACTTTCAATACCTTTAAACTCCATTTTTAAATTGGATTACCATATTTATAATTATACACTAAGATAAATACATAGAATTTGTAAACATTATGGGGCCTACCGCAAATTAATTTATTATTTAGTGATAATTACCTTCTTTCAAATCATAAAACAACATTCATACATGAAAAAGAGAAGAAATGTAAAAAAAAAAATGTGAAACGTGAAGTCAAATGTGAAATAGAAAAAAAAAGAGGAAAAAGAAAGAGAAGGTAGACACTTGCTTGGATGGGCCGTAAAGGCATCATCCAGGACGTGGGCTACGGAGCCACTTGTCTGGATAGGTCGTTAAGCGGCTTTATCCACAACTGGGCTATAGCTCATTGTGCTGAACAATTCGATGCCACTTGACGCTGAACAATGGATGAATCAGGAGGATTCAGGCTTGCAACTGGGCACAAAGACTGTGGTTCTCACAACTCACTGTGGTTTGGCAGCTACTTGTTTGAAGGGAATTATACAGATTCTCTCCAAACAACTGGGCTCCCTAACCGACTGAGCTCAATTTAAAACTCACTGTGTTTTGCCAGCCACTTGTTTAAACGGATCACACAGATACCGGCAACTGAGCTGCCTAATCAACTGAGTTTTTGGCAATGCCACTACTTAATTATATGGACTTTCAACTTAATTATAAATTGGCAAATATTGCGCTCACCATTATGCTAAAGGTAAATTCAATTAAAAAATAAAGCTTTCCATTCATTGCAAGCCGAATAAAACTAAATTCTAATACAACTGAAAAAAAAAACAACACACACCTTTAAATATGAAAACAGTTTAAATGCAGCTTCATGTAATAACTCATTGCGCAGAAAAAAGCGTTGTCAAAACTCAATTCTTCCACAAGTAAATACGTTCACTGTAATACAATGTTAATTGCACAAAATAAATAACAGCAAACAAAAGGCAAAACTATTGTAATTAAACGCAAATAAATTGTATTCCGTGAGTAGTAAATAAAATCTTTATCAAGGCGTACAATCTAAACAGTACCTTAATACAAATTACGTATTAGAATATTTTTTTTTCCATCAATACAATAATTTACACCATTCAATTAAGTCTGAACCTGAAGAGTTTCTTGCGGCGCTTCTTCTCTTCAGATGTCTAATTTCCGAAGCGCTGGTAAAATTAATCTAATGAAAATATTTAAATATAAAATCTTATTTTATTAAAAGAAATAATAACAAATAAAACTGACCCAAACCAAAGTACTGAATATGATGCCTACGCTTAAAAATTAAACTGCCTAATAACCATTTTTTTTAAACATCAGAATGACCGAGCGGTTAAGAGTAGGTATTGTTTTTTTTTTTTACTGAATGACCGTGATAGCGGATAGTTTATAATTCTTTAATAATTTCGATTATTGTGATTGTTTGCATTAAATAAACGAACTTAGCTAACCAATACCAAATCTAAACTTACCTATTGTAGTTAATTGTAGTGTCTCAGAGCACGAGCCACATGTCAGTATGGCCGTGATAGCGCCTTTTCAAAAATTGGTACCTCAAATGATGTATTTTAATAGGTTTCGAATTTATTTGGCGCTAATTCCTTTTAATGTGACGTCACTACCGGTCAGACCGCACCTGACACCTGAGGAGTTGGTGGGGCGAGATTCAGGTGGACCCCGAGCCTATAAAAGACTTGATGCCTCATTGGATCGATTATTGTCATTTGATCAGCCTTAGCGATAAGACCTATGAAGTATAACGTTTGAATTTACCGAGTTCTCAGTGTTAATCGTATTGTTAGTTATAACCTTGTGCCTTCCAAGACCGTTTGATTTATCCAATAAGACTACAAAGCGTGCTACACTAAATAATGAATAAATGATCTAAATTAGAAGGCCAACGATGAAGTTTCTTTTATGAAATTAATCCCTGCATCGTCCTAAACTACGGGTCCACGAGGAGTTACTACTAAAAGCGCACGAAAGTAAGTCGTGCGCTAACACATATGAAGAGTTTAAAAGTTCTTATTCCCTTGTAATAAAGACTTTTGACGCCTTCATATGCGTAGCTACTTTTTGATGCTGACTGTACCCAAGTTTTGATATGAAAAGGCTATAAGAATATATGTTAATACCATAACCCTCCGTGATATGCGCTACTTATACTTATACTCATACTCATTTATTCGTAAAACCAATTTACATGTCAATAGAATATGTATAATGTAGAATAATATATGTATATGTATAATGTCTGACCAAAAATCGTTAAACTCTGGTAAAAAACTAATCCTTATATTCAACGAGTTTCTGTCGTCATAGGGTTGGTTTCATCTTTCGATAGGGTAGGATAAAACATTTTTTACGCGCCCCCCTTTAACTGTACGGGAGCCCCCCTTAAAAACATTTAAAAACTAGTGGCTCTGTGAGCTGTAGACCTCGTGAGTGTTTTTTTTATTTCCAAAACTATGTTAGATATCGAACCTGTAGAGCAGGGGTCGGCAACCTTTTTGCACCCACGGGCCACATAGTAGCTAAAAAAATCTTCGCGGGCCGCAGATGATAATAATGATCACTGTCTGTTGATATCAACTCGAAACAAATTGGTACGTCGTACGCGACAGTAACGTAGTAAAAATTCGCACCTCTTTTTACGTGAAAAACGAGAAAGACGAAAAAACCGACTTTTCACAGATAAACCAGCTAGTTTCCTTACCAAACCCAGATAATTCGCATTTCAACCGCATCGTAATTTCGCGATTATATATCGCGATATAGAAACTTTAAGGGGGGGACGGGTCATAAAGTCATAACACACCTAGATGAAAACGCGAGCGCGAAATTTTTCGAACACTGATGCAAATGCGGCAAATACTTCACACGCATCAAGTCATAACACATGTAGATGAAAATGCGAGCGTAGCGAGCGCGAAATTTTTCGAACATTAAGTATGATGCAGGTGCGGAAACTACTTCATACGCATAAAGTTATGTAGATGTAAACGCGAGCGCGAAATTTTTCGAACACTGATTCAAACGCGGCAAATTCTTCATACGCATCAAGTCATAACAAATCTCGTTGAAAACGCGAGCGTATCGAGCGCGAAATTTTGCGAACATTATTATGCAGGTCTGGAAAATACTTCATACGCATCAAGTCATGTAGACGCAAACGCGAGCGCAGCGAGCGCGAAATTTTTCGAACATTATGATGCAGGTGCGTAAACTACTTCATACACATCAAGTTATGTAGATGTAAACGCGAGCGCGAAATTTTTCGAACACTGATTCAAACGCGGCAAATACTTCATACGCATCAAGTCATAACAAATGTCGTTGAAAACGCGAGCGTAGCGAGCGCGAAATTTTGCGATCATTATTATGCAGGTTTGGAAAATACTTCATACGCATCAAGTCATGTAGACGCAAACGCGAGCGCAGCGAGCGCGAAATTTTTTGAACATTAAGATGCAGGTGTGGAAAATACTTCATACTGTCTAACGCAAATGCGACGAGCGCGAAATTTTTGAAAAAAGTTTAGATAGATTTAACTGTAAAGTATACTTACAAACACATATCTCGTCCTGACCAACTGTGAAAATATTCGTGGTTGGCGATACAGACGCTTTCACGTATGTTAAGAATTTCAAATTTTACCTTTACAAACAATAAAGCCAGGGAGGCTCGCGGGCCGCACGGAAGGGGCTCGCGGGCCGCCTGTTGCCGACCGCTGCTGTAGAGGAGGACAAACCATAGATTTTTTTTTAGATTACTCGACAAAAATATTCGATGTAATCAAAGAACGTGCTCACAATACTTCACGAGAATCTGTTGTGAAATGCGACCCTTTGAGGTGAACATATCGAAATTCGGCCGCAGAAACACAAAATAATTGATAATAAAATTGTTTTTTTAAATTTTGAAAAAGTGACTCGATTAAAAAATTCTATAGAATTACCGCACCTGCTCACAAAATTTCACGAAAATCGGTTGATAAATGCGACCTGTAGAGGAGAACAAACCAATGACTAAAATAAAAAAAAAATAAATTTACAAAAATTTACTTGCCCAAAAATTCTATGTAATCATAAAACCTGCTCACAAAACTTCACGAGAATCGGTTGAGAAATGCGACCTATAGAGGAAAAAACGGCCGCAGAAAAATACGAAATCATTGATACAAAGTTTGTTTTTTCGAATTTCACAAAAGTGACTCGACAAAAAAATTCTATATAGTTACCAAACCTGCTCGCAAAATTTCACGAAAATCGGTTGATAAATGCGAACTGTAGAGGAGATCAGCCAACGACGTAAAAAAATTTTTTCAAAATTTACAAAAATTTACTCTACAAATAAATTATATGTAGTCATGGAACCTGCTCACAAAATTTCACGAGAATCGGTTGAGAAATGCGACCTGTAGAGGAAAAAACGGCCGCAGAAAAACACGAAATCATTGATACAATGTTTGTTTTTTTGAATTTCCAAAAAGTGACTCGACAAAAAAATTCTATATAGTTACCGAACCTGCTCACAAAATTTCACGAAAATCGGTTGATAAATGCGACCTGTAGAGGAGGACATACAAAAATCCGGCCGGACATACGAAAGCATTTTTGTCGAAGCTAAAACAGAGACCTCGTTTTACTCGGTCAATAAGACAAGTTTTGACTATTTGTATGGCTTTGGGCTGACAAGGTGCTTACCTATAGTGTGCAATAGTGTAAATTTGAAGGCTGCAGCTCCAACCGTTTGGCTGTAAAACCTGTGTGACAGACGACGGACGGACGGACGGACGCCTGGGCGTCACCAATAGGATTCCGTTTTGACTTTTTTTAGGGTCTCGGGTACGGAACCCTAAAAAAAGGTAATCTTTAGCTTTTATTGCGGGCTGTACTTTATTTTTCACAGTCACCAACTACTCGTGGAGACGATTCCAATGGGCCAAGCACGACGGGTTTGTCTTGTGTTCTTTAAGAGTTGCTATGGCCACCAATCTATCCCCATCATCTGATCAGCGGGGTAATCACGTAACGATATGTACTACCGTTGGTACGTATTTAATGTCAGTTTTAGTATGGGATTTGACATTTAAATCTATCGTACTAACGGTCGAAAACGTTACGTGATTCCCGCGCAGCTCGATGGTACCATAATATTGCATTTCCACCATCCTGACAAAGTAAGGTAAGTAAGTAAGTTTCAGCTCAATCGCGTACCAGCAAGTGGTTCAGCCACTTTAAAAATAACACAAGGATTGCAAATTTTATTAATTGGGATTATTTTAAATATATCTATTAAATAAAAGGCCTGCTATGTACTGTATTTTGTGTTTACGTTCCTTTTGCATACATGATTATTACGTTTGTATTTTTGTGTTGTGCTGTAAATAAATGAAAGAATTCATTACGTTACTGTATTCGTTGATCTATGAGCTCAAAAATAAAACAGCCGTTTTAACTTTCGCACAACAAAATTTAAATAATTTACGAGCGGCGCTAGTTAAAGCACCCTTAAACGTGTGAAAATATAAATCGTAGAAGCGTGGTTGTCCTTAGTGTACAAAAATAGGAGCGATGCATTGTTCTCGAATTCATTTCAAAAGGATTTTAAACTATTATAGTAGGGCTAACGTCGTCTTTACACTCAGTGATCTCGTTCGTTTTACAATGGCCGAGATGGTAAGAAAACAATTTTCAGAGAATAGCATCCACGTAATAGGATTAGAGCTGGCTTAGGAGGAGCGGGGTAGCCGGCAGATTGTAAACGAAGGATGGAAGACCGGAAAGATGCTACATTAAATTAAAATATAGTATATTACCAAGGGCGGTAAAACAAAGAATGTCTCAGATCGCAGGTATTTTTATTAGCTTTATTACCGCCCGTGGTAAGTTCAAAATGTTATGTGACACCCTGGCCAGGATGTGGGATTTACCGCGCGCGGAGCGTGCGGTAATTGCCACTTTATGGCCAGTTGTGACATATAAATGATAAGTTATGATTATAAGGTTCGATAGCGGCTTCTCGGTTAGGGAAAACACCACGACGAAGGAAGACCGGTTGTCTTGACGTTGTGAGGCCTAATTTCCCCTTCCAATTGGAAGGTCAGATGGTAATCGCTTTCGCAAAACTAGTTCCCACGCCATATCTTGGGATTAAGTGTCAAAATAGACTCGGGTTCCACTTGGGCTTATGCAAATAGAACGCGTCCAAATTTATCCCGCCATCTCCTTTTCGGTCTGCCTCTGCTCCAGTGTTGCCAGAACGTGCTTTTTAGCACGGTTTTACGTGCTTTTTTGGATACGAACGTGCTTTTTACGTGCGCTTCCCAAAAACGTGCTAAAACCGTGCTTTTTAGGTGCTATGGTGCTTTATGATTTTACTACTAAAAATGGGGAGGTAAAGTTGGTTTGGTATCTCTAAAACTGTATTTTTTTTTCTAACAATCATTGTGTTAAACAATTTTTCTCCCCTACCCTACGCTTTGATATCCTAAAGCTTGGTTTTACCTGTGGTTGCAGGAAAGAGCTTGTCCTGCAACTGTAAGCTCTATCGTTCGTGTCGTGCAATGTGTACACGATGTAGTACTTAAAGGCTTAATACTCTGTATGTTACGAAAACCGGCCAAGTGCGTATCGGACTTCGCACATTTAGGTTTCCGAACCATGCGCAAAAGTATGTTGGTTTAAAATAAGAACATTTTCAATTAAAAAAACCTGTTTTATCAAAATATAAGTATTTCTTGCTAAAATAGCCGTAATTTTATTTATTTATTTATCGTATGGCATTTATTTTCGAACTGTGAGATCTTCGAGAAGACAGTACGGTTGCCAGTTTTTGTTGCATTTTTAGAACCACCCAGGGGTCACGTGTAGGGTAGCGGTGGGTACTTTCCCTACGGACGTGGTGCAACTTCGACCCTCCTTTGTCAAGTGAGTGGGCAACTTGACTATTAGAAGATTTCAAGCCGCCCGAAGGCCTCCAATGTGGCTTAACGACTGCTGCCATAGACAGCAACCGGGATCAACGGCTTAACGTGCCTTCCAAAGCACGGGAGCGCTCAGTTAGTAACCACTCAAAGCGGTCACCCATCCATGTACTGACCGCGGCCCACGTTGCTTAACTTTGAATAACGCTTGCGGCACGCAGGCGCCGCTGGGCCACGAGCGCTCCCGTAATAATGAACAGTATCACCAAATTTCAAGTTTCGCGATCACGCGATCGCGCAAGTGAAATTCGCGAATATATTGAACTCGAATAGGTGTCCTAAAGAGATCGTCCTAAAACAAACGCGACTACGCGATTATCGCGCGAATTCGCGACTTTTACTAGTAAATATACTAAGTTAAAGTCGCGCGATCATCGAGTAGTCGCGCGCCAATTAGGACGATCCCTATGGGTCAATGGGAAGAAAAAATAATCTTATGGACAAAATTTTGTGACAGACGACTGACGCACGGACGGACGGACGCGTGAGTGACAGCAATAGGAGTCATTTTCGACCCTTCGGGTACGAAACCCTAAAAACGTGCTTTTTATTCCAAAAACGTGCCTTTTTGGACACCCGACCGTGCTTTTTGACGGAAGTGCTCTGGCAACACTGCTCTGCTCCGGTGAACGTTTTCAACAAAATTTTCTGTGTAAAAGAATTTACCTGTTTTTAATTCAATATGATATCCAACTTCATGTATTTTTCTCGGATTCTTTGCAAGTTTCCAAGCACGTGGGTGTTCCTCGGCGTTAGGATTTGCAGGGCGAGCTAACCAGCGCGGACAGAATGTGCTGATCTACTTCTTATGTACTAGATAAAAGGGGAGATTTACTTCGAGAATGGAAAATAGTACCTACCTTTGTCCTCCTGATGACCAGGTATCCAAATTTGCCAGAATAATGTATACTCTGTCAAATTGACACAGAGTCATAAATTAATTGACGCTGGTCGTCAGGATAAAAGTGTAACAGTGTGTATTAATGTTTGTGAATTGCCAGACTAGACACAGTTTACTCAGAAACACGATAATTATAGGAATAAAACATAATTAAAACTAAATATAACCAAAATGATTCCCAAATAACTTAAAATTAAATAATCTATAATAAGGGGTCCCCCCCGCGGCATAGTGCCAAAGATGCTGGCAGCATTTCCCCGCTGTATAGCGATGCTGATGCGCCAAATAATGCCAGGCTTATGAGTTGCAGGGGGCAGGCCACATTGCCCGGAGGACCGATGGCCGGTGGGGCCAGCGAGTTCTCGAGCGGCGACCACGTACAGGATGACGCAGCGTTGGAAGGGCCCCCACGAGGTGGGCTGATGACCTGGTGAAAGTCCTGGAGATCCGCTGAATGCGGGCAGCCCATGACCGATCGTTGTGGCGCTCTCCGGGGGTCACCTATGTCCAGCAGTGGACGTGCAGTATATCACAGAAAAATTCCACCCTGGGGGCCGTACAATTATCTGCCCCTGAAGTGGTATTACACATGAATTCAAACGCTGATTATGTTAAATGGAGTTAACCGTTAACTTCGAAACTTATTTATACGTACAGCGCCGATGGTACGAGAGGCAATCTGATAGAAAAATCATGTTGCCGAGCGACCCTTTACCTGCTTCAGAATTCCTTGCAAGTTGTCTAAATCTGCTAGGCTAGTGCCTAGTTATTTTAGTCTTGTTTTTAGGGTTCCGTACCCAAAGGGTAAAACGGGACCCTATTACTAAGACTCCACTGTCCGTCTGTTCCTCTGTCAGCAGGCAGTATCTCAAAAACCGTGATAGTTAGACAGTTGAAATTTTTACAGATGATGTATTTCTTTTGCCGCAATAACAACAAATACTAAAATACAGAATTAAATAAATATTTAAGGGGGCTCCCATACAACAAACTCTATTTTTTTGACGTTTTTAAAGATAATGGGACGGAACCCTTCGTGCGCGAATCCGACTCGCACTTGGCCGGTTTTTTATTTCACTCGACACAAAAAGGATGACTTCGTCACCCGTTTCAAAACCTACAAACTAGCCCTGCTGAATAGGGATGATGACACTATAAAAGAAAATCAATAAATCCAAATTTTCTACATAAAGGCTCAAATTCTCAATCAAATGGCGAAAAAAGTAGGTAATACAAATAATAAATCATTACGTAATTATAAGTCTTCAAAGTTTAAAGAGTGGGTATTTTCTGTCGCTTTTCCGCAAAACGCACCTTTGTATTGAACGATCGTCATTTACCATGGCGCTACTCAACAGTGACGTCACTGTTGAGTAGCACTTTCTCTCTCTAACTACGAACATTCTAACCGTTGTAGCTTCATTATTTTTTGAGATATTTGAATAGGATTTTCACTATTTGGCATAGTTTTATGTCTTCGTTCTATTGAAGTAATAATTTTTTTGGAGACAACATCCCATCCTTCCATTGAATGAGATTAGCGTCCCAAGAAAACGGCCCCTCAATAGGTGGGCTTAAGCTTAGGTTAGGTAGGGACGTAAACTATGTGTTTTGCTCACATTATACGGAATTGGTTTTCTTAAATCTCTTCGTAAAGGTTGACAGCTACATGATATGGGTAAAGTTACAAAGGGTGGTAGACCAAAGGGTCCTTTCTATTTGCTAAAGCTATTTTTAGGACATTTCAAATGCCCGGTTGCGTCTCGTTTAAACATTCTTTGTTTTACTGCCCTAGGTGAGTAACGTACTATTAACTCATTAATTTGCGTACCGCACTTCACGACGTTCCGATCAACGATAATCGAACTAACATTTAGACGCTAGGTTATGCTACTAGACTCGGTGAAGTTCACTCGTTTGAAAGAAAGAAAAAAGAAAATACGTTTATTTAACAACGTTACGTTACCTACGTTACGTAAATACGTTTGCTCGGAAACGGAGAAATAAATGACGCAAAATGAAGGAAACTTATTTTAGTTCGTCTTTGTAAGCGCAATCTTTTCTGTAAGGGTGCCCATTAACGCACGCCGTGAACGCCGTCGACTGATAAACTGCGAAGATAGACGAAATTTACGCTGCGGTGTGCTCTACAACTATCCAAAGGCGTTGAGGTTTAAGCTTCCTTATCGCTTAGAAAACGGTCATGTCAAGTACTTAGTTTTCTGTGTGATTTAACATTTTCTCTTCGTTACTATTTCGTTTCAAACATCACTTCACATTGACAAATTTCAAGCTACTGTACTAAAAGAATCGTATCTTTAAATCATTTAAATGGAATTATCAATACTTTTGGCATAATTTGAGTTCAATTTTCTCACTCTTCAAGGCCTCCATGGATACCTCACATGCCGATGTGCACTGATTTTGTTTCCATCCCATACAATGTTTAGGGCCTTGGCAGACGGGTTTTCCACCGCGATACAAGTGGAAGACGAATTTATTAATTCATAATAGTCTATAAACTATCATCTGACAAAATTTCATGCGAGAGGGTATGACTGAAAAAACTAAATTATACAGTACATGTTCATGTGCTTGGCATACGGGTTTTCCACCACGATACAAGCGGAAGACGAATTTTATTCCTTAAGGTACTTGTTTAACTATCATTTAACACTAGTTTCAGTCGAGAGGAAGTGACTGTTTTTTTACGTCTTTGGGAGGTTGCTGCTCCTCAACCCACCAACGGAATCGTGGCAGACGTCCACAGTAATTTTTTATACATCTTTCTTAACCACTGTACAAGTTTTCGTGCGAGAGGTAATTACTAACGATTTTAGCGCCTGGCCCACTGTCTAACCCCTTTTGGGAAATAAGGCGTGAGTTTGTATGTATATAAGTGCAAATAACTTAAGGAATGCCATCAATTGGTTAACATACTCCGCATCAGATGTCCGAGCCTCTTACGTACGTTACAAATCAGCTAGAAGAACTCAATGAATAATACAGTATGGACCCGGTACCAGTACCATTGTATAGTTAGCAAGAAAGTTGTTGACCGCTTTTGGACCTTAACACAAAAATAATACAGATGATAACTGCTTGTACATATTTCATGAACTAAATTTTGCGAGTGTGAATTTTTGAAGAAATAACAACGGTTTGATTTATTATTCATGCAACATGAATGCAATCAGCTGAAAAATACGTGTTCTTTTAGAATTTTGGGGTAAATATTAATAAGGCACGAAAAAAGTTGTCTGCGTAGTTTTTGGGCAGAAAAAAAGGTTATTCAGATTTTGTAAAAAACTCAATGAACCGGTCGTAACGTGTAGGTAGTGCTGTGCATCGGCGACCGGATGGTTAATTTTTGGTTCGGTGGTTATACTTAGTTTATTTCTGTACTTTTGGTGACAGCACCAAAATGGGCATTCTCAAAACATGATATATTGTAGAAGTAACCCAATCAAGTAGAGGTAGTCACATTCTTAACCCTCCAATGACTCCAGCCTTCGTATTAGTGTAAAACAGGACAGATTTCCCCAGTGGCGGCGCGGGTCAGACTCGTGCGGGTAATTCCCCGAAATTATGGAATTTAGTGGATTGGCAATATTGGTGTGACGTGTTTGATGGCTTGTGTTATAACGCTCGGAATGCGTTTTCGTAATATTACCCCACATGTGTAGCGTTGGTAAATAAAACCGGTCAAGTGCAAGTCCGACTCGCGCAGCGAGGATTCCGTACTAACTCATTTCATTAAGGATATTTAATGATAAGAAAGAATAGTGCAGGTAGGATGACAACGATATAAGTAGTTTAGACACAAGGTAAGACCGCACTAGGCGACGCGACGCTACGCGACGCGACGCTACGCGACACGGCTCTAATATTCTTTGTATGTAAATGTATGAGGTAAACCGCACTACGCGACGCGACACCTAGTGCGTTCTTACCTTTATTGTAAAAAATGAAACTTAAATAAGGTTGTAGTTTAATTTTTCCTTATAAGAGTCTACAGAATTTTTGCTTGGTACCTAAAATATATACTTATTAAAAGATGTTTTTTGTTTAATGTTCGTTCATACATCGAACACCACAACAATAAAAAATCAAAAACAGTCGGAGACCTAATAGGTACAATCATACTACATACAATCATTAAATGCCTACCAGAATATTAGGTCTCCGACTGCAGAGAGAAAGTTTTTCTCAGGTTCTTTATTTTGAAACTGTTTATATACAAATAATTTATTTATAACACAAATATAGAGAATAATAAAAACAATACAACAACTTTTATTTATTTATATATGACATGTAAATACAACTTAAATCTTATACGCAAGATAATGTCAATAAAAACTTACTAACTAAATTGACACAAACATGTGTCAATTTAGTTAGTAAGTTACATACGTTATATATCTACTTGTAATCGTCTTTTCAAATTTTTCATTTTGATGTGACTATATTGAAAAAAAAAATATATATTTTTTTCTTCTGATCATACTAAGTAAATATGAAGTACATAGTCCGCCATATTGTTTTTATTGCAACGTCACATATCTTGTCGGGATGACGTAAGAATTCTTACGATACCTCACACATCTAAATCAGTTATGGCGTATTTATTAATAATGAAAACTATAGAAAAACATATTACCTAACAAAAATAAAACGAAATACAGCTAAATTAAAATCTAAATATAAAACTAAATTAAATCTAAAAAAGGCCCCCGCGGCATTGTGCCGAAGATACTGGCAGCATTTCCTCTTTGAATGGCCAAACTTATTCGTTGGCCGAGGTAGCTGTCAGCTCTTCTGTCACCTGTGGCATCGATAAGCCTCTTCGATAGGCCCTTGAAGAGGCTTAGAGTGCCAGGACCCCACGGACCGAGTGTCTCGACGCCGAAAGGGGTGAACAAGTATTCGGCGCCGAGACCGCTGTACTTGCCGATTTTAGCTTGTTCGGCCGCCTCTGCTGCGGCCGCCGCCCTCGTGGAAGTTCGGTGGAGATGCGACGGGGCTAGTGTATCTACACATGTAGCATCCCACACCAGCACCCGTCCCATACTCCACGGAATCAAGGACATCCCGTCCGGTCTCTTGCCATCGTTTCTCGACATGCCCGCAGGTTCTAAAATGGCAGGCACGTTCGCCGATGCAAGAGACCGGCGGATGATATCATTGAGGGCAGCATGTCTGGAGAAGCGGCCGGCGCTTCTCTGGCAGGAAAGTCCGTGATGTCCTAGCTGGTCCACGTCGCTTCCGCAGGGGCATCGGTGTGGGGCACAGACCGGGACCCCGAGGCGAAGGCAAACTGCAAAGCGGAGTGTGTTGGGATCTAAAAATGTTCCAGTACTAGACGATGGGTGAGCATGGAGCCAGTAACCAGCTTCCCTTGTACCAGCTGCTAGCAGTCTGGCTCTTTCCACGGTACTAGACTGGCCGAGTAAAGAATTGACGGTCAATTTACAAGATATGTCGTCCCAGCATCTCTGAGATTTTGGATGTTCTGGAGAATTTTGACCAGGGCAAGCAATTAACCAAGCATTTTTCCCGTCCTCCAAGCCCGAAGTCTCATAGCGTGTCGGAAGGATTTTACCTACGAATGGCGTTGAAAAGTTCTGGGGAACAAAGAATCTCACATATTTACATACATATATGAACCCTGAAAACATTAGGTACGCTCCTTTTTCTGGGCAGTCGTGTAAAGCAAGAAATACCTCAGAAACATTGTATAAATTTATTTTGATCTACGTAAGTTCAATTACTGTACACATGTCACATACTTGAAATAAATGATTCTCTCAGTACACATAAAAAACAAAAACCTCAAAATATAAAAACTCGAGCTCTTTCTTTTCAACCTAAATACTAAAGTAGAAAGAAGTTTATTATTGTTAAAAGTTTTTACAAAACGCATTCAATTTATATGACCCCCCTAATCCCCCTTTAGTACTGTTTACCAACGAAAACAAAGGAAAACTTTGACATCTCAAAGTAAAAATGTCATCGAAAAGTTTCACTTCGCGTCTCTGCGCCGAACTGTGGAAGAAAAATGAAGAATGTTGAACGTTTCAAACTCTCAAATAGTTTGCTTGTAATAAGTATTGAATATACCGGCAAAATAGTGCTTTGATTGAAAGCCAAGGAGTATGATTTTCACATAAAGGTCCTAATTTTCGACATCTTAACGCCTAATTATTGACAACTATTGATCACCTCTGTCATTATGAATTGAGCTTGGAAGTGTCACGTATTGGGTTAATTTAGAGCACTGGAAGAAATGCCTTACAAGGCGAAAATTAAATCGGTGGTTAAATTGCGAAAAAGAGAATTGTTGCTTATTTCCTGCGTTAGCGGGCCGAAATTGCGAACGAATGAAAGACCAAGTTCTTACAAAACCTCAATTATAATGAGACTGATGCATTTTCAGCCTGTAATTGCCCACTGATGAGCTGTCTTCTAGTACGCCACTTGTCACGGTCCCTTGCTAGTCTCATTCAGGAGTAACCCGCGGTCTTTTTAATGTCGTCAACCTATCCAGCCGGTGGACGACCGTCGCTTCCTTTACCTGTATGTGGCCACCAATCTGTCAGCATTTTTGTCCACCAGCCATCGCTCTGTTTGGCAATATGTCCTGCCCAAATAAACTTGAGATTTGAAATTAGTTTTCCGACATCGTGCACTTTAGTGCGACTTCGGATTTCATCATTAGTCACTCGGTCTTGTAGCCTAATGCTGAGCATGGCGCGCTCCATGGCTCTCTGTGCTATCCGTACTTCATGCACAGCCTCATTTGGAGTACCTGTGTACAATGTATTTATTGTATGTATTGCTTTATTATACATAAAACACAACAAAGGGAAAAATACAACGGATAAATGAAGTACAATGGCGAGCGTATCCCTTTAAGGGATCTCTTTCAGCTAACCTTTGAGCAAAACCCTTGAACAATGTATTCATACTAAAATGTAAACGGTACCTAATTTTTTATTGCAAATCGAGACCACATTGTAATCTTTTGCTTTTAATCACTCTAAATGTACGCCCTTAAGGCGCAGGGGTGGGCAAGGCATTCTCCATACAAACTCTGTGCACATTTTATTCGTAAGTTTTGACGTAACTAACGAATGTAATATTTTTTTTAAAATGTAAATATTAGATAATGCGAAGAAAGTGATGTGGAGATTTTCAAATATTTCAAAAAAATGACTAATGAAATTTTTAAAAAATAATATCAATGAAAAAAAATTACATCACGAAATAGCTAACAGAAAAATAAGCATACTGACCAAAAATCATAACTTTAATGCAAACACAAACGAAGAAAATCCTGCACAAAGTTTGTATGGAGAAGAGCTTGCCCTACCGCTCCTCTTAATATAAAGCGGTAGTCCTTTACAACTTATATCCGATCCAACAATCACTTGCGCAATACTACATTGGCAAAATCTAGATATTAAATATTTTATTCTACGAATTGCGCTTTAAATGATAATTTTTCTCTCTTGTTACATAATAATTGTATATCTTAATTAGTAGCTTAGCCCAAAAACTGTCTATTACCGAGGTAGCGTGATAGCTAACAATTTATCTAAAACCGATAAGCCAATATATCCCACTCAAACAATTCCGAATCTTATGCCGCAGTATTAAAGCTGTAACCCCAGTGAGCGCTACTTGATTTAATTAAGGATTATTTAGCAGTAGTCGACGTCAAAGATATGTATACGTTGTTTTCCTTATTACAAAGGCGTAAAGCCTAGAACTGTAAACATATTTTTAACGTTGTAGCAGGGAATATTCTAACATTAATGAATATTGGTGTTCTATGTCCTTAAGTGTGTATGGAGGCTAGTTATTGGGTGTATTTTGATATAACTTGGTTGGTTTTAAAAGTAGACCTTAATAGGTGGCAATAGTGTAGTTATTGCATTGTATATATTTAAATTTGCTACAAATTTGGATATGCTAATACACTTGGCTCGAAAGCTCTGCATGGCATCTGTTTTCTGTGTCATAGGAAGAAAATGCAGCAAGAATATTAAACTAACTTTTCGTTGTTGCAAAATGTATGCTAATCTCAGAATCTGATAGACAAAAGGAAGCTAGACTCCAATATAATAAGTGGGAGTTGGGAGGCAAATATATTTATTTATTTATCGTATGGCATTTATTTCGAACCGTGAGATCTTCGAGAAGACAGTACGCTTGCCAGTTTTTGTTGCACTTTTAGAACCACCCAGGGGTCACGTGTAGGGTAGCGGTGGGTACTTTCCGTACGGACGTGGTGCAACTTCGACCCCCCTTTGTCAAGTGAGTGGGCAACTTGACTATTAGAAGTTTTCAAGCCGCCCGAAGGCCTCCAACTTGGCTTAACGACTGCTGCCATAGACAGCAGCCGGGATCAACGGCTTAACGTGCCTTCCAAAGCACGGGAGCGCTCAGTTAGTAACCACTCAAAGCGGTCACCCATCCATGTACTGACCGCGGCCCACGTTGCTTAACTTTGAATAACGCTTGCGGCACGCAGGCGCCGCTGGGCCACGAGCGCTCCTTAAGGTGACGTGAGCTTAGAGAACAGAGTTTTTGAAGCCTTTTAACGCGTTTGTAGATGAAGATATGGTTTTCAAAAAATATGCACAACAATTTTGAGACCTTTCTGTAGTACAAACATCGATTCAAAACATGATTACGCAACTTTCGCTGAATAAAAAAAAATCGCGAACTTGCGTCTAAACCACACCTTTAAATAGTTATAACTATTTTTGCACATTAGCTATCAACATGAAAATTATATCAATAAATGCGTAATGTTCTACTTCATGGAACTCATCGATTACTTTTTCTTAACTAAAATAAATAAATAAAAATGTAGTAAGATAATACTCATTTCTGCAAACTCGTTCGTACGCGACCGGCGCGGCCGCCCGTCCAGTGCTCAGCGAGCTGCATTCGAGGTAGGATCTGTGCGGCGCGTCAATTCAACGTCACTTGACATTTCAATATTAGAAATGGGTAATTAATAAAAGGAAACCTGCTAGACTTCGTCATCTCGAGATTGTGGGTGCCAATAGAAGGAAAACTGCACAAACTATGGTAAGTGTAATGCAATATCGTATTATAGTGGGTAAAGGTATATCAAACCTTCTTATTGGAACGCTTTGACGCTGCCAAACTAACACAGTCTATGAATAACAGTAGGACAATACTCGTGACACAACGTACTCGTACAACGTAATACATTTTTTTACTAACGGTGGTATTTATTTTGGCGTGTACGGACAGACAAATAGACACAGTGGACTTTCTTTATATAATACTAGCTTTAGCCCCGCGGCTTCGCTCGCGTATTAAGTGTAAGTTTCGCAATAATTGTTGAATTGTTACACCGGTTTACTACTACTTATATTGATCATCTGATATGTGATAGAGCTACTCCTGAAAATACTGAAAACATATTTCAGGCTCCTGAAAACGACGGCATCTTGGGTGAAATTTTGATAATCTGATATGTGATAGAGCTACTCCTGAAACGGACTGAAAATATGTCCCAGGTGTCTGAAAACGGCGGCGTCTTGGGTGAAATTTCGATCATATGATATGATCTATGTGATAGAGCTACTCCTGAAACGGCCTGAAATAACATTTCAGCCTGCTAAAACGCTTCTAAGGCACTGAAATTCTTTCCAATGGTGCTTATCTCTGTCACTCTCTTATTTCTCGAATGTTCCGAGTATAGCTACCTCTTTTTACTACTTCTATCTCTGTCACTCTCATTTCGAATGTTCCGAGTATAGATATCTCTTTCTACTACTGCTATCGCTCTCACTCTCTTCTCGAATGTTTCGAGTATAGCTATCAGTCTCTACTACTACTATCTCTGTCACTCTCTTCTCGAATGTTCCGAGTATAGCTATCTCTCTCACTCTCTTCTCGAATGTTTCGAGTATAGCTATCTCTCTCTACTACTGCTATCTCTCTCACCCTCTTCTCGAATGTTTCGTATGTTTTGTATAGCTATATCGTTCTACTACTGCTATCTCTGTCCTGCTGTATCCTGCTGGAAATTTCGCCATATACTGATATCAGATATAAGGGATCCTGAAACCGCCTGAAAACGGGTTTTCAAGCTATAGGCATAGGTACCGAAGGTTCTAGAATGTTCGCGATCGAAGTTTCTAGAAAAAAGAAGAAGAAGAAGTCTAGAAAGTCTGTATGGAGTCTTCATCTTCACCCTTCGAGCATGTTCTAGAAGGATTTCGAACGCCCCGGAAAGTTCTGGAAAATATGACGGTCTCGCTCTAACAATGCTGTCCATGTCGCACTGTTCGAGGGCATTAGCATTATTGGAATGTACTACACATACAGTCTATCCCTTTCACACTTATCGTCTGTCTCTTTTACTCCTATTGAAAATTTAAAATTTACCCCATTTTTACCACCCACTTCCACCCACCGCGTTTACAGAATTTACAGCGCACTTGACACACCGTTTACAGATTTTGGACAAACATACAGGGTACGAGAAAAAGATCATTTTTGATAAACTTTTTTTTTGATGCCAATCGATCCAATTCCTATCCACGACCCAAAGTTTGTATGGGACCAAAAAAAATCCGACAAGAAAAGCGGCAAATCGAGGAAAACGCCTATTTCAAAATCAAAATCGAAGGAAGTTCTTCTAAGACCATTTTCACGTAGCCGGACGGGATCTGGTATAAAAAATATCCACCCTGTATATCTAGGGTGACCCGCCTCGTGGCTCATATTGAATTATGACAAGTACAATACTTATTAATAAATAGATTATATTTTTCTATGTGTGGATATTTTAATTTCACAAGACTTTTATTGTAATAAATTATGCAAAAACAATATTGAGACATACTTCGCAAGGAACAATAACTTCGTTTTGTTTTTCAAGTAGATGATCAAACACACATGTAAATCAACTCAATTTGACAATTATATCATAACATAAGGGTGAATAAAATAAAAAAGTCTATTTTATTACAATCCACGATGTGTTGTCATTGTGTCAAAATATTTAATTACGGTGTATGAAAGTAGATAAGTAAAAATGACGAGTTGCCATTCGCATTGTTTCGATTATACTGAACTATTGACATATACATCAGAATAATGGCGCCGTCTTGACAATGGTCATTAGGTATATTTATGGTTTACCCGTTCAGTTGTAGTGACTAAGAGTTGTACTACTGGCTATACACTATACTGTGACATGTCGGTATCGGCAGCGAGCCCGGTGGCAAGCGGCTAACCCCGCGCCTGCTCCCCTCAAGCCACGCACCTCACCCCCTCGAAAGCAGCTAAGCGCTGAGCTCACGTCGCCTTAATAAGCGATAAGCTAATAAATGATAAGCGTATAGTCGAGTGAAAATGACAAGGTTTCTTAATGCCAAATCGGTGAAAAACAAGCGTACGGCTCGGCTGATAGTAAGCGGTCCCTGGAGGGTTTCAGGGGCTCCAGAGAGTGTACTGTGTCAGTTGTGTCACGCGCGTTTATTCCGGTAACTCCTAGCAAATTTCACGACGTTCCGATCAACAATATTGGTGGTATTATCGAAAAAACATGTATACATACATATACCAGCGACCGATTGATTTATAGCAGACCCGGAGAAGAATCGCTCGCATCGCTCGATCGTGCAAAAATTATTCTGGTTTGGATCAATCCAACCTTCAAACAATACCTACGAGTCACAGAATAGACCTCTAGCAAAATTCAACGACTCGAAAACTATTTACCTATAAATATTGCCAATATCGGGTAAACCCCTAAGGAAGCTGTAATTGTATCGTATAAAACGATAACTTTGCCAACTTTATAGACTCTCTCTTTACGATACTTCGGCTTCGAGAAAAATCACCATTGTAAACAGAACTTTACCTGGTTGAGTTAATACTTAGATTCCTTTATCCGGAAACCGTCAGGTACTAGACAGGCATTAGGTATGCATAGTCACTGATAGAACATCTCGGGAAAGTTACGATGGTCCCTTCGGTGACGTCATCAAGGGGTTAATGAACTTGACGAGTATGGTGTGAAAAAAAAGAAAAACGAATATTTTCGCACGTGACTAGTGTCAAGTTATATGTATGGGGTAAAATCAAAAGTAGATTTCATACTAAGGTATACAATACAAATAATTACGCTTAATAATTAGGTATTTATGAGCCTCGAATGTCCTACTGCTGGGCATCTATGCCTCCCTTTATTACACACCTCAAAAAATAACAGAATACAAATCATAAAGTTTAAACAAAGGTAAAGAACAGGTGGTTTTATCGCTAAAGAGCGACCTCTTCCAGACAACCTTTGGCGTGACATCTAGACGTGATATGACAATACAATACAAATAAATACTCTTTATTGCATAACCTCAACCTCAATAATACAGTACAGTATATAATGACAACGAGTAGAGGCACACAACAGGCGGTCTTATCGCTAAAAAGCGATCTGTTCTTCCATGACGCGACAGAACAATTCACGTTCATTTGATGCTTTCTGACGTGACGGTTCATGCAGTCTCAATCGTCATATTACTTCAAGTATGACACTGACGCATCCTCTTATCCATCCATTGCATATTATAGAGTTAATATTACAACCACATAATCTAATTGTTAAAAAGGGGAATTATCACAAAGAATTAGGCAAGGTCTTTAGGCCATTGTGCTCACACACCTTAATTGCGAAGTCCAGGGTTCATGCCGCCGGCACACACACTGACTCACACGTGTGGCAATATTTTAGGTAGGTGAGTTCACAGGCAGGAGTGACATACGCCTTATTCGAATGCGAGCCAAGGTTTAACTGTCTGTCATCTGTCATTGGACGCGCGATGCGCCTGGAGTTACCCCCTCCTGGAAATGAGGCATTTAAATTGTTTACTGAACACTAATAGTCGTATGTTTGTAATAGAAACTCTATACATTAGTGTGAACGCACAGTATCCAATGGAACATGAACATCTAACTGTTTGGAAGTTTAGTTGAATTTAGTCCTCGCGAAGGGTACGGGCGGCCAAATTCTCGAAAACTGATAAAATGATTATGTGAAAGGATTTGGCGATTATGGGCATCAATAAGATATGAGAGATGAAACGATGATAGTTGACGAATGCCTGATATATGTGGTGGAATGGACTATGTACCGTTACTTAAACTTTTTTAGGTTATTGAATATGGTGGTGATGAGTTTGCAGAACGAGGTTATAGTAGTTTCTTTATGAATGAGGTCCTGCAAGTAGTATGGTTCTATACTGAGATTATGAAAGATGATTTCGTGGTCAAATCTCGGATTGATGAATTTTGGGCAGTGTTTTATGAGGTGGTCATGGATTGTGAGGTGCTTCCATCACACGGGCACTGGTCATCGGCGGTAATTATAAAACAGAATAAGTATGACTTATGGTAGTCATGTCCGGTGAGAATACTGTAAAGTAATCGTACTGTGTCATAGCATAACGTCAGATAAATATGAATTCGGCGTAAAGCTGACGCACAGACAACACCCTATAAAAAGCAGCCAGCACTGTGACACTGATTATTTTGCCGTCGCTACGTCTGGCGCATCAATAGACGCGTTGTGTGCTCATTTCGCGAGGGGCGTGTGTGGTTTTCTACAGTTTCTTCAACAGTGTGAAACGTGTGGTGCAAGTTTATGCTAAAATTCAAGACAAGTCAAACGAAGCATAGTAATATCTAGTAAATAATTATCCTTGTAATCCTACTAACAAATGCGAAAGGTAAATTAAATTAAATATTCATTTATTTCGAACCACACAGTCCATATTAACATTATCAAGTACAATTACAAACAAATTTGTCAATTAAATTATAATAATACATTACAGTTACATTTTAAACTATATTATTTTCATCAAAATTAATTTCAATCAAATTATTACTATTTTATTAATTAAAATTTACATGAGTACCATACACTTTTGTGTGTCAACGTGTACGGAGTTCCAGTGCTTCACGAGTTCACGACAGGGCACTCCAAACTATCAATGATGGTATTCAAGAGGCTGTTGGTACTGTCTCGCACGCGGCGCATCACGGAGGCAACTCGTTTGCGTAAAGCTGTTTGGATGTTTGTTACTCAATTACGCAAAAATAGCTGAAAGGATTATGATGAGACTTGGTATACGAGTGTATAGCCTGGATTAACATATAAAATACTTTTTATCCCGTAAATTATCCCTCGAACGGATGAAATAGGTAGTGGGAGTTTACGCGGACGAAATCGTGGGCAAAAGCTAGTTACCTAAATAATTGTAATTGAATTGGTCTGAATAAACAAATAAACAAAAACACTCGTAGAAACATATTTTTATAAAGTTATGCAAAAATCTGTTGTATGACCTACTTTAAGATGGGTTTGTTTTAAAAACTGAGTTTAAACGTAGAACACAGAGTGAAAAGCATCAGGTAACCCCTTACTTTCCGCGCCTCGGCAATTATTGCCGATCCTTATTATAATGTACTATTGATCTTAGGTACTTAAGGCGATATATTGATTGAAGGAGACGCGCCTATGTTTTTCGTTTACGACAAAACGGGATGCAACACTCTCCGGGAATGGCTTTTTTAGACAAATCTCGATAAATATCTGACTGTGTGCAGATTTATTAAATTTCCTCTTGTCAGTACCTAGATGAGGTAAAATACCATCATATTAACTTAATCGTGTCTTTTAATAATGCGTTGTTTCAGTAGGTTGAGTAAAAAAGGAAAATATAGACTCCTCTTTGGATTTCTTTTCTATCGAGAAAATTTTAAGCAATTATGTTTCGGCTATTGTCAGTACCACATTCATATAGTCAATAATTATATATCTGAAAATCAGTCCCTATTGTTTCCTCGTATGGGCAGAACAGCGTTTCAAAGTTTCTAAAATTCTCAGTGTAGGGCCTTCCTTCAGCCTGCCTCAGTGTAAAGTGTGTGTGTGTGATACCAGACCAAAAAAGTCATAGGTAGAATTCGTTTTGCTCACTTCCACTGCTATTCCAATGGTTCAGAAAGGGAGTAAACCGCTGTAGCTTATAACCTGGACGCTGCACGCCTATGATCCTTTCCCTGTCCTCGCCTCGCAACATGCTGGAATGAAGCTCTGCATTTACCTGATGACAGAACAGAGATGTCTTGTATACTAACAGCCTTAGTAATAGTTGCGCGAGGTAACTAAGGCGTATTATAACGAACGAATATTTGTAATATACCGAGTCTAAGTTAACCAAAATGTTCAATTTTTGATATAACTTGCCGAACTAGACCTCATGTCGGTAAGTTGAACTTGAACATGAACATGAACATAGGAACCGCACCCAGCCAGGAGCAAGCCTGACCCGGACAAGCCGGATGTGAGTGAGGATCAAACCCCCGGCACATCGCTAAGGCATTACGCGGGTATGCTAAACGCCCCAACGATGCGCCAAAAACCTGGTCCTCTCCCATATACCAGGGGGCACAAGATTGTTAGGAGTGACACGCTCTGGGATGGGAAGGGACGACCGACGAGTCGCAACCAATCGGCCACAATCGACCGGCTGTGCAGCCTTTAGCCAATATTAGAATCGAGGAGGGGGAGGATATTACGTCGGTGGATGAGCGTTGGTGAGATGCTGCACGTTGCTTCGTATGAAGTCTTCTTCCTTTTAGAGTGATTCTTCTCGGGATCTCTGCGTGTTCCACTGATTCGCGGTAATTGTCGCTGGATATCTACATTTCGAATTTTTAACCTAGACCTCATGTAGTTATATCAAAAATTGACATTTGGTCTAATCTTCTACTTGTATCATGTGTAGGTAAGGTTGTCTACAAATTTATTTATTTTTAAATATTTTACTTTCCTCGTATTCGAAATGAAAAGCAGAGTGTTTAACTCGGGTGAAACCACCCATTTCAACCTCGAGCTATTGATGGCGGCAGAAATGGGTGACTTTCAACCCTTGGTTAACAATCTACTATTGACCCCGGGACGATTTGCTTTCAAGCAGAGACACTGGGACACCAGCAGAGACACTGGGACACCAGCCTTCAATCCCGGACAAGTCCCGGCGTTCCGGGACATATGGCAACCCTATTCTAATACGATAAAAGCCGCTTCTGTTATATCTCTGGCCGAGATAATTCCATTACGGCACTGGAAAACCTCATAGAGGTAATTTTTTACTGGGAATGACATAAGTAGCTAAGCGCTCATTGTTTAATTAAATGTAACAAAAGGTGTAAGATTGTCCACAAATATTTATTTATTACTAGTTATTTCCCGCGACTTCGTCCGCGTGGAACACGTCTATCGCGATATATTTAAGTAATTGCTATTTACTTATATCAGGCGCTTACCTAGTCATTGCTCTTTTTTACAACCTTCCACCCCCTTAAGGAATGATTTCCGGGATAAAAAGTATCCTATGTCCTTCCCCGGGACTCAATCTATACCAAATTTCATGTAAATCGGTTCAGCGATTTAAGCGTGAAGAGGTAACAGGCAGAGAGACAGACAGACAGACACACTTTCGCATTTATAATATTAGTATGAATTATTTATTTATGTTTTTCGATCCGATAAACTGATAAAATTTCACGTAAGTACAGAGGTCTACTATGCGTGAACGTGAGCTAAGGCTACCATTACGCATACCTAATAGGGGAATTCAGGCGTCTCATGTAAAAAAGTTTGTACGCTATGGTTTGTAAGGTAATAATTCAAGTACTCTGAGTAAATGACTATTCATAGTACCACATGCCTTATGACTAAGTCTAATTACGTCGTATATTTTTAATGAAACATTTTTTTTTTTTCTCTTTATTTTGGCACAAACAGTCATTACAAAGAAAATACAATTAATGTATTAACATTACATATAATTAGAGCATACAATACCGGACCATACTCAATACCGGGATTGAGTTTCGGTATTCAAATCTCAATCCCGGGATTTCGGTATTAATACCGATGTTTCGGTATTTTGGTGTTTTTCATTAAAAATCTTTGTTTTTTTGATAATTCGTTTAATAACCAACAATAATACTTCCAATTAAATTAAAATAGTTATTTGGCTGCATTGCTCACATAATAGAAATAATCACAGCAAAAATAAACCTAAAATATTTTAAGTAGCTACTAATTAAAGCAAAATAAAGTAGGGAATCGCTTAATTTACACTCACACATCACCATAACTTCAAAAACATCCGCCGAACCATTGTACGACGTGCTAGTCTAACCATTTTATATTATTTAAACTTTTCTACAGTCAAGATTTGAATAGCTATTGTCAAACGAAATAGAACAGAAAATTGTAATGACGGATATCACTGGAAAAAATATGTCTTGATTAATACACTCGATTTGCAAGGAAAAATGTGATTTCATTCATTATAACGGAAACTCAATACTTAAAGGCCTAAGGAGAGTCAACAGAGGCCGAACATGGTCCTTCGAACGGGATTCCAGCAAAAGAAACCATTAAGAAACTGGCAGAAATTCACCTGAAATCAAACTTATGGTCTCGCTGCTCGGGACAATTATCATGTTGCCAGACCATCTAACGGGGCTGGTCTGCAAACGGATCCGCGAGCGGTTCCGTAGGGGCGCCCGGTAGCAGCAGCCATATCTTCTGTTTTGAACGGAAGAAGGGCAGGTGAACTGATGAAAACAGCGGACGCTATCAAGTGAAAATGTAGAAACAAAAGTGGACCTGTAAACATCGACAGTTTCGAAGCTCAGGGCAAATCAAGCAGCAGATTCGACGAGCGAGTCGTATCGTAACTGCAGCGGGTCACGGGTTGGCCCGCAGGGTGCTCTGCGGCACGAGCTTTCATCAACTTCGAAAAGAAGGAAGGGCAGGTCCACGGGAGGTATTTGGTACGTACGGGTGGATAGCCCGACGCACTGCAGCCGTCTGATGCGAACTAGCACTACAAATAGCCTTAAAATGGCGAAATACAATATTAAACAAGTAATTTCACTCGATATTAACTGCGATTGTTCATTTTATCGAAAATAAACTACGTGTTTCAATTTTATGAATTTTAAAAGAACAAAAATTACTGAATTCCGGTATTTCGGTATTAGTCCTTGGAATACCGGTATTGAAATACCGAGAAAATCATGTCGGTATTACCGAGATTTCGGGATCCCGGGATCCCGGTTGCATGCCCTACATATAATGTGGACCAAAACAGTGCCGAATGATTTGTTAGATTATAGTAATTTAAATGTTGGAACGGACCTAAATTATAAAATAATGATAAAAAATAACATGTTTTGGTGGAACTGTGAGTCAGAGACACGATATCTCGCATATATGATGGCATACATATACACACGTATCACTGTCGATGTACAGTCAACGGCACAGACACAGCTACGCCCTCGCACCCCATCCCATTGTAATAAGGTGCAAAAATGCAAGTGCATCCCCGACGCCGACTGCACAGTTCCATTACAATAACTTAAGTTTAAACCTACCTACCTAATAACAAAAGAAGAAAGAAAGTTTTTGATAGGTACATAGTTACATATGAGTGTTAACAGAAACAAATTTAATATTAACGCATGCAGTTGTAATTTGACATTAAAAGAGTATTATTATTGTTATTGCACACAAGTTTCATTGGTCGTAATTGGAGAACTTGTTATGAGTTTTATTTTTTAGTCCCCTAAGAGTAGTATTGAAGATATCTATATCGTTAAATTCTTTATTGTAAAGATTCATAGTGCGAGGAACGAAACTGTTCCTGGTGTAGTTTTTTCGGAGGATGGGCGGTACGAACATATGCAAATCACGATTGGGGCGAGCTGGTAGTCTAGCTTTGGTGATAAAATTTATTTTTGAGAGTAATGAGGGGCAATCTACTTCGTTATTGCGAATTTTATAAAGGTAAGATATATCAAATTGCTTGCGCCGGTTTACTAAAGTGGTAAGTTTAAAGTGTGTAAGAGATTGGTTGTAATTTACATTACGGCGATTACATCGAAAGTTTAATATTTTAACAAATTTTCTTTGGACTTTTTCAACACGATCGATATGATGTTTATAAGATGGACTCCAAATTACACATCCGAAGTCAAGAATAGATCGGACGAATGCAAAATATAGGATTTTAAGAGTAGTAATTTTCCTGAATGGTTTGGTAATTCTATTTATAAATCCGAGACTTCTAAAGGCACGCTTTATTATACTGTCAATATGTAATGTAAAGGACAACTTATCGTCTAAGATTATTCCTAAGTCCCGAATATTTTTAACACGGTTGAGCGGGTTATTGCAAAGGTTGTAATTGTGCTGAATAGGAGATATTTTTCTAGTATATGATATAACATTGCATTTATCTGCATTCAGAAATAATTGATTAGTAGAACAGTATGATGATAATGCTTCCAAATCAGATTGTAATTTGTGGCAGTCGTCGATACAGTTGATGGTTCTGGTCTGCATATAATAAATATTGACTGTTCTTAAAAATATCGCCTATGTCATTAATATAAAGTGAAAACAGCACTGGCCCGAGGTGGGATCCTTGGGGTACACCGGATGGGACTTTAAGATAATTTGAGCAGTAACCCTTGATACAAACAGCTTGGCTGCGATTTCGGATGTATGATTCGATCCATCTTAATAGACTGCCGTGCACACCGAGTCCATAAAGCTTCGTAATCAAGATATCGTGGCTTATTTTGTCAAAAGCCTTGGAGAAATCGGTGTACACGACGTCTACCTGGCCGTTTTTGTCCATGATACGAAGAAGATAATCAGTAAAGGTAAGTAAATTAGTTTCTACACTACGAGATCTTATAAAGCCATGTTGATTTTCCGTTATGTGATGACGAACAGCATATGAAATTTGTTGGCTGACCATTTTTTCCAGTAATTTACCAAAGATACATAGTTTGGAAATAGGTCTGTATTGTGTAATAAATTCTTTTTGTGCATTCTTTGGTATTGGTGTAATCAGAGCCTTTTTCCAAATACCAGGGAAGACACCCGTCTTTATAGATAGTTTGAAAATAATAGATATGGGTTGTAGAAGCTCGGCGGCACACCTGGAAACCAACACTGGGTGGATACCATCTGGACCTGCCCCCTTGTTAATATTGACATTCCGAAGTTCTTTTAGAATCATATCATCAGTAATTATTACAGTACTGATGTCTATTTTAGAACCAGAAGACGAGTTAGAAAAGTCAAAGTTATTGCCACTAGCGGCGGAAGGTGTCACAAAAACAGATTGAAAATGTTTATTAAATATGTCGCATATTTCATTTCCATCGGTTATAGTTTTATCGCCATAAATCATTTTATGGGGATAATCACCCGTGGATTTTTTTGATTTTACGTATGACCAGAAATGTTTAGGGTGCTCGGCAATTCTTAGTTCCGCCTTTGTGTTAAAAGACAAGTAACAATCATGTTCCATTTTTTTTAGCCTTGATCTAAGTTTTGAGAAAATGTAATAGTCTTTAAGGTTGCCGTAGGTTTTCCACTTTTTGTGATACTTGCGTTTTTCATTACTCAACTTTATAATGAAACATGCACCCTTATTTACCTGGTAACAAAGGTTTAATATCGTATCGACTTGAGCCCGAACCAGCAATAACAACGATGAAGTGCTCGCAATAAATCTGTGTTGCTCTGCAGGAAGGCTGATATTGTACCGAGATGGATTTTACCAGGAGTTACCAGGGTTATAACGTGTGATTATGTTTCGGGTGTGTTGTTAATAAATATATACTGTGGCCGTTCCGGACGACTCTTAACTTATGCTTACATTTAGTCATGCCAGTTTCAAAAATGGGGTAGGCAGCACTTATATGATGTTTAATCTTTTATCTACATCCGTATAATAAATCCTCTAAAATGCATTCAGCGCGGCAATGACCAGCATTACAACAATCAATGTATTTATGAATACTTTCTTATCTGTTTCTACCACAGATGACCAGCAGACAATGACCAGCATTACAACAATTACGATTTATGAATATTTTATTATCTGTGGTGTACATTTTATTATCAGTGGTAACATGAAATCTCTACCGGCTTTCATGTTGTTTTTCACTGTGACAAGGTACGAAATGTCCCAGTTATCAAAATGGTTGACTGTACATAAGTTTTTATTTAAATTTTACGGAACGTTGTAAACTCGACTTTTTTTTAAATTTTGATAAAATCGTGTTTTTTCTACTCAGTAGCTCTAGTATAAGTTTTTTCGAAACATTAACTAATTCGAACGCGTTTGCGTTTTGTCTCAAAATGTATGAAAGTGGTATGAAAACGTGAACAACGCCTCTGGTGGTCACTAGTGGAAACTAAAACAGCAAGTATAACATTTGTTGCTAACCGATGAACGCGCGTATTTCAAACTCGGCGAGAGCGTTTTCATACATTTTGAGTTCGAATTAGTTAATGTTTCGAAAAAACTTATACTAGAGCTACACAATCGAAAGCACTTTCGAATCATATAGGGGAAAAAAAGTGTCCCAAGATTTTTTTATTCCATTCCGTTACCGTTCTCATACTAAGCTTGTAATGCTTGTAGGTGCCTATGGTGGAAACGGAATGGAAAATCTGGAAATTGTATGAAAAATTTGGGACACTTTTTTTGTCCTAACTATTAGGTTCGAAAGTGCTTTCGATTCTGAGTAGAAAAAACCCGATTTTATCCAAATTAAAAAAAAGTCGAGTGTAAAACTTTCCGTAAAATGGCCCGTCTTCCAGATTGAAATTCGCGTACCTTACCCCTTGGCTACAGTGGTTCTGGTAATGATGACAAAGTATTTGGTATATAATAAATAGTACCATCAAATCAGAAACGCCGCTGAAGATAAAGTTAACGTAAATCCTTAACGCTCGATTAACGTAGACCTATAAAGAATAATGCTTAGTTATCCAGCCGTTAGTTTTTATGGGTGCGCGTTAAAATTCTGTCGGAAGTAATGACCCTTGTAAGTTGACACTGAATGTAATGTGAAAATTCGTGCACGACCTTTTACACTTGGTCAGGAACTTTTTGGGCATTTCTCGGAGCGTTTCAACTGCCGCATTCTTGAAGACATCACTGCAGAGATGGAGACCATTTCCGGCTGTAGTAGGTATAGCAGGCGGGGAGGGTTATCTTCTTTTTCAAAATGGACCACGAAAATCTAAGGGCATCGTAAATAATAAGCCCACCGAAGTGACGCCTGTTGAAACGCTCTGAGAAATGTCATTTCATTAATGATGAATCATAGATGGTTTCAGATAATTCACAATATTTATACAATATTTTAACACCATCCGAAGAAAAAATATTAAGTAGTAATGGTTTTAAGCTAAGCCGCGGAGAGACGGGCAGACGAAAACTATAACGACTCCTGTTAGCCTAATAATGATCTTTACATTATTATGATACTAATTAAATGCTAATAAATACAAGGCACTCCTACTATTTCTCGGTTGTCCGAAGTCATGAATACAGTCGTTGGTTTGAACTCAAATTGACAATATATGTAAGAAACTGAATCAATTCTCATACGCCCTATACAATCTAAGAAAAGTTGTAAATGAGTCAGTGGTTTTAACAGCCTATCACGCTTACGTAACGTCGACTCTAAGGTACGGTATTATTTTCTGGGCAAACTCAGTCGAAAGAGAAATGGCGTTTAAAGCACAAAAAAGATGTGTTAGATCTTTATGTGGCATTCGTCAACTTGAGTCTTGTAAGTCATATTTTCAAAAATTACGTATATTGACACTTCCATGCTTGTATGTATTTGAAATTGTAATGTTTGTTAGATGTAATTTGCATTTATATCCCAGTTTTAGGAGTACACGTCTCAGGAATAAAGTAGGCGGGATGTCTTCCAAAACAGCTCTATTTAGAAAAAGTGTACTGGGAATGGCCCCTAAAATTTATAACAAAGTGCCAAAAGATATTATAAATTTAGATAGTATGATAGATTTTAAGAAGAAGCTATTTGATATTCTCGTAAAAAAAGCATACTATACTGTTAACGAATTTTTTTTGACTGCGATTAATGGAACTCGGCACAAGCCTGGCTCCATTAAGGGCTCCATAAGATTTGTATGCCTAACGGCCCAACATGGTTTTTCAATATTACCTACTCTTAGACCTCTGTAACATACCTGTGTTGAACAAATAAATATATGATTGATTGATTGATTGATTGATTGATTATTTCCGACTAGGGCGCTGACGGTGGGTGAGTGGGTTGACGGTCACCGAGGAATGGTAGGGTACCAATGATCGGTTGGCGATTATTACGTTGGTGGCAGCTGAACATTACAGACGCCCATAAAATATGTCTAGTGATATACTCTAAGTACTTGTAAAAATAGCATAATACTGGCTAAAATAAATCTGTAATAATTAAATCACCGAGTTTTCACTGCTACGTACTAAATCCCTTCACCTGTTGACTACATAATCCTGAAAACCAATGGCATCTGCAGCATTAGATTTTTTTTTATAGTGAGTGTTATTTCTATATATTAAATATTAGACACCTCCATGATCATTTTTCTCCAGTAAATGGCTTGTCGATTCTCCACACGACTTCATGATTGAATTGACGGATGACTTGGCGCACTTCTCGCGAAATTTGCTCCTTGACAAATTGAGGACGCCATATATTATGGGGATGACGCTAACCCGAGTGCCTATGAATGGTAGGGACCTTTTGTGTCTATTTAGAAGTGTAGGGTTCAACCTTTTCTTTATACTACGTCGGTGGTAAACAATTATAGCCGTTGATCCCGGCTGCTGTCTATATTAGCAGTAGTGCCAACTTTAACTCTCAGCTCTAATAGAGGTGTTAATTATTTAAATGAAAAGGCACTGGTTTTCTCAATGACAAAAGCTAATGAAACATCAAAAAAACTTGACATATAAACATATATAAAACCAAAGACAATAAAAAGGTAAAAAAAGTAAAAGGCTATAAAAAGTTGTGCAATCTTGCACACCGTAGCCTATGCAGGTAACCTTCGGGTATAATAATCGCTTACTTTCAGGCGGGGTGAAAGGCACAAAAATCTAAACTTTCCATACCAGCTAAAAGTCATTAAAAAACTGGTGCACTCTACCCATTCCTTCTCTTTACACTTAATTTAGGATCTTAAATATTGAATGTACTTTTCCGCCGTTCGCCGTTCATTTTCCATTCTCTTAGGCAATTTCAGAGTTGCACTTGTTCTAGAATATTACACTTTATCCCCCAATGCAGCTTGTAGGAATTACACTGGTTACTTTATAAACCGCGAATGTGAGGCTACTTACTTATATAGGCAAGGCGGGATTACTTATTTGGTATTTTTCTTCTCCCGACCGAGTTCAGTGGCGTGGCATGGGAGAGGCCTATGTCCAGCAGTGGATCATGATTTTCTACTTTACCGATATATCACTAGTTCGGATTTCCTCAGTCATCCGGTCCTATACTGATATGATATGACTGGTGATATTGGCACACTATACGGCATCTAAAAAGAAGATTCATTCAAGGGAAGCCATAGCCATAGCTCGGTACCGGTAGGTATAACCTAGTAGTAGGGCCGAAATAAAATCGACAATTAAGTATTTTTCCGTTACCCAGAGGTTGTCTGGAAGAGATAGCTCTTTAGCGATAAAACAACCTGTTGTTTTACCTCTAGTTTTAAATGTACATATTCTATAATAGTTTTATTTCTTAAAGTCTGCAATTAAAGAGTATTTGTATTATTGTCTTGTCGTCCCAAAAATTAGTTTTTCGACTTAACTGACTTTCACATTTCTGTAGACGGTAACTTGCGAGTAACTACTGAACATGATTAAGAAACTTCTTCCAGTCCGTATTTGAACTTCGTCGCGCCATTTAAAGTTACCTATCCTAACTTCGAAGATTTCCGTATAAAAGTTCACTTTAAATCTAAAATTGAATTTGAAAATAAAATTGTCAGGTACTGGGGTGCATCGGGCTCAACGCAATACTTACCTACGTCTCAAATTTCTGCAGTTCGAACTAAATATATTTCGTGATTTTATTATGGTTCGTTCACTCTGAACCGAGCATGCGAAAAAATTAAAATCAAATCGGAAACGTAAATGTCATTTGAGTTGACCTTTTTTTTATATGAACGAAAACATTGCAAATGCAACTCTGTTCCAATTGAAAATGAGTTCTTCAGAAGGATCATGGGTCTTAGAAGGATTGATTTTCTTTAGATACCTTCTGTAGCATTTGCAGCAGTGAGGAAACAAAAATATTTAAGAAAATCTTCTATCTAACGCAGAAGAACCATTTTTTTAACACATCTCATATCATTAGGTACTTTATGCTGAAAAGAAAGAATTTAAAAGCTTTATGAAAAGATAAAATATATCTGTACAGTAGGTACGTGGATTGTCATAACTCATTTCTGATTCCACTACAAAGGTGTTCGTGCTTGGCTGAAGCCCAAAAGGGTATACTCGCCGCAATGTGGCCGCCGCAAAAACCCGTGGGTAGATACCGAGTTGATAAACCTAAAACTACTACTATTCGATTTCATAAACCTATCAAAGAGTAATATAGGAGACACGCAACTAGCCGATACTGTATCCAAACTATTAAATTCATACACTCATAAAATTAAAACCAAACGGACATTATACTTTAATTCCTTAATTAATAATAATCCTAATAAGAGCAAGGCGATGTGGGCCGCCATAAACCTAGAGCTAGGGCGGGGGGTGCGCTCGCGCGTCGACTTCACCGACGTGGTGCTGGACGCGGCCGGCCGCCCCTTCGCCAACAAGCGCCAGCTGCTGGATGCGTTCAACCGCGAGTTCGTGACGGCGGCCGCCGCGTGCGGCGCGCCCGCCGCCGACCCGCGCGCCTGCCTCGCCCTCGTAGCGCGCCGGCGCCCTGCTAGTGACTCATCCATCTGGCTCACTCCGTTTACACCTGATGAGATTTACAAAATATTCTCCACTAACATAGCGCCCAAAAATAGCTCCGACATATATGGCCTGTCCGCAAACCTCTTAAAGTACGCCAGCCCTGCGATCTGCTACGTCCTGGCCCACCTGTTTAACAGCTGCATGAGATCCGGCAAATTCCCAGAATGTCTAAAACGAGTTAAAATTAGCCCCCTGTATAAGGGGAAGGGTAAGAAATCAAGCATACAGGCTTACCGGCCCATATCCTTGGTTCCGGGACCCAGTAAGCCGTTCGAAGTAGGACTTAATACCCGACTGCTGACCTTTTGGGCCAAAAGAAACGTCCTATCCGTCAGTCAATACGCCTACCGAGCCGGCCGCTCCACCACCGATCTCGTGCGAGAGGTGACGCGGAGTGTGGTGCGCGCGCGCGAGGAGGGCCGCCACGTGGCGGTCCTGTGCTGCGACCTGTCGCGCGCCTTCGACACCGCTGACCACACCCTCGTTGCCGAGAAATTAAACCACTACGGTATCAGCGGCCCGGCTCTCGACCTCGTGCTGTCCTTTATGACGGATAGAGCCCAGATCGTCGTGGGCGATGAAGGTCGGGCGTCATCCTCAGACCTCCAGAACATAATGGGCGTCCCCCAGGGCTCGTGTCTCTCGAATACGTTATTCAGCATCCTGCTTAACGACCTGCCAGAGGCTATACAAGATGCCGAAATATACATGTATGCCGATGATGTCACTGCTGTGGTCACCACCCGTAAGAGACACGAGCTGGAGGAGGCGCTCAATGAGGTTCTGAGGCAGCTTCACGACTGGTTTAAATCGAACGGCCTGGCCCTAAACAAGGACAAAACGTGTTTCCTGACGTTCCAGTTAAACGGTCACGTGAGCCCGTCGATCAGCGTGCGGGCGGACGATGCCCCTATACAGCACGTCGCCTGCGCGCGGCTCCTCGGGTTCCACGTGGACGATGCGCTGACGTGGGTGGAGCATACGGAGGCGCTGTGCGAGCGGCTAGGCGGGGCATGTTTCGCGCTGCGACGGTTGGCGCGCACGGCGGGGCGCGCGGCGTTGCGTGAGTGCTACTTTGCGACTGTCCACTCGCTGCTCTCGTACGGGACAGAGCTCTGGGGGCGATCCTCGCAGTGGCGCCGCGTCTTCTCGATGCAAAAGAGAGCTTTGCGGGCGATAGCCGGTGCTCCGGATGACGCTCCAGCGAAAGAGTTTTTTTAAAGAATTCTCCGTCCTACCCCTGCCATGCTTATACATTCTCCAAGTGGCACAATTCACGCACAAAAACCTCCACCTGTTTAAACGCCAAGGGTCCAACCCGAGTTACCCGCTGCGCAGCAACGAGCACGCAGACCGCCTAGTTGTGAATGAGCACAAACTTGTCAAAACAGAACGTTCTGTGTACTACTCGGGACCTAGTGTTTTCAACCGTCTGCCCAAAGACACTATAGATGCAGCCTCCACCCCGATGTTCGATGGTAGACTGAAAAAATGGCTCCATGAACAAATGTTTTACGATTATTGTGAATTCTATAACCGACCAGACACATTGTAAATATGACATTATTATTAATTATTAATATTATATATTTCTATAAAATGACATCTGTTATATTAATCATTGTAATTGTTCCAATATTTTAATAAGATATTCCAATTGTAAAAATAATTGCTGTAATTATAAACAATAATAATTGTTATTATATTTCACAGCCTATAAATAATTTAATATGTTTGAAATGTATAAGTACCTATACATAATTGAAATTGACTTGTAACAATTGTTATAAATAAATAATTTCATTTCATTTCATTTCATTTCAATGAAACGCGTGGTCCCAGGTCCCAGTTGCAGCGGTTAATTAATGTGTACATAATTATGAAACGGTTAAAGCTCTTTAGGGTCATCAGTTAAAAACGCATCTATTTAGGCCATTTTATGTGTGAATTGACACACGTATCTTGATATTTTCCCTGCGTTAGTATTTAGTACACTTGTACTCCGGTTTTTTTTCACTTAAATTCTACTGCGCACTGAATGGCTCCGTTACTATTTAAAACTTTACTACAGGTACGATGTCTTTATTAAAGTTTTAAATAGTAAACTTGAATCAGTTTATTACAATTTTCAATAAGTACTTTTCTAACAAATTTGAGCTCATTTTTTATTTTGTGAGGCCTCTTAATTCCCTTATAATAAAGACTCATCATATGCGTAAATTGCGTAACTATACTTTTGATGCAGACTGTATATACGCTTATTTTTTTATTAACATTTACTTCATTTTAATTGTTTCAAAACTATGTACTTTTATTATTTTTGATATCACAGGTTTTATAGTTTTTAATAAAAATTATAGTTGTCACCGTGCCTATCTCCGCTGACACCACCAACCCGCCTCAAACCTGACAACCGCTGCGGCGCTCTAGATTTATCTCTGGCAAAAATTTTGATATCATCTGAATAGTTGAATAGTGGCGATTGCGCTCCCAGGGCGCCCGGAGAGAATAAATCACGGACCCTGTACTCAGTCTTCTTGAGTCGTTCGAAAAGCTATTTAGAATTGAGTGTTAAATGTTCGGGAACGTTCTATTTGAAGTCTGACGTTGAAAGCAGAATAAGGGTGGGTTGCTCCAAACTATCTGTAATCGTCAAGAGTTCTGAGTTGAAGGCATGCAGTGAGCTTCATGAAGTTGTCGATGTACATGGTCCGAGCTCGCATCAAGGTTTTCAGCTTCGGCATTTGTCAGGATTTCTTGCACCTTTTGTTTTATGACAAAATCTTCTGATATTTCCTTATTATGCAAAGAGCAGTCTAGTCTGTAGTTTAATCCAGGACAGCCATGGTGGCGGCGTGTTTTAAGGCTGCTGACAGTGTATATCCATGTTTAATTGTAACTGTTATACCGTATATTCTGTGAAAACGAATAAAGTATTTATCTATTTATCTAAATTACAGGGTTTTAGTACAGTTGTTTATCGAGCTAAGTTGAAAAACGAACGGACATGGCAAAGCTATAAGGGTTCCTTGTTTGCTACGGAACCGTAAAAACACCGGATTGTTTCAGTATACTGAAATCAGTATTATAAACACCGAGAAATTCGGTTGGAAATTGGAAACGGCTTGACATTCTTACTCCGTCCAATAAGGTAGGTACCTTGACTGCCGGTCCTGCAGCAACCCGTACTAAACAATGCGTACTATGGAATTGTTCCTATACTGTTTCTCTTCAGCAATGAATTTCCGTTTGTTAAAGCACTATGCGGCAGCCCCATAACTTATTCTTGAGAGGAAATTATGGCGGAGCTGTAGCGCGGTATGATAAATAAGATGTCCGCGCAATTTGATAATGTATCTACTAAATTTTGTCGATGTAAAATGTATAGTTTTTGGGAAGAAGAAGAACCATATAACACGTCGCGTTGGGGGACTGCTAAGTGAGAAATACGGTCGAAAAAAAAGTGAGAAAGAGTGTCGATTTTGCGAATTTTTCGGAATAAATTCTTTTCTCACTTAGCGGTCCCCCGACGCGACGACACTTGGAAAATAAAAATATATGAACTTACATAATATATGTGACGATAATAATTATAATTGGTTTAAAATATTATTTATTAGTTTTTAGAGTTTGTTTTTGGGTCGGAGGGGGTTTTTATTAGTCTTTGCGTCCGGAATCCAAAGCAGATTTAGTAGCTAATACAGGTAATGTCAAAATCTGTTCATTGGCGAAGACAAGGAAGGGCCATGACTCAGTTATTTCACTGTGTCAGATCAGAGGTGTTCTTAGTTCGCAAAACTTGCATATTCCTTTGTTACAAGACAAAAGGTGAAGTTTGAGCTAATCCTTTTATTAGGGAGTGGACTGAATGGTAAGAGAAGCGTCAAGCAATTTACCGACTAACTGAATTTGGATAATGTATATTCGAGCAGATTAGATATAGTTAATATGTTTGATAAATATTGATTACGTATTTTTATTTCCTTTAGATAACACAGTATTATCTAAGTTCTCAAAAAGATAGTCAATTATTTTAAGAAAACTTAAAAACAATAATGAAAAATAGAAAAATCATAGGTAAAAAAATATGCTAAAATAAAATGCGTGGATTAAAATAAGTTATATTTTTTATATTGAGCTGTGGCTTTGGCGCATGAGGTGTCTAATACTTATAATTTTACTTTTCCGTATTAATGATCAGTTTTGACAAAAAACAATTACTTGACCTCATGGCGATTCTTGCAAGTTTCGGGCGACGACCACAGGTAATCGAGCTAAGATTAAAGAGCGACACAAAACGGCTATATTCGCCTTAAGACTGAAATATCAGCTTTAACCTATATTGTATATCTATTATATATCTTATCTTCAGTTTTAGGAAACCCTCCATAAATCCTTGTGTTCAATAAGCGTCCTCACTTTAGCCGCGGTCTTACCCCTCTATTGTGTAACGCTAAGGGTTGCCACACTCAGAAACAAAGCCAAGTGACGTCAAATAGCTAAAATTAGACTTTTGGCAAAGATTAATTGGAGCTATACATATAATGCAAATATTTTAGTATGCAGTGATAGTCCTGTATTTTTTTGCGTTTTAAAAAAATGTATATGTGGGTAGTTAACACAATGACTGTATTTGACAGAGTTAAGAGTTATAATTGTCTCGGATTTTGCTCGTCGCTGCGTTGATGAACACACGTGTGCTCGGCGCGACGACGAGCAGAATCCACTACCGAACAAAACCAGTTGCCTACTGTCATGGCGTCGTTACCAAACAACGTCACTGAACAAGAACAGAGATTGGCAAAATCATCATTTAATTTGATGGAAAGCCTTTTTCAAAGAAGAAGAAGTATAATTTTCTCTGTCGACCCATTTCGTCACGAGTGCTGTAAGCTGTCGTCCTAAAAGTCCTAATACAACGTGACTACGCGATTATCGCAAGTCCGCCCGAATTTTACTCGTCGAACACGCGACCAATCATATTTTTTTTTATACAACGGCGCAGACTATTAGACGCTCGCAACTCCAAAGGAGTCACGTGTGCGTTGTCCAATAAAATTTGAGGATTCACTGTGTTGACAGCAGAACACAGTGACTCAACACAGTGCATCGTCGGGAGCTCTGGCGACCATGCTCACCTACAGGAACATACCTAACACTACATACTTGTATAGCAAACATACATACTTGCGTAGTAGTACTCATTAAGGTGTCCTAATTACCTATATTCGTGCGAATTCGCGATTGTCAATTAGGCAGCTATTTGAACACGTTTGATCGCGCGTTCGTACGCGTGAGTGAAATTCGCGCGAATTTGCGATAATCGCGTAGTCGCCTTGTATTAGGACGACCCTCAAAGGATTCGAAACGTCCGGATGTATTACATAAACATCATCATCCTCCTAGCGTTATCCCAGTACAGTTGCATCCTGAAGGATGCCTGGGGTCCGCTACCTGATCCCAAGATTTGGCGTAGGCAATAGTTTTTACGCAAGCGACTGCCATCTGACCTTCCAACCCCGAGGGGAAACTAGACCTATACTACTTACAGTTACTACTTAGACTGTATTACATTATACATAATATCTCTAAAAATTGCAACTGTTAATTAATTAACGAAATGGGGATTTACGTAGGTAGGTATATATATACCTTCTTATGTAATACTCATGACCTGGAATACAGAATACATATGCCACGCAATAAATATTCTGTAGGTATATTTGTGTATGGCATGTTCGTATGTCAAACGAGCTGTCAGCGATAATCGCATTTATTAACGCCGGGCAAGGGTGCGCCTTGCACAAGCTGCCAGCGGATTGAAATAGAAATTGATGTGATTATGTTGAAAACACCTTCATTCTAATAAAAAAAAATGAAATCGGTTGATGTGATAAAGAATTATCATTGAAAAACCAACATACGCCGTACTAAGTTATTCAGTCGCGCAAATTAGTAACAAAATGTTCCTGAATTAATGGGGTCGGGACGGGTACATATACAAGAACTGTGTACGGAACCCTCGGTGCGCGAGTCGGGCTCGCACTTGACCGGTTTTTGAAATACCTATCACTTATTTCCAGAACCGAACTATTTCCCGTATAATTATTATTCAACTGACATTCTTGATTTTTGATGTTTCTTATGTAGATATAAAAAAATTAAAATAAAAATGTTTTATTTCAGACTCATAGAATCCATATTTGTTAGTAGTTACATGTCAAAAATAAATAGGTAGGCAAATATTAAAACTTATCATAAAATCATCTAATCAATAAATTTATTGATGTGCAAATAAATAGTTATTTATTTGCACATCAATAAATTTATCCAATGATATAATGTCAATAAAAACTTATTAATCTTATCATTAAATTAATTAATTATTATTATTTATTTAATTCTCCCTGTCACAATACCTACCCAGTGCCTTAACATAGGGCTGTCTAACCGTCCTTTCAACATCTTCAGGATACTATATTCTCACTTCCTCTCACTCGTCTCAGCAGTGAGGCGACCCTCTTGATATAAAACTATCTTACCTATTTCAAAAATCAATTATTAAAAAACTGTCTTTGTTTTTTAAAATACTGTAGGTATTTTGGCCGTAGGTTTATCAAACTGAAGCGATTTTCGGTATTTTAATATGGAACCGACAAATACAGGCCCCTCTCTCTTAGCACAGATCATCCTAGGGAACTCTGGTGACCTTACTCACGACCAAGAAGTTTAGATACATACTGGAGGTTGCGCGCTGAACATTCGTTTGAAGCAAGAAAATATGACCTTGAATGACGTCACTGTTACCAATGTTACCATATTATCTTACATTAGCGTGAAAGAGATGCAAGATAACAGACAGTCATTCAAGGCCATATTTTCTAGCTTCAAACGAATGTTCAGCGCGCAACCTCCAGTATGTATCTAAACTTCTTGCTCACGACCATTAACATTCCCACGTCTTCCACATGACTAGGCTTTTGACTCCGATGCTCAGGCTTTCTAGATAGTCAACACTTAGGATAAGTTAGGAAGCGGATCCTCAAGCTCCTTTAGGATAGATTACGCTCTGACTTCGCGGGGTGTAACCTGTATAATATACTATTACCTACTTTTTATATTAAAAATGGATTGCGTTTGACCCTCGTTTAACCTGGTGTAAAGTCAAGACGAAGTCTAAAATAGAGTTTTCCCGTGATCGCCTTTTTCCTTACTTATCGGTATACTGTCGGTATTACATTTGCGAAGATTTTTATATTGCACAGAAACGGCGCGATACCGAGGCAGTACTGCATCAGTACCGCCCCAAATCTGCACACATTTATTTATATGTACACATTAAGAATATGTAGGCTCGGCTGGCAGTTAAAACTGATAGCTAACACGCACGAAATTCGCACCGCTAAACGCAGAAATAATCTTAGACGTGACAAAAATGTTAACGCTTAGTAACCACACGACGTGACCTGATATATTATAAGCAATTAATCCAGATCTCTCCCTCGCAACCGGCAACAATTAGACAAGATGATGGATGAGACAAATATGCTGTGATTGAACATGATAGAGATATGAGCTAACTGAACAAGAGCATTGTTTGGATAGTCTCAGAAAATTACTCAAAGAAGTCAAAAAAAATCTTGATAATTATCTCATGAAGCCCAAGATTTCACTCAAGACCCATAAAATAGTACAGTCACGTCCAAAAGTTCATAGTAATCACGAATTCCAGGGCCGTGTGTCTATTGAACTCCTGGCACTTTGAAATACGACTTTAATGGAAAAACTTTGGACGGCTGAGTCACCTACCAGATTGGGCTTTTGCTTCCTTTCTTGCCCTTTGTAAAAGGTATTTAAATGGCCCGATGTAATCAACACTACTTACGATAAAATCATACCTGAAAAGTTAAACGTCACATTTTATTTTAGCGCCTATATTTTTTCTAATTCAGTCATTGTATATTATGACTTTATGAGTAAACATAATTTAAATGAGTAGCTATTCGTAAATATAACATAGTTTATGTCACCGATAATGGACTAATCCATATGTTTTAATTTCAAAGAACTGGGGGCCGATTTTTGAGTGTCGAATGCTCGACTTTTCACTCGAAATCTGTCAAATCATCATAGTATTTTGACAGATCTCGAGTGAAAATTCGAGCGTTAGACACTCAAAAATCGGCCCCCTGGTGGCTATTTGTTACAATCGAGCTTAAAACGCATTTTCCGGATTTTATTCAGGAGCTTGTATGTGTCAGTCTTCAGTCTGGTAACCTCTACCTCTAAAATCAATACACAATCTAGAAGTGGAAATTATTACTACAGACATTTAGGTACTAGTTCCTGATGAAAACAGGAGTCTCAAGTAATCAAAGCGTGTCCCATTGCTTTAAGGTTTTAAGGGTATGTTTAGTCTTTTTGTGAAAACTTTTTTCTTATTACAATGGAAATAAACCTGTCACCCAACAGCCACCACAGTTACTCTTACCTCTGCAAACATTACATGGTATTCCTAGTTCTAGATTGTTCTAATGCAAATCTAAATTCAACGAGGATCGGTCCACAGCCGGCATTGTTTAAGTTTGTAGGAACTAGATGGCGCGCAACTCTGTTAAACAATTCGGACTGTGCCCTACTCTACTTTCAATAAATTAATTTGTATATATATATATATATATATATGTTGTATAGAACTGTTGATACAAGGTGAGTTGTAGTTGTAGGTATGTTTAATGAAATCATAATAAATTTTATAAAACGAAAACTGTGTTATTGAAATATAATCTTACTCACGTCTTTAATGTCGAATATCGCTCGACAAGTTTCGGATCCGTGGTCCTTAGTCATGAGACCAATCTAGAGGAGCGTCTAGCACTGCGCGCTCGCACTCTGACCGCTCGCTCGGCCGTTCGATGTTAGCGGCGGTGGCTGAGGCGAGACTACCCACATTTTTGTCACTAATGTTCAATGTCGGGTGTGTAACCAACACTCACTACGACACATGCTAAAGTCTCGTCCATACTCTTCACGGATGTAGTATTAAAAACTGTTTTCCAACTGGTCAGTGTACTGACCTGACCATCCACAATCCTGATTAACATTCAGATGACACCTAAATTATTTTTGCCGTATCGCTATGTAAAGGTTGTCTGGAAGAGATCGCTTTATAGCGATAAGGGGTACTGTTGACACCTACTTATTTAAAGTCCTGGCCCCTATACCACAAACTTTACAATTCGACAAAATTGTACAATTTTCCATAGAAAAAGTTGACAAATTTGTCGAATTGCACGCTTGTAAAGTTTTGTGGTACAGGCCCCTGGTCTTACTGTATTTTCTTTGTAGTGCACAAAAAAGCATTTTGTTCTTATTATTAATTTCGATAGCCTCTCACACTTTGCGCGGCACATAGAACTTTTCCCTTGGAAATTACTTTGTCAAACCCATTATATATGTAGTGTGTTGAACCCGAATCCAGTGAATGTTCCGTAACTGCAGAACCTCGGATATCACGTTTCTTCATTCTACGTATGTGCACTCACATATTCCAATAAGTCTGAGACTTACAGGATTTATAAAAATATAAAACTGACTTTCTAAAACCAAAAATAAAAATCGTACCGTTGAGTGAAGAATTCTACACCATGCATTAGATACAAAATCATATTTTTCTATTTGAAATGATGACAGAAGGCCATCTTATGTTATCTATGCCTAATTTGAAGTTATAGCTTTTTATTTTAATATAATTATTTAATTTTTTGTTAAATTAGTTCATTTCAAAGAGGTCAAAAAGCTAACAATGTCCTTAAAACTTCTTTCTTCTATGCCAACTAAACACTAACATTTTTATAGACCAACTGCATGTCACCTCCGGAGAGTAATTTAGCTGTCAGAAGTTAATATTGGTCGTAACAATAAGTCACAATTTTTATAACTGACTCAGGTGGAGTAGTCCATAACTGTAGCATAACATTTTTCATAATAAACTGGATCACCTGTGAAAAGATAAGTATGTTATACAATGGCAAGTAGATAAATGTAGTATAGTCAAATTTTAAATATACGCACGTTCCTAAAAAGCAACAAAAATATATTCACGCTTTTACGCTCTTGTCATTAAAGTCATAGGTAATCGTATATTTTGTCACTGATTGCATACAATTTGCATGTTGACAGTATCTAAATACCTATTCTAAATTAATTTGTTAGAGAGTAAGCTAATAGTCTTACAGTATAAAATCTTTTGACTGTTATAAATAACACTGTGCCGACCCTAAGTGAATATATTATGATGATGGTGTAAGTATTGGTTTAAAATTAACACCATTTCTTTATTATGACGTATGCACTTTTAAACATTAAAAACCTTAACACCACCTTAAACCTTAATAAATAACTAGGGTTAATTACCTATAATATGCCTAATCAATTCACCTAACCGTTGACTTAAGAATGACCCAGGCTTCTAGTGAAACTTTTAACTAATTCCAGGTCATTTGCATTATAAGCGAAATGATTCTCATTCCGACGCCTGCACTGAGTTTCAATAATATTGTAATTTGGCTACAATCTGCTATAAACCTTTACAACTACCCTTTCATTAATGCTATGTTAATTGTTTTAGAGATTCGGTCACCTGGACCCCTTAATGTCACAACGGAATACAAATTGTACCCTTACAAAAGTGTATCCTTACATGATATTTTTTTAGTATAGGGAGGCAACGGGCGACCCTCGCGCAGGCAGCTTTCACGCAATCGCAATCCAGCGCGGGAACGCTGCCTGCGGGATGGGCACCCCACCTAGGGCTCAACATTTTGATAGGTATTTTTAATTTTTAGCTTTAGTTTTAATTATAGTTAGTTTTATATTCCATTTGTTATTTTGTTGTACTCTTGTATATATTTTCTTGTCAATTTATTCAATACAATTTCCTTTTTTAGTACAATTTGTAGGTATTAATTGTTATTCAAAAAGTCACACATATTGGAATTTGCGTAGTTTACGTTAAAATATTACAACGAGCCTGCTTACCCGCTAAGAATAAATATATTGATAAATCCAAGGATGTTAATTTTGACTTATCTTATATCTTTAAACGAGCAATTCTTGTATATTTATTTATTTATTTATATGTATATTTATTTCGGGGATCTCGGAAACGGCTCTAACGATTTTGATGAAATTTGGTATGTGGGGGTTTTCGGGGACGAGCAATCGATCTAGCTCAGTTTTATATTTGAGAAAATGCGTATTTTCGAGTTTTCATGTTTTTAAATTTGTTCGTGATTGATATTTACAATGGCTGCTGACGTACGGAAAATTAGTGTCAGAAGAACCAGTATAAGCCTGACCTACGAATATGCACATAGTTGTCACGAATCTCAGGGTCAAGATATATAAGGACGTATGGTGAGGCGAGTTTATATTTTGTTATTTGTAGCATTTATAAAGAATGACACATGACAACGACTTACGAGGTTTTTTATCAGGCACGTTCAAGGGGCTGACACGCTTTGCTAGAGAAAGATAGTCTTATTGCGATTCCTATAAGAGGAAATAGAAAAGAGGCTGAGAGAGAGAGAGAGAGGGGAGATGTTTTGTCCCTATCACCGACCGGACGTTTTTGCATGGTCGGGTTACAGGCAAATGCAAATTTCCATAAGCAATACATTGGACATGCAAACCGGACTAATTGCGTAGTACAAATTTTATATGAATATGAGCAAAAGTATGAGAAAGAAATAGCCCCGGTCGCTCGTTGGCGCATCTATAACTACAGAGTATATATTATATCTATGGGCACGTTCTGCGGTGTCAAATAATCTCAATGAATCAAAAAGTTTAGATACCTACATCCTGGAGGTTGCGTGCCGAAAATTCGTTTGAAGCCAGAAAATATGACTTTGAATGACGTCACTGTTATATTTAATCTCTTTCATTAGATCCATCTTATATTAGAATGAAAGAGATGCAATATAACGTGACGTCATTCAAAGCCATATTTTCAGGCTTCAAACGAATGTTCGGCACGCAACCCTAAGCTTCTTGCAATGAGTATTAAAATCGTTCTTATATGCTTACAATTTTGTCTCGTTCCACCGCATAGCTGCGTCCTTTTCTCGCACCATCATAGCCCATTATGTGGTCGGGTTTCACGTTTATTTATGTTTATTTTGATTTTTTTAGTTTATTTTGATCGCGGTTTAAAAAAAATGTATTTTGAATCTTGATGAAGAAATTGTTATCATTTTATTTCGCATTGACATTTATTTACTGAATGCGTTATTAAAACAGATCGGAGAAGGAATTAGTCGAGTAGCCAGGAATTCAATAATAATGTTTATTTAAAAGGTGTACCTATATGCAAGTGTCGTGAGGACTTTGAAATGCCTAGGAAGCCTTTGAGAAAAACGTTTAATGTACGCATCCAAGGCAGACCTGAGGAAAAACATTTGTGTTGTTGTTGTGTATTTGTCCTTAGTTGTCCTTTATTGCCCTTCGGCCCTAAACTTCGAGTGTACGCGTGAGGTTGGCCTTATCGCTCACCTTTGGTCCTTCGGCCCTCAGGTTCCGCGTGTACGCGAGTGTACGCGTGAGCTCGGCCTCCAGGCCTCGCTTAGCTTTACCGCTCACCTTCGGGTGTCCGCGTGAGCCCGGCTTTCGACCTCGCTAAACCTTACCGCTCACCTTCGGGCCTTCGGCCCTCAGGTTCGATTGTAACAATGATAGTAATAGTGAGTGTCTGCGTGGGCTCACCCTTCTGGCCGCAAGCGGCTCTCCAGCTCGCGTGGAGAGCGCGCTCTAAGGGACGCTTCGGGCCTGCGAGGCATACATGGGGCACATGAATAGTTGGGCAACCCTTTCCTCCCGTATCGGTCTCGCAAAAAATACTGGGTGGAGGGGATGCTTGGGCACTCGTGATGGGGCTCCGGGCCTTCGGCCCTCCGCCGAGCTTGGCCTGCGGCCTCGCAGCCCGAAGCTCGCCCTTCGGGCTCGCGAAACCTTGTATATTTCTATAGGATTTTCGGTTGTTTGGTACTCCCGCAGCTCGGCCTTCGGCCTCGCCAAACACTTGAGAGGAGGGGGTGGGGGGGGGGGGGGCGCACCTGACCACTTGAACGCCTGCGGCCTGGCGGCCTGAAGCTCGCCCTTCGGCCCTCAGGTTCGATTGTAACAATGATACGAATAGTGAGTGTTTGCGTGGGCTCGCCCTTCGGGCCGCAAGCGGCTCTCGGGCTCGCATGGAGAGCGCGCTCTGATGGGACACTCGGCCTTGGGTCTCGCGAAGCCTTGCCTCTCACCTTCAGGCCTTCGGCCCTCAGGTTCGCTTGTAAGATACATGGGTCATATGAATAGTTAGGCAACCCTTTCCTCCCGTATCGATCTTGCAAAAATTACTTGGGGGGAGGGGGGGGGGGGGGAGGGGGAGGAGGACGCTTGGGCACTCGGGGTGGGGTTCCGGCCCTCGACCGAGCTCGGCCTGCGGCCTCGCAGCCTGAAGCTCGCCCTTCGGGCTCGCAAAACCTTGTATTTATACAATAGGATTTTCGGTGGTTTGGTACTCCCGCGGCTCGGCCTTCGGCCTCGCCAAACATTTGAGGGGGGGGGGGGGCACCTGACCACTTGAATGCCTGCAGCCTAGCGGACTGAAGCTCGCCCTTCGGGCTCGCAAAAATTACTCAAAAGTTGTTTTGCCCCCTGAGTCCCCGCATGCGAAATCTCAACGCGCTAGGACCATTTTGAAATTTTTGCCAAAAAATAATCGCCAAAAAAAGTCACCTCACCAAATGGCTTGCAGTTCTCTATGACATTTGGTCGAGCATCCCCCCACCTACCGTTTAGCCAGGCCGTTGGCCAACTTTTTGGTTTTCATACAATCAATCAATTATTTATTTTACATTGAAACATGGTGTACATTAGAAGATATAAAAGAGGTATTCAGAGGTTTTCAGAGGTATTTCTCTGGTAGTCACGGAGCCACCCCCTACACTTTTCCCAGACATGGTATTAGACCTGAGGGACCTCGCTAGGAGAACAATTGGGTCATAAACACTTGCAAAAAACAAAAGTCGTCTCTCCAGTGGTCAATAGTTAACGGCATATGAGCATGTAAGTTATGATTTTATTACATGGATTTATAGAACCGGAAGACGCCGTTTATGCGGGTTACTATACCAATCCAAAATTAAGCTTTGTAGCCCTTAACTTTTGATATGTTCACAGGAAAGACGCGAACCTAAATCTGTTTATGACCCAATTATGTCAATAGAAATGTGTCGGGTTGCAGCTTTATATAGGTCTGTTTATCTACTTAATATCTTTATTTAGGTCTTTGTAGAGCTATAGTCTGTCTGGTTTACGGGAAAACACCGAGCAAGGCTCGGTCTCCCAGGTACTTTTAATTTCATTATGTAAGGATTCGGGGCAGGGGGCATGCCCAGACGGAGATGGCGGGATGATCTGGATGCATTTGCCAGCAATTGGGAGGAAGAAGCGCTCAATAGGGATACCTGGACAACATGGGGAGAGGCTTTTGTCCAGCAGTGGGACATCCATAAAGCTATAAAATTCTGCTTATGATATTCAGATTCTGATTCTGAAAAAAATGTAAGGATTCAGTTTTTATTCATTCTTTCATAGATCGCCGTTCGTTTTGCCAAAATGTATCAAGTACAAAAGTATAATTTATAAATAGATAAAACATAATCCTTATCAATCAATAATAATCTCAGATTTACATATCTGCAAACATGGTGGTAAATAACTTTGTATCTAACAGTATTTTTGATAAGTAATTAATCATACTTAGATAACATAATTATCATTGTCCACTTCCATGGTTCGCATTATTTTTAAAAACTAATTTTCACCAGATGAAATAAAGTTTGATTTCCAATGTTAAATTGGGGTTAACTAGAATTCATAGGTGGCTTATTCTTATACCCAGATGTGATAAGCCTTCAGTTGATTACAATGCGTGGCGGTGTACTGATCTTAGCTACTGTTCTTTCGGTGGTGACCGCTGGTCGCTCGCCGCACGCTGACCTGGTGGACAAACTTGAGAGAAGCCCTGAAGGCTCCAGATATTCTTCTGATGTTTTTGAAGACGGTAGGCTTGATCTGGTATGTATCAAACAAGGGTAATATCTATACAACTTGGATTTTCTCGGTAATCTATCTCTTCTTTCTAATTGGTAATGAACAAATATAATGCTCCCTTAAATACTGAATAGATGAATAGCTTTATATATAGAGAACTGAATACTTTGTACCTAAACTGCTATGGCGCTACTTACTACTCCATGTATATTTACTTTTAAATATCATCAGGTTTATGGTACATATAAGAGCATAGACACCAGTGGCGGCGCGTCAAAATTATTCTTAGGGAAGCCGGAAATAATTTGCCTTTCTTATTCTTCATGAGCCGTAGTAAAAGAACTGCGCTGGCTGAAAATTAGGCAAGCCGGTGGAAATCGATTTGTATGGACGCTCCGCCACTGATAGACACCAGTAAAATACTTTCGACTAAAACTCAAAGTAAAACTCAAAGTAGTAGTAAGAGGATTGTGTAGCAATTTTTTTCCATACAAAAACGTGTTTCGTGCGCCAACGTTTTCCACCCCCTAAACCTGAACCGATTTGCATGATTTTTGGAAACGATGTAAGTATCATTAAATACTAGGTTTATATGTGTTGATTTTTTGGAAATATTGCATAAAATTGACAACATGACCCCTTAAAGTTTCGATTTTTTGACACAAAAACTTCGTCCTGGGTTTTTGTTATTATTTCATAAACTAGAAAGAATTACGAAAAAAGCAAAACGTACCTAGTCAAACCTAGTTAAGGATGTGAGGAATCGATCAAGGCCAAAATTGTCTCAATTGATAAAAATTTAAGGGGTGGAAAACGTTGGCGCCCTAAGCACTAATTCTGCTTGAAATTACTACTGTCTCTATCGCAAGCAAGAATATTCCGGAATGGCTGTTTTCGCTCGCACGATAGGTTCACCATAGCCTTAACGTTTAGGAAGGCGTCATAAGAAAGTACCAGTACCCCTACGAAGAGCATAACGTGGTAACAGAAGATGGATACATCCTGACAGCCATTCGCATCCCGCACGGGAGAGACCAGAACAATCAGCCCGGCTCCAAGCCTGTGGTCGTGATGATGCACGGGCTCCTCTCGTCGGCTGCTGACTTTGTGCTACTGGGACCTGGAAATGCCTTAGGTAGGTTAAGTTACAAGAACTGATATGACTCGTACCTAAGAGTTACACTGAGCGAAAAAGAACTAATTATTAGTAAGTTTTAGTGAATCCCAGGAAAAGGAGATTATATACTAACGGTTACAAACCAGTTTAAGATAACAGTAGTTATTTACTAATACCAAAAAATTGCCCTTGTAACAACTAAACTGTTCTGTAACCGTTAGTATATAATCTCCTTGTCTTGGGATTCACTAAAACTTACTAATAATTAGTATTTTTTTCGCTCAGTGTAACTCATAAAACTCATTACATATACATTGTTCTGTTGCCTTAGTTGCTTACTTGCCTGTTGTTGCCTTATTTGGGTAAGGTAAGGCCGTGAATTTTGACCAATGTGACATAAAATAATCATAAAAAAAAATACGTGACGTTACTGTAAAACGTTACATAAGTTGCTATAAAGCTAAGATCATACTGGTGAATATTTTCATAAGATTTAAGGCAGGTAAAAAAAAACAACAACATTTTATAAAACGAAGTTTTATTGAGAAATTTTTCCAAATAAACATACGTTTCGAAGTCAAGAATAAAACATTGCCAGTTGCATTACTTAACTAAAACTGTACTTGCATTTTTGATCATCTAGCAAAACGACTGTTTAATAATAAAACAGCTGTAGTTATATTATTATTAGGCTGTTGCTGTTTCATTATTTTACGGGAGTTTTGTTATAGTTTGTCAACCAATATGATTTTTGGGAACTTCGTACCACGTCACAGTGAAAACCTATATGAAATCCGCTAGAAACCTTATCTTAATGTCACTGTGACAAGATACGAAGTGGCCCAGAAATCAAATTGGTCGACTATATTTTCTACTATACAGATCTCCTTCGACACAGGCATGAAGAAGTACACATTTCTTACTTTCTTACAATGTCGTACTCGTATTAAAGCACCCTCGTGTTCTATTATATCGAGTGATTATTAAATATCTCTAAGGAATGGCCAAAACTTGTGACAATGTGATATCAGGAGGTAAACACAGAACTCGCCACAATTCTCGTAATGCCGATCCCAGTCCATACCGACAAATTCGAATTATTTTTTCTCAAAAATACCCACCTAGGTAACATATATTGTGTTTTATCATTGAAAACATCTGTGCTTAAGTTAGTATTTATCTGTGTGCACTTCCCTTTACCACATGTTTTCGTTGCGTGACTCAAAAAATACGTAATAATTTTCGAAAAAAACTTGGATATCATGGTGAAATAACGATATTTTTAATATAATAATGTATGTTTCTTGCATTAAAAACATTACACTATCGTATGAAAAAACAGCCAATTAAAAATAATCACTACTTACCTTTAAAACCACACAAGCCCTTCACACGAAAATTTAGTAAACTTGGGCAGCGTCACCTTTGGTCACCATTTCTCAAAAAACTGACGCCATTTGCTTTTCTCACTGGTGTTGCCCTAGTAAAGCATGAGTTGCCAGTGTACAAGAACGCATTTCCACTATGATGTGATTAAAAATTAGCGTGTAAAAGCGTTACGAAAGTATTCGTAACGAAAACTCGGAATTTTTGGTCAATAAAAGAAAGTAAGATAAAATAATAAAACTATATGAATATCATAATCCCGCAGACGATAGGACTATCGTTATATAATATTATTTTGTTTAAACAAAAGCATAATCATGAGAAGTTAAATATCATGAAAATAAGAGGGCTTTAAGTACACGGGGTCGAATTTTTTTTTACTAATTTCGTTACGTAAACGGTACAAATATATTTTTATTATTTTTTGAGAAAGATTTAAATGTATTTCCTGAAATATGCCCCTTAGAACTTTTTATGCGTAATGTAATACAAAAATTCTTAACCATCCAAGTGTTACCAGTTTTTTTTAATCAGCAAATGAAACTTTTTATGTCACATTGGTCAAAATTCGCGGCCTTACCCATTTATAGTCTAAGTTTATTTGTGTTATTATTTCACTCTTTGGTGCACAATAATAGTAGATTGTTTGACAAGGGTCTAAAGTAAGCCATATTACCACGAGATGGTTATTTTCCCGAACGTAGTGAGGGAAAATTGTTCGAGTGGTAATATGGCTTTTAGGCCTGAGTTATACACTCTACTTTTCACTTCGATTGCGAGACAACACATAAACACAAATTATCCACCTTAAATGAATAATTTAACTCTTGGCGGGCGTATGTCTAATTTGACAGCATGTTTTTTTTCTAAGAACAGCACCATGCCTCGCTATGCGTGTTCGCTTTGCGCATTCGCCTCCCTTTCCTTTAGCTATATTGAAGAAAGAGATGCAACATGCGCTTTTTTTCTTTTAAGAGGCGTAATTGCTTTGACCATAGACGCCAGTGGCGTGCACAGAGTTTTTTGACAGGGTAGGCAAAAAAATTAGAGCTATGAGTATCGACTTACCAAAATTATTGCATTGCGCAATCTACTCGGAAAGAAAGTTTTGAAACGTATTATCTTTTATTTTTAGCACGCACACACCATACTTTCACAATGAAAATTATCAATTTTTCCAACAAAATCTATCACTTCACACTTTGAACTAAACACTGACACTCAACACTCAACAGAACAAACAAACAATTACATTTTTATTTATGCAAACAATGGCGACCAAGAAGAAAAGTAAACAAACTTTGTCATTCAAATATATCCGGAAAAAACGAAATGGTTACCGTATTTATCGTTTTTTGCACAAATTATTTGACCAATGCAACTTTTTCAAATAGCCGTATAATCTCGCTCGTCGTAGGCGCTCGGGATGAGGCACTGTCTACCCGTGCGTTTGTGTGCGTGAGTTTTGCTGCTGTATGCCTCGTGCTATAGAGGTGTACACTACAGTGAATCCGCGTCGCTACACACCCACACATAGATAAATGTAGCCTAATCCAAGCCTAATCTAGGCAGAAATAGTTTTTGCCTTCACCGCAGACGGCGGCACGGCGGCGCTAGTGCAGCGTGATAATGTATTAGTCCGCATCGCGTTGGAATAACAGAAATTTTACTTTGAAGAGTCAATAGATGGCGTTAACGTTAATTTATGGTTTTGTGATTTAATTTATCCATTGAACATTGATTATAAAGCCTAGATAAATATAAATGACTGTCACAATGTCAGGGTAGGCAATGTCTTTTTGTCTTTATGGACTGCACGCCACTGATAGACGCCGCTTAATCTTTAGAGAACTGAAAAACGTCTTTCCTGATTGGTCGATTTTAGTACAGCTGTGTTCTGGTTGGTTGATATTTCTACCAAATATTTTTTAATCTGTTAAATTACTGTTCTGTGATTGGTGGATTTAATAGGTGAAGTATCTTGATTGGTCAAATTAAAATGTTTTGTTAATCTTAAATATGTATACATATTTTCCCTAGGGCTTAAATGTACTACTTTAGCCCCGCTTCACAAGTCTAATATGACACACTTTTCGAGCATGAGAAGTGAAAAGTATATTATTATTATTATACTAAGCATTATACAGACTACATATTACGGGGGCGGCAGGACATTGTAGGCCGTAGTAACTTATTCTTTAATATTGAACTACCACAAGAATTGGTAAAATTATCAACAAATTAACAAATGTAAACGTTAAAATGTTTGACACCTTCATTCCCAACAACAGTTGACAACTATTTATTACCTATCTCTATTCTGTCAATTACTGGGAAGTTAAACTTATTTCGACAACGTGATTTTGACTTCACGTGATCGGGATCTGTCATCTGTGAAACGAAAAAATATTATTTTTCTAGTCAAACAACTTCCCAATTTATTTGTTGCTTGTGGATGGAAAACAATTTTAGACTGAAGTGTTACTGACGTTTAAACTCATAGTCAAACTATAATTTTCAGCTTACATGGTCGCTGAAGAAGGTTACGACGTGTGGCTCCTAAACGCTCGCGGCAACTTCCACTCCAGAAACCACACGACCCTGAACCCTAACAGAGGAGGAGATACTGAGTTCTGGGATTTCAGTTGGGATGAGATAGGTCTATACGACATTCCCGCATACATCGACTATATTCTAGAACTCACGGGTCAAACAAAAATTCACTATGTCGGTCACTCGCAAGGAGGCACTTCGTTCTTAGTGTGTATGTCATTAAGACCAGAATACAATGACAAGATCATCTCTTTCCAAGGTCTCGCGCCAGCTTCGTACTTTAATAATAATGTGAACCCTTTTTATCTGTTTTTTGCTCAGTATGAAAGGATTATACTGGTAAGTTAATTTTAAATGTGAATGTTTTGACTGGGTTTCTATTTAAGCAAATAATTGATTTAATCAGGCGTTACTTCGCGGAAAACCATGATAAATCTAATGAATATTGGTGGTGGTTTGCTGTATTTACTTGCATGTTTGCATGTGCGAAGAGAGGGTGGGCCGCATGCAAAAATAAGCAAGTGGGTGCATCTTGTTATCACTGATAGACCTACACGTTCCTTCAGCGGAACAGCATATGAATTTTGTAATTTTTTTTCTATGTCAGCATTCATGATTACTTTCAATGCTTACTAAGACTTCTGTACTTTGGAATGGTCTCAGTTGTTATGATACGAGTCATTTAAGCCGATAAGAGGGGTCAACCTTGGAATGAGAGATAACCAGCTTCTAAACGTATTATGTACCTTCATTTTGGCGTTCTATAAGCTGCCTCAAAACTCACCGCAAATCGCATGGCCGCTTCGCAAGTTATTCGAGGCCAAAGGACACAATTTTTGGTTTTTCGTGACTGTGGTGGGTGTTTTCCCTACGGACGTGGTGCAACTTTGACCCCCTTTTGTCAAGTGAGCGAGCAACTTGACTGTCCGAAGTTCTCAAGCCGCCCGAAGGCCTCCAACTTGGCTTAACGACTGCTGCCATAGACAGCAGCCGGGATCAACGGCTTAACGTGCCTTCCAAAGCACGGGCGCGGAGAATCAAGGATCATCTTTATGTGAAAGTTAAGGTCAATCCACAAAAAGTACTTTTATTTTACGAAGGCATGTTATTTCTTTTCAGGGGTTAGCAAATCAGCTTGGTGTCTACGAAGTTTTAGGCAGAAGTGACGTGCTCGCACCATTTCTTATGAACTTTTGTCGCGATGAAGCTGCGACACAATCGATCTGCTTATATCTTCTGCAATATGAACAGGGCGGTGGTTTTAACGGGGTGAGTTTTTATTAAAATTAAAATTTACTGTAGCCACATGACACGGTACGCGACTTCGACTTTTTTGAGTTATTTGAAAGGAACCCAGGTTCCACTTTGTAATCTTATCCCAATATTTGACATAGGCACTAGTTTTACGAAAGCAACTATCTTCCCGAGGGAAAACTAGACAATGTTAGGTTTAGAAAGGTTTTCTCCCGACGTTTATCTTCAAATAAGTCAAATATAAGTTATTTGGGATTTATTAACCTGGGTTTTACTACCTGGGTGTTTCCAGGACTATCCAATGCCAGATAGAAAAATATCAGTTTACCGGGCTCGCAACGAAAAACCGGAATTTCCCTAACAGGTGCTTAGATGACTTCGGCCATTCTGATGGCTTCATGAACCTTTGTTCCCCTGTTGCTTGTTGCCTGCCGGAGAAAAAAAGCAATCAATAACATCATTTTGTTATGTGCCCGGAGATCTCTTGGCTCGGTAGATGTAGGTTTAACACTTTCACAGTCCCCATGCAAAATGTTCCAATTTTCTCGTACGTCCAAGCACATAATATATCACTTGCATCACACGTCCATGCTCCAAGTATGGGTCACTAAGAAAGGACCATAGTACGAACTCGGATTAGTAGGTACAATTTATTATAGAATGCTGTTGTCTATTATGATCGTCAAGCAAAATAATAGGTATAACGAAATAGAAGTGCGTCTCTATCTGGTTGGCTATAGTGGCCCATATACGGACTCGTGGAGATGATTCGTCGTAACCCATGTATTGGGCCCTGGACTGTAAACGAGTTAAAGAATGAATCTCGTTTTGTTGTCCTCATAATTTCCTATTTTTTTTTTCAGACAATGTTTCCCGTTTTCTTGGGCCATGCACCGTCCGGGGCATCAGTACGACAAGTCGCACATTACGGCCAAATCATCAGATTTGGTACTTTCGCCCGATACAGCTTCGGCTACAGACAGAACCTAGTCGTTTACGGCCGCGTCATGCCTCCTGAATACGACATGAGTCGCGTCACAGCAAGAAGCTACCTTCACTACGGGCTGAATGATCTAGAAGTTAACTATAGGGATGTTTTGCTTCTAGAAGGAGCCTTACCAAATGCTGTGGCCATTCAAGCGCCGAGGGCTCAATTTAATCATATTGATTTTATTTGGAATACCGATGCGCGAGAACAAGTGTATGAGACGGTACTTACATCGATGAGAGAAGCCGAACGACTGACTACGTTTTAAGGAACAATTATAACAATTTTTATTTTTATTTCTTTCAATTTTTTAATCAAAGTGTACTTTCAATTTTTTAATCGTAGGGGTACTGGTACTTTCTTATGACGCCTTCCTAAATGTTCACATAATATCAAAGGTATTTAGAGGGCATTTAAGGGTACTTTAAATGTTTGTTAAGTGGATGCGTCTGCTATGGTGATAATGGTGAATTTTTCAATCCATTACAAGGGATACCACGGTGGTTCAATTGGTAGAGCAATGGACGGATTCCAGAGGTCGTGGGTTCAAATCCCACCTGTGGTGTTGAATTTTTCAATTTTCACTTTGATTAAAAAATTGAGATTTTCGCTAGCGGATGCATCCGCTTAACAAACATATTAAAGTTTTATTTCTTTGTTTTTATCTTATATCTTTAAACGAGCAATTCTTATATATATTTATTTATTTATATGTATATTTATTTCGGGGATCTCGGAAACGGCTCTAACGATTTTGATGAAATTTGGTATGTGGGGGTTTTCGGGGACGAGCAATCGATCTAGCTAGGTCTCATGCCCGGGAAAACGCCGAGCAAGGCTCGGTCGCCCAGATATTTATCTCTGATATCTTTAAACGAGCAATTCTTGTATATATCTATATATATTTATTTCGGGGATCTCGGAAACGGCTCTAACGATTTTGATGAAATTTGGTATGTGGGGGTTTTCGGGCACGAGCAATCGATCTAGCTAGGTCTCATGCCGGGAAAACGCCGAGCAAAGCTTGGCCGCCCAGATATTAATTTATTTATACTTGGTGTTCCTTTTTGTTGAGTTTCTCTTATTTTTACAATTATTTAGTAGTGGTTCACTTTCATACCGAACTTCATAAAGTTAAAACATTGAAATGCCAGTAAAACTACAAGAAAAAATGTTTTTTCCATGTAAATGTGAGGTAACTAACTATTAACGACCTGACTCTGGTTTGCATGTGACCAAGACATCGTTAATCCAGACAAATGCGGATACAACCGGTTCACGCCGTTAGTAGGCGATATGAGTGGCTTTAGGGATACTTAAGTAATGAAGCGGGGAAACCCGGGCAAAGCTGATGTTCAGCTTTCATTAATGGTTCTGTCGGAAGATCAGCGCTGGCAATCACGCCAGCACCACGCTGAGACGGAACCATTTCGTGCAGTACCACTTGTTTACTGTTTTTACTTTGTTTTTCTTTTTATTAGTATTAGTTGTGCTGTCACGAATAAATAATTGATTCTTGATTCTTGATTAAACTAGTCGATTTAGAGCTTCAATTTTGCCTACGGGCATGTGTAATGTGTAATATGTTTTAAGCGAGTGTTTAACATTTTCAGTACAAAGGGAATTAAATATTAGCTGTAGGTACCTAAATAGCGGGTCGAAATCTGCATGCGCTATTTTCTGCTTTACGCGTAGGTATATTTAATTTAATCATTTATTTCAGGCATCAGTGATCAAAACACTAGCATATTTCCAAAAATTTACCGATGACTGATGGCTGTCAGTCTGAAAATTGCCGGCAATGAGCAATGATGCTGGCAACTACGTATACAGGATTAATTAAGTCGTGAACAGAAATGTAAAAATATGATTCTGAACCACTTTTACCATGCAACCAACTTTGTCCGTGCCAAAATGAATCTGATGTTTCATAGGAAAAGATCATCAGTCACGCAATCGAAATGTATGTAGAAGCATTTTTTTTTCACGGACAAACGGATTTTTTTTGGTCCCGTAGTAAAAGTGGTTCAGAATCATTCATAGAATCATATTTTCATATTAATTTCTGTGCACGACTTATAATTCACCCTGAATCTACAATATATATTAGTTACACCTGTATACATATAGGTAATGAATAGGGAAACCTATTTTAAAATACATGATCTCCGGTAAGTTTTTGTTTACATCTAGCGCAAACCTAGCCTCAGCTGGGAAGAGGCCGGTCTAGCTGAGTTTCTTGCTAGACTGAGAGACTGTGTTAAGTGAAATAGCGACAAAATTTCCAGTAGCTCGATTCCACTCACACCTCAGATTTGGTTAAAGCTGCTTAAGGCCCGGGGTACTGTGAATGACCTTGACCACTTAACGACTGCCGATGGCCGACCCAAGCGACATCTGTTCAACAATGATCGCGTTAGCTCGATTCGCTTGTAAACGGGCTGCCTTGATAATCGACCTGTTCCGCTGTTGCGTCAGTAGATGGCGCTCGGATTGCCCGGTGAACTACGCAGAGTAGTGTTTGTATCAGATGAAACAATATGAAGAATGAAGAAACATTCATATTTGGCTCGTTGTTTTTTGTTGTATAGTTGACGAAATATAAGCTGCCCCGATTCCTCGAACAACTTGTATGGCGAATCGGTGCAGCTTATATTTCGTCAACCATACCTACTACGTACTACGTAGTAGCATAGCAGTGGCGTGCACCGTGCACAGAGTTTTTAGACAGGGTAGGCAGATTTAAAAAAAGCTACGAATATTTATTATTCGCAGGTAGTACCACCTATTAGTTAGTGTCAAATTTACGATTCATATTCCTTTACTAATGCACTAATTCCAAATCAACGGTAGTGAGATCAAATTGAGAAAGGGTAGTGTACCTACTATCCGTTCTCAATGGAGAATGTCAATAGGTCTGCAAAATCACTTGAAAGTTTGTTACGGTAAAGCTTTCATTCATACAAATACATTAGTTTTTGTTTCATTCAAAAATACCAAGTAGTTTTGATTTTACATGCATTTAAAGTGAGTCCCGCTAACCGCGTGTGACGTCATTTTGCAACGCTAGTCTAGTACATACGGAAGCGCGCGAACGGAGTGAGCGCGTGTATAGCGAGTGTTGCACTATGACGTCACGAAGGCGGGTCGTCGCGCGTCACTTTAAAATTCAATATCTTGGAAACTAAAGGACGTATCGAAATAATTCCTTCACATATATTTTTTATTTTCAACAAAGAATACAGAAAAATGGAATTCTAAATAAGTTAGGTACCATTAGGTACTGTACGAATATCGTTAGTTATTGAATAAAGTTTTCCTGTGATGATGATTATAAAAAAAGGTACTTGCTGGCTTTACTTCGCCAAATAAAGTTTCCAGAAGAACACACGTAGTAGGTACGGTGAACCAATTTGATTTCTAGGCCACTTGGTACCTTGTCACAGTGATATTAATATGATAGCTCTAGCGGCTATAATATTGATTCTAACTGCGACAAGGTACGAAGTGCCCCAGAAATCAAATTGGTTGACTGTACGTACCTATTTATGATCTAAACAGAATTTGATATTTATTATTGCGATAATAAAAAAAGCCAATAAATGCTTTTATTGGAATATAACTTTTTTTTAACCAATCAGATCACACACAAACTCATAACTCCCACGGGAGTTATAAAATTCTGCTATAATTGCTTTATACGCACGCGTGCAATAACACACTTTACGAGCAAGTGTGTGTGTTCAGATAAAATATTGCTCTTACGAGTATATGAAGAATTTACTTAGATATTTTTCAATAATTAAGGGATATGCAAAACCGTACAATTATTAAGAGTGTACAATCGAGGTCATAAATATGTTTTCACACCACCTGGTGGACAATGCCCAGTTATATATCAATGCAAACCTTACCGAAAGCAAAGCATGCTTACCGAAAGCAAACCATGATAACCCTAGTTTGCCGGGTTGTAATATTACTTATATGAATCTCATTACAACCCTCGGGTAATAATGTGATATCACTTTTCATAGTTGCTATTGTTATTCCCTTAAAGTCTAATTTCGTGAAGTCCGCACGGCGGCGAGCAGACGGCATACCGGCGCCGTGTTTTGTTTTGTTTGGAACGCCGCGTTCGAAATAAAACACGGTACCGGTGCGCTGATAAGTTGTTTTTTTTCAAATGAGTTTATAACTAGTATTTACAAGAACGAACTGTTTTAAATACACTATTATTCTGTTTTTACTTACTTACGGTTCAGGTTCAATGGATAAATTGTCATTTGGTGGACCATCATCAGATTCAGATTCATTTATTTCATTAATGTAATTTACAATATAAGTTTGCATCGATGTCAAAAATATAAGAATTCACATAATGATCGTCAAGTTAGATTTAAATAAATAAAGAGAATAATGAGATAATGAAATGAAAATATTCTCCTAATAAGGATCTTCTTAACATAATTGAATACGCGCGCTTACTACTGCTTTAGCTTAGTTGGTAGTGACCCTGCCTAGTGCCTACGAAGCCGGTAGCTCTAGTATAAGTTTTTTCGAAACATTAACTAATTCGAACGCGTTTGCGTTTTGTCTCAAAATGTATGAAAACGCTCTCACCGAGTTTGAAATACGCGCGTTCATCGGTTAGCAACAAATGTTAAAATACTCGCTGTTTTAGTTTCCACTTGTGACCAACTGACCACCAGAGGCGCTGTTCACGTTTTCATACCACTTTCATACATTTTGAGACAAAATGCAAACGCGTTCGAATTAGTACCCAAGTTCATTTATTACCAAATTATGAGATAGACTGTGAATAAATCACCAAAATAACGTCATCATACAATCCGAAAGATACCCTACCTGATATAATTATAAAATAACAAATTAAATTAAAACTAAAACTAACCTAAAAATAACCTAAATATACCTAATAATAACCCTAATCTAAAAAACCGCCAGTGGGTAACGTTCCCAAAGTGCTGGGCGAATTAGTTGATGTTTCGAAAAAACTTATACTAGAGCTACAGGGCATTTATTTTTTTGATGAGCACGAATATTTGTTCTTGGGTCTTGGATGTTTTCTATGTATTTAAGTAATTTATCTATATAAGTATGTATATCGTCGCTTAGTAGGCCTACTTAGTACCCATAGTACAAGCTTTGCTTTGTTTGGGACTAGGTTGATTTGTGTAAGATTGTCCACAAATATTGATATCGATATTGAATGCAAAAATTATAGTATAGGTACAAATTGAATTAAGGACAACGATGGCAATACAAATAAATAGCGAAGTCAAATCTAATATCATTTTACAAACGTAAACAAATGTCAGGATCCTCATGATCATTTGCAAAATGAATCGGAGTAGTATTGAAACAACAAGTGTTATACGGCCTCTTAAAACTCCAACTATAATAGATAAGTATAAATAAAACTGTCTTACAGGTTGTATGTCTCTATGTGTCCGCACTACTCTGTGCAACGGGAATCGGCTCAAGCTCGGTGCAAACTTCCAAACTAGATAAGTAAACAAATATCTGACAACAGCGCTGTGCCTCGAGCGAAGCGAAGTCGCAACGTCGCATTCACTTTCATATTTGTGGGTAGAAAAATTTGACGAGTGTTCACGGCTCACATATGTAGGTAATATGTGAGATTTGAAAAGCAACTTTTTGCTTTTTAAAAAAAATACTACACATTTTTATATACATTTTACTTGCTTTTTCATAAAAATATTCACTGTCATGATCAAGACTGGCAGTAATTTCCTATCAGCGCTAGAATAAGCGCCTACCATTTTATACGAAGCAAAGTTTTCAAGTTTGAAATTCATATTACAATACTTAGACGATTATTAACTACAACAGAAAATAGGTTAAATCCTCAAAAATAACTGAGCTTAATTTGGAAACTTAGAATTCTGTCGTAACCGAATAATGCTTGCACACATTTTGTTTTTAATGTTTCTTAAGCGTGGTTTTTTGTCGTAATTACAATGTATGTGAACAAACTAACTACAACAGCAAATACTCAAGGGTATGCGTGTCCTAAATATGTACTTTGCAGGTCATTACGTTCAATATATTCTTCAAATATTCTGCACAAAAACACCTCTATTTCAATACTTTGTCCACCTCTTCACCTTAACCAATCTCACGGGAGCGCAAACTCTTAGGCGACTTCCTGACTTGGCGGGGCGGGATCGATATGGTGACATTATCTTCTTTGACGTAAACTTACTGACGTCGCAAAGATTCTCACTTGACAGAATACTGTCAGTATTACATTTGCGCAGTAGTAATATCATGCGCAGAAACGGAGCAGTGCTGCCTTCGTATCGTCCCGCTACCGTGCATCCCGCGCCAGTCAGGAAGCACTCATTTAAATGTAGGGGCGCAGTAAAAAGTAATACTGAGTTGACTGACAGTTGACACTGACATTTGACAGTTTTCTCATATCGTACCGCCTCCGCACCGACAAATCAGGAAGTCGCCTTGGAGTATTCGCGTGTTTAAACCGCCATCGTGGTCGTGTAGGAGGTTCCCCTGGATTTCCTTAGGCTTCTCTTCAACCGCGCACTCCTATCGCTTTATTGGGCCCGGGCTAAAAAACCACAGTCATTAAAAAAAACTAGCGTAATCATATAGGCGCAGTAGAAATAAACTCACTCACTGAAACAATGTTTCCTAGGAAGCGTTCATTTTTAATATGATTAAAATTTAGTTCGTTAAAATTTACTACACAAATCTGCCGACTACATTTTGAAAGGCCATTGCTGTGCCACTTTGTTTAATAATAAAGCTAGTTATTTGTTTTATTTGTACGAAAGTTTGAGAACCGTTCCCAGCTGAGCAGTTTTGGTTGCTTAAATAATGGCCGCCATTTTAACTTTGCCTGGTTAACCTTTGAACAGATGCATGCCGAAAGTTTTTGTGATGGAAATAATCTTATTTACTTACAAGTTTGTTTACAGTGGTATTTAAAATAAGATGGGTTATAAGTAACAGAAAACTGATGCCTGATTAAATGCAAAATTCGAAGTTAACTATGCGTTAACGAGTGATGGAGCATTTTTCAAATACGTAGGCGTTATTTTGAGGAATCCCACGCTCAGTCATTAGAACAAATCCTTTGCTATTTATCTTAAAGATCGTGTTCGTGTAAGTATATTAGTGACTTTGAGATGCATTCACTTGCTTATTTTCTCCTCTAGGTGTTTCTCCTCTCTCCGAGGCTCCATCAGGAAATGCTGGCAGGATATTATGCTTGCACCACGTCCACTGAGCAAATGGAATCACAGGATCAAAAGTTGGGATATCTCCGTGACATGCCAGGGATGTCACGTTTGGATTTTAGAATCGGGTCATAGTACCTATAGGCAAAGACTACAATATATATACTAAAGTATAGACTGGTAACTCTAACGTTTTAGAAAACTGGATGATAGTGCTGCCATCTATCCCTCGTGATGTGTAAACTGATTTACACACGCACACACACATGCATAGTAGGTAATACATACGCATATAAAACATTCATTCAATTAGTTTGACACATCTTAGAAGTTACGTAGAAATAAGTTTCTAAACGCGATTATGAAATTCATTGCGTACCTGTTTAGAAACTTATTTCTCTACGTAACTTCTAAGATATGCCACACTAGTCCATATTGGAGTTAGTTATAATAGGATAGAATTGGAATAGGTCCTTAAAAATAGAATAATATATCAATATTAAATAAAAAATCAAGTCTTCATTTCCTTGTTTATGTCTGTTATTATTATAAACAAACAATCTATTAAAAATAACATACATGGCATAAATAAAATCAAAACTAACTTGAATCTACAACAGGCCCCTTTGAGGCATGGTACCTATATTTTCTCGCTATGTGGCAGTGATCGCGCGCGTTGAGTCCTTTGGAGATCGCTTACCATCAGGTGGCCAGCACATATAAAAAAAATGCCAATACGTTGTATGATGAAGTCACCAGGTTCGTCGGTCACCAGTTACTTCAAACATTTCACGATTTTAGTAAATAACTTGTGTGCGCTGGGACCCCATCGACCTCGAGTATCCGATGCCAAAAGGTACAAAATTGTACTCACAGCCGAGGCCCTTATATTTAATGAGCTGGAAACAAACAAATCAACATATAAGTACACGCAACCTGTCTAACGGTAAGCAGACATCATAAGATATTGACGCTTGCAACTCCCGAGAATTACAAGCGCGTTGCCAACACCGAAGTGAATTGAGGATTCACTGCAATTACACAAAAAGAAAATGCAGATTGTCTCTCAACACAGCGCATAATTGGGAACTCTCGCGGCCATACTGACCACTGTAACATCAAATTAGTACAAACAGACATAGTTTTGCTGTTATTATGGCTGCAGTATTTTTACTCGTGTTGTTGCTCCAACCCTTCAAGTAAAAAACTTACAACTCGCAACTTACAACTTAGTGATAACAATTCGCTTATATCTTTTTCTTTTTTAGTAGGCACTCCTCCATATCCCTTCGAGAATATGACTGTGGTCAAAATTGTACCTATGCTTTTATTTTCCCGTCCCACATACCACTCTAATATCAACACATCTCTAATAAATAAAAATCAATAAATACCTCGCAAGCATATTTTCTGGGTAGTGGTATACTTCAGTAAAATGCATTCTATAACCCTCCTGTTTGTGCTGTGATGATTGCTCTTCAAAATCAAATCCGCAACTGAGCTTCCCAGCCCTAAACCTATTTGAATCTTTAGGTTAGGACTTGGAAATCTGTGTAAGGGGTTCCTGCAATTGTGAAAGGAAAATAAATGCCAAAAATTAAAGAATTTACTTGATTAGACATTATTACCTATTAATCTATTATAACTTAGTTGCTTCGTTTATGTTTTTTGTTATGTTATTACTTCGTGGTGCACAATAAGGCATATTATTATTATAACATATCAATTACTCAAATACAAATAATTATACATAATTACCTTTTCCGTGTCCACCCTTACAAAATGGCTACCGTACACAACGCAACAATTCCTGTCCTGTGTCCTGAATGACATAGGTATAAGGTATTCCTGAATTACAAGTCCTGGCTCACGACACATTCTCAAACTATGCGTATTACACTAAAATGTTTTTTATTTCGAATATGGTGGCATTTAAATGAAAACACAACTATTTTAAATTAAATTAAATGGATTTGTCAGTAACAGTTTTATAAATATATTTGAATTTTGAAGTTTTATTTTGAAAATTGTCAATAGATGAAAGATGTCAACGTATAATATAAAGTAAACGTTCCGTTACTCCCAAATTTAAGCTGATATACACTCATAGTCCATAAAATTTTGCTCGTAACTTATAACGTAAGAGAGGCTGACATCATATATTTATCCATGTCTATGGGGTATTTAATTAGCACTCTAATCAATTTTCTGTTTGCATGAACTATTGATGAGGCTCAATTAGCTCGATGTTGTTATCACATAATTGTGTACATTACCTAAAAGTGTAAATATTTTGTGTAAATTGGAACGATAAGGAACTAAACAGGAAAAAACTCCTAGTACCATAAATTTAGGCAGCAAATCCGTCATCGAAATTACGGCATAGACAAGTAAATGTAAAGGTTAATGTATACATGGTAGACAAGTTTGTGTTACTTGTTACAGTTGTTACAATGTGTACATTACCTAAACATAACCGTCTGCAGTACTGACATCTAACAGCATGAGTAAAAACGACGAAGTCCTTGGCTTGGAAAAGAAGACAAGCAGTACTTAGAGCTGAAGAGCTCGTTATTATGTCACCAATATATAGATTGCAGCTCAATCTAAGCGTTCCATTTCTTTTCTTCTAAGTTGCCATAGCATGCCTATAGGTACATCACATGGCCACTATTCTATTCGTAATATTTGACAGTAAGGCATATCCTTATTTTCATGTCTAAGTAAATTAAAATTAGAATGACCGTGATATCAAAGAGTAAATGTTTCCGTCTAATCTTAAGTACCTACAAATAATTCATTTTGCAAGAAAAAGGGTTGTCATTGTCTTAGGTAGTACAAAATATTCAGCATCTTCTTAATAAGCCATTACGTACGACATGCAAAATATTAACAGTTAAGGCGCCTGTATACGCAAGGTCCTCTCCATACAAACGCTGTGCAAGTTTTATTCGTCAGTTATGGCACTCCCGCATATATTATTTTTTGCTAGTTAATATTAGATAAACGAAGAATGTCAAGCAACAAAACCGGCCAAGTGCGAGTCGGACTCGTGCACGAAGGGTACCGTCCCATTATCTTTAAAAACGGCAATAAAATCACGTTTGTTGTATGGGAGCCCCCTTAAATATTTATTTTATTCTGTTTTTTAGTATTTGTTGTAATAGCGGCAACAGAAATACATCATCTGTGAAAATTTCAACTGTCTAACTATCACGGTTTTTGAGATACAGCCTGGTGACAGACGGACAGACGGCCAGACGGACAGACGGACAGCGGAGTCTTAGTAATAGGGTCCCGTTTTACCCTTTGGGTACGGAACCCTAAAAATATAAAAAAATATTGAAAAAATAAAAAAATAAACTTTCTTTCTTGAGTTTCTAGATAAATAAAAAATAAGCGTACTGACCAAAAATCATAAGTGTAATGCAAACACAAGACAAGAAAAACTTGCACAAAGTTTGTATGGGGAGTGCTTGCGTATACAGGCGCCTTAATGCGACCGTTATTCAAAGATCATACGGTTTTAAATTGATTGTTTTATAAAAAATGAATGAATCTTATTTTCTTTTACATGTATAAGAGTTAATGCACATCATTGGGCCTTGTCCATTATTGGTGGTGTCACCTACAAGTTTTAAACTCGAACATTAGTTGAATCCCTACACCCGGTCCGAAGTCTAAAATCAATTTATCCATATCTAATCCGTATTGATCGCCTGAAGCCAGAGAAATGGCAGCAATTTCGATAATTCCGTTACCGAATCGATCTTTCGAATTAGAGTAGTGTTTACCTCGAGATGCGTTGCGGGGAAGGAAAGCGGCGGAGATGAGGCGGTAACGTCCAATCATGTCTTATCCAAGTGTAGTTTTTGCTCACGTGCCTATGACATCGCTCAAGCCGCTTCAGCATCGCATTCAAAATCGTTTCCTTCGTAGGGTGACTGGTGCCCCGTGGTACCAGTCAGTCGAACCTCAGTCTGCACCACGACAAGGAGATTAGCACCATGTATGATGGTGTCTTAAGCAGACTGCCAGACGTTATTTTGATGATGCTCCCCATCATTGGAATCCGTTAGTTAGGAAGGCTTTCGACTACGTTCCCATCCCTCCCCCCGCTGTCGTAACTCGGCGATCACTGATTAGGGGCCCTGTAGCTCTAGTATAAGTTTTTTCGAAACATTAACTAATTCGAATGCGTTTGCGTTTTGTCTCAAAATGTATGAAAGTGGTATGAAAACGTGAACAGCGCTTCTGGTGGTCACTAGTAGAAACTAAAACAGCGAGTATAACATTTGTTGCTAACCGATGAACGCGCGTAGGTATTTCAAACTCGGTGAGAGCGTTTTCATACATTTTAAGACAAAACGCAAACGCGTTCGTATTAGTTAATGTTTCGAAAAAACTTATACTAGAGCTACTGCACGGTCCGGCGTCCTAACCACACACTCACACCAGCTCACACCACAATCACAGAGTCCATCGATAGATGAAACGCTGCGCTTACGGCGTCCAACTCAGACAAGACGCGTACACTCAGGCATTATTTATTTATTTATATAGTCCACAGGGACTACGAACTCGTCCCTTCTCGTCGTCTCCGTACCGCCACATTCCGGGTATCGGGTACATAAATCAACACTGTTCTTTGCCCCTTGAGTGTGACATTGTACCTAACAAGATGACAAGTTTCACAAATGTTGGCTGTTGTGCGGCTAACGTACCAAACGCAGCAATAGCATGTTACCAATCAATCAATCAATCAATCAATATCATTTATTTGTCAGAATACAGTAAATCTAGATGGTAATACATTTAATTATCCTGTGTATTCCGCCTACATGCAGGCATACAAATATTTACGATTCCACTAAATTCGGTACTTAACATATTAAGTTTCATGTAATAATTATGTCAACATGTATACAATGATTATAAACGTAATAATAATTCTTATATAAATAAATAGTCACATATGAAATCAAAATACAATAATAAATTTATAATTAACAATGTCAAGTCAAAGTTACTCATAATATTACCATGTCGTTTAGTCACGGTTTTAGATATTGTATTCTCCTGTCCTTTCCCCACTACTTGGTTCCTGATATAAATCGGAGATTGTAACTTAGCGGCACTCGTTTGTTATCCGGGATATCCCGGCAAGGAAATAAAGGCATTTGGTGGCTTTCGTGAACGGTTGTTAACCCCATATAAATAAACATAATCTGTCTTCTAGTGAAACGGTACTGCGAACGTACAATTGACATCAGAGACATGTTTTTTTACATTTCAGCGCCCAATTACTAAGTAATATAAAGTGCAAGTCGCAGCCTATACACAGATAATGTTCATTAAGGGTCGGGTTTATATAATGACTTAATGTTGTTATGTCAAAAAATGTATTAAGCTACCAAAATACCAATTAGATCTCTATGTATAAAATCTTAATTTGGTACCACTCTTATTTACAAAAATGTTTGCATGCTGTAATTTTTTTTTGCAAATTCATAAACACAATCTGTCAATGTTTATTCAAAACGTGTACATTCATAATGATAATCTTTTTTCTTAGGTTTGAGAACTTATCATTGTTTAGTTGCAACCAAAAATCATTGTTAAAGATGAGAGGGTTTTAAAGATCCAACCAAAAACATCGAAAAGATGGGTTATGTTTGAAAAATAAAAGTATCGAGAAAATTTTTGCAAATCGTGATTTCACTTTGCTGCGACTGGAGGAAAATAGTTCAAGATTACTGAAAGGACAGATATTAAATCCCTATAGATGTTGAGATCTACGTCGATAAACATTGACAATCTTGCATATGTGGGCTCTTAAGGCCTAATTATGTACAGTTGCATATGTCGCAGGCAAATTGCATAATCCGCCGTATTACATTACGGCTAGCCGTTTTACAAAACAGAGCTGTTTTATACAACGGCGGATCAACGATACTGAATACAGCTCCGCTCCCACAAGTCCGCCGGATTCAATTCGCCTAGCCGTAATGTAAAATCTAACCCTGACATTTAAACTATGTAAACTATTGTACCGCCTTAGTAATTTTAGAGTGTGTTTATTATTTAATTGTATACAGTTGAGATATTTTTTGGGACCTTCTATGGTACTTTGAATCTTATGGCATGCATGATTAAGTCACTTATTGAACATATTACATAGGTCAACTCAAGTCATTTTATCGCTGTATCTACCTGAAATGTTCGTTATTTTTTTTGTTGCATTGTATATTTAGATGTAAGTACTTAGATTTTAATAGATAAAATTGCTATACCCTGACAGGGTTACCATGTACTGTATAATATATAATAACATCTTGTAAACCCATGGTATTGCAATAAATAAATGAATGAATGAATGAAAAAAACAGCGGTTCGTTAGTCGGCACTTTGACATTTTTTTTGTTCAATTGATTAGGGTATTAATAAATATTCGGTTCTGGCGCTTCGCCGGCTGCTGCCGCGGCACGCTTGCTTCGCTCGCTCGGCTCGCGCGCTGTAGGGTCGCAGTTCTAACGAACACTCCTCCTCGCTCCGCTCGTCGTCGTACCTAACGAAGACTCTGGGTAAATGTCCTAACCATGCGGCTAAACTAAACGTAAGCTGTCATGTTGTAGAACGTATCGCAATGACGATCTGGCTAATCGTTAAGCCGCCGTATTACAAAATGGCTCTGTTTTGTAAAACGGCTAGCCGTAATGTAAACCGGCGGATTATACAATCCGGCTGCGACACATACACTACTTTATCTACATCCATATATTAAATCCTATTTCATTAATGTGTTTCTTGTGCAACCGGCTCATCGCCGGCGGAAGCATGTTTGACGAGATAGTCCTGCCAGGACCACCCGGCGGCGGCACATCTCTGCTGTTAAGGTTGTACATAATCTCGTAACTGCACTATTTTTGGTGTTGTAAGGGCGCGCGCGTGGAGCCGGTACGATATATTATTGAAAAGCTGGTCCGTACCTACGGTTTTTGAACACATTAAAGAGGATTTATTATATGGGTGTAGATAAAATATAGTTATAAATAACATGTACCTATCACGAAAGTTTAAATTCCAGTAAGCCTGTTATCGATCGTCCAGGCTTTCGACCAAAGCACCAAGCAGTGCTCGTCGACATCACAATCACCCATGACGAGGACGTCGTAAAAGCGGAGAAGGACAATGCTAGGTAACCGCGCCATGTCGATTCGATGATTATATATTGTTCCTACCTATATCAGTCCCAGCAAACAGTCTCTTAAGACGCTCCTAAGAAGACCAAATCAGGTGCATACCATCAAGAGTCAGATAATCTTTTTGTTTTTATTTTACGTCATATCAATATTGTAAAAACCTATTCTAAGAGAAAATTTAAATAAATATAAAGAGATATCAATCGCATCTTAAAAGTAAGTCAGCCGTTCTGCCTCTCTCATCAACCGAAGAACTGTTTCATACACTTGTTCCCTCACATCAATGCCCCAAATAAAATCAAAATGGTTGAACTGAGGCCTCTCCACTTGAATCGCTACTGCATTTGGCAGAGATTCTTCTAAAATCAAAACGTCCCTGTAGTTAACTTCTAGATCATTGAGTCCGTAGTGAAGGTAGCTTCTTGCTGTGACGCGGCTCATGTCGTATTCAGGAGGCATTATGCGACCGTAGACAGCTAGGTTCCGTATGTGGCCGAAGCTGTAGCGGGCGAAAGTGCCGAATTTGATGTTTTGGGCGTAATGCAGCACTTGACGTAGTGATGCCCCGGACGGCAAATGGCCCAGGAAGGTTGGGAACATTGTCTGAAATTATAGAATAAATAGTTTAATACTTGGTCAAATGCGAAAAGATTTTTTTTTGTGTTGATCAAAATAGCTCCACCTCGTTTTTTCTTGAGGAGTCGGGATACGAATAGGGTTGAGACTGGTTGAAAGGGCAGGGCATTTATTTTTGGATCTCAGAACAGAAAAAAAAGTAAAAAACGGGTTACACTCCGGGAGTGCCGGCAGAAGTGAAAACACAACGACATGATAAAGAAGTTTTCACTTAATACATTTTTGATAACAGCATCACCTACGAACAATACAAGGTACTAACTATACACAACGCTGCTGTCGGTTGTAACTTAACACAACCTGCACTGTGAAAAACTTTGCTTGTTTGTTCATAGGTGGCTTTTGACAATATCCATCTTCTATATAGGTCAAGTGTCCATCTTACGATATTAGGAGGGGTCACTTGGCTGGTCTTACGCTCTGACAATCACGTGACCCTGACGCGAGCTTAGCAATTTTTCACCATCACAAAAAGTGCTCAGCGCCGCTAAAGAAGTTTTCACTTCTATATATATATATATATATATAATACTAGTGCCACCAGAATACAGAATACAGAATACAGTATTTATTAGTAAAAACCCAGCCCAAACCCAGTGTCTAATGTCGTAGTACTAGAAACTCACCGCGTTGAAGTCACCACCCTGTTCGTATTGGATAAGTAATAAGCACACAGGTTGTGCCAGGGATCCATCGCGGCAAATGTTCATTAGAATCGGTTTCAGCACGTCGCTTCTGCCCAGGACTTCGTAGATACCGATTTGATTAGCGAGATTCTGAAATAAATTAACATAGGCTGCTGCAGTAAACTTTGGGAACCTAACATAGGTATATTAACACACTAGATTGCAAGACTATGCAGCATTAATATAAAAATTGTATGAGACATTCGCTGGGAATATCTATCTATCTATCTAGATCGTGTTCCGGGAATTTTGGCATTATAAAAATAATCATAATGCCGACTATTAGATTCCTCTTATAATCCTCTTAATTTCATTTGTTACTAAATCGTTATTGTTGTTAATGTCTAGATGTCAATTTTTTCCATACAATCCTTTTCACGCAGAGTTGTAGGTATGTCCGAAAATCAGAAGTTTATAAACATTCTGTGCATTTGGTGACTACTATTTATAGAAAATAAAACCCATTTAAGTGAATGATTAACATTAACAATGTGAAGTACTTAACTTACCAGTATAGGCATTTCATACTGCGCAAAAAATACATAGAATGGATTTACATTATTCCTAAAATAAGAAGCAGGAGCAAGACCTTGGAAAGATATAATCTTGTCATTGTATTCTGGTCTTGATGACATGCACACTAAAAACGAAGTGCCTCCTTGCGAGTGACCGACATAATGGACCTTTGTTTGACCCGTGAGTTCTAGAATATAGTCGATGTATGCAGGAATGTCGTATAGACCTATTTCATTCCAACTGAAATCCCAGAACTCAATATCTCCTCCTCTGTTAGGGTTCAGGGTCGTGTGGTTTCTGGAGTGGAAGTTGCCGCGAGCGTTTAGGAGCCACACGTCGTAACCTTCTTCAGCTATCATGTAAGCTGAAAGTGAGAGAAGGTGGCAATTTAAGTGGCTGAATATGTGACTGAGAAGAAGAGTTGGATTGGGCGCCCTTATATCCTACGCTTCTTCTTATATTCCGAACAGACTCTATTTCTTTTCAAGTTCTGTTTGGGGAGAATACACCTAGAATAACAAATTTTAGTAATTTGTGTAAATCTATAATAGTTGAATAGGACTCGTTATCGCCGTAGAAAAATAATTTGTACCTATTTCATTATTTTAGGCAGGCGTTCTCGCTCTTCCAAACAAATTTCCACTTCCCTATTTACTCCCTTATGAGATTTCCTAGAAAAAAGAAACTATCCTGTTTCGTTCCAGGAGATTTAAACCATCTCCACGCCGAATAAATTAAGAGGCTGACAAGACCTAAAAAAAGTCCCGCTCTAACACGCGTGAGTTTCCAATTAACCATCCCGCTCTTTACGGAAGCTCTGCGCGTAGAATAATAAATAAATACTATAATAATATTGAAATAAAAAATGTGTGGATGATTTGTGAAATATGACTCGTTGGCGGTTTAGGTATGAATATGATGACTTCGTGTTTTTAATTGCAGACCCATACGTTATAAAAATAAAGGCATAGAACCGTTTAATGATGATTTTAAGACCAATCTTTGCAATTATTTTCTGTCGAGCCGATTTCGTCCAATTATGTATCGAGTCCATACACAGTCTTTGAAATATGATGAATATATTAACATTTTTTTTATGTGCTAGAACAAATAGTTTCTCGTAAAAAACTGCTTAAATAACATCAATTTCAACAAAATTAGGTCTTGTCAGCCTCTTAAATCCGTGTAGGGATTTAAGTGTGAAAACGTAACGAATATAGTTAATTTCGCATATGATGTTAGTCCTGGTAAATTACTTTAAGTTTGATAATAACATATTATGCCTTAATTCAATTAAATATTCTCCTTTAATACTAATGTAATGTTCTTTCATCAGCACTTTTTAAAAATCGTCGCCGCTCTATTACCTTAGCTTTAAATAAGTAGAATACCCAACGTGTCAAAGTCAATGTAATCGTAGGTATAATAGTGTGTATCATAAACGAAGGCGCGCCCCCCATAGTCTAATGCGTACAATTGCGCATTAGATTGCGTATGAGATTCGCTGTAAAGGGGCTTTCGTGGATGACACGCAACACGCACTATACTGTACATATTTCTATAGTAGATACCTAAGGCGAGGATTTTGCCCGTCGCCGCGTTGGTGAACACACGTGCTCTTCGCGACGACGGGCTGAATCCACTACCGAACAAAACCAGTTGCCTACTGTCACAGCGTCGTTACCGAACAACGTCTTTGAACAGGTATTGATTGGCGAAATCATCATAAATTTGATGGAAAGCCTTTTTTAAAGAATGAAGTGAAGTGATACCTAAGGCATTCCCTGGTCCCAGCAGCACAAAGTCAGCAGCCGATGACAGGAGCCCGTGCATCATCACGACCACAGGCTTGGGGCCGGGCTGATCGTTCCGGTCTCTCCCGTGCGGGATGCGAATGGCTGTCAGGATGTATCCATCTTCTGTTACCACGTTATGCTCTTCGTAGGGGTACTGGTACTTTCTTATGACGCCTTCCTAAATGTTCACATAATATCAAAGGTATTCAGAGGGCATTTAAGGGTATTTGGGGGTTAATGTACTGTATATATAGTATAGTACTTTTATCTCACGTGGGTTAGCCATAGTTGTAGTTGTGACTTATACGAACACATAGACAATGTGAACTCATAGCTCCTATGCTGACGCACACATAGACAATGTGCATGTATAGCTCAATATACAACCATAGTTGATCCGCGCTCGTGAGATACAAGTACTATAGTATCAAACTTGACTAAAAAAAGTAGCTAAATAATTATGTTGTAGGCTGTTATCTAGGCTGAAGACAACTTTTGTTAGCTAAATTACCTAGGTACACTATTCAGGTTCCAATATTTAGGATTGTATTTATTATGTAGTTAAGCGTAAAGCATTATTCTTTGCTGAATAATAAAAGTAATAAATCCAAAGCGAGTTTGTCATTCAGGGCTGGAGCGTCAAATCAGATATATATATAAATATTAATACGTAATTTTAACGAAAACGCTTGTCGTCCTGAATGCATGAAAGAAATGTGTAGTACGAGTAAGTACTGTAGAAGGTTTCATGTTTAACAAAACCGATATTTTTAACAGCTAGTTATCGTATCCCGCTCGCACGCGCTGGCCGCATAGCACGTGCTCTTTCGTTCCTAGCGCAATAGGGTATTTAGACACCACGAAGGGGTGCTCTGGAACACATTCGCCGAGTTTATGAACGATAATATGAACATATCAAAAATAGTGACATGCAGTTGCCGTGCCGGGAAATTGCCTATGGTGTCAGCGTCTTTGAATCTGACAGGCGGCTGCTTTAACGTTTTCTGTTAATATTTTCGTCGCTGAGTCTAAGAAACGGTTTCCAATAACGAAATAAAACCAGCTAAGAACGTGTCGTCGTGTCGTGACGAACCAACCGCAAAATGAAGTTGGATTTAATACGAAAAATAATAAAATTTCAAAGAAATAATCTGATTTGCCAATATAGTAGTATTTGTAGGTAAAATGTACGTAATAATTTATCACCAAAAAGTTGATAGGTCAATGGCAAGTTAAAAAATTCTTCGGAACAAAATTTTGTGACAGACGACAGACGGACGAATGGATGGACGGACGCGTGAGTGTCAGCAATAGGGTTCCAGGTACTCGGACCCTTCTTGTACGGAGCCCTAAAAACGTTTATTTACAGTATTTTGCGACACTGGCAATATCTGCAAGTGCACAGTTAAGACAAAACTCATACCGCATTCACATTCGGCCGAAGTGGGCAGGGAATTGGGCAGGTATGGATACTTCGTGAGAAGTATCGTGTTTACGAGGTGGGCTGATGATCTGGTTAAGGTCGCGGGGATCCGCTGGATGCGGGCGGCCCGTGACCGGTCTTTGTGGCGCTCTCTGGGGGAGGCCTATGTCCAGCAGTGGACGTCGTTCGGCTGATTATGATGATGATGATAAATGAAATAAATGAAATAAATGAACTTTATTCTGTAAGTAGGCCGCAATGGCACTTTTACAAGTCAAACCCTACTAGCGTTTCACAGAGGCCACTGCCGAGAAGAAACGCCGAAAGAAACTCGACAGTCAGCCATTTTCTCACAAAAATATGCTTATTACAATGATAATACTTAACCTACTTAAGATCAAGAAATCTAAGACACATAGAATTCAAAATTCAGAATTCAAACATTTATTCTGCAAATAGGCCACAAGGGCACATCACATGTCATAATGTTAATGTATAATTTAAAAAATGTCTTACAATATAAGCATATGATAGATTTTTCATGAGAAAATATTAATTTACAATTTAAGAAATATATCAATAAGAATTTAATACATTTTTCATGTCAAAATATTAATTATCTATTACAAACATTACAATAATAGTAAAATTGAGAGATGTATAATAGGGTGGGCCGATTTTCAAAATTTTGGAATTTCGTAATGTAATAGTATACATACGCTGTATGATTTTTTGTAGATTAGGGGAAAAATAATAAAAAAAAAATTGGCATATACTTTTAGCCCTCTACCGACGATGTAATGTCAGAAAATTCAAAATTTTTAAAAATATATATCTTATATAATAAATTTATTTAAACTTTATTATTAATTAAATAACATCTTTTGGTATCAATTATACTTGTTTTTGGTTATTATTTATTATCAGAAGATTTTTTTTTGTGACCCACTTAGACGACGTAAATGGGGTTTTTCAAAAAAGGCTTTTTGATCTATTAAATATATCCAAATTGGTGCTTAAAGCATTCGTCAGAGCTGTCGTGGATTAAACACGTTACATAAAGCATAAAAATGATAATGATTAAAGCAAAAATATGGCCAAAATTACGTGGCAACATGCCCGGAAAAGTGCGAAATAGGACTTTTGACCGTCTATTTAAACCATTAAAAAGTTATATATTTTCAATCAAACCCTGCTTTATTTTAATATTAACATTCGTACTTTTGTTTGAGATTATATTTGAAAAATACGTAGTACGATTTTTTTATAATACAGTACATCGGTCGTTTAATGGTATTTTTTTAATTACAAAAAATTTGGGATATTTTTAATATTGATTATATTAAAACAGAAATAAATAATAGTGATGATTTATATTATATTAACATTCGTCCTTAATTTACAAAAATAAACGGGCTAAATACTAGTAATATTATACCTTTAAATAATTATCAAATATTACCCTAACTTCAAATTTTTGGCACCTGGTAGAGGGCTAAAAGTAGTATATATTTTTAAATTTGATATTATTACCATAATCTACTTATTAAACTGCAACTTTTTATTCCTATTACACTTCGAATTTGGAACTTTTATTTTTTCCCATACAACAACGGCCCACCCTAATGTATAAGGTCTCAGTCTGAATAACAAAAGTTAATATAATATCTCAAAGATGTAAATGGTCTCTGGGCGTCAAAATATTCTTAATAATGACTATTATAACGTGCTTTGAGATGTACATGGTCTCAAAGCGTCAAAATAAAAATAATAAGTTTTAAATATAAAAGGAAAAAAAAACAATTTAATATAGAGGTCTCTGAGAGCAGAGTCAATGTCAACAAAAACTAATCCATAACAGGGTGATGTCTCTCGTCAATCTCCAAGAGAAGACACTAGTATTAAAGTAGTTACTATGTCCTTCAAGCATGAACGACCGGACTCCACAAACAGCACCCGATCACGAGTATGACGCGTATCTCAGCCATCGTCTCCCTCGACCATCTGTTAGGGAAGGTGGCGACCCGATCAACGACGCCACCGTAAGCAAAGTCCTTTAAGCGAGCATGACATTCAAGCTGGCGGACATTGATGATAGCAAAGATTAAAGCGACTTTTCGGCGAGAAACAGCATCATGTTAAATAGAACGTAACGGAACTAGTATACAAGTACAAGGCTTACAATTTACGCTAAGATAAACATAGGTGTATTAAATCTAACAATATTAAACTACAACTGGCTTAAAAGCATTTTTGTCATTTAAGAAATCGTTGACAGTATAATACGCTTGGTTTAGCAAATAACGTTTAACATAAGACTTAAATTTAGTGTTTGGCAAGTTAACTGTTTCGATAGGTATTTTGTTATAAAATCGTATACAGTTCCCCACAAACGACGTGCTAACCTTTCGGAGACGACTGGCCTTCACTACAATCTTGTGTTTACTTCTAGTGTTGTAGTCGTGGATATCACTGTTAAGCTTGAATTCATGTAAATTTTTCCGTACATACATAATATTTTCAAAAATGTATTGGCATGCTACAGTAAGAATGTTTGCCTCTTTAAATTTATCTCTTAGCGATTCTCTGGTTTTTAGTCCGTAGATGGAGCGTACAGCTCGTTTCTGTAGCACGAAGATGGTCTGGATGTCGGCCGCTTTTCCCCACAACAGGATTCCGTAAGACATAACACTATGGAAGTAACTATAGTACACCAGCCTGGCCGTTTCAACGTTAGTTAGCTGTCTAATACGTCTAACTGCATAGGCGGCAGAACTAAGTTTCCCAGCCAGAGTGGCAATATGCGCATGCCATTGCAGTTTTGAATCTAAAGTCATGCCCAAGAACACAGTATTGTCTTCAAATTCCAATTCATCATCCTTTAGTTTGATCTTCGAATTGCTTATTTGCTTGACATTAGGTAAAGTGAATTTGATACACTTAGTTTTCTTAGAATTAAGTAGTAAATTATTTGCTGTAAACCAGTTCACAACAGTAATTAGTGCCTCATTAATAACACCATAGTTTTTCTCTTTCCGTCCTACTTTGAAGATAAGTGACGTATCATCTGCAAATAGCACTATATCATGTTTATGTTGCACCAGGTTTGGTAAGTCATTGATGTAAACTAGGAATAGAAATGGACCCAGAATCGAGCCTTGGGGAACTCCAAGCGCAACGGTCGTCCCCGCAGATTGAGTTCCATTAATGACTACCCGTTGAGTTCTCTCCGACAGATACGATGATACAAGGTCAAGGGCACCATTTTTTATCCCATAATGTCTTAATTTTCTCAATAAGTTCTCGTGATCAACGCAATCAAATGCTTTTGATAGATCACAGAACACTCCAATAGCATCTTGAGCCTCTTCCCAGGCATCAAAAATATGTTTGATTAGTACCACCCCGGCATCGGTGGTAGAACGACCTCTAGTGAATCCGAACTGATTGCTATTGAGCAGTTCATTGCGATTAAAATGGGACAAAAGCTGATTAAGAATAAGTTTCTCAAAAACTTTGCTTAGTGCCGGTAGTATTGAAATTGGCCTGAAGTTGGTAGGGTCAGTTTTTGTTCCCGACTTAAACAGCGGGATAATTTTACTGTGCTTCATTAGGTCAGGAAAAACACCGCAGTCAATACATTTATTGAAAATATCAGCTAGGAAAGGTGCGATGGATTCTACAATGGAATGTAATACTTTCACTGAAAGGCCCCAGAGATCTTCCGTCTTCTTTAAATTTAATGACTTAAAAGTTTTTATTAATGTTATGGGAGATACATAAGTGAAGGTAAAGATTTCTGTACATTCCATTACATTTGCTTTCAAAAATGATTCAGCGACATCTGGTGATGAGTTTAAAGCCTTCGTAGTCTCGATGGGCATGTTAGAAAAGAACCGCTCAAAATGATCCGCTACTTCGCAGTCGGAACTTATCAGAGTATCATCGATTCGTAGGCTGTAGTGAGGATCTTTCTTCTTACTTTTCCCAGTTTCAGTGTTGATAACTTGCCATACAGTTTTAATCTTATCACTGGAGTTCTGGATCTTCTTTGACAAGTAATCGACTTTAGCGGCGACACACATTAGTTTGAAAGATTTCGAATAGTTCTTAACATACTCTATAAATTCCGGCCTTTTATCAGTAGTCCTAGAATCGTATAATTCATAGAGTCGGCGTCTTCTCTCGTGAATATCTGGGGTAGCCCAGTCGCTGAATTTAGTTTTGACCTTGCTTTGAATTTTCTTTAAAATAAAACTGGCATCAAATTCGGTTTTGATACAATTAAACAATTGAGCACATAAATAGTCAGGGCTGTCCTGAGCAAAAGGAAGGTAACGTAATCGTTTGGTTATAGCACGATTGAATAAATCTAATCTTTTTTCAGAAATAAGTCTGCACATAGTGTGTCGTGGAGCTTCATCAGTTTTACCGCTGAAAGAGACTTGTAGTCCACAGTGGTCAGAACTTAAGGTGTTTATGATAGACTTATTGATAGCTTCCTTGTTACTGAAAACGTTATCTATACATGTTGCACTGGTTGCTGTTATTCTAGTAGGTTCACAAAATAAGTTCACTAAGTTAAAAGATTTAAAAGTATTCACTAAACTCACGCACGTAGGCGACTTCTCAAGCAAGTTAACGTTAAAATCCCCACACACAATAACACATTTTGTACTCTTGAAAATACTACCCAGCACTTCTTCCATGACTGACTCAAAAAGACTGTAATCCGCCGATGGAGGCCTGTATACGCATATAATTATAAATTGGTCTAACTCTACGCAAGAGAGTTCTATGTGACGCTCGACGGACATGTCAACGATGTCTTTACGCTCTTTACATTTCAAATTATGTTTCACCATAATCAAGGACCCTCCGCGCCTACATGACTTCCTACAATATGAACTCACTATACCATGGTTGCTAAAATTAAACATAAATTCATGATTTCTAAGCCAGTGTTCCGTTATACAGAGAATATGAATATTTGAACATTGTATGAACAAGTCAACTTCGAGTTCCTTATTAGAAAATCCCTGTATATTTTGATGAACTATATTAATACTAGTGCTACATCTATCAACGGGTTCGAGGCCGGTGGTAATACGCGTTGTCTTATCGGTCAGTTTAAATTACTCGCCGGCTCCGACTCCGTTTCGGTCCCCACACTACTAAAACGTAACACAGGCACCGCCTTAACATTACCATGCGTCGTGCTAGCCACGACGGGGTCTACAATATTATATGCTAATAATTTAGCACACTCACGTAAGTACCTCCTCGGAAGATAGGTACGCTTCTGGGTCAAGACGAAATTCTTTACAAATTTATTAGTATCGAAGTACGAAATCGTACAGCTGTACAGCGATAACCTAAACAATATGGAATTAAAGTAATCTAACTTTCTATTTAACTTTGCCGACAAACTATCAGAAAAAGGCAACGCACAGATAATAATTTTACATATACCTCGCCGGTCTATTTCAGTTAAGGTCTCAGCTAGTCTAATGATGTCTCGCTCGGTACATCCTAAACTATCTCCTACGAGTACCACCAGCGTAGCATTGCAGTCGAAGTCGTCAGCGGCAATGCACGAGGCCAAACGACCAACGGAGGCCCCCGGGAGACAGTGGTTGGTCACCCTCTGCGCCAGGCGGCCCGCCAGCAGCGCTCCGAGGCCGACGCCCATCCGGTCCGAGTACACGACGGTGCGGCGCGGGCGCCCGGGCACGCCAGCGGCGGGGGAGGGGCCCGGGGGAGGCGCCGGCAGGGCACCGCTCGGTGTCGGCACGGTGGGGCTCGGCGTCGGCACGGTGGGGCTCGGCGTCGACGCGGTGGGGCTCGGCGTCAGCGGCGCCGGCTCGGCGCTGGTCGGCGTCAGCTCGGTGCGGCGGGGAGGCGCGGTGTGGTTCGGCGATGACCCCCGCAGCGCGGACGCGGCGGGGGTCCCGGCGGCGGCGCTCGGCGGCGGCGGCGCGGGCGAGGCCGGCGCGCTGTCGCAGCGCGGCGCGGCCGGGCGCCCCGGAGCCCGAGGTGACTCGAAGTTCACTGGGATGCCGCTCCCCGGTTCTAAAACATTATTCATGAACTGTATGTACTCTTGTAATGTTTTATTGGCGTGTTCGTACTTGTTACCTACATCTACAAGTTTTAATTCCAATAACCTAAGTTCTTCAGAGCGATTACTTAAATCCATGGCTGTCCGGTCTAGTTCCCGTTGACAGTCCAAGAGCTGATCATTCAATGCCACATGATTATATTTTGATGAAAATGCTTTAAAAAATGACTTGTGGCGTTTCAATAGAATCTTGGATTTCCTGATAAATCTATTTAATTTTAAATATTTTTTAAGTTTGTTTGACCCTGTTATCTTAATTTTTTCCTCACTGATGCTTTCTTTACGAACAGAGTTGGTCAGATCAATAGTTTCAACTAAAGGGGGGCTTATAATACTATCATGCATTATGTCAATTTCAAAACAACTATTTAGTTCGGCATAGATACTCAAATTTTGGTCACCCTGTCCGGAGCAATACTTGCAAATGTCAATTTGCTTAGCCTCAATTTCCTCTAGCTGTTGCTCCAGGTCCCGGATGCGTTGCAGCGCCTGCTGGTGTACCTCCTGGCACTGCTGGAACTGGTCCACGGAGAGTTGAAGTTCATCCCGCTGGCTCAACAAGTCCTCATATACAGCTTCTTGTTTAGCGAGTTTGGTTTTGAGGGTTGTGTTCATTCTAACAACCCGTTCGACCTCTTCTTCACTCTCATCCCGTTCCTGCAGGAGCTTGTTGTTTAGCTCTGTGGCCGCTTTGAGGTCTTTTTGTGTTTGTTGCATTTTGCTAATTAAAGCATCTCTGCGTGTCACAGGCTTGGTGATATGAGCTGAAAACATATTGAAAATGTATGGCACCTGAAGCTAAAAAAATCTTAAATAAAATGCTTATAATAAGGGAGCAGATGTTATATTTGTAATAAAAGTTGTCACACAAAATCACTCAAATTGAACTGAATCTTTAACTTCACTGAACTATAAGTACACTAAATGACATGAAACACAATTACTTTCTCTTAATCTAATTATTATGCATTAATTTGGATCAATTTCACTTTGTAAACATACTTATGGGCAATTACTAAGCATTTTAGAATTGGTACCTACAAAAGTAACAAAAGGTTATGTTTTGATGATCATTTACTGCCTTAAACTAAACTTAAGCTAATAATTAAGCGAAACAATACTCCCCTGGTTTCAAATTCCGTCGAAATACACCACAACACTCTTCACCTAGCGTATTTTTTCAAAATTTGAACGTTATCAGCTGTCATTTTTTGTTTCGGCGATTTCTGGTCGTAATATGTAATAAAATTCCCGGATAACGTTGGTAGGGCTAAGTTATATACTCTGGATCACTTTTATGATTAGTTTTAAACAAATATTAGATATTAAACATTTATAGTATAATTATTAAATACGCAACTCGTTTTTGACGTTTAGTTCCGAGTGCGTTCGGAGATGATCGTGTTTACACAATTGTCCTGCCTGCTTTCCTGCTCACTTCGGCGGAATATCAATCCGGTATTAAAACAACGGCAAGCACATTGGAAGCTGCGCCCAAACATACCAAATCCAGCCTGCCGTCTTCAAAAACATCAGAAGAAAATCTGGAGCCGTCAGGACTTCTCTCAAGTTTGTCCACCAGGTCAGCGTGCGGCGAGCGACCAGCGGTCACCACCGCCAGAAAAGAAGCTAGGATCAGTCCACCGCCACGCATTGTGATCAACTGAAGGTTTTATCAGACAGCAAAGGGTAGGTATATAGATATAGATCAACTTATTCCTTCCCAATTTTTATCATGTCTAGACTCTGGTTGAACATCGAATATGGGACATTAACCGTGCAGGTCGACTAGTCTCTAGTTACATTGAATATGTGACTTTATTTTCACTGAGCAAGGTTTCCTTAAATTAGACGATAATACCACTCGTGTAGGTCATTATGATAAAAGTATATGTAAATCTGTGATAAACTTCGATACGAGTTTTATCTGACTAATTAACAACTGATTAATTAAAACTTACTGATAATTGCTACTATTTCCTACATTGTTTCCGACCGGCCAATCAACCTTTTTCTTAGTAACTATTTACTTTTTAAACATTTATATATTTCACGTTCTTATTTTGATAAAATTTTGCCCATCTCTGTGTGCAAATCATTACCCTACATCATCATCATCATAATCATTTCCTACATTGTTTCCGACCGGCCAATCAACCTTTTTATTAGTATTTACTTTTTATACATTTATATATTTCACGTTCTTATTTTGATTACATCATTCGTTGATTACATTTTGTCCATCTCTGTGTGCAAATCATTACCCTAGCGCCCTCTAGTAAGTGGAAAGTGGCACTCGGCGCCCCTTAGGACCGCAGCACCCGCGTGCAACGCACTCCCTGCACAATTAATTAGAAGGTATACTATTAGTAAACGAATTAATAAAACGTTCACTGACCCCATACAAAATGATGTGACAATGTCACAAGTTCAACTGATAGACTGTAGGTACATACGGACTTGAGGTTTGAGGTAACAGCGTTCATGTGAAACCTGGGGCCTACCGGAAACCGAAAACGAAGTATCTCCCTATCTGTTGCTCCAATATGCAAGTGCGACAGAGAGGCAGATATTTCGTTTTCGGTTCGCGGTAGGCCCTCTGTTCTTATTTTACACAAAAAGGCTGTTAGGTATGTTGATAAGGCTAAGCCGCTTAAACATTGCCGTCCCATTTTTGTGAAACATGGAATACGGACAGTGGTATCGCTTTACATATATTTCGAGTGTATTTTTGTTCATAAAAATAAGTCTAGATTTACATATAAGGGATCGTCCTAATACAACGCGACTACGCGATGATCGCGCAACCGCGCGAGTGAAATTCGCGAATATATTGAACTCGAATAGGTGTCCTAAAGCAATCGTCCTAAAACAAACGCGACTATATCGCGCCAACTCGCGACTTTTACTCGTAAATATTGTAAGTAAAAGCCGCGCGATCGCGCGATTATCGCGTAGTCGCGTTTGTATTAGGTCGATCCCTAAAACTAACTATATATATAGACCAGGCGGATCATATATTCATGACAAATTTTAATATTATATCTCGCTGACATTCCGTATGGATGTTCAATAAACAATTTAAATGACCCATCCCCTTGTCGCGTCCCGACGTCTAATGACTTCGGGACGCGACGAGCTTCTAATGACTATGACTGTCATAGTCATTAGAAGCGCGATACGCCTGGGACGCGATGTACTTCACACATTATAGACAATTGTCCTCTCTAAAAACAAATACGTATAGCACATTTCTTGGTTTTCTTATATGTAGGTCAGGCTGGTCTGGTGCAAGACGCACCTCGGTCGTTAGTGAATCCATCACGTCTTAGCTACAAGAAATAATAATTTGGGCAGGTTTAGTATGATTGTTGTTTATTTTCATGACGACGTAACGAAAATATCTGATTAGGTGAGTTTATTGAATTTTATACGTGTTGCTAATGTGGCAGTTGGTGTACAATGTAATATATGATGCTCTTTGCCAATAGCTATGACTCAATTTTACGTCAATTTGTTACATCAATTATCATATCACATAAAAAAGGGAGTCAGTTTATATATAGCCCATAAAGAACGAATTATTTTTGACATAATTTCTATTCCTATCTATATATCTATATACATATAATAAAGCAGAAGAGGGTCGAAAATCTGTACATTGAAGCTATTAGAAAAAAAATCGATTCAGGGGTCTTAGAATCGATGACAGAACACATTTCAACAGTTTTTAGAATTCATGTCTGTTTGTCTGTCTGTTTATCTGTCTAACTATCACGTGAAAACTAGCGAATGGATTTTAATACAGCCTTCAATAATATGTTTATTGGACCTTCGGCGAGGTTATAGGCTATAAAAATCATACAGATTGGGGACGAAAAGGGGTGAAAACAGGGGTTGAACTTTGTATGGGAAGTCCTTCAATTTGTGGTTTAAAGGCTTCAAAATTGGTAAGCATCTACTTGGAAGTAAAGTAAAAAGACCCCCATTCAAACATTGTGCAATAATCAGATAGTATTTGAAAAAACGGGGGACGAAATATACTTGAGAGGCCAATGACAAAAAAACAAAAGTCCCTCAAACCATATTAACTGTTTGATATGAGAGATCTAATTATGTTGGACAGTCGGTCGCTATCAATATTCACAAACCTAGGTACGAGTACATACCAGTCTTACTATGCAAGCTCGGTGTTTTTTTTGTTTTCGATGGAGGGTATCTACGCAGAGCAGCGGGATCTCGGTTGCATTGTAACATACACTTGCGGCATATAATGTATGCGTATGATTGAAATAATTTGAGTTGGCCGAGTAGCATCAACTTTATTAGTTTAAAAAGCTATTTTACTGTTCAAATAATAAGGTTCAAAATCTAATAACAATTTATATCTAATAATATTTATAGAAAGGTCAACGAAAATAATTTAAACTAAATATTATGTACTGTATTTTTGTATAAAATATTTTTTTTGGGGTGCCATTTTCAAATCCAAGATGGCGAAAATTTAAAGACTCGATGGTCCACTGACCTTCCTAACCAAAACCACCACCAACAACTCATTATTTTGTTCAAAATTTAGCGCTCGCTGCGCTCGCGATTTCATCTACATTAGTCGATGAATATGGAGTATTTTCCGCACCTGCAATCCTGCATCATAATGTTCGAAAATTTTCTCGCGCGCTAAGCTCGCGTTTTCAACTAAATTGCTTAATGCGTATAAAATCTTTCCCGCACCCGCATCATTACGTCCAAAAATTTTCGCGCTCGCTACGCTCGCGTTTTCATTTCGATTACTAAATTCGTATAAAGTATTTTCCGAACCTGTATCAATAAACTAAAATTGACTACGGGGTACTACGGGGTTGTAATTGACTACGGGTAATTTTAAGTGACATTGTATATTGTGAAATAAATAAATCATATCATATCATAATTATTGTTCGGAACATTGCACGTTTCCATCTACATTACCCACTTGATGCGTATGAAGCATAATGTTCCAAACATTTCGCGCCCGCTGCGCTCGCGTTGTCATCTACATTACGTGAAGCGTATAAAGTATTGTTTTTCGCACCTGTATCATCATGTTCGAAATATTTCACGCTCGCTGCGCTCGCGTTTTCATGTGTATTACTTGATGCGTATGAAGTCTTTTCCGCACCTGCATCTTTATGTCCGAAAATTTTCGCGATCGCTTCGCTCGCGTTTTCATTTACAATACTTGATGCGTATGAAGTATTTTCCGCACACTGTATCATAATGCTCAAAAGATTTCGCGCTCGCTACGCTCGCGTTTTCATTTACATTACTTGATGCGTGTGAAATCTTTTCCGCGCCTACATCATAATGTCCAAACATTTTTGCGCTTGCAGCGCTCGCGTTTTCATCTACATTACTTAATGCGTATGAAGTATTTTCCGCACCTGTATCATAATTTTCCAAACTTTTCGCGCTCGCTTCGCTCGCCTTTTTAACTACATTGCTTGATGCGTATAAAGTCTTTTCCGCACCTGCAACATTATGTCCGAAAATTTTTGCGCTCGCTACGCTCGCGTTTTCATTTGCATTCCTTGATACGTATGAATTATTTTTCCGCTCCTGTATCATAATTTTCGACACATTTCGCGCTCGCTACGCTTGCGTTTTCACTTATATTACTTGATACGTATGAAGTATTTTTCGCACCTGCATTTTTATCTTAGGAAATCATACCGCAAGGGGGTGGATGATGGTATGGAAGAGAGATAACTAGGTTAGCGCCTGAAATAAAAGAATAACGATAACATTCTAATGCGATGACCGAGTTCTACGCAGACGAAGTCGCGGGCAAAAGCTAGTAAGTAATATGTTTTATTTCCCAAACGAAGTAACCTTTAAACTTTCAGGACTTCAAGCCTAATAACCCAGGTTAGGTTATGTTTATAAAATCGTAAAAAATGAGATAGAAGATATAAAAATTACAACAAATTAATCATTTGGGAAACAAAATGGTACGTAAACCAGAAGAAAGTCTTGGATTCATGGCCACACACTACAATTCAACTTGGAAGTCAACACCAACTTAACTTTAACGATGTGAAGTTAGCGAACGTGGTGAAGTGCTATTTTCATCGGCTTTTCTTAAGAGCCGTCCACAACGCGCGTAGTCCTTAAAGCTTTATTCACGAGACTTACAAGGGAGTTTCATTACATTGCGGGTTAGTGAGGTATATTGACTTCAATCGATCTATCAAACCGCGCAATGTAGTTAAACTGGCATGCAAGTGTAAAAAAGGCATATAAATTAAAGTAAATCAGTACGTTATTGGCCTATCATTTAACCCAGACAGTACTTACAATCAGCCTTAGAAGTAGCTGTACACTTAGGATTTTTTTCCCTTTCACCCATTGGAAATTTTGCTATGATAGTTTAAACAAGACTTAAAGGTTGACGCACACATAAAGGCTCGGCACCCGACCGGCGCCGCCTCAACTCGCCGTCAACCAAACCAGGCTTCAACCCAACGCAAGCACGAAACAGAATCGCCTCAGCAGCGCCGAGGTGGCCGCGCTTGCCACGCAGTGTCCACTGGTTGACAGCTTTTTTACGTTTGAAGTAGGCCGTTACACCCGCGGCAACCACGTGCATTCCTCTCGCCGGCAGCGAGCTGCAAGCGCGGCGTTCACCCTGCGACGGCGGGTTGTTTGTTGATCCACCGATAAGTGGTCCCAAGCAGGGGCGATGCCGCGTTTCTAACGGTTACATATTAAAATACCTAAAATTGATATACCTATTGTCAAAATACCTATGTACGAAATACCTATTTTTAAAATACCTTTCCGAGCCGCGCGAGCTAAGCGAGCGTGCCGCGGTAGCGGCCGGCGAAGCGCCAGAAACCAACTTTTTTAAATAATTTAACTTGTATATAATTACAGTAAACACTTAGCTAGGCTTTAGTACTGTAGGTATTTCGACTGTAGGTATTTCGACAGTAGGTATTACGACCGTAGGTATAATGACATATAGGCATTTTAAAAATAGGTATTTCGTACATAGGTATTTTGATAGTAGTTATTTCAAGTTTAGGTTAATCGTTCAATAGGTATTTCGTCCAATAGGTATTATCAAAATAGGTCAAATAAGTGATAGGTATTTTAAAAATAGGTATTTCGTACATAGGTATTTTGAAAATAGGTATATCAATTTTAGGTATTTTAATATGTAACCGTTTCTAACAAAGAATACTGACCGGCGCGAGCTGGGGCGGCACTGGTGCACGGGTGCCGAGCCTTTAAGTGTGCGAGTACAAAGGTGTTAAGCCTGTACCTGCGGTGAGACGTCAAAAGGCAGCAGATAAGGAACTGGCGGCAAGGACCAGGACCTCTAGTATATATCTTTTCGTAACATAAACGCTGTATATGTATATATAACGCTGTGTATGGCCTCGCCTCTGATGGCCTTTGATGGTAGGTAACTACATTTTAGCATAGATACAAATTGAAGATTGAAAAAACGCAAAGTTATTAATAGCGTATTTGCCCACCGGCACATTCATTCATCTATAATGACTGTTCTGTATAAATAGTCAAAATTACTTGAGATATCACAAGTGTATCAAAATAAACCATTGAATTTATCAATTTTGCGGCCAAAGTGAGAGTTTTTATATTGCACAGCTTTTTAATTATATCAAATTGTTTGTATGTGTCGGTTCGTGACAGGGTAAAATTAAACAAACTAAATACAGATTTTCATTTATTTCAGTGATTACTGTTTACATATTAATAATAACATACGATACCTTAACCTATTGATTCTAAAAAAATCATTTCCAATATCACCTTATCTAGTTATTAAATTTTGGATTGATCCATTAAAAATTACTGTTTAAATTTATTATTAGCTTAATAAAATGTGACAATGTAAATTCAAGGCATCATAAGGAAATCAGCCGATAACATTAAAATCCATTGAATTTTCACGATCACATAACTCATTTAATCACACAAGGAAATCTTTGGTTTCAAACTTAGATTAAATTCAATAAATTAAAAAAAAAACGATAACAACTTAGTGGAATATCGAAATTTCGTGAATAGCTTCGATTTTAAACGTTAAAATCATACGTTAATTAGAAACATTGCCATCGAAATGTAATCCCAAGTTCTTAATTTAACTACTTATGTCATTTTTATATAGACGATTACACTCCGTTTTAATTATGTCTAAGATTAATTCTGAATTGCATTTTTAGTATAATTAGATTAACAAACAACTCTTTTGTTTCTTATTTATAACTAGTACTACTAATTACTTACTAAGCTTATGTTAAAACTATCGTGGCTAAGAGAGAAAGTAAGTAATGAGACAGAAGGGAAACGGAAGGGAAATGTGCCTAGTAAGAGTAAGCTAATGCATACGTATGAAGAATTGACTTAGGTTACAACTTCGGTGGTGCGTTGTATATTCCTGATATTGAATGCTTCTATGTATGATACAGTTTCAGAGATATCATATGTTATTGCATGATTTACAAAAACGGGATATTATCTACGGAGAGGTCATATTATCTTTATGTTCTTCCATGCAAATTTTCGCAAAAGTTCGAAACAAATAATAGTGAAAGTAGCTACAATTTCAACAACGAGTGTTCCTACTTTCATTGTTATTGAGATCAAATGTAATTTATCACACACACAAAAACACAGGACCTCAAAGAACTGTAGAAGCCTAAGACAAATGAATTATGAACATGAATAATTATTGTCGGTGTTAGCTTTTTCATCGTATAAAAAATTCATTCACTGACTGACAGGTGATTGAAGCATCTAAACAAACTGGAATTACTCACAGCCAGAATGATTCCTCGTAATTCATGTCTAGATATGGTAAAGGGGTAAGAGATTTTAAAACTTTATAGAGATTTTTTAGTGTAAGGTTAGATTTTTATTTTTATACTAAATTATCTACAGTGCATAAGTATTTAAACTTTTCTATTTTAATCAAAGTAGGATTTAGTTAATCCTTTTAAATGCAATAGATTAGTGCTACTTAGGTCGAGGACGCTGAGACGGCTCTTCCACTAATGATTTAAATAAACCAGTGGATTTTCTTGAAACATTAGCTTTAGAAACATTTCAGTGTCTTCAGCCACGAAATCTTAAGAGATAATTTAGAAGAAGTTTATTTGGAAACTACGATAGTTTGCATTGATCGAATTAACTTTCAACGACTTAGGTAGAATATTCTCAATTTAATTTTGAATTATACTATTCTAATCAAATGCTACGTTACAATTGAACATGAACCTAATGAAGGAAAGAAACTGGTGATAAGTAATAATGATAAGGCTGTAAAGGAACAGAGAGGGTAGAAGCCTAATAATATTGAACATGGTATTGAAAGGGGAATAGAAGATAGACTGCTAAGTTTAGATAATGGCACTGCAGAATGTACCCGTTCATAAAAAAGTATCCTAATTCAGCTTAACAATACTTCGGTTCTGAACAAGATTATGTTGCTTTTATTCATCAAAGTTACCTTACATTTAATTTTCTTTCACTACCTAATCTATGTTTAAACACGATCTCGCCATCTACACACCATTTATTGCCAATATTAACCAGAACATTCCTATCTCGTGATGCGCCAACATTTGTTAAGTTGTGACGTGCGATGCCCTATAGATTTAATATTATATATTATAGTATATTTTAAATGCGAAAATTCATGAGCTCAGAGAATTATCACATTTAAATTTAGTTTAAACTATGTTTCGATGGCAAAGTCTCGACGGTTAGTTTAAATTCAACTTAAACATACGTGAAAATTAGAATCCACAGCAATTCCATACAAATTAATGGAAGAGGAAGTTGCTTTTTTGCATGGAACCGCTTGGGTTCTGACATTAAAGTGAACTTATTCAACATAAATTACACTCGAAGCTATTCCCGCTATCTTAGATTTAAATAAATTCTCAAATCTTAACATATGAACAGAACACACGGCTGTAACATTCAATTTTTGTTTTATATTCTCATTACATTTTAACTTTCATTTATTTATCATTCCATTACCTCTACCGATTGATCCGACCGAACATTCTATACTAGAAATACAAAATTTAACGTATTTACAACCATTTTAAATTTCAACGAAACATTCATAAGTACATCCTTCGCAGTCAAAATGTACACTCCTCAGAACAGACTAGAAATAGGGAAAGAAAATTACGAACGAAATCGAATGCATCAGGTTTTGGGTCGATGTTTCTTCATAATGTCTCCAGACTGTCATCCAAAACCTGGATCTCTTGAGCAACTCCCGTGTGATATTTTCTCATCCTTTATGTGATTGTATATTTTAGAATCTGGTGATATTATAGTTCCTATTTATGATTACATAATGACACACTTGCCTTTTTCAGCCCAAGGGTTGTTTTTCTTGTCGGGCGCGTGTATGAGGGGATCGTTTTTCTCGTTTTCCTCTACATACTCCCTCATTCTGGAACAAAAGGAAGAAACATTCAATAAGGAAGAATATTATATAAAAATACATAGTACCTAACAGCCAAATTTCCCGAAAACGTTTCAATTGTTTTTTTCACAATATCTCTTAGAAGTAAATTAGTAGTTTATGCAACTGGTACATAATGCCTAATTATGTACAGTTGCATACATTACTTTATCTACACACATATTATAATTACTCTAAGATGGGTTCAGAAACCGTAGTAAATAAATACAATAATTGTGTTAATACAACCTTTTTTTGCACGGTTGCGGAAATATCGAAATCAGAACTGGCAACAGATACCTGAATGTTATTTTAAAAAGTAAAGAGTCCTTATTCTGATGTGATCATGTCGTTCTAGCTCAAATTTCGTGCGATATATACTAAAAAAACATCGAGCTGACATTTCGCATCGACTGAATTTGAATTTTCAGTGATACTAGAATAGGGACATGTCAACTTTGACATTTAAATTTTGACAGTTTTGTTTGACGTAATATTTTAACATCATATATGAGATTAAAATGAAATATTTTATTACTGCTGTAGCCTTAGCCACAGATAAGAAAATTGCCATAAATTCATTGAATGTTGAAATGAGAGTAATTTTCTACGGTTTCCGAACGCATATTAGAGGATTTATGATATGTGTGTAGATAAAATATTATATGACACAAGTTTAGGTGCTGTTAGGGTTCCGTAGTAAACAAGGAACCCTTATAATTTCGCCATGTCCGTCCGTCCGTCCGTCCGTCCGTCCGTCCGTCCGACCCCCGTTTTTCTCAGTAACCGTTAGTACTAGAAAGCTGTAATTTGGCATGAGTATACATATCAATGACGCCGACAAAACGGTAGAATAAAATCTTATAAAAAAAATTTTTTTAGGGTACCTCCCCTACATGTAAAGTGGTGGTGCAATTTTTTTTTCTGCCAAACCCCATCGTGTGGGGTATCGTTGGATAGCTCTTTTAAAAATATTATTAGGTTTCTAGAAGCATTTTTTGATTAAAGAATTGGTTAGCGTGATATTAAGCTTTGAAGTGATATTTTTAGCTATGGTCAAGTGTCCCCCCCCCCTGCCAGCTAAACGGTGGCTACTAGGCATGTGAAAAAAATCATGGTAGTAGTAAATACGATGAATTTAAAAGGAAAACTATCACAGCTAAGTAGACATTACTAGTTAACGAGTAATAGTCGAACTTCAGAAATGTACTTTGCAAAAGCAAACTTTCGTACAATTTCCATTGATACCTTAGATAATGTTGTTAATTCTGTCAAAAACATAGTAAATATAAGTTTGCGAACTTTTTAGTCCATATAATGTAACGGGTAGACGACTACGGAACCCTACCTTGCGCGTGGCCCGACACGCACTTGGCCGGTTTTTTTATTTTGTATTGCTGTATTATTTTTTCGTGAATAAAGGTTAAATAAAAGATAATCAATTAAAAGGTAGGCCAAGTAATTAATAATTATATAGTGACGTTTTAAGTTTTGCTGTAAACATCAAGAAATTAAGTTTCTTTTTTAGTATTTAAATTCACTTGATGAAAAGTTATTTATATGATATTTTATTTTATTTGACTTAACCACTAGGCAATTAAGTTTTTCTGCATCGTAATCAAATCAAATATGCTATGCAAGATAAGACACACAATATAGAAACATTGCCTTCACTTTTTATGAATAGCTATAAAACACTTGAATCAATATTCTACTTAAGTAGGTACCATATAATTTCAGATTCTTAATTATTACCTATGTTATATTTTACAATAACAAGTTCAAATAAATAATGGAATTTAAAATATTCTAGTTATAACAGAACTAAAACTATACTTATAAATCAAAGCAATGTTAAATCTTAAAGGTGTAATATGACTATTGAGGTATATAGAGGAGACATCCCGTACTGAAAGTTTGCGCATGTCAACATATGCCAAGGCACATATGTTTGTTTAGTCTGTGAAGGGCGCTCATGGCGGTCACATCAGAGCAATTTGAAACTTTGACTCGGTAAAAATGCCTTCTTGAGCACTTCGCTATTGCTCAAACAGTTCCAAAAAAGATAATAAAGGCTCAGGAATAACTTTTCACAATTAAGTTTACGAATATTTTTGAAAACATGTATAATTTGATTTATTCAATTTGGTTTACTAATTTTAAGATACGCGCCATAATGGCTGCCACTCTGTCAAAGATTAAAAGTTGTAGAAGTGACGTTTTCATAACACAATTATGACTTAGTAACTAGATGACAGATGTCGGGCTTGATAATTCATAATTCATCATTAAACTAAACAAATACAGACATGTATTATGGTACCATTAAATATGAATTTTAGCGCCAAATCAGTACAATGATTTTCAAACAGAAGTTATATATGTTTTTAATATTTTTTTTGAATTGGCAACGGTTAGGCTTGTTCAATAGTCAGTTCTCATGTGCTACTCATTTAATTCCTAGACCAATTATTTTATATAATTGAAGCTACACACGGGTCAATTTGTCACAACAACTTCATTGAAAGTAAATGACATAAATTCTTTTTAAATGTTTGTTAAGCGGATGCGTCCGCTAGCAAAAATCTCAATGTTTTAATTAAAGTGAAAATTGAACAGATGGGGTTTGAACCCACAAATACGTATACCCACATAAATTCTTGTTGCCCTGATGCAATTTTTTTAGGGTACCTCCTCTACATGTAAAATGGTGGTGTATTTTTTTTTTCTGCCGAACCCCATCGTGTGGCTTGTCGTTGGATAGCTCTTTTAAAAATATTATAAGGTTTCAAAAAGCATTTTTTGATTAAAGAATTGGTTAGCGTGATATTAAGCATTGAAGTGATAATTTTTGTTATGATCAAAACGTCCCCCCCAGTATATACGATGAATTTAAAAGGAAAACTATCACAGCTCAGTAGATATTACTAGTTAACGAATAATAGTCGAACTTCAGAAATGTACTTTACTTACAAACTTTCGTACAATTTCCATTGATACCTTAGATAATGTTGTTAATTCTGTCAAAAACATAGTAAATATAAGTTTGCGAACTTTTTAGTCCACATAATGTAACGGGTGGACGACTACGGAACCCTACCTTGCGCGTGGCCCGACATGCACTTGGCCGGTTTTTTATATTTCACATTAGATTCGTCTTAAGTGGTCTTTCGAACGCCCAGATATTGATTTTGAACGTAATCGGGTTGAAACTAAACAAAATCAATATAGCTGCCACTTTTTTCAAATTCGACGATTTTGAACGTAACCGGGTAAATGAACAAAATTAATAATATGGCCGTCACTTGTTTTAATCTAATGTCGAATTCATATTAAAAGACCTTCAGGTAGCAATTACTTACAAAAATCAAGAGATATTGAAAAAACGAAATTAGTTAATTTTCACGTATGTAGGTAAAATTAATTAGATACATAAACTTTCTCGAACTTCGTTTTTCTAAATTTCAAACCTGACAGCTAGGGTTGCCAACTTATGTGCTCCGATTTGCGGGACAATTGTTGCAGAATTGCGGGACTTGGCTAAAAAATGCGGGACTCGCGCACTCTATTCCAGATGTCAATATTGTTAACGTACAGTGTACAGTATACCTACTTAAGTGTGATACACTATTTATTCCCGCGATACATACCTTCTTAGTGGATGATTTCAGAGTTAAAATTATCCTACATGAATAGGATCCTCCGGGAGATGAGATACAAATTACTTATGTTCATTTATCGAAGTTGTATCGCTCTTTACTCAAATGAAACCAAATGTTCGCTCCAGTTCTTATAATTCTGCCGAGGACTGAAAACGGGACAATCGGCGTCCCGCACGCATCCCTTGCGGGACGCCTCCTCTAGGATGCTGGAAACGGGACGTCCCGCCTGAGGCGGGACGGTCGCAACCCTACTGACAGCCCTTAAAATTATAAATTGCTAACTCAATGAGCTTATTTTTAATAATAGATATATTGATATCACGCTATACCTATTCACCAGAAAAGTGTCGCATCTCCTGCACCTTCGATACTCTTTGACTACTTTTGATCACGTCACAAAATGGCGGCCGGCGGGAAACGTCACGACAGATGTTCTAGGTAGCCAGTCTATACGTAGTAATAAATAGGTCAATGAATATGACTTTAATATGTTAAAGTCATATTAAAAATCTTAATTCCGAACACCTAAAGGTTACTAAAGCTGCTAAACCAGTCACAATGGAATTTACCAAACGAACTTTCCTCGCTTTATACAGAAGGCATGAATGAAATCAATTATATGGGAAGTTTAATTAAATTAGTAGGACTTGAAAAGTTTCTTAAATCCGAGAGAATACAGCCTCTTCACTAGACATGTAAACGTGCGGCTATTCTATCGCTCCCATCATATTCTAGTTCTTATTTTCAATTCTATGGGCCTGTTTCACTAAGCTATAACTTACAATATTTTTAAAGTCAAAACTGACTATGACGAGGCCATTGAAGACGAGCCTTTTGACCAGTCTTGCAACTTTTAAAATTGTAACTTGAAGCGAGTACTCTACAAGTTACAATTTTAAAAGATGCAACTGAATTAAATGGGGTAATGAAATTCATTTTGTAAAGTTAGATGGAATGATATCATCGATACCTTTGCATTATACCTACTTGTATTATTACAACTGTTTGTTGTAGATTCGAATGTAATTTTTTTGTAAGGGTAGATTATTATAGTTGATTTGTCGTAACATTCGTTCGAAAACTAAGTAACACAACTACCGCTCAGAGTTGAATATCATCTTATTGCTAATAAATTACAGTAGGACTCTATATTCTACTACTACTATAATGACTAAGACTAATATGTACAATCAGAGTCATATAGTATGACTCTGAATCTCTGATTGTACAAAGTAGTACAATATATATGGTGTATCGAAGTATTTGGCCACTTTGGCTGCTACATACTATATGACGCTGAATGTACTAGGTATAAGGTATATTTACTGTTTCAAACATGACATGAAAACCGAAGTCGAGCAAGAAATTTTAATTTTTAATCATGTATTGTCTGTTCTCTTTGTCTGAATTTGATTATATCAAGCCTAATAGAATTAACTTATTAACCTATCTGATGACTCACACAAGGCATGTTGACCTAAAAATGCGGAGTAGCTTGTTACAATAATAATAAAATAATTTCGTATTTAAAGTGATAAATAATTAATAAACCTCGACGTCTCGACAACACATGTGTTTAGGCGAAGCTGTAAGTAAAAGGTGCCTATGGACAATCGCACGATCATTTACCTAGAAGTAAAGAGGCTGTTTACTCAGCGTTTTCTCACAAAATATCTGCCGGTTTATGCAGAAAGTTAGACTCTTATCGTAAATTACAACTACGTATGACTTCCATTTTCAATTTCCTTTCTTGGAGGCTGAAATATGGACACAGTTTTTGGCTAACTGCGAGCGCTTAGTAGTTTTGTGCGGCATTTTGAGGTAGATTATCAGTAATTTAAAGGAGGGTTGTAACGATTAGAAAAACTAAATGACTGTTGTTGCCTCAAACTCAAAACTTTTTTTTTTACTCTTGGATTATTTCTTCCCTCTATTTAAAATGTTAAGAACTAGAACTTGAGTTCAACGCATTTCGTGTGTTTGAAATCATTCAACCAACGCAGAAACATATTAATTTGTGTCTGGAAGTCGCAATTTTTTCCTGGCTTCAATGTTCAGAAATTAGGAACATTGAAGTCTAAAATTAACATCGCATTAACAGTTTATTGCGCTTTTAAAATTATTCTAAACATAAAGTGGTGCTTCCAGCCATTTTATGTGTCGATGATTCCCAAACGTCCCGTCCATAAATGTATTTTTGATGTAAACGTCAATAAAGTTTGAGTATCTGTTATAGATGTTGCCGACTGCTATATGAAGCTTTAGGTTATGTTTTGATGTAACGAGGGCGGCAAACAAGCTCACGCTACCAAAAAAATAATAATTTGAAATAAAGATTAATTAATCCACCGAAACATACGATATATTTAAGGCAAGGCAGTGCCAATGCAAATGTCCCGCTCTAACACGCGTGAGTTTACAATTAACCATCCCGCTCTCTACGGAACTCTGCGCGTAGTTTTCGTAAATATTTAGTACATTTTGATTGATGTTGCCGACTGCTATATGAAGCTTTAGGTTATGTTTTGATGTAACGAGGGCGGCAAACAAGCTCACGCTACCAAAAAAATAATAATTTGAAATAAAGATTAATTAATCCACCGAAACATACGATATATTTAAGGCAAGGCAGTGCCAATGCAAATGTCCCGCTCTAACACGCGTGAGTTTACAATTAACCATCCCGCTCTCTACGGAACTCTGCGCGTAGTTTTCGTAAATATTTAGTACATTTTGATTGATTTTTGGAATACTGGATCACTTATCAAAAACCTAAACGGTTAAATTTTGTTAGAACTGTAAAAAACCTACTCTTTTTGTTAAAAAAACATATCAATGTCGTTGACAAGAAATAATCAACATGAAAGTTTATTTTTACGATGATGTTTGGGATTTTTTGACAGAGTATTTTACCAGGGCATTTTTCAATATTTTTTCCGGTTATTTTGTTACTTTGTTTCTTTTTCAATCTACAGTATTTTTTGTGTAGTGTAATTTTACATTATTTCTTCGCATTGGAAGCTCAAACTTCAATATTTTCATCGATTTATGAACTGGCCTTGCCTTAAGCAATGAATAAACCACGCGTAAGCGAGAACAAGAGATAAAATACAAAAAATCAAATTAATTAAAATACGTCTATTCGAACCCCACCCCATGTTAATTTATTGAAATATATTTGGAGATGACGTAGGTATGAATGATACTGCTAATGTTTACATGTATTTCAAAAGAAAAATGAAAGCGAGCAGGAAATAACGTAAATTGCGAAAACAAAGCGACATTAAGCGAAGAGTAATGTTTAGAAAATTGCATGATACCCTTTTTCTTTGTTCTAGGGCTACGTGTATTGTGTGGTGGGACTGTCAGCGATTATTGGGGTATGTTAGATGTTGGGGAATTGGTATATTCACCAAATGAATGCTGCAAGCAAAGAACTTTAAGGGCTGCCACAATAGATCAATAACTGGTCGAGGCGGAATAGAAAGCCCACAACAAACCAATAATAATAAATGAATGCTTCCAATGAGAATCACAGGGAGTAACTATTAATAAAATAAGCAATAAAGTAAGTGAGAATGCTTTGTGTTTCATTACTGTATTTAGAAATCATTAAACAGGTTTTGATTCCGACAATGTAGCTTATGCACCGGAATGACATTAGTTGGAATTTACGCGCATAATACATGATTATACTACTAAAATCTGAATCTGTAGCAATGGAGAATGTTAACTAATTTAGAATTCCATTTTTCTGTATTCTTTGTTGAAAATAAAAATATATGTGAAGGAATTATGTCGATACGTCCTTTAGTTTCCAAGATATTGAATTTTAAAATGACGCGCGACGACCCGCCCTCTTGACGTCATAGTGCAACACTCGCTATACACGCGCTCACTCCGTTCGCGCGCTTCCGTACTAGACTAGCGTTGCAAAATGACGTCACACGCGGTTAGCGGGACGTACTTGGTATTTTTGAATGAAACAAAAACTAATGTATTTGTATGAATGAAAGCTTTACCGTAACAAACTTTCAAGTGATTTTGCAGACCTATTGACATTCTCCATTGGTTAAATTACACCAGGGAGTTAAAAAAAACTTTTTTTTTTAATTAAACACATAAATGTTATGTTAATAAATACGTTACACATTTAATACGTTAAGATTTAGTCTCCAAGCCGTTAACAAAAATTGGCATACAATGTACTGAAAACGCCCTAATTGTTGAAATTAATCTACATAAATGCGAAATAATGTTTAGCAACGGGCACGATCCTTTGTTTGCTATAAAGCGTAGAGCACGTAAGATATGGGGTGACACTGCGAGCGTTGCAACTAAAAACGCTATGATATTAGAATCTTGTACTGGCTTAATTAGAGAGGAATTGCGCCGGGTGGTAAACCTCACTTCTCGAAGCATGACGGCCACGACCAGTCTGGCAAGAGTGTAACGACGAGAGAATAAAATCACCTGACCTTTTTAAGGCACGAGTGAATAGGCATACTACTCTGGGTGAGCTCGCTTCATCGTCGGCCTAATTTTTGCCCCCTGGCTAGATGCTGGCCAAGAGCAATTCCATTTTGAATTTAAAAAAAAAAAAAATTTCGTGAACGAGCGCAATCGACCAATATACTTGTTAAGGCTGTTTGAATGGCTTTTCAAGAGGTTTTTAAGATTTCTTGCTAAAAAAACAAGACAACGATTTGGGAGATGAAATGAGGAGGAGGAATTAAATCGTTACTTTATGTTTAAGTTGTCAGTGTTGTTGTGAGTGTTTATTTAAACATAGGCATCAAGGTCAAGTAAGTTAAATGTATGATTTATATTATACACTGTCTTTCACGAAACAACAAACTAGAACTTTTAATCTAAACGCTTGTAAGCACGTCAGCTTGTTTTTAAGCAGTGTTGTGACCAAATTACCACCACAAAAGTAGCTAAATAAAAAACCCTAATTACCGTGCCTTAGACTTGATTGGCATTATATATTGACTGAACACATTAGACATGCGTTCAATTGTTAATTGTTACTGACGGTTTCCGCCACAACTCAGACCGCACCCTTTCACCGATTTTCCGCGAGGCTTTGATAAATTATTCAACATGGGATACGATCCCGAAACACCTTTCCCTAACAATAATATACAAATCTGGGATACGGGCCGAAATTATTTTTGACACAGGTAATTTATTGTTTCTGTAGCCACATATTGGCAGTGTGTGACGGTCAGCTATTATTGGGGTTTAGAATTTAACTATTAATCTTGGGTTTCGGGGAAATTTCCAAATTAAAATAGACGTGCCTTTATGTGAAAAGTTAGGCAATTCATCTTTATTTTAAAAAATCAATTAAATATGTTGGGGTTCGGGTTACTTTTCTATTTTCACGGGATTTTGCTTGATGATTTAACAATGGATAAATTGGCTTATGGGATTAATTTTGCCGAATGGAAATCAATAAGTAGGTAGGCAGAATATAATATGGGTATATTAGTTGGTACAAGAAAAATAGATATTTTCAATATTATATTGTTTTATTTTTATTTTTTATTGTATTAGTTATGCGTGTCTTGTAATAATCTGAATAAATGTTATTGTCGTTCTGAAAACTGGATTTTGATTAGCAAAGAATCATTGATTTCTTTGTTTTTCCTAAAAGTATTGTCAGTATTTTCATCAAAAATATTGAGACGATTATGGCAAACCTCTGAATAATTTTCTATCCCATTGATTATCAATGCAATTCAATTTACAAACAAATTAACAAAACAAATTATATTAAAGCCCAAAACCCGCTTCAAAATTAAAAAGTTATCAGATTATCCCCCAAAATATACTCGTATTAATCCCCAATATCCATTCGGAAAATGATTAATATCGCACGGAGCGCCCAAGATAGCGAGCGCTAACCAGGAGCGAATTGAGTAGACATGGGGAAAAGCGTTACTTTTCGATCACCGTTATTGTTATTCCCGTTCCAAAAAAATCACATTGAAAAATCACCGTGACTTTGTCACTTCGGTTATTTCGTGTCACGACATTTGCGTGTCGATCGTTCCCGGCAGTTACTGATATTTTTGTAACAACTGATGTTACTCTGTGACAGCGCACCGCAGTCACAGTCACAGTTAGTAACAGCGGTCACGAGGCACGATGCGATGCGTCGCTTACACACTGTTCCAGTGATATCGTCGCTAAGTAACAACGTTATTTTGTAACGTTGTTACTTCGTGACAAGTCACACTGTTACTTTTTAGCGGCGGATCACCGTGATTTTTTCATCGTGAAGTTATTTATCACCCACCTCTAGAATTGAGGATTTTCACCGAAAAAAATGAGTGAAAAGTTTGGGTGACCGCGTTCTGGTGACTTTGATGGATGTCATCTGATACTGTCTCGTAATCTGGTTATTACTTATTGTAGGCATGAAAGTAATAAATTGGTAGGTACTTTGACAGTCAATATATTATTGCATTAATGATTGTTAAATTGTCTACCATTTTAGAGTTTAAGTTCCTTGTATTATTGTTTTATTTCTTTTTGGTTAATAATAAAGCTTACCTACTTGTATTGTATTGTTAATTGCAACTTGTGGCTTTACTTTTTCTCTTTCAACATTTTCCTTCGTACAGTTCATACATCGTAATTTTGCCATTTTAGACGTACTAATACTAGTAAATTTAGTCTCAGAAAATATTTTATTAAATATTTATTAAAAATGGGATTTCTCCTGGACAGCATCTAGCCAGGAGGCAAAGATGAGGCCGATGGTGAAGCGGTGGGCGGCGAAGGTCTCTAGGAATGTGCAACTAAACCTTCTATACGATATACCCAACATGTACAGCCAGCATCAAAAGTAGCGACACATATGAAGGCGTCAAAAGTCTTTATTACAAAGAAATAAGAACTTTTGACATCTTCATATGTCATAAAAACGCGTATCAAAATCCATGTAAAAAAAACTGCATTTAAATTTTAATCGACGTTGACACTGTAGTAACACCAAGATTTAAAACTATTTCATCCTTGTCCGATACGCCTTTAGTTTGTCTCTATTACCTTATTTTGTGTCGTTAACAGAACTGTAAATTCCAACTACTTCCTATATAATATATCTATGGTAAATTCTATTCTTATCTGCAGTATTAAAATTCATGATTGCGTGTTAATTACATTATTACTACTAGGTTCAATTAGGCAGCTAATTTCTAAATGTAGCTTGTAAACTCGTTTCAACTTCAAACACGCTATTCCCAGGACATTAGTGTGTTTAGGCGCGTTAAACCACAAACGAGTGTTTTCAAAAAAAGAGTGCCTACATATGTCAAGGTCAGGAGCGCTCGTGGCCCAGCGGCGCCTGCATACCGCTTGTGGTATCTAAGGATAAGCAACGTGGGCAGCGGTCAGGACTTGGATGGGTGACCGCTTTGAGTGGCTACTAACTGAGCGCTCCCGTGCTTTGGAAGGCACGTTAAGCCGTTGATCCCGGTTGCTGTCTATGGCAGCAGTCGTTAAGCCAAGTTGGAAACCTTCGGGCGGCTTGAGAACTTCTAACAGTCAAGTTGCCCACTCACTTGACAAAGCCTAATCCCAAAAAGGTCTAGTTTCCCCTCGGGGTTGGAAGGTCAGATGGCAGTCACTTTCGTAAAAACTAGTGCCTACGCCAAATCTTGGGATTAGGTAGTGGACCCCAGACATCCTTCAGGATGCAACTGTACTGGGATAACGCTAGGAGGATGATGACATATGTCAAGGTCAACAGTAAACAGTAAGAGAGCGTTGTAATTCTAACTAGATAAATAGGTAAATATAGGTATAGGAAAATTCTCAGAAGCATGTTTCGCCATGAGTAGGCTTGCACGTGTTTATAGATTACCAGCAAATAAGATCGAGTTGTTTTTCGGTCTTCCACTCGGTTATGTGTAATGTTACGGGTTAGAACTTACGGAAATAGAGTCAATAATCAATTGAACATTCAAGGTGGTCTTTACAACTTTTTGCAACGTGGTCATTAGTATTTTTGCGGTTACCACACAAATGTATTGTTTTCTATAAGTAGATCGGCCAAATTTAAAAACCAACTCCGTTATCATTCCGGTGCCCCAACCCTGGCGCAAAGTAGGCAATTCATAAAATTACCATTCACTTTGAAATTATTCTTCAGTAATAAAATAACAGACACAGCTTACTGTAGCATTATGCTGTACAATGACCGGCTTACAAATTACACAAAAATGAAATTGGTGTTTCTAACTTTGCCCAAGAGACATTTTTGGTTGTACCGTAAACAAATTGAACAAATTCCATACATTTTATTAGACAAGTTTTGGTAGGTACTTTAAAATGTTATTCCGCAGCCGTGTCTGGAATTATGTTAGTAGATAAGGCTTTGTTTTATACATTAGTCCTGTTTCACATAAGGCGCTACACTGAGAAATTTGGAGACTTTGAAACGCTGTCCTGCCCAGACTAGCAAACAGTAGGGGAGCATGCGAAACATGATTGCTTAAAATTTTCTCGATAGAAAATAAATCCAAAGTCGAGTCTATATTTTTTTTTTCTCAACCTACTAAAACAACGCATTATTAAAAGACACGATTAAGTTAATATGATGGTATTTTACCTCATCTAAGTAGGTACTGACAAGAGGAAATTTAATAAACCTGCACACAGTCAGATATTTAACGAGATTTGTCTAAAAAGCCATTCTCGGAGAGGATTGCATCCCGTTTTGTCGTGAGCGAAAAATAAAGGGTGTCTCTTTCAATCGATCGCGAAACATCTCTAAAAAGTAGCTTGAATTTAGGATAGGTCTATAGAAATAGAATGTTATAGGGTAAAACAAATCTTAAAAACTAAATCAAGTGTTTTCGCTCACATCTGGGGTCAACACCACAAAACTTTGCTAACGAAAAAACTTTACTTCTAATTGCATCTTGCATCAGTAGAGTACTTTTATCTCACGAGCGCGGATGAGCCATGGTTGTGTGTTGAGCTATACATGTACATTGACTATGTGTGCGCTACCGTATAAGCTATGAGGTCACGCTGTCTACGTGTTCGTATGTGTCACAAATACAACATTGACAAAACCCGCGCTCGTGAGATAAAATTACTTTAATGTAATACCATTAGCCATGTATTTTGGTTGAGAATCGATTCCTTAAGACAAACACATCCCTCTAATAAGCCTTGATCTATATTCAGTATCTATAGTGGTTGTCCCAATTATTCCAACATTAACCCAAATCTATCAACTGCACCTCACTCAAACTCCCAATTTTAAACCAATTTCCTAAAAGCAAAAGAAACGAAATTAGTGTGTTATTGACGTCACTAATAAGCCTGCACCACAGCGGGTGGGGGTGGCTTGTTTTTTGGGTCAGTTATCCACTCACAATATATTATGGCGATGACATGTTATAGTGATATTATGCTAAAAGGCTTCGTACGCATAAATTCTGTTTTTCTTCGACGGAATTGAGTTAACCTACTTACAGTTCGTTATGTAACTGTATGCGGTTTTAAATAAGCAACAAGAATGTCTTATTTAATAATAATAGAGGAGATACCTTATGACGAAAGAGGCCTTACATTTTTATCTGTTTTGAAATCTATTTATGACAAAATCATTGAGAAATCCAATGTGATAATTTAAGGATACGATGGTTACGAGTATATTAAGGTTTTAGATAAAAGCATCCATTTTCTGCTTTTGTTTCGGGTAGTAGAATTACTACTCAACTGATTAATATAACTAAAACTACTAAAACTAAACTAAAACTAAATTAATATAACTAAACTGTATATAGGTATATGGAGTGGAATTTAAAACGATATTGTGTAATGAAAAAATCTAAAAACACATGGATTTTTATTTTATAGTCTTGTACTAGAGAGTAACAGTAACAATAGCAATAATAATCTATTTGCAGAAAAAGGATAATTTTACATTTTTATATAATTGTTTCACCTTTCCCGGCTGTTATTATATTAATAGCATGTAAATATAATTTGTTTAAGTTTAATCATACCTACTCAAATGTATTTACTACATACACATTTAGACACAACATGAAATTTAACAATAACCTATCGAATTTTAAGACAATTAGATAGAGCATGAAAAATAATACTTGTTTCTTTATATTGAATTATAACATTATAATTGATTTAAGTTAGATTAATTTATATAATAGATAAGCTTTTTACCTTGACTAGAATAACACTAACAATACTCTATATGTCGGAAAATTGTCCAAACAGAGAAGAAATCACAAAACAACTTTCCGTTGACAACGGCAGCATGGAGTTTCTCAAGGCCCCATTTATTCCGGCCCTTCGGGATGCTGTTGACATCTTAATTCTGGGCCCAAACGTGATCCCTGTTAGGCCTTTCCGATAAAGTGCCTTGCCTTTTTATACGCGATTATTTTAACCATTGGGGGATGTTAGTGAGCAATATTTTTATTAATCAGTTCTATTACATACATTACAGAGTTGTATCGGTCGACTCCTATATCTTGGTTGCAGTATATCCGTATTTAGGCGTAGGCTTTGGTTAGCTGCAACTAGTATGTTGCCCAAGAACAATCCCATTCTTAATAATAAAAAAAGTTTTTGTTATGGAACCATTTGAAATGAACTTAGCCCAATTTAGCATTTTGACACCGTTTTGTAAAAAACAAGGCACATCTAAGTTTTTTCCATAATGTTCTTAGAATATGATCGTAAGGGTTAAAATATTTATTTTTGAAATTGAAATACCTACGTAACGGCATAGACACGAGTGTTTTCCACATTTCGTTCATATACCTACTGAATAAATTATGGGTTTGAGTCCAAGACGAACACCTTAGCCTAATTGGTGGTGACCCTGCCTACGAAGCTAGAAGGTCCCGGGTTTGAATCCCGGTCAGGGTATTTATTTGTGCGATGAACACGAATATTTATTCCTGAGCCTTGAGTGTTTTCTATGTATTTAAGTATCTAATAATCTATATAAGTATGTGTATCATCACTTAGTACCCATAGTACAGTCAAGGGCATCATGTATACATATTTTCACCTTATTCCATTGTAATAAAGTCCAATTTTTTTTATATATTTAATTTATGCCATCGACTGTACAAGCTTTGTTTAGTTTGGGGTTTGGGTGGGGTCGACTTGTGTAAGATTGTCCACAAATATTTAAAAAAATATCTCCAAAATTTCGTTATACCTTTTAGTTACTTCACACTTTATGGGCTTTAAACATAATTAAACCAACTTATGGAAAAATATTGTAAAAAAGACATAACTCCCATAAGTGTGCCTATTAAACAGAAATGTAGGTTCCTATTTTTCGGAATCAGATTTAAAAAACCGATCATTTTCTCCGGCAAAGGAACACATTAAAAACATTGTAACCATATTGAAATGCAAAATGTATCGCAAATTGTCCCCCTCAGAAGTGCTTTAACGGCGGGAGCAAAGTTAACTCCGTTAGCTGTGTTTAATAAAATAATAAACTTTAATTTCCATGGCGAAATTTGTTTAACAACCCTTTCATATCGGATGGGAATCATTAGAAAGATCTGGGAACAAAATAATTAGTAACAAACAAGTCGCTAAATTCAATTATGGCAAGTGAAAAATATGACTACAATAGTACAATCACAATAAAATTATTCAATAACCAGAGATAGTGACGATATTATACCGTGTGCTAACGGCATGCGGGCTTTTCTGTAAGTTGGGTATTTAAACATAGTTGCTTAGCCTAACCATGCGCTTAAATACGTTATAAAATTTCGAATTTGAATTGCCAGCAATGTATACTTCGTTCCAGAAATACATACATTTTATATGAATATTCTTTCTCTTACCCCCGGTCGGTCGGTGGCGCATCTATCTATAACTAAAATGTATATACTATATCTATGTATTCAATAGTTGTTATTTAGCTGCAAGAACCGGAGGCGTGGAAAAAATAACAAACAGATGGCTGATGATGCCGCGTCGACTGAGATTTAGCAGATAAAGGCGAATCAATAAACAAACTTGTTACATTATTTGAAAGTACTCACGTGACCTATATTCAAGAGGATTATATGAAACGCCCTTTGTATGGAAATCAGTACAAATGGTACCCATTTTATTTGCTCTTTGAGAAGAACTCGGGAAGACTGACTTCTCTGGAGTCTAGACTTCATACACATCGCACTGGGGCGCTTTTATGGAAGTTTTTGTATACATTTTTTTTCTAACGCCAAGTTGACAAAACGAGTTATCTTTATCCTTGTCTGATACGTCTTTAATAGTATCTCGTAGTATATCCTTTTCTCTCTTTATCCGAATTTATAGTTACAGGCGTGTGACAGAGATGTACTTTACATAAATATTCATATTTATTTAAACGACATGGCGATTGATATTATTAATATAATATTATGGAACGGTTCACTCACGTTTTTAAAGTCGTTAATTTCTCGACATGTTTCAAACCGGTACGTGATTCATAAATCCCACTAAGTGAAACACTTTATTCGTCTGAAACACACTTAGTATTTTTTTATAAATGTTATATAATCCAGCTAGTTCGTATTTTATTAAAACAGGTTACAATGTGTTGAATACCCGGCTTAAGTTTAGATGAGTAATACCGGCCGATATCATAATCCCTTTATCATGATACATAAAATGGAATTTATGGGTTACGACGATAAAAACCCCAATCGGTCAGCGTTAGGTAACCCAATATGGGTTAATCTATGGGGCAAGCGTCGTGTTCATAATCCACGACGGGTCATCTGTGGATTATGAAGGTACTAACAGCATCAAATTTTAGTGACCATCCGTGAACATAAGGCGAAATCCGTCCCAAAAAAAATTAGGCTCTAAGTAATACGCGTGAGTTTGCAATTAACCATCTCGCTCTCTACGGAAGCTCTGCGCGTAGTTTTCGTTAATATTTAAACATAGTCAATAATATACCATGAGAATATTGAAACAAAATTAGGACAAGAATTCATCACACATATAAAGAGGACACAAAAAAAAACTAAATATTGGATAACAATGAAATGGTACAGGTTTATAGTCATGTTGCATGTCTAAAAACGTAAGATTAGAGCTTACTTTACGATTCTTTTCTATCTAGCAATTTAGTCAAATCGTGTTTTGGGCCCCAAGTACTTATAGGAAACAATCTCCTTTTTTGTAGATTTCGAATAATAAAGTACAAAATTCCGAACGCTATTCCACCTTTTTTTTAATTTATTGAGAGCTTTTTCGCTGTTGCGAATATATCGCTCGATAAACGCCTCTTAATTAACAAAGTTCAATCAACTTAGTACATTAAACAATACGTATATATAAATTTATCTATCTTTAAGACCATATTTTACAATTGCCAAATACCTTTAGAACCACAGTCAACTGACATTGGATTGCTCAAATAGGTGTTGCATGATCCGATGGAACAGTCTCTAAATATCTGTCGCCTAGTAGCATTATTCCGGACACATCCTATTAAAATATTATGGTAAACATCTTCTACGCGATTACACACACTAAGTACATAACGGCGAATTTGTTTTCTGCATGAGATATGCAAACTTATTATCCCACCTTCGCGCGGTGGATTATGGGACAGGTTTCGCCTTAATTGCAACGGGATAAGGGCTACCAATGGTCAGTGCTAACCGTGTCATTCATAGTACTAAATTAGGGAGAAATTACTGCCCAAATTCTAGATTTGCAGAAGCTGTTTTGTTACATTTTGGTGCCGAAACCAGGATTCTTTAGCGTACCTATTGTTTTCCATTGCGTAATGGAAAGCACAATAGGAAAAATGCGTATATTTCCTCGATTAAGAATTCGACTTTTACGCTCAAACATTTCCTTATTAAAACAATAATGTAATTGTGTTCCAAAGAAGAAAATTGGCTGAGTTTTAATGAAAATTAGATGACAGTTTCTTCTTCAAGCAAGAATTTAAATCTAATAACAACAGGAGCCTATTAACAACAGGAGGCTTGTTTACACATTGCGAAGTGCAAGTGCGAAGTTTACATTTTGCTACTTGTCACTTAACGGCAAATGTATGAACTTCGCACTTCCACTTTGCTTTTCCTTGGCCAACATCTAGCCAGGGGGCAAAGATGAGGCCGACAGTGAAACGAGCTCACCCAGAAAATGCCTATTCACTAGTGCCTTAAAGAGGTCCAGACTATATGAATTCGGAAATACAGATGCAGCCGGCAGGGAATTCCAAACCTTAGCAGTGCGCATTATAAAAGATGGTCATTATACTACTGAGCTGTAAGGGCTAGTGGTACAAGGCATCCTGGTTAAATTATACGGGAAATTTTATCGCAAATCCAGGATTTTACGGCTTACAGACTCGCCTGCAGTACGAGTATAATGTCACGGTACAGCGAACAGTAAAGTTAACGATCTCGTCAGGACTTTTGTTCACTAATTGAGTATTCATATAGAAGTGGATTCGTTTATAAATGAATGGAAATGATAAAAATGGCATTATTAGCAATTTTTGTAGGTTATATTTCGGCCTACGAAAATGTTCAGCATTCATTAACAGTTGTTGTCGAGCATTGTCACCATTGCCTACTCGTATGCGACGTGAACTCTACTTATCGACTATATATACCTATAAACGCTATTTATTATTTTCCCCATTTGTGTTTATTGTACGCAATACATTATTATCCTTAGTTCCCTTGGGTTATTATTATAAAATAATTTAAAGCCGTAAAAGTTCGTATTGGTTACGAGGTTTTTTTAAAGTCTGATTTGTTAGTGTTGCAATAATTGCGTGGCTATAGCAGGGATCGGATACCGGTATTATTTTCAAACCGGTTTCGGCCATTGACCCCAAACCGAAATGAATAGCGTTTGTGGTTTCGTTCTTGTTTCTGGTTTTCGGCACTCAAAACCGGTTAGTGAAGGAACTGTTCTGGGCCCAATTTCGTTTCCGTGGAACGAAATTAACCGGTTTTCGACGGAGACAACCAGTCTTAACTCGAATTTTTGACAGAGGCCGCCAAGGGTTACTATTATCCGCAGCGGGAGTGCGCTTGAAATTTATTTAAAAGCTAATTTATAATTTTATATTAAATTTTACCACTAGACTTGATGTCGAGGGTCTGATGATGTAGCCGGAAGAGAGCCACTGGAACTGCCTAACGGAAAGTGATAAAGTAGTCGAGTTAGGGCTTGTTTGTTTTGTTGTCTTGAGTATTTACAACTGGACCTGATGTCGAGGGTCTGATGATGCAGCCGGAACAGAGGCACTGGAACTGCCTAACGGAAAGTGATAAAGTAGTCGAGTTTGGGCTTGTTTGTTTTGTTGTCTTGAGTACTTACCAATGGACCTGATGTCGAGGGTGTGATGATGCAGCCAGAAGAGAGCCACTGGAACTGCCTAACGGAAAGTGATAAAGTAGTCGAGTTTGGGCTTGTTTGTTTTGTTGTCTTGAGTACTTACCCCTGGACCTGATGTCGAGGGTCTGATGATGCAGCCGGAAGAGAGGCACTGGAACTGCCTAACGGAAAGTGATAAAGTAATCGAGTTTGGGCTTGTTTGTTTTGTTGTCTTGAGTACTTACCAATGGACCTGATGTCGAGGGTCTAATGATGCAGCTGGAAGAGAGGCACTGGAACTGTCTAACAGAAAGTGATTAACTAGCCGAGTTTGGGCTTGTTTGATTTGTTTTCTTGAGTACTTACCACTAGATCTGATGTCGAGGGTCTGATGATGCAGCCGGAAGAAAGGCACTGGAACTACCTTACGGAAAGTGATAAAGTAGTCGAGTTTGGGCTTGTTTGTTTTGTTGTCTTGAGTACTTAGCACTAGACCTGATGTCGAGGGTCTGATGATGCTGCCGGAAGAGAGCCACTGGAACTGCCTAAAGGACAGTGCTACGGTAGTCGAGTTTGGGCTTGTTTGTTTTGTTGTCTTGAGTACTTACCACTGGACCTGATGTCGAGGGTCTGATGATGCAGTCGGAAGATAGGTACTGGAACTGCGTAACGGAAAGTGCTACGATAGTCGAGTTTGGGCTTGTTTGTTTTGTTGTCTTGAGTACTTACCACTAGACCTGATATCGAGGGTCTGATGATGCAGCCGGAAGAGGCACTGGAACTGTCTAACGGAAAGTGATAAAGTAGTCGAGTTTGGGCTTGTTTGTTTTGTGGTCTTGAGTACTTACCACTGGACCTGATGTCGAGGGTCTGATGATGCAGCCGGAAGAGACCCACTGGAACTGCCTAACGGAAAGTGATAAAGTAGTCGAGTTAGGGCTTGTTTGTTTTGTTGTCTTGAGTACTTACCACTGGACCTGATGTCGAGGGTCTCATGATGCAGCCGGAAGAGAGGCACTGGAACTGCCTAACGGAAAGTGATAAAGTAGTCGAGTTTGGGGTTGTTTGTTTTGTTGTCTTGAGTACTTACCACTGGACCTGATGTCGAGGGTCTGATGATGCAGCCGGAAGAGAGGCACTGGAACTGCCTAACGGAAAGTGACAAAGTATTCGAGTTTGGAGTTGTTTGTTTTGTTGTCTTGGGTACTTACCACTAGATCTGATGTCGAGGGTCTGATGATGCAGCCGGAAGAGAAGCACTGGAACTGCCTAACGGAAAGTGATAAAGTAGTCGAGTTTGGGGTTGTTTGTTTTGTTGTCTTGAGTACTTACCAGTGGACCTGATGTCGAGGGTCTCATGATGCAGCCGGAAGAGAGGCACTGGAACTGCCTAACGGAAAGTGATAAAGTAGTCGAGTTTGGGGTTGTTTATTTTGTTGTCTTGAGTACTTACCAATGGACCTGATGTCGAGGGTGTGATGATGCAGCCAGAAGAGAGCCACTGGAACTGCCTAACGGAAAGTGATAAAGTAGTCGAGTTTGGGCTTGTTTGTTTTGTTGTCTTGAGTACTTACCCCTGGACCTGATGTCGAAGGTCTGATGATGCAGCCGGAAGAGAGGCACTGGAACTGCCTAACGGAAAGTGATAAAGTAATCGAGTTTGGGCTTGTTTGGTTTGTTGTCTTGGGTACATACCACTGGACCTAATGTCGAGGGTCTGATGATGCTGCCGGAAGAGAGCCACTGGAACTGCCTAAAGGACAGTGCTACGGTAGTCGAGTTTGGGCTTGTTTGTTTCGTTGTCTTGAGTACTTACCACTGGACCTGATGTCGAGGGTCTGATGATGCAGTCGGAAGATAGGTACTGGAACTGCGTAACGGAAAGTGCTACGATAGTCGAGTTTGGGCTTGTTTGTTTTGTTGTCTTGAGTACTTACCACTAGACCTGATATCGAGGGTCTGATGATGCAGCCGGAAGAGAGGCACTGGAACTGTCTAACGGAAAGTGATAAAGTAGTCGAGTTTGGGCTTGTTTGTTTTGTGGTCTTGAGTACTTACCACTGGACCTGATGTCGAGGGTCTGATGATGCAGCCGGAAGAGACCCACTGGAACTACCTAACGGAAAGTGATAAAGTAGTCGAGTTTGGGCTTGTTTGTTTTGTTGTCTTGAGTACTTACCACTAGACCTGATATCGAGGGTCTGATGATGCAGCCGGAAGAGAGGCACTGGAACTGTCTAACGGAAAGTGATAAAGTAATCGAGTTTGGGCTTGTTTGTTTTGTGGTCTTGAGTACTTACCACTGGACCTGATGTCGAGGGTCTGATGATGCAGCCGGAAGAGACCCACTGGAACTGCCTAACGGAAAGTGATAAAGTAGTCGAGTTAGGGCTTGTTTGTTTTGTTGTCTTGAGTACTTACCACTGGACTTGATGTCGAGGGTCTCATGATGCAGCCGGAAGAGAGGCACTGGAACTGCCTAACGGAAAGTGATAAAGTAGTCGAGTTTGGGCTTGTTTGTTTTGTTGTCTTGAGTACTTACCACTGGACCTGATGTCGAGGGTCTGATGATGCAGCCGGAAGAGAGGCACTGGAACTGCCTAACGGAAAGTGACAAAGTATTCGAGTTTGGGGTTGTCTGTTTTGTTGTCTTGGGTACTTACCACTAGATCTGATGTCGAGGGTCTGATGATGCAGCCGGAAGAGAGGCACTGGAACTGTCTAACAGAAAGTGACAAACTAGTCGACATTGGGCTTGTTTGTTTTGTTGTCTTGAGTACTTACCACTAGACCTGATATCGAGGGTCTGATGATGCAGCCGGAAGAGAGGCACTGGAACTGTCTAACGGAAAGTGATAAAGTAGTCGAGTTTGGGCTTGTTTGTTTTGTTGTCTTGAGTACTTACCACTGGACCTGATGTCGAGGGTCTGATGATGCAGCCGGAAGAGAGGCACTGGAACTTGCTAACGGAAAGTGATAAAGTAGTCGAGTTAGGGCTTGTTTGTTTTGTTGTCTTGAGTACTTTCCACTGGACCTGATGTCGAGGGTCTGATGATGCAGCTGGAAGAGAGGCACTGGAACTGCCTAACGGAAAGTGACAAAGTATTCGAGTTTGGGCTTGTTTGTTTTGTTGTCTTGGGTACTTACCACTAGATCTGATGTCGAGGGTCTGATGATGCAGCCGGAAGAGAGGCACTGGAACTGTCTAACAGAAAGTGATTAACTAGTCGAGTTTGGGCTTGTTTGTTTTGTTTTCTTGATTACTTACCACTAGATCTGATGTCGAGGGTCTGATGATGCAGCCGGAAGAAAGGCACTGGAACTACCTTACGGAAAGTGATAAAGTAGTCGAGTTTGGGCTTGTTTGTTTTGTTGTCTTGAGTACTTACCACTGGACCTGATGTCGAGGGTCTGATGATGCAGCCGGAAGAGACCCACAGGAACTATCAAACGGACGGAAGGGACTACTTTATCACTTACCGTTAGGCAGTTCCAGTGGCTCTCTTCCGGCTGCATCATCAGACCCTCAACATCAGGTCCAGTGGTAAGTGCTCAAGATAACAAAACAAACAAGCCCAAACTCGACTACCGTAGCACTTTCCGTTTGGCAGTTCCGGTGGCTCTCTTCCGGCTGCATCATCAGACCCTCGACATCAGGTCTAGTGCTTAGTACTCAAGACAACAAAACAAACAAGCCCATACTCGACTACTTTATCACTTTTCGTTAGGCAGTTCCAGTGGCTCTCTTCCGGCTGCATCATCAGACCCTCAACATCAAATCCAGTGATAAGAACTCAAGATTACAACTCAAACAAGCCCAAACTCGACTACTTTATCACATACCGTTAGGCAGTTCGAGTAGCTGTCTTCCGGCTGCATCAGCAGACCCTCGACATCAGGTCTAGTGGGAAGTACTCAAGACACCAAAACAAACAAGCTCAAACTCGACTACTTCATCACTTTCCATTAGGCAGTTCCAGTGCCTCTCTTCTGGCTGCATCATCAGACCCTCGACATCAGATCTAGTGGTGAGTACTCAAGAAAACAAAACAAACAAGCCCAAACTCGACTACTTTATCACATTCCGTTAGGCAGTTCCAGTGGGCCTCTTCCGGCTGCATCAGCAGACCCTCAACATCAGGTCCAGTGGTAAGTACTCAAGACAACAAACCAACAAGCCCAAGCTCAACTACTTTATTACTTTCCGTTGGGCAGTTCCAGTGCCTCTCTTCCGGTTGCATCATCAAACCCTCAACATCAGGTCTAGTGGTAAGTACTCAAGACAAAAAAACAAACAAGCCCAAATTCCACTTCTTTATCACTTTCCGTTAGGCAGTTACAGTGGCTCTCTTCCGGCTGCATCATCAGACCCTCGACATCAGGTCCAGTGGTAAGTACTCAAGACAACAAAACAAACAAGCCCAAACTCGACTACTTTATTACTTTCCGTTAGGCAGTTCCAGTGCCTCTCTTCCGGTTGCATCATCAGACCCCTAACATCAGGTCCAGTGGTAAGTACTCAAGACAAAAAAACAAACAAGCCCAAACTCGACTACTTTATTACTTTCCGTTAGGCAGTTCCAGTGCCTCTCTTCCGGCTGCATCATCAGACCCTCGACATCGGTCCAGTGGTAAGTACTCAAGACAACAAAACAAACAAGCCCAAACTCGACTACTTTATTACTTTTCGTTAGGCAGTTCCAGTGCCTCTCTTCCGGCTGCATCATCAGACCCTCGACATCGGTCCAGTGGTAAGTACTCAAGACAACAAAACAAACAAGCCCAAACTCGACTACTTTATCACTTTCCGTTAGGCAGTTCCAGTGCCTCTCTTCCGGCTGCATCATGAGACCCTCGACATCAGGTCCAGTGGTAAGTACTCAAGACAAAAAAACAAACAAGCCCAAACTCGACTACTTTATTACTTTTCGTTAGGCAGTTCCAGTGCCTCTCTTCCGGCTGCATCATCAGACCCTCGACATCGGTCCAGTGGTAAGTACTCAAGACAACAAAACAAACAAGCCCAAACTCGACTACTTTATTACTTTCCGTTAGGCAGTTCCAGTGCCTCTCTTCCGGCTGCATCATCAGACCCTCGACATCAGGTCCAGTGGTAAGTACTCAAGAAAACAAAACAAACAAGCCCAAAGTCGACTACTTTATTACTTTCCGTTAGGCAGTTCCAGTGCCTCTCTTCCGGCTGCATCATCAGACCCTCGACATCAGGTCCAGTGGTAAGTACTCAAGACAACAAAACAAACAAGCCCAAACTCGACTACTTTATCACTTTCCGTTAGGAAGTCCCAGTGGCTCTATTCCGGCTGCATCATCAGACCCTCGACATCAGGTCCAGTGATAAGTACTTAAGACAACAAAACAAACAAGCCCTAACTCGACTACTTTATTACTTTCCGTTACGCAGTTCCAGTGCCTCTCTTCCGGCTGCATCATCAGACCCTCGACATCAGGTCCAGTGATAAGTACTTAAGACAACAAAACAAACAAGCCCTAACTCGACTACTTTATTACTTTCCGTTACGCAGTTCCAGTGCCTCTCTTCCGGCTGCATCATCAGACCCTCGACATCGGTCTAGTGGTAAGTACCTACTCAAGACAACAAAACAAACAAGCCCAAACTCGACTACTTTATTACTTTCCGTTATGCAGTTCCAGTGCCTCTTCCGGCTGCATCATCAGATCCTCGACATCGGTCCAGTGGTAAGTACTCAAGACAACAAAACAAACAAGCTCAAACTCGACTACTTTGTCACTTTCCGTTAGGCAGTTCCTGTGACTCTCTTCCGGCTGCATCATCAGACCCTCGACATCAGATCCAGTGGTAAGTACTCAAGACAACAAAACAAACAAGCCCAAACTCGACTACTTTATCACTTTGCGTTAGGCAGTTCCAGTGACTCTCTTCCGGCTGCATCATCATACCCTCGACATCAGGTCCAGTGGTAAGTACTCAAGACAACAAAACAAACAAGCCCAAACTCGACTACTTTATCACTTTCCGTTAGGCAGTTCCAGTGACTCTCTTCCGGCTGCATCATCAGACCCTCGACATCAGGTCCAGTGGTAAGTACTCAAGACAACACAACAAACGAGCCCAATCTCGACTACCGTAGTACTTTCCGTTAGGAAGTTCCAGTGGCTGTCTTCCGTTCCGGCGGCATCATATAAATTAGCTTCTAATCAAAATATTATAAGAGCACACGCGCCGCGGGCCCCGCGGGTGATTACCTGACGACAACGCCTTCAAAAGTGAGAAAGTTGCAGTCGTGACATTTTAAACCGGTTTAATAAAGTTCCACGGAACGTTAAAATTCCGTTCTCCTAGAATACTGAGAACCGAAATAATTCGTTCTTTCACTAACAGGTATTTTGATAAACCGGTATTATGTAAGAACGAAATCAAACCGGTTTAGGAACAAAATAATACCGGTATTTGGAAACCGGTTCCGATCCCTGGGCTATAGTTGCTCGTTCGTAATTAATCGGCAAAGCAAATTCATGAATGATGCCGGTGCAAGATGAAAGAAATTAGATACACCCCAAATGCAGTACCTTGTTAATAAATTTTCATTGCCAGGAACCTAATAGCGGCCGCTGCGTAACCTTTTGTCAGGTGCCGAAAAGTCCGCAAGCGCCCGCTTTTTTAGGGTTCCGTAGTAAACAAGGAACCCTTATAGTTTCGCCATGTCCGTCCGTCCGCCCGTCCGTCCGACCCCCGTTTTTCTCAGTAACCGTTAGTACTAGAAAGCTGTAATTTGGCACGAGTATACATATCAATGACGCCGACAAAACGGTAGAATAAAATCTTATTTTTTTTTTTTTATGATACCTCCCCTACATGTAAAGTGGTGGTGCATTTTTTTTTCTGCCAAACCCCATCGTGTGGGATATCGTTGGATAGCTCTTTTAAAAATATTATAAGGTTTCTAAAAGCATTTTTTCATTAAATAATCATGGTAGTCGTATATACGATGAATTTAAAAGGAAAACTATCACTAAGTAGACATTACTAGTTAACGAGTAATAGTCGAACTTCAGAAATGTACTTTGCAAAAGCAAACTTTCGTACAATTTCCATTGATACCTTAAGATAATGTTGTTAATTCTGTCAAAAACATAGTAAATATCAGTTTGCGAACTTTTTAGTCCATATAATGTAACGGGTGGACGACTACGGAACCCTACCTTGCGCGTAGCCCGACACGCACTTGGCCGGTTTTTTTTAACCTGACTGTGGCTTTATAGAGTTTATAGGACGGACCGATAGGAGTGCGTGGTTGGAGAGAGGCCTGGGGAAAATCCAGGGGAAGAATTATTTTTGATTTCTAGTTTTGGTATGTTCCTCCATTGACTAGCAGTTTACTCTGGCGGACCCACTAGGGGAGGACCAGGGAAACCTGTGGCATGACGACGCAGGCGGCTTAAACATTGGAAAATTGGAATACTCTAACAGTTTGCGCTCCAGTGAGATTGGTTGAGCGGCTTCAACTTAATCTGAGCTGTGTGTAGAATCGGGCTACTGGGAGTTTTGTTGCTGGTTCACTAAACCTAGCCTAGCTGATAAGAGTCCAGCAAAATATTCAGCTAGTCCTAACCTAGCGCCCGCTAATTGAGCTGTTGCCATAGGTTAGGTTACTACATCGGTTTCTAGGGTACCTACATTTAAGATTTACCTAAGTCTGGCAGTAGGTGTTAATGGATTCATGTAGCCAGAATTTGTTTAGCTACTCATCCTGTCAGCTGACTTTACCAAGCTATATTCACCTTAACAACGTCATACAGACGGGGAAATTGAATATATTATGTCGCTTTTGGACTCTATTTCTACCGCAATAGATGCCAAAGTGACGAACATTCAAATTCCCAAACTGTACACTGATTGATGTGTAGTACTCAGTTGAAACATGTTCATGCGACTTTACAGCCTATGGCACATAAGCATGTCCGTAAATTGGCAATACGTGTTCAAAGCCCGTGAAATGTCCCGGGTTTTCTCCCATGTGCAACACAATTCTGTTCCGCTGAAACGTCCTATGCGCCAGTAAATTTATGAAGAGATAGGCTGTTTTATTCCAGCATTGATGGCGCCGTGATTGATGGCAGTGCTTCGGTCTGGTTAAAATTGGATGGGATAGAGTTTTGTAAAAGCAAAGTACTGTTGTTTTGGAGGGGAATTCGTCAATAAAAGATAAAATATATGTACGCAAACGTAGACTAAAACCAGTCTTAATTTTCACCAGGCCCCGTATTGTGGTCGGACATGATAAAACATCTGCCACTTTCTATCGAGTGATAACAAAGTGATGGATTCTTTATCTTGTCTCTTATCAAGCTATCATCATGCGACTATCATAAACCCCCTGTATTATGCTCGTAGTTATCGACAATATAAAGCATATGTCACTTTCTATTAAGTAGTGACAGAAAGTGATAGACGCTTTATCTTGTCGTTTATCACGCGATAAACTAGACCATCATATCGGCCCCGGAGGGGTGTGCCCTACACAGAAACATGAAGGACAGTTTTGACAACTATATATTAGCAAAACAGCAAGTTTGACAATTGAATATCCCAGGGTAACGTTAGCAAAATAAAATCTTTTACAAAAAACATACAAGGTTTTTCACAAGGAAAGTTCTTCAATTGACTACTTAATCAAAATGGGAATCGCATATCACTACATAGTATAAAACAAAGTCGCTTCCTGCTGTATGTCTGTCTGTCTGTCCTTATGTATGCTTAGATCTTTAGAACTACGCAACGGATTTTGATGAGGTTTTTTTTTTAAATAGATAGAGAATTTCAAGAGTAAGGTTTATATGTATAATACATGCACCCGTGCGAAGCTATAGCTTCACTAGTATAATATAAAATTACTGACTTGCACAGCTTGAATATTAGTTGCGCATCAAAGTGCGCACTTAAATATAGTATTTCAGCTTTAGGTTGATAGGTTTTTTGGATGCGCCTTTAAATAGGTACTAGCTCTTAATGTAAGTAGGTAGTAAATAGGGTATTAAACTAAAAAAATATTTTAGCTAATTGAAAGATTTTATAAGCATAAAGATTTAAAAAGGACGCTGATTTGAACATGCCAATTCACACCGAAGGTCTGTCACTGACGTCACTAAGACAGTATTTCCCTCATACTTCATATTAAAAAATCGTTTTTGACATTCAATAACAAGTTGCTGATTTGACTATGAGTAAAATACCGTATTGTACCTACAAGTTGTTCAAAATCATAGACAAGTCACTTCTTATGTTTTTAATTGTGCCAACGAATGCCCAAGTATTCCTTCACGTATATTGATTTGTCAAGGTCATACTAATGTAAACAGGAAAATCTTCAGTCTATCTGAGGTTAATAAACATATAATTTTAATTTATATATGTAAGAGTGATCAATAAGCAGTCTAAGTCATATAGTAATTTCACGTTTCTGCCGACAACTCTTTATGGACGAACCACATTAACAACAATCTAGGGACGCTATAAGATAGAACGAGAGAGCAAGTTGTTGGGACAAATAGATAGGCGAAAGACAATTTATGGAATTAATACAACAAAAAAATCTACGTACGCTGGAGGGCGTAATGCGCCGAACTTGGTATAGATAAATTAGTCAGAGCTCCGAAATGCATAACTACCTAAGTAGTGGTATATTTGTGTGTTTACAGGCATTCTTAAAGTAGCTTTTTGAATGGACTTATTTTGGTACAACTCGGCGAGTTTCAATGATTTTAAGTATGCTAAGGAGTGCTCCTTTCAACGGGGGCTGTTATTCAATATTGGGGCTTATTTAAATCAAGTGAATTAACTTTTTTTTAACTCATTAAAATTTTGATGTACTTCTAATTCAAAATCACGATGCCATATTGGTGAAAAAAGGACCCGCATAGTGTCAGTATTGTGACGTTTTTCGATAAAGATCAATATAAGCCTTGTTAGAGAACTAACTGAAAAAACTGAAGGCATCGTATTTTTTTATCAAAATCAATAGTGTGCTCATGACCCTACCCATAAGTCGCTGTGGCCGAAATCGGCTATGAACGTCATCATCATCATCATCATCACCCATAAGTAGTTAAGATTCAGAATAGGTAGGAATCCATTTGATGACTATTGATATATGGTATTTTAGAATACATATGTATGTATCAATAAAAAATAAATTCCTGATATGTATTGTAGGGGCATAACCTCACAATGGTTGCACAGCACCTATTCGCTTATTTATTTTTTTGCTGCCTTTGTAAGTCAGAACAAGGTTTGTATGAAAACTTGTACGGGAATCTGAAAAAAATTGGTTAAAAAACTTCAAAAAGTGAGCGACTAGAGTGAGACAACACAGCTAAGGGCTTTAAAGGGAAGATTTGGTCTCGTTTTCTTGATAATTATACCCGTGCGATACCGGGGTCAGTAGATTATGTCCGGAATACGAAAATGGGTATTTACGTGCAATTAAAAATTCACAGATGTCTTCTAACGTTCTGAAAATCATTTTATAAATATGTATACTATATTAACTTCCTTCGGTACAAGTGTAATTGTGTCACTTTTTATGCACGAAATATTTTTTCGCATATTTTTATCAAGTCTCATTTCCCGAATGGTGAAACTGTTTTTCAGGACGTTTCATTAATCGTATAGAGCTCATTAGGTTAGTCTAGATAATAACAGTCGTGAGAGGTTACGGTTTTCGGAAAAAAGAAAACAAACTTTGGTGAAATAAACATTTGCAAAAAAAAAACAACATTAAGAAAAACAAGTGTTAAAATAGTACATTAATTAACAAGGGCGGTAAAACAAAGAATGTCCCAGATCGCAGGTATTTGACGCCCGAGCCGAAGGCAAGGACGATAAATATGCGATCTGAGGCTTTCTTTATTAGCGCCCGTGTTAAGTACAAAATTTTATGTCACCCCCTGGCCAGGAAGTGGGATTTCACGCGCGCGGAGCGTGCGGTAATTGCCGCTTTATGGCCAGGTGTGACATAAAATACTATTTTTCACTTCCTTATTTCCTTAAATGCAGAAACAGTACTGTCTTTACGTTTATTTAGCAGAACATCTGCGTTGAGACATTAAAGTAAATGTACCATTACATGACCTATAAAATAAAATAAGTGGGGCACACATCCCTACTTTTGTGCTATCATAAAACTGAATAATAGCTAATACTATACAAGATAAGGGTGATAATGTCCTAAAGGATATGTAATGTTAAATGTGTGTAATTATATGTTTCGGCGAAGGAAAGAACATTTTTGGTTTAGATTTGGTTTAGCATTAATACTGTTAATTAACTTTAACATTTTAAATATCATATCGACATCTCATTTGCATTCGTGTCGTACCTAACACCCTTTTTGAGGTTATAAAAAAACAATATCCGAAGGAAAATATTTTTAGTGATGGATGATGGATGGTACTAATGTAATACATAAGGTACCCAAAAATAAAAGTTAATTACAGTTATTTTTGTTAAAAGTCTTTTACATACCATTTTAAATAGTATTAAGGAATGCTAATTGAATCGGGACAAACTGCTTTTACACAAATGTCTTGAATTTGGAAAATTCTGACAGAAATCTCCCTGTCACATTTGAACACATAACCTTAAAAATGACAATAGCACATAATTTACACCAAAAAACCCTCCCTTGTTTTCATACAGCCATAAAAAACCACAAAAAGCTGCCTAGTACGCGACAAACGCCCACGTCTCACTTATCCCCATGCACGCGAGAATAATCCCATGTAACATAGAAAAAAGCACCATAATCGTATGCACATTTCACATGGCACTCCCGGGCGAATGATGTCGGCCTAATTGTTACACTTCACGTATTACGTCACTGGTTCGATTTTTAAAAATTAGGAATGGAATGTGTTACTCACGCAGCAATGCTTTTTGATAGCGGCCAGCGCTCCATGGAAGCTTGGTATTTCATGTTTTCGATCTGCTTTTTCAGTGCCTCTTTGTCCATGGCTGCGAGAATACTGGGGTCCATCGCGCAGAATCTGTGGTATAAAGAACGCACACATCAACACGTGTAATGTATTACAGTGAATGAGTAATGCTAGACAGAGACGGGCGGTCGTACATTCGATAACATAAACGCCTGAAGCAGATAACGGGGTTAGAAAATCATTCAAATTTTTAATTTAAAAATCGAACGCTGCGTTTATCAGCCAGTATTCAAATGAAAAAAAGAAATTCAGCTTAGATTAATCATAGGAAATAATAGAACATGAACTTTAATTGATATGAATAGGGTTTGCATTTGACTGTACGTAATCTTTTATCTTGCTCGCACAATGAGGGGAGAGCTTCAATCGCGTTTGTGTGAGTTATGCGCGCGCAGTACATTTAAGTTTCTATGACAACCCCTTTATACACACAAAAGTTAGCTTGCGCGAACTTGGTAAGCGCTGTAATTGCAATCAAATTAGAACTTTATTCCAATGTGAGTACGGTTGATCATTGGAATTGCATTTTGGTGTAAAATTAATGAATTAAGGCAAATGCCCGGTAGTTGTTGATGTTTTGTGTTCCATTATTCTTTGGCGGTTTCCCTACGACATATTGGGAAAAATGGCGGAACTATATTTCAGAGCGCTCGGCGCTCGTGAACAAGTCAACTATTAAGGAAAATGGGTGTATTTATCAAATGTATTGTAACAAATGTAATAAATATTTATTGGGCTATGACACAATGATTTATTTCTCTACCAATACAAAAACATATATACATGTTTGCAATATTTTTGGATCTATTCGGACATAGCCATGCAAAGTTTTTTTTTAATCTATTTCGAAATGGCGGAGCCATTAGTGTTGCAAACGTGAAAAATATACTCGCGAGGTCTACTCTACAGTGCACAGGAACCACTCGTTTAAGAATAGGTATAACTGTCAAACATATACGCAGGTCTTACTACAGATGCGTGAAGCTTTAAAAAAAACAGATTTCTATAAAAAAATATGGCCGTTTATGCGTCAAAAAAAATTAGGTATATATATATATATCGACGCTCTCAAGGGAAGCAAAATTTTTAGAGTAAATACTCTCCGTTAACCTCGATCTAGAACTATGAAAATTAACTACGAGTACCTAGTAAAATTTTCTTATATACTTCAAAATCTAAAAACTATACATTTTGTCATTAAATCATAACAAATATATTATAGTCTTTATTTAAAGTACGTAATCAATCATCGATGTTTAACAATGGGGAGTTCCAAATATTTTTGTAGATTTTTTTAAAAACTTGTACTAATTTATACAGAAGAGAAAAATCTGAAAGCAGGAACCTTCAGTGGGCGAGTAAGACTCGCACTTGTCCGGTTTTTTTTAAGGACTGCATCCCTGAACAAGGAAAACATTCATACCAAACCTGTGCCCTGAATTGACTCTGATGAAAAGCGCCTTTATTCTTGTTTACTTTTGAATTATAAAAGTGTAGATAACGCTTACCATCTTGTCTGCCCATTGTCCTTTAACGAAACACTGCCATTATTTCTCTGAATATAATAATTTACATGATTACACCATTGTACCTACTTTTAATTTGGATGTTTTACAAGCTTTTATTTCCTGCAATTGAGCTGTGGCCTACTTATGTACAGTCAAGTGCAAAAATAAGTATCGAGTGGATCCTCTCATAAATAAGTACCAAAACCACTTGTTTTTATTTACTTATCTTAATGAAAAATACAAGATTACCTAATTGCTCTTGGCCGGCATGCAAAGATGAGGCCGACGGTGAAGCGAGCGCACCAGAAGAAAGGTATAGCTCATTGCTTTAATATTTAGAAATAGGGACTGACGGCAGGTGAAAAGCTCGTGGGATCACCCCACCTGGCTTTCTCTGAATATAACAATTTATACATTACCAATATATATATATTGGTAAGCGCCAGAAGCGTGGCTGAAGATAGGAAGGCGTGGCGCGATCTGACGGAGGCCCTCTGCACCTCCGGGGTGCCATAGGATGTCAACAATATATATATATCCGTTATCCAATCCAATACCTATATAATTAAAGCATAGAAGTAAAAAAAAAACAATAAGGTGTCTAACATGGGGACTAATTTAAGTATTACTTACATAGAAAATTCCTAAACCATCTGTATACGTCCCTATAGTCACCAACGTCTTACCTACTTATCTGTTCGAAACAAACAATTTAAATGGCAATGCGAATGATAATTATGCCAATTGAGGCTTAATCATAGGTACAATAATCCGCTTACGAACAATACGTGATTCATAGAAATTGTCCCATACAAATCCAACGTGGGTAGACTATTTATAGGCCGATGGCGATGGACATGTGCCATTAAATATTTATTTTATTAGTCAATCGGATCAGCGAAGCCAGAATAAAGGTTTAATTCCGCAGCCGACAGCAGACAGCAACTGCACGATCCGCCGCACTACAAATATTCATGCTCATTACACAAATAAATGCCCTGACCGGGATTCGAACCCGGGACCTCCAGCTTCGTAGGCAGGGCCACTTCCAACTAAGCTAAAGCGGTCGTTAAAAACATTATACTCCTTTTTTTGGGCAGCCGTGTAAAAATTAATGTTAAAGTAGAATTTTCAATGAAACAAAAGCATGTACGATATGAGAAAAGTGTCAAATGTCAGTGTCAGCTGTCAGTCGACTCGGTACCATTTTTTACTGCGCCCCTACATTTAAATGTGTGCTTCCTGACTGGCGCGGGATGCGCGGTAGCGGGACGATGCGAAGGCGGTACTGCTCCGCTTCTGCGCATGATATTACTACTGCGCAAACGTAAAACTGACAGTATTCTGTCAAGTGAGAATCTTTGCGACGTCAGTAAGTTTACGTCAAAGAAGAAAATGTCACATATCGATCCCGCCCCGCCAAGTCAGGAAGTCGCCTAAGTTTACGTCAAAGAAGAAAACGTCACATACCGATCCCGCCCCGCCAAGTCAGGAAGTCGCCTTAATAAATAAAATAAGATAAGATAAGATAAGATAACGTTTATTGTGGTAATAAATGGTACATATGTAGTTCTGCTTACATTAGTTTGTAGTATAATAAATATGACACACGAGTAATTTCGCTTGAGAAAGCTCAGAGTCGCCTTATATCTTTGATAAATGTAATTAAGCGCAACAAAGAGCTGGGTAAAAAGTCGTTTATGGGCCATTGTGGCTTTATCTCCACGTCTGCTTTTGATGAGAAAAACAATAAAAATTTAATTATGAAGCTGTTATAGGAAATTGTTCTGCGAGTTTACCGCTACACGCTGCTCAAGGTGGCCTGCGTGCTCGTTTAACGAGTTCTAAACTTTTTCTACGATTTTATTAAGGTTCTGTGGCAGAAAGATGGTATTTAAGGAATTTAAAACACGCGCAAGACGCTAGTTTAATTAGGTCATCATCATCAATATCATCATCATCGTATCAGCCGAAAGACATCCACTGCTAGAGATTATGTCTCCCCCAACCCAAATAGTGCCACAATGACCGGTCCTGCGCCACCGGCATCCTTGAGACTCCCGCGACCTTTACCACGTCATCAGTCCATCTTGTGGGGGACAAGCAATAAGTTAAACTAAAAATATTGATAATTCATACCTTAGTATTTGGTAACAATACTTGAAAGCGTTCGAGATGTGGTGTTGGCGAAGGATGGAAAGGATAAAATGGACAGAAAGAGTAACAAACGAAGCCGTCCTGAATAGAGTATCGGAAGAGAGAAGCTTAATAAGCATAATTAAAACAAGAAGAGGAAGAATGATAGGCCACCTACTACGACACGACAATTACATCAGAAACATTATAGAAGGGAAAATAAATGGGAAAAGAGGAAGAGGAAGACCAAGGAAAAGTTATATGAACCAGATAAAGGAGGATGTGGATGTCGTGTCGTATCAGGACGTCAAGAGGCTGGCCTCGGACCGACAAAGATGGAGAGAACTGCATCAAGCTGCACCGACAAGAGCTCGGCTCTTAAGATGATGATGATGATGATGATATTTGGTTACAGGTGAGCGTTTGAGAGAGCACTCATTTAAAATCCAATACAGGCTTGGTTCACAAACGGCAATTCTTTTGGTAGCCATTTTATATAAAGGGTCACATTTGACCCAAAATCTACAAAGCAAACTTAAAACCCACTAAACAAGCTAAACTAGCTCTTCCAACAACGCCATTAGGTTTAAGCTACGTTGGCAGACGCTTGATTGGATCACGTCAGTCATTCCACGGTGGCTGCTAAAATGGCGTAATTGCACGTAATTGTATGGACGCTGGAGACAAATTGAGTTATTTTGTCATCTCTCAGCCGCTGGGTCGTTTCGTGGATAAGTTATACAAAGATATGTAATAAAGTAAGTATGCCCGGTAGTACCAAATTGAAATGAGCGAAGCTAGCGAAGTTCATCGAGTCTAAGGGAATAATCCGGCTATTGTATGCTTGTACAGTTCGATTAATTTGAATTTGACACTGACTTATGGTTTTATTTCATTTGATAGTCTACTTTAATCCTAATGTATGCAATAACAATATGTATGCAACAAAAACACTTTTTACATTAAAAATAAAAATAAATATTTGTGGACAATCTTACACAAATCAACCTAGTCCCAAACTAAGCAAAGTTTGTACTATGGGTACTAAGCGACTATACACATACTTATATAGAGAAATAAACACTTAAATACATAGAAAACATCCAAGACCCGAGAACAAATATTTGTGCTCATCACACAAATAAATGCCCCGGCCGGGATTCGAACCCGGGACCTCCAGCTTCGTAGGCAGGGTCACTTCCAACTAAGCTAAAGCGGTCGTTAAAAACATTACACTCCTTTTTTTGGCCAGTCGTGTAAAAATTAATGTTAAAGTAGAATTTTCAATGGAACAAAAGCATGTACCAGTGTCAAACTTAAGCCCGTGTCATACGGTCGAAAACAAGCCCAAAAACGGCCGACCTTGGTCCGCACGGACCGTGTAGACAGTTGTTTCCAGCAAGATTTCCTTTGAAAACCGGTATTTGGGGACCAAGGTCGCTCAGTCCCGGGTACTTGTCGGCGACCGTCTGGCACGAGCTTTAAAGTAATTAGGTTTAAAGAACTTTATTTTATCTCAAAGAAATTTACATTTCACTTAAGAGAAATTAATTTATAAAACTAAAATATTAATAGGTAAGCACCGCAAGGCGCTGATACAAAGTACAACTTAACTGAAACTTATCAGTAACAAAACACATATTATCGTTAAGTTAATGCACATGTGGGTAGAATACACTAAAACATAAAACTAAGTTGTATTTAAAAGTAAGGCAGATCGCGGTAACACTGTTGCGCTGCTTAGCGACAACCTTTTGTTTACGTTCGTGGGGTCGGTCGTGGCATTCGCCCAGGTCCGGATTTAGACATGTTCAATTACAAACTTTTTTAATTTATTTTTAAAAACATTATAACTTTTACAGTTTTTTATTTCAGTTGGTATTTTATTGTAAAACTGTGCACCTTCATAGCCAATGGTTTTTTTTTTCAAAATTAGTGCGCGTTGGCTTTAGACTCAAACTATTTGAGTTACGTAGTGGGCGTAATCCTAATTCGGTTTTAGTTTTAAACGTAATTTGTGAGTGAATTTTTTTATCTATTATTTTCCTAATTAGTAGACACATATTGTTAAAATAAAGCTGGTTAATGTTCATGATTTTAGTTTCTGAGTAAATTTTAGTAATAAACTATGTTAATACTTACCAATAAACTATGCGAAGCGATAAGAGAAGGGATGGCAAGACTTATATTTTATGTTCCTCAGTTGACTCAAGTACTACTGCGACTGAAATGTGGAAGAAAATGGCCTGAACGAAGGGAATACGGACGTGGTGCAACTTCGATCCAAATTTGTCGCTCCCAACTTGACTGTTAGAAGTTTTTACGCCGCCCGAAGGCTTCAAGATTGCTGCCACAGACAGCAGCCGGGATCAACGGCTTAGCGTGCCTTCCAAAGCACGGGAGTGCTCAGTTAGTAACCACCGGTCACCCATTCTAAAACTGACCGCGGCAAACATTGCTTAACCTCACATACCGCACGCGGCACGCGGGCGCCGATGTGCCACGAGCGCTCCATCCGATTCGCGCTTCCGATTACAGAGGGTTTGGTACAAAGGTAATTAGATTTCCTCAAAATGTATGTTTACGACGTCGCTACGTCATCATCATCCTCCTAGCGTTATCCCAGTACAGTTGCATCCTGAAGGATGCCTGGGGTCCACTACCTAATCCCAAGATTTGGCGTAGGCACTAGTTTTTACGAAAGTGACTGCCATCTGACCTTCCAACCCCGAGGGGAAACTTAGACCTTATTGGGATTAGGCTTTGTCTAGTGAGTGGGTAACTTGACTGTTAGAAGTGTTCAAGCCGCCCGAAGGCCTCCAACTTGGCTTAACGACTGCTGCCATAGACAGCAACCGGTATCAACGGCTTAACGTGCCTTCCAAAGCACGGGAGCGCTCAGTTAGTAACCACTCAAAGCGGTTCAAGTCCTGACCGCTGCCCACGTTGCTTAACCTTAGATACCGAAAGCGGTACGCAGGCGCCGCTGGGTCACGAGCGCTCCTTACGACGTCACTACGCGTATCAGAAGAAAACACCTCTATCTTAATTTTCCGCCTAGTTTAGTGACACACGAGACTGGCTAATATGAGATACCAATTCTTTCAATTAAATTAGCTATTCATCGCATTAAGTGGATAATTCAGAACGACCTTTCGTACCAATCTTCGAATGGGGTCAAGTGGACTACTTAAATATTGATTGTATTCAATTTTGGCGTGGCGTAGATGGCTTGTTTTTAGGGGGATTAGAAAATACACCGTGGAAGTATTTAAATTAAAATTCAGTATGATTTTCCCTGCCTAGTGTACACAGTCGACGACATAAATACATTTACACTTTTGCTCCTTATTCCATTGTAATAAGTTGCAAAAGTGTAAATGTATCTATGGCGTCGACTGTACCTATAAGCAGAAGATAAAAAGAGTTTTTTTTTTGTGAGAAATAGTGAAACCCGAAACTATATATACTTGTCATTATGTACTGTTATGTGTTACTTTTGTTGAGGTTATGCAATAAAGAGTATTTGTTGTTGTTGTTGTTGTATATAACTTTGTTTACTTACTAGGGGGGTCCAACTTGTATGTGTAAACCTCAAGTTTAACCTAATAAATATTTATTCATTTCCATATTAAGGCTACTGTTGAGTATTTAACAACGTGCGTGTTAAATAAATACATAGAAAATATCCAAAACTCAAATTGTTCTTATCACACATTTAATTCCTTTACTGCGATTCGAAGATTACCGGCGGAGGCATCCCTACCCACTAAGGCGACTTCCTGATTTGTCGGTGCAGAGGCAGTACGATATGAGAAAAGTGTCAAATGTCAGTGTCAGCTGTCAGTAGACTCGATATCATTTTTACTGCGCCCCTATATTTAAATGAGTGCTTCATAACTGGCGCGGGATGCACGGTAGCGGGACGATACGAAGGCGGTACTGCTCCGCTTCTGCGCATAATATTACTACTCCGCAAAAGTAATACTGACAGTGTTTCGTCAAGTGAGAATCTTTGCGACGTCAGTAAATTTACGTCAAAGAAGAAAATGTCACATATTGATCGATCCCACCCCGCCAAGTCAGGAAATCTAAGCCACAGTGGTCTTCGACAAAATTATTTGTGCAATTTTTAAACAAAATATATAAAACCCGCAATCTCCTGCAGAACTGCGCGCCCGCTTTGCGAACTGCATGCACAATTGCACTTGCAACGGGCGATTGCAGAAGTGTCGAGTCATGCCCGCAATCCCGCATCTAGTGCGATCAATCGTGTTTAACAATTTATTGAATGAGAATGTACCGATTTTAGATTTGTGAACGTCTAATATACTTAGGCTGGGTTGCACCAAACCGTCTGTAATCGTAAGCGGTGTTCGTCAAATCTGATTGTATGGAAAGTTTGACAAGTTTCTATGGGATGACAGCTGCCGGCGCCATATTTGACGATGACCGGTCTGTGTTCGTACGTTGGTGCAACTGGCATTTAGTGTTTGACGACCGGTTTCAGCCTTGTGGTTGCTTGTTTTTATTTTTTTGGCTATTAAATATATCGTCGTTTAGCGGCATATTAGGTATCGTATTTAATATCGTATAATATACGCGTCTGTCTGTCTGTGGGGTAGAAAAAGGTATGGAGGTACCTCTATAATATGTATGGAAGAAAAAACCGACCAAGTGCCTGTCGAAATTTGTAAATTTTGTAAACTTTGTAAAAAAAAATCCGAACCAACCGCAACCGCAATAAGTACTACTTGTAGTAAAATATACGAATTTCAAGTTTATAATAACCCTACCATCTATCGGCAATCTCTTACTAGCACCATGTTTGAAAATCGCTTAGAACTAGTTAAACAACATAGAAATATGGACTTTTAGTGTTAAAATCACATAGTTTTTAAGTTCGATTTGTAGAATTGTATTGTAGGTATGCTTCAAGATTGTGAGAAGAGAAGTTTTATCATGATTACGATATTTGAACATTAGGTTAGGTTAGGGACAATATGTCAAAACGTATTTAATCGGAATTTGGTTTGCACTAGTAGTACCTACCGATCAAATATAAACCCAATTCCCACTGAATCTTAGTCTAATTAATAATATCGATTTCAGTACAGATAGCTTTTAAACAACCCACCTCTTTGGGGCAGTTTATCTTGCTCTTTACTTTTCAAATTATCTAATTAGAAAGAGACGGATTGTGCTAGTTGTGCTCAAAAAACTAGAGCTGACATCTGTCACATCGACATCTGCCACCAATGCTCGCCCTTTCAGAAATTTCAGAATAGTTCTAAAATTGATTTAAAATTGACTACGAATTGGGTTTTAATGCTCATTAAAATAGAATTCAAAGTCAAATAACAAAATTGATGTCAGATATACTCACTTGTTGTACCTTCCCGCTGTATAATTTCTTCCAGTCAACTGGTGTTAGTCCTTTGCCTCGTGGAGTGAGAATGCGCACCTGAAAGCATGCTATTATGAAACGATCGAAGGTTCTAGAAATATTTAATGAATTTGTACGCGTTTCCACAGCGCTGCATATGATGCAACGAGATTGGCTGACAACTTATACGAATAAGTAATGTCCTAAATCTCAACTAGGTTCCTATTTTCCATCCAACTGGTGTTACTTGTGGCAAGAGCTTTCGTTCGAAAATACGACACGTCAGTCGGCGGCGGTAAGTAAATATTTACTTATTTCGTTGTTAATGTCGCTTGTTTTGGGTGTTGTTTCAAAATTTACAGAAAACCTTAATTTTTACTTTAGAAATGATTGTCTATTTTATTAAAATTACCGCGTTTACTTTGTGACAATGTTTGTTTATCTCAATCTCAAAAACTACTGAACGGATTTAGACGAAACTTCTCAGTAATGTAGCTCAGAGATCAGAATATAACATAGGCTGTAATTTATGTTCGCACAAAGTCAAGGGCGCTAGAGTACCTAAGACAATAGGCACCCTGAGCCCCCAAACTGTGTCAAGGAGTATAGTCTAGGTATAAGTACTTTTATCTCACGAGCGCGGGTTGGACATTTTAGTAGCTGTGACATATACGAACACATAGACAATGTGAACTCATAGCTCCTACGCTGACGCACACATAGACAATGTGCATGTATAGCTCAACACACAACCATGGCTCGCCCGCGCTCGTCAGATAAAAGTACTTACCTGAAGTTTGCTTTGAACCTAAGCAGCCAGACATGAAGTCTAGTTCAGACTCAAATAGTCGGAGCGACACAAACCGGCATATTTACCGCCGGCCGGCCCCACCAAACGTCGTCTTTATCGTCACAGTTGCATATTTCGCAGTGAAAGGGTTTTGCGGGTGTCGAAACGTCGCGTCGCTCGTTTATTGAGTCGGTTTTAGCCGAGTATTTGTGGATGGGGATTTTGTCCATATAATAGCGTGAAGTGGGCATGATTCACTACGTACTTTCAATTCAGATGTTCGGGCTACTAACTAAACATGAATATAATATACAGGTGAAATCTTATTGATGACATGATAAAAGTTAATCCGTCCACGATTCTTAACAACTTTTATTATTTATTTAATCTTATTTGCACAAAAGAAAACCTTATCGAAAAAAGGCGGACTTAATGCCATATGGCATTCTCTACCACTTAAAGTATTATAAGGTGGGAATAGTTCTGTTTCACAGGAAAAGTCTTAAGTCTTCAATCGACTGACCAAACTGTGTGAAATAGTCGTTTTGGCCCGGACAAGCTTGGTTCCGTAATCTCATATCTAGTAAAAGTTGTTAAGAATTATGGTTTTTTTTAATTAATTGCTCTTGGCCAGCATCTAGCCAGGGGGCAAAGATGAGGCCGACGGTGGAGCGAGCTCACCCAGAAAATTCCGATTCACTCTTGCCTTAAATAAGTCCAGGTTAGGTATATGAGGTCGGAAATACAGATGCCGTCAGGGAATTCCAAACCTTAGCAGTGCGCATTATAAAATATGACAAAAAGCGTTTGGTTCGAGTAAGAGGAATTTGAATTGAACCAGGTAAGGATGGTAAGACTGGCTCAAGACCGGGACGAGTGGCGTACTCGAAGAGAGGCCTATGCTCAGCAGTGGGCGGTTACAGGCTGAAAATGATGACGATGATGAAGGATGGTAACCTGCCGTAGGTACCTACGTCTGGATGTCCGATGGAAGGAGGATCTTAAGTTTCGCAGTCGCAAGGGGCCGTAATAGGCTTCAAAGACTTTACCAACATATGCTACAACTATTAATTTTATTATTTTATTCTTTGTATTTTTAATTCTGTAAGTAACACGAATTAGATTTTACTCTGTATTAAGCAATGGAAACTCGCTCCGATCATGCAGATCGATGGCAAGCAATTTAAGTAGCGTATAATTACGTCTAGCTTCCGTAGGGGCTCCCCGAGACGTTTCGACGGATCTGCGAGGCAATTACGGGGCAATATGGAACCGTTTAAGGGCCCTTGTAAACACTCATCTATTTAATTATTTTACTGTGAATTTACAGGTACATTGTTTTTTGTTTCGTTACTATGTACAGAACCACTAGTGTAAGTTTTTTTGAAACAAAACACAAACGAACTCAGCGCCAGCGAACTGAGCGCCTCTAGTGGCCTTAGGTGGTAATCTTTTTTTGCCATACGAAACACATTCCGTAGGAAACTCTCTAAACTTTGTAATTTAATAGTACCTACCCAATTAAAATTGGCTATTACGCACGAAGAGAGGCCAGAAACCTAAAAAAACTCGTTGTGGCAGGAAAGGTTGAAGGCAAAAGACCTAGAGGTCGAAGCCCGAAGAGATGGTCTGAAAAAATCTCCGAACAGCTGGAGTTGTCTCTCAGCGCCGCTCTACATCGGGCGGCGGACTGGACCATTTGGAGACCGATCACTGATCGTCTAAAAAGGAGTCACGATCCTCAGCAATGGGGGAACGAGTGAGAAGAGATCCTAATCAAACGGAGTTTAACATTTATTTACGGGTTACTGTATACGGGAACAATCTGCACCCATTTTTTAGGATTCCGTACCCGAAGGGTCAAAACGGAAACCTATTGCCGTCACTCACGCGTCAATCCATCCGTCCGTCCGTCGTCTATCACACATGTTTACAGCCAAACGGTTAGAGCTACAGTCTTAAAATTGTACACAGTATAAGCATCTTGGTGGCCCAAAGCCATACAAATAGTCAAAACTTATTGCTGGGGCGAGAAAACAAACAAACTCAATTTTTCGGTTGGTTCGGAACCCTAAATGTGCTAAGTCTGACTCGCACTTGGCCGGTTTTTATTACACTCTTGTAGGCCCGCGTGGATGCAAGCCTCCGCGAAATACCAACCGTGTCAAATTCAATTCGCTTAGCCAAATAGGCCCGGATATGCTTTTAAACACATCAACGTCTTATTTAAAAAATGAACGACTGTACCTAATTAGGCCAGTACTTCGTTAGTAACTGACCTTGCATGCCAACTTGCCTAGTCTATTTTTGGACAAGTTTAGGTGGTGACATATATTAAGAATTTGAGTGTGTCATTGTGAGTATGATCACATAATAAACTTGTGGCTCTCAAGCTTTAGAACTCACAACTGATATTTTTTTTTACTTGGAAACCATTAACATTTTGACAAAGTTCCAAAGCAGAATAGATAAAAAGAAACATTTGTAATAATGAATCTTCTCACAAAATTTCACGAGAAATGGTTGAGAAATGCGACCAGGAGAACAGCTTCATCGAACATCATCACAGAACGAATATAAAGATGAAGAAGTTTGCCATGAATATCGTTTAAGGCGCAGAGGTGGGCAAGGCATTCTCCATACAAACTTTGTGCACGTTTTATTCGTAGGTTTTGGCACTAACGAATATAATATTTTTTTGGGGTTGGAAATATTAGATATGCGAAGATAGTGATGTGAAAATTTTCAAATATTAAAAAAAAAAAAACTAACTAACTTACTGGGCTGGCACGACGACCCAAAAAATAAAAATAAAAAATCAATAAAAAAAAATTACATCACGAAATAGCTATCAGAAAAATAAGCATACTGACCTAAAATCGTAACTTTAATGCAAACACAAACGAAGTAAATCCTGCACAAAGTTTGTATGGAGAGAGCTTGCCCTACCCCTCCTCTTAAGACCTTGAGAAGGACAACGTATAGTTTTTATCCCAGAAATAATTCCTTAAAAGGGATGTACTCGTACCTCCTCATGATATGATCGTGATAACGATAGCCTGCGCCTAAAATAATTTAAGAGCAATAATTAATTCTCAAAAGCGATAAATATCGTGTTTCCATTTTTAACATACTGGAGGAAAATAGTTCAAGATTAATATACTGAAAGGACCGATATTTAATCACTATAGATGTTGAGATCTATGTCGATAACCATTGACATAAGTTGGCAAAAGTGCATATATTATGTGGGCTCTTAAGTATTATGAATAAGGGGCTAATCTTTACTAGTTTTTATGTGTTTTGCAACAGTTGTTCATTATAAACGGTGTCGAAGCTAATGATGTATGAACTTAAGCACTTCACCGCACTGCGTAACTGATTGAGTATTAATTAGTGATTACAATCGTAATCGCGATTTAATTGACTGTCTGTAAATGATACAATGTTCATTAAGGCCGGGCACTGCAAAATATTGCGTTCATTGAAATGCCGTTCTGAACAGATTTTGAAATAATTAGGTCTGAATTTCAGACATTAATATGTCTGAAAATCATAGATCATGTGATTGTATAGATCTAGTACATACAAGTAGTTAAAGGTTAACAATTGCGTAAGATAAAATATATTCATATAAAATTTTGTACTACCTACACAATTTGACCGGTTTGCATGTCCAATGTATGCTTATAGAAGTGTAGTGTGCCTGTGCCTATAACCCGACAATGAAAAAATGCTCGGTCGGTGATAAAGACAACACATGATACTCTTTTCTATTACCTCTTATAGGGATCGCCATAAAGACCCTTGTGTGATTGTTTCTCCGATTAGTGCCAAATGCTTGAAATTTTCGCGATAAAGCAAATATTAAAATGTTTTTTTTTCTTTATTTTATTTTATTTTTATTTTATTTATTTTAGGGATAACAAACAACTATATAATATAAGTTTTACAATGTCTTAATGCTACTACATTTACTTTATATATAGCCAACGACATTATCCACAGATTACTGTGATCATATGTTATGGTTGGCACAAATAGGACAGTATTACATATTTTAATAAACTATAATGTTAATTAGGTTGAGTACCTTAAAATAACCAATATAAGTATATAAGTAGGTATAGAAATGATGTGCAGTTAAGTAGTCATACATTACATTGGTTATTAGGTGCAGTTAATGTATATTTGTTTTAAACTTATAAATTTAAAAGTAAATATAGTTTTTTTTAAAGCATTGGTACAAACTACTGAATCCAACAATTATTATGTGTTAGATTACTGTGCTAAATGAAGGTGCTGTATACAATCTAAAATGGCTTTTCTATACTTAGCTTCGGGTAAATGACATATATCAATTTGGGTAAAGTGTTGGTTGTAAGTAGTAAGTAGCCTACGAAGAGGCGCGCGCGCGCCGGCGTTGGTGCGGCACGGAGCCACTGCAAACAGCCTATAAGCGCGCGTGTCTCGCCGGTTTACAGTTCTAGGGATAACATAACATATTTTGTTGACAAGCTGGGCACAGTCAAATTTGTTATGACAAAGCCCATGAAGGAACATTGCCTGTAAGAAAATGCGTCTGTTTTTTAGTGACATCAGTCTGTATTGGGATATTAAGTTGTTATAGGATAGTTTGCCTTTTCGGAATGTAATATAACTTACTTTTTTCAAAAACTTGTATTGAACTTTTTCGAGAGCGTCAGTATATTTATTATAAAAAGGATCCCAAATTATACTCGCATATTCGAGTTGAGGGCGGACTAAGCTGTTAAATAGGTAAGTATAAGTATCGGCTTTATTGAAGTCTGCGGCAGCCCGTGTGACAAAGTGGTACATTTTGTATGCTTTAGAGACAATCATATCAACGTGTTGATCTAAGTGTAGCTTGGAGTCAAGAAGTATTCCGAGGTCCCGCACAGTATTCACTTGTTGTAATGGTTCGCTACACAGCATGTATTTGTAATTAAGACCACGTTATTCGAAATCATAGTATTTTTCATTCAATTTTAAACCATTAAATACTCACTTTATTGATGGGATATTTAGATATGTTATAGTTTAAGAGTCGGTCTAGTGTATTTTAAGGCTGAAAACACGATATTTGAAACTTCGCTCGATGATATCACATCGCAAAAACAGGTAAATTTTGATCTTATTGTGAGTCGTATATAAAATATATCCAACTCAGACTCGAGTAAAATATATCAATAGATAGGAAACGATGTGAAGAAGTGCATTTTACGGCTAATTTTTTTTTAAATGTTTTTATATTTAACAAAACTCAAAAATATCAGAAAAGCAAACTGCGCGCTTCATTTTAGTAGACAGATGGCCGTTGGGCCTCGAGCTGGACGGACGTCTGTCGCACTTTTTGCAGTTTGACATTTATAAAAATCGCATATTTAATACCAGTAACTAGATGATATTAACATTTTCAGGGTAAATTACTGGTGAGTCATACCGACGAATAAACATTTAAAATAGTTTTCCTGGTACTTTTACAATTCGAGATAGTGGAAAACATAAAATGTGGCTAATAAAGCTTATCATTATATCATTTTTTTCCTTTTTAAACCCTCTCTTATTACAAAAGGTTTCATTGAGTATTTTTAGAATGTGGATTTTTTTTCCATTATACGGGTCACACTCCTTCATATAGCATATTGTATATTTTATGTCTATGTGTGAGTATATTCATAGCGCCTGACACATAGTTTGACATCTGACATTAGCAAATTAAATTCAAGCTTGGTATTTCAAATACAATATTTTAAATTATTAAATATATTGAGCTTCGTATTGTAACAAAATAAATATGCCCAAACGGACCGTAATCCTGCCAAAGTTTTGACGCTATTCGACTTCAATTTGCTCTGCAGTTCAATGTAAAGCAGAATGACATCAGTATTACGATGAAAGTGATATTATTGCATTGTGTAATTATTCCAATATATCAACGTAAACGATAAAAAAGAATAATACAAATTTAAATGAAAAGATGCCTCGGATAATATCTGAAATAGAAAGGGCCCAAAGCTCTGAGGAATTCTGGCCGCTTACTAGAGGTGAGACGTATTTACGGGAACAGGTTTTTGGAATAGGTTTTGGCATGGACGCGTAAGTACGCGATCCCGCTCGCGCGTCTTTTAGCGTATCGAGTACTAGGCGTACGACGACTCGGAAGACTCGAAATGTCTTAGGGTCTTTATGTTCCGCGCTATTCGTATTCGTCTGCGCGTTCGGATTCTTTCGGGGCACCTCGGGTCGGGGTCGGTTTAGCGCGTATTTGGACCTAGTCTTTGGATCTAGTCTTTTTGTGGACGCGTACTCGCAAGACTCAGTACGCGTTTTGCCTAGTACGTCTCACCTCTACCGCTTACAAAGCGCGCGCGCTGGCGCGTTAGTATGTGGGGGAGGATATCTGGTGACGGCGTCGCGGTCTCAGATCTATGATCAGCGGCTTCGGTGAACTTCACTTCATAGCCACATCATGCGCAAATGTTTACTTGAATTTACTGGACGAAGTGATGCTGCAAATTGTTCTACTGACTTTCCTGACTTTATTCAAGATAATTGCCCCATACAGCACGGGTCACTTGGGAATGGTTTACTCTACAGCTACATCCAGGCATAAATGTAATGATGTAATGCCATCGCCTGAAATTCGAACCCGATTGAGAATCTTTGGGGTTTAATGGTTCAACAGTGGGATCATCACCATGAAAGAACCAAAGAAGCAATTCAAGCAATAGATACTGCAATGAAATATGGGAGGAAATGCGGGGAACTGACATAATTATCAACGTCTTCTTAGCTTATTGAGAGACAGGCTACAAACTGTTGTAGACGCACTGTGGTTGCACGCATTATAATCCCTCAGTCTTATGTTTTATGTTTATAATAAATTATATAATAAATCTTGAATTTTATTTAAGATGGATTTATGAACCGTACTGTCTTCTCGAAGATCTCACGGTTCGAAATAAAGGCCATACGATAAATAAAGAATCTGGGCGACCAAGCTTTGCTCGGCGTTTTCCCGGGCATGAGACCTAGCTAGATCGATTGCTCCTCCCCGAAAACCCCCACATACCAAATTTCGTCAAAATCGTTAGAGCCGTTTCCGAGATCCCCGAAATAAATATATAAATAAATAAATAAATATACAAGAATTGCTCGTTTAAAGATATAAGAATATCTGGGCGTCCGAGCTTCGCTCGGCGTTTTCCTAGGCATGAGACCTACCTAGATGGATTGCTCGTCCCCGAAAACCCCCACATACCAAATTTCATCAAAATCGTTAGAGCCGTTTCCGAGATCCCCGAAATAAAAATATATAAATAAACATATAAATAAATAAATATACAAGAATTGCTCGTTTAAAGATATAAGATAAAGAATTAATAAATAAAGTTGTAAGCTTTTATTAGCAGGGCTTGGCAGGGCAAAATATTTATGTTGAATCCTTTTCTAAATAAAATAAAAAAAGTACAAAATATTTATTTACCAAAATAACGCTCAATAATTATTTATGCTCTAAAAATTACAAAAAAAAACACTTGTTCTTGCCTGAGATTCGAACCTGCGACCTGTGCTTTAGAGAGCAAGCGATTACTAATTACACCACAATGTACTTGGCTTAGTGGTTGAAATTAAGCTACTTATTTGTGGCTTGCAACTTTGACTTTTTGTGTCGAGTCGTGATAAAATTTAGCCCTTATTTAGTTAAGTGAAATCTGTCAAAACTGCGCAACAGAGACAGAGATATGCAATGACAAGTCTACACTCTTTTGCGTGAATGTCATAACAATCTGTTCTAAATTTAAATTGTTGACAACCTAATTATCACGTGCGCCACTCTGGCTTATTCTGGTTAATTTGACAAAGAAGGTCTGTCACATATTCAAATTCTAAGTTACAGCAATCATTAAAAAAAACGAGGTCAGTGACCTGTCACAGTAAAGTGTGATAGTGTGTGTAAAATGTAATTGTGTTTGTTACTGGGGAGAATTACGATAATGTTGCGCCGCCTAGCGGATTTTTTGTGTCGCGTTTGTAGTTTCGCTGCAATAAGAAAGCCTTAAATATATTTTTGTTTTTTGTAAATCTAATCACATTGCATTTAGGGATACTTAATTCTAATTTATTCCTATTACAGTATTCAGTCAAGCGGTCAAGGTCCTCTTGTAACAGTTTGCAGTCTGTGATCTTAGTAATTTTATTAAATATTTTTAAGTCGTCTGCATATAACAGGATTTTGGTATTGTGAAAACATAATTTTATATCATTGATGAAAATATTGAATAACAGGGGACCTAGAACAGAGCCCTGCGGAACTCCGGATGTTACCCTAACCACATCTGACTGAAATCCATTTATGACAACTCTCTGAGTTCTATTCGAAACGTAAGATGAGAACCAACGGAGCAAGTTTCCGCGAATGCCATTATAGCCTATTTTATCCAGAAGGAGCTTGTGGTCTACTCTATCAAACGCCTTGCGAAAATCGGTGTACACCGTGTCCACCTGAGCAGCACGATTCATATTCTCAAAAAGGTATTCACAAAATATCATTAAGTTAGTGTTGGTAGATCTCTGCCTAGTGAAACCGTGTTGCTCAGGTATGATACAGTTATTTATAAATACGCTAATTGCATTATGGACGAGTTTCTCACATACCTTCGCCAGTGAGCATAATATGGAAATAGGCCTGTAGTTCTCTACATCCTGTTTTGATCCCTTTTTAAAGATGGGGATTATATTTGCCGATTTCCATATAGACGGAAAACTGCCTTCTTGCATACTTTTCATAAATATGGCGTGTACAGGTTTTGCTATAGAATGGGCTGTATTTTTTAGGAAAATAGAAGGCAAACCATCCGGACCTGGCCCTTTGGTGGGATCAAGAGTCTTGAGTAAACGCTCGACTTGTTCTATAGTAAAGTGTACGTTCGAGATTACATTACAAGTATCAGAATAAGAGTCAGGCAGAGACCATGTGTTACTATCGAGTGTGGAAGGTTCGTAAACAGAGTTGAAAAAGTTTGAGAATAGGTTGCAAATTCTATCAGGATTACTAGAACGACAGTCCCTATAACACATTTCCGATGGCATGCCTATTTTATCTTTCCTGTTGTTTATATATGTCCAAAAAGATTTTATATTTTTTCGTATATTGTCTTCAACACTTCTTTTATATCTTATAAAACAACCATGACACACATTTTTAAACCTATCTCTGTACAGAGAAAACGTTTGATAGTCTGAGCGATTACCATAAGTCTTCCATTTTACCCAAGCTTTATTTTTATTTTTATAGATGTGTATTAGAGATTTAGAGAACCAGACTGGAAAGTGAGAACTTTTGGATTTTGATTGTGGTACACGTTTTTTTATGACCTGATAAATATTTTCATAGAAAATATCCAGCGCATTTTCGGCTGGTTTATCATTAAGTAGGGTATCCCAGTTAATATTGTCAATTTCGTTATTAATTAATTCAAAGTCTGCCTTGTAAAAGTTATATTTAGTTCTAGGATTACACCTCATAGGGGAGTTTTTTATGTCTATTGGGATGACTGCACAGAAAGGTGGGTGATGTGGGTCCAGAGGTAACAGTGGAGCACCTACAGCACTTACGGTACATTTGTTGTCAGATAGGAGAAGGTCTAATATTCTGTCATTATGGTTTTTAATAAAATTAAATTGGGAGGCGTCGTACACAGCCATGAAATTACTGAGAGTTAAACACACAGGGGAAGATCCTGTGAGCTGTAAGTTGGCTTGATTAGTGGAACACCAGTTGGCAGTAGGAATGTTATAATCACCCAGCAAGATATAGCTCTCTCTATTGGGGTCATTCAAGAGGTAGGATAGTTCGTGAAAGTGTTCCTCATAAATATTTTTAGATGAAGAATTAACTACATAAGTTACGCTGATAAGATGGTGTTTATTTGTACCATTATTAGGAATAATTACTACAACATTTTCAATACTGTGAGAGAGATGATTACTGAACAAATTCTGTGTGATGTTAGAAGGTTTTAGGTTACGCATTCTCTTCGCATCTTCTTTTATAATCAGCCTAAGTAGTACCTACTCAAACAATACTAAACGTTACTAACTGAAATCCTTAATTCTTCCTTTTTCAGAAGAAAATTGTGAACATATCTAGTTGCCTATTTGTTCACACATTCGTGTCACAGTCGCGGACTTAACCTCAAATTATAAATAAGATATATTTAAGCCATAATGGGGACTCCCGCTAGATGGCAGCTCTTGGTAATTGCTGGCTCACAACAGGACAATAATTGGATTAATTTACCGCATCGTGACGGAAGACGGCGAAGAAAATACGTTTGTTGGACAATTTTGCCAAAAAAATTAGGTGATCCGTTTATTATGTATAAACAATGACGTAAGTAATCATTTTAAAAAACAAAGAAAATGAAAATGATCGCTTAAGTAGATATGAAAAAATATCTAGCGAATAAGTCGTAATCGTAACCCGTTAAATAATAGGTTATAATAGGTACACTTAAATATATGTTATTCCAAAGCATATATTTATATGTATGATAAAATTGATAAATAATAACTAAGGTAAACTCTGAATAAAATGAACTACCTAGTAGGTAGTTTACCAGGGGCATTGTTTACTAACTCTGTTTTGTTTTTTTATACCTCAATTTCGATATGAATATTATATTTTAAACAAACCTTTTACTAAAAAATCACCTATTAAATAATAATGAGAAAAAAAAAATCACTGATCAGTCATGGCACTAAGGTTAATCGTTATCTAGAGGTGAACTTTGCCTGTTCAATTATAACTAATAAGGTAATAATAACTGTGTTATCAGAATCGTGTTTATATGATTAGTATTAGATATTCACGTACTTACTTTGGCAAAGTCTTGAACAATGTTTAAACTAAACTTTTGTAAGCAGACCAAAAAGTAATACAAACTTTTGACAATCCAATAACACCACAACACCAAAAACAAGCGCAAATGTAGTTATTTCAACAAAAATATTGGCCTACTCTAACGTCCACGACCGACTACACACTAACTCAATTAGAGCTAATTTGATTACTCCAATAATCCCCTCTTGACACGACACTGGCCACAAAGTTACCTCAAAACACGTCACTTTAACCAAAAAAAAAAAAACAATCAAACCGTTGATGCTTATTTCGTGAATTGAAATACAAATTTCAAGTCCATTGACTTTTGTTACGTATACTCGCACGTCACTGGCCACATATAAACATCAAAAAAGTTAAAATAAAAAAATTGAGCGTTCTTAATTTGAATTCGTACCGTTTTTAGATCGCGTGTGTTATCCTAATGAAAAACAACCGTCTATCTTGAGTGCTAGTGGGACTGTAATACAAACCTAGTATGGGCTCGTTCGCTCCACGCTCTGATTGGGAAAGCATGTATCATGCAACAGCCAGGAATTAAAAATATCTTTGGCTGTGAATATTAACGGATTCAGCATTAATTGATACCTATTTGCGTGTAAACTGGCTGACAATAGTTAATGAGCGTATTTAAATCGTTTCGGTAAATTGGGTTGCACATTTGCATAGCTATTTACAGTTTTATTTTCTATTTCGTGTCGATGAATGTGCAAGAAATCAAACGCGTTACTAACTAATATAAATAACAAAAAATATGAATCCCTATTCAGAGAAAAAGTTACGAAATAATGTTTACGTAGATTCCTTGTTTTTTTTTTCAAGCAAAGAGCTGGGGGCCGATTTTTGAGTGTCGAACGCTCGACTTTTCACTCGAGATCTGTCAAATAACTATGGTGTATTGACAGATGTCGAGTGAAAAGTCGAGCGTTCGACACTCAAAAATCGGCCCCCTGATCTTTACCACTGTTGTGTGTCTTATTTATAGAACTCGTGGGTATATTTATATGCTATAAATAAAGGTACTTCAGAACCCTATTGACGTCTTCTAATTGAGAAATGATTCATCATGAACGGTCGTAAAACTAAAATAAATGTTTTATGATCACAATCAACATTTTTAATGCCTAGCCTAGCTTGTTATTTTAATAGGTACTATTAGACGTACATATTATGGTTAATAACGAAACTTCTTTATATAGCAACAAAAATTTAAATCATTTAGGTATTTTATTCGTAAAAATACATTTCTTAGAAAGACTTATCGCGCTCAACCTCAATTTGCGCAAATTGAGAATTTTCATTTACCACGTTGTGGCTTTGTATCGTCGTCAGCTAATAGCCGCACACAGGTAAGACTTAAGAGAGTATGTGTGGGTGGATGCATATTGACCGTTTAATGCTATGAGCTAGGTGAGCTCGGCACGTGTCCGTTGTCGTACGATACGGTGTGTTAAGGCCAGCTTCCGAACGATAATGACGTGTTGATACACATTGTGAATGTGTTGGTACCTAATTACCTATACATGCCTTTCCTGCTTGTTCACCCTTGGTCGACTATGGAAATAGAGTGTAGGTGATTCTTTTTTCTTTTTTTGAATGTAAAATTAATCGGTACAGACTGTTTCTATACCTTCATATTCTATTGTTTTCCTCAATTAGCTGGATAAACGTATTACTTACACATATGTTGAGAAAAAGTGTTTGTTTACCAGAGTTTTTAAAACATTCAAATACTCTTGGCCTAGGGAAAAGGTTTTTTCACTATAGGTTAAGATCGCAAACACCTCTCACAACTTCACTTTACTTGAGAATAAGAATAAGAATAGGCACATAATTATGTACTATCGAACCAACTGAATCGTGACCCATCGTGGAACCTTGTCACAGAAAGTGTCATAATGATTTTCCTTGTCAGGCAGTACGATGTCACTATGACATTTTCTGTGACATGGTTCCACGGTGGGTCACGATTCAGTTGTTTCGATAGTACCTAAGTAGGATTCATTGAACTCCGCAAACACCTCTCACTTGACTTGAGAATAAGAATAAGATTTTTATTCAAGTAGGATTCATTGAACTGTTTTAACATCGTCATCAGCTACAACAATCTTAAATCATTTCAATAAATCAAACAAAGTCCATTGGAAACGCGCCCAATCCGATGGCGGCTGAGTCTGACATAGCAACCAAGCATACCTATAATGAGTGCCGGCAGTGTTCCTAACTACGAACGTGGCGCCAATTATATGTATACAAGTTTGTACCTTATACCTTTGTAATAAGGCGAAGCATACATATATATGACGTAGGTTGTACGATACATGACAAAACATAACTTGTAAATCAGACGTGTTTAGAGTGAGACTAATCGATTTTACGGTGTCCGAGGTAAACATGTAACATGGGTGCAACCCGTGCAACACAATGGCGTATTGTCTTGGTCGTCATAACAAAATTTATTTTATGTCACACCTGGCCATAAAGCGGCAATTACCGCACGCTCCGCGCGCGGGAAATCTCACTTCCTGGCCAGGGGGTGACATAAAATTTTGTACTTAACACGGGCGGTAATAAAGAAAGCCTCAGATCGCATATTTATCGCCCTTGCCTTCTGCTCGGGCGTCAAATACCTGCGATCTGAGACATTCTTTGTTTTACCGCCCTTGTTAAGTAATGTACTATTATGTCACACCTGGCCATAAAGCGGCAATTACCGCACGCACCGCGCGCGAGAAACACCCACTTCCTGGCCAGGGGGTGACATAAAATTTTGTACTTAACACGGGCGGTAATAAAGAAAGCCTCAGATCGCATATTTATCGCCCTTGCCTTCGGCTCAGGCGTCAAATACCTGCGATCTGAGACATTCTTTGTTTTACCGCCCTTGTTAAGTAATGTACTATTGTGAATCTAAAGAAGTTGAAGGTGAACGGTGGCCATTGAATGAATCATCTTTTAAATTAAGAGTTTTGCAACCATTATGCATCTACTATTACAATTTATTGATACCTGCCAGAAAAACAGAAAACAACAACATAGGTACCTATATAATATCATCATTATCTGCAGGGCTTCACAAACACAAACTGACTCGTCCACACCTGTCTCCACACCTCTCACCCAACAAATTGAATTAATTTTCAATTACAACGAGTAAAGTACGAGTAAGTAGATATAAAAAAACCGGCCAAGTGCGAGTCGGACTTCGCGCATTTAGGGTTCCGAACCGACCGCAAAGTTAAGTTGGTTTTTGTAAGAAAAATAAGGGTATTTAAAAAAAAAATCTAATTAATCAATATATTAGTATTTGTTGGTAAAATATACGTTTTAAGTTTAAAGGTATTTAGGAAGTTAAAAAATTCTTCGGAACAAAATTTCGTAAAAAAGCTGACTTTGGTGACTTCTGATTCCTTTGTTTTCCAATATTTTTTTTATTAAAAATATAGTAAGTATCTACTTAATGAGCTCTAAACAACGATACCCCACTCGATAGGGTACGATAAATTTTTTTTTTCGCGCTCCCCCCTTAAAAAAATTTAAAAATAAGTTTTGACTATTTGTATGGCTTCGGGCCAACAATTTATTTTATTGTATAAATTTGCTTATATACTGTGTAAACTGTGTAAATTTGAAGCCTGTAGCTCCAACCGTTTGGCTGTAAAACCTGTGTGACAGACGACGGACGGACATCTGGGCGTCACCAATCACCAATAGGGTTCCGTTTTGACCCTTCGGGCACGGAACCCTAAAAAAGTACAAGTCTTCAAAGTTGTAATATTGTATGAATGTATGTACGTAAGCACTTTATTGTACACAAAACAGCTTAAAACAATATACATGTCACATAAGATTAAAGTACAAAGGCGAACTTATCCCTATGAGGGATCTCTTCCAGCTAACCTTTGAGGGATATTCTGTCCCGTTTCCACAAAATGCACCTTTGTACGGACTAAGTGCGCAAAAAAGAGTCCATAACTATAACCATAAGCGAAGGAGTAACAACTGTTTTTGAAATAGACCTCTCATAGTACACTCAGGAGCAATTTAAAGGGGTCTATTTGTAAGGAAATTTGATACAAAGGGTACGACTACGTACCCGTTTTATTTGCTCTTGAATGCAAAAGACAAATTTTTGTTACCGAACGCGACAAACTAGTATTCCTTATAGAATATCGTGGCAGTAATGTAATGGAAATCCATAAGGCGCTGGTGACATTGTTAACTTTCTAGAAACTCTCCTGAGGTCTTTGTAGACCTGAATATTGATGAAGTATCGTGTATAATAATGTCATAAATGCGAAAGTTACTCTGTCCGTTAGCATATAATACATAATAGTAACATAAAACCGCAAAACCATAGTCCTATCACCCAATGGTTCAAAAGAACTATAGAAAGAACTATTAAAAGAACTATTTAATGTAGGTAAGACATAATACATTTTATGTCACACCTGGCCATAAAGCGGCCATTATCGCACGCTCCGCGTGCGAAAAAACCCACTTCCTGGCCAGGAGGTGACATAAAATTTTGTACTTACCACGGGCGGTAATAAAGAAAGCCTCAGATCGCATACTTATCGCTCTCGCCTTCGGCTCGGGCGTCAAATACCTGCGATCTGAGACATTTTTTGTTTTACCGCCCTTGGTAAGTAATGTACTATTATGTCACACCTGGCCATAAAGCGGCAATTACCGCACGCTCCGCGCGCGGGAAATCCCACTTCCTGGCCAGGGGGTGACATAAAATTTTGTACTTACCACGGGCGATAATAAAGAAAGCCTCAGATCGCATATTTATCGCCCTTGCCTTCGGCTCGGGCGTAAATTACCTGCAATCTGGGACATTCTTGTTTTTATCGCCCTTGGTAAGTAATGTACTATTAAGGTGATCAGATTATTCAAACAAATTAGAATATAAGCGTATACTGATTACTTATACTCATTTAATGATAAAATGTGAAAAATATATATGTCAAAGAAAGAAATAAAATAAATATAAAATCATTAATAGAATTATGATGTATTAACAAATAAAAATGAGGGAGTTAGGGAGTTATCTTTTGGTCCAGGGTGATTGGACTATATTCGGGAGGATTTAAGGTACCTACTCGTAAGTAAGTATTTAACACATTCATTGCCGACGAGTGCTAAGCGCTACGCTCGTAGCCGATAAGAGTCATGGTTTTTCTGATTTTATTTATTTATTTAATTCAAACTAGCGCTCGTGGCCCAGCGGCGCCGGGTACCGCTTGCGGTATCTAAGGTTAAGCAACGTGGGCAGCGGTCAGGATTTGGATGGGTGACCGCTTTGAGTGGTTACTAACTGAGCGCTCCCGTACTTTGGAAGGCACGTTAAGCCGTTGATCCCGGTTGCTATCTATGGCAGCAGTCGTTAAGCCAAGTTGGAGGCCATCGGGCGGTTTGAGAACTTCTAACAGTCAAGTTGCCGACTCACTTGACAAAGCCTAATCCCAATAAGGTCTAGTTTCCCCTCGGGGTTGGAAGGTCAGATGGCAGTCGCTTCCGTAAAAAGTAGTGCCCACGCCAAATCTTAGGATTAGGTAGAACCCTTAAGCCGAGAACACTTAAGTTGTGGAATGAGCTTCCTGCCGAGGTATTCCCAATGGTCTACAGCATGGGGCTCTTCAAAAAAGGCGTGAAAAGGGATCTTATGTGTCGGCAACGCGTGAGTGACGCCTCTGGTGTTGCAAGCGTCTATAGGCGGCAGTAACCACTTACCATCAGTTGGGCTGTCAGCTTGTTTGCCTCCGACGTAGTATAAAAAAGGTAACGGCATCCTTCAGGATGCAACTGTACTGGGATAACGCTAGGAGGATGATGATGATTTAATTCAAACTACATTTATACCTTACAGCTTACAGCAGAGCCAAAGTGGTACAAACTTATATACTCCTAAATAGAAGAAGAAGAAGAAACATTTATTTACTGCACAAAAGACACACAGAAATAGACAGATAAAAGAAATACTAATGCTATCGTGCTCGCAGGCATCTCACGTTCCGCTACCTTCTTGCACTTCATCAGATCATCAGTCGACTAACGGGCTTGCGAACAGATCACACCGTGGGCGCGCTTCGAGCACGGAGTTGAGGAACGCGAGCGGGCGGGAGACCGGAGTGTGCGTGTGCGCCGCCGGCACCGCCAGCAAGGGGTGCCTTCGGTTCGGTTTCGGTGAATTCCGCTCGTAAGCGCTCACTAGAGCCTCGCACGGGGCAACTAGTGTAGTATGTATACCTTATAGGTATGTAAAATTCTATAGTGTACATGAGTAAAAAGTAAAATACAACAAAACAAAAATTAGAACAGTTGAGATAGACATACAAAGGCGAGTACTTCATTGCACAAACTATATTTAGTACATTGTTTGTGCAATACTGTCTATTCTTGAATACCCAAGGCACATCAGCATTCGACCGTATTCTCCAGCAAAATATACTTAATTTAAAGCATACATTTTGAACACAATTGGACCGAGAATAATTGTTCAGCTGTCAAGTGTCAGTGCGACAAGGGTGTTACACAATAGTATCTACGCCGCCTCACATATAAGTGTGTCGTACCTACCATGAATATCGACTTGGAAATTGAATAGGTACTGTTCGTTGCGAATATGGGTTCTTTGGTTAAGTTTAAAATACCGCATATAAACAATCCGCAGCAGAACCAAAGCAACCGATATAGAGCCCTTCGAATCACTAAACTTAAGTGGCAGGTGGGCGGTTGTAGAGGTCGCATGCTTAACCTCTACAATGCTGGCTATACAGCATCGATGTTCCGATTTTGAAATAAAACATTATAAATAGAAGACGTTCAGAAGACATCAAATTACTAACTCCACAGCGGCAAAGAAGATATATACTAACGTAATAAAAATTTAAGCGACACCGAAGCATGTGTGCTTTAAACCCGTCTCGCGGCTATGTGCGCGTGTCCGGACGCGAGCGGGGGCGCGCGAGGGTGGCGCGGTGTGTGGGAAAACACTCCTCGGACGGGCAAAGTAGCTAAATTGCTTAGAATCGTAGCGTTCCAAGGTCACCGACACTCGGTTCACACCGATAGACCCGTGTCGCGCCTTTGACAGCGGGACACATTGCACGTAGAACCGATGGCCGATGGGGCCGAAAGGTTCTCGAGTGGCGACCACGGACCGGAAGGCGCAGCGTGGGTAGACCTCCTGATCCCGATGACCTGGTAAAGGTCGCGGAAGTCCGCTGTATGCGGGTGGCGCAGGACCGGTGATTGTTATACTCTTTGGAGGTACGAGTACTTATGTTCAGCTGTGGACGTCTTTCGGTTGGTATGATGATAATTATATACGTATATAAACGACACAGGATCATTACGCCGGTTAATATAACAGTGACTCGTATTTTAATTAGAAGTTCGTTCTTAGTTGGGTCAAAATGGATCAGCATTCGTATTGAAAAGTGGACAGTAAAGTTTAAGATCAATTTTCAATTGTATTTTTTAAGTAAGTTTATTATTTTGCCAATAAAGTAATAGAAAATAGTAGCTAGAAAGTAGTAGTAGTAATAGTCAGTCTTAGTTTAGAGGCTGTAGCAAATTTAAAGTAGACAATGTAATTTGAATATTAGTTTTAACACAGTATAAATAACTTTATTTTACTAAACGGTTAAAACTCACGTATTAATTGTCACTTCGGGCGACATGTTGACATGTTGTATAACATGTCTCGCGAAAGTTTAAATTCAAGTACAGTATAAATACTTCTAAAAACATTTCAAAGGATAAATACCTACTTGGTTTTCAGAATTAGATATTTCTTGTCAAGTTTCTTGTTTGCAGGAGACAAAATTTCAGCAAATATAAAGATCAATACGAATTCATTGAAGCTTAAACCGGTCCCAACTAACCCTCGTTCTAACATGCCCCAAAATTATTCATTGTATCTGAACTTCCAATATCCGGCGAGGGCGGGAATTAGTATTCTCCTGTGTGATAAAAGTCATAAGTGTGGGTGTCTGGGTTTATGTGTGAGCGGGGTGGTGCTACAGCTACAGTGGTTGCAAATGGAGGAATTTTTCCCACATTTTGTCGCGTGTGTATTTCTTACAGTTGCGTGCTATTAGAAATACCTTCGAATAACAACAACGAGTTTCGGCTCTTATCTGAACAAGGTTCTGCTATAAGTATTAGTGGAACATCTTACACAAATATACCTAGTCCCAAACTAAGCAAAGCTTGTACTATGGCTACTAGACGATGATATACATATTTATTGAAACCTAAATACAAAGAAAACATGCAATGGGTAGGGTAACAAATATGAATGTTCATCCATCACACAAATAATAAATACTTGACCGGAATTAGAAATAATGACCACAAGTTACTTAATATTTTTTAAATGTATTATTGAGCCCATTGTGCCACAAACTTCGTTTTAACTGGTTGTATTTTTAATCAAGCCCTCACAGGGATTGACTGTAGGAATACTTTTATTAGTTTGTGCACTCAAACGACAGTGGATCCAATAAAGTTTCAACTTTGCCTGGGGCACTTGTGATATAAACTTAGGACAGCGTTATAAATGGCGATCAAAGTAACCAAAAGCTAAAAATGAAATGATTATTGAAATATAATAAACTGGTCACTCACGTCTACGTCGTCGAATATCGCTCGACATGTTTCGGACCAATCTCTCTCTTCAGTCGGTCCCTCATTGCTGAGGATCGTGATCACTTCTGGATTTCACCGCCCTGATGACTTGTCTCCATCGGTCTAGATCCATCGTGGCCCTCATCGCTTGGTGAAATCGGACCAATACGTGGTTTTACGGCAGTTTTCTATGAAATGATTAAATTGTCATATATGATTACATTACCAGCCAGCCTGGCCAGCCTCGGTATACCCAACTGGCGTGAGGTGGCGCACAACAGGGAAGAGTGGCGTTCTCTTGTGTCAGAGGCCAAGATCCTCTTTGGGTCGGCTAGCCAGCGTAGTAAGTAAGTAAGTATATGATTACATTGAAATAATGATGCTGAACAGATAGTTTTGGTTGGACGTGCAAAACTAATTTAAATAAAGACAAAGTCGCCTAAGATCACGTTGAAAAGTGGTATTTTATATGGAACACAAGCTTACGATCTGCCTAATATTAAGTAGACACCTTGGTTTATGGACGTTAGGTCTCTGATTCTCAACATCTTCGGCAATTCTGGCAACCTTACTCATTGCCAGGAACACAACACTTCATACCTAAAGAGTAAATGGTGTTAGTATGGCTACGGTTTTCTTTTGCTTCTGTAAGATGACGTTCCACTGTGCCCTATAACTCTTTCAATAGTGGTAATTATTCTCCTTTGCCTCCACCACCCAAAGGTTTTCTGAGACATCGTTTAATGACCAGACCGCTAGATTCCTACTTTTTTTTTAAATTTAATCTCGTTTTCTTTTTATAAGCAATAAAGATTATTTGTATTGAAGTATTGTAGACCTATATCTATTCTGTGCTTACTGTAGGTACAAGTAAAGCCTTCTCTTAGAACACTTAGTAAAAGTAACTTTAAGCTCACCAACACGTCTTCCACCATTTGCCTGTCGAACTTCCAAAAGCTCAATTTCGCTCGTAAGCACTCAAAAGCCTTTTAAATGACCTCAGTAATTTACCGGTTGACATTTTCGTTGAGCGATATTTAATGGAAGTTATGTCGTCGATGAATTCTGACAGGCCAATGTTGTAGGTAGTGATTTTAATGGGGTTGGGACGGAACGGGGCTGATCAGGGGTGCGATTCAATTTTTTTATCTTGATCTTGGTAGGGTCAGCTTCATAGATGGTGTAATTAGGCGCCGCCGCCGATAGCGTTCTGACAGATCGCACGTCATGGAATTAACCTTTGACTCTCAAATCAAAAGAGGTTAAAGAGGAGAGGTTATTATATAACTACGGTGGCAAACAAGCGTATGGTCCACCGGGTGGTAAGCGGACACCGCAGTCTATTAGACGCCCACAACTCCAAAGGAGTCACGTGCGCGTTGCCGATCCTTTATAAAATTTGAGGATTCGCTATGTTGACAGCAGAAGGGACAAATTTAGGTCCCTCGCTCTCAACGCACTGCATCCTCGGGAGCTCTGGCAACTTTGCTCACCTCCATCAGCAACACAGTACTACATAACTATATGTATAGTAAATTCAATTAAATTCAATTCAAATAATTTATTTCAGAACATAAATTCCATAATACATGTCATTGTAATAAATAAAATAAGTATATTAGTAACAATAATTCTTATGTAACTATGTTAGTAAAAAAGTAAATTGACAAAATAGGTAGCAATTAATTAATGCGTTACTGTGGTGTGGAGCTGTATCCACCGCCGCATTATTGGGGAGTCCCACCTCTCGCCTAAATAAATAAATGTTATATGGCTGTGGTCTTCTGCAAGGTGGAGGTATTTCCCCAGTTGAGCTGCTCCAAGGAGGTGTTTCGTTAGGTAAACAGTTATATTAAAAACTAAAAAAACTTGACTTAAAATCCAAAAACACAAACACATAAAGAATAAACAAATTATTAATTTTATGTCACACCTAGCCATAAAGTGGCCATTATCGCACGCTCCGCGCGCGAAAAAACCCACTTCCTGGCCAGGGGGTGACATAAAATTTTGTACTTACCACGGGCGATAATAAAGAAAGCCTCAGATCGCATATTTATCGCCCTTGCCTTCGGATCGGGCGTAAAATACCTGCGATCTGAGACATTCTTTGTTTTATCGCCCTTGGTAAGTAATGTACTATTATTGGTTCAAAATAAAGTAAGTTTTTGCAAGGTGCTACCGATATCAAATTTAACGTTGGTCGATCTGTAATACTTGTTGGTATACCCACCTTAGTAGGTACCCATTTTTACCAAGACGGCGGCGGAAAACTCTAACATACAGCAAATTGAGTTCGTTCGTCATTTTGTAGTTTCTTATCAGCTACTTACTTTATTATTTTATTTTGAACATGTATAACTTAATTAAACTTTCCTAATAGACAGATGCTTTGATCCAACCCTGAATCAAGAAAACGGTACACAAATTGATAGTTTAAAAACACTTAACATCACCGTCATACCGCTAAGTGTGGTTTGATAGCACCTCCGCTAATGGCGTTGACTGTAACACTCACAACTCCTATACTAATAAATCAGTCTCCTTATAAAACCAAACCTAAACCCTGCAGTATAAGATTAAATTTAGTTAGAATTCATCGGCATGTTACGATTTTGTGAAAGTTATCCAGCAGCGTTTGTAGTCACAGACGTTAAAGAGATCAATTTGAGTTTTGTATGTAGGTAGAAAGGTGCAATTTCGTATGGTTAATATAATATGTCGCAGAACCCTGGAAGGACGGGTAAAATTGATTACTGTATTATTGTGACTTGATGGTGGCTGTTCAAGCAAGAAAATATACTTAGGCAGTCAATTAGTGAATAATATGATACGTACTCACAGCTTTTAATAGAATTTCCCTCTTCCATCTGCCTATTCCTCTGTGAGGTAAGTAAATGTGGCTAAAATTCATCATCATATCAGCCGAAAGACGTCCACTGCTGGACATAGGCCTCCCCCAAAGAGTGCCACAATGACCGGTCTTGCGCCACCCGCATCCAGCGGACTCCCGCGACCTTTACCAGGTCATCAGTCCACCTTGAAACACAAAATTAAAATTAACATGATGTATATGTTATGTCCAGTCATCGGAATTCTCGTAGCATTTTTGAGCTGTCATAGGGACTTCTCGTTTATCGACTTCGGATATACATATTTTGTCGATACATTATAGAGCGCAACCCAACATATCAAAGATTAAAAGTAGAGGTAAACAACGGGCGGTCTTATCGCTGAGCGATCTCTTTTAAGTGGCTGAAAATGTTAAATAGAGATTTGCAATTCTCGTTTCAATTTCTTTTGAAAAATGTTTAATAGCCATAAGAAATCCACATTTTTTTTATAAGAAATAATAAAATATTTTTTTTTAATTTCTATTTATAATTTCCTAAAAGTTGGTATCTAAAGGTTATCTCGAAGAGATCGCTCATTCGCGATAAGACTGCATGTTGTTTACTTCTACTCGTAATCATAATTATTTTACATATTGTATTCTGTATTTATCGATATACATATCTATAATCGGAAGTCGATAAACGAGAAGTCCCTATGACAGCTCAAAAATGCTACGAAAATTCCGATGACTGTATGTCGTCAGTCCACCTTGTGGGGGTTCTACCCACCCTGCGCCTTCCGGTCCGTGGTCGCCATTCGGGAACCTTCCGGCCCCAACGGCCATCGGTTCTACGTGCAATGTGCGCCGCCCGCGCATAATAAAGGTCGCGGGAGTCCGCTAGATGCGGGTGGCACAAGACCGGTGGTCATTGTGGCACTCTTTGTGGGATGCCAATGACCAGCAGTGGACGATTTTCGGCTGATATGATGATGATGATAATATGTTATATGTATTGTAAAGATAACACAAAACAAGCGAAAGTTGATTTAATCTATTCACATGAACCAGAACGCCTGGAAAGAACTCGAAACGGTGGTACGTATGCTTGTTTAACGCCGGTTTTTTCTCGATACAGTTTAATTTCCGAACCGGTGCACGGTGGTATTTCATTGGCCATTCATAGCTGCATGGTTTAAATAAATTGAAGTACGCTGATACTTTGCCTTACTGTAACGACCGCTTTAGCTTAGTTGGTAGTGACCCTGCCTGCGAAGCTGGAGGTCCCGGGTTCGAATCCCGGCCAGGGCATTTATTTGTGTGATGAGCACGAATATTTGTTCTTGGGTCTTGGATGTTTTCTATGTATTTAAGTATCTAATTTGGGACTAAGTTGATTTGTGTAAGATTGTCCACAAATATTTATTTATTTACTGTGTACCATATGTATTCTGATTTTGGTCTTTCAAAAAGAAGTTACACAAAATTAATTAGGTACGTGACAAGGTAGGTCAATAGGAGCCAGAAATGAAACTGTCAATTCGGGTGTGTAAGTACGTCAGGTACCATTTCACACTCGCAACATTTCGTGCCAGTAGAATGTTAGTTACATCCCTTGGTAAACAATCTATGTCCTTTTTCACATTGTATTGCGGGGCACAGATTGGTAATGCAATGATTCCATTTGCCTAACCTAAATTAAGAATATACTCTATGCTTAGTAGCCACGTGACATCCCTAACAATTCCGATCTTAAAATAAGAATGTCATTACTCATTACAAAAAAAAGTGCGCATTGCAATTTTAATCCTATTAAAATTAATTAAAATTCAAATTCCCTGGCCACATTTACTGGAGTTCCACCGTTTTTGTTTTAATAAATTGATCTCGCTAACGTACTCCGGAACACTAGTATAATTTTCGGTCAAGCATGAATGGTTTCAGCCCACGGATAGGCTTACGCGGCTCAGATTTCTTTCTAATGTAAGATCTATACAGGTTTTTTTTATCCACTAGTAACCCTAACTTGTTCAATAGTATATACTCTTTCGTTAGCCTACGAGTACATAGGGAGATCGCCGATCACAGTAACCTGCGATTTGGAGAAATCCATTTAATTAAATTTTTCTCAAAAATAGTATGAAATGTTCTCATAACATCTGTGAAGATAGTATCCGAAAGTGACTCATCCTGGATAGTTACCAGAAGTGTCCAGGAAATCACACCTACTGTCCAGGAAGTAAGTATGTAAATCCCATTACATATCATATTATTTGAATTTAGAACTAGAAGATAAAAGTTGGCAGTAATTGACATTTAAAAAAATGTAGGCACCATGGAGGTTGACGTGTCCGTATTGCACGATGTGTATTGGCGGGAAATACAATTCAATCATGTTTTTAACTATTTCGAGACTAATTTAGAAATTAACATGAATAGATTGAATGAAATTAAATACTAATAGTAAACATAAAATAAATACGATTTTATTTACGATTAATTAAATGCGCTTTTATAAATCTATTCTATTGGGGTTGTGGCATAATATCAGTCTTAACACAACATCTAGCTAAAAAAAGTTGCCATTGTATTTTGACGGGATTGACTTCATTGATTTAATTAATATATACAGAAGTATAATTGCTAAAAATGAGTTTAGATGAATCAGATTGCGATACATACACAGATCGCACTAAGTACTGAAAAAATTACTTCCACCCAAGTCTAAGGTGGTATTTGACCATTTATAAAAAGTTCATCAAGTGGAAAGCGGAACATGAAACCAGGGATCGGATACCGGTATTTGCTCCATACAAAATACCGGTATTTATATCGTTCTTTTTCGTTCTTTGGTTTATAATTCCATTTTTAATGGGACACTCTAATAATACGAAGTTGTTAAGTAAATACATGATGCAGTCCTACCTTAAGACCATACAGTAATTCAAAATATTGGACTATTTCTGGGATTTTTAAAAATACCGGTTTCGATCCCTGCATGAAACTACAAGTTGGTCAGAATGCAGGTACTATTAACCGTTGTTCATACAATTTGTTTTATTTTTGAGAAAAGCACTATACAAGCTTCGGCTCGGCCACGGGCGTGAAGTTAGCAGCCTAAAGCTAGCAGCCCAAGATTACCCGACCAAATAAAGGAGTCTCATCAAATTTTAGGCTGCTAACTTCACAAAACTAGCAGCCTAGTTGGTTGCCCTGAATATATCACTAATAACTCTTTGTAATGAGTCGCGTTAAGATTGACAGAACGTGGCTATCCCACATTTATAAAAAAAAACATTGAGCAGATTAAAACTTTTGATTCAATTTATCGATTTTTCATGTTGCGCTGTCCAGATTACACTTTAAAACAGACACAATTGGTTTTCTTTTTGAAAATCCTTCGAATGAAGTCTAGTCGCGTTAAGATTGAAAGAGGATAGCTATCTCAAATTCAGAGGTAATATACTTAGCAGCCCAAACTTTTTGACAGTTATTTTAAATTTTTCATGTCAAGTTGTCCAGATTACACTTTTTAATGGCCTTAATTGGTTTTCTTTTTGAGAGAGCTTTCGAATGAGACTAGTAGCGTTAAGATTGAAAAGGGAAAGCTATCTCAAATTCAGAGAAAATACTCGGCAGCCTAAAATTTTTGACAGGTATTTCCAATTTTGAATGAGACTAGTCGCGTTAGGATTGAAAGAGGATAGCTACCTCAAAATCAGAGAAAATACTTAGCAGCCCAAACTTCTTGACGGTTATTTTAAATTTTTTCATGTCAAGCTGTACAGATTACACTTTTTAATAGTCATCATTGGTTTTCTTTTTGAAAGCGCTTTCGAATGAGACTAGTCGCGTTAGGATTGAAAGAGGATAGCTACCTCAAAATCAGAGAAAATACTTAGCAGCCCAAACTTCTTGATGGTTATTTTAAATTTTTTCATGTCAAGCTGTCCAGATTACACTTTTTAATAGTCATCATCGGTTTTCTTTTTGAAAGCGCTTTCGAATGATACTAGTCGCGTTAGGATTGAAAGAGGATAGCTACCTCAAAATCAGAGAAAATACTTAGCAGCCTAAAATTGTTGACAGGTATTTCCAATTTTTCATGTCAAGCTGTCCAGATTACACTTTTTAATAGTCATCATTGGTTTTCTTTTTGAAAGCGCTTTCGAATGATACTAGTCGCGTTAGGATTGAAAGAGGATAGCTACCTCAAAATCAGAGAAAATACTTAGCAGCCCAAACTTTTTGAGGGTTATTTTAAATTTTTCTTGACAAGTTGTCCAGATTACACTTTTAAATAGTATTCATTGGTTTTCTTTTTGAAAGAGCTTTCGAATGAGACTAGTCGCGTTAGGATTGAAAGAGGATAGCTATCTCAAATTCAGAGAAAATACTTAGCAGCCTAAAATTTTTGACAGGTATTTCCAATTTTTCATGTCAAGTTGTCCAGAGTACACTTTTTAATAGTCTTCATTGGTTTTCTTTTTGAAAGAGCTTTCGAATGGGACTAGTAGCGTTAGAATTGAAAGAGGATAGCTACCTCAAAATCAGAGAAAACACTTAGCAGCCCAAACTTTTTGACGGTTATTTTAAATTTTTCAAGTCAAGTTGTCCAGATTACACTTTTTAATAGTCTTCATTGGTTTTCTTTTTGAAAGAGCTTTCGAATGGGACTAGTAGCGTTAGAATTGAAAGAGGATAGCTACCTCAAAATCAGAGAAAATACTTAGCAGCCCAAACTTCTTGATGGTTATTTTAAATTTTTTCATGTCAAGCTGTCCAGATTACACTTTTTAATAGTCATCATTGGTTTTCTTTTTGAAAGCGCTTTCGAATGAGACTAGTCGCGTTAGGGTTGAAAGAGGATAGCTACCTCAAAATCAGAGAAAATACTTAGCAGCCTAAAATTGTTGACAGGTATTTCCAATTTTTCATGTCAAGCTGTCCAGATTACACTTTTTAATAGTCATCATTGGTTTTCTTTTTGAAAGCGCTTTCGAATGAGACTAGTCGCGTTAGGATTGAAAGAGGATAGCTACCTCAAAATCAGAGAAAATACTTAGCAGCCTAAAATTGTTGACAGGTATTTCCAATTTTTCATGTTAAGCTGTCCAGATTACACTTTTTAATAGTCATCATTGGTTTTCTTTTTGAAAGCGCTTTCGAATGATACTAGTCGCGTTAGGATTGAAAGAGGATAGCTACCTCAAAATCAGAGAAAATACTTAGTAGCCCAAACTTTTTGACGGTTATTTTAAATTTTTCATGACAAGTTGTCCAGATTACACTTTTAAATAGTATTCATTGGTTTTCTTTTTGAAAGAGCTGTCGAATGAGACTAGTCGCGTTAGGATTGAAAGAGGATAGCTACCTCAAATTCAGAGGAAATACATAGCAGCCTAAAAATTTTAACAGTTATTTTAAATTTTTCATGTCAAGTTGTCGAGATTACACTTTTAAATAGTATTCATTGGTTTTCTTTTTGAGAGAGCTTTCGAATGGGACTAGTAGCGTTAGAATTGAAAGAGGATAGCTACCTCAAATTCAGAGAAAATTTTTGACAGGTATTTCCAATTTTTCATGTCAAGTTGTCCAGATTACACTTTTTAATAGTCGTCATTGGTTTTCTTTTTGAAAGCGCTTTCGAATGAGACTAGTCGCGTTAGGATTGAAAGAGGATAGCTACCTCAAAATCAGAGAAAATACTTAGCAGCCTAAAATTGTTGACAGGTATTTCCAATTTTTCATATCAAGCTATCCAGATTACACTTTTTAATAGTCATTATTGGTTTTCTTTTTGAAAGCGCTTTCGAATGATACTAGTCGCGTTAGGATTGAAAGAGGATAGCTACCTCAAAATCAGAGAAAATACTTAGCAGCCCAAACTTTTTGACGGTTATTTTAAATTTTTCATGACAAGTTGTCCAGATTACACTTTTAAATAGTATTCATTGGTTTTCTTTTTGAAAGAGCTTTCGAATGAGACTAGTCGCGTTAGGATCGAAAGAGGATAGCTACCTCAAATTCAGAGGAAATACATAGTAGCCTAAAAATTTTAACAGTTATTTAAATTTTTTATGTCAAGTTGTCGAGATTACACTTTTAAATAGTATTCATTGGTTTTCTTTTTGAGAGAGCTTTCGAATGAGACTAGAAGCGTTAAGATTAAAAGAGGATAGCTATCTCAAATTCAGAGAAAATACTTAGCAGCCTAAAATTTTTGACAGGTATTTCCAATTTTTCATGTCAAGTTGTCCAGATTATACTTTTTAATAGTCTTCATTGGTTTTCTTTTTGAAAGAGCTTTCGAATGGGACTAGTAGCGTTAGAATTGAAAGAGGATAGCTACCTCAAAATCCGAGAAAACACTTAGCAGCCCAAACTTTTTGACGGTTATTTTAAATTTTTCAAGTCAAGTTGTCCAGATTACACTTTTTAATAGTCTTCATTGGTTTTCTTTTTGAAAGCGCTTTCGAATGAGACTAGTCGCGTTAGGATTGAAAGAGGATAGCTACCTCAAAATCAGAGAAAATACTTAGCAGCCTAAAATTGTTGACAGGTATTTCCAATTTTTCATATCAAGCTATCCAGATTACACTTTTTAATAGTCATTATTGGTTTTCTTTTTGAAAGCGCTTTCGAATGATACTAGTCGCGTTAGGATTGAAAGAGGATAGCTACCTCAAAATCAGAGAAAATACTTAGCAGCCCAAACTTTTTGACGGTTATTTTAAATTTTTCATGACAAGTTGTCCAGATTACACTTTTAAATAGTATTCATTGGTTTTCTTTTTGAAAGAGCTTTCGAATGAGACTAGTCGCGTTAGGATCGAAAGAGGATAGCTACCTCAAATTCAGAGGAAATACATAGTAGCCTAAAAATTTTAACAGTTATTTAAATTTTTTATGTCAAGTTGTCGAGATTACACTTTTAAATAGTATTCATTGGTTTTCTTTTTGAGAGAGCTTTCGAATGAGACTAGAAGCGTTAAGATTAAAAGAGGATAGCTATCTCAAATTCAGAGAAAATACTTAGCAGCCTAAAATTTTTGACAGGTATTTCCAATTTTTCATGTCAAGTTGTCCAGATTATACTTTTTAATAGTCTTCATTGGTTTTCTTTTTGAAAGAGCTTTCGAATGGGACTAGTAGCGTTAGAATTGAAAGAGGATAGCTACCTCAAAATCAGAGAAAACACTTAGCAGCCCAAACTTTTTGACGGTTATTTTAAATTTTTCACGTCAAGATGTCCAGATTACACTTTTTAATAGTCTTCATTGGTTTTCTTTTTGAAAGAGCTTTCGAATGGGACTAGTAGCGTTAGAATTGAAAGAGGATAGCTACCTCAAAATCAGAGAAAACACATAGCAGCCCAAACTTTTTGACGGTTATTTTAAATTTTTCACGTCAAGTTGTCCAGATTACACTTTTTAATAGTCTTAATTGGTTTTCTTTTTGAAAGAGCTTTCGAATGGGACTAGTAGCGTTAGAAATGAAAGAGGATAGCTACCTCAAAATCAGAGAAAACACATAGCAGCCCAAACTTTTTGACGGTTATTTTAAATTTTTCACGTCAAGTTGTCCAGATTACACTTTTTAATAGTCTTAATTGGTTTTCTTTTTGAAAGAGCTTTCGAATGGGACTAGTAGCGTTAGAATTGAAAGAGGATAGCTACCTCAAAATCAGAGAAAATTCTTAGCAGCCTAAAAATTTTAACAGTTATTTTACAATTTTTCATGTCAAGTTGTACAGATTACACTTTTTAATGGCCTTCATTGGTTTTCTTTTTGAGAGAGCTTTCGAATGAGACTAGTAGCGTTAAGATTGAAAGGGGAAAGCTATCTCAAATTCAGAGAAAATACTTAGCAGCCTAAAATTGTTGACAGGTATTTCCAATTTTTCATGTCAAGCTGTCCAGATTACACTTTTTAATAGTCATCATTGGTTTTCTTTTTGAAAGCGCTTTCGAATGATACTAGTCGCGTTAGTAGCGCCACTAGTCTCATTCGAAAGCTCTCTCAAAAAGAAAACCAATGAAGGCCATTAAAAAGTGTAATCTGTACAACTTGACATGAAAAATTGTAAAATAACTGTTAAAATTTTTAGGCTGCTAAGAATTTTCTCTGATTTTGAGGTAGCTATCCTCTTTCAATTCTAACGCTACTAGTCCCATTCGAAAGCTCTTTCAAAAAGAAAACCAATTAAGACTATTAAAAAGTGTAATCTGGACAACTTGACGTGAAAAAATTAAAATAACCGTCAAAAAGTTTGGGCTGCTATGTGTTTTCTCTGATTTTGAGGTAGCTATCCTCTTTCATTTCTAACGCTACTAGTCCCATTCGAAAGCACTTTCAAAAAGAAAACCAATGAAGACTATTAAAAAGTGTAATCTGGACAACTTGACGTGAAAAATTTAAAATAACCGTCAAAAAGTTTGGGCTGCTAAGTGTTTTCTCTGATTTTGAGGTAGCTATCCTCTTTCAATTCTAACGCTACTAGTCCCATTCGAAAGCTCTTTCAAAAAGAAAACCAATGATGACTATTAAAAAGTGTAATCTGGACAGCTTGATATGAAAAAATTTAAAATAACCATCAAGAAGTTTGGGCTGCGAAGTATTTTCTCTGATTTTGAGGTAGCTATCCTCTTTCAATTCTAACGCTACTAGTCCCATTCGAAAGCTCTTTCAAAAAGAAAACCAATGAAGACTATTAAAAAGTGTAATCTGGACAACTTGACATGAAAAATTGGAAATACCTGTCAAAAATTTTAGGCTGCTAAGTATTTTCTCTGAATTTGAGATAGCTATCCTCTTTCAATCTTAACGCTTCTAGTCTCATTCAAAAGCTCTCTCAAAAAGCAAACCAATGAATACTATTTAAAAGTGTAATCTCGACAACTTGACATGAAAAATTTAAAATAACTGTTAAAATTTTTAGGCTGCTATGTATTTCCTCTGAATTTGAGGTAGCTATCCTCTTTCAATCCTAACGCGACTAGTCTCATTCGAAAGCTCTTTCAAAAAGAAAACCAATGAATACTATTTAAAAGTGTAATCTGGACAACTTGTCATGAAAAATTTAAAATAACCGTCAAAAAGTTTGGGCTGCTAAGTATTTTCTCTGATTTTGAGGTAGCTATCCTCTTTCAATCCTAACGCGACTAATATCATTCGAAAGCGCTTTCAAAAAGAAAACCAATGATGACTATTAAAAAGTGTAATCTGGACAGCTTGACATGAAAAATTGGAAATACCTGTCAACAATTTTAGGCTGCTAAGTATTTTCTCTGAATTTGAGATAGCTTTCCCCTTTCAATCTTAACGCTACTAGTCTCATTCGAAAGCGCTTTCAAAAAGAAAACCAATGATGACTATTTAAAAGTGTAATCTGGACAGCTTGACATGAAAAAAATTTAAATAACCGTCAAGAAGTTTGGGCTGCTAAGTGTTTTCTCTGATTTTGAGGTAGCTATCCTCTTTCAATTCTAACGCTACTAGTCCCATTCGAAAGCTCTTTCAAAAAGAAAACCAATGAAGACTATTAAAAAGTGTAATCTGGACATCTTGACGTGAAAAATTTAAAATAACCGTCAAAAAGTTTGGGCTGCTAAGGGTTTTCTCTGATTTTGAGGTAGCTATCCTCTTTCAATTCTAACGCTACTAGTCCCATTCGAAAGCTCTTTCAAAAAGAAAACCAATGAAGACTATTAAAAAGTGTAATCTGGACAACTTGACATGAAAAATTGGAAATACCTGTCAAAAATTTTAGGCTGCTAAGTATTTTCTCTGAATTTGAGATAGCTATCCTCTTTCAATCTTAACGCTTCTAGTCTCATTCGAAAGCTCTCTCAAAAAGAAAACCAATGAATACTATTTAAAAGTGTAATCTCGACAACTTGACATAAAAAATTTAAAATAACTGTTAAAATTTTTAGGCTGCTATGTATTTCCTCTGAATTTGAGGTAGCTATCCTCTTTCAATCCTAACGCGACTAGTCTCATTCGAAAGCTCTTTCAAAAAGAAAACCAATGAATACTATTTAAAAGTGTAATCTGGACAACTTGTCATGAAAAATTTAAAATAACCGTCAAAAAGTTTGGGCTGCTAAGTATTTTCTCTGATTTTGAGGTAGCTATCCTCTTTCAATCTTAACGCTACTAGTCTCATTCGAAAGCTCTTTTAAAAAATAAACCAATGAATACTATTTAAAAGTGTAATCTGGACAACTTGTCATGAAAAATTTAAAATAACCGTCAAAAAGTTTGGGCTGCTAAGTATTTTCTCTGATTTTGAGGTAGCTATCCTCTTTCAATCCTAACGCGACTAGTATCATTCGAAAGCGCTTTCAAAAAGAAAACCAATAATGACTATTAAAAAGTGTAATCTGGACAGCTTGACATGAAAAATTGGAAATACCTGTCAACAATTTTAGGCTGCTAAGTATTTTCTCTGATTTTGAGGTAGCTATCCTCTTTCAATCCTAACGCGACTAGTCTCATTCGAAAGCGCTTTCAAAAAGAAAACCAATGATGACTATTAAAAAGTGTAATCTGGACAGCTTGACATGAAAAAAATTAAAATAACCGTCAAGAAGTTTGGGCTGCTAAGTGTTTTCTCTGATTTTGAGGTAGCTATCCTCTTTCAATTCTAACGCTACTAGTCCCATTCGAAAGCTCTTTCAAAAAGAAAACCAATGAAGACTATTAAAAAGTGTAATCTGGACAACTTGACATGAAAAATTGGAAATACCTGTCAAAAATTTTAGGCTGCTAAGTATTTTCTCTGAATTTGAGATAGCTATCCTCTTTCAATCTTAACGCTTCTAGTCTCATTCAAAAGCTCTCTCAAAAAGAAAACCAATGAATACTATTTTAAAGTGTAATCTCGACAACTTGACATGAAAAATTTAAAATAACTGTTAAAATTTTTAGGCTGCTATGTATTTCCTCTGAATTTGAGGTAGCTATCCTCTTTCAATCCTAACGCGACTAGTCTCATTCGAAAGCTCTTTCAAAAAGAAAACCAATGAATACTATTTAAAAGTGTAATCTGGACAACTTGTCATGAAAAATTTAAAATAACCGTCAAAATGTTTGGGCTGCTAAGTATTTTCTCTGATTTTGAGGTAGCTATCCTCTTTCAATCCTAACGCGACTAGTATCATTCGAAAGCGCTTTCAAAAAGAAAACCAATGATGACTATTAAAAAGTGTAATCTGGACAGCTTGACATGAAAAATTGGAAATACCTGTCATCAATTTTAGGCTGCTATGTATTTCCTCTGAATTTGAGGTAGCTATCCTCTTTCAATCCTAACGCGACTAGTCTCATTCGAAAGCTCTTTCAAAAAGAAAACCAATGAATACTATTTAAAAGTGTAATCTGTACAACTTGACATGAAAAATTGTAAAATAACTGTTAAAATTTTTAGGCTGCTAAGAATTTTCTCTGATTTTGAGGTAGCTATCCTCTTTCAATTCTAACGCTACTAGTCCCATTCGAAAGCTCTTTCAAAAAGAAAACCAATTAAGACTATTAAAAAGTGTAATCTGGACAACTTGACGTGAAAAATTTAAAATAACCGTCAAAAAGTTTGGGCTGCTATGTGTTTTCTCTGATTTTGAGGTAGCTATCCTCTTTCATTTCTAACGCTACTAGTCCCATTCGAAAGCTCTTTCAAAAAGAAAACCAATTAAGACTATTAAAAAGTGTAATCTGGACAACTTGACGTGAAAAATTTAAAATAACCGTCAAAAAGTTTGGGCTGCTAAGTGTTTTCTCTGATTTTGAGGTAGCTATCCTCTTTCAATTCTAACGCTACTAGTCCCATTCGAAAGCTCTTTCAAAAAGAAAACCAATGAAGACTATTAAAAAGTGTAATCTCGACAACTTGACATGAAAAATTTAAAATAACTGTTAAAATTTTTAGGCTGCTATGTATTTCCTCTGAATTTGAGGTAGCTATCCTCTTTCAATCCTAACGCGACTAGTCTCATTCGAAAGCTCTTTCAAAAAGAAAACCAATGAATACTATTTTAAAGTGTAATCTGGACAACTTGTCATGAAAAATTTAAAATAACCGTCAAAAAGTTTGGGCTGCTAAGTATTTTCTCTGATTTTGAGGTAGCTATCCTCTTTCAATCCTAACGCGACTAGTATCATTCGAAAGCGCTTTCAAAAAGAAAACCAATGATGACTATTAAAAAGTGTAATCTGGACAGCTTGACATGAAAAATTGGAAATACCTGTCAACAATTTTAGGCTGCTAAGTATTTTCTCTGATTTTGAGGTAGCTATCCTCTTTCAATCCTAACGCGACTAGTCTCATTCGAAAGCGCTTTCAAAAAGAAAACCAATGATGACTATTAAAAAGTGTAATCTGGACAGCTTGACATGAAAAAATTTAAAATAACCATCAAGAAGTTTGGGCTGCTAAGTATTTTCTCTGATTTTGAGGTAGCTATCCTCTTTCAATTCTAACGCTACTAGTCCCATTCGAAAGCTCTTTCAAAAAGAAAACCAATTAAGACTATTAAAAAGTGTAATCTGGACAACTTGACGTGAAAAATTTAAAATAACCGTCAAAAAGTTTGGGCTGCTATGTGTTTTCTCTGATTTTGAGGTAGCTATCCTCTTTCAATCCTAACGCGACTAGTCTCATTCGAAAGCGCTTTCAAAAAGAAAACCAATGATGACTATTAAAAAGTGTAATCTGGACAGCTTGACATGAAAAAAATTAAAATAACCGTCAAGAAGTTTGGGCTGCTAAGTGTTTTCTCTGATTTTGAGGTAGCTATCCTCTTTCAATTCTAACGCTACTAGTCCCATTCGAAAGCTCTTTCAAAAAGAAAACCAATGAAGACTATTAAAAAGTGTAATCTGGACAACTTGACATGAAAAATTGGAAATACCTGTCAAAAATTTTAGGCTGCTAAGTATTTTCTCTGAATTTGAGATAGCTATCCTCTTTCAATCTTAACGCTTCTAGTCTCATTCGAAAGCTCTCTCAAAAAGAAAACCAATGAATACTATTTAAAAGTGTAATCTCGACAACTTGACATGAAAAATTTAAAATAACTATTAAAATTTTTAGGCTGCTATGTATTTCCTCTGAATTTGAGGTAGCTATCCTCTTTCAATCCTAACGCGACTAGTCTCATTCGACAGCTCTTTCAAAAAGAAAACCAATGAATACTATTTAAAAGTGTAATCTGGACAACTTGTCATGAAAAATTTAAAATAACCGTCAAAAAGTTTGGGCTGCTAAGTATTTTCTCTGATTTTGAGGTAGCTATCCTCTTTCAATCCTAACGCGACTAGTATCATTCGAAAGCGCTTTCAAAAAGAAAACCAATGATGACTATTAAAAAGTGTAATCTGGACAGCTTGACATGAAAAATTGGAAATACCTGTCAACAATTTTAGGCTGCTAAGTATTTTCTCTGATTTTGAGGTAGCTATCCTCTTTCAATCCTACCGCGACTAGTCTCATTCGAAAGCGCTTTCAAAAAGAAAACCAATGATGACTATTAAAAAGTGTAATCTGCACAGCTTGACATGAAAAAATTTAAAATAACCATCAAGAAGTTTGGGCTGCTAAGTATTTTCTCTGAATTTGAGATAGCTATCCTCTTTCAATCTTAACGCTTCTAGTCTCATTCGAAAGCTCTCTCAAAAAGAAAACCAATGAATACTATTTAAAAGTGTAATCTCGACAACTTGACATGAAAAATTTAAAATAACTATTAAAATTTTTAGGCTGCTATGTATTTCCTCTGAATTTGAGGTAGCTATCCTCTTTCAATCCTAACGCGACTAGTCTCATTCGACAGCTCTTTCAAAAAGAAAACCAATGAATACTATTTAAAAGTGTAATCTGGACAACTTGTCATGAAAAATTTAAAATAACCGTCAAAAAGTTTGGGCTGCTAAGTATTTTCTCTGATTTTGAGGTAGCTATCCTCTTTCAATCCTAACGCGACTAGTATCATGCGAAAGCGCTTTCAAAAAGAAAACCAATGATGACTATTAAAAAGTGTAATCTGGACAGCTTGACATGAAAAATTGGAAATACCTGTCAACAATTTTAGGCTGCTAAGTATTTTCTCTGATTTTGAGGTAGCTATCCTCTTTCAATCCTAACGCGACTAGTCTCATTCGAAAGCGCTTTCAAAAAGAAAACCAATGATGACTATTAAAAAGTGTAATCTGGACAGCTTGACATGAAAAATTGGAAATACCTGTCAACAATTTTAGGCTGCTAAGTATTTTCTCTGATTTTGAGGTAGCTATCCTCTTTCAATCCTAACGCGACTAGTCTCATTCGAAAGCGCTTTCAAAAAGAAAACCAATGATGACTATTAAAAAGTGTAATCTGGACAGCTTGACATGAAAAAATTTAAAATAACCATCAAGAAGTTTGGGCTGCTAAGTATTTTCTCTGATTTTGAGGTAGCTATCCTCTTTCAATTCTAACGCTACTAGTCCCATTCGAAAGCTCTTTCAAAAAGAAAACCAATTAAGACTATTAAAAAGTGTAATCTGGACAACTTGACGTGAAAAATTTAAAATAACCGTCAAAAAGTTTGGGCTGCTATGTGTTTTCTCTGATTTTGAGGTAGCTATCCTCTTTCAATCCTAACGCGACTAGTCTCATTCGAAAGCGCTTTCAAAAAGAAAACCAATGATGACTATTAAAAAGTGTAATCTGGACAGCTTGACATGAAAAAAATTAAAATAACCGTCAAGAAGTTTGGGCTGCTAAGTGTTTTCTCTGATTTTGAGGTAGCTATCCTCTTTCAATTCTAACGCTACTAGTCCCATTCGAAAGCTCTTTCAAAATGAAAACCAATGAAGACTATTAAAAAGTGTAATCTGGACAACTTGACATGAAAAATTGGAAATACCTGTCAAAAATTTTAGGCTGCTAAGTATTTTCTCTGAATTTGAGATAGCTATCCTCTTTCAATCTTAACGCTTCTAGTCTCATTCGAAAGCTCTCTCAAAAAGAAAACCAATGAATACTATTTAAAAGTGTAATCTCGACAACTTGACATGAAAAATTTAAAATAACTATTAAAATTTTTAGGCTGCTATGTATTTCCTCTGAATTTGAGGTAGCTATCCTCTTTCAATCCTAACGCGACTAGTCTCATTCGACAGCTCTTTCAAAAAGAAAACCAATGAATACTATTTAAAAGTGTAATCTGGACAACTTGTCATGAAAAATTTAAAATAACCGTCAAAAAGTTTGGGCTGCTAAGTATTTTCTCTGATTTTGAGGTAGCTATCCTCTTTCAATCCTAACGCGACTAGTATCATGCGAAAGCGCTTTCAAAAAGAAAACCAATGATGACTATTAAAAAGTGTAATCTGGACAGCTTGACATGAAAAAATTTAAAATAACCGTCAAGAAGTTTGGGCTGCTAAGTATTTTCTCTGATTTTGAGGTAGCTATCCTCTTTCAATCCTAACGCGACTAGTCTCATTCGAAAGCGCTTGCAAAAAGAAAACCAATGATGACTATAAAAAAGTGTAATCTGGACAGCTTGACATGAAAAATTGGAAATACCTGTCAAAAATTTTAGGCTGCTAAGTATTTTCTCTGATTTTGAGGTAGGTATCCTCTTTCAATCCTAACGCGATTAGTCTCATTCGAAAGGGCTTTCAAAAAGAAAACCAAAGGTGACTATTAAAAAGTGTAATCTTTACAGCTTGAAATGAAAAATTGGAAATACCTGTCAAAAATTTTAGGCTGCCGAGTATTTTCTCTGAATTTGAGATAGCTTTCCCCTTTCAATCTTAACGCTACTAGTCTCATTCGAAAGCTCTCTCAAAAAGAAAACCAATGAACCCATTACAAAGTGTAATCTGTACAACTTGACATGAAAAATTGTAAAATAACTGTTAAAATTTTTAGGCTGCTAAGAATTTTCTCTGATTTTGAGGTAGCTATCATCTTTCAATTCTAACGCTACTAGTCCCATTCGAAAGCTCTTTCAAAAAGAAAACCAATGAAGACTATTAAAAAGTGTAATCTGGACAACTTGACGTGAAAAATTTAAAATAACCGTCAAAAAGTTTGGGCTGCTAAGTGTTTTCTCTGATTTTGAGGTAGCTATCCTCTTTCAATTCTAACGCTACTAGTCCCATTCGAAAGCTCTTTCAGAAAGAAAACCAATGAAGACTATTAAAAAGTGTAATCTGGACAACTTGACATGAAAAATTGGAAATACCTGTCAAAAATATTAGGCTGCTAAGTATTTTCTCTGAATTTGAGATAGCTATCCTCTTTCAATCTTAACGCTTCTAGTCTCATTCGAAAGCTCTCTCAAAAAGAAAACCAATGAATACTATCTAAAAGTGTAATCTCGACAACTTGACATGAAAAATTTAAAATAACTGTTAAAATTTTTAGGCTGCTAAGTATTTCCTCTGAATTTGAGGTAGCTATCCTCTTTCAATCCTAACGCGACTAGTCTCATTCGAAAGCTCTTTCAAAAAGAAAACCAATGAATTCTATTTAAAAGTGTAATCTGGACAACTTGTCATGAAAAATTTAAAATAACCGTCAAAAAGTTTGGGCTGCTAAGTATTTTCTCTGATTTTGAGGTAGCTATCCTCTTTCAATCCTAACGCGACTAGTCTCATTCGAAAGCGCTTTCAAAAAGAAAACCAATGATTACTATTAAAAAGTGTAATCTGGACAGCTTGACATGAAAAATTGGAAATACCTGTCAAAAATTTTAGGCTGCTAAGTATTTTCTCTGATTTTGAGGTAGCTATCCTCTTTCAATCCTAACGCGACTAGTCTCATTCGAAAGCGCTTTCAAAAAGAAAACCAATGATGACTATTAAAAAGTGTAATCTGGACAGCTTGACATGAAAAAATTTAAAATAACCGTCAAGAAGTTTGGGCTGCTAAGTATTTTCTCTGATTTTGAGGTAGCTATCCTCTTTCAATCCTAACGCGACTAGTCTCATTCGAAAGCGCTTTCAAAAAGAAAACCAATGATGACTATTAAAAAGTGTAATCTGGACAGCTTGACATGAAAAATTGGAAATACCTGTCAAAAATTTTAGGCTGCTAAGTATTTTCTCTGATTTTGAGGTAGCTATCCTCTTTCAATCCTTACGCGATTAGTCTCATTCGAAAGGGCTTTCAAAACAAAAACCAAAGGTGACTATTAAAAAGTGTAATCTTTACAGCTTGTAATGAAAAATTGGAAATACCTGTCAAAAATTTTAGGCTGCCGAGTATTTTCTCTGAATTTGAGATAGCTTTCCCCTTTCATTAACGCTACTAGTCTCATTCGAAAGCTCTCTCAAAAAGAAAACCAATGAACCCATTAAAAAGTGTAATCTGTACAACTTGACATGAAAAATTGTAAAATAACTGTTAAAATTTTTGGCTTCTAAGAATTTTCTCTGATTTTGAGGTAGCTATCCTCTTTCAATTCTAACGCTATTAGTCCCATTCGAAAGCTCTTTCAAAAAGAAAACCAATGAAGACTATTAAAAAGTGTAATCTGGACAACATGACGTGAAAAATTTAAAATAACCGTCAAAAAGTTTGGGCTGCTAAGTGTTTTGTCTGATTTTGAGGTAGCTATCCTCTTTCAATTCTAACGCTACTAGTCCCATTCGAAAGCTCTTTCAAAAAGAAAACCAATGAAGACTATTAAAAAGTGTAATCTGGACAACTTGACATGAAAAATTGGAAATACCTGTCAAAAATTTTAGGCTGCTAAGTATTTTCTCTGAATTTGAGATAGCTATCCTCTTTCAATCTTAACGCTTCTAGTCTCATTCGAAAGCTCTCTCAAAAAGAAAACCAATGAATACTATCTAAAAGTGTAATCTCGACAACTTGACATGAAAAATTTAAAATAACTGTAAAAAAATTTAGGCTGCTAAGTATTTTCTCTGATTTTGAGGTGGCTATCCTCTTTCAATCCTAACGCGATTAGTCTCATTCGTAAGGGCTTTCAAAAAGAAAACCAAAGTTGACTATTAATAAGTGTAATCTTTACAGCTTGAAATGAAAAATTGGAAATACCTGTCAAAAATTTTAGGCTGCCGAGTATTTTCTCTGAATTTGAGATAGCTATCCCCTTTCAATCTTAACGCTACTAGTCTCATTCGAAAGCTCTCTCAAAAAGAAAACCAATGAATACTATCTAAAAGTGTAATCTCGACAACTTGACATGAAAAATTTAAAATAACTGTCAAAAAGTTTGGCCTGCTAAGTATATTACCTCTGAATTTGAGATAGCTATCCTCTTTCAATCTTAACGCGACTAGACTCATTCGAAAGGGCTTTCAAAAATAAAACCAATGGTGTCTGTTTTAAAGTGTAATCTGGACAGCGTAACATGAAAAATCGATAAATTGAATCAAAAGTTTTAATCTGCTCAATTTTTTTTTCTAAATGTGAAATAGCCACGTTCTGTTAATCTTATCGCGACTCATTACAAAGAGTTATTAGTGATATATTCAGGGCAACCAATTTTGAATTTAGGCTGCTTGTTTTGTGAAGTTAGCAGCCTAAAATTTGATGTGACTCCTTTATTTGGTCGGGTAATCTTGGGCTGCTAGCTTTAGGCTGCTAACTTCACGCCGATGGCTCGGCCGGCTAACTCATACTCGTCCAGGATTGCTTACTTACTGGTCTCTGCAGTAATGTACTATTAAATGCAAGAACGATATGGACATGTTCAGGAATACCTATATTATTTCATATATATCATATCATTGGAAAATCGGCCGGGTGGCTACACGAAACAAATGAATAAATTTAATTATCTCCAATCGGTTATCGGCAATTGGTAACATTGTAAACTCACAAACAATGGATTGTGAAGCTTTTAGAGTTCACTCTATTTGAGCTTGCTAACGGATTTCAAAATTTCAATACAAAGCTTAATCGATGGCCTGTCGTGTTAGGGCAAAACGAGGCATCTGAAAGTTATCTGTTTTGCGCTAACATCGATAAATTTAGCTTGTAGTAGTCATAACTTGGTGCGAGTTTGTAATTTAGCTGTTTCACGCATCAATTTGACTATTTTAAAACTATTGACTTGGATAGATAAAACTCTAGATTCTGAATATATTACTCATAAGTCTTGTTAAAACAAGTTCAACGCTTTGGCGCTTTAAATCCAACAAAAACAAGGCTATTTTCATAAACGGTACAAATCTAAACTTACTTTCAACTAGCCTTAGCTCGCGACTTCGTCCGAGTAAACTTCCACTCCCTATTTAATCCTTTCGAGAGATGATTTTCAGGAAAAAAAGTATCCCATATGTTAATCCAGGCTATAAAATCGTTGTATGCCAAGTTTAATCATAATCCGTTTAACCGTTTTTCCGTGATTGAGTAACAAACATGCAAACACATAAAAACATTCAAATATCTAAACATCTAAACTTTCGCATTCATATTAGTTGGATGAAACAATAATAGTAGATATCAATATTGAACTATAGGTACCTATCTCATTTTCCTTTTAAACTTGTTGAATATCAAGGTTTAAAAATAATTTTTCAATATTTAAAAAAAACTACTGTTTTTCGGATACAGTGTTTTCTAGACGCCAGGCATTTTGGAGCGACACATTTACCAGGCTCGATGTCCATTGTTATCACTGATGGAAATCGATGTCATCTGTGATACTCGTATTGTGTATCTATCTGTGAATGATTAATTGAGATGATCTATTAATTGTGATCATAGTTATTGCTTTTAATTAACAGATATTCTTCTATCATTATTAGAGGTCGTAAAAAACAAATACGGAAAAAGAACAACATGCAATAATCGTCATAATGTGTATAATTAAATTATCTAAAGAGGATACAATTCGCAATTAGCACTTGACCTATCTATTGCATTGCTATGTTGACTTGCCATAGCAGTATCTCTTGTTGTTGTGTATTTTAAGGCTAGGCAGTCTGATTACAAATGTCCCGCTCTAACACGCGTGAGTTTACAATTAACCATCCCGCTCTAGAAGGAACTCCGCGCGTAGTTTCGTAAATATTTAGTACATCTTCATTGATTTTTTGAATAAAAAATCACTTATCAAAAATCTATCTCGTTCGCGACAAAACAAGCTAATACGAAATATTGTCTACGTAGCAACAGGAATGCGGGTCGTCTCGCCCCCGTACCCCACAGGCTAGCGAAAACTAAACGGTCAGCGTACGTTCGCGGCCCGTTGATATACGATCGGTTACCTGACAATATCAGGGATGCACCTTCCTCCCAATCTTTCAAAAATAGGCTTAAAGAATGGTTACTACAAGCACAATTTTATGACATAGCTGAATTTATTAAATAATTAATTAAATTATTGAGTAGTTATAACTGACATTCTTATACCTAAGTAGCCAATTGACATTGTACAACTGTAGTAAATGAATGTAGTATTAGTGTTAACATGACTCACGAAAGTTTTAATTCAAATATGTAATAATGTAATAACGTAATAATGGAATAATGTAATAATGTAGTAATTTAATAATGTAATAACTAATGTATTAATTTAAAAAAAATGTATTAACTAGGTAATTAATATGAATGTATCAATTAATCAACATGAATTGACTTATAACGATGTTATGAATAAATTTTTCATTTTCATTTTTCATTTTTGTTAGAACAATAATAAACCCTTCTTAAAAAAAACATCACTGCCGTTGACAATAACGAAATAATCAGCATGAAAGTTCGTTTTACGATGATATTGAGGATTTTTTGATAGAGTTACTAAGGCATTTTTCAATATTTTGTTCGGTTATTTTGCTGCACAACACAACTTTGTCGCACAACAAGAAATAATATATGTGCAATAGGCATGATGACGATTTTTTCTTATGCCATTCGAACCAGTTTTAGAGACGATCAAATGTTTGTATGGAACCACCTGGGCATTTTTCAAAAAAGTGTACATGGCAAAATTTGCGTGTCACAAACTTTAAACGTGATTTTAAAAATATTCCCTTTCGTATTTGGGTATATGAGTGGTATATTTTGATTTTGTAGATTATAGCAATTATGTTATATTTATAAAACGATTAATATTATATTTATTGCTAGATTTATAACAAAATAAAGATACGAAAAGTGCTAAAATGTGTATGTCACACGTCGACTCAGTCATGTTTAGAGGCTTGCAGAAACTCGAAAAAAAATCGAGTAAATATTCAATGTGGTCACACAGGTAAAGTAATGAGTCAAGATATTAAAATGTGCTTTATTTATTAAAGAATATATGGTATTTAATGCCAAAAAACTACTTTTTCCACTGTTGGGATTTCTTGGGAGAAATCGACCATCCCGGAACCTCCGGTTATTGTCACAGCGATTTTAACAATACTTGTGGAATCGATATTCCTCAAAACGCATTTATTTTTCAATCCTGGCAACATTAGAATGCTATAAACATTGACCGCCATTACGTATTTAACGTCAGCTCCTTCAAAACGGTGACGAAAGGCGGCCGCAGTGTTGGTGCACAAAAAAAGTATTCGGACTCAGTCACAGTATTTTCGGTAAGTAGATTATAATTAACTTTTGTAAACGCAATTAGACATTTAATAGACTGTCATAGTATCCGAAACGAAACAAAAACCACATTGAATAGGTTCAAAACAAGTTTAAATCTTGATTTTAAATCGTTGCGGTAGAATCCGTCACGTCCGGATAGTAACGTGACATACCTACCGCCTACCGGAACGATTTTGTGACTAACTGGAGTCATAAAGCTTAGTACACAAACGAAATGTGACCGTTGTTGTTGTTTTAAACCGACTACAAAATAAAAGGAGATTCTTAGTTTGACCCGTATGTTTGTATACATGTATGTTTGTCAGCGATTATCTCGCATTTGGCTGAACCGATTTTGATGCGGTTTTCAGGAAAGTATTTGTTACAGACTGGAGAAGGTCTCGGTAAACGACAATCATATTTCAATAACTAAAAAGAAAATAATAATTAGAATTTTATAAAAAAGAACCACCATTAATAATAAACTGAAAATTCTAATGTAATCTGGACACGAGGCGGTTCTTTTTTACTTATTTTTTTATTATTATGCGTACGCCACTTTAACACCACAGACACAGAGTACAGAATACAGAAGTACAAAACGGTTATGGTACCTACTTAAGGGAATATAATTATTAATTATAATAGGTACAAAATTTAATTCAAGGTGTTTCGGTTATATAATCCTAATATCCTATCCCAATAATTTTATATTCAGGTATCGGTTGCCAGTTCTAATTTCGACATTTCCGCAACCGTGTAAAAAAGGTTGTATTTAAATTAATACAATTATTGTATTTATTTACTTCGGTTTCTGAACCCATCTTAGAGTACTTATAATATGTGTGTAGATAAAGTAATGTATGCAACTGGTACATAATGAGGGGTATTAAACTACTATTATACATTGATTTAATACATAATAAACGATGTTAGTCACACAATACATTCTTTTTGGTATTTTCTTTCAATAAATTCAATATGTGTACACTATTCTTTACAATTTCCAGTTAGTCACATGAGATTCCGCTTAGTCACTGTCACAAGATTTGGAGTGTTTAAAATAATTATTTCTGGTTGCTGTAGTGCAACAATTCGCATTTTTAAGCGTTTACATTACTAAATGAATATTCCTTAATGTATTACTTTTTCTTTTTATTGATTAATACTATTTTAACACCAATAAATACATGTTTTAGCAGTCATTTAGATGCGATTGTGACGAACTGGACATTCATTTTGTCCTCCAAGCTTATTTTTTCCATTAATTCTATAAATTAAGCCCGTTTTAAATGGTTTATTGTCTTTATTTCAAATGTGTAAACTGAAACTGGTCCAAAAAACACTACAATCAATTTATAATGAATTTTATAATTGTGACTATCCGGAACTAGTTCCACCGTAATCTGAAGTTAAAATGCCGATATTTTCTATATTTATTAATATTTTCATGCCATTTTCGCAAATAATACACTATAACTTATGTGGAATCGAATAAGCAAAGAAATTTCAAAATTGGTGTTAAGAAAAAAAGTCGTTCTCCGGTTCGTCACGTGTACACTCTTTTTTTGAAAAACGCCCACCTACTATTAGAGCAACACAAAAGACGAAAATGAGAGCTAAAGTACAGAACAGCGGACGAGCACTGAAAACGCTCTGTACTGATTGACAGACAGGCGTGACGTCACACCTGCTTCCTCGTACTACCGTTGTATCGAAAAGGGAATTTGCCGTTTTGCTCGTGAAATATTACGTTTATGTACATAGTTGCTATACAATTTATTTTTTATTGAAACATGACAAATCTAGTGGTAACTTTTAATCTACATTTGAGCTACCTATATAAAAAAAAAACATTCTTGCAAATCTTTATCGTCCCATAACTTTTTAAGTTTTTGGTTAATTTGTCTAATTTACTATTACCACCACCACCATTAACCATACTTACTATGTTAATTGTAACATGAACCATCTACCCAATTGGCGCTAATGGGTAGAGATACTCTTCCTCTCAGTGACTCCCTTTTATGTCACCCGGAACTCAAACCCCTATGAATGAGTGCTGTAATTCCACAGGAAGCTCAAAGGCAAATAATAATAAAGGTCCACCCAGAGGGCTCCATACAGAATCCAATAACAAGTGAACCGTGCAGATTTCTATGTGGCACAGATTAACCGACATTTGGGGCAGAGGCGACTGTTTGTTTTGTACGCGCGGTATTCGCACACATAGTTATTTTGGTGTTATCTTCATATCAGAACCATATGAGACGGAGAAACTATAGTTACAGTCGGCATTCAAACTTTTTATATTCGTGGATGCCCCTAATATTCGTTTATTATTTGGTAAGTAAGGCTTGTTTTTGAAAGTTCGGCATTCGGCCAAATTATTATTAAATGTTACGAGCGTAGGGTACGGTACGGTATAGAGTTAAAACACCTGTTAGGCGCAACTATGGATTTATTATGCGACTTAGAAACGCCGGATAAAGCTGCTTCTACACCTACTAGTACTAACTCGACTTACACACACACACACACAAGTCCTCCGAGTCCGCGCCTGCTAGTACTGACACAGTTATACTTCACTGACACTTGCACTAACATTGCAGTGTACTCACTTATTTCATTTCACTTTTCACCACTGTTTTCCACTATTTCTCTTTTATTTCCCACTTCTATTCTCTCCGATATTCACTTTAATACAGCCCTGCGCCGGGAGCTCGGCCCCATTATATACCCCTATTCGAATATTCTAGACGATAATTTCGATCTTCATTTCGGTAGTCATTTCGTTATTCATTTACAGAGAGCTGTGCCTTAACGTCAATTCTCTAATTTTCCAATCCCATACATTTATCGTTTAACTTTCTATAGCATGGAATTTTCTATTCAGTCACTTCTTCTAGAACTTTCCATGCTACTCAGCCTAATGAAAATTAACACTTTGGTTTTGAAACAACTTACCATGACAACGGAACTGTTTATTAACCCTCCGTCGCAACATTGCTCTCCACTAAGTCATGCTCGTCCTGAGCATGATGCAATCCACAAATCCAATCCGTATACCGTGCCAAATGTCGTATATGGTATATGATCCTCCGAGAAAATTTGAAGCCTCCGTCTACGTTGTACTGGGTGGTAAAGCCAGTCCAATGTTCCTTCCTTGAGTCTTCTTCCGTAGCGGTAGTACCGAGCCTTGATCCTTCTTCTAAGGTCATCTGGATGATCCTTTTGCGTTTGGTTCGGCTTCAGACATCTGGCTCAAAGATGTCCAATGTTCTCCTTCAACATGCCATTGTCGGTTTGAGCCTGGTATGCCCTTCGAACCAGTATCGCAGCTTCGATTGCTAAATGCCGCCGGATCCCATCGCCTCTCTGCCCACACCCCTTCAAATGAGCCTGATCTTGCTGCTCGTCTCCAGCCCAGGGTAAACAACCGTCGCACTGCGGCACTTCGGGCTTTTTTTTCTGACGCCGAGATGGTTGGTACACTGATCCATATGCCGCAGATAAGGCCCCAATACACCCATACGAGACTCGCTTGCAACAATGTTTAACTACATTGCGCGGTTTTAGACAGTGATCGAACTCGTTATAGCCCCATGGCCCCTCAATGCAATGAAACATGCGTAAATAAGGCTTTACTTTCAAGATCTATTCTATGACAGCAGCGAGCAATATTAGAGTTATTGCAACGGCGCTCAGCCGCGCGTCGCTGGTCACAGCGCGAGTGTTTGCATTCGAGGAGTGTCAGTCAGTAATAATCTATAATAACCCCTGCAGATATTTGAAGTTATAGGTATAGTCAGCCATTATGGTTCACTTCTTCTAAGCTTCACACACTAATAATAGAGCTACTTTCGTTATCACTAATAAATACATAAATATTTGTGGACACAAATTAACCTAGCCAAAAACTAAGCAAAGCGTGTAGGTATGGGTACTAAGCGACGATATACATACTTATATAGATACTTAAGTACATAAAAACCATCGAGTCGGGATAAAATGTTCGTGTTAATCACGCAAATAAATTGAGACCTTTATTTCTATAACCCTTCTTGAAGAGAACATAACGCTCAGGATTCGGAGTAATAAAAAGCAAGTTTCTAACTTCAGATCTTAAATGTACACATATGAGTGAAAACCTCCTTTATAAACGAACTGTGAAAACATTTGACATTCGAAGATCAATACAAGTAGCATGTGTGCGGCCGAGTGAAGCGTGAACGAGCTCAGGCTGCATCGGGCATGATTAGAATAGGCCTGCCACACACGGGCGATTTGCCTATTGAATGCCAATGTATGATCAATTGATCCAGACCGAAGCGAGGTAGTTATTGCTTAATAAAAATGCCACGGCTCATATACTCTCAAGCGGCGATCTCCGCGTTTTATGCTTCTCCTGTAAAGTTGGGTGTTGTGTAGATACGCAGTATTCACCAGTGCTAGTTACGCGGTTTTGAATTATGGTCGTTGTGTAGATACGCACTATTTACCAGCGCTACATACGCGTTACGCGGTATTGCACTATCCCCGACAACATCAGGTCCAAAAAAATATCAATTGAAGATCGTCCTAGTGTTTTCCCGGCTGTGTTTTAGAGGAACCGGGAGTGCGCTTTGGCATCTAATCTCAAAATTTGCACTCCGATTACGATTATTCCGATTTGATATTGTTTTGCGTAGGCACTCGTTTCACCGCCGCAAGGTTTCTTCCAAAAGTACGCGTCAAAAGTTGCATCGGTACAACGAAATTTTCAGACACGAAAACTTTGCGGTGACCGCCATCTATTATTAAGAAGCATTAGGATAAATAATTCAGTAAAAAAGCAAAACTCAGCCCAAACACAAACAACTTTATTAAAAACTTATGGGAAAACTTAAATATTACGCCCTTTGCTTATAACCAAACTTTCCCTTCTAAAAAAACTTAACAACATCAATCCAATTTAAACCTTAAGCATATCCTTTTAAAGCATCATTCAATTTTGACAAGTTTAACTTGAAATACTACAAAGCAATAACAACTTCAATCTCTTGTACTTAAGTCACAAAACCCCTAAGGTTTTGGGGAGAATTATTTTTTCTTCTGTTCCTGTTTCTTTTTATTCGCGTCTAAAGTTTGAGCAAGAACCTCTTGCGCGATAGCGTCGTCTCGTCCTTCTAGAACTTGATGCAGATCTGGTGTCCAATTTCCATCTGTTAACATGAATATCGAACACATTATAAAAACTGTAATTTTTTCGCAATACCTGTGATCGTAAGCTTAGTTCTTTGAACTCTGATTGTATAGAACATTTTGAGAAGTTTCAACTGACATTTCCCGTGCCGTCGTATCTATGAATATTTGATAATGCACAGGAAGGGGCTGCTGGGCTGGTTGAAACGCTCCGTGGTCCTTCCCCGTTTAATTTATTTGAGTTTACGCAAAGCAACTTACCCACATACAGTCCGTTCAGCAGCATACATCTCTCCCTGTGTTGACCGAGGACATACACCTTGTTATGCTCCTGCAGTTCTCTCATGCGGCTTAGAGCTCCTTCGAACTTTAGGTGCCTCTCGGATTTGCCGGCTTCAGACATTTCTGGGGTTATCAGTACCCTGGAAGAGAAATTCCCAATTTTTTACAGGTTCACCCCAGCAGCCTTTTAACTAGCTTAAGCTTATTATCAGGTCTGTCTACGTTCACCTCAGCGGCCTTTCAGCTTTAGCTTATCAGGTCTCTCTGAGGATGGTCACCAGTGTCACCACTATGAGGCCACCCGGAGAACTAGGTACATATAAAGTCGCCTCATGGCCTCAGCAGCCTTTTAACTAGCTTAAGCTTATTATCAGGTCTGTCTACGTTCACCTCAGCGGCCTTTCAGCTTTAGCTTATCAGGTCTCTCTGAGGATGGTCACCAGTGTCACCACTATGAGGCCACCCGGAGAACTAGGTACATAGAAAGTCGCATCATGGCCTCCTGAGTCCTATGTTCGCATCGAAACAACTAAATTTATGTAAATCAAGTTTAAAAGAGTTTTTTTTCATCTGATATTCGAGTGTTAGAAACCTCGTAACTTGACATACCGGTTCATCTAGTGACGACAGTAACATTACCTCTCCTCTTCAAACGATTCCTTCAAACATAAGGGTATAAATGGAAGAGTAACGAATTTGTCTTTCAGCTGCTCTGGTAGATTCAAAAATTTAGCCTCTTCTTCACTCTCTATCGACATTTCTATTACTGTAAAGTAAAACGCCATTTAAGCTTGTACTTTGTTTCGCAGACAGAAGTTTCATGTATTGTTTCGCAGAATTTTTATTTCATAGAAAACATTAAAAAAGTGTCGCAGTTCTAATCTAACCTAACCTACTTTCCTGATAGTTCTAATCGGGTTCTACACAATGGCATTTTAGCTGTACCTAATTAAATACGGTTTCTGAAAAGAAAAAGTTTAGCTATGAAATGAAAATTCTGCGAAACAATACATTCCATGAATCAATTTTCAGCAAAACAAGGAGCGACCGTCATTTAAAATTTAAAATCCCGCAATTTTAACACTTCTTTTAATAACAAGTAGCCATGAATGCGTGTTTTCTTTAATACACACCTTATCTCAGTGTTCGCTAACTGCTTATAAATCAGTACTTTTAAGAACAGTATTTATACGTATGTATTGTAAAAGGAGTTAAGTCTCTATAACAATGATGTAATGAAAAGTTAATATAGGTACTTACATGAACTCTCAGTTACCGGAGAAGGGCGTACTGGCACCTCTTCATCTGTTGCAAAAAAATATCTGATCATAACCTTATAAACTATGATTCATCGTCATCAGCCCATACCACACTGAATGGGCACCATTCGCATACATACACCTTTGAATTTCTCAGATTAGGTAATGCAGGTTTTCCCACAATGTTTTCCAAATATCAAATGATCTCTCGTATATGCCCCGCAAAATTTATCGGTACGTGATTTTCGTATTAAAAAAAATATTTTATGTCACACCTGGCCATAACGTGGCCATTATCGCACGCTCCGCGCACGAAAAAACCCACTTCCTGGCCAGGGAGTGACATAAAATTGTGTACTTACCACGGGCGATAATAAAGAAAGCCTCAGATCGCATATTTATCGCCCTTGCCTTCGGCTCGGGCGTAAAATACCAGCGATCTGAGACATTCTTTGTTTTATCGCCCTTGGTAAGTAATGTACTATGGTATTTTTTTCACTTACCTTTTTTTATCTCAATTATTTCTTCTCCTAAATACTCGGCGAAAGTTACTTCCTGTAAAAATACAATGCGAATTTTAAATATGGAAACCAATATTATAAAAAACGGCTAGATATATTATTATAAATTACACTTTACATTCAAAACGGAATACTTAACTATTCTATACTAGCTTGCGCCCGCGACTTGGTCCGCGTAATGTTACACTGTCTTTCCTATTTTATACCTTCAAGGGACGATTTCGGTATCATAACTATTCTCTATTTTATATCCAGGCTATAATCGTTGAAAACATGTTTCATCAAAATCAATGAAGCCGATTTTGCGCGATTAAGTAATAAACAGCTAAACATCCAAACAGCATTTATTATATTAGACTTAGGATTATACATTGTACTAAACCATACAGAATGAATTTACCTCGTCAATTGATTTGGGAATTTCTACTACTGGCACTTCCAAGAATTCGTCGCGAAAATCTTTTCTGCAAAATTAAATACATGTTAGATATTATACGAGTGGTATGACGAGAATGGATGGGATAAAAATGAGCAAAAAGAGGAAGCCTGAAAGTATCTTTCTATATATGTTTGCGTTTGTGTTTCCGAGCTCATATAACCTAGACCTTTTTAAGGCACGAGTGAATAGGCATCTTCTGGGTGAGCTCGCTTCATCGTCGGCCTCATCTTTGCCCCCTGGCTAGATGCTGGCCAAGAGCGATCCCATTTTTAATAAAAAAAAAAAAAAGCTCAGTTGGCTAGAGCGACTGGCCGCGAGTGCCGGGAGGTCGCAGGTTCGAATCCTGCTCGGTGCCTAAGTTTTTCAATTTTTCCTTTATTTCTAAAAATTCATGGGTTGTTTCGTTGTTCCGCCCTTAGGCTGCGTTTCCACCAGAGATGTGCGAGGATGCGTTTTCATACATTTGACACCTCGCAACGCGCCGAGCGAGGTGTCAAATATATGAAAACACATCCTCGCACATCTCTGGTGGAATGGCAGCCTTAAGTGCACTCTTGTGTGTCTTACGTACCACGTACCCAATCTTGCACCCAGTTGATAGGTTAAGAGCCGATTGCCTTTAATGCCTGAGCTTTTCCCCAGGGACAACACTATGGAGTTCTTCAAGAAAGTACTCTACAATATTTTAAAGAGCCGCCGCGTATGTGACACCGTCATTGTAGTCGCAAGTAGGTTGTTGACCTTTACCATCAGGCAGACCGTATGCCCCTTATACTGTGTGAAATTTCAGGTATACCCCTTACCCCTTGTTTTTTCGGATCTATATACTCGTAATTTTGGGTTTTCTGACTCAGAATCACTAGTGTTATTGATTCAAATTTTCTGTGTCAGTTTTGTGACGAGCCATATAATGTGTATGAAAAAAGCGTCACAAAACTGACTTTATTTTGGGGACCCTTTTGTCTTTACGGAAATAAATAATACTCGTGATTCTGAGTACAAAAACCCAAAATTATCTAGAACCGAAAAAATAAGTAGGGGGTACCAACAACTTAGTATAAAAAAGCTACCACAGCTAAGGATAAACCTGATCTGAGCTCCCCTCTGGTTCCGGCCCGGTTCTTTAGAGTCCCAAAGGCGACGTGCGGCTTCAAATTCCAATTCCCGGTCATCGTCTCGCACAGCCGTTATCCCACTTCCCAGGGCAACGGAACACTCCAATTCTGAATTCAAATTTATTGTCCAACGTTTAGTTAGTTAGTTTAGAAATATTGTGTTCTTAAAAGGTTTTTTTTAACGGGCTTAACACGCGCTTTTATGTATGTTTACAAAGCGCGAGAGGTTAAGGTGTTGGATGGGTGTTATATCGCCAGGGCTATCCAGGGTACGCTGTATTGAGAGTAAAGCGACCTGCATATCTCTAGATGACAAGTACGCAGTATATCCTCAAGCCAAGTTACCTAATATTTTCATCAGGACGTCAAAGGATAGTGTTAACTTTTGCTAAGAACCGAAACCAATGTCAGTTCTTAATATCATTTGATCAATGTTCTCGCGGATTTTCCTATAGTCCAGTCTTTGGCTATACTCCTGTAAGGAAGGCCATTTATGGAGATTTTTTTTCACGGAAAGGTCTGGTTAATTTTCGAGCTATGATAACCTCAATTTTTTGTATAAAATGAAATCATTTTCTTCAAATAGTTGCACCACGTCCGACGTCCGTAGGGAAAGTACCCACCGCTACCCTACATGTGACCCCTGGGTGGTTCTAAAAGTGCAACAAAAACTGGCAACCGTACTGTCTTCTCGGAGATCTCACGGTTCGAAATAAATGCCATACGATAAATAAATAATTTTCTTCAAAAACCTATTGAGTGGGACATCAAACGAAAGGGCTCCATGACTTGATGTGTCGTAAAAACACAGTTCATTTTCAAAAACAGGGACTGGACGGGGTCGGGCCTTTGTGTACAGAATCGTGAGCAGAGAATGACGTCAGAAACAAGCGTTTCTCAATTCCGGATATCCGCCCAAGCCATATGTATAGTACGAACCTGCGTAAGCATCTCCTGGTTGCGGCTGCATGCGCGAGGGAGGAGCCGCAACTTGTTTTTCTCCTCTGGCGGAAGGAGTCTGTTAACGAATAAATAAATAAAAATGAATATTGAAAGACACTAACACAAGTACTCCAGTATCCAGGGTATTCAATTCAAATAAAAATAAAAAAACAAATCATACAGGTCACGTGAAATGCTAAGTAGCTAAGCAAAATAACACACTAGAATGTTCTACACACGGCCTTATTCTCTTTACTTTAGAGTCCGTGTGTAAATCATTTTGAGCACTAGGGCCGCGTAGCTACTGCTACTACTGCTGACTCAAACTCAAACTCGAAAATCATTTATTCAAATAGGCCATCAGATAGCACTTTTGCAGGTCAATAATTCTGGTTTGGTTACATTGGCGGTGGTACCAGGTGGTGGTCATGCAGACTCTTTTATTATAATGCATTTTTTTAATACAACGATGGTGGCATGCAAGCTTACGGTCCACCTGATGGTAAGCGGACACACCGCAGCCTAAAGACGCTTGCAACTCCAAAGGAGTCACGTGCGCATTGCCGACCCTTTATCAAATTTGAGGATTCACTGTGTTGACAGGAGAAAGGACAAATTTAGGTCCCTCGCTCTCAACACAGTGCATCCTTGGGAGCTCTGGTAACCTTTCTCACCTCCAGTACCCTTACCATGAGTTCGCAATGTTTGCATTACCGTACTCGCTAGCGACTGCGTTAACGATTCAGTATGGACAAACACACATCTATCCCTCTGACATTTTATCTACACGAAAACCGTAGTGATCCCCATTGTCAAAAATAAAACAGGTGATATATCGGATAAGACGAATTACAGTACAGACCTATCTCTCTGGCTACGATTGTAGTAAGTACACGACGCACAATTAGGCTTTCGGGCCGGTTTGTCAGTTGCGAGTGCAGCATAATTCGGCTTTCGGGCCGGTTTGTCAGTTGCGAGTGCAGCATAATTCGGCTTTCGGGCCGGTTTGCCAGTTTAGAGTGCAATCATCTGTCTAAAGCAGGCTGTCGGTGTCGAGTATTATACGCGCAGAAAGACACCTATACTCGTATATGCGTGTTTCTTGGATCTCTCTAGGGCCTTTGACTTCGTAAATTATGATCTGCTATGGAAAAAGCTTGACGAGGTCAAATCTCTAGGGAGTTGACTCGCTTGTTTAGGTGTTGGTACGCGAGCCAGAGAAATAGTTTATGCTGGGGAAACGTCTTGTCCCATGACTACAATTTGCAATGCGGTGTAAGGCAGGGAGGGCTTACCTCTCTTAAGCTTTTTAATTTATATGTAGATGCTTTGATCGGTGAGCTCAGTAGAACATATGTCGGATGCCATGTGAACAGGGCCTGTTTTAACATAAGCTATGCTGACGACATGGTTCTGCTGAGCCCATCGGTCGGTGGTTTAAGGATACTCCTCGATATTTGCGAATCGTACGCTAAGGAACACGACCTTAAGTATAATGTACTCATGATATTTAGGGCCGGTATCAACTGTCCAGCGTATGTTTCTCCCATACTTTTAAATGGACAGCAGCTGAAGAGGGTGTACACTTTCAAGTATTTGGGACACTTGCTAACGGACGAGTTGCGAGACGACGCGGACATCGAGAGGGAGCGCAGAGCATTGGCGATCAGGGCTAACATGATAGCGCGCAGGTTCAGCCGATGTGCGGTACGTGTTAAATTAACATTATTTAGGGCGTACTGTACATCGCTGTATACGAGTACCTGTAGCCTATGGTGCAAATACACAAGAGATCGCGTCCAATACAATGATGCATTCAGGGTGCTGTTGCGGCTGCCGCCCTACTGCAGTGCGTCCGGCATGTTCGCGGACGCGCAAGTGGACGGGTGCCATGCCACGCTGCGCAAGCGCTGCGCCGCGAACCTCTGCAGGGTGCGCGCCAGCCGCCACAGTCTCCTGAATGTAGTGGCTGATAGATAGGACGGCAGCCTACTGAGGCACTGATCCTCTTTACATTTAAGTTTTCGCACTAACATAGTTATGTAAGTCCTGTAATACTAACAATTCTATGGATCTCAAGTTGTCCGAAATAAATGAATTTTATTTTATTTTTTATAAAATACAGCGCCTGAACTAAGAATCGCCATACTAAATCGTTTACGCAGTCGCTAGCGAGTACGGTAAAGCAAACATTGCTAAATCATGGTAAGGGTACAGGAACACAACACTAAATACTTGTATAGTTAGTATGCTCTTACTTTACTGGGTGGTGGTGGCTTTTTCACGGCCGGCTCCACTCTCAGCGGTTCTAGGTTATTGCGAACCTCTTCCACTCTTCTCCACTGGTCTAAAGACAGGGGCCAACCATCTGGACATATTAACCTGTACGATACAAATCTTTTTGTTAAGATCATTATCATTATCATACTCTTACATTTTTCCATTCATATGGTGGAGCTGGTCGTAGTTGGTGGAGTGGAAGGCAAGAGGGCCAGAGGACGCTCACCAACCAGATGGACAGACTAGGTTAAAGAAGCCACATCCTCAAGCAAATTTCACCAAGCGATGAGGATCACGATGGATCGAGACCGATGGAGACAAGTCATCAGGGCGGTGAAATCCAGAAGTGTTCACGATCCTCAGCAATGAGGGACCGACTGAAGAGAGAGAGAGATGGTGGAGCACGTCTTTTTCTTCAATACATATCTGTCTCTCGTCATCTCTGCATCGACATCCTTCTTAATAATATTATTGTCTTTCACACAATCCATCCATCCATTATTTTGCCTTACATGAGTGTGCCGCATGATTTCAGCTCAATGGGATAGCTGATAACTGGTCGATAATTTAATTGCAAGATTTGTCCTACACTATACATACAAAAAAATGTAAAATAAAAGTTTGGTATTAACTGCTATATAGGTAAACATATTAATAACTAGACCTTTTTTTCTGTCTTAAATAAACAAAATCTTACTCGATGGTGTAAAGTTTTGATTGTTGACTGGGTGCGCCTTTAGCATCTTTGATCTAATTAAATAAAAATTAATATGAGACTATGCAAAAATCAAACTAATAAAATGATTAAATACTGAATGGTTGATATACCTTTACTGCAGAACCTCCTCCTAATCCTCCTCTTTTTATACCAATTGCAGCGCTGCCAGCTCTCCCCTTTCTCACTAGTTGTGACTAAAAACAATATCGAAACATATGGATTACTTTTTATCGTCTTAGTAATCGACGTTATCACAAATTATTATTTGGAAACGGGACTTAAATCTTGTACATGGTCCGATTTTTCTGTCGTTGTAGCATATTTGAAAAGTAGTTTTCAAAAACCAAAATGCTGATCTTGTTAATGAAAATACTTTTTTATGTTAATTAATATTGTTAAGCTTCCCAAGAAATATAGATTTTCACGGACTAATGCTTGGAGTTAGCAAAAAAATACGTATTAATGTGATATGCTTTGGTGTGGTAACGGTCTATGTCTATGTAACATGGGTACCGATGTTCCCCTGAGTGACGAAATCTTAAGTAATAAAATGGTTATTTAAAATACGATTTTTTTATCGTATAGCATTATTATATGCTATACGATAAAAAAATCGTATTATAGCAGCGGTAGCAGACCCCATGCATTAACTGCCTCGTCAGTTTGGAGAGTTAAATTGAAATTGTTACTTAATCCTTATGTACCTTTTTTGAAAATAATTAAAAAATAATAATCGATCAGGATGAATCTGTACTGGAAAAAAAAACATTAAATTTATCACAAAATCTTGCAAAATAAAGCCATTTTAATTTTCACACATTTTGTACAAAGTGTACACTATTATTTAACATAATTTTTAAATCATTAAAAAATTGTTAGGCTATTTTATTTTTTTGACTTTTCATGTAAACATAATTTTTTGTCATTTTACATATATTTTGACGAAGCCTGTGGCGGATTTCATCTCTGGTGTCTCTGTGTTGTGATTGTTTGTTTATGTACGCACCTGACGAAGCCTGTGTTGTGGATTAGATTTTGTGGACTGTTTGTGCTTAGTTCATTTGTTTTATGAATAAATTATCAATATTTTTAATATAAACATTACTTTTTGACATTTCATATAAGTGTAACATTAATTTTTGCATACATGTGATACTTAAAAAAATATGATAACAACTGTAACTACCATGTTTATGCAAATAAAATATTTCTATTTCTATTTTTATTCTAAAAACCCGAGAAAAAGGGATATATATTTTTTTAGTAAAGTGCTATGTAAAGGGCTCTATTATCAATCGGTAACTATGGCGGATTCGGCATGGACACGGACAGTTTTATGGCTGGAAAGACCCTGAAAAATTAAGTATGATACCGTTAAAAGCCCAAAATCATAAAAAAATGAGTTACAGTGTTATGCTTCTCAGGTAAGGAATTCACCAGTGTCCTAATAGGTAAGATGTTGAAATCAGTGGAAATTTTTGTCGATCGGCTTTTAACTAAACTAAGGTAGGGTGACACCACCAATTATGGATACTTTAAGCACACACACCAATAATGACAACTTCAACCCTTATTCAGAGATGATACGGTTTTAAATTGATTGTTCTATAAAAAATGAATGACTCTTATTTTCTTTTACATAAGAGTTAATGTACATCATTGGACCTTGTCCATTACTGGTGGTGTCACCCTAGTGACTTTAGCAGTAGACAGACAATACTCACCGCACTAAGAGTCGACCGAGAACGGAACAAACTTTTGGTCTTCAACAGTGCAGGTGCAGCTGCTTCCATTTTAATATACGGCCAGAATATTTCCCCTTTACCTGCACATGTACCCACCACTTCTATATTACCTGAATCTGTTGTGGTGCGAAGTATTGCCACCATGTCAAGCTGGAAAAGATTGAATTGGATTGTTAAAGCACTATATCTATGGATAAGCTCCAGGTGTTTGTGAACAAGTGTCTACGGCAAATTTTTCGCATCTTCTGGCCAAATTGTATCACGAACTCGGAGCTGTGGAGAATCTCAAAGCAGAAACCCATACAACAAGAGATACTGCTGCGGAAATGGCACTGGATCGGTCATGACGGTCATATCATTCGAAAACCGAACTCCCACTTATCCAAGAAGGCTCTGACTTGGCAGATACCCGGCAAGCGGAAAAAAGGTCGCCCCAGAACAACTTGGCAGCGTTCCGTGGATCAAGAGTTGGGCTCTATGGGGATGAACTGGGAAGAAGTAACCCAAGTTGCCCAAGACCGAAGCAAATGGAGAGAATTGATTCGAGCCCTACACCCCAGCAGAGGGTAACGGGATAAAGAAGAAGGAGAAGATATCTATGGATAAACACTGCTTCTATTCATCAACCATCGTTCTTTGTTAACAATCATAAGACGCAAGATGGTGTGTGGTGTGATAGTGACAGATATGACAAATGTAGATATTTACAGGTTGTGCAAAAATGGGTTTCCATAATATTTGACATAATTTGAAATAATTTAAGAAAAATTGTAAATCAATCCGCCGTGCTGACTGCATACCATGCACATGTAACGTCTACTTTAAGATATGGTGTTATATTTTGGGGTAATGCTACAGATCGTGAAATGGTGTTTAAGAGTCAGAAGAAATGTTTAAGATCTGTATGTGGAATTAAACCCATCGATTCATGCAAGCCATATTTCATAAAACATAAAATATTGACTCTATACCTTGTCTGTACGTGTACGAAATATTAATGTATGTCAAATATAACATAAATAAATTTCCTAGATTTAATAGCTTACGGCATCAGGCGAAAATTAACTATATGTCTTCAAAAATCGCTTTTCTATCAAAAAGTGTGTTTGGCATGGCACCCCGAATTTTTAATAAACTACCAGCAAAGATTTTAAAATTAGAAAGCGATAAAGAATTTAAAACTGCATTATATAATTTTTTAGCATCTAAGGCCTATTATTCCATTCAAAAATATTTAAGACATTGTTTCTTAGTATATAAGTAAATTATGCATGCGATACACATGACATTCCTTAAATATTTGCATGTCCTTGTGACCAAACATGTAGTTCTTTATATTGTTCGATAATTACCTATTTTGTACCATGTTTTAGCAAATAAATGACTGATTACTGATTACTGACACCTGCTTTCAAGCATATGTGAGATAGAAAGGAAGAAACATTTTGTTCACAGATACAGAAGAAACACATAAGTAACAAATATGGTAACAGAATAAAAACATTTACCTTAATTACATAAAACGTGATGTAACGTGTTGTGAAAAGGACACTGGCTCAGCGTTATGCTGAGATATCAGACACCTACAGAACTAATTTTCCGCCAGAGATCGAGATGTTAAATATATGAAAACAACTTCGCACATCCGTGGTGGACTCACCCTAAGTATAAAAGGCAATTTCTATACTTTCTTTAAAAGTGCTTCAATACGGATTGGGTGATATTTGTTTTGGATAACATTTCTATAACCTTATAATAAGTAAAGTAACTATATGAGACTTTTAAAATCTAGATCTTTAGTATGAATAGAGTTGAATTTGTTCCGTTTCATTCTAATACTGTTACTTTTTTCTAATTAAATGAAATAATTTATTCCAGACAAAGTCCATAGATAACATTACAGTTATACTTGGTTCATAATATTTTTTTTGTACGCCCAGTATAAGGTAACCAATTGTTTAGTATTTTAAGTTGTCAAATTTAGTCTATGAATCCTTGCATACTATGGAATGGGTCGCGCATACAGTATAATACCTTTTCACCTCAGCGGCTCGAACACGGCTGTTTTGCTGCTTGAAACCAGTGGCCAAAATGCAATTTTGCTGCGAGCGTGGATCAAAGTAGCTTTTTAATTTTTGGTCCACGAATGCCAAGATCTGCCACTTCGTAGTTCGTAGTATATTACGAATTCGATATATTTGACCTTCAATCGCTCTGTCCCTTTCAATTCGTTATATTAAAAAAAGAGAGGGCCCACATAGGTCGATTCTTAATTTGATATTCAAATTCTCTAATCGACTCAAATCGACTCCCAAAAAGGCGCTAAATAAGTAACGTAAAAACACTTTCGAAAACTCATAAATTAACCTAAGAGTTATAATTATCAGGAAGTTGTTGGCAACGGTTCTTTTAAATATAATATTATAATGATAATACATATTTATAAATAAAACCTTTATTGCAGAAAAAAACAGAAAGTTTATCACTTTAATTATTAATTTTACTTTTAACAATGTTTATTTTAGTAGGAGAATAAAACCGGAGCCATTTCAGAACGCACCCTTTAAAAAAATTGTGCGATTTTTTTTAGTTTTTACTTTTATCCTGTCTTGCGCTAAAAGACATTAATTAATAATCTTAATCAGCCTTGAATATTATAAAAATATCTAGAAAACATTATAGTGATGAAGGGTTAGTTATTTAGACTTAAAAAACAGTGCGTCTTAGTGTACACGCGAGCTGACCCGAGTGAGAAGAGTACCTACTTAAAAAGTGTTATTGTCTCATTCTTGCGCTACAGATATTGTTCAAATAACTAAAATACGAAGGTAAGTGAAATCTGTGACACTGACATAGGCTGTATTTTAACAACAATACAACTAATTTTTACTGTGCATGTGAATTAGTTCGCGCGATTATGTACCTAAAGTCCGCCGCGCCTAAACTCGTGTCGCGCGCTTGCGTTCGTCTTGTGCTGGCTTAGCTGAGGAGTTAAGACAAGCAGGAGATTCCTAATCAATGCTGAATTAAATCTGCCTGATTTATCACGAGACACGCACGTAAAAGCCTATGATAAGCCGTAAATGATGTTATTAAAGTTTAATATGTTCTCGCCGCTGAGGTGAAAAGTTGTTTGTATCACGCGAGAGCAAAGATATTTGCATCTCGTGTCTTTGAGTCCCTCGCTACGCTCAAGATTCTAATTTTGAATCACTCGCTACGCTCGTGATTCAATTATAGAATCTTTCGCTTGCTCGGGACTCAACATCAACACTCGCAGCAAAAATCTACTTTGCTCTCTTGTTGAACAAATAACTATTTTCACAAGACCCTCAGATTATCAAGCGATCGATACTGGCAACGGCAGACCGTATTTTTCAACAACCAAAAAGATCAGCAATTCAAGCAGTGACTACACTATACTCGTACCCACGTAACACAGTCATGCTGAATAAAGTTTGAGCAATTCGAAAATGTTCACAGCTATAATCTCCATAACGTGTGAGTAATAGCCAAATTTTTAATTATGTTCACTTTCGGCTTTTATAGGTACATTACCTCGTTAAGCTTAGTAAAATTTGTATTACGAGTAAGTTGAGTATTATGCTAAGCTATTATCCAGACTTTACACCGCAGTTATACAGACTAAAGCATTTAAAAATATGCCCAAAATGCGTTTACTCAAACTTTATTCAACATAAGAAATTAATAATATGACTGTGTTACTTGAGTAATTAAAATTAATAACTTACTTCGGGGGAACTAGCAGCAGCTCTAAAGCAAACCGCCCCATTTTGCATCACTATGAACTTTATTCCTCCCAATATATTTCTCCTGTTCGGTACAAACAGTGAATCTATATGCAACTTCGAGGCCGTCGGCAGCGACATTTCGTGACAATATTCGCCAATGTTGTTATCACAGACGTGGAACATATCTTTGATGGAGCTGAGCACTGTGAGTTGCCAGTGAGCTTCGGAGTTCACGCCTAATGGCTTAGTGAGAGTGCCGTGGCCCATCACCATGTAACTAGAAACAAGTTAATTAATTAAATTTAAAATTCAAAATCTCCCGACATAACTAAGCTAATAGTCTTCGCCGTTGTAATATGGTACGAGTAATAAACCACTTTCAGAGTTCAACAGTAACAATAGTTTACTGTAACAATAACGCATATTGCTTGTATAAGCGCAACCTAAAATGTATATAAAAATAGGAAGATTATTTAATAAAGAGTTCATTATAATACATCTACTTGCGGCTATCACTACTACCATCCCTGAATCCTTAAATATCATAGTTCACCGTCAAGACTGGATGACGTTAGAGAGTTGCGATAGCATAGATAGGCACACATATACACAGACACTTGTTAAACTTATAACATCCCTCATTTACGTTGCGCGTCGGGGCTTAAACAGTGGTATAAGGCTGGTTATATCGTACATAAAAAACGCTGAAATTACAATAATTGCGGTAAACTTGCTCTAAGTTGGTATGTTGTTTGGGTCCACCAAGATAATATTCATCCAGATTTGCAGCAGTCTAAAATGAGCGTGCGCGAAAAACCGCAATTTCTTTCACTTTTTATAGATTTGTGCAAAAAACTACGAGTACAAATAGGAAGGCTCTGACGAGAAACGTCACTATTACTTTTTTAAAGTAATAGTGACAACGCCTACGGACGCACCTTTAGTCTCAAAATGAAGGTAATTAAATTTGCTACAACTTCATCTCCCATTAAATTCCACGGAGATACCTGGTAGATATTTTGGTCGAATATTTTCCATTTCCCATTTTTCATCTTTTTGAGAAAAATAGAGAACATTGGGAACCCTGTATTTTGGGAGCTATTAGACCTAGAAAATTGGATTGGGGCTCAAACTGTCAGTAATTCTAAATACACTTTAAAAAAGTAGTAGTGACCTTTCTCGTCAGAGCCTTCCTATGCCGTTTTTTATGCACTAAACTAAAAAAAGTTAAATAAATTCAGCGCGCGTTTATTTTAGATTGCTGCAAATCTAGATAAATGCTATCTTGGTGGGCCCAAACGACGTACCAAAATAGCAAGTTTACCGCAATTATTGCAATTTCGAATACAGTATCATATGATTGGCCTATATATCAAATGGACGAAGTTGGGAAAATATCTACTTAGTGTTAGTTCTGAAAAGAAGAACGCACGTATTGGTGTATTTTATCAATGATCATTGATTTAAACTTCTAACAGTCAAGTTGCCCACTCACTTGACAAAGGGGGGTCGAAGTTGCACCACATCCGTAGGGAAAGTACCCACCGCTACCCTACACGTGACCCCTGGGTGGTCCTAAAAAGTACAACAAAAACTGGCAACCGTACCGTCTTCTCGAAGACCTCACGGTTCGAAATAAATGCCAGACGATAAATAAATAATTAGTTATTTAATTATACTTATATGTTTAAACTCACGTATTATTATATAACTATGTGGGGCATGTTTTGAATCCTTTGAAAGACCTTCTTCAGGATAAGGGTAAAATTTTAATAGTGATTCTTTTTCTTCTTTTTTTAATTCATAGTGGTTTCCTTTTCTCCGTTAAATTAATTTTCACCTGACGAAGATTGAACTTACATGGAAATCGATATCCACTTACCCATAAGTATTCGGCTTAATATCGAACACAGTCGCCGCACGGAAAACTTGTGGCAACTGTAAACCCGTGTCATTATCATACACAGCCATTGTGTTAAATTGAAGCGTTCCTTGGAGGGCAAAATGGACTTTGACATAATCATGGCAGTAGAAAACTCCTTGGAAGTATGGGATCCATTTGCTTTGTGGTGTGACTGGAGCCACGCCATCATAGTTCAGAAGACCGGTGGTGCCGCTAAGAGCTGATGCTACGGAGTAAGCATGTTTTGTTCCAGGGTACATCGAGAAAAATTCATTCATCAAGGCAGACAAGGCCTCGGGAGATCCCAAGGCAGAATCCATCAGCTGTCAAAAAATATAATTATGTTCGTACTAAATGTCTTATTATTTGAACATTCTTAAAAGTTAATTGAATGGCTTTCATATATTTGAACTAGGTACTCTAACCAATAAGTAGCTAATATGAGTAAGTTTTCCATTTTTCCTATGTACAGTATTATTGATGCTGATTTGCTGAAGCTATAAATGCTATATAGCCTTTATTTTACGAAATACGTATTACGCCGTTAAATTGTTTTTTTTTTTTTTTTTTAATTTATTAATCAAAGTACATAACCACAGTAACAAATTTATGTTGCTCGCCAAACTGTGATAACAGTTTGTTGGCGAGATCGCGCTCATATTGGCTAATGTTAGGTACTATGTGCTATTAATTTTATTATTATGTATGAACTAAACTTAAACACTAGACATGACAGTAGAATTACGATTAATAACGGGATATTTACCATGTATATTTGTGTATGTGTGTTTGTATTAGTCGTAATTCCAATGCAAATGACAATGTGAGCTTAATATTAAACATGACAGTGCCCAAACTGTGAAACTTTTTATGTCGGCGTTACACCTTATTTCCTTACAGCAATTATACACACAAACAGTAAAAATGCTATCATTATTTATTTATTGATTTTTTTAAATTTGTAAATGCAGAACACATATTCGGGGTAAAAAAAACAAAAACACTAAAGTATTTTTTCCACAAATGTCCTCTTTAATCTACTTTTTAGTTCAATTATGCTTAACTTTTTTTCTTCCCTTAAAAAATCAATATCGTTGTATATTTTAGGTATCATTGCTATATTAGTCCTTTTGCCATAATAAGTTCACTAAGTCTGTTCTGTAAGTAGTTTTACTAAACTTTTGCTAAATTAAGCGAACAGGTGCACAAAACGCAAGTTACAGTTATCTGTTGCCGTGAAATCCCGATGGTTCATAACGGCACATTAACAAAACAATCGCATTGTTTATTTTTTTCGCCGGGAGAGGACGGCTATTTGCAAAGTTCACATATAAAGATCGTCCTAAAAGATCATCTTACCGCTTTCATTACTTCCGGAGTTACAACAACTTTTTCTTTCAAGCATTTCCTTACTCTAGTCCCTCTCCAATGAGCTTGCAGTAAAGTCCCCGCCTCGTGCATGCGAATCAACTTTTCTCTTTCCTCCTTTAACTCTCCACATAAGTGTTCAGCGGTGGCTAGTTCACAAATCGTGGAGACGTTTGGCAGAATGGGAGGTGAAAGGAGTCTGTGCAACACTGATGGAGAGATTTCGTTCCGAGGTTCTTCGCCCAACTGATCATGAAAAATAAGATAATTTGGCAAGGAAGTGGGACGTCGTAGAGGTATTAGGGAGAGGGGATCTGACACCCGCGCCGGTTCGAACCTGGTGAAAAAGTTGTCGATCGCCATTCAACGTGGTAACACGGCCAGTGTGATCGGCATCTTTGCGACAGGGACAACTCGAGAAGACTTTTTGCCTAGGCTTAAGCTAGTCTTAAGTTATTCGCTGATTGTTATTTTATTGTATTCTAGTTATTTGACATGAATAACTTTGGTAAGCTGTTCAATACTTTCATTTCATCATCATAAATATTATTGCTCGTGCTCTTTACCTGTATTTCTTCAGATGGTGCACTCTCTTCCGGGGCCTCTGGTTCTGGTATGGTGCAATCACATGGATCTAACCTGATTAAATTCCTGTAATTTCTGAGGTCCGGTTGCTTTTCCGGCAAACCAAATTCAGGAGCAAGGAGATAACGTCTGTTCAAAAAACAAATAGAATTTAAACTTTTGCTCTAATTGTTGCCAATCTGATCAAAAATATCTAACCAACGGTTGAGGTGTGGAGCGGACCATATTTTTCAGTTTTTTATCAGTGTTAAACTCTTGCAAGCTATTTTTATGAATACACATCAATATCATCACCTACATGGTGTGTTTCATCTACGGTCCACCATAGATGAAAGACACCATGTAGGTATCTTTGACAGCGTAAGTTGGCAGCCTAATCTCATACTTTCTCTACATGCAGCACAGTATGGATCCAATCTGGTCCACCATAATTATGCCATCATCCTTAAAAATATACTTACTTACTTACTCCGCTGGCTCAGCGACCCAAAGTGTGTCTTGGCCTCCAATACGAGTGCACGCCATTGATCCCGGCCTTAAAAATATAGGTACTCCAGATAGGAGAGATGTCTCCCCTCTTACACCTCGGGCAGCGGAAAGTCGTCTTTGTTAAACGATAGGCTTATAATATAACGTATAACCTTAGTACGACACAAGCGTCGCGAAACTCCGCAGGAGTCAATCGTTTTACGAGAAGGGATTGCAGGGCTCGACGGAACATCCAATGGAGTAAATGCTTCTTGTAACCTACGACTTCATCGTCCCAAGTAAGGTCGGGCTGATACGATCTGTAATAGAACATTACTTACCAAGGGCGATAAAACAAAGAATGTCTCAGATCGCAGGTATTTTACGCCCGAGCCGAAGGCAAGGGCGATAAATATGCGATCTGAGGCTTTCTTTATTATCGCCCGTGGTAAGTACAAATTTTTATGTCACCTCCTGGCCAGGAAGTGGGTTTTTTCGCGCGCGGAGCGTGCGATAATGGCCACTTTATGGCCAGGTGTGACATAAAAGATATTTTGATTTCAAATTTTGACAAAAGTATTGATTATACCAATAAAGTAATTGAAGGATACGATGATTTCACTAAAGGTTTAGATAGTAACATCGATCTTTTTTGTTTTTTTTTTCTGTGTAGTAGAGTTTAAGAGGTAAATGCAGTTTTTTGGTCAAAAATTGTCGATTTGGAGTGATGTTTGAAACAATATTTCTTATTGAAAAATCCCAAAAAATACATTTGAAATTTATGTCATTAGGTCGCAATATTCCTGGCCTAGATATTACCATTGAGAAAGTGTCAAGATATGTGTCAATTAAACAGGAAATGGCCTAAACAGATGACCGTTTTTTAACTGATAAGGACCTCCTCCTAAGTACGAGTAAGTATCGCTCTTCACATGGCAACCGATATGTAAAAGACAGCGGATATTTAAAAAAATACACGACCACGATTCTCAGCAACATGAGACCGACTAAGGTGACTTTAACCGCGTAAACTCCTGTATCAATCTCAATCGCCACTTTCAATGCTCTTGGACAGGGCAGGGTAAAAAGGGGGAAGAATGAAAGTACATAATCTCACACGAAATAGAGCTAAAGCCATAGTTTAAATTACGAGTACTTTCGAAGGAACTGAGGCGGGCCGGTTAAAACCCTTTCGCAGGCTGGCGTTGGCCGTGTTAAAATGTAATTGCATAATTGCGCCTAATACCTAATATCCTAACTGTCACACACATTTAAAATATTTTGGTAGGATTAACCAACTCTATTTATATTTCTTTTATAAATATCAGCTAAACAAAATATTAGATGAGGTTTCGGTAACTCATTAATTTTTTTGTCATAACTTGCCGACGTAAAGTCTAACGGATCTTTATAAAACTGAGCATTAAATGATTACTCCAAATTCAATTACATACTTATAGAAATCATAGTCCGTCATCAAATTTGTAAGGGACTTGGGACTCCGAAGCAAATTGACGAAAGCGTTTCCCAAGTTAGAAAGGAACTGCACGGCCCAAGGGCATTCCCGTACTGAGGCGCTCTGGATCAAATCTTGCGTGCCAAGCAGCAAAGATGACTCGCTCAAGAGGGCCATGTGCCAGTTCGTTGGGGAATGAACCCAAATTCTGAAAACCAGTAAACAGCGAGGCTAGCACATCATAAAATTATATACTGCCAATGACAGCGACCCCACAATGCCCCCCATTAAACGGCAGCGAGGGTTAACGCCGCAGAGGTTTTAGTGGGTATTCCCTTCCCCTGTGCAAGGGCGAGTCCCACATACCCACCACCATGGGCCTTCCCGGGCCCGGGGGGATGCGTAAATGCATTTCCTCTGCGTCAAAACAAAAAAAGGTATAACAATCCGGTACATCAGTTAGTAGTATGGGTGACACAAGCAGGTCTCGAGCCAATCGATGTTATGCGGCCGTAAGTGTAAGTGACGTCGACAACGCCGACACTTCTCCACTTTACCTACTCTTTAAAAAGGTTTTCCATCCAATTTATGACGATTTCGCCAATCAATACTTGTACAAAGACGTTGTTCGGTAACGACGCCATGACAGTAGGCAACTGTACCGTCCTCTTTCTAATTCCTACATTTCGAATAAGATAGGGATCGCTGAGACATGGCGTGACTTGTAAGCCATTTGTGGTAGGTCACCGGGAATTTAAAAAGATAAACTTTCGTGAGACATGTTATAACTTTATTTTACTAAACGGTTAAAACTCACGTATTCATTGTCACTTCGGGCGACATGTTTCGACCTCTTCGGGAGTTCTTCCTCAGGATGAGTGCGTCTGCGACCCGCGCCGATTGCACACAACAACAATGCAGTTGCAGTGACAATTAATACGTGAGTTTTAATCGTTTAGTAAAATAAAATTTAAAAAGATGTTTAGCAAGACCGTATGTGTCCGTTTTATCTTATAAAAAATTAATTTATGTTTTGGCAGAACAGTTGATTTTTGTGCAGTCGAATAATAACTGTAAGCCCAGGAATTTGACTTGTAAACTCCATCATAGCTTAGAACAAAGGCCAACAAAATATTTCAGAGATTCAGTAAATGCAGACAAAGGGCAGAGGTCTAAAATAAATACCTAACAATTTGTACCCAGTAAAGATATATATCTGATATATCGGAACGGATAAGGTACTCGCAAATTTCTGAACGCGACTCTATTGCCAAGGTGTTAGAATGCATTTTCAGATATTTCAAGGCTACAAATATATTTGACAGCCCCTGTACGGTCTACTAAAAACGCTCGTAAGTTGTATTTTTCTAACCTGCAATAATGTCTTCCAGGCAAGAAATCCACTTTCACCGTACCATACCCCCTTGTACTAACATACGCTTTTGCCCTCGGTAGCTCCGTATCTACAAACCAATCAAAACACTCCAAAATCAGGTACGCTGGCTCAACGTAATCAAGAACTGGTACTCCGGAATTCATAATCACTCTTGGATGGAGTACGCTCAAGGATATCTTCAAATGGTTTGAGTTTGGGCAGTCTATTTGAAGATACATGGGACTAGACTTTGGAGCTATGATATCCAACGCCCTGTTCATCGGGACTTTGGTGATCTTCACCGAAGGGGCGCTTCCGGCGGAGGTGAAGTCGTACATAGAGGGGAAGTAGGTTATAGTTAGCTGTTTCGTCAGCTCCGAGATCTGCAAAAGAATAAGTTGATTATCACTAGCGACGGTAACACTGCCTTTCCATTGAAGCGGAGCGGTGCAGAATTGACCAATCAAATTCGCTCCTGGGTTCCGCACCTCTGCGCTTTGATTTGATGGATTAAGGCGCAGGGTAGGGCAAGGCCTGTCCATACAAACTCTGTACACGTTTTATTCGTCGGTATTGGTACTCCCGAATAAATATTTTTTTGCTTGTAAACCTCAAGAAAATAAATCAAAAATTTCAAAGAAAAAAAAAATACTAAAAAATTAAAAATATTTCTCCAAAAATCATAAGTGTAGTGCAAACACAAGCGAAGAAAAACTTGCACAAAGTTTGTATGGAGAGAGCTTGCCCACCCCTGCGCCTTAATATTTGCATGTCTTCGCTTCACTCCACCTTAGTGGAAAAGGCAGCCTTAACTAGGCATAGCATCTGTAGTTAAAATTTCCACTTTAATACCCAAAGTTAAGGTTTAATCGAATTTAATTTCGCCGAAAATTTACTTGCGCTTAATTTGAATATATACCTACATTATTTTGTTTTTCGCAAAACGACGTAGATTGGTGCGGCCTGGAAAAGGGTTAAGCAAATTATATAATTGGCATCGAAGGCTAATAGGAACTCACATTTTCGTATAAAACCCAATCCCGTAATTCCTCTTTACCCGCTGCTGGCTCCCTAGACGTGTCCTTAATTTTGTCCTTTTTCTCCTGAAAATTTATAAATAATTGAAATACCTATTATAATTAATGGGTCACTCACGTCTTGCGAAACATGCCGAGCGATATTAGACGTTAAAGTTGTGATTTTCTTCAACTCAGGAGAGATTTCTATTAAAAATTTATCATTGGTGAATCCTGGAGGATAGAAAAAACTAACTACAGATTTAATCTCATAAATATATTAAATAAAGGTTCGACATAATATAGATTTAACGCGATACTTACTCATACTAATACTCATGTTTTCGTAAAAAAAAAAAATTACATGTCATTATTATAATTGAGAACATTATAATGGATAGTTAAATTATGTCAATTCAGATTAAAAAGAAATTGTCAAAAAAATTTAATGACAAAAAATACAATAAGTGTCAAAAATACAAAAAATATAATAAAATATTGTATTTATTTACTTTTATTTCTGAGGTTTATTAATCCATTTGAGACTACGACTGATGTAACGTCGAAACTTTAGAAAATATAAAAACCGGCCAAGTGCGAGTCGGACTCGCGCAGGAAGGGTTCCGTACCATTATTTATAAATAATAACGTTAAATAATATCAAGTAGAATTTTGGTCAAGTGCGAGTCGGATTTTAGTTTTCCCATACATTTTGAGACCCAGCGCCTGATGAAGGCTACGAGCAAAGTTTTTTAAAAGTCTTTTTGGGAGCTATGATATGTTTGTTATGAGATATTTAAATGTTGTGCGGCAACAGAAATACATCTCGGTTCATGAGATACAGCCCGGTGACAGACGGACAGACGGACATACGGACAGACAGCGGAGTCTTAGTAATAGGGTCCCGTTTGACCCTTTGGCTACGGAATCCTAAAAAGCATAAAATTATGTGTAGGTAGGTACAATGCGCTCAACAGTTCATCTAAAAATTTTATCAAAAACACTCACCGTACCACTGTGGTCATGAGCTTTCCGGTATTCTATAGTAATCTGTAACAGTATTTTTTGTTGCAAAATCAAATATAAAAATTATTCATATGTACAAGAATCAATTCTATATTCCTTTATAAGATCTGGTGTTTTTTTTTCAGGAGCAGGCCTGAATATTAATTTTCGTCAAGATAAGATCCAGGTGAGCGCTCGTGGCCCAGCGGCGCCTGCGTACCGCTTGCGGTATCTAAGGTTAAGCAACGTGGGCAGCGGTCAGGACTTGGATGGGTGACCGCTTTGAGTGGTTACTAACTGAGCGCTCCCGTGCTTTGGAAGGCACATTAAGCCGTTGATCCCGGTTGCTGTCTACGGCAGCAGTCGTTATGCCAAGTTGGAGGCTTTCGGGCGGCTTGAGAACTTCTAACAGTCAAGTTGCCCACTCACTTGACAAAGCCTAATCCCAATAAGGTCTAGTTTCCCCTCGGGGTTGGAAGGTCAGATGGCAGTCGCTTTCGTAAAAACTAGTGCCTACGCCAAATCTTGGGATTAGGTAGCGGACCCCAGGCATCCTTCAGGATGCAACTGTACTGGGATAACGCTAGGAGGATGATGATGATGTCAAGATATGATTCAGGGTGATACATGCATATTTCAACCATAAGACTGCCTGGGATTTTCGTCTAGGTACTCTAAGTTTACATTCGTGTTTTTTGTGTTGTGTTATTAAATTTATTTGTATTATATTGCATCATACCGTCTCCGTGCTTTGTACATCGAGCAGATGTGGAGCATATGATAACTTCAGGAAGCCAGTCAGCTTGAGGAAGCGCGTTCTGGGGCAATCGTAGGCTTCATACAAGCCGTGGCCGCGAGCCCAGTCTACCCAGCGGTAGTATTTCCATAGTGCCACATCTATAAATAAATATTAGTGGACAATCTTACACAATAATCAATAATTCTTAATCTATAATTCAAAGGAATTCTTTATTATATACCTAGGCGTAATTTCCAAGCTGCTTTTGAAATTTAGAGTGCATTGTGCATGCTTTAATTTGCGTAAAGAACTCTAATCGCGTAAAGACACACAAACGGACGCGACTAGACTTTCTTTTATCAAACAAATAACGTAGTGATAATAGAATTAGATTTACAGATCATAAAGTTTTTATTTCTTCTTAACGTACTCCATACAAATCGAAACTAACATGATACATGAACCATGTATCGATCACTTACTTTCTAAGTTGGTTTATATCTGAAATATAAGTTTGGAGGTGTTTACAGGAGCAACACTCTCATGAATACTAAAACATGTTCCGACCCACAGTCTCCAGTAGCTACTCGTACTTATGCATTGAAAAAAAAATCATGGGTCCCATTTGTTCTATAATCCCATGTCAGTGAGATTTGTATAGAACTTACTACTGGGAAGTACTCTTATTTGGGACCTGTGCTCACTTTCCAGCAGACCCAAGGATTTTTCTGGCTGGCCTGACAGACTGTTAGTAGAAGTAGACGCCACTATGAGGCAGATGAGCAGAACTAATTTAATCTGCGGCCTTTGCGAGTGGACGTTACTTAGAATGCAAGTACCTGGTTCTGGAAGAGGCTTCTTCAGCGGCAGGTCTCTAACCATCGACACATATAGATCCATCTCATGGCCAGGTGAAATCCCAGGCAACGTGTACGGTGGCAAGTCTTTAGTATCTTCGATAGTCACTACGGCTAACGCGGAACGCTGAAAATTCATTCAATAAATTAGATCATCAACATCCTCTTAGAGTTTTCCTGATTTTATCCTTGCTCTGGGTCGTTTAGGACACCAATTCCAAGGTTAGGGAGTGCAATCTTGCAGCATTATATGCAATCTCGGTATTTGCAAGTTTGGAGAAGTCTAATCTCGCAAGATCTCGGTATTTTATACGAGATCTCGCAAATCTACAAATTTCTTTGAATTATTAACTATAACTATTCCATTTAAACTCGGTATATTTGCAGTTGTAGGGACGAACTAATAATTAAATAAAATTGTGCCGACCCATTTATTAAATAAACCGGCTATGACATACGGACGGACAGACAGACAGACAGACATGACGAAAAAAAAATCGAATCGAATGATGAATCTATAAGGGTTCCGTTTTTGCCATTCTGCAGGCTACGAAACTCTTAAAAATCAAGAGTTATTTTAAAGAACAAAATATTAGAAAACTCAACATATTGTCTGTCAACTAACATTTTTTGTATATTGGATTATGCGTAATATCAAAAATGCTAAAATTGTAATAGTTAGTGCATAAAGTAATTTTTATAGGTACAATAGCCAAGTCAAGTCATCATTATTCGGCGCTCACGGACTTGACTCAGCCTGCTTCTGTGCTTATTAGTGTTGATAGGTTTTATTTTCGTAACTGCCATGAACAGCAAAGTGGTTTCAGAGGTGATAACTTGATAATATCGATATCTGTTTGTCACAATACTTAAACTACTAATTTGACCAGCTAAGGCAAATGTTCTAATTTTTCTTTTAACAATAGGGCGAATTTTTCCAATCTTGCAAAGCTTGCGAGATCTCGTCCGATTTTGGGTGCAAGATTAATCTTGCGAAATTGGTGCGAGATCTCGGTATTTCGAGATCTCGGAATACCGAAATTGCACTCCCTATCCAAGGTGCAGTGCAGGCATTCGTTTAACGAAAGCGACTGCAATCTTACCTTCAAAGTCAATAGAAAATCTGGACCTTGTTGGAGTCAATTATGTTAAATAAGTATTAGATAGGAGGCCAAGATTCACTTCGGATTGCTGAACGAGACTATAAAATGAGTAAGCAATTCGGTAGGAGCCAAATTAAATAAACAGGTGAATTCCCAAAGTAAAACAAGCTTGAACAGTCTACTACAAAAATACGTGAACGTCAGGATGACTAAACCCAGCGAGATTTTGCAAGTTTGATGTAACCCAAATTAAGTAAGTACCTAACCTAACATAAAATAAATTGTATAATTATGTACCTATATGTACAAGTCTTTAATACTTAAATAATCGTTGTTATTTGTATTGACATAATAGTCAGAGACCGTTTTTGAAGAAGTAGCATGCAAGAAGCAAATCATGTAACAGTTGGGATTAGACCCTGGGGCCCTAGGACCTAGGGTCCGGGGACATAGGGTCTAAACCCTCTGATAACGTTGTCACCCCGACTGTTACATGATTTGGCGCTTGCACTGTTTAGAGACGCGTTTTATAGTTCTGGGCCTAGATATTTTTTTATATAATTAAATAACCAACCGTTACAACCGTCATGTCCTTTGCATTTTTTTCTTTCTTGACTGCTTTGGATTTGGTAACGTCCTCGTCTTCGGAATCCCAAAAGAATATTGCTGTTTCAGCTACTATTTTCTCCCATAGATCCTCTGTCCCTAAAATGTTTCAACCAAGCCACTTCCTTATATGTATACCATTGGGAGAATAGAGCACAGGCAATCTTAATTATTGTCTTAAACTATGACACTGACATATTATACTACTTTATGTCACACCTGGCCATAAAGCGGCAATTACCGCACGCTCCGCGCGCGGGAAATCCCACTTCCTGGCCAGAAGGTTACATAAAATTTTGTACTTAACACGGGCGGTAATAAAGAAAGCCTCAGATCGCATATTTATCAAATACCTGCGATCTGAGACATTCTTTGTTTTACCGCCCTTGTTAAGTAATGTACTATTAAGGCGCAGGGGTGGGCAAGGCATTCTCCATACAAACTCTGTGCACGTTTTATTCGTAGGTTTTGGCACTAACGAATGTTATATCTTTTTTGGATGTAAATATTAGATATGCGAAGAAAGTGATGTGGAAATTTTCAAATACTATTTCAAAAAAATTAAAAATAATATTAATGAAAAAAAAATTACATCACGAAATAGCTAACAGAATAATAAGCATACTCACCAAAAATCATAACTTTAATGCAAATACAAACGAAGAAAATCCTGCACAAAGTTTGTACGAAGAGAGCTTGCCCTAACCCCTCCTCTTAAAATAATGTAATAGATTATTAATACCCACACACTGTCTTTTTTTATTTACACCACTGCCCAAAAATAGGAGTGTAATGTTTTCAGGTTTCATGTATGTATGTAACATGTAGGTATGTGAGTTTCTTTGTTCCCCCAGAACTTCTCAACGCATTAACCGATTTACATGTGTGAGATATCGTTAGAATCCATACGTTATCCCGAGTAACCTAGGATATGTGACAATATGGGGGACTGTGGACTCCATTTTGTGGGTTCCGAAAAAAAAATACTTTTTCAATTCTAGCAAGTGGGGTATCAAAATGAAGCGTTTGAAAAGACGATTTTAAAAATCTATAAAATATAATAATTAAGTATAAAAATTAAAAACACGACTGCAATAAAAATATAAAAACAAGTACTTGAATTTAAACTTTCGTGAGACATGTTATAATCTTATTTATACTAAACGGTTAAGAGGGCGTAGATAACATTGCAAAAGTCCCGCTCTAACACGCATGAGTTTTCAATTAAACATCCCGCTCTCGACGGAAGCTCAGCGCTTACTTTTCGTAAATATTGATGTTTATTCTAAACGTGTACATTTATAACGATAATCTTTTTTATCAGGTTTGAGAACTTATCATTTTACAACTATTAATAAAGAATCATTGTTAAAGATGGGAGGGTTTTAAAGATCCAACCAAAAACATCGAAAAAAGGGGTTATGTTTGAAAAATAAAAGTATCGAGAATTTTTTTGCAAATCGTGTTTTCACTTTTAACAAAATGGAGGAAAATAGTTCAAGATTAAGGCTGGGTTGCACCAAACCGTCTGTAATCGTAAGCGGTGTTCGTCAAATCTGATTGTATGGAAAGTTTGACAAGTTTCTATGGGATGACAGCTGCCGGCAACATACTTGACGATGAACGGTCTGTGTTCGTACGATGGTGCAACTGACACTAATTTATTGAAAGGACAGATATTTAATCACTATAGATGTTGAGATGTTGTCGATAAACATTGGCAAAAGTGCATATGTGGGCTCTTAAAATTGACGCCCCGCTTCCGTTCAGAAAACATTGCTTCCCTGCCTAACAAAACGTGAACAAACCCGACGTTTGACAGTTAATCATGGCATCCCGCTCGCTCGCGTACGCCGCATAGCACAACCAGCGGGGCTCGAAACTGCCGCTGAGGCGCGACGCGAGTCACGCAAGTAGAGAAAAATCTACCCTCCTCTTTCTAATTCGTACAGTTCGAGTGAGACAGGAATCGCAGAGTCGCGCGAGACGACTTGCCTGCAAGAAGTTTAGATACACCCTGGAGGTTGCGTGCCGAACATTCGTTTGAAGCCAGAAAATATGGCAATGAGTGACGTCACTGTTATATTGCATCTCTTTCATTAGATTCAACTTATATTAGAATGAAAGAGCCAATTATATAACGTGACGTCATTCAAGGCCATATTTTCTGACTTCAAACGAATGTTCGGCGCGCAACCTCCAGTATGTATCTAAACTTCTTGCTTGGCAGCAATAAGTCAAGACGCTCGTCTGTTGTTTTTCCGCTCACATTTGACGTCAAGCGTAATAGGCGCTATACCAAAAGGCCTAGCGCATGATGACCGCGAGAGTATGTCGGCGTATCTCGAGCTATCCGTCACTTTCTAACAACACCAATCAAAAAAGACGCGTAGCTAGAGATAAGCCGACATACTCTCGAGGCCATCATGTGCTAGCCCTACAGGCCTGTTCCTCTTGCCACTTCGGCTAAACAGACATAAGTTTCATAGAATGTATTGTTTTGCCGAATTTTCGAACATTTTTTTTTCAAAAGAGTCGTACAATATAACCTAACCTAACCTACTTTTATGATAGACCTGGGGTCTACACAATGAGATTTTAGCTTTACTTAAAAAGTTAAAACGGTTTCTGAAAAAATAAAAGCTTCTATGTAATGAAAACTCTGCGATACAATACATTCTATGATACGTTTTTCTGCAAAACAAGGAGACACCAGGGCATCCTTTTTAAGATAATGTTTACTCTATCATCGTTAATTAGTGATTGTACAGTCAGCATACACTTTTCCATCTTATCTCCAAACAATAAAGTGATAGAATGTTTATGACGCTGACCGTACAAAGGCCACCACTGTTAACTGACCATTCGTGACCCTTATTACAATGAGCATAAAGTTCAGGTCAGTTAACTATGTTGGCGATGGTACTATCGAACCAACTGAATCGTGACCCACCGTGGAACCTTGTCACAGTAAATGCCATAGTGACATCGTACTATCGACAAGGAAAATTAACAAGGCTCTTTCTGTGATAAGGTTCTACGGTGGGTCAGGATTCAGTTGTTTCGATAGTACTTATATTATTCTTATTGTGTACAATAATAAAGTATAGGTAGATTAAACATCGGTCTTGTCCTGACAAGAAGCAAAAGCTCATGCTACTCTATGCTACAAGTTGGGCAATCTAAGATACAAGAGGTCGTTCATGCTTGCAAGGACATAGTAACTACTTTAATACTAGTGTCTTCTCTTGGAGATTGACGAGAGACATCACCCTGTTATGGATTAGTTTTTGTTGACATTGACTCTGAGAGAGACCTCTATATTAAATTGTTTTTTTTTTTTCCTTTTATATTTAAAACTTATTACCTATTTTTATTTTGACGCTTTGAGACCATGTACATCCCAAAGCACGTTAGAATAGTCATTATTAAGAATATTTTGACGCTCAGAGACCATTTACATCTTTGAGATATTATATTAAATTTTGTTATTCAGACTGAGACCTTATACATCTCTCAATTTTACTATTATTGTAATGTTTGTAATAGATAATTAATATTTTGACATGAAAAATGTATTAAATTCATATTGATATATTTCTTAAATTGTAAATTAATATTTTCTCATGAAAAATCTATCATATGCTTATATTGTAAGACTTTTTTAAAATTGTACATTAACATTATGACATGTGAAAGTGCCCTTGTGGCCTGTTTGCAGAATAAGTGTTTGAATTCTGAATTTTGAATTCTATGTGTCTTAGATTTCTTGATCTTAAGTAGGTTAAGTATTATCATTGTAATAAGCATATTTTTGTGAGAAAATGGCTGACTGTCGAGTTTCTTTCGGCGTTTCTTCTCGGCAGTGGCCTCTGTGAAACGCTAGTAGGGTTTGACTTGTAAAAGTGCCATTGCGGCCTACTTACAGAATAAAGTTCATTTATTTCATTTATTTCATTTATTACCAGTTTCACGAGCCTACCCAGACCACAAAGTGTCATTATCACATGTATAATATAAATTACTAGTATATAGGTACATAAATATACACAAATCGACCATGATAGGACTTGAAACTGACCACTGTCAAAGTAATCAATAATATCACATTGGGTGTCGTGCTCAAAACTAAATTACAAAGAAAACATGAGTATATATATACTAGGGTGTCCCTTATTTTACGATTTTCAGAAATTAATATTGCATACCCCTTAAATCGGTTTCTTTTATCCCAAAATAAGCTGAAAATAAATATCAGGTCATTCCTGTAACTGTAACCCGTGCCGACACTCATGCGTCTCCCCCATACAATGTATGAAAATGACCAATTTTTTTTTCCTTTTTTTGTTTTATTTTATATCAACTTTGTATAACACTGCCATATATAAACATTATTTAACAAAAAAATCTCGATGCATACAGAAAACCACTGAAAAATTATCAAATTACTGTCTGACCAAATTTCTCCATAGTAATTTGTATGGGAATTTCAGTTGCAAGTCGGCACGGGTTCCCATTACAGGAATGTCCTAAAAAAAATTTTTGGAGTGTTTTGGGGTAGTATCATTATTTTTAGCGAGTATGCATATGAATTTCTGAAAATCGTAAAATAAGGGACACCCTAATATATACATTACTTTATATCAAACTATGGCCACAGAATAAGTAATAGTACAACTATGGCTATGAATGTGCACGCTCACCAGTAGTACCAACATCCATTTCCATAGCTCCGGTCAAGGCATGCAATATTTTAAAGTCCGGCATTACTTCATCTTCGATACTATTGGATTCTTCATCGGAGTTCATATCTGGAGCTGCAAGCTTCAATAGCGCCTGTAAGTTTTTTAATAGCAATTACTTAATAGTGAAGGAATTTTAGTACTATCATTTTTCATCAGGCGCTTTTATTCATAGAAATAAACAAAAGTTTTACAAGTTCTAATTTTCTCGTCGATTATAATATAATTGCTTAAAATGAAAGAGATTTCGTAAAACAGTTCAGAGGAAGAGTCTACAAACTCTAAATATCCTAATATTCGAGCAGTCCATGAAACTTTCTAATAGCCTACAGCGACCTATCTCAATTATGACCTAATCCAGTATAAATGTGAAGCTAAGACCCCAATCTTAAAGTTGTTAACTTCACTACTGCAGCGGAATAATAATTCTGTTTAATACTTACTTGACAGCGTTGTTATTTACCTAGTAATGACTACGGAATCTGTTATAATAGAGACCTGTGCCCATCGGAATGTGCTCCTAGTGATGTGCAGTTTTTTAGCAATATTCACATAATGTGTAAATAATTGTACCTACTTATAAATTATAAGTTTTAAAATGAATTTGCAAATGGATAGAGAAAGCCCCGGATCGATCATTTTGACGTAAACGTGCCACGACTACTTATAAGGTAACTATCTGATATTGATATGAAGTCTATATGGGAGATCGACAGCTAGGTCAGCGCCTGATATAAAAATAATAGCAATTAAATTCTATCGCGATGACTGAATTCCACGCAGGCGAAATTGCGGGCAAAAACTAGAGCTATATTCCATTGGATAGTCTACTTTGAACCTAATGTAATAAGTTCCTATTACTTACAAACATACGGTTTTTTTTTTGTCTAATATGTAGTAGAAAGTAGAAACTCTTTTACATTAATTACTTGATACAGAGAACAAATACAAAGGAAAAAAATTAGCCGTGATGATGACGCAGCCTGAGTCCGGAATCGAAACCGTGCGTCTGGTTTGCCGGACCAGCGTGCTTACCTTTACACCACCAGTAGCTCTAGTATAACTTTTTTCGAAACATTAACTAATTCGAACGCGTTTGCGTTTTGTCTTAAAATGTATGAAAGTGGTATGAAAACGTGAACAGCGCCTCTGGTGGTCACTAGTGGAAACTAAAACAGCGAGTTTAACATTTGTTGCTAACCGATGAACGCGCGTATTTCAAACTCGGTGAGAGCGTTTTCATACATTTTGAGACAAAACGCAAACGCGTTCGAATTAGTTAATGTTTCGAAAAAACTTATACTAGAGCTACAATCACTACGTCATGCGGCGACTAGCGAGACTAGCGACCTCTCTGGGCTCTCTGTATTTTCTTCAAAGGCTCACAGCCTTTCGCCACTCTAATGGGTAGGTACTAGGTAAGTATTAGCTTGAATTTAAACTTTCGTGAGACATGTTATAACTTTATTTTACTAAACGGTTAAAACTCACGTATTAATTGTCACTTCGGGCGACATGTTTCGAACTCCGTTTGGTAAAATAAAGTATTAGCTTGTTGTCGTCAAGTTCAAAGTTTTTTTTTTTCAATATTTTCCTCTGCGTATTGTGATTTTGTACTTTCCTGTGTCCTTTAATTGAGGTGTGCAATAAAGAGTAATTTATTTGTATTTTATTGTTATTGTCATATATCCGGAACAGCCGCAATTGTGAACGGCGCAGCATTGGCCTGCAACTCGCAACTCCGCCGCTTGGGAAACGCAAATTGCCACGTTAACCACCAGTTAGCATAATAGTTAGGTACTACTGCTATTATCTACGACCGCCTTCAAAAACAAACCGAAATTGCAAACGTACTGGCAAATTTCTATTACCTGGGTACTCGTAACATTTTCTCCTGGTTGTATCCTAAAGGAGTCCTATAGGTCCGGCTTTAGTACCAGCAAATCCCAAGTTTTGCCGTAGGTACTAGTTTTATGAAATAATTCCAGCTGACCATCCAACACAGAGAATAAACTTGATCATCGTCTCACCTTACATTATTATCCTATCACTATTTCACTTTTTTTTAACCGACTGTAACTCTCTCTCTTTCTCTCTAGCTCCTTTAAATTAGGAGCTATCTGCTTGTCAGTATTATAGTGAGCGCCATCCACGACGACGCGCCCCTCCACAGCGCATCTCATACTAATCTATGCGCAATAGTACGGAACGGGCGGTGGAGGGGCGCGCCTTCGTGGATGGCGCGCACTATACTAAAATGTGTCGACGTTTCCACGCATGAGCTTTACTTATGTTTTGAGTAATAACTAAATTAGTATCATAACGCTGTAGTCTTCTTTTAGGGCTGCTAAAATTGACAGATACGATGTTACTTCCCCCTACGTAAAACCTTACCTTACAGATCAACAGCGGCCACAGATGCACCACTGGCGAGGTCACCGTCGCCACTGGCGCCTGTTGGCGCCCAGGCGCCTGCTTGGTGGGCGCCGGGCTCAGTAGAGGGGAGAAGGGCAAGAGGGGGGCGCCCGACGCGTCCACTGGCACCTGATCGCTCACCCACACGCAGCGCCATGCGCCGAGGTAGTATAGACGGACCAGGTAGCAGCCTAATCAATAAAAATTGTAAACTGCCAAATGGTAAACGTATATTTTAAAGCCGGATTCATACTTATCGTATCTGACGGCTAAGGCAATATGAGCCGTCACTTTTTTAGGAACACAAGCACAGAATAGTATAATAGTATTACATACAGAACGGACACGAACCCCCCGCACCGCGGTCAGTTACCTCGTCCCTGACAGGCCCAGGCTGACAGGCCGGGTTACCGTCGCGTCTCGCGATTCGTCCGCGCCACGCGCTACGCGCTCGCGCAAACAATTGACGCGTGTACCGACAGCGCACGCACACATACTTACCCACAGCGCTTACTTTCCTTCGCGTGTCACCCCCGTGACACAAGTGCGGAACAAAGTAATTAAGGAAGAAGACTTTGTTCGGTACCGATTTATTTGGTTGGTTTTGATTAATTTCGCTGCCAAGCTTTTCGTAAGCATTACGCAATTTCCTTTACATACTGGGAAACGCATGGTATCGGCTACGCGTCAACATGGTTAGACTAGTTCACTTCTTATAAAAAAATGGCTTTCCACCAAATTTATGATGATTTCGCCAACCACGTATTCAAAGACATTGTTCGGTAACGACGCCATCAGTGTACAGCCGCCAGACAGTGTACGGTAGTGGATTCCGCTCGTCGTCGCTCCGGGCACGTGCGCTCACCAACGCGGCGACGAGCAAAATCCAAGGTTAGGCTAATTCCTGGCAGTGAACGTGTAATGCTAATCGGAAGCGCCACTGTCGCCTATAACATAATTTAATACCGTTTTTGGAGAATCCCGGGCGATGTTGCAAGCCTCCTCCCGGCTTGATGCCAGGTGAGTATATATGGAACCTCGGCCGCCATCCCTCAGGCAAGCTGAAGGAAAAGTTCTCCCACTGATGTTCTACCTGTAACAACACATATTATGTGAGAGTCGGGAAAAAAGTTTTTGAATTTGGCATACAAAAAAGGTTTGTATGAGTACTCCGACGGTTTTCATCATCGCATTGAAAACCAAATCATACGTATTAACAATAATAAATATTTGTGGACAATCTTACACAAATCAACCTAGTCCCAAACTTAGCAAAGCGTGTACTATGGGTAGGTACTAAGCGACGATATACATACTTATATATGTAGATAATTAAATACATAGAAAACAAATAATTATTAAAATACATAGAAAACATCCAAGGACCAGGAAAAAATATTGCCAAAGTGCGACTTTCGTATATTAGGCTCTGTGTGTAATCTCTTTACGATTATTTTAGAAAGTGAAACCTAATTATTTTACCATTAACGACGACCGCTTTAGCCTAGTCACAGAATAGTATGATAGTATTACATACAGAACGGACACGAACCCCCCGCACCGAGGTCTGTTACCTCGTCCCTGACAGGCCCAGGCTGACAGGCCGGATTACGATCGGGTTACCGTCGCGTCTCGCTATTAGTCCGCGCCACGCGCTACGCACTCGCGCAAACAATTGACGCGTGTACCGACAGCGCACGCACACATACTTACCCACAGTACTTATGTTTAAATTGTATGCACTATAAAACCTCTTTCTGGGCATTGAAAATGTACTAGCCGCAAACATTACAGAAAAATAATCAATAAAAAACAAAACACTCGAGTCTGTGAAAAAACGTGTTGCAATTGGTATATATATTGAATTCGCTGTTTTATAAATAAATATTGTGTGGTTCAAAGTGTAGTTTTTAAACAGTTTGGTCCTTCGTAATCGGATTGTAAATAAGTGTAAATAATATCATAGTGTAAATAGCTAAGTGATATATACTGCGAGTGGGTAAGATTAGACTGTAAATATTGCCTTTGATTCAGTGAATTTGTGACTATTACCGTTATTTAAACATTATTACAGTGCTAAATTACTATACAAACATATTTAATTTGAACTTTAGTACAAAGTAAAGTAAATTCTGGACTTATTTAGTAGGTAGTGATTTCATATACTTTTCTACGAAAATGGCTCAACTTTGCAAGACACTTAAATCGCTATCGGAACGAATCGTCAAGTTACATACTAATACCAAAAAGGATTCCAAATCGAGATATACACAGGGATATTTACAAACACGATTGGAAACATTAGAGGCTTATTGGTCTAAATATCAAGAACAACACGATGTGATACTTTCAACAGTTCCGTCAAGTGATTTAGAGCCATTAGGTTTCGATGTAAATAGCCTGTACGAGGAAACTGAGGATGTATATATGGAGTTTAAGGGTCTACTAATGGACTACTTGGTGGTTTTTTCTAAGGGTCAAACACAAATCCCATCAAATAGCAGCGCACAGAGCTTTACTACCGCGAGTGATTGCGAGTACACTACGGTTAGAACCCATTTACCCTCGCTGTCGATCCCAAAGTTCTCAGGTGACTATAACGACTGGATGAGTTTTAAAGATTTGTTTAAGGCACTGATACACGACAACAAGCATATAACTAATATTGAAAAGCACCATTATTTGAAGACGAGTCTATCGGGAGAAGCTGAACAACTTCTCAAACATTTTGCACTAACAGGGGCTAATTACGAAAAGGCTTGGAACACACTCGAGAGTAGATACGACAATAAACGTATGATCGTAACTACTATACTTAGCCGCCTATTAAATCTAAAGAAGATGAGCACAGAATGTTCTAGCAGCTTAAAAGAAATTCTAGACACCACTAAAGAATGTTTAAACTCACTCGATAACCTCGGCGTAAATACTACCACTTGGGATGCTATTGTGGTACACTTAGTTGTATCCAAGTTAGACTTAGACACACACAAACAATGGGAGCAGTCGCTTGGATCATCACAAGAGATACCTAACTTCACACTTCTATCGTCATTCCTAGAAAGTCGTTTTCGATCTATAGAAATGGTAAACGTTACCCACAAACCAGACCCACCGCAGAAAATCCACTTAGTTAAAAATACTACACAGCACAAACCCACAAATATGAAGTCTTTTGTCACAGAAGTAAACAGCGAATGCACTTACTGCAAACAAAACCACTACATTTGCCACTGTAAAGATTTTACATTGTTAGATGTTCCTCAACGGCATGATTTTATTAAGAAAAATGGCATCTGCTTCAATTGCCTTGTCAAGGGCCACTCCGTAAATGCGTGTCAACAGAGCACTACTTGCAAGAAATGTCATCGACGACATCACACTCTGTTGCACTTCACAAGCCCTAACAAGAACACATCAGAGCCAAAACACAACCTGCAAGCATCAACCACAACTGAATCCAGCCTACCCACAAACCCCGTAGTCGCTATGGCTGAGGTACAAGGCTCACAAGTTATTTTAGCAACCGCTCAAATTGCAGTTCAGTCGAGGAACAATGACACAATCATATTGAGAGCTCTAATCGATCAGGCTTCCCAGGCAAGCTTTATTACTGAAGCAGCGGCTCAGTTGCTTGACCTCGAGCACACGGCAGTTAGTAGTAAAATCACAGGCATATCTAATGTAACAGTCACAACCAAATCAATGGTCCATTTGAAGTTCCACGCAGTAAGAGACTCAATACACACAATGACCGCTGAGGCGCACGTCCTCAAGCGACTAACATCGGACTTACCATCACAGGCGTTCCCTGTAGATACCTGGCCTTCATCTGAGCGGATCGATCTTGCGGATCCACACTTCCACAAGCCAGGGTCTATAGACGTGCTATTGGGTGCCGACGTGCACGCACACATCATTCTCAATGGATTTAGAAGACATGACTCACTGATCGCATTGAACTCACGTCTAGGCTGGCTCGTATCCGGACGCGTTACGCAGCTTAGCTCACACTCACACAGTGAACTTGTCATGGACACACAAATTGAGAATGATCATTCACCGAACATTTCTATCGATTACTTACCGAACATGAAACCACCTCCACTAGTTGAAACTCAGTGTAAACAGCATTTCAAGATTACTCACACTCGATACACTGATTGTGTTTCTATGGATGACATATGTAAATATTGTAAATACAAACTCGAGCCTCACGAAGTCTGCAAAACTTACATGAAGAAATGTGAGTCCCTCGTTCACAAGAATGTCGACACTGAAACTGACACAAAAGATAAGAAAGCTGGTAACTCACCTTTCACAGTGCTTCAGCATGCGCGCTTACCCACGGAGTCTGACGACAGCCGCGCTAAACCTAAAAAGAGAGAGTCACAAAGCGTAGAAGTCGATTTTCCCACAACTGAAATCCAGAAAGGAGATAGGTATCTCTCGTTCGTACAAGATGTCATTTAACAGAGTTAAGGTGTCAGTTCTCGGTTCGGAAAAAGTGTACGAAATATCAGTGTGTATAAAAGTTCATGATTTAGTGAAAGTGCTAGGCATTGCCTGGAAACCACAAAGAGATGTGTTAAAGACGGTTTACTTGCCATGTCATACTGATAACGACGTTATCACGAATCCCACTGTTAGGTGTATTATAACTAAGACGCTCGACCTGCTAAGTTGGCTAGCACCTAGTGTGATTGAATTAAAGTGTCTTATACAAAACTCACACCTAGCCGACCTAGCATGGGACGACGAACTTACCGAATGCCTGAAAACTGAATGGGACACTTACCTTTATAGCTTAGAACACACTAAGTCCATTCAGCTTTCACGTGGATCGGAAACAAGTAACGCGGATGTTACAGCTGAAATGTATATATGCCATGCCTCTAGCGCCGCCTGCGTCGCGGTTGATAACAACAAGGTCATCACGCACTATGAGATGAGCTTGATTTTACTCAAGATTAAAAAAGCTCCTGACAAGTTCGTCTCATGTTCACGTTTTGAACTGGTAAGGCAGTTGATAAACTATTGTTTATTTACTAACGAGTAACTACTACATATTCGTACATTTCATGTTCCATCATCCTGTGGCTAATGTATACCACAGACGTCATTTCATTAGCATCACACTTCTGTTTTTCTAATTGTCACAAGTATGTTACCTACATAGGTAAATATCCGCCAATGTGTAATTTAGATCTGAAAAGATTCACAACCTGTGTTTTATATAGGTTTTAAGTGTTTTATTAATAATCTGTAAATATTTGTTGCTCTAACTAGTACTGTCTAGTGTGTACTGTGTTTGTTAACCTACTAGATATCACTTTCGATATCAACCGGAACATAAAGTCATTATATTTACACGATTTACTTGTTAGTTATTATAGACAATAAGTAGTAATTGAATAATTACATGAAATATCTATCAATCTTGATAATTTCAATTATATAATAATGTTTGCACTAAACGTATATACCCACTTCACTACTAATGTAGATAGTTCAAGTTTTTTCGAGTCGGTTCATATCGGAAGGGATTACTTAAGTTTTATGTGTTACTAACAGTTTTTCTATCACATTACACTTACATACCTTTTACAGTCATTGATTGTAATTATGATTTTCAATTGTTTCTAAAATATTTAAACGTGTAGACACACATACAACGTAAGATGTAGTTTGTCATCCTAATATTGTATGTTTGATATTGTTCATAATGTTATCTTATGAGTTGTTTAGTGAAGCATATAATAGAAATCTGCAAAAAAGCGTGTTTATATACAATTTTACAGACTAGAACTTTCAGACTTATTTGGATGCTTCATTAAATTATAGTTTTAAACGAGTTACCTATTCACATATGTTGTTATTTTGCGTGTTTAGTACTTAGCATTTCAACGATGCATTTTATGAGTTGTAGGTATACTTAATTGGTGCACTGTGTCTCTTGATGCTTCAAATTCGTAGCTTTAATGCGAATATTGTTGGCTAATTCGCTATATGTATAGTACTATGTGTTTTGTTTTTGTCACGTTATAAAGGACCAATATAGTCCTTGGGCCGCGGCATGTTTAAATTGTATGCACTATAAAACCTCTTTCTGGGCATTGAAAATGTACTAGCCGCAAACATTACAGAAAAATAATCAATAAAAAACAAAACACTCGAGTCTGTGAAAAAACGTGTTGCAATTGATATGTATATTGAATTCGCTGTTTTATAAATAAATATTGTGTGGTTTAAAGTGTAGTTTTAAACAACTTACTTTCCTTCGCGTGTCACCCCCGTGGCCTAGTTGGTAGTGACCCTGCCTACAAAGCTGGAGGTCCCGGGTCAAATTCCTGAGTCTTGGATGGTTTTCTATGTATTTAAGTATCTATCAATGTAGTTTGGGACTAGTAGTGGTAGTTGTAGTTTGGGATATTCTCTGGGTGAGCTCATTTACCGTCGCCCTCATCTTTGCCCCCTTGCTAGTGCTGGCCAAGAGCAATCCCGCAATCCCATTTTTAATAAAAAAAGGTAGATTTGTGAAAGATTGTCCACAAATATTATTTATATTAAGAGCACTTTTGCCAATGTTTATCGCACTAGATCTCAACATCTATAGTGATTAAATATCTGTCCTTTCAGTATATTAATCTTGATTTATTTTTCTCCAGTCTGTTAAAAGCGAAAACACGATATGCAAAACTTTTCTCGATGCTTTTATTTTTCAAACATAACCCTTTTTTTCGATGTTTTTGGTTGTATATTTAAAACCCTCCCATCTTTAACAATGATTTTTGGTTTAATAGTTGTAAAATGATAAGTTCTCAAACCTGATAAAAAAGATTATCCTTATAAATGTACACGTTTAGAATAAAGATCAATATCGAAAAACACCCGCTGAGCTTCCGTAGAGAGCGAGATGGTTAATTGAAAACTCACGCGTGTTAGAGCGGGACTTTTGCAAGTCATCGGTCAACGCCACGGGCACTCCAAACAAACTTTGTTTCATTACTGTATATCTGAGACTAAAGAGTGTCATTGTCAAAAAGGTAGCCGAAGGAGATTTTTGAAAGAGGTGAAACAAAAGCCATCTCTCTAATATTTTTGGGCTGCCCAACTGGGGCGAATTCCCCTCCTTACAGAAGACCATAGCTAGAATATAGGGCCCTTGGGCGCCCTAGCTTTAATATTCTGTAGGTACTTCATCTTACAGTTTGATTTTTTTATTCCTACACCCACTTTACCTGAAGTTGTCACAATTCATTAAGATAAACTGCTTAGTTATGATAATTTTCATGAATGACTGAGTTGAACTATGAGTTAAGAGGAGGGGTAGGGCAAGCTCTCTCCATACAAACTTTGTGCAGGATTTACTTCGTTTGTGTTTGCATTAAAGTTATGATTTTTAGTCAGTATGCTTATTTTTCTGATAGCTATTTCGTGATGTAATTTTTTTTTATTAAATATTTTTTTGAATTTTTTAATTTTGAATTTTTTGATATATTTGAAAATTTTCACATCACGATCTTCGCATATCTTACATTTACAACCAAAAAAAAAATTATATTTGTTAGTGCCAAAACCGACGAATAAAACATGCACAAAGTTTGTATGGGGAAGGTCTTGCCCTACCCTGCGCCTTAAGTTTAGAAGATACCGATTACTCACATGTGCAAATGGCTTTTATATTATTTACACCTCCCAATGTACTTCAAATAACGCTTCTATAAGGCACTTAGTGTAATGAAGCAGTCGTTTTACAACCGTAGTTATTATAAGATGTAGGTATAGTTCGCTTCACGAAAGCGGGGGTAAAATTAACGAATGAAATGAGTGACATCCATGTGCCGTGACTGAAATAATATGGTAAGTAGCTAATTAATATGGCTTTCTCTGTGTTTTGCGCCAATATCATTACATAAGATAAGCGGAAACACAATAGAAAGGGTTCGGGGTAAGGGTGATTCTACGAGCGTTTGAGACGCTCATTTTTAAAGTCATAGTCAACTCACCATTATCTATAGTGCGCGCCATCCACGAAAGGCGCGCCCCTCCAGTCCCTCCACAGCCCAAGCCGTACAACTGCGCACAGAATTTGTATGAGATTCGCTGTGGAGGGGCGCGTCGTCGTGGATGGCGCGCACTGTACAGTCTATACACAAAGTTAGGACAGCCGGCGAGAATATTGATCAAATAAGACTCAGTACTTCCAGTTAAATATTATTCGAAACAAAACACAAACGAACACGTTTGCGTTTAGTCTTAATTTATATGAAAAAAAAAACAGTTACCTACCACCTAAGGCCATCAGACCAGGGGGCCGATTTTTGAGTGTCGAACGCTCGACTTGTCACTCGAGATCTGTCAAAAAACTATGACGTTTTGACAGATGTCGAGTGAAATTCATCGTTCGACCGACACTCAGGATTTTGGTCGTCGCCGCGCTGGTGAGCAGTCTGCACACGTGCCCGGGGCGACGACGAGCAGAATCCATTTACCGTACAAAACCTTGCCTACTGTCATGGCGTCGTTACCGAACAACGTCACTGAACACGTGACATTGGCGAAATCATCATAAATTTGATGGAAAGCCATTTTTTAAAGAATTGAATTGAATTGACCGACACTCAAAAATCGGCCCCCAGAGGCTGTGCTCGCGTTGCGTAACAAAATGAGACTAAACGCAAACGCGCTTGTTTGTGTTTTACTTCGAAAATACTTATACTTTTTAGCTGTGTTAAACCTTGGGTTGACGGCGAAAAAAACAAAACAAATAGTAGTTTATGCAACTGGTACATAATGAGGGGCATTAAAACACGAGTGTGTTTTATGAAACGAGCCGAAGGCGAGTTTCATAATAAGGTCACACGAGTGTTTTAATGCCTAATTATGTACAGTTGCATACATTACTTTATCTACACACATATTATAATTACTCTAAGATGGGTTCAGAAACCGTAGTAAATAAATACAATAATTGTGTTAATACAACCTTTTTTGCACGGTTGCGGAAATATCGAAATCAGAACTGGCAACAGATACCTGAATGTTATTTTAAAAAGTAAAGAGTCCTTATTCTGATGTGATCATGTCGTTATAGCTCAAATTTCGTGCGATATATACTAAAAAAACATCGAGCTGACATTTCGCATCGACTAAATTTGAATTTTCAGTGATACTAGAATAGGGACATGTCAACTTTGACTGATTTAAATTTTGACAGTTTTGTTTGACGTAATATTTTAACATCATATATGAGATTATGTATTTTCACACCACCTGCTCGATATTGCCCAATTATATATCATGCAAACCTTAACCGAAAGCAAACCATTATAACGGTCATTCTCCAGACGTACATTTTTGGTTGTCTTCACTCTTTAAAAATATTAAATTATAGATTTGATGAGATCTTATATTTTTTTATCGTTGAAGGTATTCGTATTGAGCTGTACATGAATTTTCAAGAACATATTTAAAACCCTTCGGGTAGAAAAAAATACTTAAAGTCCTATTCTCCTAATTGACACGTCGCGTCCCACTACCCAAATTACTTACAAACCAATTTCTCCTGGTGATATACATGAAGAAAAACCAATGTAACCAAGTTTATTAAACAAAAGAATACATGTCTTCATTGCAAAAAAAACAACGTAGTTAATGCAGTAATATATCACTAAAATATCAATTATAATAACTTTGTCTCGAAACGTATAATAATTGACGCGGCGCGTTGGGTTGTGATCACACAAGTCCTCTGAATGTAGGTACGGATCTCGCTATCGCATTTCGCTCAAGCGGCCAGTCGTGCCCAGTAGAGCTTGGTCGTTGCGACTTTTAAGTGTAACGAAACGTAACAGCGTTTCATTATCTGGAAACAGCTTCACGAAACAGTTTCAAAAGTAACTAGTTTTTTTCACTGCGGCGCCCGACAAAACGAAACGAACGAAATAAATATTTATGAATTTTCAAAATTAAGCCTTAACATCTTGCGAATAGAGCGCATTTTTGTCAATCATCAATACAAAACGTTTTTGCCACCCGAACAAAGCTAAGTTTTGTTTCGTTTCGTCGTTTCGATCGATGAAAGTTACAGGTTATAGTTTGAGTTATGTCAGTTTTGAGTTTCGTTTCTATTTTCATGTAGTGTAGTTTCATTGTTGCGTTGCGTTGCAGCTTTGGTGGTCGTTTTTATAAAAACTGTTTTTTGTTCTCATAAGAAAGTCTTATTGCGTTACTGTAAGCGAAAGCGTTTTTCGAAACGCTTATTGACAAAAACGCTCAGCTCTAGTGCCCAGAGCCCCGTGTGGGATGGTTGTTTCAGTTGTGTCCGGGAGGCGAACTACGAATGTAAATATCTAATTCACGCGTTTTGGTTCACGAGATTTCTAATTAACACATTCATGTTTTAAAAATCAACTAGTAACTCTATTGCTCTGAGAATTATAGTATACATCAAAGGCTGAATTATTTAATAGATACTAGATTTTGTAGCTTATTACATGTACCTATAAAAAGTTATTTTGTGTTTTTTAAGAATCCCTAATTCACAGGTCTAATTCATGCAACAAAAATGAACGCGTTAATTAGAATTTTACCATCCATGCGGTTCTAAAAATCAGTTAGGTCATTCATCTGGCATATTTTAATATAATAATAAAGACTGCCTACAAAACGATTTTTTTTAATAAAAAAAAGTCACCCATTTTGTATAATTAAAGCGTCGTTTTTCTAATTCACGCGTCATACAAAAGTAAAATATTCTAATTAACACGTGTTTTCCTAATTCGCACGTCATATAAATTTTAATTTGTTTCTAAATAATTAACCTTTAACAATTATAAAGTGTCATATACACATTTAAGTTTCAATGATTGATATGTTACTATATTTGAGATTAAAATAATTGAAAAATAAGTGGGAAAAAAGCGACGCGTTAATTAGAATTTGATCACAAATCTGGAGAATGACCGTAAAATGAAATATTTTATTACTGCTGTAGCCTTAGCCACAGATAAGAAAATTCATTGAATGTTGAAATGAGAGTCATTTTCTACGGTTTCCGAACGCATATTAGAGGATTTATGATATGTGTGTAGATAAACAATCTTTTGTTATGAAATCGTACATCGGCGACACCGGTAGCCAACGAGTAAAGTTTTTATTATTATTATGCTGTTATATATTATTAAGTACTAGAGCTACTGAACCGATATTGGTTTATGTTGTTTTCAAAAGTTGACGCTGATCCGAAGATTGATTCTCCTTTGACAATATTTAATGAGCCAACAATGACGAAAAATAATCGCCGTAAAAACACTGAATTCACCCATATATTGTTTTTTGTCTACCAATAAGTTGATAATTGCGGCATTTTTAGGGGAGGCCTATGTCCAGCAGTGGACGTCTTACGGCTGATGATGATGATGATGACATGTTTACTTACTATCATCGACTCCAAATTCTCCAAAATGAAGCAAACGGACAGCACGCGCCTGCAGAACGAGGAGCGTCGCAAAACTTGCGTGTGGCTGAGTTGCATGTCTATTATCGCCATTTTGTCGGCGCCGTCCTCCTGCAAAATACAATATAATACAAATACAACAATATAAATATATTTTTGAAGTGAAAACTTCTTTAGCGGCGCTGAGCACATTTGTACTGGGGAAAAATTGTTGAACTCGCGACAGATTCTAAGAACAGCTAATTGACCCCTCCTAGTATCGTGATTGCGATGTTAGCAGGGGTCAAACTCAGCTGGTCTTAGATGCGTAAGACACAATGATACTCGGGACATATTATGTAAATGTATGTAAATGGATTATGCGAATATGAACATGAGTATGAATATGAATACGGATACGGATACGAATACGGATACGGATACGGATACCGATACCGATACCGATACCGATACCGATACCGATACCGATACGGATATTAATATCTTTGTTATTTACTTTATTGAGTTTTCACTTCTGCCGGCACTCCCGGAGTGCAACCCGTTGTTTTTTTTTTACTTTTTATTGCACACCTCTATTAAGGATACAGTACAGTGACCCCTACCCTACACATGACCCCTGGGTGGTTCTAAAAGTGCAACAAAAACTGGCAACCGTAATGTCTTCTCGAAGATCACACGGTTCGAAATAAATGCCATACATATGCCATACGATAAATAAAAAATAACAGTACAAAATCACAATAAGTATAGAGGCAAACATCAGGCGTTCTTATCGCTAAAGAGCGATTTCTTTCAGACAACCTTAGGGTAGTGGAAATCAAGTCTTATTCATAAAAAGTGATAGTAGGTGATTCAGTTCAGAGTTAAAATTACTGATACTTACAGCACAGAATAAGTAATACTCGTAGTACAAGTACTTACAGTCTATTCATCCTTACATGTCCTATCATGTAAACAAGAAGACATGACACTTGAAGACATTAATAATTATCTTAATCACCCTTTTCTCTTATCTTAGTAGGATCACACAATTATCATCACATAAAATATTGTTGTATACTTAAAGAAGCTCACAAAGTATTGCAATCCTAAGAGAAAAATCTGATAATGATTGACGTCTTCAAAAATAGTTTGTTTATGTACTTGTACATGTAATGTTTGTTCATGTAATGTACATTACATGATAGGACACGTAAGAATCAATAGACTGCAGGCAGGGGGCTTTCACTCCGCCAGTTCGCCGCGCCGCTGCAAGTACATCCCCGGGCCGCTGCAAGTACATTCAGTGGCGAATTGCTGCCGGACGGTCGCGTCGTCTCGTCATTCGCTTGGCGTGGTCAATATTTGTTATTTACCTATTATAATTTGGGTTTGTAAGTTGGCGATTTGTTAACAGTGCAACTTCTGTACGTAGTACTATTACTTATTCTGCGCTGCAGGGATTGTAGGTACAGTCAGCATCAAAAGTAATTACGCATATGAAGAGTTCAAAAGTCTTTATTGTAATGTTTAGGGTCGGTGTCCACCAAACGGCTCGCATCGGATCGGACCGGAAAGGATACGAACGGATGCGTCGACAGCCGATCGCGTCCAACAGGATGTCGACGCATACGATCGGCTCCGTACCGTCGGCGTCGCTTGCGAACGTAGGTAACCGTCTGCGCCTAGACAAATAGTTTAATTACTATCGTGTACTACGTATGCTTTAGCACCAAACAAATTATTTTTTATCTAAATTCATGATTGAGTGATGTCTGCACTTTCGTTTCGGAATTAGTTCGAAAGGATCCGATCGGATACGTCGGCAGGCGAACGGAGCCGATCGGATGCGTCGGCAGGCGAACGGAGCCGATCGGATGCGTCGGCAGGCGAACGGAGCCGATCGCAAACGTCGACAGGTGAACGGAGGCGATCGCTTGTCGCAGCTGCTGTGCGCGGCTTGGTAATATAGACTTTAAATACAATGTACATGATTGAATATCGTTTAAAAACTGTAAAATCTGTTCCGATCCGATGCGATGCGATCCGTTTGGTGAAAACCGACCCTTAAGAGTTTTTGACCAGTTAATTTGCGTAGATATTTTTGACGCTGATTGTACCAAACCGTCTGTAATTATAAGCGGTGTTTGTAAAAATTAGATTTTATGGAAAGTTTACAAAATTTAACAAAACACAACCCAACAACAACAAAACAGTTCCTGGCGCTAGTATTATTATTGTTTAATATTGATCGGCATGATGTAATCTTTAGAGTAACAAGCTGTGGCACTGGCATACCTCAAAGACGACAGTCTCAGCTTCTTGCCACCGACTCAGAGCTAGTTCCTCAGCCCTCACCCATCCGTGAAGGTACTGCCTCACGGAGCGAGGCAGAGGTTGCGTCTGCTCATCTACCCAGATTTGGTCTAATGACTGCTTTATCACCGTCTTAGTAGCGAGTATCGTTCTAAATGTGGCTGCATTCTAAAAATATACACGATTCATTGGATTCAACTTGATGTGAGCAATCGAGCAATTGATAATGGTTCAGCAAAAAGTACTCCTAATTATACATGCATGACTAGCTGTTGCACTCTTCTTAACAAACATTCATTCCCATGTAACATGTAACCCTCTAGGGGATGATTTCCCGGATAAAAGCTATCCTATGTCCTTCCCTGGGAAACAAACTCTATACCGAATTTCATCTGAATCCAAGCAGTTTAACTGACGCGCATCTAGGAATTTTCTTTGAAAGAAGCACGTAGGACCACACAAGGGCTCCTTACTACGTTGTTTACTTCTTCCACGCCGGCGTATAATAGGTCATGGATAAAATCTGTTTGTGCAGCAGCAATAGTACCTCTTTAGAGAAAACCGGAACCATGATAAAACGACTATTTACTTTCATCTATGTGGTGGGGTCGCCAGAGCTCCTTAAAATGTTCTATTTTAAGATAAGATAATTTATTCCATAAGAATTTTACAATCATGTCGGAAATATGATATTAATATTATTTATTCTCAAATGTCACATATTCAAACTTAACTAAGATAAAAGACGATAAGGAGACTGTTATTAATTAATTAATTAGTTCACTAAGCTTTCAGCATGAATTATTTCCGATTTAAGGATAAGACCCTCCGAAAATGTTGGATGAAAAGTGTAAGACACACCCGAAACAAGCGACACTGGTAACATAACATGTCACATACCGCCGCCGACGTTTCGTTGGTACTTTCAAATCAAAGTTCGTTCAGTCCCGTTTTGCATGGAAAAATAAACAAATTTTCTTTCAAAATCTATCGAGAGGTATCAAATGAAAGGGCTTCATGAGCTGACATTTTCAGCCAGAGATACGTACTTGCCCCAAAATCCCTCCCGTTGGGCTTCGCCTTAAACCGTTACCGCATACGAAGACATGTATAGCAGGTATAATTTTAGACCTTATTGCATCGTGTCAAGATTCAAATTTAAACGAATATGTTTATACGTCATGCGGTCATCATGCGGTGTATAAAAGCAATGGTCAGCACAACCAATGACGGTACGTGAACGTTAAACAATGTTTAGATTTTATTGAATAAATTGACAAGAAAATATATACAAGAGTACAACAAAATAACAAATGGAATGAATATATAAAACTAAGACTAAAAATTAAAAATACCTATCAAAATGTAGGGTGCCCATCACGCAGGCAGCGTTCCCGCGCTGGAATGCGATTGCAATTCTCTGCGCGAGAAAGCTGCCTCATGCCTGCGCGAGGGTCGCCCGTTGCCTCCCTCAGCCGTTTGCCGAATGCCTTGTGAAGCACCTGTGCCCCCTGCCCCAGGAACCGAGTGTCTCGACGCCAAACGCGACGAAATCGAATTGGGCACCGAGACAGAAAAATGAACTGACGTGTTCCTTTGAAATTATGCCAATTTACTTACCATACCCCAGTAATCGATTGACAGTTCATTATCCCTGAATTCCCTGAAAGGGATCTCAGTAGGGTCAAGTTCCACGTTCGGCATAACCGAACTCTTCACAAGTTCTGGCTTTTTGTTTTGCATTTTTAACTTGGTCAGTGCAGCGACCAATTCTATATCAGGTCAGACTTTTCTTAAGTATCTATCTAATTTTAATATGTTACTTTAATTAATGAAAATTAACTTATACGTGAAACTTATGCATATTGCGTTTGACATTCATAATGACAGGTAGTCATATTGACAACGCTCAAATCCTCAAAGCTTTTTGAGCGTTGCCAGTAATTAACGTTATATAATATTTTAAATGAAGGTTGATATCAAAGGTAAAGCAGAGTGCTCCGACCGATAAATTCATTTTGAAAAGTGAAAAAAAGAAACCGGTCAAGTGCGTGCCGGGGCACGCGCAAAGTAGGGTAGGGTTCCGTAGTTCCATCCGTTGCATTATTTGTAGGTACTTACTAAAAAGTTTGCAAAGTTATACATTAAATAGGTATTGTGCTTTTGGAAACTTGACCATAACAAAAAATATCACGCAAATGGATTACTGAATCAAAAAATGGTATTAGAAATTGCACCCTCACTTTACGTGTAGGCGAGATACCCTACTTTTTATATTGCCGTTTTGTTGGCGTGATGCGAAATTACAGCGTTCTAGTTACTGAGTTACTGAACAGTTACTGTAGCTCTAGTATAAGTTTTTTCGAAACATTAACTAATTCGAACGCATTTGCGTTTTGTCTCAAAATGTATGAAAGTGGTATGAAAACGTGAACAGCGCCTCTGGTGGTCACTAGTGGAAACTAAAACAGCGAGTATAATATTCGTTGCTAACCGATGAACGCGCGTATTTCCAACTCGGTTAGAGCGTTATCATACATTTTGAGACAAAACGCGTTTACGCGTTCGAATTAGTTAATGTTTCGAAAAAACTTAGACTAGAGCTACTGAGCTAAATCCGCGTACGCACCGACGGACATGGCGAAACTATAAGGGTTTCTTATTTACCTACTACGGGACCCTAAAGAAGGTGGTATTATTTAGAGGTAAAAAATGCCACAGAGTTTTTCTTTTATGACTGAACTTAATAAGCATCAAGTTCTGTCCATAAACTGAAAACATGTTTTTTTTGTATCATGCAATATGCCGCTTTTTGTATAGTACCTACTTTTATCTCACGAGCGCGGGTTGGCCATTGTTGTAGTTGTGACACATACGAACACATAGACAACGTCAACTCGTAGTTTCTATAACTGACGCACACATAGACATTGTGCATGTATAGCTCAACACACAACCATGGCTCACCCGCGCTCGTGAGATAAAAATACTCTACAGCTGCTCTACAGATTATTTTGACACGAAGGCGCGCCCCTCCACAGCCCATGCCGTACAACTGCGCACAGATTAGTATGAGATTCGCCGTGGAGGGGCGCGTCGTCGTGGATGGCGCGCACTATGCTCGGAGAACTCAATTTATGTATAACTATTAGCTTTTGAAAATTTGGATAGGATATGGACTGTCTCACGTCACGTCACACCCCATCCCACGCACTTGCCTAAGAATACGCTGAGAACAAGTGGAATTATTTACATTTTACTTCGCTAATTTACTACCCACGCAAAGATTGACAGCTACACATAATTAAACATTAAATACATTCCTGTCTTCAGCATCACTCCATTAAGCATTAGCTCTCCATAATTCTTAGTTAGCACTCTTTACAAACGCCCAAAAGCCTTAACTTTACTATGGTACTTACGTTCCTTTTTCGTCTTTATCCGTACATTTTATCTACGTATAAAAAAGTCATAAGTAACGAACTTTTCTCATAAACATAAGGCATTGCAATAGCAATTAATTATCTAGACGCGCGAATTATCGCATAAGTGCCGAAAAGTGAAAGTCACATGTCGCTCCAAAATCGGACAAGTGCGACTATCGCATAATAAAATGGCGCTATAATGTCAGCTCATAATATGTGATGTCGGAACACCTGATAGGGTCTGGCCAAATATCGATGTAACCACGCCATATAATTTTGAATACTTACCTAATGGGCAATGTACTTTCAAAGTATTAAATGAGGCATTATTTTTCTGAGGGATCAGCCAACGTGGGGCTAGGTCAGCCCTTATTACAGACCAGTCTCCACACATCTAGTCTACTAAGATACAAAATATTTTTGTTTGCTAGGGATTATCGTACAGATATTTTCGGAGCTAGATTGCATATATATATATTATATCTTTCAGAGATAGGATAATTGGGCCATTTTTATTGGCGTCGTTGTTTTTTTTTCGTTAGAATTGCATGAAAATTGATAGGTTGGAAGAGCTCCTGATTCTGTACAAGTAAATAAAAAATTACAATATGGCGCCGAAAAAAATTTTTTCCCATACATTTCATTCACTGAGTTACGAAAATCCCATACGTTTTGTCACTCAATGGAAAAAAATGTGGGACACTGTAGGAAATCATGAATATATTGTTCAGAATCAGGAGCTCTTCCAACCTACCAATTTTCATGCAATTAAAAAAAATATATAACGCTAAAAAAATTGACCCAATTATGAAATTAATGGATATAATAGGTGAAATTAGACGATTATTTTGTGTGGCTAGAACCTAGAACCATGGCTAGGACGAAAACAGAGTGTGATTATGACAATATTCGTTTTAAAATAACACTGGCAGCTAGCTTTAGAACGACGGGGACTATTCTCAACGCCAGCGCTCAAGGTAAACTACTTAAATGTCGAACGGACATTTTTACCGGCCAACAAGTGGACCTTGCCGTACATCCTTATACCTGATTTAGTTTTCAATTTGTATTAATAGAATATCGATTTAGTTTTTGATTTGTAGTATATATAGAGACTGATTAAATTTTACTCCGCCTCATGACGATAGAGACTTCGCTGATCTTTCGCGTTCACGGGACAATGGTATCCCGGACCTTTGGGAGGCGTGCGTGGAGCCGAAGTATTTTTGAAATTCTTTTTGTTGAACGTATTTCTGTTAATAATGTTATTGGATTTTGAACCTTATCGTTGGAACGGTAAAGTAGCTTTTTGAAGGAATTGCTTTGGTGCAATTCGTTCAACTGAAATGATTTCAAGTATGTACATACCAACGAAACCACATAGCCAACACGTAGATGTCCTTTCGACACTTCAATGAAATGCAAGGGAAACACCGTTCTTATTATTATTATTTAATTTCCAATTCTTTTTTTTACTATAACATTCATGTATATTTTTTCCTGTTTCTGGTTTATATTATTGTAATTATCACTATGTTCGTCTACTTGTATTGTACTGCATGCATTTGATTATGTTTTATTGCAAATAAATGATTGATTGATTGAATATGGCGATAGAGAACAATTGATTAGGTAGGTATTGGAGTGTAGGTAGGGGTGGTGTGTATGAATTTAAAATAAGACTCAAACTGATAATTATACAGGGCATTTATTGCAACTAAGATTATGTATTTATTTCTAAGGAAGGCTGTACTTACAGCTACTTAGCATTAGAAGAAGCTAAACGCTTATGAAGATGCCAATATAGCTGTCATTCCCTCATAATAAAGACTGTTGACGTCTTCATATACGTGTATGACTGTAACATTTATGCATAATTTAGAAAACAAATGAATCCTAGGTTTAGAAAGAGAATTAATATTAACCTACCCATTTTACTTCTCTGATAATGGCCATGGTTTATAATCATGTAATTCACTGTAATTGACAATGACAACCAACCTGTTCGCCGTCTCGGCGAGTCACTATTACTTTTTGCTAAATAGATGGTTAAATTCCTTATTTCGTAGTTAATTCATCCCTTCACTGACTCTTAGTAATAATAATAAGTAAGACTATTAATTGATTTTATATCTTGCGTAATATAATGAATCAGCCCGCCAAAACTAGGGTGATAAAAAGAAATCGCGAAGCGGAAACATAACTTACTAAAAACGAAAGTGGGTATCGTTACAATAAGTCTGATTCATTCTAAAACGTAGTGGTTTATATTCTCTTTGATTCATTCAGGATCAATGTATAGAGCAGCGGGCCGCGGGGACGGAAAACTGCGGAGACGACTTGGAACAAAGTGCCAGAATACTCAAGACTAACATAAACCCTCAATTACTTATTCCTTTTTTGATCAATATGATTCATAATATTTATGTCTCACTGCTGGATGAACGCTGGACAATATAAACGTATTTCAGACACTGCCTTAACGGGCCTAAACCATCATACTAGTAACAACCTACCTACATATTAGTATCTTGTATATACTAAACTTGCATACTGGCGTCCAAAATAAAAAATGCAAGTGAAACAAGGTCGAACTTTGCAATACCTATGTGTATGTAAGTTTTTCTATATACTAGTATGGTGTTAAGATACATGAGTGGTAATAAATGAAGTATTTGAATTTCATATTTTTTTACAGAACACCACAGAAAGGATGGCGCAAGCCTAGACTGCTTACACATCTTCATTTCGTGTTGTGAATTTGTTTTTTTTAATACTACGACGGTGGCAAACAAGCATACGGTCCACCTGATGGTAAGCGGACACCGCAGCCTATAGACGCTCCCAACTCCAAAGGAGTCAAGTGCGCGTTATCGACCCTAACTGATTTTGATGATTGGCAAACTTCACGTATGTCCTACTAACTACTACTTACTTTACATGCAACGACGGTAAGCACCGTGACTGGATTGTTATGTAATAGCTCACAAACCATTGCATTTATATACAGATCCAGTGTCACAACTTTATCACAACTCACTTTTTCAACCACTTATCTTGACATAATCTCCAGTTATCTACACATGAGCAGTTCACGAATGAATGATTCAATTAAAGTGTGTCCTTCTTTCATTCACTAGTTCAGGTCGGATTCATACACTTTAATACTTTAGTCAGACCAATTCATGAATCATATAGTTTACATACTCATTCACTCCGAGAGTGACATAGACGCCATGCTTGAATTAAAGAGTGATTTCGTTACCCAAACTTCATCGTTGATGGATTTGTTGAGATCAAGGGGCTGACACGCTTTACTAGAGAAAGATAGTCTTATTGCGAGTCCTATAAGAGGAAATAGAAAAGAGTGGCATGTTTTGTCTCTATCACCGACCGAAAAAATTTGTATGGTCGGGTTATAGGCAAAGCCAAACTTCCATAAAGCGGGTATTACACTGTCCTGAATCAGGCGTCCTAACTAGTGGAGGGGAGTTGAAGCATCTCGCTCTAACGTATAGGTCGGAACCCTTCTAAGTGTCCTGAATCCAGGACAGTGTAATACCCGCTTAAGGAATACATTGGACATGCAAACTGGCCAAATTGCGTAGTCAAAATTTGGTATGAAAATGAGCAAGTTTGAGAAAAACATAGCCCCGGTCGCTCGTTGGCGCATCTTTGACTACAGAGTATATAATTATTATATCTATGGTTGAGATATACTGAAATAAAGTGAACTAGTGAACTAAATGAACACATCACACACGCGCGCGTGCGTTTCACATTGAAGGAAATAAGCATATCAATATTTTGTATTTAGTGACACATCAAATGACAATCTCCACTCCTTCATTCCTCATGACCAGAGACCACACATTCTAGGAAATTGCATCCATAAATTCTACGTCATATTATGACACATTCGTTACATTGTTCAAGACCTGAATAAGTGGCCACACTTGGCAGCCCTCCACGGCCTTAGCCAGATTTATTGTGCCTGGCAATATTACAATTAGTTAGGTTAGGATATGATAGTGGGCGATGTCAGTCCAATACAGTACACTTACCATGAGTTTGTATCGAAAACTCTCACCGTACTCGCTAGCGACTGCGTAAACGATTTAGTATGCCGATTCTTAGTTCTATTGCGTAACCGCCAGAGGCGCTGTACTTTTGTCCATAGTAATTATAGTAAATCGTTTACGCAGTCGCTAGCTAGTACGGTAATGCAAGCCGGGTAATCCAAAAAGGGTACCTACAGCTTTGTTTTTGGGTCGAAATCAAAAACAACAACTAGCCTCCCTTCCCGTAGACAATGATAACTACTATATAGTTAACGGTTTATGTACAAGTTATGTGACGATCATACAACTTACAAATCGCATAGGCGATTTACATGCTTACGTAAAAAATCTATCCATGGTTTTGAACGATTATTCTTATGGCAGCAACTTGGACCAAAAGAAAAACGGCTTCTTCATACGGTCAGTACCCTTACCATGAGTTTGCATTATCGTACTCGCTAGCGACTGCGTAAACGATTTAGTATGCAAAAAAGGACAGCGCCTCTGGCGGCTACGTAATAGAAGTAAGAATCGGCAGTACGGTAAGAGTTTTCGATATAAACTCATGGTAAGGGTGCAGTTTGGTTAGAGTACTTTTATCTTACGAGCGCGTGTTAGCCATGGTTGTGTGTTCAGCTAGACAAGCACATTGTCTATGTATGCGTCTCCGTAGGAGCTATGAGTTCCCGTTGTCTATGTGTTCGTATGCGACACAACTACAGCTGATCAATGGCCTACCCGCGCTTATTAGATGAAAGTACTATAGCCGATTGAACACCTTTTCCTCATTATTTAAGAAAAAACCGGCCAAGTGCGTGTCGGGCCACGCGCAAGGTAGGGTTCCGTAGTCGTCTACCCGTTACATTATGTGGACTAAAAAGTTCGCAAACTTATATTTACTATGTGTTTGACAGAATTAACAACATTATCTAAGGTATCAATGGAAATTGTACGAAAGTTTGCTTTTGCAAAGTACATTTCTGAAGTTCGACTATTATTCGTTAACTAGTAATGTCTACTAAGCTGTGATAGTTTTCCTTTTAAATTCATCGTATATACTACTACCATGATTAATTTCACATGCCTAGTAGCCACCGTTTAGCTGGCAGGGGTGGGTTTGGAAGAAAAAAAAATTGCACCACCACATTACATGTAGGGGAGAAACCCTTAAAAAAAAATTTTTTAAAGATTTTATTCTACCGTTTTGTCGGCGTCATCGATATGTATACTCATGCCAAATTACAGCTTTCTAGGACTAACAGTTACTGAGAAAAACGGGGGACAGACGGACGGACGGACATGGCGAAACGGTTCCTTGTTTACTACGGAACCCTAAAAAAGAAACCATGCCCCGCGTCAAAAAAGTGCTCTGTTTGTCTATCTTTTCTTTTGGTCTGAGATTGGTCCTATTATAGAAGTAGTTCAAAATCATGCATATACAGATACACTGAGCGAAAAAAATACTAATTATTAGTAAGTTTTAGTGGATCCCAGGACAAGGAGATTATATACTAACGGTTACAAACCAGTTTTTGATAATAGTAGTTATTTACTATACCAAAAAAATTGCCCTTGTAACAACTAGACTGTTTTGTAACCGTTAGTATTAATTATAATCTCATTGTCTTGGGATTCACTAAAACTTACTAATAATTCGTATTTTTTTCGCTCAGTGTAATTATTATTTCTTATCAGTTATCACAAGTTATGTTACACCTTGTATGTCTTATACTCGTTAATAACCACAACTTATTTCTTTAGTAAAAGTTTGTATTTTTAACAACAGCGTACTATTTCTCTTAATTAAAATCTCGTGCAGTTGATAATGTAGCCGGCAACGTTTATTCAGACTACTTTCACCGCGCGTTTTGCAACTGACCTTAATATGGACACGTCGGCGTTGGCTTGCAATTGCATTGTAGTGTTAAACTTGCACTATGCTGATGTGGACGTTATTATAACACTATGGTTGCAAACAACCGTGCGGTCTGCGTGATTGTGAGGTTGTCTGGAATATATCGCTTTTTAGCGATAAGACGTGTTGCGTATGTTACACTTATACAGTGCGATTACTTTCTTCTTCTTCCTTCTTCCATTGGATAGTCTACTTTAATTCTACAGTATTTTCATTAAGGCAAAGTTTCCATACATTTTATAACCTACAAGCAAGAAGTTTAGATACATACTGGAGGTTGCGCGCTGAACATTCGTTTGAAGCTAGAAAATATGGCCTTGAATGACTGTCTGTTATCTTGCATCTCTTTCACTCTAATGTAAGATGGTAACAGTGACGTCATTCAAGGTCATATTTTCTTGCTTCAAACGAATGTTCAGCGCGCAACCTCCAGTATGTATCTAAACTTCTTGCCTACAAGTGACTTTTAGGTTATAAAATGTATGGAAATGACAGGTGTCACCCGCACTTTGTTATAATGAAAATACTGTAGTGTAATAGAGTTTCTATTACAAACTTACGATATTTAGACAGTGTTAGTTTCTATTACATATAATAGAAACTATTACATGCGGACCTCTGCGGTCTTTGTGCAGGTAGTACCTACATCACACCCTCGACCAGGCCTCTATTTCACCAACTTGACAATTGTCACCTAATGACAGTGACAATTCGGTTTACATTGCCGGGCCGATAAGTATCTATGCTATCCAATGAACATCTTTACGTGACGACTCAGAAGTGTACTTGGAATTGTCATTGTCAGATGACAATTGTCAAGTTGGTGAAATAGGGGCCAGGCGACTTCCTGATTTGTCAGTGCGGAGGCTGTACGATATTAGAAAACTGTCAGCTGTCAATGTCAACTGTCAGATGTCAATGTCAGGTGTCAACTATCAGTAGACTCTAGTTGCTTGAGCGCTCATTTTCGCACACACACTTTTAAGGAATGATTTTCAAGTGCCCTTTTAATATTATGTTTTTCTTTTATCTGTAAACGGTACGTCTCTAATACTACATTCTTCATCCCACGAGGTTTCTCCTAACCAAATAAATTGAAGAAAAATACAGTTGAATAAATATTCTAGACATAATGTGGGTAAGATTAATGTTTTGTGTCCAAAATAATTTGCAAAAAGTTTGCAAACTGTCCAAATAAATTTTTCAACTCCATTTCTTTTGTCGCATCTAATTACGTCGTGTCAGAATATTGTGTAAAAAAATTATACTATAATACACTGACGAAAATTTTATTTGTAGGATGTTTTATGGTCAGGATTCATTCATAAATAAAAATCATTAAACAAATCATTCAAAGGCTCTAACACGCGAGAGTTTGCAATTAACCATCCCTAACGGAGGCTCAGCGCGTACTTTTCGTAAATATTGATGTTTATTCTAAACGTGTAGTAATATAAGGAAGACGATACGATGTTCCATCATGAAGTTCCAGTTCATATCTTCCGGCTCCATCATCAGATCAGTTGGACAGTATCATATTATTGTATTGTCGTCAGAACTACATACAGCTGCCAATTTTCATGACGCTACGATTCTTGGAAGATGGTTAAATTAGTTGCCTTAGATTTCATTACATAGTTAGTTACATACCTACAGGTCGACCTATCAGACCTTGAAACCTAATCGTGGTCAAAGTTCATTGCAAGACTTTTCTAACAAATCCAAATACAGCTATGATACGATGTTCCATCATGAAGTTCCAGTTCATATCTTCCGGCTCCATCATCAGATCAGTTCGACAGTACCATATTATTGTATTGTCATCAGAACCACATACAGCTGCCAATTTTCATGACACTACGATGCTTGGAAGATGGTTAAATTAGTTACCTTAGATTCCATTACATAGTTACATACAGGTCGACCTAATTAATAATAATTATAATAACAAACGAAAAAACAAACAAATAAAGAGAAATAATAATAATAATAAAAGCGTGTTAAAAATTCCGAAAGTCAAATTAATATAATAGTTTACTAAACACGTTTCGGATTAAAGGGACGCGTGGAGATCAAATAAACAAATTGATATGTCTCTTAAACTTTTTTATCACAATATGAACTGTACGTATTATTATAAAATTACCGTCTAATTCAAGAGGTTCCTGTGCAGTGCGCGGCGTAAGCGAAGCAACGTTAAAGGGGTTGGGGCAACGGGTTAGGTCAACCCTTTGGCGTCTTATTAATTTGAATTAACACATTCACTACCAGGAACCTGCCGAGCGAGCGCTTTGCTCGGTCCCCGTCAACATCCTCCTAGCGTTATCCCAGTACAGTTGCATCCTGAAGGATGCCTGGGGTCCGCTACCTAATCCCAAGATTTGGCGTAGGCACTAGTTTTTACGGAAGCGACTGCCATCTGACCTTCCAACCCCGAAGGAAAACTAGACCTTATTGGGATTAGGCTTTGTCAAATGAGTGGGCAACTTGACTGTTAGAAGTTCTCAAACCACCCGAAGGCCTCCAACTTGGCTTAACAACTGCTGCCATAGACAGCAACCGGGATCAACGGCTTAACGTGTCTTCCAAAGCACGGGAGCGCTAAGTTAGTAACCACTCAAAGCGGTCAACCATCCAAGTCCTGACCAAGTCGCTGCCCACGTTGCTTAACCTTATAGATACCGCAAGCGTACCCGGCGCCGCTGGGCCACGTATGCAGAGGAAATTGCGTAGCGCTACAAAATATTTGTCAGCGAAAGTGTTAACGGTAGGTCTAAATCCCATTCGGCTACCCGTTGGTTTATACGAGGTATGCACTAAGGCGACTTCCTGATTTGTCGGTGCGGAGGCAGTACGATATGAGACAAGTGTCAAATCGTCAGCTGTCAGTCGACTCTGTACCATTTTTTACTGCACCCCTACATTTAAATGAGTGCTTCCTGACTGGCGCGGGACGATGCGAAGGCGGTACTGCTCCGCTTCTGCGCATGATATTACTACTGCGCAAACGTAATACTGACAGTATTATGTCAAGTGAGAATCTTTGCGAAGTCGGTAAGTTTACGTCAAAGAAGAAAATGTCACATATCGACCGCCCACGAAGTCAGGAAGTCGCCTTAGGAGTTTTATAATTGTATTGTAGAAAAAACTCTCCGGGCATACTTAGTAATGTAACGATACTAATGATCTACATCAGTATACCAAACAGCTGTTTGTACAGTCAGCGTCACATAACTACCCATGTTAAGAGTTCATAAAATGGAATAGAAGCGTTTGAAATATTCATATTCGTAGTTACTTTTGATGCTAACTGTACTATCGATAATACAGTTAACTGACCATTTGCGAACCTTACTGCAACGAAATAATGTCTACAGATGGTCAGCTTGTGTCGATACGATTGTACGCTCCAGGCGAACAATAAATCATTACATACGAGTACGTTCAGCGGTCTATTATATCAGTTCCGCCTTGCAATCGGAAGTGTCAGAACTAACTAACACACTTCACCATTGATGGGGTATGAAGGATGTTGATTAACCACATCCAAATCAAACTCACTTGCATCTAGATTTATACAATTCTTTCTTATCGCAGCGGCAGCATCTTTTCCAGACTGTTAGTTTTTCTTCTTTTTCTTCGAACGAATTTGGATAAAATTTGACGGAGATAGTTTCGCCATTTTTCTCCTATCGCGGCTAGAAGGGCTGTAATTAAACTATTAATAAAAGTATCTGGAAAGCCTTCGACAAGACCTTACTATTTAACTAACAAAATACCGGTTCCGTGGGCGGATATGGGTCGGCGTTATGCAGGAAGTGCGCCAGTTCGCCGTGAAAGCTTCATGCCGGTTGCGCGTGCGCCACTGTTTCTATTTCATAGCGTTTGATTAGATCTACTGATAGATTAATGTTAGGGTTTCTTATCAGTTTAATAACGCTCATCTATTTAGTCCATTTACTGTATGAATTAACACGTATCGTGTATTTTCCGTTATTAGTCAATCAGGGGAAATAATTCGTGTATTGAAAATTGGTACAGTTATATTGCGGTATTCAGGTGAACATAATAAAAGTCATCCAGCGTATTTACTTAAATTTATTTGAACTGTCCGATTTGTATCAAATTAGGCCGTTCAAAAAGTGACTTTAACTATCCAAGCGTGAAGATTCAAAGTCCAATGACAAGTTTTATAAAATGTCGGACATTTTAAATAATTTCTTCTATAGTTTGTGCTGAGGGAGAGGGGGGTCCAAAGATACTTTTTTTATTTTTCGTATAAAGATGGCCCATAACAAATAATGTTCTGAGACATAAATATTCTATAAAATTTTCTACAAAAGTATTATAGGTACACAATTTTTTGCTAGGATCAATATTTAAAGAGATTTTAAAAGAAAGTTATTGTAAGTGGCTTCTCATTCCATTTTAGAATAATTTTACAAACAAAAAATACAGCAACTCAACGACCTGTAAATGATACCCCACTCGATGGGGTAGGTTAATTTTTTTTTTTCGCGCGCAACTGTGCGGTTTGCGAGACAGGGCTATGCATATTTATATAGGGGTGTCCCGCCTGCACACCGCACCGCCCTCCGGGAACCGCATCAGTGTGACCGCCTTAGAGGCCTTTGGGCTGCTCAAAGAGTATAATAGGGCGGCTTGAAAACTTCTAATATTCAAGTTGCCCACTCACTTGACAATCCTAATCCCAATAAGTTTTAGTTCCCCTCGGGTTGAAAGCTCAGATGGCAGTCGCGTCCGTAAACACTAGTGCCAACACCAAATCTTGGATTAGGTAGCGGACCCCAGGCATCCTTCAGGCTAGGATGCTAATGATTGAAGCGAGAGAAGTATGGTAGGACCGTAGTATTTGGCAGTCTCTGGCTACCCCAATGGGATAGATACCTACAGTAGGTATGCAATTTCATATTTTATGTTCCCATAGGTCTTGATAGTTAGCTATAAGCGTTACGGCCGTGTATTATGTTTGATATGTAAATCTACTGATATTATTGACAGAGTGAATCGAAGGTCTCTGCTTTAGCTTCGACAAAAATGCTTTACTTCAATAATTATATACCTAGAACTTTTTTGTACAGGGTGTTTTGGGAAATTTTAAAAAAAAGTTGCGTGGTCTACAGCCCACATAATCACTAGTTAATTGGGTAGGTAATCATTACGTATCTGAATCATCGAAAGCTGTTGATTGGTTTTTACATGGAAACCGCGTTCTGACTCATTAACATGTCTAGACTTGTTTATAGGTCAACTTTTTAGCGAAGATCTAGATTTTTAATTTATTGATAATTAATTAGTAATATAAATAATTTATAAGTATTCACATCAGAAACATTTATATAAGGATGTTGATCGTTCTAGAAAAAGTTTGCCCCACATGCTAAAATCGTATTGCTGGTTAACAAGGTAATAAACCTCATACTTATTGGAGTTTTAAAAACTTGCATGCGATTATTCCACGTACATCGGGTTTTTATGACTAAACGGTTCATCGGAAAGATCCCGATGCTAGATGAGGTAAAATTTTTTGACATCTGGATTATGATCAGACTTTACAGTGGATATAGAATCCAAATTGAGAGAATCTACCCTTTTCTATTTCACACAGTCAATGCTGCTCAACTGAGTGAGATACATACCTATACTGTAGCTCTAGTATAAGTTTTTTCGAAACATTAACTAATTCGAACGCGTTTACGTTTTGTCTCAAAATGTATGAAAGTGGTATGAAAACTTGAACAGCGCCTCTGGTGGTCACTAGTGGAAACTAAAACAGCGAGTATAACATTTGTTGCTAACCGATGAACGCGCGTATTTCAAACTCGGTGAGAGCGTTTTCATACATTTTGAGACAAAACGCAAACGCGTTCGAATTAGTTAATGTTTCGAAAAAAACTTATACTTGAGCTACTGACAGTGCTACTCATCTCAGACATCATCATAATTATGCGACAACCCTGAAGAAGTAGGTGGACATAGGTTGCGGTGGCATCTTTCCACAAGTGTTATGCTATGTGGATCAATAATAATGATTGGTGCATAAGCATATCAACGCATCCGTACGCAACGTAGCATAACATCTCTGTTGAAAAGGCACCCTTACCATCAGGCGGGCTGTGTGGTAGTTTGCTACGCTAGCGACCTGCGAACATTTTCTGGTGTGGCTATGTAAGCCTATACGGGAACGGCATTGTCTCCCGCAGAGGTGAAAGCAGAACTGGGGACCAGTGGCCAGCGAAGTGCTTATAGTGGTATGTCTCCTGCTTCTTCGGTCTTCAAGAAGGTCGAACCAGGCCCTGTCGTGGTTGTCGCGCCCCTCTAGGATAGTCCTTCACCACTTAAGTCTATCTTCCGCAATCTGCTCCCAGCAACGGTGATTGATGCAGAATGCTGTCGTGTCCCGCTTGGCGCAGTCCTTGAACCTTATCAAAGGTCTGCCGATACCCCTCTTTGCATTTGCTACAGTGCCAAGCAGACTCGGAGCATTTAATTAACGATCCATATTTAAGTAGAAACATAAACGAAACTGGTTTCTTAATGCATTTTCAAATGTCATATAATTTTAGTATTCCAAATTTTTATACGGATCACAATCGATTTATCGAGTGGGAAAAGGTACCAGCCACACTTTCATATTCACTAATATTATGTGAGTCATAGATAGATGAAAAAACAAGTTGTTGAAATGCAATTAAAATTAATAAACTAATTAAAGAACTCAATCGCCTTTCACAAAACTAATCATTCAATACCAGTAGCACAAGTTCCTAAAATAAAATAATATCAGTAGTAAGTTCTAAACTATTATAATTTGACTTTTCTGTGTTTTAAAGTCAACTTTAACTACGAATGATTAAGGTTGTAAATGCTGTGTGAGTAAGTGAACCGATTTTGACGAGTTCATTATTCGTATTGATGAGTTATTAAAGCAAGGCAGTCATTAAATATGAGTAGTTTGGGTGTAGCACAGTGGAGACAATCAAAAGATAGTTTAGACTGGAAATGAAAGTCCAATATAAGAGAAACGTAATGGACCGTTTACTAGCGTGTGTACTTACTGTACATAATACGAGTATATATATTTTTTAAACGACGCAACTTTTATGTGTAAAACTATTTGGCACTTATATTAAAATAGAAAACAAAGTTACCTACATTTTGCTTTCTTGTTTTATTTTTTGCCTGTCGTCTACCGAAAAAGAACAACCTAATACCTACATAACAATAACATGTTTGTGGACGGTAAAAATTACCTATTGGGGTTGGTAGATGACAAATTAAAAGCGTAATTTGTTTTTCCAAGCCTATAAGGTGTCCCACTGCTGGGCAAAGGCCTCCCCCCTTGACTTCCACTCTAAATAATTAACGATACATTTATTCTGGGGATGCATTCTGTGAGATCCAATCGAATACGTATTAAGTTTCAATTTAACCTGCTGCTAAAAACATAAACCCACATATTGTGCACTCAAATACGTATGCAATGCGAAGGCGTGCAACTAATTGCTTCCTTTGTCCAATCTCAATTCGTCAGTTAGCGCATTTGAAAATATTTTATTTTTTATTTTTTATTTTATTTATTTTGAAAATAGGCATTTGAAAATAGGCCAATTTTTCCTGGTATAGTTCGTACAAAACTGTAAGGCCAAGTGCTGTCAAATAAACGCAACCAAAAATCTATCTTACAGTCAGAGCTCTAAGTCGAGTTTCGCTTGCGTTCGTTTGGCAGAATTTGGCCTTAGAGTTGTGTACGAACTATACGTATGGCTTTATGCCTGTAGTCTAAACAGAAAACAACATAATAAATTCTCGTGACTTACAGATAAAATAATACTAAAATTTATTCCAAGTTACATGAAAGTTAAAATTATTGTTAGTTTGAACAAGCTGGGTACCATTTAGGTAACATTAGGTAAGTTATTAAACTTCAAAACATAATTTTATATAGGTATTTTATAATAAGGAAATAAGTGCAACAAATCGTGGTCTTGCTCTTGCGGTGACATTTGCAGGAGAAAGGAACTTGCGTACAGATTTTATACGTAAACTGCAGAAACTGTAAAGCAATCTTGATCCTTTAAAAGATAGTATGAAATAATTATTCAATTATGTTCTTTTTAGAGTTCCGTAGCAAAAAGGTAACAAAGAAACTAATAAAATAGGTTATGAAATGAACTACTAATGATGCCTATTTGAAGTTTTAAATAAGGCTAAATCAAGTGTATAGAAAACGAAAAAAAAAAGAGTTTTTTCTACAAAACTGCCGATATGTGGGGTCAAAAATGTTAAGTCTTGTAATTAGGTTAAGTGGGGATATGAAAAGGCATGAGTAGTCTGTTTTTTATTGTGATTTTTTTTAAGGTAACTCTCGATTAAATGCAATTTCCTCTTTTATTTATCTCGGAAAATTTTCCAGCAAAAATATTTAAACGAATAAACATATTGATTAATCGTATACCTACTAATTTAATTAACTCCAAATTACATCATCATCAAATAAATAATAATAATTTATTAGTTAATAATATTTAATATTATATTGATGTAAATATTACAGGAAAATATAACTAGGATCTACGAGCACATAGTATATACCTATATGTAATGTTAAAAAGACCGTCTATGCTGGAGTCAGAATCATACTTAACCAGTTTATTTGTTTTTACAGAGGACGAACTTCTTGCACCTTAACTATCTCCTTACGCAAAACCACAATATTTTGAATCTGTAGCTCTGTTTGTATGCAACAAAAAAATACTAAACTTAATACATACATGCGCAATAGATAAAGTAATTACAGCAAACGTAATTTCGAAAAAAAAACTTACGCTCCATTACCACCACACAATCAAGACAACAACGGAAGAAAGCAAAATTAAGTGCCAACGACCTTGAAATGCACGGATGTACACTTTCATTTTTAAACCAATCAAAATTCATGTCAAAGTATCAAGACAGTTAGGTCCGCGGCGCATACGCAGCTCGCATAGTTACGTACTTTCGGCTGTATTTAGTCCACGACTGTCTCTCGCACAGGGCGGACGAAAAGACGGACGACTTGACATTTTATATAAATTATTGACAATAGTTTATATTGTGTGAAGTGAGTGAAGTGTGTGGTACTGTGAGTGAACATATTTTTTTTGTGTGTGCATTAAACACGGAGAATATGGTGAGTATATTTTTTGGAGAAAGTAAAGTATATATAAATAATTATCAAGGTGAACTTGGTTGACTGCAAGTTTCCTTTTAAATTTAAAAGCACAACTAAGAATTTTGGTCAAATTGAAAAAAAAGGCGACATAGGTACTACGGCGATAGAATCTTTGCGTGCGTAAATAGAAATTTAAAGGAAAGTTTGAATGACTCAATACTATGAATATGCATAAGTAAAAGTTTTGAACTACATTAGCGATCAACATTAAAAAAAAAATTTTTTTGGCATTTTTTGCAGGTAAAACTATTTTTTGTATGAAACTGAAATAATGTCTGTTTTTTGTTTTTGTGTATATTTTATGACGCGTGTATATGTTTTTTTTAATTGTATTGTCTGGCTTAGCGCCGTTCTAAATTGGAAACCGGCGTCGCACGCGCACAGCACAATAGGTAAAAACACACAGTTTCACTGGGAGAAAGTGGCGAACAATCGCGTAGAAATCGCCCGCTCGCTACGACGTTCGTTATTCCTGAAGAAACTGGCGGTAATATGTGTGCTAATCGAAATGATGATAAAAATATAAAAATGATGTTATTTTTTTTTATTTACAAATTTTATAAATGGCCATTTTAACAAAAAATCGTAAAAAAATTTTTTTTTATGAATTTTCTTTTGTTACAATATGATTCGCACCCATGCCTTTTTATATACGAGTGTATGTAAAACAACAATTTTAATTACAATTAATTTAGTTGTTGAAAATGACCCAGTCCACAAAATGAAGTTATTAAATCAGATATTTACATTTCAGATGTAAATTTGATTTCAATTTGTTTCGTTGCATTCGATCACTAAAGGGCGCACCAAACTAAAACTTACTCGTATCATTCATAAATTATACATACATTCATATTTATTCATTCGTCAATTGATCATATCCAATTACGTCATATCAAAATTAACATAAAATATCTGCCAAAATCGCATTAGATGGTAAATTGGTGATAATTAATTCTCATAAATCTTATAAAATAACTCTCTCACAGAACGTCGGCTTGAGATTTTTTTTTACTTATATTCAAATATTCGACCACTTGGTGTAGTACTCATGTCACTTGGAAGGGTATTATAGACCTTACGACCCATGACATGGCTGAGTTTCCCAGATTTCGCAAGTATAAGGCAGTTTCATAGTTTAAATGCAAAAGAGCACTGTGAGATAACGTAGACACGTTTTCTACGATGACTACGGCTACGAAGTTACGAGTGTGAAGATTCTATTAGACTTCAACGCGCGCATACTTATCACTTATCAATCTGACAGTGAAGTGAAGTTTAAGGATATTTTTAGGTTTTACATCATAATATATGAAAGGATCATTTATTTACATATTTACAAATATATATAAAAACTTATATCACTTATCAATCTGATATTTTGCTGAGTTCAATTCAAAATATTTATGGTCCATTACGATTCAAAACTTAACCAGTAACTTGAAGATGTAAAGAGATACGTGCTCAATAATATTATAAGGGTCGGAGATTTACAAGATCTTCACAGTCAAAACAAAGGAAATAAAGCTTTGGAGGCTTAAAAGAGTTTTCGAACATCAAATTAAACTATCTAATAATACTAACTAACTTTTTTCATATTTTCAATTAGACGTTTTACGTCAGGACAGGAAACTGTTCAGTTGACATTCTTATAAGATTTCAATAACTAGGCTCAACAGTCTTGTTATTGTCTTAATGTTTATGAAGAGTATTTTGGGAATGAGATGACAATTAGAATCATTACAACTAAGCATACATATTTATAAACTTTTCGATTCTCACAACATAATAATATAATGATAAAAAAACGTTCATGCCGGATCCACACATTGGCCATGATGGATCAACGTAACATGAACAGGACGCAGTTATGAGCTAAAGGGAGAAAGGGATATTTTCATCACATTGCACTTAGTGGTAGCCGTACAGGCCCAATTTCAAAGAAAAACCGCAAATCGATGTACAGTTTAGCCATTTGGCACACGCATACTAGAGGTCAAAACAAAATTTTTGACCCGCAGTTCCTAAAAAAAATTCCCTTAGGGGGGGGAGAGCCGAGACATTCTTTTTTTTGTATGAAAAAAACATTTTTTTTTTTTCAGAAACCTAAATTGTGTAATATCATATGAAAGAGCTTTTTGAGGCGATTCTGAAAATATACCACATCATTACATTTCAGCTATTTATTTTTAATTAAATCAAAAATAATTTTCGAAACATACCAAGTTTGAGGTCCTCCAGACACGATACGGCTGATTTTTATTTTGTACAATATACCACAAATGATACTTAATATCCTCATATCTAACCTCAAGAAAGCAATTTCGAAATGATTTCCGGTAAGTATTTTTTTTAATTTTTGAATATTACTAAGTGACACGGTTCTACTTTAATACCAATTTTACGTGAATTATGGAACTTTAGTGCAGATATGTTACATATTAATCATAAAATGATACGTAGTATCCATATATCCAACGGGAAATACCTCTTTAACCCTTTACCCCCCCACCACCCACCCACCACCTACCCACTATACCAACTGATGACAAGGTGCAGTTAAAGGGTTAAAGAGGTATTTTCCGTTGGATATATGGATACTACGTATCATTTTATGATTAATATGTAACGTATCTGCACTAAAGTTCCATAATTCACGTAAAATTGGTATTAAAGTAGAACCGTGTCACTCAGTAATATTCAAAAATTTTAAAAAAATACTTACCGAAAATCATTTCGAAATTGCTTTTTTGAGGTTAGATATGAGGATATTAAGTATCATTTGTGGTATATTGTACAAAATAAAAATCAGCCGTATCGTGTCTGGGGGACCTCAAACTTGGTATGTTTCGAAAATTATTTTCGATTTAATTTAAAAAAAATAGCTAAAATGTAATGATGTGGTATATTTTCCAATCGCCTCAAAAAGCTCTTTCATATGATACAACACACGATAGGTTTCTGAAAAAAAATAAATGTTTTTTTCATACAAAAAAAATAATGTCTCGGCTCTCCCCCCCTAAGGGAAATTTTTTTAGGAACTGCGGGTCAAAAATTTTGTTTTGACCTCTAGTATGCGTGTGCCAAACGGCTAAACTGTACATCGATTTGCGGTTTTTTTAATCGTACGGCTACCACTAACTGCATAACTGCTTCGTGTAGACACTCATGAATACTATGTCGAGATTTAAATGGAAAAAGGATAATACTCATAAAAAGACATTAAATAGAAATAGATTAGGTCATAATGGCCCTTTGTGTGGTATGGCATCAGAAATAAGGGAATAAGGAATTATTAAATAATAATTTTAAACAATGTATGTAACTTTTTGGTTTTTCTGCTTTTAAACATACACATTTTAACCTATAACACACGTAATTAATTTTTATTTTATTTTCTGTATCGAGGATCACTACTGCTATTTTATATACATTTACTGTTTATTTGGGGATTATTTAATTAGGTAAGTACAAATCTATTTTCAGTATTCTATACATATTATAAGAAGAGGTAACATTTTTTTATATGTTCGGGGCGGCGTAATTTCTGGAACTAATTATACTATAGGTACGTTTTGAATCTAATACCGATCCCCCAAATCTGTCCCCTGTGGCAAGCTGTGGCTACATTCCCCCGCTGGATGGCTATGCCTATCCTTTGGCATCTCTGCGTTAGCCTCCGTCAGTCTTTACATTTAATTTAGTTAGTTATACTGGGCATTTTCCGCAAGTCGACATCTGACGTGCCTATTTTGCGTGAAAAAGGGGTCGCGCTACTCTTACCACCCTAGTTCCTGTATGAAACCTATATCTATATATTTTATATCTTTATATTGTTTACTGCTTCCTGCAGTGTGTTCGGATTTCCTATATGCTTCTTCCTGTATACTTCTACCTGTTTACAGTCGAGTAGAATGTGTCGAACAGTCTCTTCTGCCTTCATGCATTGCCGTGCCGTGCTTTGGAAGGCACGTTAAGCCGTTGATCCCGGCTGCTGTCTATGGCAGCAGTCGTTAAGCCAAGTTGGAAGCCTTCGGGCGGCTTGAAAACTTCTAATAGTCAAGTTGCCCACTCACTTGACAAAGGGGGGTCGAAGTTGCACCACGTGTAGACGTGACCCCTGGATGGTTCTAAAAGTGTAACAAAAACTGGCAACCGTACTGTCTTCTCGAAGATCTCACGGTTCGAAATAAATGCCATACGATAAATAAATAAATAATGCATGCTCTGCACATGGGACTGTCGGTGATTCCCAAGTCGTAGAGATATTTGTTTAGTGTGTGGTGTCCTGTTATTATGCCTGCTAATTTACGTAGTTGGTTTCTGTGTGTTTTCAATAATGTGGTTGTGAGCTTGTGACTTTGTTCTATTAGTATTTCTTTTGTCTTTACATTTATTTACAAATATAATATTAACCCAATCTACAACATTCACAGCACCTCAATAACCCCCCTTTTTTTGTTTAATCTTATTTTAAGGAGCTTTGTCGTTAACCGAGAATGTCGCTCCATACGTCCGCAGTTATGAATACGACTACCTCAGACACAGTTTGTAGAACCTATACAACAGATTTGCTTCAGCAGATTCAGGATCTTGCACAATCCAGTGCCAGTGTGGTATGAGTAGGTGGCGCGCAGAGACTCCCCTCTTACACATTCCATAAAAACCCTCCTTTTGTAAAATTAGTTAATAAAAACCTGCCTACCCTCTTTAAAATTACCGCCGTAACCGCCATAACAAAGCAAACCTGATAAACTCTTCCAATCTCCGACAACTTCAAGTTTTCCATGAATATAAACAGAGGAGTTACCTACTCACTCATGGAAGAAAAGAATAAGCGCCATGAATTTTATGTCAAATATGTGTACACAATTATCGCCTTATCATAAAGCCATAAGGTCCAAAACAGTTTACATATATTTGACGCCGCCCGTACGAAGTTATGATATTTTATATTAGGGAGGTCAAGTCATCCAAACTTGGAGGTCAGTTATTGCGAGTTCGGACATCTGCCAGATGGACTTTCCAACTATGGTAATTACGACTTTGCTGGAAAATAAATTAGAGGCTCCTCGAGTTATACTTCGTCAATAAGATGTATAGGAAGTTTTGACGAATAAATCCCTACAGTCTGTTCATCCTTAATTACGTGTCCTATCATGTCAACAATATTTTTGAAGACCCACACCACATTACCACACTTTTTATAGGATTTTTTTTGTTTAATGTAAACATGGCGTCTTTGTTTAAGAACAGGGCTGCGACCGCGAAAGCACTATCGTATTTTTTCTCTCTGTCGCTCAAATGATTGCATATGTTTGTGAAAAGCACTATACATGCCTGGCCGTGAAAAGGGCTTGCCGACTTCCTATCACTATCCGGCCTCCTTACAGGCGGTCGTCTATACCTACTCACCCGGCAAGCACTTCTTTCCCGGCGTCTGCAGTAATGTACTATCATTGCATACCTCAATAAAAATACAAGTACAGGGTCCTGAAATATCGAGAAAGGAAAGTAAATAAGCGTTCCTTGGCATAAGCCGGGATAATTCTATGTAAAAGAAGATTTTAATGTATTTTCATCACACTTGCTCGTAAAGTGTGTTATTGCACGCTTGCGTATAAAGCAGTTATAGCCGATTTACCTCCCGCGGGAGTTATGGAATTTTATAACTCCCGTCCCGTGGGAGTTATGAGTTTGTGTGTGATCTGATTGGTTTAAAAAATCTAGTTGGCCGCGCGCCGCAAGAATACTACTCTGTGATTGGTTGAAAAAAATCTAGTTGGCCGCGCGCCGCAACAATATAATATTGCTCTGTGATTGGTTGCGCGTTGCGCTCCTCTCGCAGTGATACTGGAGGCGAAGTTGTCAAGTTCGCCAATTTTTGATTGGTGTGGTTGTATGAAACAGTGATTTTTCTGCCTTTTGTAGTTATTTATTTCCTCGCAAATGTGATGAAAAACATCGTGTGTATCACGGGAGGTAAGGGTTATTACAAACTCAAGTCAATAAACTTTCGTTAGTAATAACCTGCTTACCGCCCTAAATGCACAATGTACTATTCTAGAACATTTTGTAAACAGTAAATCGTTTTTACACCGTAACAACAACATAACTGTATTGGAAATTATTCCCGTTCCATCTTTTCACATTGCGTAATGATACTTCGACCTTTACTGACCGACAATCGACATGCATTTAACCAGAGATACCGGTCTCCCGTTAACGGGTACAAACAGTAACACATACAAGTAAGTGACCATTAGTAGATCTTATGTCGTTGCAATAAGATCCAGGAATAATCAGTTAACTGACGATGGTACAACCCAGAATCCATTGCCTTAGGGCGCATCATAACGGTACCTCAGCTGGGATGGTATTGCTTGACAAACTCTACGAAGGACCAGTATAATTTTGATCTTCGTTCGCTCATAGTTGTTAATAATCTAGGTGTCAAGACATACTGGGACTTGGCAGGTGGTGAATGTGGTTGGCAATAGTTTGATCAAACATTGGTGCATCTTTGTGATTGAATGCATTCCAAAGCCAATTTAAATGCAATCGTTTTTTTTTCTTCATTTGTTAGAGACGTGGCACGCTTTGTAAAATAACGGTTTCATTTTGATGTAGCCTTTGAGGCTTTTATAAGATTCCTCCTAGTTTTAGAACTGACGTAGGAAGGAGACTTCCTAATTGCATAAGTACGATATAATGTCATTCATACATTTATGCCTTTGACTGTACATTATAATAAATAAAGAGGTTGAATTCGATTGTATTGTTTCAACAATACAGCGGGTTGTAACTATCGTCTTTACTCGTAACAATGTAATAATATTGTTTGATATAAACCAAAATAACGCTGTTGAAATGAGCTCAGATAATATTCCGCCAAATATTGAAATTGGTACGAATTGTAGGTTGGTTATTATGTTTCACACCCCGGAGGCCGATTTTTGAGTGTCGAACGCACGACTTTTCACTCGAGATCTGTCAAAATACTATGATGTTTTGACAGATGTCGAGTGAGAAGTCGAGCGTTCGACACTCAAATAATTGGGCCCCTTATTGCACTTTAATCTATTTCGAAACATTATTAATGATGTAGAATGCAACAGGCAAAGGCAACATTAAGCTGTGTTAGTGTAAATTAGTTAATTAAAACACATTAATGTTATATTTTAGCGAATGCAACTAAATTAACCTCCCGGAAAAAAAATGTTAAGGTGATTTTGTGTTTTTTTTTAGTTACCTACGTTAGACGACTTCCTTATTTGTCGGTGCGGAGGCAGTACGATATGAGAAAAGTGTCAAATATCAGTGTCGGCTGTCAGTCGACGCGATACCATTTTTTACTACGCCCCTACATATAAATGAGTGCTTCCTGACTGGCGCGGGATGCGTGGTAGCGGGACGATGCGAAGGCGGTACTGCTTCGCTTCTGCGCATGATATTACTACTGCGAAAACGTAATACTGATAGTATTATGTCAAGTGAGAATCTTTGCGACGTCAGTAAGTTTACGTCAAAGAAGAAAATGTCACATATCGATTCCGCCCCGCCAAGTCAGGAAGTCGCCTTAGGTAAAGTCGGAATATTGTTAAGTCACTAAAAATAATGCTACTGTTACGATGACACTGTTGCGATGCTCAGTTTATTGACTTACTCTAACACGAACATGTTCATGTACTTATATGTATAGTAATTCAATGCCGGGCCCTTTAAAGCGACAGGAATGGGCGGTGGGAGAGTAGCCAGGGGTTTTCCCAGTTTCCATGGGAAACCTCCGACACGACCACGCATGTGATTCGAACACTGAAATACTTTTTTCTACTCCTGTACTTTTATCTGTCATTTACATAGTCACGAACAGTAAAATAAAGACTTACTTACGAAATAAGTCTGCAGAAAAGTTTATAATCTCTATTCCTTGAAACGATACGCCTGTGCGTGTGCGTATCGTTTCGGACAGTTTCAGGGAATAGAGATCGCCAAAACGATACGCCTAGGTGTCACAGACTACTACAGATGTTTAAGTAATAGTCATTCTTTGGTGCGTTCAAGCAAAACTTTTAATATGAATGTCACTGTTGCCAACTTAACGCAACTTCGCCATATTTTTTGGCTCCTTTTTTTATACAACTGTTGCATAAAATACTATAAAACACTGCGTTCCAGTTAGTTTTTTTTAAGCAGAACTACGGGAAAACATCCATATACTGGGAATGTCCATTTGATTTTTTTTAGGTTAGGTTCTTTTTAGGTATAATTCAATGGTAGATGCGAGGGTGGTTTCGAGGGGGAAAGACGTTTTTAAGCAGAACTACAGGAAAACATCCAGATACCGGGAATGTCCATTTGATTTTTTTAGGTTAGGTTTTTTTTTAGGTATAATTCAATGGTAGATGCGAGGGTGGGTTCGAGGGGGAAAGACGTGCTCGTATGAACTATCTGTCGATATCTGATTTTTTTTACATGATATTGCATGCACCTAGTAATGGGCCAAAGCAGTTAATGAATGGATCCCACAGGATGGTAAAGGAAGACCGAAAAGGAGATGGCGGAACGACCATGATGTGCTTAATAGGACTGGCGGGAACTGGCACACGACCGAGACGACTGGAGGGAACGAGAGGAAGCCGGAGCCGAGCACTGTGACACAATGCAGACTATTTAAAAAATGCATTGTTGATAAAATTCATAGCTAGATAGATTAATTGACACGTCGCTATATCTGTTGCAACCGGTGTGCAACAGAGCGAAGCAGTGAAACGGACCGAACTAGCGGCTCGTTGCGCAGTGGGTGTGGACTTTCTATAGTAATGTGGGGTGTGGGTTCAACCGCATAGAACTGAGGAATAAGCCAACAAAGGCATCTAGTTTTTGTGTAAGTAGTAAAAGAGTTGGCTAGCACATTGATGCTGCAACGCGAGGGAGAATATCTACAATCCTTTTTCGCAAAAACAGGGAGATAAGCTACTCACAAATCTCACAATTAACAGGGCAACCCGAGCGAGAACTACTCTCTTCTTTGTAATGTGCAAAGTGATAGCAGTTGATGATTGACGGGGGAAACTTGGTAGCAAGTGTAGAGCAACGTGCTTTTGCATTATCAAGTTTGTACTGTCACGATTCGTAACTTCTGTCGTATTTCCTCAATGCTGAGCTGAGAGGATGATCTAGGCAAACTATATCGGGCTACTTTGTTCCGTCTTCGGTAGAATTAATGGCATCACAGACTGTGGTGTCCAGCCATGGTGGAACAGATATGATTCTCCTGATCAACTTACCTATTGGGCTTCTGCCTTGCGATTGTTTTCCATCTACTTCTCCAGTTTGCCACTTCTCTATGTCATGTGACCAAAGTAGGTATTCGAAGCTTAATTTGATCTCATTTCTCTTTCCTTTAGGACACAGTTTGCAATCCTTATCATCCATTCTCAGTTTTCCAGGTTATATAACCTTTTCTTTCTAGCAACGTTGCTAAAGTACCTATTTGCTTTATTTCGTCGCATTTCTATTTCCTCTAAAACAAAGATTGAAATAACCTTATCATCGATTCTGTCTTGCAGGTTATCAGTTATATTTCTAGCAATGTGACCAAAATATTCGCTTAGTTATGTCATATTTCTCTTTCTTCTAGGACAAAGATTGCAATAATATCCTTATCATCCATTCTTAGCCAAGTTATCGTAGTCGTGTCGTGAGCTTGCTTAAGCGCCCGGCGCAACTCGTTACGCCGTCGTTACGTAACCCTGTCGAAATGTTTACAATACGCCGCGACTAGGCAGCGATATTTGTAAAAACGGGTCACAGATGTAAATCGCCGTGGTTGGCACTACAGAAGAACCAATACCATGTCATTAGAGCAGGAAGATACGGTACATACTTGGACAACGCTAACGTAAGAGACAGTGCATGACTCGCGAGGTAAATTTATTAATACTTAACTACCTAAATTTAAAGATATGTATACAATTGTGAAAGTGTGTCTGCCTGTCTGTCTGTTACCTCTTCACGATAAAACCGCAGAACCGTTTTAAATTAAATTTGAAGCTTGAATGGAAGAGCGATAACTCGGGCTGAAAGGTCAGATGGCAGTCGCTTTCATAAAAACTAGTGCCTACGCCAAATGTTGGGAGTAGGTAGCGGATCCCGGGCATCCTTCAGGATGCAGCTGTAATTGGATAGTGCTAGGAAGATGATGATGATGGAAGAGCCATAACTAGGTAAGCGCCGGAAATAAAAGAATAGCAATTAAATTATAACGCGTTGAACGAGTTATAGGTACGTGGAAAAAGTTGCGGGCAAAAGCTAGTACATACATAATATACAGGATGTGGCCTGTAATAGGATCAAAAAATTAAAATCCCTAACCCTTTAACTAGTCAGTTACATACAGTTACATATTTAACGTAGAATGTACATTTTTGTGTCAGGAAACATCATGTGTGATCAAATCATTTGATTGGATGCATGGCGGATGAATGTAATAGGATTACCTATCACCAGGCATTTGCCGTTTCATAAATCGAGTCACTCGCGAGTTAGTTACTGCCAACGTTTGTCACGGCGTTATTCAGTGAAATCGAATTATGTGTGGCCTAGCAAAATACAATATATAAATTATTATATACACTAGTCGACTAGCCCCTAACCTCCCTAAAATATAGAACGCGTTGAAGTGAAACCAATTTGTTATAACATCCTTTAGTATGTTTTTTCTCATATCTACCGTAAACATTAAGCATATAATAGCAACATACTCGTACATAGGCAGTTATACGGTGATTATTACTCACAATACCGCGCCGTCATTTTGCTTCAGTATTCATGAATACACGGTGAATACATATTGTGATATGAGTGTATCGCGTGATAATAATCACCGCAGAACTGATGCCATTGATCCACAAGATTCTTTTTAAAACGTTTCTATCCAAAATTTTGGTACAAGTTTTTATAGCCGATTGTCCTTATTTCCGCAGGCATAAACTACAATACAATTACTATTTATTGCACACCTCATAAAAAAGAATCAGTTACATATACAAACAAAACGGTAACAACTACATACTTACTCATTGAGAAGGTTATGTGCCCAAACATATTATAAGTCAATGGCCCAAACACGACGAGTGTATCTTGTGTAGTTTAGGAGTTGCTACGGCCACCTTCTGTACCTTATCCATAATATTGTAATGTCACCAAACTCAATTATTTATTTATGATACCAGCACGTGGCTGAAGAATTATTGCAAATTATGAAGACCATTTTTTTACCCATATGAAGATTTGCTCAAATTATAAACATTACAAACGAATTATTTAAAAAAAATCCAAATCAAAAACCTTTGTAAGACTTGTTTCCCATGACATTTCAATACGTGGTCAGTGGAATCTTAGATGAGATATTAATTAAATGCCACAGAAATTTAAGCTTTAAGGTCATATGAATAAACACTAGTACTTATGATGTGTCATTATTAATCCTATTAGTAATTATTTATCAGACATAGGAATCCGCGGGGCAAAATTGTTTGACAAGTATAGAGAGTTCCTATATCGATAAACTCAACTATCGAAGCCAGTTCTATATACTTCTTGTTCTTGCATCGTGTAAATGGATCTTAAGGCAATTTATCTATTCCCATTCAGTAAACTTTACAATAAAATAAAACGTACTTACAAATGAATTCATTAATTGATTAGGATAGGTACCTAATCAATCAAAATAAGCATAATGTTGGGTTATGGTTAATCTGATGTACGGAAAAAGTATCATAAACGTATGGGACGTTTATGATACTTTTTCCGTACATCAGATAATTTTACCTTCGTCAAAATCATCGTTTACCTACAGCGTGTAAATCAAAAAATCATTTTTGTCAGCTACTTTTTGGCATAAAACATTAGCATAACAGGGGCTATTAGATTACAGGCAATCGATATAACAAAAAGATAGGATTAAAATTTAATTCACATTTTGTTACTCGCAATCGAATTACGCGACCAAATGTAAATGAAAGCACACGCGAATAATGTAAATTTGTTTTAAATTAAATGTTATACCGACGTAGTGACCCCAGAAATATTGCCCGAAAAAGGTAAATTTACATTTTAAAATGAACCTCCATGTTAACTTTTGCTTTAATAAAATGTCATACGTATTTCGGATAATGCATTATTAATCTGTATGCTTTGTGGATCGCACAAACATGTTTTAATGAAGCGGTATTAAAATTCAAATAAATTAATGTAAATTCGACAAGTGAATGACCAATTTAAAATAAAAGGAATTTTAAGCAAATATTCCTCTTGCAGCAGGACTGAATAAGTGTCTGACAAAAAAAAAACGGATTGCACTCCGGGAGTGCCGGCAGAAGTGAAAACCAAACACACACGCACATTCGCGCAAGCGCCCTGCTCCGCCTGAACGAAACAGCAGGCGCAGGCATACATTTTCGACGCGCGGTAGAAAGAGAGGAGGATAAAATCATTTGTTAGTAATTATTGGTATTAAAACAGGTCACGTGTCCGTCTTACGCTTACTATATTAGCTGGGGTCAACTTAGCTGGTCGTAGAGCGTCCTAGGCGTACTTCCGTCCATTATATTGAGACCTCCTTACGAATTTGTCCCGAGTTTAAACATTTTTCCCAATCACAAAAAGTGCTCAGCGCCGCTAAAGAAGTTTTCACTTCAAAAATCATTTTTGGGGCTAGGTTTTTTGCCGACCGGGCCTTTTTTCACTTTCATCAACTACATGTTAAGATGGTTCCAATGAGCCCGGTCACGACGAGTTTATCTTGGGTAGTTTATTGCTATGGCTACCTTCTGTCCCCATTAACTCAGCGGTATCTACTATAAAATTAAATTGTCACCGAATTAACATAGCGTTAGGTATGCCAAATTTCAGCTGAATAGAATAGCGATAAGTGGTTGAAGAAAATGATTACTATTGAAGTCAAGTTACATACTTGCATACTAGCTAACATACGAACAGTGCAAGTTAAATACAAGCTTGTAATTACAGCGCTGCGAACCGTATTTTCGCACCAATTTCGCTTTTTTCACTTATGTCCTTTTTTTCATTTATTATTATTTTTCTTATATTTAGAGTTACGGACCGTGCCAAACATTGATTGTTGCGAGTGAAGAAAAAAAACTAGACAGAAGAAACGCGTTAGTTATGTGTAAGATTTTATTCACTAATGAGAGATTTCTTTAGTATGACCGGCAAAAAAATCAATTTTAATAAAGCCGACTACCACACTAACCAACAAACAATTGCATCCAATCTTATAATGAAATCAGAGCTCTACTGCTCCAACTAGTCCGTTAACATGGATTTCTCATACATCGACGTCAAAATGTCTGTATACCTTTGAACCTTATTCCTTTGACTCAAAAATGAAAATTGAATATTGACGTGGACACATTAACTCGCGTTTGTCACTAACACGGTTTTAGTGCTTCCTTGTATGACGTTAATTGTCGCATATGTCAAAACTGCATTACATAAGTTGATTTGTATCGTGGGGCCTAGAGTGCGCTTTGCGGCGTGACAATGCGATGTGCAGGGTGGTGTGATGGAGTCTTCATAAGTTTTTGAGCGGTAGCTATCGCGCAGTCGAGTCTTTAAACTGTGAGTTATATATTTTTAGTAGTTAGGTGATGATCCGTTTTGATAAAATTTATTTACATGTCAATTTTTGCAAGTTTTCGCGCGACGATGACAGCATATAGAGCTAACATGAACGAGCGAATGAAACACCATATTGACGGGTCACTCACCTTAATGCCTAAGGTGACATAGGCTGGTTTTCCACTAGAGCTATGCTATGCTACGTTGCTATGGATGCATTTGAAATTCACCAATCACATTCCTTTATTCACATAGTATAGCTCTGGTGGAAAAGGGTTCAGCTAAGCTATGTTTTTTATATTGAAAGATGCGAGCTGCGGATGAGTGCTATGGATGCGTGCTATGGATGCGTGCTACGGATGCGCGCTACGGATGCGTGAGCGATACATCGCATAGCTCGAGCTGCGCATCTTTCTCGCACAGCTACCTCGCGGCTGCGCATCTTCATAGCGCATCTATCTCGCACAGCAACATAGCGTAGCTTTAATGGAAACGGTCGCATAGCTCGTAGCGCATCCTCGCAGCATAGCTGCGTAGCATAGCTCTAGTGGAAAACCAGCCTTAATACGTATTTCAATCAAAATTATTTATGGGTTTTTCTTTTTAATCCTTATTATGCTTACTGTTAAACTTAAATAAATGTAATCATAATAAATACCGCTTCACTAATTACCTAGATAACCTCATATATTTCAACATGCTTTTGCAAGACTTAGGCAAACGCCATCCAATCCACATTTCGTTTAAAAGCTAGAAAGCCCATAATAAAGTCTCATATCAAGATATTTATCTTGAGTTATTTGGTGTGTAGGCGCCGTTTCGCAAATCAAAGTGCTTTTCTATGCGATTAAAATTGTAAATACTCACTTATCTCCTTTCATGTTAAGGTCCTTGGGCAATAAACTGTGTATATCATAAAAGAAGGTTACAGCTCAAAAATGTTTCGTTTTAAATTAAGTCTTATTTTTAGGCTATTAGGATTCATAATTAACTTTAAGAATGGTTAAACACTGTATGATTGAGGTTACAAACCACTGCGCAGGGTCTTTGTAATTTTTATGGTGTGAAATATGGAGGTTTAACCGGTTTTTTATTTTGGTGACAATCTTACCTTATCGACTTTATCGTCTGTGGGTAAACGAGTGTGTATAAGTGTATATACTTATATAGGATTGGTCCTTTAACTTAGCAGGATATATAAAAACATATTGACAACATTTCATATTTTTAACTACTTTATTTTATGAACTACTTAGAAGATAGGTAAAAATTTAAGCCACCCGTATTTATGATGTTATGATATATGAACGTGAAAATGAATACCGATATCTGTTCCCCTCATCTTAGTATCTAAAAAAACCGGCCAAGTGCGAGTCTGACTCGCGCACGAAGGGTTTCGTACCATTATCTATAAAAATGGCAAAAAAACCATGTTTGTTGTATGGGAGCCCCCTTATATATTTATTTTATTTTGTGTTTTAGTATTTGTTTTTATAGCGGCAACAGAAATACATCATTTGTGAACATTTCAAGTGTCTAACTATCACGGTTTTTGAGATACAGCCTGGTAACGGACGGACGGACAGACGGACAGCGGAGCCTTAGTAAAGGGTCCCATTTTACCCTGTGGGTACGAAACCCTAAAAACTACTGAACGAGCACGAAACTGCAGAAGCTTTTAGACTTAAAAATAATATAACATAGCCAATTAGCCATAATATGTACTCGTATAAAGTCACGAGCAGATTCGCCACTAAAATGCTATAGTAATGTTGAGTGATATACATAATTATGTGACTAATTATCAGTGGCGGCAAGTCCATACAACTCGATTCCCACCGGCTTGCCTAATTTTCAGCCAGTCCAGTTATTTTACTACGGCTCATGAAGAATAAGAAAGGCAAATTATTTCCGGCTTCCCTAAGAATATTTTTAACGCGCCGCCACTGCTAACTATAATACTGCTGCTATATATATATTGTATGTTTGAAAAAAAAAACACACTGTCGAATTAGTATCATAGCCTGTAAGGACTGTTATATGTATGAAAAGTACTTAAATAAATAAATAAACTTTATTATACCAAGGCCGTATAAAGCCCACAGATAAATATAACATACTGTATACTCGTATTAGATATATTTAAAAAAAATCTAACGAATGACCTTGAAAGTGTTTGGCTGCTATGTTGTGTATTTCTTTTAAACTTGGAGGTCAATCAATAAAAAATAAAATAAAATCACCAATTCTCCGTTAACCTATTTTATTAGAATGAGAACACAATTATTACCATTTTTTTAATAAACTTTGCACAAAATGATTGTAGGAATTAATAATTTATTTCCCTAGAGTTTAATTTATTGGCATCACGACGCAATTACCCTAACCCGACCGCAAGATTTCACTTTGGACCGCAACAATCCAGCTCTTCTCGGATTATCTTATTTATTTTTCATACTCGTTTTAAGAGAACTGGGCAATTTATACATTTCGAAACGGTGTCAAATGAAAAAATAACATAGGCGTCTATTTTTCACATTACAATTCATCATCATCATCATATCAGCCGAAAGACGTCCACTGCTGGACATAGGCCTCCCCCAAAGAGTGCCACAATGACCGGTCTTGCGCCACCCGCATCCAGCGGACTCCCGCGACCTTTACCATTACAATTATCGGTAAGAAAATTATTTTATTTTATTTGATACACAGGGGATGAATAGTTTTTATATTATGTTACAATTTAATATGTTTAATCATCATCATCATCATATCAGCCGAAAGACGTCCACTGCTGGACATAGGCCTCCCCCAAAGAGTGCCACAATGACCGGTCTTGCGCCACCCGCATCCAGCGGACTCCCGCATATGTTTAATAGGTATAATTTAATATGTTGAATATTTGTTTATTAAAAAAAAATACATGAACATTTACAATTGACTAAAAAGCACCGTTAAACCACTGCTTGGTTTGTCTCGTTTGTCTCTACTAACCTACTAGGTACTAACTTTTATACCTTACTCTGATACTAACCTTAGTCTGAATTAAATAATTAAATTTATAATTGGGTCATAAACAGATTTAGGTTCGCGTCTTTTCTGTAGCTTAATTTTAGATTGGTCTAGTAAATCGCATAAACGGCGTCTCCGGTTCTATAAATCCATGTAATAAAATCATAACTCACATGCTCATAATCATAAGCCGATAACTATTGACCACAGGAGACGACTTTTGTTTTTGCGAGTGTTTGTGACCCAATTAGTTTTAATTTTCTTTTAGTTTGTAGTTAGGTTTTAGACTTAGTTTAGTATTTTAATGTTATTTCGTTTTGTTCGTTTTATAAATCAATCTAACTAAAAAATATATATATTTGAACATTAACGTTCAAACAATGGTAGTACATTTTCTTGGTTGACTGTAGGTACGACAAAAAGGTTAAGAGTCGCATAAGAAGTGACGCAATCCTTCCTGAAACGCCTATTTGGTTTAACGTTACGTGAGACGTCTTAGGTTTGTTTTGATCATAGACTGCAATGGATGATGAAACGTCAATCATTTAAATTGTGTATAAATAGTGGCACCGGGTTAATTTTGAAAAACGGGCAACTTTAACATACTAACGGGAAAAAACAAACAATAGAGAAAAAAGTCAGTTATATCAATTCTTTTTTGACTACGTACTCAACTAAGGAATAGTCAACAAAGGAATGACTTTTCCAAAAGATATTGTTTAAGTCTTGTATTAAAAAATCTGCTATTCTATTAGTAATGGATTTGAACTCCGTTAGGCAGCTTGTTGAACATGCAGGGACAAAGCGATACTATAGAAAATTCGTAATTTTCATTCCAAGCCCGGAGATCTCCGGGCACATAACGACACAATGACACTGTTTATTTTTTTCGACGGGAGAGGACGGTTGATACCAAGCTCAAAAATCTAACCACAGCGGGTTCAAGCCAAGGTAATGCCTTGGTCACACGTACCGAGTAAAACGGCGAGACAGTAAAATTAGTATGGAAATTTTACTCGGCCGAGTAAAACTTCCATACTAATTTTACTCTTATCCTGGCATATGTCAAGCCCCCCCAACCAAAATCCTGGATCCGCCACTGCACAGCGCTATACACCAAAATAGGTAATTAGATATAGGCAGTACAGCATGTACGACGTACGACGAATGTATTTTTTTCAATAATAGGAACAATTTATATTAAAACTTGTATAAGTTAGAGTTATAATGTGTCCGTCACATTACTTAACCCGGCAAAGGCTATGTGAAATGTTAGTGAACCCAGTTTAACCCTGCGAGAAAGCGTCTGGCGAAAGTTGCGAGTGCAAATTATGCTTAAAGCTGTAAGTGTAAAATGTACCTACGTTAATTTTATACTTAAGTGATTATTTGCAACTTAATATAGTGAAAGTTAATACATAATGTTAATTACGTAATTTTATATTGATGGACTTACTGATTTTGGTTATAGAACCGACTTTAAATTTTTATTTTCTGTTGTTTACTATGTATGCCTCAGTTTATCTTTCGTTTTACATTAACTTATCTCTTTTTACATAAAAACATCTTTCTTTTTTATTGAGTCCTTTCTATCAATACATTCAATCAAGTTATAAAAACAGTTTGAAACTTTAAGGCAAGCTAGTTTCAGCTTGACCTCTGACTATAGAAATATTCTATATTTTATTAAACTTGAGCCTCATAAAAAGTCAGTTAAAATTCCTTTCAAGGTGTAAATCCTTATCAAAGTATTTATAGATACTTGAACATTCTAAGTAGTTTCCTCTGAATCTTAATGATCATTTCATTGCCACATACAAATTCAAATTGCCATTTTGTTTACAATTCATGGTTATGCCAAAGTGTTATAATGCCAATCTCTAATTTGTTATTCGACACTTTTTTTATTGGATATGAGCCGCTTTGCCTGATGTTTAGCGACGATGCGATCTAGGGTGTAAAACACGATGTCATGCCTAGAAGATACCACGGATCGAAACCGGTAATAAAAACAAAAACCGAAATAGCCCAATATTTGAATTATTTTGTGCTGTTTACGTATGACTGAATCATGTATTTAGGTAACTTCTTCGTATTATTAGATTGTCCCATTTAAAAATTTAATAAAACACCAAAAAGCGAAAAGAACGTTACTAGGTATACCGGTATTTTTGTATGGATAAAATACCGATATCCGACCCCTAGAAGATGTTTACTCGCTACTTGAAGACTCCTATTGTCCCTATCAACCTGTTTATTTAAAAAAAGCCTCGAACATATATCTAAAGTTGACTAAATATTCCATTTTAACGGTTTCACTAGTTCACCTTAACAACTCGAAACAGGATCTCATTCACAATATTAAGCAAGTATAGATACGCGTACGCGCCTCGCTTATTGTGGGAGCAATACTCCGGCATGCAACATTACGTGGCGTGAATATTCTGAGCTCCCATTATGTACTGAAATCAATTTTCGCAATAACACTTAACACTACAAAGCCAACCGACGTAGCTCATGTAGGTAGCGTGGCTTTCATGCCGCCATCTTTAACAGACCCCTATTTTCACAATATTTTATTTAACTTACAATGTTTTATATTATAATTATAAGTAAAGTGTGTATCTTGTGTTTGCGGGCCAAATCTAGCTATTGAATTTTAGAACAACTATTCACAACCGATTGCGTTAAAATTCGGCATACCTACTTATGTAAGTGCTAACGCTTTATTCTGAACATAAAAGTGCTACGGACGAAGTCATGGTTTAAGAAAACAAAGTCTGCCAGATTCCAGATCGTGACACAAGTGACGTCACTGAAGACGACACACTCACTTACGACCTCATCCCATCGATAGGCTGATGCCGTAGCTTGTGTCACCCATACTACTAAACGATGTACCGGATTGCCATACATGTAGGCCTAGCACGTGTTGCGCTCGAGAGTATGTCGGCGTATCTCGAGCTATCGGTCACTTTCTAACAGCGCCAATCAGAAAAAGACGCGTAGCTCGAGATAAGTCGAGATGCTGTCGAGCGCAACATGTGCTACAGGCGCTGGTGGTATATAATTGTATCATGGACGAAGGGAGAGCTGAAGCACCTATAGATGCATTTTAGGGAAAAGATTTAGCAAACTTGAAGGTGAATTGCTTAGTTTTAAAACGCCTCTGTCATATAATGGTCCATCATTTGCTACCAATTAAATCATTACTTAAAAAATCGTTCTACATAAGTTTAAACTAACGTGAGACATAGTTACACTTAATAAAGAATAACGGTTGACACAATCACTTGGAAAAACAACATTTTTCCAACTAAGTGTCAATATTCTTTATTAAAATCGTTCTAATTTTCATAGGTACGTGGATGGTAATTTTAATTTACTATTTATAAAGTTATGGCTTAGGTTACTATGCTCTGTGCTACTTTATACTTTACCCAATCCAATGACAAATCAATATACGTTATTATGTCATACTGAAAGAGTATAAGTCATACCTCTTCCGATGGTGCAATGCTGCTCAGCAATCAACGCAACCTCACTAAGATTGTACTCAAATGAATCGACTGCGAATTAATTGTCTCAAAAATGTTTACTCATAAATTTGTTATAGTTAAAATTATTGCAAATGTCCGGCATTTCATAAAACTGTCATTAGATTTTGAATCATCTCGCTTGGAAACTAAAGTTGCATTTCGAACGGACTAATTTGATGCTATTTGACCAGTTTATAATATGTAATAGACCAAGTTTAGTTGGCGGTCCGGCAGAGGTAGACGGTGTCGCAAGCGCCTGTAGTTGAAAGCCGCACGCGCGCGCAAGGCCGGTCAGTTGGTAAGGACGCGAAACTTGCGCACACGCACTAAAAACGTCGTAGCATTTATATAGACCACATAGCATATACGACCTTTAAAAGTTAACCGGTATGATTTTCGTTCATGATTTCATGGCGGTTTGAGTTTAATTGTAGTAGTAGTAGTAGTAGTAAAACTCTTTATTGTACATAAAACAATTATGAAAAATACAAAAGGAAATAGTATGTACAAAGGCGAACTTATCCCTTTAAGGGATCTCTTCCACTTAACCTTTGAGCAAATGAGAGAAGAAGTTAACAGAGGTAGACAAATTCAGCAACCTGTACAACAAGGTACAAAAAATACAAAATATATAAAAAACATACAATACACATACATATATTGGATTAAGGACAAGTGCAACTACACATATATACGATATGGAGAATAACAAATACGTTTGAGCAAAATAAAATGTAAATATTGTATAAAAAATTAGTTTATGTCGCATAGCCACAGTTTCTTCACCTTCCCCTTGAGCGACGCAACCGACTGCGAATTGTAATTGTGATATATATCGCTCACGAATGCACGATTACGTATTATTGTCTAATGAAGTGTAATAATACTTATTGTAAAACGGTGTTGTAATAAATAATCGAGACGAGGATTAAATTCACGAAAGTATACTTCAATTCGTTTCCACGGAGGTAGCTGTACATAAATTCAATAAGTTTTATGACAATTTTATGTACGCACTTACTTAGCCCTTCGAACTTATAAGTAGTAGATGGATATTATGGTCCTTTTCCACTTTCAACTGTTGGAAAGTTTGGTATTACAATTTAAACATGACGTAAACCGACAAAGTTACAAAGGTGTTAAGCCTCTTGTAAGTCCGACCCGACCGTCGATGACCCATGCGGTATCGACAATACTGGCGACGTGTCACAACCCTACGGTGTCACGTTCCCTGTCAGATAGGTTGTAGAATCGACCCTAGTCCTGTCTTTGCCATACGTATTTGCCGCACGATTTAAATTGAACAGTGCTGACCCTTCTAACAATAAATATGGCTAAAAGAATTTAAACGTGTATGTTAAGTAAATCGCAATTTATAAGTCCTCAGTGATTAAGCTCATTTAGATTGCATCTTTAAAGAAAACTATTGAACTTCAAGTTAATTACTATTATCAATAGTTGAATGACCTTAAGTATTCTAATTGCATAATGCTCCATTAATATACCTGTCATTATCCATTGTTAATTTGACAGCTCCAATTGGAAATGGACTGTCTAATTTTAAGTGAAGGCCTTTTACAGAAGCACGCCTTGCATACAAAGCCTCTTTGGCAATACGGATTTTTAAGTTGACCGAATAGTCCGAGGACCAGCAAAAGATTTTCGTCACCAAAATCCTCTCGGGTGATAGCTTGTAAAATGCTTCAGAAAGTTTGATCATCAGACCAACTGACTTTCACTAGATGATAACTTTCGGATCTTCGAATTACTATAAAACCCCCGAAATCCTCATTTGCTTTTCCTATGATATTTGTGGAGTTCCTAGGATTCGTCAGGGATCTCGTCATAGATCTTCACCAGAAATATAGACGGATGGAATATTAAAATATAAACTGTTTTTAAACCCATGTCCAATAAGGAAGAGCACGGTCACGCAGACATAATAACACACTAAATGCACAAAACTGCAAAAGTGTTATCTTAACCTCATTACGACACATACTTAAGGATCATGGTTGTTGTATGTTTATATTGGTAGCCCGTACGCTTGTTTTCCACCGCCGTTATTACCGGCTGTATTGGACTGTTCGTAATGCTCTATCTTTTTTCTTGTTTTGAGGTCATGAAGCCACGTGAACGTCAGTTGCGATTCCGAACGGCAGCTCTATAAAGCAATTTACAAGTTATCGCTCGACAGGAAATTACTGCTGAAATTTGTACTTGGCTCATGGACTAGAAACTTAGGCTTGAGAAATTCTGATTTAATATTTTGTTATTTGAATTGTTAATCAATTTATTTCAATTACTAATTGCAACATTTGAATAGTCGATGCATTACCATAAATGAATCATGACTGATTCCAATCAAGTTTTTAAGTCGCAAGTCGGATTGCCTATTAGTTATTTGGGTAATTAACTAAATTATACATAGGCAAATTGTGGGATTGATGCTCCCTATACTGTGGTATCTTGCTAGAATAGCACGACCCGTTTTCTTCCCGTACGGTGTCGTAGGATTCGACCTTTTTATCTCCCTCTCTGTCGCTTTAATATGCAAGTGCAAGAGAGAGACACATATTTAGTGTTTAAACACCCGCGTGGTCTTGTTGGTTTCCCCTGGATTTTCCCCAGGCCACTCTCCAACAGCGCACTCCTATCGCTTTATTGGGGCCGGCTTTTCAAGCCACAGGCAGGTAAAAAGAAAATTGGGTTCGGTTCGCGGTAGGCCCTCATATATGGCCATAGACTTGGCCGATGGGCTAGCAACTATCTATATGTACTATCACTACAATATGAGCGATAATAGTACATTACTTAACAAGGGCGGTAAAACAAAGAATGTCTCATATCGCAGGTATTTGACGCCCGAGCCGAAGGCAAGGGCGATAAATATGCGATCTGAGGCTTTCTTTATTACCGCCCGTGTTAAGTCCAAAATTTTCTGTCACCCCCTGGCCAGGAAGTGGGATTTCCCGCGCGCGGAGCGTGCGGTAATTGCCGCTTTATGGCCAGGTGTGACATAAAGACCTTTATTAAATAAATAAGTAAACAATACTAACTAAAATTTAGTTTTCTTTTTACTCTTGTTACGAATCAAATTATTTCGTAAAATTGTTTTTGAATCGTGTTAATTTAACGTGGAAGTTACCACGATCAAATTTCCAATTTTATTTACATATTTACAATACTATACACACTCATGATATTACTCACTGCTTGCACTTAAATAACCTCCATCTTTATACCTACAATTGGGATGATCACAACAGTAAAAATAAGTCATAAAAAACAACAAGAAAAGTAAAAAAGCCAAAGTGTAAAAGTCTTACATTTTTAATAATTCAAACTCACTGAACAAGTACTCGTACAGTCAAGGGCACCAATATTTAATACATGTTTTCAGCATACCTACATATTCCATTGAAACCCAACAACGCAACCCAACAATTTATACATATTTGCGCATGATCTTGTTTTTGGTATTTTGAAGATATATACAAATCAAAACATGGTCGCTGTTTTGACCATAGAAAATAGTGACAAAAGAAACACCTCATTTTTGACGTTTAATAAAAAGTTTTAATTGTCAGAACTGGCATACAAAAAGCTTCTGCCTGCCTTTAAATTAAATTTTAGGCGTGAATTTAAGTTAGAAACCTACAGCGGTAACCGTTGTAAATACATTAGGTAATACATTAAATGACAAATGTACTAATCTTGGATTACTCTCTAATCTTGGTTGGATTAATCTGTTAATTAAACAACTCAAGATAATCGTGCTCAAAAGTGCTTTTTAATTCTTTTGTGGCTGTGCCCTGTAGTTGACAATGCTTAGTATTATACCCCGCTTTAAATTATTTGTCTCCTCTAACAACACAGGTGTTTTCTTGAAAGAAAATGGATGAATGGTTTTTTGTTTGATGCTCTCACTTTCATATTCTAAGAAAAGAGTACCTATTCACGACTACGTTGTGAAGATTACTAAAGATTAAGGTAAAGCTTTTAAGAGAAAACCGATTGTTGGGAATGTGAATGTTTGCACATAAACATTATATCAATGAGTCGTTAATAAAATTAATGAGGGATTTAAAATATCAGAGAATTTGTAAGAGTTGGGACTTTGGCTTATTTTTTTAGATTTAGGTATGTTTTCATAATTCGGTAGTCATTATAGTAAATTTATATTGAAAGTAGTACTAGTATAAAAGAACTTTTTCTTCTTAAATCTTGCCACTTTTGTCTTGGCTTCGAAATTAATTTCTGTAAGTTAGTTGGACTAATCTATTGATTTAAGGCCGTTTTTAGGCACAAGTTCCATGCTGCGCACGTGTCAAAAGCCTTAGATTCTCACGTCGCATGCGAATTTACGCCAGCGTGAAAATTATTAGAAAAAGCTAGGACTTCTTTTAAAAACCATTATAATCGTGTTCACTTTTTCTGCAAACATGTTAGTTAAATGATTACAATTTGTGCAATATAATATAAATATTCAACTAATTATATTTATTTTTACAGGTACGTTCAATCACTTTCATTTATTAAGACCATACTGGTGAGTAATTAGAATTAGACACAAGCAAAAGGACACGTTTTACACGCCTAGTGTTATGCATTTCTCAGTTATGATAATATTTTCAGTAGTTTTACAAAAATATAAGTATTTTCGAATTTTTTCGTAAGATGGTTTGACAACTTGCTTGTTTAATGCGTTTTTTGTGGTAATTTAGCTACTTTACTCGTTTACGAATCAGGGGGCCGATTTTTGAGTTCCAAACGCTCGACTTTTGACTCGACATCTGTCATAACATCGTAGTATTTTGACAGATCTCGAGTGAAAATTCGAGCGTTCGACACTCAAAAATCGGGCCCCTGGTGTCGAATCCGATTGAATTATAATTACCATGTATATTTGTGTATGTGAGTTGTGTGTTTTGTTATGTGTTGTATCGTAATTCTAATGTAAATGACCATGTGAGCTTAAAATCTTCTATTGTGAATATTTAAGGAAGGAAGGTGTATATTGTGAAGTCCGAGCAATTTTGTATTAAAATTTAAAAACTTTATATGCTTCTTTATTTTTGTTTAAGGATATAGGTAAAGTAGCCCTTGGGAAGTTGGGACCCCTTGTCACAGTAGTCCGATTATCTAGTTCGATGATCGGACTAATGAGAATACCCAGATAGTAATGTCAGTCCCCTTCGGGCTTTAGGTACAATAAGATTATAGATATATTCAATCTCTTATGGAAAATGAGTTTGCGTTAATAGGGGTTGGCGCTCAAATAAATAAAATATTTTTTTGAGGATATATGCTGATATATGAGATTGTTGCAATATTAATATTGCGCAATTTCACAAGAGATTTACAATATATGCAATTATTTGCTTCGTTTTCTAGCTAGAGTTATCATTTTGTAATTCAGCGCGGGTCTAGCCTCAGTGTAGAGCCAACATTATTTTACTGTCAGGGAGTTCTACTACTGAATACTAGATGTCAGTGTTATGGGATACAAGTGAGCTTATTGTCAACAAGTTCTCCTATTCCATACTAGATGGCATTAAGTTTTTAGAATAAAAATTATAATTCATACATTATAAATTGTTAGATTTATTCGTACGTTATTTAAATACTGTAACTAATCGACTATGATTTAAATTGTAGGTATTAAAAAGGTTTTACATCAAATTATCCATTTGTATTTTTGACGGTTACAATGCGTTTTGTGTTTTTAGGTTGCGCGGTAAATATTTGTTCTTTAAATTATAATGGCGTGTGTGTTTATTTATGAACATCACTTTTTCCCAAAATGTAATCAAAGTGCTTTGATTCACCTTATTTTCATAGCAAATTTGTGCAAGATATTGTAAAGACAAACCATTCGTTCATTTGATCACCTTTGCAATAACAAAACGGCGAGTATCATTCACCTTATGAACCGTACGGTACATGTTTGAGGTCACGTGGGGTACGTACGAAGTTACGTGGTGCGAATTTTTGGCAGCCGTCCGTCAGGTCGAAAAATGACATTAAATATGCTCTAACGGTAGTACATAAAGTTACGTGATTACCCCGCTGGTCAATCTCTCATTGACATATACCTATTTTTAAGTTACAAATTAACAATATAGCTGTCAAAATAGATACTTATATATTATCATCAGATTAGGATTTTTGTTGTAAAGTCAAGTGTAAAAATATAGCTTCACATACAACTCCTACTCAAAATCCCCCCTGAATCGTATGTCGGGGAATCAACGTTTCGTTGCAATAAGACTGCAATACCTACGTATTTTGCATCTGAGTTTACTTCACTTAACATTCTAGAAAAATCTACGAGCTGTAATAACGTTATTTTATTTTATTATTCTACTCTTAATAAAACAGCTTTGGCTCTGTTAATTAAGTTTAAATTATATTTATAAATATTGATGTCAATAAAATATGCATAGTTTAAGTGGCAATAATGATTGCGCAGGTTTATTGACAGTTAAAAATATGTATTAATATTCATAGCGTTTGTTGATTACGATGACAAAATTGAATGTTACGTGACTGGTAAGTAAAAGTTATTAATAAATATAGTTGCCGAAGATAAGCAGATTACTAGTACTCAAATTACATAGTTATTTTATAGACACCAAAAATAAGCCTATATACAATTTAACTGACTTTACAATGGGAAGTTTACTTTAATATTACAACCTGGATAATGGATATACGTATAAAGACATTGGTGACAATTTGATGAAAGTTGTAAATATATATCGCAAAAGGCCGTGTAATCCACGATAACACCTGGTTCCAAGATCTGGCCCAGAAGCGCGCTAAAAGACATAACAGGGAAGAGGGTGCTGGTGATACGGATCCTCAGTTCACGTGCCGGAAATGTGGACGCATCTGTCGATCCCGGATTGGATTACATAGTCACGAGAGGAGTTGTCTCTCGCGCGCAGACGCTGTTTAAATCATCTGTCAAGATGTAATAGGCCCGATGATGATGATGAAATATGATGATGATGACATGGCCGAAGTTTGAGAAGACCTTAAATAGTTACGTGAATGTACTCAAGGATACAAAGCAGTTTAATGCTTTTATTTTTAGGGTTCCGTACCTGTCGCAGTAGAATGCTATTTGGCGCCCCACTGAAGGCGTAGCCGGTACTCGTTGGGTTTTTAGACGGTAGGTAGTACGGTCCATCCGGATAGTCCGTCATACCCACCCAGGTTTTTCACTGGGTGGGATACGTAAAAGCATTTTCCCAAAGTTAAAAAAAAGGGTTCCGTAACTGAAGGGTTCAAACAGTTATTGGTGTCACTCCGTCGCCGGCATAAATGTATTGTTTAAGAGCCCACATATCCAGTTTTGCCAATGTTTATCGACCTAGATCTCAACATCTATATTGATTAAATATCTGTCCTTTCAGTATATTAATCTTGAACTATTTTCCTCCAGTCTGTTAAAAACGGAAACACGATTTGCAAGAATTTTCTCGATACTTTTGTTTTCAAACATTTAACCCTTTTTTACCCCTTTTAAAACCTGTAAAGTATCCTAGCCCACTGCTGGGCAAAGGTCGTCCCGTCATCTCCGCCTCGGCCAAGTCATCGTTTAAAAAAACAGTCTTGAACAGCCCTAGCGCCCACTGTACAATTTCGATCATGCCCTCTACCAAACTACTCATCAGTGGTGCCATAATCAAACAAACACCCATGGCCGCTTGGCCGACTTGAGTGTATATAATTTATAAAGTCGTTGCGACAGGCTTTAGCGACCGGCGGACATTGCTTAGTATCCCATAGCAGTGCCACTGCGTTGCCCAATATATAGCACAACCGTCATTTACCGCTAACTTCAACAAATATGACTCTAATATTAACAATTGAGAGTTCAGTTTTGATTTACTAACGGTTGCCAATCGACTGGATTATCTGGGTATGTTTCTGCAATATTAATAATGCGTTTATTGGCACCTTTAATTAGATTAACATAGAAGTCAGTTTTGCGTGATTGGACGATGTCGAAAGATGGACATCTAATTAGGGTTGTACAAATATTGGTATTATATACAAATGATATCATGTGGAATTAATATATTTCGGTTAGAGGGTCCTTAATTACTAATTAGGAGAAAACAATTTATGATATGGGTACTTTACCCTCTCACTACAATAAACTTAGATATTTGTGTTTGACTTATCTTAGCATTTTCTCGGCTATGTTCTTTAGCGCCTTATCCCTAGATTTGAAGTAGGCACTAGTAGGCACTTTTGTGGAAGCAATTGACCTTTCAACCCAGGGGGCAAATTTGACTTTCTTTGTTTCTTAACGGTGTTTTCCTTAACTGAAAAGCTACTGTTAATTATTAATGTTTGTATGTATGTACAGTCAAGGGCCCCAATATGTATACACTTTTTCATCTTATTCCATTGAAATAAGGTCCAAAAGTGTATACATATTGGTGCCCTTGACTGTACCTACTTATGTCTGACACTTTATTCCACATAAAAAGGATAATACAAGAAACAAAATGTCAAAATATAAAGTATAAAGGCGAAGCGCAATTATCGTTATCTAGTTAGGTTAGGTCTATTTAGGTAATTGGGTTTGTATTTGATTACCTAACATAGGTCCCATAAAAAATATCAAAATTAATCGAATTTTCGCTATGATCAACGAAATCAGGTGGAGTGTTTACGTACGGGTGGAATCACCTTTTATAGAAATGTTATATAACCATTTCTTTAATTTCACTATTAATTAAGTACCTATATTTTAATACATCGTTATTTTATTCACTAGACAGTTGCTACGCCATTTGTATGAATTTACAACCAATCACTGAACTGATACACTGAATTATTCAACTACTTTATTTATTCTACGAAACGTCCTATAAAACTCTCGTAAGTTCACTTGGAATTAATACCGTATTCACACCGGATAAGATTGAATTTTGAACACTGCGATTTAGTAAAATACGAGTCTGTTTAAATCATATTAAACGCTTTTGATGCCAGTTACGTCAGAGAAATTTACACTTTACCGCGACGGAAAAAAGTTTATTTTATACCTTCATTGTGTATTTGTGGAATGATTTCGGGTTTATTAGTAAGCTTATTTTGATCAATATACCTACTTAGTTCCCAAGAGCTCATAATGTAGATATGTTATATAAAAATATAGCTATCAGGCTATCATTAATAGCGAGGCATTTAAGTTTTGTAAGATTAAAAAATAATACAAGAAGGTTAATATTAGTTATAGCTATTTATTTCTGTTTGTAAATCAGCTCCAACGATCAAGGATTTACAAGGGCAAATATACCTAATCAGCTAGCTTTTTTTTTCAACCCGCCTAGATGGTGACATTGGCACTGGAACGAATATTTTGTGTTCAACACACAAATAAATACCTTGATCACTGGCTTCGTATGCAGGGTCACATCCAACTAGGCTAAAGTCGTCTATATTAAGTAGCCAATTAATTTGTATTTCGCAGTAACGCTGCTAACTTAAACTGCAAATTTCTAAATAAAGAAAAAGCCTTAAGCCTTCTAGGTATAGACGCTGTACGCCTCCCTAAGGCGTTTGTATAAAAGAACGGTTGAGGAATTTGGGGGCCGAGCTCGATTGCTCCCGTAGCTCAGTGGCTGGAGCGATTGGCAAGGAAGCTAGGAAGGTCGCAAGGTCGAATCCTGCTCGGAGTTTAATTTTTCAGTCTTTCCGCTACATGCGTCCATAATCCATCCAACGTGTCAGAACGAGCGAGAGCGACATTCAAAACAATCAATATTCAGTTCAATCATCTTTTTCTTAGGACGATGTATTGAATTTAAATCAGTTTCCATTCAATATCCTGTTTCACGCGTCCTTGACAGAGAAATGTCCGTGTATGGCCACTTTCTTCCGATTTGTGTGTCAGTATGTCAGTTTCTCCATTATTTATTTATTCGGACAACCAACAGATACTATCTTTACATTAATTTTCGACATATTGTACAAAAATACTATTACAGGCTCTCACCACACAATAGCAAAGAACATATTGTGATGATTAAACACACTGCATCACAAAAATAGTAAGAAAACAGTAGGAAATAGTAAAATAAATAAAACCTTTTTTATAAAATACGCTCTTTACACACTCTCACTCACTCTCATTATAATATTATATTGACATCTGTTAACATGATAAGAATACTATTTGTAAATAATTATATATGTACAGTCACGAATTTTAATTTGGGACCCCCTTAAGGTTGACAATCCTGTCAAACTGTATAGATTTTCAAAGAAAAAGTTTTTGAAATGGGTCATAAATTAACGAGAGTGACCGTACATATTTTTTAAATGTAGAAGATCAGGCCCCTATACCACAAAACTTTACAAGTCTACAATTCGACAAAATTGTACAATTCTCCATAGAAAAAGTTGACAAATTTGTCGAATTGTACGCTTGTAAAGTTTTGTGGTACAGGCCCCAGGTTTAAATCAAATATAAACACTAGGAGTCCTTATAGTATAGTTGACGGAATATAAGCTGCACCGAATCGCCATACAAGTTGTTCGAGGAATCGGTGCAGCTTATTATTTCGTCAACTATAACAGTTAACGGTTTAGGTGCATTTTTTTAAACCAAGAGTAAATAGTAAACTCGAACACTAATTTACATTCAGTTAATCTGATATTTCCATGCCCTTCAATTAGCACAAACTGAACTGAAACGGCCCTTTAATCACAAAAAAGTACAACTCTTCGCTTAATTAACTAATTAACAAACTCCTTCCGACCTGGAGCTCAATTAGACACTTAGATTTCGCCGGTCAATTTGATATATTAATGACTTTAAAGTTATGATGCGAGGCGTCGATGTATAAGATTGGTTGAGATAACCGCTAGATGGCGTTGTACCGTTTGCGTCAATTCATGAATCGCGCTCATTTTTTTTCTAGAATTATGACCCGTGACGTTTAGTTTAGTTTAGTTAGGTGCAATTTTAATATATGAATTAAAGTTACTTTAAAGTAATGTAAATAATAGTTTTTTAATAATTATCAGTAATTTTATTTTGATTCATCTGAATACAGTATAACAAAATTTGAAAATGCGAAATGTAAGTAACTCATAGAGCACCTGACCACTTACCTCTCTTATTTAGCAAAATGTATCATTAAGTCTTTACAGTTAAAACCTTAATCAAACTCCTGATTGGTAATTTTGTAAGGTAATTATTTTAGTTATTACTTCGTAAACTTGGTAATTAGATGTTTGAAAATATTAAGTACAAAGGAACATGTTATCTTTAATTCAGATTCAGATAATTTTATTGATAAAAGTATAAATACAATTTAGTAACATTAATGTTTAGCTTAAGGTAAATTTCCTTAATTATTAATAAGGTAATTATATTCGTATAGGAAATTATTGCCGGAGAGTTTTCACATTGCCGGCGCGAGTGGCTCAAACCGCGTTAATTTTCCTAAACCTACATGTAGGTAAGTAAATTAAAGTAAAATTGTCCATGTGTATTTTATATTAAGGTTTATTTTAGCTGGTTGATGCATGAACTATAAAATAGCGTAGCAACCCTAGCTGACAAAGCCCGGCTCAAAGGAGCTATCCTTAAAAATAAGTTTTTACGTGCACGGGCAGTTCGTTGAACCCGCGAAAACAAAACCAGCTTGAGCACTTTGGGTCTGCCTTTAGTTGTTGTTGTTGTTTAGTTAAATTAGAGAGAAATTGTTTATGTTTCAATAGAGATTCGGAAACGTTAAGGACTGATTTTCAAAACCTATGATTGTTATAACTATTTGATTGGTTCTTTGATTTTACTGGCTTAAATTTTTTTTCGTTAGAAAAAAACAATATGAAACAACACAATCAAGTTTACGTAATGGTAACTTATCTCATCTAAATATATTATAGATTCATAGAGGAAATACTTATGGATACCTAATGCCATAGGTACCGATTACATACAATTTAAACAAAACTAAAATCGTGCCTCATTTCCTAACCTACTCATTTTATAACAAATGGTTTATAAAACATTATCTAATAATGAATTACGATTATATTAATTATAATGATTATTAATGTTATTTAGTGGTTTGAAAATAAAATGCTCTTGTGCTCTTTGTTTTGTTTGGCTTTTAAAAATATGAAAATAACGGGGTCGGCGTATTTTCAATACTTAATAATTTGATTGATTGAATAAGGCGTTACTTTGCGGAATTCCATGATAAATATAACAATATTCCTTTGCTATTCCGCCGAAAAAACGTGTAGGTCTATCAGTGATTAATGAGATGCATTGCAAATATAAGAAAGCGGAATAGAAAAGGAATATTTTTACCATAGGTACTTGATAATTTTGAACTTTTTATTCGAGTGCAAGTGAGTTATCTGTTGTTCTCTACCGGCAGCCCTAGGGACCGGTCAACTATTCCTCTTCAATTTATAGACTTTATTTTTTTGACGTCTACTGATGAATGCTTAAGTAAAGGCGACGTCTCCGTTGAAAGATCCCTTTGTTTTGATCCTTTTCTTCTGTATTTTTTTAAAAGTATACCTTTGTTAAGTAATAGATGATAGATTCTTCCCGGGACTTTGTTTGCGTGGCACTAGTTTCACACAAACTCCACAAAAACTTTCAACCCCATTTCGTATATCAAAAAAAAAGTATAATTCAAACCACCACGAGTGTACCCGTAAAATGAGAGTTTGCAAAGTAACGCGGACATTTTCAATACTGTTTTTGCAGAACACGAATTTAGCAAACACATCCTCTAAACTAGACTAAAAATTGGGGTCAACCTACAAAAAAAGAACTAAATCTTTACAACAAACCAATTTGGTCTAATTCAATTAATCGAGCATTCGCGACCCAATAACACTAGATTCATATGTGATATGATATGTCAAATTACTAACCCAAATAACTTACAGCCATGAGAAATAGCTGCGGAATGCCAACCGTCCTTGTTCTCCGCCCTTACGTACGCGTGAGGATAATGATTATACACTGGTCAATTCAACCTTCAAGTCTAGCGGAAACCATATTTGCCAATTTACCAATTCCATCTCAATCACTGTTATTATTTAGGCGGTAAAGCTCTTAATTGAATGTCTAGCTTTGTTGTAAGTCGGTCGCTCGCGTTTGAAAGTACTTATTTAAAATTCGAACGGTGGCTATAACCGCCGCGATGGTTATATTATGACTAAGACATTTTTCGATTGTTTTAAATATGAATAGAGCGTTTTACAAGTTTAAGTTTACAAATGTAGCGGTCCTTATTGCATTGTTAGTTAGTGGTGGAAATCGCTTGTACTATGTAAGAATAATTTAAATTGACCTAGGTTGGAAGAGAACGGTGTTTGTTATTGTTTATGGAGCACTTAAGGCGAGAATGTAGGTAGTTAAAGTTATGAGAGTACTCGGAATCATAGTAATTTTGTTAGATTTACGATCCAAAATATTGATATGATCGTTGTTATAATGGTATTTGTAATATTTTCGAAGTTCAAGGCCTTGAACTTGTTTAATCTCATTCAATCGAATAATTTTATTGGCTTCCTTTTATAAATCATTATTGTTGCATAGCTACCTATCTACAATGAGAATTAAGCACAATAATCTATAAATAACAAAGTAACATTACGACACTAAACATTATTTTATTACCCAACTTTATAGCCTACTATCTGTATGTAATATTAATGTAAAAGTTACATAAAGTGTTAGAAGCAGAAGTGCCAAATATTAAAGGATTTTTCAAATGTATGCTTCGCATGTAATCTTCTCTTGCCATTTATCAATTTAGATAAATATTCATAACTTGAATATTCTACACGAATTTAAGTAAACAACGATTGCATTGCGAAATGCAATTTCCGGAGATTTTCCATAGAAATCTGTACCCCTAGTAATATAACAGTTACGATAATATTTGACCAGTATAATCGGTCACTCGGTAACGCGATCCAGTTGACAATAGGGTATTAAACTAAGGTAAAAATTAATTAGTTTTTACTTGACTAATAAAAAATCTAACGAAAATACTCGGAAAACATCAATTATTAATTTATTTTAGCTTATTGAAAGATTTTATAAACATAAAGATTTAAAAAGGACGCTGATTTGAACATACCAATTCACACTGTCTTAGTGACGTCACTAAGACAGTATTTCTCTACAAACTTCATACTAACAAATCGTTTTTGACATTTAAATAAAAAGTTGCTGATTTGACTATGAATAAAATACCGTATTCCGTGTTGCAAGCTGCACTCAAGTTACGTCAGTATTTGTGCTTATTCTGTTATACTCTACAGGGCTGTGATTCACAAACCGACACGTCTTCATATCACCTCACCCCTCACCCGAAAAAATTTTGAATCTATTCGTAATTATTTAAAACTTTTGCTATAAGACCAACCTTGTCCGTGCGAGAAAAAAGCTATTTCATAGAAAATGTTGACCAACTGTATGAAATAGTTGTTCAACATAACAATTCTGTCAACTGCATTCGTGCCCCGAGTTTTCCCATAACAATAACATATAACTTTCGGGTATAATAGTATGTAGATGTAGTAAGCAGCTATATATTAGGTCAGTATTATGGTTAGTACGTGGTCTAAACACTTTTACACAGATTTCTCATTTGCATGCACAATGTAGGAATAGATACCATTTTATACCTATTGAGTACTAAAAGTGGTATAAAACTAGGAACAACCCCCGGTGCCCCGTAAAATATATCGTAAAATGGATCCTAGAGACACTGCCAAATGGTGCGCAAACCACTGAAACTTTATTATGCTTTGTATGAATAATATATGAATGTAATCAATGTGCATTATTGAATGATATCTTACATTTTAGTTGTCTATTCTATTCTATACAATATTCACAGTTTTCACTTCTATCTCGTGTCCAAAACCAACGGTCTTCACTGTCCACGTGGAAAATCGGATCCCAATCGTCATATTTGGGCCATTTTATTCAGACCAGACGTATGAAACGTAACTTAGCTTAACACTCGTATAAATACACTTTAGGCACACAGACCTCGCGTGTTTTTTCGCCAGAGCTGCCCCACTCTTAAGCTGTTCTATATTAAACTGTTATTTTATCTATACCTACCCATATAGTAAATCCTTTTTACCTCTAATGTGCTCAAAAAGTGTAGGTAAGGACGGGGGAGCTTTTCAATATATCGTGGCCCGCGCCCCCTGGCCACGAGCGCGCGTGCCGGCCCGGGGCGGAGATGGCCATTACAGAATCATAATTTGAACCGTAATGGCTACTTCTGCCCATTACAGCACAGCGGCGCGCGCCGCCGCCGAGTGCTGCGGGTCGGGCTGTCTCGTCAAACATGGCGCACGCCGGCACAACGCGCCCATATGAAAAAAATGAAAGAGGATTTAATATATGAATGTAGATAAAGTAGTATATGCAACTGTACTACTTTACTACTGTATACTTAGGCATTAAAATTTAATGCCTCTCATTATGTAGCAGTTGTATAAATTATTATTTCTTGATACCAGGTCTCTATATACTGTAGTAGTAGTGCGTCACTCGTCCTTTTTCACAGTCTCCATGCGACGTACAACGAGCGAAAAAATACTAATTATTAGTAAGCTTTAGTGTATCCCAAGACAAGGAGATTATATACTAACGGTTACAAAACAGTTTAGTTGTTACAAGGGCAAATATTTTGGTATTAGTAAATAACTACTATTATCAAAAACTGGTTTGTATCCGTTAGTATATAATCTCCTTGTCCTGGGATTCACTAAAACTTACTAATAATTAGTATTTTTTTTCGCTCAGTGTAATGATGACAAGCGGTGAGGTTTACAGTTATTGTAACCGGGTAGTGCGATTACTTTACATCGTGTTTTTACCTCATCCAGGATAGAACAATTAGCTCAATTAAACCGGTTACACCTGGTTTCCTGTATTGAAAGTAAAAGTGCGTTCGCGCAGACAGGTTGTATTGGGATTATGCAACGGCTTTGTGCACGATGGAAAGATATGTGCATTCTGCAATTTCTGTATCTTATAGACGAAGATTGTTAATGACTGTTTACTACTCATCCTTTTCAAAGAAGGATTCTGCCCAACAGTGGGAGCAACATACTAGGCTGATGATGATGATGTACATTATATTAAAACCTCCCAAAGTTTTTTTTTACCTAGCATATATGAGGACTAAACGCCATTTTACGGAAAGTTGTACACTCGACTTCTTATTTAATTTGGACAAAATCGGGCTTTTTCTACTCAGAATCGAAAGCACTTTCGAATGATATAGGGGAAAAAAGTGTCCCAATTTTTTTTTATTCCATTCCGTTGCCGTTTTCATACTATTCTTTGAATGCTTGTGTGGTGGTAACGGAAAGGAAAAACTGGAAATCGTATGAAAAATTTGGGACTATTTTTTTCTCCTATTAGGTTCGAAAGTGCTTTCGATTCTGAGTAGAAAAAAACCCGATTTTATCCAAATTTAAAAAAAAAGTCGAGTGTACAACTTTCCGTAAAATGGCCCAAATAAACCTTTTAGAACTAATGTAAGATTAAACGCTAAAAGGTTTTTTTAATCGGCCTAGCATTCGGTCGTAGTATTTATGTATATCAAAACAAAAGTACATAAATATGGTTTTGACCTTTAGACTTCGTACAAGAGGCTGCCTAGGCGCATGTCAGGCGCTTGAAGCAGCGGCAGCGTAAATTTATGAGTACACTGGAAAACAGTCTATTTTTAGTAGGAAAAACTAGCAACCATACTCTCTATTCGAAGATCGCACGGTTCGAAATAATTGCCATACGATACTTAAATAAATAGTAGGCAAATTATATTTATTAAAAAACCGGCCAAGTGCGTGTCGGGCCACGCGCAAGGTAGGGTTCCGTAGTCGTCCACCCGTTACATTATGTGGACTAAAAAGTTCGCAAACTTATATTTACTATGTTTTTGACAGAATTAACAACATTATCTAAGATATCAATGGAAATTGTTCGAAAGTTTGCTTTTGCAAAGTACATTTCTGAAGTTCGACTATTACTCGTTAATTAATAATGTCTACTTAGCTGTGATAGTTTTCCTTTTAAATTCATCGTATATACTACTGCCATGATTTTTTTCAAATGCCTAGGAGCCACCGTTTAGCTGGCAGGGGGGGGGGGGGACACTTGACCATAACGAAAATTATCACTTCAAAGCTTAATATCACGCCAACCGATTCTTGAATCAAAAAATACTCTTAGAAACCTTATAATATTTTTAAAAGAGCTATCCAACGATACCCCACACGATGGGGTTTGGAAGAAAAAAAAATTGCACCACCACTTTACATGTAGGGGAGGTACCCTAAAAAAAATTTTTTTTCAAGATTTTATTCTACCGTTTTGTCGGCGCCATCAATATCTATACTCGTGCCAAATTACAGCTTTGTAGTACTAACGGTTACTGAGAAAAACGGGGGTCGGACGGACGGACGGACGGACGGACGGACGGACGGACGGACGGACGGACATGGCGAAACTATAAGGGTTCCTTGTTTACTACGGAACCCTAAAAATTGAGAGTGAAAATCCTCGGCGACTGCGAAATGAATTAAAGGAGCTCCTCAACAGAAAATACGAGTACCTCTAAATACTTAAACGTCAGTCCCAGTGCTTTAGAGCCAAACCACTAGGTCCCTCAAGCAATATAAAACCACATCCATAACCTAGAAGAAAAATGGCTTAAGTGTCTATGGAGTTCATGCGTTGTTACAATATTTTACTTTTAAATTGCACAATACTCGACTGGCAACAGTTCTTGGAAGATTTATGCCCCGGACGTGAACGAAAAACAAAGAGTCGCTGTGAAAGGGGAGGAAAATGGTTCAAAAGCATGCTAGTTTGATGGGTGCTTACTCCATTTGTATTCCTGGTAAAACTGCAATTTGCAAAATAGCTGGAGTTTGGGAGGGAATCTATTAATGAATGCAATATTTTCAGCATATTGTTATTTATTGTGAAAATATAATCTTGAGTCTTGTACTTAATAGGTATTGCAATTTCATAATGTGGTAGAGTATCACAAGTCAGTGTATTGATCCGAGAAATGCGAAAGTAGCTTTGGTTGATATAGGCTCGGCTTTATAAAGATCCATTAAGACTATTAAGAGTGTAAATTACATTGTGAATTTGTTCACTTTATTCTTGGTAAATAAAGATTATTGATATACCTATCATTTTATTTGAATACTTTAACTATTGCCCACATTTTCGTACATTCAATATGAAATAAAATATCTGTTATGATCATGATCTATTCTACCCAAATTCATCAAAATCTGTTTAGTGGGTCTAAATATAACCGCACATACACTAATTTTATTTCAATATGTCTAGAATGGTAAAAATCGCATTTAGCTTCAAACTTACATGCATTTAATGAGGCATATTAATTGAAGTGTCTATGCTAAACATGAAATTGAATTTTATGAAATCAAAATTAAGGTATGAATTCACAAAACTAAAAAAACTTAAGAATCGGTAAATTGTTTTTGCCATATTAAACCCTACTGCCTACTTTAAATAGGTACAATTTGTTGATTTGTTAATTAAAATGTCGAATTACGTTTTTGACTCTCCTGTATTTTTTTTCTAAACTGAGATACTTTGATTTCTGCGTTGCCGATTTAGCCGAAAGTCTCTGAAATACCTATCTTCGTGGCATCATAATATCTTTTTCTCAGCTAAGTGTCAACAGGTAATCGAAGTTGCCTTCCCGGCTATTGCTACAAACTCAGAGTTAATCTGTTTTCGTGAGTCTCCGATTTCCAAAAAAACGTTCAATGAAGAGATCTTGAAAGAAGATCTTCTACTTAAATGTTTGCCGACTGAAAATTGTTAAATAGGTTACAAACATAACAATTCGTTACATTCATATACGTTTACCTACCCTTAACGTTCTCTCAGAATGCACAAGGTAGGGTAAATATCACATTTGAGCATGTTTGCACACTGCCTGCAATATTTAAAAGTAATAAGAACCTACGTTCCACAGTCCCATATGACGTTTCATATGTTGCTGCAGTCGAGGTTGCGAACCGACCTTTGTCGTTCGGTGTCATGTCAGGTACTTCTTGAATCAACACTGTTGTAGGCATTACGATGACGAAATTACTTGTTGATTTTGTCTGGCTCTATTAAACGTAGCATTACTAAATAGCTTCTCGATTTATATCGAATTTCAACCACTTTAACACGTTCACAGTCCTGTGACCAATACATGGGTCACGACGAACTATGTAGGAACCCACCCACTTTTCCCTAACTTAGGCTTATTTTTGCTGTCACATTAAAATATTGTGCTGAACCGGCATCAATTTATCCACGCATAATGGGGTGCGTAGGGCAGGTACTAAATCTCGTGCGGTGACGGGAAAATGACCGTCAGATTACCTATTTTCGCTACCTAAATGCTGTCGTTAAATATGTGTCTTTAAATATTACATTTAATAGTAGTAATGTATGAAATATATTCAATATTGACTGTTAAACAAATACTATACTTACCTACCCTAAGGTGAAAGAGATCGCTATTCAGCGATAAAATCGTCTGTTGTTTGCCACTTCTCATTGAGATAAAGTATGTGCTGTACTGTTTTTTTTTTGAGGTTATATAAAGAGTTTTTGTATCGTATTCTTAACTATGCGTGGCATATTATTTCTTCTAGTTACATTGAATAAAAGAAAGATTTCGTTACGAAAATGAACAAAGGTGCTATGTATTATAATGTATGTAGACACCCTATACCCTCGCCAATTCAAAGCATGCGACCTCGTCTCATCTACATCTAAAGACGAGAAAATTCCATTAGGACTTTGTAAATAAATAACAAATGAAATCCGATCCGTCACCTCAAATGAAACGATCGATACGGATCTGATTTTCAAGTCATTTGGTAAATATAAATATTTATACGACTCGTATTAGAGAACGAATGAACTGTGTCTGAAGTTTAATAAGGCAAAGAAGAAGAATAGAATTATAAATAATATATGTATAGTCGGCCGCATAAGTAGCTAGTCACTTAGGTACCTTGTCGCTTTCACCCGTTGAAAATTTGGATTCACGCGAGACCGTTCCGTGTCCGGGCCGGCCCGTTTTATAGTACAAGAAATCGACGGCCGTCGCGCGTCCTGTATTAGAAAACGGGCCGGCCCGGACACGGAACGGCCTACTGTGAATAATCCTTTAACCCTTTGACCGCCAAGAACCTATAAAGTGGTTGTGTGTCGTCGTGCCCACCACGCCAACAACCATTTAAAAGGTCGTAGTGAGGGTGTACTTTGATCATGAAAAAATCATTTATGAACTGTTTAAATTTATTTTTATTGGTCTAGACATTACACCAAAAAACAGTGCTTGGCGTACTGGGCACGACGACAGACTATCGCTTTGGCGGTCAAAGGGTTAACCCCTTGTAGACATGATGCGTGGACGCTTCTCAGCTAGGCTAGGTTTAGTAAACCAGCGACAAAACTCCCAGTAGCTCGTTTCCACTCACGACTGGGAATCGGTTGAAGCAAACTCTTGGAGTATTTCAGAGTTTAAGCCGACATTGCCCAGGGCACTATTCAACCGCCCACTTCTATCGGTTTATTGTTCAAAAACGTAATTTAGGTATCGTTTTCCTAGTTGTATCCTAGTGTAAGTGGGCGTCGATTCTCAAGATTTGGTTCTTTGTTCTTAGCAACCGATCAAAACTTTTAAACTTGCTAAAGCAAAATATTCAAGAAGCTTTAACCTTAAACTTCAAATGTCGAGTTTATTTACTGACTAATCACTTTTTGTTCAAGTTTCCACTCTGCTAGCAGCAGCCAGAATCTATGTTATTTGATTAAGCAATTTTAAACTCTTTTATAAAGATAATGAGGTGCAAATTTCATTAAGACGAAATCGACTTAATCCACACGGGGTGTTAACCGCCAATCAATACAGTAATCAGGGTAATCATTTAACTTAAGGGTAATTTAATCACTCTTAAGGGGAAACGATGCAACTTATCCCAGGGATTTTTTAACGGTGATAGAAAGCTGTGTAAGTGCGTAGCTAATTGCCAATTGATCCTAACATGATACAGTAGCTCTAGTATAAGTTTTTTCGAAACATTAACTAATACGAACGCGTTTTCGTTTTGTCTCAAAATGTATGAAAGTGGTATGAAAACGTGAACAGCGCCTCTGGTGGTCACTAGTGGAAACTAAAACAGCGAGTATAACATTTGTTGCTAAACTTGCTAACCGATGAACGCGCGTATTTCAAACTCGATGAGAGCGTTTTCATACATTTTGAGCAAACGCGTTCGAATTAGTTAATGTTTCGAAAAAACTTAAACTAGAGCTACAGAATAAGTAACAGTACAACTCACGAGAATAAAGTTTTATCCGATATAAGATCAGAACATCCTAATATTATAAATGTGAAAGTTTAGATGTGTATTATGTTTGTTACTCAATCACGCAAAAACGGCTAAACGGCTAAACTTGATATACAACGAGTGACATATACAAGGTGTGGCCTGTAACAGGAACAAAAATTTAAAAGGACGCTTCCTTAGAGCATCACTGCAGTAACCCCTTGTGTCTCTTGTGTCCAAATATTTTATTTACTATTTCAATTCGGAGAAACCTTGATCTTAGGTTATACATCTGTGGAACTTGGTGGTGGAAGTTCACGCAAACGAAGTCGCGGGCAAGAGTTAGTATTTACACCTGGTAGCCACCCAAAAATATTATCATCTTTAGTTACTTTACAGTTCTGGTTGAAAATGAATGTAAAATATGATAGAGGTAGGTATGTGCCAAAGGTCATCCGAAGACATATTTTATTCCAAGACCTATTATTTACAACCCTAACCAGCAAACTGCAACGGTAAAAATGTAAGAATCAATTACTCCAAAACTGAAAGAAAGAATGAATGATTAATTTTAAGAGTGCTGTATAAAACAAAAACAATTGCTATTTCTATAATGTAAGATACAATTAATCTTCGCGAATACGCATAGGAGACGTTAACGAGAAGTTGGAGGAAAAAATATATAAACAGAACGGATAATATGATTATTGTCTTCCATTTAGGTATTATCACCCTTATTGTAGGGAGGGTAGCTCGTATAAAGCTATTTTTCTCAAAAATGGCCCGCAATAGAGAGCATTACTATTATGCTGGCCATTTTTGTCACATATCGGAAAGTGACGTGTGTAAAAAATTAGAAAATAAAAACATTGTGGGCTCGCTCCACGCACCTGGAATGTTACCATAATAATATAAAGAAATCCATTAAATGTCAAAAAAATATTTAACGTCAAATTAAAACTAATACTTAGTGCCAGGTTGCACCAACGTACGAACACAGACCGGTCATCGTCAAATATGGCGCCATAGAAACTTGTCAAACTTTCCATACAATCAGATTTGACGAACACCGCTTACGATTACAGACGGTTTGGTGCAACCCAGTCTTAGCGTGCAATTACCTTCTTCCCGGCCTCGACAATAATGTATACCTAGAAAAGAAGATCAGAACGAATAGCTTGTGCGGGGCTTAAAAATACGCAATCATCATAGGCCTACGTGCATCCCTGTTACTCAGTCGTTCTCGCCCCCTCCGTGCGTGACGGAATCTGTCACGGCCCAGTTACGGTACCACTTGTCAATTTCTAAACAACAATTCCAATGGCTCAAAACGTTTAAAATGTTAGTTAAACGCCATGGCTCTTATGAAATGATAGTGTTGGTGCCGATAAACGAACGACTGACATAGGTACCAAACACTATGTACAACTACTTACACTATTTACATAATAAATCATAACATACAAAATAAAAACAAATGGGATCTTCTGCCACAAGTATATGTAATACTTACTAGAAGATTCCAACCCTAATCTATTGTACACATTTTGTAACCAAATAAAATATTTTCATTTTCATTTTCAAAAACAAAAAACAGGGAGACAGAGGTAGTACAACAGGTGGTCTTATCGATAAAATCCAGACAACCTTTGGGGAGTGGAGAAATGCAGGTAGCGATAGCGGTAGTTGACTATTTTTAGATATTAATGAATAAACAAAATGTATTATTAAAATAAGGCCGGGTATTACCACTTTTGAGTTTTTAAAAACCATCTAGATTTAATTTTTTAATTAATTTAATTACCATTAAGATCCACAGCGCAGGTTTCGTTCCTCCACAAAATAATTTATGTACATTTAACCAATTTGCGAAGTGGCCTGGCAATCAAATTGGTTAACCGTAGGTCCTATCCTCCACAGGTTTCATCAATCAACGCTACAAAATATCATCCATAACACGCTTTCGTCACCTTAACTATCCGGCTCAAACTTTTCATCATCATCATCATCATCATCATATCAGCCGAAAGACGTCCACTGCTGGACATAGGCCTCCCCCAAAGAGTGCCACAATGACCGGTCTTGCGCCACCCGCATCCAGCGGACTCCCGCGACCTGTACCAGGTCAAAGTCCGGCTCAAACTTTTAGATAATTGTATTTATTTGCTGATTATGTACCTACGTTTTTTGCCTCCTGGAATCTGTATTTCGATGAAATCATATTATAATTTGCGCTTGTGACAGATCAGTGAGATCAGCAGATCATATCTATCTATAAATAAGTAGGGTAACTAATATACCCAAAGCGAGGTATACGAAAATATATTTTCTGCCCAATTGGGTCATTTTCTATACTCGATTTTTTTTGTGTCCAAGCTGAAAATCGTATGGTAGCATGAGATAATACGTACCATTTATTTTTTTTCATAAAGAATACATGTTTCCACGTTGAGGTCCACTCAAATTCACGGACTAATTTGTTTTTCAAATACATTAAAAAATACCTAAACGCTCAAATTAAGACTCCGTGCCCTGTCCGGCATTGAGTTTTGAATCAATCAAAAATTCCTATCAAAAACTGTACATTAGAATCACTGATTTCGTGTCAAAAACTTTAACTCGATTATATTTACTATCACTGAGCACAGACACTATTCACTTCACTGTGGTGAATAACTTGTAATTGATGTTTAAAAATCGTCCGAGCGCGAGAGTTAAATTTTGTCGGCAAAATTCAAAGGTCCCTGCCAGCCATCGTTTACATTTGATCAGCTTCGCGTCCTGCTTCACATGTACTCTCAAATGTCAGCTATTATATATAAAAAATCTATATATAGCAAACCGCATTAAGTTCGAGTAAACCACCTAAGTACTTCGGTTTCTGGGTGGGCGACAATTTTTTTGCTTTTGCTTGCAATTTCGGTGGCCCTTAGAAATTCAAATTTTACATAAGTAATCATTAACATATGTATGCATTATAAAGCACTTTGGTGTCTCTATATAAACGATAACTTAAAATATTATTAACATGCGATTTGAATTTTTTGTGATTTTTTTTATATAGATTTCCAATTCCCGTGTCCTAATTCCCATAGCTTGTTTACCCAAAACAGCTGATTTTGGGACACGGAAATTGGGAAGGGTGACTTATTTTGTTAATAAACCTCATTTAATAACAATAATTATGGATGAAATGCATAAATAAATATAATTTGTACTAAGTATATCGATTAGAGTTATAGTTTATGCGTTTATTTAAAGAAAACAGGCCAACTGCTACAATTACACTTAGCTTCTTAAATATTTGAAAAGAGTGACCCATGATTGGTAAAATTAGGCTAAATAACTTCGATACAACTGAACTTTATAATTCTTGATAAATTAGATGGTAAATAATAATTTTAATACAATTTTTTCTAAGAAAAGGCAATTCCCATGGACAGATAAATTCCCGTGCCCAGGTCAAATTTTCAAATTGTAATAACTTCCGTAATTTTATAAGTATAAGTACCCCGTAAGAAAATTTGTGTTTATTAATTTTTTTATCAAATTATCAGCATAGAATTTTCTATGTATTATTGGTATTTCTAAATTCCATGGGAATTGGACAAAAATGCCCGTTTGGTGAAATTCACTCAATTATCTTTTAAAATACTAAGTTGGCTGACATACTGGCCGTTAAATACAATTTTATCGACAGAAACTCGATAATTACACTAAACTATCGAACTATCAAAATGGTGTGTCATTATATCTATTACGAAAGTTGTAGGTATGATAAATGGGTAATTTTGTGTTTCGTTTGCAGATAGTGACGGCACAGGCCTTGTGGTGTCTAGTCTGGTGAAATTATGTCTAGCTTTAATACGTAATTATCATCTCTTGTAATGTTTCAGTGATGTGGTTTAGGTATGTTCAATATTGCAAATTCGTTTGTGTTAACTCGGAAAGTTACAAAACTTCTATAAAGCTGTATTGGGTACTTAAAAAACCGGCCAAGTGCGAGTCGGACTCGCGCACGAAGAGTTCCGTCCCATTCTCTTTAAAAACTGCAAAAAAATCAGGTTTGTTGTATGGGAGCCCCCTTAAATATTTATTTTATTCTGTTTTTTAGTATTTGTTGTTATAGCTGCAACAGAAATACATCATCTGTGAAAATTTCAACTTTCTATCACGGTTTTTGAGATACAGCCTGGTGACAGACGGACAGACGGAGAGCGGAGCGGAGCCTTAGTAATAGGGTCCCGTTTTACCCTTTGGGTACGGAACCCTAAAAACTAGTAATAAATGTAATTTTAAACAAAAGTAGTTTATTTATATCTGCATATAGTTATAGACCTTCTAATCACGAGGCCACAAGTGTACTTATTAATTAATTACAGTAATATTGAAATATCAGTCTTTATCAGTTTTTTTAAATAAATAAATGGATGTAAGGAACTAGAATGCAACCTAGTATGCCCCTAGTTGTTTCATGCTGCTCCAAATTACTAACCAAAACTTAACAATTAGGGCTAACTGAAAACCATTGTCTGTTATTCAAACCTGGTTTCTAAAAATAAAGTGTCAGTTGGTCAGTCGTGACAAAAAACAAAACGGCAAAAGATTACCCATGCAGAAATAGTATTGAATTTTTTGGCCCAGATCGTGGGTTTTGAGTTGACCCACATTGGGCGTTATTCTGTAAGGCATGTTTTTTTGTGAGGCTTCGTTGGTTATCATTGCTAAAAGAGCCTCTTGTAAAGCTGGGAGATTATCAATAATCGCCTAAACATCAAATATTCTATGAGAGGGTACAGCAAAATGTCATCTTGCTCGAATTTGGAGCAGCCAACTGGGGAAGTACCTCCGCCTTGCAGAAGACCACAGCCATAATAACATTATTTACTTACTATACTTCTGTGTAGAACGGCTGCACATTTTTCCAACAAATAGCGTAGTTTATCATTCATAAGGATCTTTACCATTACCATAAAATCCAAGAGCAGTCGTTAAGTGTTTTAATACTTCAAAATAGACGCTAATTCAAATTCATAGCGACCTCTCGTTTAAATCTTTAATCCGTGAAAATAGGCAGTCCATTAGTCGGTCGATAAATTATTTATGTCGAGGCTAATTTCAAAATTATCTAGCAGCCAGTGCCGCAGTAGATCTGCAGTGCCCTGTGGCCAGGCATGTCGTCGTAGGGCGGCGAAATTGTCGATTAAAAATGGTGATATATCGATAACAACCTTTCCTCTACCGACATAAGAAACAAAACAAAACAATCTTTAGTTTACATGACGGGGATACCCGTCACCGGTAGACAACTTTAGTGAGACCGAATATTAAACTTTTTAATTGAGACAAGATGTAAGATAAAAACTCGATAATACGCGGGTAAGCTTTACCCATTCTCACTTTATATTTATTACTTGTTAATTAAAGATAGGTATATCTTCTTTAACAGCAGATACCAAAAAAACACATCGTCTAGACAAATGCAAGACTATCAATAGAACAATGTTTGCGATAAACCTAACGACACGTTTTTTACATGATTGATATCAATTCCTTGTAAAAACTCGTTCCAAAATGACCTTCATGTCACGAACACGTTTTATCGATTGCTTTATGACAATCATAAGTAATTATGCTACTAAATAAATTCACAAACAAGGCAAATTTTTATCGTTAACTTACGCACTGTTACGAAAAAATCGTGAGAAATAGCTATCATTCTTATGTCATTATCCTTGACTCTGTTGTCCAAATGTGAGTTGCTAACTTAGGTCGATTCCAAAATAAGTAAACTTTGTTACGAGTTGCGTTATAAAACTTTATTTTTTGTTGGCCGTTTATTTTTTGGTCTGCACGCAGAAATTGAGTTAGGAAATGTTCAATGCGTACAGCGGTGTATGTTACATACACCGCCCAACACTGTTTTTATTGTTTATATTTAAGGGATCCTTGATCAAGCCATTTATTCGCGAGGATATTTTTAAGATGAGGAAAAGATTTTAGTATTCAGTTTGCCAAAAAATATCATTCAGAAATTCCCCCTAAATATATTTAGGGGGAATTTCTGAATGATATTTTTTGGCAATAGATAATTTTAAGGGGTTAGGTATACCTAACCCCTTAAAATTATCTATTTTCAAATACTAGATTGACAATTAATAAAAAAAATGTAGGCTTGGAACCCTTTCTTCAATTTCGTACTCAGTTAGGGGTAACATTACCTAGACGAAAACTATAAAAAAATATGCCTAAATTAATCGATACATCTAAAACAAATGCAATCACCTGGAACATCCCTAAACTTGACAATTTCGGGCTGCAACGTCGGACAAAAAAGGCGGTGCTCATTGGAAATTTATCTCCGCTGGCATTCCACCTAATGTTGTTTTTGCACTGCATTAAGAGACACAGCTAATGCAATTTGGAATACCAGTTTCATATTCGTCACTGGGGAAATGCATTTTAGGTTATGTAGATTTGAGCAATCGCAAATTAATTGTCAGTGTTTTATGTTTTATTTATTTCGCTTCAGAGTAGTAGATATATAGGTTGAGTGGCAATGTGTAAATACAGTAAAAATTAGGTTACTATAGTTCATTTTAAAATACTGCATAGGACCTAAATTTCTTTCATTGCGCGGTAACTAGTTTGGTCCATCGCCTAGGTAGGCAGGGCGCGTCCTCATAAATTGAACAATCTACAATAATTTCACGCATGAGAGCGATCTTCCTGAATTCAACGATCTACATAAATCCACACAAAGGGATAGACAAAGCACATGAAGTTTAATATCAATGTTACTTATATAGATATTGTGATTTAAATACGGAGATCCTGATATTAACAGTGATAGCTTGCTACACCATCGCCCACAACACATTTTAACCCGGTTTCCATAGTCGACTCTTAGCAACTAGGTTTCCATAGTCGACTCTTAACAACCTGGTTTCCATAGTCGACTCTTACCAAACTGCTTTTCATTGTCGACTCTTACGAATCCATGGAATGGATATTGTGGTGATATTCTAACCCGACAGACACTACACGGTAGAACGACCCATATATTGGGAATAAAAACTTGTATTGTGTTCTCTTCTACATCTTTTGCCAGCTTTATCCTTGTATTCCGTGTATTACAAACAATATAGCTTGTTTAATTAACAAAAGCATGTTTGTTCGAGCTTAATCCACAAGCAAAACAAAGTTAGGTTAGCCTTGCTATGGAGTTGTAAGTTGCCAGTGTGTTTTGTTAGAAGTTAATATGTGCTGTTACTCGTATGATTTAACCTACATCGTTTAACGTTCGCTAGCATTGTTAGTAAGCAATTCGTAATTCATAATATGATGTAGTCAATAAAAATAAAATCTAAAAACCTAATATAGGTATATTGAAATGGAAATTAACGAAGTATTTCAACTTCAATCTAAATTATGAATACATTTTAAATCCGACGCTTTATATGAATCTAAAGTGATATCTACATTTTTAAAAGAGGAGTTCAAGGTTTTGAATGAAACGCTTTTATCATACTCATACTCATACTCATACTCATATTTAAGCAAACCATTTTTAGGGTTCCGTAGTAAACAAGGAACCCTTATAGTTTCGCCATGTCCGTCCGTCCGTCCGTCCGTCCGACCCCCGTTTTTCTCAGTAACCGTTAGTGCTAGAAAGCTGTAATTTGGCATGAGTATACATATCAATGACGCCGACAAAACGGTAGAATAAAATCTTAAAAAAAAAATTTTTTAGGGTACCTCCCCCCTCCCCTACATGTAAAGTCCCATCCAAGTAAGTGTCCATGTAAGTGTGTGTGTGTGTCTCTGTTTAGCCCAATGGTTGGCTGGTAGAGAATGCCATTTGGCATTAAGCCCGCCATTTGTACAATTCTGTGTATTTTGTGCAATAAAGTTTAAATAAATAAATAAATAAATAAAGTGGTGCTGCAATTTTTTTTTCTGCCAAACCCCATCGTGTGGGGTATCGTTGGATAGCTCTTTTAAAAATATTATAAGGTTTCTAGAAGCATTTTTTGATTAAAGAATTGGTTAGCGTGATATTAAGCTTTGAAGTGATAATTTTTGCTATGGTCAAGTGTCCCCCCCCCCCCCCCCCCCCTGCCAGCTAAACGGTGGCTACTAGGCATGTGAAAAAAATCATGGTAGTAGTATATACGATGAATTTAAAAGGAAAATTATCACAGCTAAGTAGACATTACTAGTTAACGAGTAATAGTCGAACTTCAGAAATGTACTTTGCAAAAGCAAACGTTCGTACAATTTCCATTGATACCTTAGATAATGTTGTTAATTCTTTCAAAAACATAGTAAATATAAGTTTTCGAACTTTTTAGTCCACATAATGTAAAGGGTAGACGACTACGGAACCCTACCTTGCGCGTGGCCCGACACGCACTTGGCCGGTTTTTAACTATTCAGATTCCTTTCTAGCGCACACAATTTCGCTGTGTTGCTATTCAAAAGAGGAAAACGGCTAATTAGTCTCATTATGACTAATAAAACGTGAGCGCTAGGAATTTGTGCGAAAATAAGAAATCTGCAACTCATACCGGAACGTAGGAAATATATTTATTAGACTGGAACAACACGCCGTTTTTACATATGAAGATAATACAGTGCATAGGTACCTACTTGTTTCTGTCACTATAACTACATAAATGACATTGTATTTCACTATTTTAAGTATTGACATTTCATTGACCTTGAATGACTTGTTTACATTTTACGATTAATACCAAGGTACACATATTAAAATAAGCATATTATTAAAACCCCTCCGACCTGTGTTACAAGAAATTGGTTACAATAGTAATATATAAAGCCCATACAGGATATATATTGTATATACTACGTATACGAGTATAATTTACGTAGGTAGCACCGAATATAGAGAAATCAGTTAAGTACTTACACACCTACATCAAATCCAAATGGAGGGTGATATAGCAAGGTAAGTATCTGAACTAGGCTGTTTTTATGAAAAATGGTGATGTCATTGACGAACTATCAAATGTTGTTGTTCAAAGCAATCAATCAAAGAAAGTGAAATGACGTGTCACAATTTTCGCGATATCACAAGCTGCCCAAAAATTAATCGATTGTGTCATACCATTTCGCTTGAATCAACAAGGAGCTTAAAACTGTCAAAACATTACATTGTTCGACATGTATTATTAAATTTGCATGTATGATGTATTGTTTAATTTTAATCATAAATCAAGTGTGACCCGAAAAGAGAAAGTCGCGTTTAATATCTAATGCATTGTTGATTGTTTAATAATTCTGACAGAAGTTCCCAATCGTTACCGGGATTAACAACAATTCAAAATAAAAAAACCTTGCATTGTGCTGAAAAAAAAATTCAATAACGAATGAAAAATACCTCTTAATTTTCATGACAACGATTTATATCGATATGGATGAATAACATCCACCGAACATTACTGTCAGATTTTTTAAAATTCTATCAAAAAAGAAACGTCACTTCTTGAAATACTTCTTCAAGTACAAAGGAATACCTATAGGTATATTACAGTACCTAATTCCTTTCAAGTACTTACGCGATGACAGTTTATGTCATAGCTAGTAGCAAGCCTACTTAATATAAAACAATGTTGATTTTTAATATTTCCTTGCAAAAAGGCGAAAAGGTCTGGGTAACTGTCTGGAAAACAAATTTCATTTTCATGAAGAGGGTTTCTTTGAGGCTAATCTCAGACATGCTGACCTTATTATACAATTATATTACAGAGTAGGGAGGCCCAGATACTTCGATGAAGAATAATTTTCAAAGGAATCAGTAGGTATCATTTCTCTTTTCATCACCTTTTCAGCACACGGGGTCCATCGCATAATCTTGAGTTAATACTAAGTCCCACAGAGCCTGTGAGGTAACTAGTGATGTACCGATATAAAGTAGTAGATATTCCTGGTTTGTATCAGGAATATTCCATAGCTGGGAATTAGTGACGGCTATAATAGGTATGTGGAGGTATCAGAAAACATTCAGTTAGTAGCCACGCAAAGCGTTGCTTTAATCACTTAAAAACTAACCCCCTTATTCATAATCGCTTATCAAATGTATTTTAACTCAATTGCCGCTAATTTTTTTTTGCCCTTATCTGTCACTTCGACATTTATGTTTGTAAAAAAGGGACAAATCACATTTTAGTTAGCAGAGATTTGTTAAGTTTTATGAATTAGGGTGTAAGTACGAGATCGAAACTTGGTTCAAATAAAAACGATCCCAAACACAGTTTATACAGTCTCACGGGTTAGACAAATTGTGATGTCCATGTTCAACTCTGACGCATGTCACAAATCTCCATTTAAACATGTCAATCACTAGGCATAATGTCAATCAATAGGCATCGGAACACATTGACTAATGTCAATTACGCGGTTCGTTATATAACGCTGACGCAAGCCATTGTTGGGCAATTTGTTATTACGCCCACTGATCGACCGGTTTAGTGCACCGGTTCGCTAATTTGGTCATTTTTTACGTCATAACTTATTTTTGGTCATATTTTAACTTAATAATCGTATTTTAGTTTCAGTTTTGCTGTCTATTTTTATTAATAATGTTTCCGGCCCAAATCATGATGAAGTAATAATTAAAGTTAAGGCTTTGTGGTTTGTGTATCGTTAATGTCGATACTTTGCATTATCGGGTTATTTAACAAATCATAGTGATTATACAACTTCCGAAGAAATTCAAAGTTGTATGTGAAGTCCCCAACCCGCTCTGGGCCAGCGTGGGGACTACTGCCCAATCCCTCTCATCTATGAGAGGAGGCCTGTACCCAGCAGTGGGACGTAGATAGGCTGATGATGATGATGATACAACTTGCCAAATCGAATTCGTACTTGGTTCAGTCAGTATTACATTTAACACGTAGGCGGGGCTCATTGCACGTAAAACCGCTGGCCGTTGAGGCCGAAACGTTCTCGAGTCACGGACCGGCAGGCGCAGCGGCGTGGATGGACCCCTCACAAGGTAGACTGATGACCTGGTAAAGGTCGCGGGAGTCGACTGGATGCGGGTGGCGCAGGACCGGTCATTTTGGCACTCTTTGGGGGAGGCCTATATGTCCAGCAGTGGACGTCTTTCGGCTGATATGATGATGATGACATTTAACAATTTTTACACATTGCAAGTTAGACTTCATTCAATCGGTCTAACAATATTGTGCAGTCTCTGTACTCAGCTACTCTGTACAGGTACCGCTCGCTCCTTTTCCTTTCATTTGGCCTTGCTTGGACACCGGACCGGACCGGCGCACGAGTCGACCTAAGTATGTTTTATGACCGTAGCCATTTGTAAACAGTTTTACTTTTGTGACCGTCGTGATCCATATTAACGTCACTTTTTCTAGGACTGCAGGTTATAAAAGCTGTATATATGGTTATAAAAGCTAAAGCTAAGTATAAAAGTTACGTTGTTACAGGCTAGGGAAATGGTCAGTAAACTTTGAAGGATAAGGAGCCAGCTGTATAATTCCCAAACGGGTAGGTTACAGTTTGCTATATTCTTGACAAACTTTTTCTTGTTTCTTTACAATAAAGCTCGATTACTGAATATGGAAAAAAGCTAGGTACCTAACGATCGGATATAAAATTGCCAAAACCCTACCGAAGAGATTCTCTTCTCAAGAATACTATAAATTAAATAAATAATTAAATTGTTATGGACAATCTTATACAAATCAACTTAGTCCCAAACTAAGCAAAGCTTGTACTATGGGTACTAAGCGACGATATACATACTCCATAATACTCCATATAGATAAATGATACTTAAATACATAGAAAACAAATCTAAAATTACTATTAAAAAAAACCACATATAATGTTAAATGTCTGGCATTCGCTACCCATCAATCGTGTCATGTAGCTTGCTAAAAATAGCCAGCTAATGAAATTGTTACACAATTGATAGTAGCGATTCTTTACCCTCGTTTAATAGGATGTGAATTGATCAATCTGTCTCTTTCGGACTTTTGGAACGATGCAGGGTTCACTGGTATAAATTGCGTGAAAAAAATTGCTGGCTATTTGTCTTCCAATTGTAACAAAGTTTAATTTCATTAGGTATGTATTCATTATAATAATTATGTGACTAAAATTTCTGTTTTTACACTCTCTATGAACATAGCTGAAGTCCTCAAAACATAATTATATACTTAATACATACATATCTGAATATGTTTACCATACTTTGATATCACCCTTTTACGATAAGAATATAGAAATCACAGCTGCAAAGGCTTCCGAGCTAATATTTACTTTGGAACTAGTAAGAGCGAGAATATAAGAGAAAATGTACGAAGAAAATATTATGAAACCGGTGTGGTAATTTGTTCTAATGATGGTAGTAAGCAATTGTAAACCTTGTTGTAATAATATAAGGTCTATCAACTATCAACGTAGTATTTCTTCTTTGCAAATTATCACCCAGAGAGGCTGAATAAAAGGCTGTAAAAAATAGTGTCATATACAAGCAAATAAGTGCAAAAAGTACATTCCAAACAGCATGCCTTGATGACTATTGACTATCACAGAGTATTCAAACCTCATTCATAGCAATCTGAATAAAAGCCCGAAGAAACCTTGCGGCTAGTACGCTCGAGTGAACTCAACTCTCTATAAGATACATATTTTGTACAGCTGTTTTGTTTTTATTGTAAAACTAGTAGACTACCTATGCTTATTATTTTATTGTAACTTTTATATAACAGTACCAGCTTAATTTTAGTAACTAGGGTGCACTTTGTCCACCCTCAAATCGATTGTTGAAACGAAGTATGGTGGATATTTTTTAGCATACATTTATTAGAACTAGCAGTTTTAAATCTGAAACTATTTGAGCAGTTATTTGAGTTAATCCGGTTTCAGACAGAGGTATTTATAAAGACCACTATCAGAGGGATTCATATCAAATTTATAACTTTTTGATTAACATTGTATTTTTCAAATGCTGGCCTGAAAACTATTTTTGCAGCTAACTTAAAGAAATTGTGAGCAGTATAAAAGCATTTAGGTGCAATATGGTGCAATACCCAGAAACTCACACATTGATACAATGTCTAGGATAGGCGTTTACTCAAAACTCGTTTTACTCACGTCTTTAACGTCGAATATCGCTCGACATGTTTCGGAACAATGCGTGGTCCTTAATCATGAGAACTCGTCGTGACGGCCTCGCTTCTAGCACTGCCCGCACTGCCAATACTGCCTGATACTCACGAGAGCTTTGTATTCAAAATTAACTCAACTACTGTCTCGAAAAGATACTCATAAACTAACAACAAAGCCTACTGCGACATTTAATTCTGAGCGCAAAATTAACGAAGGATTTTCCTTACTACACGATTTTTTCGCCATTGTGAGAACTATAGTGATTTTAAAATTAAAACAGCCCCAAGCTTTGTCCTTATTTCGCTTGGTTAGGTTATGCAAACTTACGAATTGAATTTACACTGCTCTTTTGAATTTAATTCTTCAGAAGCCAGAGAAACCATATTTTTTTTAAGTTTATTAGTTTTATCTCTGCACGCGCCACGCAATGAGGGGATTTTACATGTGTATCTGTGTGTCTGTCAGTAAATTGGAGTGTGTTTAATTTTGAATTTATACAGTAATAATCAATTTTTTTTGATGAACAGTCACTAGTTTTTGATATGCGATCAAGTATAGGTACTTCCTTAAATATAGGTATGTTTTCTATTTGCCTTTTTACATCCCAAAGGGTTAAATAAATATGTAAAATCTAATCGTTAGGTAAGGGGACAGTACACAAGGGTCGTTATTCGTAAGGTACGCTGAATAATCTGAATAAATTATACAGCTAACTTAATACATACAACCACTAGGTTACGCACGCGTTGCCGACCCTTTATAAAATTGGAGATTTCAGTGTGTAGACAGAAGAAGGGACAAATTTAGGTCCCTCGCTCTCAACACAGTGCATCCTCAAGACGCGCACGTGACACCATTGGAGTTGCGAGCGTCTATAGGCTGCGGTGCCCGCTTACCATCAGGTGGACCGTACGCTTGTTTGCCACCTTCGTTGTATAAACTAGTTTACTTAACAGTTTTACTATTTGAAAACTCGTCCATTTCTAATTACAAAAATTGGAAAGCCCAAAACTCAATGCACTCAAAATTTTCCAGTATAAAAACTCAGAAACTATTAATTGGCGTTTTATTAGTGGGAAAAAACAGCCGACTAAAACTTTAACTTCGCCAAATAAACGGCCGAATCCTGCGTCGGCTAATTAAGATCACAGCTTACGTCAACGAGACCATTACATAAAAAACGTTAGGATTGTTTTGACAGCTGGTGACAATTACAAATCGAATGCTATTGCCGTGATTAAACTAGTGATCTATTGATAGGCCGATTTGTCGAATTTACGTGATAAGTCAAATCGATCAATCTGACAAATCGTCAATTTGACAAATCGAAAGCTGTTGCCGTGTACCAAATGGTACTTTCCTTCTTTTATTCAAAGCATTTTTCGTATTTTCAAACCGGTCACAATATCACTATGGATAGGCTAGAAAACCCAATAACAAGGTACTTGTCACCGATTATAATAATAAAATCTTTGTTTTCAGGCAACAAAGACCCATATAGCTAATAGCTAACATACATACAAAAATTATGACTTAAATATTAGGACAAATAAACATACTAAGTACAACTGCGATGTGTTACGCAACTTTGTAGTTTCAGGTAACCGACCCAGGCCCAACTCGAGGATTAGACACCTATTATTGAAATAGGAAATACTGACAGGTCATCGACAACTTCGCCGCTGTACGGCCAAACTATCATGATTTGTGATTTAAACAATAAATAACTGTGCATCTTGAAAATGAAAAATAAACAAACATTACTTGCCATATTATACCTATTATATTTTTTTCCTAGTTTCATAATTATTATGGGATTCGTGTCTATGACTGTTACCGAATTATTAATGTTATACGGATCAACAGCTGACCACGTTGAATTTTTCAGGCAAGAAAAGCTACTCTCCTCTTTCTAATGAGTCTTTCTAGTGAGTTGAGAGTCGCGATAGACGGTGTCGCGTGACATTCGATATGACGTCCAGTAATGCTAGACCCAGTTACGTCTAATCTGATGCGATGGCGCTTGTTATCATATTTGCAATCATTATCCGTTCTAATTACCTATACCTGACAGCTGAACAGATAAGTTAAATAGGAAACCGCACGCGATATTTCTTACTTTTCTACGTCACTTTGCGCTATCAACTTTTACCGCGTTTATAATTATATGTGTGCTAACTATTCTACTCTGTGGTAGTAAAAAACACAGTGGAATGCAAGCAGAGCCCGCATGCCCGAGTTCCGACTTCGTTTTTATGCCTTAGTTAAGAATGTTTTGCAGCTCCTATAGACAGGGGAAAATCAAACTGACAGTTAAACGAATTGCACTTGAATGAGCAGTGTTGTTTGAATGGAGTTTCTTTTCACAGGGTGTCTACTTTCTATAAAGGTTTTTTTTTTATAAGAATTGTTGAATAACTCAACAAGATTTATGTTATTTTTACTCTTGAAAAGTTATACGACAATGAAATCTTTTAAAATTAGTAACGAATTATACAAAAATATTGACTTTATAAAGTCGTCAATCTGGTAAATTATTTCGTAAATGAAAATTCGTTTTCGTAAATGAGTATGCTTGACAGTTTTTGAGGAGACACGAAACATCCCTTTTAATACCCAATTAGTAACTAATGCTCACTTGAACCAGTAGTCATAAATCGTCGATCAAAATCACCCCCAGAAACCATAAAATTTAATAAACCCCGGAAACAACTCCAGCCAATGATCATCCCTATCTGATTCATGCCGGTTCAATCGAATAAAAAACCGGCCAAGTGCGTGTCGGATCACACACGACGAAGGGCTCCGTACCGACACCTTAACTCACGGCACTCACTTTCTTTTGTTTGGGCAAGACAGTTTTTCAGCGATAACTCAGAAACCATTTATCCCATCTTGTTCAAACCAAAAATCGTTGAAATTATTTATTAATGTACACCTCAATTTATTTCAGAATTTTAACCTTACTGGTTTGGAATTTAGAGGGAGGGGGGGGGGGGGGGGGGGGGGGGAGCACCTTTTGTACGATTTGGGGTGCTAAAATCTCACCAACGATTGACTTAAATGGATAACTTTAGATTGATTATTTTTTAAGTTATTTAGGAATTAGTTATATTTAGTTTTAATTATGTTTAATTTCTATTCTTATTGTGTTTCTATATTTGTTGTAAATGAAATAAACTTTTCTAGTACGTAACCTCTACTTATATCATTTTTAAAGGTCTATCCGAAAATACCCCTCCTACTCGCACTGAAAAAAAAAATTTTTTTATCCTCCGGTTACATGTAGGCATGGAAATCCCCCCCCCCCCGCCTATAATTTTTTTTTTCCTAATTTCACGTCACTTTTGTGTAGCAGTTCATAAAATACATCTTCCTACCAAATTTCATAATTGTAGTACTTATAGTCTCCGAATAAATCGACTGTGACATACGGACGGACGGACATACCGTAAATATAAGGAACCCTAAAAACCGCATTTTTTATTTAGAGTGCCGTTTGATATATGATCGGCAAATATTCATAAGGATAACGAAGGAAGGAGGAAGTACTGAGAAATAATAGAGAATGTCAATAGGTCTGCAAAATCACTTGAAAGTTTGTTACGGTAAATTTAGCTTTGATTCATACAAATACTTACATTAGTTTTTGTTTCATTCAAAAATACCTAGTAGTTTTGATTTTGCAGGCATTTAAAGTGAGTCCCGCTAACCGCGTGTGACGTCATTTTGCAACGCTAGTCTAGTACGGAAGCGCGCGAACGGAGTGAGCGCGTGTAAGGCGAGTGTTGCACTATGACAACACGACTTGGAAACTAATGGACGTATCGAAATAATTCTTTCACATAATATATTTTTTATTTTCAACAGAGAATACAGAAAAATGGAATTCTAAATTAGTTAACATTCTCCATTACAGTTTCACGTATATTTAATCTTTTATTTTATTTGTTACAGTTGCCACCAAGATTACTTCGGTGGACGTTCACCATTTTGCTGATAGTTGCTGTTATTGCTCCCACCTCAGACTCCACCAGTAAGTTATCATCACATTTACTACCATCTTCACCATTATATTCGTCCATGCCTTAAACATCATCTTCTCTTCTTGGTCGCATAACTGAGAGTAGTGACAACATGAGGCCGTCACTTTCCGCCCTATGGTTCCTCAGGCCGCTCGGTTCTCGGCACGTTCTCGGCCATCCGAGTAGACGTCTGCAAGTTTCCTTTGCAGATTTCTTTCATACTTTCATAGCATCTTAAAATTATTTGAACTGTCCGAGTTTTATCAAATAAGTCCATTCAAAAAGCGACTTTACTGTAAAAGCAAGAAGGTTCACAATCTAATGGCAGTTTTCTAAAAAAAGTCGGACATCTTAAATAATTTCATCTATCGGTCCAACGGGTTAAATTAACCGACAGTGTCTCGGCCTAAGGTACAAAGTTTAATACTTATTATTATTTATAACGGTATTTTAAACGTACAATATTTTATAATGTTAAATGTGCATCAATCGAGATTCGACAAACTCTAGTGGCGCCATCTATGCAGAGCTTTGCGCCGCCTACCCCATTAAACATCGATATACAGCGCGTTACTGGCACGCGGGCAAATTTACTGGAACTGATGATAATGTACCATTAGCAAATATTTCCATTTAACTATAAGCAAATTAGGTAAAATTTTGTGCGAAATTAAATTTCCTAACTCCGCACCTTCAATTTACTAGGTGCACCGCTTTAGATAAAGTCGTAGTAACTTTGGTAGTAACCAGAATATTAAGAGCGTATTCGCTGGAAACGCCGTGTTTCCGCGTTTTACCACGTATTCATTACAGAAAATCTCAAAAACGGTATAGTTTTTTGTAACACTGTTTACAGACCCGTGAAGAACAACTTATCGACTACGGGAGCTACAGTCAAAACATTTTTTACAAACATTTATTAAAGAAACTCGAGCACTTTTCTCACACTCGATTTCGAAATATTCGAAACCATGTCGTCATTCAAACCTGTTTATTCTGTAACCAATTGAAACTAAAATATGTAATACATACAGTTAGATGCACCGAAAGACGGTCTCTTTCGCCTACTGTCTGAAAATACACAATTTAAAATTTGGTTTAACTAAAAGAGCCCCGGAAAACTCCATATTTTTGGCAAACTTCGCTGCATCATATTGTCACTTTAAAGCTAATAAAACGGTTTTTAACTATGCTATTAGGGTAAAATAACTTCTATTCTACGATATTAAATAATAAAAAGTAACAAATAGGATATAAAAATATTAATTTTAATCGATTTAAAACAGACCTTTTTCTCATAGACTAGCTTGCTGTGACTCAGTACCGGCCATAAATAAGAGTGTAATGACTGGAAATAGATAGCCAACTTCACGTATATTGTTATCCCGACTAAAGCGCCACCAAGTGCTAAAGTTAGTAAGCATTATCTTGGATACATGTGAAAAAACATACAAAAAGTGCATCCGCCGCTGGGGATCGAACCCGGGTACATTGTCTCTAAAGACAATATACTTTACCACAGGGCCACGTGTGTGATACTGGTACGCATCGAATTTGTGAATACCTTTTTAACAGTCTACCTACTTTTACTTTTTAGCTGACTATTCGAGCAAGTTTAATAACTATGAAAATAGGTGGCGCTATTATTAATTCCGTCAGCTTTCTTCTAAGATGAACAACCATGGTACCGGCCCAGCGGCCATCGGAGGAGGACGTATATATCGTTTTTTTGTGGCTCTTCACAAAGCTACCGTAATTACTCTCAGGAAACCAATAAAACATGTGACCTCCGATTAGGCGTATTTATTAAGAACGACACAGTCAGATTATACTGGGGACTAATCGTGATCTAAATTGAGACAAGTTATGAATGGTACGCAACCGTCAATTGATTGTCGACTAACAACTTTGATACTTGGTTGATTTCATATATTTATTATTGTGTTTGGACTAGAGTTTTTTGAACTATAATGCTTTATTTTGATAAGCAATTATGTATGAATATAGCCAGCTACCAGAACTAGTGGTACAACCTGGAAAGTAGCAATAGCAACTAGAAGTTAATAAAAGTATAATAACTATAATATGTAGTGACTCATGGTAAATACAAAGTACAAATACAAATGCGTTTAATTTTCATACATATAAATAAATAAATAATAAATAAATAAATAAATATTTGTGGACAATCTTACACAAATCAACCTACTCCCAAACTAAGCAAAGCTTGTACTATGGGTACTAAGCGACGATATACATACTTATATAGATAAATAGATACTTAAATACATAGAAAACATCCAAGACCCAAGAACAAATATTCATGCTCATCACACAAATAAATGCCCTGGCCGGAATTCGAACCCGGGACCTCCAGCTTCGTAGGCAGGGGCACTACCAACTAAGCTAAAGCGGTCGTCAGCGGTCGTTCATATGAAACAATGTTTTTATAAACATGGTATATTATTGTGTATAATATCCCTTTTAATACATGGTATTAATAGCAAATCTGGCGCAAATGAACAATGCTAGCTTGAAATTGAAATATGTGCTTGGAAATTCTTTTTTAACCTGGCTGTGCCCATTAAAGCGATAGGAGTGCGCTGTTTGAGGGTGTCCTGGGGAAAGAGCAGAGGAAATCTCCGATACTACCACGCGGGCGGCTTAAACATAGAAATACTCTGAGAGTTTGCGCTCCAGTTAGCTTGGTTGAGCGGTTTCAACCGAATCTGAAGTGTGGCTTGGAGAAACATAGTGTAGACCGGGAATGAGTTACCATTACAAATACAGATAGTTAAAGAACCGGCCAAGTCATTGTCGATATACGCACATTTAGGACCACGCAATCACGAATTAGAAAATTCAGATAAAATATGTCGACGAGTATCCGTACTTGGGCCAATAAGCTTCTTTCAGCCAAAGACAGGACAAGGAAGTTGAAAGATGGATCCAAAATGCTTGGAAGAGCTATTGGGCTTTGAAAGATTTACTGAAGGGAGGCCTTCCGGTAGCTCTGAAGCGGAGGCTCGTCGACATGTGCATTCTGCCTGTTCTAACCTACGGTGCACAAACATGGTCACTCACCGAGACCAAATTGAAGGTTTACCAACGGGCAATAGAGTGCAGCATGCTGGGAGTCAAACTGATCGACCGTGTTCGGAACTCTGTGCTGCGCTTCAAAACTGGTATTGCAGATGTTAGAGCTGGAGGATGTTGGAGCAAGACTGCCAGGCTGCAATGGAACTGGGCCGGCCACGTCTGCCGTATGCATCCACAGAGGTGGGCAAAATTAGCAACAGAGTGGGTTTCGCAATATGCTCGGAGACGACGTGGCAAGCCGAGGCAGAGGTGGCGGGATAACCTAGACACATTTCTAAACGACTGGCCCGAAACAGCTCAAAGCCGGAACGAGTGGAAGTCGAGGGGAGAGGCCTTTGCCCAATAGGTATTGGGACACCTTTATAGGCTTAGGAAAAAAAAGTAAACATTTCATCGCCAAATTTCAGGTTCATATGTGATTTATGTCCACAAAAATCACCTTTTTCCTTTGATGCAATTTTTAACTTCCTATTCTTCATATACTTCTTTTATTTTAATATACGATGTTTATCTACACAATAACGGTAGTTTTATCCTTTACCGTGGACTTTCACGGCACTTAAGTCGAGGGTCTTATGTTTAGATTAAAGTTTCTCCGAATTGAAATCATCATCATCATCAGCCTATCTACGTCCCACAGCTGGGCACTGGCCACCTTTCATAGATGAGAGGGATTGGGCAGTAGTCCCCACGCTGGCCCAGAGCGGATTGGGGACTTCAAATACAACTTTGAATTTCTTCGCGGATGTATGCAGGTTTCCTCACGATGTTTTCCTTCACCGAAAAGCTAACGGTAAATATCAAATGATATTCCGTGCTCAAATTCCGTAAAAATCTCATTGGTACGAGCTGGGATTCGAACCCACGACCGCCGCTTGACAGCCGCATGCTTGAACCACTGGGCTACCGTTACTTGAACTAATAAATTGCTTGAAATTATAAAGCCGAATTGAAATACACACACAAGGGGCTCCTGCGGATGCTCTAAGGAAGCGTCCTTTTATATATTTGCTCCTGTTACTGGCTACACCTTGAATATCATTTCCGATTGCAGTTCTCTTGCTAACGGCAAGCATGCACTCGCGTAGGCATAACTTGGTAGCCAGGGTTACACACCTACCACTACTGACAGATCGATCAAAACGCTCGATGACATCATTATCCCCAATGGCGAGAACCTTGTAAAGGGCCGAGAAGGACATAGTTAGCAAGACTAAGATAGCCTTTCCACCAGAGCTATGCTATGCAGCTATGCTGCGAGGATGTTATAGTTTTCCGTTTAAACCAATGCTATGTTATGTGAACATATGATTGGTGGATATCACCGCATTCATAGCAATGACACAACTTTGATGGAAAGGCACCCTAAAACTTGAAAGCCGCCGCCATGTTCTTCACGTTGTCTCTTGAAAAGATTCGATCAAGACGCCTAAGACACTCTCGTTAGATAGCTGGTCAAATACGAAGTATTGATGAATCATAGGTATAAGTAGGTAGGTACGAGAATATACTTATTTCATTGACTTGTATTTTCCTTCAATATTACAAAACGCATGTGGATGATTTTCCCACTAATTTATCTTCAACTGATTATATTTTCACATTCAATAGTAAGTCTGATACAAAAAAGATAATAATATGAATGTAGTTGTATATCCCTAAACACAACATTTTCGCTGCAAAAGTATCAAGGCTCATACACACACTATACGGCAACTTGTTACAGCATACGAAGATACATGACAGATATCATTGTATACCTTATTGCACTATATAAGGGTTTAAATTTAAATGAAAAGTTATGTGCGATAGTGTTGTTACGAACACATTGGAACGCACCGTGTACAGTGCTCGTTTGTGTGCAGCGAAAAACGTCAAAAAATACCTAGATTTGACTTGTGCCCGGCAACGAAAGCACTCTTAAGGGCTGTCATTTGTACTGCATTGTCAGTTTACTTTGCTGTTCATTGCTGCCAATTTAAAAAAAAATGTGATGAGGATATTGAAATGAAATTAAGGGCATGGTTAGGTGAGGAAAATACGTTTAAAGAAAAGCCCGCATGCCGGTAACACACTTTAAAGAAGTCCATCTCAATCGTGATTTTGATTTTGTTACCAGCGTGTTTGTGGCTGAAGTTTCATTTTAGTTCCGAAATTTTAGTTGACTGACTTCACACATCCTATACGGTGACTTGCCATTTCTAAAAAGCTGTGTCTGGCAGAATCCTTCGTTTTATACCTATGCTTGTCGGATTTTATGAATTCCCCAGATCCAACTGCTGTGGGGTGGGTCACAGTTGAAATGAATGCCACAAACGTAAAATGCCTCAGCGGAAAGAGTGTGACATATTGACGCGCGCGCGGATTTATTGCTGATAATGGCCGATTTATGGCACTCCAGCGCACGTCACTTTGACACAGTTTATTGCGCGCGTAAAAATGTGAAATTTAAGGCTTTTTTTGATGGTATGGGTAATATATAATTAACTTTCTTAAACAAATCTATCGAAATATAGACAACCATTGCTAATGATTGATTTCGCATGTTCAGGTATCTTTGAACTTTTTATGATTTGATGTAGACTGTAACCTAAATATTTACTTAGCAGAGCAGTTAGCAAAAATATCAGACTTCATAATTCCAGTATCATTAAATCTTAGTAATTAAAAAAGGAGGATTCAAACTATAAAAGGTAGATAAAAACCGATACGAAATAAACTTATAATTATTCCGTATACAAAGTCCCAAACTTTACAAAATCTCTGAAAGGTCCCTGCCGTCACAATCGACCCATTTCAATGCCATTGCAAAAATAAACAATCCCTTAAGCATTTTGTGGAGCTAACGGCTTTATTGTATCCTCACCGGAGACATACCAGACACACAACCTACTAACCGAAATCTTATGACATAACTAAGACTTAAAACAATTTTTCCCATTCGCATTTTCAAAAACAACCCACAACTGCAATTCTATCTTTTATACAAGTTAGTTTTGGGTTGATTTTCGCTTGGGAGACACGAGCTATCATTTACTGAACGCCCCTCATGAGCACTTGAATTCAAAATGTGCAGGGAATTTTATTACTCGGAACAGATTGGAAAATAGTGCCTGGAAACAGTTTGTTCACGTTATTGTCGTGCGCTGTACCGAATATTTTTGTAACAAGTTGGATTGGTTCTTATCTCGAAATAGATCGATGGACTCGTAACTTTTATTTAGTTCACTGGGCTGAAAACGTCTGTCGCCTACCGGAGGACTTCTGGGCTAAAACACAAATTGGGTTCAACAAAACAGAACCCGGCATCGCGGTACTGGATGCTTTTAGTAAAGACTATCGGGAGAATAGTCGGGATCGAGACACGTAGAATAGCAAGAGGGAGGCCTTTGCCCAGCAACAGGATATAATAAGCTTATAAACCAATAAATAAGTAGAAGTTCAGTACTTATGACTTGATCAAAAAGTGACTTAGAGTTAAGTACTTCATCTATCAGATATTTCGAAACCGTCAAAGAATGCAAAAGTAGTGTGTAATTGCAGGGACGCAGTACATAATTTATACTGACCTAACTAACAGTAACAGTTGATACTGACATCCACAGCTTACTAATATCGGACTGACAAATGCAGAAGTATACTAATTGTAGGACTGCAGTAAAACATCTGTAGGTGCTGAACAGTTTGATACTTCATAATTATCATCATCATCATCATCATATCAGCCGAAAGACGTCCACTGCTAGACATAGGCCTCCCCCAAAAAGTGCCACAATGACCGGTCCTGCGCCACCCGGATCCAGCGGACTCCCGCGACCTTTACCAGGTCATCAGTCCACCTTCTGGGGGTCTATCCACGCTGCGCCTACTTGCTGCACCTATTTGATACTTAACACCTGAACGTTGACAAATAATGACACACCGACAAATGCAAGCAGCTTAATAAAAACATTTCATTTCCTGTCGCACATCTGTTTAGCGTGTGCACTATAGTCTTTTCTGAAGGCACGTAGTAATGAAATGTAAGTAAATGTAATCACATTGGACATGCCGAGTATCGATTCCATGTATATGTATGTCCTTGCCCTCACTTAGTGTCACAGCGTTTTCTCGTCTTATTTTATACAGATTTTAGTGCTGCCTTTTTGTAAAGCTTTTTACTGCCTCTACGTCTTCTTTAACTCTGAAAAATACGTAAATACTTTGCCTAGTTCCAAACTTACCAGAGCTAGTATGGATACTAGATGATAATAATGTAGATACGTATATAGGTAGATATATAAATACTTAAATACATAGTAAACATCAAAGACTCAAGAACTATTAAGTATTCGTTCGTTATCAATTTGAAATTGCTTAAAATAATAAACGTGTAACACAGAATAGAACTCGTGATTTCTTAGCTTCCAATATAAATTCCGTCAGGTTTTCGCTGAAATTTTACAATATTCATACGCATTCGAAAACTTTTATAACATCGTTGGAAATGTAAATAGGACGACCATTATGAAAGGATTTATGCCTTTGTTAAATTGAAATTGGCCCAATTGGATGTAAAAGATGCAAATTGGACGAATGGGAGACATTTTGTAAATTGATGTCTGGTAAAATCCGGTTTTGTAATGAAAATGTAGACATAAAATTATTTCTATTTCTTTGTTTGAATCTAAACTTTTGTTTAACGTGTTTTTTGAAAACCGTTTGAAGATCGCTTCAGCGTAGTTGATAGTGACCCTGCCTACGAAGCTGGAGGTCCTTGGGGTTCCCAACCAATAGTACATCCTTTGCTTAGTTTGGGACTAGGAAGATTTGTAAGGTTGTCCACAAATATTTATTTTTATTTATTTATGAAAATAAAATATAAAATGTAAAAAATACCATTCACGCCCCTCTTATCTCCAAAGCTTACCAAGATATTGATGTTTTGATATTGTTGTAAGTATCGCTATCTAGGTTTTTTGTAATCATCGACAAACTCGGATTAAACTAAATGGGTACGGATTTTGGATTACGTTAATGTACCAATTAAAACCATCAACAAACCTTTATAGGCCATATAAAAAGCTTGACCACTAACGAGTTGTCCTTTCGATCTGGCTTTGACTAGCAAACTTGTAACCTATACAAAACGAGTTATTCATAAAAGTCAGTGCGTCACTAAGCAAGAGTTCTCTATAGTTACTATTGAGTATGTATATCGATATTAATGATAGCCGCTTATAAAATACAGCAGTGGTTGACTCATTTTCGCAACTACTTTAGGTCACTGTGATTAAAAACTGTCGCGGATTTCCTTATTGGGAGCTGTTCATTAAGTTTGCGAATATGGCAAAACTTGTTTCATAGTGGAACTAATTTGAGAGGACTTATTGATATAATTTGGTAGTTTTATTTTAGGGATACCTATTAGTCAAAAGGATGGTTTCTCAATGTAAGATTATGATTTTAAAATTTGCTATGGAAAATAGCTTCCGTCTTAAAAATGATTTTCGAAAGCATCCCGGTACATAGATAAGTTTTTCCAAAGTAAACTATTTACTCTAAACTAAAAGAAGTAATGTGATTTAAATGTGTCTTCCTTGGTTATATTGGTAATCTTGACGAATTTCATTCTTACTATACTAAATCACTCCTATAAAATGATTTCACTCGGAAAATATGTGAGGTTTCTTCCTGACTAAGCGGGGCGGAATTACCCGTATTCAGTGTTCTTTTTTCTCGACGGCATACTGAATTTGGACAGTAATATTATATTGCGCAGTACGCGTCCAGCGAACGATGCAGTACTGCATCGGTACCATCCGGGATAAGTGCATCCCATCAGGAAGCATTCATTTTAACGTAGGCGAGCAGTATAAGAGCTGTCCGTCGAGTCGGTAAGAATCTTTACCGAATCGGCAGATATATTGACACGAACACTTAAATGTTTTCTGACATCACACCAACTCCGCACCGCCGAATGCGGAACTAGCCTAATGTTTTAACTGTTTCTAAACAATCGTTCTTTTCCACAGCCGTCCGACGAAGACTCCGCAAACCCACCAAAGTGTCCACCTCTGTCTCGAGCAGCGTGTCCCGGTCCACCGACCAGGTGATCTCGGCCAGCGTGAACCGGCCCAAGATTCGCGGCCGCCCGAGCGTCGCCAGCCGCAAATCCTCGGCCGCCATTGACAATTCCGTCGCCACTGAGGGGCATAAGGACAAAGATGGCTACAAGGTTGGTTTGGAAACGTTGCATTATCTAATGATCATCATTCTACTCCTCGTTCTTGTGACATCCCAGTTGAACTGTGCAAGTCAGCAGGCCACTGGTCTTAATATTATCAAACGACTCATCTCTCATTCAGGTTGTGATGATTTCTGTTGCCGACCGGCCAATCAACCTTTTTATATGTATTTACTCTTTATACCTCCTTTATTGTCCTTCTACAGTAGTCCTTAAGTTGCACGTTTCTTTTTTCATTTCATGCCATGTAAATTCTGGGAATGAATAAAGTTTTCATCTATCTATCTATCTGTGACGTCCACTCTTGCATCACCCAGGGAATGTAAATAAAACCACAGTTTAGTTTGATAGCTTGGGTGCGTATCAGTGGTCCTCGCTCCGCGGCGGCTCGATGTCAATTGATCGGGCCTGCCGGTTAGCAAAACCAGGGATACTACCCACATTGTTTATTTGTACCTAACGTCAATACGTCACTATCTATACATTAAAATTCAGACTTGTTTTCTTTAATTTCAAAATTAATTGTCATATTTTTCCATTTTACGAGTATCAACTTTACTCTTGGATAATAGAATACAGGATTAAATGGTTTATCAAGTTGCATTAGTGCGTTTCTCTTTTCGGTCGTCACTTTCAATTGCCTTATTGTCATCATCGTCATCTACTCAGCCTTCTATGTTGTTCTGAGTACCTAGGTACTAATCTCTCGCAGCGCCGAAAGTGTGGATTCAGGTTCCTCCTTGCAGTAAGTTACGAAGGCTATTATCAAACCAAAGTATCCAACTCAATAACAACAAAACTTCAAACTTTCAATTACATCTCGATTTCGCAGTTTTAACAATAAAATGCAATCGTTTAAAGTACGAGTATAATACTTTTCCAACATCTATTACAGGGCTATTAGCTAGAAAACCACGGGATATGTAGAATTACTCTATTCCGGTAAATACATTTAGGAAAGTGGTCTTACTGTGAACTTGCCAGGAAAAGACCGCTGCCTTACGAGGGCCATGATACCAACTTAACATTACTCTTTGCTAACTTGTTGGTACTAAATCTTGAACCTTAATCGTAATGTACTAAGATCGAGATAATTTTAAACAGCTGAAGTGTCAAATTTGTGTTTTCGCAAAATGCAACGCGGATGTGTTATGGAGCTTTTTGAGCGTAGTTGTTAGCCTTCAACGCTTATTTGCTTAAGCGTTTGCAGTTGTCAAGAGTTCTTATGCTTGAGGCCGTTGAGTTTATTATTGTTTGAATTAGTGTTATTAAGAGGTTGTTTAGTAACAATTGCTTAAGAGGGAAATGTCATTCCGAATTTCTCTTGCGTTGAATAATGGCCGACATTGATAGATTTGTCTTAATTGTTTAGCGACTAATACTCTTGAAATTGTAGCCAGTTTCAATTGACGTGTTTGTGTTGCACTTGTATTCTTTTGACAGGACAATAGGTATGTAAAAACATGTCCAGTGGTTAAACATGCATTGAAAGATTTCAAAATTTTATCGTAGCGGCTTAAGGAAAAAAAAACTATTAAGAGATTTGGGCTTGCTGAGCACAAATAAAATACATATATTGAATTTTTGTATACGATAGTTTTTCCTCTAAAAACTGCAAAATACTTGTAAGAATTAAAATATTCAGTGATGCTATGACACTATTTATATTTATCCATTATGTATACTATAAAAAAAATAAAAAAGATCTATAGATTCGACATAGACACTATTGACATCGACACTAGACAGTTGTGGGGTCTATCTTGTCAAGTGATTTAACCAAGGGACTGACACGCTTTGCTAGAGAAAGATTGGCATGTTTTCTTAACAAAATTTTGTTGTGCTATAAGTATGATGTATGTGTCTGATACCAGTATTTTAAATATAACTAATTATCATCTCAATAAAATCGGTATAATTCTAATAAAATATGCATGCAGAATAGGGTGGGCCGTTGTTGTATGGGAAAAAATAAAAGTTCCAAATTCGAAGTGTAATAGGAATAAAAAGTTGCAGTTTAATAAGTAGATTATGGTAATAATATCAAATTTAAAAATATATACTACTTTTAGCCCTCTACCAGGTGCCAAAAATTTGAAGTTAGGGTAATATTTGATAATTATTTAAAGGTATAATATTACTAGTATTTAGCCCGTTTATTTTTGTAAATTAAGGACGAATGTTAATATAATATAAATCATCACTATTATTTATTTCTGTTTTAATATAATCAATATTAAAAATATCCCAAATTTTTTGTAATTAAAAAAATACCATTAAACGACCGATGTACTGTATTATAAAAAAATCGTACTACGTATTTTTCAAATATAATCTCAAACAAAAGTACGAATGTTAATATTAAAATAAAGCAGGGTTTGATTGAAAATATATAACTTTTTAATGGTTTAAATAGACGGTCAAAAGTCCTATTTCGCACTTTTCCGGGCATGTTGCCACGTAATTTTGGCCATATTTTTGCTTTAATCATTATCATTTTTATGCTTTATGTAACGTGTTTAATCCACGACAGCTCTGACGAATGCTTTAAGCACCAATTTGGATATATTTAATAGATCAAAAAGCCTTTTTTGAAAAACCCCATTTACGTCGTCTAAGTGGGTCACAAAAAAAAATCTTCTGATAATAAATAATAACCAAAAACAAGTATAATTGATACCAAAAGATGTTATTTAATTAATAATAAAGTTTAAATAAATTTATTATATAAGATATATATTTTTAAAAATTTTGAATTTTCTGACATTACATCGTCGGTAGAGGGCTAAAAGTATATGCCAATTTTTTTTTTATTATTTTTCCCCTAATCTACAAAAAATCATACAGCGTATGTATACTATTACATTACGAAATTCCAAAATTTTGAAAATCGGCCCACCCTAATGCAGAACGGTCATAATTGGTAAATGGCTAAAACCGGTTAGATAACAGACTGCTTAGCTACCATTGATTTATGGAAACATTTTATTGCAAAACCACTTTCAAAGCAACCTTGTCTTGGTGTATATTAACCGGCTAATTATTATTTACTTTTTATAAAAAAAACAATAACGGATATGAATAATACTATCTGACGTTATTCATGGGTATGTTATATGTATGTTAATATGCACAAAAATAGGATCAAAATCAAAATTAATTACAAAATTAATGTACTCGTATTCTTCAATTTAGGCATATTAGATATTACATGCACCTATGAATGTCTAAAATCTACCACCAGTTTGTAAAAAATAAACCTTTGCCTCGAAAAGAACCGGCGTAAGAAACTCGGCGAGGCGAGGTGTCATTTTTTCAAAACAATAATGTATGTGCAAAGTATACAAAAATCACACAGATAGCTGTGTGTGTGATAGTGTAGATTGTAAACTGTCGTGTATTCAATTGCGTGATCGATCATTTCACGTCAATGTCCCGAAACTTCAATCAATCATTTTTGCCAACAGATTGTCTGCTACTACACCAACTGGTCCCAATACCGCACGAAAATTGGCAAATTCACACCCGAAGACATCCAGCCCGATCTTTGCACTCACATCATCTTCGCATTCGGATGGCTAAAGAAGGGAAAACTTAGCTCCTTCGAGTCCAATGACGAGACAAAGGACGGGAAGACGGGATTGTATGACAGGATCAATGCCCTGAAAAAGGCTAATCCGAAGTTGAAGACGCTGTTGGCTATTGGTAAGTTATCTTTTTTTTTTAACAACGACGGTGAGCAAAAAACTTTCTGTCCACCTGATGGTAAGACACAGCAGCCTATAGACGCCTTTAACTCCAAAAGAGTTACGTGTGCTTTGTTGACTGTTTATGAAATTTAAGGATTCACTGTTGACAGCTGAAGGGACAGGTCATTCGCTCTCAACTCAGTGCATCCTCGGGAGCTCTGGCAACCTTGCTGACTTCCATACTGTGTTCCTGGACACGACATACCTGTGTAATAAGTTATCTCGAATCTGTTGCCTCCCTGCAAAAAAAACACAATAACATTGTTTTGTCATGTGCCCGGAGATCTCCTGGCCCGAAAGATGATATTAAAATCAGGCCGATATCCCCATAGAAATAGTGTGGAATTTCTTCTTTATGTGTGTAGTGTAGTGCACATACCTATTTTCGATCTTGCCTGCTGTAGGTACGTCTCATCGCATCATATTTTCCGACGAATATTCTTATTTTATTACCGCCCTTAAACGGGTTAAATGCTTTCACGGGAAATTCTTAAAATTTATTCAACATTCGGCGTTCCTGAATTTTCGAGCAAGTTTTCAGGAGAAGGAATTTTGCACCATGCTAGCGCCCAGCTCGGGGCGGTTTCTCGTTACGGGAGTTGGTCAAGTGTGTGGAAGATCGTGCTAAGGGTTCCATACAAAGATCCGCTTTATATGCAAATCTGTTGAATCCGACTTTGTTTTCGAGTCTCTTTAGAATATTGTCACACGTGAAACGTCGGACTAGAGAATATTGTACAAAGCATGGCTTAAGACTATGTTTTTCAAATGTGTTTCTTCGTTTGACTATGACCCATTATTAATTTAAAAAAAAATGACGAGTACTTATTTAAAGTACGCACTTGTAGAAAGCAGAACATGAGAATGAGATGAGAAAGAGAACATGAAATAGTTTAAGTATGAAAGATAATTAAATGTCAAAGCCAAAGGCTTATGCCAAAGGTTTTTACCATTCACATACCCTACGCAATTTTATTAATCATGATGTACCTAATTCCTGAACAAAATGAACCTGACTACAAATGAGAATTGTCACATAATCTGGGGGCACGGTAGTGCCCCCGCCAAGTCGAGCATATATATGTACACCATATCAAAGGTAAAAAGTCCTTCGCTAAATTATATGTAAAGTGAAAAAAACTGGCCAAGTGCGAATTGGACTCGCGCACGAAGGGTTCCGTACCATGTTTATTGTATGAGAGCCCCATTAAATATTTATTTATTTCTCATTTTTAGTATTTGTTGTTATAGCGGCAACAGAAATACATCATCTGTGTTCAATATGAGATACAGCCTGGTGACAGACGGACAGACATACAGACAGACGGACAGCGGAGTCTTAGTAATAGGGTCCCGTTTTACCCTGTGGCTACGGATCCTTATTTTACTTTGCTGTTTCTGTTGGAAGCTTTTATGTCAACAGAAAATGTAGATGATCGTTTTATTACTTTGTCGCATTTAATGAAGCAATACTGAAACAGTATGGATATATGCGTCAAAGTAGTGGAAGGGTAAGGGTACTACAATTATCATTTACTTTTTCTGTTGACTCTACGCGTACAATTTGTTTAATCGTATAAATAAGGTATTCTTAATATCTCTGTTAAGCTACATTGAACAACGTTTAAGTAGTTAAAATCATACCTATTTCTGTTAGTTCTCTACCGGCCATGCCACAGCTGGCTTGGTAATCCACGTGGTTACCCATTTACTTCTCAAACAACTTTGCATAATGCCATGAACTGAGCCAATAGCTGCGGACAGGCGGCAAGCGACGCTTTTGCTTGCAAAAATAGTTACGTTCTCCATTGTAAAACTAGAGATATCGATATTTTAGATAGCCCCAAAAAGCATAAGCTAAACAAGTGAAATTACTCAATTAAAATTAGGCACCCAATTAGTAATTACTCGTACATAATTATTTGAAATAATAGAGATCCATTTTAGAGACATTCACTACTTTTTTTATAAAATGTTTTGCACATGGGTATTTACAAAATAATATACCTATATCGAATGGAAGGTACTTCCAGTCGTTGTTAGGTAATCTTTCTTCCGCTTGCGTGCGATATGACCAATTAAGTATATATTATTAAAGTAGAAATAACCAATTAAAGTTCCCCCGACCCGAGTCGTGTAGTATTTCTCGATATTTAATCGTATCGTATCTTTTTCGACTATTAAGGTATTATCCCACAAATTGTGATATAACTTAATTACCTTTGATTTCAGTTACTACTTTCAATTCATATTGGCCGCTTTTTTGCGGAGTGTCTTATATAAGCCATAATCAGTACTCCACAAATGCAATGCACACGCCATTATACAACTGTTGTACCTACTTTTAAATGGCATAGCCACTGTCTTTGTCGTTTAAATTAATGTCGATAGACGCGGCACATCACTATCTCATATGCGACCAAGCCGCTACGTCTTTCCCACGCCACAAGGCACAATCGTCGACATTTTCACCTATTTTCACGGGAATGTGCATAAAAACCGCACCCGTTCCCCCAACTAGAGCCGTGGCGTAACCGAGCATTATTCGCTTTGCGAAATCGGTTGCGAGTGTCGACATCGATATTTTTTTGTCTCACATCACTTTACGAGTATAATTGTTTGCTTTTGTGGGGAGAAAACGATTGGTATGATTAGATTAGATTAGATTCATTTATTTCATGATAAGAATTACATTATAAATTTGTACACATGTCAAAATTACAAGAATAGTTATCATGATCGTCATAAACAGGAAAAATAAAAAATAAAAAAAGGATAATAACATAATGTCAACCAAAATTAAACACACATGATAATGATAAATAGTAAAAATAAAATAATTGCATCTCCCTTTCGGGATCGTCAAAGTCCACTTCAAAATACAAATTCCAATATACTAATCAAGTCAAAATACAAGTTAAAGTCCATAACAAAATATAAATCAATTTAATACAAATTTAATAATATTTATTTACACGTCAGTAACTTAAGGTCCATATACTCTTTAACAGAGTATAATGGATTTTCCAATAAGAGGCGTTTCAGGCGGCGTCGAAATGCATCGTCAGATGGTTCAAGTCTAAGATCAGCGGGCAGTCGCTCGTAATAGGTGGGCCCAATAACACGTGGGTTCTTACCTGCAAGTGCCATGCGACGGGGAACTGTTCTCAAACGCCCAGTATGGCGGAGTGTTTTGCCAATCGCAGTTACGGTGTTAAAATCAGAAATGTTGTTCCTTACGAACATAATAATTTCGAAGACGTAGAGTGAGTAGTGTGTCATAATACCAAGTCTCAAAAAATGGTCCCTGCACGAAACTCTCGACCTTGCCCCGATCATCGCACGGACGGCACGTTTCTGCATGAGCAGCACTCTGTTGGCATCCGTTGAGTTTCCCCAAATGAGTGTGCCGTACGACATCAGCGAATGAAAATGGGCAAAGTAAACCTGCTTCAAGGCATCGGCGGATATGATTGGCTTTAGTTTACGTAAAGCAAAGACTGCACTACTCAATCTGTCGCATAATTTGTCTACATGGCACTTCCAGTTTAGATTAGAGTCCAGAGTGAAGCCAAGAAACTTACATTCATCACTTATCGGCATCGGGCTGTTTGTTACACACGGTGGAATCGTAATTTTTCGGCCCGAGAATACCATGACGGTGGATTTGGCTATATTCAAGACTAAGCCGTTGGTGGAAAACCACCTCTGCAGTTGATCACACCCGTCATGGATCTTCTCTCCGAGCTGTTCAAATGTACGACCACTAACCACCACCGTGGTATCATCCGCGAATAAGATTGAGAGGCCAGCCGTGATGGCAGCGGGAAGATCGTTCATAAACGTTAGGAAAAGGGTATTTCCTAACGCCGAACCTTGAGGAATTCCTATATTTACTCTGCCAGCACTAGACTTGAGTTGTTTACCGCTCGTGGATAATTTGACAACTTGTTTCCGGTCAGATAAAAATGATGTGATCAATTTGTGGCTCAAGTCTCGTATCCCGTAATGATGTAACTTGTCCAAAACACAAAGTAAATAGCGGCGGCGCGCGCCGGAGCAGAGAGTCCGCTCAGTACAAAGTGCCATTTTCGCCGCACGCACACAGACGTAACATTTACAGGCATTCTCGGTTGATTTCGGACGAGCTTAGTCGCGACTGGCACTGTCGCTTCGCGAGTGCTAGTTGTGCGCGCGTTGATCACTTGACGTCCCCGCCGCTGCGTAGGTACTTTGTGTCACGTACGTCAAAATGAATAACCGATATTATTACAGTTGGAATATATTTTATTGTTTAAATACAACAAAAATCTGTGCCTACACTTTCTTCAAATTTTCAAACGATATTGAAAGGTAAATAAAACGGTTTTCTCATTTTGGTAGTTACAATACCTAGGTACTGGTAGGTATGTAATTTTTTGAAACTAGCCGCTTTGATAACGACGATCAACCATTACACATTCATCTTATCGTTCGCTGGTAAAACGCCAGTATTTAAGTACTATGGTTTAGTTAAGTAGGTACCTAATTAATTAGGTACTTATATTCTTTGTTGGCGCTCTCGACCGCCACCGGTCACAAGTCACAACTCGCAGCGGGTTACGCATCAATTTATTAGGGTCAAAACGGAACCTTATTGGTGTCGCCCAGACGTCCGTCCGTCCGTCCGTCCGTCGTCTGTCACAAAATTTGTTCCAAAGAATTTTTAGACTTCTCATTGACCTATGAACTTGAAATTTGGTGACAATGTTCAATATTACGTATATTTTAAGAACAAATACTTAATATATTGATAAATCATATTTTTGAGGTTGGTTCGGAAGCCTAAATGTGCGAAATCTGACTCGCACTTGGCCGGTTTTTTACCAAGATACGCTGGTTCATATTTAAATGTCATGTTGAAGAATTTTTATTATAACTACTCCTTTTTAAAATTCAGAATCAATACAGAAGCAACCCTGTGAGTCGGGCAAGTTTAGGTATGTATTTTCAAGAACGGCGGGAACGGACCTTCTGTATATTTTTTATTTTGTGTCCAAAAGCAGTTCATGATTAATCACATCAAATGCCTTGGACAAGTCACAAAATATACCAGCCATCTTACATTTATCATCCAGCCCGGAAACAATGCAGTCAAATATTTTAAGCGCGGCTGTGGTTGTGGACATATCTTTCCGATAAGCAAATTGGCGGTCAGTCAGTAAGTCATTGGTCTCTAGATGGGCCATTATATGGGACGAGAGGATGGACTCCACAATTTTAGAAATTGTGGGGACTATTGTTATTGGCCTGTAGTTGTTAACATCGCCCTTGTCACCCTTACCCTTATACACTGGACTCACTCTGGTACTCTTTAGCACTTTTGGATACACACCTGTTTTAAAAATAATATTAATAAGTATAACTAAAATGTCAGAAATAATTGGCCATATAGATAATAAAATATTTGGGGAAATGTCATAAATGTCAACAACTGTGCGTGTCTTTAGCATGTGTCGGATTACTTTATTTAGCAAGTCATTTGTGACGGTCGGCAAGGTCATAGTCGGTATGTCAAGGTCATGTATGTAATTATAAAGACAACGCCTGCTGAAAGTGGGGTCCGTTTGAATGGCATGTTTGAAACCTATATTCAAAAAATGCGAATTAAATACATTGGGAACTTCGCTAGGCGGTATCGTAATTTGGTTAGAACCATTGAGGCAGATATCTTGAGACGTTCTTTTGGTACCTATCTCCTCATTCACCACTTTCCAAATCTCCTTAGTAGGATTGTTACTCATACCTAGCCTACGTTCAACATGGTCTTGTCTGGCGCGCAGCGTTTCAGATTTAATTAAATTCACATAATGTTGAATACATTCAGAAATAATTGGGTTACCGGGGTACTGACGCTGTATTTCATGAAGGTCCCTGTGTTTTCTTATGTACTCCGATAACTCATTAGTGACCCAGGGTAATTTTTTCTTTTTATTATTTAATTTTATTTGCTTAACTGGGAAATGTATGTCAATATAGTATGTCAAGATGTTAAATAATTTATTAAATTTAGTAGTATGTTTGGTTACCTTGAGTGTTAAGAAAGATTATGTTGGACTTGTTGAAAGGTTCAGTTTCAATTACAAATCTATTGTTTATCGATCCTTAAACTTGATAAATACTACCATCAACTAGTGCGGAAGATTATTATCACAATACAGACTTCATGGATTTAACATTCTTTACCTATTTTTATTTATTGTTGTTACATGACTGAAGGGTGAAATTTTTAACAATTAGTTTTTATAATTATGATGGCTAATTTATAAAATAAATAACTATAGGTTAGGTAGGTAGTCACTTACATGATTTTAATTATTAAAATTCTTTAAATTTAATAGAAAATTATAAGTATTTTCGAGGATCCAGAGTTTTAATCATCAACCTGCTCCTGTAAGGAACAGTATTTTCTATTAAATTTACAGAGGTTAGACTTATTGGCTGTTTACTAAATTCGCAATGACGGAATGCTAAAAACCTGATCATAACAATTGATTTCCTTTTTAGCTTTTATTCGCTTTCCATCATTGCTTTTTCTAGGCATCTAATGGACTTACTTAGCGAATACAACCAATTCGTATCCAGTGAGCGCGCTCCCGTAGTACTTACAAGGTCGGGATCGTTCGCGCGGCTTCGTGCGTGTTCGGATGAGTAATTTTGAAAACGTGTCCAATGTGCGACCAGCCTTAGGCCTGTAAACCTACCTGTTTAGTTTAAATTTTGGGGGTATAGAACAACTTGGTCGCGTCACAGATAACTCATCTACACCTCTGTTACTCGTACTGAGCACATTAGTAAGAAGAAGATATTCATATCTACTGGGGGATAGGGCTGGCCACGTCTGCCCCGCGGGTACCGCAAGATGGTCGGAGACGATGTGACAGGCCGAGGCGGAAATGGTGAATCGACCTAGACGCATTACTGAATGACTGGTCCAAAACAGCTCAGAGCTGGGACGAGTGAACGTCAAGGGGAGCCCTTTGCCCAGCAGTGGGACATTTTATAGGCTTCATCATCAGCCGAAAGACTTCCACTACTGGACATAGGCCTCCCCCAGAGAGCGCCACAACGATCGGTCATGGGCTGCCCGCATCCAGTGGACCACCGCGACCTTAACAGTTCATCAGCCCACCTCGAGGGCCCTTATAGGCTTAAATAACAATTTCTCAATGTCATATTCTTCCAGGCGGCTGGTCCTTCGGCACCCAGAAGTTCAAGGAGATGTCCGCGTCCCGCTACGCCCGTCAGACCTTCATCTACTCAGCTATCCCGTACCTGAGGGACCGCAACTTCGACGGCTTGGATATGGACTGGGAGTACCCCAAGGGAGGAGACGACAAGAAGAACTTTGTGCTACTGTTGAAAGGTAAGTCTTAGTTGTAGTTTACAGTTACCAGCATTAATATCTGCTATAACAAAGCGAGCGTTGACTGTGTGTGTACGTAACTTTTGCTAGTTCGCCGTACCAAAATGGTCACTTAGTTTGGACAAGTACAAGTACAGTAGGTATACTGAGGTGTCAGTGGAATCGAGCTACTGGAAGTTTTGTCGCTGGCTCACTAAACCTAGCCTAGCTGAGAAGAGTCTAGCAAGAAACTCAGCTAGGCCCGACATGGGTCGGACTGACTCTACCCGCCGGGATGCGGCGGTATCGGGACGAATAGGGACTATAATGTGTCTGTGTACATCCCCGCCGGCGGTAATCATAGAACCCTTTGATTTAATACCCCACTCGGCGGATTTTCGAAAAATTTATGACATCATAGCATAGAGGGGGACCACAAAACTGGTTGGCAACATCTGTTGATTAGGTCTGGGATCTATAAAATATATATAAGAAGTCAGAATGCGGTTCGATTTCCGCAAACGAACATTCCCTTGGAGCCTGCTCTAACACAAATTCGGTTATTTTGTTGCAGTTGCAGAATAAGTTGCTTACATAAATTTGAAGTCTCTATTGTCAAGGCATTCCATTAACTACTTCGTTAAGTAGGTTCACTGTTGTGTTGGGCGTGAATTAAATACTTTTGTAATGAAATGACTAATTGAATTACATTTTAATTCAGTCACTAGTAATTGGATTATATATGTAATTGAAATAAGTATGTAATATGTAGGTAGTACATACATATTTTGATGTTTTTGTGTACCCTGGTGTGTACCTAGTAATAATAATAATAATAAGCTCCACGGCCGATTTCGGCCAAGGCGACTGCTATCATCTCCGTAATAATAAGTAATAATTGTCTTTGACCTCTTGTACCTAGTACTAGTACCTAGTACCTACTATCTGTACATGGCAACTGTTCCTGGCTATTAAATAAATACCTTGAAAGCCCAATTAAATTGATAGGTATTCCTTAACATTTAAACTTTTATTGTAGGTACTTAGCGATAAACAGACCGAGGTTGATCAGTAAAGTTTTGTTCTGTTAAATAGTAAAAAAATTTACGATGGGGTGCCAGTAAAAAAAACAACTGCTCAGAAGAAAACTAACTACGCGGAGCCAAGTTTTTCTAGACTAGAAGTCTAGAAAAACTTTAGCCCGAGTTATTAAGTGATAGCGATTTGTCTTGCTGGAAAAGTCTCAGCTTAAAAATGTTCCTGGTTCTATTCAGTTGAAATAGAATAAATAACAGCACATTTTTAAAACTATGACAGCATTGGCACACAAGCTTGCAGTCTGTCACACAGTAAGCAGAGTAGTAGCCTATTGACGCTTCCGACTCCTGAGGAGTCATAAGCGCGAAGCCGATCCTTTGTTGATTTGAGAATTTGTTGTGTTGACACAGCTAGAGACCCTTCTCTCACTCAATACTATCCTGATAAGGTTCTGATGGTCCACCAAAGCCACAGACCAAGTAGTTATTTTAGTGCTCCTGAAATAATCCAGACCGGAGCACTAAAATTGGATTGGATCGGTCTCTGAATTAAACATGAACCCAAACAAAATCGCTCACAGAACCTATAACAGTGAACAAAAATACTAAAAACAAAAGCTGCAATTCAGAGTAGTCAGATTCGAACAAAACAGCTGTTAAAACATTATTTATTTCCAAACTCCGGGCAAATATTGGCGTTTTTGCAAAAACAAACCATGTGTTGGTATAAAAAGCAGATTTCGGTAAAAAAACATTCTGGAGCAAACATATTTTTTCCCGAATCGCAGCCAAAACACACGACGGGAGGTAGGTACTTTAAAATCGTTTCTCGTATCTTACATTCGTCTTGTAACGTTTTTATTAGAGAAATACAACGAGAGAGATCAGTTTAATTAAAATTTAAAATCCGCATTTTTTTACTATTAATAATTTTTCAAAAAGCTTTGTACTAAATATCATTTGATATTTCAATTTAACAGTGGATTTTTGGTGAAAAAAAAATCGTGAAAAAAACCAGACTAATTTCAATAATGAGCCGTAAGAGCAGGATGGCAATCGCATTCGTAAAACTATTTATTTCTTACACCATATTTTGTGTTTAGGTGTCAAAGCTTAAACCCTTTGTACAAAGTACAATGTCAGTAAGCATAATTATAAAATGTAAAATAAAAATTAAATAACCGTTTTTAACATGAATTAAGTTAATCTTATAGAAAGCTGCAATGTGCGAATTCATCGCTAGCTGAGGCAATTACGTAAAACGTATAATTGACAGAGAATGTAAAATCCTATAATTCGACCGATTTCCAAAAAGCTCCGATACGACTGTGGCTTTTTAATGGTCATTACTAAACATATTTTTAGTTATATTTGTACTTACAGAATAAATTAGATTGGTACAAGTCGTTTTTAGATATATTTTTTTTCAATTAAATATTTAGGTATTTATGTTATAGATAGTATAGCTATGATTTACCCAATCTTTGTCACTGCAAATTGTTTTGTATTTTATCCATCGCGTCGCGTCTTTATCTACCTACTTCCTTCTTAAGGCGGCGCATCGGGCGATCTTCATATTATTGCCTACGTCAGCAAACCTTTTCACTCATGCCACTCTCAAATTCTCTCTGACCACTAAACTTCACTTTAAACTGTATCGGGATCGCAATATCTGCTCCAGACGCGGCTAAATATCGGCGACATCGGACATCGCAGGTGCAATACTATCTTAGTTTAAAAAGGCTTAGGTTACTAATAAAATCAAGGCTTTTACGCCATTTGCTTTCATGGAACTTGCCGCTTGTGGGTGGAATTGATACTCAGTATTTGTTTTTGGAGACTCCTGCACTAGACGCTGTATCTAAAATGGATGGTTTTATGTGATCATCTTTTATTTTTCTGTACCTACTCTAGTCTATGTATACTAGTACTTTATGTTTGTGTGTTTATACTTAGCTTTCTAAGCTTGTCAGTACGTAAGAAGTGATCTCCGGATCCACTCACCTGATATTTCATTAAACCTTTACCAATATTTTGAATTAATCTTCGGCATAGACAGATTTTAATTTTATCAGGAAACTTCGCTTGCGTTATTTTTAATACGAGGGTTGAGCTGCGCAAGCAACCGGTATCATCTCTGGGAGATTACCTGATAATAAATTGACGTCATGAATGTATAATTCTACACGTGCATCGTCTATGTCTCTTCTCATTAGCGATGCTCATGTATCGCGTCCCAAACACATTAAGCACTGAATAGTGATGAGCGTTCTATAGTATAAAAGCCCTGAATTTAAATCTCTCTGTGCATTACTAAACTACGTTTTCAAAAGACATCAACCATGAAGATTGAGGTAGCAGTTCTCTTGGCTACCATAACAGTTACTGCAATAGCAGCCGATGACGCTCAGGTATACTGCGGAAGAAGACTAGCAGCAGTCCGGGCATGGCATTGCTTCGGTACTGAAGCCAACCAAGGAGCTAAACGGTCAAAATATACAAAGTATTACAAATATGGATCAGAGTACATTTCACCTTGGCTTTCACCTACAAATGCTCAGACGTTGATTGGTAGCAGAGGCAAGAAGAGTGGACTTTCTTCAGAATGCTGTGACAAGCCGTGTACAATCGATGAGATATTGACTTATTGTAACTGACGGTAAAAAGAAAACAAGGCCTTCATAAAAAAAAACGCGACGTGAAATAGAAAATAAATTTATTGAAGAGCGACAAAGATACCCAGTCTATAGTTGTGTTGGACATAGAAAACATGTAGTACAAGAAAAAAATGTAGCACATGCTATCATGGCGGTCATTGATTGGTCATCCTAGTGTGATACATAAAAATGCTCACTTTTTCTGTGTTACATTGTATTATATAGAGTTCCTGAACTATAAGAAGTTTTTAAAAATTTGCAACATGACATTATGAAAATATTCATCCATACAGCATCCAGCCAACTCCTTGCTACTTTAATAATTTATATTGTCTGATCTAGAAACATTTAAATCATTATAATTATAGTTTCATTAACATGACATTATGTTTTATAATTAAAACGACAGACTATAAATATAACATTTTCACAATCCGATTATGTAAGCGTTGTGAGTTGTGACAGTTAAAATGGCACTAGAGCGACATTTACAAATCGCGGCAAATAATTTCGAATTCTGTGCAATTTCTTTAAATAAAACGAGTTTAGCAATTTTATGCAAGGATTTTTATGACTTCGAATTTATTGAACGATACAATACAATAATAACTTTTATGTCACACCTGGCCATAAAGTGGTCATTATCGCACGCTCCGCGCGCGAAAAAATCGACTTCCTGGCCAGGGGGTGACATAAAATTTTGTACTTACCACGGGCGATAATAAAGAAAGCCTCAGATCGCATATTTATCGCCCTTGCCTTCGGCTCGGGCGTAAAATACCTGCGATCTGAGACATTCTTTGTTTTATCGCCCTTGGTAAGTAATGTACTATTATGGATATAGGAAACGGACGCAAACAAAAAATCAATTACATATATGGTCATATTGACCTCACCATAATCGATCAAAATTTTCGTACCGACCTTACAGAACCAACATTTGCTAATATAAGGTCGCCGGCTGTGTGGTGTACTAGGGAAGTGACCCCGATCTATAGCTTTATCGATATTCCTGTGCTTCGCTGCACCTGTCGCTACCACTTTAGTGTTGTAATGCTGTTAGTAATTTTAATTGCTATCGATTAACAGTTATTGGTTTGCAATATTTGCTGAATGTTTAATTGTTGTATCAGCTCAGCTTTTGGAATTAGTTATTAATGAAGTATCTATATTGATAAATGGAGGATTCTATTTTGGAGCTTTAATATTTTATTGCAGTCTAATATTGAAAGCTACTAATAATATGCTTGGCAGACGTAAATAATATGCGAAATTTTAAGGTTGTATGCTGATGATGAAGCAGTTGCTTTATATTTCACATTTCATTAAAAATACGAGGATTTTGTAAATGGTTTTCCTTAAAATATCATTTAGCTTATGTCTAGCAAAATAAACATAATAAGGTACGTCAGATGTAAATAGCATAAAGCATTTACATTATTTTAAAATTGCCCATACCGAATCGGAAAATACGCTGTTACTGCGTTTGCTCTGAAAAATATATAACAGTCGTGACAGATACGTGGTGTCAAGTAATGACAGGTCTTTATTATGTTCGGTAAAAAATATACGTTTCCAATGTAATAAAATGCATGCATTTTATAATACATATAATTCACTACATAACTCTACTTTCAAGTTTGCGCAAACCCTAAACATATAATAATAATAAACCGGATTCGTGACAAACTAAAACTCGTTACCGTCTTCCCTGAAACTTAAGTTAGCCATTAAAGTAATTGGATATTTAATCGATATCGATAAATCACGTTGCGCATCATTGCTCCGATCCAACAACACAGTTAACTGACCATTTTTAGAACGCACTTATTGCAACGAGATAAGGTTTATTATTGGATATTCCAGCATGTCTTCGTTTGTACTGTACACGTTGACTCATGCTAGGATGGCACGCTTTGTCGTGGCTTATGCTTGTGACATCGTCAAGCCAAATTGTATTTAAAGCTTTGGGAACGTCTGCAGCATGGACTTGATAAAAGCGTAAATAAATACTTTCTCTGGCTTTATTTCATTATTTTCAGTTGTCGCTACAAATGAGTAATTCATGTATCGAGCTACGCGCGTAGCACGTAGCACTCGTCAGCAATGAATATGTTCATCCTTCGTTTTTAAGGATGTAACCGACATATTTTTTTAAATGTACTTCTAAAATAGTATATTTTACAACCCAATCCCATCACCTCCACCAAGTTTAAGTTAGACATTTCGTAATAAAGCGTGATGGACAAGATTAACTAAGACGGCATTCGTGAGGTTTTGTTCGTCATGAAAATGTAATTTGTTCTCATTATTTACTTTAGACGAGGATCGACGCCTTATCGTGATCTAAGGATCGATTGTGCCGTTCGCTAGTTGACTTTTTTTGGTAAATATCTTTTGGGCACTGGATGTGTGACAGAACGTGTTAAAACATTTTAATTCAAACGTTATCTTAAGGATCTTGCATTATGTTTTCATAAACTCAGTGGGTAGTTTTTTTTACATAATTTACGGCATAAGGTTTAACAGATTTTATTAAACCGAGCCTTAAGCCGATGATTTTCATATCCTTGTTTCTTTCGATTATACTATCTGTATCAATTTCGGATTTTCAGATATTAAGCAGCCTAACAGTTAAAATTAGATAAGTTTTACCTTATATATTGATTTAAACTTACACGATTTTCACACATTTATTTTGGGGTAACGGGACTTAATCGCGTTCGCGTGCAAGTTTTACCGTGCCAAAGTAAGCCTGTGGAAAGGGTTTTTTAGGGTTTACCTATTACTAAGCAGCCGCTGATCATTCGTCCGTCTGTCAGCGGGCTGTATATCATGAGAGGTAGTAGTTGTAGTAGTAGTAGTAGTAAACACTTTATTGCACAAATCAAGTACATACAAGGAAAACAAACTTAATGGTAGATATTTGTACAAAGGCGAACTTATCCCTTTAAGGGATCTCTTCCAGCTAACCTTTGAGAAAATGAGAGGATATTTTATATGGCAGACATACTGAACAACATGTACAAGTGACAAAATTGTGTGACTAAATATAACTAAAATTTCTCGAAGAAATATGAATCTAATCGAACTGAATAAATATTGTTGTTATTGTTGTTGTTGTAGTTGTCTGCCCACTACCCAGCCGAAATTTTGACAGTACACGTATTAATTAAAATTTAAAGGTTACATACAAATAACGTCATCTTTTATAATGCGCACTGCTAAGGTTTGGAATTCCCTGCCGGCATCTGTATTTTCGAGTTTATATAACCTGGACCTCTTTGAGGCACGAGTGAATAGGCGTTTTGTGGGTGAGCTCGGTTCACCGTCGGCCGCATCTTTACCGCCTGGCTAGATGCTGGCCAAGAGCAATCCTATTTTTAATTAAAAAAAAATGATTTTTGGTGCGTGAGCGATGTTAGATCCCTTTGCCTCCAATTCCGACTCGCACTTCGCCGACTTTAACTACACCCATACAGGTTACATCTTTCTTCGTAAGCGTGGTATATAAACCCATAGGTAGTAGCAGTAAAGTACATTCTGTATCACCATTCGTAGTAATTAAACGCGGGTGTGCGTGGCGCAAACAACTGCCTCTGACGCCTTAATGAGATCTAGTCCTCCTTGTTAGATACTATGGAGGATGACTCCCTTTTACAATCCTACTAATATTATAAATACGAAAGTTTAGATATTTGGATGTTTGTTACTCGATCACGCAAAAACGGCTGGACGAATTATGATGAAATTTTGGGATACAAAGAGTCTATATAGCATAGGTTGATATAAATAGAACTTACTGTTTTTATCCCGATAATCATCCCTCGCAAGGATGGAATAGGTAGTGAAAAATTACGCGAACGAAGTCGCGGAAAAAAGCTAATCAAACACTTAAATGACATTAAATCCATAATATTTACCTAACCACAGTGATCTGAAGTTTTGGCATCCGAAATGAGAACACGCCACCTAAATAAAACCAATTCATTATAATACAGACAAGAATACAATGAATTCAAACTTGACATTTCTGTTTGTATCTCATTGTCTAGAAAAAGTAGACTTCAATATAATAGGTACAAAGCGAATTCGTCCCCTATTTCGTAACCGTCAAAGCTCAGGGCAATTGCAAAATCTTTGCTCACAGCTAATAAAATCAAGTGTCCGACAAGGCAATATTTCAGCTGACTTAATTGGCAATATCGCGTAGTCCGAGGGACGCGTAGTCTAGGAGCTATTGCGGTTTATTGCTACTTGCGTTCTTTATTGCGACCGCCAGATGGAGAAACAAAGCTGTTACAAAATATTGCGATCTGGGGCTCTATTTCCATTTGAATCGATACAATGTTTATTACACTACGGCAGAGGCAATCATGAATCAAGCATCGGCAATCAAGAATTACCGGCTGGCTGATGATAAGCAGACACCGCGGCCTATTGAAATGGCCAGTGGCCGATGGCTTAAGGCTTGGGTTCTATTATAAGTACAGTGAAGGTCATAACCTAACATACTTATGAATAACTTTTATAAATTTCCAGAGCTTGAAATATACCCGTAAAATTTATGAATCAAAATTATCTATGCGACAATTTGATCAGAAATATGTGAATGTTATCGAGTCATTAAAGAGTGCACGCTCATAAACTCGTAAACATCCGTGCAGTAATCATAAATATGACAAATCCGCAGCCACAAATACCCCCCTGTGTAGAATATTGTCATTCGATTATTTGAAAAGTCCGCCTCCACACAACCTGTCCCGGTGGTTGAGAGCTATTAACAGACCACCTCGCTTGCCGCAAATCCTTTATTGCGCCACGAACATGGGAACATGAATTATTTTTTAATTTCACTTATTTAGTGGTCTTGGTTTTCCCTCATGCGGTTAGTAATATTTAAGAAAAATCAGTTATCATCATATGTATTTATTATAGCCTGTTAACTATGGAATCGAATAGACTTATGCACATTTTTTTATATTGAACTAGTGTTAGATACTGTGTCACTTACGTATTCAAGAGTTCTAAAAATCGATGTACATTGAAAAATTAAGGATATTAGATATCAATAATCCTGTAAGTATTGCATAGCCAGTAACCAAGAAAAAATGCCGAGGTGTTTGTCAATTCACAAAAAAATATATCCTTAATAGATTATCATATTAAATCGTAAGCATCATTATTCATTACCTATAATAACTCATTTGCAATGTTGGTAAACATAAATACTATGCGTCATAATTTCTTATGTTTTTAATTAATAATCTCTTTGTTTTCTATTCGACACCATTGATATCAAAGCAAAAAATCGCAATCAAATTTTATTTTACGCCGTATTTTCTTAAACTGGCTGTTGTTATGACTCAAACTGCAGTGCGGTAAAGGAAGTATTGTGTCATCCAAAATGCAGTTGTCCTTGGCATTTATAACAGAGCAGGAAAGCTGACTTTTTTGATTTGACGTGAACTCTGTGACCTCTGGACAAAATGCCCTTTGAGAATTCCTATATAGCTTCGAAATAAATAAACCGATGTAATACTAGTAATTGATAAATGGGTCATTGTTATTTTTGGTGGATATGATTAGTTACACCGAAGAATTAATATTACCTACTCTTCCTTATAAGCTGATGACTATAATGATTTAATCCCTTTATTAATTACGGTATGACACGCAAATTACAGTTATTTCGTGTTTTTCCGAAATCTTAGGAAGATCCATTACATTCAAAGTACCTAGGCTTGCTAGCTCGATGATTGTGAGTCGAGGAATGAAAATATTGGCATTTTTTAGACTTTAATATCAATGCTGTTGTCCAAATATCAAAATCCAGTCCAATGATGTTTGTTTTAAATGGAATTCAGCAGATGACTCTGTTGAATGTGGACATTCGTATTCGAACCTAAATAAAAAAACCGGTCATGTGCGAGTAGGATTCGCGCACTGAGAGTTCCGTATTCATACTTTCATACACCTATATCCCATTAATTCTAGAAAAATCGGAGGAATCGTAAAATCGTTTAATTATCCGTCATTAATCGAAAAATATCCACTGTATAACAATCGGGTTTAGAATTTATAGTTCAAGCCCTTTCATAAATGTGATGTAACACTTGGCCGAGTAGCAAATATTCGATTTTTTGTATTGAATAAATAAGATCAATTTGATCAATATCATACACATTGTAGTTAGGTACCACCCCAAAGATCAAAATGTCTAGTTCAGAACATAACAGACCATTCGAACTTCAGAAACTGTAAGTTACCTACACAGTTTACAGCAGCGAAGTAATATTCGTGAAACATGCCAATCAACGCATAGATCTAGCAATCATGCGCGAACGTAATCTGGAGAGCACTCCAGTAATATAGGTATTCAAATAGACATGTGTTTGTAGGGCACCAGTGATAGCGTTTTATTTATTAAACTTTTATTATTTTTATTACCGCTTTAGGCGACTTCCTGACTTGGCGGGGCGGGATCGATATTTTCTTCTTTGACGTAAACTTACTGACGTCGCAAAGATTCCCACTTGACGGAATACTGTCAGTATTAAATTTGCGCAGTTGCAATATCATTGGGCGCAGTAAAAAGCGGTGCTGAGTCGACTGACAATTGACACTGACATTTGACAGTTTTCTCATATCGAACCGCCTCCGCACCGACAAATCAGGAAGTCGGCTTAATTGTTACACCATTACAATAAATTTACACTTCAAAGAATCAAGTTATTATTTTAGTAAGTGTGATCCCTTGTGGGTAAAAGTTTCCTCCATCTGTTTCCATTTGCATTTGTCAGGGGCAATATTGATCCAATTCTTTCCCGCAATCTCTATGATATCGTCGGTCCATCTTTTCCGTTGTCTTCCCATGCTCCTTTTGCCTAGTGGGTCTTTCCATTTAGTTGTTAGACGAGTCCACCGCTTGTCCTTGTATCTTGCTACATGTCCGGCCCATCGCCACTTCTGCCTCAGGCTAAAGTCTAGTGCATCGGTTAATTTTGTTTTCTTCCGGATGTCTCTATTTCTTATTTTGTGTGTCCTTCTTAGTTTTTGGAGGCTCCTTTCCATTGCATGTTGGCAGGACAATTATTAAACCTTAAGGACATGCAAATATACAAGATTTCAATAGGCTGTAGTGCTTTTATAAAATAATCAAAATACCTACATTAGTTAACTCTGTAGTGTACTTATTCAGAATAACCATTAAGGTTTTAACTAATAAATTTCACGTTACATAATTAATCCTGAAAAACCTTTGCTGGATTAAATATATTGTGTCGTCAAATAGATTGTAAAGCCCATATGGACACTTGTAGAAAGAGGCCTAATTTAATTTAATGATCGTGATGACCCGTCCTGACTATGTCTGTGAGGATAAGATTACATTATAAAGGGGCTCTTTCAAAACCTTATTTTATAACGCCAACGGATTAGCCTATTATCTCCTTTTATTACGGCGGTTGTGGATATTTTATGAAGGTCAATTGGGGCTTTTTAGTTTATGTTTAAGACAATATGTAACTTAATGAGCTGATCGGTGAATACTTTGCTATGCTAATTATATAAATATACTAAGTATATAAACCCTAACAAATAAACGTTTTATCTGTCTATCTAACTAAATAAATATACGTAGGTATTTACTCTGTAACTGGGACCTGGTGAAACAAGGCTCTTCAACTGATTGCAAACTGAATTATTTCTACTTCCAAATATCTGAGATATTCGTTAGGTTCCATTTTGTGAGCTAACGAATGGATTGCCGTCGGTTGGAGCCGAAAGCTTAATTTATTTCACAGGCAATTAATACAACGAAAATTAAGATTTCATTCCAAATTTTGCCTTTAATATGCAAAATAGTCGCTGTTTTAAAAATTTAAGTTATTTACAATGTTCAGACTAGTGATGTTGCTAGTTGTCGAGTAGTGATGAGGCTTTATCAGGATTATTCTCGATATGTATCCTAACTCGGTAATATTTCCGGTAATGGCACATCACTAGTCCTAAGGTAATTACGTTTTCTTCTTCTTCTTCTTCTAAGAGTGGATCTAGTAACATTTCGTACGTACGCGTACGTTGCGTTGCGTAGTTCTAAATATCATATTTATTTAAAGGAAAAATTACTGTTCATTGTCCTACGTTCGTTCGAAAAGTTATACAATTGCCCTCTGTTCTCGGAAACACTGCCACGTGACTGCCACCGTCTAAATTGATGCTGATATCACTGATATTAGGTAATTGATTAAACTAAAATTTTACTTTAGCTACAATGTACCAAAGGCCAGATCTGCGATGTTTCTGTTTGTGGGGCTAGATCGTTTCATATGTCCAGAACTCACTCATTTTGGAGATGCATAGCTCTTAATTTCATATGATTGCTACATTATCAATAGGCACGAAGTCTCTTCAATAGGCACGTCACAAGTCACCATGACATGCGGTCAGCTAAATCACTCACCATTCATACTGTTACTGTTGCAATAAATAACTTTTTACTCCTTGCATGGAGCGACCGTGGCCGACATAGTAGGGTCAGCAAATGTATCACAGATTTTGCCATCCACGTATCTGAGATTATTGCTTTCCATCGAGTGACAGACACTAACTGGTATCATTAGTAACTAGATGAAGTCAGGGTCTTATTGTTATTATCGTATTGAATTTGAGGGCATTTGGATTCTTGTTTTCTTGTTCACTTATAATTCAGTTGATGGGGTTCAGAAAACGGACACGGAACGGTCTAGCGTGAATCATCCTTAATGATAGTCATGATAAACCAAAGCCGAAAGTCCTATATTGACAGTATAGCAATACCAATGAAAACATGCAAAGTCCTAGCACCATACAAGATATAGGCTGGCACCTGTTTTATATAACGGCATCACGTAAAACAATTGACAGTCGCTATCTATACAATTTATAAGTCTCAGCTACGATCTCATCGCAATAAATTGGCTGCTGATCAGAAAAAAAATCATTTAAATCTAGGAAACTAATAAAACTGTTACTAAACAGTAGTTTTTTTTTATTTGAGCATATACAGAATTTGGGGGCACGGCAGTGCCCCCGCAAGTCGAGCAAAAAGGTGCACGGCCGTATAATCTTATACAAGAAAACCCTCTTGCATTTACTCTGATTCTCAAACTTTCTAACAACTTGGAAAGACGAGGGAACTAAATGTTTATCTCTTTTGGACTCTTATGTCAACAGAAATAGAGTCCAGATCTGACAAACATCGGTTTGCCTGTATACACTCCCTTCCTGATTCATAAAGCCGTATGTGTAAGAAACTTGTATGGATTTACGACTTAAAGCCTGGCACTGCGCATTTGCAGTGGCTTTCTAACAGTATCCTATTTCTAATCTCTTTTGAATATCAACGTAAATTGGCAACATGCCATTCGGGTAGAACTTGAAGCACTAAGAGGAAATTACCTTGAGTGTGCCTTAGATTCATTTTCATTATCGTATCGTAATAATATCGTATATAATAATAATATCGTAATAATCGTATCGTAATACATACGAGTATTTATTGCATCATATCTAAATCGCAAGTATACTCTATTGCTATTTGGGTCATTGCCAGATTTAGGTGCGCGTCTTTTCGGTGGGCATATCAAAAGTTAATGCCTACAAAGTTTAATTTTCGTAAACCCGCATAAGCAGTCTCACCGTTAGGCGACTTCCTGATTTGTCGGTACGGAGGCAGTACGATATGAGAAAAGTGTCAAATGTCAGTGTCTGCTGTCAGTCGACGCGATACCATTTTTTACTACGCCCGTACATTTAAATGAGTGCTTCCTGACTGGCGCGGGATGCGCGGTAGCGGGACGATGCGAAGGCGGTACTGCTACGCTTCTGCGCATGATATTACTACTGCGCAAACGTAATACTGACAGTATTATGTCAAGTGAGAATCTTTGCGACGTCAGTAAGTTTACGTCAAAGAAGAAAATGTCACATATCGATCCCGCCCCGCCAAGTCAGGAAGTCGCCTTACTATAAATTCATATAGTAAAAGCATAACTTACATGCACATACGCCGTTAACAAGAGATCCCTCATACGGATAAATTCGCCTTTGTATTTTATTCTTATGTGACTTGTACATTTGTTTCAACATGTTTTTGTTTACAATAAAGTGCTTACATATGAATAAATCATATATTCAGGTAACGTATTAAAACTAATAACATATTTAAGAGAAAATTTTTTTTTAATAGAAAATACAAACTACCTATAGATATAAAAACCCCACCCAGTTCACCTGCTTGAGGCATGGTCCCGAGCACGCTGGCGGCATTGCCTCTTTGCACCGCCAGACTTAGCCGCTGGGCAAATAATGAGCCAGCCCTATGGTCGCCTGAGACGCCTATTAATCGTGTCGACACCTCTTTTACAAACTTTTTGGTGTCGGACGACCAAGGACCCACAGTTTCTACCGCAAGTGCGACGAATTCATAATAATTCGCGAGGAATGCGTACTTGCGGCGTTTGGACATTTGGGCTTGGTCAGCGACTGTCCCAGGCTTCCGAGCCGACCCTTCAACGTGGGATGGGGCTAGCGTGTCGACGCAGGTTGCGTCCCACGCTAAGGGGCGACCTAGGCACCAGGGTACGAGAGTGCAGCCGTCAGGTCTCTTCCCGTCAGCTGCGGACAGCCCAGAAGGTTCTAACGCTTACAATTTACATACATACATACATACCACCTGAGGGACTACTTTTGTTTTTCCGACTGACAATATCCCATTCTATTCGTAGTTTAAGAAGTTTTAGTCTTGCATTATATGTTCTGAAAATACACGAGGAATTTACTTACAAATCGTATATCAAAGATTCTGACTGCCCATCGAAATAATACTGCCCATCGAAGTGCGCACTTCGATGAGCATTAGTATTTCAGCTTGCAAATAAGCAATGTGCACTGATATGATGTGATGTGGATGCACTGTGTTGAGAGCGAATGACCTAAATTTGTCCCTTCTGCTGTCAGCACAGTGAATCCTCAAATATTATAGAGGGTCGGCAACGCGCACGTGGCTCCCTTCGCGTTGCGGGCGTCTATAGGCTGTGGTATCCGCTTACCATCAGGTGGACCGTCTTTGTATAAAAAGTAGTTTTATGTTGTTAGGGTTTTTTGATACAACTGTGGAAAACTAGCATATGGCCTGCCAGAATCTAAAAGTATAAACTCTTACGACTCCAGAAGTATGACAAACGCTCTGTTCACTATTTAGCTGACTAAAGAATTCGAAGGATTCATTGTATTGAGAGCTGGAGACATATTAAGGTCCCTCACTCTCCTCCACCCAGTTCTGAGCTAGTCACATTCATGTCTGCCCTGCTGACTGCCAAAAACGATGGCACCAACGAGCTAGTCTCCCTTCATCTGTTTCCTAACCTTGACCTGTCTGTCACCGGTTTTGACCATTGTCTCTTCTTGCCAAGTATAATCTCTGTTTTCATTGGGCTTACCTTATAACATGTCTTGTATTCAATTTAAATACATATTAAAATGTGTTACTTAGGTAGTTTTAGTATTTAATGTAAACGTATAAAACACATGTGCATGGAATATTAAGGCTAAGTTCAATTTATGAGTATGCATTATGACGATTTCTATTCGATATTTTTAGTACACTGAATAGTGCAATAAAAATATATTGACTTGCTCGCACAGCTGTTACTCCTCCATATTTTACTGTTTTCAATTTAATATGATTCAATATCGTAGTTCAAATGGAACTAGTTCCAGAACATGACAGGTGTAAAAAGTTTCGATAAACGAAAAAGTATGAATAGTTAACTCGTTAATTGCCAACAGGAGCTAATAAACAGGGGCCTCAGTAACTATACGTATATTACATGGCAAGTAGATCCCTTTGTTTCAAAGTGCGTGCGTGGTGCGTGGTGGAAATGGTGGAATTGTGTTGATTTCGGAATCGGTAAGCTAGAAGTAAACTAAGTACAAATTCTGTACAGATTCTTTATTGGACGTCATTTAAATTCGTGTTTCCTAATGCATTCTTACCGCAATAACTTCTGCGCAGATGTACTTTATAACACCGACAAGTTAATAAGTCTAGACGATATTATTAAGTTCTCGGTAAACAAGAAAATACCCTCAATAAGAAACTTTCCAAGAAACACGCCACGCAAAGCAAGATCCATTAGAATGTTTAAATATGACATTTAACTGACGGCTGAGCGGTACCTAAGCCAGAATTAAGTCCAACGGGAGTCTTATTTACCGGTATATGGTCTTATTTACAATAAATATACAGCATTAGGTAGGAAATACCCTTAGTAATTGTATACTGTCTTTATCTAGATGCAGTTACTAAATTTAGATGGCCCAATTTTATTTAGAGGTATGATGACGATGACAGAACAACTATAAATTTAAGTTGTAGCAGTAGCAGTTTATTGAGTCGTGACTATGGACCCATGTTATCTGGAAAATAAATATGATTTAATGAATGAATGAATTTAATGACTGTAGTCAGTTTACAAAATATTGTACTAAAAGTTTTACTTCTCTTCATTCAACTATCCCTTCAAGCTATGAGCACAACAAATTAATATAGTCAGACAATTTGCCAGTTCCTCTTAGCTGTTTGTTAACTCGTCCTTGCTATAGTTAGAGCGGCATCCTTTCCAAATACCTCAACATGACCTATAAACACCGGCTATGTGCTATTATATTCGCATTAACTATTGTTATTGGTGGAACTGATATATTATGATTTATCTTAGCGTTGCGTGCGAATTGAAGATAAATTTTAATCATAGCTGTTTCTGCGTTAGGGTTTCGTACTTCAGAACGAAAAAGTTGAGGTTCCTTCGTTCCATGAAACCGCAAGTCCCTGTTTTAGAAAAACCTGTGTTCTAGGGCAGTCCTATTTAGACAACCGCGCTAGGAACGAAAGAGCGCGTGCGTGCAAGATGCGATATTTAGCAGTTTCTATTTGTCTAACATCGGTTTTGTCAGACAGAAAACCTATTGTGATTTATGCAGTCAGCGCTGAATTAGATCGGGCGTAGATAAAGCTTTAGGTAGAAGAAGTGTCCACGAGGCCAAATTAAACTGATGTAAAACCAATTTTAAAATGAACGCGTATGTCCAAATATGCCTTAGTAACCCTATTATGATGAAACTTGGAGTAGGTATACTATTTATAGACTAGATTACTAACGACTTGTCCACTGCTAAGTTGGTCCATTGTGACGTGTAGTTGAGACTCCCTTTAAAATAATTGAAACTGAACTCTTTGGCTTTCCTTAGGTACAAATGGAGTTAGAGTTAGTACTGTTTTAGGTACTTGCTGTAAAACTCTGGCATGATTTGATAGCTACATTGAGAGATTTTGGTATACCTACTAGAGATCAACTTACATTGTGTCAATACATAAGTAGTAATTTCAAAAGATATGTTTCCACCTGATTTTCTAAGATTTTGCTTAGGTACCGCAAAAACTCTGAATTATTGCGAAGGAGTAGAAGTTTGGAAGCTGTAAATCATAAAATCAAATAGGGGTTCTCTGAAATCACAAATGTCAATTCCATGAGTCCTTGCTATTAGTGAAAAAAAAAACATTATTCAGGTAATAAAGTGAAACTTAGATTTACACTGATGTCCTTTGTTTCAGAACTGCGCGAGGCTTTTGAGGCTGAAGCCCAGGAGGTGAAGAAACCCCGTCTACTCCTCACAGCTGCTGTCCCGGTCGGTCCTGATAATATCAAGAGCGGATATGATGTGCCTGCTGTCGCTAGGTGAGTCTGAGTCTCCATCACCTGGGTATTACACTCTTTGACGAGCTGAAGCCCAGGAGTTGAAGAAACCCGTGTAGTCGTTACCGCTGCCGTCGGGGGGGGGGGGGGGGGGGGATACCATCAATATAGTGCGCGCCATCCACTAAGGCGCGCCCCTCCACAGTCCAAGTCGTACAACTGCGCACAGATTAGTATGAGATTCGCTGTGGAGGGGCGCGTCGTCGTGGATGGCGCGCACTATATCCAATGAGTCTCTAGTGAATCCGACTAACTAGTTAGACATTTAATTATGACCTACGTTCATAGGACTAGTCGTTAGAATAATAGTAAGTAATTGAGGTTATCTCGTATTAAAACTACGTAAAGCAATGTAATGATTATGATATACTATGCGCTAATAGATCAAAACGAAAACACCGCAAGTAAATTCATAATAGCAATGCCGTTATTTAAAATCACAGCCAAGTCTCATACATTCACTTTTAAAGGCTGCAGCCTTGATAAAAACAATACAATATAAATACAGTCAATTTTCTAACAATAACACGAAATTGGCTTATAATCGTACTAATTAACTTCAAATTTTCAGCTAATCCAGGGTTGTATATATGGCGGCCTAAATAAATCCACACTAAAAAATATTGTCACATGGCCATATTGCGAAATTTCTCTCGTTAATATTCCATATACATTGTTAACGCATTTCCCATACTCTAAAACAATGTACGGAAAAGCTAACTTACACAGTCACACGCGTAACAGGTTTTTGTTCGAAAATCGTCTTTACACCGTGCGAAATAAGTAGCTGCTAGTTTTTTGCTAGCTGCATTGTATGTTGGTGTTTAGCTTCATTCAAATACTTGACACATCTGTCGACTGCCATGTCAGACATGACGGTGCCGGCTTTTCACGTCGAGTCGAACTTTTACCAAAGGGTTGGCGATCTGGACGCGATGTGAGCACGTTATCGTTCCAACGGGGCTATTATTCAGATTGGCGTTTGTTTAATGGGGTTGCGGTGAAACTTTAGGGTGAGACATTTAAATATGGAACCTTTGGGAGGATCAGAACGTGTCTAGAATTTTTATTGAAAGCGACCTTTTTATGATTATTGATCTCCTACCGCATGCGCTCCAACTGTGTTTATAGATCAAGCCAAAAATAAAGTAGATACCTACAAATTTAGAAAATAAAGGAAAGATTGAAAAACTTAGGCACCGAGCAGGATTCGAACCTGCGACCTCCCGATAGGTGCGATTACTCCAAATTCCTCAATCCTTCCTTCCTTTATACAAACGCCTTAATACTGCTTAATACAAAATTAATTAAAGTAGATACCTATATAAAATTACAGTAACTATCACAATACTACAAAATTACAATGCTCAATATTGATTATCGATTTTTTTCCACCAGCTACCTCGACTTCATAAACCTCATGGCGTACGATTTCCACGGAAAATGGGAGCGGGAGACCGGACACAACGCTCCGCTGTACGCGCCATCTTCTGACTCCGAATGGAGGAAACAACTTTCTGTGGACCATGCCGCTCATCTGTGGGTTAAACTGGGAGCGCCTAAGGAGAAACTTATCATTGGTATGTTGGTTAAATAGGGCGACTTTCAGAATTTGGTGTTTTTTCTCGTATTATCTTGCTGACACTAACTTACTTCTGTACCAATAATACAAGTACCTCAGTGACAAAAGTGGAGCTGACAAAACAGCCTGTGCTTTATTGAAATATAATAAACGGGTCACTCACGTCTATATCGTCGAATATCGCTCGACATGTTCCGGGCCAATTACGTGGTCCTTAATCATGAGTGGTCGCGGCGGCCTCACTTTTAACACTGCGCGCGAGCGCGCGGAGCGCGCTGCTGCCCGGTGTTGCTTGCGTCGGTGGGGCGGGAGCGGGAGGCGAGAATCCACCCTCATTTTCGTCACTATTGTTCAATGTTGTGATGTGTTGTAGCCTGTGCTTTGCCTATTGTAAAGCTGGGTTACTTTGACTCAGTTTAGGGTAAGTGCGGCCTTGTAAAAACCAAACACAAACGGTTCTAGTAAAGAATATTTAAAGACTTCAACGGTTCGTTCAAACCAACCACATGGTTGCGCAGTAATGCCTAGACCAAATAAATCCCCATGGCTAAAGTAACCCGACTTTACCTCTTTTGGGAAAACAGATGTACTACCCACTGATGTATCTACTTTATTACCTTATGCTGCGATTATAATAAGGTCATACTCATACTCATAAAGGGGAAATATTTCAAAGTAGGTAGTCGATTGTACATCAACGCCTCAAAAATGTAATTACCCTTAAACCACAACTGTTTCCGACCATCCAACTGGGTAACCAAATAAAGGCTGATTCACGCTAGACCGTTCCGTGTCCGGACCGGCCCGGACACAGAACGGTCTAGCGTGAATCATCCTTAAAGGAAAAACAAAAGTCTATTCCCAAGTCGCGAAACCTAATGAAAATTCTAACAGTACTGCAAATTCCCAATTTGTCATGAGCCATAAATTGTGACCCCTGACGTAGGGATAAATAAATAAACCGAAGGTTCGGGGGTAGTTTACGAGGCAAGGTCATCCCTTGCTGTAAATTATAAATGACATTCGAACGTTCGGAATGCAGTAAATAATAAAACTAGGCGATTTCAATAAAGTGTATTGACAAGTAAAGGTTCAACAAATTTATTACTTACCTACTTGAATTTTTGTGACTCCAGAATGAGGAATATATTATAATAAATTGATTATTAAAAATTACGACATACTTAACCGTTTGCATAATTCATATTCAACCCTGAATAATTACATTATCATTTTGTTGTTCATTAAAATATGATTATTTTCGCAGTTATCAGATATCAAAATCATTTCTGTGTAACTTTTTAGGGTTCCGTACCCGAAGGGTCCAAACGGAATCCAATTGCTGTCACATACGCGTCCATCCGTCCGTCAGCCCGTTCGTCCGTCTGTCCATCCGTCGTCTGTCACGAAATATTTTTTAACTTCCCATCGACCTATGAAATTGGGAGATAATGTTTATTATTACGTATACTTTACAAACAAATACTAAGATACATCAGGGTTTTTCCGTTACATTTTCTTATTTTTTCCTATTAAAACCAACTTCATTTTGCGGCTGTCGGTTTTATATTACGTCGAATTATGTGATTAACAGCATAAATCCCTAATACTTACTGCAACCACTGTATTAAAAATATGTCCTGTAACAAAAATACGAGTATGTAACTACGAATAAGTCAAAATGATCGGATACACATGCCTTTATTAAAAGGGAATAAGAGTTTGTTTGTATCGTTGCAAGTACCTTGCCCGCATAGCTTTTTGTTGATGACTGTACTTATTACAAGGGAATAAGAGTTTGTTTGTGTTGCTTCAAGTACCTTTCCCGCATAGCTTTTGTTGATGACTGCACTTATCAGATAGCTCACGTGCTAATTGGATTTGAGAAGGGCGTTTGGGAATCGGAATTCAATATTACTTTAACGTGTTCACTGTTCCGCTTTCAACTGAAATTGCATTCTGAAATTCACGGGGTTTCAGACCAGACTAGCGGTCAAAAATTTCGGGTGACCCTAGTTTAAATAGCCTCAATAGGTTTTGTGTAATATTCTACACTCGTTTTATTTACATAATATACTTACTATTTTTCGTATTGCCCAACTGCATTTGGAATTTCCGGGATCCTATCATAAAAATATCAATGTCCAAAAATGACGATTTTCGCGATATCTCGCTCCGTTAACGTTTTTTCATGGATTTTTACGAGTCCTTTAAACCTGGAAACGTTACTTTTTTTGGCAGAGAGAGGGATGACGGTATAGATGTTAAATGAAATAAAGATAATCACATGATTAAAAAAACTTACAACCTCGCAGTATTTTAGGAACTATGATAGTTTTTTACCGGGTAAGAATACGGTTTTGTTTGTCCGCGAGTGCATTAATTAAAGTTACTTACCTATACGCGGTTCTTACTCTATAGCACTCCTTATGGCGCGAGTGATAAATTTCAATATATTCTTATATTTTGTATATCTTCAATATTAACGCAATTTTCATCTCAATCCAGGAATGCCAACATACGGACGGACGTTTACTCTGTCCAATCCGGATAACTTCAAAGTGAATTCCCCTGCCAGCGGGGGCGGTAAGGCGGGCGAGTATACAAAGGAGAGCGGCTTCCTTGCTTACTACGAGGTAACTTTAATGAAAAATGAGTGCATGATGTGTTTTATATAAATTTATAAGTTTGTTATATTGGGAAATAAGAGGTGGAAAGTATCTGGGTCGTAAACAGATTTGGGTTCGCGTCTTTCCCGTGGACATATCAAAAGTTAAGGGCTACAAAACTTAAATTGGTCTAGTAACCCGCATAAACGGTGTCTCCGTTTCTATAAATGCATGTTGTAAAAGCATAACTTACATGCTCATAATTTTTATCAACCCGTTAACTATTGACCACAGGAGTGACGACTTTTGTTTTTTCAAGTGCTGATGACCCATCTACTGGAACGTATTTATTTATTGAACGTACCTAATGAGTCATGGGAATACATTGAAATACCTTGGAATATCAATAATAATTAAAGTTGTGTGCATGCGTGCGTGCATGCGTGTGTGTGAATGTGTAACATGTGTGTGTGTTACGTTGTTATCTTTTGTATACTATTGGTGAGCAATAAAGAATAGGTTTTTGTTTTGTGTTGTTATCATACTCCATATACTTAAAAGATGAGTTTAAACGGGTTTAACGCGATATTTATAGTATTTCCCTTTTTTACCGACGTTTCGACACCCTTCATATTATGCGCTGAACTAAAACTAACTTAGAAAGGTAAATACATAAATAAACAATTATTTTAATTTTGTTTACAAAGCGCGAGAGTAAAATGTTATTCTTAGTATTATAAATAATACTAAGAAAAAAAAATGTTATAATGTCCGCCATTTGTACCTTTTTAATGTGCAATAAAGTTTAAATAAATAAATAAATGTATACAATTACCACCGCCCGCGAGATTTTAATATTGTCTGTTGTTTCTTCTTCTGCTTCTTCTCTCTATGTTTTGAACAGAGTTTGTAATTTATATTGTATTTTCCCGACAGGTTTGTGAAATGCTTCAGAACGGTGCGACTTACGTCTGGGACGATGAGATGAAGGTGCCTTACTGCATCCAAGGCGATCAGTGGGTCGGGTTTGACGACGAGAAATCTATCAGGCACAAGATGAGGTTTGTCCATCATTCTCCTTACTGATTGATTGTGACCTGTCGAGGCGGTGTTCACCTTTGGTACCTAATCCCAAGATCAAAGACGAAAGCATCTGATATCTGACCTTTCAACCCAAAGAGAAAACTAGACGTTGTTAGGAGTAGACCGGTTGCCTAACAATTATTTTTCTTCTGAGTCGCATCCTCATTGATGAGGGTCGTTATTACTACTGTCGTCTTGTGCACCACCTTTCTCCAGGCATCCTGTTCTGTGTTATTCATAAGGATAGTTCCCACTGTCCACCGAGTAGGCGCTCTGCCTCTTTATCTCTTCTCTTCCACGTAGCCGAACATTATCAATTATTTCCTACAGTACGTTTATCTCATGAACGCGGTGAGCCATGGTTGTGTGTTGAGCTATACATGCACATTGTCTATGTTTACGTCAGCGTAGGAGCTATAAGTTCAGTGTCTATGTGTTCGTATGTGTCACAACTACAACTATGACTAACCCGCGCTCCTGAGATAAAAGTACTGTAACAATACCTTCACCGAAATATGTTACTTGAATTTTTTTTAATAACCCAGTGGTATGAACCAGGATTAGAAGCCCTGATCTCTAGATTGAAAGAAGCTTGCTTTAACACTCGTATGCAGTGGCTGACACAAGATGAGATTATTTCTAAAAAAATTAAAACCTTTAAGATGTAGACATTCTATCATGACCTAGTTGGTCTTCTCACTTTGTTCAAACACGTTGCCCTTTTTTGTGCTGTTGCTTAACTATTTATGAACTACAGATGGGTGAAAGACAACGGTTTCGGAGGCGCTATGGTGTGGACTGTGGACATGGATGACTTCAGCGGCAGCATATGCGGAGGTGACGTCAAATACCCCCTCATTGGAGCTATGAGGTAAGACCATAAGCACTTGTGCTAAGGTTCAAAATTATATAACAGATATTTCTAAAATGGAACAAGAAACTTTGTTTATACTGAATATCATACTTCACCAATTTTTCCAGAGAGGAGCTCCGCGGTATTTCTCGTGGCAAGGACGCTAAAGACGTCGACTGGGCCTCAGTAGCGTCGTCCGTCGTGATCGAAGTCACTGAGAAACCTGAGCCCATCAAGATCAGCCTTTCCGACGTTCTCAGCAGAGTCAAGAAGCCTTCTAAGACCCGCATTGTCAAGAACAAGAACGCTGTTGCTGCTGAGGTCGATAAGAACAGTAAGTTTTCAGATGGTTTTTTTTAATACAACATTGGTGACAAATACGCCACGACAACGCGTACAATACGTTTTCGGCCTGCCTCGATGCCCTTTATTGATATGAAAATTAGACTATTTCAAAGTAATTGACAAGTGTAAATAATTTCTCTCAAAAGCACTTTGGAACACGCACCATAGATCCTAGCTACCCGTATCCTGAGGTTAATTCGCGGGTTGACTTTGATAGTAAATAATCTAAAATTAAATAGTACCTACTGCTTTAATCTTGTTAAATGATTAAAAATAACCCCGGGTTACGGTGCTTAGTTTCATTGCTTTTGACTGAAGTTTATTGCAATACTTGGAAACTTTTAGTTTTGCGATAAGTTTAAAAATAGTGTTCCGCACTGCCATTACCGATAAAGATATCGCCACCGTAAAGCGTTTTAAGACGCAGTTCTGGCTTGAAGTCAAACTATTCTGAGTTTGCTATTTTTCGATACCGTTTCTATTTTTGTTTTTATTCGAAATTGGCTTGTCTTCATAATTATTTATAAATAAATAACAATTAACATTTGTCATCTGTACAAAGCCTACGGTACAGTACGATTACTTTAATTTGATCATCTACTAGATGTCTACTAGACATTTGGTTAGACCACTTTAACGCTACTTAACACATAGCATGGCTGCCCACCCTGAAAAATTGTGAGCTTTTGATTCCACCGGTGATGCTCATGGCAGCCAACGTGTTAATAGATTTTCTATCGTATTTTTAAATATTGCGTATTAAATAAAAACTTTAATAGATCGATAGATAGATAGATATCATTTATTGTACAAATAATAAAAACACATACAAATAAACAATAGAATACATTAGTATTTAAGAAGAACATTCAATTGAATAACATAATATTATGTCCATTTAATATTTAAATTTAAGGCGCTACACTGAGAAATTTAGAAACTTTGAAACGCTGTTCTGCCCGGACGAGGAAACAATAGGGACTGATTTTCAGATATATAATTCTTGACTATATGATTGTGGTACTGACAATAGCCGACATATAATTGCTTAAAATTTTCTCGATAGAAAAGAACTCCAAAGTTGAGTCTATATTTTCCTTTTTTTACTCAGCCTACTAAAGCAACGCATTATTAAAAGCCACGATTAAGTTAATATGATGGTATTTTACCTCATCTAGGTACTGACAAGAGGAAATTTAATAAATCTGCACACAGTCAGATATTTATCGAGATTTATCTAAAAAAGCCATTCCCGGAGAGTGTTGCATCCCGCTTTGTCTTGAACCAAAAACATACGCGCGTTTCTTTCAATCAATATATCGCCTAAAGTACCTTTCAGTGCTATCTGTGATATCCAGATATCATGTGAGGAGAATACAACCCCTGATCAGGATTTTAACCATATCTTGCAAAACAAAGATTGATTCCTATCCTAACATGCCTATCAGCCGCTCATGTGAATCATTTCTACCCAAATTGTGTAACTTAACTTGTCCTAATTTATTACGATCACTTTCTCTCTTTAACTCACCAATTGGCTCTGTTTGCATTTACTTAAATGGGTAATAATTAGTAATTTCCTCGCATTCACTTTCGATTTTTATATTTACCCGTTTGACTTTCTAAAGAGTTTTGTAATATTTTTGATGAGAGTCTCGTTACGCTATGGTAAATGACATGTTCTCAACAAACTTATGTTTGCGGATGGGTGTGATATTATCGCTGAACTTTTAATGCTCAGTGGGCATGTGATGTTGTTATTTTCATATTTCACCATCACCACGGCCGGTTGGTAATAGCAAATTACACTTTCATATTAATGTTGCAGCCTTGGTGTGTTTTTTTACATACGTAGCAGTAATGATATAATAATTATTATAAACGTACTTTAAAATGACTTTATCCGGCACCTAGTTAGACCTTTCCCCGTTCGAGTATTAAAAATCGACAACGCATAGGCAAATCCTGCTTTGATGTAACCAAATTCTAGTGCATCAGAAACTTAAATAAATAACAGAACAGAAGGTAATTTTCGTTTTACATACCTATGCTTTTTTAAAATTAGAGTAATATTTTGACGGATTCAAAGAAAAAAGAGATTATATTTTAACAAAGCAAATAAGGATATCGTGTTGCTTGCAACAGTAGCACCGTTAGTTGCCGGCAAACATCTTGAACCTAACTTTGAGTGCGCAGTAGCCGATTTACGTACAAATCACGCTACTGCGCACTCAAGGTTAGGTTCAAGATTGCCGGCAACTGTACTTCTAAATGTCATAACCATTAATGTACTCGTATTATAAATCTTACAAACAGTAATTCAAAGCCTTTCTCAACTGACAACCCATTGAAACAATGCGTTTGGCACGGAAAGCAACAAATCTCTCACGAGAGTGCCTCAAGGGTCACTCTTAGCCCCTTTGTTTCTCCTGCCAAGACGCGAATGGGAACTCGCGACGCGGTTGAAAGTTTGAAGCATCGACTGCTTTTAGCGGCTGCGGTGAAATGTAGTTGTATGCCATTGGTTCTGATAGCGTGAATGTTGATATAGGTCCCGGTTGAGTGTGTATGTTTTTTGTCTTGGGGGCCGATTTTTGAGTGTCGAGTGCTCGACTTTTCACTCGAGATGTCAACAAACTATGATGTTTTGACATATATGTCGAGCGTTCGACACTCAAAAATCGGCCCCCTGGTCCTCATTTAGAGTGAGTTATGAGTAGCTTTTCCCACATTTTGATATTTTAATAGTACTCGAGAAAACGCTGGAAGGATAAAGACCGACACCCAAACACCTACATTCAAACACGTATTAATTGTCACTCCGGGCGACATGTTTCGAACTTTTCGGGAGTTCTTCTTCAGGTTGAGCGCTATTGCGACGATGCCGTAATGCTGACACGTGATACGTGAGTTTTAACCGTTTAGTATAATATTGTACTAACATAACTCACGAAAGTTTAAATTCAAATACATTCAAGCAATTTAAATCAGTGATTTGCATATTTATCGAAAAACAGTGGTCTTCTGTGATTGTGGAATACATGAAAACTAAACTTCGTTTATATAGTATTTGTAACAAAATCTTTACTCATTTTGTAATACGAGTATATTCAACTGTAAATCAGCAACCACAATCTCAACAGTAATTTGAATTGCAATTCCGTTCTTTTGCCAAAAACGTTACCTTACACGATTCACCAACAACAGACGAATGCACACGAACTGCCAAAACATTCCGACGCTACCATAAATCTTAGCAACTTGTTTAATATTTCACACAAACTAAATTCTTTCGGCTTACCAAAAATACGTACATTTAAGGAACCTCGTGATTTAAGACTCCCTCAGTTATGACGCGACAATCTTTACAAGTACCCCCAAGTTTGCGAAGTACGTAATAAATAACATATTTTGAATGTTGAGGAATACTGCTCAAGTTTCTAAAGTATTCTTTTGGAGTTTTTTACGGCGTGACAAAGTCTTGGCGTGAGTTGTGAAAAGTTGTACTTCGTATGGCATGGGAAGCGTTAAAGTTAGGAATACCATAAAAAAGATGATGAGCATATTACAAAGCCCCTTATGATGCGTCATGTTATGGAAATTTGGTGTTTTTTTTCTGCGATCCGTCTGAAGTGTAGGGACAGTCAACTAATTTGATTCCTCGGCCACTTTGTACCTTACTACAGTGGCGCAGAAATCAAATTGGCTGACCGTACGTTCACAAATTAATTATTTTGACTCGTTTGTGTCCTGCGCATGTACATAGAATGCTTTACATACATATTCCCAAAGGTGATGCTCGGGAATGTAATAACCTGATTTTTATTCGAGGAAATAATTCTGAGTGAAAAATGTCTTCAAATAAATTTGATATTAGCCGTGGAGCCCGTGGATGATTGACGCTTAATAAAAAATGCCGTTTGAGTTAAATAAGGAAACTCTCACAATTGGATTTAGCTGAATCTTTCAAGTTGATAAATGACGGAATTATAATCTAGCAAAATCAAAAAATACTTCAATCGAAGCGATATTGGATTTACGATTGACGTTTTTGTCATGACATGATATTGCATAGGTACTACTGTATTTTAAATATTATAAAACACTTTCGTTACGTCAGTTACGTGACCAACTTTAATTTGCTATTATCTAAATCTAAAGCCAATAAAGGGTCTGGGACTGGCGTCGCACGCGTTCATGGGCTGCGGCGTCTGTTACCATCAGGTAGGCCGTAAGCTTGTTTGCCACCACCTTTAAAAAACTATTGAATTCGTAAAATAAGCAAATTTTTGCCCATTTGCTATTCCAATTGCACTGTATTCCGAAATTCAATTGTTAATCAAGTGTACTGTGTACGTTGTTTACGTAACTAACAATGATAATTGTTGGTATAATGGTATTTATAGCTTTTGGAATGAATTGTCCATTAATTTTGTTTTCATTGTTTATTCACAATATGAAAACGTGAGCGTTTTGTTATTTCTAGTTCATCGCAAAAGCGTTTATATTGTGACCCACCAGGACAACGACGTTTTCGAACCTTCTTTACCATTCTTCAATCTCAAGGAGATTAGATTATTAATACAGTCAAGAGCAAAAAAGGTTAACTTTGCAATCTTCGCATGGAAATCTATATAAACAGTACTCGTTTTAATTGCTCCTATCGTCATCCATCAATAACTCTGCAAATGATTTTACATCAAAACACTGTATTTCATTATCTACATTAAAAACCTTCTTATCTTTTCCCAATACCTATCTGAGATGGGTACTCTTTTTTTTTTTTAATATTCACCATTAGTAGAATGCAAGCTCAGTATCTATGTTACGATACTCTTTTACGCCAATGTGATTTTTAAAAGGACAGGAGATGAAGGATCTACTTTTTAGTTTCATAATATCATTAAACTGTATCTTCTTTCTCAGAACGGGACCCTCAAGTCCTCTGCTACCTGACCTCTTGGTCCTCAAAGCGTCCCAGCGCCGGTAGATTCACAGCCGAGAACGTTGACCCTAACCTGTGCACACACGTCATCTTCGCGTTCGCAACTCTGAAGGACCACAAACTTACTGAGGGTGACGAAAAAGATGCCGATATGTACGAAAAAGTTGTTGCGCTGAGAGAGAAAAATCCTAATTTGAAGGTGAGTTTTATCCGTTGAAGCGTAGACACCTTAATAATAAACATTAGTGACCAGTATTATTCAGAGTTGTGGTAGCCTATCTACTAAATGAGGATGTTCATATCTACCTATACAGTTTTTTCGTTATAGGTAGCCGACATAAAATAATTATCATGCCGCCACAATTTGTGTTAGGCGACTTCGTGATTTGTCGGTGCGGAGGCGGTACGATATGAGAAAACTGTCAAATGTCAGTGTCAACTGTCAGTCAACTCGGTACTTCTTTTTACTGCGTCCATACATTTAAATGAGTGCTACCTGACTGGCGTGGGATGCGTAGTAGCGGGACGATGCGAAGGCAGTACTGGTCCGCTTCTGCGCATGATATTACTACAGTATACTGACAGTATTCCCTGAAGTGGGAATCTTTGCGACGTCAGTAAGTTTACGTCAAAGAAGAAAATGTCACATATCAATCCCGCCCCGCCAAGTCAGGAAGTCGCCATTCGCACTACTGCCGCTTCTTTTTCGTACATGAAAGGAAGCATGAGACAAGCTGTGGGGTATATTTATGTTGATGATGATATTTGCAATGGCTAATTTTATATTGTTCTAGGTTTTGCTCGCCATCGGTGGCTGGGCGTTCGGCTCCACTCCCTTCAAAGAGCTGACCTCCAACGTTTTCCGTATGAATCAGTTCGTGTACGAAGCGATCGAATTCCTCAGGGACTACCAGTTCAACGGTCTGGATGTAGACTGGGAGTACCCAAGGTAATTTTTCACTTATAACTTGAAAATTGAAACGTTTCTCTATTCATTCAGTACAATTGTAATCCTTAACTACTTAACCCTGCATTTCATGGTATATACTTATGTGAGGTTTCCTTTCTTTCTGAACCAGTTCTCGTCACTACTTGGCCATTTATAACGTCATGTATGCCGTTTGTTTGTTACGTATCTTAAGAACTAATAGATTGTTTCTAATTTATGGCGTAATATTGTGATAGTACATCAAGCAAAAGCTAGGTAGGTACATAATAGTTAATCAATGAGCTATGTGGTGTAACCCTAAATTATCCGCCTTCACATCATTCTTTGTTTCGGTATGTACCCAAACCAGAGATTTATTTCACAGCTGCTATTGTTCGCCCAAAATAAAAAATATCTAAAAATATTGTCTCTTGCAGAGGAGCCGACGATCGCGCGGCCTTCGTCTCCCTGCTCAAAGAACTCCGCCTGGCTTTCGAGGGAGAGGCGAAGACCTCGGGACAGCCGCGCCTGCTGCTCACGGCTGCCGTGCCAGCTTCGTTCGAGGCCATTGCTGCGGGTTACGACGTGCCTGAAATCTCGAAATACTTGGTAAGCTGTGAAATAAAAATACCCTGACTATTTTGGAGCACAAGTCCGCCTCCGAAACGAGAATCTCTCCTAGTCTTGCCAATTTTGGACTTCATGATGCCACAGATCTGTCTTCCCAGTATTACTTTTATAGTTCAGTGTCCAAAAGTAGGTAGGTAGATCTAGAAGTAATTAAATAAATATTGTTTTTTTTTATTCCAGGACTTCATCAACGTAATGACATACGACTTCCACGGACAATGGGAGAGGCAGGTGGGACACAATAGCCCTCTGTTCCCGCTAGAGAGCGCCACAAGCTATCAAAAGAAACTCACAGTGGTACGTTCCTAAGCAGATCTGTTTGTATAATTCTAACCTCCTGAGCTTCAAAGTGATACCTAATAAAAGTGATGCAGCTGTCTGCGAGTTCAAAGTGATGCAGCTGTCTGCGACAACACACTTCTGATGCTATTTTTTAGGGTTCTGTATCCGAAAGGTCCAAACTGAACCCTATTGCTGTCACTCACGCGTCTGTCCGTCCGTCCGTCCGTCGCCTGTTATAAAGGTTCCGAAGAATTTTTTGACTTCTCTTTGACCTACGAAAAGATGTTTTTCTATAACATTTTGCGGTTGGTTCGGAAATCGGAACCCTAAATATGCGAATTCCGACACACACTTAGCCGGTTTTTTTTTCTATTTAAAATGGGGACCATTCCGATTGCTCTGTAATCCCATATTTATTGATATATATCAACGATGATCAATGATGATCTATGGACAATATTGTCCATAGATCATCAACATCCCGTTTACCTATCCCTCCTTACGACGGCAGGATCCACTTTTCTAGTCTTCTGCGTCTACGAGTACTTATATCCATTATTCTATATCGTGCCGCAAGCATTATTCAAAGTTAAGCAACGTGGGCCGCGGTCAGTACATGGATGGGTGACCGCTTTGAGTGGTTACTAACTGAGCGCTCCCGTGCTTTGGAAGGCACGTTAAGCCGTTGATCCAAGTTTAAGCCAAGTTGGAGGCCTTCGGGCGGCATGAAAACTTCGAATAGTCAAGTTGCCCACTCACTTGACAAAGGGGGATCGAAGTTGCACCACGTCCGTAGGGAAAGTACCCACCGCTACCCTACACGTGACCCCTGGGTGGTTCTAAAAGTGCAACAAAAACTGGAAACCGTACTGTCTTCTCGAAGATCTCACGGTTCGAAATAAATGCCATACGATAAATAAATATATCTTAAATACAAAACTATCCGAAACAGAATAGTAAACTTGACACGGTGATTCAGGATCGCGTTGCCAAGGCAATTTCAATTTATCAATAAAACATACTACTTTAAATACCTAAACATCAAAATTCAGTCCCTTCTGTTCCTCAAACGGCTCAAGTGTAAATTTCTGTCCGCACCTACAAACAACCTAATTACAGCTATTCCAACAACGGACCCTATTCGGTCCTTCAGTAAATATATATCAAAGGTTACAATAATTACTACGGGACTGTTGCCTTGAAGCGCGAAAATTGTAACCCTTAAATGTACGAAGGAATTTGTAGTTCATTACGGCTAAGGAATTTTAGGAGTGATTTAATTTGATATTTAAATTTTTATTTAGAAATCAGTTTATCGCAATTAAATTCATACCTATAATATACATTTCCAAAGCCATATAAATCTGAGAAACCTTATGTTCCTAGCAATAAAGACGAGTTTACAATCATATTTTTCACTTAACCTGTTTTCACTCAATTTCTCGAACTAGACTAATTTGATAGTCCAAAATATCTTGATATGTAGCACAATATTTATGGAGTACTATGCCACTTTTTTCCAAGACACTGCTTCATTAGATATCCCGAAAAATTATAATGAAAAATCAAAGAAAGGGTAATAATACCTACAATGTTAAGACCCGACCCTTTTTCACTCCAATAAGTTTTGACGCTGCCTTTTCATAACCATTTGGAAATTTTCTATACCTCGCTGAATTTCGACCGACTCATGTCTGAACCGGACAAATTTAAGTGATTTATTTTGTAAATATACAGGATGTTTCCTGTAACAGGAGCAATAAATTAAAAGGACGCTTCCTTAGAGCATCTGCAGTAACCTCTTGTGTCCAAAAAAAAAATTAATTATTTCAATTTGGAGAAAATTTTATCAAAAGTTAGGACCCTCAAGTAATGGATCTTGACACCGAGAGATCATAGCACATCCGTTACTTCGGATTCAGAGGTAGCATCAAGATATGAGTCGTCATAGTATTAGCATTTTTAGTTTAAAAGGATATTTTATGGCCTATTTTAGGAAAAAAAATGTTTTATCGTGTTTTAAAAAAAAATCGTTATTAATATGGCTACGAAAAAGTAATAAAATACTAGACAATTACCATCGCCAAAAAAAAATCAAAAAATTTTTTTTTTCAACTGTTACCACGTGGAAATAATTACAGGCAAGGTTAATTATCTACCATTTAATTTATTGCTCCTGTTACAGCAAACACCCTGTATATCATTAATTAACACTTTCGCTACCAAGCTTTTCGTAGCGCTACGCAATTTCCTCTACATACCGGGAAACGCATGATATCGGCTAAGCGTCTACGAGCAGAGCGCCCGCTGGCAGTGAATGTATTAAATATTCTTCCAATAAAAAAAAACTATAGGTACAAAAGCCGCAATTCTACAAGCAAGATAATAACGCAGCAAAAATAATCAAGATACGTGTCAATTCACTCAGAAAATAGCCTAAATAAAATAGATGAGAGTTTTTAACCGATGCAAGCCCCACATTCTCTACCAGGAACTCGCCTAGCGGGTGCTCAGCTCGTAGACGCGTAGCCGATACCATGCGGGAAACATACTGTATCGGCTACGCGTGTCCAGAGGCAATTGCGTAGCACTACGAAACACTTGGCATCAATAGTGTTATAATTATAAGTAATTGTTCCTAAAACCGTCCGCGTGCTGTCGAAGGTTTCCTGTGGATTTTCCTCAGGCTATTTAACCGCGCACTCCTATCGCTTCTTTTTAATACAACGATGGTGGCAAACAAGCGTACGGTCCACCTGATGGTAAGCGGACACCGCAGCCTATAGACGCTCGCAACTCTACAGGAGTCACGTGCACGTTGTAAAATTTGAGGATTCGCTGTGTTGACAGCAGATGGGATAAATTTAGGTCCCTCGCTCTCAACACAGTGCATCCTCGGGAGCTCTGGTAACCTTGCTCACCCCCAGGAACATAACACTACATACTTGTATAGTAAATAATGTTATTATGGCTGTGGTCTTCTGCAAGGTGGAGGTACTTCCCCAGTTGGGCTGCTCCAAATTCGAGCAAGTTGACATTTTGCTATGCCCTACCTCTCTGACTATGCTGTGTCCTATTGCGCCCGACCTGTAAAGCCACAGTCACGACAAATTTTTAGAAATAAAGGAAACATTGAAATACTTAGGCACCGAGCAGGATTCGAATCTGCGACCTCCCGGCACTCTCGGCCAGTCGCTCTAGCCAACTGAGCTATAGGTGCGATTACTACCCGGCTTGAAATTCGTCAAAGGGAGGCGTACAGCGACATCTACCAGAAGACTCAGGCTTCATTACGGCACTAACGTCTTGAATTATGTTGAGAAATCGTTAGTTACGATGCGCTTTCCATACTAAATTTTAATCGCACCCATAGCTCAGTTGGCTAGAGCGACTGGCCGCGAGTGCCGGGAGGTCGCAGGTTCGAATCCTGCTCGGTGCATAAGTTTTTCAATTTTTCCTTTATTTCTAAAAATTTGTAGTTTGCGTTAGCAGAGTTACTGCTTTATACAAAACCACAGTCACAAGTTATTTTTTTTTTTCGTTTCCAGGACTACTCTGCTCGTGAATGGGTGCGGCAAGGAGCACCCAAAGAGAAGCTGATGATCGGCATGCCGACCTACGGGCGCTCGTTCACCCTTATCAACGAGACGCAGTTCGATATCGGAGCCCCTGCCTCTGGTGGCGGTAAGCTGAAATGATTTTTATCACAACGAGCATAAGTCCATTTTAGTTTGTATAAACATGCTGTCATCTTCATTATAAACATTTTGGGGAACAGTGAGCGAATGATATTGTTAAATTTTAGTTTCCAGTGGAGTGGTTATGGACTTTGAGTCTCACTTGAATCCTGCTCGTACTATTAGCATCTCAGTTAACTGACCATAGGTAGACCTTATCTCGTTGCAATAAGGTTCCCGAATGGTCAGTTTACTGTGATGCTGATTGTACTACCTATGTTTAAAAAAAACTTATGTTCAAAATATAATTTTTTAAGCTTTTCAGTAAAACATCGCGGGGAAACTAATCTGTTCCCAATAAGGCCTAGTTTTCCCTCTGCACAGTCAGGCTAGAAAGTGACCACTTTTGACTTCTTACTTTGATCTTCTTAAACCTTATTACAAGTACAAAATTTAATAATAGTCGAAAAGACTAAGACCATTATTGGCTGACTGTACCTACAGAAAAGTTACTGGTAAATATGTTTCACCGAAATCAACGATGCTCACTGTACCGAAACACCTTTTGTTAGAAAATTGAATGCGGTTTGATGTGTTTCAAACAAAATTCATTGGAGCTTGGTGTAACTAGACATTCATGAAATGTAAAGGTTGGTTTATATCTACAGACATTGAACGTGCCAGACACGTGCCGTGGTACACAAAATTATTATTCTTGTCGTCTGTTGGTGTCTGCGCGTCTACGTAACGATTATTTTAAAGCGACATCGTATATAATTATAATGAAATGAAGTGCTCTATCTAGTATGCTTTATGATTGTAAGGCAGTAGTCGGTCGCCGGCGAGTAAGCTAGTATCTACTCTCATCGTAATTGACAATATTTCATAATTTCCAAAAGTCTTTATTCGAAAACCATTTCGGTAAAAACGTGTGAAGTACACAAAAAACATTTTTTTAGATTTTTTTCTCCGTAAATTTTGGAAAAAATCGCAAATTACTGTAAACCGAAAGTTGACGTCATCTTCCTCGCTGTATTCAGGGAGACCTTATAGTAAAGAGTACAGACACAATTTAAATCGCTGCTCTAGAGTGGCTCTGGATTCTTGTTGGGAAGATGACGTCATATTTTACCTACGCTCTTTTGGAATGACCTACTTTTCAACGTGTTTTTTTTTGTATGAAATATTGAGTTAAACTGAAAAAGAAAAAATACGGGTGGCTTAAATTTTTACCTATTTTCTAACTAGTTCATAAAATAAAGTAGTTAAAAATATGAAATGCTGTCAATTCTACTCGCTTTAGTGACAAACCGGTAGTACTCTCTGATCGTGGGCGGTGGGACTACTGCCTTACTTGCCTACGTAACTAACTTTGCAAAATACATTTAAGAAACCAGGAGAAAGTTTTAATGATAACTAAACAATATACGTATCAATTTATGACAACATTCTTTTGTTATTGAAGAAGGTTTGGAATTCCCTGCCGGCATCTGTATTTCCGAGTTCATATAACCTGGACCTATTTAAGGCAAGAGTGAATAGGCATTTTCTGGGTGAGCTCGCTTCATTGTCAGCCTCATCTTTGCCCCCAGGCTGGCCAAGAGCAATCCCATTATTAATAAAAAAAAAGCTATTTTCCTTCCACATCTAATAAAGTATCATATAATACCTATAATATGATACAGAAGAAATCTCTATACACGTGCCTATCTACGTAGGTACCTACTGTTCGCTCTACGCATAAGCTGATAATGTTCGTTACAAACGAAAACACACCTACATACATATTTGTATAAGTAATAAGGTCTAAAGTAAGCAAAGTAGAAAAAACAGAAGTAAACAAAGTTGTTTCACCACCGTAATTTTCCTTTGTGTAAATTATTTTCGTGTACCTACATTAATATTGTTAAACTTTCATTTGTTTGTATTCACAATGTGTGAATGTATGCTTCGCTCACTTTATTTTGACAAATCTTGGTGGCATGTTTCTTATCAAAAAGGAATAGAGTTCAAGTCAAAATTCAAAATAACTTTTTTTTAAAGGGAACCGACTTCAAATTGTATTTCGAAACCTTCTCCAGAATGAAGGTAACTTGCTTTTCTGAAAACTGCACCCAAATTGGTTCAGACAAACGCGAGATAATCGCGGACAAACATACATACAGGTCAAACTGACAGCTCCTTTTTTTAAGTCGGTTAACAAGTTAGGTTGGTTTAAACAAACTGATAGGTGTGTAGAACGAATAGAAAATAGTTTCACACTTTCACAGCCAGGGGAATCTTGAATGTACCCCAGCGCCCGTAGCACATGTTGCGCTCGAGAGTATCTCGACTTATCTCGAGCTACGCGTCTTTTTCTGATTGGCGCTGTTAGAAAGTGACGGATAGCTCGAGATACGCCGACATACTCTCGAGCGCAACACGTGCTAGGCCTACTGAAACTGATGCAGGACCCTACATATATAGCGACACCCCGCCTAGCGGGCGCTAGCGGGGTGTCCGGTATCTGAGTACCTATAGTTACGCAGCGCTATGCGGGTTCCTCGCATTGAAAGTGTTAAAACAGTACCTACGCGCAACAGACTAAACTATTTTTTTTTATTAAGATTGGAATTGCTCTTAGCCAGTATCTAGAGTGTGGAAAGTAAGTAGGCTTGTTCCCAACAAATGTAGGAGAGTGCGATAATTGCCACTTTATGGCCAGGAGTGACATAAACATTTTTTCCCTTAGGTTCTGCCGGCCGCTACACCAACGAGGCCGGATTCATGTCCTACTACGAGATCTGCGAGTTCTTGCGCGAGGACAACACGACCCTCGTGTGGGACAACGAGCAGATGGTCCCCTTCGCGTATCGGGACGACCAGTGGGTCGGCTTCGACGACGAGCGGTCGCTGAAGACCAAGGTAATTATTCAACTTAACTATTTGTAGGGGCTTAACAAAGGGGCAAAAAAAAATTTTGCTTTGCAGGCGTTTTAAAAGTTACTTGTTTTGCCACAGTTTATTACAGCGGTTTAGACGGATTCCTTCAAAGTCGTTTTGCGGCATAGGCAATGTGATCAAAAAGGGCTAAAACAAAGCTCAAAATAAAAATAAGCCAAATGAATCTCAGTAAATGGCGCTGTTTGTTGTTCTTTCTTTCCCTACCATACCATTAGATAGATATGAATACAACAAAAAACCTTTTTATTCAAATTTAACATAGTATCCGATGATAACATCAAAGGATCTCGCTAGATGATACTTACAGGTATCTCTGCCAAAGTCCCACTCGAGACATAAAGGTGTCGGTTCGAATCCTACTTGAGACAGATTCGTAACAAGTAATTGGAATGTTGAGTGGATTGGAACAGTGTAGTTTTTACAAGATATGGTATGGACCTCTAAATTACTATTTTCCCGGAAAGATCTCGGGTTCTGTGTCTATTTAGAAAAAAGCTAGAAGTTCTACAAAGTTAAGTTCTCTAACTTTGTTGAATTTCTAGGTTTTCCTGCGATTTCTTTTATATCAACTGCCATCTATAATTTCACTCTTGTATTAATGAATTCAGGAATATCATATTCCGAGAGATAGATCTGTATAGGTAAATATGAGTCTGTAAGAATAACAGTATCTACCTATATTATGAATTTCAGTGTTATGAATTGTAATGTCCTGATGTACGCCGTCACATACCTATCAGTAGGGAATTCTCATGGATTTAAGGTCGTTTCCCTCCAGGGCCCATATTTTCTTACCACCCTGTATACTGTCATTCTTACAGACTCACATTCATAATATCAGTACTATCAGTAGGATCCTAACTAATAACAATTTTAATTCCAGATGACGTGGCTAAAGGAAGAAGGCTTCGGTGGCATCATGGTCTGGTCCATCGACATGGATGACTTCCGAGGGTCGTGTGGCACCGGGAAGTACCCCCTCATAACTGCGATGAAGCAGGAGCTGACTGGTTACAAAGTCAAGCTGGAGTTCGACGGGCCCTATGAGTCTTCGAACCCTAATGGACAGTACACTACCAAGGATCGTGAGTGTCTTTTAGAACATGTATTTTCTTTTTAGAAGAATCTGACAGCAGCTTCTCAGCTTTTGCTGGGCTTCTGTGGCTGTCTTGGAGCGGACGCCACTTTGGGGCCACTCGCCAGGACTTTAGATCATGTCTATAGGTTGTTATGTGTTGAACGGGTAGAAAATAAGAACGACGGGTGTAACGAATTTAGGTATAATGATGATAACAAGTATACTAACTAAAACACTAAATTATGATTATTAACTAAGCTTATATCTAAGTTGTTGAGCGCCAAGAGGGTTTGAATCAATGTTCCGGACCCCTACTAATCCTTCGCCGGCTAGCGAGATAACTTGGAGTAAGCTTTGTTCCAAACGTATCCACGAAGGGCATGTCCAGACGCTAAAACAAGTAGGAAAACTTAGACTTGCTGCCCGTTTATAAATAGATAGGTCTTTTAAGAATTGCTTGGCCTCAATATCTTAAGTACTAAAACTTACCCCTTCGTTGGTAATGCCACTCACAAAATACCAAAAACAAATGCCCGTAATTCCTTTAATTAGTATCGCTTTAGCCCATTGGCAAGCAAACAATGTAACATCACAATTTACATGTCGGGTAAGACTACATTATTGTATCCACCACTGCACGTATTACTGTTTTAAAGACATGAGCTGGAATGACTCGGCGAACCTATGTCGCTATTTTAAATAACAAATAAATTCCTCTAAAACTTGGAAAAAGTAAGTCGCGGCTCGGGATCGAACTCCCGTCCCTCGCCTCGTAAGCCGCTCACAGTACCACGAGGCCAGCGAAACATAGATGCAGCGCCCGAATTAGTCATATGCTCAAGCACCCGCGAGGCATACGTCACTAATGCACCGAGATGCGATAACGCTTCTTACCAGCGCTCTCGATTCTAAACTCTACTGCTTAGCATCTGAGGTTTAAAATTGTCTGACCTTATCAATTAAGACATCCATCACATATTCCTCCTTCCTCGACAAAAAAAAAAAAACCTATATAATTTTTTTTTTTTTTTTTATGCTATACTATTCAGTGGTTTAAGATCTTTGGCGTGCCAATTACCAACACATTTACCAACAGCATTGTTTAAACGAAATATAGTGTCAGATAGTTTGCCCACGATGATCGCCTTTTCAAACTTCGGTGCCAGTTTGGCCATAAATTTATTCGGTGTGCTGGATAACAGCTTTGTCCTCTTCCACACCGTGTCACCCACCCTGAAACTATGAAATCTACGTTTTCTATCATAGGCCCCCCGACTATGATCATGTGCCGATCGCAATCTCCCTTGAACATCCTCATACAAGCTATTTCTTTGTTCTACACTGTTGACATACTCAGTGAAGTTTATGGGATACTCATTGTCCGGGTTTTGCAGTAATTGCACTGAATTTGGGCGATCTACGTTCGGTACGGCTGTCTCTCTACCAAAGAAGAGGTATGAGGGTGTAAAGCCCGTTGTTTCATGCACTGCTGTTCTTATAGCATGCCCAATTTGCGGTAGATTGGCATCCCACGTATTGTGCCTGCCTGGTTTTATATAAGCGGAGATCATTGTGCCTATAACGCGATTTACCCTCTCCGTAGGGTTGCCCTGCGGATGATAGTTCGGCGTAAACCACAATTGACTACCGTATTTTACCGCCATATCCTTAAAACTCTGTGAACAAAATTGTCGGCCGTTGTCACAAATGATGGCTTTAGGGGCTCCATACAGTAAAAACTGTTTTTCCACTATATCACATATTTTATCAGCCTTTCCTGTTCTCAGAGGAAACAGGAGTACAAATTTGCTAAACCAGCACGTTATCACTAGCAACATGGTGTTACAAGCTGTGCTTTTTGGGAAAGGGCCCATCAGGTCTAACGAAATTACTTGCCAGGGACGTGTCACTTCTCTGTGTCCCCCCATGTAACCTAGTGGTCCCTGCTGCGATACCTTATGTTTGGCACAAACCTCACACTTCTGGACGTATTGCTTCACATCGTCCAATAGATTAGGCCAAAAGTATTTTTGTTTTATTTTGAAATACGTTTTCCGTACTCCCAAATGCCCAGCCGTTACATCGTCATGGCATTCGATTAGAACCTTATTTCTTAAAGCCTCAGGTACATATAATTTCCAGACATCCTCGGCTCTTGGATAAGATTTTAGTTTAATCCTTTTGTACAAACAACCATTCATCACCCTCCAGTCTTCAGATGAATTGTCTTGTACTTCTGTAACTTTTGATTTGTACCAATTGTTTTTATGTCTCTCCAAAATTTCCAAGTTATTTATCTCTGTAATCACATTCGAGCTCCTTGATAACGCGTCTGGCACAACGTGAGTTTTTCCGGGCCTGTGGATTATATCGTAACTGAATTGTTGCAGCTTCATCGCCCACCTTGCTAATCTTCCATGCGGATCTTTCATTTTATGCAGCCACTGTAACGCACTATGGTCAGTTACCACCGTGAAATGCAATCCATCAACATACGGTCTAAATTTGTCTATTGCATACACAATGCTTAACAACTCTCTCTCTGATGTAGAGTACTTTTTCTCTCGATCATTAAGCTTTCTGCTCAAGTACGCTACAGGCTGTTCTTCATCTCCACTTTTCTGACACAGCACGGCCCCTATCCCCTTATTTGACGCGTCACACTGGATTATGAAGGGCTTCGAATAGTCCGGACATGTAACCACCGGAGTCGAAGTAAGCAAGGTTTTCAATTTTACAAACGCAACCTCGGCCTCCTTAGTCCATGACAAGTGTTTACGTTTTTTCCCCTTTGTAAGGTCATGAAGAGGAGCCGCAACTATAGAGAAGTCTTTCACAAACCTCCTGTACCAACTGGCTAACCCAATGAACCTTTTTAATTCTGTATAACTTCGAGGTCTAGGGAAGTTAAAGATCGCAGCAACCTTCTCTGGATCCGTTCTTAATCCGTCTTTATCGATAATGTAACCTAAATACCTCATACTCGAGCGAGCAAATTTACATTTATCTACATTCACTGTCAGATTAGCCTGCTTAAGAGTTTCTATGACCTTTTTGAGAAGCAACATATGTTCATCAAACGTCGTGGAACAAATGACTATATCGTCCAAGTACGCCCAAACTTTGTCTTCACTAGAGGGGAATAAGATATCCATTAGCCTTTGCTGTGTCTGTGAGGCATTAACCAGTCCAAATGGCATAACTTTAAAATGGAATAGCCCTTTTCCTGGCACAGCGAATGCTGTTTTTTCTTTACTGCTTTCATCAAGCGGTATCTGCCAGAAGGCTGACTTCAAGTCGATTGTGCTTAGAAATCTGGCATTGCGTAGGTTGTCAATGATGTTAGCTACACGGGGCAGAGGATACGTATCTCTCTTCGTCACCCTATTCAACTGTCGACTGTCAAGGCATAACCTATTTTCTCCATTTGGCTTCTTGACAATCAAAACTGGTGAACACCAAGAGCTATACGAGGGTTCTATGACACCATCTGCCAGCATTTTATTGACCTCTTTCTCAATCTCAGCTTTTACCACCGGAGAGAAGTTATATTGTTTTTGATGAACGGGTTTGCTATCCGTCGTATCTATATTGTGTTTTATAACTGATGTTCGTCCCAAACCATTGCCAATTTCCTCCCTCATGTCTTGTATTACCCGTTCCAATACCTCCTTTTGTTCAGAATCCAAATCTTCACTAGAAATGATGACGGGACTATTATTTGAAGAAACGCAACCTAAACTCATTAAGTCACTACTTTTTCCCTTGAATTGTAAGGATATTCCGAACTCATCAAAGAAATCCTTACCAAGCACTAAAGGTTGGCTCAACCTTGCCATGACCATAGCTGATATGACTTTAAATTGATCATCGAAGAATATCGGGATGTCATACACTTCCGAGATATCATGTGTGGAACCATCAGCTGTAGTAATATGATTAGGTGCAACTTTATAGCCCTTTAGCCCTAGCGATGTCAAAATGTCCGCGAATACAGAATTTATGACTGTCCGATTTGCCCCCGAATCCAATAGACCTACGCACTTTTTATGTAATACGTCTATTGTGACATATGATCTATTGTCATTGTCCTTTTTTACAACTACGGGACATAATTCACCGTCTGTATGCGCAAAATAACTCTTAATAACCCCTAACCACTCCTGCCACTCCGTCGTTTTACTACTTTGGGGAAAGTCTAAGGGGTTGGATTTGAACTTTCCCCTGGCGCGTTTCCCTTACACGAGCAGTCCTTAGTAGTAGTACCAAAGCGGCCACACCTGTAACAAAATAATCTCTGTTTCGGCATCTTACAATCACGGAACAAATGACCACTTTCTCTGCAGTTCCAACACCGTTTGCTAACGACGTTTGATTTGTTTTGCAGCTCCAAAACCTCTTCTATATCTATGACCTCTCTATGATACCCTGTCTTATTGCTTATTTTAGGTGCTAGGTCCGGTTCCAACGGATTTTTCGCATACTTGGGCTCCTCAAACCTGTCGCAGTTAATCTTTGTGCGCTCAACTATTCCTAAAACATCAATTAGATCTGAGACCGAAACGAACTCATCCCTACACACCGCGCGCTGATAGTATGGCTGGATATTTCTTAAAAGTATACAGACTTTCTCTCTCTCTGTCAGTTTATTGGGCAGTCTATTAAACATGTTTTGCATAATAGAAATATAAATTAACACAGTTTCATCACGCCCCTGTGTGCGCGCTCTAATTTCTGCCAGCAGTTCTTCCTGGTAGAACGGTTTTTGGAATGCACGTTTCAGTAAAATTACCAAATCTTCCCAGTTGTTGGCGTATTCCCTGTTCGCCCGATACCAAATTAATGCGTCTGCTTCGAAAAAATCTATAGCATAACGCCATAAATCAAAATCTGTTGCATTTCTAGCATCCCTGAGCTCCGAGACCCGTTCCAAGAAAGCATTGATGCTCATGTTTGATCCCGTAAATTTAAGTCCCCATTGATATATTGGCACCAGCTTACGTTTAGGTAAGTCCTCTTCCACCGTCGATGACCGTAATAACCTCGACCTGCCACCAGCTTTTTGGTCTTCCCACTGCCCCGCATCAAAATTGACGCTCTTTTCCGCCATGACATCAGCTGGCGCTAATCTGTCACCCCCCATATTTATAGCAGTTGACATTTTTTCTGACTCCCTATTAGGACTCCTAGCAGTACATAATTTGTCCGCGATCCTGACACCTAAAGCGCCTAATGACTGTTGCAGTAATTCCTTGTCGTTGGCCGTTAAATGCTCATCCTCTACTTCATCATCACATCCCTCTAACTTCTCGAGTAACACCTGACACTGCTGCTGCAGTGCATCTTTACGGATACCATCGTCTTCGGTCACATGTATTACTAAATTAACCCTATTCTGCACGTGATACAGCCTTGACACCAATCGTCTAAATAATGTCCTATCTGGCTTACCTACTATTTCGGCAATATAATTGGATAGTACATTCAGCTTTGTAGAACATATGTCTAATTCGGACCTAATCTCTGCTGCGTGACGAACAGGTGCTTTAACCTCGCGCGGCTGCTCCTCTGTTTGTTCTTCCTGCATTAATTCTTTTAATAACTTTTTTAAAACCGGTACTGTACTTTCCAAATTTTTAACACCACGACATTCGAGTTCGTATTCCAGCTCATCCTTCAACAGAAACTGTGGATCCATTTTGAATGTGGTCATTTACAATTAATTGTTGAAATAGTGACACAACTGTGTGAATGCACCTTTACAGTGTAAATAAAAAAAATGTATAACTATAAAAATCACTTCCTAACTAATTTACAATCGCTAACTAGGTACTTAGGTGCTTTTAAAGAAGAAGGAAAATAAGCCCTTAATTATTCCTTATTAAACACAGTGCACAAAAAAAAAATTATGACAACGTACCCAAGTCACCTTAAACATTACTAATTTCCACAACAAAACCTTACTTAAAACAACAGTTGTTAGGTATATTTAAGACCGCAAATCACTAATTACATAAACAACAAAAAGGTAAATGCTTATTTATCTACTTACTACTGTACCCTAACCGCAAATTAATAAAGTAAAATGACACAAAACAAACTAAATAGCATTAAATGTACACAAGAAGACCACAATTAGTAAATTTAAATAAACTGTGTTATGATTACGACCCGCTCGTATGCCGTTTTACCCAAACACACTATTTTTTAACGTTGGGCGCTATTTGTTATGTGTTGAACGGGTAGAAAATAAGAACGACGGGTGTAACGAATTTAGGTATAATGATGATAACAAGTATACTAACTAAAACACTAAATTATGATTATTAACTAAGCTTATATCTAAGTTGTTGAGCGCCAAGAGGGTTTGAATCAATGTTCCGGACCCCTACTAATCCTTCGCCGGCTAGCGAGATAACTTGGAGTAAGCTTTGTTCCAAACGTATCCACGAAGGGCATGTCCAGACGCTAAAACAAGTAGGAAAACTTAGACTTGCTGCCCGTTTATAAATAGATAGGTCTTTTAAGAATTGCTTGGCCTCAATATCTTAAGTACTAAAACTTACCCCTTCGTTGGTAATGCCACTCACAAAATACCAAAACAAATGCCCGTAATTCCTTTAATTAGTATCGCTTTAGCCCATTGGCAAGCAAACAATGTAACATCACAATTTACATGTCGGGTAAGACTACATTATTGTATCCACCACTGCACGTATTACTGTTTTAAAGACATGAGCTGGAATGACTCGGCGAACCTATGTCGCTATTTTAAATAACAAATAAATTCCTCTAAAACTTGGAAAAAGTAAGTCGCGGCTCGGGATCGAACTCCCGTCCCTCGCCTCGTAAGCCGCTCACAGTACCACGAGGCCAGCGAAACATAGATGCAGCGCCCGAATTAGTCATATGCTCAAGCACCCGCGAGGCATACGTCACTAATGCACCGAGATGCGATAACGCTTCTTACCAGCGCTCTCGATTCTAAACTCTACTGCTTAGCATCTGAGGTTTAAAATTGTCTGACCTTATCAATTAAGACATCCATCACAAGGTAGACCGCTTTACTGAGACCGTGCCGAAGGGTAGCGAGACCCACCGTTCGCTACCCTTTGACTTTGCCCCTCTCCAGCATCGGTAGATCAGGGGTATACCTTTTAGATTATAAGCTGATATACACATACACCTTCGAATTACTCGTTTGCCACATGTTGATAGATAGATAGATAAAAACTTTATTAATTTCCACAACATACACAAACACACACATGGTTCAAACATTCATATAAAAATTACAAAAAGTTGAAGAAAGATTTAAGCTAACTAAATTTTACACAACTTTACTATGATGAAGCATGCAACTTAAGACTAAAATTATACTACTCTAACGTAAAGAACCATGCGTCGGGCAGAGAATAGGCGCTAGCTCAGCATAATGATGCGTCAATTAGCCACATCGCTGATATTCTGTCAGAACCTTAGAAAGATATATCTATAATTGAAAAAGAGTGCAACGCTACGCAACAAGTTCAAGGTGTGTGTAAACATGTGACCATGTGTATGTTAGAGAGTGCGGTGTGTGTATGGGGCGATGTTTTATGGAGAGTAACTTCATTATTAACGTGTAATTAATTTAATGTTTCGAGCTATGCAATTTTACGGAATAACCAAGGAAAGCTAGATCCTTTGAACGAAACACAGAAAAGTAAAGTAAGGTTGTTCCCTCACGATAGCTCTACGTGCCGAATGACATAAATGTCCTGTCTCTGTCCGTTATGGACTTGCAGACCGTGAAATTAAAAACAAAGAGATAAGTGCTTTTCAAATAGCCAAAGGTCAGGTTTAAATTTAATACGTGATATATTTTCCGAAACTGCTAAAATTCAGCTAAACTGAGAGCGGCCGGCAATGACATGCAATTATTTATTTGGCATGTTGGCAAATGATTTATTATCGTGATAATAAAATAGCGCATAGACAAATTTGGTGTGGTGAACTATTTAGGAACACCTGTAATATTTTAATTTTATATTTTTATTACCAACATTTTATTAACATTATCATTCCATTTCGCTTTTGCAGCTAACGAAGTGACCTGCGAAGAGGAAGACGGCCATATTTCCTACCACAAAGACAAAGCCGACTGCACGCACTACTACATGTGTGAGGGAGAAAGGAAACACCACATGCCGTGTCCCTCTAACCTCGTCTTCAATCCCAACGAGAACGTTTGTGACTGGCCAGAGAACGTCGAGGGCTGCCAACATCACACCCAAGCCCCCGCCGCCAAACGATAGAAAAAAAAACAGTTTTCTGTTATGTTGGCTACATTATAGTTAATTTTACAGAAACCGTTAGTATTTATGCTTTCTATAATTCAGAGGATCGTTAAGATTCTAACTCCGGTGATTATTTTATGTTTTTTACAACATTTTTTTCTACAGTGCGTTTATCGATGATGATGTTCGAGATTTTATATCCACCAATTTCTACTTTATTACAGTTATAATGCTTTATGAGTTCATTGAAAATCGAATGGGAGATTCGTGTGATATATTGTAAATTAACACTTTTGGTAAATTGTACGTTGAGTACGCTATCTATTAATAAATTATATTTTTAAGAATAAAACCTGCTCTCCCAAAGGTACACGAATATGGATGTGGTTGGTGGTTATTAAAAAAAAAGCTATGAGAAAAGTTATATTTAGAGTTAGCTTTAAAAATGTACGAAAGAAGGCATAATACTGTATTGATTGAAAAAATAATAAGTTGTCACAAAACTCGCGTATTTAATAAAATAATGATAAAACAATTAAAGTCATTGTAAGTTTTTTTGTTTTCAAATGAGAAATGGAATATTGTGTTTCTTTGGGACTGTATAAGTGTATAATTATGTTTTTGTAAGTAGCGTAAACTTATTATATTTTATGGAATACTCAAATCAGCTACGTACACTGCCTTTTGTTACTGCCAGTAATTGTTTTACTGTTTCAACGAAATGATGTGACATTAAAGTAATTTTTTACTGTAAAATAAGTGATAATTTAAGTTTGTAAATATTGTATTTAGATAAAAAGAGAAGTAATAGGAGTAATTATTAAACATTTTTTAAAGAAAAGTTTGTGTGTTTTTCCCCATTTTTACCAAAACATTTGCATAGTCAGTATTATACTCTGTACCTATTTTATTGACAAAGTAAAATTGACGAAGAAAGGGACATTGTCTCAGGGAATTAATTTGGTTTGTTTATTCGTTCGGCTATGAAAGGATTTGATTTAGTTGAATACAGAATGGTATAGGTAAATAAATTGGAACACTTCGACGTACATTTTTCACTTAGGTACCCAAAAACATAGATATTAAAACCAGTTTTAAAATTAAGGCCTCCCTCCTATTAGACACATACGAATTAATATACTCACCGGCAGAAAATTTGGCCCAAATTAGAAAAATGCATTTATTAAATTTATAGTTTGAAATCTCGAAAAGTTTTTGGGCACTTTTTCTGCCGGTGAGTGTATATGTATAAAGTAAGAACAAACTTACAAAACAAAACCTGGTAACTTATAAGTTAAGGATGTAAGGAATACCTATGGTAATACTATACCGTGCGGAAAAGTAAAAATATCTACATAACAAAACGCCAGGAATCATGTATGTAGGTGTTCAGCTTCCAAAATAATCAAATAGACATTTACTTGACTAGGGCAGGCTAAAATCATATTCCCAACATTGTTCTCGCGAAACAAGCTTCCAATAAAGCAGACCACCAAAATTTCCAATCGAAACTATGTTAGCTTAAATCTGAACAAACTAATCATCCACTTTGAAAATCGGTTCGTAATTCAATATGCAAAGAGTCCAATTTCGAGTGCTTCTGAATAGTACCAGTGGTAATTTACAGAATTTCCGATCATACCTGAAATAAGCGATTGAAAATTCATAACTCTGCTTTGGTATGGGTAGAAGCAATCTGGATTGTACCGCGATACCAAAGGGGGCAATGTTCAAAATGTGTAACTGGGAGCCATAATGACTTAAGTCGACATGAAAGGCCACTCTACTCTAGGAGTTATCCCTGAAGCCATAAGTATCACAATCGGGTGGAAACAAAATAGGTTCCAGTCACAGAAATAAGAAGTTTCATATTATGAAAATGCTGTATTTGGTTGCTGTTACTTTTTAAAACTACACGGTAAAATGGTCTCTGAGGCACGTTTTCTACCTTTCCTTCTGATTGTCTATAAAGTTCGGATATACGTGACCAAAGTTGCGAATAACAATGAACTTTATTCTTTTCACATTTCCGTAGGCAACAATACGCTGTTGTTTATCGGGCGTGAGTTCGATAAAAAGTTTCAAGCCTTTCTTCTTTGTTTTTTTTTGGGCTGGTGATCGAATTTGGCGTTTTATCGTCAGTAGTCAGCAAATCTGTATGACACCGCACCGAAAACACAAGCACAAGTAGCCTACGTCTATCACCTTGCCACAAATACATTTGATAATCATTTTGAGTTAGAATCATTTTAGATAAGAATTGTCAAGTATTGTGTTTGTATCATGCTCTCTCATTCCTACGTTAAGGTAAGCAAACGTTACTGTATATATTATGCAGCCGATATCGTACTGGGAAAAGAATATGTGAGAAAAAGTTTATGATTTCCAGCATCGAAATAGAACGAATATACTGTAAGTGTGGCGTGTCGTGATCATGATCGAGTTTCAAGTGAGAAGGCAGACGGTAGTAATGACGGTGACACTGAGAAAAAAGCGAACCAAGAAGACCCATGGTATGTGGAGAGACCACAACTACAACTCGCAACGCGTCAGTTAAATCAAGGATTAACTAATGGTGCTTGAAACAGTGCCGAAAGATAAGGTATATAAAGTAAATATCCCGTTACTAATCGTAATTCTAATGTAAATGACCAGGTAAGCTTGAATAAAAATGTAAATTATTCACTTCATTTGTACTGGTGCGTGTTGAGATGGCGCCGCCACGCTGCACCGTAGCAACGTGGTGGCGCTATCTGAACCATAGACTACTATTATATATATACTGATCTGAACGCTGAGGCTGTCTGTCTGGTAGTAGGCGGGGAGACGCATGCGCATGGTATTCCAGTGCCGGCTGTCAACATTGCATTGGGCCAAGGTTGGGCCAGCACGTTCGGCCAAGGCGTAATAATAGTAATAGTAATAATTTTTATTGCAAATGTAGCGCGCCCAGGCCTTCTTTAGGATGCAATAGTACTGAACACACAAAGATAACGTGCATGTATAGCTCAACACACAACCATTGCATTATTCTGTGACCGGCTCACCCGCGCTCGTAAAATAAAAGTACTATACCTTAGTTAAACCAGTCTTAAACTGAACGCTTCTCCACTGTGCTTCAGTACATCTGACGTAAATACAAAGAGAAAAAAAATTTAAATACAAAAATTACACATCAACTCACTTTGAAACCATGTCATGATCCGAACATCTACAAATAGTTAGTACGTATCTATGATGAATATCCTCCGTTCATTTTTAAATTGGTTTTAGATACTCTAGCATAAACCATAACTTTGTAAATATAGTTTTGAAAGGTAACAGCTGCAGTATTTCCACGCCAGCTAAGATAAATCACTTGGAAATTCACCATTTATCTCAAAAGAACTAGCATCGACACTGTCGGTACCAAATGCTGTAAAAATTAAGTGCCGACGCGTGATCTGAGCCAGTTAACTTGCGATAGACTCGGTAACGGACTATCATTTTACATGTTAACTGAATTTATCGTGTGAATTGAGTATTTTTTTATTGTTAAGGTTGTATTGTTAGTAACATAACGATACAGTCAATTTCATAAATATATGTATAGTGGGCGCCATCCACGATGCCGCGCCCCGCCACAGCGAAATTCATTACTAACAGATGGCAGTCGCCTTCGTAAAAACTAGTGCCTACGCCAAATTTAGGAATTAGGTAGTTATCCCCGAGCATCTTTCAGGACGCAACTGTACTGGGATAGAGCTAGGAGGATGAAGTAGCTTTGTTTTTTATTAAAAAGGGGATTGTAGCTCACACCGTCATAGCTACTAAATATTTTGCTCACGCACCAACACATCGCATCGTCACGTTTTGGATGAACGTGAGCCAGATGTTGGAAAAGAAACACTGTTTTAGATGAAACGGAATTTTAAAATAGCTTGTGCAAGAATCGAATTGTCTAGAACGCGATAGAAAAAGCTCATTTGAATTCGATCTGCAGCAAAAGTAATGAAGTTTTTATTAAGTGCAATTCCTTCGTTTTCCAAAGTGTTGCTAAATTACTTAGAGCTTTGGAAATTCGTGTTAATCTTATCCTGAATGTTTCCTTATACCTAGAAAAAAGTGTCATCAACCGTTAATAAAAAGCATGCTTTAAAAAAAGAAGCAAGAAAATAAAACATTTGAAGAACCTATTTTAGGCATGTCCCACTTGCCGCTTCGCGCTTTGGCTAAACTCACTAGGTATATATTTATCTCGGTATTCACGACAATTACCATAATTATAATACTGCTGACTGCGGACCAAACGAGTCCATTTGGGACTATTGTAACTGCCAAAGATTAATTATGTACCAACGGACTTGAGCTAGTTGGTGGGGCTAGCATGCGATGAATACTAAACGATTTAACTGTACCTTTATTTTTTACGAAATATAAAGACAAAAAATCGCGTTTGCGTTTAGTTTAAATGTGTATGGCAACAAATAGTAACCACCAAAGGCTACCAGAGGCGCTGTTCGCGTTGCCATACAACTTGAAGCTAAACGCAAACGTTCGTTTTTTACCCACGACGGAACGGAGAAGGTATATGCGTTTAGGGTGAGAGATTGTTTGTGTGTGTGTGGACACCAATATCTCCAAAATGGCTTAACCGATTTAGATACAGTTTTCTGCAATAGGTTTATAGTTCAGTCGGGACGAATTGTAAGTAGGTGTTACGATGATAACTCGCCAGGGGGCGCTGCAGTAAACATTTTCACTTGCTAAAGTGCGTTTTAGCGCACTTTCTCCGGAACTGCTCGGCCAGCGCTCACTATTTCGGTAGGACTTGATGAAGAGTACAGGCACTTGAACACTGAGGATCTGATGATGAAGCAGAAAAACATAGTAAGGTACCTAGCAGAGGGTAGATAGCTTTTCGTTTGTTTTTGGTCCCATCTGTTTATGTTCTATTAACAGACTTTGTCCATGACCTTTTAAGGGTCTGATGATGGAGAAGAACCATACCGCAGAGTACATTGCGAAGGCATATAGCGTCTAGGCCGTGATAGGGCTCTTTAGATTGCGCTTGCTGAGTATTCTGTACATGATCTGCTAAGGGTCTGATGATGGATCAGAACAATATTTGATGGCATATTTTAAAGGTACTTAATTACTTAATTAAAAGTACAAAAAGACAAAAATATTTTTTATAACGGTTAATTGGTTGAGAAGTATATTTACAAGCCCAGAAAAATCCGTCGGGGGCTGCCATTGCCATGTCTGTTGCCATTTGTATTACAATAGTAATATTTGTAATTCGTGGTAACTAACTTAAATGAAGGTATATGATAAACTGTATATAATCTTACTTCATTTCAAGGCAGGCAATGGCAGCCCCCGACGGATTTTTCTGGGCTTGTAAATATACTTCTCAACCAATTAACCGTTATAAAAAATATTCTTGTCTTTTTGTACTTTTTCCTATGCAGTCGAGGGATTTCCAAATGGATTGTTTAATTATTTTTCAATTAGTCACATCCGTCGGGGGTATTTTCAAAATTTTTAATTTTGTTTTTATTATGTTTGTTTCGAAAAAAATATTTACTATGGGTAAGTAGGTACTGAAATCTGTTTTGAACCCACGACGCACAATGCAAAAGAGGGGCGTTATATAAATTTTCATCAGACCGCCTGTTGTTGCCTTATTGTTAGTCTAAGTTTTTGTTTATAAAATTTACACTTTGTAGTGCTATTTATATTATTACTGATCCATATGACATAAAAACAAAAATATATACATTTACAATAGAAAATATAAAATTAACTAACATAAACATTCCCCAAGGTCACTGCCCTTTGGGATGGTGCCCATAAGGCTGGCCACATTTCCTCGTTGGGTATTTCTGTAATTTTTTTAAATAGTTTGTAGTGCGCAATAAAGAGTATATCATCATCATCATCATCATCATCATCATTATCATCATCATATCAGCCGAAAGATGTCCACTGCTGGACATATACCTCCCCCAAATAGTGCCACAATGACCTGTCCTGCGCCACCCGCATCCAGCGGAATCCCGCAACTTTTACCAGGCCATCATCCATCGTCATCATCATCATGATCATCTTGTTTCTACCCGCGCTTCGCCTTCCGGTACGTGGTCGTTATCGCTACTCGAGAACCTTTCGACCCCAATGGCCATCGGTTCTACGTGCAATGTGCCCCGTCCACTGTCACTTAAGTTTAGCGATTCGAAGCGCTATGTCGGTTACATTGGTTCTGCGACGTTTATCTTAGGTATTAATTTTAATTTATACTTTGCTTAGGATGTGAAGAGAAGTTTTTGTCGCGCATACAAAAGCACTACACCTTAAGCCATGCTAGTGAAAAGCCATTACTGGTAAGTGACCACCCCGGGAGGCTAGCGCTAATGCTGTACGAGCTAATGACGAAATCGAATCAGGAAAGGACGTTTCCATTACGTTTTTACTCATTCCCTGCTCACAAGAGCTGTGTTGCTGCGCGTATTGAATGTATTCAAATTTGTATTTCACGTGTACGCTCTCATCTACATGCAGTAAACTTTTTTGTTTTATTTGTCCAAGCGAAGCGTCTATTATATTTACGGTTGGGCGAAAATGTTTTCATAGGTACATGTCTGTCCGAATGTCCGGCTGCTCTCATCTACATTTCGCATTTTTCAACCGAAAATTTGTTCGCAGTTTCGATAAATGGTATTTTTTTGTCAATTCAGGATTTGTTTTTTTTGTTTTCAAAATGGCGCAGGTCTACAGCTCACAATGCCACTAGTTATAAAATACTGATTAGTGATTGACCATAATTTCAACTATGAATATTAGCGACGACACAGGATCGTAGATATATTAGACTCACCGGTTCAGTAGGTAGGCATTTCATAAATAAACCAAGAGATTTAAGCCTATCACACACTGCAGCGGCCTGTGGTGGCGGGCATTCAGACACTCACTCACACATCATTCAGACACTAGCAGACTGATTCTCAAATTACTGTCAACTGGCCGCCACCGCAGGCCGCTAAGGCGACTTCCTGATTAGTCGGTGCGGAGGTGGTACAATATGAGAAAACTGTCATCTGTCAGTCGACTCAGTACCGCTTTTTACTGCGCCCCTACATTTAAATAAGTGCTTCCTGACTGGCGCGGGATGCGCGGTAGCGGGGAGATGCGAAGGCAGTACTGGTCCGCTTCTTCGCATGATATTACTACTGCGAAAATGTACTGACAGCATTCCATCAACTAAGAATCTTTGCGACGTCAGTAAGTTTACGTCAAAGAAGAAAATGTCACATATCGATCCCGCCCCGCCAAGTCACGAAGTCGCCTAAGTGTGTGGCATGCTTAAGTTTTGAAAGTGCTAGAATGATCATTTTGACGTCTGCGTTGCTTTTCAAATGCTGAAACTTCGTATCCCAGAACAATTTGTGCAAGTGTCTTGCTAGTTTAATTTACATTGTAAGGTTTTAAATGTATTGGTATGACATATAAATGACATGAACGGAACGAAACGAAATACAAATTTTATTTGAATCCTTATTTTAGTAAAATACACCCGAACACTCTGGATGCTCGTTTTGTTCCTTGATGAAATTCAAATACATTTTATTCTCACCGAGTAAGCACATACACACTTACGTGTACGTGTACTCAACAAGGTTTAGTTTTTCTTCTTGTTGGGACTAGACCGGTTTCCTCACGATGTTTTCTCTCATCCAAAAGCCACTGTTAAACATTGATATTTTGTAGATACGTTTATTGAAAAACGCTGCGCACGAGCCTTAGTAGAGTATAGATTATTAGTACACTTATTAGTATAGCTCCCCAATGCCTCACTGACCTTAATTGAAAGCTCAAAGCCCGATTAAGTCTATTTGTAAGAAAGCGATGAGATACGTAACGCATTGAGCGGCCCTAATGTGAGAACTTATTAGCACTTATCAGCTTTTTCACATGACCGTCCAAGCCAGGAGCCATAAGCGTTTATACTGTTTGGGTACCTTCAGCGTGATACTTCAAACTCCTGTAATTTATTTTTGGTGACAATGAAATATATATACTACTGTCTGGTGCAATTGCGAGTAAGAAAGCAATAAAACCAAAAGCTAATACTTAGCTCTCACCTAACTGGAAGGTTATGGCCCCTTATTCAAGTTTCAATAGTTCAGTACCTATGATAAGAACAACGCCAGCTCCGACTAAGAATCCTATGTAAAGAAACTATAAAATAGGTACGTGCTTTGAGCAAAATGAGCCGTTCAAAAAATTTTTAGTGTAGGTAACTAGTAAATAGCTAGCCCTGCAGGGCCCTTGTTTTATTTGCCATCCTGTATATTGATGGTATTGACCTCCCTTGAAAAAAATACCTTAATCTAAGACCATTGTCAGGGAATAGAAATACCATTATATTTCGGATCATTGTCAGATTTAGGTGCACGTCTTTTCTGTGGATATATCAAAAGTTAAGCGCTACAGAGCTTAATTTTGAATTGGTGTAGTAGCCCGCATAAAGCCGTTAACTATTGACCTCCGGATGGCAACTCTTGTTTTTGCAACTGACAATAATCTCCGTTCCCTCTTTTAACAAGCTGGAAGTGTTACAGTTTCTATTGATGTGTCGCTTGTCAAATAAAGTACTGTAACAATACAATTACTTCTCAAGTTTTTTAGTGAAATCGCGAAGCGTCTGGTACTAACTGGTGACCGAGGAGCTGGCAAGTTCCTCGCATAACGTATCAGCATTGCGATACAGCGAGGAAATGCCGCCAGCATCCTAGGTGTACAATGCCTCAAACACCTGTTTTAGATTTAAGTTAGCTCTAATTTTATTTAAGTTAATGTTGTATTCTTGTCTTGTTAACAAAAGAGCATAAGTAAAATAATATATTCAGGTAACTTATTAAAACTAATAACATATTTAAGAGAAAAATATTTTAAAATAGAAAATACAAACTACTTATATCTATATATAAAAAACCCCACCCAGTTCACCTGCTTGAGGCATGGTCCCGAGCACGCTGGCGGCATTGCCTCTTTGCACCGCCAGACTTAGCCGCTGGGCAAAGAATGAGCCAGCCCTATGGTCGCCTGAGACGCCTATTAATCGTGTCGACACCTCTTTTACAAACTTTTTGGTGTCGGACGACCAAGGACCCAAAGTATTAATAAATATATCAAACTACTACTTATGTTTTAATTTCACTTTGCTTGCTTGCCACTGTCCTAGTATAAAACGCATTCCGCTGCCCGCCTCTCGCTCGTTCTCCAAACCGCTAATTCCCGTTAGTGGAGAAGGATACAGCGCACCCAGTGGCACACTGGCCCGCTGAGTCACTTATTAACTAAATGTCCTATTGTGTCCGTTTATTACTGGCACTTACGACATTTTAAATATCAGTGAGACTGAGACTTGGAGTCATTAGGCTGGTTTATCACTGGATTGTCTAAACGTTCGCACAGACTGTTAACTAGTTAGTAACTAATATAAAATAGTGGTATTCTATTCAGAGTTGTTTGGATAACTTGATTAATATGTTATTGTTGTGAACTTTATCGTTAACGGTTGTATTAAAGATTTCGTCCGCAAATTAAGTTTGCCAGTTTGCAACCATTGGGATGAGGATATTACTCTTTTTAATGGATTTAATTAAATGACAACCAAATAAAAAAAGAGTGTATGAATATTTTTAAAGGCTCGGCAACGCCCACTAACACCACTGGTGTTGCAGGCTTCCATATGCTGCGGTGATCGCTTACCTTCCAGCGGGCCGTAGGTTTGTTAAAAGCGTTTGATAAAAAGGCGTACCACTTACTCCTAGATAACAGTGTAATGACTGGAAATAGATAGGTAACGTCACGTATATTGTGATCCCGACTAGAGAGCCACCAAGTGCCAGCCACCAGAGCGAAATTAAAACATGTGGCGTTTTAGTTTATTTCCAATCATTACACTCTTATAACTCTTATAACTGTCGCTTCAGAACATTGTGTAGTGTTGTCGCCTTCGTCTTCTTCTTTAAAAATGGCTTTAAATCAAATTTATCTTGATTTCGCCAATCAATACCTACTTGATCAGTGACGTTGGTCGGTAACGACGCCATGACAGCTTAGCAACTGGTTTAGTACGGTCCTAGTGGATTCTGCGCGTCGTCGCTCCGGGCACGTGTGTTCACCAAAGCGGCGACTCACGACCAAAATCCGTTGTCGCCTTCATTATGTTGTCAACGGAGATATGGGTACACAACATTTGACTACCTCACAAAAGTTGATAAAAATGTGAAGGGTAGAACAAAAAAAATTAGGGCCGTGGACTGGACCCCTGGGGCACTGCCACCTTTTTAGGTACCTCTTACTCCGCGCCGCTTTTGCTAAACATCTTAAGTAATACAAAGAGTAGTAAATCTTTTAATTAGCGCATTTTGTAGAACTTTCGCTTTTTACTAGTGCAAATTATTTGCGTAAATAGCCGTAACGCAGTAGAGTCAAACCAATTTTAAAATAAACGCCCTTCTCCTATTTCATCGTGTGAGTTTAGGTACGCCGTTAGATGCGGAAACGGAATACACTGGATTAGGGCGCAGCAAGGTGCATTCATGTATGCAATCAGTGACAAAATAAACGATTATGACTTTAGTGACAAAGGCATAAGAGTGTACAGAAAATTTTATCGCTTTGGGAACGTACGATACATATATTTATGACTTTGACTGAAGACCGCAGATTATTCCATCATTACTTGCTACCTACACTGATGAAAGCCAAGCGGCGATACCTACCTTATCAAGGTAGCCAGAGCTCTCAAGAGGATGTTGAAAAAAAGGTTGGGTTCTATTTGTCAACAAAACGAATTCTCACTTCAAAAGAGGGTCGGCAACGTGCTTGGAATTGCTCTCGATTCCCAAGCATTCATAGTCTATGGTCTATGTCCATAAGGCAGGCAGTACGCGTATTTGCCACCATCATTTAAAAGAAAGATTGCCAGCGGTTTGTTTATTTTAAAATAGCTAACTTTCTTTCGTTCAAAATGGACGTACACATGTCGTGTGTAATTGAGTACTCCACGTTCTGCTGAATATGTTTAACTCAACCATACCCTATTCATCATGATAACCATAATATTTTATATCCGCTATCGACATATAATAACAATCACATGTTTATTAATATACATTCATTTAGATCACGTCGTTTAACAATGAAACGCTAAACGCGATTAATCAAAACACGCAAAACAGCCACGTCTTTTGAAAGAAGAAGGTATTATGCTGTATAGAACCAGTAAAACGTTACTTTCTTCATTGATAGTGCGCCGGTTGCCGGCGCAAGCGCACCCCACCGTTCCTCGAATGCTCACCGCGCTTGGTTGCGCATCTTGTCAGTTCTCTAGGTCAACCAGACGCGGGAAACCGTGCTGTGGAAATTGTTAGTGTTGTGTGTTGTGTTTTGTTTTTGGATTTCCGATTTTGTCAAGGTAATTTGTGTTTTTGTTGACTTGATTTTAATGACACTGTTTCAATTTTGTGAGTGTGTTGTGTTGTTTAGTTATTTAATTGTAACGTAAATAAGGAGTACAAGTAATTGTAGAAAAGCGTATATTTACATTCATAATACCAAAACATTAGGCGTATTTAATAAATGACACCTACCTAGAGATAAAATGGGAAAAACCATAGATAGAATAAAGACTGTCATTTTTACACATTGTCTATACCTAGACTAACATTTAGGTAGGTTACTACGAACAGAAATTTATTTTTTCTTAATAAGGTAGAAGTCAAACAAATCCTAAACACCTGCTACGGCTAGCAGATCTTGAATCATATGGATTTTGCCACACTTACAAGCACTTCCTATTAAAAAACGAAAAGAATATTAACTTAATATTAACTACTAGTTATTGCCCGCGGCTTTGTCCGCGTGGGACTAGGTCAACGCGCTAGAATTTTAGTAATTGCTATCTACTTACATCAGGCGCTTACCGAGTCATCGCTTTTTCAGACAAACTTTTGCAAACAAACTTCCAGCCCCTTAATGGATGATTTCCGGGATAAAAAGTATCATATGTCCTTACCCAGGACTCAGTCTATCTCCATACGAAATTTCACGTAAATCGGTTCAGCGGTTTAAGCGTGAAGAGGTAACAGACAGGCACACTTTCGCATTTATAATATTAAGTATGGATAATTGGATATGGATATCAACGTTTACTAGAGTAGTATCTACTTTTATTTCACGAGCGCGGGTTGGCCATGGTTGTAGTTGTGACACGTACGAACACATAGACAACGGGAACTCATAGCTCCTACGCTGACGCACACATAGACAATGTGCATGTATAGGTCGCTCAACACACAACCATGGCTCACCCGCGCTCGTGAGATAAAAGTACTAACTATAAATTACTTGCCTATTTCATTGAAATACAGAATAAATTCGATATTTAAATAACCTTATCCTAATATAAAGGAGGAAACTATGAAACGACAAGTTGTGAAACTATTCGACATTTAAATACCAACGGGATTTTTAAATTAGTTAAGGCCGATTTACACAATGCAAGAAATTGCATGCAATTGCGGGCTCCGGGCTACCGAGGTAAGAAGAGGACAACAAAAACCCGCAGTGTAATGAAAATCGCATGCAAGTTACTTGCATCGTGTAAATGGGCCATTAGGGTGGGTTGCACCAAACCATCTGTAATCGTAACGTAAGCATTGTTCGTTAAAATCTGATTGTATGAAAGTAACAAGTTTCTATGGGATGACAGTGACAGCTGCAGGCGCCATATTTAACGTTGGTTAGTCTGTAATCGTAAGTGATCAGCCCTTAAGGCGCAGGGTAGGGCAAGGCCTTCCCCATACAAACTTTGTGCACGTTTTATTCGTCGGTTTTGGCACTAACAAATATATATTTTTTTGGTTGTAAATATTAGATATGCGAAGATCGTGATGTGAAAATTTTCAAATATTTCAAAAATATTTAAAATTTAAAAAATTGAAAAAAAAAATAGTAAAAAAAAATTTACATCACGAAATGGCTATCAGAAAAATAAGCATACTGACCAAAAATGATAACTTTAATGCAAACACAAACGAAGTAAATCCTGCACAAAGTTTGTATGGAGAGAGCTTGCCCTACCCCTCCTCTTAAGTAATGATTCCTTAATAGGTACACGCATACGGCTTTATTGTTCTTTTTAGTAGACCTTATCTCATTTCAATAAGGTATATATTTGGTCACTGCTTGTCTTCATTGGTTAATAATGTTCAGTTGTAAAGCAATGGCGACGTGATAGTCATAAGTCATAAGCATGTGTCGGATACCGGTATTTTATCTATACACAAATATCGGTATAATTACGTTATTTTTCGTTATTTGGTTTATTATATCATTTTTAATAAGATAATCTAATAATACAAAGTTATTACGTAAATACATGATTCATTCGTACGTAAAGAGCATAAATCAATACCAAATATTAGGCTATTTCGGGGTTTTATTAAAAATACCGGTTGATCCCTGGAAGGTAAACGTTCCAGTGCTTGAAACTCACCTGATACTGTCAATTTAAACTCTCTAACAATAAAGAGAGGTTGAACGATAGAGGAGTCAACTATTGGCATACATTGGGATGTTTAAAGCTTACTTACTACTTAGGTATCTAGTTTCTTTTTTTTATAAAATTGTTTTACAGATGATAATTGTGACTACTACCGATAGCAAAAAAAAACATCATTTTGATGCTTATATCAAAACAAAAGCCGATCACAAAAGTCATATTTTAGTTAACGATGTACTTTACGAATAACGGAGTAAAATAAATGAATATATCGTGGGTTACACCGATTCAAATCGATCATAATCGACACATAAGTCGATCGATACGCGATCGAAGCGTGACGTATCGGTTGACCACATGCTTCGGCAAATTTCTACCGGCACGCCATGTGAAACTCCCATTACATATCTATCCATACATGGTACAAACAATATACATTTTTAGAAACATTGACACACATGCTTCTTTAAGTAAAATGCACGTACTTAAAATGACATGATTCCAACTGTACTCATCACTATATTTATGCAAAAAAAAAAAAAAACCGGCCAAGTGCGTGTCGGGCCACGTGCAAGGTAGGGTTCCGTAGTCGTCCACCCGTTACATTATGTGGACTAAAAAGTTCACAAACTTATATTTACTATGTTTTTGTCAGAATTAACAACATTATCTAAGGCATCAATGGAAATTGTACGAAAGTTTGCTTTTGCAAAGTACATTTCTGAAGTTCGACTATTACTCGTTAACTAGTAATGTCTACTTAGCTGTGATAGTTTTCCTATTAAATTCATCGTATATACTACTACCATGATTTTTTTCACATGCCTAGTAGCCGGCAGGGGGGGGGGGGGGGGGGGACACTTGACCATAACAAAAATTATCACTTCAAAGCTTAATATCACGCTAACCAATTCTTTAATCAAAAAATTTTTTTAGAAACCTTATAATATTTTTAAAAGACCTATCCAACGATACCCCACACGATAGGGTTTGGAAGAAAAAATAAATTCACCACCAATTTGCATGTACGGGAGGTACCCTAAAAAAAATTTTTTTTAAAGATTTTATTCTACAGTTTTGTCGGCGTCATTGATATGTATACTCATGCCAAATTTCAGCTTTCTAGTATTAACGGTTACTGAGAAAAACGGGGGTCGGACGGACGGACGGACGGACGGACATGGCGAAACTATAAGGGTTCCTTGTTTACTACGGAACCCTAAAAACACTAAATTCCTAAAATAATTATACTTAATTGTACCTAATTGGACTTCGGTGAGTGTGCTCAGGAGCTCCATGAGCTTATACCGCCGTCCCCCTTCTTCCATCGGGCATTCAGACGTAAGGCTGGTTACCATCCTTACCTGGTTGAAATTCCTCTTACTAGAACCAAGCACTTTATGTCTTCTTTTATAATGCGCCCTGCTAAGGTTTGGAATTCCATGCCGGTATATGTATTTCCGAGTTCATATAACGTGGGCCTCTTATTCAAGTCACGAGTGAATAGGCATCTTCTGGGTGAGCTCGCTTCACCGTCGGCCTCATCTTTCCCCCTGGCTAGATGCTGGCCAAGAGCAATCCCATTTTTCCTATAAGTAGCAATTCATAAATCATGCCATCTAATGTACGGTCGGCCTCGGAAGGTTCTTAACCCTTTGACCGCCAAGAACCTATAAAGTGGTTGTGTGTCGTCGTGCCCACCACGCCAACAACCACTTAAAAGGTCGGAGTGAAGGTGTACTTTGATCATGAATAAAATCATTTATGAACTGTTTTAATTTGTTTTTATTGGTTTAGAAATTACACCAAAAAAACCAGTGCTTGGCGTACTGGGCACGACGCAAACTATCGCTTTGGCGGTCAAAGGGTTAACACCTTTGTTTTGTAAGTACCCTGTCTCTTTAACGTCATGTTTGAACTGTGTAACTAAAATTCTTAACGGTTGCTACAAAGACCAAAGTGTCCAGCCAATTTTAATACAAAAAGGCCTACGTACGTACGAAGTTTTCTAACGACCAATGTTATCGAAAGGGAAAGGGTATAAGCAAAGAAACTCTAAGGGCTGCCACAATAGATCAATAACTGGTCGAGGCGGCATAAAAGGCCCATACAACAAACCAATAGTAATATCGAAAGATGATATTTTCAAAGAATTAAATAAACTTCTAATGGATATGTAAATAATAATAGAATTTTAGATCTTTATTTGCTAAATGTATGCAAATGCAAAATTATTTAATGTGAAATGCACATGCATGTTGCCTTTATTAATGATATGTAGGAAGGTAGTAATAATCCTAAACCACTATGTATATGGATGCAAACTTCCTGATTACGTACTGCCCGATAATCTGATAATTTACGACCGATTTTAATTTTCTTCACGCAATTTTCATCGAGGATTGTCATTAAAAGCGACTAACATGCAGTCTCAATTACGACATTTTAATGTCACTTTCTTTAGAAAATCTTTACAAGGCTACAGGCTACCTAATTGAGATATTTAAATACTCAGTTAATGAATGCTACGTTTTAATGGACAATTATTAAGTAAACCAAGTCGCGACCCGCGTACCGTTGACTTAGCATTTCAAGTTTAATATGATGTCGGGTGTTAACAGTAAAACAATCCAATGATGCTCTAAAATTCAAAACGTTGATTTAAATTAATATCTAGGTAGAGTTAGCATCTTAAATATAGGTATGGTTTAATAGCAACTTAGTTTTGAATAGAAAACTCCCGTCAGGCTCAGACGAGTCACTGAAGTCTTATGTGTTAATTAAATTTTAATTTGTGAACCAGTCATTATTATCAGTTACAGTAGTTCGGTATATTGTATATTATTATTTATTTTAGAATATGTAATACCAAAAATATGATTTAAAGTTGATGAAAATTCTTATTAGTGCCTCCCTATCCAATTTAGATAAGATATAATTATCGATATGCAAACCCGTTGTCTACCGGTGACGGGGATCCCCGTTATGTAAACAAAAGATTGTTGTGTTTTGTTTTTTATATCGGTCGATTTTATATTGAACTCAAATACCTGTCCGAGTTCAAATTACTTTTAATTCAAGTTCCACTCAAATTCATTCAGTCGATACATTTCATCAAACAGAACGTGAAAAAACTTATCTTCCACGGTTTTTTATATATTACTTAACCTTCACAATTAAAGAACGACCTTGAAATTCGTTGAAGCAAGACGGCGCTTTTTACAATTTTATATTCCGTTCCGTTCTCAATAAAATTTTAGGCACAAAACGAAAAAAATTACCGCAAAATGCTATTCCAATGCATCTTCTAGACTCGTGCGTGCGAATTCAAATCGTCTAGAATCTAGAGCCTAGATGATTTGAACAATGTGCTCTGCCGTGATATGAGTGATATAACATATATGTAAGTGTTGCTTAATGTCCCAAAATTTAAGTTAGATTGAAATGAAACAGAAAACCCGTTTTATAATTTAACTGGTTTTTTATTTATTTAAGTTATGTGTGAATAGCTCATAAGGCAAATTTCCACCACGGCTTTGCTGGCACATCTGAATTCTTTTAATGAAATTTTCTATGACCATTTTGCATAAAATGTGGCTGAATTTCTTGAATGCAGCATTGAACCATTTCTTTTAATGCGTTAGCGGTTGTGGGCTTATTGGCATAGATAGACCTTTGACTTCCCTATAGAAATAAAAGAAATCTAATGGTGTTAAATCATATGAGCTAGGTGGGCAATTCTGATCACCGAAACGAGATAGTACATCAATCTGACCTTTTTCGTGCATTAAAAATTAATATCTGGGCGACCGAGCTTTGCTCGGCGTTTTCCCGGACATGAGACCTAGCTAGATCGATTGCTCGTCCCCGAAAACCCCCACATACCAAATTTCATAAAAATCGTTAGAGCCGTTTCCGATATCCCCGAAATAAATAAATATATATACAAGAATTGCTCGTTTAAAGATATAAGATACAATGTCTGCGGGCAACTACCTACTACTATAGTATTATCTTTACCAAAATTTTTATGTATAGTCAGTGAATTTGAATGTTTGTCACTTTTGGTGTCTATTACAATAGAAATAGAGTCCAAAAGTGACAAACATTCAAATTTCCTGAATGTACTTTGGTATATTAGTAGTTTATGATTTATGAATATAAAGTAAAGCTTAAAAATAAATAATCTAAAATAAGGAGTCTTCCCACGGCATAGTGCCAAAGATGATATTAGATTTCCCATTATATCTCTTAAAAAAAGTAAAGCTGAATATTTAAAGGAATATTTTCTCCTAACCTATTTCTAGATTCACAGACTCTTTACTTGGGCATGTCTGTGCCAACGCCAGAAGCGCCTTAGGCACGTTTTCAAATTTTCCACGTTAAAGATTTTCCATTATACCTACTGAAAAAGATTATCTGTAAGAAGAATTTATAAGCAAGGGAATATAATGATGCTGACGCTGTCGGTGCCTAGTTTTTTTAACAAGTCACGGATCTTGTATCGTTAATATTCAAAGCATCGATTGAACGAAGCTATCAAATTTAAATTTGGTTAACTAATTTCTTTTTTAAACTGTGTTTTTCGTAAAGATATTTTAAATACTCGTAAGTTGAAATTCTGTTATTAAAAAACTCTCCGATATAATTTATAATATAATAATAAGTAAGTACATTTATAGCGATATCCATATTTAGAAACTCATAATGTTTTTACCGTCTGTCATCTTTAATCACTAACGGAGTCTAAAAAAAGGTGAAGCCATCTTGTATAATTCATGAGCCATACCGGATATTATTACATGTGACTTCGATTGTTTCATTCACTTCCTTCCATAAGCCTCAGTCGTGACAAACCGAACCGTTTAAATTTAGATTCCAAATTTGAATTTCAAATCGCGTTTCATTCTGAACGGTTGTTGACGTCTGACAGTTGAACCTAAACTGTCCCGGTCATTGGACTTAATAGCAATGATGTGATTTTTAATAAGGTTTACAGGATTTTCCAGTTTGGTATTGCCTTGACATACATTTGTATAAAAGTGCGCATTTTTGGGGTCCCGTACCCGAAGGGTGCAAACGGAGCCTTATTGCTGTTATCTCACGCATCCGTCTGTCCGTCTGTTTGTTCGTTTGTTCGTCTGTCCGTCTGTCCGTGATTTGGATTTTACCCAGGCCACTCTCTAACTGCGCCCTCCTAACGTTTCATTGGGCCCGGTCTATAAAGCCACAGTTAGGTTAAAAAAACAACACTATTAAAAACGCGTTCTAAGACTGGGTTACCCCGTCCTCTCCCAGCGAAAAAAAAAGAAAACAAAACAAAACATTCTTTTGTTTTTCGGCCGGGGATCCCAGTCACCGGTAGCGGACGGCTTAAGCTAGACCCTATTTCTCGAACGTTACAAACCTTGTCATACCTATACAAGTGTGTATACTTCGTTCCAGATTAAATGACGAAAAGTTGTCCTACTATCAATAAGAAATTTTCGTCATCTGGAACGAAGTATATCTATGGTAACGCTTATTAGGCGGCGTAAGCGTTACCATGGTTACACACTTGTAATACAAAGCTTGTAACGTTCGAGAAATAGGGCCTAGGTAGTCTATCTTTGACCACATTAACAAGCCGGACGGAGTACGCAAAGTTACTTAACCTAACCTAACTCTAACTTCCTTGCTAAACCGAACTAACGTGTTTACTTACAAGAGGTGTGCATTAAAGTGAGATATTTGTTACTTCCTCCGGTATTTCCAAGCAGTAATCGCTGCCTGTTTTTCTTCCGGCAGTATGACATTACTAATGACAGTTTTACAGACGAGTGGGTGCGTGTGGTTTAAGTTATGAGAAGCAGCGGTTGATATTGATATATTATTTTTTGGTTATAGTTATTCTGCTAAACGTAGTTCACAAATCTAGCAGCGATTTTTTTGTATGCAATAAGTTTTTTTTTTATCAAGCAAGTATCAACCACATCACTATCGCTAGTAATGTGCAGGAAGTCGAATCGTGGCACTGGGCCTATGCCAACTTGCTTTACACTTTCAACGCTGTCTGTCAGTCAACCTTGTGTCACAAACATAAGATTGACTGACAGTATCGCTGAAAGGGTTAATCTCTATAATAGGGGACCAGATGCCGCGAAGCTGTACTTCATATCTCAGTGGTTTTGGCTAGGATGGATGGCACCCGAGGCGTAGTTTGGATGCCCCTCGTGGGGCGCGGTTCTGTCGCCGGTATAGGTCCCCGGAGGGTCCCCCATCGATGGGTTGATGCTGCTGTAGGGGGCAACAGCGACACGCCAGTCCTAGGTAGTGATGTCCAGGGGCCTCATTTCCTGAAACAAGGCATCTTTTGAGTTAAAACTCTCATGACTTCTGCAGCGCAAGAGTGGAAAGTCGAGTCAATGAGATAGCTTCAATCGGTGCACAAGCGCCGCGCGTAATTAGCGACCGGCACACTGACCCATTTGTACGGAATTTCACTAAACATTTTTACCCTCGTCATTCAACATCATTCTAGCGTTATCACTGGACAGTTGCATCCTGTGAAATGCCTGGAGTCCGCTGCCTAATCCCAAGATTTGGCGTAGGCACTAGTTTTTACGAAAGCGACTGCCATCTGACCTTTCAACCCAATTTCTAACTTGCTCTATCTAACAAAACCTATGTTCGACAGCTTGAAAAAATCAAATTATGACATCCCGTTTTATCACATAGCACGTGTTCTTTCGTCTAGTTAGGGTTGTCGTGTCATCGTCGCTAACAACGTTGAGTGTCACACTCATTGTCATGTCACTGCTAACCGCACTTGGGTGTATTTGTCATCTCAAAGGTTCAATGGAAAGGTAACCGAGTTACATTTCGTTCATTTATTTACGAATAATAAAGAATATTATTGTTTTCAATTATTTTTATTTTTATTTCCATATTTCGTTTTATTACCTACCTAGTTTTTATTTTAACGAACTTATGTGATATTTTTTTTATAAAATAATTTGGTAATGATATGACATGCTGATTATTTTGACATTTTAATAGGTATCGAAATTCTATTGAAGATCCTTATATAAATTCGAAATTCGTATAGACTATAGATTAAGCTAGAATTAATTTCTAATTTCATATTATGAAATAAAAAATCTAAGTCTAATTCTATTTACATTGTTTTGTAATTATATACATGATGGATACGTTTACAATGAATACCTACATTAAAGTCCACATGAAACCTAAATGGGATCGCAAGTCGTGAAATTGCTTCCCACATTCCAGATTAGTTTTTACACCGGGAGCAAACACGATACAGGAATTTGTTCCAATTTAAAACTAATCAAGTTTGCTAGGTATAAGTGTAAAAAAAAAACTACCACCTACTGAGAATTTAAACACAATAATCGGCTTCTAACACGCGACACAATATGTTTGTGCCAATGCTTGGAAGATAAAAAGTTAAATGAGATATTTAAAAAATACACAACATTGCATGTATGAGTAGTCCACATAATTACCTATCTGTTAGGTTGTAATACAACGAATGTTCAATCAACAAGTTTCCGAACTTGAGCCGTGCGAGCGTTTCATTTGCCACCCTCTTCATTTAAATGTGCCATTTTTCGGTTTTTTTAACATATAATTTAAATCTATGAAAAGTTTAAAGATCATAAAATTCCTTACATTTTTGTCACTCGTCACTTTGTCACTTTGTACAAAAAGTTAAAAGTGACGGAAAAAGTTGTAGTTTTCAAAAATCTCTCGTATTAGAGTTTTTGGGTCCAGAATTTTACCCTTCCAATTAAAATCATGAATTTTTTAAAACGAGTATAGCTGCTCATGTTGAAACGAGTCAGATTCACATGAAAGCGTCGTTAGCGCGCTTGTGATTGTTCTCAAGTGTAAGGCGTTCATAGTTCATAGCCTGCGGTGTCTGCTTACCATTAGGCAAGCCGTATGCTTGTTTGTCACCGTCGCAAGAAATGAGAGAACCATAACTTTTTAGCAAAGGCACAACCGTTATTGAAAAAATGCTCTGTTTTCAAATCAGCAAATCTTAAGCAGATGTGAGCACAACCCTATAAAACATAGAGTATTAAACAAGGCAGAGGGCCTACCCGCGTACCGAAAAGGTAGTTCGTTCGTGTAGGTAGATATTGAGCACAACACTATAGAAAGAACATACCTATTCGCTTACCGAAAAGGAAGTTCGTTTGTGCAGGTATTTTCCTTTCAGTCGCACTTGAAAAGTCCAGAGAGCGAGCAGAGAGGGAGATACAGGAACGAACCGTTGTACTCTCAGTCTCTGTGGCTTTCTGAAGGAGTTGTTTTTGAAATCTGACTTCCACCACAGAATAAGTAATAGTACAAGTACAGAAGTTTCTCTGCTAACAAATTCCCCGTTTAGGTATGCCAAACGTGCCTAAACGTGGCCATCTCTTTCTATCGCATGCAACGCGCTCTTTCGAGGCCCCGCCCTCAGCGCTAGGGTTACCACCAGCGAGAACCTATTTTAATATATGTACTTTATTATTAGTAGTGTTGTTTACAATACAATTACGAATAGTACTTTTAAGGTTCCGTAGCCAAAATGGTGAAAACGGAACCCGTCCGTCCGTCTTTTCGTCTGTATGTGACAGCCGATGTACTCGGAGACTATAAGCAATACAAATTTTTACAATTAAAACATTTAGCAGGAAGGTGTGTTCTACTCGTATGAACCGCTACGTAAAAGTGATGTGAAATGACGAAAAAATATTAAAGTAGGGGGAGGGGGCACTCCATACATGTAACCAGGGGATACAAAGTTTTATATAATTTTTAAAGGCATCACTTTAAAAAATAAAAGAGGTTTCTTAGAACCAACGTTTTCATTTTCGTTTTCTTTTATGTCAACCGTTGGTGAATACCAAACTCAATGACCGTTCTTACGTCTACGTTCTTATTGTTATTGGTGCAACCTGCTGCAATACAATAATGCTGTGGTTTTGACATTATTATTTAACACGAAACTACACGAAAAGAATTATTTTTTATGATCGTACAAGCGCGTGCGCGTGCGATCCGTAACGCTGCTCCGCAGCCATTGAATAGTCACACAATGTGTGAGCCGGCGGCCGCATGTACTTTGCGCGGCGCGATGACGTCACGGTAGTAAGCCCCTCCTGCTTCCACTCCTCTTCCTCCAAAGGTCATATGTAATTTTTTAGCTGGATATATTGTACTACCCGTTTGCTTCGAGTTGGCCGTTTCATCCCGTCCCGGTACCCATACCGCACCCCGCTCATGCTCCGCTCAACTCCTAGCGGGGTGGGGGCGGAGGTAAATACTTCACAAGGGAGCGGCCAACTCGAAGCAAATTGTAGTACTACAAGCAATTTTCTTAACCGTCGTAACGCATTTCACTTCCCAGCTGAATGGAACACATAAAAAATAACCATTTGTTTGTTAAGGTTTCCGCGGTTCTTACGTTCGCGCATGTAATCGATGCGCAGACTGATTTATATCCATAGCTGGTGTAATTTTTTAAGTAGGAACTCCTATGCAATTTTAGTTGGATTACCTGAATGTTATGTGAGTAATGCAGTGAGGACAACCCGATTAGACAAGGTATCTATCTATCTCCACTTTGCAGAAAGAAGATAATAAGTGCAAAAAGTCGTCATTCGTCGTCCTCTTAGTATTTTCCTGGTTGTGCCCTAAGGAACTCCGCGAACAACTCATCTTGGGATGGGATTTGCCACAGGAACTGGTTGTTCGACGGCGACTGACAAACTAACCTGACAGTAAGTACATTATAAGATTTGAAGCTCACATGGTCATTTACATTAGGTTAATTTTTTTATTTATCGTAACTCTAGTAAGTACACTGAGCGAAAAAAATACTAATTATTAGTAAGTTTTAGTGAATCCCAAGACAAGGAGATTAGTAGTAATTAGTAGTTAAAAGGATTTTTTTTTGGTATTAGTAAATAACTACTATTATCAAAAACTGTTTTGTAACCGTTAGTATATAATCTCCTTGTCCTGGGATTCACTAAAACTTACTAATAATTAGTTTTCTTTTTGCTCAGTGTTCATTTCTTTTTTTTTAATCCCAGTGGGTACTGGCCGGGATTTGAACTTGCGATTTCCGCGTGAAAGTCGCGTGTCTTTGCAATAATATAAAATAATGAATAAATAATATATTAATTAGCTGCATGCAAGGCAGCGCCACGTCAAGTCGAGAAAAAAATACATACACTAAACAAAGCAGGCATGGCCGCACCTTCCTTTTCCCTAATATGTATGCCAATTATGACATGAAAATATTAAATTATTGCTATAAAATGAAAAGCATTTACGTTTTACGCACTAGCGCTTTACGCATAAATTACATACACAACCAATACTAACTTTACTAAGTCATGTAACTAGGTATACTTTTTATTGGCTTCTAATATGAGTCTTAACTCATTTCCTCCTGTTCGCTTTTTCAATGACACCATCAACAAGATACGACAACGAGAAATTTAGAAACTTTGAAACGCTGTGCTGCCCAGACGAAGAAACAATAGGGACTGATTTTCAGATATATGATTCTCAACTATATGATTGAGGTACTGACAATAGACGAAACATGACTGCTTAAAATTTTCTCGATAGAAAAAAAAACCAAAGTTGAGTCTATATTTTCCTTTTTTTACTCAGCCTACTAAAACAACGCATTATTAAAAGACACGAGTAAGTTAGTTTGATGGTATTTTACCTCATCTATACTCTGACAAGAGGAAATTTAATAAACCTGCACACAGTCAGATATTTATCGAGATTTGTCTAAAAAAGCCATTCCCGGAGTGTGTTGCATCCCGTTTTGTCGTGAACGATAACATACGCGCGTCTCTTTCAATCAATATATCGCCTTAAAGTAAACTGGTGATATGTAAAACATCCTACATAACCAGTCTAGCTTAGTGTTAGCAGTTTTTACCGAGAACGCAAAAGGAGGCGATGCGATGTGCCGGACGCGTGAACATGACAGATTTATGTTTTTATTTTCTAGTTAATGGCCCGATCGATGATATATGGTTATAAAACTGCTAATTGATTCTGTACAGTCAACATTAAAAACACCAGCTGAGATAAATTGTACAGAAAAGTCAATATCTATATAAAGAAGAAGAAGAAGACGAAGAAGAAAAACATTTATTTCTAACGGAACAAAAATAAGAAAGTTACAAAAACGATAATTGCAAGTAAACGTCATAAAACGCTCTCGCGTTCTCAGCATCATGCCGACTCAGGGAGCCGGCGCTGATCTTCCGGCGAAACCTGTGTGGTTTAGTGACGATGTGTGTAGCACGCCCCGCCTAAAATTGAAAATAATTGATTGATATAGTATCTTGGTTGCTTACTAATTTTTACTTACTTCACGATTTTCGTTCATTCATAGCCCTATCTACACCCCTTTATGCTTAAAATTGCATTTATATTTATTTATTTATTTATTTAAGCCTTTTCTATCCAATAATACTTTTTTTTCACATTTTTATTAGTAACGAATTTCCTTTTTTTACTTTAAAGTTTTACAGTGATGTCCTCATCTTTCGCAGAAAAATGTTTCATAGAATATACCTATTGTTTCGCAGAATTTTCGTTTCACAGAACCTTTTTTTTTCAGAAACCGTTAACTTTTAGGAAGGTACTTACAGACAAAATGCCATTTTTTAGAAACCAATTAGAACTACCAGAATAGTTGGTTAGGTCAGATCAGAACTGTGCTGACCCTTATGTATTTTTTTTCTATGAAATGAAAATTCCGCGAAACAATCTCTGAAACATTTGTCTGCAAAATAAAGTGCAACCGTTTAACGGTACTTACTTACATTCCTATCATAAACTTGCAATATTATCCGAAAAGGAGCAAGTTACCAATTTACCAGTAAATCATTTCATAAAATAAAATACTTCTTATCGCAAACCCTGTCCTAAATTTACTCAATGTTCCACTGATTTTAATTAATAATAAATCATTGTTTATATTATCGTTTCGATTATAGCCCTGGGCGATGAGCGTGGTTTACCCTGGTGGTTTCCATTGGCTTTATTGCGTTAGCTACAATAGAACAAACAATTATTGTGAAAACAAAGACGATTTAAGGCTCTTTACAAAGTTTATGTGAGAAATTTGGCGCGGTTGTTGCATTAGAAGGGTTCTTTTATAGAAGTTAGCGTTTTGGATGTTACACTTTTTTTTAAAGCAAAGGTAGTCTCTAAAACGGCTTAGGCTACACGCGCACGAGACAATTTTGTCTCCGATCTCTGTCGCACTTATTGTAAGTGTGATAGAGGCAGACATACTGTCGCAAAGGCAAAGTTGCTTCGTGCACGCCTAGGGTAGGTAAAAAGCCTATTTATGCCTTTTAACGTGCGCGTTATCCGTTAAAAATTGCAGTCCTGTTTTTAATTAATATTTTATTTCGCAATTTATGATCTTAAGTTTACATACATACATTATATATTTTTTTGAAATTGTGTCCTCAAATGCTTTATTTTGATAAGATCTAAAATATATTTTTTTTCGGCACACACAAAATGGAACCCACAGTCCGCCATATTATCTTGGGAACAAAGAAACTCACATACATACATGAAACCTGAAAAAATAACACTACTTTTTGGGCAGTCGTGTAAAAATGATGAAATCATGAGAGGTATTAGGTAACTTTAAAACTGTTTTTTCTGTATTTAACTAGGCATATGTATAGAGCAGTGTATCAACAGTATCAACACTAACACCGAACGAACCCCAATAAATATACTACCGTGATTCAAAACAATTGCTGCAAATAAAGTTGTACAAATAAACGAAAATCTCTCAGGAAATCGTCATTCTTTTGTTTGCGAGAAAGTTGGCTTGCAAAGAAATGTTTGGCCAAGAAATTGTTGAATTATACGTATAAAGACACTGCCTTCAATTGTCCTAAACTGTGGAATAGAGAAAGTTTCCCTCTTGTTTTTATTTAGGAAATTCTTCCCCTATAGTGTTGAGATGAATAGCTGTTATGTAGCTATCGAACCATTGCGGTCAGCCGTGGTATAAATGTTAAAAATACATACCAAGATTGTATTATTTATCTCTGAAAAATTTACAGTTATTGCCTGCGTTCAGTTAATCTTAATGTATACTTACTCACGATGACTAGTGGTACCTAAAGAAATAGAATAAGAACTTAATACAAGATTTGAATGCTCTTTGCGGCAGTCTTAAACCCATTCAAGAATCTATAAATAACCATTTTGCTAAGTAGTTACGTCACTATGTCTTTTCGCTAACGGAACAGAATAACGAGAAGAAAAAGTTGATGGACCCGAGTTATTGAGGATACAAATTCAATACCGGCAAAAAAGTCAACCTGACATAGTATTTAGTAGTGTAATAATTAATTTAGATGATTTGATAAATTTCACTAAATTTTGAACCTGTTATTAATTTTGAATAATTATCAAATATAAACCTAGATCATCATACTCAATAACGATTAGATGTTATTAAATATAATTAAATAATGTTAATGTTCATTTAACGTATATTATTTTTTCTTAACGAAGGTGAAGCTAAATGTTTTGCGTTACATTATAGGCCAAATTATTTTGCATTATACTTTTCAGAGAAAGTTATCTAAGTGTACTTCTTAACAGTTATGCTTACCACCAATTCGCTATTTGACAGTTGTAAAGATAAAATAATTAATGTGTTGGATACAGTAGCTTATAGGTTTACAATACTCATACAATAGGTTTTGTGCTTTAAAATTAATTGAAAACATTTTATTTTTGAAAAATAAATTAAGAGTTTCTTTTATCTGTGGATTACAAAAACCGAAACGCGTGTGACGTCACATTTCAAAGTTAAGGTTTAATTCCGCAACAGACCGCAACTGCACTTACTGCACGTTATGTTTCTCCGCACTCCAAATTGAACCGTAACGGTATTCGTAAAAAGCTCTATTTAAATGATCGGCTGTTTTCGCGCGAAATTCAAATTACTTAAAGAAAAATATATTTTTTTAAAGAAATTAAGCTCTTTGGGGGGAAAAGATAATTGTTACAGGTATAAAATAAACCTACGTATAATTTAAAATACATTTCTGAAAACTGTCAAGTAGCCAATTAAATATTTGCTCGCAATTGGTTTACACTCTGTATACTCCTATATTTAGGTTACCTACGTAAATGTACTAGACACACGCTGCTGCAAGTTTTAATAATGTTTATCTACACACATATCATAAATCCTCTAATATGTGTGGTGGCCAATACCTACGCTACAAAGACGTTCTGAAAAGACATATGAAGAGATGCAATATTGAAGAGATGGCAGCGCAGCGGCCCGAATGGCGACGGCACATCCACGAGCAGGTTAACATATTTGAAACTGAGCGTCGTAACGAGCTTGACAGAAAGCGAGACGAACTCAAGGCCCGTCCACCTGCAGCCGTGAGGTATAACTACCTCGGTGGGGTGTTAACCTGCCCAAGGTGCGCTCGTACCTTTGTTAACAAGATAGGGTACGTGAGCCACTTGCGAGCGCACCAGAGAGCGGACCAACCTAATACTCATACCTAAACCAGATCACACAGTCGCTGTGGCCGAAATCGGCTATGAACATCATCATCATCATCAATATGCGTTCGGAAACCGTAGAAAATGACTCTCATTTCAACATTCAATGAATTTATGGCAATTTTCTTATCTGTGGCTAAGGCTACAGCAGTAATATAATTTTCATTTTAATCTCATATATGATGTTAAAATATTAAAGGTCAAACAAAACTGTCAAAATTTAAATGTAAAAGTTGACATGTCCCTATTCTAGTATCACTGAAAATTCAAATTCAGTCGATGCGAAATGTCAGCTCGATGTTTTTTTAGTATATATCGCACGAAATTTGAGCTAGCACGACATGATCACATCAGAATAGGGACTCTTTACTTTTTTAAATAACATTCAGGCATCGGTTGCCAGTTCTGATTTTGATATTTCCGCAACCGTGCAAAAAAGGTTGTATTAACACAATTATTGTATTTATTTACTACGGTTTCTGAACCCATCTTAGAGTAGTTATAATATGTGTGTAGATAAAGTAATGTATGCAACTGTACATAATTAGGCATTAAAACACTCGTGTGACCTTATTATGAAACTCGCCTTCGGCTCGTTTCATAAAACACACTCGTGTTTTACTTTTAATGCCCCTCATTATGTGCCAGTTGCATAAACTACTATTTCGTTGTTCCTTCAATGCAGTACCGTCTTCAAACAGATATTATACCGTTTTGTTACGGTTTTAACTCCATTCTTAATGTATACTCCATGAAGAATACTTAATTGATTATACGCTCGATTCTGATACATCTCTAGTATCGAGCATAGAGTATGGAATCGACCTGCCATGCCTTAATATGGGTAATTTAATTATATTTTGAGTGTTTTAAAATATACATCGTGTAGTTTTGATACAACCACGTACTCTAAGGTAGCTTGTTAGTATAGGTACTAATAAACATACTTTCATATGTAATGTTTTGTAAGAAAATAATATTTATGCTTATAAAATAACTTGAATCTGCAAAGTATCACTAGCAGGATGACAATTACTAACCTAAACAATAGAGCTGCTCCTGTCATAAATATATCAAATTATATGCTCAAACTGTGCTCAAAAAAACGCTATCGTAGGTACTCAAAATAAAAGTTAAATTGAAATTTATTGATACAATAACTTCATAGGCATAGCATTGAAACTTACTAGTTACAATTTGAGGCTACATCAGAAATACACGCTGTATAAGTGTATGTTGTGGTGGAGTTAATAAACATTTTTTTCATTTTTCATTTTTTTTTTCATACCTATTCCACACTATGTTTGTGAAATGGTATTTTGATAAATCCTATAGGTAGTAAATGGTGAACTAAACAAACTTTTTCTTACACTAAGTCGATGGCAAACAAGCCTATGACTACTTTTCCAATTTCCGAAAAACCAAAAAAAAATTAAAAGAATAAATATTTTTCTAACTATGTAACTATGATCCCAGTTGGTCGAAATAAATGAATTTATTCTTTATTCTTTATTCTTCTTTTGATAATTCCTCCAGACAAGTATGTAAACAACAGCTAGAACAGAAATAAGACAAATTGTGGGTTTTAAATTTACTTCGTCTCCTTGTGATGAATCGACCTCTGGCTTCTATTGGCAACTGTTTTAACCTGGATATGACGTATTTTAAATTCTCGAAATTTATTTATGTAAGTACCAAGCAATTATATGAAGTACAAGAATACTTAACAAAATAAATTTGAAATAATATTAAAACTAACTTAAATCCAATAAAAAGGTAATTGACGCTTTGTACTAAGGATGAAGCAGCATTTCCTCGCTGTATCGTATCTTAATTCAAAATTATTATATTTAAAAACATAAGGGCTACCTACTTCACAGCAGAAACTAACTTTCCAAGTAGTGATGTTTGAATTTTGTTACAAGATAGGTAATCATACCTACTCATTTATTTTTACGAGTCCGATTTAAACCTGGAATAGTTACTTTTTTTGGCTGTTACTTTTGCAATATAGATGTAAAATTAAATAAAGATAATCACATGATTAAAAAAACTTACAACCTCGTAGTATTTTAGGAAATATGATGGTTTTTTAACGATCCGTATTCTTTGTCCGCGAGTGTACATTACACGTCAACAGTTTCATACATAATTAAATATGAATGCTTGTGTATATTTCTGACGAAGCCCGAGTGGTTTTAAGTAGTGGTTTTAAGTTTTAATAAGTAGTAAAAAAGTCTTAAATTTTAAATTTGTCGAATAAAATAAGATCTAACAATCAGAAATGATATTAAATAAATCAAAAACTCATTGTAGACAAAATAACTCACTTTGGTCTTATATAAATAATTGCATCTCATCTTTCATATTTGACTGTGTACCACATAGTAATTAGGTACTTATTTAATTGCACAAGATGTGAAATTTAAATCACCCATTCATTTGGAAAGTAGTTGGCACTTTCGCAGTCTTAAGCATACTATTTCTTAAAACAGGTGAACCTACGTAAAATTTACTGTTCACATTACGTAATACTTATATATGAGCACATTAATTCCATTTACGTACCAGGGGCCACATCTGTGGTATAAGAAAGCGGCGATTAAGGCAACAGCTGGCATTTGTCACTATGACTTTAATAACACTATCAAACCTATATTGTAAGAGCTGAAAGCACGCGCTTATGAAGATACCTAGATTAACTTGTAGTTAGATTAACTTTAATTAATAAAATAAAACGTAAGTAATTGAATGTCATTGAAATTCAGCAAAAAATAACAACAGTCACTGACATTTGTCTGCTTCTACAAACTGAACAAACAGTATGTGTGTTGCATAACATTCTGCTCGAAAAAACATTAAAATCTGCTATTAATGGAATAAAAAATATCCCTTAAAGCAATTAGGCAACTTAGTTTACCGAACAAAAGGATACATTAAAAAATATATATTTATTGTTTTATCCCTTATATTGTTTCCTTCGTTCTCCGCTCAATCATTGTCTCTCTCTATAACGACATCAAAGAATTTAATTTCATTAAACCGACTTATTTCTACAGTTTAGTTCTAATCTAAAGGTGGTCTGTTTAAGCTTAAATTAAAAAGTACAGTCGGTAGTCTGGTTTTAATTAAAAAACCGTAGTTTTTATTAGATAATTTTTTTTAAAGTCATGGTTAAGTAGTTACAAGTAAAATAGGATTCATTTTAAAAAGAAACTTATCAAAACAACAAATATTAACAATCTGTACTTTTTCACTTACAATTAAATCAAGGGAAAATTCCTTAGGTTCAGTAGATTGATTATATAAGTTGATTTTTCAAGGACGATGGAATTCTAATTCAATATCGAAGACATTCGATTTTAAATGTAGTTTGCATACAATATAGCTTATTATTGTTTTCTTCTTCTTCTTTCGTGTCGAGGTTCCTAAAACAAGGTATGCCCAATTATTGTTTTGAGACTGACAAATTATGCGACTCCACAGTCAAACTTTCAAATAGTTTTGTGGAGCAATATATTATATAAGACTTTTTTTGCACTTATGATTAATAAATAAAATAATAATAAACTACTACTAGAAAACGGGCAAAGTGATCATTATGTGAACATGATTTCATTGAACTGTTAGGGAAATAAAGTTTGTTCAGATATTATAACTCGACTGTACTATACAAACTTATTAAATGCCAGTCTCTGTTTCGGAAGAAAACCCACAAAACCACAGAAAACCGTACAAAACATGTTGCATTTCGGCTACCTAAAATCTAATTAATTAAAGAGCTCGATTCCCGTAAACCAGCCAGCTAGTTCACGAATCAAATGAATGCACGTCATAAATCTAAGCTAATACGCACAATACTAATTGCCGGTATTATCGGTGCAAAGCAGTAAATCTGGACGTGACAATACCGACGCATTACCGTTGTCGGTGTTTGTGAATAAGCTATCATTTAGGGCAGTATGCGCCAACTTAGGAATAGAAACTTGTAAAAATTTCCATATTACATACAATCATAGTTCAACGAAAAAGCTAACGATTAAAGATAACTGACTGGTCTTCGTTAAATAATGGCGCCGGCAGCTGTCATCCCATGGAAACTTGTCATCATTTCCATACAAACAGATCTTAACGAACACAGCTTACAATTAACACTTTCGCTACCAAGTTTTTCGTAGCGCTACGCAATTTCCTCTACATACCGGGAAACGCATGGTATCGGCTACGCGTCTACGAGCAGAGCGCCCGCTAGGCGGGTTCCTGGCAGTGAATGTGTTAAAGACGGTTTGGTTCAACCCACCCGTGTCTGGGAACAAAAAATTAAGTATCTGTCCCTGTCGCTCGAATATACAAGTGCGTCAGAGATGCAGCTATGATCCTGATCGCAGCGTGAGAGGGGTGAAGTCAAAGGGTAGCGGGCTGGGAACGGGGGCTAGTAACTGCCCCGCTCCCTCGCCCGCACCGTCTGAGTTAAATAGTAGGCCTATAGTCAAATAGGTATATCAACCCATTATGTTTTCAACACCCATGGCTGCACCATTTTGAAAACTTCCAAAAACTGAACCGAAAAAAATCATAATTCCATTTTTTCACAATGATTGCTTTTCTAGGGGTTAAGGAGATTGAAACCGTAGAAATATAAATTTATCGTTCCAAAATATCAATTTGTCAATTTTATCGCCAAATCTATAGCCCACATAGTCCTTATTTAGTGTGAACTAGGTACTTAATAATATAAACGATATTTATAAGATAAACTTGAACTACCGGAGTTCCTTATAAAGCGACAAGCATTTCTATCCGCATATGAGTACTTATCCCTGAGTAGGTCTGAGAATCAATTAGTTGGCGAAAGTCCAATTATTCAGAGCTGAGACCTGTTAGAAAGGTTTCCTACAAGTATCTGTATAGTACTTAAACGATCTATGTTCACTTTAACGAGTACTTTCTCTGGTGTATGGCTCAATTATCTAAATATATAAAAGAAGAAACTGACTGATTGACTGACTGACATATCAACGCACAGCCCAAACCGCTGGTTCTAGAGATTCCAAATTTGGCACGTAGGTTCCTTATAAGGTGTAGGGGTGCACTAAGGAAGGATTTTTCAAAATTCATCCCCTAAGGGGGTGAAATGGGGATCCAAAGTTTGTATGGAGAAACAAGATTAGTTTGATTATTTTATTCGAAACTTCACAGGAGTACTCCTAACAATAAATGAGTAAACACGTGTTTCAGGTTTTTTGAAAATTCAACCCCTAAAAGGGGGAAATGGGGTGTCAAAGTCTGAAAATCGACAATGGGTATTGTTTCTATGGTTTATCGGGTCGCTAATTGCTGCTGTTACTTTATGTTAATATAGCCAAAAACGTGTATTTAATTCCTAAAAGTGAAAAACTATTTTTGTTAAATATTTTTAAGTAGGTAATAAGAGAAAAATGTCGATCATTATAATCGACATAGTGTCTCTGTAAATGCACAGTTTGTACAGTTGTGCGGATTTGTCGCGCAACCTCATCTTTTTTGTCGGGACCCACAGAAAACCAGCGTCGGGACACCTTTTGTGACCCGACACATGCTGAGTGGGCTCCATTTTCGCAACTGTTTCTAATTTTAATTTTATTGTAATTATAACTCCCAGCATGTTGTCGAAACAAAGATTTTTCTATTTCTATTTTCTATTTCTATTTCTAATTATGAAAACAACAATGATTTTAAAATCTAACGTGGCGGACGTGAAATACCATCTCCCCTGTCGGGGTGAAATGGGGTTCAAATGTCTAAATATCAATATGGGTGTCGTTTTTATGATTTTTTCGGACGTCAGTTACGAAAATGGCATCGATTTACAGATTTAATATTGTGAACTTGAACATTTCTAAATATTATGTAAAAGAAGAAACTGAATGACTGACTGACATATCAACGCCAATCAACGCTAATACCAAACCGCTGATTCTAGAGATTCCAAATTTGGCAAGTAGGTTCCTTATAAGGTCCAGGGGCGCACTAAGAAAATATTTACAAAATTCACACCCTAAGGGATGAAACGGGGTCAAAAATTTGTATGGGAAAACAAGATTAGTTAAGACTATTTTATTCGAAACTTCACAGGAGTACTCCTAATGCTAAATGAGTAGGTAAACAAGAATTGCAGGTTTTTTGAGAATTCAACCCTTAAAAGGAGGAAATGTGGTCACAAAGTCTGAAAATAATACCCATGTTTATTTTCAGACTTTGTGACCACATTTCCTCCTTTTAAGGGAGACAGATACTTCTATTCAAGAGTAGAATAAATAATCTCTTAGTAGTAGTAAGTCGTTGCCGGCGTAAAAATTCAACAATTATTGCAATTATTTCTTTAAAAAATAAGGCATCCTTCACCAAAACGTCGTATACCGTAACCTCCAAAATGTAACAAATAGTTTAGTACGCGGGCGAAGCCGCGGGAAAAAGCTAGTAGGTAATATAGAGTAATTATTCTTGGTTTGCTTAAAAAGTTTTATCTCCGCTTAATCAACCAAAGGTAAGCGAAGAAATCCCTTAGGGGGTAAACTCGTATTTGTACACGTCCTTGTTGATAACGTAACGAGTCTTTACACACACTGTCATTTTGAGTAAGAAAATTGACATTTGAAATTGACACCCCTCTGTTCTGCGTATGAAATGAGCGAAGCCCAGCGAAAGCGTCTCAGCTTCAGCTTGATAAGCTAAAATAAGATGTAATTTACTATCGAAACTGTGTACATAACATGTCATGAAATATAAAAAGTCTCAACATTCTGCCCAAAGAAGTCTGCTTGGGCAAAGAAGATCACATTTCTCAACTGATTCTCGTGAAGTTTTGTGAGCAGGGTTCGTTGATTATTATTGTTTGAATTTTATTGAAATGACGGGTTTAAAACAAAAAAATGGTGGTGAGGTCTACATCTTATAGATCCACTAGCCACTACCTACTTAATATAATGAAATTAAAAGTTTAGAAAAAAAGTTCAGCTGTTTCAATGTTTAAGTAGATGTCTGGATGTTTGTTACTCAATTACGGAAAAACGGCTGCATGGATTATAATGAAACTTCGTATGCAATGAGTTCATAGCCTTTATTAACATAATTATAAGATACTTTTTATCCCGATTATCACCCATCGGAGGGATAACATAGGGAGTGAAATTTTACGAGGACAAATTCGCGGCCAAAAGATACAGTATAAAAGCCGCAGCTTTTAACCATTAAAAGAATCCTTACTCGTAACATACCCAGACTCGAGTTCCTAAATCAAATCACATTCAGAAGCCCATTATGTGCCAAGTTACCCTTCATTGTCTGCCATATAACTCAAATGCACCAAAGTTCATGTGGGCTCAACTGGGAAGTGGTAAGTAGCAAGTTGTGTGCCACTTGAACACTTAACCGCATGTTTGAGCTCTGAAGAGTAATTATTTAGTTTAGTACATGGGATAGCTACTGTTCAACAGCTTTACGATCCTCATTATACTTATCTGTTTGTAATTATCCCTTATTATTACATTTTAGTACGTAAGTATATCTCTGTAAAACGTTTTTTCAATAAATTATTTATTTATTTATTTATTTATGCAACATAACTGTAGTAGTTACTCGTAGGATGTTAATGCGCTGTCATTTTCTTTGTCGTGTGTAAACTCGAAACAAACAATCGATGATAATCTCGAGTAGTTAATGTTTTATGAAATGTAGTTAGCCAGTAGCAAGGCACAGTTTAAGAGATTCTGGGTCTGTAAGCTAATGGGTATCTATTAAGGGTGAGAATCCACCAGAGATATTATGCAAAGATGTGTTTCCAGACCCCTTGCTGATTTTAATTCTTCTTCAAAAACCTATTGAGTCCGGCCAAAGTCTCATTATCGTTATTGAGGTTCAGAGAACAACGACATTAACGTTACGCTTGGAAAAAATCTTTTCACAGAACGGTTTTTTATTTCTAGCATCCTAAGCTGTAAACGAACAGAACAGACATGAGGAGAGGACGCGTCACGGACGAAGTCCTCTTGCAATCCACTTATATTTAAAAAATCTTATTCTTGGGTAAAAATATCGTGACTCAGACTAATACAGAGGGTCGACTCCGAAATTCGGAATCCGAACTTCGTATCGTCCCGTCCCTTTATATAATACGTGTGTGAAAGGGACGGTCGGACGGGACTCGTTTAATATCGCAAAACAAAAGGGAGGCGAATACGCGATGCGATAACGCATAGCGAAGTGTGGTGCCATTGGTATTGGCAGAGGTGCGCGAAAACCGAATTTAGCCGAAGCGGCAAGAGGAAAAGGCCTGAAAGGGTGCAGGGTTCAGTACATATCGGGCTCATTGTGTATCTACGCTTGTCCTCTCTCCAGTTCTAAACGTCCCTTTTATTAAGGACCCAATGCTGACTTAGTCCACAATGGTGTTCACGTAGATGGTGAATAGTCGGATGCATAGAAAAGGACTCCCTCCCTACATAGATGTTTGTATGCACGGAAATACGGAAATCAGGTTTCGCTGCAGCTGACCGACGACGTGCTGTTGATTTCAAATACAAAATAAACAATAAGTGTTTGTAGACCCGCATTACATTCCACGTAGGTAATTTAAATTATTTTCTCTATGCCACGTTTAGAAGCCTTCTTTCTCTATTTCTAATAATTTAATTGGCCGTTTTGCGTCCTTAATATGTCCTTGTCTTATGTCTAGAGGTATTCTGTCTATCCTGCGCTTTAGCACAAATGTTTGTAAGTGCTTGGGTAATCGCGTAGTCCCTTTGGAGGGATCTGTTTTAGTTCAATTTATAAGTAAGAATGTTCGTTTTAAACTAGATTTAATCTAACTATTGTGTGCTTACTTAAGGTTTGCTGAACTTAGTTACCAGCATTTGAGCCAAGCAGCAGTCTGAATATAAAACTTTTTGTCCTTAGTATTTAAATAATCATTTTTAATAAAACTTTGTTTCAGGTCATAGATCCAAATAATATCTTAGTAAAACAATGATATATCATAGTAGGTTTTACAAAACATATTAATAATAATATCGCATCGAATATATATTTAACAACATTTCTGTTTTGCTTTTTAAAATTGTTTGCACGTGGCAAACAGAGCTGTTGGGCTGTAAAGTGGTAAAACCATGAAACACCGACAATACAAATAATTTTTGGTCGGTCGGTCGTTGAAAACGGATGTTACTAGCTAATTGAGTTCGCTAACGTTAAAGAAAGAGAAGCGGACCTAGAATGCTTCCTTGCGGAACACCAATGTTTACCTTCGGATCACCATGTTTACTGTTATTTCCTTCTTATTTCAGACACACGTCATCAAATGTTAGACTAATTGAACACCAGCCATGGGCAGCGGGCTGAGCACCGCAACCAGCAAAAGGCCACGGAAACAAGACTCCCAGGCCGAGTCCTCGCGGGTCCTGTTCCTGTTGTATCTTATACATAGGACGTGGAACGTGCTGGTTGAACATGTCGACGCTAAGAGCGCTAGGTAAGATTTAGTATCAGCTGTCACGTAAAAATAAAGATAACATCGTCAAAGTGCACAAAGAGGTGCTTTGACTGTTTTGTAGGCGAGCTCACGACTGGTGGCAGTTTCCACAAAGATTGTCTCCTGCTAGTTTATGGATATTACTATGTCGCGGCCCCGTTATCCTGAAGCAGCTAGTTTCTAATACTTACTGTGTCGTACTTTGGTAAAACAAATAAAGATTTTAACTTCTTAAGGCGACTTCCTGACTTGGCGGGGCGGGATCGATATGTGACATTTTCTTCTTTGACGTAAACATACTGACGTCGTAAAGATTCCCACTTGACGGAATACTGTCAGTAATTAGACGTAATTACATTTGCGCAGTAGTAATATTATGCGCACAAGTGGACCAATACTGCCTTCGCATCGTCCCGCTTCCGCGCATCCCGCGCCAGTCAGGAAGTACTCATTTAAATGTAGGGGCGCAGTAAAAAGTAGTACTGAGTTGACTGACAGTTGACACTGACATTTGACAGTTTTCTCATATCGTACCGCTTCCACACCGACAAATCAGGAAGTCGCCTAATTCTTTGTTGCATTAAAGAAAATCTTATAGAACAAAATGCAGAGTTATTGCCAGGTACTGGACAATATAACTTAGAAAAAAGAAAAACTTGTAATAGGTATAAAGATTGTATAAAGATAGGAAGGATACATATCTAACATTATATCTTAAGATACTAGTTGGCATTGTTTTTATTCAACAAAGGAATTTATGACAACGAAATTTAAAAAAATAAGGATTAGATAAGTAGATTTTAATATTTTGAACATTTGCATGCTGTTTGCGGCTAAATAGTGAGACTATTTTTTTTATTATGTAACACGTGTACCTATTACGTATTCTCGCAAATTAACGTTTTTTTTTTCTAATATATTATGTTATATATCGCACAAAATAATTTAAAATATAGATGCCACTTCGTATCTTAGTTGTAGAAACAAAGCATGAGTTCCTCTGATTTCCAGATGGCGTGGCTCCCAAACAGTTCCGAGCTCTGGCGACGTGGGTCGCAGATTCGACTCCGTCAGCCTCCCGGACTCGGACCCTGGTTCCTGCTTCTCCGCCTGCAGCTGCAGCTACTGCCAGCTACGGGAATGTGCCCAGGATTGTGTCAGGTAAGCTTGTCGCTTCACCAAGATTATGTACGCCTAGTATTCAACTCTCTCGGGTCCTGATTTCTGTTACTCTACAAGTAACTAGAGCTGCTGCTGGGTCGGAATAGGGCAACCTGCCCTGAATTCTCAGGTATGCAAGTCAACAGTCTTAAGTTTCAGTGGGTTGCAACCTGTGGTGTGGCTTTCAGCACGGGCTCAGGCGACGTGGATCGCAGGTTTCACCTGCCAGCCTTCAGGACTTGGAACCTAGTTCTACTTCTCGCTGCAGCTTTTGTCAGCTGCAAGAATGTGGCCAAAATTGTGTTATGAGACTGACTGACGCTTCAATTCACGTGTCGATCCTTTTATAATGGATACTAGCTGTTACTGTCTGATTAGAGATTTCTGGACATCTTTATGATTTAAAAAAAATACTGATCTTGTTTATTTTTAACCATGTTTTAAACGTATTTATTTATCTGTTTCAGGTAAGGATATTCAACTTTGGCTTCATCTATTGAACTTCCCGTGACGACGCGCTGACAACGTGCCTGGGTGCGCGTCTTTAGGCTAAGATACCTACTACGTTTTAAGCATGAATTCTAGTCATTCTCAATGGAAGGATTCAGAAATAGTTCTAAAAGAACAGGTTTGTATTGGAACAAACCATAAAATACGAAAATGTTGCCTACCTTTACTTCTATTTTGAATATTTTGTCATTTTGTGCTACGAAAGAAACTCTTAACTTACTGAAATTTTCCCATTAAGCTAACCGAAAACTGCCATTATGGACAAAATCTTTGCAAGCTTCGCGATCTTTCCACTAAATTACCTCAACAGATAACCATAAAGAAACCAACTGAACTCTTTTATTTTTAAAGGCCATTAAAAGGTTTAATTCCTAAAATTCAGCCAGTAATGACAGTAATCCCTGCCCATAGCGAGTATAACTCTAGCAAAGTCGTATTTGCTATCTTTTTAGCTCCAAATATGAACTCTAGCCATTCAACATAAGTTTCAAATTATATTAGAGGGTTTTTATGATATGAACTTGTGAACTTCCCCCAAACGGTTCCTGACCTGCGGTTGATAAATGCGAAAAGTTTTAAAATTAACCTAATTATACAGTCCATTCACATTAGCCTTTCTTGCTATGAGCCGAAGGTTGAAATTAGAACGTAGGTTTTATGGATGATTGTTGAGGCGCTGATAGCTTACTTAAACACGTTTCCGGATTTATTTTTAGAAAAAGGACGGTAACGATTAAGCAAAGTTCCTTTTCCTGGGCGCCTGATTCACTGACCTATTGAATTGAATTTTGTTGTGTTTTGTTTACATATCCCTGCTTCCGCGTGCCCTCAGAGTCATGTAATTTTAATTTTGTTCCACACACACATGGCTATGCTCTGTATACATACGCTAGAGTGAACGCGCGAAGCAATTTACCTATATTGATTTCAATGCAAATTTCAAGTAGATATTTTCAAGTATTTACTTATTGCATTCATGTTGTTACAAATATATAGGTGTTACATGTTACAATATAAGTATCAAACATGACATGTACACGTGGCATAACACTGCTCTTTCATACACACAAAGCAGACCTTCCAAACCAAGATCCACTTAAAATTTTAAATGCAAGTTTTCAAAGCTCTAGTCAGTTCGATTCGTCCATTTAAAGAGCTTTTAATCAATTTAATGGCGTCTGGCAGTGAAAAGTGTTTACTCTCAAGCGCAGGTTAGACACAACCAGCCTTTTCACGAGGAAATAAAAAGAGCGGTTCTAATCATGTTGACACTCGGTAGGTGACAGATATAAGATAAGCATCCACAGTTCCGCATCGCTCGTAACCATCACACAACCGCACCGTATACGGAGGTGCGGATCAGTGGACGCACTTGTGTGAATTCCTACACAAAGAATATTACAATCAGTTGCATGCAATGCGTACGTTGCGTGCAATGTGGAATTTTGGACGCCTAGATATATAAGCATTTATTCTGTATGAGTACGTCTCCCACATTGTCTGTCACTATATATGCTAAGTTCTCTCTCTAGTTGTAACTGTGCACTATTGTATAATTTGTTGTTTCCTGGTTGCCCTGAAAATGCACAATAAGAGCCCATACGTCATGGCAGTCAAAATTTATAATCATCTCAGAGAAGATATAAAATTAGAGGCAAAAGAAAACAAGTTTAAGACGAGTTTAAGGAATTTCCTAATAAAAAATAGTTATTATACACTAGACGAATTTTTTGACGATAAAGCCACCTAGTAATTACTTTAAAAATAATACGTTCGACATGCTTATAATTATCTGTGACCATTATTTATTATTTATATTTTAGATTTATTTATCAATCAAGGAACATGTTAATCACTTATATTTTTGACTTATATTTTTTGACTTATATTTTTTGATTTTTTGACTTATATTTTTTGAATTATATAATTTTAATGAATGTGACATATTATATTTCGATGTAAATTGAGTATTTATAAGTAGCTGCAAATTTTATAGTAATAAGTTTTTTTGCTGTACCCTATCAGGGTCCATGAGATACCTAAAAATTATTATGTAACACCTGCATTGTACCATGGTTGCAATAAATGAATTATGAATTATGAATTATGAAAATCAGCGTCATGATTGTCATGACTGAATGCTGAGCTGCATCCATTTTGGTATATTTCATGTTTAAATTATTTTATTTTGTAGTCTGTATGTTATCATTTTATACCAAATAAATTCTCATTCATTCATTCAAGCAGACCCGTACCCTTTGCTTGCGATTCCAGCAGAAACACAAGCGCGTTGCGAGCCTTCTTGATTTGACGATTCGTTTTGTAGAAAGAAACAAACTCAGGATCCTCACTCTCAATACAGCGCTTCCTTGGGACCTATGGCAACCAGGAACACAACACTATAGTACTTCAGTCTAGTGCGTTGAGTATCAGATCCTGGAGTCCACCGCATGAGAGTGCAGATGGCGGTCACCGTGGAGTATTTAGTGGAAAAACAAAAGTTGTCCATCCGGTGGCCAATAGTTAACGGCTTACGTGCATGTAAATTATGTTTTTATTGCATGGATTTATAGTAACGGAGACACAGTTTATGTAGGATTTTTTTTTTTTTTTTATTTATTTTAGGGATAACAAACAACGAGGTATATAATATAAGTGTTACAATGTCCAATCCAATATTAAGCTTTCTAGCCCTTAACTTTTCATATGCCCGCCGAAAAGACGCGCATCAAGATCTGACAATGACCCAAATAAATTTTAACCCAGTCATCCCCCGATGTATGGGTACCTACCTGGTTCGCTGGTTTTCTTAACGTAAAAAAAGGCTGTTTTAGACTTAAGTCAGTTTTAATATTGTTTCTAATATAATGAGTCATATTTGATATATTTGCTTGGAACCTACAAAAAAGGGTACCTATGATTATGTCTAAATAGGCTGATCTCCCTCGATTTGTTAGCGGTGCAATACCGCAAAGTGCATGCGCATTCTAAGTTACCTCACAGGTTCGTGGCCGGTTGTTGCAAACGTAAACATATACTTAACCAGAAAACAGAATTCGCTCTTTGACTATTTCGTTTTAAAAGAAAGATAGAGTTCTCTCTTTCTTTTAAAACGTTCTTCTCAGGCCTTCTCCATACAAACTCTGTGCACGTTTTTATTCGTCGGTTTTGGCACTCCCGAATATATATATTTTTTGCTTGTAAATATTGGATATACGAAGAACCTCAAAAAAAATCAAACATTTCAAAAAAAAAATTAAAAAATATTTCTCCAGGTTAGGTATGGCTAACGTATCATGAGCCTAACTGGTTAAGAGATGGAGATTCTTACGAAGTCTTCACTCGCGTAATCGATCACCCTATTACCGTCGGCTCGCGTTACTGCCTGGGGTACGGTTTTTTCCTTTTCCTTTTTTTTTATCAGCTTTATCAGCCGGGCCCAATAAAGCGAAGGCTAGGACCAGGACTTGGTGGGTAAGAGTCATCACGGGGTGGCGCTATACGTAGGTATAAGTGGCAATCGGGTGTCTCACCTCAGGGGTCAGACTACTCTCCTGTTTGAGATGGGTGATTCGGCATCGATTACGCGAATGAAGACCGTACGACTGCCCACTCTTAACCAGGCAGAGCTCATGATGGGCTGGTCGCAATATAAGTGTTCAATCGAATGTCAATTGTTTAGATAAATAGTCGGGAATTTAATCTAAGTAATAATTTGTTATCTGGTACAAAATCAGTCGCAACTCTGAAAGTAACTCTGAAACAGTGGTAACACCCATACATACTTTTGTTCAAGACTTTTAAATCTATAACATATCAATATCTCAGGATATTTAACTGAAACCACATTTTCCATAGTTTAGGTCGATTAGGAAGATCGAGGTTAGGAAGATCGAAATTCGTATGTTTCTTTCTCATCGCTCGAAGCAAATGAGATAGAGACGGAGATATTCGAAAGATTTTAACCCAGTTACTTTACTTGACAAGATAGCCCCCACATCTGACAACTGTTGAATGTGTCGATGTCAAAATTAAGTGTTTTTATTGTTTTAATAGGATACATTAAGTCATGTCAAGGAATATTCTTATTCAGCCCAGTAATGGCTTCTTATAAGTATTTTTCAGTTTTCTCGAGAACTATCGAATATAAAAATCCAATATTTTTATATATACTCAGCAAGCTCATATCTCTAAATGGATTCCTGGTTCAAGCCGCTAAGGTAAAATGAAATGTTGTTAATTGTGTCATAAGGGGTCTAGATTTGGCGTAGGCAATAGTTTTACGAAAGGAACTGTCGTGACCTTCCAACCTAAAGGGAAAACCAAAGCTTATAGGGACTAAACCGGTTTCCTAATGATGTTTTCCTTTACCGAAAAGCTACACTGCTAACTAAATATCAAATTTTACTTCGTACTTGAATAATAATGTAATTTTTACTAAAAACTGCAACCAAATCCATGAAATCTATCCCTTCTGCTGTCAACACAGTAAATTCTCAAATTTTATAAAGGGCCGGCAACGCGCACGTGACTCCTTTGGAGTTGCGAGCGCCCGCTTACCATCAGGTGGACCGCACAATTGTTTGCCACCGTCATTGTATAAAAAAAATTGTGACATGGAACAAAGCTGTTATTCAATATTACTTAGGCGACTTCCTGATTTGTCGGTGCGGAGGCAGTACGATATGAGAAAAGTGTCAAATGTCAGTGTCAGCTGTCAGTCGACGCGATACCATTTTTTACTACGCCCCTACATTTAAATGAGTGCTTCCTGACTGGCGCGGGATCCGCGGTAGCGGGACGATGCGAAGGCGGTACTGCTTCGCTTCTGCGCATGATATTACTACTGCGCAAACGTAATACTGACAGTATTATGTCAAGTGAGAATCTTTGCGACGTCAGTACGTCAAAGAAGAAAATGTCACATATCGATCCCGCCCCTGCATGTCAGGAAGTCGCCTTAGTAAGGACTATTGTTGGAAACAAGATTATTGTCAGAAAGGATTCAGTCACTCAGTCCAGTTTAAAATACTATAGTTCCATACTCAAGTAACTCGGGCTAAATGAGTTCCTGCAATTAGTTTCAAGTACTTATCTACTTAGTATTAGTAGAGTGGGTGTTAAGGTGTGGTGCCACTAAGAGCGAGAATAGAAATAATGAATATAATCTAAGGTAAATGTCCCGGTGCTCGACACTGGCCTCATACTTTTGGCACTTTTCTTATATCACAATGACAGTGGAATTGGGAATTGAGGTGTCGAGCATTGAGACGTTTATCTTACTTCGTAAACCTCAATATGTTCACACGCCTTTCGTGTATATCAGAGTGTTTGCCTATCACAATATTTAGTACAAATTTGAGGATGATTTGATAGAACCCGTTGATATGGTATTTATATACCATATCGATGGGTTATCTGATTGTACCATCGCCAACACAGCTAACTGAACAATTTACCATTCGTGCACTTTATACTCATTGTAATAAGGATCACGAATGGTCAGTTAACTGTTTTGGCGTTTGTACCTACGAATATTAAGAAAGTAGTTTGATAATTTTATTTGAGGTAATTAATATTTAGTTGCTGTCGCTTCTAGAGCTTCGATTTGAAACATATTCCTTTCGAATTTATGTCTCGAAACGAAATATATGCAGTACTTTTCTCACATACAGAATTTATTGACGGAAATCAAATTGGGATGTGATTGTCAGGAACATTTAGGTTTAATGTAGACGAAGAAGAAGTGTGTAAGAAGAAGGTGTTTAGAAGAAGAGAGAAAGGTTGATAAGATTAAGAAGCATTTTACCTGGGAATGGAATTTATTGAATAAAAAATGAATAAAATGAACTTTATTCTGTAAGTAGGCCGCAATGGCACTTTTACAAGTCAAACCCTACTAGCGTTTCACAGAGGCCACTGCCGAGAAGAAACGCCGAAAGAAACTCGACAGTCAGCCATTTTCTCACAAAAATATGCTTATTACAATGATAAATGATAATACTTGTCCATTGAAGAGTATTTGTATTGTATTGTATTATAATGAAAATATATTCAGTCCCGCCAACATTACCGCTGCACCTCAACACCGAAGAAAACAATTAAAGTCATTGCAGCGGAAACCGGCACTGCGTTCGGTGGAGCAAAAATGGCTGTCGTCTCGGCGTTTAGTGCGGACGTGTTCCGCTATGACATTCATAAACTACTTCGAAACCTCTCACAACAGTATGAATTGATAGCGGAGTATCATCTCGTTCATACTTTGAGCAGCTAACAGGGGAAGTATCTACGCATTACAGAAAACCTCAGGCACGATAACTTACTTACTTCCAATGGCGCTACAACCCTTTGTGGGTCCTAGCCTCACCCACAATTTTTCTCCTCTTGTCACGATACTTGGCGACTCTCTTCCAGCACGTAAACTTGCAGATCGCTCTTAGGTCTTCCATCTTTTCTTCGGTCTACCACTAGGTCTCTTCTGCTGTGGTGTCTACTCGGCCATGGTTTTTGGAGCCCTGCTACCCGGCATTCTTTCCAAGTGGCCTGTCCCCCTCGTTGTTTGGGATTTGCAGAAGCTGACTATACCGCCTAGTCTAATAATTTAATTACTACCATGTACTATACGTATGCTTCTGCGCCAAACAAATCAATTTTTATCTATATCCATGATTGAGTGATGTCTGCACTTTCGTTTCGAGAATTAGTTCGAAAGGATCCGATCGGATACGTCGGCAGGCGAATGGAGCCGATCGCTCGTTGCAGCTGTTTGCGCGTGTGTACAGTCAGTGTCAATATAGTACGTAGCAGCCAGTGTCCAAATACTTCGGCACACCATACAAAATATATGATGTACCGAACTATTTGGCCACTTTGAATATTGTTTAAAAAATGTTAAATCCGTTCCGATCCGATGCCATGCGATGCGTTTGGTGAAAACCGACACTAACTAAAGCATGCACACTAATGCACAGTCCCTGCATTCGAGATGCGTCTTATAGTGACTAGTGAAAATGGGCCCATAAACGCAGCGGCTGTGGAAACGAGCAGTGATAAATGCTGTTATCAAATCAATACGTTAATCCAGATAGGCCTCCTCAACTTCAGCATTTGGCACCTTGCCTTGGACGTGTTTGTTACACTTGCGCAGTGTCAGTGCGGTATGAGATTACTTGCTCACTTGTGCTTTGCCTAATTCTGCTTAGTTGGGATTTGAGATTTGAGGTTGGCTTTCTTTTAAACAGTGGTAGGTTTTTGCTGCTTTAGATTTTCAAAGTTATTAGAAGAGGAATAGGAAATAGTACATACTAAGACTTAAGAGTTTGTGCTTTAGGCAGGTAAAGTAGGTTTTGTGTAATATTCTACACTCTGTATTATATTCTACAACTGCATAAGAATTTCCGACCTCCTATCATAAAAATAAAAATATTTCGCTCCGTTAACGTTGTTTTTTTCATAGATTTTTACAAGTCCGATTTAAACCTGGAACTTACGTTACTTTTTAGGGTTCCGTAGTAAACAAGGAACCCTTATAGTTTCGCCATGTCCGTCCGTCCGTCCGTCCGTCCGTCCGTCCGTCCGTCCGTCCGTCCGTCCGACCCCCGTTTTTCTCAGTAACCGTTAGTGCTAGAAAGCTGTAATTTGGCATGAGTATACATATCAATGACGCCGACAAAACGGTAGAATAAAATCTTTAAAAAACATTTTTTTTAGGGTACCTCCCCTACATGTAAAGTGGTGGTGCAAATTTTTTTTCTGCCAAACCCCATCATGTGGGTTATCGTTAGATAGCTCTTTTAAAAATATTATAAGGTTTCTAAAAGCATTTTTTGATTAAAGAATTGGTTAGCGTGATATTAAGCTTTGAAGTGATAATTTTTGCTATGGTCAAGTGTCCCCCCCCCTGCCAGCTAAACGGTGGCTACTAGGCATGTGAAAAAAATCATGGTAGTAGTATATACGATGAATTTAAAAGGAAAACTATCACAGCTAAGTAGACATTACTAGTTAACGAGTAATAGTCGAACTTTAGAAATGTACTTTGCAAAAGCAAACTTTCGTACAATTTCCATTGATACCTTAGATAATGTTGTTAATTCTTTCAAAAACATAGTAAATATAAGTTTTCGAACTTTTTAGTCCATATAATGTAACGGGTGGACGACTACGGAACCCTACCTTGCGCGTGGCCCGACACGCACTTGGCCGGTTTTTTTGGCTGTTACTTTTGCAGTATAGATGTAACATTAAATAAAGCTAATCACATGATTAAAAAAACTTACAACCTCGCATTATTTTAGGAAATATGATGGTTTTTTACGGACCCGTATTCTTTGTCCGCGAGCGTATTTAGCTCGGCACATTTTACCTTTGTACAGCAGCGGGACATTCATAAGGCGACTTCCTGATTTGTCGGTGTGGAGGCGTAGGCGGTACGATATGAGAAAACTGTCAAATGTCAGTGTCAACTGTCAGTCAACTCAGTACTACTTTTTACTGCGCCCCAAAATTTTAATGAGTGCTTTCTGACTGGCGCGGGATGCGCGGAAGCGGGACGATGCGAAGGCAGTACTGGTCCGCTTCTGCGCATAATATTATTACTGCGCAAATGTAATACTGACAGTATTCTGTCAAGTGGGAATCTTTGCGACGTAAGTAAGTTCACGTCAAAGAAGAAAATGTCACATATCGAACCCGCCCCGCTAAGTCAGGAAGTCGCCTTACTCAAAAATTAAAAAGTAAATTATAGTTTTATTTTTTTGCATTCTTCCTTGCCTTTCCTCCAAGGATATGAAAAGAGTCACATAACCAACTAAATTGGGTAGCCTCAACTATAATTTTGCAGCACAATACCACCTCAACTCCCAACTAACTAAAGTACCTAACATAACCTAACATGGGCGGAATTTCTCAAAGTTGAAACAATACAATACTCCGGGAACTTTGGGCGACTTCCTGATGTGTCGGTGCGGAGGCAGTACGATATGAGAAAAGTGTCAAATGTCAGTGTCAGCTGTCAGTCGACTCCGTACTATTTTTTTACTGCGCCCCTACATTTAAATGAGTGCTTCCTGACTGGCGCGGGATGCGCGGTAGCGGGACGATGCGAAGGCGGCACTGCTCCGCTTCTGCGCATGATATTACTACTGCGTAAACGTAATACTGACAGTATTATGTCAAGTGAGAATCTTTGCGACGTCAGTAAGTTTACGTCAAAGAAGAAAATTTCACATATCGATCCCGCCCCGCCAAGTCAGGAAGTCGCCTTAGAAGTAATCACATAGTACTGACGTAGTGGATAAAACAAGCGTCCAAGGCATAGTGCCAAAAACTTGGCGGGTATTATAGTTACTAACGACTTGGCTCATGAGAACCATTTTAAACCTGACCTCCAAAGACCCAGACCTTGAATCGATGGTATTTTTGTTAATAAATAGGTACATGTCAATTGTATGATATAGAAAAGAAAATGTCGAGATAACAAATGTCACAAGATAATACCCTTAATTAATAAATTAACAAAAAATTAAGATATTTATTTTCTGAAAATATTTACAAAATCACTTACTGAGAAAACACTAAGTTCTTGGCACAGAATAGCATATAGTAGATTGTTTCTTAAGCGAGCAAAATGATATATTTACTGCGAGGGCGGTATATTGAATAGTAAAGCGAGGGATTGATTCTAAATTAGAATCTTGAGCGTAGGGGTTCAAGTGTTTACGCCCAAGATGGAAATAATTTTGCTATCGACTGGCACATACTGCTTTTCACGCATTCTATGAGGAAAAGAGTCATTGTTGCCCTCAGTTGAGGGAAGAAAAGTACGACTTTGACCCCTCATTTGACGGCAACAATAACTATTATAGGCGTGATATTGAACTATGCCAAAGTTAAGTAATTATGTCTCGCTGTCGCTATTATTCAAATGTGTGTGTATAAGACCATTTCGCTGGGAAGTGGTTATTCAGTCTGGTTACTTTGAGATTGACCCTAATCCGGGGCCAAGTTATATTAGAGAGGAGATTGGTCAGATCTAGCCAAGCTGTGAATAGTTTGAGGTTCAGTTTCGACTTAGTGGCGCGGTTTCAGGGGTACTTTTATTGGAAAGTTAGCTTTTATTTAACTTCACTATTTACTTTGTATATAAACAATCGTTCTCGTTCAAATAACTGCATTAGGTTTCAACAGAATAGGTTAGCTTTGGAATTATAGCATTGTTTGGTTGGAAAACTGCATATCAGAGTATCGCTCTAATAATCATCTTTTCATTAACCCTTTTCCAGGCGTAGTACCTATTAGTACCCAAACCTTAATACCCAAAGTTAAGGTTTAAATCGATTAGTATTTCTGCGAAAAGTTACTTTAATTTTCAGTACATAACTATTTTGAATATATAATGTTGATTTGATTCGCAAAACGCCGTAAGTTGGTGCGGCCTGAAAAAGGGTTAATGTACCTATTAACTATATAGCATTAGCAAAATTATAACGATTAGCAAAATATTCTCACTTCGTTTAGTGAAAATGAATATACTTAGTGAAAAACTTAATGCCCCTCTTGCATGTAGTAGTGGACTGTTCGAATATCTGATCTTATCACTGATCAAAGAATACTAGTATAGCCCATTGGTATAGCCCTTATAAACGAGGCTGATGAAAGGAATTATATAATTTGCTTCAACGCCACCTAGCGTAGCCAGCTTGAACTTCCACGCACACAAAATTGCGCGAAGCTTTTCACTTCACTTCACACAGCTAGGTGAGTTCCTTTCACAGAGCTTCGTGAATTTTATCAGCGCCGCGCATCGTAGTGTATAGTGTAGTACATAGATGGCGTATGCGTGATGAATTAAAATAAAATATTTTTTAATTTAAAAACAAAAAGGAGTTAGTCGATTCTACTTCTCTATATTATATAAGTTATCTACATACATACCTAAATAGATAATTATAAACTCACGCCAGTTTTCCAAACGGTAGGAAGAAGAATTACGATATTGCAGTGATAGGTTGCTAGCTCATCGCCCACAACACACTTGAACGACATCAACGACACCCATGGAAAGAAAGTGGGTGATGCTCTTCTAATAGTACGGCTCCTTAGCTCGACATACGGTCCCATCTGGCAGAAAGCATGAAACTTGGCATGCATGTAGCTTTCATACTTGTGCTTCAAAAATTTAATGGAAACACGTTGACAGACCTTTTATTCCAACCCCACTTTTATATGCCGAATTACAGTTTTTTTTTTAATTTTATTGAAAACGGCTGCAGCTAGGAGAAAACAGTCAAAGGGAAAAATGTTCCTTATAAAATTATCTACAAGTCATTCTTTGGATATACAGGGTGCTTGTGAGGAATCCGCATAACTTTACCAGCGTATTCCTGAGGTCATAAGGAATAAAAAATGTTATATGAACCCAGGTCGAAATACGATTTTTACTTTTTTTAAGTTTTCATACATAATAAATTAATTATGTCTGCTTCACCAGTAAAACAATGCCTTAGGATGAGCTGGCAACGTTGTTTATTGTTATCTATTTCCACTAGAAAAGGCAAGTCAAAGTCACCAAAAGTCACAAAGTTTTCTTGTCAGACACAAATGGTTTCAAAGCAGGATTTATGTAATAGTGCAAACGGAACTCTTTACTTAATGATTTACTTATTTAAGGCTTGCCACACACTAAGCGTGTTTCCGCAGCGTTAATGTTTTTGAACAACTTCTCTCGATGTAACAAGTGATCAAATGCTAATGATAAATTACTATGAAGTGTCAATCTAAAAAATCGGATAGTGCTGTCACTTTCACTCTAATTACTTGCAATATTGGGATTAGAAGGAAGACAGGACTCATCAAAAGATAAGGACATACAAACTAAGATACAATTTTGCAATGCAATTCTGATCAGTGGCACGAGATAGTCACAATGAGGGCTACCGCGTATGGATTCGCCGCTAGAGGCGCTATTGGGACGTCAGTCCTCAGAAATGTCAAATTTCATACTTTGTGGGTCGGTTACGCGGGTTTATTTCTAATTAGATTAATATGATGACTATTTTGCAATATCCGAGATTTTATCGCTAGGTACACATTATTGTCGATATGTACGTAAATAATTTTCAAAAATACTTTGCTATGAAACTCCATGGATTATGATACAAACTGGCCACTTAGAAATTCCCTTCGAGTATGTTTGGGTAAATAATGACTTCTGTCCGGTTCTGTCCACTGCAGTCATATGAACGATGAGTGACATTGTTGTGATTGATTATAAATTATAAGTTTATAACGGTGCAACGAATGCAATCCATCCCTCATCCCAAACAATCTTTGTAATGAAAATTGAAAAAATTGTGCGATCTCAGACGGCCATCTGACTAACAGCTGAAATAAAAAATTGTTTCCGAGTAAAAAACTTGGAGCGCTATTGCGGATTTCAATTCATCGATCCCGGAATTCAACGCAGCGCAGGTCTCGGCGTAATTTGCAATTAATGAGAATGTTAAAATTATGTAATAAATGAACAATGTGATAAATGATTGTGTTTATTTACTTAGGAAATAAATAACCAGACAAACTTTAATAAAAACAAACAGGTAATAAGTAATAACAAAGTCAACATAGCACTAGTTATTAAAACACTACTTTTATTATTACGTGAACCGTGAACGGAGTGAAGGTGTAGGTACTAATGTACTTTGATCATTTATGAACTGTTTTAATTTGTTTTTATTGGTTTAGACATTACATCAATTCAACAGTGCTTGGCGTCGTGGGCACGACGGCACTACCACTTTGGCGGTCAAAGGGTTAACCAGATATCAATTTTTATACACGATAGCAAAAACTTATAGCCATTCCACCGTCTAAAGGAATTTCAGGTCTTGAACAGATTCATCAAGAAATTTCTCAAAATCTTTGATAATGCTTCGACGTTTAGTATTTTATTATAAAGATTAATCTCTTTTCTTCTTAGTCGGTCACTCTTGTGACTTTTCAGAGTGGTCGTGGTTGCGCAAACGAGGTACATGGAGCAATGTTCGGTGGGTTGTTGTAGTTTCCGAGGACAGCTCTGTTAGCGATAACCTTCCATTTCTGCCGGTTAGAAGCATCGCGAGTACATTGGACCATGCTGGACTCCGTAGCTTTTTTGATCAGGTTAGTCCAGCGAGTTCGTGATCGGCCACGTGCTCTCTTGCCGTCCAATCGTCCCTGAACCACCAGTCTTTCCATTGAATCTTCGTTCAAGATCAAGATTAATACAGAACTTTGTTTAAAGCCGTGGGCTTACCGGAAACCATTTTCATAACCTGAATATTGTAATTAAACTTTAAGTTCTTCATAATTTCTTATTTTAGCATTTTGAAAGAAAATTTGCCGTAACACGTTGACACGTAAACAATGATACTGACAGGGACGGATTTGATTTATGCAGTCAATGTCAGTTAGATAATGTGTCGATCTCGCAACATCGCAATCGTAAAGTTGATTTATACTGGAGATGTTATAAATCTAAAATTATTAATAACTCGAAAACTAAGCTGATTTCAGTTTACTTTATACGACGTTTTATTTTCCAAACATGATCAGGAATACTCTGGTAAAGTTATGCGGTTTCCTCACAAGCACCCTGTATTTCGATAGGACCTATAGCTTTCAAAATATACGAGCATTCATTAGGGTAAGTACAGCAGGAAAAATGCTAGACGGCAGATTTCTAACATTTTTGTGCGCTACAAGCATGAAATTTGTACCATAGATAAAGTGTTCCGCGGTGATAAGTTCGCCTTTGTACTTTAATCTTATGTGACATGTATATTGTTTTAACCTGTTTTGTGTACAATAAAGTGCTTACCTACATACATACATACAATATGTAAGCTACCATGCATGCCAAGTTTCATGCTTTCTGTCGGATGGGACCGTATTCGTCATTTCGAGCTAAGGAGCCGTATATACACCGAGGAACTTGGAAGGTATCTAAAGTCAACATTAAAACCTAGTGATCTGGCTCAACAGACCTCGCGAGCATTTTTTACGTTAACAACACACATGGTTCCGCCATTTTGAAAAGATAAACAAAAACTGACTCGCCAAGAAAATTACACATACCTACCTAAATATCTAACCTGCTAACACTGCTCACAAAATTTCACGAGCATCGGTTGAGAAATGCGAACAGCCAGACATCCGGAAATCCGCCTACCGGACATACGAAATCATCTTGCCCAAGCTGAAACGGAGACCGTCGATCACTTTGCTCATTCGGGCAATAAGCGCACGTGTATGATTAATGCAGATACAAGATAGAATATTATATTATACTATACTGTGGCATATTAATGAAGGTGTGTGGAAAGTCTACCTTCTCAAGGGAACTTTTCTCTATCCGGGATAAGCTCAATTATAACAGCTTTCGAAGCGTGTGTTAGGAAACTATACATTACCATTATGGCAGTCCAGCCCTGAGAGTGCTCGGAAATATAGGTAAAGTATATTATGGAAATTTACAATATATATAAAGATAATCATCGTCGCGTTTATCATAAAACGCGGCGTAAATTGGATTTTTTCGATTGTTATTACACTGAATGTTTATTTCTCGAAACAAAATTTATGAGATGTTAGATTTATACCCAAGATCATTTTTTTCTTTTCATATATTTTTCAACCTCCTAATATTCTAGTAGTATTTACATATAAAGTTAATTTTCCCATTGGCATTTTGCACTGGTCTTATACATATTTTCCTGTTTTCATTGTAATTTAGAAAATACAAAATGTTCACGTTATGAAAAGTTACCTAATTGTTACACTTTATTTTATACACTTCCTTTTTAAATTCAAACTTTACTACCTTGAATATCGGGTACTATAACCCTATATTAACATTAAACTTGCTCTCCTTACGTCTAGGCGATAAGAAGTTAAGTTAAACTATAGTAGCTTAACAGTAGCTTGCAATCAATCGAGGCATCAGTGCTATTCAAGCTGCCTTTGTCGCTATTTTATCGCTAATACGGATTGCTTGTGGTTTATTTAAATGGCGAGGTTATGGTTGTAAGGTTACCATATATAGGGAATAAGCTGTGTCTATTTGCCTAGAAAATGTCCACTGACTATTTTCATATTTCAATAGTGCGGAAGAAGAATTATTTTGAATAAAAACATAACAAATAAATATGTTTTATTTTCCGGTAAAAATATATCTTAGGACGAGCCTGGCAACGTATTTTATTGTTATTTTTGTATTAATTTTCTTCTCTTTATTTTAAGAACACAAAATATAAAGTAGGTATGTAAAATACAACAAAAACTGAAACAAATCGACCTCACGGATTTATGGGTAGGTACCTACTACTACCTATTAATCCTATTATATATAGGTATCATCCTGTAACAGTAACTATTTCCAAATTATGCGAATTAAATAAAAATTGTTAGTAAAATTCGCTGATATTAATATGTTTATACCAAAAAGCTATAATAGGTCTCTATAGTAGCACTGCAAACTTAAACTCAAGTTCACCAGTCTCGTACCGGCGTTCGACGCAAGCGCACGACGGACGGTGACGTCACAGCGTTTTTTTAATAACTGAAGTTTTGTTGAGTAACTCTACTTTAGTGACTGAAGTTTTTGAAAATGTGTGTGTGATCTGGGACAGTGTTTGTGTGTGCATGGATGGGGATTGAATAATAGTGTATAAAGGTGAGTCCTTTTTTTAAAGTTATGGCGGTTTTTTAAAGCCGTGTAAGTGTAGGTGATTGATTTAATATATTTGAAAAATTTGGTGTTTGAAAAATTTATTTGGTGTTTGTGCGCATTATTTATTAAATTGTTTTTTTTACGTATCGTAGTCATAAAGGGATATTAAAATAATTTGACAACATTTCATGAAGCAAAAATCCATTACGAGATATGGGCCTACTGAGCATATATAAAAAATATTGGATTTTTATATTCGATAGTTCTAAAAAAACTGCAAAATACCTTCTTGTAAGAAGCCATTGCGAGGCTGAATAAGAATATTCCGAGACATGACTTATGATCCTATTAAAACAATAGAAATTGTGGATGCGACATTGTCAATTTTGACAGACACTTTTCAGTTGTGGGAGCTATCTCGTTAAGTGAATAACTGGGTTAAAATCTTGCGAATATCTCCGTCTCTATCTCGTTTGCTTCCAGCGATAGAAAAAGAAACTAGAGGTGGGTGATAAATAACTTCACGATGAAAAAATCACGGTGATCCGTCGTTAAAAAGTAACAGTGTGACTTGTCACGAAGTAACAACGTTACAAAATAACGTTGTTACTTGGCGATGATATCACTGGAACAGTGTGTATGCGACGCGTCGCGTCGTGCCTCGTGACCGCTGTTACTAACTGTGACTGTGACTGCGGTGCGCTGTCACAGAGTAACGTCAGTTGTTACAAAAATATCAGTAACTGCCGGGAACGATCGACACGCAAATGTCGTGACACGAAATAACCGAAGTGACAAAGTCACGGTGATTTTTCAATGTGATTTTTTTGGAACGGGAATAACAATAACGGTGATCGAAAAGTAACGCTTTTCCCCATGTCTAAAAGAAACATGCTAATTTCGATCGGTGGTCAGGATAGATCCCTGAAATTTGTCACTGTCATTGTCGCAGGTGACACACTTTTTATTTATAATTCAATATTTGACCAGAGTTCTAACCTTATTCGTCTAATTACGTACATAAGCCCTTTTAGAACGCGGCAGTTGTAGATTACTAAAATAAGGGGGACTTAATGGCAATTTAAATACCTAAATAAAATTAAAGGGGCCAGAAAAATGAAACGTTGCCAATTATGGCAATTAGGGTTAGGGCAGAGAAATGAAACCGCATTTTTCCATGTTATGTTATACCCCAACCCCAATGTATCCAATGTGTTGCCAGTATTAACACAAGGCTTCCTCTTTTAAACATAAGTCTATGAAAAATAAACTCAAAATATTGAAAATGCAACTTCTGTTTTACTTAAATTTTCAAATTACCTACTGTTAACATAAGTTTCCCCTTGTCTAAGATTTTATATAACCTAGACCTCTTTATGAGACGAGTGAATAGGTATTTTCTGGGTGAGCTCGCTTCACCGTCGGCCTCATATTTGCCCCCTTGCCCTCCAGTTTTTGAGGCTATTAGCCGTACCAAGTTACTGAACCAGATTTTACTGTAAACTTTTTACAGCTCTTTCGGTACCTCATCACAACAACAAACCCAGTTTGACAGCAGGCGTCGTTGGACTTTTACACTTTTTATAGCGTTGTAGAAATAGTTTTCTTTTCTATTCCACAATGAGCGATAATGGTCATTGTAAGATGTATAATTATTTATAATGGGCAGGTTAACTAGCAGATAAAAACAGAATATGAAACATGACTTGATAATTATAAGGTGACTTAAACAATATGTCTCGAATTAAAATATAATGAGACTAGCTGCCGGCATCTTTATTTCCGAGTTCATATAACCTGGACCTATTTAAGGCAAGAGTGAATAGGCATTTTCAGGGTGAGCTCGCTTTACCGTCGGCCTCATCTTTGCCCCCCGGCTAAATGCTGGCCAAGAGCAATCCCAATATTAATAAAAAAAGCTGCGTTCTGCCCGCTTAGAATTTTTTAGTTACACTTCTTTGTACAGGATTTGTACCCCATTTTACTGCTAAAAGATGAGATAGAATTTAATAGTAATTTACCTATATCCTTCTCAAAATTAAACAAGTCATCTTCCAAGGTGTAACATGTCGTGATATATAATGATTATATTCATGATTCTCAACAATTTCTTACAGAGCACCATACTCGTCCGCGCGAAAAGAAATCGGTGTTTCATAGAAAGTTGACGGTCCCAAAATGTATGAAATAGCAGATTTTTAGACACAGCCTTGTTACAACTTATATAGTAGGTGAAATTTGTGCAAAATCATGCATGCATTGACATTTCTTTAAGCACCCTGTTTTATTCAGCGTGAACGGGTACCAAACAGAAAGACGGGCGGATTTTCTTCTAGTTAAATATTAGTAAGGATAACCATAACATAATGCACTAAGACTGCTCAGATGTGTTGTGTATGTCATTATGATGCATAACTCATATGTAGTGTAATGACTATTCATCGCTTAAACTATCAACAAGCCTGTGTAGGGAGCATGATACAAAAATAGAATAACCTGTTTTTGCTTGATGAAATTGCTTTAAAACCTGTAGTGAGGTATAATGTGTCATTATTGGTACTTACCTTACTATGGGTCACCTTCTTCCAAAAGAGTTATTAATGGATGTATACTCGTACTTATAAAATTTTCAGATGTTTTCCGTAAATCAGTCGGAATGCACTTGCACTTACTTTACTACACTTGCTCTAAATTTTGTAGGTATAGGTAACTAAAATAACGGTTAGAAATACAAATTTTCAGATAATTTTATTGCACTTATTCAAAAACACTTTATTTTTCTAAACACCTTTTTTCAATGCTTAATGAAGTCCTCAGGATTCCTAAGGCGACTTACTGATTAGTCAATGCGGAGGCGGTACGATATGAGAAAACTGTCAAATGTCAGTAAGTCAGTATCAACTGTCAGTCAACTCAGTACTACTTTTTACTGCGCCCCTACATTTAAATGAGTGCTTCCTGACTGGCGCGGGATGCGCGGAAGCGGCACGATGTGAAGGCAGTACTGGTCCGCTTCTGCGCATAATATTACTACTGCGCAAATGTAATACACTGACAGTATTCTGTCGAGTGGGAATCTTTGCGACGTCAATAAGTTTACGTCAAAGAAGAAAATGTCACATATCGATCCCGCCCCGCCAAGTCAGGAAATCGCCTAAGACAGTCATTAATTTATTAATATTTTGTCTCACATATCAACTGAACATTCCACTCCACCTCATCACGTGATGCTTATTATTGAACAAGCAGAACTTTGCTTTTAATTAACTAGCGTTCAGTTTATTTTATCGCTCCATAAAATTATAACGAGAAAATGTTCAAAGAAATGTGAAAGCAACACATCGACTCCATATAACTTTCGTGCGTAAAACGATATCTTGTCTACATTCGCAATATGAGACTCATTAAAACAAGATCAATGTACCACGAGATGGCCAAAGAAAAAGAGGAAGACTAAGAAAGCGCTGGGGAGATACGATGAGGGAAAGGTGTGGACCAACATCGAGAAGACTAGCTAGGGACGAATGGAGGAGACTGGGGGAGACATACGCCGATGAGGCGACTTCCATAATTCAAATTATGTACATAAAAGAATTATTACAGATGAATAATCATAAGTGCATGCATACGTAATGATACACGTAAGTATTATGACAGAATAGAGGCTTTTTAATTTTATTTTATTTTAATGTACCTACCACGAGTTCAATGGTACCATTGTGGTCTGATGAACGCCCCAATTTATACTTATTAAGTAGAAAGAGTTAACTCTTTGGTGGTAATAGAGATTTTTTTTATTCAATAAACCCACACCACATAGATAAATACGTATCAAAAACATAACGACGGTATACTAGTGACACGTACTGGATAAGTTTGGCCATTGTGGCACTCTTGGGGGTAGGCTTATGTCCAGCTAGCAGTAGCCATCTTTCGATTGATGATGATGATTGGATAAGTTTAATGTTGAGGGGTAAAAACAATCGAAAATCCACATTGGTTAGACGCAAACTTTTTTCTTTGCCACGTAGGTATTCTTTTACACATTAACTTACACGCAAGCAACTCGAACCGTGTGATCGCTGCGAGACCATAGCGAGGACGTTTATCGATTCCCTTGGCTTGCAAACCGCTTGCAATCTTCATTCTGTCGCAAACTTTATTTTCCAACCGAATTAATATTCACGCAATAAAACTAAAAACAATTAGCAAATCTATAACCGTTCTCAATGAGTTTAACGAAAACACAATAAAGCCGGAATCTTGCTTAAACTTAATTCACATTTTAATTGAAGTCCGATTTCATGGTATTTACTATTGCGTAGTATCGTGAAATAGGTAAGTTGTTTTCTTGACCTGCGATTTGCATAATTTGATAACTGGTATTATGTGAGTTTTGTAATAACTTTTGGAAGATGATCGTATTAAAAAAGTACGTGTTTCAAAGTTTTGGGGATAAGGTTGACGTAATAAATTCCAGTTAACTATATAAAGATTATGAAAGATCCACTAGACATTTTATAAAGTAATGCTAAAAAAATATGCATACATACGTATTTGGTCTGAAATGAGGTCTAATTAGCGAAGGGCATAAACATTTTATTAAAATTGTAAGTACCTACCTAAATTTACAGAAGTTTTCTGACATGCTTCTAAGCTGTCAGATATGCTCTGTCAGGCACCATAGTCATTATTATTAAAACATTATTTTAATTTAATTCTAGTATTACTACATCGTTAATATTTAGGTAACAGTTAAGGAAAATTATTTTCGGAAAATGCTCACAGGTTTATTTGACATTAATGCATACATACATACACATCGTTAATGAGCCTATATTTATAAAATTTGACAAACCATGTGAGGCATTGACAGCAAGTGGGAAAAGGAAGCTCTTTTTTATGGAGATACAAAATTCACAGTGGGATTAAATGGGCTAATTAGATTATAACAATCGATATAACTGGAAATCCGAGCGATAATTATGAATCAAGAAAGCAATAAAGCATGCGAACAATCCATCAGTCTTATGCACTACGCTGTTAAGAAATCGCAAAAAAGATCATGCTTTTGTCTTGAGGTAATTTCTTCTCAAATATGTGAAGGTTGTCTAGACTCATATTTTTTAAATACTACTTAATTTCATAACTACGTATATATACATACAAGTTACGGTTTAACTTAGACCACGTCTGTGACAGTGCATGTATTTAGGAGGAGAGAAGCTTATAGAGATAGTGGACTTGACCTCCCTCGACATCTCAGTTAAAGGATCGACCTTCTTCATTCACTTACCAAATATCCCCATGTTGCTTACAACTGGCATAACAAACAATAATTAACTCTGATAAATGTGTTTCCAACATATTTCAAATCTACACTTACGATAAACCTTGATATTACGGCTCTATTCCTAAAAAAATGCATTTATTTTTATTTTGCGCCATTAACCTTCATGGTTGGAAACAGTTTTAATTTGAACTGCATTTATAATTTTAAGTGCTTTGTCCTAGGATTAGAACAATCATTTCAATGTTTTATTAGTCCTACACTTGACAATATAAAACATAAACCGTTGATTTGATTCAAGCTTCGATATGCCGAATAAAGCCCATAAATGTGTGCATTTAAAAATACAATGCAAAGAAAAGGGTTAGAACCTACATCTATTAAGTTACTGATCTAAATTTAAAGTTTCTCAGAAATTTTTAAATATTATTCTAATATCATGCTAATTTTGTCCATAACACAGATAATTGACCTGACTAAGAAATTACATAATGTTAGAAATATAACTTTGCTTGTATTAGTCATAAATTAAATTTCCAATAAGATTTCCGGATGTTACTTATCGTTTCATACCAAATTGATATTTTATCCATGTTCAACGGACAACTAGACGAGGACGACTCGCACAACAGGAATGGCCGAAACGTGCTACCAGATAATAAAGGGCTCGTGCACACTAGCGTTTTTGGCGGCGGTTTGTTAGCGGAGCGAGAACGCAACGTGCACGCAGCCAGCGCGCTGCGAAATCACCGCGATTGTTTTCGGTCTCGCGATTAAATTTAGTACTATTAACTAGTAGTACATAGTAGGAACTTAAAAACCGCGGCGGCACACAGGCGGCCCATAATCGCAGAGATTTTGCAGCGTGCTCGCCGCGTTGCGTTCCCGCCCCGCTAAGAAACCGTCGCCAAAAACGCTAGTGTGCAAAGGCTCAAAAACTTAATGTTTACAGTTTCACTAGATGACATCGTTTAAGGCGCAGGGTAGGGCAAGGCCTTCCCCATACAAACTTTGTGCGAGTTTTATTCGTCGGTTTTGGCACTTACAAATATAATATTTTATTTTGGTTGTAAATATTAGATATGCGAAGATCGTGATGTGAAAATTTTCCAATATTTCAAAAATATTCAAAATAAATAAAAAAATAAAAATAAAAAATTACATCACGAAATAGCTATCAGAAAAATAAGCATACTGACCAAAAATCATAACTTTAATGCAAACACAAACGAAGTAAATCCTGAACAAAGTTTGTATGGAGAGAGCTTGCCCTACCTCTCCTCTTAAGCGGGGTGCAATCAAAATAAATACAAACTGTAGAATAGAATTGACGAGATACATATTTAAAATATCGGTTTTAATGCTGATTATGATAAATTTGAGGTACCTATTATTCTAAAAAAAATATGCAGAACTCTATATTTTAAATCGGACTTTCCATGAAGCTCTACACGAACTATTAATCAAATCGCTCTTAAACTTGTTCCGAGACTTGACTTCTCACAAAAACTATGAATAGAATAAGTTTACATATTATTCGCGAACTTTTTAAATCATCCATTAAATTACTGTCTCTTGGTGTTTTTTATTAATTGCCCTACGTAATAGCGGCTTCATAAACAGTTATTTTAAACAAAAGTTAAACTAACTAAGAGACTTTTAACTAGGAGAATTTTATGTCTGGTTTCCTATGACATACATGGAATGAGTTTCAGGACATTAATCCTGCTATTCAATTATGTAACGTAACAAATTTACGTCAGGGAGATTTAACTTTCGTTTTTAGTACAATAAATTGCTATTATGTCACACCTGGCCATAAAGCGGCAATTACCGCACGCTCCGCGCACGGGAAATCCCACTTCCTGGCCAGGGGGTGACATAAAATTTTGTACTTACCACGGGCGATAATAAAGAAAGCCTCAGATCGCATATTTATCGCCCTTGCCTTCGGCTCGGGCGTAAAATACCTGCGATCTGAGACATTCTTTATTTTATCGCCTTGGTAAGTAATGTACTATTATATTGTAATGGTATAGTATTATGTAAAAAAACTTCATTATTGACTTTGTCTAGTTTGCTCATCGAAGTAACATATTAAATAGGTACGTAAAATATTTTTATAATGAAATTTGCAATACACACAAATATTTATATAATAAACCGGTAAAGAATGAAATATATGGCACCGGTAGATGTACAAGTCTTGGCAGCTTATACCTACATAATAAATATGACAAAGCAACTTCCTTGCCAGTTACTACAGCTATCATAATATTAATTAACTACATATATCACGCGTGTTTTATGACGCGATGATAGGGTATGATGAGTATGATTTACAAGAGAGCATTATACGTGTACAACCCACCGATACGATCATTTTATACCAAGTACAGTTCGTAATTTGCTAATATGAGGAATACTGATTTTCCGTGGTCCGTAAAGAATAATCTCATGGCTTTCGCGAGTGTGGTCGCGCCGTTATAATAGAACAACTTCAGTTCAGTGAAGGCCCACGATGCACTATGGTACCGTTTATTGTCTTAGTTTTGTATAAGTTATAATTTAGAATTTCTATGACTGATGAATAAGGATTTTGGAGAATTAAATATCCGGAGAATCTCACAAATATTAGAAATGCGAAGTTTTGATGTTTGGATGTTTATATGTCTGTCGGATATTTGCACAGATTAAGACAGATAAGCGCCATTTAATTGAACGATTTGTCATATAGTTGTCGCTTAAAATTCTTATGGTAACCAAGATGAGTTAGAGTGGGACAAATAACACGTCATTTTTCGGCTATCCCCGAGCTGTCCCCCATTTTAAGCAAAACCGAACTGTCAAAACACGAAACGTCAAAACAAAACAAAACTCTCGCCACGAAGTGGGGACAGTGACAGATGAAGACCTGTCAGATAATATGGGAAGTATCTCCTTCTTACTCACTGACAAGTACTTTAGTGAGAATAGATCGAAGTATACAAAACCTTCAATTAAAAACCACCGATCTGCTTTACTCTGATGTCTGTGGATATTTGTTACTCAATCTTATGATGAAACTTGGTATGCAACGTGTTTATAACATGGATTAACATTTTATCCTGAAAAATAGGGAGTGGAAGTTTACGCGGACGAAATCGTGGGCAGAAGCTAGTTGAAAGATCACGTCGGGTCAGAATGATAAATCTCAAAAATTTCGTTTGTAGGTTTGCTGGGATATAAAAAAAAAGTTGTGGACAATCTTACACAAATCAACCTAGCCCCAAACTAAGCAAAGCTTGTACTATGGGTACTAAGTGACGATATAAATACTTATATAGATAAATATATACTTAAATACATAGAAAACATCCAAGACCCAAGAACAAATATTCGTGCTATTTCACACAAATAAATGCCCCGGCCGGGATTTGAGCCCGGGACCTCCAGCTTCGTAGGCAGGGTCACTACCAACTAAGCTAAATCGGTCGTCAATATGAGGGATTTTATTATTGTTTACCAAAGTATGTATATATTATGTATTCAATTTGTACAACGTCTTATAAATAAACAAACAATCAAATAAAAACTTAAACTAGGAGTATATAATAAAAATTAAAGAAAAAAAAATTACCCAAGTCGCCGTCAGCGGGTAGGGTGCCCAGAAGGCTGGCCGCATTACCACGCTGAATGGTAATACTTATTCTTTGCGGGAAATATTGGCCAGCCTTCTGGTCACTAGTGGTTTCTATTAGGCGCGCCGAAAGATCTTTATTCGAGTCGGCGCGCACTTGGTCCCCATGGTCCCAGTGATTCCACACCATGTTTGTTTACCTATGTGTATAAATCGAAGTGTAGGTACTAGAGATTAGCCATATCTATAAGTCAAAATAATAAATACTGAGACAGGCAAGATTATAAATGCAAAATTATTCGGTTGAACGACTTTCCAATCTTGGGTATCTATTGAATTTTTTATAAATCGGCTTCACTGAATGCTGATTGATCAACTTTTCTAATCTCATAGACGTATATGGTTTACCACAATCACTGGCATTATCTTTTTCTTATTTATTTTAGGTTCGAGCGAGTATATTCGATATAATCATTTCGAATTTAAATTTAATATCGATTCAATATGTTTCGTACGATTCGCCTAACAAACGCCATCAGACCAATCGTGGAACACACAAGCAAATTAAAATGCGTAACCTAAGTTTCGAATCGACTGCCTGTATGTATTCAGGAATATTGCATGTAGACGACGACTGTTAAGCTTGTTGTGAATAATTATAAATACTGGTTCCTGATTGGATAGTGCATCTGTTTGACGTATTGCGATTAATGGTAGATTGCGGGAGTCCAATTATGAGCAAATGGGAGGGAGGTACTGTAAAGGTTCTATAAAGCTTTAGATCTTCTTTTGAATCAGATAGGTACTGAGAATAGTTGCCGTCTTTGTTTGATGGAGAAATAGGCGATGACTTCAGATACCCTGTAGTTGCAGACCAAGCAAGACATATTATATGAAAATCATTATAATTTTAATGAAAATAGAAAAGGTAAACATCTATTTAAAAGTTCCTCCACCAACCCGTACCACATTTAATAACTTAAATGGATGTCTCAACACAGCGCACTTTTAATTGTACGTTGTTTTGAGAATGAGAGACCATCATTTGTCTCTAGAACGACAACAAATCCTCAAATCGATAAAGGGTCGGCAACACTCTTGTGATAATTCTGAAGTCGCAGGCATCCATAGGCTTCAGCATCTGCTTAACATCAGGCAAATTTATCAGAATTTTTACATTATTCAAAATTTACTTCTCTCTTCTCTTCACGTTAGGTAGTCACAGAAACTACAACCTTCATATAACCTGGACCCTTTTAAGGCACAAGTGAATAGGCATCTTCAGGGTGAGCTTGCTTCACCGTCAGCCTCATCTTTGGCCCATGACTAGATGCTGGCCAAGAGCAATCCCATTTTAAATTTTAAAAAGAACAAAGAGGAACTGTCGCAAAAGCGATCATACAAATCGGTACACGCCCGCGATCGATCGAATTGCGTTTCTATTGCGTTCGGATCGGACGCGTGACTGCGTTGTCTGTCAAAGAGTTGCCATAAATGGACAGAACGCAATTTAAAGTGAGGTAAGGGCTTTACTAATGATGTGCCATTGCCGACAACATTCGCACTCCATTTCTATGGAAAAAATATCTTCAATATATAAACCATAGCATTGTAGAGCATATGATTTCATATGATTCTCATTACTGTACTTATATGCTTCATTAAATAAAGGTAATTTGGCAACATCACACTTTCTTTGTACTAGCTATCATGACTGAGTCTTGATGCATTCTCGGATCAGGCTGTACGTGTACAGGCGCTATTTTGATAGCGAGCTGTCAAATATGTCCCTCATTCCATTTGATAGCGTCTGTACCAGCTACGTTCCACTACGCGGGTTTGGTGCAACCAGCACTAAGGCTCTGTCTAGTCTGTCTATTCTTTGCCAATACGGTGCCGCGAGCCGCGAACCGTTCACGCTTTTTACTCCTCTATTTCTTTCGAACTGGTTTTTTTTACGCCGATTGGCAGCTAATGCCGACATACAGTGATAAAACCTAACACCAGCAATCTGCTGTAATTAAAATAAGTTTAATAATTACAAAAATACTTGAATAGGTAGGTACCTGAAAATAATTATCCACTACTTTACACCTCTCGTGATTATATCTGGTGAAACCAGAACAACAAGGGGTGTTGTTAACTGTGTGTGTGAGCATTAAGTTTTTTTTTAAATCGAAAGTATTGTTTGTTGGTAAGGTTCTTAGCAGTGTTTAGTGGAATTACCTAAAAGCAGTCACACAGACAAATATACTCAGTCCCAGATATTCAGGTCTCATTGGAACTAGTGATAGGGTCTCAGCCAATATTGGAGATAAGAATATCACATTTTTCTCGCCCCCTCTGTCTCTCTTTTTCTCTCCCTCTCTCTCGTGATAGCCGACATATTTGAATGTAACTATTTGAAGTAACTATTTTTATTTGGCATTTATAGCGAGAATAGAAGTGTAGGTAAAAGGCACCTGCAAAGAGCTAAGGATCCGGATGAAAGGACCTGCTACTTATCTACGACCCGTGAGAACATCGGTAAGCATCGAAGTTGTCCAATACCATGGCTGTTTACATCTAATGATAAAATCTAACTGACAGCCAAGTCATAACGCGAACCACTGACATTCCACGCAATCGCATCGATCGAGCACATCTACCTCTCTTGGAACAAATAGTCATAACCACCACATATTCCCTAAGATTTTAACCTATTTTGTAAGGCACGGTTAATGCTGCACTAATATCCCAACGGATCTAAGTGTTCACGCTTCCAACGACGCTTATCTCGTTTCTCTACCAGTTAGTTGTCGACCACCTGCGCGCTGCGCACGAGTTATCTAGAATTCTAGATAACTGCAAAGGCGCTAAGTCGACGCCTAATGAGTCATGGGTTCCTGCGGTTAGTCCAACCTGGAATCGATTTCAATTCCAATTTGTTTTCAGTGAAGGCCTGTGTCTTACGTACGTACATAAGATAGGCTGTGATCTGATGATGTTTCGCGTGAACCATTTATGATGTATAAAGAAAATTAATAAATTTAAGGGCCTCAGTAGAGAGTACAATTTTGTACCTTTTGGGGTCGAAAGGTGTACAAGTTATTTACTGAAATCGCGAAGCATCTGTTTGATGGAACTGGTCACCGAAGAGCTGGCGACTTCCTCGCACAACGTATCAGCATTGCGATACAGCAAGGAAATGCCGCCAGCATTCTCGGTACAATGCCATTTAGGGCCTTTTTTAGATTTAAGTTAGCTTTAATATGATTTACATAAGTCATTGGTATGTCCTTGTAAATAAAATGATTGTTCGTTAAAAAACTGATTTGTCCCAATAGTCTATAGCTGGTTCCGATCATAGGGCAGGTCACCTGCCCCTTGGATGCGTCGTATGAATGGTTATTGTTATTAGACGATCATCAATATTGAACGATCTACGAAGAAGATTTGTGGAATAATGTCTAAGCTATTCGTATTCGTAAAAGTATGATTGCATTATTTTATAGCCTCTTCGGCGAGCTACCCAGGAATCAAGCCTTCGCAAAGCTAAGACGACAACTAATAACTCGCGCATCCGATGTGGATGGATGGTGCTAAGACGTAATGACGTGCCATGATAGCCGGATAAATTAGAAAACGCTCATACATCAGCCTGTTGGCTAATCAACTGTAATACTTGTAAACGGTCGTGTAATAAATAACGCGGAGGTTCGACTTTGACACTTCTTAGATATTTTGTTGTACTAGGTATTTGGAAGCGCGCGGAAACTTGCAAAAATTTGACTAATATGAGGACATTCATGCTGCCCATGCTAGTTTTTCGTGGATGCCCAAAAGATCACATCAATACGCTTTCAATATAATTATAAATAGCATCATAAATAAATATGCTCCCTAAAGGAGCATCGGGCGTCACTATACCCCGTTTTTTTGGCTCGAATTTTAATGGTAATATTCGCCTAAAATTCTACGTCTCTCCCTAAGACATCAGAGGATAATATTGTACTAATTTCATTATTTCACTTATTTCAGTAGTTTTTCACATCTCAAAGATAGCACGCCGAATATTTTCCCGTTTCAAGATTGTTTTTTTCTAATCTGAAAAAATACGAAGTATAGCTCGATGGGTTGATGTTATTATGTAGCTCTAGTTATCAGTTTTTTCCAAACATTAACTAATTCGAACGCGTTTGCGTTTTGTTTCAAAATGTATTAAAGTGGTATGAAAACGTGAACAACGCCTCTGGTGGTCACTAGTGGAAATTAAAACAGCGAGTATAACATTTCTTGCTAACCGATGAACGCGCGTATTTCAAACTCGGTGAGAGCGTTTTCATAGATTTTGAGCAAACGCAAGCGTGAACGCAAACGCGTTCGAATTAGTTAATGTTTCGAAAAAACTTATACTAGAGCTAAGGAACCTCGCTTTCGTCACTCTTGGATAAGACTAGCTCAGGACCGGGTAGTGTGGCGCACTCAAAGAGAGGCCTATATGCTCAGCAGTGGGCGATTACAGGCTGAAAATGATGATGATGATGAAGCTTCCTATCCATATGATATTGAATCATAGGAATAGTGCCAGATTAGCTACTACAAAGCACCACTAAGTACACTACTAGTACCTACAACTATAAGTTTAGCTTGCACCTTAATTACATTGCAATAAGAGATCAAACCGAATATAAGATATGACTAACTAATTAAATGTTCATAATTATTTTGGTCTAATTAGATTTAGCTGTAGATTTTTCGAAAACCCGAAAGCAGGTTCTAAAGAGTAATAATCTCTACTATCTCATGTTAATTAAACTTAACCTGTTTAGCCATTAAATTATGTCATCAATCCCATAAAACAATGATGCCATATTTCATGTCAATTAAAAAAGTGATTACGTAGATTAGCCTGCGTGTTTATGTAAGTTAAGTGTTAAAAACTTGCGTCGATTGTATGGCTGATGTAGGTATGAGAACCGATTGAAAGACATCTCCCATTCAGTAGAATTGATCTGAGATTAGGTTTCTTTTAGGGTTAGGTTGAAATAGATAAATGTATAAGAGAACGCAATTAATACCGCACGTCATAACCGAGAAACTGATGATTACTTTATTCGATTTATCATTGTAATAAGCATATTTTTGTGAGAAAATGGCTGACTGTCGAGTTTCTTTCGGCGTTTCTTCTCGGCAGTGGCCTCTGTGAAACGCTAGTAGGGTTTGGCTTGTAAAAGTGCCATTGCGGCCTACTTACAGAATAAAGTTCATTTTATTCATTTTTTATTTCGCTCGCCTTATACTGGGCGTGTGCTTTAAAGCTGATTTATACAGTGAAATGTAGGTATATTTGAATCGTTCCTTTAATTTTTGAAAAATTGCAAGCCGGTAGAAAGAGAAGCTAAAACAGTTTCAGCTAACAATCAATAGAAAATAGGCCCATGGAGTAGCAAAGCAATCGTCTAAGTAGTACTTAGGGCTCGTCATTTTTACCAAAATCATAATTTTCAGGAGCAATTTCAGGAGCTCTTTTGATTTCACATGGTACACTTCATCACTTGAGCAAATTAAATAGGTGAAAAAACTGAATGTACTTCCTTTCATAATAAAAAGAATATTCGAACTAATAGAAAAAAAAATCTGCATTAGTCAGCTAAAAAGAAGAAAGCTCTTTTAAAGCTCTCACTCAGCCCACACGTGTAGCTAATCTCTTGAGCAATAATTCATAACCTTATCTGATTTAGAATGCGAGGCGATAACCCATTTTTTCCATCGCAAATGGCCACAAATGCCCACAAATCATGATTTATCTTTGCGCCATCTCAGCGCACTTTAATCAATTACTCTAACTACTGATGCCGAGTGATACGGATCTCTTAAGTCGAGTACTAACGCCAAATGGCCGCTATTGAAACACGTAGGCTCTTAAGGCTCTTAAATAAGGCGAAATGTATAAACCAAGAAGAAATACACAATATCTAATAAAATAACCTAAATAATATTAAAACCAACGTAAATCTAAAACAAGCCCTTGGGGCATTGTAACGAGGATACTGGCGGCATTTCGTCGCTGTATCGAAATGCTGATGAAGTCGCTAGTCAAAATACGTTAATCTCCTATTAGTAATCTGAAGTTTTGAATTTCTTACAAAGCGTTAGATACCTACTACGTCAAATAAAGATGCGAAGCGTGCAGTACCTAAATAGCAGTGTATTTTGTTGGCTTTTTTTCTCAGGAAAACCTAGAAAATTGCAAGTTGCGCGGGTAAGACATTTTGTAACTAATGTTATCTACCAAAATACATGAAGTGTGAATATGAATACAATACAATACAATCGTTTATTGGTAAAAAATATTTCTTTATTACATTTTATTTAACACAACAATAACTATATTCAAATTATATTAAAAATAGATAGACAGACGGACGGACGGACAGCGGAATCTTAGTAATAGGGTCCCGTTTTACCCTTTGGGTACGGAACCCTAAAAAGGTTTCCGATATCGGAACCGTGTGGAAGGGTTCCCATAAAAGAAAAGGTAAAACAATCATTTTACATGTCGATGTAGTACTAAGTATATGTGAATCATTTCACATACGGGTCACATCACATCTATTAGCTACATATATTTTTATATTTGACTTACAATTTTTAATAATACATTTATAGTAAGTGGTTTTTATTTGCAGGAATATGGATAGGATTTGTACCTATATTACAGTAGAACTCTATACACTCATCCGCAATAAATAAACGGAAACCTTAGCCTTAAACCACGTCGAACTATTTTACCATTATAATAACGACAGCGATTTTCTATGGAAGCTATTCTGATCCATAATACGACAGCTATTTTCTATAGTAAAATTAATAACCTATGTATAATTTATATTATTATGATCTTTGTGGTAGTAAAACATGAATAATGCAAGAAACTAGTAGTTCCGATACTTTTACTACTCGCTCATAACGAGAATTGCAGCAATTCTGAGCAACGAAGCAGATTAAATATGTCTAGTTCACTTTTTCCTTCGAGATCCTTGCACTTACCAAGTTCATTTATTAATTATTTCTATATTATCTCAATACTAGTGTGTTTCGCTCACGAATGTTTTGCTACGCGAGTGCAAGAAAGAGCGAAAAAACCAATATTTGTAATCAAAAGAGGTGACTTTCTATAGCAATTTACCAATATCAGCCATTAAATTAACTGGACTTTAGGTGCCAGCCAATCTCACAGCGGAAGTCTCCTTTGTCACAGGATGTGCCCTTAACACGCCCTTAATGAGAATTCTATCAGACAGGTTTCTCCAGTGATTATCCCCTTAATAGGGACAACGATCCAACGACGGCTTTATCAGGTGTAATTGTGCAACTAATGTATTCCTTGGTAAAATGGTTTTCCCGTTTTTATCAAGGAAGATTAAGGCTTGGCTTCAAATGAGTTTAGTGCACATGAGTATAGAAATGGAACAGATGGTTGACTTAAAAGGTAAACGTCCTTGGTGGGCTAGCACAACTTGCTGTCAATTGTGCGAATTAGAAGGAAGGGGGGGGGGCATCGCGTCGCAGCGGCAGTTGTGCTAGCTAAACAATGAGCCAATACATGACAATTTAATAGTCGTAATGATAGAGGTGATTAATCGATGTCTATGTCATGTCAATAGATGACCAAGAGTGGGCATAGTGGGACAGGATGGGTTATGGAGGGCCGTGCCTTCGTAGATGACACGCACTAGGTATACCTAGTACCTACACCTATAGGTACACCAAACTAACAACAACAGACAATGTAGCCGATCGGTCCGCTACCGGTGACTGGGATCCCCGGACGGATAACAAAAGATTGTTTTGTTTTTTTCGCTGGGAGAGGACGGAGGAGGATATATGGGTTTTTAACCAACGGATTTTTCAAAAACTTATGTAAGAAATATCATTTTCATGATCCCTATTCAGCAGTGGGTAACGACACTATCGTCTCAAATTATGTTGAGAAATCGTCATCACTTACGATAAATTTCTAAATACAGGAAAAAATTAATTAGTATTTGAACCTGCGACCTTCTGGCATTCGCGGCCAGTCACTCTAGCCACTTAGCTACAAACTGAAACAATGTCTCTCCTAGAGGCGTTATGTAAAAATGGGTTTTACTGTACACTACAGTGATAGATAGAGGCTCACTAATTAGAGATCGCATTCCTTGCGCGAGCGCAACGCGGTAGTAACATTCCGCCGATTCTAACGCCACTGTGTACGTTTTCCGGAGCGCCTGTCGTTTGTTTTTTTCTTTTACCTACGTGATGCATGCCAAAATGTGCTTCGGAGTCCGAGTTGGTATTTTTTAGGTATACGACCGAGTGCAAGCACTGTACTCTATTCATTATACACCAAAACCATTCCGAAGGATTGAGCTACATGTTGGTGAAAACCATTTTTGAGTTATTTTTGACACGTAGGTACATGAAATGTGCTGGTAATAATCAACAGAAATAGAGCTGACACTTTCAATCGGATTTCAAAATTAACGCTTTTCTTTTTTTTTCTTTTTTGGGACCATTCTGAAAACCACTGGTCACTACTGGCCAGCATATGCTGAGATTGGGCAATTGCTCCTATTTTGATGTGTAGGTATTAAATAGTTTGTAATCAAGGATATGACAATAAAGTTTATGTTATTTCTTTCTTTCCTTATAGACATGATATAGTCCCAATCAGTCTCTGTGCATCAGTTTCTGTGCATGTGGAAATACACTGGAGTGGAGTTTAGTTCAAGATTGGTTTTACTCTAATATCTATACAGCAGTGGCGGTGCGTCAAAAATATTCTTAGGGAATTCGGACATAATTTGCCTTTCTAATTCTTCATGAGCCGTAGTAAAAGAACTGGACTGGCTGAAAATTAGGTAAGCCGGTGGGAATCGAGTTGTATGGACGCTCCGCCACTGCTATACAGGTTTACTATTTACCGGTATTAAAGAATTTTCTTCAACAAATTGATAGCAAATTACAGGATTTTAAACACGTAATAAACCTATATCCGCCAGCCGAGGTGTTGCCGCGCCGCCCAGTAGCTGTACCGTTTTAATGCGCAAACGCAGTACCGCTGGACGCAGGGGTACACAACCTTGTCGGACTTCAATAAAATATTTTTAAACAACGTTTTCGCGTCTGTAGACAAACTATTGCCTGTGATTATTAAGTGCAACTAATAATGTCAATAAAAAAATAAGAAGCTTATTAGAAGAATCGTGCAAAATTAAGGGAATGATGCTGTCACGGATGTCAGTTTTAATAAAAAAATAACAATAAATGCACCTACAGTTATACAATTGAATCGTAAGAAATCAACATACCTATATCTTGAACGTATTATCACACTCGAAGACATCACGGTTCAAAATAACTGCCATACGATAAATAAATAAATAAGTAGGTATATCTTAGCAGTCATTAGTCAATTTAGATAGCAGCCATGATATAAAACGCGTCATAAACACAAAAAAGTTCAGTATTTATAGGTATTATTAGATAGTAAAGATGGTATTAGAGGTTGCAGGTACCGCTGACCAAAGGGGTACTCAACCTTTTATGAAGTTATCACAAGTTTTTATTCGCCGCAAAATATTAGTTTTTTCGGTTTTATCCCAAATGAGTCCGGGATGTGGCACCTGGGGGCCAATTTTTGAGTGTCGAACGCTCGACTTTTCACTCGACATCTGTCAAAACATCATACTTTTTTGACAGATCTCGAGTGACGAGTCGAGCATTCGACACTCAAAAATCGGCCCCCTGATCCCACGATTTATCATACCTAGGCACTATAGTTTCGTCCCGAAAAATACCTATCATGTACCTTCGATTTTTGGGATATTCCAAGTAATTTTCAGGTCAAGAATGCTTTAAATCGACTTAACAGACGAGCATGCGTAAAATTTATTGGAAAGTGAATGCTTATGTGGAAAATTGCGTCAGTATTGTAGAAGTGGACCTGTGATACCTATCTGCCTATCAAGTCTTCGGGAAGTAGAAATATTTTTTTTTGCATTATTAAAGTGTTTAGGTAAAATATAGTCTGTTGTCTGCACTACACTGCTGGTAAAACTAGATTAAGGTTGTAAAATCGAATACAATATCCATTTCATCAAGACACCTTTATACACATGAAAATCCGTTAGAATACTTACTTTAACGGCGCAGCGGCCCAAAGAGGATCATGGCCTCCAAAACGAGAGCACGCCACTTTTCCCAATCTTGCGCAGCCTCCTGCCAGTCTTCGACCTGAAACTGTCGCAGATCCGCCTTCACACTGTCCTCCCAGCGATACCTGGGCCGTCTTACATCATCGTCATCATCATTATGACATCCGTCTTACCGGGCGGCGCGGCGACCACTTGGTCGCCCCAAGTATGCTCTCTTGACGGCTCGATCCGCTCCCAATCCCAGTAGATGACCGAACCAGCGAAACCTGTGTGCATTAGATATGGTTTGATAAAAATAAATAACTAATCATAGCGTTGTGGTCGGGTACTAAACATAATTCTTTAAGACTTCGAAGCAGATACTTCCAACAATCTACTTTGAACAAAAGTCGGTGGAAAACATCATCCGGCCGTCCGTAATAGTCGGGCTTCATAGTAAGCGAACACCACAACTTCAGATGTGTCACATGCGCATTGTTGGACCTTTAAATTTATACACTCCTTTTTTCAAGAGCTTTTATTTAGATTCTAGTCACTCTGGAATACAGTAATCTAGAAGTAGGGAAGTAAAATCGAAATGTAATAATAACCATCACCAATTGGTGTCACTCATTGCGTAAAACTCCCATTAAATACGCAGGTATTTTCCATAATCACGCTCTATATGTCATAGGTACCAAACCTTAGGATAAGAATAATAATACTTTTTTTTAAATAAAATTCTACAGCTCACAAAGCCTCTAGTATTGTTCTAACCCTTCACGGTTGTTCACGGCTGTGCCAATTAAGGTCTAACGCGCCGGCAGCAGTTTACTGGCCTGTAAAGCCTACATTACCCGCTAATGTAAATTGTCTATTAGATTTATCACACCATTTACGGCTTTAAAACATACGGAGTTGGTTTTATACCGTTTCGTATGGAGGTTTATTCAAATCATTAACTTTTAAAGTCTGCTATGCCTTTGGTTCTGCTTGCATTGTACAGTAAGGCAAAAATGTGTTCATATTTTTGGAATTTATTTCAATGGTATGGAATTTGTACTAACACTAAGTATTATTTTTTAATACTAACTACTATGTTGAGACCAAAAAAGAAAGCTTTTTCCTTTTTTTTTCTTGGTCTGAGATACGACCACGGCAAACTAACATAATAGCCTACCTGATGTTAAAAAAATACCGAAACCTATATCCGCTTAAAACTGCAGGACTACTAAGAATTGGAGGAAACACTACCTTGAAACACCTAACCTAATCCAACACAAAGAACCATCCAAGGATCCCCGATAAAAACCTAAGGCTGCGCTAAACGTAAATTACTCGCCTAACAAACAACATCCTTGCACACTGCATACAGAAATGGCATTCAGTTCGCTCACCATATTAACACAGTTAACTGAGATTAAGCCTTATTGTAACGGCATAAAGTCTACTAGCGGACACTTGAGCTTTTCTTCTCAACATTTCATTCTAAAACAAAAACCTAACGCCTGACAATAAATACGTCGTCTAACAAACTACTTAGCTACACACTGCATATAAATATAAGCATTCTATTCACTTAAAATAAATGAATATCAAATAAAACAGCCTAACGCGTATCCTAAGTTGCACATTGCATAGAAAAATGCAGTAACCTTTGCATGCCATATAGAGCAGGTGTGCGACATTCAGGGGCCTATTTATACGCGACAGGAAAGGGGTGTTACCAACCTTAAAGTATATGTAGACTATTATACGATATATGACTTTGAGCTCTACTAGATCTCATTTTTGATTTTTTGTTTCAATTTGTGGAGTTAATACGAGCGTTATTACTGTTACTAGCAACTATTATTGTGCAACTAATCAGACATACATATTATCAAAGGCCAGACCTAAAAAGTTACTAAGTTACTCGGAGGAGTAATGGACTTAATATGCCGTTTTCTATAGTACAGTACCTAAACACGATGCCTCCAACCTCACGATGTTTTCCTTCACCGAAAAGCTAACGGTAAATATCAAATGGTATTCCGTACATAAGTTCCGAAAAACTCATTGGTACGAGCTGGGATTCGAACCCACGACCGCCGCTTGACAGCCGCATGCTTGAACCACTGGGCTACCGTAGCTTCGTAATGTTTCGCTTATTATTTTCTATTTCGGAGGTCATGCTGAACAGTCAACTTATCAACAAAATCAGTGCAAAATTTTTGTGTTCCTTTTCGGATTCTGATTAGGTACCGAGGCAGGGGTATAATAATACTGGGGATATTATCCTTATGTTATAAATTAATGATTTCCGGTAAGTTGAACTCTATATCGCCGTTCGTACTAAGAACCGAACCTGACATTAAGGCTGGGTTGCACCAAACCGTCTGTAATCGTAAGCGGTGTTCGTCAAATCTGATTGTATGGAAAGTTTGACAAGTTTCTATGGAATGACAGCTGCCGGCGCCATATTCGGTCTGTGTTCGTACGTTGGTGCAACTGGCACTAAGTCGCAAAACTCGCTAATAAATTGTCAATGCCCTCAACTACGTGCTAATAATTGCTGTCACCAATTTTGCCGCTGCTACGTTCCAAGCGCTTATCCGCTACTGTCGTCCTAAGTCACGGTACAAGTCATAAAGTCTTTTCCCAGCTGCACTGTTCGTATACGATATTTACGACCCAATGCAAACGCATTAAGGGTTGTTATCCTCTGACCAGTGCCGTGACGGATGCAGCAAATACGTCACAGTGATCGATACTACGATCAGTTTTTATGGCGATCGTATATATACGTCGGAAATGGATTACCGCTATCTTTCTGCGATTGCAATTTATAACATTATCAATTTTTCTAAGAAATAATAAGGTCTTGAGAATAATGACGAAGGTATAAAAAATATCTTGATAGATGGATCATAAAAAAGGAAACATGCTGCATCAATCACATTATGTATGGTATGTCACATTTTTACGGTACGTACATATTTCTTATTGTAAAACTACCTATTCCTTGCGGCTTAGTTTTCCAACGTCTATTTTGTATTTAATATAATAACAGCTTGCGCTCTACCTATACAAACAAAGACTTCAATTCGTAACTCCACCAACTTAGAAAAACAAATTTAGATTTAATGTTTAATGATAAAATGCTAAATCCTTTAAAGCATATACAGAATGCTTAATTTCACCCATTACGGAGCTACACTGAGCAAATCCATTAATCTCTTATATACTATGGCTACACGATTCAAAACTCGGCATTCTTCAATTTGAATATAATAGAAAATGGCGGCGCAGCACATGATGGCGGCCAATTTATATGCTAAAGCAAACATCTGCGGGTTTAAGGAAATAATTGCAATGACAATGCGAGGCTTATGCATGCATATGTAGTCGAAGTCGACTGTCGTGTTGCACGTTCTGAAATAACATTAATGTTTATATGCTAATGCTAATGGAATACCTTTTGAGGTTATATGAGTTTCATGATGGCTCATGATAAAATTTCGAGATTTTCAAGTCGTCAGCCGTTATAGAAAGACATGAAGGAAATTTCGACACAGGTACACTGGTATGTGAAAACATAGCTTTATTGTTGGGCCAAGCGTCCAACGATTGAACTATAACCGATTACGATACATTTCTTCAAAAAACAGTAATTTACAATGTAATTTTCTCGCCCACGCGCACTCGAATATGGCAACGAACTAGCTGCAAGCACTTCCCAATACCAATACAATCTAAATAACTAGAATCACGATTAGATCGAAATCAGGACGGTAACTACATGCGCTGGGAAACTTATTTTGTTCAATTTGGACGGCATTATCCGATGAGTATATTCAGAATACTCGACATTACGACTGTTTTTGCAGACTATGCAGTTTGTCATAAAAAAACAGTATTCCTCTGTTTCAAGTTATACAATAACGACACACACACACATAAATAGATATGCGTTTGTTTTTTTACGGTCTCTCTCTCTCTGCAAACAGATGCCAGTATGATGTTATGATTAGTCACCATGGCGATACAAATAAAAAACATGGGTGACATGTAACGCCATAAAGGTAGAATCATGAGAGAAATAGATTTATCGACAAGGCCGCGATCCATCGGTCGTAATTGACAGAAGAGCGGATGTCATTCCAATTGTCTGAGATAGAATCACATTTTATAGCACAAATCGGTCACTCTTATCTCAGGTACGGCTCAAAGATAATGTCAAATTATTTATTTCACACATAATATAAGTATTTAAAACAATAAAATGGATCCCGTGACACGTAGTTTCGGAACACAAAACCCATCAAAATAGATATAAAATACCTACTCCGATAAAAATTTATGCTAAATAATTATTGTGTTTATATATTTTGTCATTTTTTGCATAAAACTGTCCTACTCTAGTATTGGTATTGCACGATATAATTAAAAGTTTGTGAGTCAACCTACGCAACTTTCTATGTCAAAAACGGATAAAATATTGTCTACTAGTTTCATGCTCTTATAGCCCCCGTAATAAAGTTCTTTATGTAAAGTCACGATTATGAATTGATGAGGCTTTTGTTGAACTGAAAATGAAATTGTGCGTTCTTATTTTAGAGCAGTAAAGTTCAAATCGCAATATGTTTTGTAGCCAAATATGAAGTGGACTAAGTGTTACAAGTAACGTGTTACGAATTTATAATTATAGGTTTATATCACAAACAGGTATTTATTAGCTTGTTATAGCTAATTGCCAAGAGTATGTAATCCTAACGATCTCGATTACATTTCGCAATGTTAATTAACTGATTTTTGATTGATTTTTTTTCGTGTCTGTTAGCATACACTGAACATTAGATTTTCAGACACTAAATATTAGAATTGTTATAAATCAAATAAAACTAATTAGATTCTTCAGAACGCATTTAATATAGGTACCTACTGTACTCTATTTCTATTATATAAATAATTCATACTCCTAATAACCGCGAACTAAACTGACGACTGTTGTGATAGTGCTATCTGCTTTACACGCACTGTGTCGCAGATACAAAAAATAGATAAAAGTAACAACGTACAGAAGTTACATTGCCTAACAAAGCCGACAATTAACAGGACAACTAACCAGAATTAGGCGACTTCCTGATTTGTCGGTGCGGAAGCGGTACGATATGAGAAAACTGCCAAATGTCAGTGTCAACTGTCAGTCAACTGAGTACTACTTTTTACTGCGCCCCTACATTTAAATGAGTGCTTCCTGACTGGCGCGGGATGCGCGGAAGCGGGCCGATGCGCAGGCAGTACTGGTCCGCTTCTGCGCATAATATTACTACTGCGCAAATGTAATACTGACAGTATTCTGTCAAGTGGGAATCTTTGCGACGTCAGTATGTTTAAGTCAAAGAAGAACATGTCACATATCGATCCCGCCCCGCCAAGCCAGGAAGTCGCCTTAGAATTTTTGCCTTAGGATATTAGGGAAAGTTTGCTCGTCAGCGTCGCTCAGCAAAACTTACAATCACGATGTGAAGATATACTTAGGAAATCCCCTAAGAAAAGTCAAATCAACTCTACATAAATAAACATTCAATCTTTAATTCATAACTTGCGCCGGAGATCACTGAAACTTAGTTAGCAGTGCCGGTGAAACGGAACGCAGTTTTTGCCGAACTATTCTTGCGGAAACCGCATGTTACTAACCACTTAACTGGGAACAAGAATGCATGATACAATGCATTTATACTCACAAACCGACTGAGCAGAGATATTAGTAATGAATCCGATACTATACAGATTAAAAATAATGTTTTTTGAGTGCACAAATGATTTTAGGAAAACTCCTGATATTTGAGGAACTTTGTTAATTCCTCTTAGATTCCATCTACGAAAAGTTTATATGATGGTATTTTACCTCATCTATGTACTGACAAGAGGAAATTTAATAAATCTGCACACAGTCAGATATTTATCGAGATTTGTCTAAAAAAGCCATTCCCGGAGAGTGTTGCATCCCGTTTTGTCGTAAAGAAAAACATACGCGCGTCTCTTTCAATCAATATATCGCCTTAAGCCGGTGACTGGGATCGGCCGGATAACAAAAGAATGTTTTGTTTTGTTTTTTTCGTTGGGAGAGGACGGGTAAAAGGCTGCGAAACTCCTCATTATATATATATATATATAGGTAAGAAAGCTTACGGAATAAATGTTCGCTTGCCATTTTACGCTAAATCTGCAATCTTCAGGGACACCATTAGGCGGTTATTTGTGCAATTTTCTAGCTTACCTAATAAAACCTCTCATTCGATTTGCTTCCATCATCATCATTACCACTCCAGTAAACATCATCACGTTTTTACCAAACCATTCCATTACACAACATGTCCATACAATACTAACTCAAAAAACCATTAACCTTAGAAAACGAAACTTTTCATTCGAATTTCCGTCCTTTTTCGACGCATCATCTTCATATCTCTTTCTTTTAATTTAACAAAGGAAGTATGAGTCGTCAATATTTTCGAACTTTTTATTTCACAATGACTTGCTAAAGCATTACCGACGTTCAATTTAAAAGAGTAGGAACGTCTTTTGAATTATCTATGATTTAGTACTCTTTATAATTATAATTTAGCAAACTAGAGAAAGTGATCGCCGAAATGACGAAAAATGTGTGTCAAGAGCGTTTTTTTACTCGAAATAATAATAGATTTTTAATAAATATTACTATTCTATAGTGCTAAATAAACACGCAGAGGCAGCAAGAGGTAGCAGGCCCAGAATATCATAGGTCAGATAAAGGAATTGTGCTGTTGTAGCCACAGATACCAATAAGTAAAGACGAAGGCCCAACATAGATTGGAATGGAGAATGCTGCAACGACAGCGGACAAGGCCCTCTTAATAATGATGATAATGATTATTTTATATTTATAAACGGTTCATAGTTAAACCCATTGTACAATAATGTACTGCGCCAGGTATCCAATCCGATACACATTAGTAGTGTGTGTGACACAAGCTACTACGGTGGCATCAGCCTATCGATGGTATGCGGACGTATCTAAGTCTTTGTAAGTGTGGTGTCGACAATGACGTCACTTGTGTCACGAATCGAATGTCACGATCCGGATTGTCAACCCTTGTTTTCTTAGACCATCGTTAAACCCAGAGACGTTTACTTGCCTTGTTTTGAATTTTCAAAGTCGACGTCAAAGATATTTATTTAATTTTCACCTTATTACAAGGGATTTAAGTTCAAAATTGATGACAATCTTTGAAATTGACTGCAAGTTTACTATTCAAAATGGAGGCATGATTGGATTCGCATGTGCCATAATCTTTACATAGCGGTTGTCTAAACAGAACCGGGTCTGGTTCTTAGGGACTCGGTGAAATCGTTCTATGCTGCGGACGGCGGTGCGGTGTGCAGGCGAGACACCGCTATAGACATGCATAGCGCTGTCTCGCTCACACACCGCACCGTCGTGCGGAAACCGCAGCAGTGTGACAACCGCCTGAGAATTCATACTTAGCCTGTTCAGACCATCTGAATATTTAACGACAATTAATACAAAGTAATAGACAAGAATACTAAAACTAACCTTAAAATTATATTATTTTATATCTAATAACAGGGGCCTCTGTGGCCTGGTACCAAAAAAGATATTGATCTTGATATTGAATTCATACTGTATATACTTTATCTACACACATATCATAAATCCTCTAATATGCGTTCGGAAACCGTAGAAAATGACTCTCATTTCAACATTCAATGAATTTATGGCAATTTTCTTATCTGTGGCTAAGGCTACAGCAGTAATATAATTTTCATTTTAATCTCATATATGATGTTAAAATATTAAACGTCAAACAAAACTGTCAAAATTTAAATGTCAAAGTTGACATGTCCCTATTCTAGTATCACTGAAAAATCAAATTCAGTCGATGCGAAATGTCAGCTCGATGTTTTTTTAGTATATATATATATCGCACGAAATTTGAGCTAGAACGACATGATCACATCAGAATAGGGACTCTTTACTTTTTAAAATAACATTCAGGTATCGGTTGCCAGTTCTGATTTCGATATTTCCGCAACCGTGCAAAAAAGATTGTATTAACACAATTCTTGTATTTATTTACTACGGTTTCTGAACCCATCTTAGAGTTGTTATAATATGTGTGTAGATAAAGTTATGTATGCAACTGTACATAATTAGGCATTAAAACACTCGTCTGACCTTATTATGAAACTCGCCTTCGGCTCGTTTCATAAAACACACTCGTGTTTTAATGTCCCTCATTATGTACCAGTTGCATAAACTACTATTACATTGCATTAGGATACAACAAATTTGTATTTCAATGAAAACTGTTTTCATAAATCATGCTCTTGTAGTTCAAGTTTGTTGTCATATGAATGGCCACTGGTATTCATGTTATAACGTTTGTAGTCATGCTGGATTGTGACGGCTGAAACATCTCCGCTATCTCTCAATCTGGTAGAGGTTCGACCTTTTATATAAAACCCCAATACTAATTAGGTACCTGTCAAATAAATGCTAGTTAAACGAAATTTTATTTATGTTAGACAGTATATTCTACTTATGTATGTATGTATGTATGTAAGCACTTTATTGCACACAATAACAAGTTAAAAACTTAACAAGTTAAACTTATAATTAGCTAGTACAAATCTAACATCCACTTTCTATTACAGTGCAACGTGCAAAGTATTACAGTCCACTTTCTGTTAATTATTTTGTCTTTTTTTGCAGGTAAACTTCAAAGTTTAAAGAGCATGGGGCATGGGAAAAGTCGTAATTGTTAAGCAACTACTCGTTTTTTTTTTGAAGGAATTCTGTTAGACACTTTTAAAGTATAGTTTTCAATATTTGTAATATAATGAATAACCCATTATTACTTGTAAAAAGTAGTTTTACAAGTAGATAAAAATTATAAAAATCTTATGTGTATCTATCTCGGTGAGATAGATTTACTCTAAGACAAGGTAGGTAGGATTGTATGTTCTGTATTACGCTTATTTATGGTAAGTGTCATTTATTTACAAGAAAATATATACAAGAACATAACAATAACTTTAATAATATTCAAGAAATTAAATCTTAAACAGGCCCTTGAGGCATTGTACCGAGGACGCTGGCTGCATTTCCTCGCTGTATCGCAATGCTGATACGTTGTGCGAGGAAGCTTATTTATTGACGTGTGCAACAATAGTAGATTGTTAACCAAGGGTTGAAAGCGACCCACTTCACTCGAGATATTTTGGCGCTCGAACGAAGTGAGACACCCGAGTTAAACACTCTACTTTTCATTTCGACTATGAGGAAAATAATTGAGAAATAAAATTAATAGTAAATGATATGCTAAGGATTCAGTAATAAAAACACGCGCTACAGCCACCAGCTGGCGCCGCCGCGGCCCGTCCCCAGCCTGGGGCTTTGAAAATTTTATTTGTATTGACGCTATCTATTAAATTACTCAGTAAAATATACCCTCAGATGCTGTACAATTTGGTAATATTACTACTTTTAACTGCAATGTCATTCACATACGAACACGAAACAAAAAACCTTCTAAAGAGCGCGGTAATGTCTTAATAACTCCCACGCCCACTCATTATAGGCCATTTCATTTTATCGTTCGAGAAAATAGCATAATCTACCCATAATCGACGAAAAAAACTTAAAATGTCCGCAATTCGTCTTTTTTTTTGGTTGTTGATTTTGTTAGGCTGTTTATTATTTATATATCATGTAGCTTTACTTCTTTGTCTTATATTATTTATGGGTATATATTTTGCAAAATGTGATATATAAAGAACTGCACGTTAGTCATACTTACAACTTACAAGATGATAATCTAATGACGTAGTTTTTTGGCGTTATTTTTGCTATATTTTTTCGTAAGTAAAGAACCATCTACTCATACCTCCAAGTCAAAAAAGCGTCTGTAACTCCTTACGAATTGATAAAATCGTGACAAACTTCAGAGAAAGCCTAATAAATAAAGTAATTTAAAGAAAATGCACAATTTGTGCCAGAAGAAAGTGCATTCAAACAAACCTATGAAGAGTCAAATAGCAATTTATTTGGCACCAGACACGTACAAAAGTGGCAATTTGTACAATTTACTATAATGTTTCCATTAGGCTTGTAAATGGTTTGTGTATTATGCTACTAATAGATGTAAGCACGCGAGGCAGCATTTAATCATACAGTGTTTACATACCTTAATAAATACATTTAATAGAGTTTATAAAAGAAAGCAACATGCGGTATTGCGGTCTTATCGGTAAAGAGAGATCTCGTCTAGACAATCTTTGGGAAGCGCAAAAATGGTGTCCATATTTTGTTGGTTGGTGTGGTGGTGTAAGTGTTTATAGAAATACAATCAATACGAGACTCTTTATTGAACACCTCAATTAAAGGTACAGTACAGAACACCACCACTAAATCACAGTAAGTATAGGCAACAGCAGGCGGTCTTATAGGTGAAGTTGTCTTCCAGACAGCCTTAGATAAACTGTGTGATTTATATAATGGGTATTTCAATTCCATTACATAAAAGAAATATAGATGGTGAACTTAATGTTTTAAGCCAGTCCCTACTAGCCATCCGTCCTAAATGGATACAGTTGTAAACAAGTGAAAGTACCTATTTCAGTCAATTATGATTGGTATACGATTGATATGTTTATACATTATGTATAACTATAATTCAGTCTAATCAACGTCAGTTTAATTGACATTGATCTAGGTACTTCAAATGCTACCAAATGAAATAGCGGCCGAGCATCGATTAGCAATTAGACTGAAAAGCATTCATAATTCATTAAATTTTCAGCAAGTAAGTAGCAATCAATGCACGAATTTGGTAAATGAAGCAAGAGAGGTTCAGGTCAGGATAGTAGCAAGTGGGAATGTCGATAACATGATCGCTGGAGGTCTTTGCTGTCATGTCGTGTCGCGCGTGACGCGTGTATTGTTACGTGCACTATGCAAATAAGAAAGTTATCATAATCATATCAGCCAAAAGACGCCCACTGCTGGATATAGGCCTAAGCAAAGAGTGCCACAATGACCGGTCCTGCGCCACCCGCATCCAGCTGACTTCCGCGACCTTTAGGTACGAGGAAGGCGCAGCGTGGGTAACTCGGTAGACCCCCACAAAAAAGTTATATAGGTAGGTTACACGGAATGCACAGCACAGGTCATGGATTAAAATCCCACCCATAGCTAATAATTGTTAAATATTTATCAAAATGAAAAATATAATTAAACGTTGTTAACGGACGCTTCCGTTTGACGAAAAATTGCAATTAGAATGAAATATTATAGATTTTTCGTCTCACGTTGCTTTTTGCCATTTATTGTGACCGGTGAAGTGATCCCACCTACGCCAGGAGGGGCTTACTACCGTGCCGTCATCGCGCCGCGCAAAGTACATGCGGCCGCCGGCTCACACATTGTGTGACTATTCAATGGCTGCGGAGCAGCGTTACGGATCGCACGCGCACGCGCTTGTACGATCATAAAAAATAATTCTTTTCGTGTAGTTTCGTGTTAAATAATAATGTCAAAACCACAGCATTATTGTTTTGCAGCAGGTTGCACCAATAATAATAAGAACGTAGACGTAAGAACGGTCATTGAGTTTGGTATTCACCAACGGTTGACATAAAAGAAAACGAAAATGAAAACGTTGGTTCTAAGAAACCTCTTTTATATTTTAAAGTGATGCCTTTAAAAATTATATAAGCAGCAGGTTGCACCAATAATAATAAGAACGTAGACGTAAGAACGGTCATTGAGTTTGGTATTCACCAACGGTTGACATAAAAGAAAACGAAAATGGAAACGTTGGTTCTAAGAAACCTCTTTTATTTTTTAAAGTGATGCCTTTAAAATATATATAAAACTTTGTATCCCCTGGTTACATGTATGGAGTGCCCCCTCCCCCTAATTTAATATTTTTTCGTCATTTCACATCACTTTTACGTACGAGTAGAACACACCTTCCTGCTAAATGTTTTAATTGTATTTGTAGTGCTTATAGTCTCCGAGTACATCGGCTGTCACATACAGACGAAAAGACGGACGGACGGGTTCCGTTTTCACCATTTTGGCTACGGAACCTTAAAAGTACTATTCGTAATTGTATTGTAAACAACACTACTAATAATAAAGTACATATATTAAAATAGGTTCTCGCTGGTGGGAACCCTAGCGCTGAGGGCGGGGCCTCGAAAGAGCGCGTTGCGTGCGATAGAAAGAGATGGCCACGTTTAGGCACGTTTGGCATACATAAACGGGGAATTTGTTAGCAGAGAAACTTCTGTACTTGTACTATTACTTATTCTGTGCCTACGCTACAAATCTCAAAACAAAGTTGATTATTAAATGCAGTAAATTACTACAAAAATATAGGAATTCGAATTAAACTTATGTTATGAAACTAAAAGTGGGTGTCTGTACCAATCCAAGAAGATTTGTGTCCAAGCATTCATTTCATGTCTGAAGTACTGTCGTGAAGCGTCCCGCAATAAACCAGTCCGCGTGTAACAGTTTTGTCATACATTATAACGTAATGCGATATTTGTGCACTAGAGCATATAGAATATTGTGTACGAGGTCCTGTATCAGTCATCGGCGTCGATGTTGTTGGTCCTGTGTCAAGCATCAGTAAACCTGTGAGTCTTGGCCGTCGGAACCAATCTTAGGCTGTGAGTGTAAATCCTTTTTAAATAAAATACAAATACTCTTTATTGAACACCTCAATAAAAATACAAAACATTTCAGAAACATAACTTAGCGATATAAGCAGAGGTAAACAACAGGCGGCAATACTTAGGTACTATGATTAGTTCTCATTTCAAAGACCTTTTATACGTTTTATAGAGATCAATCTAGCAGTCGCTGCTTACGAGTAAAACCCCGGCTCGTACCATTGGGTTTTGCAAAAAACTTATGTACGAAATATCGTTTCAGTTTTTCGTTCCCTCTGGGTTGGAAAGTTAGATAGTAGTAAATCTAGATCCTAGCTCAAATCTTGGATTTAGGTATCAAAATGGACCCCGGATTCTTTAAGACACCACCGGGAAAACGCTAGAAGAATTATGACGATATATCGGGAATGAACATTATGCTGTCACAATTGTTTCGTGAGATCAGTTAAAAAATGACCTTGGGCAGTTGTATTTCATTGGACCGTGAATACTATTATGTACCCAAGTTTTAAAGAAAAAGTTACTTTATGTCACACCTGGCCATAAAGTGGCCATTATCGCACGCTCCGCGCGCGAAAAAATCCACTTCTTGGCCAGGGGGTGACATAAAATTTTGTACTTACCACGGGCGATAATAAAGAAAGCCTCAGATCGCATATTTATCGCCCTTGCCTTCGGCTCGGGCGTAAAATACCTGCCATCTGAGACATTCTTTGTTTTATCGCCCTTGGTAAGTAATGTACTATTATCCCACTGTTCTCTAAAAAAGACAAATCTCGAATTCATTTGACACCTAAAAACTGAATTTAAGATCATACATTGAATAAAAACATTGAGAATGTTAATTGCTTCGCTGCACCTTACAAGAAATCGACCGACGCGCGACGGCCTTTATACGTGAAAGCCTAAATTTTCCATTGTCCGATATTATAATTTAATGTTTTAAAACTCATTAGTCAACCCAAGACTGTTTGACTAGGTACGTAAATGATAATTTTATTCAATAGAGATGCTTATTTCCTCGTATATCAGTGAAAGTCGTAACACATGTTAATATTTAAATCGTAATATTCATGACTGTCGCAGAACATGAAACTCATTTGCAAAAGTGGACAGCCTGTCCATTCATTCATAACATGTATAATATCCACGCAAATGAAACTAGGTATCCAGTTTTGAGATTGCCTCACACACGAGGACCGTAAAGACAGTAAAGAATGTATCTTAATCATGTAGCAACATTGGTAGCTAATTCTATATACTTCACTTAACTGTTTCAGGTTGCATTAAAGGCCGATGAACAAATGATGCCTACCTATAATTTAGTCAAGCTCAAGCGTGCTTGATTACTATTACTTTTCAAAAATTCTCCTCGTTCAAATTTAACTATGTACCTACTACTTACATAATACAAAAATGAATTCTAGGGATTAGAGTAATGTTATAATACTTATGCCTTTGTTGAGAAGTATCGCGGAGTGTGTAATGTATTCAATATTGCGTAAAAATAGATTTAAACAGCTACCGTCAATAAATTAGATTTCCAAATACTACAATACGGCAAGAAACTGTCCTCGTAGAAATGTTAAGCAAAATTCATTTTCACCATTCCGCATTCCCGTTCGCACGCAACCTATGCATTCCGCTCGATATGATCGCAAAACACGATATCCATTGATCGTTTTGCAAATATACATCTAGTTGAATAGACTATAATGAACCAATGGTATGTGAATTAGAGACGTGCATGAGGAATGTGTGAATTCTCGATACCGGTCTAACAAAACAGTGTGATAGCTTTCGTTCTACATTAAAATAGAAAGATTTAGTGATATAGTGGTACAGAACAATATGATGTTTTCTCAAGATGATTTTCTGAAACTATAGGAAAGTTTTGTATTGTTGCTTTTGTTTCTTTTAATTGGACTTAATAGGCGGAAATTGTTCGATTGTCATCTTTAATAATTTTCTGGGTAAGGAATGTAGCTAATGTTCGGTTTAGCTTCGAAAAAATTACTTTCAAGTGGATTCGATTGATTATTGATTAGTAACTATTTATGTTTTAGTTTACTTTCATTAAGAACCATCATTTACTCCAACGTGAAGTTTAGATTCAGTTCGAATTCATTTAATTTTGCCAAAATAATAAATTTAAGTCTTTTAAATGCGCAGTTACACACATAAAATATTAAATATCTGGTTCACATTTGCTAGTTTGCTACCCAAAATTACTTAACTATCCAGAAGCCCCAACACTATTGTAGGTACTGTCTGCCAAAAAGTAGTCTTCCAATTTTGAACCTTAATGTAATATAAATCATATAGTCTAAAATTGATAGACTAGTTTCTTGGCAACTAGAATAATGACTACGTACACCGTTCTACCGTAAGAGCCCGCGGCCCGCGGCGAACCGGTACGCCTAGTTGTGTCAACACGTGGCGATGCGTATACACAGCTAAGGTAGTATATTTCAACAGATTTGATATGAAACTAAAGTTAGGCTGAAAATACAAAAGCGTTAAAAATCTTTTTTCATACCCCAATATTTATCATTCGATTGCATTCATCCTAGCGTTACCTTTAGTTTTATGTCCTTTTGTGGGTATTGAATACTCATGGTCATGTAATTCTGTTTTTGGAAAATCGTTAGGTAAATCGTGAACATGTATATTGTCTATTCTATTTATACTTTTGGTTTTGATCCCCGGTAAATGATTACCTTAACACATTCATTGTCGACGAGTGCTACGTGCTACACTCGTAGCCGATAACATGGTTTTTTTCTCATTTGTAGCGAAAACTATCTACGAACGGAGAACACGATGTCTTCGGCGCTTGATGTGTTAAAGAATTGTGTGGAATATATCTTCGTTCCTTCGAAAACTTTACTTCCTTTTACTGTAAATACATAATTTATTTCTAAACATAAACGTTGCAAACGCTAAGTCAAAAATTGGTTTAAAGAACATAATGTTGACTCATTCAACTTCAGTTAGGTGAGTAGATACAAATATCGATGTTAATTTAAACTTGAAGGAAAAAGATGACCAACCTAAAACGTAAGTTATGTGTGCGTTTCACGCTTTCATAAATCACAATATGAAATAATGGAAGAAATATCAACAATTATTTTATGAATAGCGACCACGATTCCTTTGCATTCAAACAATTGCTTAATTTGTGAACAATCTTCAGCCCTACTCACTAATTTTCTATTTCTCACTTTCTACAAAAAGTAAACATAACACCCAACTCTCTAGAAGCCCAAAATCTGCTGATTCGTCACTGTTTAATGGTCAGTGATTAGTTAGTTACGGTAAATATACCCGCTTTTAAATAAGTTAGCAGTGTTTTATTTTACGGATGCATTTTTTCACGGAGATCAGAATATTTTTCAAAACATAAAATTTGTGGTGTACCTACCAAATATCTGCTTTTATTGCTTGTTTTCTTTCACATTTTCGAAGAAGAAACATTTCCATCTTGTAATTTATACTAAAAATAAATAAGTACTTTTTAAAGACAAACTGAGTATTGCTTGTGGGTTCAAGTTTAACTTTTTGATCAATCGTCATAAACAAACATAAATACTACATTCCTTCCGTTGAGTTAGGTACTTATCTTAATTTATTCACGTATGTTCTTTCAATTTACCCTACCCCAAATCTTTTCGGTTAGTAGGTATCTCTATTCATTTATAAATTTTCAAGTATGTATAGTTTGGCATGTTTTTGTTGAACGTGCTAAGTAACCATCAACATCGTATGATTTATTGCATCTTAATTGACAGCTACCATGACTTGTTTCGAAGTACTCTCAAATTCTGAACACTCCATTACTTTTTATATCGTGTCAACAGCGCGTGCCGTACTGAATAACACGCCAACGTAACCATACACTCAATGAAGTCTTTATAACCAGTCATTAAAGCTCATAATACCTTAGCTGAATTCCATAATGTTGTTTATCAATTTACTAAACGAGCTCTTCTGCTGTAACGCCGTTAGATAAGGTTGATAATCGCTTGAATCTGATACCTACAAGTTTCTGGTAACACCAACGGTCACTTACCTCCTAAGGCGTTATGGGTGCCTGGTACTAGCATTGTTTGTTTAAGAAAAAAGTGGAGTGTAAGTCTTCTGTATCACGATACAGTTATTTTATTACATCAGTGGGTCTGAGTTTTGCATCAGGAACAAGTATTAACCAATCAAAAGTAAGATGCCAGTTCAATTGGTCAATTAAAATTTTTCAAACTCTTGCAGAATTGAGGCATCTTGCAATTATTTTTGCGTAAGATGGTCCAAGTAAAATTGCTGCCCTTATTTGCCAATTTATTGTGAATCACAGAATTCTCACGATATAGCGATAGCGGAGAATAATCGTAACAACATTGCTTTTTATATCTTCCATTTCAAAATCTGATATCAAATCATACATAATTTACGGGTGGTAAATTGCATGACTACTAGCAGAAGTCAGTCATCTGAATTGTATATCGCTCAACTATAAAGTTGCTGTTGCTATATTTTATTGTCCCTGTAAATAAATAAATAACCCCTCCTTAGCGCAATTACGAGTAGTCAATTTGACTAGTAAAAAAACCTTTAAGTAAAGTAAATAAACATAATTTTGGGTAATTTAATGTATACTTAACATTTCCGTATTGAATCTTAGTAGCTTTATCAAACATAATTTCCAGTTGTAGACTTTCTACAATTACCGACTTCATAATATTAATCCAATTATAGCAACAAATTATAATTCAAATTGTTACGAATTATACAACAAAGAAAGTAGGTAAATAATCCCATCTAATTATGATCTAATTATGGCCGGTAATATTATGTTTGTACATTGCATGACCGTTTCTATTACAGGACTACGATGAGAGCATGTCGATCTTCACATTAAGTTGTTTAATAAATCTGAGCTCTCAAGACAGAGTATTCAGCTTCTGCAGTAATTTGTATGTTATGTAAGCACTTTATTCTACACAAAGACAGGTTAAAACACACATGCACATATATAGGATTATTAAAGTGCAAAGGCTAACTTATACCTATGAGGGATCTCTCCTAGCCAACCTTTGAGGGATAAAATAGGATATATTTTACAAATTCAAACTTGTCGTTTCGTAATTAAAGTCTAACTTTACATGGATGCTAGGAGGTAATAATACATTCAAGAATATTGCTTGAGAGTATTACGGACAAAATAGGTACCAGCCAAAGTAACAAAAAAAAATATTCCGACGAATTAAAAACGTGTAAATATTATCCATGTTTCTTCAATCAATTGCTAACTGGTTTCAATATAACATAATGTATTTCTTGAGTTTTTTTGTCTATTCGATCCCGCATAAGTACATATGCTTGTTATTCATTCGAAATAAGATAATCGTAACACATTAATTTAATAACTCGCGGTATACCAGTTTATTTTGAATGTTACGCCACACATTTAACGGTATCCCTCGGATTTCTTAATCAAGACAACTGGTTTTGTAAGGTAGCTTCGCTTCCACGTCTGGTGAAAAAAATCTTTTGAAACCGAATCGATTTGGATGGCTAATTGGTTTGCTATGGTACATGTTTTGGAGTTTTTGCTGGGTTCAATACAAGTTTGGTCGGAGTAGGACTCGGAAGTGATTATAAATACGTTTAATTTCTACCAGCCGCCGTCCTCTCATCTCCAACCAACTGCAGTAGCCTTACTAATTATAATGTTTTTGTAATCAAAATAGTTTCTCATAATAGTCATACCGTAAAATTTGCGGTTGACCAGCTAGTGATGTCACAAGCTTTTGTTTGTAATTCTTAAGATGGCACCACTTTTGTAAATGGTCAATAATAGGTAAATATTTCGTGTTATCATCTCTAGAGTTTACTAAATTACCGGTTTAGCGCTGTAAAACTTTGTGTCTTAGTGTAAACTTAGTGTTCTTTTTTTATCTCAACTATGACGTTCAAAAACCTTATACATCTCGGTGATATTTTAAATAAATTTAATATATTCATGTTTTTGACAGAGACCATATACATCTCTATTTTACCTACTTTCTAAAGATTTTGTTTTGTAATGACATTCAGTTTGTTAATTAATTACACTGCAGCTTTGTGACTATATTGTTAATGTCTGATTGACATGTAAAAGTGCCCCTGTGGCCTATTTGCAGAATAAATGTTTAATTTCGATTTGATTTTGAAAATATTTGCTAGTTGCGGTTACCGGTAGGTATACTACCTACATGTTGAGCATCATTGATACCCTGTGCTTGGCAATCTATTATATTTTTCATGACAAATTAATGATCTGACAATACAGAATGCTATATTTATGCGCTTTTCCATAGATATCACCGTTACATACATGTAACGCTATTAAAGGCTGGTTTGCTATGTAATAATGCGTTGATGCTTTTATCTAACCTACTGGTATAAATCTACTCCGTTCAGTTTGATTAAAATGACGTAAATGTATGTTTGTTTAGTTGCGCTTAAGTCTTTTTAAAACGGTATAGTGTCGATTTACTCTAACGACGCGCATTCTTGGTGAGGACCTCGTTAAGTGCGCATGGGCATGGGATCTGGCCGCCGCCATTGACTTCTAATGTCAAAAGTATCAAGATCGAGGCAAGTGTTCCGTTTGCGTAATGTTCTGGCTAGGATTGGCCGTAATCGCCATATACCCGTACTGGCCTTATAAAGTGATTTATTTTTTTGGACAACTTGTGTTGTTCTTTCTTATTGGAATATTGTAATTAACACAAATCAACCTAGTCCTAAACTAAGCAAAGTTTGTAGGTACTATGGGTACTAGGCGACGATATACATACTTATATAGATAAATAGATAATTAAATACATAGAAAACATCCAAGACCTAGGAACAAATATTCGTGCTCATCACACAAATAGATGCCCTGACCAGGATTTAAACCACCACCATCTTCGAAGGCAGGGTTACTTTCCTATCAACTAGACTAAAGTTGTATTCGATATAGCAATCCACAAAACGTGTGGATGCCCAAGTTTCATTGAACTATAAAAAAAACATGCGCAAATAAAACGGAAATGAGAAGTGCTTAACACACCGACCAATGACCCACGGTTCCCACAAGAACGGTACACAGGATCGCCGAAATATACCGTTCACTAAGAAAACCAGATCAGTACTGGCGGAAGTGACGTGAGACTTGAATACCTATCTACCTAATAACATACTGCTAAGGTTTGGAATTCCCTTCCGGCAACTGTATTTCCTAGTTTATACTACCTGGATCAAGATGCATGCGTGAGTAGGCATCTACTGTGTGAGCTCGCTTCTCCGTCGGCCTCATCTTTACCCCCTGGCTAGGTGCAGGCCAAGAGCCATTCACAAATAAATACCTATGGTTCCCGGAACTTTTCATTTTTGACCGATCGAAGCGTAGGTCGCCGTCAAAAAGATCGTTCCAGATTGGACAAAAAATGTTCCTCAGGCTCTCTTCCCGTACATGTCGCATTTCACAACACAATCTCTTGAAATTTTGTAAGCCTCCAGGTTTAATCTTTTTATGGAATTTTTGGAAAATTTGCTAAATATTCTCGAGGTGTAGTCACAGAGCCATCACTTTAAACAGTAACTAGTAACTACCTAGAACAAACATCCGTTTTCTCATGCACTAGATAACGCCTTTGAACAGCCGAAGGTTTCAACTGGATTTTCCCCAGGCCAGTTTTCAACCGCGCACTCCTATCGCTTTATTGGTCACAGTCAGGTTTCAATAAAAAGCCTTTGAACACCAACAGGAATAATTTTCTGAGACGATTTACTCTCTTATTCACCAGCATCGTCAACCCAAATGTATTAATTCCACAAATGTATTAATTCAGTCGACTAAGGTCACGCCACGGGCTCGCGAAACAAAGGGCGGCTGACCTCAGTTTACAACTGAACAATGGCCACGGTGGGACTTTCCCACACACCCCATCTAGTACAGTTTCCTTCTCCATGTATAGTTGTACACACAAGTGTTTTCTCTATGAACTTACAGACCAGACACTGTGATATGAGTAATGAGTAATACTGACCTGACCGCTGGCGCTGAGGAGACCTAAATTTTTGTCTTGTTCACTAGTGGTAAGTCGATATGCCGTGCTCAAATAGGTTTCTATTAATTTACAATCATTATGTTCCTCAAAATATTGTTCTTAGACACTAATTCTAAGATGCCTTCAAGATTTTCGACCAAACGCTTAAGTTTCGTCCATCACGTACACAGTCAGTTTTTACAACGGCCACGAAGGCCACTATTTTCACAAAATAAATTGGAACCAGCAGACCTATTGTAAATCTTAGGAAACGTCGACATTGATGGCTGTTATGAAATAATAATCATTCGTTAACAACTCATTAAGAAGTTTAGCATTGATTTATTTATATTTTAATTTTTCCTGCCTGGATTAATTGATTACAACGTATTACAACGTCATCAAATGCTTCGAAATTGTGCAACTATCTCTAACATCTATAATAGATATTAATCTTCAACTTCTATGATTAGCAGAATTCTACAATTGGTATTTGTATTCCGTCCCTAATATAAGTGTACTAATGAAAATAAACTTTATTGCCAAAGTTTACTTGTTGTAAACACGTTATAGGCTGACATACGTAGGTACCTATACTGAAGTAAGGAAATAGATTTCTAGCAAGCAAGTATTGTGTATTTAAGAAAGATGCAACTGTATACATCGTGGAAAATAAAAGTTCCGAAAAATTAAGTAAGTAATATCAGAAAGTGTACATTTTTGAGCTATAATAAAACATTTTTGTTAATTGGAATCAAATAAAAATACTATTATGTCACACCTGGCCATAAAGCCGCAATTACCGCACGCTCCGCGCGCAAATACCTGCGATCTGAGACATTCTTTGTTTTACCGCCCTTGTTAAGTAATGTACTATTGCATCAAAGTGTTCCAAACATTAATTTGATAAGATTGCGAACACGAAAATGTACAAAAATACCTACACTTATAACACTTTTGTTCGCAATAGTCAATACGCAGTTAACGTAAGAAATTGTATCGGGTTCAGAACGCACCGCAATAATTACATTTTACTTTATTAATTCCTATCATTTGTCATTTCTGAACGTTAATTACTTAGTATTTTATCTGTCTGAACTGGAGGTTTAATTACCAACTCACCTATTAAATTTTATTGAATACGTAATTTAGTTTTTCTATCCAACGCAAAAGTCTGGGCAATGCTATTTACGTGAGTAGGTAATATTACTTCTTTAACATTTGCAGCTGTGGCTGGTGATGCTTGCGTAGGAGCCTCTTATCCGTCTTCCTGCTTAGATTCCAAGCTGCTAACAAGGTTTTTTTTAATTAACTAAACTTAAAAATATTCTGCAGCCTTTAGAGTAGTGACATGTAAAAAATTGCCTCAAGGAAGTTGTAATAATTGGCATATTCTCTCTCGTGTAAATAAACCCTCAAAGAGAAATGCGTTATTACACAGAACACCAACAAAGGCTAGCACGATTGTCATCGACGACCATTGTCTGATACCGGGAACCGCTTCCTTCATGTCACATACCTATTGTTCATCGATATATTAACGACAATTATGTCGGTAAGAGATTCCATATTGTTTTGCTGAGGAATCAAGTTTATGCTCGATTCTCTTCGAAGAACTATATACCTTATAAGTTATTGTGCAAGATACGCTTAATATCAATGTGAAGCGCCAAACGCGATACGAATGGCGATCCCAGTACTTCCAGTCGCCCAAGTTGTTCTAAAATTTGCTGTCAATCGCACAGCCAGCGCTGTAAAAATGCTTTCGTACGTCCGGCGGATTTCCGAATGTCCATCCCTCTGTTCTCCTCTAGACTTCGCATTTCTCAACAATGTTTGTAGACTGTATTCTAATACTAAAGGACTAAAAAAAAGTACTTGTTTATTTGTCGCGTCAGTTTTTGGATGTTTTCCCGCGACGTCATTCTTTTTTTGTACGTTATATTTTTAGTCTAGTCTATCCAGCAAGACTTAGTGGTATCATAAGCAATTTTTTATAAATCTTTATTTAGCAACAATTTTCCCAATGAAACCACCTGTCCTATTATGGTTACTAATCAGTTCATTATACATTCAGACCTTTGAAATTTTAAAATTTTGTCGCTTTTGGCGTCCACTATTTAAAAATATAAGCGACAAAATTGTCACTAGCAAAACATACTACAATCAGCCAAAAAAGTTTTCTACCATTATTGAACTCTAAAGAAATAATAAAGTAGAAATTTATATCGTAGTATTTTTTTGGCTTACTGAATGTTTATAATTTTTTCACGCTATTATTTTTGATTCAAATTCTTTATTATTTGTTACAGGTACAACATTTTCTTAATCAACTCATCTACATCATCATGTTCCACGGTATGTTTCTTAAAATCTTGTGCTATTTGAAACTTTCATCACTTACTCTTAAGACCTAAGTCTTCTTGAAAATAAACGCTTTGATAGATTGATATGTATATCACCTATCTGACACGGAACTGACACTATCCTTACAAAATTGATACATCAACGTCCTTGCACCTTACATTTCACACCTCATTACCCTGATAACTAGTTAGAAGTGTAGAACCGACCAATCAAAATGCTTCCACAAATGTCACTTTCGCTCCGCTTACCGTTTAACATGCTAATCTAAACCCTAATCCTATCACGATAAGACGATTACAACGGCATGTATATACGTATCCGCTACCGTGACGGAGAACCAATTATCGATAGAAAGTGAGCATCACTATGCATACTTTTAGGCGACTTCCTGATTTGTCGATGCGGAGGCGGTACGATATGAGAAAACTGTCAAATTTCAGTGTCAACTGTCAGTCAAATCAGTACTACTTTTTACTGCGCCCCTACATTTAAATGAGTGCTTCCTGACTGGCGCGGGATGCGTGGTAGCGGGGTGATACGAAGGCAGTACTGGTTCGCTTCTGCGCATGATATTACTACTGCGCAAATATAAAACTGACAGTATTACGTCAAGCGGGAATCTTTGCGACGTCAGTAAGTTTACGTCAAAGAAGAAAATGTCACATATCGATCCCGCCCCGCCAAGTCAGGAAGTCGCCTTAAGGTGATTATTTTTAAACACTGGCTGATTATTTTCGTGCAAATTTCCGTTATTTTGAGAATAACATTTTCGACGTTGTATGTAACTACTGGTGTCCCAACGATGAGTATGCAGTTCAGAATATAGAAGATGTCCTTTGAGAAAATTCGGAAAAAAGTAAGAGTAGGTATACGTAGATTGATATAAAAAGGAATAGGGCCTGAGTTCTCAACATAGAAAACAAACGGTTATTTGATACTAATAGATATGTCGTCGGTAGATGAGGGGTTTTGGTCGTCAATGAATCACAACATTGGTCAACAATTCTCGTCCTGTTTTCTTATAAATGTTATACATTGGCGTCTGTATTCTGAATATAACTACTATTTATACCTATACATACCCTTTCAATTAACTTAACAGGATGGAATGTTAAACTTATCTCTAAAGCCAGAGATATCTCTCTCTAAAACTCAGTTATTTTTAATAGTCGAGTTACGATTCCCTCAAAATCTCGAAGCAGCTGAACATAAGGAACTAATTATCTGCTATATTATTAAATATAATAACAGCAAACTGGAAGCCATAGGTACTTAATTATTATATAATGGTTATCCATTATAAGTTTAATGGGATAAAATGCGTCTAGGAATATTTTCTAATACTTAAAACTTATTCGGGTTCTTCATCTTCATCATTATTATCATCATCATCATTTGTGTAATCATCGACCAACGGAAATCTTCACGTTTTAATAGGAATGTAAGGAAGTTTGACATTGACAGATGCCAGCCGCCATATTTAACGCCCGTCAAATGCGATCAATTAACATTAGAAGTAATTATCATTAAGCTTTTCGAATAAGTATTAAGAATATACTCGTAAGGCACTTATTATGTATGTGTATTGTACCGCTTGGATTTATTAATAAAGATTATAACTAATCAAATTGGAACATAGAAGCGGGGCAGAAGCTAGTTAATTAAAGCTAAGAAGAAAGAAACTAAGACAGTGAAATTTCGATACAAGATAACAATTACAACATGCTAGCAATTTTAATTAAAATCACATTAGGTAAAAGCTCATCCGCTTTTAATGCACAAACGAAATTAAAAACTCTATAAGACGCACATGTGCTTTAGAAAGTACAATTGAGGATAATCGGTTTTCAAATGATAAGAGGTTACAGTAGGTGTTTTATTAGAGCGGCTACACTTTAACTGTAAGTTACCGTTAAATGATGAGTGAGTGAGTCTTTTATTTAGATCACTCGTGTTACGAAAAATGATTTGAATGCAAAACTATTTTATTGTTAATTAATTTAATTCTTGTTATAATTTTACTTTGACGATCATTATGAGATATTGACATTGAATTCCTTTTATTGTTGTTAAGGTGACTAAAATAATCCCGAATACTTTTTAATATTAAAACTGGCGAAATAATCCTGCAAGCGAGATGCGGGTTATTATGACCTTTGAATTAAGCACTTATAGTAATTTGTGTTGACGTTATAAAATAACATTTGCATTTGCGAAAAATTACAACTGGTAAAATTTATTTATTTGTTTAGCTAAAGCCTAGTTTAATCCTTTTTAAGTATAATATACGTATTACGAAAAGCTACCATAAAGTCGTTAACTAAAATAACTCTTTCTTTCTAGGTATGTTAATAGAAGCTAATAAATGACGAACGTTTTTTTCTTAAGTCTAATGTAGTTAGCAAAATTACTTAACAAATCAATTAAGTCCTTATATAACTTATAATAACTTTATTCGAAGTACGAATACTATCATTGTACTATGTGTCTGTGCGTGTGTTGTGGCAACTTACGTTGTGCTCAAACACGATGACATACATTGTACTGGTACGGTACTTATTCTCATCATAACCAATGTGTTTTTGCAAATATATTGCAGAATAAAGATTATTAAAACCAATCTTGAGATAAACTTTTTTTCTAAATTTATTTATTTTTATTTATATTTAAATTACAGTTCGTTGAGCAATTATTAAGATTAAATGCATAAGACCGCCAACGAAGTCGTCATAAATACTTGCATACTGGTCCTTAAATTTAACTACTTGCTCTAAAACTGCATATAACCGTACTGAAGCTACTTGTATATGTAGAATCGCATGCAAGTCGGTTAGTCCGTTACGTCGTCAAGACTAACCTAAACAAATATAACCTACTTATTTACATACTCGAAGAAAATTCAAACATACCTTAGTCCTCGTTTAAAACCTATTTACTTACTGTATTTATCATTCTCAACCTGATATGGACATATTAATCGTTTAATTATTTAATCGACTTATAATCGATTAAATAATTAATCATCTCAAGATTAGTCGCGATTAATTCAATCGTCATTAAATTAATCTATCGAATTTTTGAATAGCAATATATATATATATATATAAAAATCAAAATCCAAATCAAAATCAAAATAATTTATTTTCACATAGACTCAAAAGAGTGCTTGAGAAACTTAGTAGTTGAGTATATTTAATTAAATCATATTAGAAGAGAAAAAAACACTACAAATTAATTATGAGACGCGTACAACAACCTGTTTAAGGTTTATGCGTGACGCGAATGTATCGCACCGCTCACAGCAATAATAACATAACGTACTTTATCTACACCCATATAGTAAATCATCTTTAATAAGTTCAAAAACCGTAGGCCCAGATTTATAATAAATACCCTGCAGGAAGCGTGCAGAAGGAAGGCTGCGGGTCGGGCTATCTCGTCAACATGGCGCACGCCGGCTCAAAGCGCCCACATCAAACACATTAAAGGGGATTTAATATATGGATGTAGATAAAGTAGTGCATAACTGTACATAATTAGGCATTAAACACTCGTGTGATCTTATTATGAAACTCGCCTTCGGCTCGTATCATAAAATCACACTCGTGTTTTAAGGTATGTAGATATTGCAGTTATTTAATTCGACTGAATTTCATGAATAAATCTCGATACAAATAAGTTGTAGGACGCTTGGTTATATTCTGTGGCATTTAATTAATAAATAATCCATTAAATTCTTAGCGTATGACTTCGACATTTCACAGTCGAGTGTGACGACAGTTAGTTAACAGTACTGACTACATCTCGTATGTTGGCGGGTAGTGCACACTAGTTTATCTTTATCGTCTTGCTTCATTGAAGATCTGTGGCGCGTTGTGTGACACAGAACCATAGGTGTAAAACGAGACATAGAAGTATTATACGATTACAACATATGGGGTAATTTTTATCAAAATTAAACAGCATAGAGCTCCCTAGTCGTAGACTCTTTAGCTACCTGATAAATAGGTCCGTAAGATCCGTACGTCTAGTGAGGCCTTAAATAATATCGATATGAACAGCACTGGCCGTATACTGGGCAACATTTGTGCATTTTGACTTGTCAAACAACTCCGCCGAATGGTGGATCAGGGGCCCGATTTTTGAGTGTCGAACGCTCGACTTTTCACTCGAGATCTGTCAAAAAACTATGAAGTTTTGACAGATGTCGAATGAAAATTCGAGCGGTCGACACTCAAAAATCGGTCCCCAGACCTTAAATAGAATCTAGTACCTAAACACTATTACTTAACCTTTGTTTAGGTAGTAAGTAGGTTCCATATACTATTTCTGCATCATCGATATACCGTGAATGATTATGCTTATATGATTTCCGCTACCCTAAGGTTGTCTGGAAGAGATCGCTTTTTAGCGATAAGACCACCTGTTGTTTGCCTCTACTCATTGCTATTTATGTACTGTGCTGTGTTATTTCGTTGCGGTTGTGCAAAAAAGAGTACTTGTATTGTAATAAATAAATAAATATCAGGTGATAATCAAACACTCAAACTAGATCCGTAATAAGTACGAAGGCGAACTTATCTGTTAGTGCATCTAATAACACTGAAACAATAAAATCTTCAAAATGGACTTAACCGATTTCCAATCCAAACGATATGATCAACATTACTATCCAACCTTCGATCTAAACCTAGTTAACACACAACACACGTAATCGAGCAAACCAATTATAATGTTCTTGTACCTTGCTGACACCTGTCATGTTCATGTCAACTCAGAGCTGTTATTCTCGCTACACCTTAGACGGACCAGTGTTAGTGAGACCTCTGATTACGCGTTGTTATTACGAACACCAGCGTCATGATATGCTGGGAATGATCGGTGAGGTAATGTGGATGAAGTTGGGAATTGAATACCTACCAATACTCTCTATGGTTTTTGTTGTCAGTTCTCGCGGTAAGTATGGAATGGAACGGCTGTTAAACATAGTTCAGTATTGAGAGAATACGGGTCGTTGACATATATTGTGGTAATAACTACACTACTATTAAACTAGTTTATCACTCACATCACAAGTTGTGACTTGTACCTATCATCATCCTCCTAGCGTTATCCCAGTACAGTTGCATCCTGAAGGATGCCTGGGGTCCGCTACCTAATCCCAAGATTTGGCGTAGGCACTAGTTTTTACGAAAGCGACTGCCATCTGACCTTCCAACCCCGAGGGGAAACTAGACCTTATTGGGATTAGGCTTTGTCAAGTGAGTGGGCAACTTGACTGTTAGAAGTTCTCAAGCCGCCCGAAGGCCTCCAACTTGGCTTAACGACTGCTGCCGTAGACAGCAACCGGGATCAACGGCTTAGCGTGCCTTCCAAAGCACGGGAGCGCTCAGTTAGTAACCACTCAAAGCGGTCACCCATCCAAGTCCTGACCGCTGCCCACGTTGCTTAACCTTAGATACCGCAAGGGGTACACAGGCTACGCTGGGCCACGAGCGCTCTGTGACTTGTACCTATATGACTTAACAATACATAGAAATGATTGTTCCCCCGAAAATTTAGATGAGATCTAATCGATACTGGATTTTAAAACTAGTTGCGAAATGGGAATTTATTTTCCAACGGTTATTAAAGATCTTTTTCCATTACGTAACTGACTTATAAATGGCATGTTACCGTGACTGCAACTTGAGGATATTTCAATATATTCCTGAGTTTTTCAAACGCACTATTATAAAATAATATCCCCAACTACCAGCGCAGAGGCATCGACTTATAAATGGCGATGCTGCGGCGTCCAATGATAAGTATAATTCATGCGTTCAATGGAGGCAGAACAGAAGCCGGATGGGGTTAGGGGCGCGTGCGCACTGCGTGAGTGCTCACGGCACGATGGTATGAGTTTTTGTCAGAGTGTAAGACTCAATTCTAACCAAAGCGGCAAGTGGGACAAGTCTGCCAGCGTGTAGCGTTATAGCCGCTGTGATCAGTACAGCACCACACCAAAGCTGAATAGAAATAAATAATTTAATAAACTGAGGCTTTAGTTTAAAAGAAAAAAAATACAATTAAAAGAACCTAAACACTAACAGCATCTCCAGCGTAGATAGTTAAAGTCGCAGACAAGTAATATTTATCTTATTTAACTTCATTGCAAGTAAAACAAAGTAATACTCACACATTGAGGCCACAATCCACTAGTAAGTTGGTTGTTTCAGTAGATCTACAATTCCCCTTCAATTTGTATACGCATTTTTAAATTTGAAGTATTGAAGTAGCCTAAATGTTGTTTTGATTCTGCATGTCACTGCTTCATTTGTGTGAGGTGTGCAATAAAGATTATTTGTATTGTACTTCAAGCAGTCATTTAAAATGTGGCCGTGCTATGGAGACAGTGCGCACTGTGAATGGGCTCACTTCATAATTTATATCAGATTTAGTGCGCCTAGGGCTGTTGATACTGGTAAATGATAGCCCTTCAGGACGTGGGGCTGGGTGAAGTGTTGCCTTTAAATATTTGCACGTGGCCTGTAATTATTTGCAACTATGCAGGGTAAACTCTTGGCATATTCCTTCTCCTTCAGATTCCTGTATGATAAAAATACAGGATCTAAATATCTACCTAGTTGGAAAAAATAACACCTACGATATAGTTCCCTAGTTAAAATGTTTGAAGGGCTAAGAATCCATATTAAATTATTGTTTTAAAGGCGAAAGTGTGTATGTCCGTTGCCTATTTACGCTTAAACCGCAGAACCGATTTTAGTAAATAAAATTTGGTACGGAGATAGATTGAGTCCCGGTAAGGACATAGGATACTTTTTATCTCGAAAATCATCCCTTGGGGGGGGGTAAAAGTTTGTATAGAAGAGTGATATCTAGGTAAGCGCCCTAAACAAAATAAATTAAATTGTAACGCGATACCTAAACGAGTTCTACGAGAACAAAGTAGCGGGGAAAAAATAGTAATTAATATAAGAGAAATGGAGGTAGAGTTAGTACGATATTTTTCTTGACGAAAATTTCTCAGAATGTGCTTTAAGTACTAATAACATAATTTGAAACCCTGCATGGGTCGAGGCTTCATGATAGTTTATTTATTATTTTAACGTAAGCAGTAGTTTGAAAAGAATCGCAATCATAACTGTATTTTTACTTCACATTCCTTCGGTTGGAGGTAGGTATATTCCATTATTGTTCCATTCTCGAACTGTAATAATCATAAAAATGTACTTTAAGAATGTATTTTTGGTCTCAAAGTTTAAAAACCTCTCTCCCATAAAATTGCTTGTTTATCTCAAATAATGAGCAATCAATTTGAGTGAAAGTTTAAATTTCCTTACTTGGCGGTAAATTCAAGGTAAAAGGATAAATTGGATTACTGTAAATGCGTTTGTATGTGTTAACATTGACATTTTGTATTGACAGCAATATTAATAATTTCAGTTCTTACTTAAAAAGAAAGTTTTATAAGTACACGATATAAATGAAAGGCAAATACTTAAATTGAGCGGCCAATTCAGGAACTCTGCTATCATTCATAGTAAAAATTCTGGAAAACTTAGTATTTACATGTACAATAAAAAAGTAGGTAATATATCGATGTTATATCAATCTTACTGAGCTTATATTTGGATCAGCCCAGCTGGAGAAGTTGTTCCACTTTGCAGAAGATCGCAGCCATAATAATAACACTACCTGCACTCTGTTAATTTTTAGGGTTCCGTAGTAATTATGGTACCTACGAGTATATTTACATGGACCGTTATTTTGAACACTGACAGTTAAATTCACACACAGATGGATGGCATTGATATGCCGGAATAGACTCGTCTAAATTGCTATGTTCAGTTTCCAATTCATGAAGGAACTTTCCATATGAAACCGTTATAGGCGCTTACGGCCATTGTCTTTAAACGTGTGTGTAGGTACTGCTGAGACTTCGCAGAAGCGGTTACGGCGGACAGGCGCTTGGAGCAAGAAAAATTAATATTTAGATCCTTTATGAATCACGCTAGGTTATCCAAGAGTTATGACGTAGGACGAGAATATTGATAATCTTAGCTGATTCATGTCCTATAAAAAATCTTCGGACATCTAGAATTCGTTTGGTGTGCTTATAATACATACATTACAAACTACACAGATGTGGCATAACTAGGATGATAACTCTGTCTCTCTATTATAGTTTTGAACATTAACCACCCGAAGGATTATTGTAATTTTTTATCCAAGATATTGCCATGCCAATAAGGGTACAATACATATGTACAAACTTAAAATGAAAAAAAGTTTGCTTTGGCAAAGTACATTTCTGAAGTTCGACTAATCGTTAACTAGTAATGTCTACGTAGCTGTGATAGTTTTCCTTTTAAATTCATCGTATATACTACTACCATGATTTTTTTTCACATGCCTAGTAGCCACCGTTTAGCTGGCAGGGGGGGGACACTTGACCATAGCTAAAATTATCACTTCAAAGCTTAATATCACGCTAACCAATTCTTTAATCAAAAAATGCTTTTAGAAACCTAATAATATTTTTAAAAGAGCTATCTAACGATACCCCACACGATAGGGTTAGGCAGAAAAAAAAATTGCACCACCACTTTACATATAGGGGAGGTACCCTAAAAAAATTTTTTTTTTAAAGATTTTATTCTACCGTTTTGTCGGCGTCATTGATATGTATACTCATGCTAAATTACAGCTTTCTAGTACTAACGGTTACTGAGAAAAACGGGGGTCGGACGGACGGACGGACGGACGGACGCACGGACGGACATGGCGAAACTATAAGGGTTCCTAGTTTACTACGGAACCCTAAAAAGGAAACAAGAAAGCTAAACAATTAACTAATCACAAAAGACGTCAAATAAGTTAGATACTGTACAAAATATTAATAAATTAATGAATATTGTTTTATATTTCATACTAGTTTCCTATAGCTTCAGTCCATGGCCACCTAACAGGCTTCCGCTCACGTTAAACAGAGTGACAGACGAAGGTACCTACACGAGGATCGTAGATAGTGATCTGTTGCTGTCGGTTGACGGTTCAATCTGTACCGATAACATCTGCATAGGGCCTGCATTATGTGTGAGTCTGTATTTCAATCCGAGTATCAGTGTCTCTCATTCTTACACATTTGATAGGCTAGGCTTTGATAGTTGTTATTGTCATTTATCCTGGTGAATAAAATACGTTAATCTTGTTCTGACTCACTTGGTGTGAGTCCACGGTTGTTTGATAGGTAGCGTACGGTCCACCTTATGGTCAGTGCCGCAACGCCATAGCAATCACGTGCTCGTTGCCGACCCTTTATAAAATCTGCTTTAAGCACATGCAAAATTTTATGACATAAAATTGTCTCCTATAATACGGCCTAAAACACTACTTGTCACTTAGATGTGTTGTTGCATTCATATAACAGTTATTTTATTTTATGGGAAGGTATAAGGTAGGTAAACTCACAAGGATTGTGGATTCCAGAAATGATGGTGCTTAACGGGTACATATGTAGGTATATTAAATCAACATCCACGAAGATTATTTATCTGCATCCATTTCGTAATCGAATTCCATTTTAGTAAACTGTAGTTACGAAATGGAAAAAAAAATCGCGACTGAAAGTAATCTGTAGTAACGAACAACTGGAGCTTTATTTTGTGGGATACATAAAATCTGTTCACTAGTCAGTAATATACTACTACTTTGCTACATTTTTTTAACATGAAAGAGAAAACTAAAATAATATTAGTCATTATTTATTTTTATATGTTGAAACTTGAAAGCATGTATGTAACAGCACTCTCATCCATTTTTTTACAAATTTCAAATGTCGTCATACCATCAAGTCATCATTACTTCAACACAGAAAGTGAAAATTAAAAAAGTAATTTATTAGGAACCTATACGGCGAGTACTTAGCCTCTATAACTTTCACAAGGTCGCGCGTGGATGTCATGCTTTCATACAGTATGACTTGAGTTAATACGACAAACTTATTTAGGTATCTGGCAAAAGTATGAATTGACGATGTCATGCTATTTTGTCTCAATACGCTTATGACAGTGCCGCAGTCGGTGGCAAATGTAAGATTGTTTAGAGCTCTCGCCGTTGAATGACAAGATATTTGAAATCAAATGCCAGCGTTCGGTGAGAATATGGAAACTTTTCCACACCATAACTCGGCTATATCATATGATTCATATTATCTGAAAGTGTAGGTACAGAAGTATGATTACATAACTTTTTTGAACGTACAAAAGGTTGATGTAAATATCATTTTTGATTTTTGCGCGCCAAAAATGACAGTTAAATCCACATAATGTCTATCTAATCTACTTAGTCAAAACCTCGAAGGACTATCGATCTACATGAGTACCAACACGGCTTTTAAAATTTGTTTACTGGCGCCTTTTTACCTAACTACTTATTAGCCATTGACTGATGACTTAACTATTCACCTTTTGGTTTATGAATTCGCTTAGCATAATTAATTGCGCTTCTAGATGTGTATACCATACCAAGATTTAAATTAGTGTGGATATAATATGGTAGTGTTTTAAATACTGTAGGTAACATATTAAAAAAAATACACCTACAGTTACTAGAGTATGGCTCAGACAGTCCACCCATACAAGGTGCGATCCAATAATAATTTGTATTCCTGCTTTTCTACTCTTCGGCGAAGTTTTTGTCAGTTCCTTCGTATCGGTTCTCTGCAATGGAAGGCGACAGGTACTGTGTTACGGGATATTAACACTTAGCTGGTCGGCACACAATGTAGCTGGCCGACCGGTTTGGACAAGGGTTCCCAAACCCAATAGGAGACGAATATATTGCGCGCCATCCACGACGACGCGCCCCTCCACAGCGAATCTCATACCAATCTATGCGCAGTTGTACAGCTTGGGCTGTGGAGAGGCGCGCCTTCGTGGATGGCGCGCACTATATTAGGTATGGTGTAGTAGCTGGTGGCGTGATTTTCATGGAACCTAGCGGGGTAGCATTCATAAATTACTTGATTAGTACGCCTTATTGATGGGATCTGATACTATATTATACTTGAATATACTAGCTGATGCAAATTTATGAGCGACAAAAATTAGAAATCCTTTTTTCAAAATCCTGTACCTTCTATTCATACATTGCTTGCAGCTACTAAAATAAAATAAGTATACACATAATTTACTTACTACATTAAATTGTCACGTGGCGATAGAGATTACACAAAATATTAAGATTATAGTTTTATAATTACATATTTTTTATATGGAATTTTGTGTGATGGATAATCCCGAAAAAAACTTTTGATTAAATCGGCGCTTTTTGGCGCTTTTTTGTCTTTAAGGCACGAGTGAATAGGCAGTCTTTGGGTGAGCTTGCTTCATCGTCGGCCTCATATTCGCCCCTTGGCTAGATTCTGTCCAAGAGCATACCATTTTTATGACATAAAAAGAATAGTTACCTATATGTTTATCTTGAACGAAATATTTAGAGTAATTAGATTAGATTAGATTAGATTATTTATTTCATGATAAAAAATTACATTATAAATTGTCATACATGTCAAAGTTATAAGAATAGTTATCATGATCGTCAAAACAGCATAAATAAAAATAAAACAATGTCTACAATTAATAATCATAAAGAAAACAATAATCAAATTCAAATATATCTCCCGCTAGGGATCGTCATTCACTTAATAATGTATATAATGTCAATTTCAAAAATAACATAAAAACAAGTGAATGGGTACCTACACATTACACAATTTTAATAACAATAATTTACATGTCAAGTTCAAGGTACTCTTTAACTGAATATAATGGATTTTATCGATCGTAATCGTAAGAATATGGATTTGTCACATAAAATATGTCTCAAATTTCTTGACTGCAATAAATATTTCGAAAGAGTTGCGAAAAGCATGTGAGTGGTTACAGATTATCCTGTTTTTTGCTCCTAGCTACAAGTAATGGACCACTGTGCGAACTTTGAGAACCAGCCGTCCCTATAGGCTCGTATGATAATGCGTCTAATCGGGCGGTTAGCTTGTGGGAAAAAAGGGTTCGCAATTTACGATCGCCTAACTTATTAACTGCGCTGCGTGCGCACAGGGTTCGCACCTACCACATGGGTGTTCCATATATATCATTAATTGTAAAGTGGGCAGCCTGCCTCATTGACCGAGTAAAACGAGGTCTCTGTTTTAGCTTCGACAAAAATGCTTTCGTATGTCCGGCCGGATTTTTGTATGTCCTCCTCTACAGGTCGCATTTATCAACCGATTTTCGTGAAATTTTGTGAGCAGGTTCGGTAACTATATAGAATTTTTTTGTTGAGTCACTTTTTGGAAATTCAAAAAACAAACATTGTATCAATGATTTCGTGTTTTTCTGCGGCCGTTTTTTCCTCTACAGGTCGCATTTCTCAACCGATTCTCGTGAAATTTTGTGAGCAGGTTCCATGGCTACATATAATTTATTTGTAGAGTAAATTTTTGTAAATTTTTAAAAAAAATTTTTTACGTCGTTGGCTGATCTCCTCTACAGGTCGCATTTATCAACCGATTTTAGTGAAATTTTGCGAGCAGGTTTGGTAACTATATAGAATTTTTTTGTCGAGTCACTTTTTTGAAATTCGAAAAAACAAACTTTGTATCAATGATTTCGTATTTTTCTGCGACCGTTTTTTCCTCTACACGTCGCATTTCTCAACCGATTCTCGTGAAGTTTTGTGAGCAGGTTTTATGATTACATAGAATTTTTTAGGCAAGTAAATTTTTGTAAATTTAATTTTTTTTTATTTTATTCATTGGTTTGTTCTCCTCTACAGGTCGCATTTATCAACCGATTTTCGTGAAATTTTGTGAGCAGGTGCGGTAATTCTATAGATTTTTTTTATCGAGTCACTTTTTCAAAATTTAAAAAAACAATTTTTTTATCAATTATTTTGTGTTTCTGCGGCCGAATTTCGATTTGTTCACCTCTAAGGGTCGCATTTCACAACAGATTCTCGTGAAGTATTGTGAGCACGTTCTTTGATTACATCGAATATTTTTGTCGAGTAATCTAAAAAAAAATCTATGGTTTGTCCTCCTCTACAGCAGCGGTCGGCAACAGGCGGCCCGCGAGCCCCTTCCGTGCGGCCCGCGAGCCTCCCTGGCTTTATTGTTTGTAAAGGTAAAATTTGAAATTCTTAACATCGAGAAAGCGTCTGTATCGCCAACCACGAATATTTTCACAGTTGGTCAGGACGAGATATGTGTTTGTAGTATATTTTACAGTTAAATCTATCTTAATTTTTTTTCAAAAATTTCGCGCTCGCCGCGTTTGCGTTAGACAGTATGAAGTATTTTCCACACCTGCATCTTAATGTTCAAAAAATTTCGCGCTCGCTGCGCTCGCGTTTGCGTCTACATGACTTGATGCGTATGAAGTATTTTCCAGACCTGCATAATAATGTTCGCAAAATTTAGCGCTCGCTACGCTCGCGTTTTCAACGAGATTTGTTATGACTTGATGCGTATGAAGTATTTGCCGCATTTGAATCAGTGTTCGAAAAATTTCGCGCTCGCGTTTACATCTACATAACTTGATGCGTATGAAGTAGTTTCCGCACCTGCATCATAATGTTCGAAAAATTTCGCGCTCGCTACGCTCGCATTTTCATCTAGATGTGTTATGACTTGATGCGTATGAAGTATTTGCCGCATTAGCATCAGTGTTCGAAAAATTTCGCGCTCGCGTTTTCATCTAGGTGTGTTATGACTTTATGACCCGTCCCCCCCTTAAAGTTTCTATATCTGCTATTCTATATCGCGAAATTACGATGCGGTTGAAATGCGAATTATCTGGGTTTGGTAAGGAAACTAGCTGGTTTATCTGTGAAAAGTCGGTTTTTTCGTCTTTCTCGTTTTTCACGTAAAAAGGGGTGCGAATTTTTACTACGTTACTGTCGCGTGCGGCGTACCAATTTGTTTCGAGTTGATATCAACAGACAGTGATCATTATTATCATCTGCGGCCCGCGAAGATTTTTTTAGCTACTATGTGGCCTGTGGGTGCTAAAAGGTTGCCGACCCCTGCTCTACAGGTTCGATGTCTAACATAGTTTTGGAAATAAAAAAAACACTCACGAGGTCTACAGCTCACAGAGCCACTAGTGGTAAAGAGACACTAGCTTATGGACACTTGCGAGTCCAGAATAATATAAAACGCTCTGTTGACTCTATTGATTTGAGGATTCGTTGTTTGACGACAGCTAGAGGTAAAAACAGGTCACAGCTCTCACTACCTATCAACATAGCGCATCGGGAGTTGTAAATATGGTGTTTGGATAAAATAGGATCATATATATATAGCTAGGCTTCTACCTGCTGGGAATTTACCTATATTATAATACAAAATATGATTTTATCGCCGCAGCATTGCGAGGTTTTTGGTTCAGTTAAGGCATGAGCTAGGCGGTGAAAATTTTAAATATTTGGAGTTTTACTGCCGATACGATTTGAGCTTGAAGAATCCTACCTTTATTAACACAGTATACTGTTATGTAGGTAGCTTAATGGTCGGTCTGTATAAAGTGAAGTTGTCTAAGACTAGATAGACTATCCTTATAAAGCTACTCGAGTAAAATGTCAGGCTGCGTTCACTCACACACATGCGTAAACGCGCACGGCGGCGCCGCACGCGACGTAGCGCGCGTCTGTCAGAATGTATGGGCATCCAATACGTTTGACAAGTGCGCGTGGCAAGTGCGAAAACATGTCGCCTGTGCGAAAACGTGGCCTTACATTTTTGTTGTAGAAAAAACCGCTCTGAGTGTAATTATTCCCTGTCATTTGTTTATCTGTATCGTCTTAATAAATTACATTATTATATATGTGTATTTCCTTTGGCCGCGTACGTAGCCACAGGTTCGTAACTAGTTGCGATCCAAACACGTTATTCCTTATATGAAACTCGTTGACCCGACCGCGAATTGTTAGGTAAGATTTATCACGCACGTTAAACTGAACAATTTATTTTTCATTACAAATAAATATTAAATATCTTCTCCGGAAGTAGACCTGGAAGGCTCTTTTACGTGCCAAGAGTTTACAATACAATTTATTACAGTGATATTATGTATGTTTTGTTAATATATGAAGTGTGTGGAAGTTATTCAGAATACCATTTTATGAGATACAATGACAGGCATCAGAAAAGCATTAATACCTACTTAGTTTTTTATGAAAATCCCGATCACGAAAATACGGACAATTTTTCGTCCTTGGCATATAAAGTGTCCAAATCAGGTCGGGCCTAGATGAGTTTCTTGCTGGACTCTTCTCGGCAAGTACTTAGCGAGGTTTAGTGAACCAGCGCCAAAACTCCCAGTAGCTGATTCCACTTACACCTCAGATTCGGTGTGGAAGATGTAACTGTCCGTGGTTAGCCTAGACGTCAAAACGAAAGTAAATAAATAAAATAATTCTCAAAAATGTCAAACTAAGAGTCTTATGAGCACCGTAAAGATATAGTGGCCTCGGTAAGAGGACTTATACGGCATTTCGTGAACAAAAGATTTCCTGTATCAGGGTAGGTCCTTTAGGACCCAGAGATGGATTTTCGAAGTAGAGCCCTCGAAATTTTTTATGTCAAATTTTTGAGGGGGGGGTGAGTCCAGGTTAATCTGGATATCTGCGCCAGTTAAGCTACTGGGTCAAGTTGGGTGTCAATTTCGAGTAAATCAAGGATGCTAAATTCATTTCTGGAATTATTTTTGTACCATTCCATACAAAATTTTCGAAAAATAACAAAAAATAGGTAATTTTTCATTCATACTGAAAAACAGAAAAATGGCCATAACTTTAAAAAACACCTACACATTTTGAAAAAAAAATAGGTCTTCAGAAAACCCTGTTAATATCATATTTAAAAATATATATTTCAAAAATATACCTACTGGGGAAGTATTAAAAAAATTAAAAATTAAAAGATAGAACAAAAAATCAAATTAATTAAAAAACATAGTTTGTGATCTTGGAATCGTAGTGGTGGGTTTATTAACTCAATAAAAACATATTTCATGCCAATTCACGTCTTAAAATATTAAAAAAACAATGAAATATATCAATTTCACCCTAAAATTTCACGTAAAAAATTATCAAATTTTAGAGAGCCGCCCTGCTTCGTACGAGTTAACGATTTACAAAAAGTCTTAGCTTATGTTATTAAGGACTAATGTAGGTTTCTATTAAAGAAAGAATTTTTAAAATCGTTTGATTACTTCTAAAGATAGGCCCCTACAAACGATAGTACAAATTCGAACTCCATGAATTATATGGATAACGGCTAAATTTAAAAAAAATGCCAACTAACATTAACGGATCCTGTCCAAAATAATATTGGATCACCCTAAAAGTACAGCCTTATTAATAATAATAAAAAAAATGATATTGGTCCACCTTGTAAGTAATAATTAGCATTCATATACCGCGGAGATACCTTTGTAAATTGAAGAGTGTCCATTTTCTCATGGATCCCATTATCAGATCTTGACCAAATTTAAAAGAAAACATCATTGAGGCAGCCCCTTCCAAACCAAAAAAAAAACGCGAAATCGGTCTTAAACTAGTAAAGATATTTGTGACATATTTAAAAAATATTTACAGTCGAACACAGGACCTCATCTTTTTTGAAGTTAGTTATGATTTTTTAAACCCAGGACCAGTATAAACTGATAAAGATGTTGTACTCTCCTTCTTCGGCCTCCTCGACGCCATCTTTGCTGAAACCCTGGTCCACACTGGACACACATTTAATACCATCAGTAATCGCATTTGCGACTACCCACAGGTCTTGAAGCAGCGTGCATGGCATTCATTCTCGCTTTCAAGGACAGTGGCCTCTGCAGCTGTTCTTGCAGCTAAGTTCTCGTGCCGCATTTCAGATTCTGTGTTGGGTTGTCCATACGGGCTGCCACTGTTCCTCCTTTTATCCACTCGTCTGTTAGGGAGGGTATATATTGTGTCATTTAAAGTTTGTCCCCACAAGTGACCTGCTTGATAGGCTGCCCTAAGCGCATGCATACTGAAACTAAAATCCATAAAGTATTACAGTGTAATTTTTATCACAGTCATCGTTTTAAAACCTGAAAATAACTTAGAGGAACTATCATTGTTATTAGTCAGACACGTCGGTATAGTCAGGTAAGATTCTCTATTAGTTATTTTTACTCTTAAAAGTGGAAAACATTTCAATTCGGTGACTGTACCCAGTAGGTAGTAACGTATTTCGGTACTTACCGACCTGCCCGCGCAGCCGTCTTGCGACCCATGATATTTTTTTCTGTCATAATTTTGTAGGCAGAGCTATATTGATATTTATATATTTAGAATCTGCATAAAACGAGCTTTCTTATAGTATTTATTTCATTATTTAAATCAACATTTTACATCCAATATCAGAACGCTGAATCAAAAAGTAAAAATTAAAAATGTATAAATTTGCGATTTTAGTCAGAAAATTGTTCCAAAATAGTAAAATGTACGATCAGAAATGATGTCGGTGTATTCCTTTTATACGAAAACGATACCAAACTTGCCTTCGTAGATATAAGAAAGGAGTCAGCTTAGTTTGAAATGTACAGGTCGGCTGCTATGTTTGGACCCCCCCCCATTTCTTACCACGTGAAAAATCCGGGGGGCTCTACTTCGTAAATGCATCTTTAGACTATAGATATCAATCCTGCCAAAGGAAATCTTTTGTTCATTAAACGCCGTATTTTCCCTTTTCTTGTTCCGTACAGATGCCACTAATAGGTATAAATAACTAAAATGAAACAAAAACTAGGTATACACAATGTGAACTAAAATAACTGCTAGGTACATATACTATTTCTGGAAAACAGTATCAGATGTTACCATGACTTATGCAAAATATTGAATACATTGCAGCGTTTTGACCGTTATGATTGCCCCATGAAGATAGCACGAACGATTTCTGTGAGAAATTCAAATAGCTGTGACTGGGAATGGTATTGCTTTTGTGTACCTATTGTTAACCCAGTTCTGGATCGAGACTGTATTTTGACTGTATGAAATATCCATGCTAGAATACTTACCTAGGTATAGCTACTCGTATTTATAAAATTTGTTAACTTACACATCGGCCATGGCGGCATTTACCAAGCGCTTCGCTTGCGGAAAATCCCTCTTCTTGTACAGGGGAAAACGTGAAGTTTTGTACTCACCAAGGATGGCAATAATGAAAGCCATAGATTGCATATTTATCGATCAGCAGATACGTGCGATCTGAGACATTTTTTTGTTTGTTTTGGTAACCATTTTAGGCGGTTGTCACGCTGATGCGCAAACCGTCAAGAAACGAGTGTGACAACCACCATACCGTAGCCTATGGACGCATGTGACTCCAGAAGAATCACAAGCACGTTGCCAATGCTATTTTCATTTGAGCATTCGTTTTATTGACATTTAAATACCTACACAAAACAATCAAATGTAATGCGGACATTGGTTCTGTAATAAAATGATTCAAAATCAGAAGCGTATTTGTTTTTATACCGTACCTCAAAAGGAAAAACAGAACCTTTACAGAATTACTCGTGTTTCTGTCTGTCTGTCCGTCCATCCGTCGGTTACAGCCAATTTTTCCCGAAACTACTGAACCGGTTGAGTTGAGATGTACTTTGGTATTTATTATGTATCACGACATATATTACATTTTGCATATGTCGCAGCCGGATTGTATAATCCGCCGTTTTACATTACGGCTAGCCGTTTTACAAAACAGAGCCGTTTTGTAATACGGCGGGTTAACGTTTAGCCGGATCGTCATTGCAATACGTTCTACAATATGGCGGCTCACGTTTAGAGATTGTATTTGCCGGATTTCATAATCCGCCGTTTTACATTACGGCTAGCCGTTTTACAAAATGGCCGGATTGTCATTGCTAAACAGCGCTGCGAGTGTTAGAAATGGGAACTAAAAGCTGTCAAAGAGGTGACAGCTAAAACGACGCTATTTTGCGAAAAGGCTAGCCGTAATGTATTACGGCGAATTATACTTATAATCTGACTGAACCGCTTTTTTGCATTACGGCTAGGCGAATTGGCAAATCGCCGAACACATTACGGCGGACTTTCATTCAGCCGTATTCAATCCGCCTAATCGTTGACCCGCCGTAATACAAAACAGCTCTGTTTTGTAAAACGCTTAGGCATAATGTAATACGGCGGATTATACGATTTGCCTGCGACACATACACTAATACACAGAAATTCACGCATTGCTTTGTGTACTAGGAGATGGGCATCTATTCTGAAAATGTTTTTTCTCTAACAGACATATAAATATGATGTGTTTATCGTCTTCGTAATCCAATTGGTTCCTTAGGTGTTTTTCTTTTAATCCTTGTTTTGCAAGCATTTGTTCACTTCGCAGATACCAATTAAAAGATAGCAGAAAAGGATTATTTTTCTCAATCTTTTAATTGTTATCTAGCGAAAGTGAAGCAGTTACAATAAAACTAAAATCAACTAGGTACTACGTTACGTAGACGCTTATAAAAAAAGTTGTAATTATCTGTGAGGATAGTTTGAAACCGAGACTCTTTGCAACTATGTGTTATCGGAGGTCAAGCTTATGATGGTTTGAGTTTTGTATAGTACCTAAAACTAGTTTTAAAATGAACGCTTGTATGTTTGTATTGCACCTATGTAAGCACTTGCTGAATATGTCAGCACAAAAGCAGGTTATAATTATAAACATACATATGTTTATAAAAGATGTTTATAATAGACTTTGAATCTTCACGCTTGGCGTAATTTGATACAACTCGGACAGTTCAAATAAATAATAAAATAAATAAATAAATAATAATAAATATTTGTGGTTGTGGACAATCTTACACAAATCAACCTAGTCCGAAACTAAGCAAAGCTTGTACTATGGGAACTAAGCGACGATATACATTCTTAAATAGATAAATAGATACTTAAATACATAGAAAACATCCAAGACCCAAGAACAATGTGCTCATCACACAAATAAATGCCCCGGCCGGGATTCAAACCCGGGACCTCCAGCTTCGTAGGCAGGGTCACTACCAACTAAGCTAAGCGGTCGTCAAATAATTTTAAGTCTACTTACATGTCATAATATAAGATTAAAGACATTAAAGTACAATGGCAAACTTATCGCAATACCCTCATACATCCCTATGCCTTCCAGCTAACCTTTGAGGGATTGAGTTGAAAGTGGGAGAATGAGATAGAGAAACTTACACCGTGTATAACGAAACAAAGTTTTAATAAAACGCTCGTCTCTAAGAAAAAATTGTTCAAATTTGTGAGTTTCTGTGTACCGATTGCATTATAATCATCATCCTCCTAGCGTTATCCCAGTACAGTTGCATCCTGAAGGATGCCTGGGGTCCGCTACTTAATCCCAAGATTTGGCGTAGGCACTAGTTTTTACGGAAGCGACTGCCATCTGACCTTCCAACCCCGAGGGGAAACTAGACCTTATTGGGATTAGGCTAATAATATATATGAATAACATAATATGCATTATAATATATATGAATACATACCTATATGATATATAAATGATTACATTAACATATTGTCCCCTGATAAGAAGTAAATCCTGATATGTCATTTATTTTTAGGTTATAAAATGTATGGAATTGACAGGTGTCAGAATTTACATCTTATCCTGCGGGGACTATAGATAGCATGACCGCGTTTATGTTGGACATAAAGCATTTGTCCTTTACTAGCAAGTATGTAAGTGCGAGAGGGACGTATGCTGAAGAAACACACCGGAAGGGCGTTCAGATAAATTAGTACATTTCAATTTATTTTTAACCATACATACAAGTACATACAAGGAGTTTTAAGTTAACATTGTCAGTAATCTTCGTGAACACAACAACACTGCATGGGGTGATTTAATAATACACAAAAACGACCGCGTAAAACCGCGTGTAAAGTTAGTCTACGTAGTTCAGATTTTCTGTAACTAAGCAGAATTAAAACAAGCCAGGTATAATGGGTTTATATTTGTGCTAATCGAAGTGTTGTTGTTGGCAAATCTATAGTCTGACCTTGTGTAGGCTTATGATCGTTGTCTTAACAACTACATACTCGTAGTATTACTACAACTATAATCAAATAGCCTTACCTACATATAATAAAAAAAACTTTTAGGTAAAAATATCCTGCATTTAACTACTAACACTCTGCATTTAGGTACCGTTAAACCCTTGTATTTCAGTTGTAGTTTGAGTTTCAAAGTCTACCATAAGCGTTAAACCCTTGTATTTCAGTTGTAGTTTGTGTTTCAAAGTCTACCATAAGCGTTAAACCCTTGTATTTCAGTTGTAGTTTGAGTTTCAAAGGCTACCATAAGCGTTAAACCCTTGTATTTCAGTTGTAGTTTGAGTTTCAAAGTCTACCATAAGGTATCCTATGAGTTATCTCCTTAATACTCGTAGAAAAAATCTATAAATGAATAAAAAAAAAAAACATTTTTATTATTCTCAGTCTCTCAGTCACGTTATGCTCTTAATTCCAAGTACTTATATGCATTTACATATTTAAAGCGGTCACTACACAAGGTAACACGTACGTGTCCTAAATTAGACAACATTGTTCAAACTCGAAATATAAATGCCGTCGTCACCATAAATTGTCAGAGGTCCTTGATTTGTGACGCTAGTGATGTGCCAGGGATGAACTATCGGTATCGACATAGAAATAGATTTTTTTAATCCGTTCAGCGATTTAAGCGAGGAAAGATAACAGACGAACACAGTAACTTATAAGGGATATTAGTAACAACACTGTTTTTTTTTTTTACTTATCAGTGTTATTAGGAACCACCTGTGGAGAGAAAATTCTACCCTTAACTTTTCAATTAGAACAGTGTGAATGACTTGGCAGTAAGTTGTGCTAGCCCACCAGTCGTATCTCGTGCGACTCAGCAATTCCTGTCTCGCTCGAACTGTCGTACATACTAGAAAGATGGGGTAGATTTTTCTCTACTCGCGTCGTGCCGCTGCGGCAGTTGTGCTAACCGCACAGGTCTGATTAGACAGTTTATCTTGCTTCTATGTATATGCCTTAAATGACTCAGGGTCTTTTATTATTATAATTTGGATCTAACCAAAAGCTTTTTGTTACCTGTAATGTTAGTGACATATTGTACGCACCCCTTACCTATTTCGAACACAATTTTTAACTCATACTCGATAAGGAGCGCAGCACTAGTGAGTTCTTTTTTAAAACAATGGCGTACGCAAAGTTCGCACGCTATCTATCCAGAATGCCACCTACGAATTTAATATCAACATTAACACGTTCAACTTTAACGCTAATAGCAATAAGGTCGTTAAACGTACATAGCCACGTAACGACGGCTCTTGACCAAATGTGACCAACATTTTTATTATATCAAGTAATTGCCCGTGACTTTGCTTACTTCTGTTGTCGAATGTTACTTACACCACAAAAATATTCTATTTTTAAATTCGATCTTTATAGCATATTTACATATACAGTCGGGCCAAACTGAGAACGTCCAATTCAATTCAATAATTTATTAATTGAATTTTACATTTTACACGTCATTCATTACATTATTTAATTAAATTATCTTAATACTTCCCTCTCCTCCCGACTTCCTTCCCCTTTTTGAAGTCGGTTAAAAATATTATGTATGTTTTTTAAATTCTCTGAAAACACAGATACTTAAGTTAACTAAATTCAACTTTATGCATAATCGTTTTAATTCACATCAAATACTTAAATAATTTTTCTTGGATATTTTTTGTATTTAATATTAGAGTATTCTTGAATGATAAAGTTTTTGTTGTTTTGCTTTTACTTTGAGCTATTATTTTCGACTTCAATAAACGTACAGACATACTCTAATAACATTTCACATCAACATTGTAAATGTTATCTGTACTGAACATGTTACACATAAATTAACATACTAAGTTGACATTGAAACGGTCTCGGTGTGAACGAAAACATACATTGTTTGTTTTGATAACCGTACTTTTTTATAGTTATGTTATTTGAGTAAAACTTTTTTGAATCTTTCACTAGGGAAAATTTACCTTGGACTATGTATAATCGATGTCAAGGATATTTAGTTTATATTTTCGCCTTATCACAAAGTGTTTTATGCTCTCCAAATAAATAAATAAATTCAATAAATAAATAATCAGATAATATATTATCTGTGACGCCGACCGTACTTTAGATGTACCTACGTACGGTAGTACTTATTAAAAAACAAGAACATTTAAATTGTATTGTTTTAAAATGTTTTTATTATTATATACTGCTGAGTTTTCTTTAAAGTCCAATTTTCATACTGAATGAAATTTCTTGCGCTCTGCCTACAGTGCGTTCACTTATCTAGTAGAGAATATTCTAAACATTAGCTTTCACGTGAGGGACCACATCCATTCACCATAGCAATGTTTATATTTATTAAAAATAAATAAATAAAATAATAAAATAAAAATGTTTTATTCAGTAACACAATCGATTTAACAATATTCAGGTTGGTGCCTCTTTTTAAGTATCGAGATACCTGTGTCAAGTCAAGAGACACCGCTCTTCCATTATCATAGTTGCTTTAATGGCACAATGTGTTTATAATTAAATTTAAAATTAAAAGCTAATAATATATGTATTTATTAATATTCCATAATAAACTATAGAAGAAAGTCGCTTATATCTGTTTTATTGAAGTCACCATAGCGGTGAAAGATGTTGAGGTTGACAATTTGCGTTTACAAATGATGCGAGACCCAGTAAGCCAACAGTGGAACATTTGACGCGTGGTCCAAACAATGAATGCTTTGGAGCCTGCAGTGCAGTGTACAGTCAGCATCAAAAGTAGCTTGACATATGAAGATGTCAAAAGTTCTTATTCCTTTGTAATAAAGACTTTTGACGCCGTCATATGTGTCGTTACTTTTGATGCTTACTGTACATAAATCACGCCTAATGTATGTTTTTAGGTTAAAAAAAGATAATAGATTTGTGTATTCGCGCGTTTGAAAAATTTACGCAATAACACTGCCGATTCGAGATTATACTGATGATGCTGAATTAGGTGGCATATTTTGTAGTTGTATATTTGTTATTATGTATGTGTTATTATATGTCATGAATAAATGTGTTTCTATTTCTATATTTTTCTATTCGCTTACATGGTTTTCACGCTATATTAAAGAATGTAGTACATTTATTTCATGGTGTCACGATAATCAGCTAGATTATTTTGATATGGGAGAATAGATTACGTATGTTTCTCACGAATACAAAGTGTCTGCGGCCAAGTATTCTTAATGTTGCGAAAATATTACGTTGAATAAAAAAAGCCATTTAATAGTAAATATTGTATTAACAATTTAATAAGTAAAATGCGATTATAAAATTAGAAACAATTATACTTACAAAATAAACAAACAATGGAGTTTTTGCTATAAGTAGGTTCAAGACCCATTTTAATTCAACATTAAATAAGTTGGAACTATATTCTACCAAACGGTTAAAATAAGTTTCCCTAACAATCAAAAAATCGCTATCATCTAGTAACTCAAGCCTATTGACACAGTTCCACTGAAGCAAAACCGACTGATATCAACCTCTGAGATTATCTCGATCGCTTGCAGAAAATCACATCTTTTACCAACCATTATTAACAAACTTAAATAGAACTCTCTTCTAAAACTATGGCTAAGGAATCGAAGTTCTAATAATATTGGTTCTTCAACCATTAGGAACTAATAACAAATTAACTTAGACCTTTTCTGTAGAACAAAAGCTTGAGCGTTGAAGGTATTTCTATGATGGTTTAACTAGATGCTAATTTTGTCGAAAGTATGCGAATGGGTACAAGAGAAATTCCAAGTTTCCTAAAGAAAGCCCAGGTACTTAGAAGGAGGATGGCATTAACGTCTCAAATTATATTGAGAAATCGTAATTTACGATGCGCCATTCCATACCACATTAATTTTAATACTAGTGGCTCTGTGAGCTGTAGACCTCGTGAGTGTTTTTTTTATTTCCAAAACTATGTTAGATATTGAACCTGTAGAGCAGGGGTCGGCAACCTTTTTGCACCCACGGGCCACATAGTAGCTAAAAAAATCTTCGCGGGCCGCAGATGATAATAATGATCACTGTCTGTTGATATCAACTCGAAACAAATTGGTACGTCGTACGCGACAGTAACGTAGTAAAAATTCGCACCCCTTTTTACGTGAAAAACGAGAAAGACGAAAAAACCGACTTTTCACAGATAAACCAGCTAGTTTCCTTACCAAACCCAGATAATTCGCATTTCAACCGCATCGTAATTTCGCGATTATATATCGCGATATAGAATAGCAGATATAGAAACTTTAAGGGGGGGGACGGGTCATAAAGTCATAACACGCCTAGATGAAAACGCGAGCGCGAAATTTTTCGAACACTGATGCAAATGCGGGAAATACTTCATACGCATCAAGTCATGACACATCTAGATGAAAATGCGAGCGTAGCGAGCGCGAAATTTTTCGAACATTATGATGCAGGTGCGGAAACTACTTCATACGCATCAAGTTATGTAGATGTAAACGCGAGCGCGAAATTTTTCGAACACTGATTCAAACGCGGCAAATACTTCATACGCATCAAGTCGTAACAAATCTCGTTGAAAACGCGAGCGTAGCGAGCGCGAAATTTTGCGAACATTATTATGCAGGTCTGGAAAATACTTCATACGCATCAAGTCATGTAGACGCAAACGCGAGCGCAGCGAGCGCGAAATTTTTCGAACATTATGATGCAGGTGCGTAAACTACTTCATACACATCAAGTTATGTAGATGTAAACGCGAGCGCGAAATTTTTCGAACACTGATTCAAACGCGGCAAATACTTCATACGCATCAAGTCATAACAAATCTCGTTGAAAACGCGAGCGTAGCGAGCGCGAAATTTAGCGAACATTATTATGCAGGTCTGGAAAATACTTAATACGCATCAAGTCATGTAGACGCAAACGCGAGCGCAGCGAGCGCGAAATTTTTTGAACATTAAGATGCAGGTGTGGAAAATACTTCATACTGTCTAACGCAAATGCGGCGAGCGCGAAATTTTTGAAAAAAGTTTAGATAGATTTAACTGTAACAAACTACTGTACTTACAAACACATATCTCGTCCTGACCAACTGTGAAAATATTCGTGGTTGGCGATACAGACGCTTTCACGTATGTTAAGAATTTCAAATTTTACCTTTACAAACAATAAAGCCAGGGAGGCTCGCGGGCCGCCTGTTGCCGACCGCTGCTGTAGAGGAGGACAAACCATAGATTTTTTTTTAGATTACTCGACAAAAATATTCGATGTAATCAAAGAACGTGCTCACAATACTTCACGAGAATCTGTTGTGAAATGCGACCCTTAGAGGTGAACATATTGAAATTCGGCCGCAGAAACACAAAATAATTGATAAAAAAATTGTTTTTTTAAATTTTGAAAAAGTGACTCGATAAAAAAATTCTATAGAATTACCGCACCTGCTCACAAAATTTCACGAAAATCGGTTGATAAATGCGACCTGTAGAGGAGAACAAACCAATGAATAAAATAAAAAAAAATTAAATTTACAAAAATTTACTTGCCCAAAAAATTCTATGTAATCATAAAACCTGCTCACAAAACTTCACGAGAATCGGTTGAGAAATGCGACCTATAGAGGAAAAAACGGCCGCAGAAAAATACGAAATCATTGATACAAAGTTTGTTTTTTCGAATTTCAAAAAAGTGACTCGACAAAAAAATTCTATATAGTTACCAAACCTGCTCGCAAAATTTCACGAAAATCGGTTGATAAATGCGAACTGTAGAGGAGATCAGCCAACGACGTAAAAAAAAATTTTTAAAAATTTACAAAAATTTACTCTACAAATAAATTATATGTAGTCATGGAACCTGCTCACAAAATTTCACGAGAATCGGTTGAGAAATGCGACCTGTAGAGGAAAAAACGGCCGCAGAAAAACACGAAATCATTGATACAATGTTTGTTTTTTTGAATTTCCAAAAAGTGACTCGACAAAAAAAATCTTTATAGTTACCGAACCTGCTCACAAAATTTCACGAAAATCGGTTGATAAATGCGACCTGTAGAGGAGGACATACAAAAATCCGGCCGGACATACGAAAGCATTTTTGTCGAAGCTAAAACAGAGACCTCGTTTTACTCGGTCAATTAAGCAGTAACGCTGCTAACGCAACGCAAACTACAAATTTCTAAATCAAAAATAAAATAATAGTACATTACTTAACAAGGGCGGTAAAACAATGAATGTCTCAGATCGCAGGTATTTGACGCCCGAGCCGAAAGCAAGGACGATAAATATGCGATCTGAGGCTTTCTTTATTGCCGCCCGTGTTAAGTACAAAATTTTATGTCACCCCCTGGCCAGGAAGTGGGATTTCCCGCGCGCGGAGCGTGCGGTAATTGCCGCTTTATTGCCAGGTGTGACATAAAAAAATAAATTACTAATAATAATGAATGAATGATTTATTTGCTTAAACATGGTACATTGAAGTTGACAGGTCATAAATATAACTAGTTCCACATGTTTAGCCTACAGCAGCATGCAAATAATTAGATCAAAATTGAATAATGAATAATAAGTAATTATTAAATAAGCTTCCAAGGGGGCCTAATTTTGATTCCCTTTTTTAGCATATTTAGTTTAAGTTAGCTTAGTCTAGTTTTAATTTAGTTTAGTTTAATTTACTTTTATACCCAATCTTTGTTTATGTATTATTAGTTATGCTGAAATAAATTATTATTTATTGTTAAATATCCTATAAACTTCATATTCATTATTTTAACGTCTCAAAAGCCCAGTGGCTTTAAAGCGACAGGCCGCGAACGCTGCAGAACAGAAGGTCGCAGGGTCGAATCCTACTCGAAATTTTTAAATTTTTCCTTTATTTATAAAATTTGCAAAAACAAACAATGTTATGCAGCAATGTGATGAAATTTGGTATGGTCTTAGTTTGAATTCCGGGGAAGGACATGGGTTAGTTTGTATCCCGGAAATGGGGAGGATTGCTAAAGTTTCTATAGAACGTTATCATAAACTCGACCATCAGCCACGAACACTAACCTACAACGACTATTTGGAGTCCTTCCCTCTCTCCTCCTCTCTTCCTCCCCCGTCCTAAAAAGGTAATTTAATATTCCTACACTGCTTTCATTGAACGTTAAAACTTCATTTAACAACACCAAATACCGTTCTATCCGCGTTCATTCGCGCCATAAAAGTTAATCCATCCGATTTTGTGCCAATCCACTTCCGATCGTGATTTACCTGCGTGAATCGGTAATTCAAATCGATTATGTAAAAAAAAAATCGAGACCAAGCCGAAGAAAGTGACGATTTTGTTGAGTAACATCCGTATCTGTTAAGTCACGGTGCGGAGTGATATATCGGCGAACTAGTTTTACTTATAGAAAATTTAGGGAAATTCGTAAACAAAGTTACCTCAGAGCTTGCTTTCGATATTGCGTTGGTTCATAAGTGGAGCGAATGGAGCGATACATTATAGAAAAGCACGCACATTGATTAAGAACCTCGATTTTGTAACATCTTATTGATATTTATAAAATGCATAACGTTCTCATAAACACCGACTGCCTAAAACTTTTTTTTTAACTTTACTGTGGCTTTATAGGAGGGTGGCCTGGGGAAAAACCAGGGGAAACACTGGTATACTCTAAGAGTTTGCGCTCCAGTGAGCTTGGTTGAGCGGTTTCAACCGAATCTGAAGTGTGAAATCTGTCTAAAGGACTCTAAAGTGGGTAATTTTTATTTTATAATCTGTACATGTTACAATAATATAATACCCGGGTTATATTATTCTGAAAAAATTCAAGAGTAACTTATAGTAATAATACTACGTGATCTATTTTAATATTATTAAAAACTCAGTTTTGCTAATTGGAATGCCCTAATTTAATTTAGCAAATTCTCAAATCTATAATTATTGTACCTACGTCAAGAAGATCAGAGTATTTTGAATTATTTTCTCTTTTTTAAGCGTTCCATACCAAAGAGATAAAAAAGGAACCCTTTTAGTTTCCCTCTGTCTGTATCTCTGTTTGTCTGTCACATCACAACTAATAATAGGTACCTATACTTATGTAATCGTTTTTATTTTCTCCACATTCCTGCCGCATTAAATCGCCGAATAGATTCTTACACAAAACAATTTCTTAAACATAAAAATGTAAACAACTTCATGACTAACAACTTCAACAAATCTTGAAACTAAAACTTCGGCTAATGGTGAAAATAGCAAAATAATCTTTTCCCTTTTGATCTCTGGACCTCATCATTAGAGAAAGTAGTGTAATGTTTGCCTTCGAAAGCAATTTCCATAACTCTGTGCTAAGCTTGTAGCAAATCTGGAATAATCTTACCTCAATACCCTTAATCTGTCTAACCTTATTGACTGTAGGTACCGCTGATTACTTTAGCCATTTATGTAAAGTCTATGCTAAATTCTAGATCACTTAACTGAAATTAATATTCTGCGAGCTATGTGCGCTTTAATAATACGTATGACTTGTACATAGTGGAGCAGATCGAAAGATGGTCACAACGGAAGACCAGCGCTGGCCCTGCCAGCATAATGCTGAGTTTTGTGCCAAAATTTGGCTTTTAATGTCTTATTTGTAACTAGCTTTTGCCCGCGACTTCGTCTGCGTAAAACTCGCGTCATCGCGTTAGAATGTTATTTCATTCTTCTAATTCATGCGCTTACCTAGTTATCTCTCTTCCATTCTAACTTAAACCCCGTTAAGGGATGATTTCCGGGATAAAAGTATCCTATGTCCTTCCCTAGGACTCAAACTATATCCATACCAAATTTCATCTAAATCGTTTGAGCATTTTAAGGGGAAACAGGCAGACAGAGTTACTTTCGCATTTATAACCCGCCCCGGTTTCGCACGGCTAGTCCTGTTTTAAATTTATTTATCTAAGCTTTTGCCCGCGACTTCATTCGCGTGATTATCCATATCAACTTCTACACCGTACCTATTTCGCCGGGTTGTCTCGCCAAACATTGCGCACGCCGGCTCAATGCGCCCACATGAAACATGACAGAGAACTAAATATATTTTATCATAGATGTAGATGAAAACGCTCGCGAGCGAAGCGAGCGCGAAATTTTTCGGATATTCTGATACGGGTGTGGAAAATACTTCATACGCATCAAGTAATGAAACGCGACGTGATGAAAACGCGAGCGCAGCGAGCGCGAATTCTTTCAAACATTACGATGCAGGTGCGGAAAATACTTCATATGCATCAAATAGTGTAGATGAAGATCCAGTGTACCTATGTAGTTGATTATTGTTATTAGTATTGTTTTGTTTCTGTATTATTTCGTTTCACAGTGTATTAGATTAAGTACCTAAATCTGTAATGCTGTGTAATATATTTAATTAAATAAATAAATAAATGAAAACGCGAGCGCAGCGAGCGCAAAATGTTTCGAACATTGATGCAGGTGTGGAAAAGACTTCATACGCACCAAGTAATGAAGATACGCGAGCGTACTGAGTGCGAAATGTTTCGAACATTATGATGCAGGCACGGAAAAGATTTCACACGCATCAACTAATGTAGATGAAAACGCGAGCGTAGAGCGTGCGAAAATTTTCGAATATTATGATGTAGGTGCGGAAAAAGTTTATAGTCATCAAGTAACGTAGATGAAAACGCGAGCGCAGCGAGCGCGAAAATTTTCGAACATTATTATGCAGGTGCGGAAAATACTTCATAGGCATCAAGAAATGAAGATGAGATCGCGAGCGTAGTCAGCGCGAAATGTTTCGAACATTATGATGCAGGTGCGGAAAATACTCATCAAGTAATGTAGATGAAAACGCGAGCGCAGCGAGCGCGAAATTTTTCGAACATTCTGATGCAGGCGCGGAAAATAGTTCATACTCATGAAGTTATGTAGATGAAAACGCGAGCGCAGCGAGCGCGAAAATTTTCGAACATTATTATGCAGGTGCGGAAAATACTTCATAGGCATCAAGAAATGAAGATGAGATCGCGAGCGTAGTCAGCGCGAAATGTTTCGAACATTATGATGCAGGTGCGGAAAAGACTTCATAAGCATCAACTATAATGCAGATGAAAACGCGAGCGGAACCCTAAATGTGCGAAGTCCGACTCGCACTTGGCCGGTTTTTTTTGCTCCCAATCCGCCTGTGACTTTCGAATTTGGTCATATTTGATGTTTATGTTTTAATAACGAATACCAATATACCCTAAATTTATGTCTGTTACCCGCTGAACGTATTTTATACATGCTGACGGAAAACGCAACTTATCGGCACCTCGAAGAACCTCAAAGATGACACCCATATCGATTATTAAGAAAAGTAAATAAGTAAATGTCCGCCATCTTCAATTTGAAAATGGATAAGTATCATTCTTGTAATGAGCACCTCAAAAAGCAATATTTTTATGGGAACAAATAAAATGATCACCTAAATAACTTTTGATATCATCAAATTTTCGAACCCTAAAATAAGGTTGAACACTCAAAAAAATTGATCGATCAGCAATTCCGAGTCACCAAAAAAATTCTACCTATTTTTGCAGCACTTGCACCTATTTTACTTATTGCGTTCCTATAAATTTATAATCGCATCAAAAAAATTGTCAAGTACCACCAAAAACACTAAACTACCACCTAATCTCATGCACTTTTTTTCATTAGAATAACATCCAAATATTATACACATCGCATGCTTCATTTTAGTAAACAGTTACAAATAAATTGTTTTTAGTACTATAAATATTTCAGTCATTTCCAAAATGTTATAAATTAGAAAGTAAAATTCTAAATTAATTTAACAAACAACGCGCAATGTGGCTGTGTGAAATAATAACACGTATACTGCTATCTCACTCAATCAAATACAAAGAATTGTCTGAAGCATAAAACCTATTGATATGTCGTTAGAGTGAAAGGTACCTATTGCTGTTTCATTCTAACTACCTATTGCTGATGGTTTACAAACTGCAAAAAGTTTTATTATATTTTAATTTTTTAATGCGTTGACGTGAGCGCGTTTGATTGAAAACTTTTATTTGAAAATGAGTTTTGTTGATTTATTAAATTGTTTGTTTGTTATGAAAATGGATAAAGGTCCTCAAATGAGTTTACTTTATTAATTTAGATAGACTTTCATGGAAAAATTAAAGGTAGTTAATAGGTAGAAATAGGTATAGGTAGGTTTAGGTTATGTTAGTTTTGCATCGGCCCGAAGGGCCAAAACAACTCGAAATAGGAGCTCCGCGCCAGCGGAGATCCGTCAATACTGTTCCAATGTCCACTAGTTTGAAATAAAAATAGATGTCATAGAAAAATACTACTACCTAGGCAAATTGACGATTATCAGCGAATAGAGTAGAGGCAAAAACATCTGAGAACAAATAGCTGTATGCGACCAGTACGGAAAGCACTGTTGAAAATATATTAAATTAAATTATGTTATGTACGTGTCTCATTAAAATTACAAAAATTTTGAAGCTTCTATAAAATAAAATCATTTAGCGCTGTCTTGCTCGCACGCGGTGCGACGTGCGAGCGAGACGGACCGTATGGAAAACCGCATCAGTGTGCTAGCAATGAGGTTAGACTAGATTGGAACCGCTTTGCGCGTGGGGTATTAAAAAACAATTGCCGCGTGAAATTTGGTGATCATGTAGTATTTCTGGGTATCGAAAGAATTATTTGGGTGTAAATAATTTTAATAGGATTACGAGCCCTGTAATATTTGGATGTAAATTATATGAAATTTGGTGTTTGAAATTAGGTGATCATTAAGTATTTTTGGGTAGTGAATAATTTATTTGGTAACAATTTAATTTAATAGGTTATCGACATGTTACTTCTTTGAGTTGCACTTTATATTTAAAAGGAGTTGAAAATTTGGTGCGAATCTAGTATTTTTGGTAATCAATGTAATTTTTTAGAGCATCATTCGGCAACTAATTTGGTGGTTCGTTAAATGCTACCCTATTTTTATACAAAAATTGCGCATACTTAATATATAGGTAGTACATGTCGCAAGTGCTACCATGCAACCGACAGCCCGCCGCTCTGCGTAGGTAAGGTACCCGCCATCAAAAACAAAAAAACCGAGGTTGCGTAGTAAGGTTTGTGAATATTGATAGCGACTGACTGACCAACATAATTAGATCTCTCATTTCAAACAGTTAATATGGTTTGAAGGACTTTTGTATTTTTGTCTATAGCCTTGAGAGGCAGAGGTATTGTTATTTCACCCCCCATTTTTTCAAATACTATCTGTTTATTATACAATGTTTGAATGAGGTTCTATTAACTTTGCGTCCATGTATATACTTAACAACTGTCAAGCCTGTAAATCATGAACTGAAAGACTTCTCATACAAAGTTTAACCCCTCTTTTCACCCCCTTTCATCCCTAACCTGTATGATTTTTATAGCCTATAACCTGGCCGAAGATCCAATAAACATATTAGTGAAGGCTGTATTAAAATCCATTCGCTAGTTTTCGCGTGATAGTTAGACAAATAAACAGACAGACAAACAGACAAACAGACACGAAAGCTAAAAACAGTTGAAACGTGTTCTGTTATCGATTCTTAGACCCCTCCATCGATTTTTTTACTAATATCTTCAATGTACAGATTTTCGACCCTCTTCTGCTTTATTATATGTATAGATTGCCTTGTGTTTGTCACGAAAAAATGTTTCTCTTCTTTTCTTACTTTCAGACTGGGAATCGAACCCAGTTCCAGTGCATCTATAATAGGTACCGGTCCATAGCGTACACCTATCAGCCACCATCGCTAGGTACTAAATTTTATTCTTGTAGGTACTTTTCTTGGCAACCTCTTTTCTTGATTTTGATTATTTTCTTTCTTGATTTTTACCTTTAGCGCCATCTGTGCACCGTAAATTATAACACCAATGTGTGATTTATGTTCAAATGAACAATATCATATCACCGTCGTGCAAGTTGCAACGATAATTTTATGAGCTGGTTTTTCAAAATTCCTTTTAAGACTTTTGCTACTTACTTTGACTACGAAAATAGTTTGTCACAGCTAAAGTACACTCAGCCATACTAGTCGTACGACGGTAATATAACAGCACCTGTAATAGGTTACGGGACCCTGACTGAGACGAATGGATGGCCCCGATGCCGCGATCCGAGATGCTGCCTCACAAGATTTAGGGGCTTGATCACATGCTAGTAACTAAGTCTGGGTAAGGTTTTTATCTTATATCTTTAAACGAGCAATTCTTGTATATTTATTTATATGATATTTGGTATGTGGGGGATTTCGGGGACGAGGAATCGATCTAGCTAGGTCTCATGTCCGGGAAAACGCCGAGCAAAGCTCGTCCACCCAGCAAATGTCAATAATAAGTTAAAAAGACACTAGTACTAATGATATTGACACACACAGTTTTCGACTCTGTAATTTATAATATAAATAAATAAATATTTGTGGACAATCTTACACAAATCAACCTAGTCCCAAACTAAGCAAAGCTTGTACTATGGGTACTAAGCGACGATATACATACTTATATAGATAAATAAATACTTAAATACATAGAAAACATCCAAGACCCAAGAACAAATATTCGTGCTCATCACACAAATAAATGCCCCGGCCGGGATTCGAACCCGGGACCTCCAGCTTCGTAGGCAGGGTTACTACCAACTAAGCTAAAGCGGTCGTCAAGTTGTATATTTAGGTGCTAGATTGGTACAACACTTTCTTTTTTTACATACAATGGCGGTGGCAAACAATCGTACGGTCCACCTGATGGTAAGTGGACATCGCAGCCTATAGACGACCGCAACTCCAAGCAGTCAAGTGCGCGTTGCCGACCCTTTATAAAATTTGGAATTCACAGTGTTGACAGTTAAGGGACAAATTTAGGTCCCTCGCTCTCAACACAGTGCCTCCTCGGGAGCTCTGGCAACCTTGCTCTACTTAACTATGTGTGCATATAGGGATGTTGACTCAAAAAATATTATTACTCCATACGAAAGAATAAATAAAACTATGCCAGTGAAATAAAAAATAACGAAACTATAATCGTGAGAATATCTTTAGTTCGAGAGAGAAAGCGCTACAGATCAGTGACGTCACTGACCTCGAGCGCCATAGTAAATGACGATCGTTCAATACAGAGATGCGTTTTGCGGAACGGGGACAGAAAATGACCCCTCCTAAAACTTTGAAGACTTATAATTATGTAATTATTTATTCTTTTGAATCACTTTTTTCGCTATTTCATTGAGAATTTGATTTTCTTATTTGGTGTCAACATCCATATTGTGCCCGTGTCTAGTGACTTGCACCGCACCCGACACCGCAGCGGCCGGCGGCGGTCTCGCTACCAACTCCTGCGCACGACTCTATCCGCAGCTACTCGTAATTTACTTATCCGCTGCGCCGACGCCGCTGGCCCCACGCCACTCAAAAGACTTAAGTTTCAAGAACTGTACGTGTCTGTTCGCGTGATTAGTATTATTACAACTACTTAACTAGTGTAAAGTTATCGTTAAACTGCAGATGAGAAAAGTGTATGTTATGTTTTCCTTGATTTGTGGCTTTTCTAGTCGGAATTTTTTTTTGGTCCGATACAAGCTTTTGATCCTGAACAGGAATGGGATCGATAGGCATCAAAAAAAAAGTTTGTCAAAAATGACCTTTTTCTCGCAACCTGTATGTTTTTTCCAAAATCTGAAAACGCCATTTTTCATTAATTCAAAATCAAAGGAAGGTCTTCTAAAACCATTTTCACGTAGCAGCACGGGATCTGGTAGCTGCCCTCACTGACCCAAAAAGAAAATCCATCCTGTATAAAGGGGCTCCCATACAATAGACATGTTTTTTTGTCGTTTTTACAGATAAGGAACCCTTCGTGCGCGAGTCCGACTCGCACTTGGCCGGTTTTTTGTTACTGTGTGTTCTGATATTCGACTGGCTGATGAACGCTGACTCGGTAAACCAGGGCGCGAATACAGTTAAATCGCTTTAATAAGACTTCCCTGGTCTTATTTTCTATATCCGTAAAATACATAGCTAGGTACTTTATAAATTGCAATAAATTGGCCAAAACACACAACGAGCACGTGTACAATGAAAAACTCAGCCGAATGAAAACAAACCGAGAGATCACGATCCGAAAGTCGTGATAAGCTGAAGACAAATCTATACAACAATGAATTTGTCCGTGCGTGTCGGCCTAACGGTATGAGTCGTGAAATAAGGCGGGTAAGAAACGAATATTCTGTTTAGATAGAACAATAGTATTGAAAAACAAATTAATAAAAATAAGCAAAATACCTACAAAAAGAAGTTGGCGTTTTGTCTGTTCTTAGACTTGGATTAGGTACGAACTTAAACTTATGCCTGCCAGAATTGAGCATCAATATAGAAGAATAAAATACCTAGTTGGTGCTTTAAATTAAATATTTTTTTACATGTAACCATCTCTTTCCAGTAGGTAGCTAACCATACAAAATAACGAAGTTAAAAGTTCAATTCGGAAAGTTTTGGGTCTAGAATAAAATGGTGGAGATAAGAGGTCCAACTGTTTGGAGTCTACCAAGAAAAGACTTCAATTTAGTGATATGTTGTTCGTATACATACCTAGTACTCTGTACAATACAATACAAATTAATATTACAAGTACAATAAAAGAAAAACAGAAATTAAATTACAAATTACAATGATAGACAGCAGACGATCTTATCGCTAACAAGAGATTTCTTCCAGACAACTTTTAAGAATAGGCTAGTTTTTATAGTCTGTATTTGAAAGTATGCGAAAATCACGATCTCATTTATATTTCACCATATTACCTACTTACACATTTACAAACCCATCCAACACCTATGGTTATATTTTCAGTTAACAAAGCGTCGCTTCGAATAGTAATATTTATTAATAACACTGTCACCTATAAAACTTTATTCTTTATTGCATTGCAGTCATGTTCTTTGCCATTGAACTTTACTATTCTCTAAGACAAAGGTTTGTGGTTACCAAGAACCATACTGGCGAACATGGCGCAGGTAATATCAATGTGATTACGGTATTTGTCCCGCTATACAATACTATACGCTTATTGTTATCCCTTGGCTTCTTGTCTGTTATGACTCATAAAAATCATAAAGCGCGGTAACATTTTGTTATGATACCTAAACAATGCTTCAAATTCAAAATACGCTTTAGGTCGGTATGTATTTTCGCTAAGGCTAAGGCAACAACAAGGCTGTCCACCATTTGTACTCAAAGAGTCCTCAAATTCTTCGGTCACATGGTTAGGCGCGACGCGGATGCGCTAGAAAGGCACATAATGACAGAGGACGAGCACCCAGGAGATGGACAGATGTGATCCAAGAAGTCACCGGGTCCACCTTACAGGCAACTGTACAAATGGCACAAAACCGAACAGCCTGGAGAGCAGTAGTCGAGAGAGTCGCCTATCCATAGTCGTCACGTCCCTCATACATGAGGTTATGACCAAGAAGAAGAAGACCTTCGCTAAGTTGGAGCACACGCAAGCACAACATAGACTGCTAAAATTATACTTAGCAGTTTTACTCTGTTCTCAGTTTTAGTTCTGGGTTTTTGTGAAGTTGCAAATGTGTTAAATGTCGCGCAAGACCAGATATTTAACAGCGAGAACATGTTGGTTTCATTTTCAATATTATACCCCCTTTAACCGTCATCTAAGCCAACCGGCAAAAACACCCCTTTAAAAACTCCCGACGTGACGCGATTGCTTTGATTGTGTCGTCCCTATATTATTGATACGTACACCGCCCGAAATTTCTTTTGTAGGTAGGTATTGTCAGTAGGGTGTAAGAAGGAAACTCTAAGAATAAATTATTAAAAAATCCTGTATAAATACTCGACTTAGAGTATTAGAGAGTAGTATTGTGCTTAGAGTATACGGTGGTTATTTCCCTAGCATTTTCTTATAAAATTTACTCTTGCAGTTTTGGTCCTGCTATAACTAGTAGCTTAATTACAGTCTTACTCGTATGTTCACTGAATCACTGCACCAATCACCCTCATAAACAAAGTAACTACGTAAGCGTAAAAAAGGTAAATCTACAATTTTAAGTCTTGTGTAACAACAATAAGACAGAGTATCCTAAAGCAACTCCAGCTTAACGTGGTTATCTTCAACGCGTTTTTGTACGAGCCGACTAGTTTCCGCATTCGGCTGCACTCGTAAAATTAGCTGGACATCGGATTGTGGTAACGGGGCCCTTTTTATAGTGCTGGTGAGGCGTAGTGACATTTTTACTGCCGCCTCATACCACAAACATCACCGCGTCAGCACCAGCGGTCTTATGATGCTGTTTTATTGGGAGATCCATTTGGTTCCATTGCATCGCAATCGCATTTTAACGTGTTTCGCGCTCATAGATAATGAATGTACATATGTACTTACTAGTTATTTTCTGACATATGTGTGACAGGCAAACAATCGTACAGCCTGTATGATCTTGCGTTAATGTGTCGTGTCAATTGTCAGTTAATGGCTGAGTCCCTGGAGAAAAGTATTGCTTGAAGATAATGATGATTTAGGTACCTACGGGTCAAAAAAAGGACATAGCAAATTGCATCATAGTCATTTTTTTCTGCTAAAATTTTAAGTTTCTTATCAGTTTCTGAATACTTCAATAAAATATCTTCTTTTGGACAAATTTTATCGCATTATATGTACCTACTGAACTATGAAGCACGAAAAGATTAATTTGTTGCCCAAGTATCATCATTGTTTTATCACATTATAGACAGGGTTGCAATGCAATACGTAGATTTTTTAAATTTGCCGCTTTTTTTCTAGTCTCAGATTTAATTAGCCTGACTCTAGTTCGTATCATTGAGCTCCTAAATAATGCCTAATGGCGCCTAGTGGCTATAAACATGCGAAGGCCTAATTTCTGGCTATTACAAAATATGCCAGTCTTATTACCCTGAAGATAACCCGACACACTACACGGTTATCTAGTGACAATCTCACTTTCCTAGTACCTATCTGCAATCTGCATAATAATATTTCAACTCGCCGAGATGTCGGTGACAACTAAGACCGGTTCGGTATAAATACAGTCAGTGCTTTTTATAGTAAAAATGTGGTCGCATAAGTACCACCATTTTTATAAATGCAAATTGGTCATAAAGTAACTTAATAAAATAAAATTTAATGACTGGGCTAAGAAAGTTAAAATATGGCAAAGTGTCAGGATAGTCATCATTACTCGTATAGCTATATAGAGGTACCTACCTATGGGACCATACGCGCTGGCCGCTGACCGTCGGGCTAGCACTGTTTCCAGCCTAAATAATGCTAGTAATTAAGAGGGCTTACAACTATTTTTTGAACTCATATAAATATATAAATAAATATTTGTGGACAATCTAACACAAATCAATAAAATATTATGAAAAAAGTATTGATAATGGCATGGTAGCATTGATTGATGTCAAAGACAAGTTTTACATGCACCTACGAATGTGAAATAACGAAACAACCGCCGCTTCGTAAAATAACCCTCTGCCTCGAGAATTACCGTTGTAAAAAACTCGGCGAGGTGTCATATAAAAGTTTCATTATTTTTATTTTTACCTACCCTGGTTTAACGATGAAACGTATTTTTGATACGGTTAATGCTGCTTCAACTGACACAGTGCCTCTCAGCCTTTTGAGCGCAAATACAACGGCCTACCTAGTTTTGTTGCAGATTTCGTCAATGTGTGCCTTCCAGTTTAGGTGCTTGTCAACTGTGTTCCGAGAAAATTAAACGAGTCCACGTCATCTACTGTATTTTTATTATGTTGCACTATTCGATGTAGTCAGTGTCGAAGACAAAAATAAAATGTTTTGTATTGTTTCAGTGAACTAACACTGCTGGAAGGCATGGCAAGCTGCGGGGGATGGAGTGAGGAGCCGATCTCTAAGGTAAGTCTACTGACTAGCAGTTACAGCAATAACCCATTTAAGGCTAGATTTTATAAAAAAAATATTAGTTAATTTGAAATACGACAATTTTATTTAACGAATATTTATACAACCCGGCCTAAGGGCGTTGCGACGTCGTCGCAGCCCGTCGCGTCATATGCGTAGAAATATACATACAATACAATACAATACAATTACTCTTTATTGCATAACCTCAACAAAAGTAACACATAACAGTACATAATGACAATGAGTAGAGGCAAACAACAGGCGGTCTTATCGCTAATGAGCGATCTCTAGACATAGTATAGCTATCTAGTACAATACATCATATTATCATCGTTGTGGTCGGTTGCATATTAAAATACCTAATTGAATTCTTCAGCCGTTCCCTCATTTATACAAACGCCTTAAGGGAGGCGTACAGCGACATGTTCCTATTTGTAAGTATTTTTAAATAAATAAATAAGTCTATACAGTTTCACCATATTTCAGACTAAACACTTTACAGCTAGTTTAGAGTATGATCACTTTGAATTTGACACTGACACATGCTCTTATTGAATGTACAGTCAGCAAAAAATGTGGTCTACCACCCTACGGTCGAGGTTCATTTGAACGTCATGAACAACAAGGTCGATTTCCCCTTGCAATAATATTATGACAGTGACAATTGCTCCTTTCATTTATTACATGTATTTACGTCATGTCATGTGCAAGTTCAGTTCAGTGTCTAGAAATCTCACTAAGTATTATTGAAGCCCTCGTTATAAAGTGCTTTATTATTAGCTCGTTCGGCTCTTGTTAAATTACGGGGCATTACAGCAGTAGGAAATCAAGAAATTAGAATAATATATAATAACACGATTGTTGAATATTACGTTGACAATAATACTTGACACTATTTGTCAGTGATAGTTTATTTTTCAGTTGCAATAAGAGTTTTCTTGAAAAAGATCTTAAGGCCGTGTATTACCACTTTTGAGTTTTTAAAAACCATCTGAGACATAGAATATAGTGTTTTAAAATCTAAAAAAAATATATGTGTTACATAAGGATCTTGTCTAGTCAAAATCGCAGTCAGTTACATGACCTGATGAATTTCACTCGATAGAAAAAAATCGCGAAGTTACCTCTTTTTGGAATGTTTTTTCAATACTACGGCTACATTACTGATATTTAACATTTAATTTTTGTACTCAATTAAAGATCGTAAATAGTTATAGACAAATTCGCAGAGTTTGCTTTGATAAAATGATTGGCTTAATCACTATAGCTAAATATTTACAAAACTGCGCGCAGAGCTTGCGTAGAGAGCGGGATGGTTAATTGTAAACTCACGCGTGTTAGAGCGGGACATTTGCGTTGGGGATACCTCCCCTTAATGGTTTTAATTGAAGAAAAGAATATATAACATTATTGCCAAATAATAGCCTATTGCATTGGTAACAAAGGTCAAAATAAAATAACCCATGACTTTATATGTCAGGCAACTCAGATAATAGACGAACGTCAATTTTTACACGCCGTTAGAGTCAACCCTAGCGATAATAAGATCTCACAGAAACTTTAGTCAAAACTGGTAGACCACTTCCTTGGCCGACTGTACATACTTCAGTTTTTATTATCAAGGCAGTAAAGATAATGTCTAAAAATCGTATGCTTGTAATAGAAACTATAGGGATATATTACGGTAGCATTAAAGTTGTCTATCCAATAGAATTCAGCATATGTCAGCACTGTTCTCTTCGAAACGCTCATCTGTCGTAATAAGATAACTTAGGCATAAGCAAACCAAAACAAAACCAGTTCCGTATTTTTTATCAGCCTGTCGGTCTTTGCATATTATGTCTGTCAAATTTCAAACCAACCGCAGAGAATTAACATACGTTAATTCCATTCGCATATATGCGAGCCCTCATAGAGCTCTATTAAAAAATTATGAATGGAAAAAATATTTAAGTGCTATAAGTATCAGTGGCGGAGCGTCCATACAACTCGATTCCCACCGGCTTGCCTAATTTTCAGCCAGTCCAGGTTCTTTTACTACGGCTCATGAAGAATTAGAAAGGTAAATTATTTCCGGCTTCCCTAAGAATATTTTTGATGCGCCGCCACTGATAAGTATATAGGTATATATGATTATGGAGCACGTTGTTGCGCTGATGAAAGATTTCTGGCTGTCGGATTTATAGCGTGATAAAATAAGACAACAGTTCACTTCTTTTGTAATTTTTTGAGAGTTATTCACATCGCAACTGTGGCCTATCATTCATAATATTCGTAAATTGAAATTTAGTATTCTAAAGTCATGAAATCAGCATCTAAATGACTTCACACATAGCGTGAGTCGTTTGACATGCAGTTTACTTAAAAGCTATTCAACACATCTACTAATCCAACCTTTCACTAACGTTTGGAATGATTTACAAGAAGATTTATAACCGAAGTGTTTCCAGTTGCGACGACACTTTCCAGAGACACAATAGAGCACTTTGTGTAAATGCTTTCATGTCTATACTTGTGTAGACGTTTAACATGTTCGACTTTTACCGACTAAAAGGTGCAATGTGGTTTAAGACCGCATTTGAACTTTGCAGTAGCTTTTACACAGAACCCGACGGGTACTTACCGACTATGCTTATTTGAAAGATGTTGCCGGACACTTACCTACTGACAGTTACTGTCGCAGAAAATATAGAAATTTGTGCGCCTTATTCTATAATCTTTGAACAAACGTTTTGCTCATTTGTCTTTGCAATGCTGACGCCACGCCACTGAGATGCGGATATACTTCGTAGCAAAAAACAACTTAACAACGAGAAGCGTTTTTCTTTTGTTTTCAAGCTCATACGCCTAAAGTTATAATTAAGCAACTTAAGCCGGTGCCAGACTGGCGAGTAAAGTACGCGAACTTAAGTGCGTCATAGTCAATGGAAATTCATGAAATTTGCTTGAAATCGACATCGAGACAGATGCACGAACTATAAAATCAATCGCGTTGTTGAAACATTAACACCCTTAGCTTGCAAAACGCATTAGCACGGGTCTTAATTATCTGTACTGCTCTAAACACTGCAGTAAGATTGTCGTATAATTTCCAACCAATTACTCTAAGACAATCTCTTCAACTGACAATACAATAAGTTATGGTAAGCGCCGCTTCGCACCTCGATAACAAAAGATAATCATTCAATTACAATTAAAGCTGGACTAATAGCGTGTATCAATAAATCTAGATTCCACCATGGAAAACTCTGTTTTTCATCCCAAGTTTCTTTTTCGAAAAACGAGCTTTAATGTTCACTTTAAAAGGTTGCAATTTGAAGGTAACATGCACGCTTATGGAATATTGATCTTTGGAATATAAAGGTTACAAAAGTATCATTTACATATGACTCATAGGATTTTTTTTAATCGATAGTAGATAAGTTTTTCTCGAATGCGGCATAATGTATTCAACTCCCACGCTCTCGATACCTATCGGCTTAAGGCACTTTTTGTTGTGATTCCGACACCGATTCAAATGAAACGTCTGGTTTAATTTACTGTATGAGAACTGGCGGTTTCGTAGATCTATGATTATTGATTATGAAGGTAGTAGGTATAAGTAGTTAAGAACTCGAAAGAAACAATATCGTTAAAACAAAACCCAATCATATGACCTCAATCCTAAAAAGAGTGATTATGATCACGCGATACACGCAATATTGAAGCAGTAGGTATTACGTAAATTGATACATATTGTCCGTGACAATATTAACATCCCAGTATTGTGATAATAATCACCGTAAATAGACTCTGGATGAGGCGACCTTAACTAGTCCTATAGAATAGCGAATCCATTCCCTTGTTAGACCATCTCATCAAAAACTACCATTACTCAGGACGACGTAGAGTAATCGGTATCCAATTAAGGGGACAGACTCGTGATCGTTCCTTGGGTTCTTGGTTAAACCAACTACCTGTAGGTAGTTAAACTGAGACCGCACCTATGACGGGAGAGGGGCAAAAGGGGAGACGTCAAAGGGTAGCGGACGGGTAGCGGGTGGCGGGTCTCTCAGTCTCAGTTAAGCGGTCGACCTATAACTTCCAATGCGTTTGAAGTGTGGTTTCGATTTGCTAAATACAGTTTTAGAGATTCCGATAAAAGGTGTACGTTCCACTTAGTATGTATGTACAAATACCAAACATCGATCCCGCCCCGCCAAGTCAGGAAGTCTGTTTATTCTGTTCTATCCGCTTCGGTCCATTTTGAGTGCGCCAGCGCTGGTTTCGTCCTCTTAAGTATCTGATGGCAAATTACAGTTGACTCGCAGGTCCATTGTGCGGCATTCTCATACCGCCACTGGAAGATTCAATGCGATTAGATAAATGCTACTATTACTGCTTATACAAATGCAATTAGAGACAGATGGTTTGACTGTTTATTTTAATTTTCAAATGCATATTTATTGCTCGTTTGCATCGCTATCAGAAAAATATATTAATACAATGTGTAAATATGAGGTAAGTTTATAATAATTCGATGATTTTAAAATTATTTGGTGCGGGCGCAGCATGTTTTTTCTTCCTCCTCTATCTCTCTTCGTCATCACGTTATTTACATGACTACCTATACCTATGTACCTACCATTTACTTTGGTGTAACTCTTGCAATCATCTACACTAGTGGCCCTTTGTGTTGTAGAAAAAATTCCAATACCTAACTGAATCGACAAAATAAACTATCACCCTCACATAAAACATTGTCAAGTAATAAAAGCTGAGCAAAGAGCGTTATTAGAACCACGAGCCAACATTCGACATTAAGTTAAAGTTGTTAATTACTTAGTATGTGAAAAATGCGCGTCCTGTCGCAAACTCGATAAGCGTGTTCGACTCCATGAATATTTATATGAAGAATAAATCTTAATTAACGTACTTTTAACAAGTCATCATTTCCTTTCCTGGATTACCTATAGACTTTACTATCCAAGGCCAGTATTCAACTGGTAAATTTTTACAGAAGCAACATGAGGAGGACATGATATCATTGATGTGTTCGTCATTATTATTTGGAAAGGCAGACTTGAAAGAGGGGATATTTAACCTCTTTAGACCCCCTGTAATATATGTACATATATATATATAGGTGCTACGCTACATAAAACAAATTGATTACCTATCAACCAAGTAGAGGAGGTTTCTTAAGGTTTTGTATAGGTGAACCAATTTTGAAGTTCCGCTTCAGGAAGCTATTATTCCATTGGTAAAATTTGACAGAAGGGAGCATCACATCATTGATGTGTTTATCATTATTATTTTGCAAGCACTTGAAAGTGGGGTTTTTTTTTTATAATGTGGGATATTTAACCTCTTGAGATCCCGTATATAGGTGCTACATAAAATCAATTGATTCTACATACAACAAAATGATTATCAACTATATACATTTGTTAAGGTTTTGTTTACTTTGTCAATTTTTGAAGGTCCGCTCCAGGAGGCTCTATCTATAAGCAATTTCTTTCAAAATAAGATGACACCACTAGTAATGGACAAGGCCCAATAATGTAAAAGAAAATATGAGTAATTAATTTTTTATACATCAATCAATTTAAAACCGTAATGATCTTTGAATTAGGATTTAAGTGTCCAGTACCGGTACTTGTCAGCTTAAAGTGTCCATTACTCGTAGTGTGTGACCTAGTAGTTTTCAAAGTGTGGAGCCGCAAGGTGTAGAATGAGTTAAAATGGCGTAACAGGCTATCACGTCAGAGAAATTGTTCTCTCGGCCACTTTTACAATCATTCGCACTATTTAGCAATTATGGCCGCGTATCACCGACCCTGTGGTTTCGTTTAATTAAATTAATTAAATGCCTGATGGTTTTAATTGCCACGGTGAGAATTCTGCGGCCACCGCGGTTACAGTGAGTACTGTATAGTAAACATAGTACTAACAGTATGACTTAAAGTCGCGTTATAGCCCGGCCACGGTTTTGCGCAAATTGCGACTCGGCAAGTGTTTTACCTGTTCATTTTAATTATCGTATGGCATTTATTTCGAACCGTGAGATCTTCGAGAAGACAGTATGGTTGCCAGTTTTTGTTGCACTTTTAGAACCACCCAGGGGTCAGGTGTAGGATAGCGGTGGGTACTTTTCCTACGGACGTGGTGCAACTTCGACCCCCCTTTGTCAAGTGAGTGGGCAACTTGACTGTTAGAAGTTTACAAGCCGCCCGAAGGCCTACAACTTGGCTTAACGACTGCTGCCATAGACAGCAGCCGAGATCAACGGCTTCTCTGCCTTCCAAAGCACGGGAGCGCTCAGTTAGTAACCACTCAAAGCGGTCACCCATCCATGTACTGACCGCGGCCCACGTTGCTTAACTTTGCATAAGGCACGCAGGCGCCGCTAGGCCACGAGCGCTCTAAACCTGTCGTAAAGGCTGGCGTCCACTAGGCTCGCCGAGCCGAGTCGAATCGAATCGAAATAATTCGCCTTCATACATAAACTATGAAAGTGCGTCCATTCGGTCGATTCGATTCGGCTCTGCGTCAATCGACGCACTTTCATAGTTAATGTATGGAGGCGAATTATTTTCGATTCGATTCGACTCGGCTCGGCGAGCCTAGTGGACGCCAGCCTTAAGTACCTGTTCATTGCACGATCGAGACGCGCATCGCACTGTATCTTAGTTGGGATCAAACGCAATATATTAGAAAAACCTCTGACGCTTCCGCCGCCGTTCGATGTCGTGGCGTAGGTAGGTAGTTAGACAGAGCACTGACATGATCTTTAAAACGGCGAAAATCTTTTGATTAACTAATACATGTTTCTCACACTTACTATATTTGAGGATTAAGGGATAGAAATATAGGAACTTCGTATCTCTGGCGCTCAGACCACCCTTTTCGCGCCTCATATTCATATCACTTGCGGGCTGTCATAAAAACAGGACCACCGCCAGGCCAAACTACAAACTGCAGCTTGTGACCACGCAACCTGAAGTGAAACTTGTATGAAACTGCGGTTTAGTAGCCGAGTCCCGATCTCCCCATTCTTTAGTCATTCGTCTAAGGAGGCCTTTAATACTTATTGCAGCAATACCGACGGTGATGATTGGTACTTATATATACCTATAGCCATATTTTTAATTAAACCGAGTAAACTGACATTATTATTTATTATTTAAAATCAATTGACAAAAACTTATGTCTAAATACATCGTCCCGCAAAACTGTTTGCACAGTTTGAGTGGGATCCTAGAGTCTATTACAATATAATATATGTCATTACTCATTATGGAGATATCGTTAATTAGATATTATTTCACAGAAATATAATATAAACATCTATATAAAGAATATTTGTATTGTATTTCAATATACATGCGACCGGTGATATTAACTTTGGTAAAAAATCATAACACCTACCTACCTACCTACCTACCTACTGCATTTTAATTTACCTAAGCATTAAAGAATAATCACGTCTGATGTGCCCCCCGTTACAAGAGACAGAAATCTGAATCAAAATTCGCACAGATTTCTTTATTTCACTAATCTGCGCATGCGTTTTAATAATAATTCATATAAACTTACCATTTTTGAATGTTACGTGAATTTCCTAATAAGTAATCATTGCGTCCCAGTCACTCCGATTGTGCTATGTCCTTATGCAATAAGGAGCACATAACCTATAACATTTTAGAAATGTAATCCATAATTGAACATGAAAGTTTGCGTTAGCGTAACTTGATACTTAATATTTCATACTGCCATTACACTGTGTACTGTGTTATTACTTCTTGCTTCTATTATGAAGCGGTTCTTATGACGTAGGTATTTGTTCTTCCCGTACGTTCAACTAGGAACCTCTTGTCTACCGGTGGCTTGTATTCGCGGTTCAGATTACGCCCTCAGGGGCTTGTCAAGGATCGCGGGCCTTGGGGTTGTCAGGGTTGACGGCTACGCGAAAATAAGTCATTTGGTTTGTACCTCTGCACCTGACGGGTACTTATATTCGCGTCATCGATTCCACAAGCGAAAAAAAGCTTTATTGTAAAATAAATACGTAAGATATCCCCTTGAGCGTGTTTTTATTTTTGAGCGTATGAAATTAGCAACACAATGGTGCCAACCTAAACTTCACCCAACATGGACACGTGAAGTTACAGCCAGTTGAAATTCCGTCTTCGTGCGGTGCATGTGGTCAAATACAAAAATAAACATATTTTTATAGGTAGTCCTTCATTTTATGCATAATTATTTATTGCCTATATCTTAGAGACTCGGAATAAATAAAAAGGTATGCAATAATAATTGAAGATCTTTATTATTTTAGCGATTCTTGAGACAGTGCCACATTTTTTCCTTCCTGTAAAATAGACTGTGAAAATATTCTTAGTACCTATAGTATTTGTATTCAACGTGAAGTATGCTTCACGCTCTTTAAAAAAATATACAGTTTCATCTTACTAAGTATAAACACTTGAGTAATACAAGCGACAATGTCGGGTCAAGTGGTTTGGCGCGCGTCGACTCAAGTTACCGCGGGGGTCGCGGGGCGCGCGCGGTGCGGCCGAGCGGGCAGGCTCGAGCGGCGCGACGCAGGCCGTGTAAACAAGCGGCCGTCAAGCAGAGAAGAAAAAAAAAATTCTAAACTCTGGGAGGGAAGAGGCTATAACGGATGGGTAACGATTTGAAGGCATACCAAGGAAATTAACTGATTCCTACGTACTAACGGATGTCTTATGTCATAAACGTTACTTTTCGCGATTCTACTTGTTTCATTGACATGAGCGCTCGTGGTACAGCGGTGCCCGCGTGCCGCGTGCGGTATGCAAAGTTAAGTAATTTCGGCCGCAGCCATTTTGAACATGGGCGACCGCTTTGAGTGGTTACTAATTGACCGCTCCCGTGCTTTGGAGAGCACGTTAATCCATTGATCCCAGTTGCTGTCTATGGCAGCAATCGTTAAGTTAAGTTGGAGGCCTCCGGGCAGCTTGAGAACTTCTAACAGTCAAGTTACGCACTCACTTGCTAAAGCGGGTATTAAATTAATAAATAATAATAATAATAAATAATAACGGTGTTGCCCTTAGGCCATTTTATAATGTCGCTATTTTATGGGGGCCCATCTAGCAGAGAGCGAGTCACCGTCTGCCGGAAATAAAAATCTGAGACAGTTTTATTAGGCAGGCGTCCGTTGTCTCACCCAATAGCCCAGCCATTAGTCCATCAGATTCACCCAATAGCCCAGTTCATGTAGACTCCATTAATCAGCAATAGTTCCTATACACCCTGGCGGGTGCTGTCTCTGTGTGCGTCCCATGACACGGGCAGGGACAGCATCCGCTTGGTGTATCCCTTGCATTTCATTAAATTGTCAAAAGGGCCTCTACGTGTTGGCTATGTGGTACTCGTTGGCACTTCGGTGCCTCGGTACTTCGGCTCCGCGCACGCCTCCCAAAGGTCCGGGACACCATTGTCCCGTGAACGGGAAAGACATACAAATAAATAATAATAAATTACATTGTCCTGAATTCAGAGCGTTTAGAGCGGTACGTACCTATATGTTAGAGCGAGATGCTTCAACTCCCCTCCTCTAGTCAGGATTCTGAGTTCAGGACAGTGTAAATACTCGCTTAAAGGGGGGGTCGAAATCGTGCGACCAATTTACGAGTAAGCGTCCCCATGTCACAGGCATATTCGGAATCTGGATTTGATTCGTGTTGTTGTGTTTCTAATTTTTACAAGATTGCCCAAATAAGGAGTGTAATGTTTTCAGGTTTTATAAGACCTATAGCACCTACCTTACCAATACAGACCAGAAATCAATACCGTTGCAATCTAGTTGAAGACGAAAGACTACTATTACACGAATTGATGATTTTATCCAATTCAAAAACAGGTGCAAGTTAACGAGGGGATTCCGAATACTTGCTGTACGAATTTGAACCTTAGTGCATAAGGCTCTCATATTCTAAATGAGTCGAGTTAGTATACCTACCCCTTTTTCATTTTTTTCATTTTCACGGGAACTTATTACTTTTTATAGTAAATTGACCGTTCCCTTAATGATTACCTAACGACCGTATTCTTAAGCATTGATCAGTGCCATCGGAACTTAACTCTAAGATGGAAACTATAAAGGTCAAATTCCTTCATCACTTTCTGTGTGACATGTATAATACGAAAGATTAAGTTTGATAGTCCGTTATTCGGAGTAGACCCCTAAAGAAAAGCACTCTCCCGTGACGGTTCCTCATGATATTTACAACTCACTTTACCTGATCCAATATTCAGTGACCTCCGATTTCGTATGCTTGTTACGTAACTTGAGATCTAGTAAAATTGGTCAGTTGGACGTCGTCTGCGCTAACGCAAGGGTCAGGGACGTGAAATTGATAAACTCACAGAGCGTGTAAAGAAAGAAGTCAAAAACAGCACTAAATGAACTTCGATGATGTAACAATTCAAAGCCAGGAAATAATCAGTTTAATAGAAAGAGCATTACAGACGACAGAAAGTCCATGGATATACCTAAGTTAAAAATATTTTATTGTTTATAATAATAAATCTGGAGGCGCGGATATGTTCATTCTAATAGGTATATTGGAACTCTCATAATTATAAGTATTTTCCGAATGTAAAATCTCTTCTAAACTCACAAATCAAATAAAATAAAAATCACAAAAAAAAAAAAACAAATAAATCAAAGTCAAATAAATAGTCAAATAAATTTCACAAATCAAATAAAGTCTCGTATATTGATTTCCACTAAGGTTCAGCTAACCAGTGACATTCATATGACATCTCTAGCGGCTTTCATAGAGGTTTTCACTGTGGCATTTATAAAGGCTACTGAACTAACAATAGGGATGATGACACTATAAAAGAAAATCAATAAATCCAAATTTTCTACATAAAGGCTTCTACACAAATTCACAATCAAATAGCGAAAAAAGTAATTTAAAAAAAATTACTTATTTATAAGTCTTCAAAGTTTTAAGAGTGGGTATTTTCTGTCGCTTTTCCTCAAAACGCACCTTTGTATTGAACGATCGTCATTTACTATGGCGCTACTCAACAGTGACGTCACTGTTGAGTAGCACTTTCTCTCCCTAACTACGAACATTCTAACTGTTGTAGCTTCGTTATTTTTTTGAATATTTGAATAGGATTTTCACTATTTGGCATAGTTTCATGTCTTCTTTCTATTGAAGTAATATTTTTTTCTGAGTCAACATCCCTATTACGATCCCCTTAAATATGTTTGTCGTACAAACTTTACAACGCTCCAAGTGCCAATGACAAATCGCATTAGGTACCTACAGTACAACAAAACGCTAAAATGAAGCAATAAACCTTAAAGCGGATTCACAAGCTACTTTATTATGACAAATTGTTTTCGACCTGCAGACAACTATCCTTTCTCTTAACCCGTCCGCTGTTATTAAAGCACGATGAATATATAATTAAATACATCTTAGTACGGCTTCCGGTAGAAAAATAGCGTTGGTTTACTTGAGTAGGTACGATGTTTTGGGGTTCTGTAGGGATTTTTTTATTTGCTTCGGTGTAAAAAACACTGTAGATGCTTATGTTTTAGTTTTTTCACTGGTATCTACCAGTATATACCATTGTATATAATATAAAAAGGTTTATTTTCACAACTATAAAGTTACGTCTATTAAACGATCTATAATAGATTTATATTAGGACGGTTTATACAAACAGTAGCTCTAGTATAAGGTTTTTCGGTACATTAACTAATTCGAACGCGTTTGCGTTTTGTCTCAAAATGTATGAAAACGCTCTCACCGAGTTTGAAATACGCGCTTTCATCGGTTAGCAACAAATGTTATACTCGCCGTTTTAGTTTCCACTAGTGACCACCAGAGGCGCTGTTCACGTTTTCATACCACTTTCATACATTTTGAGACAAAACGCAAACGCGTTCGAATTAGTTAATGTTTCGAAAAAACTTATACTAGAGCTACAGGCGTACCTACGCCTACGGTCCACCTGATAGTAAGCGGCCACCGCAGCCTACAGACGCCCGCAACTCCAAAGGAGTCGCGTGCGCATTGCCGGCCATTTATAAAATTTATGATGTATGTTCAATGCAAATAAACGATATGATGTGATATGGATTCACTGCTGCGACAAAACAAATTAATACACTACTATTTAAAACAATAGGCAATCACTAATCATATTCAACTTCAAGTGACTTCATATCTGGGCAATTGGTAGCAGTCTGAGCTTTAACTCGATATACTGCGTCCATGCAGTTAAAATATGACTTGAATATCAAGCAAATACAAGCAGGCAGCTTGAGCATCAAGGAAATACTACCAATTGAGTATTGAGTATTACAAGTATTACTTGAGTATTACCAATCATTAGGGTATTCACTGTGATATATCTCAACTGCCAACTGTGACTGCAAAACTATTTCATCATCATCATGTCAGCCGCAAGACATCCATGCTGGATGCAGTCTGTTCATCCTTACATGTCTTATCATGTAAACAAACTATTTTTGAAGACGGTAATCATTATCACACTTTTCTCTAGGATTGCAATACTTTGTAAGCTTCTTTAAGTATTTTCATTCATCATATCAATCTCAATTTTTTAAACGCAATGGACGGATTCCAGAGGTCGTGGGTTCAAATCCCACCTGTGGTGTTGAATTTTTCAATTTTTACTCTGATTAAAAAATTGAGATTTTCGCTAGCGGACGCATCCGCTTAACAAACATATTAAAGCATCATATCAATATTTTCACTCGTTGGCTACCGGTGTCGCCGATGTACGATTTCATAACAAAAGATTGTTTTGTTTTGTTTTTTTCGCCGTCAACCCTAGGGTTGTGATGAGACTGATGAGTATTGTGTAATGCTAAAGGAAAGGGTGATAATAATTAATGTCTTGAACAGTGTTAGTTTACATGACAGGACACGTACCTAAGGATGAATAAGACTAGGCCTCCCCCAAAGACTGCCAAAATAACTGCTCCTGCTCCATCCGCATCCAGCGAACTCCTGCGAATTTTATCAGGGCATCATTCATCGTCCTCTTCGTAACAATACGCAAGTAAAACCAAAAATACGGAACCCTAATAATATTCTGCTTCTTAACGATTACATCCACTTCATTGCGCGATAGCATCAGTGGCACAACAAAAGATGTACCAGTGTAATCGTTACACAAAAATTACGGCTTAAACTAGGGCGGTAGTAGAAAATACACATTAGCTACGTGTTATTAGACTTAGATAGAACTTCTTCAACGACTTCTAAGACGTGCGTGTTGTGTTTATGAACTACTGTTTTATTAAAAGGTATGAGAATTTCTCTTTCGTACGTACCTTTGTGAGTTTTATCAAACTTTTTCCTTTATAACAGCAGTTAACTAACTTACGTTTGAGACGCTACATATAATATAATCACTCCTTACAGACAGACATCAAGATTTTTTCTTAAATTAAAAGTATAGGATAGCTTAGCAATGATAAATATAATTTGTGTTCATAAATTTCATAACCGCATCTTGAAGCTGCAACCTAAAACCGGTACCACATAACCGCATCCGCGACCCAAAATTGCGTTATTATAAATAATACATAAGCGTGTTAAGTGCTAAACTAACAATTACTGTCAAATTAGCCTACGAACAAAGAAAGCAAGGTTAATGAACGGAACGGCATGCGGTGCAAGCACGTCGTGTGTAAACACCCTAAGATTATTTGCTATTTGCAAAAAAAAACTTAACATGTGGAATCATAGCATAGTAGGTACAGTAAAATATCTCCATAGCCTCGCAATTAAAGTGACCCTTAAAGGATAAATGAGGTTCATATCCCAATTTGACCACTTAATCTTCAATAGATTGTTTTTTAGTATACCTCAATACTTTTTTAAATTTTCCTAAACATAAGGGCTCCTCAAATCAATAAAGTCTTCAACACGTCTGTGATTCTTCTTGATACGTCTTGCCTGCTCCGTAAAATTAAAAAAAAACCTTCTCAATACAGTTTAATAGTGTTAAATCAAGGTTGCGGGAACCACTTTCTAGAAGACCATCGACCGCTAACGAGTTATACGAGAAAACTCCATAATTAATAGTCATCTTCCACCAGTCCATGTTAATCGCATATTTAAATATTTCACATAACACCGTCCATATTACGTGAACAGAGCAATAAGATTAGGCATGTGGGTGCGGGCGTGAATTGGACGATTACCTATGTCTCGTCATAATTTGTAGTCGCGGCTGGCGACTTTTATTTGACTGTCATTCTTTCTAATAAACCACATTTGATGCCTTGCTCTTATCTGCATATTTTTGGTTTTCCTTTTATTTATTTTATGTCACACCTGGCCATAAACTGGCCATTATCGCACGCTCCGCGCGCGAAAAAACCCACTTCCTGGCCAGGGGGTGACATAAAATTTTGTACTTACCACGGGCGATAATAAAGAAAGCCTCAGATCGCATATTTATCGCCCTTGCCTTCGGCTCGGGCGTAAAATACCTGCGATCTGAGACATTCTTTGTTTTATCGCCCTTGGTAAGTAATTTACTATTATTTTGATCAGCTATAGGTACCTACTGCCACAGGATGAGTTGTGGTGTCTAGAAGTAACGGGTTTTACCCTGATATCGGTATTAATTATTAACATGCACTGATTGACAAATCAAATACAAATACTTATCAATTATTAAGATCGTATAAATGTACCCGGTATTTTTGTTTTATTCTCTATGTTATCTGTTGTGTTCTTATTTTTTATCACTCTTTAGGATGTCGGTAGAGCTCATAGGGGATCCATATATTAGGTTTTGCCTTCTATAATCGAGAAACGGCATAATAGTTGGACAATAGTACGTATCTACTTGTCAATACACCAACCAAACCATAAAAGTATCAGCTCTCATTTAATGCTACAAAATTTTAAGAGAGACAACCACACTGAAAGAAACTTTTTCAATTTAGATCTCAACACCAGTCTCAACAATCTCACTCGTAAACTAATTTGCGCTAATAACATACAAAACAGACAGATTTGCGCTAATGCGTTTTTTACAATGGATTGTCTAAATGATTCACATAGCTTAAATTCTTGAATATTGTTTAATTCTGCTTTCTCCGTCGTCAAGGCATTGTCTTAACCTCATGAGCGATGGTGCGGCGTAGTTCCCAGTTAATTTGTTATGATATGTGCAGGTACTGGCTAGAGAAATTCGCAATTTACTATTAGTATAGTCAACATCAGATAGCCAGTATGAGAACGCGTCTATTGTTTGTAGAGGATTCATACATCATCCATTTCTACGAGTCTATGAAAGTATTACCTTTCGGGGCCTTTCGGACTAAGGGTCTTCGTAATCGTTTTAACGCATGTAGCTAAGTAGGTACGTGTTTAATGTGTAAGGAATGTTATCATACCGTACGGGGTCCTACAAGCTGCATGCAGGCAAGTATGCCGTAGGTATTCCGCCTCCTTCGCCGACGGGCATGTCGTCTGTGTGTGAACGTGACCGGTAGAGTTCCAATAAATTTCCGGTAACAAATCCAAAAGCTACGTATTTATTTCTACTCGTACGGCAGAAATAACTAAAATAGTTTCTACGTTTACCAAGCTGACTGCGCAGTTGCCAAGCAGTTCCCATACAAATTGAATTTGAAATGCAGCCCGGCTGTCACAGCACATACGGCGCCGGCGGCTTATCACCACATACCAGAAGTTAACTTTTCATGAGAGAGATTGAATTGAAGCTTCATTAGCCGATATTTCAGTTTATTTTATAATTTTTATGATACAAACTCAGAATTTGGTCTGAGGGCGAGAGAACCAGATAGACTCAACCGGTTTTGAAATAACATGGAACACTGTTATAGGTTTGTAACTATTGATATCAAAATTATCTCATTAAATGATGACTTTCAGACGTAAAACAATAACTGCAAATGTGTGGCACGTTATATCAATGTGAATGGACCTAACTTTCGGAAGATTAGAAACAATCGACCGTAAAATTCAGATAAAATTGTGGTAACTTCACTACATTTTTTGACGTAACTAACATAATATAAGGTCCAACGGGTCTTTATGAGATTCAAACCGCCCGCGGGGGTCTTGTCGGAGGGGCAAGTAACACCCAACCAAGCAAGCCAACCGCGCACTTCTATCGCTTTATTTTATCAACCGAACCTAAAGTTTAACATGTTGTTTCAGGAAAAGCAAAGACCACCGATCTACAACCCAGAAGACTACGCGACATCCCTGAAGAAATGGGGCAAGAAATCTGGCGGCAGCAGCCTTTACGAGCTGGAACAGGATCCTGGAAAAGCACGCACACTGCCCAACCAGGCCAGCAAAGATTTCAGGTATGTCTGTTATCATTCTTCTAGACTTGTGCTCATCGTAGTGTTATCCAAACAGCTTAAAAATTACTACGTTTTAGTGTTATCCTGGATGCTCCCGCGTCTTCAGAGGTAGGCGACTTCCTGAGTCCAGGAATCGTGTCATTTAATAATGCGTTGTTTTAGTAGGCTGAGTAAAAAATTTAAAATATAGACTAGTTTGGATTTTTTTTGGATTGAAAAATTTATTCACATACGGAGTTCAAAAGTGTACCTTTTTGCTGGTTATTGCGACCGTCGATTCTGTATTTAAGAACATTATTAGTTATACCTACTTAATTTGAACAGTCTTTCTTTTTCATTTACTTAGGTAAGCCAATTTTGTAGCTAACGGAAATAAAATATCGTTGACCGAGAAGCGTTTTTCGGATCACACAGAGACGTAGATTCTTTCCGGGTACATGGTCAAAGTTAAAGTGGAGCAATTTTGGATTGGACTCTTAATCCGTCTCATTTCCATCTGAATATCTCTGTGTCATAGCTGATATTTACTTTTATTGACCACATAATTTAACCCTTCTTCAAAAATGCCGTCAATGTGAACAATCAGACAGACTGGTAATCTGCACGTAAATAATTTTCATTTAAAGCAGAATATTGTACCTGCGACCATTGCATTCTATGGATTACTAAAACACCTGAGCTATCGTGAGTCCGTAGTTACAAGTGTAACAACTAAGGGAGGCATTGTCATCTAAAATTATATTAATGTCACACGTACCTGACCTCGCCATAAAGTGTCAATTGTAGCGTGCGGAAAATCCCACTTCGTGGCCAAGGAGAGGCATAAAATGTTGTACTTACCACGAGTGGTAATAACGAAAGCCTCAGATCACATATTTATCGTCCTTGCCTACGGCTCGGACGTCAAATACCTCTTATCGGAGACATTCTTTGTTTTACTGTCCTTGGTAAGTAATGTACTATTTTGTTAGTATAATAATATTTGAAATATCATTGCAGAAATCCATGCCTCGGCGTGGGTGAAGAGATGAGTCTGCGGCAGTTCGGGACACCGAGTGAACTGCTCACCAAGCTGCGAGCAGACCTTCGACTTTCATTCCCTAGGTAAGATAAGACCATTGCCACAGAAGCAAGCAGTAAGCAAGTTCTGGGGAAATATTCTAAACTGGTATAGTCCCGATAGCACTTTACAGTGGTTACTGGTTTTCAAATTATACATACGCTCATCAATACTCACTAATAAACACTAATACTCATTAATTATCTCATTAATACTGTGTGCTCTTATTTATGTAGCTTCGCTCGATTACAACAATTTTATATCACTTTAAAAACTAGTTCTTTTAGCGTTTTAAAGACACCTATAAGTATAGTATTGCGATGCGTTGTATTTATAATATATCGGTCCAAATATTAAGTTATGAGTGGCGTCGTTAGCACGGGTGGCACCCGGTATGGATATAAATGCACCCGTTGACTTAGCTGGGGAGAGGTCTCCATGGAGGCAGAGGCGCTCGGGCTCGGGGCATGATTATTTAGCAAAAGTAGGTAATTAAATCTGAATTAAAGTCTGCTACCAACACTATATTACATTACAAGCTTGATCTTGGCAACCCAAGTTTCTGACTTTGCACACCCGATTGTGGCAGCTGGTGTGACAGCTGCCACATAGCCGAGTAATAGCCTTTTTGAAATACTTTCCTTACTCTCAAATATACTCGTGCATTTCTGAATTTGTCATCATCACCATCCGTATCTGTGTTAATAAACTAGAATGCTATAAAATATTCGATCCCATTACTGAAAGCCGTTAAAGTTATTTTACGACACTAATAAAATACTGGACAAGTGGCCCATTATCCGCAAAACCATAACCATTAATAGTTCATAAAACCATTAATTACGTGCATGGAACGTAAAAAAGTGATTAAGTGGTTCAAATTTTATAATCCAGTGAGCACTAGGTTTTATGATGCACTATGCTTAAAAGGATATTAAGAGGATAATAAATGCACTACTTGGTTCTGTGTATTCTGAGAAAATTATCTTAAATTGTAGTGTATTGATTTGATCCTCAGTTCAGAGTGAGAGATCTGCATTTCTTGGTGTGAATAGAGCAAATACGCAAATCAATAAAGGAGACGGAAAGTTTATTGAAACGCTTAGAAAGACGGATAGTCTCTGGTATAGGTCTACTCGTATATATCATGGTTTTGCGATAGCCCTGCTGATGGAGCTGACATCATATCACCCATAGCTTAGGGGGAGCAGCGGTCCGCTCCAAGGCTCTAGGTGACTCTGAGACCTCTGAGTGCCACCCGGGATTGTGCAACTGGGACCATCGTCGGCACCATGGTCGACGTTGGATCTCTTGGCAACGAGCACACCACTGGGTGACACCCACACCAAAACGGGTGCTACCCGTAGGTAGGTACTAGCTACGCCACTACCATGACGAGTAATATGATTATTCGAATACTACCTTGTTTAAATAATAAACCTCAACATGTACTGAATAATGTAGCTGCCTATTTGTGATCCAAATTAAATTACTGTCTTAATGCATATGGCCCATGCCTTCTCGTACGATCACAGCGTCTCATTCAAAGAGTACAAAATGCGTGTGCCAGGTTTTGTTTTAACATCCCGCCCCGAGGTCACGTAACACCTTTCCTGAATGATGCAAATATTTTAAGGATGTCTGCTCGCCAAGACCTTATGCTTGCATGTTTACTGTTTGATACGATACACACAAAAACCCCGTCTTATTTATACAAGAAGCTCACTTGGTTCTCAAACAGTAAACATCCTGTAAGAGGTTCACGCGCTATCGTGCTGCAGTGTCCCCGACATAGGACGGCTGCTTTTAGGGGAAGTTTTCGGTATCAGGCCACTAAATGTTGGAATAACATACCACCACCAATTCGTGAAATAAGAAATAAAAATAATTTTAGGTTAAAATATCGCCTACATCTTTTAAATTCTCAAAAACAGAATCCCTGACTTCCGCATTCTCCCCCCCCCCCCCCCCCCCCTTCATGAATGGAAACAAAACAGGCTTTTTAGACCACAAACATTACCGCACACTCTTGTTATTTTGATCACAATATAAAATGCACACACACATACTCACACACCCACAATCATACACTGACACACTCACACACACACACACACAGCGTTGCACTGGTCGTGTTTTAATTATTTTTTGTAGGGTCCTGGCAGAATATCAGCGATGTGGCCTCCTGCCGCATCAATTATGCTGAGCCAGCGCCCATTCTCTGCCACAACACATGGCTATATTGTATCACTTTTGGTTAATTTTTTTCTAATTTAATATTGTCTGTGATTAATAATTATGTTTATCCTTAAGTTGCATGTTTCTCTTCGTCATTTCATGCCATGTAAATTGTGGGAATGAATAAAGTGTTTATCTATCTATCTATCTATCTATCTATCTATCCATAAAACTGCGATAAAATTAACATGCTTTTAAGAACAGAAGCCAAGACTTACTTTTACGACGGAATTATCTTTAAAACAAAAACGAAGTACACGATTTTCAACCACCTTGGAACGATCCGCTAGATAATGTTAAGAACATCCGAGTCATCCGACCAACGGTATTAAGCAATGATGTTTTACATAAAGCTTATTTTTTTTTTTTTTTTGTAATAAAAAAAAATTGCCAATCATAATATAATAATTATAGGTAAAGTTTTAAACGTCTATTCTCAATCGAACTTGAGGCATAGTACTTATTCTATGCATTGTACTTATACGGAATCAGTCTGATATATATTCGCATAATTGACATGCAACATGCATGTATGTGTATTTATGTATATCGTCGCCACAGATTATATTATAATAGTTCTATGTCATCGCTTTAGTACCCATAGTACAAGCTTTGCTTAGTTTGGGACTAGGTTGATTTGTGTAAGATTGTCCACAAATATTTATTTATATTTATAATTATTTTTTTATCATGAAATAAAGAATCTAATCGAATGTATTCGTACTACTAGTTATATCCAAAGCTCGAGTTAAAACTGCATTACAAAGTGCATTTTAAAACACACTTATAAAGTGGCGAGTTTCTAATAATGAGGTAGTCCTAATTACATCTTACTTGGATAAGAGCGCGGTTAGCGTTATTGCCGAGACGGGGAATCTGGTTCATGGGACAAGCTAAAGCGATTCTTTAGGATAAGTAGTTCTAACGAAAGTTTATTTATACTTTATTACACAAAAAAATACAGTGTACCTACAAATTTAATGGATGACTTAATGCCAAATAGCATTCTCGACCAGTCAACCACAAGGCTAATCAGATACACTTAAAACGGTGCAGGAAAGATTACATAAAATTAAGATAATTACAAATAATTTACTTATATACATACGAATATAAACTAAGTTATAAGTAACTGGATTTATAGCAGTGGGTAAAGCAAGAAGCATCAGCCACTTACGCGAGGGTGAAAAAACATTTAAGAGTTAATTACCACCACAGATGTGGAAAGATTACATTACACTAGATATACATTTTACACTAACAACAACTCGCTACTTGCAAACCAGTAGTCTAATTTCGGACTCAAGCTATGACCTGGGTTATTGAAAAATCTTATGTTGGAAAATACCATAGGTATTCAACAGTAGCTTGTCAGTGAAAGGATGAAACCGGTCTAGTCGTCAGGAGGCTAATCCTTCGCGGAAGAGTGCACAATACGTACCTGTAACCCGCCAATATGGTGACGAGCTGGAACACCGTGGGGTTTTAGTCGGTAGTCCAGGCGGTCCCCGGGAGTCCGGGAGGCCTTCCCAGCCAGGCGGAATGCGTAAAAGCATTTCCCCACGTAAGAAAAAAAGGAGGTCAGTCTGAACTTCCAACCCTTTCGTAAAACTAGTTCCTACGCCAAATCTGGGGATTAAGTATCAAAGCGGACCTCGGGCTCTTTAAAGCAAAACCGGGAAAACGCTAGGATAATATCTAAATACAATATCATAAACGTCCAATCAAACCTTTATTAGTTAAATAGCCGTTGAAGTTCGTTTGTCCTTATCTGTCATTTTGACACATGTGCTTGTGAGACAGTGGCAAAAGACATTTTACTTAGCAGAGGTTTGTTAAGTTTTATGAATAGCGGGGTTATATTTTAAGTCCGTATAATTTTCAAGCCCGCTATCGCCTGTAATTAGAGCCGCTGCCCAACACTTTTTACATCTCAAATTGCCAGGACGAGTGATTCTGCAGCAATTTGTGACAGAAATCTTTCTTATGCCGCCAAATTATATGGCCAGTATTATTGCACCGTGCCATTCCAGCCTAATGGTGCCTTATCATACAAAAATGAGCCAAGAGTTGTATGAACATTATGCATGCTAGTGCTTTTTTCGTTTGAGGCAGAATGGCGTGTTCTTTTGTTTTATTTCGTTTAACAACCGCGTTTATGACATGGGAATGCACCAGTGGCGCCAGAGAAAAGTAATGGAGATAAAATTATGATATTTTGTTTATAGTCAACCGTAAATTTATATTGATCTAATTAGGTAATTTTTGCGAGATTTGCTGGAATTTCATGTACCTAAACTAGGTACTTATACAACATTACAGGTTTCATGAAACCTTTTAAATTTGGGATGATGGTGTTTTAGATTTAAAAAAAAATTTAACTTTTTATCCGACAATAAACAGGTATGAGCTACTTAAACAAAAACATAACATGCGCTTGTCATGCATAACCTGAAAGCTTTCAGACATTTAACAAATTACTTATACGCCAGTCAGCAGATACTTATAGAAGATTTTTTTAAATTGTGTAAATGGATGCTAATAGGTATAGGTATTATCAAAAATGCTTGCACGAGATATCTCGGGACAACTTTTGGCAGCTACGAAACCTCGAAATTTTCGGACTTAGATTAATAGAATAATTTATTATAATATCCTTACAGCTAATGTTACATTACACAAATGTTAAAATCATAAATGTTAAATGTTATACTTATACACAAATGTCATTTAAACTTTCAGTTTCGTGCAAGAGTTCGCCTGCGAGCCGCTAGATGGCGTGACGTTGCTGCTCGAACTCCTGCGCAACGTGCAGCTCAGCCAGGTGGGGGAGGGGGCGCGGGGTCCGCCCGCCGTACGCAGGCGCCCGCTGCTCGACGAATTGGCCTGCTTGTGAGTATAATATTGAATTCTATCTAGCCAGACAATTTTAGGTCAAGTCCATAATTCGGCGGAGTAAACTGGCAGATGAGATGATGCCAGGAGTAGAAAAAAAAAATTGTGACGGTATATATCGATAAAAATATGCCGATAAGTATAAAGTAACTAACTATACCCTCTTATTCACGGACAAATATGTGCACGCATTTTTCGGAATATTAAAATCGATATTATACTATTCGATAGGAAGTTTTTTCGATCAAGATTTAAGCCCTACTACTTTACTACCTAATTTAATAAATGTAAAAGTTTCTACTTTTCGGCAACTAAAGGCTCATTAAGCGGACAAAAGTAAAATAAATATGAAGAAATATGAAAAAATCATAAAATTTACAACTCATTTTAAATTGTCAAATTGAGAGCATTTTAGATTGAGAGAAACACTACTAATTTCGATTTTCTATGATATCGGCAAGCACCAAGGGGTACCCGATACATAGGTCCGTAAGATCCGTACGTCTAGTAAGGCCTTAAATAATATCGATATGAACAGCACTGGCCGTACTGTGGCAACATTTGTGCATTTTGACTTGTCAAACAACTCCGTCGAATGGTGGACTAGAGTTTAGTCTCATACGATATAATCGATCGAGGGTAGTATCACAAACACTACACGCCGAACGAACGCCAATGATGGAGAATTGTAGATCCATATTCAACATTAAGACGCGATGCGTGAGCAGTGGCGGAGCATCCATAGGACTCGATTGCCAAATTTTCAGCCAGTCCAATTCTTTTATTATGGCTCATGAAGAATAAGGAGGGCAAATAATTTCCGGCTTCCCTAAGAATATTTCTGACGCGCCGCCACTGTGCGTGAGTGACTTCTTTTCAACTCATCTGGGTACCAATCAGGCCTGCTTCATTAAGGGTGTGGAAAACCTAGAGGTCTTTATTTTACGCATGACTTTATAACAGTTACAGTCTGCTAGTTCTAAGACATTTTGTAGATAAAATATGTTAAATAAATATATTTGTAGACAATCTTTCGCAAATCGACCTAGTCCCAAACTAAGAAAAGCTTGTTCATCATGACTGCATCAATTGTATTTACTTAGGCAGAACTCATCCAGCCTATGTAGATTATTACTTATTAGGCACCGTATGGTTTAATGAGAAATGAGATTAGTCGCGCATTCCGAGACCACCAATAAGCCACCCTGTCATTCTTCTGCTTATGATTATGTTCGCCTTGCCCTGACTCGTACTTATATTTCGAAACGCGTATTTCCAGGCAATGCCTCTGGAGCTGCTGCAGCAGATACCCCGACTGTGTTCGACGGCTGGTGGCCGGCTCCAACGGCGTCTACACACTGACTGTTTGCATCATGTCCACCGTCAACAAATCCAGGGTGCTGGCGCTACAGGTCAGTATTGAGCTCGTGATAGTTCCAGTCAAATCTTAAGGCTTTTGTGTCATTCCTGCTTTTACGTGTTCGGTGACAAAACCGGAAAAGAGAATCATCTATTGAGATGATTCGATCTAATGAGCGTTTCTGTTTTCATTATGATACGAGTACATTATAGTTATTGATTTATCCCATGTATTTTGAATGTCTATCGCGTGTAAAAAAGAAAAACACAAAAAGTTAAGTTCTGCATGATATAATCGACCAAGCAGCTAGTGCTGCTCGTTAAATGAGCTTCTTGTTAAATTTAATGTAAATTTTAACTAACCAGATTCAACCAATGTCCATAATTAAACTACGGTTCCAACGCGTGATCGCGATGACACCCAACCGGCGGAAGAACTCCTGAAGAGTTCATGTCGCCCTCACTGTTACTCTTCTCCCGTGGTCCTCTCTTGGGCTCCTAATCCTAGTTTAATTCAATCCGTTAACTAACACCAGTTAACCGCTAATTTCAGCTACTTACCAAATCCTGCTACCCGCCCGCCAATGGCCACGCCATGGTATCCGAAGCACTTTCAACGCTCCGCCTGCGCTACGGCGAACCAGTTCGCTTCAGATTCCTCGTCGGCATGCTCCAAAGCACAGGTGGCTCAGGGGACCTGCAGGCCGCTGGACTGGCTTTCATAAATGCATTGCTGTGCAGTGCACCTACTCCACAAAGGAAGCTGTACATACAAGCGGAACTGGAGCAAGCTGGATTCGACATTGTTACTCTGAAGAAGGTAAGCAATGTGGTATGTATCGTCAATGAAAGTATTTGTGTGAGGGTTTCAATTTAAGACCATAATTGACAGACAAAGAATTTAGAAAAGTGTCAGGCTGAGGAGAGTCTCTAAAATAAGATATCTAATATTAGGTATATTTCTGAATAGGTTTGACGAGCGCTTTAGCTTAGTTGTTAGTGACCCTGCCTACAAAGCTGGAGGTCGAATCCCGGCTGGGGCATTTATTTGTGTGATGAGCACGAATATTTGTTCTCGGGTCTTGGATGTTTTCTATGTATTAAGTATCTATTTATCTATATAAGTATGTATATCGTCGATAGTACAAGCTTTGCTTAATTTGGGACTAGGTTGATTTGTGTAAGATTGTCCACAAATATTTATTTATTTTATTTATTTAGGTACTTAACAAAATAACTTGAATAATATTGAAACTTACATAAAAGGCCCTTGAGACATTGCACCATTGCTGAATTAATGTTAAGCCACAATAAGTCCAAGGCGAGATTCCAAAGCCCACATAAGTTTCGGTTGATTTCCCGAGAATATGCCGTCCAGAGATTGATTGACGAAACTCGTTGCGGTACGGGCAGGGCGTGATACTACGAGTGAAAATACCTTTTGTCATGATCTCCTTTTGTTCCAGCTTGTCACAAAACTGCCAAGCACAAACGAACAGGTGACGAAAGAGATAGAGAGCTACGAGAAGCAGTTGATCGACATCGACACGCTGAGCGAGAAAGCACACGAGGCGCAGAGAGAGAAAGACGATCTCAGAAATAAGTTAGACTTGCTCGAGAAGAGGGTTAAGGTAAGAAAACGAGCAATTTAATTTTGAAGGCTTTGTAGTATAATTTGTTACATTTGGCGATGTTTTTATAGCGGATAACATCGTAGAATTGGGTAGAGAACTGGGACTAAAAATTTTATCCAATATTTTGCAGATTCTTCAAGAGGAAAAGGGAATCCTGCTCTCATTGGAAAAATGTTTGAAAGAAAAGTGTTGCGAGCTTCAAGAAGAGGTCTCGACGTTGCGATCAGAGCACGGCAACTCCAATCGCAAGAAGACGTTCGTGGTTAAGAAAAAAAACGCGGTTCAGAAAAATAGAGGTAAAAGTCACGAAATCATTTCATTTAAATGGCGTGCACTTTTCTATAGGTAACAATTTACTCAACATAACAATCATGTATTATGTAGCTTCGTAATATAGGTACTTTATAGAAAATGGTGGTTAATTTGTAACGTAGGTACTTATAGATTTTTTTATTGATATACCATTCGATTTTGTATACAGTTTTAACTTTTCCTGCATGCATATTTTAGAATAAACTGTTAAGTATATTAACTCTTTGTTCCATACAAATGTGAGCTGTGGTCACCTATTATAAGTGGCTAAACATCTTAGTTAGATTTCTGCATTTAAGACTTATGTGGTATTTAGATGTATTATCCGTTGGTGGTCCTTAAATAAAGAAAAAAAAAGATTTCTATAGTCCCGATACAGCTATCACTCTGTAGGTAATACAATAAGAACATAGAATAAATTTTGCCTATTATTGTTTTCAGATGAGTCCTCACCGCCTGAAGATGAAGGAATAAGCTCCTCGGAAAGATCTCTGAGTCCTGAAGGCGACCCGCAAAGAGAATCCATGGTATACGAAGTATTCAACGTAAAGAACGAAACCTACGACATGATGAGAAACAAACGCAATCTGCACAAGAAATTAGAGTCCACGAAAAAACACGACATCCAAAAGTCATCAGATGATGAAGAGACCACCATTGATGAAGTCATACAGGAATTGAGAAATATAGTCAATGACGCAGAATCCGAACAGTACGCTAAAAATAGGAACTACGACGACAAATCATCCAGGTGCAACGAAACTTCCGAAATCAATGTTCCTATTCATGCTATGGCATGTCAGAAGCACCGACATCTTGAGAAGGAAGATTCTATAACAAGCACAAAACACAGCATCCAGATTACAAGTAGTACAGAATTCTTGAACGAAAGTAATGAAGACGACGAAGAAACCAAAATTGTCCCGAGCAAAATACTACCGCATCCACCGAGGAAAGCCAAGAGCTTGATACATTTACTCGTCCCACCGGCTGACCAAGGTCTGCTTTACAATAAGCCCCCCGATTTATATGACGACACGTATTTCTCCAGTGACGAAGGCTCAGATTCGTTGTTGAGCGCCTCGCGCTGCCAGAATCCAATCGTAAAGAAAAATTCGGTATCCAGTTTCGATTTTCACGAATGCCGGGCCGTTTTCAATTCGATAACTGAAAAGGATAAAGAAGATAATAGAGTCAAACGCTCAAGGACAAGATCCAGAGAAGAAAGCAGAAGGAACTCTGTCAAAAGGAGCGGATCATTTCAAACGTCCGAAAAGGGGTCAAGACAGAGAGAATACATTGACAGCATGTTTTACAACGAAACTAACAATTCCCATGTCGGTACAGGAACGCCTCTTCAAAGGTCTAATTCCAAATGTAGTCGGGTAGACGAAATAGTAAGCTTGATTGAATCCAAGAAACTGACAAAAAGTTTGGACAGGATTGACGAAGGATTGAATTCCATGGTCGATATAGTTATGATGAATGAACCCAAGAAACCAATATGGCCGTACGAGCGGAGACAAAGATCCTGCTCACGAACCAGCAGCGACGCTGGTAAGGAAAGCCCCTTGATCCCTGTGACAAGATCCAATAGCAAAAGGAACGCTGTTAATCCGAGATACGATTCAAAATCCTCCAGCAGGAATGAGCCGATCAACAAGCCGGATTCGCCGCAGAAATTTTATCTGCCGCAACCCAAGCTGAGTACTGGGTCCTTCGAGAACGCATCTTCTTATAACAACGCGTTTTTGATGAAGCGGGGTCACGTCAATGCTGGGTTTTATTCCGGACCTCACATCATGAGAGACGCGCCGGCCAGCATGACAAGTCTAGTAATGACTGGGACCCACAGCCACTCCGATCTGAAGAGAACGATGTCCCCCATGGGATCGTCTGGCTATGGCATTCATAAATTTGCCGACATGCCTTCAGGATTATATTGATTTTTTTATATTGTTATGTGTACTCAAAACCAACGACTAATTTAAGATTGCGTACCTACTTTGACTAGTGCAATATACCCGTATTGGGGGTGTCGATTTAGGTGTATCGATATAAAGTAAGCCTTACGATTAGTTAGTGGAATCTTAGTAATTTTGTATGTAAGCAAAATTGGCTTAAGATCACAAAACTTTCATTGCGATGAAATTGTTTCATTTTTCTTTCCATGTATTATTTTCTAAAGTTATTTACTTAGATACTACTTCTTATTATTTTTGGATATTTATTTTGTTTTCAGTTTAATTCCAACTGTCTACTCATTTTTCTAAGTTAAGATTATTGCTATGTTAACTTAACATACTCATTAAAAGTGTTTGATGAACTCAATTTAATTTTATTAATTAAATACCCTAACACATATTGGCATCCCGAGCTTCCCACTTCCTGTACCTTACCTCTAACTTAAGGCGCAGGGTAGGGCAAGGCCTTCCCCATACAAACTTTGTGCACGTTTTATTCGTCGGTTTTGGCACTAACAAATATATATATATATTTTTTTTTGTTGTAAATATTAGATACCTATGCGAAGATCGTGATGTGAAAATTTTCAAATATTTCAAAAAAAATCAAAAATAAAAAATTAATTAAAAAAAATTGCATCACGAAATAGCTATCAGAAAAATAAGCATACTGACCAAAAATCATAACTTTAATGCAAACACAAACGAAGTAAATCCTGCACAAAGTTTGTATGGAGAGAGCTTGCCCTACCCCTCCTCCTAACAGGAAAGCTCGATATCAAAATTATACAACTACTTACCTAAGACAAAAGCAATCTAGTTAGTTCCTGGTTCAAATAACTCACATGTATCATGTATCCATAGATTATCCGAATTGACCCCATTCCTCTACTCCAATATGTCCAATAACTTTCATTTTCAACCTAAAAAAAGTAGTAGAAAAACTTGGACAAAACTGCAAAAACAAGCATAAATGAATTTGTCTATAAACGACTACCAGGATAGCAGAAAAGATGGAGAGGTATTTCACACTATATTCACAGAGAGAACAGTCATAATTAAATTTGTCTATACTATTACCAAGTACCTGGATAGCAGAAACGATGCATGTGATGATGATGCGATGGAGAGGCATTTCACTCTAGATTCAAAGAGAGTGTGAATAAGGGTCGCTATAGGGGAAACATTTCTTCATAGTTTATGCATTTGCACATGCAGGGAGCCCCCATGGTTGGTTCGACGGTAGTTTTATCATTTAGGTAACTTAGGTATATAGCAAGTACATGGAATGGCAGAATGCTCACTACCGTGAGGAGTGGAAATCAAGAGGGGAGACCTTAGCCCTGCAGTGGGCAGGTGCACGTGTAGCAGGTGGGACACTGCTCAGAAAAATGTTTCGCAACTCAATACGACGACTGGTATGTAATAACGAAACAATAAACAATCGATGCAAACATAAACAGTGCATTGTATTGCAATGTTATATAAAACCATTCTTCATCGATCAGAGGCGAATAAACCAGCACAAGATGAACACGATATTTCCGAATAATATAATGATAATTATTGTGAACCTTTTACTATACGGCATCAGTGTGACAGGGCAGATAGACCAATTGACAACGCAATTATTTGACCTCACGAATCCAACTACATGGGAAGATATAAAGGAGTATCACGTGCAAGTCAAGACTGAAACTAAAAGGAAGTGGTAAGGACATCTTTCCTATTGTATTGACTGAGTGAATTTATACCTAGTACCTTATAGTATAGTTAGGTATATAGGCCGAGAAGTCTCAGAATGCCGGTCTGAGGTCTGACTGAGACACCTGCTTGTGACCCACGGTCTACAATATAACGAGTTCATGCTCGCTCGCATGAGTTTCGTACGTTAAGTTTTCCAGTTTTTTGATCCTTAACAGATATACAATTAAATAAGAGTCGAGACTTATAGTAGAAAACTTCACTGGCTATAGGTACCTACACAAAATAGGTCACGATGATGAGGAGTAGATGGATTACTTGTGGACTGATAGATCTACCTAAAATACTGACCTGGACATTATCCTGATTAGCAGCTGTTATAAAATTACTGTGTAACATTTAGGTAGGTATACAGGATTTCAGTGCTAAATCCAACACAAAGCTGTTTCATGAAAACTTTGCAGGAAAATCTGCTACAGTTGCGGCTTCCCCAAAATGGGCACCACCATTCATTATCAGTACTACGGCCACAATACTCCAAAGCCAGCTGCCATCTCCCTACAATATTTACTAACCAGACGTAAGTGGCTATGAAATGGTAGGTATAGATTGCGTCTCAAGGCAGTAAAATTATATATTTACGGGGAAGCGAAAGATCCTACCAAAGAACCCTAATAGAAATAAAATTTTACTTTAGAATCCCGAGCGTATGGGGGATTCAAAAGCAAAATATTGAGCGTAAGTGACCAGTGTGACGCTCAAGATGGAAAAATTCTTTGCCACAGATTGTATTTAGGTATGGGCTGCTTGACGGTTGATGCAAATCTTTTGTACTTATACTTGTTTTCAGTGGTAATTATAGACGTGAGCTCTATAGTAAAGAGCAACTCTAACTTGGTGTTAACATTGGAGGACGCATTCCGCTGGATCCCCAGGACACGGGACAGTCACAGACCCACACTTATCTTGTTCAAATTCGGATGGACGGAACATCCTGAGTATAACCAGCAGACCACGTGTTTATGTATTATACCTGGTAAGTGTGATTTTATTTTATTGACTTAAAATGTCCAAATAAACAATATTCGTATTAATACAATAAATAAAATCGTATGGCGACCCATTGTTACTGACGATTTCACAGAACAATCTTAGAAGGCCAATTTCAAGAACAGTTTTAGAAGTAAATGTAGCTATAGCTACAGCTATATTCCAACCAGAGAGAGAGGCGTACCTATAGGTAGGTAGGGCCGCTCGAAGTTCGTTGCCCGAGTAATTGGTTCCGATAACTCAGTTGGTTGCAGTATCGTCGACTGCCCGCGTATGCCAGAAGGAGCATTATCCCTTTAATTTTAAATTTTAATTGTTTCACCGTCGATGAGTAGCGAGTACTCTCATAGTAATTCTACTCGCTTGAGCGACAAAACGAGTAGAATGACTATAAAAGCACGCGCTGCTCGCCGGCAGTGGGACCAGAGCATTACTTACTTGATCAGCCCCGCGCACAATTCTTCTCAAACTACCCATAAAACATTAATTTCTTGAGTCGACTGTGTAGTCAACCTCTGTCCGGCCAATAAGGGTAGTCTGTTCGGAAATAGAATTCCGAACAGACTACAATATTTATGAAATGTGACTTTGCACATGAAACTCAACGTAGATTAACGTAGACCGACGTAGATTATGGATAATTTTAGTTCGAGGAAGATTCTCCTGTCGGATTTTGCTCGTCGCCGCGTTGGTGAACACGTGGTCGGCGCGACGACGAGCTGAATCCACTACCGAACAAAACCAGTTGCCTAACTGTCATGGCGTCGTTACCGAACAGCGCCTTTGAACAAGTATTTTTTTGGCGAAATCATCATAAATTTGATGCCCTTTTTTAAAGAGTGAAGTGTGAAGTGATTCTCCTGTCCACGAACCAGGTTTTTCTTTACACAAGCATGTCCCATTCCAGGCATCGGCTACGATCTGGCAGCGTACATCGCAGTGAACATGGGACATGTGGTGGGAGTGGGGACGGATACTCCAAGCTTGGAGTCGGACGAGACCAGGCACGTCCCTACAAAAACCGTGTCGGGACTGTTGGGGAAGAGCGGCGTCTACATTTTGGAGAATGTTAACTTGACGCAGAAGATACCAGGCACGTCTATTATGGCATTCTGTGTAGGTACATTATATTAGTAGTTTTCGTATCGTACAGCCAGACTCATATCAACGTGACGCTCTCTGACGTGCTATGTACCTCAAGCATATAAGTTTTACAAAACAAATCGCAAACGAATATAAGTTTGCGTTTAATCTTTAATTTATATAGCAAAAAATAGTTACCATCTAAGGCCACCAGAGGCGCTGCTCGCGTTGCCTTACAAAATGGGACTAAACGCAAACGCGTTTGTGTTTTGTATCGAAAAAAGTTATACTAGAGGTAGTTAATGATGACGCTTAACAGTATGTGCCGTCATTTGATTTGACGGTTCATATTGTCAGGAGTTCAATCTAACCGTACTTTACATGTACCTAGGTTAGGTATAACCCGATGTCGTTGTGGCGCGCCACATCAAGACTAAAATTAATGTGGCTTATGTTCATCATTCTCGTAGCGTTTTCCCGATTGTGGTCTAAGCAGTCCAGGGTCCGCTTTCACACCTAAGTGTAAGGCCTGAGTGGACGCTCGAAGCGGAGCGTTCGGCGGGGCGTGCAGCGGGGCGGGCGAGCGTGCATAATATTTGTGCAGCGGCGACTCAGGATACCAGTGAGTTTCAATTGTTTGACATGCACGCCCCGCTGGACGCCCGACTCGAGCGTCCACTCAGGTTTTAGACTAAGTGTAAGGCCTAGTGGTATGCAGTGTTCACCTGTAATTGGCGGCGCAATGAAATTTAAACTATGTGCCATATGCTATGTGTGTGTGCTATGTGTATGTGTGGGTGTGTTGCCCGTAGTGCTTTAATGACTGTTGCTGTCACTTGGTGATCCTGGATGATAAATAAATACCTACTCGTATGTTATTCCAGATACGGGCTGCCTGGCGATGGTGATGCCCATGAAACTGACGCACGAGAACTACGTGCCAGCCCGGGTGTTCGCAGTCTGCCCGCCGCTTCAAAGAGACGGCGTGGAGGTTCTACTCGCGCAGGGGGATACGCGCATGTTGCGCATTCCAGTTATCCCACCACCACTAAATGGGTCAACTATATAACTGTATTTTGAAGAGCACAAATCAGAAATGTTTATTCGCTAAGATTACTAAGTTGTCAAGTTTTATGCCACTTACTATGTGCTTCTGCGAGCAGGCGTGTAAATTATTAAGATACTTATTTGATTGTACAATAATAAAGTCAAAAATTAGAATGCCGAACATTTTAAATAATATAGACTTTACTACCTATAGTGACAAGAAATGAACAGTTGTACACAGGGCACAATGAATGCGAAAAATGCTTTTAGGTACTAGTCTTGCTTGTTAGTTACGGTCTTGTGTTACCCGTGGAAAATAATAATTTTGTACCAGATGTCTAGGGTAGGAGCTGTTGAAAATGATTGTATTCTCAACGTTGGCAACACTGTTCCAACACTACTGTCACCTGCATGGCGTCTGTACGTCTGCCTATTGTAAAATATTACTTAATTCATACGTTTTAAGTCCACGTGCATCCGTACCCGTGACAACCATGAAGAGTTGAGTTGTATTGTGAGTAATATAATTATTTCTTCATAGCTATGCGAGTGTTTTGATTTCTCTGCTAACTCGCTGCCCTAGAAGACGAACACGCCAGATATTTCCCTGCCGACTCAGCGGCTGACCACCAATCTTTTCTATAGGAACTTAGGAACTACAGGCTACGGTTTTGTCCCACGGCGGTGGTAGCATTCAGATCACCTGTAGGCCTAGCACATGATGGCCGCGAGAGTATGTCGGCACCAATAAAAAAAGACGCGTAGCTCGAGATAAGCCCTTCTTACCCATTACCGGGTGATTTCAATACCCATTTTAAAAATGGTGGACTAAAATGGGTAAAGCGACATACTCTCGAGGCCATCATGTGCTAGGCCTACAGATGGATGATATTCTGGAGGCTGATTCTACGTGCCGGCTCGGTAGTCAAATGAAACATTTGAAATTGAATAAATAAGCTTTATTTTTGGCCAAACTATTACATTCCATAAAACTTTACACATCTATTGAAATATTCCATTACTGCAGTAAAGTAACAAATAAAAAATCATAAAAAATATAGCACGAACGAAATAGACCCAACGTTTGAAACTACGGATAGCCTACAATTAAAGAGTTCGCACGTCTACCGAGTTACGAGTATAGTGCGCGCCATCCACGACGATGCGCCCCTCCACAGCGAATCTCATACTAATCTGTGCGCAGTTGTACGGCTTGGGCTGTAGAGGGGCGCGCCTTCGTGGATGGCGCGCACAATACTGTGAGTCTACTCTAAGTCATATAAACCTTCTAAAAAAATAAAGGTCAATGGGCTAAGACCAATCATTGCGTCATTATACCGTTAATTCCATGTTTTATCTTCTTGCTCTATGGTTTTCCGACGATGCATTGATAATGCGACGTCAGTAGTGGTCTAAAGGGAATCAAGCATTGGGCCTCAAACATACTGACCATAATGAACTTTAATCAGGGCATTACATTCAGTGGCGTGCGCAAGAGTTCTAGATCGAGGAATGACGAGCTTGACAAGGGCTTTAACAGCTGAAAGTTTAGGTTACGGCATACATAACTAATGTAAAGCGCACGTCACTGGCTACAATGTCTGTTTTAGTACACAGATACCAATCAAAAGGTAGTCATACTTCTTTCACCACTCTACCAAATAAGTATAAAGTAAGGGCAATAAGTTTTCCTTGCCAAAAGGAGTGTTATTTAGTAAAGCACCCTTTTTATATTTCAGTTCATCTCGAGGCCCAGAGTAAAGGTGTAAAAAGCAAAAAATTTTGAAGACTAAAATACTATCGACTTCCACATTATTATACACTTTAGAATGTAAAGCTTAAAAAACTGAGCAGACCTTACATTCATATGAACAGTATGAAAAATGGGCCTCAAACATGAATATAATGAAGCAATTCATTTTATTTAAATATCGACCAAGGAGAGTTGTCGCGTTAGTATCCTCCCAAGTCAGGTCAACATTGATACTTTCTAGTATTGCAGTGACCAAGCCTCTCCAATCAGAATTGAAAATATACTTTATTGCAAACACTTAAGGTCTAATATTACGAAAACCTCCCGCTTAAGAATAACAGATACTGGCTTATTATTGAAGCAATAGGGCCTACATAGTCTAGTACGCGATTGATAAAAGATGAAATGCGGCTTAGCCGCATAAACTATGAGTGATTGGCGCAGTTACAATAACACGCCAGTATCATATGTTATTCTTAATCTCATCCGATACATTAATACTTTCATAATTATTGCCATGATTTACACTATCTGGCACTGTTTTGCGTTAGAAGCACTGTGAATTATTAAAATATTGCTTTGGATTTGGTGCACCAATGTTCTTATATAAGTTAATACTACATTTTGGTGACTGTGCAAGTAATAAATAGTACAAGAGGTCGAACAAATTTCAGTAAACGGCTAAATATTTAAATTATCAGCATAATGACAGAACGACAGAAAAAACGTGGTTGACTTTAAGCATAGTGATAGTATGTACTAAAACTAGGTACAATTATTTGTATACTTACACAGCAGCACCATCATATAAAATACCGTAAATTGAGACAAAGCTCGTGCCGCATAATACAAAGTACAGTCGAAAAAATAACGTCCTACCACACCCAGGGATATTGCATTCATACGTCAGTCTTAACATTATTTCTCTGACTGTACCACAACGCATAATACGTTCAGCTTGGCTTGAAATGCTTTTTATAAGGAATGCTAGTTGATAGCATATTGTGTCGCTAGCGAAGTGGGCTGACTACTAAATCTGTATACATAAACTGTTTATTCTACAATATTTGCACATACTATGATATTAAAATAAGTAACTATATCTTCATGTCTCAGCGACAAAGTAATAATAATTATAGAAAAGGAGTTACTAATGAAACGAAAAAGTTTCATAGCTTCTCAATTACTATTCATAGTTCATTGTTTTTACAAATAAATTTGTAACACACTTCAAAAAGACTTGTTAGATTAGTTTATATTATAATAAACGATAATTAAATTAAATACATTGTAATACATATATTGATCTTTTATACAACTAATGTATACTAGGGTTGAGTATTTGAATGTATCTAATAGGTACAAAAATATTGTAGGTTTCTTCGTAATCTACTTTAAACTTTACATACACTAGTAGTGTTTTCAATAAGGCCCATTATGACCTACTGGAATTAGGAGGACAATCCATATATATTTTTCTGTATATTATTATTGAAAGGTATAAAGGTACTATCAAAAAGGTACAAGCGGATCCAAAGCTTTTATAAAGACGTTAGCTTATTAAGGACACGATATTTGGTTTTCAATAGGGTTTTATGCTAAATGAAATGCTCATTTTATAATTTCCTAGAGTAGAAAATGAAATGAGGATATATCTAGTGACTCTTAGACCCTAACTTTGTTAATATGTAATATTTTCAGTCAGCCACCTTTAACGACACAAGTCTAAGAGGTCGAAAACTGGATTGTTATAGAGCATCCAATTGGGAATACAATTTGTAGTACTGTTTAACAACCATGTTATATTGAAAATGGAATCCCTTAGTCTATGGAAAAACGGGAACTTAAACCATTTAAATGACAGTACTAAGATGTTTACACTTGAGCACAGGCGAAAATCAAATTAGTATAAAACAGATTCCATATCGAACGAGTCTAAACCGTGGGCGACAAGTACACAATTTAAGGCATTTTTACCATTATCCATGGTATGTATGTACGTATTCGTCTTCCCCTATTACGAGTGGGATCTGTAGTAATGTACCAATGGCCCAGGGCGTGAACGTAAACAGTTCCCGTCATCTAATTATGAACATTATCCCAAAGGGCTTAAACTCAAAATCGAACCAACATCCCAATGGCACAATCCAATCCAGTCTCACCTTACCAACGAGCTTAGTCCTTCCAATCCTTCTTGATCTCGAAGCTCCACTCCCACTGGAGGTGGACGTTTTTGTCGTCGTCCGTGAAGAGACTGTTTACGGAGTAGGAGCCTCGCGCCATCAGGCCTGACGGGGCGTCCTCGGGGGGTGTGGTGTACGATTGGATCTCCGTTTTAGGGGGGTACGAGCCGACCATATGGGTCATTTTGTCCACTGGAATAGGAGATAAAGATACATTTAATGACGGATATAGGTACATGTTTGTGGGTCAATCAAATTTTTCTTGTTGTTATTCAGTCCCGTCAGCGAGGAGACAACAGTAACTGAGTTTCTTAGATAAATGTTTTTTATGTGGCATGCTCAAGACATGACCCATGTCCAAATAGATTTATACTCATCGCTAAAACTCGTGTTTTTTATATCTAAACCCTATAAAATCACAGTTTGAATTAAAGAGTGACTCACGCAGTGGCGGAGCGTCCATGCAACTCGATTCCTACCGGCTTGCCTTATTTTCAGCCAGCCCAGTTCTTTTACTACGGCTCATGAAGAATAAGATAGGCAAATTATTTCCGGCTTCCCTTAGAATATTTTTGACGCGCCGCCCCTGTGACTCAGGAGCCGTAACTATGGTAACGACCAACGAAGAATAGTTGATCCATCCTTGTATGTAATTAGGGATCAGACTGCATTAAGGCCGGGTTATAGTAAAAATCTGATTTGGTAAACGGTTTTATTTCGAAATACTACATATTAAAAATGTTAAAAAAATACGATGTTATATTTGAGACCTTTATCTAGTGCCGTCGGATGTCCGTTACACAATTTTCAAAACTTTGTTCGATAGAAAAAAATTCCAAACATACCTCTATCTAAAACTCATTTTATTTCAATCTTAGGTAACATGATGAGTAGAAAATAATACTAAAATAAACGTATTTGATGGTATGAGGGATGTCGGGATTAATATTGTTAATATAGTAAGCCATGTATTTTTCTCACCCAAAAATGTACTAAAAATTTACGAAAATTACGCGCACAGTTCCGTAGAGAGTGGGATGGTCAATTGCAAACTCACGCGTGTTAGAGCGGGACATTTGCAATGGAAGAACCTCGCCTTAAGTGTTGCAGTCAAAAGTGTGAACTGGTCAAAAGAACTTTTAACCGACAAAAACAGGCAAAACTACTTTTGACCAATCTGTCAAGGTTGACGTGTGTCACATAGGTACTGTCAGATTTGTGACTCGCCAGCATGTCTACGACACCCCGCTAACGCGGGGTGCCTATTCCGCTCTGAGGGACACAAGCGAACCCTAACCTAACCGAAATTTGACAGTACCTATGTGACAAACGTCAACCTTGACAGATTGGTCAAAAGTAGTTTTGCCTGTTTTTGTCGGTTAAAAGTTCTTTTGACCATGCAGTTCACACTTTTGACTGGGACACATACACTGTTGTCCACCATTGTGCAATTTGTTTCTGTTATTTGTTTTTAGTGTACATTATTTGGTGAACAATAAAGAATATTTGTATTGTTGTATTGAATTGTATACATATTACAGTATTATACAAACGCTAAGTAGATAGCGAGTGAAGAAATGTTTTTTCTACATCAAGCTTATTTACATCAGTGTAAGTTAAGACGACTTCGCAACCTCCAAACCGTGTGTGATATAGGACGTGTTAAACAGCCGTGTAATTGCATACAAATTACAATTACATGCGATATGTATGAGTCATAGCGACAATGGCCGTGTCGCCACGCGATGTGATGTGACTACGATTAGTCGGGGCAGAATAGTTTGCAGCTACATAGATATATACTTCTTATGTGTGTATGTGTGTGTATAAAAACAAATTTTATAACGTCATTATTCATAAATATATCGTCGTATAAGTGATTAAGTTGCATAATAACAAATAACAAATTGTATGACGATTGAATCGCACCAGATTGGAGTGTCTACAAATTTGAACTAAGGCTTAAAAGGGGAGATGCTATAAAACACACAAGAATGGTCATGGTCATGCTAATAGGGATGACGACACTATAAAAGAAAATCAATAAATCCAAATTTTCTACATAAAGGCTCAATTTCTCAATCAAATACTGCTGGACATACTAGAGTATTCAACAACAACGTAAAGAGAGCCGTCTGCGTGGTATCAGGAGTCATTTTTAATACAGGGAGGCCAGGGAGTATGAGACCAAGACATAAAAACCGGCCAAGTGCGTGTCGGGCCACGCGCAAGGTAGGGTTCCGTAGTCGTCCACCCGTTACATTATATGGACTAAAAAGTTCGAAAACTTATATTTACTATGTTTTTGAATGAATTAACAACATTATCTAAGGTATCAATGGAAATTGTACGAAAGTTTGCTTTTGCAAAGTACATTTCTGAAGTTCGACTATTACTCGTTAACTAGTAATGTCTACTTAGCTGTGATAGTTTTCCTTTTAAATTCATCGTATATACTACTACCATGATTTTTTTGCATATGCCTAGTAGCCACCGTTTAGCTGGCAGGGGGGGGGGGGGGGACACTTGACCATAACGAAAATTATCACTTCATAGCTTAATATCACGCCAACCGATTGTTGAATCAAAAAATACTCTTAGAAACCTTATAATATTTTTAAAGAGCTATCCAACGATACCCCCCACGATGGGGTTTGGAAGAAAAAAAATTTGCACCACCACTTTACATGTAGGGGAGGCACCCTAAAAAAAAATGTTTTAAAGATTTTATTTTACCGTTTTGTCGGCGTCATTGATATGTATACTCATGCCAAATTACAGCTTTCTAGCACTAACGGTTACTGAGAAAAACGGGGGTCGGACGGACGGACGAACATGGCGAAACTATAAGGGTTCCTTGTTTACTACGGAACCCTAAAAAGGGTCGCACAGTGCAAATATGGACTGGCCCTATATTGAAAATAATGGGATGCATGGAATGTATATACATAGCATGTGCATGAATCAGTACAACAATAGTACGTACCGGCCACTGTCCACGGTGCCGCGTGAAACAATAAAGTTGTATGTTAATGATTTGTTATGAATACTCATTGAATACTAATAAGTAATGACATATCATTGATCTGGCATAGACATGTGTCGTTCAAGGAAAGGGGTCCTAGTACATCAGCTGTTCCGCAAAAATGTTCCAAAACAAAAAGGGCACCCCAGTTCAGGCTGCGTTTTCCTCAGAAAAAATATTAGTGCTTCAGAGGGATACATTATCATTTACCTAATTTTTAAGGCTCATATCACAGATTTTTTAGATGCAATAAGAAAATCAGTGTTAGGCTAACTTTAATTAAACCTTGGATTACAGCTCCATGAGGAATCATCATATATTTAGGCTAGTTCTTTTCGGAGGAGTAATCCCCATTTTGTTCTGTTCTCTGCCGACGCTTTGTGCTCCTGATACGACATTACATTGACCTTCTTTTTGGATTGATCTATAAACGCACGTCTCGGTTTTATACCGATATGTACGAACGTAGTATATTATAGGTACCGACCTATAAATTATAATATACTACGTTGAGGCAGGGCTCAACTTATATATATTACATTTGAATCTACATGTTTAAACAACTGTTTAAACTTAACATTTGAAGTACCGTACCTACACATAATTCGACCTTGCCCGCCATCGATTCGAGACCGGATATCCATTGCACATGCAGGTCTTCGATGATTAATTTCGCTAAGCTAGAGTATTAACATTCATAATACCACATGACGTAAACTCGGAAGCAAACGAGAAATTTCATACTTGTATTTATACAACGCAAAGCAAATACATTACGATTACATTGAGTTTGACACTGATGCTCTTATTCCATGAGATCTACTTTTACGCTATCAAGGGCCGAATTTTCAACATCCAGATAAAAGAATCGGTCAAATAAATGTTAGCTCTGTCTTTCTCTTACATTCTTAAAAAAAAGACAGTCATAATTTTAACTGACGGATATTTATATGGGGATTGAAAAAAAAAATTAACGAGGAGAATTTTAGACAGGGTGTTTGTAATAGAAAATCAAGTTGCGCTAGCCCACCTGACTATCGTTTTACAGGACGAACGGAGTGCGCGGTCGGTGAGTAGCTTGGGGAAAATCCAGGGGAAACTTCCGACACTAATTACCAGGGGTCGGACAAAAAGTGCGGATGACGTAAAAATGACGTAATTTTGCACACAGGGTGATGTTTGTATTTAAACTTACGTGTGACATGTAGTAACAAAGTAGTATTAATGAAGTAACAAAATAATCGTAAATAAATCCATGGAATTAATAATACAGGTAGGGTGATGTAGTGAATAAAATAAATATCACGAAACTTGTCACCATAAGGTACGATTGTTTGAAATGACATTTTACAGCGTTTTTTTATACATTAGTAAATATAAATTTTAGCTAAATATAATCGTGAAGATACAATAGCTAAACAATAACGAAGTTATTGTTCATCTGATTGACAATGTGTCAGTCAAAAACGTACTTACTCATTTCCAGTGGCGATATCGTTTAATAAAGAGGTTGATAAATGATAAGTGATAATTGTTTATGAAAATCAAAAATACTATTTGAAATCATGCTATAAGTGGTTTGACGTCATCCGCACTTTTTGTCCGACCCCTGCTAATTACGTTGCGTTTTCGAGAGTGCGTAAAGTTGATCTATATGTCTAATGCAGGTATGGGAGGCGGCGTGGTCTTAGTTAAACGGTACACCTATAGCTTACTGACCTAAGTTCGACACGTTACATAACTAGCTGTACAGTCAAGGGCACCAATTCACTTTTTCACCTTATTCCATTGAAATAAGGTCCAAAAGTGTATACATATTGGTGCCCTTGACTGTACCTGACTTTAGTGTCAGTTTACCCTCATAAAGTGTCGACGATAAAGACCTCAAATTATGATAGTTTTATTACCTGGTACTCCGAGTCGGTACGTCTTCTGCACGTACTTGAGGCCGTGCACTATCTCCCGCTGCACTATGAAGTCGATCCTTATCCGGTATTGCACGCCCTCCTTAATCACGAACACCTGGAATAGAGGGGAATAGGGGGGTAATTTTAGTCGTGTACACTCATTGTATGAAGACCCGTTTACACGATGCAAGATCTTGCATGCGATTTTCATTACATTGCGGGGTGTGGCCGCCCTCGTCTTACCTCGGTAGTCCGCAGCCCGCAATGTAATCAAAATTGCATGCAATTTCTTGCACGGTGGAAATCGGCCTTAAGTACGCGCACATAAAAAGAGTCATGGGGGAGGGGGAACAAATAATCTCTCCTTTTTTTGGGCAGACGTGTTGTAAATATGTGTGTAGATCATTTTGACCTCTTGGAACGCGTGTCTACTTCTACTGCTGAGATTACTGATTTTTTTAAAGCCGCTGAATTTTTTGTTGTCCTATAGATATTTTTAACGAACATGCAGGTGACAGTTTTGCTAGGTATGAATTGACAGCTGTTCCACTCCCAAACTTGTTAGGCTTATGTATGACCACACCTGTGACACGCGAAGGAACGTAAGCGCTGTGGGTAAGTATGTCTGCGTGCGCTGTCGGTACACGCGTCAATTGTTTGCGCGGGTGCGTAGCGCGACGGCACCCGATCGACAGATCGACACCAGGCGGGTCTCTCAGGGACGAGGTAACTGACGTCCATTCAGTATGTAATACTGTTATACTATTCTGTGGTATGACTGTCAAATAACAAGTCTACGTACAGAAGCAGTCATAACCCCTTCAGCGGTTAACACTTGCGAGCGAGACAGGATCAGGAATCGCTGAGTCGAGATACGAGTAGGCGACTTGGACCACAGTTTGCATACAATCGCAGGTCAACTAACTATATAGGCTACTATGCCGTGCAGGACAAACCTGTCTGTCATCGACTCTGGTAGTATTTGGAACGCAAATGAGACGACAGCATCAATCATCGGCGTATACAGGGTGTCCTACTTTTAAAGGGCTAAGTTCAAGGCTGTTTTGGTAAACAAAAATATCACTCAAAGAAATCAATAGCAGAATGATGAGAAAAATCATGAATGTTGAATATAAAGCGTGTGTTTAAAAATACTGGACTTGCCGAGTCTCATAAGACTTCCCCCATTAATCATAAAACTTACAAACCTCTGCTAGCTAAAATGTGTTTAATCCTTTTCCCACAAACACAAGACAGATAAAGACAAACAAATATTAACGGCATCTTAGCTAAAAAAATATTTTTAAATGTTTTAAGTGGGGCTCCCATACAGCTAAAGTGGTCGTGAAAACAAACCAACTTAATTTTGCAGTTGGTTCGGACTTCCTCCCCCTTAAGGGATGATTTCCGGGATAAAAAGTATCCTATGTCCTTCCCCGAGGACTCAATCTAAACCAAATTTCATGTCAATCGGTTCAGCGTGGAACTCGTATATCGCGATATTCGCGATAAAATTTAATTGCTATTTTTTATATCAGGCGCTTGACCTCATTATTGCTTTTCCATACAAACTTCCACTCCCTTAACTAGGGTGCCAACCGTTCCGCCTCAGGCGGGACGTCCCGTTTCCAGCACCCTAGAGGATGCGTCCCGCAAAGGATGCGTGCAGGACGCCGATTGTCCCGTTTTCAGGTCTCGGCAGATTTATAAGAACTGAAGCGAACATTTTGTTTCATTTGAGCAAAGAGCGCACAAATTCGATAAATGAATATATGTATGTAATTTGTATCCCGCTCCCCGAGGACCGTACTCGTATAAGATAATTTTAGCTCGGAAATCATCCACTAAGAAGGTATATATCGCGGGACTAATGTACCCTACATCACAACATTCACAACTAGGTATACGTTAACAAAATTGACATATGTGATAGAGTGCGCGAGTCCGTCATTTTTTAGTCAAGTCCCGCAATTCTACAACAAATGTCCAGCAAATCGGAGCACATAAGTTGGCAACCCTACCCCCTTAACGGATGATTTCCGGGACAAAAACTATCCTATGTCCTTCCCCGGGACTCAAACTATCTCTAGACTCTATGCCAAATATCATCTAAATCGGTTCAGCGAAATAAGCGTGAAGTGGTAACAGACAGACAGACAGAAAGACAGACACACTTTCGCATTTATAATATTAGTATGGATAGTATGGATACATAAAATAGGTATGGCCGTCCTCTTCTGGCCTAAGATTAGTCGAACTAACCATACTTTTAATTATCAGCGGAAGGAAAACCGCTAAAGCCCTTTTGATAATCTCATCCTGTGCATGCGCTGGCTGCCAGCCAAAACACATTTAATAACTGAGCAAATTGCGACAAGCGACATTACCCACGTCGCTAGGAAGCTAGTGTGACTGACTCTTGCAGATTTAGTACGGTACGGGTTTAATACCTGCGAGACGCGAGACTTGAACGACACTTTACGATTTCTTACGGATAAAATGAGCAGAGTATTTGGGTCATTCTACTTTTCCTTGTTGTTATTCTGTCCCGTCAGCCAGGAGACAACAGTAACCGAGTTTCTTCCGGAAAAATTGTTATAATATGGACTTCTAGCATGCTCAAGAGTTGGCCCACGTCAGAATGGGTTTATAATCATCGTTAAAAATCTTGTTAGGTAGGATTAAAGTCTGTAAAATCGAAGTTTTAAAGAGTGACCCAGGAGACGTAACCATGGTAAGGAGCTACAAGAAATAGTTGATTATAATCGTAATAGAAAGCATACAATTGTCACAAAACTACTTATTTATACGACTATTTATCAAGGATGAGCAAGGATGAGGTTAAGAACTCAAAAAACTAACGCCTTTCTTACATGTAGACATTAGGTGTTTTAATGTGTGAGTTTGTGTGTTATGCTTATCATCATCCTCCTAGCGTTATCTCAGTACAGTTGAATCCTGAAGGATGCCTGGGGTCCGCTACCTAATCCCAAGATTTGGCGTAGGCACTAGTTTTTACGAAAGCGACTGCCATCTGACCTTCCAACCCCGAGGAGAAACTAGACCTTATTGGGATTAGGCTTTGTCAAGTGAGTGTGCAGCTTGACTGTTAGAGAAGTTCTCAAGCCGCCCCCGAAGGCCTCCAACTTGCCTTAACGACTGCTGCCATAGACAGCAACCGGGATCAACGGCTTAACGTTCCTTCCAAAGCACGGGAGCGCTCAGTTCGTAACCACTCAAAGCGGTCACCCATCCAAGTCCTGACCGCTGCCCACGTTGCTTAACCTTAGATACCGCAACTGGGCGTGAGCATATAATTATTTATCCATCTGTTCGCGACAATCTATCCCACCCAAAAACAGTATTATAACCGCAAGGGTCTGGAACCAGAATGGTTTAACTATTGTTAAAAACCAACTTATTCATACTAATATTATAAACGCGAAAGTGTGCCTGTCTCCTGTCTCTTACCTTTTCACGCTTAAACCGCTGAACCGATTAAGATGAAATTTGGTATGGAGATAGTTTGTGTCCCGGGGAAGGCCATAGGATACATTTTTTATCAAGAAAATCATCCCTTGGGGGTGGAAGTTTGTACGGAAGATTGATAATTAGGTAAGCGCCTGAAATAAAAGAAGAGCAATTAAATTCTATCGCGATGAATGAGTTCTACGTAGCGGGAAAAAGCTAGTACGGTCACAAGTACATAAATATATAGCATTATAGATATAGTGATTAGTAAATAAATTAGGTAGTATAAGTTAACTTGCTTTATTGAAACTGAGCGCGCCTCTCGCAATCAAACGTAAAAGTTTGGCGAGGATGTCATTCAATAATAACATTTGTAATTTTTTTTTGTTAAATAAATTTTTAAAAAAACGCAACGCACCATAGACTAAATATTATTATTTCCCGATAAACGCCTTTTTATGTGTTTCTTTAATCTTCAGCGTGTGCGGAAGGCGCTGGGCGAGCGCCAAATCAAATATAATAACAGAGCTAATTGCGACAAGCTGGTTTATGGAACGCCCGGTGGGCAAGCACCTGTTACTAGGACCGCTAGCGATCCCTAGTGCTCGTTTTAGTATTATTGTTGCATTACTATTGCACATAGAACCGATGGCCGGTTGGAGCCGAAAGGTTCTCGAGTGGCGACCACGTACCGGGAGGCGCAGCGTGGGTAGACCCCCCACAAGGTGGACTAATGACCTGGTAAAGGACGCGGGAGTTCGCTGGATAAAGGACCGGTCATTGTGGCACTCTTTGGGGGAGGCCTATGTCCAGCAGTGGACTTCTTCAGCTGATATGATGATGATGACTATTATCGTACTACAATGACGGGAATTAAAGGAATGTTAAGATGCTTTGTGCTTTTCCAATGCGGATGAGGCAAGACCCAAACGGATTTTCGTATGAGATCGCCCAAAAATAAACATTAACATCGTTATAGGAAACAATTCCCCTTGCCCCAAAGCTATGTAGGTACTGTAAGGTAGGTGGGCCATTTTACGGAAAGTTGTACACTCGACTTGTTTTTTTAATTGAATAGTATCGGGTTTTATCTACTCAGAATTGAAAGCACTTTTGAATGATATAGGGGAAAAAAAGTGTCCCAAATTTTTTTTATTCCATTCCGTTACCGTTTTCATACTGATCTTGTAATGCTTGTATGGTGGCAACGGAATGGAAAAACTGGAAATTGTATGAAACATTTGGGACACTTTTTTTCTCCTATTAGGTTCGATTCTGAGTAGAAAAACCCCGATTTTATCCAAATTAAAAAAAAATTCGAGTGTACAACTTTCCGTAAAATGGCCCAGGTTGAGATTTAGAGGAATTACGTAGACTTTTAGACTTGTTTTATTCACTGCATAGAGAGAGCTACTGATTGGAGTTCCATGACCCTAAGGCCAGAGTCACGGCCTGTACCTACTGCAGTTTATCGTCCTCAACATTCCTCTGAGCTCTTCGTATCTTACAGTGCAAACAGGTATTGATTTTGTCAAAGAAGTGAAGGAAAAATCAAAAATAAATAATATCTTAAAAATTTAAAACAAAATTCCGCTCTAAAATGTGTATGCATTCCGTGCGGGCACGTTATAGATAGTTGAGTAGCTCGTTCAAAGAACAGGCATATGTGTTGTTATCCTTAGCACCCCGGAGGTGCAAAGGGCCTTCTTTAAATCGCGCCACGTATGATTATGATTAGTTAAAAACGGTAACTTCAAATAAAACATACATGTGTATCAATTACACAATATTTCAAGTAACTACAAACTTCTCACTTTAAAAAAAAATGGCTTTCCATCAAATTTATGATGATTTCGCCAACCACGTGTTCATTAGACGTTGTTCGGTAACGACGCCATGACAGTAGGCAACTGGTTTTGTACAGTAGTGGATTCAGCCCGTCGTCGTGACGAGCACGTGTGTTCACCAACGCGGCGACGGGCGAAATCCAAACTACAAAGCAATTATTCAGAATTAATCATCACCCGTCAGAAGACATTTAATGAAGATTTAGTGTCAATCGCCTCATAAGTCTATTTGGCGTGAGTATATCAAACAATCAGCCATTATATGACCAGTGCAAATAAACCATCGTATGCAAAGTTATTGTCGAAATTTGAACCTTAAGCTTAAACTGTATGGTAGCATTCTCAACGGCACGGGCTCCCTAGATCGGTTTCGCACTAAACCCTACGGCCATTTTAGAACTGATGGACCGAAGCGTCGTGGTACGAATATAATTAATTTGGTGTCGTAACAATCATATAGTGAGCCTATTATTGTTAGGTGTGCAGTTATTAGATCACCGCACACTGCGATTTATTGCAGCGATACAGTAAGGCCTCGTTTTCATTGGTCGTTAAAGCCCGCATCCTGCATGCGAGGAGCTTATTATCATAGTTTTCCCTTTAACAAAAACAACGATGGCACAATCTAACAACCAGTGAAAATGAGCCCTACGCGCGTCACAAACGTGATACTGCGACGCTTTTTTTAACCACTACGGTTACAAACAAGCGTACGGTCCACCGCAGCCGCCAAAGCAGTCACGTGCGCGCGTTGCCGACCCTTAATAAAATTTGAGGATTCTCTGAAGGGACAAATTTAGGTCCTTAGCTCTCAACACAGTCATTCACGGGAGCTCTGGCACCTGATGCTTTTACATCTCTGTAAATTGCGTGATTGCTGTGGGCGACATCCTGCAGTAAAGCAAATAAGTACCAATGGTCGACATAAAACCGTTGTCTACCAATCAACTTTGCGGTTTACAAGTTGTTGACAGCACAGCGATTAACATAAACAAAGCAAAACACAACACTACGACTTAATAAAATACACTTTTCGTGTGAGAAAGCCCGACCCAAAAAAAGGTAGGGCAATCCGAAGCTAGTCCCTTATAGATAAAACGTATTGTTTACAAAGGAGACGCTTTCAAATAATCTCCCTACTTACGGATTAAATCCTATATCTGTTGTATAGACGAGCTCACTTAGAACCTGAGGGTCATACCATACTCAAGAGGGGTCAAAGGTGCTTATTGTTAATAATTAACAGAGGATTATTCTGTCAACGTATTACAAAAGAAATGGGATATTAGTCTGCGAAAATATTCGGTCTACAATTAAACCCTTATAAATGTACAAAGTTTAATACTAAGCGTAAACGTTTTAAATGAGAATTTGTTGAACATGCTTGTATATTATGCTTGGGAGCAGATGTTTCTGTATGGTAGGTATGGTATGGTGTTTTTTTTTATTTTATTTTTTGCCTTTTGTGTATTGTCACGAATAAATAATTCTGATTCTGATTCTGAATCCTTAAGTGGGAGTTACAAGTCATGATAAAGTTTGAACATATTTCCGATACAAAGTTTTTGTGTAGCACTAACCGTTTTTGAGTTCTAAAAAAAACGAATTTTTGAAAACTAAAATAGCCGCCATTTTGACATTTTCGCATGGATAGTTTGGCCTCGCTCAGTATTACTTAACAAATAGCCTAAAGAATAGATTCTATCATGAGGCCAAACTTTATCATGACTTGTAACTCCCACTTAAGGATTCAGAATCAGAATCAGAATTATTTATTCGTGACAATACACAAAAGGCAAAAAATAAAATAAAAAAAAACACCATACCATACCTACCATACAGAAACATCTGCTTTAGTTGGCCTCGCTCTGTATTACTTAGGTACAAATAGCCTAGGAATTAGATTCCGTCATGAGGCCAAACTTTATCATGGCATGTAACTCCCGTGATCTATTTATATGGGGATTCACACCTACTAGTAGGTTCGCCCTCACCTTTGTACCGTGTCGCTCTTCGTCTTCTTCGAACAGATACGTATGTTCTAATAAAAAAGATCATACCTACCGTTTTAAATGCCAACTAAATGTTAAATACAACGGCGGTGGCAAAAGTCCTTGCGATCCACCTGACGGTAAGTGGATACCGCAGCCTATATAATAGACGCCCGCAAATCCAAAGCAGGAAACAAAACTGCAATAGTGAATGCACAAAATTAAAAACGGACACTTACCTGTTTTTTGAGGTCGCTGAGGTCGCCAGACAGATCCAACTCGACATCGTCCCTGCCCGCTACGCATAATGCCAGTTTCTTCACTATCACCTTACGAGGGTCGGAGGCATCTGTGGAAGATATTTTTTTATAGCGAGACTAGAACTGGGTACCGTGGTAGAGTAAAGCGTGCGACTTTTATCCATTTTCCAGGCCGCACCAACCCACGTCGTTTTGCGAAAAACAAAATATATTCAAAATAGTTATGTATTGGAAATTAATTTAAGCGCAAGTAACTTTTCGCTGAAATTCAATTCGATTTAACCTTAACTTTGAGTATTAAGGTTGAAAATTTTCAACTACATGCATGTGGTCACTACATATAGGTATGTGCTATGCCTGGAAAGGGGTTAAACGGGAGGTCGTAGCGACTCCAAGCTCGTATACTTAGGTGAATTTAATTTAAGTATGTATAGTACAACCTACCAGTTGATAACTAACTTTTAGGTAAAGAAAAACATTGAGAGGAATCTGGAACCTACATAATACCAATAATACACAGGTGTATGGTGTAGGTACTATGGTGGCATGTTGAACCATTGCCAGTAGTTGTCTTTGACAACGTTATAAAGCGGGCTTTACACCTTACTATATTTAGCATGCTAACTTGGGGAGAAGGGGTTAACTTTCGTAATCCCAGTCAGCGTGCGAAATATCGTAAAGTGTAATGCCCGGTTAAATCTAGTTGCAAAGTGAATAATGACTACTTTTAAATGTTAAATTGAAATTATAATTTGTCCAAACGTTTGCGTGGCCTGAACAATCTTGAATCCGTACTTACTTAACTTACGGGAAGAAATAATAACCATTGGTTACCTATATTACGTCGCATATAAAACAAGTACGTAAACGACAGTTTCCTTTACTATAACAGGAAAATAATGGACGCAGCTTATTGTGTACTCCGTTTTACATTTATTAGAATTATACCTACTGCATTATCAGCATTACGTTACCTAAAATAACTGCATTTATTTTTTATTTTTTTATTTTATTTTATTTATTTTAGGGATAACAAACAACTATATAAGTGTTACAATGTCTTAATGCTACTACATTTACTTTATATATAGCCAACGACATTATCCACAGATTACTGTGATAATATGTTATGGTTGGCACAAATAGGACAGTTTTACATATTTTAATAAACTATAATGTTAATTAGGTTGAGTACCTTAAAATAACCAATATAAGTATATAGGTAGGTATAGAAATGATGTGCATTTAAGCTGCATGAATGAGAAAAGTTAGTTAAAATAAATGGTTATTCCAATTTTGTTACCAAAAACGTTAAATATCGTGTCGGTCAAAGTGTGTAGTTATAAAAATAAAAACAGTGATTTATTTCAAATGATACGATGTTTGACAACTTGTAGGGAGATACCGCATCTTCTTTACACTTCAAATGGAACACAATACGCATACATAAATTCAAGTATCCCACTAAGCACTATATCTTTGCAACTAAAATAAGTTCTTATCACAGTCAAACAGGGTTCAAAATTGCTTGATTCTGCTATCCAATTCAGCAGGATACATACACATGATAATGTTATCAATAACAGATAAAATCATCAAATTTGACAATCTCTAGAGCCTATCATGTATGGTACTAGAGAATTATTTACGGAGATACGGAATTTATTAAATTCCCTATCACAAACTCTGTGACTTATCCACTCCGTTTACACGGTAATTGTGATATAACTACGCTGGGATCGCAATATTATCACGATTTCAAAATTGTTTAGATTTGGCATCATTATTCAAGTGATACTTTAATAAAGGGCCCATTTCATGTTAGATATTCGTAATCGGAAGTGAAATTTCCTATAAAAACTAAATAAACAATATCTCTAGGTTAGCCATAGCCCATTCTATACGCAGAAAAAGGGATGGATAAAGATTAGTACTTATGGGTTTGGAGGGCCCAAGATAGACATTTTTGGAACTCACTAGAAGAGGCCTTTAGCTCATAGGAGGGTTCTGAAGTGCACATAAACATAAGAAATTCAATTGTTATATAATACTAATAACTGTGTTAATTAGGATTACGTTCCTTTATTTTACTTTTTTGTGTGATGTATGAACCAGAATTAAATTGCTTTTTTATTTTTATTTATTTATAATAAAGATTAGGTTCAGGTTGTATAATTAGATTCTGATCATTATTATTTCATAACATAACATTAAGAATAGCATAATGGAGCATGGAGCCTTGAATTGTAGATACAATGTTACAAAACACCTTTATCTTATTATTTAGAGCCTTACAGATTTTCTGTATGAAATTAAATTTTAATTCCAATCCTTCAAATCTTGGCAGTTTTCAGATATGGGCTTATAGCATAGTGCCGTGAACACAAATAAACAGTGTGGGGGGTCTAAGTTGCACCACGTCCATAGGGAGTACCCACCGTTACCCTACACGTGACCCCTGGGTGGTGCTAAAAGGTGCAACAAAAACTGGCAAATGTACCTACTGTCTTCTCGGAGATCTCACGGTTCGATGTAATTGCCGTACGAATAAATAAAAAAACAGATAAACAGTGAAGGGCAAATCCCAAATCATGCTATTCTTGTACAACTCTCCATTTCACTTACTGTTTCATCAACCTGCTGTTTCCCCTACTGGTAAAAAAAACTATGAAAAAGAAAGATACTATTCACCCCTTCGGCTGCCTATGAAACTGGGGTTTCGAAACTGGTTTCAATAGAGGCCTTCATTGTTCTTGTACGTAACTGGTTTCTATCGAGCATCACATACCAACAATAACTGTTCCAGTCTGCGCTTGCCCCAACAGGGCCTCCTTGTATTTCCGGAGACTCTCATCCTCCTGGTCGGCAGCCAGGATCTCCTCGATGGTCTTCTCCGGGGGAGGCTTGTATGTGGACTTGATTTCTTCCTCCTCACCCTCAGGAGTGTGTGCTACATCAGGTTCCCCGGACATTGTTCTAGAACAAGATTCAAGGTATAGGCACAGAGGAATAGCTATAATCTTAAAATCATTACAGTTGGATGAATTGCTCCAAAGCAATTCCTTCAAAAAGCTGCTTTACTGTTAAAACAATAAGGTTCAAAATCCAATAACATTTTAATACAAATATGTTCAACAAAAAGAATTTCAACTATAAAAAGCCCGTTGTAATTCAATCAGTAATTCGCCTAACCAAATCTCGTGTCATCTGTATAACTGTATTGGTCAGCTATTGATTGTATTGCAATAAAAGGTATATGGCGCACTAAGCTTGAATGGAAACCTTGTAAAAATGCCCTTAGCCCGTGGAATGATATGTCAAAAAAAATGTATACAAATTTCTACCTATAAATATATAAATTGTAGGTTCTAAATTCAAATTTCGTTAGTAACACACGTGTGATACTAAATCGCTTCACGGGTTAAAGTTCACAATTGAATTATTGGACATTACCAATGAAAAATCTTTCATTATTCAAACTGCTTGATTTTGATTAGGTATTGAATAGTACCTGTAAAGTTAGGAGACACTTTTTTTCAGTTATTATCAGTGAAACCCCCTTATGGTCATGTTAAACTGCTGCATTCTGAAAGGGCTCAGTTACAATAAAAGGATGAACTAGATTTAATAATAAGACATTTAATTCAACTAAATTTGCATTGGTACATGGCATGCATGCAGAGCACAGCATTAGCAGTGTTGTCATACATTCAGTTATAAGATAAATACTTAAAAAGTATGCTGTATCTGTGACACCCGCCACAGTTTTCTGGTTGGCTATCACTATCATACTTCATAAACATAAGAGTATTCAGAGTAACCTAAACAATTCAGGAATTACAATGGATAAATAATGATGATAAAAAGCCACCTATTTGCCCATTTCAATCTAGACAGCATACTATACATAAATTAAAAAAACTTGGATTTGCATACAAATTCTACAAGTGGTATATTATACATGTAAAAAATATATTACCACACGGTAAGCGTGGTATCGGTTTCTGGTGCCGCCCAAGCCAGCGGGTGGTGGTAAAAAAAAACTCGATATCACTCATGAATTATAAGCTATGAATGAAGTCGTTATTTATATCCATGAAAGTGCATTGACAATGACGCACGGTTCAGTGGCTTCTACAATAACAGATATAAGCGACTTCGGCTCCGTCATTACACTCCCAAGCTTATCAGAATCGGAGAATGAACGCTACAAGTAAACTATCGTCTATTTACTTACTTTTCGTGTATTTCGCGATGATACAAAGGAAAGTAGTCGCTTCGTTACAAACTACTTATAATAACTTAAATGAAATCACAAAATAAACGCACAAAATTAGTAATCCAAATTACAACAGCGATACAGCGATTTGTAAAATCTATAGACTCTATAGATCACAAATGACGGACGAAATGCTTCCGGCCACAGAGTGTGGAAAGATTGATTATTTGATGGCGCGGTTCTCACGCTTCCGCTTCTGCAGTTTCAGTTGAGGTCTATGGTGCGGTCATTTTGCTTCTTTGACATCAATTTGAGGTTGAGATGGAGTAGTAATCACAGAATATTAATATGATATTAATAGTAATGAATACAAAGGCATCGGTTACACGGTCAGTATTATCACGCGATACAGTATTGGCCTCTCTCTCTCGCTTTCATGTAAGTGAGGGAGAGGCCAATACTGTATCGCGTAATAATATTGACCGTCCTTTCAAAGAAATTATATTTTACTCAATGACAACGGTTACACGGTCAGTATTATCACACGACACAGCATTGGCCTCTCTCTCACTTTCATGTAAGTGAGAGAGATGCCAATACTGTATCGCGTGATAATATTGACCGTGTAACTGACGCCAGTTACTGCGGTGCTTTAGCCTCATAAATTTAATTAAAATGTTGTTTCCTAGAGTTTTGATGACTTGCAATATCTAAACGCAGACACATTTGCGGCATCCCATCTAAGGCAAACAACAAAGGCAGCAGGTTCGGCGGCAGAAAATGCCGCCAAATTGAAACACGCCAAATACTCTGCCTTGGAAGTTGCATACGACTTCGTCCCGGTCGCAGTCGAAACGGCAGGACCCTGGGGCAGCGAGGCTCTCGAGCTTTTCAGAACCCTCGGGAAAAGGCTGAGGGAGAGGGGTAACGACCCCCGCTCTGGGTCATGGCTGGTCCAACAGGTCGCCATTGCTGTACAGCGAGGAAATGCCGCGAGCATTTTAGGGACCTTTGGACCGGGTAGGACACAGGGCGGGGAATAGGTATTTCATTTAATTTAAATTTTCTGTGTATTATTTTATATCGGTCTTACATTTTATCCTTAATATTAAGTCCTTGTTATATTTTATCTATTACTTTATTTCTTAATAAATTCTTGTATATTTATAACGCAGACATAATCATAGACAAACAAAAAAAAAATTACAATGACAACATTGACAACTTATTACTTAATTGTCATTCCTTGGTGCTGTAGGAAAGTAGCAATGTTTTGATTTTTATTTTTTCCTATAAAAATGGAATATATTGAATTTCTGAGTTGACGGTATGATTTTTAGCAAAAAAAAATTGTACTATATAATATGAGAATGATTGTAAGTACCTATAACTATATTATAATAGAAAAAAAACCGTTTTAAGAAGAAGTTTATTTTACTCTTCTAAATTTCAGATTTCAGGACTCCTACTAATGCGACCAGTTTTAAAAAATGCTATCAAACAGCGAATTACATACTGCACAATAAAAACTGAAGATGAGATAAAAAAAGAAAAGGAACTGGAGCGCATAGCAAATGACGTAATAATATAATATTAACCTTTTGAACCCAGCAGTTGTCTGTAGACCTTAAAAGGCTTGTTTATATTTCGCCTGGCGGCCTGTGACCTGCCTACTCGATGTAAACAATCTTTAAATACCTAACTACACATTTCAAAATATTATTGTACAGTAATTAAATTATTAAACAATTCAGATTCAGTTTTTTTTATTATTATAATTAAAAATGGGATCGCTCTTGGCCAGCATTAAACAGCAATTTCATCAATGTTTTTTTTTTTCATAAACAATTTTGTAGAATGTTTTCTTCTTATTTTCCATTTTACCTACACCTCTGATTCCAGGCATCAATAGATGAGCCTCCGACTGCATGCTGCCAGTCTGGCTGTGCCAACTGTGTCTTCATTGTCTGGGCAGAGACTCTAACTAAGAAGATGCATAATGCGGGACCAGAGATAGCAGAAAAGATCATGAAGTCAGTTGAAGACCCGAACATGAGAGCATACTTGGAGCTAGAATTGAGATTAAGAGGGTTAAAAAAATAGTGTAAAATTTAATTGATTACAATGTATATACTACAATAGAGTTTGTACATATTATTATACTTAGAATGGTACTGTAGAAAGTAGAAATCTCAGATATGGCCATCACTGTTTACAGCGTTGATTTAAAAGTATTGGATTTAGGAATGTATTAATTTATTTTGTAGTATTGTTGTGCAATAAACAGCAGCAAATAATTAATAAAATAGACCGGTACATATTTAGTGTACATTATTTACTGTTTCCAATTAGGTATTTATTGATTATGAGTTGAGTCCCGTTTTGTATAAAGAACATAGGTGCTAAAGAAATATAATGTTTACTCAAAATTTACCAATACTTCATTATGTAGATATTCTCACCTTCCCAGACTTCCCAGTAAATTGAACATCTATTCGCCTTTAAGGCACTTTTATTTAGATCAATCTAGATGCACGGCTTCTAATGATTAGTGTATACTAATGTCAATATTCGAATGGGAAATTAGTACTAATAATTAGTAGTTATTAGTTAATCGGGCGGGCGGGGTTATTACTAATAATATTCAAATTAGTTGAATTATTTTAATGATTAAATAATCGAGTTGGTATAATTCAAAGTCTCATCATTATCCAGTTCCAGCGGCGGATTTGCAGTAAGTATTAGCCGCCATAGCCATGTAGTAAAGTACCGGGCGCCACTTTTTCAGCACCCATGTGCCCAGACGGGCTAAGATAATTGCTTATATGTTGGATATATAGTTATACTGGGCATTTTCCGCAAGTCAACATCCAACGTGCCTATTTTGCGTGAAAAAGGGGGTAGCGCTACTCTAACCATCCTAGTTCCTGTATGAAACCTATCAGTGTCTTTATATTGTTTTTGGTTACTGCTTCCTGCAGTGTGTTCGGATTTCCTACGTATTTCTTCCTGTATACTTCTACCTGCTTACAGTCTAGTAGAATGTGTCTAGCAGTCTCTTCTGCCTCCATGCTGTTGGATTTATAGCACTTGTCCCTTACTGTCAAGTCTGTTTCTGCGAGAGGGACGAATGCTACATATAAGCGATCATCTTAAGCATCCTAGCCCTTCAAGTCACCATTGGCCGCCCTAGACCCGGGCGTACTGGCAGGTCTATCGGCGCCAACACTGGTACCACATCTAAAAGCACCTTCAGATGAGTTGATTGTAAATGAGTTATTCTCTGGGATAAGGGAGTTCACTGTTGGCGCCTATGCCGTTTTTAGCGTAGACAGCCAAAAAGCGCCTATAAAAACTATAATAGCAAAATGTTAACTAGAAGCTTTGCCGCAACGTATTCTATTAGCTGTTTTTTGACATATCGTTTTTCCAAAATAATCGATTTACCAAATACTAGCTTCGGCCCGCCGCGACATCATCCGCGTTATCTTCCACTAGAAATCTCATCCCTTCGGGCGATGATAATATATTTTCGGGATAAAAAGTATCCCATACCATATTAAGCAAGTTTCATCAGCATCACAGTCCGTTCAGTTGTGTTTAACAGACTCCAAAAAGAAGGGAGAACTGTCAGTTTAACCTGTATGTTTGTCCACGATTATCTCGCGTTTGGCTGAACCGATTTTGATGCGGTTTTCAGAAAAGCATTTATTACATTCTGGAAAGGTTTTGGTATTTATAATGTAATTCTTATCATGAAATAAATGAATCTAATCTAATCTAATCTATACAATTTGAAGTCTGTTCCCTTTTTCAAAAAAGTTAATTACCTACTTGATTGAGTGACAAACAACTTCTAAACATTCGCATTTATAATATTAGTAATAAAAGGGTACTTGACAAGTGCTTACCTATCTAATTGACGTTTTCGAATTAAGCTCGTTTTTATCTGCAGCCTCTGCAGGTGAAAACGGCGTTTCAACATGATGTAGGTCATATCCTGTTTTATATAAAATAACCATGACCTACTCAAGTTCAAGTAGTTTGTAACTCCTTGATAGCGGTATCACATGTTGCGTGATATCGACACCTATAATGTAAGCAAAGTAGTTTGATTCCCGGAGGAGCATGTCTATGTGTAATGTATAGGTAGGTATCTTCAAGATTTCGTGTAGGTATTGCACGCAGCGCCGGATCGGGTTAGAATAACACCATCACTCTTCTGTCCATGGATGTCGTAAGACTCGACTATAATTATAGGTATAGTGCGTGTCATCCACGAAGGCGCGCCCCTCCACCAGTGGCGTAGCTACCGAAGGGCTAGGTGGGGCAGTGCCCCGGGGCCCCCAAGCTCAGGGGGCCCCCAAAACCTGATTAGCAAACCTCTTGAACTAGCGAGAAATAAGAACAAACATACATTACAAGTATATACATACACATACATTAACAAACAAATGTAATAACAAAATGTAATGTAATGTGTACCTATGTTTAATGTATAAACATACATTATAAGTATATACATTGATAAAACCTAAACAGTTTAGGGGGCCCAGTTTTTTTTTTGCCCCAGGGCCCTTAGTCATCTAGCAACGCCACTGCCCTCCACAACCCAATCCGTACAATTGCGCATAGATTACTTAGTATGAGACTCGCTGTGGAGGGGCGCGTCGTCGTGGAGACACGCACTATAAAAAATTATACTAGGTATAGTGCGTGTCCCGAGAAGGGGACCTCCTCGTAATGCCGGAATAAGGGTGAACGGCGAGCTCGTGGCGGTCAAGGCTCAGATGAGGTATCTGGGTCTTACTCTAGATGGACGGTGGCACTTCGGAGCACATTTCACCAATCTCGCTCCGAAGCTGATGTCTACAGCCGCCGCTCTGAGTCGATTGCTTCCCAACGTCGGAGAACCCAATGCCGCGTGTAGACGTCTTTATTCCGGCGTTATACGGAGTTTGGGCTATATGGGATGATGCCCTTTCGACGTCAAACAAAACCCTACTCCGTAGGCCACAGAGGGCGATTTCATTGAGAGCTAACCGGGGCTATCGCACGGTGTCTTTTGCAGCGGCGACGACGCTGGCTGCCGACCTCCCTTTGGGACCTGGCAGCGAGGGTGGTTGCTGGGGTCCACCAATACAAGGCTGGGAAAAGAGCGAGAGGAGAGTTTCCTGACCTGAATGAGATAGGGCGCGTCCGAACTTTCACACTAGCCGAATCGCTACGCATGTGGAAGGAAGAGCTGAGGTCAGCTGAATTTGGCCTTTTGACGGTGGGTGCGATATCTACTGCCGCATCTGGAGCGCTGGATTGAGAGGCCACACGGAACTCTAACGTTCCACATGGTGCAGATACTTACTGGTCATGGATGCTTCGGTAAGTATCTGCACCGCATAGGACGAGAGGCAACCCCCAGATGTCACGAGTGTGGCGCGCCGGTTGACACGGCGCTCCACACGCTAGTGGAGTGTGCCGCGTGGGGGCCACAGCGTGTGGCTCTACAGGCGGTAATAGGCGCAAATCTCTCGTTGCCTTGTGTTGCTGACGCCATGCTCGGCAGCAAAGAGGGATGGAGAGCGATGGTCTCCTTTTGTGACGATGTAATGTCGCAGAAGGAGGCTGCGGAGCGGGCTCGCGAGAACGATCCTCTCGCGGATCCGCTCCGTCGACGACGGAATGGAGACAGAGCTAGACGCTATGCACATCTGATGCCTCCGCCGTAGTGGAACTTTGCAGGGAGTCGGGGACAAGCCCTGTAAGAAAAGTTTCCACAGGACTGGAGGCACTCACCTAGCTGCTGCCTCATTATGTCTGCGGCCTACTAGCCGGTAGGCCGCCCGCCGGGACGTACGCGGTCGAATGCGATGAGTGATCCTGCGACTCCCCAATTCAAGGCGGAGCCGGTCTTCGTTGGTGGTTTTAGACGGTAGTCCAAGGCTTTCTAGCCGCGGTTAGTCCGTCATACCCGTCCTGCCTCCCGGACAGGACGGGATGCGTAAATGCATTTCCCCAACGTTAAAAAAAAAGGTATAGTGCGTGTCATCCACGAAGGCGCGCCCCTCCACAGCCCAATCCGTAGGTACAATTGCGCATAGATTACTTAGTATGAGATTTACTGTGGAGGGGCGCGTCGTCGTGGATGCCACGCACTAACTATAGTGAGCATCAAAAGTAACTACGCATATGAGGAGTGCAAAAGTCTTTTCTCAAAAATGGCCCGCAAACTGGACTTTAGTCGCTACATATTGGAAGGTAAAGTGTATAGTTTAGCCTGGCCGCACACGCACGGAATTCCGAACGGAAACGGAGGGGAGGGAAGTAGAAGCCTCTCGCTCTTTAGAGCGAGATGCTTCAACTCCTCCCTCTCTGAAACCGTATCGGAAAACCGTGCGTGTGCGGCCAGGCAAGGTCAGATCTAAATTAAAAAGTAAAAAAACATTGAAGGCCGCCTGCAATCGCAATGTCAGATATAAATTCCTTTACACCACACCTTGCCAAAAAGCGCGTTTTTCTGCACGCTGCGCGATCAGAAAAACCCACTTTTTGGCCAAGTGGTGACGTAAAATTGTGTACAAAACACGGGTCGTAAAACAGAAAGCCCTCTCTCGCATATTTGAGACCCTCGCCTGCGGCTCGGGCCCCAAACATCTGCGATATCGGCCTTTCTTTGTTTTACAACCCTTGTATCGTAAATAACTATTATGGCATACCTGGCCATAAAGCGGCAATTACCGCACGCTCCGCGTGCGGGAAATCCCACTGGCCAGGGGGTGACATAAAATTTTGTACTTAGGTAACACGGGTGGTACCTGTTGTGGAGGTCCCATGGATCGGCAGCGCGTCTGTACTGCGAGACACTTGAGGAGAGCGAGGGGCTGGATGTTGATTGATAATCGAAAACAACTCACATGGTCTTGAAGCAGTTCGTTTATTACACAGAATAAATGACTTCTTCTACATCATTATGTTATATCTTTAATTAAAATAAGGAGCGACATGTTACTCCGATGAAAGCTTAGATAGGAAGAGGAAGAGACAATATAGACTATAACTATCGTTCAACTAACCATAGATATTAAGGCCGCCTTACACTACTCTATACATTGGGGACAATACACACTAACACTTCCCCTTATTGTGCTCAATGTACATGCTATCAAATGCAGAAAATGAAACTAAATCACATACAAAAACAAACTCTATGATGCTCTACGTGACTCTACATTACTCTACATGACTCTACATGACAACTCTACATTGCTCTATCATGACTCTACATAAACAAACAATGTATGCATATAACACATGCTTAAATTAAATTCATAGCGGCAACAAAACGCTCGTGTTTGACTCTACCCAAAGGTTTAGTTAAGATATCTGCGAGCATTTTGTCTGTAGGCATATACTTTACATTTATCACATTCTTATTGATAAGATCCTTAACATAATGAAACCTTAAGTCTATATGCTTCGTGCGCTTATGACAATATTCATTCACATGCAGTAATCTCTGTGCAGACTGATTATCATTAAAAACAACATATTCAATTTCTTTACTCTGTTTAGGTAATAATTCAGATAGCAAATTTTGAATAAATGTAACATCTTTACAAACATCACTTATTGCTAAATATTCTGACTCCGTAGAGCTCAGGGCTACGCATCTCTGCTTTCGCGATTCCCAGTTTACCGTATCGTTACCTAATCTGATGACAAAACCAGTATAGCTTTTCCTATCGGTTACATCATTGGCCCAGTCTGCATCAGTAAAGGCATTTAAAAACCAATTCCTACTTTTATGAAAACATAAAGAGTACTGAATTGTTCCTGCCAAATAACGCAGAATACGTTTAGCTGCCAACCAATGACTTCTATCAAAGCAGTTGTTAAACTGGCTAAGCTGGCTGCATGCAAACGATATATCTGGCCGCGTACATACAGACAGATACATCAGGCATCCAATCAGCTGACGATAGTTATAAATGTCATCCTGTAAACTGTCAACATTTTCAGATTTTAAAAGTTTACAGTTGACCTCCATTGGTGTGGATACGGCCTTACAATTTTGCATATTAAAGCGAACAAGCAATTTACGTATATATTCACTTTGGTCGAGTTTTAAAATGCCTTTAACTCTATCTCTAGTGATATTAATACCTAAACAGCTCTTCAATGTTCCCAAATTCTTTACATTAAATTCTGTTTCAAGAACTGATACTAACATATTTTTAATAGAGCTGTTGGAGCTGTAAAATACATAAAAATCGTCTACATATAAAGCAATTATTACCATATCGTTACCAGTGCACTTGATGTACACACACGGTTCACATTTAGACTGTATAAAGTCATGTTTACATAATAGACTGTGTATCTTACAGTTCCACATTCTGCTCGCCTGTTTAAGACCATAAATACTTTTCTTAAGCAAACAAACTTTATTAGGATACTTATCAAAACCTACAGGTTGTTCCATGAATATGGTTTCATTTAGATCACCATTCAAAAAAGCTGTGGCGACATCTAAATGATCCATATTTAAATCAAATTGATTGGCAATAGAAAATAGAATTCGCATTGTAGAGTGTCGTACGACTGGTGAGAAAGTTTCCTGATAGTCAATGCCACGACATTGTGTAAAACCTCTGGCAACTAAACGAGCTTTATATCGGTCAAAATTACCAGATGCATCATATTTTAATTTGTATACCCATTTACACTTAACTATATTTTTATCTAATGGCCTGTCTACCAGTTCCCATACATTATTAGCGACAAGGGCGTCATACTCACTGTTCATGGCTTCCTGCCACTCTTTACTATTTGACGAATTTATTGCCTCCTCGTAAGTAAGTGGTTCAGACTGGAGAGGATTTTCATAGACTAAAAAACTGCTGTCAGTCATATAATAGTCTGAAAATTTCTGAGGTTGTACGTTACGTGTAGAGCGGACTGGTCGACCCGTGTGCGAAGCGACAGTCTCTTCTGCTGGACCAGTCGCGGCACCATCTCGAGCTGTGGTCTCACGCGGCGGAGTTACAGGCTTGCAGCCCGTCTCGCCCGATGACAAAACAGCGGAGTCAGAGTCCGATTCGTCCTCGCTGCCCGTACGGTACTCTCCATCTGAAATTGATACATTTCCACTATTATTTTTACTGTTTAAATAACTTTCATCATTGCATGATACAGTATTAGAACTATTACTGACATTTAATCCATCATTATTTAAATTTAATTCATCATTATTAAAATTGGATTCATTATTATCTATATCACAGTTCTGTTGTATATCACAGTCAAAATTAAAAACATTAAGCTCTTCCATCTCAGCTTGTGATGGTTTCATTTGGGAATTTCTGAATTTATTCTCAATAAATGCTACATTGCGCGAGATGATGACCTTTGTAGGGCACAAGGGATCAGCTAGGCGATATCCCTTCGAAGTCTCACTATACCCCACAAATATATATTCCTTCCCCTTAGCGTCTAGCTTATCCCTTTTATTTTTAGGAATAAGTGAATAAGCAGCACAACCAAAAATCCTGAGATGGCTGAGGTCGACCTTTGACCCCGACCAAACCTCTTCAGGTATCTGTCCAGACAAAGCGCCTGAAGGCGAACGATTTATAAGATACAGAGCCACCATTGCAGCCTCTCCCCAGAATCGCTTGTCCAAGGACGAATGCTGTAGCATACAACGCACTTTTTCAAAAATTGTTCGGTTCAACCTTTCCGAAACACCATTTTGAAAACTACAATAAGGAACTGTGGTCTGGTGGATAATGCCTTCTTTTTGCAAATATTTAGTAAAATTTGAATTACAATATTCCATTCCATTATCACTGCGCAAGCATTTAATAGGCAAATTAAGTTGCTTCTCTACTAAGGCTTTAAAAAGAATAAAATAACTCATTACCTGAGATTTGTTCTTCATTAGATATCCAAAACTTTTTCTTGTAAAGTCATCGGTAAATGTGACCAAGTATCTCCCTCCACCCCAGCTGGCCTCCGGCAACGGTCCACAGACATCGCTGTGTATGAGCTGTAGTGCTTGTGTTGTCCTGCTTGAGCTGGCTCCAGGAGCAGGCACAGCTGTTGCCTTCCCCTTAAGACAGGCTTCACACTTGTCGTGAGCTTCGCCCTGAAACACGACACCACACACATGCTTTCTTAACCTATTCATACCTGCAATGTTCAAGTGACCAAGCCGACGATGCCACAAATCCACATTGGACATGGCAGAGGCAGCGACTGCTGCGCTCGGTGCCTCCTGCCTCTCTTGCAGGAGCAAAGAGTGCATCTTATTGAGGGAGTTACTCTCACAAACATACCCATCTAATTTATAAATGCCATTAGAGCAATAAGCTTTAGTTAAATAATTGCCAGAGTTTTTACTATCCCTATCATTGTATAAATAACAACCATCACTATTAAATTCAATAACAAAACCACTTTGACACAATTTGGAGACTGATAAGAGATTGACAGATAAGCTAGGGACATACATGACATTTTTAATGACTCTAACCTGTTCATTCACAATGATCCGCATATCTCCTGAACATGTACTTTCCATTTGCTGGTTATTCGCTGCCGAAATCACTTGCACACTAGTGTCTTTAACGTTATAAAGAAGATTCTTGTTATTCACTAAATGGTTAGACGACCCGCTGTCCAGGTATACTTCGGTTGCAGTACGAGCTAAGAATGCAGAAACGGTTGGCTCATTTCCCTCTTTCTTCTTCAATTTGTCCCGTTTTAATTTAAAACATTTTGCTTTGAAGTGTCCAGGTTTCCCACAGTATCTACAAAGCGCCTGTTTCTTCGTGACATATGCGGTTGAAGAGGATTGGTTGTTTGATTCGTCCTTCCGTTGTGCTTCCTGAAGTAATCTTGTTCTTACTAATTCACTGCTAAGTTTGGATGACAGACATAAAGTCTCCAAGTTGGATACCAGGGGGTCATAGTCCTGTGGTAGACCACTCAATAGTATTTCCGCTATTTCTTCATCTTCAACAGTTTTACCGATGTCAGACAATTGGTGCACTAATGACATAACCCGTTCAATGTATGCGGACATAGAGTTACAATCATTAAACTCGATACGATGCAGTTGGCGTAATAGTAGAACACGCCTATATAAACCGCGGTCCTCGAAAACATCTGAGAGCTTTTTCCAAGCTTCTCGTGCGGTTGCAGCTTCTCGAACATATTGGTATAGTCCCGGCTGAATGCTTAAACACAGACGAGCGAGCGCACGTTGATCGCGCGCGGCATCCGAGCCTGTGAGCGCTTCGTCTTCTTCTCTTTCAATTAAATCCCAAACGCCTTCAAGTTTCAATGCCATTTTCAAAGAAAATTTCCAATTGTGATAATTTACGGCACCCTCCAGCTTCTCCACTGCGCCTGATCCGCCCAACAACATCGTCGAAGTATTTGTGTTCATGATTATAACACGGAGCGCGTGTATAACCTCAATATATGACAACTTACAGGTGGCGACCGGTTGGCTGCTTATTCTGCGCTTTAAATTTGGTCTCGCCGGTATTGCAGACGACGGATGTTTCTCGATTTAAAATTCACTTGCCTGGGCACTCAAAACCTGTTGTGGAGGTCCCATGGATCGGCAGCGCGTCTGTACTGCGAGACACTTGAGGAGAGCGAGGGGCTGGATGTTGATTGATAATCGAAAACAACTCACATGGTCTTGAAGCAGTTCGTTTATTACACAGAATAAATGACTTCTTCTACATCATTATGTTATATCTTTAATTAAAATAAGGAGCGACATGTTACTCCGATGAAAGCTTAGATAGGAAGAGGAAGAGACAATATAGACTATAACTATCGTTCAACTAACCATAGATATTAAGGCCGCCTTACACTACTCTATACATTGGGGACAATACACACTAACAGTACCTATAAAGAAAGCCTCAGATCGCATATTTATCGCCTATTGCCTTCGGCTCGGGCGTCTAATACCTGAGATCTGACACATTCTTTGTTTTACCGCCCTTGTTAAGTAATGTATATGTCGAGTTATAAACTTTTTAAAAAGTAGAAACTGTCATATAAAAGCAGGCACAGGTCATATTCAGCCAATTCAGCTCGTATTTTTCTGTTGGAAACGCGACGTTTTTTTATGTGTCTCGAATAATTTGCGTTTTTCGGTGGAAAAATACACTTGCGTTTCTGTTTAAAAAAATAAACGGCGGGAAAGCATGATGTTTTGGACGTTTTAATTTTAAGGTTATGCTTATCAAATCTTAATTAAATTTTTGTCGTATTTCCCCAATTTTTGAGAAAAACACTATATTATAGCCTCGGCCGGAATGGCAATTGCAGGCTTCGTATTTCATTTAAACAAATACCGACTCAGCCTGCAATTACTCCCTTCCCGGCCACGGCAATAATGTACTATTATTGTATAGTAGTTACTTTTATCTTACGATCGCGGGTTGGCCATGGTTGTAGTTATGATACGAGCCCCATACAATCTGAATTTACATCCCTCACATAATTAAGTGGTCGTAGGAATTCGGGTTGAATTCTTGAGTAGGTAGTTAATTCTTCTGGGAAACAAATTCCCAGAAGTTCGACTGGGACGACAACAGGGGACCTAATCTGTCGTTGTTTTGAGATCGTCAGTAAACAAGCGGCTTACTTAAGTAGGTTGGCAACGCTTTTAACTGTGTTCATTCAGAAGTACCGCGCAACTTCCGCGCCCGTGCCCTTGAATTAATTCAAGGACGAGAATTCAAGGCGTAGAAAGAGGATCCTATACTTACAAGGAGGGTTAGCGAATCACACACAGGGACGGAGATAATTTGACAGTTTTTTCTGGGGCTACCACAAAAAGAATAATCTCCCCATTTTTACTGACAAGTAGGTTTTTAATTATTGAGAATCATAATTTGTGTACATTTAGTGACCTTTATTCATGTCTACACGATACTTATTTAATCACTCTACACCTACCAATTAAATATCACCTTTATTCATAACATCTACAAAAGTCCTAATTTTCCCACAAATTACGATATAAATGTGTAGGTACCTACTAATTAAATACCTACATTATTCAGTAGTGCCTATTCGAGTACGACTAAATTTTTAATTTGTTATTTTTAACGTTCGAGCCGGTCTGGTTTACCCAACGTTATGGGTAACAAATTTTCTTATACACTGGCCACCGGTTCTTCGATGACACTTCGGTGGCAAACAATCGGTGCCTTATACGCGATGAGGGACAGGAGATATTTGTCATTGTTTCTCGCTCCCACGTGTGTGTCTATGCTTAATAAATGATCTCCTTCACACACCTTTGTATGTAGTGTGTCACTCGCTCCATCTTATACTTCCTTCATGATTAAGGGAAACACTGTTATTCTAGAAACAACTAGATACCTATATTTAAATGTAGGTACCGCCTAACTGAGACCGCGCCTGTGACAAGAGAGCTTTTTTAGTTTCTTCGTATTCGATTCGAAATGATATGCCGAGTGAAAACCACCCATTTCCGCCTCGAACTTATCGTACCTATGTATCTCGTCAGAAAAAAAATGGTTGGCTTTCAATCATCTGAGATGAGGGCTCTTGCAATGAACTTCGACCCAGTGAGATCTTTTGTGCAATTGCCCCCTCCTTGTACCTACTTTAAACTGCTCCCCAACCACAAACCGGATATGGAGCTCAGCAGGAGTAGGTACCTACCTACTCTGAATTCCCTCCTTTGATTCAAAGGAGGGAAGTTGGTTTCGTTCATTTCCTGTCTGGCAAGTGCGTGACATAATTACCACCACCATTCGCCGTTGACCATGGTTAACAATATTCATATTTAGGTAGGTATAAATATACAAAACCAAAACCATTACACGATATTTTAATGAATATTAATTTAGGTAGCAAATTACCTAATATTAAAATTTGTCTGTGTTACTAGATGCAATAATTAATTTGTGAGCACGCTCCGTAATCTTTTCAGGTATTTTAATTAGGTACCTAAGTACTTAAATACTAAACTAATAATACCTGAATTCTTAACAGGACTCTGAATATATGCTGTAATCTCAACTAGGTATCAACTTAGCCTAGGTATAAACTCAAGTAAGCACTAACCTAATAAAATAGGTACAACCAACCTGTCTAATTTTGTGTCTTCCGATAGATTCTCCATATTGAGATGTTTCTAAATTCATACATTTAACCCTTTGACCGCCAAGAACCTATAAAGTGGTTGTGTGTCGTCGTGCCCACCACGCTAACAACCACTTAAAACGTCGGAGTGAAGTTTTACTTTGAACACGAATAAAATCATTCATGAACTGTTTTAATTTGTTTTTATTGGTTTACTTAGACATTACACCAATTCAACAGTGCTTGGCGTGGTGGGCACGACGACACACTACCGCTTTGGCAGTCAAAGGGTTAAAATTTGAGAAAGGAATGCGTTTATTTGAACAAATTGTCTATTATTTCAGTATCAAATGGGTTAAATAAAGCCCGTGCCAAACGGTCGATGACAAGCCCAGAGACCGGGCGACCTTGGTCTGGAAAGACCGCTAATCAAAGGAAGTCTTGCTGGAAACAGCTGTTCTACACGGTCCGTGCGGGCCAAGGTCGGCCGGTCTTTGGGCTTTTTTTCGACCGTCTGGCACGGGCTTTACACTCCCTTTTTCGCACCGGAAGTGACCGTTTTTTTGTTACTTTCGGCACGTTCCGCCTTGGCAGGCAATTAGATTAGTCGGACTCAGCATCACTATTGGGTCACCATTGTGCATTTCATCGCGGTATCAATATCAAGTAGGTACGAAAATTTGCACTCCGCTCTTCTACTAGAACAAAACATGACAACCGACAAAAAATAAACAAATTAAAACGTGTAGGTATTTATTTGTTTATTTTAAAATAGTACACAATTATTAATTTTTCCATATTTTTCGGTATTAAAATACACTTTAAAATTTAAAAACTCAACGTTCTCTCAGAGTCCACAGTTAACGGGGACATCTTAATTTTTTTATAATGACTCAAAGCCGATCTCTCATTCATGTTGGTTATTGAAATTTGGAGCTCCATTCGAGTTTCATTGTTTATCAATTCGTCGCCGTAACGGACTTCCATGCCTTTTCTTGCAGTTCTCCGCAAGTGAATTTGTGTTCGCAACAACAGCGTATACCGAATTAGTGATGCCACATAGGTTATTTTCCATATCTAGTTTGAAATAACCTTGTTCACTCCACTGAGATCCCCATGAGTTCCTGATGAGCCAGTATCTTTTGCCGTTTTCTTTTCCGTACCCGGCAATGACCACGGCGTGTGATTGAGTTCCAAGAGCGGATAAACTGAAAAATAAAGAAGTTTGACGACCACTAGTTATTAGGGTGATACAACCTGTAATGCACAAGGCCCAATTATGTACATTGACTCTTAATTAAAGGAAATGTCATTATTTATTTATAGAACAATCAATTTAAAGCCGTATGATCTTTGAATTAGGATTGAAGTGTCCATTACTGGTGCTTGTCAGCTTAAAGTGTCCATTATTGTGGTGTCACACAAGGAACCCTGCCTATGAAGCTAGATTTCTGAGTCATGGATGTTATGCTATGTATTTGAGTAGGTAATTATTTATCTAAATAAGCATAATTATCTATGGACGTTGTCAAAGTACCCTTAGCTTATCGTATTATTACTGAGTTTACAATGTTTGCATTACCGTACTCATTAGCGACTGCGTAAACGATTTAGTATGGCGATTCTTAGTTCTATTGCGTGACCGCCAGAGGCGCTGTACTTTTGTCCATACTAAATCGTTTACGCAGTCACTAGCGAATACGGTAATACCACAAAGTAAATAGCGGCGGCGCGCGCCGGAGCAGAGAGTCCGCTCAGTACAAAGTGCCATTTTCGCCGCACGCACACAGACGTAACATTTACAGGCATTCTCGGTTGATTTCGGACGAGCTTAGTCGCGACTGTCACTGTCGCGTCGCGAGTGCTAGTTGTGCACTTGACGTCCCCGCCGCTACGTAGGTACTTTGTGTCAAATTTTCAAACGATATTGAAAGGTAAATAAAAAGGTTTTCTCATTTTGGTAGTTACAATACCTAGGTAGGTAGGTAATTTTTTGAAACTAGCATCTTTGATAACGACGATCAACCATTACACATTCATCTTATCGTTCGCTGGTAAAACGCCAGTAAAAATAAAATGAATAAAATGAACTTTATTCTGTAAGTAGGCCGCAATGGCACTTTTACAAGTCAAACCCTACTAGCGTTTCACAGAGGCCACTGCCGAGAAGAAACGCCGAAAGAAACTCGACAGTCAGCCATTTTCTCACAAAAATATGCTTATTACAATGATAAATGATAATACTTAACCTACTTAAGATCAAGAAATCTAAGTATCTATATAAAGCAACACAAAAACAAAGAATAAAATGAGGAAAAAAACCAGTTATGACAGTGTGTAATTCTGCAAGAAAACATTTCGAAACTGTATACCTTAGCATTATCAAATTCTATTTAGGAAAAAAAAATTGAATCCTTTAGACTATAAATTTAGTTATAAATCTTTTGATATGTTTTCTTGCAAGAACTGCGTCAACTAGATAAAATTAAAAAATACACAATATATGAATCTTTACTCTATTTAAGTATCTGGTTTGGGCCATGCTTTTCTGTCTGTTAGATAGTCCTCAACCTTGTAATAAGCCTTCGACATCAATGATTTTTTCAAGTACTTTTTAAGAGCTGGAAAAGGTAAATTCAAAACTTCATCAGGTAACTTATTATAAAAACGGACACATTGACCTACAAAAGATTTGTATACTTTACGGACACGAAATTTTTTAGTGGCAATTTTATTTTTATTTCTAGTATTAAAATTATGTATATCAGAATTTTTACAGAAGGAGTCTATGTTCTTAAGGACATAAACAATATTCTCATAGATGTACTGGGACGCTACAGTTAAAATGTTGATTTCTTTAAAGAGTTCTCTTAAAGATTCACGTGAGCCTAGGTTATATATGGAGCGAATGGCTCTTTTTTGTAACACAAAAATTGTCTGTATGTCAGCTGCTTTACCCCAAACCAGGATACCATACGACATAACACTATGAAAATAGCTATGATAAACTAGGCGAGCTGTTTCTACATTGGTAAGTTGCCTGATTTTTCTGATAGCATATGCGGCTGAACTTAATTTACGCGCCATAACGGCTATGTGGGGACTCCATTGTAGATTTTTGTCTAATGTTATACCTAAGAATATTGCTTTATCTACTATTTCTAAGCACTCGTTATTTAAGAGTATACTAGTTTCCACCGGTCTAACATTAGGCAAAGAAAATCTGACACATTTAGTTTTCTTAGCATTAAGTAACAGATTGTTAACGGTAAACCAGTCAAGTACTTTGTCCAGTGTGCCATTAACTCTACTATAGTCAACTGATTTTCGGTCAACCTTAAAGATTAAAGATGTATCATCCGCGAATAAAACTATATCACAAAGATTACTTACTATAGACGGCAAGTCATTTATATAAACCAAAAATAAAAATGGACCTAAGATAGAGCCCTGAGGCACTCCTAACGTTACTATTGCCCCACTAGACTGGGTTCCATTTACAACAACTGCTTGAGTTCTATTGCTGAGATATGAAGACATAAGACTTAACGCATTAGCAGACAAACCATAATGTTTAAGTTTCAAAACGAGCGTCCCATGATCCACGCAATCGAAAGCTTTAGAAAGGTCACAAAAAATACCTATCGCATCACAGGAATTCTCCCAAATATCGTAAATATGTTTAATAAGCACAGATGCAGCGTCAGTCGTGGAGCGCCCTCTTGTGAAACCGAACTGTTTACTTGTAAGCAGTTTATTTCTATTAAAGTGCATTAGCATATCGTTTAACATTAATTTTTCAAAAACCTTACTTAATACAGGTAGTATCGATATGGGACGGAAGTTGGTTAGGTCGTTTAAATCACCCGATTTAAATAGAGGTATGACTTTACTAAACTTCATAAGATCAGGAAAAATACCCTCTGATATGCAGTTATTGTAAATCCAAGCTAATTGGGGCGCAATGACATCTATGATATGATTAATAACTTTTACTGATGTTCCCCATAAATCCTCGGTTTTCTTTAAATTGAGCGATTTAAATGTTTTAACAACCTTGATTGAATCTACTTGACTAAAATTAAACGTTACATCACATTTACTAATGTTAGCACAAAGCAAAGCTTTAGCTTGGGTTTTAGATGACTGCAGACATTTTGTAGTACTACTTGCTATATTTGAAAAATAGTTCTCGAATGCCAAGGCAACATCGTTATTTGACATGACCTGTTGGTCTTCCGTGAGAATGTTGACTTGATAATCGCGAGTTTTAAATTTACCAGATTCTCTATTTATAATATTCCAAACAGTTTTCACCTTGTTGTCAGATACTTTAAGTTTAGAACTAATATAATTTGCTTTAGCAGCAAAACACACTCTCTTGAAGATGTTTGAGTAACTCTTGACATAGTCCAGGAAATCACTGTTCTTGTTCACCTCCCTCTCACCATAAAGTTCATAAAGCCTATTTCTACTTCTATGTATACCTACGGTAGCCCAATCACTAAATTTTATCTTATTATTTTTATTTTTTGACCCAGAAATAGTTTTTAATGAAAAATTTTCATTGAAGCAATTAATAATTAAGCCGAATAAATCTTTATACATGCTATTCGAATTACTTTGTGAAAGTGATAACATACAAATATTATGGTTAATTTCATTTTTAAATAATTCCAAACGAGAACTAGTTATGGGTCGGTATGTTATAGTTTGGGGTTGTTCTTCTTGATTAATCATAGAGAAAGATGCCATTTGACCACTGTGGTCAGAGTTAAAACGATTTAAAATTTTCTTATCCAAACATTCACAGTTACAAAAAATATTATCTAAACAGGTCGCACTAGTAGCACCTACCCGGGTAGGCTCAAGGAACAAATTTATCAAATTAAAAGATTTAAATAAACTTAACAACTTGACAGTATTATTAGATGGTTCAAGTAAATTAACATTGAAATCACCACAAACTATAACATTTTTTTGGCTCTTAGTTACTAACCTCAACACATTTTCCATAGTGGATTCAAATGTGCAGAAGTCAGATGCAGGAGGCCTGTATACACATATGATTATATAGCTTTCTAGTTCTGTACAAGCAATTTCTACAATCCTCTCAATTGATAACTTTACTATATCCTTCCGTTCTTTGCATTTAAAAGAGCTTTTTACAATTATGAGAGAACCGCCATGAATGGCGGATTTTCTGGCATAGAAACTCACTAATTTAAAATTTACAAAGTCAAATATCATCTGTTCTTGTCTAAGCCAATGTTCAGTAATACACAAAACTTGAATGTCACTATTATCTAAAAATAAACCTATTTGTAGTTCTTTGCTGGAAAAACCCTGAATATTTTGATGGAAAATATTAATATTCAATGGCTTTTCCGCTGTCTTACAATTTAGTTTAAAGGCATGCTATTTATGGCGCTATCAACATAGTGGAGTCTGCTAGGTGAGCTATTAAATTGGTTTGGTTCTAAATTAAACGCTAGCAGGTCCACCAAAGTCATTAAATATTTCTTTGGCAAATATATTTTCTCTGATGTCAGCGAGAAGCGCTTTATGAATTTATTTGTATCAAAGAAATGATATTTGTTATTGAAGCAAGTGGCATGGTACATTAAGGAATTTAAATAAGCTATTTTATTGTTATGATATGTCATACTCTGTGAGTATGGCAACGCACATAATATAATTTTACCAATGCCAGATTTTTCAATAATATTTAATGTTAACATTAACCTATCTATTGCAGACTTGTCAATACTTACACTATTTCCTAATAAAACTACTAAGTTAGTACTGTCATCACAATGCCCTTTTAACATTGACTCGCATATTTGATCGATACTTGAATTGTGATAACAGTAATTTATTACATTTTGATTTAATTTTTTACTAAGCATGGAACCCAGCCCTGATCCAATCTGATCCGAATAAATAATAGTTTTATTGGTACATGTTAACCTGAGGGGCTGTTCTTTAATGACAGGCGTTACAGTAGCCGGGGTGCCAAGGGCCATGTCCTGTTGCACGACAGCTGTTGGTGGAATATGGCCACAATTACAAAAATTACTATTTATAAGAGAGTTAAAGCGCTCTTCATTTTCTTTGCATTCCTCCAACAACTTTGTGAATGCCTGGACATGCTCCTTGCACTCTTTTTGTGTCGATGCATACAATAATGTGGTAGCTTCAAGCTTGTCTTTTAACCTATTTAATTCATCATGCATTTTCTTAGACTGTAAGTCCTTGCTTTCTAATTCCAAGTTACATTCTTTGACCCTATTTTTCATCACAGATAACTCTAACTTTAATTTGGAATAATTTTTAATGCATGCTTTGCTATTAATAAGCTTTTGTGTACGCGTACGTGTAGTATTTAAGTAGATACTATGGTTTAGTTAAGTAGGTACCTAATTAATAAGGTATTTATATTCTTTGTTGGCGCTCTCAACCGCCGCCGGTCACAAGTCACAACTCGCAGCGGGTCACGTATCAATTTATTAGGGTTCCGTACCCGAGGGTCAAAACGGAACCCTTTTGGTGTCGCCCAGACGTCCGTCCGTCCGTCCGTCGTCTGTCACAAAATTTGTTCCGAAGAATTTTTAGACTTCTCATTGACCTACGAACTTGAAATTTGGTGACAATGTTCAATATTACGTATATTTTAACAACAAATACTATTATATCGATAAATCATATTTTTGAGGTTGATTCGGAACCCTAAATGTGCGAAGTCCGACTCGCACTTGGCCGGTTTTTTACCAATATACGCTGGTTCATATTTAAATGTCATGTTGAAGAATTTTTATTATACCTACTCCTTTTTAAAATTCAGAATCAATACTGGAGCAACCCTGTAGTTTAGGTATGTATTTTCAAGAACGGCGGGAACGGACCTTCTGTATATTTTTTATTTTGGTAATACAAACATTGCAAACTCATGGTAAGGGCACTGATCGCTGCAAGAGTGAGCGCTACGGGGAGCACGGGAGCGCTTCCGCACCGATGGCCGTTGGGGCCCAAAGGTGTGGCGCCGCAGTTTTATGAATAACGGGCTTAAAACACTCACCACGTTTTATCGTCGTATATTCCACTGCTGTGGAAAAATAGAGAACCAGGTACATGCATTACCGCCGCTAAAGGTCCATATTGCCGAAGGCCTTCCTAAAACAGATATTCAATATAAAACTTTGGAAGTGTCATCAATCATTTTATTGGACCAAGGACATTTATATGAATTTGCAAGAGATTTGAACGCTATTAGCTGTAGAACTGTTAGTAAATCGTACAAGATTATAAAGCATAAGTCACACACAGAGCGGGCGGGCGTGAGCGGCGCGGGAGCGGGCGGTAGGCGTGCGGGCGTGAGCGGCGCGGGAGCGGGCGGTAGCCGCGCGGGCGTGAGCGGCGCGGGAGCGGGCCATAGCCGCGCGGGCGTGAGCGGGCGGGTGCGTCAATGCGCTGCAGTATGAAAACGCCCGCCCGCTCCCGCGCCGCTCACGCCCGCTCGCCTCCCGTGCGGCTACCGCCCGCTCACGCCCGCGCGCCTACCGCCCGCTCACGCCCGCCCGTTCTGTGTGTGGCTTAAGCTTAAATTGTCACTTAGGTTAGGTTTGTTATAATGAGTTTCTTTTAGTTGTTACCTAGTTGCACCGCCAACACTTTTTCTGCTTCGCCTTAAGGTTGACTGGTAGAGAATGCCATATGGTATTAAGTCCGCCTTTTGTACGATAAGGTTTTCTTTTGTGCAATAAAGATTGAATAAATAATTATAATTTGGATTAACATCACCTGTTAGTGTCAAAGTTTTAGTAATGGTACAGTATAATAACTTTCTTGCATCTAGAAAGCTTGTTTTTTTTTATCTATAAAATACTGCCATGCATGGCGCGTTCATTTGATTCTTGCCAATTCTTGCATAGAACTTGCATATGATAGCACTTTATAGATAAAAAAACACAGTATATATAGTACTTAATTATATACCTATCTTACTTACTTTTATGGCTTTGATCTCTCTCGGTAATTTTCTGTAACCATGTATATACTGGCGCTGTGACTTTAGTAATTTACAATATCCATCCTGGAATATTAAGTAGGTATCACTTAGGTTATTGATATTAAAGAAAAGATATCAATATGTGTATTTTATAGGCAATTTAGCCTCATCTCATTTAGGTTATAGGCAATTTGGCCTCGTCTTTGCCCCCTGGCTAGCTGCGAATAAAAAAAGTATTTTGTACCTGTCTTACCCTGACTTTATAACTTGAAACAGTGTATGTATTATTGATAGTGTCTAGAGGACTATAGGATCGTTCTAGGATTAGCCAAACGCGTCGGTGCGCGGGCGGGCATCCAGTGCGTTCAGTACGACATCCTAGAAGTCTTTTGCAAATGTGAAGAGCGGGCTGCAAATTTTCGTACCGATTTGATACCGCGATGAAATGCATAATGGTGACCCATAAAGTCATCCGCCAACGCACCAAAGTCATTGACAAGAGGGTGGCAAAACTAAAATGGCAATGGGCCGGTCATATTTGCCGAAGAGACGACGACCGATGGAGCCAACAAGTTCTGCCCTGGAGACCTCGAGCGGCAAGCCGTAGCGTAGGAAGGCCGCAAGCCAGATGGTCGGATGACATCAGGAAGACGGCAGGGGTCGTCAGACGGCTGGACCAGAACCGCTACGGCCAGAACGAAATGGAAAGGCATGGAAGAAGCATATGTCCAGCAGTGGACGCAAATATGCTGAAAAAGATAAAAGTGATGCTGAGTTCGCATCTAATAGTCTATCAAACCAAGGAGGAACTTGCACATACAAAGTCAGCAAGTTCCTAGACTTGGCACACGAGGTAATCGGCATGTGGAATGTTGATTCAACGATCATTGTCCGGATAGTCGTGTCTGCGAACGGTTTAATACCGAACAGTCGCGACCAACACCTTAAGAGACTCTCGCTAGATGGCTGGGTCAAGGGTCAGATTTAGAAGGCGGTACTGCTGGACACGGCGCGTATAGTCAGGCAGGAGGTTCCTCTCTCTATCGCCCTAACCACCGGTAGCTAGGCCCTGCCTCGCTGCCGGGGCACTCTAGGTTAGGTTTTTATAATGTTTTAATGTTTTGTTAGAGTATTTTTAGATTTTACTTTTTATAGAAATATACAAACCTAACCTAAGTAGAATAATAGATAAACAACTTTTACATGGCAGCCGCCGTGGAGTAGAGATATTTAGTGGAAAGAAATATTGACAAAGCCTAATCCCAATAAGGTCTAGTTTCCCCTCGGGGATGGAAGGTCAGATGGCAGTCGCTTCCGTAAAAACTAGTGCCTACGCCTAATCTTGGGATTAGGTAGCGGACCCCAGGCATCCTTCAGGACGCAACTGTACTGGGATAACGCTAGGAGGAGGATGATGAGAAATATTAGAAATACCACATAACATAATCCATTCATCCCCTGAAACTCATCAATTAGTATGTTTTGTCAAACCAAATAAAAGGAAAATTTATATAATTCAATCAAAATAATTAGCTTCAACTTACCATTGCTAAATAAGGCCCATAATCTTTTCTTAAGGGGATTCCATATCTTTTTACCCATGCCATACTACTAGACAATAATCCTCCATTACATCCCTGGTTGCCGGTTCTAAACATAAAAATAGGCTTTATTTTAAATACCTACTTGTAACTTGCGATGAAGTGCATCGGGGGGGGGAGAGGTTTTATTATGTTATAACAGAAATATTTCATTCTTTATCATCAGTCCTTATCAAAAGTTCTATTTTTATACACCCGGCGTTGGCGTCAAAACATTGAAGCGAATTTTTCATTTCAAGTTTTAATAAATTTTAGACTGGCTTTTAAAATTAATTTTATATCGCTGCTTCTGCTAACCTAACCTACCGAATATAGAGAGTCAATTTTTAGGGTTCCTTACCCGAAGGGTCAAAACGGAACCCTATTGGTGTCGCCCAGGCGTCCGTCCGTCCGTCGTCTGTCACAAAATTTGTTCCGATGAATTTTTTGACTTCCTGACCCTGACCTATGAACTTGAAATTTAGTGACAATGTTCATTATTGCGTATAATTATGTGTCGAACCTAACATAAATAGCTTGTATTAACTCAAGACCTTACACATGGGCTATAGTGAACTTGCGTGAATAACGTAACTAATATTGCTTCTACTTTGGTGCCGGCGAGTTAGGACTATCTACTTCCAAGTCAAAACTGTCAAAACCATAAAGCTACTGTTATATATTCATGCTGATTACTTAGCTTGCTTGCGCCTGGTTTGGTGCTGACGAATATATCTCTATTCGATAGGTAATTATGGTAAAGTATTTCTTTCCCGTTCACGGGACAATGGTGTCCCGGACCTTTGGGAGGCGTGCGCGGAGCCGAAGTACCGAGGCACCGAAATGCCAACGAGTACCACATAGCCAACACGTAGAGGCCCTTTTGACAATTTAATGAAATGCAAGGGATACACCGAGCGGATGCTGTCCCTGCCCGTGTCATGGGACGCACACAGAGACAGCACCCGCCAGGGTGTATAGGAACTAATGCTGATTGATGGAGTCAAAATGAACTGGGCTATTGGGTGAATCTGATGGACTAATGGCTGGGCTATTGGGTGAGACAACGGACGCCTGCCTAATAAAACTGTCTCAGACTTTTATTTCCGGCAGACGGTGACTCGCTCTCTGCTAGATGGGCCCCCATAAAATAGCGACATTATAAAATGGCCTAAGGGCAACACCGGTCAGAGAGCTGGGGGTGGAGAGGTGGCACTGGAGTAAAGTATTTATTATTAGTAATCTTACCCATTAGGACCCCTTGAGCAGTCTAGGATAGCCTGTTCGCTCACTTCAACCATGTCGTGACATCCCTTGCTGATGTACACTGCAGACTCAACTGCAGCCGCGGTCGCAAATGCGTAGCAGCTTCCACACAAAAATGTCTGATCTATGGCCAAAAAAACCAGCTCTTGCAAAAAAAAAAAAAATGACCACTCAAACATAGTGTTTTAATTTGATTAAAAAGTGTTGTGCATGCAGCATTTTATAAAAGGAACCTGCTTAGTTAAAAACAATTGACGTTTGTGGTATGCCTGTCAAGCGGTGGTCGCGTGGGTTCGTGTATCTCAGCTCGCACCCATGAGTTCTTCGGAACCTAATTACGGGATGTCATTTGACAGCATTTACCATTAGCCTTTTGCTGAAGAAAAAGATCGAGAGGAAATCAGTATACCTGCATACAACCGTCGCTGTCTGCAACCCATTTTGAGCCACCGTGGAATGCCGTTTCCCTCTTATGCAGGAGGCGCGGCCTGTGCCCAGCAGTGGCACGTTTGTAGGCTGATGATGATGATGATAATAAGGCAGAATACGTACCTTTAACTGGCGAAAATGCATCATACCATCTCCAATCAAAGTCTTCATTGTCTTCTTCGTCATTGTCCAGAAAACTCTCCGTAAAATCGTTCAATTGCGGTTCAACTTTAGTTCCGTTTTTTAAATTTGTCAGCTCATCTTCTGTCAAGTCTGTAAATTGGTTCACAGCTAGTTTGTATGATCCTTGCTGACTGTTCACATTGTGTATGTATCTGAAAGAGTAATCCATTTTTATTTCCTTATTTACTTGTAAAATAACTTTCTTGAACTCTCTCGTATTTTACATATTCGATTCGTACTTGAAAGTTTTAAATATTGTTAATATTAAGTAAAGGTACATTATTGTTACCGGTAATTTTGCAGGAACATAGTAAACCTTCTGAAATGTTCTTCATTCGTTTTATACTGCTTGTTATGTGTAACCTTAAACCTGAAATAAAGTACCATGCTTTACAAATTAAGTACCTTCGTAGTCAAATTATTGTAAATAATCATAGAGTGAAACTTTACGTTAAATATTATGTTATACCATGAAAGCCAAAAAGCAATAAAATTTGTGGCTATAGGTATTGAAAAAATAAACCTTTCAAATACTTCGGTCATGTCGTGTACAGGAGGGCTCACAGGATCAGAATAAGGTTCATATTTCTTGTCAGTATGTTGCGTAGAATAAGACTTACACCGCAAATCTGTAAAACAGGGCAAACAAGATTATTCTCTGTATTCCTTCCCAAAATGGGCTAGGGTGACACCACCAGTAATAGACAAGGCCCAATGATGTACATTGACTCTTATGTAAAAGAAAATAAGAGTCATGCATTTCTTAGAGCACAATCAATTTAAAACCGTATGCTCTTTGAATTAAGATTGAAGTGTCCATTATTGGTGTTGTCACCATATATGAGGCTGACTACCAGCTAAAAAAAATTATTACTATACTCGAAATCATTAGAGTGGGCCGTTCTAAAAAGCTACTTTAGAGTTAAAATTAGCCTATTTTTTAAAGTTTGTTCATAAGGCAACCCCAGTTAGGTAATGTAATATTAAATGCTATTTTATTAAAAAAGACATTCGAAATAACCCGTTTAGTATTTACAAACGGTTTATAAAAGTTCTTTAATTAATTAACCGGCCGACGATGGGTCTGTTAGAATCAACGAATTGGTTTGATATTAAAATATTAACTGAAATTTTTAGAACGTTTGTTCTATCACGTTAGGCTCGACACGGCGACAATTATATATAAGTAATAATACCAAGTTTTTAAATCTTTTAGACCTTCAGTTGTCATTTAAAGTTAAACCAGGGCGAACTAGTAAATGCAGCAAAATGTGTCTTTTAAAGATTTAACTCAACAAAATTAATAGTATGGAACTACGGTTTTTAAAATATAGGACTAAACTAAATTAGGTACCTACTATATGTGTGTTTAATTGCCGCATTGACGCCTTCGTCCTGGTTGACCTTACCTTTCGGAATTTGATATACTGTAGCATCTGGTTTGGCACGGCTAAAATATTCGTAAGTATGCTGAATAAAATCCCTCTCGACGCCGGCATATAGCATTCTGTATTCGTATCTGAAAACGGGTAGGAATTTTAATAATATAGACCTGTAGATATTGACATCAAATTTGCAAAACATGATGTACTTAGTTCTGCATTTTTAATATAAAATTATGTTGTAGTAGTTAGAGTAGTTTGTATCCAAATTTGCACCGGCGAAAAATTGGAGCTTGCTGAGCAACACGCGAAAACTGCATTATTTTGGGACTTTTTACACGACTGCCCAAAAAAAGGAGTGTAATCTTTTCAGGTTTCATGTATGTATGTATGTATGTATGTATGTTATTTTTTTTGTTCCCCCAGAACTTCTCAACGCCTTAACCGATTCAGATGTGTGAGGTATCGTTGGAATCCTTACGTCATCCCGGGTGACATAGGAATTGTGACGTTGCAATAAAAACATTATGGCGGACTGTAGACTCCATTTTGAGTGTTCGGTTAAAAAAAATTTTTTTCTATCGTAGCAAGTGAGGTATCAAAATCAAGCCTTTGAAGAGACAATTCCAAAAATATACAGAATGTATATGTTTCAAGCAAAAAAGTTCCAAATAAAATAATAATTATAAAAATTAAAAACACGACTGAATTAAAAAGATAAAAACAAGTTTCCTAATAAACAACTCAAGGAAATATATTTAGTTTGCAGAGTCAGCATGTTCGAAAACTCATAATTTGTGCACCTTTCTACAACATGTACTACGTTTTTGAATTTAATTTAATTTGCAACAAATTAAGCCCAACCAAAAATCTAGAAACCCTCCAGGAATCAAGCTTCGGCTAGCGATTTAATGTCCCTTATATACGGAGCCATTATCTTCGAATACATTCACTACATCAAAATTGTTTTCAAAGCAAGCTCTAGTTTTTCGCCGGTGCAAATATACTGCCGACGGTAATTACCGAGCTCGTTACATGACGGCTAAATATCACCTGACAGTGACAGTTTCAGTAATCGTACTGTACCATATTATTACAAAGGACTGCAATCATACTCATACTCATTTATTCATAATATTATTGGAATATTACATGTCAGTTGTCAATCATATTAATAACACCTCAGCCTTATTAATTGTGGACCTGAATTTATGTATTAGCATCGACATCGCGCTTCTAACTCCTTTGGACTCGCAGTCGTCCATAGGCTACGATATATACTTTCCGTCAGGCAGGCCCTATGCTCGTTCATCACCGGCGTTTGCTTAATAAATAATGTCTCTTACTTCACGGGCACCCAATCATCTATAGTCCCAATGGTCCAGAGAGTATAAACATATACTGCGCCATATGTCCGTCCTGTGTAACGGAATTCCCATTTTGTGGTCCCATTCACATCCTGCCCTGTAAAATAAATGACAATACTAAATTATTATATATCTTTTATTACTACAACACCAGGTAAACAAAACATTGCTTTGCTATAATTAATACGTAATGGTCTTTGGGACTGGATTTTGTTAGGGACTCGTCTCAAATTCGCACTGAAAGTAGGTACAGGCAATTTATTTACAAAAACAGTACTTAAGTACCTACAGTAAGAAATACCTAATAATGAGTGACATGATGTAAAAAATGGGCTAGAGCTAGACACCGCAACGTTAATTTTCAGTCCCTTAAACTGCTATGAATTGCTCTGTATAAAAACCAAAACATAAATTCCGACTCCGCCTCGTCGTCGTTTTGGCTTTCATTCTCATATTAGAGCGGAGTCCTTTTGACTTTTTCATGAACGGGAACATAACCGCTTTTTTATCACAAAAATGTTCTGAAAACTGCCCTTACGTTCCCAAGTCGCCGAACGAAATAAAATGGACCTACTCCGGTGCTTAAGTTTCGTTTTGTTGCGATGCGTGCCCCTGATAATAATTTAATGACGCCTCATGTGTCGCCTCTTTGTCATCTTTTTATTTATTTATAGAAACAGTTAATGGTTCTATCAACAAACGAGAAACTGTTTCGAACGCTTACCGAATCGCTAGGTACTAATTCATATTAAGATTGTGTATAAATAGGGCATTAATATCAATATGTTCCTTAATTGAAAGCAAATATGTAAGGTTACACATATATTATCAAATACACCTAAATCAAGAAAATAAATATTATCCCTTCCCCCTATCCCTCCCTATTCCTCCTAGTATCCCTTTTTCTTCCTTTTCTTCCTAGAAAAGAAAGGGGGAATTTCGCGCAAATGGAAAGCCAATTTATGAAAGTTTCTTAAAATATCACACCGCTATAGCCTGCGAATGTCAAAATACGTATACGTACGTTTTGTATGGAAATCGTCCAACCTTAACAAATTTGTGCTATTAAATAGTAGTTTATGCAACTGGTACATAATGAGGGGCATTAAAATACGAGTGTGTTTCATAATAAGGTCACACGAGTGTTTTAATGCCTAATTATGTACAGTTGCATACATTACTTTATCTACACACATATTATAATTACTCTAAGATGGGTTCAGAAACCGTAGTAAATAAATACAATAATTGAGTTAATACAACCTATTTTGCACGGTTGCGGAAATATCGAAATCAGAACTGGCAACCGATACCTGAATGTTATTTTAAAAAGTAAAGAGTCCTTATTCTGCTGTGATCATGTCGTTCTAGCTCAAATTTCGTGCGATATATACTAAAAAAACATCGAGCTGACATTTCGCATCGACTGAATTTGAATTTTCAGTGATACTAGAATAGGGACATGTCAACTTTGACATTTAAATTTTGACAGTTTTGTTTGACGTAATATTTTAACATCATAATATATGAGATTAAAATGAAATATTTTATTACTGCTGTAGCCTTAGCCACAGATAAGAAAATTGCCATAAATTCATTGAATGTTGAAATGAGAGTCATTTTCTACGGTTTCCGAACGCATATTAGAGGATTTATGATATGTGTGTAGATAAATGAGTTTTTAACGAATTTTATTAAAACGAATTTTAGCGGTAATTTAACTAAAGTGGGTTTCATAAATAAGGAGATTAGGTAGTATGTCGGTTTTAAGTAATATGTGATCACCTTTTGAACTGAAATTGTAGGTGGGTGGTATGAAATAGAAAGGCAGTTTCATCTCGATAGAAGTATTCTGCAGTTGATAGCAAATGGTCTTGTTATGATTAACGTTAATCGCATCGGGCCGTACCTGTGGAAATAATAAAAAATACCTTATTAACGAGTGATTACAGGTTTATTTTGGGTGTAGACAAACATGAGAACATAAGTCAAAATGAAATCGAATAGAAAAGACAACATTGACCCTTTATTGTTTTTTTTAAAGCGGTGTATTCGATGTCCATGTCTGCTAGGTATTTTCTCTTCCAAAAATAAATTTCTTTAACACACAGAAAAAAAGTTAACGTACCCAATAGTAGAGGAAATGAGGCTTATTGTCTATCATTCCACGTCGTTTCTGATACATTTTTGTCATTCCATTGTAGAAGTCGTATCTGTGGTGCCCATTGACACCATTAGACCTGTAACAATGTACCATTTTATTACAAAAATAGGGTAAACTTCCCAATGTTCGACACCTTAATACCTAATAATTGATAGATGAATTATGTATTGTATCAATGTCACGTTTACCTTGCATATACTTATTGAATGTTTTCACGACACTCCTATCCGTAAAGTGGCAATTACGGCACGTGCGTGCTTAATGCGGAAAATCTCACTTCCTCGCTAGAAAACACGTAGGTTCCACATACCAAATCCAATCCAATAGACCAAATCAAGTAGACACGAAATATATAGCTTAACAATGCATGTGCTTGAAAAGTGCGTTTTCTGATTTCTAATTCAGTCAAATTGTGCGCACAGTACCACTTTTCCGCACTAGTGATCTTTACTTTTCTATTTTTTTTATTTTTTAACTCCGTCGCCAGCCGGACGCAAAGAGTTTTTATTATTTGAGAAATGTTGTATAAATTATAGATTGACATTGTTACACAAAGGTTCATAAATATTAATACTTCATTAAAAGTGTCATTGATCATTTTAGATTTTATTTTTTACCTATAAATAAGTTGTAAATTTTCACTATAGGTATTAGGTAAATGCTTTTTTTTTAATTTTAAATACTATTTTTTGTTTACACTAGTGTTTGATAAAAATATCGAGTGAAGGTGACGAATCAGATCAAATCTAACCCCAGAAAATCGTATGCAAGAAGCACAAAATGCCAACAAAGGTTCCTCGGCTACTAAGTCAAAATTAATAACATGCTTATGATGAATTTTGCGGTAAACTTAAAAGTATTTGCATTAATAAAAGTCGAAATTAGTAGCACTCTATGTCAAAAAGTTGTTACATGAAGCTCCAGATAATAAGTAACGACAACGTACCTATCGAGCAAGGTAAATTATAACCTATGCATATATTCTAAATTAAAGTTTCTATTTTCTCGCACAATGCATAGTAAAACTTTGTATGATACGCGCGCGCAAAGATGATTTTCGACTCGTGTCGAATTATAAACTCGCTCACTACGCTCGCTCGTGTATAAGAATCACACTTGTCGAAAATCACTCACTTTCTGCACTTGTATCGTAATAGCTATTTATGTTATTAGTGTGGAAAGTAGGCTTTTTCCCAACTGACATGCCATTACAGTGCATTATGCCAGAAATAAAATATAATACCTATATACGTAGCTTTTCATTAGCAATTCGTGCTTCAATAAATGCTTGACCTCTTTGAGCCAGCCAGCGGGACGCCGCGGCGGCACAGCGCGCGTGGCTGTAGTCTTCTGCAAGGCGGAGGTACTATCGAACCAACTGAATCGTGACCCACTGTGGAACCTTGTCACAGAAAATGTCATAGTGACATCGTACTGTCTGACAAGGAAAATCATTTCGACACTTTCTGTGACAAGGTTCCACGATGGGTCACGATTCAGTTGGTTCGATAGTACTTCCCCAGTTAGGCTGCTCCAAATTCGAGCAAGATGATAGCGAAGAAAATCGGGAAGTCTTGGGAGTGAATCTCCAAAACCGATCGGCATGGATTGTCACAAGGACGCTCTCTGCCCAATTTAAGAGACACATGATCTTAAGCCAAGTAAATCAAAATGCTTACCAGATTTCGTAAGGTTCCACCAGATTAGCAGACGGTATTTTCAGAGTTGCCTTAACGTGGTAGACCGGAGGCCATTGCAATGCGTGCGCTCCTAAAACAGTACCCGGAATTTTTGTTTACCCGATTTTTTTATTTCGTATAATGTGTTTTGACATTTAAAGGTCTTTTACATCTCTAAAACTTACTTGACTTATGGGGACCCTTTACATCTCCGCTTACATGTATATTTGTCTACAGAGACTGTTTACATCTCTGTTTTATAAGATAAGTTCAGTAAATTATGTGCCCAGGTTATTATCTGCTGGTTTATGTCGCTTTGTATACATGTCACTAGTTACTACCTATCACTACCTATATATGATATCATTGTAATTGTATTGTGGTAATGTAAAAGAGCCCTTGAGAATAAAGCCTACTTGCTGAATAAATGTTAGAATTTTGAGTATTTAGGTACGACTGGTAATGGTCAACTCTAAAATAAGCCGCATTACACTACCCTATCGGTAGGACCCTAACTGGGGGAGGGAAGTTAAAGCATCTCACTCATTGGTAGAGATATTATAGGGTAGTGAGATGCGGCTTTAAGGCTGGGTTTTACCACTTTTTAGTTTTTTAAAACCATATGAGACATAGAATATAGTGTCTTAAATTCTAAAAAATATATAACTATGTGTTACAAAAGGATCTTGATCAGTTACAAGACTAGATGAATTTCACTCGGTAGAAAAAAATCTCAATGTTAGTACCCCTTTTTGGAATGTTTTTTCAATATTACGGCTATATTACTGATAATTTACATTTAATTTTTTTACTCAATTAAAGACCCTAAATAGCTATAGACAAATTCGTAGGATTTGCTTTGATAAAATGATTGGTTTAATGACTATGTTTAAATGTTTACGAAAACTACACGCAGAGCTACAGTAGAGAGCGGGATGGTTAATTGCAAACTCACGCGTGTTACATAGGGACATTTCCTAAAGTATTATGGGTGCCAGAATTCGGTGCCAAGCCATGAAGCCAAAATAGGTTTTCGATAGATTACGTACATCCGCCCCCGCGTTACAGATCAGGCACCGACTTCAAACAGATCAGGAGGTAACTAATATTATTGAGAATAGGAAGGTAGTTTACTAGTACTAGAATAACGCGCGCATGTTTGCCCCTAATAAATAAATTCAATTTATAGCTTGTTGCTTTGAAGTAGGTCTAGTGAGTTTTGACCTGATGGTTTTTTTGAAGTCGTATTTTTAGAAGAAAGCTATTTTATCTACAGTCATAACTTTATTATTGTTAATGATTTATAATGTAATATTGATTTATAATTTGTGGACAATTTGAATCTGATGTTATTTTTTATTTTATTTTTTGACATGATGTTATTATTACCATTTTAACTATTATAATTATTATGTATTGTGTAACATTATTATAGCTACACCCTATGGGTAAAACAATTTATGGGTTGAATAAATTAAATGAAATAAAATGAAATGACCTTCATTTTACTTAGTTACCCGAAAAGTTGAAGGCCCATGACATGGGTCAAGTTGCATGTTTTTTCGGTATAATTGACCTTTATTTTTTTGTCCTTATATTTATCGATGACAATATTATTAGGCGAGGTATGTCCTAGGCCAATATGAATGTTTTATCAGTAGACCAAATTATTTTTCGTTTAGTTTTCTTAAATTTGTGGATATGACGAGTCATTCGACGTATAATATCACTTTCGCTACCAAGCTTTTCGTAGCGCTACGCAATTTCCTCTACATACCGGGAAACGCATGGTATCGGCTACGCGTCTACGAGCAGAGCGCCCGCTAGGCGGGTTCCTGGCAGTGAATGTGTTAAAGAAAAACATTCAGCCTTTTCCAGTGAGGAAGAGCCCAAACTTGGTAATTAGAAAATGAATTTTATTTTTAGGGTTCTGTACCTCGAAAGGAAAAAACGAAACCCTTATAGGATCACTTTGTTGTCCGTCCGTCCGTCTGTCTGTCAAGACCCTTTTTCTCAGGAAGGAAAAACCATGTTATCTGCTACAAGCGTGGATGCTAACGTAATAGAGTTTCTACCTATTATGAATTCACATAGGATTTTTTAGACGCACGCTTTAATGAGCTCAGTATGGGAACTACTTTCATTTGTGAAAAAATATTTCCTAATGTTTATTTAATTGGAGGAGGCCTTCACCTGTGAAGATGGGGTTCTTGCATAAATAAGTTACGTTCAATAGCTACTTACACTAGGATAACTTTTTATAAGATTCATACTAACCACACAATGTAAAACAATAGGGTATTAAACTAAGGTAAAAATAAATTATTTTTTACTTGACTAATAAAAGATCTAACGAAAATACTCGAAAAACATCAATTATTAATTTATTTTAGCAAATTGAAAGATTTTATAAGCATAAAGATTTAAAAAGGATGCTGATTTGAACAAACCAATTCACACTGCCTTAGTGACGTCACTAAGACAGTATTTCCCTTCAAACTTCATATTAACAAATCGTTTTTGACATTTAATAAAAAGTTGCTGATTTGACTATGAGTTCAATACCGTATTGCAAGAAATATAAGGCTTTTTTATTTTATTTATTTATTTATTTTATTAACTTACCTCCATAAAACAGCAAAAATAACGAAACAAACACACTTAAGTAAAACATGCTGCTAGCATAAAAACAGGAATCATACTGCGTTATAAAATCTCTGGAAATATTCCTGTAAAGGGCTTTCATAATTACTAATTTCTATATCGTTTTAATTAATTTGATGTTAGTTCGAACGATAATATTAATTATGTGATTACCTTTCACGCTAATTACAAATAAAAACGTTAATCAGCAATATTTATCACCGTCTGGTACGTGAGCTAAATGGTTTTTATCGCTGTTTGTTGGGTCACACATGCCCAGACAGTCCTGGCCAAAAAGTTAATGATATATCTCCCAGCGTCCTACAGTTCAAATAGGTACGAAACGTTTCGTGCGTGAGATAGTTCTATAAAAACATAATTTTGTGAGAGAAAATGACAAACGGTTTGTTTTGACGCTTGCGGAGTTTAGCAATTACTCTTCTTGAGCAGGAATTATTCTTTTTGAAGGGCATACACTTTTCCAGTGTCGCAATTAAATTTGCGCCGCTTTCTAGGACGATTCCACGCGGAAAAATTCTCCCCATATAAATTTTGGGGCCTGCCGTCAACTTAGTGCCAGAGCTGCGTTTTTAGTCTTAAATTGTTCGAAGTGGTTGTTGAATATAATAATTTTATATTCAACGACTAGGAAGGCATTCATGTAGTAAGTTTGCGAATTTTTGTGAGTGAGTGAGGTCCATATATTATTATATGTTTTACTGATAGTAAAGTCTTATTGTAGAGTTCACAACGTTATTGCTGTTTTTTTAATAATTACCATTTTTTAGAAATATTTTTTTGAATCTTAGCTTTGACATTTCATACGTCTGGTGGGATTCAATAGAAACGTTCCTTAGTCTGCCGCGAAAAAAAAAACATTGAATCGATAGCTGTTTTCGCCCGTCGCCGCGTCGGTGAACACACGTGCTCTTCACGATGACGGGCTGAATCCACTACCGTACAAAACCAGTTGACTACTGTCATGGCGTCATTACCGAACAACGTGTAATGTACACGTGGTTGGCGAAATCATCATAAATTTGATGGATAGCTATTTTTTTAAAAAAGGGAAGTGACTTATGTTATTAACATCCACGATTTTGTGTTGGTTTTCATTGGTTATGATTTTTCTTTCCCTGTTTAAATTTTAAAGTAAACGATATTGTATTAGTGATTGTGTTTTTTTCTTTAATTCCTTTTATAGCTGAAAAAAAATCCTACATGAGAAGATATTATTCTCGGTTTTGTAGGTAAGGAAAAAAATACACGTGAGGTTATCTTTGTACCCCCCCGCTCCCCCAATGTGATCAGTGGTGAGGTTTTCGTAACTTTTCCCCCCTCTTTGGAGCCTCGCGTGATTTCTGGATAAACCCCAAGAATGCCAATTTTGAGCCTTTTCATTATATGTTACGTATTTTTAATCCATAAAACCGTAATTTTGAGCCTTTTTACTATGTGTTATTTTTATTCCATAAAATAATTTACGGTTCAGCCAAATTACAAGCCGAGTAGGGGCTAACTACCCAAGTAATTCAAGGCGTTGAAAGATTTGAATTTGACATAGGTCACGCTATATATGGAAGTATAAGTGAAATTTACAAACAGTTTATACAAAAACTTTATTTCTCTTAAATAAAGTAGAACATTTATTCAACATTGACTTAAAACTATTGTCGAGATCTCCTAACAATTCACTTTGGATGGATGTACATTGTAACAGGTAACATTGAAATAAACTATACATGTACCTTAACTAATACGATCATTCTTGACAAATAACATCACAAAACACGCAAAAACACTGCAAATAACACCAGTTTATGAGAAACACACATAGCCCTTATTTTATAAACGTACAAAACTATTTATTTATCTACTAGTTATGTTTATGTGTATACATGTAGGTATATAGATAAATATTGACTATTCATTGAATACATCACACTCGTTTTCAAAAACTTGGCCCAATATTACCTTCACCAAAATTTACAAAAATCTTTCCGTATCCATTATCGCCACAAGTTACTGTAGTAAGAATGAGAAGTATATGTATTGCTGTCTCATTCCAACCACGGTCGGGCTCATACAGATTATAAACAAGCAACAAAAGGCGATTAAGAGTCCAATCAAAAATCAGGCTTATAGTTTATTCATCTTTACTTGTCCTATCATGTAAACAAACGTGACATCAAGGATTGAAGAAAATTTTATTAGAAACAATATTTTTTGAGTGATAACTTCATTGAATATCATATCAATACTTTGTGAGCTTCTTTAGTATATAAAACAACATTTAAAGTGATGATTATTATGTCGTCATCATCCTCCTAGCGTTATCCCAGTACAGTTGCATCCTGAAGGATGCCTGGGGTCCGCTACCTAATCCCAAGATTTGGCGTAGGCACTAGTTTTTACGGAAGCGACTGCCATCTGACCTAACAACTCGAGGGTAAACTAGACCTTATTGGGATTAGGCTTTGTCAAGTGAGTGGGCAACTTGACTGATAGAAGTTCTCAAACCGCCCGAAGGCCTCCAACTTAGCTTAACAACTGCTGACATAGACGGCAACCGATGATTTAAGCAAAATGATGATTATTATGTAATCCTACATAAAAGTGTCATATGTCTTCAAGTGTTTGCTTACATTATAGGAGATAGGACACGTAAGGTTGAACAGGCTATACAGCCCTTAACTTTGGCTACGAGTATGTCCACAGCATACGAAGGAGAACTCGGGACACGAATTAGGTTGACATCTAAGTCGTGAACTGAATCTATCCATGATTCTTAATATTTTTGTACATGATTCTTAAAAAAAAAGCCCGTTTAGAGGTGTCCACAACTGGTTTTTGACCCTTTTCATAATATTTTTAAATCTTTAATTTCTGCCCTGATTATAGAGAGTGAAATCGATTTTGCTCATCAAGTATAGTTCTTTTTAACATGAATAGTTTTTCTCATACGAGAAGTGAAAAGAAGAGTTTATTACACGGTAGCAAAATTATTTCTAACTCGGGCGTTGAGGTTTGAATCCCGAACAAAGCGAACGATTTCAAATTTGAATCCCGAATGTGGAGACTAGAGGGAAATATGGCATTTTGCTCCATTGTAATGGAATAAATTGTTTATTTGTAAACGTAATAACAGTGTAAATTTATGATTAAAACTAAACATTAACTTAAAAATAAAATAAAATAATTAATTTGAAAAAAGGGGTGGGCCTTTTGGCAGGGTGCCCATCACGCAGGCAGCATTCCCGCGCTGAACTGCGATTGCGATTCTTTGCGCGAGAAAGCTGCCGGCGCGAGGGTCCCCTGTTGCCTCTCTCAGCCTCTTACTGAGCTCCTTCCTTTGTAATACAATCTACTATTACTACTATGGGACCAACCCAGACAACATAAAGAAAGAATATTCATTTGCATAAACATGGTAAGTACATGTCAGGTGGTAGTATGTCAGGGTGTAGGTACAGTCAAGGGCAACAATATGTATACATTTTTTCACCTTATTCCATTGAAATAAGGTCTAGAAATGTATACATATTTTTGCCCTTGACTGTACATAAGTTACATTAATTCAGTTGGTTCCTATTAAGCAAAGAGTAAATATTCGTCGCTGGTTTTTAATTATTTGTAACTATTGTACGTAGGTACAGTCGAGGAAAGTAAATGTTTGTCACTTTTAGATTTTAAATTTTTTTTGATTTAAAATTTTGACAAAAGTATTGATTAAACCAACTTCTTCTAAACTTCTTCTAACAGTCAAGTTGCCCACTCACTTGACAAAGCCTAATCCCAATAAGGTCTAGTTTCCCCTCGGGGTTGGAAGGTCAGATGGCAGTCGCTTCCGTAAAAACTAGTGCCTACGCCAAATCTTGGGATTAGGTAGCGGACCCCAGGCATCCTTCAGGATGCAACTGTACTGGGATAACGCTAGGAGGATGAATGATTAAACCAATAAAGTGAGTATAGTATAGGATGATTTTATTAATGTTTTAGATAGTAACATTGCCCTTTTTTGATTTTATTGTGTGTAGTAGAATTTAAGCAGGAAAAAGCAGTTTTTAGCTCGAAAATGGTCGATTTGGAGTGATGTTTGAAACTAAATATCGTAATGAAAGATGCAAGAAATACATTTAAAATGTATGTCATTAGGTTGCAATAGTCCTGTTCTATATAGTAACATTGATAAAATGTCAAGAAACTTGTCAATTAAACGGAAAATGGGCGAAATAAATGAGCATTTTTTACCTTATAAGGACCCTTAAACATGGTGCGGTAATAATCCTGAGATAGGTTTTATGCGCGGACTAGCAAGAACTTGCTAGCAGTTTTCAGTGATTTTTCATTACATTGCCTGCAAACAACCTGTTGTGATCATCTTTATCTTATCTCGTTAGACCGCAGCTTCGGCCCAAAACCTACTGCGGTTATTTAATTAAGGGTGACCCGAAATTTTTGACCTCGAGGTATTTCATTTCAAATACTGCTCATTCGCTTCAGTACTTCGAACAGGCCCTGGAATGAGTTTTAAGACTGATGAAGTTTAATTCCCTATTCTATTTGCCAATTCGATAGGGTTGATAATTCAATGAAAATCTCGTGAATTTTATTGCAAGTAGTTGAGATTGGGCGGTTTGGGTTACAATTGGATGAACAAAGCAATTTAATATTTAATACAAAGCCTTTGTTTATGAGGACAGGCTCAGTTGCCGTAATCCTATGCATGAATACACATTAAGCGGTTTTCTCACGAGACACTTGTCACGGGGGTGACACGCGAAGGAAAGCAAGCGCTGTGGGTAAGTAATACTTAAGCCTCCTTTCTAAGTATGTGTGCGTGCGCTGTCGGTACACGTGCACGCGTCAATTGTTTGCGCGAGTGCGTAGCGCGTGGCATGGGCGAATCCCCGACGGGACGGTTACCCGATCGCAACCCGGCTTGTCATCCTGGCCTGTCAGGGACGAGGTACCTAACTGACCTCGGTGCGGGGGGGGGAGGGGTGTGGGGGGTTCGTGTCCGTTCTGTATGTAATACTTGTATAAGTGCTTTTGTCTTAAGCCTTATCCCTTTGGATTCAGTGGCTCGAGGCCATAAGGACCTGAGCGAAATGTTAGTTCCCTACTCCCATCAATCACTTGCGGATTTGTTGCGCGTTTATTGCAGCGTGTATGTATTGGGTTTGTTTTAATGTTCGGAATTGCGTAGGAATCTGAAAAGTGTCCTTTTTAGGGTTCTGTACTCGAAGGGTCCAAACGGAACGCTATTGCCACTCACGCGTCCGTCCGTCACATAAGAATTGTTTATCTTCCCGTTGACCTTACTGAAAATACTTATTTATTATTACGTTACATATTTTTACCAACCAATACTAATATAGGTATCGATAAATCTGATTTTTATTTGAAATTTCCTTATTTTTCCCATTAAAACCAACTTACTTTTGCGGTTGAATCGGAACCCTAAATATGCGAAGACCGACACGCACTTAGCCGGTTTTTATTTCAATCCTAGACTCTACAATAGTCCACGCCAATGATTTGTTTAGGATTTGGAACCTTATTCCATTGCAAAAAGGCAGCAAATGTAAAAACATATCTTTGACGGCAGCCGGAGGCATTCATAAATTTCATAATACACCCTAGATTATTTATCTCCTGCCATTTATTCGCATTTCTATTCACAATTCACAATACAGATTCCCTAATTACCTCGAATTATCTCGTAATTTACCACGTCCTTGAACACCGAAATCAACCGCTAGCCCATTGCTTTCATCATATTTTTACGGGTACAAAGCATTTCCATTTTAGATGAGTTTGTGGACATAGTATACATGACGCGTACCGACAGCTCAGCTGCAGAATTAGTAAAGTCTGAACCTCGATTACGCAAAGTGGGTACGAGTCTGAGGACCAGTTTATACTAGGCAGGAATGGCATGGCATAGAAAGATTTTGATTCGCATTGCTACACTTATTTATTACTTGGTCCAAAATGAAGACAAAGTTTTCAGATCGCCCTGACAGCTAAATCAGAGCCAATCCGACCTAAGTCGTTACAAAGTTTCTAAATATCTCAGTGTAGCGCCTTAAAAAAAATCTAGACACACGCTTACTCAGAGTGGTAGTAGGAAGTTGATTGTACATACTCGTATATAATAAATAATAATAATAAATATTTGTGGACAATCTTACACGAATCAACCTAGTCCCAAACTAAGCAACGCTTGTACTATGGGTACTAAGCGACGATATACATACTTATATAGATAAATAAATACTTAAATACATAGAAAACATCCAAGACCCAAGAACAAATATTCGTGCTCATCACACAAATAAATGCCCCGGCCGGGATTCGAACCCGGGACCTCCAGCTTCGTAGGCGACGTTGCGTCGGTATATGGTCAATAGACGTTGCTCTAGTGATTTTTCTCCTCTTGTTTAAGTGTAACGACTTCATGAAATGAGACGTAGTAGCCATATTAGGATACAGCTTTCCTTTCATTTGGCTTTGGATCAACGAACATACGCTAAAATTTCGCAGGAGGTATGCTATTCAAAGATAACTAAGTATAGTCAAAGGTCAGATTTATTCCAGTTATCCTGTAGCGAATATGTCATTAACATAATTGTTATGAATATGAGATGAGTGTTCTCCTACATTATTTATTATGTATGTGTAGAATATTTTTATTTCTCAGAAAATACATCAGATGCAAGGAAAATTCAACTCGATAGTCGATAAGGATAATGAGAAACCTGGCCCTGGCCCTTTCGCTGGCCATTCAGCACTAGTATTATGGGAACTTTTGAGCCATCTACGATCCGGGGCAGTCCTTTATGTTAATGTTAAGTCCATTTGACGAAGCCTGTTGCGGATTTCATCTCTGGTGTCTCTGGTGTCTCTGTGTTGTGATTGTTTGTTTATGTACGCACCTGACGAAGCCTGTGTTTCGGATTAGAATTTGTGGACTGTTTATTACATTGCCTTACTTATAAATTACTTGTTAATGAGAAACCAGTGTCGAGTTTTTCCCAGCGACCCGCCGAACTGTCGATAGTGTCGATTTCGTCCGAATGTAAACAAGTTCTAACTGTGTAGCATAGCACATAGGTTGTCGCACACATAAAGGCTCGGCACCTGAAAGGCACCGCCTTAACTCGCCGGCTCGCCGTCAACCAGGCTTTAACCTAACGCAAGCACGGAACAGCATCGTCTCAGCAGCGCCGCGCTTGCCATGGGGCGTTCACTGGTTGACAACCTTTTTACGTTTGAAGTAGGAAATTTTACCCGCGCGCCGTAAGCGCGGCGACCACGCGCGTTCCTCTCGCCGGCAGCGAGCTGCAAGCGCGACGTTCATCCTGCAACGGCGAGCTGTCCATCTACCGTTAGGTGGTCCCAAGCTGGGACGATACCGTAACGGAGTGGATAAAGTGTGCGTTGCAATATGAAGGAAGTTTCTAACAAAGAATACTGACCAGCGTGAAGTGAGGCGGCGCCGGTCAGGTGCCGTGCCTTTAGGTGTGCGACAACCTTTATACTACAAATGAAGACGAGACCAACCAGATGTGTTGTACCTACACCAAGGACGAATTTACTAATGCAAAATAATTCTCTATGCAAATTAAAATGAAACAATGATAGGGTTATGTAACCTCTACACTTTACACGTTACAGACGTACTTAACAGATTAAAGTTTAATTATTCATAATAAACATACACAGCCCAAGTATCGTTAGTATTTATATAAATAAAGAATTTAAATTAGGGCCATAAATCCATAATTAATGAAATTATCTTAAACTTAAACTGAACGCCCTTCCAGTGTAGTTCCAATTTAATATAATCTAACCTGAGCATATCGTCGGGGATAGTGCAATGCCGCGTAACTAACAAAACTGAAAGAGTACGAAATTCAAACAAGATACAGGGCAGTTGGACCTTACTGCGTTTTTTAGTTACGGGGTGTGCACTATCCCCGACGATATTACCCTATAACTTGACAAAACCTAAAGAAACAATATGTTCTAGGAGTGCGGCGTTCATTTTAAAACTGGTTATATATGTACTAGCTGTCCCAACGTAATAAAACTATGGTTAACATTTGTCAAAGCGAGACAGGCATTTTTGGCTCCTTTTTCTATCGTGAAACTATTAAATAAGTACGAGTATAGTTGGAATTATTTTTCTTGAACGAATTACCTTTCTCTTTGTGCCAACTAACAAAAGCACTGTCTTTCATTGTTGTCATTGTAAAAATAAAAGCACTGTCTTTCATTGTTGTCATTGTAAAAACAAAAGCGCTGTCTTTCATTGTTGTCATTGTAAAAACAAAAGCACTGTCTCTTATTGTTGTCATTGTAAAAACAAAAGCACTGTCTTTCATTGTTGTCATTGTAAAAATAAAAGCACTGTCTTTCATTGTTGTCATTGTAAAAACAAAAGCGCTGTCTTTCATTGTTGTCATTGTAAAAACAAATGCACTGTCTTTCATTGTTGTCATTGTAAAAACAAAAGCACTGTATTTCATTGTTGTCATTGTAAAAACAAATGCACTGTCTTTCATTGTTGTCATTGTAAAAATAAAAGCATAGTCTTTCATTGTTATCATTGTAAAAATAAAAGCACTGTCTTTCATTGTTGTCATTGTAAAAACAAAAGCACTGTCTTTCATTGTTGTCATTGTAAAAACAAAAGCACACTGTCTTTGATTGTTGTCATTGTAAAAATAAAAGCACTGTCAATCATTGTTGTCATTGTAAAAATAAAAGCACTGTCTTTCATTGTTGTCATTGTAAAAATAAAAGCACTGTCTTTCATTGTTGTCATTGTAAAAACAAAAGCACTGTCTTTCATTGTTGTCATTGTAAAAATAAAAGCACTGCCTTTCATTGTTAAGCGTAACCGCTAATTGATACTGTAAACTTAACGAAGTAAATGTCAACAGTTTCGGCTAAAAGGCGGCTTTACTTACAAGGAAAGAAGATTCCAATTCCAGCTATAGTATACGCTAGTTGACATTCCAACTTAATAAAGCCTAATCACACACTGCAGCGGCCTGCGGTGACGGCCGCGGTGGCTGGCGGCCAGTTGACACTATACACTATGATAATCAAGGCCGCGTGTGTCTGAATGAATGTTAGGATAGTCATAGTGTATGTACACGTACAGTCGGCCAAGAAAGTGGTCTACCAGTTTGGACAAAAGTTTCTGTGAGATCCTGGTGAGATCTAATTATCGCTGGGGTTGACTTTTGTAACGGAGTGTGAGAGTTGCACAAATTGACGTACGTCTATTATCTGAGATGCCTGACATAAAGTCATGGTATATTTTATCTTGACCTTTGTTACCAATGCAATAGGCTATTATTTTGCAATAATGTTATTATATTCTTCTCTTCAATTAAAACCATTACGATCTTTTTCGTAAAAAGAAAGTATCACTGACAAATAGTGTCAAGTATTATTGTCAACGTAATATTCAACAATCGTGTTATTATATATTATTCTAATTTCTTGATTTCCTACTGCTGCAATGCCTCGTAATTTAACAAGAGCCGAACGAGCTAATAATAAAGCACTTCATAACGAGGGCTTCAATAATAGTATGATTTCTAGACATCTAAACTTGGACATGACATGACGTAAATACATTTAATAACTGAAGGGAGCAATTGTCACTGTCCGTTCCGTTCCGTTCCGTTCCGGTGACTCATCCAGCCAGCAGTTCTGCTGCAAGGACGCGGAGGCGTTGGCCACACCCGGGAGGGAGGGTCGAAGAGGCTTGATGACCTTGCTCAAATGATCGCACTGGCACCGCACAGACAGTCGGCCGGAGGTGTATAGGAACTTTAGCAGCCTCTATGAAGGGAGCAATTGTCACTGTCATAATATTATTGCAAGGGGAAATCGACCTTGTTGTTTCATGACGTTCAAATGAACCTCGACCGTAGGGTGGGGTAGACGGTAGACCACATTTTTGCTGACTGTATAAATGACCGCCACCGCAGGTCGCTGCAGTATGACGGGTTTTAAAATCAAATTTTGATACTCAATACATTTTATGACGTAAATTACAGGTATACTCGTATAAAAGGTAACGGACCTTTATTAAACCGTGCCTTAAGGCCGCTAGATACCTACCTTGGGTCTATTTTTGGCATTATATCACAGTGTACCTATACTGTGATTACTGTGATAAAAGGCCAAAAATAGACTAGCGAAAATAGATGTCCGTACTTGGTAGAATTGGCAGCTTACATTTCTTGTGCGCCGTATTACAATACGAATAATACGATTACTTTGAATTTGACATTGACATGGGCTCTTGTCCCATTGTATTTGTCTAGATGACGAAAAGCACTTGAAGTGGGCTTTTTTTGCCTAAATATGATAGTCAAATATAACAAAGAGACGTAATAAAACCGACCGAGGGGCGGCACGTGTACTGTATTGTGTATAGGTACCTAAGCATATTTTTCTTAAACATGCTCGGAATCTTGGAAAGGGTCGTATTTTGTTCGAAAAACGAACACGGGAAGTACCGAATTTTTATCCGCGCAAATTTAAAACGTTAGAACCTTCCCCGCCTAGGCAGCATAATTATACTCCTCAATAATCAATTTCTGCCGCTGCGTTAAACTTTAAAAAAACACCACACATCCGACACACAAGTGCGTGTCGGATGACGCACAACGAAGGGTCCAGTACCGACAACTAAACAGTCCACTTTTAAAAACACAATTTAATACATTGAAAAATTCAACACCACAGGTGGGATTTGAACCCAGGACCTCATGAATCCGTCCATTGCTCTACCAGGGTTCAAATCCCACCTGTGGTGTTGAATTTTTCAATTTTCACTTTGATTAAAAAATTGAGATTTTCGCTAGCGGCCGCGGATCCGCTTAACAAACATTTTAAAAAAAATTTTTGCTAATTTCACATCACTTTTATCAATTTTATGTAGCGGTTTATAGAATTCATATTCCTACCAAATTTAGTGGTCCTTAACACCCACGATATTCAGCTATCCAGCGATATTCCAGATGAGGAGTTTTTAAAGAAAAATATCTGGGCGACCGAGCTTCGCTCGGCGTTTTCCCGGGCATGAGACCTAGCTAGATCGATAGCTCGTCCCCGAAAACCCCCACATACCAAATTTCATCAAAATCGTTAGAGCCGTTTCCGAGATCCCCGAAATAAATATACATAGGTATATATAAATAAATAAATATACAAGAATTGCTCGTTTAAAGATATAAGATAAAATAGCGTGGTTTTATTTTTCCATCTTGTTTGGCGTGTTTGATATTATTTGCATATAATTATATGTAAAACTATTACTTTCTCGTAGACATGGCGAAACTATAAGTGACTATAATAAGGTGCCTCGTTTGACAACGGAACCCTAACAGACGAAGAGCCCTTGATGCCTACTTGCAGAACAAATGTTTGATTTTGATTGAAAGTATAGGTGGTATGTGACGCCGCCGTCACCACATTTGGCAATATTGGCCTTCCTCGGCAGGATAATGGCTAATTTATTCTATATAAATAAAACTGGAAGTTTGATCCTCCAGTAACAATTAAATAGAGTTTAATTTGTTCAATCAAATCCAAAACTCATTACATCACATTTTAACTTTTAACTTCTCAAACTGACAAAGTTTGTTGATTTTGCTTTGATAAATTGAAACAAAAACTTGTACTCCAAGTTTTTGCTTCAATTTAAATTAAATTAAAAGTTGAATGAAGATAAGAATAGACTATACAGCATTAAATGCTTTTTTAAGTGTGTAAAAATATTTTATATACCTACTTAGTAATATATTTTAGTTGTATACCGTAGTAGTAAAATATCATCCAAACTACAGTAAACATGCCCACAAGCATATGATATGAAATAAATGTATGAATTGAATCATATTTGTAATATCTATATATACACGAGGTATATAGGTAGGTGAATATATTGTTCAGCATCCTAAATCTATACAACAAAATATATTATTATGTTTTGGCTTTAATTTTGCATACAGTACACTTACTCGTATAGAAACATTTTTTTAAATATCGTATAACATTTATACTTAAATAAGTACTTAGTTCTGCAAACTACCTACCTGACTTACAATATAACAATTAGGCCTTCTTAGATTCCTTGAGTCTTCCAACGGCTTTGCGATCTCTTAAAATAATAAAGGCTGAACACAAATATACGGAGTGTATTATTATGATAGAATTCGTTTTATCACTAATTATCCTGAACTGAAAAAACAGACAATATGTTTAGAAAAAAAAGCGGTAATATAATTATGTTACATTGAACGTAGTTATTTCGATGTTTGATACAAAAAACTAGGCACTAAAATTGAATTCCCAATTAAGTAAAGGTGCAACATAATATCTTCTTTTCAGAATAAAGTTTAATGATGATTTTTGGACAAAAATAACATATCTATTAACTTTCTTATTTAACTATTTATATATGTAAATAGAATATATTATTAAGAAATTATTATATGCTTACGATTTGCTATTACTTCGAAAGTAAATAATAAATATAATTCAGAAAGAAATACATTTTATAACCACGTGCCATAATCGAAATCGACGGAACATAGCCTCTGCATCGCGGCCAACTCTCTCGCTCTCCCATCGGCGTCCTCTTTCAGCTGCCTCATCTCCTTCTCACACTCGTACACCATATAATTAGAACAGTTAACATTGACAAACCTGACGTCGAGTTTAGAATCAGTCTTGTAGGGTTAACGTCAGTCCTCGCAGAAGCTGACGGCGGGGGCAGAATGATGGTCTCGCTGTGGGACGAAGCAGGCGCAGGCTGGGGGGCCGGGGGAGGAGAGAGCCGAGCCTGGTCCGAGAGAACCTCCGCAAGAGAGCCGAGCTCGGTCGCGAATGTTCTGAATAGAGCGCTGAGGGTTCCACCAGTCTTCTTCCGCTTGCGAGTGTCGGTCCAGACCTGGTTCTGGAAGTAATTGGAGCAGGTTATCTTCGTGAATGCGGATGACGATCATGTGACAACTTTTACGTTTTTAATAATTGATCCATTGTTATAACGATGATGTCCTCCCAGACGTGTCCATCCACAGCGACATCCTGACAAAATTACCATTTAAAGAAATCGATGGACGCGCGACGGCCGTCGATTTCTTGTACTAGAAAACGGACCGGCCTGGTAGAGGTGGGTGATAAATAACTTCACGATGAAAAAATCACGGTGATCCGCCTTTAAAATGTAACAGTGTGACTTGTCACGAAGTAACAACGTAAAAAAATAAAGTTGTTACTTAGCGACGATATCACTGGAACAGTGTGTAAGCGACGCGTCGCGTCGTGCCTCGTGACCTAACAGCGGTACACAGAGTAACATCAGTTGTTAGTGTTACAAAAATATCAGTAACTGCCGGGAACGATCGACACGCAAATTATGTCGTGACACGAAATAACCGAAGTGACAAAGTCACGGTGATTTTTCAATGTGTTTTTTTTTTGGAACGGGAATAACAATAACGGTAATCGAAAAGTTACGCTTTTCCCCATGTCTACGGCCTGGACACGAAACGGTCTAGCGTGAATCATCCTTTAGTCGTAGGTTTAAGGTCCGCCTCTAGTGTAATAACAACTGTGGGACGTAATTTGGAACAGTTAAACGTACTCAATATTCATCCCTAAAAAGTTGATTTTAGTTTAATCGGAAGGAGGCTCTTGTAATTTAGCAAAGAGTGCTTTAGATGGCTGAATAAAAACATAACGACTATTTCCTTAGGTTTTTGTTTATGGTCAAGAAATGAAGTTCAAAGTCTTCAAAGAAATGTTCTACGAATGTTTTCCAATCTTTGATAAATGGTCGCGTACGGTACGGTTTAAGAGGAATTTCCTCCCTCGCACGCTCCGGTTGTGGAATGAGCTCCCTGCCGAGGTTTTCCCGAGGGACTACAATATGGGGATTATGGGGGTCTTCAGGAAGGGAGTGTATAAATATTTAAAAGGGTCAGCAACGCGCAGGCTCGCAAATCCAAACTTTGTTTTGAATATGCGGTCACACGGTGCACAATGTAGCTGTTCAGCTAAGTTCAGTGTTCTATATACCTACAATAAAGCAATACATACAAACATTCACTCTGTGTACTTATTCCTGTAGTAAGTTTATATTGTATCAGATGTGAGATGTGACGTCAGAAGGTGACATTATAGTAGGTACTGATATTATAAATACGAAAGATGTTTAAGACAAATAGACAAATGCAATAACGGGTGAACTCCTTATGATGAAACTTGGTAACTGGATTAACATACAGAATACTTTTTATTCCGAAAATCATCAGGGAAGAAACGGGGAGTGAAACTAGTGAAAGAACGAAGTCGCGGGCGGAAGCTAGTTAGTTACTTACTCATAAACTCGTTAGTAACCACTCAAAACATTAAACATTCTTTTAATCAATAAAATGCACGTACAACCCGTGTAAAAACCAAAAATAAAACTGTTGAACAAATATTCAAATGACCTGGGTTTTAACCTTTAGGTTTCACATTGTTCAAGTAGGTACTCGTAAATCCACCGACGTCTACATAGGTACTTAATTGAGAAAAATGGTTCAATTCGTAACATTGTTAGATGTCGGGTTCTTTTAAAGCCTTTTTTCAAAGTGTCGTGATAAATTAGGTAATAAAGAGACCCCCAACTGATTAGTCTAGTCGTTTGAACCTCGACTTATTAATAGTTATTTGTTATACAAGGGTGCAAAGTTGTATTTTAATCGCGAGTGTGGAATTGGAACACGAGCTAGCGAATGGATTCTAGGGTTGAACCACGAGCTAGCGAATGGATTCTATGGTTGAACCACGAGCGAAGCGAGTGGTTCGAAAATAGAATCCTGAGCGAAGCGAGTGGTTCAAAATTAGAATCCTGAGCATAGCGAGTGTTGCAACACACGAGGTAAAATAACTTTGCAGCCGTGTGTAACACCAATCTTTTCACCTCACTAAAGCGAGGAAATAGAAAAAGGAATAAACAAAAGTAAAACAATAAAAAAAATTGGGTTTCTTCCAATTTTTCATTTCATTAAAATAGAAAATAAAAACTAAATTTGAACAAAAAAACGCAAAAAAATTAAGCTAAATTCAAAAACAAATGCTAAAGTAAATATATAAAGCAAAATTGCGTGAAAAATGAATTACTTTCAATTCAAGTAAAAATATAATTTGAAATCTTTATTAGTCGAAATCGAGTATAATCACGATTTATTGCAAAAAAAATTTTTCAACTTAAAATTCAAAATAAATGTTAAATTCGAAATCCCAATCCTTAAATTAGTCGAAATCGAGTATAATGATGATTTTTTGCAAAATAAAATTTTTTTTAGCTCAAAATTCAAAATAGTTATAAAATTTGAAATCCTTATCCTTGAATTAGTCGGAATCGAGTATAATGACGATTTTTTGCAAAAAAAAAATATTTTTTTTGCTTAAAATTCAAAATAAATATAAAATTTGAAATCCTTATCCTTGAATTAGTCGAAATCGAGTATAATGACGATTTTTTGCAAAAAAAAAATTTTTTTAGCTCAAAATTCAAAATAGTTATAAAATTTGAAATCCTTATCCTTGAATTAGTCGGAATCGAGTATAATGACGATTTTTTGCAAAAAAATATATTTTTTTGCTTAAAATTCAAAATAGATATAAAATTTGAAATCCTTATCCTTGAATTAGTCGGAATCGAGTATAATGACGATTTTTTGCAAAAAAAAATTCTTTTTTGCTTAAAATTCAAAATAATTATAAAATTTGAAATCCTTATCCTTGAATTAGTCGAAATCGAGTATAATGACGATTTTTTGCAAAAAAATATTTTTTTCGACTTAAAACTCAAAATAAATGTAAAATTAGAAATCCCTATCCCTAAATTAGTCGAAATGGAGTATAATGACGATTTGTTGCCAAAAAATTTTTTTTTCTTAAAATTCAAAATAATTATAAAAAAAAATTTTAATTCAAAATAAATATAAAATCTGGAATCCAAGGACTGATTTTTTCCACACCACCTGAAAAAAAAAACAGATGGGCGAAAATTGTCCTGGCTGTTTTGTGTCCACCCACACTAACCGATATCGGATCCGATACGAATCTGACCGATATCGGATCGGATAGTGTGAGCACTAAGCAGTTTTCCAAACATTTTTATCAGTAATGAATCCTACACCGATATTGTATCGGATAGTGGGAACACGGCCTTACATGTTATTATGTTAAAAAAGTAACTAGGAACACGTTCGGATTTCAAAATTACTTTGCACACATGTGGATAAAATGCAGTTTTGCTATCTGTTTTTAAAGAATAAAAAAGGGCTTTCCGAGCTAGTGAGGTGAAAATTATATTTTTCTGTTACTTAAGCATTATAATTCGAGAAAATCCTTTTTTCAAAAATTACGTAATTAACTTCGATTCTATGAAATAATTCTTATTACTAAAACGGTTATAGGTGCCATAAATGTGCCTGACATAGTTTAACATTGGTTTATTTCAAATTCTGCTTGAATTTTAAATCAAAAGCATGGTTATTATTAACGAGATTATAAAGCAAGGATTAACACATGAATTTTACAATAATGCACGCAAAATTCATACCTATTAAATTTTTAATTTCCTAAGTAATGCCGTGCCGTACGCCGTACGCCGTACGGAGTTAATGGAATACAATATCAACACTGCAAATTCTAATCAGAATATGCATGTTATCATATTATAGCTAATTGATATTCTGGTATACGGTTAGGTAGGTACCTACATGTTTTGTAAAATGTTATTGTTGATATTTCCTAGATAAGATTTCAGCACACAAGGTTGGCGGGCTACTCTATGGCCAGGTGTAACATAATAAGCACATTACTTACCTAGAGCGGTAATATGTAGTACATTACTTACCAAGGGCGGTAAAACAAAGAATGTCTCAGATCGCAGGTATTTGACGCCCGAGCTGTGAAGGCAAGGGCGATAAATGTGCGATCTGAGGCTTTCTTTATCACCGCCTGTGGTAAGTTAAAATTTTATATCACCTCCTGGCCAGGACGTGGGATTTTCCGCGCGCGGAGCGTGCGGTAATTGCCACTTTATGGCCAGGTGTGACAAAATTAATAGTAGATTGTGACAACAAGGGGATAAAGCATTGTTTTATGTAACAGGCGCGATATTGAAATCTGAACCTAACGAAGTACTCCAGGTTTTACTCCCGACGGTAGCGAGGACGCTATGAGTTTTCAGCGCGCCCAAGACAAAAATTTGATGTCCACCCCTGGCCAGAAAGTGGGATTTACCACGCGCGTAGCGTGCGGTAATTACCAATTTATAACCAGGTGTGACATAAAATAATATATTACGTTAATTTTACTATATAGGAACTCACGATATCGGAAGAGAGAGTTTTTTCTCCTCTCGTGGTCTTCTCCCACGAGCCACCAAGTTTTCATGTCACCTTTGCCCTGAAACAAATTAATTTGGTTAATAAAATAACAACTGTCATAAAAAATGACTGTAGTCTTTCGCCGGGGCTTAAACGGGACTTAATCCTGTAAAACTTAATTTCAGAATTCAGGGTCACTCGACATTTTGGTCGTTTACAGAAAAGGAAAAATTAACACGCACCTCTTTATATCTTATTATCATTGTGACAAGAGCGAAAAAGGTACCTAAGTTGTATTGACTGTACAAACACCATCCATGCTCGCAAAGAGGCTAATTTGAAATAATTATACGCGATTCGGTCCCTTTCTACATGACTGCCCAAAAAAATTACTGTATTGTTTTTACTAATAAGTGTGAACATCGAGCAAGTTTAACTCAGTGAAATACCTACGCACGCGGTGTACCTAAAAAAAACATTTTCTGTCCTGTGTTTGTCCTTTAGTTATTATTATTAGGTACTTGTACATGTCATGAGTCAGTTCCATGGTTTCAACGGACGCGACGAAATTAATAAGTACTTAATAAGGGTTCCGATTTAGCCCTTTTGTATTAGTTTCGTTTTAGCCAGTTATAATAATATTATGAATGACACTTTAACAATCTCAGCACCTGGGGCTATTGCTAACACTAAGGCTGGGTTGCACCAAACCGTCTGTAATCGTAAGTGGTGTTCGTCAAATCTGATTGTATGGGAAGTTTGACAAGTTTCTATGGGATGACAGCTGCCGGCGCCATATTTGACGATGACCGGTCTGTGTTCGTACGTTGGTGCAACTGACCCTTAGTGTAAGGTCTGAGTGGACGCTCGAGTTGGGCGTGCAGCGGGGCGTGCAGCGGAGCGTGCATGTTAAACAATTGGTGTCCTGAGTCGCCGCTGCACAAATAGTATGCACGCTCGCCCGCCCCGCTGCACGCTCCGCCGAACGCTCCGTTTCGAGCGTCCACTCAGGCCTTACACTCAGAGCTTTGCAACTTGGGGGTTTGGAAGGCTTACCTGGAAAGTTTTTGACGCCATTAATTTGTTATAATCTGCTGGAAGATATTGATTGTCATATTTAAGGACATTGATTGATATCTATAGTATCGATTATAATTAAGATGGAGTTTAAGCAATACAATATTAAATCTAGATTAAATTAATATTTGTGGACAATCTTACACAAATCGATATAAAGGATAGATTTTCATGATTAAAGTACGCTCTCCTTAAAGTTTACAATGAATGATGAATGAATGAATGAGTGGTACCTGATTTATCCATTCATGTATTGTTAGTGTCAGTTGACCTGGCTTGAAAGTCTGCACAAGTGGTAATTACTACCTTCTAATCTTACAGGACGGCGCATGACATGGCTACTCCACGTTCCGGCTCTCACCGGTCCAACAAATTTCCTTCACCATACAGATTGGCAACGCAGCCAGCGTTTTCGGCACATTTCAACCAGGGCAGAGCCGGACGTAGTTGAATATTATATAACCAGAATGTCCCAAGTCTATGGGATGGGATATCAAGGGAAAGTACCTACCTTAGATATTGTAGATAGGATATTTTGCTGGAAGAAAGACATTATTTTAATTTAAAAAACAAATGAAACTGCATTCATAGATTTTTAAATAATTATGTACATAATTGAACCGGGAATCGAACCCGCTGTACTACACGAGAAAAAATTTACCTTGGTGCTTTATCATACCGATCGAAAGGCTTCTTCATAAGGATTAGGTTTTTGCTAAATAACATAGTGTCAGAAATAAAAGGAAGACCATGAATTTTAACAACACATTTTTTTTCTCGTGTAGCGGGTTTGATTCCCGGTTCAACCATGTAATTATTAAAAACATATGTCTGCAGTTTAAATTGTTTTTAAATTAAAAAATAATGTCTTCTTTTAGTAAAATCTTCCATCTTTAAAAAAAAATCTGTTTCAGTAAATCTTACCTTGATGTTCACGATTCCCCTCTCCTTAAAGTGGTAACCGCCGTGCTGTCGCAGTAGATTGTACGTGTCATTGCTAACGTGGATCTTCTGCGGTTCCCCGCTCGATTCCATCCGCGCCGCTGTGTTTACGGTGTCCCCGAACAAACAGTAGCGAGGCATTTTCACGCCCACGACTCCCGCGGCGCATTGCCCGCTATGGATACCTATGGGAATTAACACACGTAACGTGTTGATACGCTTCGAATAACCCTATTCTATATTACGTAATATAGAGGAAACACTTCCTCTATATTACGTATTATAATATGAAATATGACCTTCATTACGACATCCTGAACATACAACGCACAGACCACAAAAAAACATTTGAAGTAGGTACTTTTTGTGTTCAATTGAATGTCTCAAAAATAAAAAGCAGTGACTTGAAAAAAAGTACCTTTTACTCATAATCAAGGTTTTTTTATTATTAAAAATGGGATTGCTCTTGGCCGGCAACTAGCCAGGGGGCAAAGACCGACCAAATGGTGAAGCGAGCTCACCCAGAAGATGACTACTCACTCGTGCCTTAAAAAGGTCTAGCTATTAGGTTAATATGAACTCGGATATACAGACGCCGACAGGGAATTCCAAACCTTAGCAGTGCGCATACGTAACTGGTAGTAACTGATTTCACTGAAGCACATTTTTATTTTCACTTTAGGTACTTATTATAAAAAACATTCTGAACTAGACTTACGTAGTAAAATATTTTAAAATCACCACGTGCTGCAAATATGTTCGCTCAAATTTAATAATACAATAAGATACCCTAAATTCAATTTAAAATAAGACAATAGGTGCGTGTTGAACAAAATGTTAAAATTTTACTTTATAATTAAAATGATTTATAACATTTTTCACAATGTTCTTAGGTTCATTGCCATTCTTTTTCAGGGCTAAAGAAATTAGCCGACATTCTTAAGATATTATACATAAGGACTATTATTACTTCAATCGGCAGTATTCTTTTATTTAGAAGTCTTAATGATAAACCGACTATAAATAACTGATGAAATTAGTAAATCAACAGTATATTTTTTGCATTCATTCAGAACTAACGCAATGAGTTTCTCCGGCAAAGTGGCCATAGTAACAGGTGCGAGCTCTGGAATAGGAGCTGCCACGGCCATAGCACTGGCCAGGGAAGGCGCCAAGGTAGCCTTAGTGGGTAGAAACGAGGACAGGCTAACCAAAGTAGCCAATCAATGTGAAGAACATGGCGCACAAACTTTGTTGATTAAAGCAGACGTAGCTCAAGACGAAGATGCGAAAGCCATAGTAAAAAGAACTGTTGAACATTTCGGACAGATAGACATCCTGATTAACAACGCCGGTATAGTCGGTATCTCGTCCATGTTAGACGAAGAGATAATGAGCTATTTCGACTTGGTTATGAATACGAACGTACGCGCTACTGTACATTTAACTACGTTAGCTATCCATCACCTGACCAAAACAAAGGGGAATATAATCAATATGTCGAGTATAGCCGGCTTAAAGGTTCCCGGAAAGAATTATATGTGTTATGCTGTGTCGAAGGCAGCCATGGACCACTTTACACGCTGCTGTGCTTTGGATTTCGCTCCGTATGGGGTGAGAGTCAACAGTATAAACCCTGGCCCAGTCAAGACGGATATAGTGGCGAACGCTGGCGCTCCGAACCCAGACAAATTCTGGGAGAGATTTAAGCAAGGCACCGCATTGAAGAACATCTCTGACCCGGAGGAGATTGCTGATTTAGTTTTGTTTTTGGCGAGCGACAAGGCTAGGAGCATCACTGGCTCATCGTTTGTCACCGATAATGGTATGCTCTTGGTATAAACTTTATGATACCAGGACATACATTCTTAGCATCCTCAAATAATGTTCATGAAAATACTAAGTTAGCTAAGTGACATTGATTGTTTCCATTATGTTTATATAGTAAATAAAGTTTTTCTACAGAAATACATATTTAACATTTTCTAGTACTTTAATACTAAACGTTTTTTATCTGTGACTATTGCATCAAGTACGAGTACATAGCAGCGAATGGTTTTTTAATGTTATTTCCACTCATAAATAACTAAATGCGTGTGCTTTGGACACTTTACACTTAAGTTGAAGTGGTGGATTTATTTAGAAATTTTGTTAGAATATAAATAATTGAGATGGCATTACCGGCTCATCTTAGCCCGCGGGCCAAAAGCAATCCATGTTTTTCATTTTAAAAAAAGATTACAATCTCGTCATATATAAGCTAAATTATGTCGTTTAACGTTTATAGGCAAACTTTGGCGTTCAAATCGATAGCTGTATATACAACTATTTCATTTTAAGGCAGCTATCACGGCCCAGTCGTACCGCTAAAATCGAATTACATATTGACTATGATTTTGGGTCAATGTGTAACTTACGTTTAACCTACGAGAGTGCGTAGGGCGTAGGCCATCAAAGACCCACTTTTCACACAAAAATTATATATTGCGCACATTTTTACACGAAATACGGTTGTGAGATACGATTTGAACTAACCTACTATAAAAATTGATGTAAAGGGGATGATTACTGCTGCGATAAAAAGTGTTCCATGTTCTAAGTTCCATCCAAATCACATTAACGTTTTTATATTTAAATAATCTGCATTTCTCAGAGCGTTTCCACCGCCTTGACTTCGCTGATCGTGTTATTTACGATCTCCTTAGGTTTCTGTGGCCTATTTTGAAAAGGATGATAGCCCTACCCGCCAGCAATACAGAATACTACAGCCTGATATGGTTTCCCGCTTTGCAGCTATGTCTTCAATAATGCGACCACCGAAATCACAGCGGGTGAAACGCTCTGAGGAATGCAGATTATTTAAATAAAAAAAACGTTAATATGATTTGGATGGAACTTAAAACATGGAACACTTTTATCGCAGCAGTAATCTTCCCCTACCCGGATGAAATTAGGGCTGGAATTGGGTATGAGAGTCCACGCATTGAACACAAATAATTATTTTCACCTCACTAGCTCGGAAAGCTCTTTTTTATTCTTTAAAAACAGATAGCAAAACTGCATTTTATCCACATGTGTGCAAAGTAATTTTGAAATCCGAACGTGTTCCTAGTTACTTTTTTAACATAATAACATGTAAGGCCGTGTTCACACTATCCGATACAATATCGGTGTAGGATTAATTACCGATAAAAATGTTTGGAAAACTGCTTAGTGCTCACACTATCCGATCCGATATCGGTCAGATTCGTATCGGATCCGATATCGGTTAGTGTGGCGGACACAAAACAGCCAGGACAATTTTCGCCCATCTGATTTTTTTTTTCAGGTGGTGTGAAAAAAATCAGTCCTTGGATTTCAGATTTTATATTTATTTTGAATTAAATTTTTTTTTTTAATTATTTTGAATTTTAAGAAAAAAAAAATTTTTTTTGGCAAAAAATTGTCATTATACTCGATTCCGACTAATTCAAGGATAAGGATTTCAAATTTTATATGTATTTTGAATTTTAAGCAAAAAAAAAAATTTTTTTTGCAAAAAATCGTCATTATACTCGATTCCGACTAATTCAAGGATAAGGATTTCAAATTTTATATTTATTTTGAATTTTAAGCTAAAAAAATATTTTTTTTGCAAAAAATCGTCATTATACTCGATTCCGACTAATTGAAGGATAAGGATTTCAAATTTTATATTTATTTTGAATTTTAAGCTAAAAAAATATTTTTTTTTGCAAAAAATCGTCATTATACTCGATTCCGACTAATTCAAGGATAAGGATTTCAAATTTTATAACTATTTTGAATTTTGAGCTAAAAAAAATTTTTTTTTTGCAAAAAATTGTCATTATACTCGATTTCGACTAATTCAAGGATAAGGCTTTCAAATTTTTTTTTTTTTTGAATTTTAAGCAAAAAAAAATTTTTTTTTTGCAAAAAATCGTCATTATACTCGATTCCGACTAATTCAAGGATAAGGATTTCAAATTTTATAACTATTTTGAATTTTTAAGCAAAAAAAAAAATTGTTTTTGCAAAAAATCGTCATTATACTCGATTTTGACTAATTCAAGGATAAGGATTTCAAATTTTATATTTATTTTGAATTTTAAGCTAAAAAAATATTTTTTTTGCAAAAAATCGTCATTATACTCGATTCCGACTAATTCAAGGATAAGGATTTCAAATTTTATATTTATTTTGAATTTAAAGCTAAAAAAATATTTTTTTTGCAAAAAATCGTCATTATACTCGATTCCGACTAATTCAAGGATAAGGATTTCAAATTTAATATGTATTTTGAATTTTAAGCAAAAAAAAAAAATTTTTTTGCAAAAAATCGTCATTATACTCGATTCCGACTAATTCAAGGATAAGGATTTCAAATTTTATATTTATTTTGAATTTTAAGCTCAAAAAATCGTCATTATACTCGATTCCGACTAATTCAAGGATAAGGATTTCAAATTTCATATTTATTTTGAATTTTAAGCAAAAAAAAATTTTTTTTGCAAAAAATCGTCATTATACTCGATTCCGACTAATTCAAGGATAAGGATTTCAAATTTTATATTTATTTTGAATTTTAAGCTATAAAAATATTTATTTTGCAAAAAATCGTCATTATACTCGATTCCGACTAATTCAAGGATAAGGATTTCAAATTTTATATTTATTTTGAATTTAAAGCTAAAAAAATATTTTTTTTGCAAAAAATCGTCATTATACTCGATTCCGACTAATTCAAGGATAAGAATTTCAAATTTAATACGTATTTTGAATTTTAAGCAAAAAAAAATTTTTTTTGCAAAAAATCGTCATTATACTCGATTCCGACTAATTCAAGGATAAGGATTTCAAATTTTATATTTATTTTGAATTTTAAGCTCAAAAAATCGTCATTATACTCGATTCCGACTAATTCAAGGATAAGGATTTCAAATTTTATATTTATTTTGAATTTTAAGCTAAAAAAATATTTTTTTTGCAAAAAATTGTCATTATACTCGATTCCGACTAATTCAAGGATAAGGATTTCAAATTTTATAACTATTTTGAATTTTGAGCTAAAAAAATTTTTTTTTTTTTGCAAAAAATCGTCATTATACTCGATTTCGACTAATTCAAGGATAAAGATTTCAAATTTTATATTTTTTTTTAATTTTAAGCTATAAAAATATTTATTTTGCAAAAAATCGTCATTATACTCGATTCCGACTAATTCAAGGATAAGGATTTCAAATTTTATATTTATTTTGAATTTAAAGCTAAAAAAATATTTTTTTTGCAAAAAATCGTCATTATACTCGATTCCGACTAATTCAAGGATAAGAATTTCAAATTTAATACGTATTTTGAATTTTAAGCAAAAAAAAAAATTTTTTGCAAAAAATCGTCATTATACTCGATTCCGACTAATTCAAGGATAAGGATTTCAAATTTTATATTTATTTTGAATTTTAAGCTCAAAAAATCGTCATTATACTCGATTCCGACTAATTCAAGGATAAGGATTTCAAATTTTATATTTATTTTGAATTTTAAGCTAAAAAAATATTTTTTTTGCAAAAAATTGTCATTATACTCGATTCCGACTAATTCAAGGATAAGGATTTCAAATTTTATAACTATTTTGAATTTTGAGCTAAAAAAAATTTTTTTTTTTGCAAAAAATCGTCATTATACTCGATTTCGACTAATTCAAGGATAAAGATTTCAAATTTTATATTTTTTTTTAATTTTAAGCAAAAAAAATTTTTTTTTTTGTAAAAAATCGTCATTATACTCGATTCCGACTAATTCAAGGATAAGGATTTCAAATTTTATAACTATTTTGAATTTTTTAAGCAAAAAAAAAATTTTTTTTGCAAAAAATCGTCATTATACTCGATTTTGACTAATTTAGGGATAAGGATTTCAAATTTAACATTTATTTTGAATTTTAAGTTGGAATTTTTTTTTTGCAATAAATCGTGATTATACTCGATTTCGACTAATAAAGATTTCAAATTATATTTAATGCTTTATATATTTACTTTAGCATTTGTTTTTGAATTTTGCTTAATTTTTTTTGCGTTTTTTTGTTCAAATTTAGTTTTTATTTTCTATTTTAATGAAATGAAAAATTGGAAGTAACCCAATTTTTTTTATTGTTTTACTTTTGTTTTTTCCTTTTTATATTTCCTCGCTTTAGTGAGGTGAAAAGATTTGTGTTACACACGGCTGCAAAGTTATTTTACCTCGTGTGTTGCAACACTCGCTATGCTCAGGATTCTAATTTTGAACCACTCGCTTCGCTCAGGATTCTATTTTCGAACCACTCGCTTCGCTCGTGGTTCAACCATAGAATCCATTCGCTAGCTCGTGGTTCAACCCTAGAATCCATTCGCTAGCTCGTGTTCCAATTCCACACTCGCGGTTAAAATACAACTTTGCACCCTTGTATAACAAATAACTATTGTAGGGCGGATGGCATTATATTAATCTAATTACATATTTTGTAATGGCTTGTATACCAAAAAAGCTTAACATAAAAATACTTATTTGCACAGCTAAGATAAAATACTAATCATTCATCCAAACTCGGGTTTGATGTGCATTGCTAAATTTTCAAATTGCATTTTTGGTGCGCAATGAGTTTTTTTGGTAAGCAATTAAAATGTTCTCTTATAACTTACCAATCCGTATGTAAAGTCGCGCGCCAGGCATATTCCTCGTCCGTATCTTAGGTACGGCGTCCACCACGTGCAGAGCGAGCGAAGCGACCTCCGCAGCATGACGGGAGCAGCGCTCCGGAACACCCCCGACAACCATGTACGCATCGCCTATAGTCTCCACCTGGGGATTGTCATTACTTATTATCATTCTCAAATCAGCATCCTGGTCGATCTAGACCACGACGACTGGAAAGAAAAAGAAAGTGAGAGCAGTGGTCGCTCACTCTCTCATGAGCTCATTTTTTAGGGTTCCGTTCCAATAAAATACTAAAACAACCAACAATATATATGTGTAGTAATGAATAACTTTGTTCCTGGTTCGTGGACTATTAAAACAAACAAGACATTAAATAGCTCAAGTACCTACCTTATAAACGTTGTAGTAAGATATGATGGCGTCACAACACGTGTACAAATCGTTCAGAATCTCCACCACCTGAAAGAAAAGCAAACATTGAATGTTGACAATAATCACAATATTTAGGTACTTAAATAAAGCAGTCATTGTCTATTTTTGTATGATTTATCTACATTATTACAGCGCGAGCAAAATTTATTTTTGGCAATTTACCGAGTTATCATTTTTATAGACTAGGTAATATTTTGTAGTAAAAATATCTACTTCATTATTCAAACTATGATACCTAAAATAAAATCAATGTATCCTGTAAAATCAACTAGCTGATTTTACCATCAAACTATGGGAAGAGCTGTAGCCTAAACAACCTAACTGTCCTATCGTCCTAACAACCCTGAACAACCATAAAGCCCTACAATGCCTAGCCCTAACCATAGGTTCAAATATTCTACCTTAAGGAGCGGTTTAGTTTTATGTCTTCCCGTAGGTGTTCTCAAAATCTCCACCTTGTGCCCCGCAGATCGTCTAGTAAGTTTTATAACAAATCCTTTAGTTTTCAGTCTGTTCGGATGTGGAATGCTTTGCCCATTGATATAAGGCGTGCTCCTTCACTCCCTACTTTTAAGAAGCGTTTAAAAGAGCATTATTTATCTCTTTCGTAATCTTGCTCAATTCTTAATTCTTATGAACTCCCATTTTATTTGCGCTACCTTGTCGTTGTTTTCTCTTTCTATATATATTTTTATATACCTATGTTATGTAGTTTATGTAGTGTATATTTTTGATTTATATATTTAGTATATGTCGTGTATGTTTCATTGTATGTAACCTCTTTGCATTAATATTCTCTTTACCTTTTGTTGGTATGCACTGCCCAATAACTTATTTCTATTCGCCATATCGCTATCTGAAAGTTGTCTGGAAGAGATCGCTTATTAGCTATAAGACCGCCTGTTGTCACCTACTTTAAGTCCTGATCATAATGTATTACTGTATTATTTTCCTGTAGTGCACAATAAAGCATTTTTTTATTATTAATAATAATGTTCTTTTATCAGCGCATGAAATACAAAATGCACAAGCAAGAAGCATTTTCATTATGAAAACGCAATAACTTTCAATATAAAACATTGTTTACTATAAACGAGGAACAGGGCCTGACCTGCCCTATTTTAAACTGGAACAGTTTGCCACAGGTCAATTAAGTAAATAATATGTTGATAAACGATACTGCACTATACAAGATTAGGTCGTAAATATGATAGAAAAATACCTTCCATAAAACCAAGAAGTTAGGTGACACTAAAATATCGGAACGGCGCCATCCATTCCCAGTGGGTGAGCATATATTTATACCCGTACTTTTCAGAACATCTCAAGAAATAAGGTAGTAAGTACGTTACTAAAAATGAAATAATTTATTCGTAACATACAACATAAATAAAACAAACAAACTAACTAATAGATAAAGTAATAAAATTGCCACGAAACGGGCCCGCCTCAGCATGAGCATGATGCTGACTAACGAGTCAGCACTGGTCTTCCGGCGGGACCATTTTTGTGGATCACGTTGCCCGTTGTCCAACGCGGCCCTAATAACATGCTAATAGAGGTACTGAACGCAGCGATTACGCTTGCGTCAAACAGCGCCATGGCAGGTCAAGGCCGCACCGGCCGCATTGACATCGGTCAAAATGGCTGCAAGCTATAATTAATTTTCAAAATCACTCAGCAAGTGACAAAATACATAAATATGTTGGCGAAACAGTGTACAAAGTGAGATTTATGTTTAAAAACTAAAAATTACATGAAAAATTACACTAACTACACAAAACACGTACCTAAGAGGGAAACAAAAGAAAGAAACAACCACGTTTGCGACATTGTCAACACAAGGAAAATTGATTAATGTTACATTTCACCACACTTGAGACATAAAATCAAGGTAAGATCGGTATGATAAATAAATAACGATATGCAGTTGAGGTATTTTACAATAAAGAATCGCATCGGCTTTGCCACACATCAAATTATTACCTAATACTTCGTTCTCATCCCCAGGTTCCATTATGGTCGCCACAGAAATTGCACATGACAAAAACGCTTCGAGCACAACTTATATATATTATATTCAACACGGGAATGTGAAAAAATAACCTACATTTTGTCCGGGCACCTTCAGAGAACGGGACTTATAACGCAAAAACGGACGGATTATGATGAAACTTGGTATACAATACGATATTATAGCCTGGATTAACATATAGGATACTTTTTATCCCGAAAATGATCCCTTTTATGCGGACGAAGTCGCTGGCAAAAGCTAGTAGTAAATAAAAGTTCGCAAACTTTTTAGTCCACATAATGTAACGGGTGGACAACTACGGAACCTTACATTGTGCGTGGCCCGACACGCACTTGGCCGGTTTTTACTGTTGTTTCATATCGTAGACATTACGGGACCTAAGAAAGGAATTCCGTACGTTCAACGCTATTTGTGTTTTTTCTCTGCAGCTAATATCGTAAAGGATCAAAAGCCAAATACCAGACAACATTTTCTTTATATCTGCCACAAATAATGTTTACTTTCAAAGTAGGTAATGGATTAATTAAATGGTTAAGGGGCTTATGGAGACTTAAAGTGGTCTCACCTGTAGCCGTCAGATTGATAAACCCTTTAAGACCTTTTGTTAGTAAACATATGCAAATAAGTGAAGTAGTACCTACCATTTTGTAATCTTGGCCTAACTTATAAGGGCGTGCTAGTGCTTGCGAATCTTGCGATGTTGCGATCCTAAGAAAATGTCTGTTTTTACAATGTACAAGCTTTGCTTAGCTTGGGACTAGGTTGAGTTGAGTGTAAGATGGTCCACAAATATTTATTTTATTTATTTTTATTTAATGTACTTACCATGTATTTTAATCGCCATTGGCCATGGTCAATCATAATTACTTATATCGTTCCTAATATCAATTCCACTAGTACCTAATCTAATATAAGTCCAATAATATATCCATCGGAAATCCTTAAGGGAGTGGAAGTTTGTATGGAAGAGCGATAACTAGCTAAGCGCCTGAAATAAAATGCGGAAAAAGTCTGATATAATGAATATTTCATCTGTTATGTTATGCATATGTAAAGAAGTTTAGTTCCTACGTAAAATCTTGGGATAGTTAAGGTACCTATCAAGCGGGCCCTGGGCTGGGGCGACTCACTCGCGCCGCTCAAAGGTCCCCCGCCGGGGGACTTTCAATGTGATGGAAAGTGATGTAGCGGTGATGCGCGTGCGACAAAAGGAGATGGCTACGCGTAGGAACGTTTGGCTTGCCTCGCGGGGATTTGTCAACAGTGAGGCTAATACGTTGTACTATTACTTATTCTGTGCCCTGGGGTTTATAGGGGACAACCGGGAAAACGCCAGGAGGATGATGAATTGATGATGAGCGCATAAGGCTTCATTACGAAGCCGATTCGATGAAATAAGATGAAATATATTTCATACCAAATAGTTCTCCTAGTTTTCCTCAAAGACTTTATACAAGCTGTTATTTAATTTGCAATGAATGTAATATAACTATGTTCGTTCGGGTGGAATCTGCAACTCAATTTTCAACCACTTGCCGGTATCCGATTGAGCTGTTTGGCATACTTATGTAAGTTCGGTGACAATGCAATGTTATGGTACCACCGAAATGGTCTGATGATGGAGACAGAAGGTGACTTAAACTCCTAGACTATACAACATAAATCCATCGCGTTTGAGCTGTTTGGCATACTTATGTAAGTTCGGTGACAATGCAATGTTATTGTACCACCGAAATGATCTGATGATGGAGATTGGAGACAGAAGGTGACTTAAACTCCTACTAGACTATAAAACATACACCCATCGTGTTTGAGCTGTTTGGCATACTTATGTAAGTTCGGTGACAATGCAATGTTATGGTACCACCGAAATGATCTGATGATGGAGACAGAAGGTGACTTAAGCTCCTAGACTATACAACATTAAACCCTTCGTGTTTCACTGAGCGAAAAAAAATACTAATTATTAGTAAGTTTTAGTAAATCCCAGGACAAGGAGATTATATACTAACGGTTACAAAACAGTTTTTGACAATAGTAGTTATTTACTAATACCAAAAAATTTGTCCTTGTAACTACTTATTACTACTAATTTTTTTCGTATTTTATTTGTATTTTTTTCGCTCAGTGTTGGGCTGATTGGAACCGTCTCCACGAGTAATTAATGACTGTGAAAAAAAGTTATTATAGGTAAATATGGAAATGCTCTTGGCCACTTTGGCCAGCTGGGGTTTGCGATGAAATTCCTCACCTGCATGGGCGTGTTCGTGGCGGCCAAGTTGGTAAACCCTACGATATCGCTGAAGTATATCGTGACGCAATCGAAGCTCTCTGCTTGCACTCTCTCGCCTCTCTTCAGAGCCTCTGCCACGGTCCTGCACAAAAATATCATTCACATTAGCACCGCAACATGAAAATAAACACCAGCGGGGCTAGCATAACATGCATCTCGTCTCTACTCGCGCGCGAGATAGGCTACCTGTCACTGTCTGATTAATGCTGTCAAAAAGTGACAGGTAGCTTATCTCGCGCGCGAGTAGATACGGAATGCATGTTGTGCTAGAGGGGCAGCTATCTACGAAAGGAAATATTATTGTGAGTTTGGCTTATGGAATAAATGGGCTTTTTATTTTTCCACGATGTATGTACAGTCAGCATCAAAAGTAGCTTGACATATGAAGATGTCAAAAGTTCTTATTCCTTTGTAATAAAGACTTTTGACGCCTTCATATGTGTCGCTACTTTTGATGCTTACTGTACGAGTACAGAAATGTTCATAAAAAGAGAATCCTAAGATAGAAAAAGAATCCTTTCGGTCTTTAAGGCGAGAGCGAATCGGTTTTTACTAGGGAAGCGCGTTCCATCCTAGACCATAGACCACAATATCGCTTACCATCAGGTGCTTTGTGGTCATGCGCGAACCTATTTAGAATTAAAAAAAAATAAGGATACCACCGAAAATGATGGTACGACCCACTGGATGTATATAAATACATCCTTGAGAATGCCCTGCCCAGCGCTCAACCTCTCGCCTTAAGGCCGATTTACAAGTGCAAAAAATTGCATGCAATTTTGATTGTACATTGTGGGCTGTGGGTAGGGTTGCCAACCGTCCCGCCTCAGGCGGGACGTCCCGTTTCCAGCACCCTAGAGGATGCGTCCCGTACAGAGTGCGTACGGGACGCTGATTGTCCCGTTTTCAGGTGCGGTCAGAATTTCCAAGATTTTTTTTTGTTCGTTGTAAATAAAAAGGGTCAGAACGGATTTTTAATGTTGTATTTTCAGAAATGTTTCTTACGAAACAAAAAATATCCTGTTCCTTGTATTGAGATTAGCGGTTTCAAATTTGAGTAGCACTCAATTATTTATACCTTAATTTCCCCGATTACAGACAGTAGGTTTCGATTTTTTTTAAGCAGCGCGCGGCGGATATTTGAAATATATATTATGTTGTTATATAAGTAAAAACTTGAGTGTTTAAATGTTTATCAACATTTAAACACATGTTTGTTCTTCTGTTTGAGATCTGCGGCCTCCGTTTTTGGATATTTTGTTTAATACCATTGTAAAACGTTCATATTATTATACCATATTTGTTTTCAACATAACCTTACTCAAAACACAAGGAATTACTCATTATTGTTGAATTATTAATAGTACTTATGTTTCGTATATACCTTCCTACTTGTAGCTACAAAATTCGGTAAAAAAACAAGTCTTTTAATAGATTTTCTTTCTTTCTCAATCATTAAAATGTATATAGTAGAATATTTTTGATTGCGCGCAGAGAAATTTTACCATTATGAAAATCCAGCACTTCGCGAAAGGAGCCGGGTCGAATATTGTTTTAATTGAATAAATATCGCGTGATTTGAATCTAAGCAAACACCGCTGGTAAATAAACACGTAAGCGCGTGTACGCGCATGCACTCGCTCGATCGACACGACAACACGTCGCCTTCTTTTCTATACCACTTTGGTTTGGTGTCAAACAAACGTACGGCTCGCATGACGGGAAGCGGTCACCGCAGCCTATTGACGCTTGCAACTCCAGAGGAGTCTCATGCGCGCTGCCGAAAAAGGGTTAAAAATTTAATCATTTGCATCTTGCATCTGGATAAGGCCGGCTGCGTGAGTCCCGCATTTTTTTGCCACGTCCCGCAAATCTACCACGAATGTCCCGCAAATCTGGGCTCACAAGTTGGCAACCCTAGCTGTGGGCTACCGAGGTAGGACGAGGGCGACCAAACCCAGCAATGTAATGAAAATCGAATGCAAGTTCTTGCATCGTGTAAATGTTGTTAGTGTGATATCTCATCATTAGTCGTGTTTATATGTGGTGACACACCTTTTACGCGATGAGGATAGATGATATTAAACACATCACATATAATCTGCTTTCTACCCGAACTGAGAAAAAAACAATCTAGTTTTTTTAAAACCTTGCACATACTACTACGTTATAAAATAACTAAGTTAAAACTTGTTGGTATGTACGTTGTGCCTTGAACAAAAATTGCTTCACACTTTTAGAAACTTTTTTTTCAGTATACAACTCGCTTTGATCAAGTTTCAAAACAGTTTTGTAGATAAATGAATGCAATCAGTTTAAAGGGAGAATTCACTTTAAAAACTTTGTTTTTCCCTCGAGGACAGAAAGATGAAAAAAGTTTATGTATGTATTCTGCGCTTTTGTTTTCGTATTTTTAAACATCCATTACTTTTTAAACATCAATTTCTTAAATGGTATTTCTTTTTACATTGTCTGTGGGCGGCGGATAAATTTAATAAAATACGAAAAATTGGCGCTGCTTACGTCTTTAAGGATTTAAGGGTAAATGACCCTTGTTAGTTAAAAACGTTCGCCTAAATAGCTACGTTCTGTGTGAATTAACATTTCTATTATCTTTTACTGTCTTGTACGGGACTATTGCTGTCGAATATAATGGGTGTGTCATGTTTGTTTTAAAATTTTCAATAATTATAATCGTTTCAAACATCACTGCAAATTGACAAATTTCAAGCCGGTAACTGTAGTACTGTTAGTCATACAACTTGTTTTATTTTTGCGAAAAGTACTATGACATGCTTCGACCATAAGTGTCATCCTGGCCATCCTTACTTACTGGTCTCTGCAGTAATGAACTATTTCCCCATTTAAATTCTACTACAAACAATAGCTAGAACAAATAATGGCTCCGTTAATAGTTAGGTACTAAATAATTTTAATAAAAACATTGTATCCTTTAAGTTGGATTTATAAATACTTTAGTAATCAAAATCATCATAATTTGAGTTCTAAACATTTAAACATTTCTATATATATTTGTTCTTGGGTCTTGGATGTTTTATATGTATTTAAGTATTTATTTATCTATATAATTATGTATATCGTCGCTTAGTACCCATAGTACAAGCTTTGCTTAGTTTGGGGCTAGGTTGATTTGTGTAAGATTGTCCACAAATATTTATTTATTTATTTATTTGTGACGTAAGGGAAAAAAACATTCTCTATATATATACAGGGTCTCCCAGAAGTCGACGTCGTCCCTTCGAAGGCTGATAACCAGTTCATGACTCACCATAATAACGTAACATGACCTTAGTAAAAATATTTAGTTTTCGAGATATACACCACAACTAACCTGGGTAGTTACTTTAAAAAATTGCTCATTTTATGTAGTTTTCAAAATAGTAAAATACTCAAATATCTCAAAAACTAAAGTTTTTTACTAAGGTAATGTTACGTTATTATGGTCGACTTCTGGGACACCCTGTATATATATACCAATCTATCATCATCTATCCAGGGATTTTCCGGCCCCAGCTGCTCTATGCGGGCCGCCAGCATCTAAATCAAGCTGCAAAATTACGTGTAGGTGTTTTTCAGAGGAAAGCGTAAAGATATATATTTTTAGAACACATTATTTTCTATCCCGCTAAAGAAAACTAGTACAGGTTTCTTAGTAATAGTGATGTTCTCCAAGATGAGGTTTTTCATTAAATGGTGATGGTTTGTTGGATTTATTTGCATGTTTGCGAGTGGAAAAAAAATGTTCTAGCAACTGACCTACCGGAACAATCATAAAAATCGCCTTTAGAACCTTTTAACGCTTTAGGGAGCCACCTGATATATATTATTATACTCTTTGGGAGCCACATAACCTACAACGACGTATATATTATATAATCTGTGTCTACGACAAATCTAACTAGAAGACTCAGACTTCCTTAAATAACTATTTTTATGCCTACTACCACAAACGGTGGCAGACAGGCATGTGGTGCTGCCTGATGGTAAGACACCGCAGCCTATGGACTCTTGAGACTGCAGAACAGTCACAAGCGAGCTGACAGCCCTAAACGACCTTTATTTAACTTGGAATACGGAGGGCGTATGCAAATGCATGCATATTTGTTGATAAAAAACAAAGGGTTGTATCGGGGATACAACCATAAAATATTACGTGCGACACTTCTTACGTTGCTGATGCTCTAGAGTCTAGTATTTGGTTGATAACTGTTTGCAATTTGACTCCATTACTTTTTGCTATTTACGGCCAGTCTATCAATCATCTATCTATTTTTTTGAGCGCCATCTATTTCTTTGAATCACCACCAATACTTTTAGCCCCATACAGCGTTTGTACCGGAACAAAAATTGAAAACGTATACGGCAGCTCATACGAGTACAAGTTGCCAACAAAGAAGTACAGTACCCCCTTCAACAAAGGTTCACACCTAAAACACATGTTTGTGTTGGAATTGCTTGGTCTTACCTGGGCAGCATCCTGTGCAGCAAATCGTCCGTTCGCCGTTTCTCCTGCAGCAGTTGTTCGGTTCGGGCCGCCACAAGGGCCTCTAGGTTGCTGGCGTACTTTTCCATCATCGCCAGCATGTTGTCGAATATGTTCGTCTTCCTGTGGTAGTAATATTTAGGTATACAGTTTAGGTATACAGTTAGCGTAGTGTGGGTCGCCCGCCTGACAGTGAGACAACATATTTTTAGTTTTTTTTTTATTAGTTTAGGTTGGGTTATGTTAACTATGATAGTTTGCCTTTATTACTCGTTTTCAAATCAACTAAGCCGTTGTCTACCGGTGACGGGTATCCCTCGTGGCCCAGCGGGGAGCGCTCGTGGCCCAGCGGCGCCTGCGTAGCGCTTGCGGTATCTAAGGTTAAGCAACGTGGGCAGTGGTCAGGACTGGGATGGGTGACCGCTTTGAGTGGTTACTAACGAGCGCTCCCGTGCTTTGGAAGGCAGGTTAAACCGTTGATCCCGGTTGCTGTCTATGACAGCAGTTGTTAAGCTAAGTTGGAGGCCTTCAGGCAAACATCATCCCAGAGATAAGGTTATCTTTTCGCCGGACATGGCAACGTGTCACTACGCTACTGAAGTTATAGGTACCTACCTACATAGAGAGCGAAGGGATCTACTTTGTACGTAAAGGAAAGAACGCTCCAAATGTACCCCAAGCTCGTGGTATCGAAATGTTTTGGTCCCTATAGTAAAGACAATATAAGAAACGATCAGTAAAACCAAAATCCTCAAAAGCTTTTAAGCAACGATGGACCAAATTTTCTAAAGAAGTGGCTGCAAATTCTGGAACAGCCGTAATGCGGCGGGCCGCTAACAATCTAACAAAATAGTAGTTTATGCAACTGGTACATAATGAGGGGCATTAAAACACGAGTGTCGAAGGCGAGTTTCATAATAAGGTCACACGAGTGTTTTAATGCCTAATTATGTACAGTTGCATACATTACTTTATCTACACACATATTATAACTACTCTAAGATGGGTTCAGAAACCGTAGTAAATAAATACAATAATTGTGTTAATACAACCTTTTTTGCACGGTTGCGGAAATATCGAAATCAGAACTGGCAACCGATACCTGAATGTTATTTTAAAAAGTAAAGAGTCCCTATTCTGATGTGATCATGTCGTTCTAGCTCAAATTTCATGCGATATATACTAAAAAAACATCGAGCTGACATTTCGCATCGACTGAATTTGAATTTTTAGTGATACTAGAATAGGGACCTGTCAACTTTGACATTTAAATTTTGACAGGTTTGTTATTTTAACATCATATATGAGATTAAAATAAAAAATTATATTACTGCTGTAGCCTTAGCCACAGATAAGAAAATTGCCATAAATTCATTGAATGTTGAAATGAGAGTCATTTTCTACGGTTTCCGAACGCATATTAGAGGATTTATGATATGTGTGTAGATAAAAATATTTTAAAGGTGTCGTGGGCGCAAATCTGATATAAAACAAATAGAGGAGTTATGATGACATCTTTCTTTTGTATGGAATTTAAAAAAAAAGTTCTGAATCCTATATTGTGTAGTATCAAACGAAAGGGCTTTCTAAGCCGGTTCTAAAAATATATCACACCATTACATTTAAGTCATATGTCTTAAAATAAAATAATAGTAGTTTATGCAACTGGTACATAATGAGGGGCATTAAAACACGAGTGTGTTTTATGAAACGAGCCGAAGGCGAGTTTCATAATAAGGTCACACGAGTGTTTTAATGCCTAATTATGTACAGTTGCATACATTACTTTATCTACACACATATTATAATTACTCTAAGATGGGTTCAGAAACCGTAGTAAATAAATACAATAATTGTGTTAATACAACCTTTTTTGTACGGTTGCGGAAATATCGAAATCAGAACTGGCAACCGATACCTGAATGTTATTTTAAAAAGTAAAGAGTCCTTATTCTGATGTGATCATGTCGTTCTAGCTCAAATTTCGTGCGATATATACTAAAAAAACATCGAGCTGACATTTCGCATCGACTGAATTTGAATTTTCAGTGATACTAGAATAGGGACATGTCAACTTTGACATTTACATTTTGACAGTTTTGTTTGACGTAATATTTTAACATCATATATGAGATTAAAATGAAATATTTTATTACTGCTGTAGCCTTAGCCACAGATAACAAAATTGCCATAAATTCATTGAATGTTGAAATGAGAGTCATTTTCTACGGTTTCCGAACGCATATTAGAGGATTTATGATATGTGTGTAGATAAAAATAATTTTCAAAACATACCATGTTTGGGCTCCTCCACGGTTAATCCGTTGGATTTTTTTTGTAAAATATACCTGATATGGTACCTAATATCCTCATATCTAACCTCAAGAAAGTAATTTTGAAAATATTTACATTTAGTATTTTTTTATAATTTTTCATTCCTACAAAGTTCACTTGGCAACATCAACGAAGGGAAATTGGCGGAAACAATTCGTAACTAAGCGTATTTTGCCAGAGTTGTAGGTACAGTTGACCTAAATAGCATACTAAAAGGACTGGTCGATGGGGGTAGAACTAAAGCGTGGGAGGGGGAGTGTAAAGGTCCCTTTTTTAGTTTTTCGTAAAAAACTCGTAAATGGTGTCTAATAGCAAAATATGATTAAAGACGCAAGTAATTTATATACAATTCTCTGCATAAAAGGTTCTATATAATTTTTCGCTACGATGCATATTTCGGCTGGTGCGGGTTCGGGAATGAGACAAAGGAATTGATAATTAACTTGCCCCCTTTAAAATCTCATTAAATATGCATCCTAGCGAAAACGTGTATAGAACTTTTTTCGTAGAAAATTTTATGTAGATTACTTGTGTACGTTACGATACATATAAAACATCCAAGACCCAAGAACAAATATTCGTGCTCATCACACAAATAAATGCCCCGGCCGGGATTCGAACCCGGGACCTCCAGCTTCGTAGGCAGGGTCACTACCAAACCAACTAAGCTAAAGCGGTCATCAATAGAGGTAGGTCAATATAGGTAGGTATGTAGTAAGAATGTTACGTTACTAACGTGAGTCGGAATTACTAAGAAGTTCGAGCCTTTTATCAATTCAGAATCACCTTAACTTGCCTTAACTGTATTGTATGCATATAATTATGTTACACGAGTCGTCAATATATTCAAGTTCCTGGAACGCGAATAAGCATTGAGGACAATTTCGTATAACAGATTTAGGGTAAGTACTTTATAGGTGCTTTTGTGTCTATAATAGTCTTTAGTATGGTATCTTGAATTGTATTGTGTTGTTCAGGGACGTATATGTGGGGGGGGTTTAGGGGGTTCAAACCCCCCCCTTAGGGCTCGACGGTCCACTGATCATTCCTAGAGCCAGAAAAAAAATCAGTGTGATCGCAATTTTTTCCCTACTTTTTTCTGGCTCTAGGAATGATCAGTGGACCGTCGAGCCCTAAGGGGGGGGTGTTGATCCCCCTAACCCCCCCCCCCCCACATGTACGTCCCTGGCCAGTATCAACAGCAACTGTTCTAAAAGTCATAAACTTTGCGTTTTCCGTCAGCAAAATGTATAAAACACATACGTTTTTTGATGTAATTAATTTGAAACAATTTAAGCAAAACCGCAGCTCTATACGGTATACGCCTAGCTATTGCCATTCAAAAATGGTCAAATTTATGTTCTCGTGTTTCGTAACGAAGTCAAGTTTTTCGAAGTTGCAAATTTGGATGAACATTAAACTAGCCTAACTGATCCATGATGGAACCGAAAAACTGGCCTAGAGCGTGTCGGACTTCGCACATTTAGGGTATTTGTCAGTAAAATATACCTAATATTAAACATTAAGTAGGTATGACCAAATTAGAAGTTCATAGGCCGATAGGAAGCAAGAAAAAATATTCGGAACAAAATTTTGTAAAATAACTTAGTTTGGCAGCAGGGGACCGATTTTTGAGTGTCGAACGCTCGATTTTTCACTCGACATCTGTCAAAACGTCACAGTTTTTTGACGGATCTCGAGTGAAAATTCGAGCGTTCGACTCTCAAAAATCGGCCCCCTGGTCTTTGGCTGCGATGGTGGCTTCTCATTCAGAGCGAGACAAGGCGGTATATCTCTCTAACTAACTATCTCCTACCTGACAGAAAGTCACCTCTCAGGACGCCTCCAGTCAACCGAACTCGATGGGTTTCCAATATTTTTTAAACAAAAATACAGTAGGTATTCATTTATTCCACGAGATCTAAACAACCATAGGTACCCCACTCGATGTGATGGGTAAATTTTTTCCCCACTTAAAACATAAAAATAAAAATTGCCTGACTTTGGGTCAACAACATCCTTATACTATGAAAATTTGAAAACGGAAGCTCCAACAGTTTGGCTGAAAAACCTGTGATCGGCGACGCGCCAGTCAGGTGTGCGTCTGTACGCATCACACATGAGAGACAGCAAGCAATAGGACTCCATTTGGATCCTTTGTGCACGACACCCTAAAAATATGTAGATTTACTTACATTGTGCTTTGGGATGTTAGTTTTTTAGTGTCGATTTCTACAGGGTATTTATTTTTTCGGAGAATCAAAAGCTATCTTTACATTAATTATGTATGGTATATTTCGCACCTGCATTATATGTCCGAAAAATTTTGCGCTCGCTGCGCTCGCGTTTTCATCCTAGACGTCTTGATGCGTATGAAGTGTTTTCCGCACCCGCATCATAATGTTCGAAAAATTTCGCACTCGCGTTTTCATCTAGATGTGTTATGACTTGATGCGTGTGAAGTTTTCCGCACCTGCATCATAATGTTCGCGTTCGCGTTTTCATCTAGATGTGTTATGACTTGATGCGTGTGAAGTTTTCCGCACCTGCATCATAATGTTCGAAAAATTTCGCGCTCGCTACGCTCGCGTTCCTCATCTAGGTATGTTATGACTTGATGTTGCTGCGTATGAAGTATTTTCCGCATTTGCATCATACTTTTCGAAGAATTTCGCGCTCGCTGCGCTCGCGTTTTTCATCTAGGTATGTTATGACTTGATGTTGATGCGTATGAAGTATTTTCCGCATTTTGCATCATAATGTTCGAAAAATTTCGCGCTCGCTATGCTCGCGTTTTCATCGCAGATGAGTACTGAATTTATGACCCGTCCCCCCCCTTAGAGTTTCTATATCTACGTGCTTGGTGTTGTTTACCAGTTATTTATGAGTTTGAGATGTTCAACAAGCCGCACGTGATTGTTAATTATCGTTTGCGAGGATTCAATTCAATTCAATTCAATTATTTATTAATAAAATATTGCATTTTACATGTCATTTGTTTACATAATTAATTAAATTAACTTATATTGAACACTAAAACACAAAACTTTTCAAAACTTTTAATTTTGAACACTATTGTTATCCGGTTCAAAAGTTTTAATCTTACAGCTAGAGTACATTTAATATCGAAAATAACAAACCGTCCACTTAATAAAACTAATTTTACGCTAGTTTACAAACACTCTATTTTTCACATTAAGGTAATTTCCGAGGGGTAATACGTAACGTTTCCAGCGGTGCGTAAAGATTATCCCTAAATGTCATTTTCATGACAGTTAGATCTGCCTAGCAATATACTAATATATGACCTAGCACATAGTTTGACACGTTACCACGAATAATTAATAGGACTTACGATTTCTGTCTAACAATAACGAAGTTTGACAGCTAATCATGGCATTCGTTCGCCCGTGCTTGTCGCATAAATAGCACGTGCTCTTTCGTTCCTAGCGCGGTAGGGTACCTTTAGTTTCTGGACACCACAGGGTTGCGCTAGAGCCAAGTTTAGCCGACGCGACAAAAAGACCAGGCCCCTATACCACAAAACTTTACAAGCGTACAATTCGACAAAATTGTACGATTTGACATAGAAAAAGTTGACAAATTTGTCGAATTGTACGCTTATAAAGTTTTGTGGTACAGGGGGCAGGCCTACTCCCTATACCACAAAACTTTACAAGTCTACAATTTGACAAAATTGTACAATTTTCAATAGAAAAAGTTCACTAGGTAATTTGTCGAATGGAGAATGTTAACTAATTTAGAATTCCATTTTTCTGTATTCTCTGTTGAAAATAAAAAATATATGTGAAAGAATTATTTCGATACGTCCATTAGTTTCCAAGATATTGAACTTTAAAGTAACGCGCGACGACCCGTTTTCGTGGGGGGGGGGGGGGGGGGGCGCGTTGAAAGTCCCATGTTTCGGTTTTTCATGAAAATACTCGTTTTCGACTAATTCAGGGTTAAGGATTTGAAATTCTATATTTATTTTGAACTTCAAGTTTTTTTTAAATATTTATTTGAGTAAGTTTAGTTATTTTTATAGTCGATTTCGACTTATTAAGGGATAAGGACTTCAAACTTGAGAGTTTGTTTTCCTTGTATGTATTTTTGCGTAAATCGTCATCATACTCGATTTCGACTAATTCAGAGATAAGGATTTCAAATTTTATATTTATTTCGGATATATAAATTAATTAAAATTTTTTCATCGTCATTATATTCGTTTTCGACTAACTCGGGGATTTTGAATTTTAAGTAAAAAAATATTTTTTTTGCGAAAAGTCGTCACCAGAAATATCAGCTGAACAATCGTATTATTTCCTTTATTTATTATTATTTATTTTATTATTATAAAAGGTACAATCTTACAAATAACGTCTGTCCCACAAAACGGTTTTCACAGTTTGACTGTGGGATCTGAGTCTCTTCGGTAAAACTATAAATTCACATATATAACTATTACTATGTATCTACTATGCTATCTATAAAATACTTGAACAGTTTTCTTTTAAATATTGCCCTATTGGCCTCCAATCTGATATCTGCTGGCACGCAGTTTAAAATGTAGGGTAGGCGTTTCCGCAGGCATCTATCACCATAGTTAGTTATAGTTGGTTACCCTTGGTATATCATACTTGCCCGCAGATACCGTCCGGTGCCGTAAGTGTGACATACATGAGATAGGCCATGTTCTGGACTTCCATGGTTATTAAGAGCTAGGGTGAATTTATGCTTAAGGCTTGCTGGGAGAATCTTACATATCTTAAAAAGTTTGTTGTAATCTTTCTTACATTTATTTTTAGTCTTTTTGTTGACTAGAAGTTTTAGGAATCTTAATTGCAATTTTTCTATTTTACTTAAATTTGTTTTAATAGTTAATCCGTTACAGCTAAGAGCGTATCCTATAATAGTTTCTACTAATGACTTGTACAAATATTTTAACGTATTTAGAGGAACTTTAAAACTTAAGTGATAAAACTTGCCAAGCAATATTCTTAGTTTATCACAAATATAATCTACATGATGGGACCATGAAAAGTTATTTGAGAAAATTGGATTTATTTGAGAAAAGCACTATACAAGTCTCGGCGCGAACAGGCATTGTCAGGCAATCCCTTATTTCGCGGCCTCTGCAGTAATGTACTATTTTTCCATTGCATGGTTGTGGTATAAAAAATAACAATATTCCAATAAAATAAAACCGACACAGCAAGTACCATCTTGATAAATAAAATTGATTCAATTAAAAATCCGTATAAAAATAGGTTCATCTGTTTGGGAGCTACGATGCCAGACTCGGACTAAAGATACACAGTATTACACAGATTAATAATAAAGTTTATGACCAAATATCGTAAATTTGTAGCATTTTTATTAACTTTAGAATTACTATAAACTAAACACCTAATCCCAAGAGTTAAATACTAATAACTTAATGGCTGTAATAGTAAGTTAAAGTAAATCCAAATAGTTATTTAAAATATTTATTTAAACGGGTGTAACGTGATAATTATGTTACTTTTTAGGGTTCCGTAGTAAACAAGGAACCCTTATAGTTTCGCCATGTCCGTCCGTCCGTCCGTCCGTCCGACCCCCGTTTTTCTCAGTAACCGTTAGTACTAGAAAGCTGTAATTTGGCATGAGTATACATATCAATGACGCCGACAAAACGGTAGAATAAAATCTTTAAAAAAATTTTTTTTTTCTGCCAAACCCCATCGTGTGGGGTATCGTTGGATAGCAATTTTAAAAATATTATTAGGTTTCAAAAAGCATTTTTTAAATAAAGAATTGGTTAGCGTGATATTAAGCTTTGAAGTGATAATTTTAGCTATGGTCAAGTGTCCCCCCCCCCCCCCCCCGGCCAGCTAAACGGTGGCTACTAGGCATGTGAAAAAAATCATGGTAGTAGTATATACGATGAATTTAAAAGGAAAACTATCACAGCTAAGTAGACATTACTAGTTAACGAGTAATAGTCGAACTTCAGAAATGTACTTTATTATAATGTTGGTAATTCTGTCAAAAACATAGTAAATATAAGTTTGCGAACTTTTCAGTCCATATAATGTAACGGGTAGACGACTACGGAACCCTACCTTGCGCGTGGCCCGACACGCACTTGGCCGGTTTTTTTGCAGACGTTTCGACACGGGTTACACCGGTAATGTTCGTGGCAGTAGCTCTAGTAAAAGTTTTTTCGAAACATTAACTAATTCGAACGCGTTTCCGTTTTGTCTCAAAATGTATGAAATTGGTATGAAAACGTGAACAGCGCTTCTGGTGGTCACTAGTGGCAACTAAAACAGCGAGTATAACATTTGTTGCTAACGCGCGTATTTCAAACTCGGTGAGAGCGTTTTCATACATTTTGAGACAAAACGCAAACGCGTTCGAATTAGTGAATGTTTCGATAAAACTTATACTAGAGCTACAGAACCGTCGCTGTCGCTGTGTGTGTGTGTGTGTGTGTGTGTGTGTGTGTGTGTGTGTGTGTGTGTGTGTGTGTGTGTGTGTGTGTGTGTGTGTGTGTGTGTGTGTGTGTGTGTGTGTGTGTGTGTGTGTGTGTGTGTGTGTGTGTGTGTGTGTTTGTTTGTGTGTGTGTGTGTGTGTGTGTGTGTGTGTGTGTGTGTGTGTGTGTGTGTGTGTGTGTGTGTGTGTGTGTGTGTGTGTCAGTGGCGGCGCGTCAAAAATATTCTTAGAGAAGCCGGAAATAATTGGCCTTTCTTATTCTTCATGAGCCGTAGTAAAAGAACTGCACTGGCTGAAAACTAGGCAAGCCGGTGGGAATCGAGTTGTATGGACGCTCCGCCACTGGTGTGTGTGTGTGTGTGTGTGTGTGTGTGTGTGTGTGTGTGTGTGTGTGTGTGTGTGTGTGTGTGTGTGTGTATGTGTGTGTGTAGAGTTAAGAGACTACAGCTTTTAAATATTATTTCCAACTTAGCCCATTAACAATAACAACAAATACTCTTTATTAACAACACCCACTCTCAACACTCTTTGTTAACATGACTATGCTTTTTGTGAAAGTGCTACTTTACGACGTCTGTTTCATCATTATTATCTAATGGACTCGACCTTTACCAGGTCACCAGTCTACCTTCTAGTGTGTACTGAATGACTTTTTAATTGTATGTTGTGCGTCTCTTTTTATAATTTTTGGTTGTTTTTCCAAATTATTCCCCAATATGGTAACCGGATTAATTATTAACATTATTATCTTTTTTTAACCTGACTAAAGGCGTGCGTGCTTGGAGGGTGGCTTGCGGAAAATCCAAGGGCAACCGCCGACACGACCACGCGGGCGGTTTAAACAATGGAATACTCTAAGAGTTTTCGGTCCAGTGATGATTGGTTGAGTGGCTTCTAGCTACGGGGAGTTTTGTCGCTGGTTCACTTAACTTAGCCTAGCTGAAATGATTCCAGCAAGAACTCAGCCAGGCCCAACCTAGGTGGGACTGACTCTACCCGGTATGCGGCGGTACCGGGACGAATTATGTACTATATATGTGAACATTATTCCGGTTTTCGCTCTAGTTTCTAATAAAATCCAGACAGAGACACGGGGTATGCTAGTAATCTACATATAATTACCTACTTAAAAGCGGAAGTGACGGCATAAATGGCAGTGGCTTAAAAAGGTACTTTTAATACCCCCCTACACCCTCAGCACACCCCCCACCCTTGAGGACTTTTTAGTATGTTCATCTGGATACCGCAAGTACCAATTTTCAAAACTACACGAATTATTTCCCCTGATTTTATTAATTTTCTCAGATGAATGGATGATTTATCAATTTCCTTTTAGCAGAATTGAAGCAGTCATTTTGAACTGTCAATCCAATGCCAAATTAACTACCAACACCTACTTATTTAAAATGATGAATCAATTTTACTTGTCATAACTTTTCTTGATAAAAAATGTTTATTTATTTTGGTCCAGGAGATTTAAAATAGCAGGTATTGAAATCAAGTCTGGAAAAATATAAATGAGAAAACAGAAACAAAAATATTTATTCTCAAACTCGCTTCAACACTGTATCCCACTTTGCGTTGGATAATGGGACGCGATCACAAATGTACCTATGTTGACATCTGGATGTACAATTATACATGTTATAATAAATGTACGAGTTCACAAACGTTAGCCCGGTCTCATTTTCATCCAAACCCCGTTTTTACTTTGCTGTGCCTTCAAATCTCGTTATTACTTCGCCTGCACACTGATACTTATCTTCCTTTGAATATTCGGAGATAGGCATCAACCAATAATTTGTACCAATATGGCGATCCTTCAGGGTCTAAGTACGTAATGACGAAAAGGAAATTGATGGTCGTAGCGCTGGTACCGGCGGCCCAATTGCGTGGGCGTAAAGGATGATTCACGCTAGACCGTTCCGTGTCCGGGCCAGCCCGATTTGTAGTACAAGAAATCGATGGACGCGCGACGGCGACACTAGCTAGCTAGTGTCGGATAAATTACGAAAATCGAATGATTTGTACCACATAAATTCTTGTATTTTCCGATAGTCACCATGCCCCGGCCGACATCGACATTAACCAACATATTGCGTCAACGATACGCGAAGTTACGAGACTTACGAGTTTCAATAGAACCAAACAGTCCATAAAATGTAGACCCCTGTGTGTTATCGGACAGTGAAACATCCCGAGGTCTGTAATATATAATAGTCTGCTGCCTAACAGTGAAGTAGGATTTCGTGAATAACCCATAGGATTAATAACGGTACATTAACTATACTGAAAACTTGTTAATTACTCCCAAATGCCTTTCCGTAATTAGTGTAGGTAATGAGTAATGACATGTTGTAGACAAGTTGTTTAGAAATACGGCATGACCATTAGGCGTGTCGTACATTAGATACGGCACGACAACTTCAAGACCATTTTAAATAAATAAATAAATATTTGTGGACAATCTTACACAAATCAACTTAGTCCCAAACTAAGCAAAGCTTGTACTATGGGTACTGCGCGACGATATACGTACTTATATAGATAAATAGATACTTAAAATACATAGAAAACATCCAAGACCCAAGAATAAATATTCGTGCTCATCACACAAATCAATGCCCCGGCCGGGATTCGAACCCGGGACCTCCAGCTTCGTAGGCAGGGTCACTACCAACTAAGCTAAAACGGTTGTCAGAGATTTTGGAAGGAAAGATAGAATGAAGGCTAATAGGCAAGGGAAGGCCAAGGCGCAGTTACATGGACCAAATAAAAGAAAAAGTTGGCGTCGTCTCGTATCAAGAAGTCAAAGCAGGGCTGGCGTACAAGAGAGAAAAATGGAAAATACTGCATCGACAAGAGGATAGATCTTAAATTTGATGATGATGACATTGGATACTGAATGTGTAATATGTTTAAGTATCCCCATCATCATCATCATCATCATTTTCGGATTTCAGGCGAGATGGGGCGACTCGGTACCTAACATATGCTATCTAAATGAGCTTAAGTAGAACCAAGATGACGCTATATCTTGGTTCTACTTAAGCTCATTTATCTATCATCATCAAATGAGCAGATTTGTGTGAAGTAAGAACGTACATTATTTACATAAAAAAACGTCAAGCTCAGTACCTACTTTCACGTAGTCACACGTATTATCGCAGCTTGCCGTGGCATTATGCTGAGTGAGGTCCTTTTTAGCGTTGTTTCTTTATTACTTTTCCTGTATTGATGTGTGTTATACGCGAAATAAATGTATTTTCTTTTTTCTTTCTTTCCTTCTTTCTTTATAATGAATGCCCATGATGAAGTTGTCCTTCAGCTTAGGCCGCAGAAGCTGCAGGTCAGTCGCTTCAGTACTTGATGAGGACGTAGACACCCATCGATCGGCTGACGATTCGACCGATATCTGGCAACTAACATCACTAAGTTACTTACATGCCAGCATGCATGTCCTTGAGCCTAAGCCGTAGCCGCAGATCAGGCCGGCGGTCAGGCCTCACGCTCCAGCACGTGTTGAGGACGGCCAGCATTGACGGTCGAGCTGCTAGGCCGCTCATAGGGCGGCCTAAAGAGGACGCCGCCGATAGAGGCTAACGGACTCGATCTACATGTGGCTATCTAACCTCACTGATAGATACTTAGTACTTACATGCCAGCATGCATATCCTTGAGCCTGAGCCTTACTAGCCGCAGATCAGGCCGGCGGTCAGGCCTCTCGCTCCAGCACGCGTTGAGGACGGCCAGCACTGACGGCCGAGCTGCTAGGCCGCTCATCGGCGGCCTGAAGAGCACGCCGCCGATAGGCTGACGGACTCGGCCGATTATCTCTGAGATGGACAGGACAGTATAAAAATAAGTTATCTCTGTAGCGGAATGCAATAAAAACACGACACGATATTAATAAGCGTAAATATAAAATTGACTGGTAAGTCAATTATTCACCACTTTTAAGTACGAGTACCTAATAGGTGGTGCAAATCCAATAAACGCTTAGGTACGTTGGACACAGAGTTATAACTTTACTTTTGTCTTGGCTTAAAAACTAGGTACTCGACATGCTAAGAGACCATTTCAAACATTATTTGAATATTCATAATTAAATATTGTATTGTTGAAGCGTGGGGACTACCGCCCAATCCCTCTCATCAATGATATTGATGATCACAATTAATGAATGAGTACAAATACTCTTTATTGCACACCTCAATTAATAAAACTATTACAGAACTATTACGAGTATTATAATTACAATCAGTTTTCGTTTGTTGACAAGAACAATGAACCACTTAGTTGAACAAGGGCAAAGAGAACACTAAAAGCTTTCACCTATGAAGGTTACGTAAGAATAACAGTTTTTAGGCTTTTATAGACTACGCATTATCCACCAGACTTTATGAGGAGCTGATTTAATATTTTTGGTAAAAATTTCAGTACCCATCAGCTTATGACAAACTAGTTATTTGAAACAAAAACACAAATACTTTTAGTCTTTTCATGTGCGTTTTCTTTCTAGGTTCTTAAAGTTGTGTTTTCAACAAGTGTCTATATAAATTCTGAGCAGTTCTGAGCAAGCAAGCAAACTTCGACGAAGTTTCTTACGCTTGCGATATTTGCCAAATAAACGACTTTAGCCGAGTTCGGAAGGTATTTTGAATAATTTAACCTACAGATTTATGGGTTTAAATCAACGCTAACGTTTAAAACGTATAACGTATGCGTATCCTTCGCCAAACACCGGAACCTTCTTGGAACCTGACACCATCCGCCTGGCTATCTCCCTCAGGTTGGGCATCAAAGTCTGCACTCCACACAGGTGCCACTGCGGCAGTGAAGTCGACGAACTGGGACACCACGGGCTTTCTTGTCAAAAAAGCGCAGGCCGCTTTTCTCGCCACGCTGCACTGAATGATATCATCCGCCGGTCTCTTGCTTCAGTCAACGTGCCAGCTCTACTCGAGCCAACTGGCATAGCAAGAGACGATGGCAAGAGACCGGACGGGATATCTTTGGTGCCGTGGAGGTTGGGAAAGGTTCTTGTGTGGGTCTTGTTTATACTGTTTTTAATATTATGTTGATTCCAAATAAACGTATAATGTAAACATTGAGATTGACAAAGTATATTCAAAATTTTAATCAAACTCAATGAAGGAATTGTATGAGGTTTCATAATTAGCTTCAGCCCGCTTTCATCAATAAACCGTTAATTAGTTATAATAGTAGTTTATGCAACTGGTACATAATGAGAGGCATTAAAACAGGCGTGTGTTTTATGAAACGAGCCGAATATATATAGGTAAGTACCTACTCTAAGATGGGTTCAGAAGCCGAAGGTAAATGACCTGCAATGCTACCAGTGCTACCGGTAACATATTTATAGGTGCTAATCTAATATACAAATTGAAATAAGAAATAAATCAAAACAAAGATAAAACATAATATTCATATCCATACTATGTGTCTGTCTGTCTGTCCGTCTGTCTGTCTGTCTGTCTGTCTGCCTGTTACTTCTTCACGCTAAAACCGCCGAACCGATTATTGAGATGAAATTTGGCATGGAGTTATAATTTGGAGTCCCTGGGAAGGACATAGGATTCTTTTTATCCCGAAAATCAACCTTTAAGGGAGTGGAAGTTTGTATGGACGAGTGATGACTAGTTAAGCGCCTGATATTAAAAATACCTAATAATTAACTTCTTTCACGATAAACGACTTCCACGCGGACGAAGTCGCGGGAAAAAACTATTATAATAATAATTTGTATATAAATAAATACTGGGACGATTGGCCAGAGATTGTTCACAACCGCAACGAGTGGAAAGCAAGAGGGGAGGCCTTTGCCCAGCAGTGGGACACTCTATAGGCTAAAAAAAATTGTGTTACCTAAGTTGTCCGGTATCGTTAAAAAGGAATAACAGAATTCTCACCAGCATTAGTCAAATTAGTGTCTCCCCAAGGGCCGTTCCGTCCCAGTATCTCATAGAGGATGATACCGAACGAGTACACGTCCCCTTTCTGCGATCCTCTAGGGGGTGGGATGGGGTCACGGAGCAGCTCAGGCGCACGCCACAGCATTCGGCGCTCCATGCGCAGTGCGTCCTCCGAATCGGTGCAGCCATCTGTTTGTTCAAAAGGACATTTATAAAAGAATGAAAGGTGAAGACGAAATTTGGAGGAAAGGAAGAAACTTGATAAAAATTAAGAGCAGTTATACATTGGAAACTTATATGAGACTTACGATATTTACTAGTTTTTAGAGGTACGGCACACGGGGACATTGGTCATCTCGCTAATACTTACTTTGAGTGGCCATTTGTTGGTTCAGATTCAGATTCAGATTCTTTATTGCATCATATTTTTTTCAAAGCAACATCTAAGTATAAAAGGGTGAAAGGTGAAGACAAAATTAAGTAAAAGGAATAAACTTAAGTAAAATTAAAAGCAGTTGCACACTTTAATGTGGCATTTATTTTAAGGAAGTACCGCTCCACTTTACAGTAGACCACTACTAGCACTTTCGGTCTGAGTTGTTTAGTTCTTGGACTTCTTGGTGGTGAGAATTTCACAAGATCCGTGTAAACTAGTTTGTCTGTCGCCTTCGTATGTTCGGTACATAAAGTTTTCTCATTTTCTCGAAAGTTAAACTGGAAGTGACCGCTTAGAGGGAGTCTGTCGCCTTCGTATGTTAGGGACATAAAGTTTTCTCATTTTCTCGAAAGTTAACCTGGAAGAGACCGCTTAGAGGGAGTCTGTCGCCTTCGTATGTTAGGTACATTTTTCTCATTTTCTCGAAAGTTAAACTTAGAGGGAGTATATCGCCTTCGTATGTTAGGTACATAAATTTTCTCGAAAGTTAAACTGGAAGAGACCGCTTAGAGGGAGTCTGTCGCCTTCGTATGTTAGGTACATAAAGTTTTCTCATTTTCTCGAAAGTTAAACTGAAAGAGACCACTTAGAGGGATAAGTTCGGCTTTATACTGTATATTTGATATATATATATATATATATTGTAAAATGTTTTTATGTGCTATAAAGGGTCACACATACATACATAGATCAAGGGTCCCCAACGTGATTATGACTCTTTTAGAGTCGCAATTGTCCATAGGCTAAGGTATCTGCTTCCCATCAGGCAGCACGAAAGCATGTATGCAACCGTCGATATATTCGTCCACGTAAACTCTAACATATCACTTACGTAGGTACAGTCGCCATCAAATATATCTGTACTCTTCAGGGTGCTCAAAAATATCTGAACATGCACTCTAACGCCTTGGCAATAGAGTCGTGTTCAGATATTTGTGAGCACCTCGTTCGTATCGATTTATCTGATGGCGACTGTACCACTAATTGCGTCCACTAATTGAATGATGAAAAACAAATGAACACGGTATGAAGTATTTACAGTGCTATTAAATAAAAGTAAAATTAAAAATTTTAGAAACCCCCCGACACAAATAATAAACTCCAAAAACTAACAAATAATATTTTAAACCTAAAGAGGGTCGATTTTGCGGATTTTTCGGAGTAAATTATTTTCTCACTTAGCGGTCCCCTAACGCGACGACGCTTGGAAAATAAAAATATTTGAACTTACATAATATATGTGATGATAATAATTATAATAGGTTTAAAATATTATTTGCTAGTTTTTAGTGTTTATTTTTTGTGTCGGGGTGTTTTTAAAAATTTTAATTTTACTTTTATTTTGTCCTTTTTAAAGTAGGTATAAATATTAGGATGGGTACCAAATTTCGAATCGATAGGACATATGGAAGGTAGTCAGATCCCCTCATCAACTATTAAAGAGCTGATGATCTTCAAACGACTGATCAGGTCATGGTTACCTTACCATATACTTTCAATATCATTGAAGTTACACGGTACCAAATTTCGACTCGATCGGACATAAGGAAGTTAGTCAGATCCCCTCAGCAACTAGAAAAGAGCTGATGATCTTCAAACGTCTGATCAGGTCATGGTGACCTTACCATATACTTTCAATATCATTGAAGTTACACGGTACCAAATTTCGAATCGATCGGACATAAGGAAGTTAGTCAGATCCCCTCATCAACTAGAAAAGAGCTGATGATCTTCAAACGGCTGAACAGATTTTGCGTCGGGGGTTAAAAAACTGATTTATTAATATATTAGTATATTTTAAAAGATAATGGGTCTAGGTCTAACGCGTTAGACGCGCTTAAACGGACACCACTATAATATGTATTTCAAATTAATTTCACCCCAGTACGTTTTCAAAAATGAATGAATATTTAATATTCATTCATTACGATTAATAAAGTTTTTTATTTTCAATTTTCACTAGACATTTAATTTAGGCTTTGACGTATTTTTCTTCACATTTCATTCTGATTGTCACTCAAGGGCGACAATAGAATCCCGTAATAAAGTTTTTTATAATTCCTTATAGGCTGGAAAAGTAATTTAAATACAGAACCAATTCTTAATTTTGTCCAAAACCTAATTTATATATTCATAAATATTTTCAGTGCCATCTCGTGAACGCAAGCAAGAATCTACCTTACAGTCAGAGCTCTTTGTCGTTTTTTGCTTGCGTTCATTTGACAAAATTTGGCCCTAGAGTTTTGTACGAACCTATAATCGAAGTAAGATTCCTATGCAACGCCGAATCGTGGCGATACGTAAGTTACCGCATCAGAATTTCAACCAGGCTGGCTACTAACCATGTCGTCTAGGTACAACAGATTGAGAGACAGAGAGAGAGAGAATGAGAAATATAATAGAATTAAGATAAAAGCGGTACGAGTTTTGTCATTGTGTAGTCTCAAGTCTCACTCATGTGGGTCAGGCCGTAGATTTTGCCACTTTTTGTATAACCTAACTCTCCGCCTCTTTTTTTCCTAACTATATTAATGACTATATATTAATCAACTACTGCATTTTATTCCCCAAGAAATGGTGAACCATGGTCACTAGAGATATTACAATAAATTCATAAGCTTGGAAAGTTATGACGATATATTTGTCAAAAAAGGGCGAAAATTTCATAAAAATCGCGAATCCGCCTTGGTAGTAGTGCACTTTGAGCGAACATAAAATTGAAACAATACCTATTTCTGGTTATCTGTTTGATTTGACGTTATGATATAATAGTTACCTATCCCCCTTTTAAATATCGTTTCGTGTTTGCTAAGAAAGTATATTGTTTTTCGTACATTATAATAAAATGACCAACAGCCATTGTCTGTGCGTGATTTTTATTGCGCGATCATTATCTCCCCAATTTGTGGCGTTAAACAACGGGTAGTTTGTATTCTGAGTAGTGGCAACACCGAACTAACCTAATCTGTGGTCAATATAGCGACAGAGGCCGTTATTTTCGTCAGTTCGATGACGCAGTGCTTCGAAGTGAAATGGGTCACTTTTTTTGCGGAGCACATTTTTTGAGATTTCAAGGTAAGTGTTGAATTAATATCTGTTATTGTTCTTGCGGCATATTAAGTAAGGTGAGCGTGATCTTTCAAGGTTAAATTCACTTCAAAACATAGTCAATTTACTGAGTAATTGTCGATTTTATTTGCGCTATGTCGCGCAACGGTCGCGCAAATGTCGCGCAACGATCGCGCAGGTGTCGCGCAACGATCACGCAAAATGGATGCGTTATCGTTTTGCGTCAATCTGCGCGACCATCTCGGAGAATATTTTGCGCGACCGACTCGTAGTAAAGTGGCAAAATCTACGGCCTGACCCATGTAGGTGATCGTGAATTCACCCGTACTATTCCCGACAGCTAAAGTTACAGACAGAAATTATGTGGCACTATAGTTTTTCAGTTTAGATGCTCATGAACATTCATCTTCATCGTATTTATCAAGGACATAAGCTATTGGACATAGCTACATATCGATCCGATCGATCGATTGAGAATGCGCCCGACGCCCGCACCCCCTCAGTCCCCTATGTCGTCATACCCCGGCGCCCTCGCCCCGCGCAGGCGAGGACTTTTTAAGATGGTCGATCTAAACACGATTACCTATATATACTCACATTTCAAGTTATGCAATCCGTAGTCAGCAATCTGCAACACCCATCTGCTGTCCACAAGACAGTTGCTCGATGTCAGATTTCCATGCGACATGAGCGGGGAATCGTGCAGATAAGTGAGTCCACGCAACATGTCTGCGACCAGACTGGCCACGAACATGTCATCGAGGTGCAGGTCTCGGTCTGCCAACACCCTGGCCAAGGAGCCACGTGAGCAATAAGCGGAGACGATGCACGTTGAGCCTGCTTCGACGCAAACGCCGACAAAAGCGTTAATGTTCTCGTGACGTAGTTCACGTATCTAGAAAAAATAAGAATAATTTATAACAAATAAAAATATATATTGCCCAGACTAAAGTCTCAAATTGAGCTATTAGATGTTAGGGCCCGGACACATGTCCACGGTACGGCACCGGGCACTTCTACGGCCTTTGGTCTTTGTACGTTGCCGCGTACGGCGCGGCAACGTGCCGTGGACATGTGTCTGGGCTCTTAATAGGCAATTATTCATAACTTTTTAGTAATCGGTTTTAATTTTTTATTGAAATGTTTTCTCAAGTATTTCACACTCTTTAATGAGTTACTACCAGAGTGTATCTCAAGACTATTCCAATAAGCAAACACGGCTAAGCTACACTAGTTTAATGAGTTTTAGAACGTGAAGTGAAAAAAATCCCTAAAATTCGCAGTTTTCCACGTGTTGCTCAGGAAGCTTCAGTTTTTGGAAGTTGCAAATTTGGATTCACACTACCCTAACTGATCTATACAACATATTAAAAAAGCAGAACCAACTACATCATGCTTTGCGGTTTCAGCCTTTTTTAGGCGACTTCCTGATTTGTCGGTGCGGAGGCGGTACGATATGAGAAAACTGTCAAATGTCAGTGTCAACTGTCAGTCAACTCAGTATTACTTTTTACTGCGCCCCTACATTTAAATGAGTGCTTCCTGACTAACGCGGGATGCGCGGAAGCGGGACGATACGAAGGCAGTACTGGTTTACTTCTGCGCATGATATTACTACTGCGCAAATGTAATACTGACAGTGTTCCGTCAAGTGAGAATCTATGCAACGTCAGTAAGTTTACGTCAAAGAAGAAAATGTCACATATCGATCTCGCCCCGCCAAGTCAGGAAGACGCCTTAGTGTCGAATTCTACTGCGTTACACGGTTTTATTGCGTAAATGTACGAATATAATGTCATTGTTGGCGACAAATTGTCATGTTGGTGAAAAGAGGTTGTACTAGCGAACCAACTGAATCGTGACCCACCGTGGAACCTTGTGACAGATAATGTCATAGTGACATCGTTCTGCCTCACAAGGAAAATCATTATGACACTTTCTGTGACAAGGTTCCACGGTGGGTCACGATTCAGTTGGTTCGATAGTACATTCTCACTGATTACAAAAAAAAGTTCAAGACCCTTCTGCTACTGAAGTCAGTTAAAACATAGGACATGCAAACAGACAAAGAGATTTTATAAAAGGCTTTCGTTTCAAACCTTCAAACGCTTTTAATAACATTATTAAACGACCAAGAAGAGCGTGTTGGTTCTTTCCCTAAAGAAATTATGCCACTTTGAGCAAGGCACTTTTTATGTTGAAATGTAAATTTTATTTGTCAGTAGGGAAAAAATGAGATGCTTTTCAATTTGTTTTGCGTTATGACCAATCAGAAGAAGGTTTGATTAAGTTTGTTGAAATACTAGTAACATAAATGATGTTAAGAAATATTCTTTTCAAAAGTAAACGTTCGTTTCCTTTGATTCCTAGGACAACGGACCGCGCGCAGATTTCGCCTTAAACAGTCGCATTTAAACTGATGCCGACGTACTCGTACTTTTGGCTCGTATCAAAGTAATGGGCAATCAAATAAATCCATGCTCGCACCAAAACTCGCACAAATGTACTCATAAAAATCGTTATGATTTATCACGCTTCATCTTGAAAGGTACAAAGGTACCTTCTTCTCATTCTTCTTTTTTAGGGTTCCGTAGTAAACAAGGAACCCTTATAGTTTCGCCATGTCCGTCCGTCCGTTCGTCCATCCGTCTGTCCCCCGCTTTTCTCAATAACCGTTAGTACTAGAACGCTGTAATTTGGCATGAGTATACATATCAATGACGCCAACAAAACAGTAAAATAAAATCTTGAAAAGAATTTTTTTTAGTGTACCTCCCCTACATGTAATATAGTGGTGCAATTTTATTTTTCTTCCAAATCCTAGTGTGTGGTATGTCGTTGGATAGCTCTTTCAGAAATATTATAAGGTTTCTGAAAGCATTTTTTGATTCAATAATCGGTTAGCGTGATATCAAGCTTTGAAGTGATAATTTTTGTTATGGATTTTGTTGTGGTTTGCCCACCCCTGCCAGCTGAACGGTGGCTACTGAGGCATGTGAAAAACTCATGGTAGTATAGTATATACGATGAATTCAAAAGGAAAACTATCACAGCTAAGAAGACCAGCGCTGGCTCTGCCAGCATAACGCTGAGTTGTGACCATTTCGTGACAAAATTCGGTTTGTAATGTCCTGTTTTGTTTGTCACGAATAAATGTTTCTTTTCTTTTTTTTTCTAAGAAGACATTACTAGTTAACGAGAAATAGTCGAACTTCAGAAATGTACTTTGCAAAAGCAAACTTTCGTACAATTTCCATAGATACCATAGATAATGTTGTTAATTCTGTCAAAAACATAGTAAATATAAGTTTGCGAACTTTTTAGTCCACATAATGTAACGGGTAGACGACTATGGAACCCTACCTTGCGCGTGGCCCGACACGCACTTGGCCGGTTTTTCAGGAAATTATCTTGGTTGCTTGCTGCATGTTGCTGAAAGGGGCTAAAACTTGAAAGAGGTTAAAAGTTACTAATTTTACACTCTAGGTCTCGCTACAGCGGTTTTCCCCGAAATTAAATACTATTTAAAGTTCTTTAAACTTTACCAAAGTCTACAGACTTCGGTTTAAATATCTTAATTCCTCAAAAAGAATAACAAAAGTAAGTCTTAGTTTTAATACACTTTCTTACAAAACAACAGATGCAGATAAACGAATCTTAACGGTATTTGAGCAAGAACAAGTTTGATGAAAGTTTATAAATTAGTATTTAATATAATAGGATAAGTTAATATTGTTCTAGAAACTAAACGTGTTTCGCTATCAAACCTTTAGATTGGTGAATAACTACCTATTAAGAAGTAGAAAAACACTCTATTCATTAGTTTCATGATGAAACAACAAAACGCAAAATAAATAGAAGTAAGAAGGCCTCGCCTCAGCATAATGCCGACTAAGGTGACTTCCTGATTTGTCGGTGCGAGGCGGTACGATATGAGAAAACTGTCAAATGTCAATGTCAACTGTCAGTCAACTCAGTACTACTTTTTACTTTAAATGAGTGCTTCCTGACTGGCGCGGGATGCGCAGAAGCGGGACGATGCGAAGGCAGTATTGGTCCGCTTCTGCGCATAATATTACTACTGCGCAAATGTAATACTGACAGTATTCTGTCAAGTGGGAATCTTTGCGACGTCAGTATGTTTACGGCAAAGAAGAAAATGTCACATATCGATCCCGCCCCGCAAAATCCGGAAGTCTCCTAAGTTTACGTCAAAGAGGAAAATGTCACATATCGATCCCGCCCCGCCAAGTCAGGAAGTCGCCTAAGGGATATTTAAAAGAAAATTTATAAGAGTTATACTAATTTTTTATACAAAAATCAATTTAAAACCGTACGATCTTGGAATTAGGATTGAAGTGTCCATTACTGGTATTTGTCAGCTTAAAAGTGTCCTTTACTGGTGGTGTCGCGTAGTGGCATCTTATTACTACAATTAATTTCGCATGCATATTCTCTATTGTTGATAGGAGTACCTATTGATTATAAATACAACGAATGGAAAGATTGTTTATTTCTTGTTTGTGCTCTAGGTACTCATAGGTTTTCATAGTTACCTATACCTAGGCCTGAATAACGCCAGAACTGCTATAAATATTCAAATATACTTACAATAAAACTAGCTTCACTTTCCTTAAGTTCGGAATCAGGAGATTTACACAATTACGATTAAAGCTAAAACCAAGGGTAAAAATGTTTGTCATTTCATTTGATTTTCTATGAAAATAAAAAACAATTTGAAACTAAACCCGCCTGTAATGTGTAAATCAACGGACACATAATTTGATAATACTTTGACTATTACTTAAAGATTCGATACAAAATAACCGGCCAAGTGCGAGTCGGACTCGCGCACCAAGCAAAAGTTCCCCATCCAATCGAGTCATAGTTATGGTCCAAGTAAAAAAAAATATTATAAATATTTTTATTATATGATGTAACTAAAAATTTACGGTTTTCGCTTTTTTCTGTGCTATATTTCCTTTATCTGTGCTATAAGACGTTGCTTCGTACCAAATTTCAAGATTCTGAGTTCACGGGAAGTACCCTGTAGGTTTTGATTCCCTTGCGAGCGTCGAAAATTTGCGGCATAAACGGCTGTATCTTTTGATTGCGTTGGCTTAAAAGTTTGATTTTTTCGCAGCTCCAAGGGACAGTAGACCTGAGTATTTGATATAAATTCCAGCTTGATACCTCCACGCGTTCCTGAGAAAAACGGTCTTGACAGACAGACAGACGTACGGACGGACAACAAAGTGATCCTATGAGGGTTCCGTTTTTTCCTTTCGTGGTACGGAACCCTAAAAATAATAAACTGTATGTAATAGCACTTGGTCTTTAGTTATAATAGCAACGTTAATTATTTTAGCGCTCTTACAAATCCTCTTACTTAGTAATTTCAAGTTTCTTTGTTCAAAGAAAATTAATTTTTCTTTTTATTTTGTATAGACTCTTTTCATTAGTTCAACTAATTTTCAACTAAAACGCTCTTACAGGATTATTAAGCGAAACACTTAAGTAAATTCCGACTTGCATGTAGTTGTGAACTTGAATTTAAACTTTCGTGAGACATGTTATAACTTTATTTTACTAAACGGTTAAAACTCACGTATTAATTGTCACTTCGGGCGACATGTTTCGAACTCGTCGGGAGTTCTTCCTCAGGATGAGTGCGTCTGCGACCCGCGCCGATTGCACACAACACACCCATGTCATGTCATTGACATGTCGCCCGAAGTGACAATTAATACGTGAGTTTTAACCGTTTAGTAAAATAAAGTTAGTTGTGAACTGTTCGAATAGGCATTTGTTTTTATGTATTACAGACTTTAGACCTCCCATCAAGGTGTACCTGATGACCTTGTAAAGGTTGCAGAAGTCCGCTGTATGTGGGTAGCGCAGAACCAATCATTGTGACACTGGGGGAGGCCTATGTCCCGCAGTGGACGTCTTTCGGCTGATATGATGATGATGTAAAGGGTGTCCCAAAAAAGACGCAACATTTAAATTTGCCGCCATTTCTGCATTTTTATGCTGGTTACCCTAAAACAACTCTTTAATAGCTGATAGTTTAGGGTTTTTAAAACTATACGAGAGAACCAATTTTTATTCTTGAACAAAAAATAATGAAAATTTGGCTACAAATTTTCGCAAATTTCGTGTACTGTTTCGTTTCGGTAGCAGATTTGGCCCCCTGTATGTCGTGTGATTTAACATCATTAGATTCTTTCTATGGGGTTATTTGAAGTCAAAAGTCTATGCCAAAAGTCCTAACGCATTAAAGGTGGAGGTTTAATGTTGCATTCGCGAAATTCAGCCACGTTTGTGCAAAATTGCCAAGGAAAATTTCATCAAAAGAATTCGTATGTGCCATCAAAGTCGTGGTGGGTACCTATTTGCCTGATAAGCTATTTCATACATAACCCTATCGTATGTAGGTAGTTAATGTTTAAATTTAAAAAAATACAGTAAATATTGCGTCCTTTTTGGGACATCCTTTATTGCAGATTTTAACACATCCGAACTACATACATAAGAGGGCTATAACGTAAGTTTTATACCTACACCATGTATGAATATTGTATCATTGTCTAACAGCTCTGTAATTATGGTTTTTGGTATGAGATAATGAATTAATTAACGAAATTTTGTTTATTAATGTTATCAGAAGTCTATTAGTAACGGTATAATGATGAAGTTAGGTTTCGTAGGAGATAAATGTCTTGACTATTTTATTAGACGTACCTAATTGTATCTGTACCTGTTTCAACTCCTTCTTAATAGCTCTAGTGACGTCAATACTCTTCTTCTGGAGCCTCTTCACAGCTACTATGTTTCCTCTATACAGCGCTATAGTCGTGTGCGCTCGCCTAGCTTCGTTGTCTTGGGGAAGCATTGTCTGAAAAGTTAGCCACTGTTAGTCTATTACTTCATCAACTAGATTAAAAAAGTTAGGATTCCTGGAACCACATAATAGATAAGTATTTTACCTAACGACTATCGCACTGACAAATGCCAAAAACCCTAGTCAAAAAGGTTTAAGATAATTAATTGCCTTGGATGAAAATCCTTTACGAAAGTTTTTTTTGAAGTTAAAGTTCGAACCCGAGCTTTATAAATTTTCATCGAACAAGACTTAAGTACTTTGAAATTGCCTTCTTCTGTAAATTTTATGTTAGGGAGCCCAGTCTTGGAAGCCGATCAAGCTCGATATTTCGCACCGTAATATGAAAATTATTTGTCACGCATTATAACGTACAATCTTATGAATGATGAGTTGTGGGTTGAACAGTTAGAAGGATTAACATTGATTATTATAATCTTCTCATAACGTGGCTCTCACTTGCACAACATGGTACGATAAGCCGCACGCTCTTGTCAATCGCATTAGATTGTCATTCATTCTTACCGACGCGCTACGTGCCTATTATGGTGCTATTATGCTTCACATTTCTTTCATTTGACTGAAAATGTTTTGAATTCTACAAAGAAAAGCTTATTCACCCAAGCGTCTCGAAACTTCAATTGACTAAGAACCTTCAAACAAACCAAACAAGAATTTCGAACCCTAATTAGTGGGTACCTGGTTAGAGTAACTCATTAGTTAGATTATTTAACTTCCTACAATTCCAATTTCCTTTCATTAGTCTAAAACCCTATTCTAGGTATTTAATAAAACGGGACTTTGTTATTATTGTCTGGGTGTTTATGTTCTGGATAATTTTCAATAAATGTTGACTCAATGGAATCTTCTCAGAACATTTTTAAAAAAGCTAAAGTCATAGTTATAGGTACATAAAAATGGGAGCAAAACTGATTTGAATACAGACCCATATCCTAGTTATTACCAATACTTGCTCCAATGTAAATTATATTAATGGCTTCTTCAGTCCTAAATGTTCTAAGCAGAATTCTCATACAAGTAAACAAGCAAGCTTGATTTCTACCTCATACGTGAAAGCTAGTACTGCAAATGATGGACTTAAAAACCACAAAACAGACATTTACCTTATCACCATCATTGCACGCCAGTATAAACGTCAAATCCTTCGCCTCAATCCGCCAAAGTACACTAGCAAGCTTCTGCTCATATCGATAGTGCCTGAAGAGTAGCGCGAATGCAAGTATGGCGGCAGCAGCCACTGCGGCGATGGCCGACAGTACCCCAGGGTCGTGTGGTAGGGAACATTTTACTCCGTCGAAGCCACAAATAGGTTCTGCCGCAGGAGGCTTGCCATTCAGCCACACGATGTTGTTGCTTCCCACCAATTCCTGTTAAAGAAATAACGTTAAAATAAACATTAAAAAAACACATGTTGTTGGTCATCGTGAGACCCTCGTTTAATGAGTGGTATAGAAAACGCTAGATAGTCGGACGACATCAAAAAGACGGCAGGGCCAACCTGGACCAGAACCGCTACGTCCAAATGGAAAGTCATGGAAAAGGCTCGTATCGCCAATATGCTGAAAGAGAGAAAGACAGAGAGAAATAGATAGATAGAAAATGCTACTAAAACCAAACATATAGCTTTCTGCATGCATTTCCACCCAATCAAACCAACATTCAACATTTTAGATTTAAAAAACAAACTCAAATCAGTTCATCCACTTGAGAGCTACACCATCGCCAAAGACACACAAAATATATTAGATTTACCACACCCCTAGTTTGCGGCTAGGGTTTGGTCGAGCTCGCCAGCCGCCCGGGGCGCCCGCGTCCCTATATTGTGCTATATCACTGACCGGTAGCTTGTCTGAAGAGTTGGCGTATCGGAAGGTGGCGACTGGTTGCGCTCGCCAGCCGCCAGGGGCGCCAGCGTCTTCCACCAGCCCAATCACAGTGAAGTTGCCTTCAGCGTCGCCCGCACTGTCCATGTACACCTACACAAAACATTTAAAGCAAAATTAGTCTTAATATAACATAAACTTACGCTTATTTTCCCTTCCCTTACGCAAAAACGGCTGTACGCGTAATGATGAAACTTGATGAGTTTATAAGAATAGTTGTTATCCTATATCCTATATTCCTATTTATCCTATATCCTAATCCTAATCCTAATAATATTATAAACGTGAAAGTTTGTGCGGATGGATGGATGGATGTACGTTCCACTTAATCTCAAAAACTACTGGACGGATCTCTATGAAACTTTCCAGTATTGTAGCTTAGACATCAGAATAGGACATAGGCTATAATTTACTTCAAAATTCATCCCCTTAGGGGGTGAAAAAGGGGTGGTCATTTTGTATGAAGAACAAAATTATCTTTAAGATAGAAACTTAAAACTTACGCAATAGACTAAGCATTAAAATGGAAGGAAACTGTTTTCAGCGTTTTTCAAAATTCGCCCTCTGAAGGGGTGAAAAAGGGGTTGAAAGTTTGTATGGGGAGCAAATATTTTAACATTACATTGTAAGATAACGAATTTCGGCGATTTCGGAAATTCACCATCTGAAGGGGTGAAAAGAGAGTTGAAAGAGTCTTAAAGGGTTAAAAAGGGTGGTCATTTTGTAAGCAAAATAAAATTTTCTTCAAGATAGAGTAAAAACTCCCTTAATAGACAAACCATTAAAATTTAAGAAAACTATTTCAGCGTTTTTCGAAATTCGTCCTCTAAAGGGGTGAAACAGGGGTTGAAAGTTTGTATGGGGAGCAATTTTTTTTAAACGAGGAGCTTGAAACCTAGAATTAAATACTAAAAAAAACTAATTTTAGCGTTTTTTGAAATTCACCCTCTGAAGGGTTAAAAAGGGGTTTAAAACATTGTTTGGGCAACCTGAATTTTTAAAGTGTGTGACTTCATAGGCACTTATGAATTTCAGTTAAGATATAAGAAAAGTGATTTCAGCGTTTTTGATAATTCATCCCTTAAGAGTGTAAAAAGGGGGTTGAATGTTTGTATGGAAAACGAGTAATATTCGAAGTGAGGGACGAGTAAGTAAGTTGATCAAAACATTAGGTAGCAAAACTAGACTATCCGTGCGAAGCCGGGGCGGGCCGCTAGTTATATTATAAACGTGAAAGTTTGTGCCTTAATCTCAAAAACTACTTGTCTGATTTCTACGAAACTTTGCAGTATAGGCTATGATTTATTTCAAAATTCATCCCCTTAGGTTAGGGGGTTAAAAGGGGGTGGTCATTTTGTATGGAAAAAAAATATATATTTGGGATATAAAATTGCAACTTCTTTTATCGACTAAGCATTAAAATGGAAGAAAACGTTTTAAGCGTTTTTCAAAATTCGCTTTCTGAAGGGGTGAAAAAGGGGTTGAAAGTTTGTATAGGGAGTAAATTCTATTTTGAACGAGAGAATTGAAACTTTGTTTATAGGCCTAGGTGAAAAGGGGGATGAAAGTTAGTATGAGCAAGCAGTTTTTGAAAGTGAAGTCGTTCCTTCAGTCAGAACTTCATTATTGGCGTGTAGACTCTCAGCTAAATATATTGGGTTTGCAGCGTTTTGGAAAATTCATCTCCTAAGGGTGTAAAAAGGGGGGTTTAATGAGAATGGAAGAATGGAGAAGAATAATACATTCGAATTGGTGACTTGAAACTTTAGTAATATACCTATAGTAGATAAATATATTAATGACTGCCTTACCCGTGCGGAATCGTAGCGGGCTATAAATGCGAACTTATGCTCGTCTGTCTGTTGCCCATTAAATTTAAACCGCTGAACCGATTTAGATGAAATTTGGTAGGGATATAGTTTGAGTCAAAGAGAAGGATTTGGGATACTTTTTATCCCGAAAATCATGCCTTTAGGGGGTTTAAGTGTGTATGGAGTAGAGATATAACTAGACAAGTGCCTCAAATAAAAGCAATATTATTCTAATACGATGACCGAGTTCTACGCAGACGAAGTCGCGGGCAAACGCTAGTATATTATAAACGTGAAAGTTTGTGCGGATGTACGTTACACTTAATCTCAAAAACTACTAAACTGATTTCTACGAAACTTTGCAGTATTGTAGCTTAGACACCAGAATATAGAGTAGGCCCATTTTTGAAGAAGTAGCATACAAGAAGCAAGTCATGTAACAGTTGGGGTGACAACGTTATCAGAGGGCTTAGACACTGTAGAATACGGTTCTGCCTGTCTCCATACCCAAATTTGAGCCGGAAGTCTGTTATACCGGATAATGTGCAGCCCATACAAATTTTTTCGTTGTACATTTGGTAAATCGTGGTTTCGGTACCCTAACTATGGTCCGATTCTTATAGGTTTTTGATATGCCATAAAGGACAATATTTGTCATTGTATCCCGAAATTTTCGACCCTCCAGCTCCATATCTTTCTCCGCCATCTTGGAAAATCTGTCACTTTTTCAGTGTTTTCCTTGTACTGTCGCTAAAGTTCATTTTAGTGCTAAACATGGTTCGGCAATATTGTAGAAGACAAAATTTGCTAAAACTTTTGGCTACAAAGATTTTTTGTATGACCTCTAAGGACGAAGGTAAGACAGGAGATATTTTTAAAACTGCAAATTTTTTTTAGTATTCCTCCCATATTTGCGTTTTAAGTGCATTTTAGCGCTAAGTATAGTTCTGCAATATTGTAGATCACAAAATGTGCTACAACTCTTCTATTGAAATATTTTTTCCACGATCATGAGGAAAGAAAATACGAAGTCATCTATGGAGTACTACCGTCGATATTTGCTTCTTTTTACAAATTTCTTCCCATATTTGCGTTTTTTAGCTCAAGTTCTAGGTCTGTAATATTACAGAAGACAAAATTATATGCAAATTCAAAGTACCTACGATCTTACTAGGTATCGTGGAAACAGACGATTTTGTCTTTTGAGGGATTGAAGTGGTATAGATCAGAAAGTGACAGATGCTTTATCTTGTCTTCTATCCCGCTATCACTCGACCATCATAGATCCCCTACAGATTGCGATTAATTGCACTCAAACCTAAATATGAGAAGAAAACTGCAAAAGTATCTAATTTCGACGGTGCTACTCCATAGATGACTTCATATCTTCTTTCCTAATGGTCGTGGAAAAAATATTTCAATACAAAAGTTGTAGCAAATTTTGTAATCTACAATATTGCCGAACTATAGTTAGTGCTAAAATGCACTTAAAATGTAAACATGAACGGAAGACTAGAAAAAAGCGGCAATTTTTAATGATATATCCTGTCATATCTTCGTCCCTAGGGGTCATGGAAAAAATCTTTGTACCCAAAAGTTTTAGCAAATTTTGTATTCTACAATATTGCAGAACTATGTTTAGCACTGGAATGAACTTTGACGACAGTAAAAGCAAAGAACTGAAGAAAGTGACACTATTTCCAAGATGGCGGCCAAAGTTATGGAGCTGGAGGGCCGAAATTTTTAGGTTACCATGGCTAATATTCTCCTTCACAACATACCAAAAAACCATATCAATTGGACCTCTTTTAGAGTACCAGAGCAACAATTTACTAAATGTACTACGAAATTTTTAGTATGGGCTGCACCTTTTCCGGTATACCGTTCTTCCGGCTCAAATTTCGAGATGGCGACAGACAGGTCCGTATTCTGCAGGGTCCAAACCCTCTGATAACGTCGTCACCCCAACTGTTACATGATTTGCCGCTTGCATTGTTTAGAGACGCCTTTTCCAATTCTGTTCTTGCTCTAATACTATAGTATATAATTATTTCAAAATTCATACCCTTAGGGGGTAAAAAGGGGGTGGTCATTTTGTATAAAGAAAAAATAATATATTTTTAAGATAGAAACTTATAACTTCCAAAAGCATCAAAATGGAAGAAAATTGTTTTCAGCGTTTTTCGAAATTCGGCCTCTGAAGGGGTGAAAAAGGCGTCCAAAGTTTGTATGGGAGGTAATTTATTTTTTAACGAGTGACTTGAAACTTGGTGTATAGACCTAAAATTACACTGTAAGAAAACTACTTTCAGCGTTTTTGTAAATTCTGCTGTGTCGTGAGTATTATGCTGTATCGTATATCTTATAGATACTATATACAATCGCGGACAAAGAATACGGGTCGGTAAAAAACCGTCATATTTCCTAAAATACTGCAAGGTTGTAAGGTTTTTTAATTATGTCATGTTATCTTTGTTTAATTTTACATCTATACTGCAAAAGTAACAGCTAAAAAAAGTAACGTTTCCAGGTTTAAATCGGACTCATAAAAACCCATGAAAAATTATCGCGAAAATCGTCATTTTTACACGACTGCCCAAAAAAAGGAGTGTAATGTTTTCAGGTTTCATGTATGTATGTATATGTACGTATGTATGTGAACTTTTTTTGTTCCCCCAGAACTTCTCAACGCCTTAACCGATTTAGATGTGTGAGGTATCGTTGGAATCCTTACGTCATCCCGGGTGACATAGGATATGTGACGTTGCAATACAAACAATATGGCGGACTGTAGACTCCATTTTTGTGTTCCGTAAAAAAAAATCAATCCTAGCAAGTGAGGTATCAAAATGAAGCATTTGAAGAGACGATTCCGAAAATATATATATTGTATATGTATCGAGAAAAAAGTTCGAAATAAAATAATAATTATAAAAATTAAAAACACTACTACCTGTATTAAAAAGATAAAAACAAGTTTCCTAATACAGAACTCAAGGAAATATATTTTGTTTGCAGTCGGGGGACCTACTACATACAAGTAAAACTTAAATATTAGGTCCCACGACTGCAAACAAAATATATTTCCTTGAGTTCTTTATTAGGAAACTTGTTTTTATCTTTTTAATACAGTCGTGTTTTTTGGACATTGATATTTTTATGTTAGGATCCCGGAAATTGCTAATACAGTTGTAAAGTAAAGTAAAGTAAAGTAAAGTAACGTTTATTTGCTAGAATACGTACAATAGTTGTTAACATTATATGGTGAGTCACAGTATTCAGCCTTAAATGGCATGCAAATATTATAAGTATAGCCTATTAATTACAATATTATTTACACATTTCAAATAACAAAATTAATTATATTATAAAAAGAAGAATATTATAAGAAGAACATTTAAAATCCATTAATAATTATAATAAAATAACAAATAAAAATAAGCAATAAACTATTTTCGTGCAATGTCAAAATATTCCTTCACAGAGTAAAAACAATGTCCAAGCAGCCATTTTGTCAATTTTGTCCTAAATTCTAAATTATGCAAAAGTTTAACGTCATCCGGTAAATTATTATATATTAATATGCAGGAATAGTAGGCATTACGTTTATATATGTCAGCACAACATCGAGGTTGATACAAGAGATTTCTGTACTGTGCCCTTTGTGTCCCGGAAAACACCTCGGAACGTAGTTTAGCAATACGAAGAAGAGTATATTATGTAAATGAAACGAGTACGTAGAATATTTAACAAAACCTATTGGGGCTATTTAAACTAGGGTGACCCGAAATTTTTGACCGCGAGTGTATCAAGTCCGATTGTGTGTGCTTTACTGAATAAATATTAGATTGAATTGATATGGTCCAAACGGCGTTTTCCTATAACCACGAGGACGGTGACTTTCTGTCCCTGACGTCACATCATTTATAAACATTAACTCGTAGCCATGTGCGGAGCCTATCTATGGGATGGAAAAGTCATCGACACGTGATCCACGCCGAGCAATAACCTTTTCCATGACAACATATATATCAGGATTAAAAGAAGACATTGTTTGCGGCAGTAAATCGGCGTTTCTCGCAATTCGTTTCTCGAATTTGAATAAATAGGTAGTACTTTTTGGTCTTTCTTCTGATGTGTAAGGTGACTTCCTGATTTGTCGGTGCGGAGGCAGTACGATATTAGAAAAGTGTCAAATGTCAGTGTCAGCTGTCAGTCGACTCGGTACCAATGTTTACTGCGCCCCTATATTTAAATGAGTGCTTCCTGACTGGCGCGGGATACGCGGTAGCGGGACGATGCGAAGGCGGTACTGCTTCGCTTCTGCGCATGATATTACTACTGCGCAAAAGTAATACTGACAGTGTTCCGTCAAGTGAGAATCTTTGCGCCGTCAGTAAATTTACGTCAAAGAAGAAAATGTCACGTATCGATCCCGCCCCGCCAAGTCAGGAAATTGCCTAAGTATGCAGATCCTATTTTTATATGGAATCTTTAAATATATCATGTTATAGTTGTTCCTAATTGTGATTGCTATGAAATAAATTTAGACATATTAGGTGAGTAAGTGTCGTATTCACGTATACAGGGTGTCCCTAAAACCAACGCCAAAACGAAGAGGGGTGATAGAGCAGCTCAAAAGCTATCGCTTTAACCCACATGTATGTTTTGCGATTTTTAGTAGTTACCAAGATATTCACAGTTTTACCAGCAATTTTGGGTTTTTTTCCTTAATAACCGTGTTACGGGATAGGTAATATATCCATAGTAACGTTTTCCGTGTTTGGGTTTATGCGAAGTATGTTAAATCAAACTGCGTGATTGCTCAAAAGAATCATACGAAAAATGGCACATGTTTTTAAAAACGTAGTTCGTTAGGAATGAAATGATGTAGGATACTGACGAAAAAAAAAAGAAATTTCACTTAAACTTAACTACTATCCTGTAACACGGTTATTTAGGGAAAACCCCCAAAATTGCTAGTAAAACTGTAAATATCTCGTAAACTACTAAAAATCGCAGAATATACATGGGGGTCCAATTGATAGCTTTTGAGCTGCTCTATCAGCCCTCTTAATTTTGGCGTTGGTTTTAGGGACACCCTGTATGTGTAATTTTTATCTACAGACTTTATAAGACCTGCGTATAATTAGTGTTATCTAAATTAATATACGCCAGTACGCTTCAGTTCTTTGAAAACTTTTTTAACGTGAACTGCGTCTCTGAATATTATATCGTGAACGCGTCAAAATGTACGTTACTTTGTACGCATTTATTTTACTGCTTTAAGATAATCTACTGCGGTTATGTTTTAGAGAACACATGATACTAATTTGTTTCGAATCATTCTTTTAAGCCGTCGGGCTCCATTCTTCCAGTACGACCATGATATCTACTTGTCAACTTTTATTTCCATAACCCTCTTATTATAAAAAAAATATTATTAAAAATAAACAAGATGGCAACATGAAAACAGATCGAATGATATCGGGAGGCTGCATGGAGCCTTGAGCAAACATTTTCAATGAACTACCCCTCGATATCTTCATTAAGATTTGTGAGAACCCACAAAAGTGTAAACCATTTATGAAAGCGCTATATCTATAAGGATGTACTGTTTACAAGATGTAAAAAGTGAATATAATTCACGATTAAATTCACGAGCGAATTGCAGCGGCAGTTAAACCTGTACGGCTTTAGCCGCTGCTCCGATGTAATTTTATAACTATTCTTTTCATTAGTAAATAAATTTAAAAAAAAAATATTAAGCGTTTGTACAGCGTCACATATTTATTCGTCATTGTCATCTCATTAAATATTGTTAAATAACAAAGAGATATCCATCCAAAGTTATCTCTATAAATATATTTCTCTCCCTCTCTTTTGATCAAAACTCTCGCTGTTTGTGCTACCCTAATGTAATCTGATTATCGTTTTAAAGGGTCGTTGACTTATCAATAATCTTGCGTAGGTACCTACAAAATTAGAGAAACAATTTTACAAGCCTTATTATATTAGATTCTTTTAATTTATGAATGAAGAAAATCCTTATAATTCTTCTCAACTCACTTCTTATGCTCGTGCTCTTATTGGGTTGTAATTTTGATAAGCGATTTAGTAGTAGAATAGAAAAACACTATATTGTAAAAAAAGAACACAACAAAGGGATCTTGATTAAGATGACAACAATAAAAATTTAGCTTAGTGTCTATTATTTTAAAAAAAACATTCAGGTTTCGGGTTTCGGTTGCCAGTTCTGATTTCGCCATTTCCGCCATTTTGGTTAATGTGCAAAAAAGGTTGTACCTATTAATGCAATCATTTTATTTATTTACAATTATTATAGTATATTATATGAATATGGTTTATATTTGTTTTGATTCATTTCATATTTTAATTTGTATATTAGATTCCCCAACCCGCTCTGGGCCAGCGTGGGGACTACTGCCCAATCCCTCTCATCTATGAGAGGAGGCCTGTGCCCAGCAGTGGGACGTAGATAGGCTGATGATGATGATGATTAGATTAGCACCTATTTATAAATATGTTACAGGTAGCACTGGTAGCAATGCAGATCATTTGCCTTCGGCTTCCGAACCCATCAGTACCTAATTATAATATGTGTGTAGCTGTAGATAAAGTAATGTATGAATCTGTAGATAATTGGGCATTAAAACACTCGTGTGATCTTATTATGAAATTCGCCTTCGGCTCGGTTCATAAAACACACTCGTGTTTTAGAGATCCTCACTATGTTACTATGATAAATACTTACATCGAACCCCTGAACAGATCTGTAGGTAGTAGGTCGGAGTAGTCTCATTAGGGTTGCTCCGTCGGTCGCCGGCAGCCCGGCCCGCATCGCTGCGGTGGCAGCCCTAGCCCAAAGTATCACTGCGTCGTAAAGGTGAGCCGCTTCGATTGGGACCTGTTAACAAAAACACGGTCTGTTCATGTTTGCAAGGAATAGTAATACTAGTGTTCAGATGAATTGACATGAGAAACTTCACTCTGTTCTCCTTTGATTTCATGTTTTATACTGACGCTCAGAGACCTTATAAATCTCTGAGAACATTTATTACATTTTATTATTTTCATGTTGACGCTTAAGAGACCTTATACATCTCTAACAAATCTGTGTTGTTATAGCTTCTCTGACTTTACATCTCATAATATTCTATGATGATTATTGTACCTTTTTATTACAAATATTTTCTGTTGATACAGATAGATTTTGACTTGTAAAAGTGCCCTTGAGGCCTATTTGCAGAATAAAAAAAAAATTAAAACCATTTAAATAAATGTATTGAATTTTGAATTTTGTTTCACTTTGATGACCGGTTTAGCCTAGTGCGTAGTAACCATGCCTACGAAGCTGACGGTCCCGGATCCGAATCCCGATCAGGGCAAATATTTTTGTGATGAGCAGGAATAAATTGTTTCTGAGTCTTGAATGTTTTCTATGTATTGATGTATTAATATCTATTAAATAGTTCGCCGCCTAGTACTCATAACACAAGTCTTATTGAGCTTACTATGGGGCTAGTTCGATTTGTGTAAAATTGTCCTCTAATATTTATTTTTTATTTATTGCGTTGGCGAACCGTTCATGTGCTTGGCAGACGGGTATTCCACCACTCTACAACCGGAAGACGAATTTTATTCCTTAAGGTATTGGCTTAACTATCATTTGACTCTAGTTTCAGTCGAGGGGGACTGAATTTTAATTTTTTTTACGTTTTTGGGAGGCCGCTGCTCCTCAACCCACCAACGGAATCGTGGCAGACGTCCACAGTCCTTCATAATAAAACTTTCTTAACCACTGTACAAGTTTTCATGCGAGAGGAAATTGGTCATCGTGACCTGTTGTTGACCCACGGTCTATAAGCTCACGCCTATATTAGGAAAAGTCATCATTATCATCATCATCATATCAGCCGAAAGACGTCCACTGCTGGACATAGGCCTCCCCCAAAGAGTGCCACAATGACCGGTCTAGGAAAAGGTCGGTCGGTTAGGAAAAGTAGGTGCATGAAATTTAATTTTTATGTAGGTTTTAAGTTGGGGAAATTATGATGCCTAATTAACGTAAATTACCGCCCACAACACACTTTAAGCCGGGTCTCATATTATATTACCTTTTACGACGGCCATAAACATGACAATAAAGTGACACGGTACTGAGGTGTGAAGCCTTAATGAACTCTTTTTAGGGTTCCGTATTCAAAGCGTCCAAATGGAACCCCATTGTTGTCACTCACGCGTCCATCGGTCCGTCCGTCATCTGTCACACAGGTTTTACATCGAAATGGTTGGAACTATAGTTTTCAAATTTTCACAATATTAAGCATCCTATTGACCCAAAGCCATACAAATTGTCAAACCGAAACGCACTTGGCCGGTTTCTCTTACATAAATAAATAAATAAAATTCATCCTCGTGGGACAAACACTTTTCTGCCGAAAGTTCGCTTCATCTATCATTCGATCTCTTACAAATCATACGCGTAGGCCTCTCCGTTCAAAGCAATACATGTCACATTTTAATATCTATATATGTATAGTTCCCACCGTAATAAAATTTAACACCGTAAGTACAAATGTGAACTTTATTCCGTATGTTACAAGATTGAGTTTGTATACCCGAATGCCCGGATGCTGAGAAAAACCTAACGGATATTAGGGCAAGGAGGAAGTGTGATCGAGTATACTGTTCAAGGTTATTTGATAAACTACCTAGGTACCTATTCATATTTTTTTTGCTATCACATCTAGATGAAACTAGTTACGGAGCACTGAATGGTTGCTGGTTGTTTCGCGATGAGTGGACTTTTGCTGTGTTTAAATTTGGTATTAACCAGTGTCAATTTTATAATCGCAATTATTTACTGAAGTCATATTAAAATGTTACTTTTTAGTACCTTATCTTGCTGGAAATTAAAAATTAGTTTATACAGTATACCTACGTGTACAATTTTTATAGGGCTTACAGTACATTTTTATTTGCTAAATAGACGCTCTCCAGTCTCTCCACAAATCTAAGAAGTGTTTATAATAGGCACTATCGAACCAACTGAATCATGACCCACCGTGGAACCTTGTCACAGTGACATCGTACTGCCTGACAAAGAAAATCGTAATGCCACTTTCTGTGACAAGGTTCCACGGTGGGTTACGATTCAGTTGGTTCGATAGTACGCCTAAGCCAGCGGATAAATTAGAAAACGCTACAAAATAGAATTTGAATGACTTTGGATTTTACAGCCGCACCGGACCCTTTAAAGCCATTTACCGAGAAACTTGTCGTAGAAGTATACTGTAAGAAAGATTGATTATACTTCCCATTGTGGTGTAGCCAAACTTGTTGGGAGCGGAGCAGCTCCGGGGTCCTTAATACTTTCACTGCCTAAGATTTTATAGCGCTAAACTCGTAAATACCTATGTGCGACAAAAAACCGGCTAAGTGCGTTCGCACATTTAGGGTTCCGAACCAACCGCAAAATTGAATTGGATTGAATAGGAAAAATAAGGAAATTTCAAAGAATAGGGGGCCGATTTTTGAGTGTCGAACGATCGACTTTTCACTCGACATCTGTCAAAACTTCATAGTTTTTTGACAGGTCTCGAATGAAAAGTCGACCGCTCGAAACTCAAAAATCGGCCCCCATATCTGACTTATCAATATGGTAATGTATGTTATAATAAACATTATCACCAAATGTCAAGTTCATAGATCAACGGGAAGTTAAAACATTCGTTTGTGACAGACGACGGACGGACGAGTGAGTGACAGCAATAGGGTTCCGTTTGGACCCTTCGGGTACGGAGCCCTAAAAAGCGTATGTACACTTGAATAAATAAACTATAAACAATGACATAAGACCATTTCCAACTAGCAGGCTCTTGACACTGAAAGTGACACTTTCACTTGCAAGCTTTTTGTAGCGCTACGCAATTTCCATCACACCACACGCCACACACGGGTAAACCCATGGTATCGGTTACGCGTCTACGAGCAGAGTACCCGCTGGGCGGGTTCCTGTCAGTGAAAGTGTTAAGAGGCTTTACAAATTTATAATACTTTGATTTCAAATTATGACAAAAGTATCAATTGATATTACCAATAAAGTTATTAAAGGATACGATGATTTTATTGAAGTTTTAGATAGTGAAAGTGAAAGTGAAAAGTAATTTATTCCATAAAACACACAAAACAAGACTTTTATACAGGTGCTCTACAACTATAGACAACTATATCAAATACCCTTAAAAATATAATAATTGTAGGTTCATCGCCGACAGAGGTCACAAGGTAGATCCAGCAAATAGTAACATAGTACTTTGTTGATTTTATTGTGTGTAGTTGAATATGCAAATGGAAAAAAACCAGTTACTAGCTTGAAAATGGCCGGTTTGGAGTGATGTTTGAAACGATATTTCTTTATGTAATACCCAAAAAATACATTTCAAGTTTATATCATTAGGATGCGATTGTCCTTTTCTATGTTGATAGAGTAACATTGAGGAAATGTCAAGATACAAGTCAATCAAACAGAAAAGGGTCAAATAGATGAGCGTTTTTAGGAGCCCACATATGCACTTTTGCCAATGTTTATCGACATAGATCTCAACATCTGACCTTTCAGTATATTAATCTTGAACTATTTTCCTCCAGTCTGTTAAAAGTGAAAATACGATTTGCAAAAATTCTCTCGATACTTTTATTTTTCAAAGATAACCCTTTTTTTCGATGTTTTTGGTTGGATCTTTAAAACCCTCCCATCTTTACTAATGATTTTTGGTTTAATATTTGTAAAGTGATAAGTTCTCAAACCTGATAAAAAAGATTATCCTTGTACACGTTTAGAATAAACATCAATATTTACGAAAAACACGCGCTGAGCTTCTGTAGAGAGCGGGATCGTTAAGAGGCTGACAAGACCTAATTTTGTTGAAATTGATGTTTTTTAAGCAGTTTTTTAAGAAAAACTATTTGTTCTAGCACATCAAAAAAATATAATTATGTTGATATTCATCATAAATCATTCAAAGACCGTGAACGGACTCGATACAGTCATAATTGGACGAAATCGGCTCGATAGAAAATAATTGCAAAGATAGGTCTTAAAATCATCATTAAACGGTTCTATGTCTTTATTTTTATTACGTAGATATGGGTCTGCAATTAAAAACATGAAGTCAACATATTCATACTTAAACCGCTAACTAGTCATATTTCACAAATAATCCAAACTTTTTTTTATCACAACATTATTATAGTATTTATTTATTATTCTACGCGCAGAGCTTCCATAAAGAGCGGGAAGGTTAATTGGAAACTCACGCGTGTTAGAGCGGGACTTTTTTTAGGTCTTGTCAGCCTCTTAATTGAAAACTCACGCGCTCTAACAGAGCGGGACTTTTGCAATGACATCTATTCTACGCCCTCTTAGTAGGTAATGAACTTACAGAGGCATCTTCGAAGAGCTTGTGGTAGTTGGGCACGCAGAAGGGCGGTGCCGCTGAATGTTCGCGGATCATCTGGCACAGCTCCCTGCAACACACTGTTTGTTAGCCATCACTATACCTAGACATTTTCCTAGCACAAAACGATTTATTAGTGCTTGCCAAAATAAAAATCACATCGACAATCCTGTTATCGATAAGTACCACTTCAACGGCATAGAGGAAATACATCATTGTACATATCCCTAAACGGGTTTCATGTTTGGAAAGGAGAAATTATTTTAGAGCAAATTTGCGTAACCTCAAACCTATTTGGGTTGTTATATTTATTCAGTCAACGCTATTATTTAGGCCCGTCTCTCACTAGGCTATTTAGCCTGGTTTTCCACTAGAGCTAATCACATTTCTTTATTCACATAGCATAGCTCTGGTGGAAAATCATATGGAAAGATGCGAGCTGCGGATGCGTGCTATGGATGCGTGCTGTGGATGCGTGCTGTGGATGCGTCCTACGGATGCGCGCTACGGATGCGCGGTACGGATGCGCGCTACGGATGCGCGCTACGGATGCATGAGCGCTTCCCCCCTCACCGCGCTGCCGCTGCCCGCACCTGCTGTCGATACATCGCATAGCTCGAGCTACGCATCTTCCTGGCACAGCTACCTCGCGGCTGCGCATCTTCATAGCGCATCTACCTCGCACAGTTACATAGCGTAGCTTTAGTGGAAACGTTCGCATACCTCGTAGCGCATCCTCGCAGCATAGCTGTGAAACCAGCCTTACTTCCTATGCGACTGAGATGCAAACCACGATCGCCTACAGGTATGCTACTCATTTCCGCACTCGGCGCTACCCAAATGTGAAATGAGAGTGTTTTTTACTGCTTTCATCGCCACAAAATCTGAAAAATTATTTTGACAACTATCTTACCAACTGTGCTGCGCTTCATTCGCAATCCAAATATTGTGTTTATTTTTAATTTCGATAAAATGTAAATGATAATTATACTGACCTGTGAATTTGTTTTTTTAATCTCTATTTATGTACATGTTATATCTTTTCTATCATACTCTGGCAGTTTATAATTGTATTAAACATGGAGATTTTTGAACAAAATAAGTAATATTAAAAGTTTGTTCCGACGCCATTATTTTTGCATGGCCACGCGGGTAGCATGCGACCGACAGATGTCAAACGCGTCGTTGACGCATCTCGTCGTTTGCGAAACGAAGTGAATACCATAATAGTACATTACTCAACAAGGGCGGTAAAACAAAGAATGTCTCAGATCGCAGGTATTTGACGCCCGAGCCGAAGGCAAGGGCGATAAATATGCTATCTGAGGCTTTCTTTATTACCACCCGTGTTAAGTACAAAATTTTATGTCACCCCCTGGAAGTGGGATTTCCCGCGCGCTGAGCGTGCAGTAATTGCCGCTTTATGGCCAGGTGTGACATAAAGTAACTTACTGGTGAATACTGAATATGTATGGCAGTTATGATTATGAGTTATGAGCGACTCAGAAGCTCAGAAGCGACGCGTAGGATACGCGTACGAAACGGGCCTTAGTTTGGTGACCTCTCTCTAGCCTTCCACTTCCACGAGCGCGACAAAATTCGAAAATAACGACGCAGTAACAGTAGGAGCCAGTGTCGCTTCTTTCGGAGTTAAGTAAACAGAAAAATTGATCCAAAACATTCAGACAGGCCAATCCTTCAATCCATTGATGTCAGATCTATTAGTGACCAAGCGAGCGAAGAAAACACTTCCGTATGTCCGGATGTCCGGCCGTTTTCCTGTATAAGGTCCCATTTCTTGACCGATTTTCGTGAAACTTTGTACGATGATTTTGTTAAATTCAAATCATGGCACTTGCTTAAAATGGCGAAGCTACGGGGGTTTAAAACTTGAAAAAGAACACTCGCGAAGTCTACAGCTCATAGAGTTCACGAAGTTACTGGTATCTTAATTCAGCTAACACAATCATAGCTTAATTTTTTCGACTCACATGTTATTATAATACTTTGTCGGTGCCTCTAGCGAACAGCGAACGGCAACCTCATGTCTACCGGTGACTCGAAAAGAAGTCAAGTAAACAAAAACATTGTTTTGTTGTGTTTTTTTCGCCGTCAACCCACAGGTTAGGAGCGTTGTCGGTCCTTGATAGGAATAAAACATAACCATATTACGAGGGTCGCATATAGATGACATATCCTCAAGTAAGGTCACGTGTAATGTGTGATTCATTGACTGTCGAAAGAAAATAAATGGTGTGAAATAAACGCGGCGATGAAATGGGATTTGGATTTGAAAGAATTGATATAAAAATAGGTATTGGAGTTTAAGTACACTACACTCGCAAATGAACAAGAATAGCGTACCGAAATTGACCCGAGTTTGCAATACGATTGAACGAAATTATCAAACTATTGAAAACTAAAACCATAAAAACACTAGGGGACAATATTCCGCGAACGAGCGACGTCCGGCCTGGTAATAAAGTCGATATTTGGCGCACCCACGGAATATTTTTATTATTCCGTGGGCGCACCTTTCAACTCCTTTCCATCTGATTTTTTACACGTTCTCGGGAACTCGTAATGTAGTTAAAGCCCGTGGTACCAATTTTTTTTATTTTGTTCGCTCGCTAATGGAAGTTAGATATGCTGTGACTAACTTGTGAAATATCATATTCATATATCGTAATGAATTACTATTTTGTTTTTTATTTTTATTTTTTGATATTGCACACAGACGCAGCGGAGCCACACCATTACGTCGCCTTAATTAATGAATTTATTTCCTTTTTATATATTTATGTATGTTAGTCTGTACGGTATATAAATATGGACCTTGTTGCCTGATTCAAATAAATAAAAATAAATACATATTGGAATTTCACTCGTTCAGGTTTTAGATACCTATATGATTTAAAAATCTTTTTCGTTTAAATATCTCTCGTACTTTAGAAGTTGTAGTGCATTTTAAACGGCCTTTTACAATATTTATTTAGACAAAGTATTAAATTGTTTACAAAATAAGGTCAGATTATGAATGAAGGATTAAAGGATAACATTACTTATATATGTATAAAGGGGTTACTCCGCGTCATAGGGTTTTACCACACCAGTCGATCAATTGGTGTGGTAACTTTGGTCTAGTAGAAATTATTGAACGACGTTACTGTTCCATTCCACAATCGGTCGATTATCGTTCGATTGGTTTGGTAGCGTAGCACCCTTAAACTTCCATGCGATTCTTTCGCGTGCGTAAATGGGGCTTTATACACACACGACGTAGAAAAAGACAATATATCTCTGTGACATTTAAGTCAGACTTAAAACATGACTGTTCAATTCAATATTGTCAATATTCAATATTGTATTGTGTATTGTCCGCCTGTTGTTTGCCTCTACTCATTGTCATTATGTACTGGTGTGTTACTTTTGTTGAGGTTATGCAATAAAGAGTATTTGTTGTTGTTGTTGTTATTGTACTGTAATGGAAACTCACGTATAATATGGGTTCGTAGGGAAAGAGGGCGTGAGTTTGAGCACAGCCCTGAAAGCCATGATGTCACTGCTGCTGTTCTGACCCAGGTGATCTAAAACAAGTAAAATCAACTTTAATATTACGATCGGTAAGTTCAATTTTATTTGCACGACATGTAAAACCAAATAAATATCAATGAGGCGGGCGCACAATATTGCGAAGAGCTACTTGAGAGTCAATCATTTACTTTTCATCACACTTGCTCGAAAAGGGTGTCATTGCACGCAGGCGTAATAGAGCAGTTATATACTTTGTGATTTCTTACTTCTAATATTTGACACATGACAACTTCCATAGAACGTAAACAACCATGAGTCATAGTTTATTTTGATGAGTTGTTTTTCATAATCCTTTTTTTATCATTTTAATAATTTATGCACCACCTACTACTCTGTTTTATACTTCTTTTCTCCACTACCCAAAGGTTGTCTGGAAGAGATCGCTCGCTTTAGCGATAAGACCGCCTTTTGTTCTACCTCTGTATCCCTGTTTCTTTGTTTTTCTTTTGTGTGTGTGCTTATGTGAGGTGTGCAATAAAGAGTATTTGTATTGTATTGCATTGCATCGAAATTATAAATAAAATCACGTAATAATACTAAAAAATAAAATAAAAAATATTTCCCGAATCCCGGCCGGGGAATTTATTTGTGTGATGAGCACGAATATTTGTTCTCGGGTCTTGGATGTTTCCTATGTATTTAAGTATCTATTTATCTATGGGTAGCATTTAACGAACCACCAAATTAATTGCCGAATGATGCCCTAAAAAATTACATTTGATTACCAAAAATACTAGATTCGCACCAAATTTTCAACTCCATTTAAATATAAAGTGCAACTCGAAGAAGTAACATGTCGATAACCTATTAAATTAAATTGTTACCAAATAAATTAGTCTCTACCCAAAAATACTTAATGATCACCTAATTTCAAACACCAAATTTCATATAATTCGCATCCAAATATAACTGGGATCGTAATCCTATTAAAATTAATTACACCCAAATAATTCTTTCGATACCCAGAAATACTACATGATCACCTAATTTCAAGCGTCATTTGTTTCATCAAATTAATATCTAGTCTATTATACCGGATCTACGCAATGTAAGAAACGCAAGCGTCATGTTTCGGATTCATCGAGCGACATGTGTCGGACCGACACGCGACATGTTCGGGCTCATCGAGCGACATGTTTCGGACTCACACGCGACATGTTTCGGATCCAGCGACATGTCTCGGACCCATCGAGCGACATGTGGGTGTCATCGAGCGACATGTTTCGGACTCACACGCGACATGTTTCGGATCCAGCGACATGTCTCGGACCCATCGAGCGACATGTTGGGGTCATCGAGCGACATGTTTCGGACTCACACGCGACATGTTTCGGATCCAGCGACATGTCTCGGACCCATCGAGCGACATGTTGGGGTCATCAAGCGACATGTTTCGGACTCACACGCGACATGTTTCGGATCCAGCGACATGTCTTGGACCCATCGAGTGACATGTTGGAGTCATCGAGCGACATGTGTCGGACCGACACGCGACATGTTCGGGCTCATCGAGCGACATGTTTCGGACTCACAGCCGACATGTTTCGGATCCAGCGACATGTCTCGGACCCATCGAGCGACATGTTGGGGTCATCGAGCGACATGTTTCGGACTCACACGCGACATGTTTCGGATCCAGGGACATGTCTCGGACCCATCGAGCGACATGTGGGGGTCATCGAGCGACATGTTTCGGACTCACACGCGACATGTTTCGGATCCAGCGACATGTCTCGGACCCATCGAGCGACATGTTGGGGTCATCGAGCGACATGTTTCGGACTCACACGCGACATGTTTCGGATCCAGCGACATGTCTCGGACCCATCGAGCGACATGTTGGGGTCATCGAGCGACATGTTTCGGACTCACACGCGACATGTTTCGGATCCAGCGACATGTCTCTGACCCATCGAGCGACATGTTGGGGTCACCGAGCGACATGTTTCGGACTCACACGCGACATGTTTCGGATCCAGCGACATGTCTCGGACCCATCGAGCGACATGTTGGGGTCATCGAGCGACATGTTTCGGACTCACACGCGACATGTTTCGGATCCAGCGACATGTCTCGGACCCATCGAGCGACATGTTGGGGTCATCGAGCGACATGTTTCGGACTCACACGCGACATGTTTCGGATCCAGCGACATGTCTCTGACCCATCGAGCGACATGTTGGGGTCACCGAGCGACATGTTTCGGACTCACACGCGACGTTGTGGTTACCGAGTGACATGTTTTGAACTAACACGCGACATGTTCGGGCTCATCAAGCGACAAGTTTCGGATCCAGGGACATGTCTCGGACCCATCGAGCGACATGTGGGGGTCATCGAGCGACATGTTTCGGACTCACACGCGACATGTTTCGGATCCAGGGACATGTCTCGGACCCATCGAGCGACATGTGGGGGTCATCGAGCGACATGTTTCGGACTCACACGCGACATGTTTCGGATCCAGCGACATGTCTCGGACCCATCGAGCGACATGTTGGGGTCATCGAGCGACATGTTTCGGACTCACACGCGACATGTTTCGGATCCAGCGACATGTCTCGGACCCATCGAGCGACATGTTGGGGTCATCGAGCGACATGTTTCGGACTCACACGCGACATGTTTCGGATCCAGCGACATGTCTCGGACCCATCGAGCGACATGTTGGGGTCATCGAGCGACATGTTTCGGACTCACACGCGACATGTTTCGGATCCAGCGACATGTCTCGGACCCATCGAGCGACATGTTGGGGTCATCGAGCGACATGTTTCGGACTCACACGCGACATGTTTCGGATCCAGCGACATGTCTCTGACCCATCGAGCGACATGTTGGGGTCATCGAGCGACATGTTTCGGACTCACACGCGACGTTGTGGTTACCGAGTGACATGTTTTGGACTAACACGCGACATGTTCGGGCTCATCAAGCGACATGTTTCGGATCCAGCGACATGTCTTGGACCCAGCGAGTGACATGTTGGAGTCATCGAGCGACATGTGTCGGACCGACACGCGACATGTTCGGGCTCATCGAGCGACATGTTTCGGACTCACACGCGACATGTTTCGGATCCAGCGACATGTCTCGGACCCATCGAGCGACATGTTGGGGTCATCGAGCGACATGTTTCGGACTCACACGCGACATGTTTCGGATCCAGGGACATGTCTCGGACCCATCGAGCGACATGTGGGGGTCATCGAGCGACATGTTTCGGACTCACACGCGACATGTTTCGGATCCAGCGACATGTCTCGGACCCATCGAGCGACATGTTGGGGTCATCGAGCGACATGTTTCGGACTCACACGCGACATGTTTCGGATCCAGCGACATGTCTCGGACCCATCGAGCGACATGTTGGGGTCATCGAGCGACATGTTTCGGACTCACACGCGACATGTTTCGGATCCAGCGACATGTCTCTGACCCATCGAGCGACATGTTGGGGTCATCGAGCGACATGTTTCGGACTCACACGCGACGTTGTGGTTACCGAGTGACATGTTTTGGACTAACACGCGACATGTTCGGGCTCATCAAGCGACATGTTTCGGATCCAGCGACATGTCTCGGACCCATCGAGCGACATGTTGGTGTCATCGAGCGACATGTTGGGGTCATCGAGCGACATTTTGGGGTCATCGAGCGACATGTTTCGGACTCACACGCGACATGTTCGGGCTCATCAAGCGACATGTTTCGGACGCATCCAGCGACATGTGGATCCAGCGACATGTCTCGGACCCATCGAGCGACATGTTGGAGTCATCGAGCGACATGTTTCGGACTCACACGCGACATGTTCTGGCTCATCCAACGACATGTTTCGGACTCAACAGGTGGTGGTTCTGGCGCTTCGCCGGCCGCTACCGCGGCACGCTCGCTTCGCTCGCTCGGCTCGCGCGTTGTATATATATATATATATATATATAACACATTTTGAGTCCGAAATATGTCGCTTGATGAGCCCCAACATGTCGCGTGTTAGTCCGAAACATGACGCTCGATGACCCCAACATGTCGCTCGATGGGTCCGAGACATGTCGCTGGATCCAAAACATGTCGCTGGATGCGTCCGAAACATGTCGCTTGATGAGCCCGAACATGTCGCGTGTGAGTCCTAAACATGTCGCTCGATGACCCCAACATGTCGCTCGATGACCCCAACATGTCGCTCGATGACCCCAACATGTCGCTCGATGGGTCCGAGACATGTCGCTGGATCCGAAACATGTCGCGTGTGAGTCCGAAACATGTCGCTCGATGACCCCAACATGTCGCTCGATGGGTCCGAGACATGTCGCTGTATCCGAAACATGTCGCGTGTGAGTCCGAAACATGGCGCTCGATGACCACAACATGTCGCTCGATGGGTCCGAGACATGTCGCTGGATCCGAAACATGTCGCGTGTGAGTCCGAAACATGTCGCTCGATGACCCCAACATGTCGCTCGATGGGTCCGAGACATGTCGCTGGATCCGAAACATGTCACGTGTGAGTCCGAAACATGTCGCTCGATGAGCCCGAACATGTCGCGTGTCGGTCCGACACATGTCGCTCGATGACTCCAACATGTCGCTCGATGGGTCCGAGACATGTCGCTGGATCCGAAACATGTCGCGTGTGAGTCCGAAACATGTCGCTCGATGACCCCAACATGTCGCTCGATGGGTCCGAGACATGTCGCTGGATCCGAAACATGTCGCGTGTGAGTCCGAAACATGTCGCTCGATGACCCTAACATGTCGCTCGATGGGTCCGAGACATGTCGCTGGATCCGAAACATGTCGCGTGTGAGTCCGAAACATGTCGCTCGATGACCCCAACATGTCGCTCGATGGGTCCGAGACATGTCGCTGGATCCGAAACATGTCGCTGGATGCGTCCGAAACATGTCGCTTGACGAGCCCGAACATGTCGCATGTTAGTCCGAAACATGTCGCTGGATGCGTCCGAAACATGTCGCTTGACGAGCCCGAACATGTCGCGTGTGAGTCCGAAACATGTCGCTCGATGACTCCAACGTGTCGCTCGATGGGTCCGAGACATGTCGCTGGATCCGAAACATGTCGTTGTGTGAGTCCGAAACATGTCGCTCGATGACCCCAACATGTCGCTCGATGGGTCCGAGACATGTCGCTGGATCCGAAACATGTCGCGTTTGAGTCCGAAACATGTCGCTCGATGACCCCAACAAGTCGCTCGATGGGTCCGAGACATGTCGCTGGATCCGAAACATGTCGCGTGTGAGTCCGAAACATGTCGCTCGATGACCCCAACATGTCGCTCGATGGGTCCGAGACATGTCGCTGGATCCGAAACATGTCGCTGGATGCGTCCGAAACATGTCGCTTGACGAGCCCGAAAATGTCGCGTGTTAGTCCGAAACATGTCGCTCGATGACTCCAACATGTCGCTCGATGGGTCCGAGACATGTCGCTGGATCCGAAACATGTCGTTGTGTGAGTCCGAAACATGTCGCTCGATGACCCCAACATGTCGCTCGATGGGTCCGAGACATGTCGCTGGATCCGAAACATGTCGCGTGTGAGTCCGAAACATGTCGCTCGATGATCCCAACATGTCGCTCGATGGGTCCGAGACATGTCGCTGGATCCGAAACATGTCGCGTGTGAGTCCGAAACATGTCGCTCGATGAGCCCGAACATGTCGCGTGTCGGTCCGACACGTGTCGCTCGATGACTCCAACATGTCGCTCGATGGGTCCGAGACATGTCGCTGGATCCGAAACATGTCGCGTGTGAGTCCGAAACATGTCGCTCAATGACCCCAACATGTCGCTCGATGGGTCCGAGACATGTCGCTGGATCCGAAACATGTCGCGTGAGAGTCCGAAACATGTCGCTCGATGACCCCAACATGTCGCTCGATGGGTCCGAGACATGTCGCTGGATCCGAAACATGTCGCTGGATGCGTCCGAAACATGTCGCTTGACGAGCCCGAACATGTCGCGTGTGAGTCCGAAACATGTCGCTCGATGACTCCAACATGTCGCTCGATGGGTCCGAGACATGTCGCTGGATCCGAAACATGTCGTTGTGTGAGTCCGAAACATGTCGCTCGATGACCCCAACATGTCGCTCGATGGGTCCGAGACATGTCGCTGGATCCGAAACATGTCGCGTTTGAGTCCGAAACATGTCGCTCGATGACCCCAACAAGTCGCTCGATGGGTCCGAGACATGTCGCTGGATCCGAAACATGTCGCGTGTGAGTCCGAAACATGTCGCTCGATGACCCCAACATGTCGCTCGATGGGTCCGAGACATGTCGCTGGATCCGAAACATGTCGCTGGATGCGTCCGAAACATGTCGCTTGACGAGCCCGAAACATGTCGCTTGACGAGCCCGAAAATGTCGCGTGTTAGTCCGAAACATGTCGCTCGATGACTCCAACATGTCGCTCGATGGGTCCGAGACATGTCGCTGGATCCGAAACATGTCGTTGTGTGAGTCCGAAACATGTCGCTCGATGACCCCAACATGTCGCTCGATGGGTTCGAGACATATCGCTGGATCCAAAACATGTCGCGTTTGAGTCCGAAACATGTCGCTCGATGACCCCAACATGTCGCTCGATGGGTCCGAGACATGTCGCTGGATCCGAAACATGTCGCGTGAGAGTCCGAAACATGTCGCTCGATGACCCCAACATGTCGCTCGATGGGTCCGAGACATGTCGCTGGATCCGAAACATGTCGCTGGATGCGTCCGAAACATGTCGCTTGACGAGCCCGAACATGTCGCGTGTTAGTCCGAAACATGTCGCTCGATGACTCCAACATGTCGCTCGATGGGTCCGAGACATGTCGCTGGATCCGAAACATGTCGTTGTGTGAGTCCGAAACATGTCGCTCGATGACCCCAACATGTCGCTCGATGGGTCCGAGACATGTCGCTGGATCCGAAACATGTCGCGTTTGAGTCCGAAACATGTCGCTCGATGACCCCAACATGTCGCTCGATGGGTCCGAGACATGTCGCTGGATCCGAAACATGTCGCGTGTGAGTCCGAAACATGTCGCTCGATGATCCCAACATGTCGCTCGATGGGTCCGAGACATGTCGCTGGATCCGAAACATGTCACGTGTGAGTCCGAAACATGTCGCTCGATGAGCCCGAACATGTCGCGTGTCGGTCCGACACATGTCGCTCGATGACCCCAACATGTCGCTCGATGGGTCCGAGACATGTCGCTGGATCCGAAACATGTCGCGTGTGAGTCCGAAACATGTCGCTCGATGACCCCAACATGTCGCTCGATGGGTCCGAGACATGTCGCTGGATCCGAAACATGTCGCTTGATGAGCCCGAACATGTCGCGTGTTAGTCCAAAACATGTCACTCGGTAACCACAACGTCGCGTGTGAGTCCGAAACATGTCGCTCAATAATTAATTTGAATGTATTAACTACAATATAGCTTGTAATTGGGGTCAATCAACTTTTTCTTGTCAAAAAGGCAAAGAACAAATAAAAAATTAAAGATAGAGTTTTTCACTTAGTTGTATGTTTTTATCGTAGATCAAATATTAAACTTTTGAACCGCGAGAGTTGCCGCGGACTTCTATGATTAGTTATATGTTTTTTATTGCTATAAACAAATTTCGAGCTCAAAAGTGGTCCCCTAGGTAACCATGATAAAATCCAATAAAAAAGCATGTCAACAAAAATATAATTAATGCAATGCGTAAATAAACACATACATGACGCTCATAAATGTTAAAACTTGTGAAATTATTTATATGTACAAAGTTACAACAACAAATCATGTCTCTTGAGTCACTTGTGACAAAAAAAGTACAAAAACTTCTCCTAATATTAATAATAATTAGTCCAACTCAAACATACGTCCTTATTTTTATTTATCTTTTCCATTAAAATACAATCATGTATAAATAAATCCAACACCATACATCTACTGTATATAAAATTTAAAAATATACCTCTTTTTTTCGGGGACAGCTTGGTCACCCAAGAGACAAAATGGTAACTCAAGAGACAAAAGTGTATCCCCCAAGAGACAAAACCGTTACTCAAGAGACATTTGAACAAATTTTTGGATACCAAAATTTTTACTATGTGTGTTTTATATATGTATTTTATCTATATATCGATCTATTCAGCCCGTAGATACGGCTGAGAATCGGGATCATATTTCTTCTCGGTCCTGTCCCACTTTTTACCTGCTATTCTGCAGATGTTGTCTGACCATCGAGCTGGTGGTATGCCCGATGATAGTTTTGATGTCTTTGGGCAAGGTTCAGTAAGTTGTGTTATTCGCACTCCAACGTCCGCTACTTTCGTGCGCTGACGGACTTTAGCATTTGGGACACGATCAAAAAGGAGGATTCTTAACATGGCTCAGTCCATGGCTCTCTGTGCCACGTTCATTTTGTGTAGAACTTCCTTGGTGAGTGCCCAACCACCAACAGTAATACTTGGCACGTTAAGTGTATGAACGTCGTGATCTTAGTCTTGGACATGTTCATCTTGAGCCTTACCTTTAGGGCTGCAACACTCAGTTCGTCAAACATAACTGCAACTGTCTCCGCTTGGAGGATGAGGTCATCTGCAAACCTCAGATGCGACAGTTTAATGCCATAGATATCGATATCTCTTTCACTCCAGTTCAAAGTCCTCATCATGCCCTCAAGGCAGTGTTGAAGAGTTTGGGTGAAATGGTTTCTCCCTGGCGTATAGCCCGGTTTAACGGCACAGGATGGGTTATCTCATGCACTCGTACTTGCACGGATACAGCTCTCGGAGGATATTCACATATCTACTGTCAATGCCGCAGCGTTAGAGGAAATGGAACACAGCCCAGCAGTGTTGGACACTATCGAAAGCCTTTTCGTAATCAACAAAGGACGAAACACAAAGGCCGGTTGTACTCTTTACAATGCTCCATTATCTGCTTGACAGTATGTGTAATTGTGTATGGACTCTTCTTCTTCTACTTAGCGTTATTCCGGCTCTTGCCAGGGTCCGCTTTCCGGCTCACTTTCCTCCGCTTTGCACGATCCTGGGTGTCCTTTCTAGCCCATTCTCGCTCATGTCGGCCGTCACGACATCCAGCCATCGCTTCTTGAGTCTACCGCTGGGTCGAGGGCCATCGAGGGCTAGGTCAAGGCATTTGTTTCTACATAGTCAGATGGCCTACGAGGGACGTGATCGAACCAGTGAAGGCGAGATTTCTGGAGCTTCTTCGCTACGTCACGAACACCGAAGCTGCCACGGATGTACTTGTTACGAATGCGATCCGCACGTGTAACGCCGCTCCTGAATGTGCCTTCCGAGGACCGGTCACGTCTCACTGCTATATAAAAGGACTGGTCGCATAACACACTTGTACACTAGCCCTTTGAGTCGAGGCGGTATTCTGCGATCGCAGATGACTCCGGTGACCTCCATTTAGACCATGCCGGCCGCTGATTCGGGCTCAGATGTTGTGATAAATTGTCCCGGACTCGTGTAATACGGATCCTAGGTACTTGAATTTGTCTGTTTTCAAGACAAAATCATTCCCTATTTTGATAGGATCGGGATCTGTACTTCCGCAAGCCATGTATTCGGTTTTCGCGACATTCAGCTTTAGACAGCCATTCTCTAGCGCACCCTTCCATTGGTATACCCTTTGCTCTAATACCTGTTTATCCTCGTCTGTCAGCGCGATGTCATCTACATACATGAGCAGCCACGGCGGCAGATCTTGTATTTCCGACGTGACAGCATCAAGCACCACACTGAACAGAAAAGGACTCAGTGCCGAGCCTTGGTGTACACCAACTGTGATCGGGAAGGGTTTTCTGTCGCCATCAGCGATCCTCACCAGAGAAACCGCGTCTCGGTACATGTCTCGGATAATGTCAATGTAGACTAGTTGCACGTTCTTCACCTCTAGTGCCGACCAGATCATCTGACGTGGGATGCAATCGAAAGCCTCCTGTAGGTCCAGAAAGGTCATGTAAAGTAGCTTTCTTTTCCGTACTGATATTCCAAGACAGTGCACTCTTGCCGGAGCCTCGAGTCGATAATGTGTTCGAAGAGCTTCATGGTGTGTCACATAACCTTTATTCCCCGGTATGTATATGGACTATAGTAGAATATTCTCTACGGAAGCCAGCTTGTTCGACGGGTTGATTCTCATCAAATTGTCCGGATAATCAATATGCACAGGACTTATCCGGCTTTATGTTTGGAAATATGGAACTTGTTTTTATTTCATTTTATTATGAATAATTAGGGCCTGTATTTCGTTCAATGGTTTCTGTTATTAATTTGGTATTGTATGCTGTAATCGGGAGCTCTTGCGTGTTTCAGCTCTTGCTTAGTTTCTATTAAAGCTATCTATGTATGTGTTTTATAACCATTTCCCGGGTAGTGGTGAAGATTCCACCGCTTAGTGAGTCCACATGCTTTCTAAAGGCTCTCAAATTTGTTCGTCAATTCTAACTATAATTATTTTTGTAAAAATATGCTATAGTTTCATCTTTATTTTCATGTCTTCTGACATTAGATCTTATCATATTTCTGCTCTTATTGATAAGTTTGACTAGTTTCTGATCGACTTAAGTCTTCGACTTATAAGTTTTATAACTATTTAATTGATTTTAGTGCATTAAGTTGCCGGCTGCTTTAATAAATAGCTAAATGTCTCTTAGCTTACCGAAAATGTCTCTGGAGTGACCAAAAAAGTGAGCCAGGGGACTGGTGACTCAAGAGAAAAATTAATGTTATAGCCATTTAAAATCCAAATATAAACGAATACACTAAATGAAATAGGTTGCTTTAGGATTTCAGACCTCCGTGCTATATAATGAGCTCTATTTTAAACCAAAGTCATGAAAAAACTAAAGATAAATCGCAGTGAGTCGGGGGAAGTGGAAAAAAGACACCTTACCTGTGTTAGAGGTCCGGACGACATAAACAATGGTACAATATGCCGCAGCAATGACAGACTAACTCACGTGACACTCAGATCGTCTGTCTATTGATCGATCCAATGCCGTGCGACGTCATGCTATTTACTACCTTATTTAGGACGGTGAGCTAGGGGACTTAGTATTTTTTACTTTTACAGGGACACTTTTTTCAACTGAATTAAAAAAAAAACTATTTAATATTTTCAGCCTGTCACAACGTTATAAGATAATAAATTGCGTGTTGTATTGAAATAATCCATAACATTAAATACTTGTAAGCGATTTTTTTACACCAAGAAGGAATTCACTCTTCAATTTATGTACAGGGACAACAAATTTTTGTATGGAAGTGAAATTGTGTCCCCTAGAAAACCAATAAATTTTGTATAAATTATGAAATTTATTATTCTAAATTTTGCTCCGTTGTCGTTTAATAGTCTTATTTTATAATCAACATACAAGAATGAATAAATGTCTTATATACAAAGAAATAAAATGGATTCATTAGTAGTGACACAGAATGACAAGAAAAAGTTGATTGACCCGTGTATAATATTTGGACGTAATTCTAATAACAAATGATGCACGAGATTTGGTGGTAGTTTAGTATTTTTGGTGGTACTTGAGAATTTTTTGATGCGATTATAAAATTTCAGGGAACGCAATAAGTAAAATAGCTGCTACTGCTGGAATAATAGGTATGAGTGGTTAGGTGATCTGAAATTGATGGTCGATACATTTTTTTGAGTGTTCAGCCTTATTTTAGGGTTCGAAAATTTGGTGATATCAAAAGTTATTTAGGTGATCATTTTATTTGTTCCCTTTATCTATATAAGTATGTATATCGTCGCTTAGTACCCATAGTACAAGCTTTGCTTAGTTTGGGACTAGGTTGATTTGTGTAAAATTGTCCACAAATATTTATTTATTTATTTGTTTTTATTCTCAAGTAAATAAAAATATAATATTACTTTTCTCAAAAATAATATGTAATGTTCTCATAACATCTGTGAAGATAGTATTCGAAAGTGGCTCATCCTGGACAGTTGCCAGAAGTGTCCAGGAAGTAACACCTACTGTCCAGGAAGTAAGTATGTAAATCCCATTACATATCATAATATTTGAATTTAGAACTAGAAAATAAAGTTGGCAGTTTTTGACATTTTAAAAAAATGTAGGTACCATGGAGGTTGACGTGTCCGTATTGCACGATGTGAATTAGCGGGAAATACAGTTCAATCATGTTTTTAACTATTTCGAGACTAATTTAGAAATTAACATGAATAGATTAAATGAAATTAAATACTAATAGTAAACATAAAATAAATACGATTCTATTTACGATTAATTAAATACGATTTTATAAATCTATTCTATTGGGGTTGTGGCATAATATCATTGTCTTAACACAACATCTAGCTAAAAAAAGTTCACTTGTATTTTGACGGGATTGACTTCATTGATTTAATATATAAAGTAAGAAGTATAATTGATAAAAATGAGTTTATGTAGATGAATCAGATTGCAATACATACACAGATATCACTAGGTACTGAAAAAAATACTTCCATCCAAGTCTAAGGTGGTATTTGACCATTTATAAAAAGTTCATCAAGTGCAAAGCGGAACATGAAAGTACTAGTTGGTCAGAATGCAGGTACTATTAACCGTTATTCATACAATTTGTTTCATTTTTGAGAAAAGCACTATACAAGCTTCGACCGTAAGTGCCATCCTGGCCTCGTATTATAGCCGGACCTCGCCTGCGGCTCGGCCGGCTAATTCATACTCGTCCAGGATGGCTTACTTACTGGTCTCTGCAGTAATGTACTATTTCTCAAACATTATTTAACCCACGTTACATTTTTTCAGATCATAGTTGTTGAGGATTTTACGATAATAATTCACCACGCCAACAGTTACGTGATATGTCTTTTTTTAAACCAAGTGTTGTGAGTTGTGACCAAGTGTGTCGTTTCGATTCAGATGGCATTTCCGTAATTTCATAAAAAGCGATTATATAAACGATAAATTTATAACCAAAACAAAATATCAACAGTAAATTAAATTAAATACGATGTCAAAAAATAGTATAATAAATAACACATTTTTGTTTGAGGATACTAATACAATTTATGTGATAAAGTATATATAGGCTAGATAATCGATTCGATCAACCATTCGTTGACAATCGCTAGATTTGACAAATGAAACGTCAACGTCAACGCCGCAGCACTACAAAGGTCAATTCGGATTTCGCTCGTCGCCGCGTTGGTGAACACACGGGCTCTTCACGACGACGGGCTCTCCACTACCGTACAAAACCAGTTGCCTACTGTCATGGCGTCGTTACCGAACAACGTCTAATGTACACGTGGTTGGCGAAATCATTATAAATTTGATGGAAAGCCATTTAAAAAAAAAGTGAAAGGTCAATTCATAAATGTCAAATATTTGATTAAGGAATCTCAAAGTGTAGCTGATTTACCTCCCACGGGAGCTATTTATGAGTTTAGTTTTAAAATATAGAACACACACACGTCTCTTACGTCATTTCAGAATAAAGAGGTTAACAACAATTAGCCAAGGTTTATTACCGATTTTAGGAGTCACGATACTAGGAGGGTTCAAGGTCAACTAGCTGGTCTTACGAATCATCGCGAGTTTAACAATTTTCCCCCATCACAAAAAGTGCTCAGCGCCGCTAAAGAAGTTTTCACTTCCATAACTTTCGGATGTCAAAATGTCATCAAAATCTAGCTATTGGGACGCCAATGGATCCGTCCGAAGTCTGAATATAACCCACGGCTGGTATTGTAGGTCACGCTCGTTAATCTTTTTCTTTGAATTTCTCAGAATTTTTTATACAGTTTGACAGAATTCCCAAATTAAAATTGAAATTCGTGACTATACCAAGCCTTTTTTGGTTCGTGAACTTGGCTGACTTACTGCCGTGTGTCTCTATACTCTATTCATTCATCATCATCATCATCCTCCTGGCGCTAACTCAGTACAGTTGCATCCTAAGGATGCTTGGGGTCCGCTACCTAATCCCAAGATTTGGCGTAGACACTAGTTTTTACGGAAGCGAATGCCATCTGACCTTACAACCCAAGGGGAAACTAGACCTTATTGGGACAATTAAAAAGTGATATGATGTACCTGCATGTACGATGGCAGCTTGACTTGGGTCGTATATTTCGTCATCCACTGCGACAACAGCGTAGTCACCCGTCTGCAGTAGACCCCTTTGCGCCATTACTTTTACGAAGTCCACCAACGCTATGTGCTCACCCAAGAACACATACACTGCAAACAAATTATTAGGCTCAAAATTATCATTGACTTATCCAGGGAATAGAGCTATACTGTGGCTTTATATAGATAAAGCGATAGGAGTGCGTGATTGCAGAGTAACCTGGGGAAAATCCAGGGCAAATCTGGCAGTGGCGGCATAAACACTGGCAGAGCCGGATCTAGGGGGGGGGCAAGCCCGGGTCCATGCCCCGGGCGGCAAGTTTAGGGGGCGGCAAATTTAGGGGCGGCAGGGGGGCGGCAATTCGAACTTCTTGACAGGCCAAAATACGTCTTGTCAGGACAAAAAATTGCGCGCTCGCTGCGCTCGCGTTTTTTTATGACTTAATGCGTATGAAGTATTTTCCGCATCTGCACATAATGTTTGAAAATTTTCGCGCTCGCTGCGCTCGCGTTTTCACCTATACGTAGATGTGTTATGACTTTATGACCCGTCCCCCCTTAGAATAGATAACAGTAGCTACTTTTACTGTTCTGAAATGGTAGATGTAACAATTTGTAAGACAATATATGCAGACGGGGGCGGCATTTTGTAGTTTTTGCCCCCCCTCGAACCCCTTACCATGAGTTTGCAATGTTTGCATTACCGTACTCGTTAGCGACTGCGTAAACGATTTAGTATGGCGATTCTCAGTTCTATTGCGCAATCGCCAGAGGCGCTGTAAAACTTTTGTCCAAACTAAATCGTTTACGAAGTCGCTAGCGAGTACGGTAATGCAAACATTGCAAACTCATGGTAAGGGTATACAGTATGTAGTAGTATGTCCACACTCGGCCTGTCTTCAGGGTTTCTAACATGACTGTGTACTGCTGGCATTAAAAGCCATTCCGCAAGTCTGTAATTATCTTTCCAAAATTTTTTTCTATTATAATAAACGCCCTTTGCTTTTGCTATACACATGACTTAACATGAAATCTGTACTCAGTTTAGTGGGTAGATTCCATTAGATGATTAGAAGATAGACAAGATGAATCACTACACAGAAATAATACCTACATTGAAAATAAAACACTTATGGGCAGTCGTATAAAAATAAACACACGATTTAGCAAAAGTAGAAAACATTAGGTACAGTAAATAGCTTTAATCCTTGTAAACATACAACAATTAATTGTATTTGCGTTTTCCTTGTTTAGTCTTAGACATACCTCTGGTTTTGTCGTAAGTTTGATCAACGATTCTCTCCATGTTGGATATGTTCAAGGGTATGTAGTCGGGAAAGTGGTGCTCGGCTGTTACTGTCATGCCATTTTGTTTAGCCAGCTCCTAGGGACAAAATACAAGTTATAAATATAAAGACAATTAAATTAACATAAACATATCAAAAAGCCTAATCTATTAATTCTAATGCCTTTTGGCGGACCGCTCTAGCGTCGAGCTAGGTTCGTTTCTAATTTTTGCCCTTTATTGTGGTCTAATTGTAGTTGGTCCCATAGATACATTTGATCGCCTACGAAAACTGCTTCGAATGGAACCATAAAAAAATAGTCAAATAGCGAATTATGCTAGATGGTAGGTAGTACCTAGAATAGGTAGTATAAGGGTACCTATATATGCATTTCCTCTTGGGTTGGATGGTACATAGCAGTCGCTTCCATAAAACTAGTACCTACGCCAAATCTTGGGATTGGATAGCGGACCCCGGGCATCCTTCAGGATGCAACTCTACTGGAATATATCTATAGGAAGGAGGATGATGATGACTGGGCGAGGCCATAATATCCACATATCCAAAATAGCGGCTATTTTAATTTTCAAAAATACTTATTTCCTCAGATGACATAATTTATATTGGTCCCTAGTATCACTGGGTAAAGTCGTTTTCCTCCTGCATAAGATGCAGTTTAATTTTGCTAAGCCTTTTGACTTTTGACCACTTTTGACTAACAAGCTTTCAACAAGAAACCCTGTTGAAAAGCATTTTTCTCGTGAACTATTAGATTTATCATCATCAATAAAGTGATAAGAAGCAAAGTTATAGAAGTTAGAGAAGAAAAATAGTTATAGATAGAAATATCGTGTGTGGTATACGACACAAACGATAGGTTTCGGAACATTTTTATTAAATTCCATACAAAAAAAGATGTCGTCATAACTCCTCTCCTTTTCGTTTTTTTACGTCCAACGGGTCAAATTATTTCATATGTCGATCAATCGTACCGATTTTCATGCTTTTAACTCCATTTGCAGCATCGTTTGGCGTGCCGTTAGCACTATTAACATTTGTACTTTGCGTAGGCCATAAGAAACAAAAAAATCTGCTGGCATTATTTACTCTGGCAACCATAATATTTCTATTGTAACATCTTATTTAGATGTCAAATTCATAGTGTCCAAAACTTAAAAATTTAATAGTCAACATTAATTATTTATTTTTCTAATATGGCGTCGAGAATGATGTTTTTGGGTCTATCATCCCCGTGAAATGGTAAGTTTAATCACAAATGTAATCTTTTTATTAAAAGGGTAATGTACATGCTTTTTGTCCAGTATTGCGCAAATAAACAACCATATTTCCATGCCAGACGTTTATTTCCATAAGCTAAACAAAACTTTGCTAAGTATCATGTCTTGAGATTTTATGTCCTGTCAAATGTAAGTAATTGAGTTGAAAATATATAGAAAACTAGCAACCCGCCCCGGCTTCGCATGGGTGCAAATTATACATATATAAACCTTCCTCTTGAATCACTCTATCTATTACAAAAAACCGCATCAAAATCCGTTGCGTAGTTTTAAAGATCTAAGCATACAACGGGACAGACAGCAGGAAGCGAGTTTGTTTTATACTATGTAGTGAATAAAAAAATGAATAAAAAATGAAATGAAGCACGAAGAGTTATTTAAACATTAATCGTCATCAAAATGTTCCTTCGGCTATGAATCAAATTAGTATTTAATCATATCATATGTAATGGAATAATTATAGTAATCAAATGTAATTTCTAATAACAATAACATGAAGTAATATTTACAATATTATTATAAAATGAGTATGAGTATACATAACATATGATATTCTACGATTTGGCGTGAAATGCGTTAGCGTAAAAAACTCAAAAAAATAATCTTATCATTTGGGATATATGGACCCTTTCAGCTTAATAAGCATAAATATCTAAAGTAATATTCATACCTTATTACTTAGAATAGTTGCAGAAACGAATTCTGTACAGAAAAAATACAAAAAATTGTAATTACGGACCAGACATGGCTTGATCTGCCTTATGTTCTCCACGAAGTACAAATAGTACAATAGTAGGAAAATATATATGAAAAAATATTATATCTCTAAAAATGTGCGTTTTATTCATTTGAAGTTTGTTTTCTCAATAAACTATCAACGTTTGCTAATGCTAAGATATTAATGATTCAACTTTATTTAAAATTCGTTTTGATTTTTACTGACATGTACCGTTTTGAAATTAACAACTTAATTAATTAATTAATCACCCATGTAGTTTGTAAAGTACATAGTGAAAAGCTCTGAAGAAAAGCCAGCGATTTTTTCTTTATTTTTCGTGGACATTTTAGGCCTTTAGTAACATAATCTGAAAGTTTCAAAAAGATATCCCAAAAAGTACCTTTGGTAGGCAGTAGGTTAACTACCGATTCCTAATTTCAAATCGATAGTACTCGTACCTATACATAGTTCCAGAGTGGTAAACAGGCATACGGACAGAGTCGCACTATAAGGGTTCCTCTTATACCTTTTTGATACACATCCCTAATAACTTTGGTCAACCAGTGCCCTGGAGGATTCTCAGTGTTAGATTTAAAAAAAAATAGTCAATAGATTTTTTTCTTTTATACCAGCTGTGCCACATTATTTATTTTCAACTTAAGGAAATTGTTTCTTTCCAATGAATTTGAAAGATTTACCGACTAGATCTCATTAGAACGTCTAAAAAGTTAGCTTCAAAAATTCTTCAATACAATAGAAACTACTCTAAAAATACTGGTTATAATAATACAATAGAAACGTTAAGAACTTTTTTGAGTTCTATTTCAGTAAAAGCACCGTTTATTTGCGCGTGATGTTTTCATTTAATATGGTCTTTTAAGTGAATTTCTACAAAACAAATTCGACGAAAACCAATAAATTTTAGAGCAGATTGTTTTCTTAGCTTCATAAGGATTAACAATGTAATAGTTTGTTAAGTGGGTGTTATTATTTTCTAAAATATCAGACAAAGTAGGTAAATCATTTTCTATAAATGTATCCATCACTAATTGACTATTTACACTATACTAAGCAAGATTAAACCTTTCTCAAGTGAATGAATGAGTTGTTATTTACCATTTTATCGCAGGCTCGAAAACGAGAGTTTCTAGTACAGTTTTGTAACAGAGTTTTGTTTTGTTTGATAACCGAGTTAACGAGGAGGAAATTATTTTTCCTAGTAGAATACCAGATATCAAGCTTGCTTATCTACGAGGAACAAGGGAGTCTTGGGCTTTTAGTACAGATTTGGGTTCGGGTGAAATCGCATATTTTGGCATAAGAACTTGTGCGAGTAAGCGAGTGAGAAATACAGGCTCGAATTTTGTTCTAAGGCGATTTCACTTGTCAGTGCGAAGGCGGCACAGTACTTTTATCTCACGAGCGCGGGGTAGCCATAGTTTTAGTTGTGACACAATACGTTGTGATTTCTTACTTCAAATATTTGACACATGACAATTACCATAGAACGTAAAAAACCATGACTCATCGAAATTATAAATAAAATCACGTAATCATCATCATCATCATCATCATATTAGCCGAAAGACGTCCACTGCTGGACATAGGCCTCCCCCAAAGAGTGCCACAATGACCGGTCTTGCGCCACCCGCATCCAGCGGACTCCCGCGACCTTAAATCACGTAATAATAATAGTAAACATAATTTAACCCACGTTACATTTTTTCAGATCATATTTTTTGAGGATTCTACGATAATAATCCACCACACAAACATTTACGTGTTATGTCTTTTATTTATTAAAACCAGGGTTGTGACCAAGCCTGTCGTTTTGATGCATATGACATTGCCGTAAATTTATAGAAATCGATTATAAACGATACATTTATGATCAAAACCAAATATCATATAATTAAACTATGAAGTACAACACGAAAAATAGTCAAATTGTACTACAAACCGTGAACGTACCTTTGCCATGTTGGAATAAAATAGTTATCGATTTCTGAACGAGAGATAGTATAATTAATTAATTCTTTCTTTGTGTAGAATTATACAATTGTGATATGGAATATAGTTTATATAGGCTCGATAAAAACATTTCAAAAATCGGCGGTAAAATCGATGCAATGAACCATTCGATAATAATCGCTTGATTTGACAGACGAGATGTTTTAGCCTCATCACTACCAACTTCAATTCACATGTCTCAAATATTTGAAGTTACATATCACAATCATAGACGGTATACATGTACCTATAGCACCATAAGTTATAACAAATTAACCATAGTGAGTTAGTGAGCTGCAGGTGCTTTCGTAAGATAAAAGTACTGTACGCTGTCAGCTGCCAGTGTCAACTGTCTGTCAAGCTTCTTATTTGCGCGCCTACATTTAAATGAGTGCTTTTAGGATTCTCTACGCCATCTTGGCGAGAGTCACATCATTTATTTTTGCTAAATAATGTTATTCAATATTTAGTAGTTAATTTATTCCTTCACTGACTCTGGCAAAGGCCAGAGTAATAACAATAATGAGTGCTTTAAAATAACTAACTCGGTATGTGCGGAGAAGGCTTGGCGATCGCGGTAACTGCTCTAGTATGGTTGTCGGAAATTTTTAGCAGCTATTTATAATTATTTTTTTTACTAAAATCGGACCTTAAATAATAGAAAGAAAGAAGAAAGAAAGAAACATTTTATTCAATGCCACAGAAGACACACAATATTACAAAAAAGACAAAAGAAGAAAAACATACACAAAAGCACACGTTGTGTCCCCGCGGCAGTGAAACGGACTCTGGCTCAGCATAATAATGAAATAGAAAAGTTCTTAATTTAAGGATTTGGACTTTCTGTTTTAATACCACACGGTTTCAATCAGTTTGCGCTAATATTTCTTTCCGGCCGCTTCATGACATACCCTCGATCGTTGACCCGCGCAGAGCTGAGCTTGTAGATTCTAGATAGGTAATAAAACTGTGCTGTAACTAACCTTAATGGCGTCTTTCTGCTGAGCCGCAGCGCTGAGCGCGTCCCCGGCAACTATGGCAAACTTATCCCACTGGAAGGCCTTCAATAATGCCATAACGGACTTGCTGATCTTGAAGGCGGGGGGCAGAGTCCGCGCGAACGTGACACCGAGGCCAGCGCCGGCCTCGCGCGTGGACCCGCGGGCCCCAGCGCATTTCTGGAACAAAAGAAGAAGGCAAGAGTGAATAGGCATTTTCTGGATGAGCTCGATTCACCTTCGGCCTCATCTTTGCCCCCTGGCTAGATGCTGGTCAAGAGCAATCCCATTATTAATAAGAAAAAACAACGGGTTGCACTCCGGGAGTGCCGGCAGAAATGAAAACTCAATAAAGAAAGTAAATAACAAAGATATTCATATCCGTATCGGTATCGGTATCGGTATCCGTATCCGTATCAGTATCCGTATCCATATTCATATTCGCATAATCCATTTACATTGAGTGTCTTACGCATCGTAAGACCAGCTGAGTTTAGCTGAGTTGACCCCTTCTAACATCGCAATCACGGTACTAGGAGGGGTCAACTAGCTGGTCTTACGAATCGTCGCGAGTTTAACAATTTTCCCCCATCACAAAAAGTGCTCAGCGCCGCTAAAGAAGTTTTCACTTCAAAAAATCAAATAACTTGTACGCCAGTCAGTAGAGGTTCAACGGCAAGGGCTATATTGCAAAAGGTGGTGTAGAAGATTTTATTTCTTTAAATTGTATAAATGGACGCTACTAAGTAAATATCAAAAATGGTAGCACGAGATATGTCAGGACAACTTTTGGCAGCTACGAAACCTCGGAATTTATGGACTCTTTTCGATTTCTCGCTCATATATTATGTTCTATACTATAATCTATACGATGCTTTAAGATGAATAGGTAATTCATGTTCTTTAACTTGCTAGTAGGTTACTTTAGGCTAAGGCCCTAACCTAACATACTGTAATTCTTTTTCTATGCCTAATAAGTATAGTAACTTAATAATTCGGTCAAGCGATCTAGTAGAAAACAAGAAAACCTTCGTCAAATAACGAAGTTTTCCCCAACTTGGACAAAACCAAAATACAGTGATTTTTAGGTATATGCATTTGAATTTTGCATCCACCACCTTTTGCAAGAGCACACAAAAAATTTAATTAGATATTCCGGTTCACAACTATTTTTTAACTTCTTTTAAGGGGAGGTATCCCCATTGCAAATGTCCCGCTCTAACACGCGTGAGTTTGCAATTAACCATCCCGCTCACTACGGAAGCTCTGCGCGTAGTTTTCGTAAACATTTAAACATAGTCAATATAGTCATTAAACCAATCATTTTATCAAAGCAAAGCAAAAGAATTTGTCTATGACTATTTAGGGTATTTAATTGAGTAAAAATTATAATATTTTATATCAGTAATATAGCCGTAATATTGAAAAAACGAAAAAAGCTACGGTAGCCCAGTGGTTCAAGCATGCGGCTGTCAAGCGGCGGTCGTGGGTTCGAATCCCAGCTCGTACCAATGAGTTTTTCGGAACTTATGTACGGAATATCATTTGATATTTACCGTTAGCTTTTCGGTGAAGGAAAACATCGTGAGGAAACCTGCATACATCCGCGAAGAAATTCAAAGTTGTATGTGAAGTCCCCAACCCGCTTTGGGCCAGCGTGGGGACTACTGCCCAATCCCTCTCATCTATGAGAGGAGGCCTGTGCCCAGCAGTGGGACGTATATAGGCTGATGATGATGATGATGATTGAAAAAACATTCCAAAAAGGTGTTGTATCTTTGCGATTTTTTACTATAGACACGGGGGTGACACGCGAAGGAAAGCAAGCGCTGTGGGTAAGTATGTGTGCGTGCGCTGTCGGTACACGCGTCAATTGTTTGCGCGAGTGCGTAGCGCGTGGCATGGGCGAATCGCGAGCCGCGACGGTAACCCGATCGTAACCCGGCTTGTCATCCTGGCCTGTCAGGGACGAGGTAACTGACTTCGGTGCGGGGGGGTTCGTGTCCGTTCTGTATGTAATACTATTATACTATTCTGTGCTATCGAGTGATATTCATGTCTTGTAAGTGACTACGATTTTGACTAGACAATATCCTTATGCAACACATATATATTTTTTTTTAATTTAAGGTACTATATTCTATGTCTCAGATGGTTTAAAAAACTCAAAAGTGTTAATACCCAGCCTTAAACATTTTTTTCACAAACTTGACACGCCAATGTTTGACACGTTAACACATTCATTACCGAGGAGTGCTACGCGCTACGCTCGTAGTGGATCACGTGGTTTTACGGCTTTGTAGCGAAAACTGTCTACGAAGTGAGATCCCGGCTGTCGGGTCCTCGGCGCTGAACGTGTTAATACCCAATAGTTAAATATTAACAACTTTGTGCCATGAAGTCTGCCATTTACTACACTTTTAAGTGAAAAGAAAAGATTAAATCATTTAATAAATGAAACTTGTAGGTATTATGGATGGAGAGTTTGTATGGGGAACAAAATTATTTTTAAAATAGAAACTTGAAAATACGCTAATAGACTAAGCATTGCCAATTAATTTTGTTCCCCATACAAACTTTCCAATCCTAACAAATTTAATATGGTCTACGGAAGAGTTGGTTCCTATCAAAAACTGAAAAAAATGGTGCTTTTGTCCAGCGTGTCCACATTTTGTTCTAACTCCCTGCACCACTATTGAACATGGGAAATTTCTTTTAGTAGGTCTACAGGAGGGTGGAAGTTTATATGAGAGTTCAAAAACTAAGCTTATCCTGAAAGAATGTAGAAATCATTATCTTAGGAGATTAGCAAGCTCTACGCGGACGAAGTCGCAGGAAAAACCTAGCAGTTTAAGAAAAAATAATTAAAATATTCTTAGTGGATTTTTTTTCTTATTGTTTGGTTTTTATCTCATATCTCTTTTATCAATTCAATTCAGTTGTATGTTAGTAATAAAATAAAGGTGCCGTATGCTGCCGTAAGGAATAGGACTTACATTCATTCTCTCTCAAAGTCACACTAACCTCAGAAATTAACCTTCTGAGTAACTCGTTTATTTTTCACGCTCGTTAATTTGATTACACTACATAATGTATATCAGAGCACAGAATTACGCCTTAGTAGGTTTAAGAGGCCCTATATTTTTTTAAATGTTACGATTTCAAATTTTGACAAAAGCTTTGATACTATCAATAAAGCGATTAAAGGACACGATGATTTTATTCAACTTTAAATAAGCGAAAAAAAAACAGTTTTAGGCTTGAAAATTGTCGATTTGGAGTGGTGTTAAAACTATAATATTCCCGGCGTTTTCCCGGGCATGAGACCTAGCTAGATCGATTGCTCGTCCCCGAAAACCCCCACACACCAAATTTCATCAAAATCGTTAGAGCCGTTTCCGAGATCCCCGAAATAAATAAATAAATAAATATACAAGAATTGCTCGGTTAAAGATATAAGATTTCTAAATGAAAAATGTATGACATTAGGTTGCAATAGTTTTGTCCTAGATGGTAACATTGAGAAAATGTCAAGATACGTGTCACAATTCAAACGAATATGGCATAAATAGATGAGCGTCTTTTAACTAATAAGGACTCTTAATACTCGTATCTCATATGTGTTCTCTGTAGCTCTAGTATAAATTTTTTCGAAACATTAACTAATTCGAACGCGTTTGCGTTTTGTCTCAAAATGTATGAAAACGCTCTCACCGAGTTTGAAATACGCGCGTTCATCGGTTAGCAACAAATGTTATACTCGCTGTTTTAGTTTCCACTAGTGACCACCAGAGGCGCTGTTCACGTTTTCATACCACTTTCATACATTTTGAGACAAAACGCAAACGCGTTCGAATTAGTTAATGTTTCGAAAAAACTTATACTAGAGCTACTGCTTACAAATAAATTACGTAACGACCCAATACGAATAGCCTAAATTATTCAAGAAACAATTTTGTCTGACCTCAACCTGTTATTAAAGCCAGGTGTTACTAAGATATAAAATCCAGCGACGTCGACTGAAGTGGCTAGACTTCGTTCCACATGAGAAACTAAAGTTTTAAAGTGAGCGTTACATTGCGTAATGTTTTCAAATAATATAGACCTAAATTGAAATTGTAACAATTACGTTTCTATTCGCAATCAAACCGGCAGTTTTTTTGGTTAAAGTACCTACATGTAGGCTAAAATACCGTAAACAGGTACATACTTAATTATTACGAGACTTTTTATATATAACTATAAAAACTATATACCTACCTACACTTTTAAAAATAATACATAAGGAAATGAAACAAAATTGTCCACATTAAATAATCGTACAAAAAAAGGAAACAAATAAAATTAGACAAAATGAACGTTATTCAACGAGATTCGAACCCCGTATAGTGTCCATTTTATAGTTATAATGTCGATAAGAGATCCACTGAACCACAGTACACTACATCTCGTTTTGAAAATTTTAATCATTTACGTAAATATTTATTGTGTACCTATGTGTGCGTGCGATTTCGGCGCGGCCGACTGGCCAGTAAGATGACTTTCGGCTCTTTCCCTACTATACTGCACGCAGCTGTCATTGTCGTATGAAAACACAAGATGCAACATTGAAGGGAAGGTGGCGTCTGCGTACGAAAACGCGAAATCAAAAATGATGAGAAATATTAGAATTTTATTATGAAGGGAACATACTTCCTCTTATGTTCAAGGCCAGTAAAAGAGCATCACTTTTAAGTAGGTTTTGTTGCTTGATAACGTGTTGTTCGAAAAATCAAGACGCAACTTTGGTCGCAATTTCTAGCGAGCAAAGTGTAAGCAATCATGGTTCCGCTATTGTCAGTAGTACCACAATTATAATATAGTCCAGAATCATTATATCTAGCAATCAGCCCTTGTAACTTTATAATGTTGTCAATACAGGGTTTCAAAGAAAACCCTCTTTTCGGAAGATTTTCCAGTCTCTGTGCACGTTTTATTCGTCGGTTTTGGCACTCCCGAATATAATTTATTTTTTGCTTGTAAATATTGGATATACGAAGAACCTCAAGAACTCTACAAAAAATATTTCTTCACGTTATGGCTAACAGAAAAATAAGCATACTGACCAAAAATTATAAGTGTGGTGCAAACACAAGCGAAGAAAATCTTGAACAAAACTTGTATGGCGAGAGCTTGCCCACCCTTGCGCCTTAAGCGTAGTTGCACGATTTCTCTTATCTATCGACCTTCTGAGTAGGTAGGTAACTCAATTTATACTCACAAGAGGCATCTAAACAATGAAGTAATTGGGTAAGTTTGTATTAAATTAATCTATTATTTGGTTTCGAATTTATATTAGCTAATGAATGCAGTATCTGAACTACATAAAAGTCTCTTAAGACTCTTTTCTACTCATCCATTTGAATCTTTGAATCACCTTTGAATGATAATAATTATGACTTCATATGCCATTGCATTTTTAAAGCTAAACCATAAGTCTATGATCTGTGGTATGATGAAATAATTTACGGTACAACTATGCACAGTATCGAAAAAAAAAATCAAAAATAAAACGCCGTATATGAAGACGGAAGGGAGACTCATTTTAATGGTGCTTCCGAATTTAAAAATATATGTCAATTTAGGCACTTGTCAAATTATCTACCTACTTATAATGCTATCCGCCTGTCCTGGCCATAATTATTAAAAAAATAGTAGATTGTTTGACAAGGGTCTAAAGTAAGCCATATTACCACGAGATTGGTGGATTTAATAGGTGAAGTATTTTGATTGGTCAAATTAAAATGTTTTGTAAATCATAAATATGTATACATATTTTCCCTAGGGCTTAAATGTACTACTTTAGCCCCGCTTCACAAGTCTAATATGACACACATATCGAGCATGAGAAGTGAAAAAACACTTAAACTATATGATGTTGCCATGATGTCGCTTGATTGGTCGAAACATCAGAAGTCAAAAAAAGTCAAAAGCATTTATTGTTTGGGAGAATTGGGTTTCATGCTCGACACTGATGTTTTTTTTGGGTTTGTTTCAGTCTTTTTAGTTGATGGAGAAGAAACAGCTGGAATATTGAATTTGTAATGCAAAAATTACTCTATCTTATTAAGAGGTATACATATATACCTTAGGTACCATATTATGAGGTTCTATATATATATACAACCTCATATGTATTCAACCTTAAAGCTTAGCCTCCTCACTGTCTTCTTTACTTCAATAAATTCACTCTGTGGCAGGAGTCAGAACTGTTGGCTTCCTGTTGGCTTCCTAGTGATATTCGAAACGTTTAATATACGATATATTTGATTTATTTAAACGTTACTACGAAACGTATTTTATTTCCGCTAGAGCCCATAATCCAATTGGTTATGAGCCAAGCGATATATAATAATTAATAATTCATTTCAAATGAAAGTCGTGAAAATTGTCATATCTGACATCCGACTGTCACTAGTCATGTTTTACCAAAGTAAAAATGAAAATCAAAAGTAAAATTAAATATGACATATAAAATCATTCGACGGAGATAAATATAAACAAGTTATAGAAGAAGCACATATTGGAAAACAGCGAGTTGGAGCGACAAAATCTAATTGTTATGGCGTACGTATTCGATCCCTATCTTGGGTTTGCAGTTGACTTTGCGCAAGAAATTATTGGCTCTAACTAAAACTACAAGGTACCCTTCAAACTTTTCACTTCACGGAACTGCTTGCAGCAGGAGCTAAACTAGAAGCGAACGCTAAAATAGCTCATCTAGTTCTTACATTATTTATCAACAATCTACGGCAATCGAGACTATAGCAGAAGATAGTTTGACATGGGCTTTTGTAAATATTCGATCGAATCTGCCAATATTTATATGTAAATTAAAACGTATTACAAGTCGAAATAGAGCGTAATATGTCACGAGAAGGTTTTAGCACTATAAAACAACTATAATTACGAAAAGTACAACCGGGAAAGCAAACCATTTTGAAGAAGTGTCATGACTGTGGGCGTAAAGGGAAATCGAAAGCGGACTGTTGTCTTACAAAACAAATACATGGCAGAAGACTAAGCAAAGGGAGAGAACATTGCAAGCAGTTGAGGTGAGTGAATTAACTATCCACGGCAGCGGACTGTTCTGGCTTAATGATTAAATATCTGGGCGACCGAGCCTTGCTCGGCGTTTTCCCGGGCATGAGATCTAGCTAGATCGATTGCTCGTCCCCGAAAACCCCCACATACCAAATTTCATCAAAATCGTTAGAGCCGTTTCCGAGATCCCCGAAATAAATATATAAATAAATAAATAAATATACAAGAATTGCTCGTTTAAAGATATAAGATTACGGTTCACTATAATGTATCGGCGAAAAATGAATAGCAAATTATCATGTCCCAAACTATATGTCCCAAAAAATCATTGTGGCGAATGATTATTTGGCAAAACTACATTTGGCACATTTCTGTTTTCACAAATGTATGGTTTGGCAAATTCTTTTTAACCAAATAATTACTTAGCAACGTTTTAAAATGCCACATTTAAATTTTCGAACGTGCCTATTTACTGGTCCCAAAAATTTACTGTAGTAAAAAGCAAGCAATCACGAATGCATGCATGCAAGCAAGCACGCATGCATGCAAACAAGCACGCACCCATGCATGCAAGCAAGCAAACCAGCTCGCATGCACGCATGCAAACGAGCAAACAAGCATGATTTTTCAAGGCACATAAACCTAACACCAGAAGACTAAGGCGAGAACCCCTAGTCTTCTGAACCTAACCTGACAAAGTTGGTTTTGCTCCGGAAGGTTTTGCTCGCTCGCCCGGTAGCCAAGTTTCTTTGATTGTACTTTGTTTTAACACTGTTAAAACAATTCCATACAAACAAATGCTTAGACTTAAATATTCAAGAAATTACGCAAATGATATGAAACTTAACTAAGTGTCAAAAATTTCCTATTTTTGTTTATATATTTCTTGTCTTTTTGCCAAATAAGAAATTGATGAAAAATTATTTGTCATTATATTTTTTGGTTTAATGTACATTTGCTTATTTACTATTTGCCTAAATGAAGCTCTGGTAAAATAATATTTGATCAAATAAGAATTCGACCAAGTAACATAATTGCCCAATCTTATAGAGCGGACGTTATGCGAAGACCCCTATGACACTGACAGTGACATACTATATAGTGATGTGCATGTGTCGATACTTCAATTGTTTTTTTTATCTGTGGCGGTTCTTATCAGCGTCCTCTCACGTACATTAATTTAAACTTCAAATGCGTCTTTTACACGATAACCTGTAAAAGACGTTTCTGCTAAACCGCCATTTTTAGGGTTCCGTTCTCGAATGGTCCAAACGGAATCCTATTGTTGTCACTCATGCGTGCTTCCTTCCGTCGTCTGTCACAAAAATATTTTTTGACCTATTCACATAAAATTTGGACATAACGTATTCTTACGCCGCACCAGAAGAAAGACCAGTACCTACAGGTCAAAAATGACCTGTGCCGCAGTGAACGTGTTAAATAATAAATAAATATGTAATTTAACGTTGTTTTATTTTTACACAGTCACGTAACAATTTAAATGAAATATAAGACACGTTTTATTCTTATCACTTCAATTATCGACATCTGTTATCGACAGCACCGCTTCCTTAGTCGATACAGACCAACGATATAACATTTTCAGTACGTCACCGTGTATATTCCGTTAAGCATATTTCTGGGAAATAAGGGACGATTCAAGTTTCTTTCATATTGTTATAATGTAAATGTTACAATCCTACATAAATTAATTAGCTACATTCCCAAAAGATGCTTATTAACATTTCGATGTGACATCGACGCTGTTCCAAGGTTATATAAATGAACTGTCAGTGCAAGTGTCATAGGGATCTTCAAATAACGTCCTACGTAATGTGCCAATGGTTGGGTTGCCAACTAAAAATGGTGCAATAAGTTAGCTGGGAAGTGAAATTTGACGAAAAACATTTCGCCGAAATAACAGTAGGTACACCGATTATGACAACTATAAATGTTAATAACAGTAACCTTTTCATTCCGCGAATGTACAAAAGAATAAATAAAGGCAATAAATAATCGTATTGATGTTTGTGCCAGCTCACTGGTTCTTTTTAAGATGAATCGAGGCAATATAAGGCGTATCTATTGTATTTTCTATTTAAACGAAATCTTGTTGATGTTTAGTATCCTGGACTTCTCAGACTCTATACGTTTGTACAGAGATAATGAATGCAGGACTGCGTTCGTACAGCCCACTTCCGCGCATCCCGCGTCAGTCAGGAAGCACTCATTGAAATGTAGGGGCGCAGTAAAGAATCTGTACTAACGTACTTGGCTGACTGAGAGCATACTGATATCCCACCAATAAACGCGGAAGTAGTCTAAGTAATTTCTTATTTTTATACATCGACGGTGGCAAACAAGGGTACGGTCCACCTGATGGTAAGTGGACATCGTAGCCTATAGACGCCCGCAACTCCAAAGCAGCCTTTCTTTCTCCTTCCTTTCCTTCCTTTCTTTCTTATTATTTTTTCTTTATTTTTTTCCTTTAGCTCCATCAAATGCTCAAATAACTCTAAATACTCTGATAACTCTTGTAATATAAAATCGTTTCAGATTTAAAGCCTTTTCTTGCCATATTGTAGACGCCTAAACAAAATCAAACATCTATTTTATGTCCAATAAACGTTAAAATTGAACCCAGAGTTTCCTACCAGGCAATAACTTATAAAACACATTTCAACAAATTTGAATTCAGCATTGTTCGCGTTTCCCTATCAATGATCGAACTGCAATTCAGTTTTAGTGGAATTTACTGTAGAGGGATCAAATATATGCAAAACTACTCATAAAATGTAACTTCCAACACCAATAACCCGTTTCCGGTACGCTTTGAATAGAATATAATTTAATTTGATAAAATGTATCTACTAAAGGTACCAACACAATCACTGTTAGAAAAGCGAATTTTGTTCATCTCTCTTTGGTGTTTTTTATAGGTAAACGGTATAGACTTACGATACGCAGCGTGACATGCTATTATAGGTATACATTGTTAACATAATTTATTCCGCTACACGGCGTAGTTAGTAGCTAATGGCAACGTCGGATCGGACTGACTGGGGCCAGTAGGTACCACAAAACTTTACAAGCGTACAATTCGACAAATTTGTCAACTATTTCTATGGAAAATTGTACACTTTTGTCAATTGGTAGACTTGTAAAGTGTTGTGGTACAGGGGCCTGGTTGTATGTAGGTACAATTGTACAATGCGCGCAAATAAGTCTGTATCGTTTGGACCGCGCTCTAGACAGCTTTGCCCACATCCCTCACACAGACCTGCCTGTTGGCTGATCAAGGGAATATTCAAAATTCAAACATTTAAACTGCAAGTAGTTAGGCCTCAAGTACTCTTTTACATGTCACAAATTACAATGATAACATTTAGTTTAGTAACATGTAAACCAACAGATAAATACCTGGGCTCATATTTGCTGGACTAATCCTATAATACAGAGATGTAAAGAGTCTCTGTGGTCAAATATATATAAAAGCGGAGATGTAAAGGGTCCCCATAGTCAAGTAATTTTAGAGGTGTAAAAGGTACGTCAGGTACCTACGGTACTCACATGGGATATAAGGGGTAAATTCCAGGCTGCCGCCAGTTTGGCCTCCGTGTGGCAGGTCCCGTCGGGGCCAAAGAACGCCACCACGCCCAAATCCCGCATCTGAGTCATCACTCTGAAACAAAAATACATAATATATTCTATATACAAAATTAACTATGATCAAAGAATCTAAAAACGCAAATAAAAGGTATATTTCAGTAGCCTAGTGTTTCAAGTACGGAATTCTCAAAAGTTGGGCAGTTTGAATCATGACTCGTATTGAATGTAGGTATAATATCGTGAGAAAATCGGTATTTGCGATGAAAACAAAAAAAACTTTTGAATATCCTAAATAATATGTGATCCACTGCTGGGCAAAGGACTCTCCCCATATTGTCTACTGGACAATGTCCACAGGCGTCCCTTTTCGGCGCTTCTTCCTCCCAATTGGTAACCAATGCATTCAGGTCGTCCCGCCATCTCCGTCTGGGCCTGCCCCGTCTGCGTAGCCCGTTATGTGGCACCCACTTGATAGCTAACACCTATCCGGATACATGCGATAGACGTGGCCGGCCCAGACCACCTAATTATACATAATTAAATATAGATAGGTGGTAAATATAATAGGCTTGTAAGTATTTGACACAGAGATCTTATTACTTTTTATTCGTGTGAGTTCAAATTATACTATTCTAAAAATATGCCTTGCCAGTTCCACTGCCCGGGGAGTTGCGTCTACAAGGTCTTTATGGGTGCAATTATGAGGGATCAGAGTGCACTATGTAAGGTGATTGGTGGCTTGCGGTTGGCCCCAGGCACACTTTGTGTCGGTGCTATGTGGAAGGAAACCCTAGTGTACCCTTTATTTTTGCTCTTGAGTGTATATGGTAATATGATATACCATATTTTTGTATGGTATACCGAACTATTTGGCCACTTAGGCTGCTACAAACTATAAGACGCTTACGGTACATATGTATCAACACATTATTGTGTAAACGTAGAAGGCAATAACTGGTTAAAGCCATATTATGCTAATCATGGAAGCGAATTTATCCCAATAAAGGGATCTTTAGAATGTTCATTGACTTCAACGTTCCGTGAACTGTGTGTTTCTATTTACAGAACTGTTATTACTGCTTAGAAACTGTGCTGCCATACCGATACAGAATATCTATTTATACCCTAGTATGCCAATAGTGATACTTCTGCGGTCATTTTCCTAATGAATTGACCCGATTTTGAAACAGGTCTTCATCAAATTAGGTTAGGTTAGGTCATCGAACTTCGTGGACAGTCGATAAACAAATAATTAGCTTAATGGCTTCGAATGGCTGCAAAGCGGTTCAATACGCGACCAGCAAACGTGGCAGACCGAGTGCGATGCCTAAATTTTTTTTTAACCTGACTGAGAGGCTTTTTAGGTCGGGCCCAATAAGGCGACAGGAGTGCACGGTTGTAGCCTGAAGAACATCCAGGGGACGATATGACCACGCGGGCGGTTTAAGCACTGGACTACTCTAGAATAGGCCAGTGAAATCTTACAAATAAAAAAGCTAAAATCGCAAAGCGAGATGTAAAGCTGCATTATTGGTATGTTATTCGCACCCCTTAGGAGTATGTGTGACTACATTTTGCAAGCAAAAAAAAGTTGTGCTACCTGTATGATACGTGAAAAACTGCAAAATTTTCGGACTTTTTGTAGGTATTGTAGTTCAATTCAAAAACTATGGGTTTTTGACATTACTTGTCTATGGCATTTTTAAAGTACATTAAAATTGCAACAATTTGAGCCTACCTACAGCTCCGTGTGTCTTATAGTTTTTGAGACATGACGTTTCAAAAATACTGCTTTATTGAGTTTTGCCTATAGTGCGTGTTGTTATGGGTTTCCGTCGAACAAACACTTCACCACCGGCCACCAGCGCCGGCTTTTAGTATGTTATCAGGCATATCTCCTGGACCCCGAAACTGCCGGGAGACAATCTCTCCAAGGTCGCTCTCCCGACAAATGACGTCATGAAAATTGCCGCCGAAACGTTTGGAAAAGTGGCAATCACACCCAACCTATGCAACATACATACACGTGTATGGTATCAAATGAAAGCTGAATAAATATGCCATAACGTATACCTAAATAAGGTTTCAATACATTGAGACAATTCAAAACTATAAGCAAAATAATAAAAAAGTAAGGAAAACATTTCCGGATTTCCAGATTTAACAGAATAACTAGAACAGGTACCCGAGAATTATATTGCACATAAATAGTAATTAGTATGTCAGCTTTACATAACTATTTATTGTTTCTGGATATGACCAAAACTGTGAGAGAAATGCTGAAAAACCCAACAGCGCGAAGCCGTTTTTCCATATAAGATAAAAAAATGATGAAACGCATATTTTCCATGAACCAGCTCAAGCGTTTTAGTATATTGTTAGACATGTTATGTGAACCGTAAAACTGCAAAGAGACTGTCTATGACCTGTCTGGTTCTCCATAACCGCCCCCGGTGGTTTTCTTGAATAACTTATGATGCAGTCAAGAGATTTTATGTGACTTTTGAGACGACTTAATATAACGCCAAACGCTTTGACGCGGTGACGCTTTTTATGCTTAAGTGACCGGGTCATAGTAAAAAAATCGTAAACTTTTCGTATTCACAGCCTGTGACCTCATTCATTTTATAATACAACAAGACGACCACATAAAAGGTAAATCGCCATACCTATTTATCAAAAAATATTTTAAAAGTTGCAATTAAATACATTAAAAACAAACTGTTGTCTGACTTTATGATAAAGCTGAATTTAATTGTTTAAATTTTAATTGTTTGCCGTCGCTTATTTATTTATTTATTTATTTAAAGCCTGATTGACTGATTCAAAATCAGAGCCCATGAGAGGATTAAAATTTAAAGCGATAAAAGGGTGAAATGCACGAAGCAGGTTAAATTAAATGTAATTTCCCTACCGTCAAAAAACCTACAGGCATGGCGTAAATTTTATCTCCCTTAACGTATTGGATTGAAATCAAAACCTTCATTTCTCTCTTGCTGTATACAGCGCATCCTCAAATCGATAAAGGGTTGGAAAAATGTTCATAACTCCATTTGAGTTAAAAACTGGCTAAGTGCGAGTCGTACTTCGCTCATTTAGGGTTCCGAAATCAACCTCAAGTTAAGTTTGTTTTAATAAGAAAAATAAGTAAATTTTAAAGAAAAAAATATATTTCATCAATATAAAAAAAATATATATATATATATTTGTGGACAATAGTACACAAATCGACCTAGTAGTAACTAAGCAAAGCTTGTACAGTAAAGGGCACCTGGGCATTGAAATAAGGTCCTGTACTATGGGTACTAAGCGACAATATACATACTTATGTATATATGTAGATATAAATAGATACTTAAATACATAGAAAACATCCAAGGCCCAAGAACAAATATTCCTGCAGCTCATCACACAAATAAATGCCCTGGCCGGGATTCGAACCCGGGACCTCCAGCTTCGTAGGCAGGGTCACTACCAACTACCTAATAAAATCATACAATAAGTCTACGCATAATGAAATAAAATAAATAAAATTATTCTATTACCCAAACAAAGCACTTAAAAAACATAACACACAATATTAAAACAAAACATCGAACTAATCCGCCCTCTTAATAGAATAATTTGATAGGGAGAAATCCTTCAAAAAATCTTTCAACTTCGGGCCATTAACACTCTTAGTTAAAATGTCTGCTATCATTTTATCTGTCGGCATGTACTTTATTTCAATTTTATTAGCCAGTACACACTCACGAATAAAATGATACATAATATCAATATGCTTTGTCCTATTATGCATCATCTTATTGCCAGCTATTTTATGTGCCGACTGATTGTCATTGAAAATTACGACAGGTTTACTGGTCACAGCGGTCAAGCTGTTAAGTAAGCTACGTAAATAAAGCGCTTCCTTTGAAGCCTGACTAAGCCCTACATTTCTGACTCCGTCGAGCTCAAACTAACGGTAGCTTGCTTCTTACTTTCCCAGCAAACGATTTTTTTTTTCATTATGCGTAGACTTATTGTATTTTATGTCACACCTGGCCATAAAGTGGCCATTATCCCACGCTCCGCGCGCGAAAAAACCCACTTCCTGGCCAGGGGGTGACATAAAATTTTGTACTTACCACGGGCGATAATAAAGAAAGCCTCAGATCGCATATTTATCGCCCTTGCCTTCGGCTCGGGCGTAAAATACCTGCGATCTGAGACATTCTTTGTTTTATCGCCCTTGGTAAGTAATGTACTATTATTCAATTACTGGTTTTGTGTTCGAATTGCGTGTACACTGTACATGTCCGTATAGTCAGGCACAAAAGTGTTTTTAAAGTTTGTGTTGTACATACATGAGTACAAGTTTGTACCAGTCAAACACAAAAGTTTTAAGTTATTATTTATTTTATGTACTGAGTACAGATGAGTACAAAAGTGTTCATGCATGTACGTAATAGATTAAGAGGGCGTATTCGAGGTGGCATATGTGCCTGCTGGCCGTTTTTATGTAATCATTATTACGTACTTGTCATAGATTTAAACTGACTTAGAAACGGCTTGTTTATATTCTTTTGTACTGTCTAAACATGTCACTTGCGAATAATATATCAACCATGAAAGAACTCTAGCGTGTTTATCTATCAGCCACTGACTCTGCTATCGTCCTAGATCGTATTCTAGCACACAATTTTTAATAATTAGCACCCAGATATTACATAGTTCGTAAATCGTAATCCTATTAAAATAAAGTACACTCTAATATTTTCTCGATATGCAAAAATCACGCCGACAAATCGTTAGAAAATAATCCTGAAAAACATTTTTTTGGGTACTTCGCCTGTTCTTAATTGCCTACCTACGCAGAGTTTTGGTACCCTTTAGTTTGTATTTAGAATTCTGGTTATTCTGTTTATTATCAGCATTTTAGACTGATGCGACTTGGGTAGGTTAGTCTCATTTGGAGGTCAATCTCAGACTATCATGAAATTATACAAGATAAGATAAGATATACGATAAGATAAGATATAATTTATTGTCAAAACTGTGTACATAACATGTCATAATGATAATAAGTCTCAACAGTCTGCCCATTTCGGACGTACAATATTATATTAATAATACATTTTTTTTCAAGCCTCTCATTGTTAATAATAAATAATAAAGCATCAATTTCAGGCAACAAGGGCCTATAGATAAGTTAGATAAGTTCATAGCTAATATACAGACAATTATATAAAGAATAATTATTACCTAATTAAAGAGGCAACGATCAGTACCTAGTTGCCATGCTGACCCAGTGCGGGATGGGGATTTTACAATATTTCCCAGATGCATGCAGATATCCTCGCGATATTTTCCTTCACAGAAAACTAACGGTAAATATCAAATGATATTTTGTACATTCACCATCAGATATATCAAAGCAAACAAGATGCTCATAAATATCTGAACACGACTCTATTACCAAGTTGTTAGAGCACGTTCAAATATTTGTTAATACCATCCTGAAGAGTACATGTACGAGCTAGCAGCGTACATCGCATAGCATTTAGTATGAATTATTTTATTTAAAAATTATGTTGACGCGACAGAGTAGACGCGTGTAACCTAATTTATTGAATGACAAGTCAGTGCATTAAAGACGCTCATTAACATCAAACGTATGTTAGTTATTTTGACATTGTGACATCTAATCCTCCATCCTTTGACATATAATTGACATCCTGACATTACGGGACTAAGGACCCGTACAGTACAGATATATTTGAAAAAAAAAAAGGTTTATTAATCAAAAAACAGATAAATACATTGATCGATGTTCCATCAAAGACCAAACTAGTATGAGCCTGTATCTTGGCCTTTGCGAGTGCGGTTAACAATAATAAAGTTCGATTTGATGGCGACTGTACATAAGTCCGAAACACTAATTGGTATAGTTCGTATACAACTCTAAGGCCAAATTCTGCCAAACGAACGCAAGCAAAACTCGACTTCGACTCGACTCGACTCTGACTGTAAGGTAGATTTTTGCTTGCGTTAATTTGACAGAACTTGGCCTTAGTTTGGTACGAACTATGCGGGCCGGGATTTGAGCAATTTTGATTTCATATTTGAATCAGAAACTTTGAGTCCAATTGACCCCCTGGAACGACAACATTTTCCGGCCATTTCGTTGAGGTGTGGGCGTTTATTTGTGTGTTTATGGGGTAAAACAAAACCTGAGCTGAGTGAGTGATTAGGAAAGCGTACTCTACTCATGTTTCGTGGGCCATACGAAAAAGATATATTTTGTTACCTATAAGAATAATTGTCTTTTACTATCCCGATATACTTATCGCTACACTCGGATACGTAAAAATTGTGATATTAAGCTTAAACCTAAATTGATTTCATTGTTACTTACATTGAAGTAGCAAACGAATCCACAATAGTAACTACTTAATGTTCTATCAATCTGAATGTGAAATATGTCCAGAGCTTCAGCAATGAAGCCCACAACCATTATTGAGCGTACTGACATGAGCGGCCGATATACGCGGTTACAAAGCGTAGGTGAGAATACACCACCAGCGGTTTCCAATTTATCCTGGGATGGGACCCATCCTGGGACTGGTGGCTAAAATGGCTTAATATGTCCAGATCTACAGTAATGAGGCCCTCAGCCATAGATAAAGTATACACCAGTAGTTATAGATGCCCCACCGAGCGAACAGTTAGAGAAAGAATATCCATATAAAATTTATGCTACGCAAGTTGACAAGTTTGCATGTCCAATCAAAGTGTGCCTATAACCCGAACATGAAAAAATGCTCAGTCGGTGACTCTTTTCTATTTCCTCTTATTTATAGGAATCAGAATAATGCTATATTTCTCTATCAAAGCGTTTCAGACCATTGCCCACAACCATTGCCATCGCTCTTTAGCGATAAGACCACCTTTTGTTCTACCTCTGTATCCCTGTTTCTTTGTTTTACTTTTGTATGTGTGCTTATGTGAGGTGTGCAATAAAGAGTATTTGTATTGTATTGTATTGTTGAGCATGCTAACCTTAAAGTCATGCTGTCCTTGTCCATCGGCATGAGCGGGCGCGAGCGGCCGATATCCGCGGCTACGAAGCGCAGGCGCAGACCGGGCAGCAGGCTCGGCTCACGGTTCACCGCCGCTACGGCTAGTGGCAGTGCACCGAGTATAGTCTGCAACAATTAATGAATGAATTACTTATTTATTTGTTACAAAACCACAACATAAACTACCTACAGCTTATTGAAATATAATAAATGGTCACTTTCGCTCGCTCGTAATGATTCGGACCAATACTAGGGGCGACTCACTCGCGTGACGTATATAACGATTGTATAAAATACTATTATAGGTGCTAATCTAATATACAAATTGAATAAATCAAAACAAAGATAGAACATAGTTATTTGTAAAAATAATTGTAAATAAATAAAATAATTACAAAAATTTTTTGCACAATAACCAAAATGGCGGATTTACCTACCAGGAAATTCGTATATATAAAAAAACATTAAAGCAAAAATATGTGAAGTTGAACCGGGAGAAGTGTTAAATTAACGTTGGTTTAATCGTTCTAATAGTAGAGATTAGACCCATTGCAATGCAGAAGTTTTAATGGTTTTATCAAGGACTCAAAGAGCTGGCTGAACGTTGGGATATATGGGTTTTCTTTTTATATGATTATTTAAAAAACGAAACTGAACATTAAAACCGACGTTATTTATATGAGACACCCTCAGTACATTGGTGAGGATGGTCCCCAAAATGTGTAACGTGTAATGTGTAACTGTAATACCACAGTTGGAGACTAGTTGCATACAATACACCAATAGTTTGATAGCTATCTATAGAAATTTGTCTTGCCCGCTCGCTAATGGTATATCTCAATATGCCGTGCACTGTTTTCGTACTTGCGTTTTAAGGTGGTTCGATTTCCATACAAAACGTCTTTTGACATTCGCAGGAAAGAAATTTATGTAACAAACTTTCATAAATTGGCTTTCCATTTGCGCGAAATTCCCCCTTTCCTAGAATAAACTTGTATAAATTACAATAATTTGAGAAATTCGTTTTTAGAAATTCTAGTAGAAAGGGGTTATTTCGCGCAAATGGAAAGCCAATTTATAAAAGTTTGTTACATATAAATTTCTTAAAATATCACGCCGTTAGCCTGCGAACATGTCAAAATACGTTTTGTATGGAAATCGTCCCACCTTAATCAATTTGTATTCTATTTTCTTAATGCTTGATCCGGTGTTTTTCGGCGCTCTTTTATAGGTACTTCGACGACGCAATAACAAGAAAGTAAACATAAATCCATCCTTTGAACTGGCGTGGGCGAAAAGAGTTGATAAATTACGGTTGAATACAACAGCCTACAAGAGCATTGAATGCCTTTATTAACGCTGTAGCTCCCAATATTAAATCTCACGCGACATTGAAATATAAAAAAAATATTTACAAAAGTATTTCTTATTTTCAAATACTGTACGCTCAGTACGTGTACTAGAAAAGTGAAATGCCTGCACCAGTACCGGAGTACCCTTACCATGAGTTTGCAATGTTTGCATTACTACTCGCTAGCGACTGTGTAAATTTGTAAGAGCACTGAGCTACGGGGCAGTAGAAAAATATTGTAAATATTTAGGTAGATATTGGTCTTTTTTATTTAAATCTAATATGTAGGTATAATGCATAAAATAAAGTCTTGCTTGGTCAACAGCCACTCAATTGCTGTAAGACTCATTCAATAAACTGTCTCTCTTATGACGTTCAACGTCACACGGTATCAGGTGTGATACTGATATTGAAAAAATGATTTAAAATACTCTTTGATAACATAACATTTCTTGCCTCTCATATAATAATGTTCCAACATTACACCAACATCTGAAGCTGGCATCTATATTCTCCAGCGTTAAGCAGTTTAACTTGAATTTACTAGTGTTTAACTTAAACTACTTATTCTGAATTCAAGTTTATTAACTGCCAGTCTCGATTTCGGAAGGAGTTTTGCAAAGGTGTTAACAACCTATACATATCTATATCTCAGACTAGACTGATATGTGGCTCAGTCTAGAAAGTTAAATTACCTATGTTGATACCTAAGGCGACGATTTCACGCTCTCGGTAACTTCATGTGTAGGGCGTGTTCCTAGTTCAAGGTCAAGTTCAGTTACAAATAACATTTTAGGTAAATTACTTTCCCAAAATGGCCCGCAAAGTGAACATTACTCGCTACAAATTTCAATATAATAATACGATCTTGTTTTCCTTTATAAAATAATTCCACACGCAATGTATCTCATTTTGAACAATAGGTAAACAACAATACTAAACACGCTTGTTCCATGTTAATCCAGCAACTTTATACATTCAGAGGTTGTGTTAATATAAATTTGGTAGTTCTGATTTTTCACAGACTTGTTTTTGATGTTGGACGAATAAATAATCCAAAAAATAAAAAATCCATCATATAATCCATCTGGTTTCATAGAGCGCCAAAAACAACTTTCATCATCATCATCATCTTCAGCCCGTAATCGCCCACTGCTGAGCATAGGCCTCTCTTCTTGTACGCCACCAACAACTTTGTCAAAAAAAAAATTTTTTTTTGACCCTAAAGAACTACATAGGTGCTGATAGTACCTTCAGGTTTTTAAAGTAGACTAAAGGCCATGGCAGGGTAAGGGAGCATATTGTGCCTTAATAGCTTTTCCGCCAGTTTTTTTTTTGATTACGGGCCACGCCGCTGGTTAGTGCTATACTTACAAAATTTCAGCATTCTCCTCTTCTTATTTCCGAACAAAAATAAATAATGCGAAAATCGTAAATTTTTAATTACCTACATTATACAGGTTGTCCCATATCTACCACGCCACAGTGACACCGGAGGTAGGTCAACTCAAGAGGAAACCACTCGAAAACCGTGCAACTTTTACTCAGGTCATGTTAGGCTGGTTATGTTCCTCTTGAGTTGACCTACCTCCGGTGTCACTGTGGCGTGGTAGATATGGGACAACCTGTATAATAAAAATATTTTCTTAAATTTTAATATTTTACTTGGACCTTTACTATGACTCGATTATCGTGATGGGTGAACTTTTACTTATATACCACAGGTTTGTACGGAACCCTCGGTGCGCAAGTCCGATTCGCACTTGGCCGGTTTTTTCGCCTGAAAGTACGGAGTAGTTTGCATCAAATCCGGTAGTTCTGTCCGTCCGGTAGATTTGGTATTCAGCTCAAACAGAAATGTAGGTAGGTACAGTACCTACAGACTAGTAATAAGGAGCCAACTAAATTGACAAAGTTTGATAGTTTTAACCTTCAAGTAAACATTACAAAATTGGTAATACATAGTTCTATTCTGGCAACTCTGTAACTGATCTTATTGATAACAGGGTACGCAAGGCGTAAATAAATAGTAGATTGTTAAGCAAGGGTTGAAATGAAAGTGACCCATTCCACCCGAGATATTTTGGACTATGAGGAAATTAAATGAGAAGTTGTAGACGATTATGTATACCTAGGACAGACTGTCCAGTTAAGTAGGTCCAACTTTGAGAAAGAGGTCAATCGTCGAATCCGACTCGGCTGGGCAGCGTTCGGGAAGCTACGGCATATCTTTTCGTCCAATATTCCGCAGTGTCTCAAGACGAGAGTCTTTGACCAGTGTGTGTTGCCAGTGATGACATATGGTACGGAAACGTGGTCGCTCACCATGGGCCTCATAAGAAGGCTCAAAGTCACTCAGAGGGCAATGGAGAGGGCTATGCTGGGAGTTTCTCTGCGTGATCGCATCAGAAATGAGGCCATCCGTAGCAGAACCAAAGTAACCGATATAGCCTTTCGAATCGCTAAACTTAAGTGGCAGTGGGCGGGGCACATTGCACGTAGAACCGATGGCCGTTGGGGCCGAAAGGTTCTCGAGTGGCGACCACGAACCGGAAGGCGCAGCGTGGGTAGACCCCCCACAAGGTGGACTGATGACCTGGTAAAGGTCGCGGGAGTCCGCTGGATGCGGGTGGCGCAAGACCGGTCATTGTGGCACTCTTTGGGGGAGGCCTATGTCCAGCAGTGGACGTCTTTCGGCTGATATGATGAGAAGTAACAGTAAAAGAAAATGATATTCTAAGGATTCAGTATATTTTATTATACCATGTCGGTTGCAAACAAGCCTTCGGCCCGCCTGATGGCCCTTTAAGGCGCTACACTGAGAAATTTGGAGACTTTGAAACGCTGTCCTGCCCAGACTAGCAAACAGTAGGGGCTGATTTTCAGATATATGATTCTTGACTATATGATTGTAGTACTGACAATAGCGAAACATGATTGCTTTAAATTTTCTCGATAGAAAATAAATCCAAAGTTGAGTATATATTTTCCTTTTTTTTCTCAGCCTACTAAAACAACGCATTATTAAAAGACACGATTAAGTTAATACGATGGTATTTTACCTCATCTAGGTACTGACTAGGGAATGCAAACCGGTTAACCGGTTAACCGAAAAACCGGTTAACCGGAAGTTTTAGAGATCGGTAAAAAACCGGTTTTTTACACCACTAACCGGTTTTTAACCGAAATTGTATTTAGTATAAAAAAACAACTTCATGGAGAGATTAGAGCGTTCTTTCACCTCCAAATCACGTTATTTAAGGATGGTAGGATGTACGTTTAAAGAAGTTAGTTTCTTTTCTTACGACTGTGGATAGAGCACATGAATATCATAATGTTAAAATGTTGTTAGTTTCACATATCCCCACTTCATTTGAGTCTGCCGCGTCAAAAGCGCAGAAAGGGTTTATGGCCGGGTAATCCCTATTGTTTTACTTGGATAGTTTTGCAATCAGTCTTATTATTTACAGGCACAGCCTGGAGTTTTTGTCAGGCTTTTGAGAAATATGTTATTTTTAATTATGCTGATTATTTATAGTATAGTAATCATTATTACTTTTTATGTAACAATTTGTAAAGAGATTTTTTCTCAAATGGCGGATGGGAAATTTTATTGTAGAAAGCCAATAAGATGATCAAACATTCTTAAATCTATCTTTTACACTTATAAATTTTTTGATGACATGTGAATAACTTGTTCAACTTATAACCGTTATGCATGGCCCGAAATTGATCAAACATTGCCCTTTTTTATATTAGAATGTTTCATAATTTTATTTGTCACTTGTCGATTTGTTTTGAAGTTTATAAAGATGATGATAAAACCCAAATTAGTTTTATTTATTAGCTTACTTATACCTATTGACATCACTAGAAACATGCCCGGATTACCAATAGAACCCAGAAATAATAAATTTATAGTCCAATACTTCGATTTCAGGTAGTTTGTAAAAAACCGGTAAAAAACCGGTTAACCGGTTTTTGTCCAGTCAAAACGGTTAATAACCGGTTTTTGATTTTCACCGGTTTTTGCATTCCCTAGTACTGACAAGAGGAAATTTAATAAACCTGCACACAGTCAGATATTTAACGAGATTTGTCTAAAAAGCCATTCTCAGAGAGGATTGCATCCCGTTTTGTCGTGAGCGAAAAACAAAGGGTGTCTCTTTCAATCGATATATCGCCTTAAGGCGCGAGGTGGGGCAAGGCCTTCTCCGTACAAACTCTTCGTAATAATTTCAAAAAAATTAAAATTCTATTTTAAAATACAAGAAAAAGTTCTCCATGTTCTGGCTAAGAGAAAAATAAGCATACTGACCAAAAATCATAAGTGTAATGCAAAGTGCAAACACAAGCGAAGAAAAACTTGCACGAAGTTTGTATGAGCTTGCCCACCCTTGCGCGTGCATATTTTTCACGAACTGGTTATATTATAATAGTTAGAACTAAATAAAGATTCAGATCTCTATTTTCTTACCGACCTATTACGGCGCTATTACCACAAGTGCCTTCTTTTGTCCAAACAACTAAATATAGAAGAGTTCTCGCGAAGGCCGTCAGTGCAATAAACATACATTTTACTTACATCGATCCATCCCACAGGGAGTAGGTACATTCAACTAAAAAGAGATGTACCTATTCACTTTATGAGCATACAGGGGTCAGTTAGATTCCTAAAAGTTGATATTTAATACTGAATTTGGCTCTTTCGTTAAAAAGTTTGCCGACCCCTGCCTTATACTATTTTATTTATTTATTTATTTTGTAATCAAACCTAAGCAAATTTACACTCACACATTTAAATAAACATGTTTCTTCTTCTTCTTCTTATTTATACAGACACATTAAACAATTGAACATTCAAAGTATAATGTAGTGTATGGTTGCCATACGTCCGAGTATGCCGGGGCATGTCCCGGTTTGAAGCGTGGTGTCCCGGCCATTAAGCAATTTGTCCCGGTTTGTAAAAAATTGTTTATTAGCCTTCCAAAATTGGTGAATCTTCACCGATAATTTCCAAGACAATGTCGTCAAGTGGAGTCATTTTTTTGGCTTTCCCACCCCCAGTGCCAGTTTTTTTAGCATTGTCTTTTTTAGCCTGAAAATCAATAAATATTAGTGAGTATGAGTCTGTAGTAAACGAATGTCGTCAGCCAAGTCTGTCTATCAATCAGCCTAGAGAGCCATGAAAAATATTTTTAGTTATTGAAACATACGGACAGAAAGCACAAAGCATTAACCCAAACATTAAAACATAGTCAATTTGAGTAAAACTATAGCCGAATAAATATTCAAAGTAATTCACTTACCAATGTCGCCCGTTTGATATTGGACCAAAATACGTCCCGGGCATATGAAAAATTTCTTTCCTTGGCGATCAAGCCAAGGGCTTTGCCAAATTCGCACACCTTTTTCCATTCATCAATTTTGTTTTCTTTTGTGAGAGTGTCCGAAAATGGGCCAAATAGGATATGTTTAAATTCTCGAATTTTCATTAGAACCGCGATTTTGCTATCCATTTTTGCCATTGTACAAGAAATAGATTTCGCAAAATAATATCTTTTCTTCTTTTGAAGGGAATGGCACATATCAGTTGAAACTGACATTATGTTTTTATTTTATTGCAGCCTTACATTTGTAATGGCGATTGTATCCTTTTTTGCAGTGTAAACAAACCTATTTTATAAATTGATAAACCCGACTTGTAAAACACATGTCATTGAGAAACAGAATTAATTTCACTTGTAAAAAATATTGTTTAATGGAGGCTTGTAGAATTGTAACTTGTAACTTTCGAGAAATAGGCCCCAGCTAGTAAAATAAGTATACATGTACGTTGTACGGACGACTATAAGCCTACCGCTTAACACAGACAGTGCCTGCGCGGCGCGCAGCGCATAAAGGATGCTCTCCGACCATCCTGCTGCTACGCCTCGCCTGCTTTGAGGACGAGGCAAGCGCTTATGCCCTTTGAATTTTTCTCTTTGACCTACACTACCGTTTCATTAATTATCCCGGTCTTCGTCCCATATTTATGGCAACCCTATTGTAGTGAATATCTTATTGTAGTCGACTGTACGACACACCCCAACAAGTCTGAAAACTTTCCTAAAATAAAACTTATGTAATACTTACATCACCGTTTATGTTACCTTACACATTAAACAAATGGCCTGAGGATGTCTGCCATAACCTTATTAGTAATCCACATAAGTGCAAAACAATTATAAAAAACATGTACTTGCCAAATAGCGAGGCGCACCCGAGCTGTGCGATCAACAAGCCTCATTTATAGGAATATGTAGTTTTGTAGTACCTATTTAAGAAATAAATAGTAAAACGAGCGACAATCAGCGACAGACCGCACGCGGTTTTCGCTCGCTGTTAGTATGCATAAATGTATTAGTTTTTAAGTATTTTGGATAAATAAATTTACAAAAAACCCTAGGGACTCAGTTCGGCAGTATTTTACATCCCAATCGCATTTCAATGAAAGTTCCCAAAATTTTGTCTAGCTCGCTCACTATTCTTATTTTTTCGATATATTATATTATTCGATATGCAAATCTATGTGCTCATCACAAAATTGGATAAAAAAATACTATTGGTAAAACACAAGATTATTTCAGAATATCAAATAAATGAGCCAAATCAAATAAATAACCTAGCAATATTTTTTGAAAGAACATTGATGATATTCCCTCAGAAAATGACTTCCACGTGTACGCGTACGCGTGAATCTAATATTCCAATAAATTGGATTCGCTTCTCCTTATTATTAAAATTTGTTTTCATTCAGAATATGCAGTCTGCATCTCATTTTATCTCAGCCATACTTCCGGATGAGATTGCGTCTCATAGATTCATATATAACAGGAAAATTGACCTTGGCCTTGATGTTTAAAGGGAACGAGCCGATTGCGTTCAATCGATCAAAGTTTGTTCGAACATTAATTTCAGGGCCTTTTTAACTACTGTTGTGTTAACTAACTAGGATTCAATGTACTCAATTTCATACCACTATCATGTTTACAATGTGTGTTAGTTAATTATCGATTAAAAATTATGGTTTCCTCGTTAAGGGGCTCCATCTCCATGCGCTATCGATCGATTTTGACGAGATTTGAGTTGATATTCCTGCTTCAAAACTATGTAGATATATTTATAGCACAAACGGTAATTAATTGGTTCTTTTCTATATTTTCTTGAGCCGAATTTTGGAAAAAGTAATACTTATGTTTTATGATTATTCAAACATTGTCCAAAAAAGCTCAATATTAGTGTGTTGCTTATGCATGTTACTGTTCCTTATTGAAGTTTCTAACAACAGACGAGAGATTTTTATTTTAACCCCTTTTTTAAAAAAGATACCTACGTCCAAAAAAAAAGGTGTTTGGCCTAAAATTGCCATTATTCATGCCATATATCTCAAAGATTTTGAAGTTAAAGGTAGGTATACTATTTCGTTAAACCTCGTTGTTATTAATACGATGAGCCACAAAAACACAAGAAAACAGAGATATACAGATCGTAGGTCATTAGGAGCTAGGAGCCCCTTAATAAGCTACTGGTGCTAACCCTACCCATGAAACCGCAGCCAGCTGACGTTCACAGAGCTTCATGATTCAGATCTTTGAAGCATTTCACAAGATATCGCTCTAGAGAAAACAAGTACCTGGCTCGCAGACTACTTAAAACTATTGTGAACCTATCGTGCGAGCGAGAACAGGTACTTATTCCGGAATATTTTTGCGTGCGATAGAGACAATAGTAATTTCAAGCAGAACTAGTGCTTCGGGCGCCAACGTTTTCCACCCCTTAAACCTTTATCAAATGAGACAACTTTGGCCTTAATCGATTCCTCACATCCTTAACTGGGTTTAAACGTTTTGATTTTTCCGTAATTCTTTCTAGTTTATGAAATAATAACAAAAACGCAGGACGAAGGTTTCGTGTCAAAAACTCGAAACTTTAAGGGTTCATGTTTTCAATTGTATGCAATATTTCCAAAAAATCAAAACGTATAAACCTAGTATTTAATTATACTTACATCATTTCTAAAACTCACGCAAATCGGTTCAGGTTTAGGGGGTGGAAAACGTTGGCGCCCGAAGAACGTTTTTGTATGGAAAAAAATTGTTACACAATCCTCTTAATAAGCGGCAGATCTATTCAATACTCGTCTAAACCTTTCCTCATGACTTATATTTCCGGAAGACTGGATTCCCAGTAAAATGTCAAAACTATGTATATGGGTGAATAACATCACCCATGTCTAGATTTGACATTTTGCTTGGATTCCAGTCTTCCGGAAATAACTTAGTACTTATTTGAACTGAAACGCATTATTTTTTTCCCTATTTTAAGGTTCAGTAGCCAAATGGCATAAACGGAACCCTAAAAGCGTCGTCATATGTCCGTATGTCACATACATTTTACTCAAACACTATAGTGTGTATTAGGATAACATTTTAAATGTGGATTAAAAGTGTAAGTCGCTAGCCACTACGTAGTTATGTGGTCAAATTAATATTTTTTTTGAGAGTTACTCCATACTAGACATGTGCGCCGACTTAAAAATGATCGGCGGTGGCGTTTGCCAAAAAATCGGCGGCAGCGGCGTACTTTCGGCGTGAAATCGGCGTGAAGGTAACGTAAATAAAAATGCGAAATACTTCGTTTTCTTTTTTTAAATCGAGATAAATGCAATAAATCTGTATTCATACAAGTAAACCACATCCCTATATAACAAAAATGCGGTAGTAACATGGACAATACTGGTTAGGGGGCGACAAAGAATAGACGCATTCGATATGGGGTACTGGAGGCGAATGCTGGGGACACCCTGGACAGCCAAACGGACCAATGACCCAGCTCGGTATCAAGACCGGTTATCCACTGTTTGTCCGCAGGCTGCTTTCATACTTTGGACACGTAATGCGCAGTGGTGCTGATAGTCTGGAGAAACTGGTCGTGGTTGGTGGAATGAAAGGCAAGAGGGCTAGGGCACGCTCATCAACTACATGGACAGATCATGTCGCCCGAAGTGACAATTAATACGTGAGTTTTAACCGTTTAGTAAAATAAAGTGGACAGATCAAGTTAAGGAAGCTACATCCTCAAGCAAATTTCACCAAGCGATGAGGGCTACGATGGATCGAGACCGATGGATACATTGTAGACAAATCCTCAGGGCGGCGAAATCGAGAAGTGGTCACGATCCTCAAGAATGAGGGACCGACTCAAGAGAGACAGATATAGCTAACAAAAATATCCAGTCTAAAAGCTCCGCCTGGGGCATGGTCCCCGTAACGCTAGCCGCGTTACCCCTCTGTATTGCCAGAGAAATTCTCTGTGATAGGGAAAGCGTCAGGTCCCCCGAGGTATCGACCAGCCACCACAACAAATCTCTCATGAATGTCTTCATGTCAGCCGGCCAGGGTCCAGAGTCCACTGCAAGCATTGCAAACTCGTAGTTACATAATAAAGACGAGTATTTGCGGTGCTTGAGAGCTTCGTCAGCTCCAGCACTGGCCTGGGAGCGAGTTGCGTGGAAGTGGGATTGCGCACATGCGGTGTTTCACACCAGTACCCTTACCATGAGTTTGCAATGTTTGCATTACCGTACTCGCTAGCGACTGCGTAAACGATTTAGTATGGACAAAAGTACAGCGTCTCTGGCGGTTACGCAATAGAACTAAGAATCGCCATAATAAATCGTTTACGCAGTCGCTAGCGAGTACGGTAAGGGTACAGAGCTCTCCCTAGTTTCCACGGCTCCAACGTGACTCCATCAGGGACATCAGGGTGCTTACCATCGTCTTATGCCATACCCACTGGTTCTGTTGTCCCAACACAAAACACACCAAGCTTTCCGGGCCTCCTTCAGGCACGCCATATCGCTGTCAGGAAATTTCCGAATGAGACAACTACATAGTAAATACATGAATTTTGGGTAAATACAAGTTTAATTTACGATCAATGACAGGGTTTATTGGTTCTTCAAAAATAGGTGAGCCTAAAAGTGTGGTTAAAATTACTCACTTGAATGGGGAGGGGGACATTATATTAGATTTATGAATCGATTATATATTCCCAAAGGAAAAAACATGTCTCGATCGAATGATGTGAAACACTTTGAAAAATTCTTAATCGTTTCTGAGTAAAAGGATTGTGACATTACAGGACATACGTACAGACAGATATGACGAAGCTATAAGAGTTTTGTTTTTGCTATTATTATTTGGCTATAGATGTAGGCAATACGATTTTTTCAGCCGGATTTCCATACTCAGGCGCTCAATGTGGTTCAGACTGCCCTGATAGTATATATAAACAAAGAAAAATGTTTATTGTCACACAACAAACATTAAGAAGTGTACATAGTACATACATTAAAACAATAACAAAGCAATAAAACAGTTAAAAAAACTATGTTAATCATACTCTTTTGTCTAATAAAAATACTCTTTGGCATTCAGTCAAGGTTACGCCGATTTCACGCCGATCATTTTGTCGGCGGCGGCGGCGTGGCAAAAAGGCCGGCGGCGGCGGCGCGCCGGCGCGGCACACACGTCTACTCCATACATGTATATAAAATAAAAAAATAACATGAAAAAAAATAAACTCTCAGTAATACAAATACAAAATTTTAATCATAACAAATGTTACAGGTATATTAAATATTAATTAAAAACACTCACAAAACATGTAGTTAGGTTAGTAGTAGTGAAACAGTTTACAGTTAAAGGTTGGAACTCGACAAATAATAGTACATTACTTACCAAGGGCGATAAAACAAAGAATGTCTCAGATCGCAGGTATTTTACGCCCGAGCCGAAGGCAAGGGCGATAAATATGCGATCTGAGGCTTTCTTTATTATCGCCCGTGGTAAGTACAAAATTTTATGTCACCCCCTGGCCAGGAAGTGGGTTTTTTCGCGCGCGGAGCGTGCGATAATGGCCACTTTATGGCCAGGTGTGACATAAAGGAATTTATTTATACAATACCAGGCGGCCTGCAATGATTTTTTAATATTTTTTTTTGATCTGACCTTAAAATATATATGTATACACTTTACCTTCCAATATGTAATGTTAATTTTACGCGCAATTTTTGAGAAAAGTCTTATGATAAGACCAAGGTCATCCTGTGCAAAACGCCGGCCAACACCCGCACCTACAGGACCTTATACTAATTAAACGTAAGGGCCAGTAAGTAAAATTAGTATTTAAATTCGAGATTTAAAAGTTGCTCAACTAGGCATTGGTCTTGTGTGCCACTAGGGAATGCAAACCGGTTAACCGGTTAACCGAAAAACCGGTTAACCGGAACTTTTTGAGCTCGGTAAAAAACCGGTTTTTTACACCACTAACCGGTTTTTAACCGAAATTGTATTTAGTATAAAAAACAACTTCATGGTGAGATTAGAGCGTTCTTTCACCTTCAAATCACGTTATTTAAGGATGGTAGGATGTACGTTTAAAGAAGTTAGTTTCTTTTTCTTACGACTGTGGATAGAGCACATGAATATCATAATGTTAAAATGTTGTTAGTTTCCCATATCCCCACTTCAGTTGAATCTGCCGCGTCAAAAGCGCAGAAAGGGTTTATAGCCGGGTAATCCCTATTGTTTTACTTGGATAGTTTTGCTTCCTGCTACTACCCTGTAGTAACGTATCTAATCAGTCAGTGCTCAGAGAGGGTGAAAGCAAGTGTGGTGTTTGTGTACTTATTGCGTTGTTTGTTGTGTGAAATTGTGAATATTAAAAATACCAGTTGATGTCTGGAAGTCCACATCTCAAATAAGTATTTCTTTAATAATACATAGTGCTATTTTTCATGTTATTCGTGATAGTTAATAAGTTATATTCTTTAATAGCCCATGTTATTAATGTTTTTATGCACTATTTTTTTTTTTTTTTTCTATTCATTTCAATGTATATACTTAATGTTTGTTATAATATGTCATTGTAAATAGTAGGTAGGTACACTAGGTACCACCTTAACTTTGCGGTGCTATACTGGTAATATTACTTTTCATCGCCGCTTATTAAGATATCTATATATATATCCGTATATTATATTAGAATGTTTCATAATTTTATTTGTCACTTGTCGATTAATTTTGTTTTGTAGTTTATAAAGATGATGATAAAAACCAAATTCACATCACTAGAAACATGCCCGGATTACCAATAGAACCCAGAAATAATACATTTACAGTCCAATACTTCGATTTCAGGTAGTTCGTAAAAAACCGGTAAAAAAACCGGTTAACCGGTTTTTGTCCAGTCAAAACGGTTAATAACCGGTTTTTGATTTTCACCGGTTTTTGCATTCCCTATGTGCCACCTCTCTAAACCCCCAAGCTCTCTGACCGGTGTTGCCCCGAGGCCCTTTTTAAATGTCGCTGACAGGGTCCATGTAGCAGGGAGCGAGTCATTGTCTCCCGAAAATAAAATGCGAGATTGTTTTATTAGGCTGGAGTCAGTTGACTAGTAATAATAACTTAATGATAAGAATTGGCTACTTGACAGTTTTCGGAAATGTATTTTAAATTATACGTAGGTTTATTTTATACCTGTAACAATTATCTTTTTCCCCCAAAGAGCTTAATTTCTTTCAAAAAAATATTTTTTCTTTAAGTAATTTGAATTTCGCGCGAAAACAGCCGATCACGTGACTGTGAGTATACTGTGACGTCGCACTTGATAAACAACTAAAGGTTTACTTAAAAGGTTTGTTTTAACGGGTCTAACGCGATATTTATGTATTTACCTTTTTTACCGACGTTTCGACACGGGTTTCACCGGCCGTGGTCGCGGATATGACTGTCGTCTCAGCAAGTTGTCAACGGAGATATGGGTACACAACATTTGACTACCCTACAAAAGTTAACAAAAATGTGAGGGGTAGACTCGAAAAATGTTCACTACCCGTCCACTTTGTTTCTAATTGTCTAAGGCTAACTAAAGGTTTACTTCCGCAGCCGACAGCAGACGGCAACTGCATGTTACACCGCACTCCAAATTGTACAGTAACTTGTGCTGTTGCGACTTGCGACACTTCTCCGCTCATTTTAAATAGAGCTTTTTACGAATACCGTTACGGTTCAATTTGGAGTGCGGAGAAACATAACGTGCAGTAAGTGCAGTTGCGGTCTGTTGCGGAATTAAACCTTAACTTTGAAATGTGACGTCACACGCGTTTCGGTTTTTGTAATCCACAGATAAAAAACTCTTTATTTATTTTTCAAAAATAAAATGTTTTTACTTAATTTTAAAGCACAAAACCTATTGTATGAGTATTGTAAACCTATAAGCTACTGTATCCAACACATTAATTATTTTATCTTTACAACTGTCAAATAGCGAATTGAAGGGGTGAAATGTTCGAGTTTGTTATTTAAATAATATTTGCTTCCCAAACAACTTTCAACACAATTTTCACCCCTCACGCTGGAATTAGTATTCTTATAATTGCATCCGTCCTCGTTTAAAAAGAAATTGCTCCCCATTAAAACTTTCAAACCCCTTTTCACCCCTTTAAAGGTCAAATTTTGAAGTTTTCTTCCATTCTAATGCTTTGTCTATTCATAAACGCTGAAAACAGTTATCTTTAATTCTAATGCTTAGCATTAGCGAATTTTCAAGTTTCTAACTTTAAATTCAATCATTTCCCTGCGACGTTCACATTGATTAGGGAATGACAAACTCGTCTATTGTGTGTTTCAACCACCAATAGGTAAATGAGCTTCCACTAACAAGGAATGGTAGAGGTCTCTACGCCAGCAGTTGACGATAAAAGCCACAGATAAAATAATAGAACCGTAGTCGACATTTCAAATTTTCAAGCATAAATTTCACTTTACTCGTGAAATCCATCGATGTGAAATCTCTTAATTTAGTTATGCACGGATTTAACGTTGCAGTGGACATTTATTGGTTTAGAGCAGGGGTCGGCAACCTTTTAGCAGCCACGAGCCACATATACCCGGTAGCTAACAAAGTTGTCACGGGCCGCACGTGTTAATAATTTGTGACTTTATCATACAAAAGGTCGGGTCGATCAGGTACATTGTCGGTTATTCATCGGTTATTATCTAAACCGCATGCGGTTGGTTTAGAGTTAAAATATAAAATGACAATATTTTTATTATGAGAATAAACCCCCAATTGGATTAAATCTACCCTACGGCGATTTACGAAAAAAACATATAAATGCTTGTAGTTTATAAACACAAAAAGAAAAACAAACTTCGCCTCAAGGCCTCAATTAAATTTTTCGTCTGCACGCTCTGGTATTCACCGAATTTCACGACATTATGGGAGCTATTAAAAGAAGTTCATTACAATAATTACATTATTCATTTTCATTACACGTTTTGTTGTGCTATCGGAACACTTGTTAAATTAATTGCAACCTTGATATTTTAACGCTACAAATATTGTGAAAAATTGATTATATAAATTTATTAAAAAAGATAAACGATATTTGCCTCGTCATCGCTCAGACTTGATTGGCAACTAGACGCTTGTTAACCACGACAAAATACGAGTATGAGCCGTTGTAAAAATAGCCGGGCCTCAATCATTTTATATTTCGCTTACTAATTTGACATGAATTCGTCCATGCATCATGTCCATTAGTAGGTACTTATTTTAGCAGAACTTTTTTTTTTGAGGACACGGATACAAATTTCATGAGTACGCTTTTAACTCCGCAACAGTTTTCAGTAACACATCGTCTCATGTCGGAGCTTCAGTTGTGCTTGTGCTAGCCGTATGTATGTATTATATTTTTAAATAATACCTTGATCGAGGCTTCTCTTCTCTCTTCTTGTTCATTATTAATTTATTATTTCTGAAACCTTGGACATGACTAAAGATTTGATGAAATTTATTAGATTATGAGAGTTTTTGGGGCGAATCTAGCAAGAATTTATTCCCGGAAAAACGCTCGGTCTCTCAAGTAGTTCTGTTATAATTAATACATACTATCTAATATTACTTACTGCTTTAATCTTTGATTGTATGAGAAGTTACTAGATTTTTACCCCTGTTATTGTGTAAAATTTCCGGGAATCTCTTAATAAAGATACAAAAGCCGACATCAAAATTCTATTATCCTCCCAGTGGGTACCCGTATCATAAAACGTTTTACTACCACGTACCTTCGTACCTATCTATAGTCAATTCAATTCATTTATTCATAAACAATAAATACATTGTGTTTGAACATACCATAAAATAAACTAAAATAATATTAACTAAGTAATTATTTGATACAGAGAACAAATACAAAGTAAAATAATTTGATTCCGGTAATATAGTAACATCAAAGTAATTTAGCGAAATCCAATATAGTATACTATTGTCTGCACCAGTATTCAATGCATCGAAATATAATAAGTATAGAAGCATAACGCCTAACAAACTTGACGTTAAATTTTGACCTATTTACGACGTCTTTGAAACCAAAATGTCTTATGATTCGTTATCCAATCAACATTCACTTGCAAGTTTGAGTAGACCTAATTTTCGCAAAGGTTTTATACCATTTTACCTAATTTCACCAATAAGAAAAGTTTTATGCATTGTTACTGGTTAAAATCTATTTGACACGAGTTTCCGATTTGTCAACTGTTTGACATATTCACTCAAATTGAACTTGACTTGAGTACGTCCCACTTTTAACGTGGATGGTTTTATTCAATAATAATGCAATTTCGTAACCGACAATTAATTCATGAAAATTTAATAAAATGAAAGATACGTAGAGTTATTAAATGTTTATTAAATGCACCTTTTACAGATATATAGGTACACATTCACCTCACTTTTTCGAAAATAACGAAAAATATCAAGATTTTGTGGTAGGTACTACTACTGTGTACTATATACAATTGGTTTACCAGTTTACTATCTACCTCCAACTGACTTTTCTAATAATACATTGTACCTATATCTTTATTTACTCCGCTGTGGATACATTTCGCATTCTAGGTGGTATAAGAAATCACAATAAAAATATGTACCTACATTATAGATTAATTATTTTCGTACCTAACACGAGTTCAATAAGAATTTACAAAATGAACAAATTTTAAAACATTTTCCCTGTTCTGGTCGTCACATAGACTTTTTAAAATGAATGCTGCATATCCTACAATGCTTGCTGGGCAGCCATGTATCATCCCGTTCTTTCAAAACGAACCGCGTTTATCCATGCGCGACGTCTTTCTTCATTTGCAGCAAAACTTCAAAATTTAGTCACTACCTAACTAACAAAAGAACTCCTAAAGGACCTCCTCATGGTTCGTAAGTGGATATGCTCAATTTTTACAAAACTTATATTGCATAACATCAACCACGGCTGTAAAGTATGGGAATAAATTAATTAGTTTTACTTAGTATTGAAAAGAAATATCATCCCTTTTTCCATCTGTGTGCCTTCTACACCAATTTACGGTGCTGGCCGGCATTATTGCCAGAATATTTGTATCCACTAACCATTTAATTTGAATTATTTTCTTTTGACAGCTTATCAACCGATCGAATCAATGTCGGATAGCCGTCTGAGAAGCGATCCGGCACTGAAACGTCACTAACAGTATAAGCCCCGCCTTCGGCACTAGATTTGGTGGCACCAGTTTTGAGCGACAGTTATGCTTCCATACTTATTATATTTCGATGATTCAATGAGCATTCAATGAGCAACATTAACAACATTTGTATTATTAGTTTGGAAACCAATAAATAGCTTCTCGGCTACTGCTCATACCGATATTCTATGTAGGTATTCATATTTAAATATGAGCCCTTACCATGAGTTTGCAATGTTTGCATTACCGTACTCGCTAGCGACTGCGTAAACGATTTAGTATGGTGATTCTTAGTTCTATTGCGTAACCGCCAGAGGCGCTGTACTTTTGTCCATACTAAATCGTTTACGCAGTCGCTAGCGAGTACGGTAATGCAAACATTGCAAACTCATTGTAAGGGTACTGTGGTGCTAGTTTTCATTCGTAAACTACGCAACAGACACTGTCATCAAATTATTTCGCCCACGGGTGTTGACTTGCGTGAGAATTTGTAAATAGAGCAATTAGACATTATTTAAATTCGTTGAATAATGTATAACGCAATTTGTGGCGTTGTTTTTATTAATTTTGTGAGACGCTTCCAGAAACATTATTGAGTATAATAAAGAAATTAAATTTATATGTAGAGGCGAAAATCGATGGTAAATAGATTAAAAACTGCTGAGATAAACATAATACGATAATTGACAATATGCATGACTATCGTATGGCCGAACCAGTTTTTGGAGAGGAACAAATGTTTCTAATGAACAACTACAATTTAGAACAACACAAAACACAAAAATGAGTTTCAAAGTACAGCGTAACGGAAGAGCCCTAAAAACGCTCCATATTTGAGGATGTTTTGTGACGTCAAATACAATATGCCCCGTACTACGGTTGTATGGAAAAATGAGTAAGTAATTTGCTCTTTTGGTTGTGATATATTGCGTTTACGTAGGTACATAGTTGTCATACAATTTTTTGTTTATTTTCACATAAAAACCCTGTTAGTGGTTTTTAAATTACTTTTAGTCATTAAAAAATACATAATTTTACGAAACTTTCAATTGTCCTAACCGGGTCGGACATAAAGTGCGGATGACGTCAAACCACTTATAGGATGATTTCAAATAGTGTTTTATATTTTCATAAAAAAATATCACTCTTCATTTATCAACCTATTTATTAAACGATATCGCCACTTGAAATGAGTAAGTACGTTTTTAACTGACACATTGTCAGTCAGATGAACAATAAATTGACTTCGTTATTGCTTAGCTATTGTATCTTCACGATTATATTTAGCTAAAATTTATATTTACATGTTTCGTGAAATTTGTTGTATTCACTACATCACCCTACCACCTGTATTATTAATTCCATGGATTTATTTACGATTATTTTGTTAATTCATTAATACTACTTTGTTACCACATGTCACACGGAAGTTTAAATACAAACATCATTCTGTGTGCAAGATTACGTCATTTTTACGTCATCCGCACTTTTTGTCCGACCCCTGGTCCTAACTTTTTAAGATACCTATTTAACATATTTATTCATTTACTTTTTCGTGATAATCTGATGATTAACTGTCCATAAAGTGACATTTTATTACTAATATGCGGAATGCCGCATGCATAACATATTACCTATTCCACGTGGAAAACATTTCATTAAGTACCGCTTACTGTTTCTATTATTCTGGTCCGTATTTATCCTATCGTGTGCTCTTATTTTCATTTCTTTGGACTGTTATTTTATTATCATCCCAGTGTATATTTATCATTCGTTGTGAGTTTAATTTTTACTCTCCATTACCACAAAAACTATTAAAGATGTTAAAAGCGCTTTTAGAAGATTTTCATAATAGTTATAAAAACAACACAAAAACCCCCAAACAAAGAATCACACCGAAATGATACAAAAACATGGACTGTTGAAATTGACAGAAAAGCCCGCAAAACAAATAGAACGACTTAACCAGGGACCGGACAACCCTTTCCTCGCTAAAAGCCTTTCAATGGGCGTCCCTTTAATATGGCTAACCCCTTGAAAGACTCACCTGTTCGAACGGCTAGCCCATTGGTTTGACTATCCCTTACCGAAAAACTCATCAAACAATCAAGCTAGCCGTTTATAAGGGTTAGCCTAACGATTAAGCGCTTTTTTTAAAACTTACTACGCTTTACGTGAAAGAGACAGGATTAGGATAGTAATACGTGCGAACATCAATGAACGCCGCCCCGCGTCGGTTGCTCGCTTTCGGATGCGTAGTAGTGTGTGCTTTATTAACAAGCTGGACGATTTAAATTAGCACGCTAACATGCTAAGGCTAGCTCTTTATTTGGCTTACCGCTATAAGCAATATGCAAGGTTTGGGTGAGCGGATGATAAGGGTTTTGTAAGGGTATTGGGGATACACATTTAGTCATATGGGTTACCGCTTAATAAGGGCTTTAAAAGCAAAATTAAAAACGGTTTTGACGGGCAAAGGGTATGGTGAATAAATCCTTATGCCAACCCATTCAAAACCCTTTGAAAGGGATAGCGGGCCGGTCCCTGGACTTAACTACTAACATTACCGTCTAATAACAATTTTACTCACCTGGCTCCAACCGTATGCGCCCAGGAATCCAATCGTGATTGTATTGTCCGAGGTCCAATTTAGACTTAAACTGGGGCATATCTTCGCCCCGCCGCAATCGCTGCTCAGCAAATCGTACAAACTCACGCCATCCACTTCTATTTTACCCGATATCTCCATCAAACTGGTCATTCCTGTGTATATATTGTTTAAATATACTGAATTTATCTTCGGTCTGGGTACGCGCTCAACATCAGATAGGTTAACATTTTCACAAGAGCTCTTAGCTGTTTGCAGACCGACTGCTTCGTTTTTGATACCTATTTTCTCAATTTTTGAATACTCTGTGGTAGATGTGTCTATGGTATCGCTTGAGTTGACTTCGTAGTCGGAGTAATCGTAGTCGGAAATTCGCCTGGCGGTGAAATTACATCGACCGGTTGTTAGCAGCACAAGCATAACGTAAAGGGTCTGAACGGCCATTATCTCTAATTTGTTTTCATTGCGGGTTCTCTCGATTCCTGCAAAAGATAATTGGATTTTGAGTGTGATTCGGAACGTGTTGAAAGAAGTTAAATGGTGATTTATTATTACTAATTTCTGAGAACTGTCGCAGAGGCTAGAGAAGGAAAATTGTTTAGGTATATAATCTAATCAGAAAATATACCTAAACAGTTTTCCTTATACTTTCAAATTAAGAAACATTATCATTTAACAAAATCAATTTATTCTTCAAATATCTAGGCCATGAACGAAGGCATGTTTACTTGACAAATTGTAATTTAGTATAATTTTATAGAAAAATCTTAATAATAATCTTATATACCTTTAGGCTTAAAGGGCGTAAACGCCAAAACGCTACTTTTCAGGAGAGAAAGGATTTTTATTTTCTTTTTTTTTCACATAACTTCTTGGATTTAATAACTTATCAAGGCGCTACACTGAGAAATTTGGAGACTTTGAAACGCTGTCCTGCCCAGACTAGCAAACAGTAGAGGCTGATTTTCAGATATATGATTCTTGACTATATGATTGTGGTACTGACAATAGCGAAACATGATTGCTTAAAATTTTCTCGATAGAAAATAAATCCAAAGTCGAGTCTATATTTTCCTTTTTTTCCTCAGCCGTCATAAAAGTTAATATGATGGTATTTTACCTCATCTAGGTACTGACAAGAGGAAATTTAACAAACCTGCACACAGTCAGATATTTAACGAGATTTGTCTAAAAAGCCATTCTCGGAGAGGGTTGCATTGCATCCCGTTTTATCGTGAGCGAAAAACAAAGGGTGTCTCTTTCAATCGATATACCTATCGCCTTAAAAGTAATTTTTGGTCGTAATATTGTAGATATTATGATAGTACGATTTAAAAATATTCAAGATATAAATAAATAAGGAAATAGGTGTCTTATATGCCCTAGAAATTTAAAAATACCGGTCAAGTGCGAGTTGGACTCGCCCACCGAGGGTTCCGTACAATACGGCATTCAGATTTTTCTCTTTAGTACAAATTGGTAAAAGTTTAAAAAAAGCTACAATAAAGATTTGTTCCATCCTACATTTGCATCCTGATGGATGCCCGGGGTCCTGCCTTATCCCAAGATTTGGCGTATGCACTAGTTTTTAAGGAAGCGACTGCCATCTGACCTTCCAACCAGACCTTATTGAAATTAGGCTATTGACCGAGTGAAACCCGTCTCTGCTACAGCTTCGACAAAAATGTTTTCGTATGTCCGACGGATTTCCGGTTGTTCTCCTCTACAGGTCGCATTTCTCAACCCATTCTCGTGAAATTTTGTGAGCAGGTTTGATTTTTACAAAATTTTAAAATCAAACTTTTGATCAATGATTTTGTATGTTTCTGTGGTTGAGTTTTTGAGCAGGTTCTATGATCACCTACATCGATTTTTTTTATCGAGTCAGTTTTTGGAAATTTTCAAAATCAATTTTCTTTTCATTGATTTCGTATGTTTCTGCGGACGACTTTCGGTTTGATGTCGCATTTCTCAACCGATTCTAATAAAATTTTGTGAGCCGGTTCAAAAATTATAGGTACCTATAGATTTTTTATCTAGGCAGTTTAAAAAAAAAATCGAAAACTAAAAAAACACTCGCGATCTCTACAGCTCACAGATCCACAATAATGAATTTTTTACATTCATGTTTTTAAAAATTCAACTATTTATAAGATTTTAACCCCACATTAGAATTACGATTACGATTGGTAAATTTTATATCCCGTTATTAATCGTAATTCAACTATTTAATCAAATGTATGCGCAATAATACACTGGCCGCGTTACCTCACTCTACTTATATAGAGAGTATTCAACAGTGTTTACATTGATGAAAAGAAAACTACGTATACATTATAAAATCGGGAAAATATTGTCATAGCTGTTATCTAAGCCATTTGACAGTAAATGCTCATTGAGCACGACCCAAAGGCGTAAAGATCACCTTGACTCAACCTATCTCGGCTCCTAGCATGTTTCACCATTATAGCTTAATCCCTAGAGCTGTTAATACTATGCGTGATCGGATCTCAGACTTACATGGCCAGTTTTCACTAAATGTGACTACCGGAGCACATAAATATACACAATTATACATAGTATGGGAACATTGAACTAAATAATCCACGATTATGTATATAATTAGATTATATTCCAAGAGAGAAGCTTAGTCGAGCAGATTATTCATAATTAATTAGAGATGACAGAGGTATCTATAGATATTTAGTTAAAAGCAAAATATTTGATCGTTTGTTTAGGGACAACGAAAATCTGAAATTTGATTCTAAGACAGATCTTTTCTAAAACGGTAAGTATACATGTAACTGAAAGCCTGCTTGCTTTCTTTTACAAGCTTTTGTTTAACTTGCAATGTATCTATGTATGTACGTAAGCTATGTTTATTCGGGTTGCAACCCAATTTGAAGTAGATTCTTCAACCGATTGACCTGAAATTTTATTATGGTACCATCGAGCTGATCTGATTATAGAGACAGAAGGTGGACATAGCAACTCCTAAACTACACAAGATATATACTCGTCGTGTTTGGGCTCATTGGAACCACGAGTCTCCACGACTGTGAAAAACTGTACCATAAATGAAATTTTGCCAGAAACTAACGTAATAAAAGACCGATAATTCGTAAATAATGACATAATAAAATAAAAACATAAAATATATCTAATTAAAATTAACCTACAAACTAAAATCTAATTATAAAACTAACTTAAACTATTAAAAGAAAAAATAAAACTTAAAAATCTAAAAAAGGCCCCCGTGGCATGGTGCCAAGAACGCTGGCAGCGTTTCCTCGCTGTATGGCGATACTAAGGCGTTGTGCCAGGAAACTGCCAGCCCTCTTGTCCCCAGTGACGTCGACTAGTCTCTTAGCCAGTTGACGGAAGAGCTCTATTGCCAAAGGGCCCCACGGACCGAGGGTCTCGACGCCGAAAGCAACGAAGTTGTATCCGGCGTCAAGACCCCTGTATTTCCGTATTTTGTTGGCTTCGGCCGCCTCGGCCGCTGCGCCGGCCCTTTGGATTGTACCGTGGAGATGAGACGGAGCTAGGGTGTCCACACAGGTTGCATCCCACACCAGCACCCGTCCCATTTTCCACGGTATTAGGGACATTCCGTCCGGTCTCTTGCCATCGTCACGAACGATACCGACTGGTTCGAGCACCGCCGGCACGTTCACGCTAGCAAGAGACCGGCGGATTATGTCATTAAGGGCGGCGTGTCGCGAAAAACGGCCGGCGCTTTTTGCGCACGATAGGCCGTGGTGCCCCAACCGGTCGACGTCACTGCCACAGGGACATTTGTGCGGAGCACAAATTGGAACTCCAAGGCGCAGGCTAACTGCTAGTCGGAGCGTGGTGTTGTCGAGGAATGTGCCAGTATTTGGACAGGGGTAAGCGTTCATCCATTGACCAGCCTCCTTGCAACCAACAGCAGTCAGGCGTGCCCGTTCCACTCCAGAGCTGCCGTTAAGTAGGGTGGTGTACGTTGATTTTGAAATGACATCATCCCAACACTTTTGGGATTTTGGATTTGCGGGTACGTTTTCCCCCGGGCAGGCTGACAACCAGGCATTTACGGCGGAGTCAGAGCCCACAATCTTGTAGTTTGAAGGGGGATCCCCTAGGATTTTGCCTACAAGAGTGTATGAGCTGTGGACAGACGACAGAAATGCCGGTAAAGCTACATTAGAAATTTTGCGCAACCCTAAACCCCCGTATCGGACGGGGAGGGATGCTTGACACCAGGATTCTTCGCTGAGCCTTAAATTTAATATTAATTCCAAATTGGTTTTGATTAGGGAGTCAATAGGTGTTAATAGATTTTGATGTTGCCAGAAGGCGCTGCAGCGAAGCATATATGTAAATTTTGGGACGAAAAGGCAGCATTTCAGGATGAAAAGGGCCGAATGGGAGCTAATTTCAAGTAGACGATCTGAGCAATGCTGAAATTTAGAGATGGTCTTATTTATGTGGTCCGGAAAGGCTTCGTCGAAAATTGGGGTTCCTAGGAGGTTAAGTGAATCCTTGGTTACAATTTTTATATTGGGAGTTAAATTATTAAACTTTTCTATAATTTCTGTGTGATTTAGGCTCGTGCTGTGTATGTAAAGTTCACACTTGCTGAAATTTAGATCTAATCCAATGGATTCGAATTTGTTTTTGAGGACGGTTAGGTCTGAAAGTACGGTGTTCACATTGCCTCCTAGGGTGCCGTCGTCTAAATAAATAATAATAATAATAATAATACAGCTTTATTTTATCCATGCAGTTAATAAATTACATTTCATTCATATATTATAAATTTACATCATTAAAAAAAGATCTTCAATATTGTAATCTTAAAAAATAGTATTTATAAATCTTTTTTTTTTTTTACATAAAGTAGTTATAGGTAATTTAATTTACTTTAGTTTAATTTAATTTGTTATTGATAATGTCATTACTCCATTTTTGATGTCAAAATGCCAATCTATGCATTAGAAATAAGTGATATAATTGAATAAAATAAATGAATCTAATATAAATTGAAATTATTATTATTAAGTTTCATTCTAAATTCAATTAATCATGTCAAATTAAATTAAACCAAATAATCATAAAATTAATTTCATATCATATATTATTCATATATATATATATTTTAATCTATGGATCCCTTTCGGGTAAAAGCCTCCTCCAAACTACTCCATACATCTCTATCCTTAGCGACGTGTAACCAGTTTTGACCTCCGACTTTTTCTATTTCGTCTTTCCATCTGGATATTGGCCTGCCTCTTCTTCGGGTTCCGCCTGGACCTTTCCATTTTGTGACTCTACCTGTCCACCTGTTATCGGTATAGCGAGCGACGTGTCCTGCCCATTTCCATTTGAGGCTCTGAGCGAACTGTAGAGCGTCTATAACTTTAGTAGTTTGTCGTATCTTCTTACTGTTAATTTTATCCTTTAGTTTAAGTCCTAGTGAACTTCTTTCCATCGCTCTCTGGGTTGATTGTATTTTACTTTTGGTTTTTGAGTCGAATATCCACGTTTGACAGCCATAAGTAAGTGAAGGTAGAATTGTAGAGTCCATAACAATTTTTTTCAGTGCTGTATCAATATTTTTGGATTTCATAATTTCTTTTTGTGTCCAATATTTTCTCCATGTCGCAGCTACTCTTCTCTCTACTTCTTCCATGTTTCTTTCATTTTTAAACGATACCTGTTTGCCAAGATAGATATATTGCTCTACATATTCTAGAGCGTCATTGTTTACGTAGATAGGTGTTTTTTTTGAGTTTGTCATTAGCTTCGTTTTATTTGTATTTATTTCTAGACCCACTTTTAGGCTTTCTGAAACCAGTTCGTTTATCATCATATTCAGTTGCGTAGAGCTTTCAGAAAATAGCACAATATCGTCTGCAAAGCGTAGATGAGTTAATATATTGCCGTCGTCTAAATACCAAACATTAAATTTGGAAGTCAAATTTTGAATGATAGGGTTGATGCCTAGACTGAAGATGGCCGGCCCGAGGGAGTCACCCTGCTGGCAGCCAACTTCTGAGGAAAGTTGGTTATCACGGTACATTAGTTTAGAAGGATCGCCATAACTTTGAAGGAGGTAATTGTATAGTTCAGGTATATTGTCTCGGACTTCTGTCAGGAGGGTGTCTCTGTTTAAAGAATTAAAAGCATTTCTTACATCGACCTTCAGCAACACCTCACATTGGTCGGTATTAAGGTAGGTGCGTAAGGCATGGACAGCTGCCTCGCATCCACCTTTAGTCCCGAAACCTAATTGTATGGGTTCAAATTTAAGTTGCAACTTCGGCATTATCTGCTTAACGGCAGTTTTTGAAGCAAGACGTCTTAACGTTGCGCCAACTGCGATGGGTCTTACGCCGCCATCCTTTTTTGAAAGGGCAATGAGATTAGCTCCGTATAAGACCGGCACTATTTCGGGGTTTACTCCTCCAGTCAACATAAGGTTGACCACATTTTTAATAGAGGTGATCAGTTTCTTGCCGATGTCGCCTACGCCGTGTGAGATCAGGTCCTTTATGTGTTGCGGCGAAATTCCGTCGAGTCCTGCAGCTGAGCCGGTTTTAAAACTGGAAATCCCATCAATTATATGTTTTTCTTCTATTTGTAGGCAGTCCTGTATTGTAGTAGGAGGATCAAGAAATGGAGGTGTTGCTGGGGCTGAGGGATGCTTTGATTTTAAGGCCAAGAGAGTGTCGGGAGAGTCGGGTGATAGAACGTCACTGGAAAATAGTAGCCGAGCAGCGCCTTTTAAATCTCCGTCATTTATTTTATTTTCTACACTCTTGGACAGGTTGTAAATGGAAGGTTTTTTCTTAATTGTTATTAAATTATGAGTTGGGTCTGAGGGTTTGAGCACAAAATAAAGAATATACAGAAGGTCCGTTCCCGCCGTTCTTGAAAATACATACCTAAACTACAGGGTTGCTTCTGTATTGATTCTGAATTTTAAAAAGGAGCAGATAAATTAAAAATTCTTCAACATGACATTTAAATATGAACCAGCGTATCTTGGTAAAAAACCGGCCAAGTGCGAGTCGGACTTCGCACATTTAGGGTTCCGAATCAACCTCAAAAATATGATTTATTCATATATTAGTATTTGTTGTTAAAATATACGTAATATTGAACATTGTCACCAAATTTCAAGTTCATAGGTCAATGAGAAGTCTAAAAATTCTTCGGAACAAATTTTGTGACATACGACGGACGGACGGACGGACGTCTGGGCGACACCAATAGGGTTCCGTTTTGACCCTTCGGGTACGGAACCCTAATAAATTGATGCGTGACCCGCTGCGAGTTGTGACTTGTGACCGGCGGCGGTCGAGAGCGCCAACAAAAATATACCTAATTTATTAGGTACCTACTTAACTAAACCATAGTACTACTTAAATACTGGCGTTTTACCAGCGAACGATAAGATGAATGTGTAATGGTTGATCGTCGTTATCAAAGCGGCAAGTTTCAAAAAATTACCTACCTACCTAGGTATTGTAACTACCAAAATGAGAAAACCGTTTTATTTACCTTTCAATATCGTTTGAAAATTTGAAGAAAGTGTAGGCACCGTTTTTTTTTGTATTTAAGTGTATTTAAACAATAAAATACATTCCAACTGTAATAATATCGGTTATTCATTTTGACGTACGTGACATAAACTATCTACGTAGCGGCGAGGACGTCAAGTGATCAACGCGCGCACAACTAGCACTCGCGACGCGACAGTGACAGTCGCGACTAAGCTAGTCCAAAATCAACCGAGAATGCCTGTAAATGTTACGTCATTGTGCGTGCGGCGAAAATGGCACTTTGTACTGAGCGGACTCTCTGCTCCGGCGCGCGCCGCCGCTATTTACTTTGTGGTTTGAGGCAGTTGTTTTTGATCTTTTGGGTTAATGGTATGTGGATATCTTCGGTTGTAGAGGTAGTGTGGAGGGAGTAGTATGAAAAGGAAAGGAGATCGCGCCAGCTTTCGATGCTGTTGGTTTCCACGCACTTGTCTAGAAGGTTGGAAAGACGTGTAGCGACACATATTCTAGCTCCACGTGGAATCCTTTTGATAACAGGAACAGTATATTTAAGCTGGCTGAGGTGAAGGTGCAAACTGCTTGAAGGGCAAAATGCGTCTGGAGTACATTGTGGATGGTTTGAAGTTGTGGCGGGAGTAATAACCTGTGAATGTTGTGACAAACAGTTTCTATGAATTTTAGAGAAGTGTATCTTTAATCCACGTGACGTATCACTGGGTTGGGTCGAGGCATGCATCTGCACCAATCTAAGTTACCTATATTCTTAAATTCTAATATAAAATAAGATTTAAAAAAACACGAAAAGCACGCCACACAACACTTATTTAACACGGCGATACACCACAGATTGTACATTCATCATTATAATTTGTATTTATAAACGATATCATAAATATTATGTATAAACAAATTCATGAGTTTTTGCAAAGTCAGAGTTTGGCATATGATCGCACGATTCGCACGCAGGCGCGCATGGACTCGGAGTCATGGAAACGCGTCCCGGATTGGCTCAGGAGTTACCACTGACGTGAATTGCTTTGGCAACCGTTACAACAACAATGTCGTTGATTGTATACAAATATCACATATGTCAAAAAACACTACTGACAGTGCACAAAAATGATTTTCCACAGTCACAAATAACCCTGCGAGTGCAGCAGCAGGTTAAGAACAGACTTCCATCTAATTGTGCTTTACACTTCCGCTGAATCTATTTAAAATTAATTATTTTAATGGAGCGGTATTAGGCAGCTTGACAGTCTAGTTTTTTTTTTTTACGTATGTCCTTTAGTGAGTATTATATTCTTTGGTCGAAGTTAGCTTACAGTCGAACTTCCCACAACAAACTCGGACACTTTGTTGTTTTGTTACTTTCAACGTTTCAACCGTTGGAAACTTAAAATAATTTAGTATCAAGCAAATTTCAAATCAAAGGATAACATATACCGCATATACGTACATTAGAGGTGGGTGATAAATAACTTCACGATGAAAAAATCACGGTGATCCGCCATTAAAAAGTAACAGTGTGACTTGTCACGAAGTAACAACGTTACAAAATAACGTTGTTACTTAGCGACGATATTGCTGGAACAGTATGTAAGCGACGCGTCGCGTCGTGCCTCGTGACCGCTGTTACTAACTGTGACTGCGGTGCGCTGTCACAGAGTAACATCAGTTGTTACAAAAATATCAGTAACTGCCGGGAACGATCGACACGCAAATGTCGTGACACGAAATAACCGAAGTGACAAAGACACGGTGATTTATCAATGTGATTTTTTTGGAACGGGAATAACAATAACGGTGATCGAAAAGTAACGCTTTTCCCCATGTCTAACGTACATATAGATATACTAGCTGTCGCCCGCGACATCGTCCGCGTGGAAGTTATTTATATATATCGTACGTCCATGTCGATTTTTGACTTTGTAACCACATCTCCCCCTTTTAGAGGTTGAATTTTCTAAAACCCTGAAACAAGTATTACTTATTTATTGTTAGAAATACTCGTGTGAAGTTTAGAATTAAATAGTCGAAACTGATCTGGTTTCCCCATACAAACTTTGGACCCTCATTTCATCCCCTTACACTGAGCGAAAAAAAATACAAATTATTAGTAAGTTTTAGTGAATCCCAGGACAAGGAGATTATATACTAACGGTTACAAACCAGTTTTTGATAATAGTATTAGTTATTTACTAATACTAAAAAATTTGCCCTTGTAACAACTAAACTGTTTTGTAACCGTTAGTACTTAGTATATAATCTCCTTGTCTTGGGATTCACTAAAACTCAATAATAATTAGTATTTTTTTCGCTCAGTGTAGGGGATGAATTTTGAAAAACCCCTTCTTAGTGGATATTAACGTTATGTTATAAAAACTACCTATTGTGAAAAATTCAGCTCTCTAGGTCCAACGGTTTGGGCTGGGCGTTGATTTAAGAGAGTCAGTCAGTCAGTCAGTCAGGACTTTTACGTTTATATATATGTAAAGAAACTATACTTTCTTCAATCTATTACTTTTACGGTTACGACCTCTATGGTCGGGTAACTTATGTTACCTACATCAATAATGGTTCTCAACACTGTCGCTTAGCAACGCGTGTTTACGTTGACAGAATAGCTATAGAACTCACTCACCATTATTGAGCATATTGTTTGTTTATAAAATGATTAAAATAATTAGTGTATAAATAGAATTATTATAAAAAGGAATTGATAATAAGGAATAGACTTTAAATGTCGTTTCTTTGTTTTCAGGTGAGATAGTGTGATTTAAGTTGTATAATTATTATCCTATGTTTATGTAAGTTACTAAAAATAAAAATCTTTGTTTTCAGAGCAACGCATATTGTTTATTTGAAACTTACAATTCCTAGTGAGACGAGAAATATTGTCTTATAAAACGACATTTCTAGTTAAAATCAAGGAAAATGGAAAAACTACGATTTAAATTTATGGTATGGTAATGTGATTTGCGTAACTGCTATTGAGACACCGGACGGATCTGTTTTTGAGGTCCCAGATGAGTTTAAGCCCGTAAGTAAACACACGGCCCTATTGTCTACAGACGCGTATACTAAAATTAGAAATTCCCTTAAAAAAAGACACCAAACACGCTCGATATGGATTCCTTTAACTACGGATTTGAGGAAAATATACTTAGATGAAGGTGAAAATGTACAGTTTGGTGATCAGTATTTAGACGAAATTACGGAAAAGACAATGCCTTCTCAGTCTTCCCACAATAACAATAATAGCATGGCACCAGAGAAAAAAAATATAGGAAGAACTGCTGAAAGGTTTTTGATAGAAAAATTTTCTAATAAAACATCAAATGCTGTCCAATGGATTAGTGAATTCGAGAGTGAATGTGAGAGATTCGAGATTCTAGAAGATGAAGAAAAAATTGAGATTTTAAAACATCTTCTTGAAAAACAGTGCCTAGATTGGTATAGCAGTATGTTAATAAAATTGACGGTGAACTCTGAATGGGCAGTGTGGAAAAACAATTTTTGTGAAACATATGGAAATAAAGGTTGGTCCCAAGTCAAATATGCTTTTGCATTTAGATTTCAAGCTGGATCATTACTGGAATATGCTACAAAAAAGGAAAGACTGTTATTAGAGGTCAACAAACACATTGACACCCAAACAATGATAAATCTTATTGTAATGGGATTACCGGATTATGTAATAGATAAAATTGATAAAGAAACAGTAAAGTCAACCTCAAGCCTGTACAATGAAATTGGAAAACATGAATATGTAACAAACAAAAAGAATTTTACCTATAATAAAAGAAATACATATGATTATAAAGGGAATATGAATAATTATAAAGCAAATACATATGATTATAAGGCAAAGGCAGATAAAATGAAACCATGTAAAACTTGTGAAAATTTGAATAAAGGTATCCGGTTCCATCCTGAAGAAAAATGCTGGTTCAAACAGACTGAAGATTATAGTCACAAACGAAACAATGGTAAAGCCGTTAATAATTCAGTTATTGACGTTGAACTCAAATATGATGATAAAAAAAACGAATAACAACACCATTAATTAAAGTCAAACTATTATTAGAAAAACAATTAGAAATATTAGGAATTTACGATTCAGGCTCAAATGTGTCTATAATAAATTCTAAATTGATAAGACTAAAAGAAGAAGGAGAACATTTATCAAAAAGTGATAACTTAATCACAATTAATGGTGTTAAGAAAACTATGGGTTTGACAACTATTAACATAAATATTTTTGATATGGAAGACAAAGCTGATGTTTATATAATTGATGGAGAAGAATTTCATTACGATTTTCTAATAGGACTGGATATCATAAAACAATTTCGACTAGTTCAGGATGAGGACTTAAAAATCACTCAAAAGAGAGAAGATATTAAAATAGAAAAGAAAAATCCTATAATTGAGGATAATAATGAAAACAAAACTTCTAAGGAAGTAGAAAATGAAACAAGTACATGTTCAATAAATTTCAATGAACACATAAAAGAGGAAGATTTCAAAATAAATATGGGAAACATAAATAATGAACAGAAGTTAGAAATAGAAAGACTAATAGACAATTACAGATCAATATTCGCTAAGGACAAATATGATATTGGCACGGTCAGAGAATATGAAGCACGTATTGATCTACTTATGGACAAGTATTGTAGTAAAAGACCTTATAGATGTTCGGTTGAAGACAAAAAGGAAATTGAGGAACAAGTAGCAAAGTTACTTGATAATAATCTTATAGAAGAATCGTATAGTCCATTTGCGGCACCAGTAACTTTGGCTTTCAAAAAAGAGGACAATAGGAAATCAAGATTATGCATAGATTTTAGAGACTTAAATAAAATAGTGGTACCTCAGGCTCAACCGTTTCCCCTAATCGACGACCTAGTTATTAAGACAAGAAATTCCACATATTTTACAACACTTGATATAAATTCGGCCTTCTGGTCTATCCCGTTAAGAATTGAAGATAGGAAGAAGACAGCCTTTGTCACACAGGAAGGTCATTATCAATGGACATGTCTACCATTTGGTTTGAAGACCTCACCAGCTATATTTCAAAGGATACTAGGTAACATTTTAAGAAAATATAAGCTTACTGATTTTGCAGTCAACTACATAGATGATATACTAGTATTTTCTAAAACTTTTTCTGAGCACATTGACCATCTGACGCAACTGTTAGAGGCTATAAAAAGGGAAGGTTTTAGACTGAAATTCACGAAATGTACATTTGCTTCAGATTCCGTGAAATATCTTGGCCATATAATACATAATAATACAGTAAGCCCAATAAGAGACAATTTGATTTCAATAAAAAAATTCCCAGTACCTAAAACTCAAAAAAATGTGAGACAATTTTTAGGGAAAGTTAACTTCTATCATGAATATATACCGAAAAGTGCAGTTATTTTAGAACCCCTTCATAATTTACTTAGAAAAAATCAAAAATTTATTTGGTCTGCGGATTGTCAAAAATCATTTCAAGATATAAAAGACTTATTGTGCTCGCAACCAATATTAGAAATATTTGACCAAAATTTACCAATAAATATTCACACAGATGCATCTTTAGAAGGTGTCGGGGCAATTTTAAAACAAACACAACCAAATGGAAAAGATAAACCAGTGGCGTACTTCTCAAAAAAATTAAATAATTTACAAAAGAAGAAAAAAGCTATTTATTTAGAATGTTTAGCTATCAAAGAAGCAATTAATTACTGGCAGTATTGGCTAATAGGGAAGGAGTTTACAGTATATTCTGACCATAAGCCATTGGAAAATCTAAACATTAAGTCCAGGACAGATGACGAGCTAGGAGACCTAACATATTACTTATCGCAGTATGAATTTAAAATTAAGTACTCTCCAGGAAAAGAAAATATAGAAGCAGATTGTTTGAGTAGGAACCCAGTACTGGAGCCAAATGAAAATACAGATGAACAATTAAAAATTGTAAACATGATAAAATTAAATGCTATAGTTACAGATCAGGCAAATAATGATGAAATACAAAATAATAAATCGAGATTAATATTTAAATACAATGTTTACTATAAAAAACATAAAAAACGTGAAAAAATTGTTTTAACAGAAGATTTCAGTAAAATACTTATTAAAGATGTACATGAAAATATGTGTCATTTAGGTGTAAAGCAAATGCAATACAAAATAAGTAAGGTATATACCGCAAAAAATCTAACGGCCAATATAAGTAGTTATTGTAAAAGTTGTGAGATATGTATAAAAAATAAAACTAGAGGACAGAACAAGTATGGTTTAATGTCACATTTAGGTCCTGCCACAAAACCATTTGAAATAGTCTCAATAGATACGATTGGAGGTTTTGGGGGCTCACGATCAACGAAAAGATACCTACACCTTCTAGTGGACCACTTTACACGCTATGCTTATATTGTTACTTCAAAAACACAAAGTGCTAAGGATTTTGTTAAACTGATTAATAACGTCACAGATTCTAATAAAATTGAAATGCTTCTGACTGATCAATATCCAGGTATTAATTCTAAAGAATTCAAAACATTTTTAAACGAAAAATCTATACAAATGATCTTCACTGCAGTAAATGCACCTTTTTCTAACGGGTTAAATGAGAGACTGAATCAGACGCTTGTCAACAAAATCAGATGTAGAATAAACGAAAAAAGTAATAAGATAGCATGGACTACCATTGCTCATGAGTGTGTAGAAAAATATAATAGTACTGAACATACAGTTACTGGGTTTGCACCAAAATATCTTCTAGATGGTACAGATGTTTCTTTGTTACCGAATGAACTAAAAAGAGATAAAACAGAAGCTGAATGGGTTAAAGATAGAATATTAGCATATGAAAACTCAATAAAGTCACATAATTATAATAAACAAATATTTGACAAAAACAGAACTCAATTTGATTTTAAAACAGGGGATATGGTGTATGTAGAGAACGGCAATAAACTAAATAGAAATAAATTGGATGAGCTGAAGATTGGTCCGTTTAAAATTGTTGAAAAAATATCAAATTCAATATACAGAGTCAATACTGGTCATAAAAAGTTGGAGTCAAATCTCTTTCATATCAGTAAACTTATACCTGTACCTATCATATAAGTGATACTAGAGAAGGAACAAATAATTTAGATTAGGAATATTGTGTAAAATATAGAATAAATTTTAGTTAGGTACTTAAATGTATATTGTATATATGTAAGTGAAAATTTTGTGAAAATTTTCTTTTTTGTGGAGGGAGATGTAAAGAAACTATACTTTCTTCAATCTATTACTTTTACGGTTACGACCTCTATGGTCGGGTAACTTATGTTACCTACATCAATAATGGTTGTCAACACTGTCGCTTAGCAACGCGTGTTTACGTTGACAGAATAGCTATAGAACTCACTCACCATTATTGAGCATATTGTTTGTTTATAAAATGATTAAAATAATTAGTGTATAAATAGAATTATTATAAAAAGGAATTGATAATAAGGAATAGACTTTAAATGTCGTTTCTTTGTTTTCAGGTGAGATAGTGTGATTTAAGTTGTATAATTATTATCCTATGTTTATGTAAGTTACTAAAAATAAAAATCTTTGTTTTCAGAGCAACGCATATTGTTTATTTGAAACTTACAATTCCTAGTGAGACGAGAAATATTGTCTTATATATATAGATTTTACCAGCTCATTATAGAGCCTTGCGTTTCAAAATATATCATTTGGGTTATATCCGCGCCTTAAAGATAATAGTAGTTAATCTCCGTTTGACAAAATTGAATTTTATTCAAATTGCCTGTGGGGAAGAGCACGGCGTATCGAGCTACCGCCAGTGAGCGTTTAGATAACAATTTGTAGATAAAGTTACATTATAAATACAATATAACGGTAAACGAAATCACAGACATGTCATTACCCTGTTCTTAATTTTATTTATATATTACCATGGAAGAAAAAACACTATCTGATAATGCTGGCTGGAATTTTAGAGATTTATTTTATAGATTATGAGGTATAGAAAATACATTCGTTAAGTTGGATTAATTGCCTCTACTAAATTCGTTTCTATTTAGATATTGGATGTCTATTTAGTACTTCGACAGTAGGGTAAGTTCTCCAGCGAATTAACAAATCCAGTGAATGAACAAAATGCCCTTTTACCTCTATAAATAAGAGTTCTGTATATCTCTAGCACACTTGGTATTTTTTTATTGATGAGAAGCATTCCTTGTATGGTTTTTGTAACATTTACATCGGCTTAGTCCCAGTAGCTATAAAACGAGCGAGGTTTAAAGTTGACAGGTTACGAGTGTGGAGTTTTAGTATGAGCCGGTAATAAGCATTCAAGCACGCACGAAGGAGGAGGGCTTTCATTGACTTGAGTTTGTAATAACCCTTACCACCCGTGATACACACAATGTTTTTCATCGCATTTGCGAGCAAATAACATGCATTGCTATACTAAAAGGGAAAAATATGCATTAAAAAATCGACAATTAATTTAACAAATTGTCAATGTCAACTTTTTCAAATATCGTTTTCCACAGATCGTTTTCAAATTTGACAGGCCGTACTCACAGACTACTTAGAAGATACTACGCCGCACTCTGCCAGATTGTACTTACCGATTTTCAAAATAAAATTTATTAAGATAATTGCAAATCTATCTGAAATAATAGTTATATTATGTAAAAATTACGCAGTTAAATGTCCTGTATATGTTTTATATAGACGAAAATTATGCTGTAGCCAAGATTTGAAGATCGGAATAAACCTTGGCTGATTTTTAACCTCCTTGTAGTCTAAAATGACGTTACGAGTGTGTTCTATATTTTAAAACTATAAGTACTTATAACTCCCGTGGGCTATCAGCTATATAACTGCTCTATGCACTTGCGTGCAATGACACCCTTTTCGAGCAAGTGTGATGAAATTATTATAATACCGTTATAGCTTACAATTACTGATTCCGCTAACATCAAAAGAGGAGCTTGTATATAAATGTATAACCACTGCACGTAATTAACAGCATGAACACTTCTTGATCCACCCAGCGTAAGTACCTATATCACGAGAGCCTCAATCAAACAACGAATCGAGGTCTATTTTACACGCAGGAAACGTGGGCCAACACTAATCATAAGGCTTTAATGAAACTGCAGACCGTTGGGAATACATCTCATATAAACTTAAACCGATATAGCAACGGTAGTAAAGTACAGTTGTTAGTTTGCTAATTGTCATTCTGCTGATTTTCTAGTGAACAGTTAGAGAAATACATTTAGTAAATCTTAACGCGACTAGTCTGGTAGCCTCATTCGAATGGACTTTAAAAGAGAACGACAATGGTTTCTGTTAAAAAGTGTAATTTCGACAGCTTGACATGACAAAATGAAAGTCTGTTAAAAATTTTAGTCAGATAGTTAAGTGTTTTTTTTCTGAGTTTGAGATAGCCATGTTCTTTCAATCTTAAGAAAGAACTTTTAGAAAGATATCTAGAGCAACCAAGTTTGAATTTAGGCTATTAGGTTTGTAAAGTTAACGGCCTAAAACTTGATGGAACTTCTTACTTCGGTCGGGTTGTCGCAGGCTGCTAACTTTACGCCAAACAAATTCGGAACACTCGACATTTTTGCCTACCACTATTTAGTACCGCCATTTCTGTGTGCCGCTTTGCACTATTTTACTTGTTAGAGAAGTATATTACCATTTAGGGTAGTTTTGGTAGCGAGAATATTTCTTGATACTACAAAAAGTGAGATTAAAAACATTACACTCCTTTTTTTGGGCAGTCGTGTAAAAAGGCAGTTGCGAGTTTGTGACAAAGCACGGTTCACGTTTTTCGGTGGGAGATTTTACTGAACTTAAATCAAAGTTTTGAAGAGTTATTGTTGTTATGTACAGTTAAAAAATTAGAAATCTGTTGATACGCGGATGAATAGTCCTGTTTATAAACACGCTAAAACATTAGTTACTAAAAGTAGCGCCGCTTTCAGTGAACACTCATTTATAAATGTCTAACAACGATAATGGTTCCATTAAGCTCTGTTAACGGCTCATTGACTTAACGACCGGTAGACCCTATATTTTATCTAATGTTTTAGACTTTTTTACGAACATGACCGTGGAAAAATCGGCCTATGGATTTATGTAGTATTATTATGCCTTCACTTTTCCTTCTTACATTTTTAGGTTGTTTTGTAAAGTTTACCAACTTTTACTTCACTACAGTGATACAGAAGGCTCACTTCGACCTATCCCCATTACTCCCATTCGAATACAGAGATGCAATATCAATACGTTACCATAGAAACCTAACTCCCACCCAGTCACAGTCATGCGACTGCTGCGGCAACAGCCATTTCAAAATCGGTAACGTCTGATGTTGAATCGGTGGCCTAATAAGGAACTGGGCAAGCAACTCGTAGAGGCAACTGGGGACCAGGGGGCTCGTAGAGGCAACTGGGGACCAGGGGGCTCGTAGAGGCAACTGGGCACCGGGGGATCGTAGAGGCAACTGGGGACCAGGGGGCTCGTAGAGGCAACTGGGGACCAGGGGGCTCGTAGAGGCAACTGGGGACCAGAGGGCTCGTGCCTATTTTGCCCAACGGATTGCATTGCTATTGCAATCCAGCGAGGCAATGCCGCCAGTCTTCTGGGCACCTTGCCACACGGCACTGATCTGGGGCCAATTTTTTATTTGTAAATATTGAGTTCTATGTTAGCTTAGTTTATAGTTTAGTCAATTTTTTATAACGTTATATTTATTTAATTTTTCATTTATTTGTGGCCTAATTACAAACAAAGTGATACTTATAGAGATTAGAGATCTCCAACTTAGCTAACCCACCTGGAGCATCGTAAAAAAAACAATGACATTCACACACACAAAAAAAAATCATAAGACGGACACGTGACTGTTACGTCGCGTGTCCGACTTAAGATTTTTTTTTCTAGAGACTGCATAAACGATTTAGTATGGAGATTCTTAGTTTTATTGTGTAACCGCCAGAGGCGCTGTACTTTTGTCCATACTAAATCGTTTACGCAGTCGCTGACGAGTACGGTAATGTAAACATTGCAAACTCATGGTAAGGGTAGTGGTGTGGGGGTTTTGGTACACTAATCAAGTTTGGTTGTTTAAGAATTCGCCTTCAATATTCACGGATACGGAATCAAAATATTTATAAATACAACGTCGAATCAACTTGAGAGCAAAGAAGGAAATATCAACAAAGTCAAGTGGAGCGTTTTCATCTTCAATGGGTTGACGTAGAATACCGAAATCAACATTCAAATTACGCCGCCCACGCGGACTCCAAGACTTCATGAAGCATAAAGCCGTCCTCTCCCGGCGAAAAAAATAAAATGCCATTCTTTTGTTATCTGCCCTGGGATCCCAGGGACTGGTAGACGACGGGTTTACCTTTGTTATAAATAGAATTTCATTTCTTACCAATCAAAACCAAAACACAAGTAAGTACCTATACATTAAACACAAACAGTGTTAGACAACAGCGCGGTAATCACGTAACGTTTTCGACCGTTAGTACGATACATTTAAATGTCAAATCCCATACTAAAACTGACATTAAATACGTACCTACCAACGGTAGTACATATCGTTACGTGATTTAGTGGCATCTGTACGGAACAAGAAAAGGGAAAATACGGCGTTTAATGAACAAAAGATTTCCTTTGGCAGGATTGATATCTATAGTCTAAAGATGCATTTACGAAGTAGAGCCCCCCGGATTTTTCACGTGGTAAGAAATGGGGGGGGGTCCAAACATAGCAGCCGACCTGTACATTTCAAACTAAGCTGACTCCTTTCTTATATCTACTAAGGCAAGTTTGGTATCGTTTTCGTATAAAAGGAATACACCGACATCATTTCTGATCGTACATTTTACTATTTTGGAACAATTTTCTGACTAAAATCGCATATTTATACATTTTTAATTTTTACTTTTTGATTCAGCGCTCTGATATTGGATGTAAAAAGTTGATTTAAATAATTAAATAAATACTATAAGAAAGCTAGTTTTATGCAGATTCTAAATATATAAATATCAATATAGCTCTGCCTACAAAATTATGACAGAAAAAAATATCATGGGTCGCAAGACGGCTGCGCGGGCGGATCGGTAAGTACCGAAATACGTTACTAGCTACTGGGTACATTCACCGAATTGAAATGTTTTCCACTTTTAAGAGTAAAAATAACTAATAGAGAATCTTACCTGACTATACCGACGTGTCTGACTAATAACAATGATAGTTCCTCTAAGTTATTTTCAGGTTTTAAAACGATGACTGTGATAAAAATTACACTGTAATATTTTATGGATTTTAGTTTCAGTATGCATGCGCTTAGGGCAGCCTATCAAGCAGGTCACTTGTGGGGACAAACTTTAAATGACACACAATATATACCCTCCCTAACAGACGAGTGGATAAAAGGGGGAACAGTGGCAGCCCGTATGGACAACTCAACACAGAATCTGGAATGCGGCACGAGAACTTAGCTGCAAGAACAGCTGCAGAGGCCACTGTCCTTGAAAGCGAGAATGAATGCCATGCACGCTGCTTCAAGACCTGTGGGTAGTCGCAAATGCGATTACTGATGGTTTTAAATGTGTGTCACAGTGTGGACCAGGGGTTTCAGCAAAGATGACGTCGAGGAGGCCGAAGAAGGAGAGTACAACATCTTTATCAGTGTATACTGGTCCTGGGTTTAAAAAATCATAACTAACTTCAAAAAAGATGAGGTCCTGTGTTCGACTGTAAATATTTTTTAGATATGTTCACAAATATCTTTGCTAGTTTAAGACCGACTTCGCGTTTTTTTTTTTTGGTTTGGAAGGGGCTGCCTCTATGATGTTTTCTTTTAAATTTGGTCAAGATCTGATAATGGAATCCATGAGAAAATGGACACTCTTCAATTTACAAAGGTATCTCCGCGGTATATGAATGCTAATTATTACTTACAAGGTGGACCAATATCATTTTTTTTTATTATTATTAATAAGGCTGTACTTTTAGGGTGATCCAATATTATTTTGGACAGGATCCATTAATGTTAGTTGGCATTTTTTTTTAAATTTAGCCGTTATCCATATAATTCATGGAGTTCGAATTTGTACTAATTTTGTAGGGGCCTATCTTTAGAAGTAATCAAACAATTTTCAAAATTCTTTCTGTAATAGAAACCTACATTAGTCCTTAATAACATAAGCTAAGACTTTTTGTAAATCGTTAACTCGTACGAAGCAGGACGGCTCTCTAAAATTTGATAAATTTTTACGTGAAATTTTAGGGCGAAATTGATATATTTCATTGTTTTTTTTAATATTTTAAGACGTGAATTGGCATGACATATGTTTTTATTGAGTTAATAAACCCACCACTACGATTCCAAGATCACAAACTACGTTTTTTAATTAATTTGATTTTTTGTTCTATCTTTTAATTTTTAATTTTTTTAATGCTTCCACTGTAGGTATATTTTTGAAATATGTATTTTTAGATATGATATTAACAGGGTTTTCTGAAGACCTATTTTTTTTCCAAAATGTGTAGGTGTTTTTTAAAGTTATGGCCATTTTTCTGTTTTCAGTATGAATGAAAAATTACCTATTTTTTGTTATTTTTCGAAAATTTTGTATGGAATGGTACAAAAATAATTCCAGAAATGAATTTAGCATCCTTGATTTACTCGAAATTGACACCCAACTTGACCCAGTAGCTTAACTGGCGCAGATATCAAGATTAACCTGGACTCACCCCCCCCCTCAAAAATTTGACATAAAAAATTTCGAGGGCTCTACTTCGAAAATCCATCTCTGGGTCCTAAAGGACCTACCCTGATACAGGAAATCTTTTGTTCACGAAATGCCGTATAAGTCCTCTTACCGAGGCCACTAATTACCCCGCAGGTCGCCAAAAAACGATCTCTTTCAGACAACGTATGGTGCTTTTAAGAGGCTGGCAAGACCTAATTTTGTTGAAATTGATGTTTTTTAAGAAAAACTATTTGTTCTAGCACACCAAAAAAATAGTATGTTAATATTTATCATATTTCACAGACCGTGAACAAACTCGATACATAAATTTTGGACGAAATCGGCTCGATAGAAAATAATTGCAAAGATTGGTCTTAAAATAAAATCATCATTAAATGGTTATGTCTTTATTTTTATTCTGGTCTGCAATTAAAAACAATATGAAGTCAACATATTCGTACCTAAACCGAGTCATATTTATTGCATCCACACTTTTTTAATTTCAATATTATTATAGTATTTATAAATTCATTATTCTACGCGCAGAGCTTCCGTAAAGAGCGGGATGGTTAATTGGAAACTCACGCGTATTAGAGCGGGACTTTTTTTAGGTCTTGTCAGCCCCCCAGCTATGTTGTGTGTATCAACATTTTGAGACAAATCGCAAACGCGTTCGAATTAGTTAAGGTTTCGAAAAAACTTATACTAGAGCTACTGATATACAATTTCATTCGACATATGTATCGTATAGAATTTGACATCGATGTATTGATATTACTGTTAGACTAGAAATGACTGAAGAGTCATAGTTAAGGGCTTTAATTAAAACAAAACGTAACTATTGATTCCTTTGTGTAACGATGACTCATATATTTTGTATGGCTAACTTTCGTTACAGGGTCAATATTCGGGCGTTTGTTCCAAATCACTTTCGTGGTCACTATTTTGTCGACTTCGGATAAAGATTTCAATACCATTCTCAGTTATCTGATAAAGTACGGGACATCTACCACCTAACAGAAATTCCACCAAAATCTACAGCCAATTCGTCAAAAACTTGTTCACGAAAGTGAGGCGGTTGAAACGCGCGAATAATGACCCTACACAAAGGACACGATCGTAATTTTGTTTTCATTAAGCCCTTAACTATGTCCAAATTTTTTGAAAACCACTCTGAAATCAACCTAACGTAAGTTTGATAGAAATTTCTAAACAAAGTAAAAATTGAAAAAACTGCGAATTTCTGGCATTCACTGCCAATCGCTCTAGCCACTGAGCTACGGGAGCAATCATGCTCAGCCCCAAATTCCTGAAGCGTTCCCTCCTACAACGCTGTAATGAGGCGTACAGCGACATCTACCTAAAAGACTTAGGCTTCCTTAAGGCCGGGTATTACCACTTATGAGTTTTTATAAACCATCTGAGACATAGAATATATTAGTCTTTTAAAATCTAAAAAAAATATGTGTGTCACATAAGGATCTTGTCTAGTCAAAATCGCAGTCAGTTACATGACCTGATGAATTTCACTCGATAGAAAAAAATCGCGAAGCTACACCTTTTTTGGAATGTATTTTCAATACTACGGCTATATGAATTACTGACATTTAACATTTAATTATTGTACTCAATTAAAGATCCTAAATAGTTATAGACAAATTCGCTGGATTTGCTTTGATAAAATGATTGGCTTAATGACTATACCTAAATATTTACGAAACTACGCGCAGAGCTTGCGCAGAGAGCGGGATGGTTAATTGTAAACTCACGCGTGTTAGAGCTGGACATTTGCGTTCGGGATACCTCCCCTTAACGGCACTACTTCATCATCATTCGCTTGCCCTTTTCCCATTTATTTGGGGTCGGCGCAGCATGTCTTTTTCTTCCATACATCTCTGTCGTCCGTCATCTCTACATTCACATCCTTCTTATTCATATCGTCTTTCACACAATCCATCCACCTTTTCTTTGGCCTACCTCGTTTCTTGCGTCCATCCACACTCATATCTAACACTCTTCTTATTACATGCCTTTCATCCCTCCTCATTACATGGCCGTACCACGCCAGGCGATTGGCTCTTAGTTTTTCCGTAATGGGTGCAACTTTCAGGCTTCCTCTTATATACTCATTTCTAATCCGGTCCATTCTTGTGTTGAGAAATTGCCAGCACTACTTATGTTGACGGCACTACTTATGTTGAGAAATTGCCAGTTACGATTATTTGTAGTTTGCGTTAGCAGCGTTACTGTTTAATACAAAATTAATTAAGTTTGATACGTTACCTACTCGACTAGCTGGTTGAGTAATCAAATAGACTCCGTCTCAACTCAAAGGAATGCGGCTGCCATATGAGGCAATCGTTTGTGTAAATGACGCAGTACTAAACGTAAAAAAACTTACGTTGCGACGCGACGCGTGGATAACATATCCATAAAATTTGTTCTTCCGGAAAAATACTTTGTCAGCTTAATATTCACATATATTTTAGGATTCCGTATCAAAAGCGTTCAAGATGGACCGAGTCTGTCCGTACTTAGGTATGTCTGTCTGTCACATAGTGAAGTTTCGAGTATCGTTTGAAAGGGTTTGAGTTGCACATTCTGAAAATAAAACTTTATTTACTGGACTTAAATTTAGACTTGTGAAGAAAAAGATTAAAAAACCGGCCAAGTGCGAGTCTGACACGCGCACGAAGGGTTCCGTACCATTATCTATAAAAACGGCGAAAAAATCATGTCTGTTTATATGGGAGCCCCTTAAATATTAATTTTATTCTGTTCATACACACACATATACATCGTGTTTTGGCGAACTATTTCGTTCAAACAGACAGCAAACATAATATAAGTTTCTAACACAAAAGCACTAACAACAATTTTACGAAATAGCTACGTCGGAAAAAACGGTTCTAATTAGAAATACAAGTTTTTTTGGTTATTTATTTTATAATTATTAATACCAATATATGTATCTTGGAAAAGCGGTTCGTATAATTATTTTTGTCATTTGTTTTTCATTGTTATGCTTTTGCATCATTTAATTATTTGTCTCCTTTTATTTAACCAGGTATTATGCTAAGGAGATAAATGTGTTAAGGCTTTCTTATTTCAGCGAAACTACAAACGCGACACAAAAAATCCGCTAGGCGGCGCAACATTATCGTAATTCTCCCCAGTAACAAACACAATTACATTTTATGTCACACCTGGCCATAAAGTGGCCATTATCGCACGCTCCGCGCGCGAAAAAACCCACTTCCTGGCCAGGCGGTGACATAAAATTTTGTACTTACCACGGGCGATAATAAAGAAAGCCTCAGATCGCATATTTATCGCCCTTGCCTTCGGCTCGGGCGTAAAATACCTGTGATCTGAGACATTCTTTGTTTTATCGCCCTTGGTAAGTAATGTACTATTACACACACTATCTCACTTTACTGTGACAGGTCACTGACCTCGTTTTTTTTTAATGATTGCTGTAACTTAGAATTTGAATATGTGACAGACCTTCTTTGTCAAATTAACCAGAATAAGCCAGAGTGGCGCACGCATAGATATAGTATATACTCTGTAGTTATAGATGCGCCAACAAGCGACCGGGGCTATGTCTTTCTCATATTATGACGTCAAAATATGGGGATACCATGGTTGCAAAAAATTACCCCAAAAATTTAGTCGGATAGTACTTAGTTACAAGTGATCAAATTCCATAGTGACTAAGTCGCCATTTTGACTCACTAACTAAATTTACACAACATCGTAGGCGATATCGTAAAATAAGTGATCTCGACCGGCCACTTTTTTTGGGATAATCTTACCTATAAATACATAGTCACCGGTTATCACCGTTGCATCAAACGGCGATTTCACTGATCCAAATCTATACATTTTGTTCTCGCCGCTCGCCGCTGGTCGCTGGCCTTCCTGCTCGCCGCTTGACTTGCTGGTCATCACGTCACCCAAAGAACCATGCTAAATGTTTAAGTCTCTAGACGATGAAAGTAGTAAGTAATGTAACCAGATAGTGCTTACTATTTCCATGCCCCTTTTTGTCTTTCACAGATAAATTATGTAGTTGTTGGAATAAAAGAATAAACTTCAATTTAGAACAGGTAATTTATTTACAATAATATATTACATTTATAACTTTATTTTTCAATAAATAAACAAATATGTAATAAGCAGTTATAGATTATTTTACCCAATTTAATTTCCTGTTCCCTCAGTCCTGAAATCCATTTTTTCGGGATTCATCCTCTGTTGAAAAACTGTAAAAATCAAATTACTTGAAATTCCCGAAACGTGGGGTAATCTTTAGGGGGTTTTTTTATTATTTGTTGGTATCCCGAAATCGAATTATAAACCGACTGAATGGTGGGACATCAATGCTAAGCTGGCTTCTATGGTAGATTTCTACTACGCGATTTGACCGGTTTGTATGTCAAATGTTTGGAGGTTATTTTTTAATTAATTCACATATTTTTCCTATTTCATCTATTGTCTCATGATATAACTAATGATTTAGCTCAGTAATTTGGTTCCGGTGAGATTTTAGAAATAAACACGGGTCCAAAATTCAAAGAAAATGTACTTACGCATGGAATGTAACATCCGCCTTTTTTCGGTCGAAATTGCTTTTACAGCCAAACACTGAACACCCCATCATGTTTGCACTGAACAACCAAACACTACGGATCTGATGATTGGTAAATTATTATTCATTTAAACCAAATTCATCATTAATTTTCCACTTATAAATTGCACTGCAAAATATTGCCACTTTGTTTTGCAATCTTCTTGACACTAATGACAGATTACTTTTACCCGACCATGAAAAAATGTCCGGTCGGTGATAAGGACAAAACATCGCACTTTTTTCTACTTCCTCTCATAGGAATCGCAATAAGGCTATCTTTCTCTTACAAAGCGTGTCAGGCCCTTGGGCGCACGTGATAATTAGGTTGTCAATGAATGAATGAATGAATGAATGAATGAATGAATCGTTTATTTGTGTAAAAAAGGGTAAAAATTGGTGTTACATATTGTTGTCCATCCTTTTTTTGCCATGATACAGGGCGTACAAATATTCTTAGTTAGTCAATTGTCCTAGATTTATGTCTAATATAAAATCGTCACTTACAAATTTATTAACAACAAATAAATAATTACAGAATTAAGTTATAAAATTATACATTAGCATTACCACATACATTACAATTTATCTAACATTGGTTAATAATAATACACTATTTTATACATTTTTGAGATAAATATATGTCATTTCTATCGATATTTATTTAATAAATTTACATTTCAATTCTACTATTAACTATAAATTACATGTGCTCATAAACTCGTCAATTGTATAATAAGTATTGTCTACCAGATGGTCAAATAAACACTTCTTAAAAAGTTTCATCGGAAGTGCCTTAAAATTATCAGTAAAGGTATTAAATATTTTAATTGCCATACAGTATACATTTTTCCTGCTCAGTGATAAGTTTGTTTTGGGCATAAATAATTTCTGTCTATGTGCCCCTCTTTTCGAATTTGTGGTAATGGTTTTAAAACATGTCAAATGCTTTTTAACAAAAATACTTATTTCATAAATGTACATTGCAGGTAAGGTCAAAATTTTTGTACGTTTAAATAAAGGTCGGCAATGATCTAAATGTCTCGCTCCGCATAGCGTTCTTATGCATTTTTTTTGTGTTTTAAAAATAATATGTGCATCCACTGAATTTCCCCATATAATTAAGCCATATCTCAGTAGGGATGACACATACCCGTGGTATGCCGAAAGAGCAGCTGCTTCGGAAACCACATTGCGAATGCGATAAAGAGCGTATACGAAGCGGTCCAGCTTTGAGCGTAAAATATCAATATGGCTTTTCCAGTTGCACAAGTTGTCAATGTATATGCCAAGAAATGATGTAGAATTAATTTCTTCAACTTTTAAATCATTATATTCAATTTGTAAGTCAATATGTTTGCTTCGGTATGTCTGGAATTGTACCACTTTTGTTTTATTAATGTTAATATGTAAATTATTCCTTTCTAGCCAGTCGATTACATTTACTAAAGTCTGGTTGATTTGTTTGTCAAATGGTATACTATTTTCATATTTAATGAGCAACGTGGTATCGTCCGCAAAGAGTATGGAGTTGTGGATTATCGCATTTGGGAGATCGTTAATGTATAGAAGAAATAACAAAGGGCCCAGAATACTGCCTTGTGGCACGCCAGTCTTGTTAGGTTTGTAACTCGATTTATAAACTATCTTGTCATTACCATGGATGTTGGTAATCTCTACACACTGTTGACGATCTTTAAGGTAACTAGCAACCCATTGCCATGATGGACCTCTTAACCCATATCGGTATAACTTATGTAGCAATATTTCATGATCTACAACCATTTAAATTCAACCATTTAAATTTAGAACAGATTGTTATGACATTCACGCAAAAGAGTGTAGACTTTTCATTGCATATCTCTGTCTCTGTTGCGCAGTTTTGACAGATTTCACTTAACTAAATAAGGGCTAAATTTTATCACGACTCGGCACAAAAAGTCAAAGTTGCAAGCCACAAATAAGTAGCTTAATTTCAACCACTAAGCCAAGTACATTGTGGTGTAATTAGTAATCGCTTGCTCTCTAAAGCACAGGTCACAGGTTCGAATCTCAGGCAAGAGCAAGTGTTTTTTATTTTGTGTTTTATTTAAACAATCGTAATTTTTAGAGCATAAATAATTATTGAGCGTTATTTTGGTAAATAAATATTTTGTATTTTTTTTATTTATTTAGAAAAAGATTCAACATAAATATTTTGCCCTGCTAATAAAAGCTTACAACTTTATTCATTAGTTCTTTATTATTCTTTATTTATCGTATGGCCTTTATTTCGAACCGTGAGATCTTCGAGAAGACAGTACGGTTCATAAATCCATCTTAAATAAAATTCAAGATTTATTATATAATTTATTATAAACATAAAACATAAGACTGAGGGATTATAATGCGTGCAACCACAGTGCGTCTATAACAGTTTGTAGCCTGTCTCTCAATAAGCTGAGAAGACGTTGATAATTATGTCAGTTCCCCGCATTTCCTCCCATATTTCATTGCAGTATCTATTGCTTGAATTGCTTCTTTGGTTCTTTCATGGCGATGATCCCACTGTTGAACCATTAAACCCCAAAGATTCTCAATCGGGTTCGAATTTCAGGCGATGGCATTACATCATTACATTTATGCCTGGATGTAGCTGTAGAGTAAACCATTCCCAAGTGACCCGTGCTGTATGGGGCAATTATCTTGAATAAAGTCAGGAAAGTCAGTAGAACAATTTGCAGCATCACTTCGTCCAGTAAATTCACGTAAACATTTGCGCATGATGTGGCTATGAAGTGAAGTTCACCGAAGCCGCTGATCATAGATCTGAGACCGCGATGCCGTCACCAGATATCCTCCCCCACATACTAGCCGTAAGCGGCCAGAATTCCTCAGAGCTTTGTCATTCTGCTTTACATTGAACTGCAGAGCAAATTGAAGTCGAATAGCGTCAAAACTTTGGCAGGATTACGGTCCGTTTGGGCATATTTATTTTGTTACAATACGAAGCTCAATATATTTAATAATTTAAAATATTGTATTTGAAATACCAAGCTTGAATTTAATTTGCTAATGTCAGATGTCAAACTATGTGTCAGGCGCTATGAATATACTCACACATAGACATAAAATATACAATATGCTATATGAAGGAGTGTGACCCGTATAATGGAAAAAAAATCCACATCCTAAAAATACTCAATGAAACCTTTTGTAATAAGTTTAAAAAGGAAAAAAATGATATAATGATAAACTTTATTAGCCACATTTTATGTTTTCCACTATCTCGAATTGTAAAAGTACCAGGAAAACTATTTTAAATGTTTATTCGTCGATATGACTCACCAGTAATTTACCCTGAAAATGTTAATATCATCTAGTTACTGGTATTAAATATGCGATTTTTATAAATGTCAAACTGCAAAAAGTGCGACAGACGTCCGTCCAGCTCGAGGCCCAACGGCCATCTGTCTACTAAAATGAAGCGCGCAGTTTGCTTTTCTGATATTTTTGAGTTTTGTTAAATATAAAAACATTTAAAAAAAAATAGCCTTAAAATAAGGTAAAAGTACCCTTCACCGGACGCTTAAGACCTACATGTACGTTTGTTTTTTTAATAAGGTTTAGAATTTTTGTACGATTATGATCAACAGCATATGGTGAAGATAGATAAATTTGTCATCATTTAAATGTACTTCGAAATTTATTACATAGTTAGACGTATATAAAAATATTTTTTAAAGTTTTTTATATCGATTACACTGATTTGTCCCATTCAACGAACTAAGAAACGGAATTTGCACCCATTACCGGATCGGCATGCCGTTTCACCGAACTAGGGAAGAAATGTATGGAATGATGGCAGTGTGTGAGTTTGTAAACTGATGAGTGACTATTTATTTCAACCTAACTGCACTAGTTTTGTGATTTCGAGCAATCTTGACGGTAATTTTATCTAAGAAAAAACTGTCTATAATTAAAAATTTAAATCAAATATTTTTTTTTTATAAATAATATACTTATCTATTAAAAATTCTTCGCTATTCGCCAATAATTTATTTTTATATAATTTATTCGTTAACGGTTTACATCTAAGTAGCGCTGGCTTTTTTTTAAAGATATACGAAAAATAACACATTTCAATATAGATCTAGCTGTACGCTGAATATGGTTTATATTCCAATGAACGCCAAATAGCAGCTAGGCCGAGATAATCATATGTTCGGTATCAGAGACCATGGGTACGCTTTACCGAACGGGCGTTCGGTAAAGCGTACACATTGAACCTATCACGCGAACATATTTAATAAAATAGTGTTTTAATCTTAATGATTCTGCCATAACAACATAAGTACATTTTATCTAGAAATAAGAACTATTGCAAAATAATAAATACACAATTATTTTGCTTCTACTGATGTTAAATAAATAATATGGAATTTTTAAAATTACCTGGTCAATGAAGCTTATTTTGACGTCAAAAAGTCGTGAAAACGATACATTTCAAATGCAATTTACAAAAAATCTTTCTTGTTTATAGGCGTTCGGTAATTGCTCATTAAATTAGTCTATTAATTGGATATGTGTAAAGCGGAATAGTATATATATAACGTTTAAAATTAACGAGTGAAAAAATAATTTTCAAAACATACGTTTTTCCCTGATTCCGAACGCTGTTCGGTAAAACCTTCAAGCAGTAGATGAGGGTGACCCATCACCGAATTTACATTTTTGTTGAATTCTGTAAATTTGACTGCACTAATTTCACTTATTTAACTCAAACACACACACTTATTAACTCATGATACGATAACACCCTATTTTGAAGCATAAAGTCACTTTTAAACGCTTTTATGACCTTACGAAGTACACTCAGTTTCTTAACCATTTTCGTAAGGAGTCCCATACAACGCCGCGATCGACCTGCTCAATCGATTCTCCCGTTACAATTAAGAAACAAAATGGCTTTCTTTGCCTCGTACTGGAAGGAATAGGTATCTAGCTAACGGAAAAAAATATCACAACGTAATATTAGCTGTAAGAACTCGACTTATGGCTCAAAATATAGAAAATCCGGTGATAGGGCAGATCCGGTAAAGGGTACATCTACCTTACACTTCTTCACATCGTTTCCTATCTATTGATATATTTTACTCGAGTCTGAGTTGGATATATTTTATATACGACTCACAATAAGATCAAAATTTACCTGTTTTTGCGATGTGAGATCATCGAGCGAAGTTTCAAATATCGTGTTTTCAGCCTTAAAATACACTAGACCGACTCTTAAACTATAACATATCTAAATATCCCATCAATAAAGTGAGTATTTAATGGTTTAAAATTGAATGAAAAATACTATGATTTCGAATAACGTGGTCTTAATAGTACATTGTGCATTTGGGAGGTAAGCAGGTTATTATAACGAAAGTCATAGAAGCCCGACGCCGAAGGCGGAGGGCTTTTATTAACTTGAGTTGATTGATACACACAATGTTTTTCATCACATTTGTGAGGAAATAAATAACTACAAAAGGCAGAAAAATCCATGTTTCATACAACCACACCAATCAAAAATTGACAACTTCACCTCCAGTATCACTGCAAGAGGAGCGCAACGCGCAACCAATCACAGAGCAATATTCCTGCGGCGCGCGGCCAACTATAGATTTTTTTCAACCAATCACATAGCAGTATTCTTGCGGCGCGCGGCCAACTAGATTTTTTTTAACCAATCAGATCACACAAAAACTCATAACTCCCACGGAAGTTATAAAATTCCATAACTCCCGTGGGAGGTAAATCGGCTATAACTGCTTTATACGTGCAATAACACACTTTACGAGCAAGTGTGATGAAAATATGATAAATTTCATTCGTGTAGTGTACACGGGAAAAAATATTTATAAATTCTATTGTAAGTTCTTCATACTTACCTACCAAAGTTGCAAATTTAAAAAAATAAGATTTTTCATACATCACCAAAATGTACAAATATTTCTTACTTACATGTGTTATCATTACTAAACTTAGTTCTCAGACAATATTAATGATGTGTAGAAATTAAGTCACAATGGGGAGCAAATATTTTTTTAACAAGATAATGGTTTTCTTATGCTTTAATGGTTAGGTTCAAGTTTCTTGTGAAGAAAAATATTTGCTCTCCAAACAAACTTTCAACACCCTTTTCATCCCTATAGATCGTGATAAAAAAAGCTGTAATCAGTTTTTAAGGGGTTCCGTACCCAAACGGTAAAACGGGACCCTATTACTAAGACTCCGCTGTCCGTCTGTCTGTCCGTCCGTTTGTCACCAGGCTGTATCTCATGAACCGTGATAGTTAGACAGTTGAAATTTCCACAAATGATGTATTTCAGTTGCCGCTAATACTAAAAAATCGAATAAAATAAATATTTAAGGTGCTCCCATACAACAGACATAATTTTTTTGCGGTTTTTATAGATTCCTATATATTGCGATGTAAAAATATGGTACAGATCATAATTATGCACCTAGCATAAAACAGCTTACACAAGCAACATACAACCTGCAGCATGGACTTTTCTTAATTTATCTCGCAATTTTTATACTTCCGTTCATTGTAATGGAGTCGCGCGAATATCTAGATCATGGCCAAAAAAGGATCCCATGGTGAGTGAGTAATGATATCTGATCAAAGTTCTTATATGTACAAATATATGAAGTTTTTGGCATTTTGCCATCGCAGCTAGTAATGTTTCGGAAAAACATGTTTTCTCCTAACACTAATATAAGCTTTACCCAAATCGTTGCTCGTGTGACAAACTTTTACAATCGCGATCAGACATCGTACTTTGTTTTTCAGTGAAATACAGTGGCTTTGTTAGTATTGAGACAGTGTATTAGAATTAAAATGCTATTTCGATATAATTATTACCTAGCATCAATGATGTAATATAAGCCTAGCATTATCATTAAGCTTGAATGGAAACGTTAACATCCGGATAACTTCTACAAAATAACCATTCTGAAATCTGAAGTTTTATATGGTCCAGCATCTAAGAATTTTTTTTAGGATATCAATAAACCTAATAAATAATAATAATAATAATAAGCACCCTAGGTTAGGTTTTTATAATATTTTTATGTTTTGTAAGTGTATTTTTATATTTTACTTTTTATAAAGATATTATATCAACCTAGCCTAAGTTTCTAAATAAATAAAGAGATAATAATAATAAACCGTCACCGCCTGCGTCAGTTCTGGAAAATGGTCGTGCCACGCTCTATTGGGATCGATCTGTCATCACGGACAGGACTATTGTAGCCAATAAGCCTGGTATCGTGCTGATAGATCGATCAAAACGCCAGGCAGTGCTCGTTGACATCACCATCCCCATGACGAGAACCTCGTGAAGGCCGAGAAGGACAAACTCAGCAAGTACCTAGACTTGGCCCATGAGATAACCGCCATGTGGGATGTTGATTCAACGACCATTGTCCCGATAGTCGTTTCTGCGAACGGTCTAATAGCGAAGAGTCTCGACCAACACCTCAAGAGACTCTCGCTAGATGGCTGGGTCAAGGGTCAGATTCAGAAGGCGGTACTCCTGGACACGGCGCGGATAGTCAGGAGGTTCCTCTCTCTGTCGCCCTGACCACCGGTAGCTTAGGCCCTGCCCCGCTGCCGGCGGCACCCTAGGTTAGGTTTTATAATAGTTTTATGTTTTGTAAGTGTATTTTTATATTTTACTTTTTATTGAAATATTATAAAATCTAACCTAAGAAAGACAATAAATAAAGAGAATAATAATAATAAGGATAATTGTGTTAGATTGTCCACAAATATTTATTTATTTATTTTTATTTTTATTAGGATAATAAGGATATAAATATATATTTCTAGAAAATAGTTTTAAATTAAAAAAAAACCTGCTCACATTTTGTTTACTTATGTTGTTTTACGAGTATATATTAAATAAAACAACGTCCTAACTAATGTTTTGTTCAAAGTTTTCATTAAAAGGGCGCGTTATCGAAATCGCGTTCCAGGCACGCTGTCCACAGAAGGCGATTTCGGTAATCTTTTTATGTTTCTCATTTTTAGTTTTTATTTTAAGTTATTATGCTACTTATTTTATTACAAGTCTTTTCATACCTGTGAAACAAGCAAGCCGTATAAGTATTTTCTGCACCACACTAGAAACTTTTTTCAACTTTTAACCGGATTTCAATAGTTTTAATAACTTCTCAAAGTCGAAAACGTACACTATTACTAAATAATTGAGTTAATGATTAGTTTAGTTCCAAGTTAACATACACATGCGATATCCGTAGACGATGTGAAGTTTGGAACGGTTTCAGACAGTCGTCTCATCTGTCCCAACACGCGCGAGCTACTGAAGGCTGTAGCCTCTGTAGCCTGGGAAGCCTTCGGAGTAAATAAATATCACCCGGTCACAATACTGGGGATTTCGCCGCGTGACGTTGACGTTGTACGGGGCTGTAACAATGGCGGAGCGTCCATGCAACTCGATTCCCACCGGCTCGTGCAATTTTTAGCCAGCCCAGTTCTGTTACTACGGCTCATGAAGAATAAGAAAGGCAAATTATTTCCGGCTTCCCTGAGAATATTTTTGACGCACTATCATATTGTTTTCCCGTATGAATTGACACCATTAATCTTACTCAACTTAGTAGAACTACAGAATGGGGAATGAAGTTTCCCCGAGGGACCACAGTATGGGGTTCTCGAAGAAAGGAGTGTATAAGTTTTAAAGGCCATGTGATACACCTGCAGTTTTGCAAGTATTTAGTAACAGTAACGCTTACTATCAGGCGGGCCGTATTTTATCTATAAAGTACTGTCATAGTAAAATGTATGGCGCGCCTTGACTTGTTTCTTGCCAATTCTTGCATAGTTAGGCCACGACTTTGCGCCAATTGCGACGCGGCAAGCGTTTTATCTGTTCATTGCACGATTGAGACGCGCAACGCACTGCGGCTAGTTGGGATCACACATGGATCACACGCAATGTATTATTAGCAAACCGCTGCCGACGCCGCTCGAAGTCGTACCGAATTAGGTTTAACACATTCACTAGTTAATCCGCCTAGCGGGCGCTCTGCACGTTGACGTGTAGCCGATGCCATGCGTTTCCCGGTATGTAGAGGAAATTCGTTAGCGCTACAGAAATCTTGGCTGCGAAAGCGTTAAAGGATGCCCTGTTTAAGGCGATATATATATATATATCGATTGAAAGAGACACCCTTTGTTTTTCGCTTACGACAAAACGGGATGCAACCCTCTCCTAGAATGGTTTTTTAGACAAATCTCGTTAAATATCTGTGTGCAGGTTTAATAAATTTCCTCTTGTCAGTACCTAGATGAGGTAAAATACCATCATAATTAACTTAATCGTGTCTTTTAATAATGCGTTGTTTTAGTAGGCTGAGGAAAAAAAGGAAAATATAGACTCGACTTTGGATTTATTTTCTATCGAGAAAATTTTAAGCAATCATGTTTCGCTATTGTCAGTACCACAATCATATAGTCAAGAATCATATATCTGAAAGTCAGCCCCTACTGTTTGCTAGTCTGGGCAGGACAGCGTTTCAAAGTCTCCAAATTTCTCAGTGTAGCGCCTTAAAAAAAAACTAGGTTTGGCGGCATACTGGGCGTTTTGAATGGGATCCGATTTTATTACACGCGAGCGCGATCAATTTTAACTAGAGTATTTATTAATTAGTAACATGGAAAAGGACGTAGGTGACTACATAAAAATATATCTTATATCTTTAAACGAGCAATTCTTGTATATTTATTTATTTATACATATATTTATTTCGGGGATCTCGGAAACGGCTCTAACGATTTTGATGAAATTTGGTATGTGGGGGTTTTCGGGGACGAGCAATCGATCTAGCTAGGTCTCTTGCCCCGGAAAACGCCGAGCAAAGCTCGGCCGCCCAAATATTTTTTATTAATCGCGATTCCAACTCATCCAAATAAATAGCCGTATTTTTTTTAGAGGCAATTTACCCGAACAGATACTTAAGCCTTATTAGATGTGAGTTTGAGTGTACGTTCACGAGAGACGATGGTGTATTTACTCTACTCTAAGGACACCATGCCGTCTCATTACCACATTTATCAAGGACCAGCCAATTTACCCGTCTACTCACAGTCACAATGTGTACCTTATTTCCCTTAGACGTACAGTTCTATTTTGAATCACGCATCATACTAGCCAATGTATTTTTACAAAGGACAAGAGAAAATCCAATGATAGTGCTTAGCGGCGTAGCGTCGTCTACGAAGGTCGCCTATGCCGTAGCCGTTGGCGTAGTAAATTAAGAAAAAGATATACATCGTCATTATGACGCTAGTACGAAACAGTTGCTCGAAATATCTACAATTCTACACGTCGGTAAAAATTGTAACGATGCGTGTAACGGAACGTTACACACAAACTTTCTGGCTGCTTTTCTGGATTGGTAATCCTAAATGCTCTAAATTATATTGATTTAAACTTACACGATTTTCACACATTATTATTGGGGAACGGGACTTAATCGCGTACAATTATAACTAATTTACACGCGCATTTATTTTATTTATTTTTTATTTTATTTTGTACGCGATTAAGTCCCATTCCCCAATAATAATATGCTCTAAATTGTAAATTTTCGAACTACATTTTCCAATTCCGCGTGACCTTTTTTAGTTTTTTAGCAATGTTCATCCATAGTGAAAATGCATTATGTAATGCAAGTGCTTAAAAGGTTTGTTTTAACGGGTCTAACGCGATATTTATGTATTTACCTTTTTTACCGACGTTTCGACACGGGTTACACCGGCCGTGGTCTCGGAAATCACTGTCGTCTCAGCAAGTAGCAGTGTTGTGTACCCATATCTCCGTTGACAACTTGCTGAGACGACAGTGATTTCCGAGACCACAGCCGGTGCAACCCGTGTCGTAACGTCGGTAAAAAAGGTAATAGTAGATTATACACCAAAGGAGATAAAGCACTGTTTATGTCACGGGTACGATATTGAATCCCGAACGTAACGAAGGACTCCAAATTTTACTTAATTCCTAAGTAATGACTTAATTCCTAAGCGACAATATAATACAATATTACATCCCGGCCAAGCCAAGGGTTATAATGGTTTGCTTTCGGTTAAGGTTTGCATGATATATAATTGGGCAATATCGAGCAGGTGGTGTGAAAATACATAAATATCCCTTAAAACAAACCTTTTAAGTATGTTATATTATACAGTCGCCATCAGATAAATCGATACGAACGAGGTGCTCACAAATATCTGAACACGACTCTTTTGCCAAGGCGTTAGAGTGTATGTTCAGATATTTTGAAGTTAATAATAGAGAAGAATAAGTTGAAGAGTACAGATATATTTTATGGCGACTGTACAAGTGCTCGCGAGGAACCCGCACAATTTTACCAGTGCATTCGGTCGTTAGGAATAGATAAAATTATATGAACCCAGGTCGAAATTTAATTTTTAACTTTTTTTTAATTTTCATACATCGGTAATTAAATTAATTAGTTTTGCTTCACCAGTAAAGCAATGCCTTAGGATGAGCTGGCATCGTTTGTTATTGTTATTAATTAATAATAAAATTTATAAATATTTGTACTTACTACGGGCGGTAATAAAGAAAGCCTCAGATCGCATATTAATCGTCAAATATTCTTTGTTTTACCGCCCTTGGTAAGTAACGTACTATTATTGTTATTGCCGCAATGGTTTTGCACGATCGTGCATTTACATCCTATATAGTACCTGAACGGCACGATCGTGCAGTTAATTTTAACGATAGCTTCTGGTTTCTGGGTGTCTGTGCCGTCTATGTACCAACAGAATGCGAGTAAATGATATACATACTCGTATTATAAGTGTTTTCGTACATCAAGTTCCCCGGCCGGAAAGGGGTAGGAAGGGTCACCACCAACTAGGCAAAAGCGGTCGTCAAATTTTATTTGATTCATATTACCTTCTACATACTCGTATTTTTAAATGTATTTGCAAGTATTGTTTATGTGTTTAAAGCAAGGAAATGAACGATTATGATTAATATTAAAAGAAAAGGCGCACTTTCTCGTACACGGAGCAATCTATATTTGGGAAAAAATCACGAAAGTATGACATCAATTTTAAAACATGCGTACGAAATACATATACATGTTTATATTTAATAATTCCATAATTCAAGGCTGATTAACTATGTATACTAAAATACATAACTATTTAACCTATTTATTTCGAGGTTGATGATGCTGACATTGGTGTTGATGAGCCCAACAGTACGCCATTATCAGAAACGAAGATTGATCCAGTAATGCTTCGAGCCTTGTCGCTGGCCAGGAACAGAACCAAATCAGCTATTTCTTCAGACTCCCCTATCCTCTTCAGCGGGGTCACGGCTTTGAAGGATTCCAGTACTGCATCCGGATTCGGGATTCCCAAATTCACTAAGAAGTCGGTCTTGACAGGTCCTGGGTTGACACTATTCACTCTTACACCGTGCTCAGCGAGTTCCAGTGCAACGGAGCGTGTGAAGTGATCCATCGCTGCCTTCGAGACTGCGTAAGCCATGAACCCGTGTCCTCCGACGGATAAACTAGCGATGCTTGATATATTAACGACATTACCCTTAGTCCTGACGAGGTGAGGAGCAGCAAGGTGTGTCAAGAGGACGACAGAGCGTATGTTCGTGTTCATAACACGGTCGAAGGCTTCCATAACATTCTTGTCTAGTATCGGTGCACTTCCACCAATCCCTGCGTTGTTGACCAGAATATCTAACTGACCGAAGTGATCAACAGTCTTTTTCACTATGGTCTTAACTTCATCATCTTTGGAAACGTCTGTCTTGATGACGAGAGGTTTGTTGCCATGCTGTTCGCATTGCTTGGCGACTTCGCTTAGTTTCACTTCGTTCCTAGCCACTAAAGCTACCTTGGCGCCTTCCCTGGCCAGTGCTATGGCCGTAGCAGCTCCTATTCCAGAGCTCGCACCAGTGACTATGACCACTTTACCGGAGAAACTCATTGCGTTTATACAAGCTAAATGTTAGATAACTACTGCGATATTCACGATAAATATATAGAACTGTGTTATCACACTCCTTCATTTTGGAGATAAAGATAAGGCAGTGCGTAGTCATCCTTGTTAAGCAAAAATGAATATGCCGATATGAAACACGTACCTAAATTAATTTCAAAAATGCACACAGGTAAGGTAAACGTCACAATGCTCGACACTTTAGCCCTTTGAACGCCAAAGTGGTCGTGTGTCGTCGTGCCCACCACGCCAAGCACTGTTGAATTGATATAACGTTTCAACCTATAAAAACAATTCATAATAGATTTTATTTTATTATTGGGTGAAAAAATACAAAAATTAAGTATATTAAAAATTTTAGTCCCGAATGTCCTCACACCATCAAAGACGTTTATTTTGGTGTAATTTCCAATTCATAAAGTTACGTAAGATTGAAATAAAATGAGTTTTAAGATCAAGAATAGAGGTATGTTTGGCATTTTTTTCTATCGAACAAAGTTTGTCCAATTACGTAACGGAGTCCCGACTGTACTAGTTGAAGGTCTCAAATATAATCCTATATTTTTTTTGGATTTTTAATAAGGGGTGTTTCAAAATAAAACCGTATTTAGGCGACTTCCTGACTTGGCGGGGCGGGATCGATATGTGACATTTTCTTCTTTGACGTAAACTTACTGACGTCGCAAAGATTCTCGCTTGACGGAATACTGTCAGTATTACATTTGCGCAGTAGTAATATCATGCGCAGAAGTGGACCAGTACTGCCTTCGTATCGTCCCGCTACCGCGCATCCCGCGTCAGTCAGGAAGCACACATTTAAATGTAGAGGCGTAGTAAAAAGCGCTACTGAGTTGACTGACAGTTGACACTGACATTTGATAGTTTTCTCATATCGTACCGCCTCCGCACCGACAAATCAGGAAGTCGCCTTAGAATCACATATTTTACAATGAGCCCGCCTTAATATAATTGACATGTATTATGAACTAGCTTTTGCCCGCGACTTCGTCTGCGTAGAACTCGGTCATCGCGTTAGAATGTGATTCTATTGTTCTATTTCAGGCGCTTACCTAGTTATCTCTTCCATTCTAACTACAACCCGGTTAGGGGATGATTTCCAGGATAAAAAGTATCCCATGTCCTTCCCTGGGACTCAAACTATATCTATGCCAAACTTCATATAAATTGGTTCAGCGGTTTAACGGGTTACAGGTTACAGGCAGACAGAGATTTACTTTCGCATTCATAATCCGCCGTTTCGCACGGGTAGTCCAGTTTTTAATTTATTTGTCTAAGCTTTTCCCCGCGATTTCGTTCGCGTGAATAATGAATATCCATATCAACTTCTACACCGTATTTCGCCGGCGCCGGGTACTGCGGGCGGGGCGGTCTCGCCAAACATTGCGCACGCCGGCTCAACGCGCCCGCATAAAACACGTGACAGAGGAATTGTTTCGAACATTACGATGAAAGTGCGGAAAATACTTCATGCGCATCAAATAATGAAAATGAAAACGCGAGCGCAGCGAGCTCGTAATGTTTCGAACATTATGATGCAGGTGTGGAAAAGACGTCATAAGCATCAAGTCATGTAGATGAAAACGCGAGCGTAGCGAGCTCGAAATGCTTCGAACATTCTTATGTAGGTGCGGATAAGACTTCATAGGTACCTACGCATCAATTACTGTAGATGAAAACGCGAGCGTAGCGAGCGCGAAATGTTTCGAACATTATGTTGCAGGTGCGGAAAATAATTCATACGCATCAAGTCATGCAAATTAAAACGCGAGCGAGCGTAGCGAGCGTGAAATGTTTCGATCATTATGATGCAGGTGCGGAAAATAATTCATACGCATCAAGTCATACAGATGAAAACGTGAGCGTAGCGAGCGCGAAATTTTACGACCATTATGATGCAGGTGGGGAAGATACTTCAAACATATAAAATACTGTAGGTGACGCGAGCGAAGCGAGCGCGAAATTTTTCAGACATTATGATACAGGTTTGGAAAATACTTCATTCGCATCAATTCATGTACATGAAAACGCGAGTGCAGCGAGCGCTAAATTTTACGAACATTATGATGCAGGTGCGGAAAATACTTCATACGCATTAATTACCGTAGATAAAAACGCGAGCGTAGGGCGCTCGAAAATTATCGCGGAAAATACTTCATACGCATCAAGTAATGTAGATGCAACCGCGAGCGAAGCGATCTCGAAATTTTACGAATATTATGATGCAGGTGCGGAAAAGACTTCAAACGTATTAATTACTGTAGATGAAAACGCGAGCGTAGCGAGCGCGAAATGTTTCGAACATTATGATGCAGGTGCGGAAAATAATTCATACTCATCAATTTATGTAGATGAAAACGCGAGCGTAGCGAGCGCGAAATTTTACGAATATTATGATGCAGGTGCGGAAAAGACTTCAAACGCATCAAGTAGTGTAGATGAAAACGCGAGCGTAGCGAGCGCGAAATATTTCGAACATTATGACGCAGGTGAGGAAAATATTTCATACGCATCAAAGAATGTAGATGAAAACGCGAGCGCAGCGAGCGCGAACATTTTCAAACATTATGATGCAGGTGCGGAAAAGACTTCATACGCATCAAGTCATGTAGATGAAAGATGAAAACGCGAGCGTAGCGAGCTCGAACATTTCCGAACATTATGATGCAGGTACGGAAGATAATTCATACGCGTCAAGTAATGTAGATGAAAAACCGAGCGCAGTGAGTGCTAAATTTTGAACAAAAAAGAATCAGTTGACCCATCGAGTGGAGTACCTATCTTTGTTAAGAGGTGGTTGAATAGATTTACCAGTAGCACCTTTGGTCTGTCCTGTCACTATCGAAGATGGAGTAGAGGCCTAGGTTGACAGCGCACCCACCCTGGTTGCTTCTGCGAGGTGTGTGATTGTCTGAGAGTTGATTTTTTTTTTGCTTCCTATTGGCTTATGACATTCGATTTCGGTCATACTTAATGTTTATTGTTACGTATAACGTATATTTTACTAACGAATACCAATACACCCTAAATGTGGATAGTCTGACAGGCGCTGAAGATATTTTATACATTGTGATGACCTGCTGACGGAAAACGCAACTAATCGGCACCCCGAAAAACCTCAAAGATGAAAGAGAAATCAATACATGTCCGCCATCTATGATTTGAAAATGGATATAATTTTTGTAATTAGCACCCCAAAACACAATATTTTATACAAAAGTACAGCATATATACATGTCGCAAGTGTTACCATGCAACCGAGAGCCCGCTGCTCTGCGTAGGTACCCTCCATCGAAAACAAAAAAAAACCAAGGTGCGTAGTAAGATTTTGTGAATATTGATAGCGACTGACTGACCAACATAATTAGATCTCTCGTTTCAAACAGTTAATATGGTATTAGGGACTTTAATTTTTTTGTTACAGCCTCTCAAGTATTGTAATTTCAACCCCCATTTTTTCAAATACTATCCGTTTATTGTACAATGTTTGAATGGGGTTCTATTTACTTTGCGTCCATGTATATACTTACCAATTTTCAAGCCTGTAAATTATGAACTGGAAGACTTCTCATATAAAGTTTAACCCCTCTTTTCACCCCCTTTCATCCCCAACCTGTATGATTTTTATAGCCTATAACCTGGCCGAAGATCCAATAAACTTATTAGTGAAGGCTGTATTCAAATCCATTCGCTAGTTTTCACGTGATAGTTAGACAAATAAACAGACAGACAAACAGACAAACAGATAAACAGACAAACAGACAAACAGACACGAATTCTAAAAACCGTTGAAATGTGTTCTGTTATCGATTCTTAGACCCCTCCATCGATTTTTTTTCTAATATCTTCAATGTACAGATTTTCGACCCTCTTCTGCTTTATTATATGTATAGATAAATGATGATTATGATTATGATTATTCATGATCAAAGTACCTACACCTTCACTCCGACCTTTTTAGTGGTTGTTGGCGTGGTGGGCACGACGACACACGACCACTTTATAGGTTCTTGGCGTTTAAAGTGTTAATGCCCAATAAATGACACCTTAATAGGTCACCTTTGTCATTATGAATTTATGACATCGTTTTTTCGTCGGATTTTGTGAACCCGATTTAAATATACCAGAACCATTTATTTAGAACCATTTATTTAGAACCATTATTCAAAATGAGGATTGACAGCTAGAAAACAAATGCAGGTCGCCCCACTCGCCACACAGCGCATTCTCGGGAAACGCATAACACATGGAGTTTTGTCTAGTTAGGGTCGTCACATTTTGTATGTCCTGGCCGACGTACGACGAGTGTCAACCACGTTCGGGTGAAGCACCCTGGAGGTGTAGGATGACCCGAGTTCTTTCCTGAAACCTTATTAACAAAAGCGACTTACCACGAAGAAAATCAGGCCTGTTGAGCTCAAACAAAGGTATATGATGTCCCAATGAGTAGCGATGGAGAAACCCTTGACCAGCGCGGTAATCACGTAACGTTTTCGACCGTTAGTACGATAGATTTAAATGTCAAATCCCATACTAAAACTGACATTAAATACGTACCAACGGTAGTACATATCGTTACGTGATTACCCCGCTGGGCTTGAAATACCGGTATTTTCAGGTACCGGTACCGTGACCTTGAACTAGGGACCGGTACTAGCAGTACCGGTACCTGAATACCGGTATTTTGAAAAAATACCGGTACTCAAAAGAGTGAGCGAATGAGAGAGAAAGAGAACACAATAAGTTATCGCGAGTTGCTACGTTGCGGTTGTGCGTGCAAGCAAGTGTGAGCGTCGGATGGATGAAAAATTATACCTAGGTCGTGTATGCGACCTAGGTATAATTTTTCCGTAAGGAACCTTTATAAAGCACCGGTATTGTTCGGTAAATACCGGTATTTTGTACCGGTATTTTTGAGTACCGGTATTTTCGAGTACCGGTATTTTTCGAGTACCGGTACTCTGAGTACCTATAAAATACCGGTATTTTACCGGTATATTTGGTACCGGTTCCAAGCCCTGCCCTTGACCGTCGCGTATCCTTAGGTCGGTCGTACCCATTCCGAGCAGGTGAGTGGGCACGTCACGTTATCAGGTGCGCCAAGCGCGAACTTCCTTCTTGAAACGTATTAAGGGGAGGTAGCCCCATTGCAAATGTCCCGCTCTAACACGTATAAGTTTGCAGTTAACCATCCCGCTCTCTACGGAGGCTCTGCGCGTAGTTTTGGTAAATATTTAGCCATAGTCATAAGCGAATCATTTTATCAAAGCAAACCCTACAAATTTGTGTATAACTATTCAGGGTATTTAATTGAGTACAAGTATTAAGGTGACGTGAGCTTAGAGAACAGAGTTTTTGAAGCCTTTTAACGCGTTTGTAGATGAAGATATGGTTTTCAAAAAATATGCACAACAATTTTGAGACCTTTCTGTAGTACAAACATCGATTCAAAACATGATTACGCAACTTTCGCTGAATAAAAAAAAATCGCGAACTTGCGTCTAAACCACACCTTTAAATAGTTATAACTATTTTTGCACATTAGCTATCAACATGAAAATTATATCAATAAATGCGTAATGTTCTACTTCATGGAACTCATCGATTACTTTTTCTTAACTAAAATAAATAAAAAAAATTGTAGTAAGATAATACTCATTTCTGCAAACTCGTTCGTACGCGACCGGCGCGGCCGCCCGTCCAGTGCTCAGCGAGCTGCGTTCGAGGTAGGATCTGTGCGGCGCGTCAATTCAACGTCACTTGACATTTCAATATTAGAAATGGGTAATTAATAAAAGGAAACCTGCTAGACTTCGTCATCTCGAGATTGTGGGTGCCAATAGAAGGAAAACTGCACAAACTATGGTAAGTGTAATGCAATATCGTATTATAGTGGGTAAAGGTATATCAAACCTTCTTATTGGAACGCTTTGACGCTGCCAAACTAACACAGTCTATGAATAACAGTAGGACAATACTCGTGACACAACGTACAACGTAATACATTTTTTTACTAACGGTGGTATTTATTTTGGCGTGTACGGACAGACAAATAGACACAGTGGACTTTCTTTATATAATACTAGCTTTAGCCCCGCGGCTTCGCTCGCGTATTAAGTGTAAGTCTCGCAATAATTGTTGAATTGTTACACCGGTTTACTACTACTTATATTGATCATCTGATATGTGATAGAGCTACTCCTGAAAAGACTGAAAACATATTTCAGGCTCCTGAAAACGACGGCATCTTGGGTGAAATTTTGATAATCTGATATGTGATAGAGCTACTCCTGAAACGGACTGAAAATATGTCCCAGGTGCCTGAAAACGGCGTCGTCTTGGGTGAAATTTCGATCATATGGTATGTGATAGAGCTACTCCTGAAACGGCCTGAAATAACATTTCAGCCTGCTAAAACGCTTCTAAGGCACTGAAATTTACGTCTGAAATTTTTGTTTCTTTCCAATGGTGCTTATCTCTGTCACTCTCTTATTTCTCGAATGTTCCGAGTATAGCTACCTCTTTTTACTACTGCTATGTCTGTCACTCTCATTTCGAATGTTCCGAGTATAGATATCTCTTTCTACTACTGCTATCTCTGTCACTCTCTTCTCGAATGTTTCGAGTATAGCTATCTCTCTCTACTACTACTATCTCTGTCACTCTCTTCTCGAATGTTCCGAGTATAGCTATCTCTCTCACTCTCTTCTCGAATGTTTCGAGTATAGCTATCTCTCTCTACTACTGCTATCTCTCTCACTCTCTTCTCGAATGTTTCGTATGTTTTGTATAGCTATATCGTTCTACTACTGCTATCTCTGTCCTGCTGTATCCTGCTGGAAATTTCGCCATATACTGATATCAGATATAAGGGATCCTGAAACCGCCTGAAAACGGGTTTTCAAGCTATAGGCATAGGTACCGAAGGTTCTAGAATGTTCCCGATCGAAGTTTCTAGAAAAAAGAAGAAGAAGAAGTCTAGAAAGTCTGTATGGAGTCTTCATCTTCACCCTTCGAGCATGTTCTAGAAGGATTTCGAACGCCCCGGAAAGTTCTGGAAAATATGACGGTCTCGCTCTAACAATGCTGTCCTTGTCGCACTGTTCGAGGGCATTAGCATTATTGGAATGTACTACACATACAGTCTATCCCTTTCACACTTATCGTCTGTCTCTTTTACTCCTATTGAAAATTTAAAATTTACCCCATTTTTACCACCCACTTCCACCCGCCGCCACCAAACTTCCTTACTTGCAAGTGCACACCAAGGGCCTTCTACCACTGCAATGCAACCATGAGAAGGTGGCAGTTGGTGATCATGGATTAAAGGCCGGACATACCCACTAACACTCTCCTTTTATATATATATATTGATTGAAATTTTCACGTTTTATATTGTAGAAATTATTAATGTTTTCATGTATTCATGTTGTGTGGATATTTTAATTTCACAAGACTTTTATTGTAATAAATTATGCAAAAACAATATTGAGACATACTTCGCAAGGAACAATAACTTCGTTTTGTTTTTCAAGTAGATGATCAAACACACATGTAAATCAACTCAATTTGACAATTATATCATAACATAAGGGTGAATAAAATAAAAAAAGTCTATTTTATTACAATCCACGATGTGTTGTCATTGTGTCAAAATATTTAATTACGGTGTATGAAAGTAGGTATGTAAAAATGACGAGTTGCCATTCGCATTGTTTCGATTATACTGAACTATTGACATATACATCAGAATAATGGCGCCGTCTTGACAATGGTCATTATATTTATGGTTTACCCGTTCAGTTGTAGTGACTAAGAGTTGTACTACTGGCTATACACTATACTGTGACATGTCGGTATCGGCAGCGAGCCCGGTGGCAAGCGGCTAACCCCGCGCCTGCTCCCCTCAAGCCACGCACCTCACCCCCTCGAAAGCAGCTAAGCGCTGAGCTCACGTCGCCTTGTAACATAGCCGTATTATTGAACAAACATTCCAAAAAAGGGGTAACTATGCGATTTTTTTCTATCAAGTGAAATGTATTATGTCTTGTAACTGAATACGATTTTGACTAGACAAGATCCTTATCTAACCACGTATATATATTTTTTAATCAGGTGGTTTAAAAAAACTCAAATTAGGGTCTACCCAGCCTTAACACAAGCGTCTTATCACGCATGACCACTCTATGATCCTTTCTAGTAATATACTAAGGTTTCATTAACACCGCTGTGATAGTAACTCGATATGACTGTTTATTCACAATATATGAATAAATTATGCAAACTAAGCTTTTGCCTTTCAGAACCGCATTATTTTACATAATGGATAGAATGGAAATAATAAAGTTCATTGTCTGAAATCTGTCTAATATTTATTAAAAAAAACGCATGGTATCTAGAACAGAAACAAAACTAGATCTTACTTACCTACTACGTAAACCTAAACTAAACTAAAGACCGAAACTGTACGAATAAGGGCATTGGTCGCCCAAGTTGCTGCCACTTGGCAGGGTTCCCATAAGGCTGCGTTTCCACCAGAGATGTGCGAGGTTGTGTTTTCATATATTTGACACCTTGCTCGGCGCGTTGCGAGGTGTCAAATGTATGAAAACGCATCCTCGCACATCTCTGGTGGAAACGCAGCCTAAGGCTGACGAAACCTGTTGTGGATTTACAATCTGTACAATGCATGCGTTGTTGGACGAAGCTTGTTGCTGATGCTGATCCTATCGTCGGTGAAATTGACGAAGCCTGCGTTGTGGATAAGGTTTTTACAACTTTTGTCATTGTGCCTTTTGTTTTGCCAATAAATCATTTTGCTCATTAGCGATAAGACCGCCTGTTGTTTGCCTCTACTCATTGTCATTATGTACTGTTATGTGTTACTTTTGTTGAGGTTATGCAATAAAGAGTATTTGTTGTTGTTGTTGTTGTAAATTAATTCTGATTCTTTTTATCATCACTTAATGTTGTTGTATACTTAAAGAAGGCTACAAAGTATTGTAATCCTAGAGAAAAGTGTAATAATTATTAACGTCTCCAAAAAGAGTTTGTTTACATGGTAGGACACGTAAGGATGAATAGACTGTAGGTTCCATTTTAAAGTTTCAATACGTGAGCACCATTGCTAGGTATCGCCTCTAGGAATGTTGGCTTTCCTTTGTATTGACTCAGAATCCGGCTCTTCAGTTCCTCCACCGCGTTCTTCTTTACCTATAAAGTGTGAGAAAAATCTCAAATTTACATATTATGAATACAAACATAAATACTGCTAGTTGTTTATTTTCCAGAGGCCAATTATAAGTTTTAAGCTACAGAAAAGGGCAGTAATTAAAACAATAACTCTAAATACTGGAGTACGCACAACGACTAAGGCGACTTCCTGATTTGTCGATGCGGAGGCGATACGATATGAGAAAACTGTCAAATGTCAGTGTCAACTGTCAGTCAACTCAGTACTACTTTTTTACTGCGCCCCTACATTTAAATGAGTGCTTCCTGACTGGCGCGGGATGCGCGGAAGCGGGACGATGCGAAGGCAGTACTGGTCCACTTCTGCGCATAATATTACTACTGCGTAAATATAATACTGACAGTATTCTGTCAAGTGGGAATCTTTGCGACGTCAGTAAGTTTACGTCAAAGAAGAAAATGTCACATATCGATCCCGCCCCGCCAAGTCAGGAAGTCGCCTTAGTAACATCCAGTCCAAATATCACCCACAGCTATACCATTACGGGGCGACTCACTCGCGTGACGTCATCGCGCCGCTCAAAGAATGACCACCTGAACTTATTAATCTTTAAAACCGTCACTACAATTAAAATAAAGTACTAAAATGTGGCAAAATTAAAGATGATAATGGCAAATCCCGCCACGAATATTTTTAGTTCTTTTTTACAGCAATTGTCATTTGACTTGGGTTCTTCATACTGCAAGGTTTTAACAAGTACTTTTGCGTTTCTTTAAATAATTAATGACAACTGTTATCTGGTTTTATTTTTTTGCATCGGTTACTCGGTGATTATTACTCCCAATACCACGGTGTCAATATAATCGTGGTATTCAAAAATCCTCGGAAACCTTTATTTACCGTATTTGTTTTTTTTTCGGTAGGTATCAAAAGACTTGGTGAAAATAACACAAAGGGTCTTTATTTTCCTTAAAATATAGGTAGGTATAATGTATCATATCCTATATGTAAGATATCCGACATGAGCCAAATAAGCATAAATTCAAAACAGCATTTAAAAAAAACCCTCTAAATAGTTGTCGTCTAATGTTTTGCAGGGAACTATTTCAGATTGAAGTGCTTTATTGCCGTCTGGTTAATAAAAATAAAAAAAATGTAGAAATGGCCAACTTACGAGAACAACTACCGATCCGCCAAACCCGCCGCCCGTCATTCTCGCGCCATACACGCCTTCCACCGTTTTGGCTATGGAAACCAGCTGATCCAGTTCCGGACATGATTTTTTTCTATCAAGTGAAATGTATCATGTCTTGTAACTGAATACGATTTTGACTAGACAAGATCCTTATCTAACCAAGTACATATATATATTTTTTAATTTAAGACACTATATTCTATGTCTCAAGTGGTTTAAAAAAACTCAAATTAGGGTCTACCCAGCCTTAACACAAGCATCTTATGACGCATGACCACTCTATGATCCTTTCTAGAAATATACTAAGGTTTCATTAACACCGCTGTGATAGTAACTCGATATGACTGTTTATTCACAATATATGAATAAATTATGCAAACTAAGCTTTTGCCTTTCAGAACCGCATTATTTTACATAATGGATAGAATGGAAATAATAAAGTTCATTGTCTGAAATCTGTCTTATATTTATTAATAAAAATCACATGGTATCTAGAACAGAAACAAAACTAGATCTTACTTACCTACTACGTAAACCTAAACTAAACTAAAGACCGAAACTGTACGAATAAGGGCATTGGTCGCCCAAGTTGCTGCCACTTGGCAGGGTTCCCATAAGGCTGCGTTTCCACCAGAGATGTGCGAGGATGTGTTTTCATATATTTGACACCTCGCTCGGCGCGTTGCGAGGTGTCAAATGTATGAAAACGCATCCTCGCACATCTCTAGTGGAAACGCAGCCTAAGGCTGACGAAACCTGTTGTGGATTTACAATCTGTGCAACGCATGCGTTGTTGGACGAAGCTTGTTGCTGATGCTGATCCTGTTGTCGGTGAAATTGACGAAGCCTGCGTTGTGGATAAGGTTTTTACAACTTTTGTCATTGTGCCTTTTGTTTTGCCAATAAATCATTTTGCTCATTAGCGATAAGACCGCCTGTTGTTTGCCTCTACTCATTGTCATTATGTACTGTTATGTGTTACTTTTGTTGAGGTTATGCAATAAAGAGTATTTGTTGTTGTTGTTGTTGTTGTAAATTAATTCTGATTCTTTTTATCATCACTTAATGTTGTTGTATACTTAAAGAAGCTTACAAAGTATTGTAATCCCAGAGAAAAGTGTAATAATTATTAACGTCTCCAAAAAGAGTTTGTTTACATGGTAGGACACGTAAGGATGAATAGACTGTAGGTTCCATTTTAAAGTTTCAATACGTGAGCACCATTGCTAGGTATCGCCTCTAGGAATGTTGGCTTTCCTTTGTATTGACTCAGAATCCGGCTCTTCAGTTCCTCCACCGCGTTCTTCTTTACCTAAAAATTATGAGAAATATCTCAAATTAACATATTATGAATACAAACATAAATACTGCTAGTTGTTAATTTTCCAGAGACCAATTATGGCCATAAAGCGGCAATTACCGTACGCTCCGCGCGCGGGAAATCCCACTTCCTGGCCAGGGGGTGACATAAAATTTTGTACTTAACACGGGCGGTAATAAAGAAAACCTCAGATCACATATTTATCTCCCTTGCCTTCGGCTCGGGCGTCAAATACCCGCGATCTGAGACATTCTTTGTTTTACCGCCCTTGTTAAGTAATGTACTATAAGCTACAGAAAAGGGCAGTAATAATGTTCTGTGGCAGTAATTGAAATAATAACTCTAAATACTGGAGTACGCACAACGCCTAACCCTTACCAAATGACCACCTGAACTTATTAATCTTTAATAACGTCACTACAATTAAAATAAAGTAATAAAATGTGGCAAAATTAAAGATGATAATGGCAAATCCCGCCACGAATATTTTTAAGTTTTTTTTACAGCAATTGTCATTTGACTTGGGTTCTTCATACTGCAAGGTTTTAACAAGTACTTTTGCGTTTCTTTAAATAATTAATGACAACTGTTATCTGTTTTTATTTATTTGCATCGGTTACTCGGTGATTATTACTCCCAATACCACGGTGTCAATATAATCGTGATATTCCAAAATCTTCGATAACCTTTATTTACCGTATAATATTTGTTTTTTTTCGGTAGGTATCAAAAGCCTTGGTGTAAATAACACAAAGGGCCTTTATTTTCCTTAAAATATAGGTATAATGTATCATATCCTATATGTAAGATATCCGACATGAGCCAAATAAGCGTAAATTCAAAACAGCATTAAAAAATACCTTCTAAATAGTTGTCGTCTAATGTTTTGCAGGGAACTATTTCAGATTAAGTGCTTTATTGCCGTCTGGTTAGTAAAAAAAAAATGTAGAAATGGCAAACTTACGAGAACAACTACCGACCCGCCAAACCCGCCGCCCGTCATTCTCGCGCCATACACGCCTTCCACCGTTTTGGCTATGGAAACCAGCTGATCCAGTTCTGGACATGATACCTCCATCAGGGTCCGTAATGTCTCGTGTGACTCGTAAAACAGCTTACCTACCTAGAAAATAAATACAATATATTCCTTATATGTTTAGCAGGAAAATACGTCACACAGATGTTCCAATACTGCCATTATAAAAAACGTTGTTTTCCGGTTTTACGTCTGACATTTTTTATAACTATCAATGACAGTTGACACTTGACATTCGTTTCGAATATTTGATTGCCTCCTTCAAGCCTCGATGATAACTACATATAACTGTCCAACAGTTTAAGCATATTACTATGTTTTTTTTACGTTAATGTTAATGTGTTTAAATTATTTCAACGTTTTTTAAGTGTATGAAACGCAGCAAGTGACGTCATTTGGATGACTTTGATCCTCTTATGGTTCTGTACCCGAAGGGTCAAAACGGAACCCTATTGGTGTCGCCCATGCGTCCGTCCGTCCGTTCGTCCGTCGTCTGTCACAAAATTTGTTCTGAATAATTTTTTGACTTCCCATTGACCTATGAACTTGAAATTTGGCCACAATGTTCATTATTATGTATATTTTAACAACAAATACTAATATATTGATAAATCATGTTTTTGAGGTTGGTTCGGAACCCTAAATGTGCGAAGTCCGACTCGTTACATACGCCCTTTCTGCCCGAGTAATGATATAAATGGATATTTCCAATACAATAAAAGATTTTCGTAAAAATAAAAAAAATACGAGTGCCTTAAAAAATGCGTTCTCTAGAGACAGACAATAAAAAGTGGCACTCGAAAAATGAAAGTAAGCGTCGAATACTGGAACGTTTACCTTAGTTAGGTACTGCATGTCCAACATTCTTCAACACATGTAGTAAAGTTATTATTACTAGTTAGTTTTGTTTATATGTTTCATAAGTTTTAACACGTGTAAAATAATATTGAGTTCAGCACGCGTACCTAATAGCTACACAAACTATTACAATTATAAACTTTTTGATACATTGCCACCCATGATTTTCAGCAAAATGTCATACTAAACACGTTGAGTATTTAAGGGCTTCTATTGAGTTTGGGTGCCACCCATACAAGCTAGGCCATAATTAAAATAACTATGATTGGTGTGTGGGGTATCCGGCATAAGGTGGTTATCACACTTTCCATATGGCGGAGAAGTGTGCCAGCGTGACAGCGCTAACCATGTCTATTAGTATATTGATATCTTCATTTCATTCCAGGCTACATGTTTCGAACCTTTCGGGAGTTCTTTCTCAGGATGAGTGCGTCTGCGACTCACGCGGAATGCACACTCTGAATCTACCCGCCGCCCACCGCAAGGCTCGTGGTACACGTGCCGACAGGGCGGGGGCAGGGGGGTCAGCTCCGCGCTGAAGGTATCATGTGAGGTCGTGGTGAGAGATCGTCCCCCCTCATTCAAAGGATGAACTCCCGAAGAGTCCGAAACATGTCTCCCGGAGTGACATTTAATACGTGAGTTTTAACCGTTTAGTAAAATATATTAGTGCTGGCGGTACACAAGGGCTACATATGGAAAATGCTGCAAATGGTGTTAAAAGCATGAAAATCGGCACGTTTGATCTTTAGGCCATATGAATCAATTTGACCCGTTGGACGAAAAAAAAACGAAAAGGAGAGGAGTTATGGCGACATCTTTTTTTTCGTTCAACGGGTAAATAGATGTATATGTCCTAAAGATCAATCGTACCGAGTTTCATGCTTTTAACACCATTTGCAGCATCTTTTGGCGTGCCGCTAGCACTATATGTAGTATAACTACATGTCTTGCAAAAGTTGAAATACAAGTATGTATGACAACCCCTGAACGGATTCACAGTTGCCTTACAAGTGCCAAGTCCCCAACCCGCAGGCTTTCGGCGCACTCCGTCGTGCGCCGTGTCTCCTCCACGACGTGTTGCGCCCGCTTTATGATATCCTTGTCACACTTCATTTTTTTCAAATCTGTGAACACAACCACACACTAAAGATCGTTACAGTCGAGATGCATTTCAGCCGCTTTTTACAGTTTGAATGCAGTTATTTTGCAGTTGTCATAACTGCATCGAAACTGTAAACCAGCTACGCAGTCCGCTTGCAGTCGGTGTGCAGTACAACAAATACAAATAAATACAAATACAAATAATTTATTGCCAAAAAAACACAGTTACATTAAAAATGACTTAAGCATAATTAATGCAAATTAGCTGCACGGTTGGTTGTCAATGCAGTTAGTTCTGTCGCAGTTGATGCAACTGCCGACTGTACATAAGTTTCGAAATTTTTTATCCAACAATTTTCGTGATTAAATATTTCTTGTCATAAAATTCATAAATGTTACCTGTTAAAAAACAGAAAATTATCTCACTGTCGCTATCTGCGAAAACTTACGCATACCCCGGACACGCACCTATTCCGTTGTAATAAAGACTTATTTAGCGTCTATAGGCTGCGGTGTCCGCTTACCATCAGGTGGACCGTATGCTTGTTTGCCACCGTCGTAGTATAAAAAAATAAAGACTTATTTGACGTTTTCGTAACTATGTCAAGCTACTTTTGATGCTGACCATCGATTTTAAATCGAGTAAATTTTATGGAAACCCGTATTGGAAGTGATTGATTACAGCAAACAATTGCAAGTATGATAAATTTACATTACGCTTTTTCAATATTTCCAGTCAATTTATTAACCGATAAAATTGTAATATTGGGCGTCGTTGATAATAGTAGATTATACACCAAGGGGATAAAACACTGTTTTATGTCACGGGTGCGATATTGAATCCCGAACGTAACGAAGGACTCCAAATTTTACTCCCGAGCGGAGCGAGGGAGTAATGACTTAATCCCTGAGCGAAGCGAGGGAATTAAGACTGAGTCCTGAGTGTAGTGAGGGATTTAAGCGCTCCCAAGACAAAAACAGCTTTATCCCCGAGGAGTATACTCTACTTTTCTCACCTCTTGCGAGGCAATAAAAAAACCAAGGCTACTAAAAACAGAATTAAATCAGTCAATCGCAGCAAATTTTAGTATCTATTTTAATAGAATCTGTTTTACTCCGTATAATTAAGCGTCTTGTAACTCACGCGGATCTTGCTTTTGGTATTTAATACCTAGTACATCGACGACTGCTTGCATTCATTTGTGTGGTGAGCACAAGTATTTTGTTCCTGAATCTTAGATGTTTTCTATGTATTTTAAGTATATATTTATCTTTATATGTATATGTATATCGTCGACTAGTACCCATAGTACAAGCTTTGATTAGTTTGGGACTAGGTAGATTTGTGTAAGACTGTCCACTAATATGTAAGTATGTATTTATTTACATTGCTGCAACTGCTGCGAAGGGGAGGAGGCCAGCCCTAGCTACGTCCGAGGCACGAATATTACATAGTGATTTTATTTAAAAATGTAATAAAATATAAGAATAATGTATAAGAAAACTCCAAAATGTTTTTCTACAAATATTCAGTACTAAAACCACGCGCTTGACGTGCTACAGGCGGCGGGCGACGACGCAGTCTTTTGTTTCGAACACGACGTTCCAAACAAAACACGGAGCTGGTGTGCCGCCTCCTCGCCGCTTAGTGGACTTCACGACATTAGACTTTAATGACAGAACTATAAGAACTATGAAAAGTGAAATCACATTATTACCCGGCGGGTTATAATGAGATTCAGTACGATATTACTACCCGGCTTAAGCCAAGGGTTATAATGATTTGCTTTCGCTAAGGTTTGCATGATATATAATTGGGCATTGACGAGCAGGTGGTGTGAAAAGTTTAATTAGCTGGATTAATAATAATAATATAACTTTTCTTTTTTAACATGTTAAACTCACGATAGGTATATTATCTAACTTACATTTTTGTAGATACATGGAAATTGCTTCACCGACAAGAGCTTGGCTCTTTAATTGATGATGATGACATTTTTGTATACTCGCTGCCTGTCAGCTAGAGCTTCACGTTAAGGATGATTCACGTTGAGGACGAGGACGCGCGACGGCCGTCGATTTCTTGTACTAGAAAACGGGCCGGCCCGGACACGGAACGGTCTAGCGTGAATCATCCTTTAGACTTTCCTTACTAATCAAAGTGTATCCGTCCTTAATTATCTTCCACATGATCGCTATAAGCGTTCCTCAGCGAAGGGCACCACAGGATATCACCGGGCTTCTGACGTTTTCAACTAGTGATTATCATTAGACGTGCCTAATCGAACTGTATCCGTCTTTACCTTCCACATGATCGCTGTCAGCGTCTCTCAGCGAAGGGAGCCCCAGGATGTCAGCGGCCTTCTGACACTGCGCGCGCCGCTCAGGGTACTCGCTGCCAGAGTCCACTGGTGATTATTGATAGACTTGCCTAATCAAAGTGTGTCCGTCTTTACCTTCCAGATGATCGCTGTCAGCGTTTCTCAACGAAGGGGGAGCCCCAGGATGTCAGCGGCCTTCTGACACTGCGCGCGCCGCTGAGGATACTCGCTGCCAGAGTCCGCTGGTGATTATTGATAGACTTGCCTAATCAAAGTGTATCCGTCTTTACCTTCCACATGATCGCTGTCAGCGTCTCTCAGCGAAGGGAGCCCCAGGATGTCAGCGGCCTTCTGACACTGCGCGCGCCGCTGAGGATACTCGCTGCCCGTCAGCTGGTGCTTCACGTTAGAGTTGATGACGAGGATTACGGTATCTGTAGCGGTGATGGGGACTAGGGTAGATTCTAGAGACCTGTTAAAATAAAATGTGATTAGTTAAAAAGTTTAAATATTGATTTGACAGTTCTATTGTATAAATTATTTTGAAAAAAAAATGCGCTAACCCATTGCTGCGAATGTACCAAGCATCATGGTCATGCCAAATATTTTTAAACATAAAACATGCCAAATTAGATTACAAGAAGTCAAAATTGAGACGAATCTAACTCTTAAGTTTCTTAAAACTAATTTTCGTCGGCTCACAATCTGTTTAGGGATCCTTTTTATCAACCTTCAGTTTACGAGAGCCCTTACGTAACAATCTCTTTGCAGTTCTATCACAAAGTTGAAAGCCCCAGTGATGTGCCTTTGCCAACATTCTTACATATTACCTACTGAATTGGGCAGAATTGCCGGTAATTTCCGGCGTATATTTTTACAATATACTTATGGCCAGCAAATATGGACGTATAAAATGCTGGTTGGGGATGGGGCCTACGGGGCATCTAACCCCACTCACAGCTCCCGATACAAGTGGTGTAGCTGTAGGTATATTCATGAAAGCTGACGCAAATTAACGGAATTAGTGTTTAAATATATTTGCTCGTTTGTAAGTATACAGGTTGGCTCACGCAGGCACAGAGTGGCTCTTGTTCATGTAAGCGAAGATGAATATCGTAAAACCATGTACAGCTTTTTACTTACCTATATCATTCATTTTGTTCGTTCCATTTGCGCCAGCTTTCGTAAATACCTACCTATACCTATAGCGCGCCACATTCGGTGGACTAAGCAAATGAATGACAACTGCATTGTGCGCGTCTTTGGTTGGAGCGACACAGAGTTGAATTAACCTTTCGTTTTTCGTTACGATACTCTTACGTTTAGTCTTTAGTTAGTAGCTGGTTTTTATTAAAATTTTTCCTATTTTTTATTTTTAAAAATTTAATTTCGTTGTGAATAAAAATACATTTCTCTAATATTATTATTGAGAGGCAGCCGACATAATATAATAGTATATTTAATTGACGGTGCAGACTGTTTGCTGCCTACAATAAGATGGCAAAAGTCGCATGTCGCATCACTAAGCGGCTATCATAGCGATCCCCTCGTGTAACTGCTAAGTGAACTTTTTATCTTTACGTCACGTTTCGAACACGGAATAGGCGTACGAGTAGGTACTTAAACTTTTATCTGATCTTGTGTTTGTTTGATTTGAACTTTGATAACCTTGATCGTGAACTTGATCTGAATGTTCGGTCATGGTCACGGACGAGTCCGACTCAAGTCGCTCAAACATATGCCGTTGCTTTACCTAAGTACAGGAGCATGTACTTGTACATGGTATCCAGTTAGTAATGGACAAGCTTCTAACCACTGAAAGAGCACCTGAGGTTGGTCTAGAAAATGGACATTCAGGTTTTGTAAAAGTCCCTTGGTCTTCGAGATGATGATGATGATGAGTTCCTGTTATCCCTCATTAGGGACATAGGGCTCTTAGAAGAGTTCTCCACTTGTCACGGTCTTGCGCAGCTTCTTCCAGCTCTTCCCAGCCAAGGCCACTTGAACCAGCCTCTTTTTCAACTGAGCGCCTCCATGTGGTTCGAGGACGCCCCGGCCGTCTTCTGCCAGTAGATTGCCAGCGTAGGCCCTGCTTGGACAAGTGGTCATCCGATCGTCGAAGCGCGTGCCCAATCCATCGACATTTCCGTTCCAGGATTTCTTGGCTTATCGGCTTCTGGTTCGTTATCTGCCACAGTCTCGCGTTTAGTGATGCTAACAGATGGGTGTTAGAACATTGTGGTAGCTAGGGCTCATTTTTTAAAATTTGGTTCTGAACTGTAACATTAAATATGGCTCTACAATTTTCAACAAGTTTGCTCCTTCGTGACGAACAAAAATTTTATGGAGGCCAGTGTGACCAATTTTCTAGAAAATAGTTTATCTAATACTGATTCTAAAATGCAATAACACATGCTATTTACGTCTTTACAAATGAAGATATTGCTAATAATATTCACTAAGAGTAAATTTTACCAATGCAACATACAGTAGGTATTGATACTTATTGGTAGTATCTGGACACCACGGAGGTGTGCCATAGCCGAGTTTGGACATGTTCCGAACATGGACAAAAGTATAGTCAAAAGTACAGCGCCTCTGGCGGTTACGCAATAGAATTAAGAATATTAAATCATATTAAATCGTTTACGCAGTCGCTAGCGAGTACGGTCATGCAAACATTGCAAACTTACGGTAAGGGTACAGTCCTGACAACAGTACGTTCAAGTAGAGCTCACCTACAATCGATGAGAATAGCGTGGTGTTTCTTCCCCATGGTGACAACGTATTGGTCCATGATACCGCACGGCATGCCAGGGAACTCGTGCTCTGCTTTCTGACACAGCTGGGCCTTCTTCACTGGACTAGAAAAGAAACAAGTTTAATTAAAATAAAATTTCAAAAATAACCTTCACAAAACATAGCTAAGAACCATCATAGTCATTAAGATTTTCGATTGAAAGAAGCCGCACTGAAATCGATTTATCCTAGAATTACGATTAATAACGGGATTTTTACCATGTTTATTTGTATATATGTGAGTTTCCGATATTTCGGCACTGTTGCAAGCGCCATTACCACGGAAAAAAATCGATTAAAAAAATCCTACTGTGAATCTTTCAGTAATATTAAAAAAAACAGCACCACTGATGATCGGAGGGCTGGCGCGTTCCTCGGCATTGCGATGCAACGAGGTAAAGCAGCCAGCCTTCTGGGAACCATTACCAGCAGCGGTGATTTTGGAGACGTAGGTTTTTTTTATACGTATAGCAGCTTTTCTAGTTTTTAATACTTATTAATTAAGTTTAGTTTAAATTTTTGTTTAAGTTTATACTTGTACTGTTTTAATTATTTAATTTCAATTTTGTAATTAATGAACTTATTATATTGCTGTGGATATTATGTATGTTATGAAATGTTTTTGTTTAGCCCAAAGTTTGACTGGTAGAGAATGCCTTATGGCATTAAGTCCGCCATTCGTACATATTTCTTGTTTTGTGCAATAAAGTATAAATAAATATTTAAGTGAAATTGTATTCGAAAAATAATAAATAGATAAGTAACAGTTTCCTTAACCTTATATTATACTGATACTAACTACTATCAAATTTCTTAGTGCTTTTATAGGTGGGTACATTCTTCTTTTTAGGGTTCCGTACCCAAAGGGTAAAACGGAACCCTATTACTAAGACTCCGCTGTCCGTCCGTCCGTCCGTCCGTCTGTCACCGGGCTGTATCTCATGAACCGTGATAGTTATTAGACAGTAGAAATTTTCACATATGATGTATTTCTGTTGCCGCTTTAACAACAAATACTAAAAAACAGAATAAAATAAGTATTTAAGGGGGCTCCCATACAATAGACAAGATTATTTTGCCGTTTTTATAGATAATGGTACGGAACCCTTCGTGCGCGACTCGCAATTGGCCGGTTTTTTAAATGCTCGATTGCTTTCAGGTTTAGACAGCCTAACTAAGTGAACCTGTAGATATCTCAGTGTCCTTACCTCTGCAAGCGGACGTTATAATAATTTTGATTCTTGTAGGTAATAAATGGAGTATTCGTGTAAAATAAATCGAGTCTTGGATGTTACATCTACATATTTAATATCGTCGTCTAATATCCATAACACAAGCCTTATTGAGCTTACTATGTGATCAGTTCGATTTGTGTTAGATTGTCCATTGTACCCCTAATATTTATTTTTATTATGTACAAGCGGAATTCTCTATACAATTCCTTTTATTCGAAAAAGGCATTGTATTACAAGTAGGTAGAATAAATTCCACGCACGCCTTTGTAAAAGAGAACTACTAATGTTATATTATATACCTACTATACTAGTAACAATTTATTAATAAACAGTGGCACGCAGGGGTCTTTTTACACTTAGTGGCACGGGGGAATTTTCCCATACAAAAATACCGGTACCTATTATTAAATTCTTCTTCGTTCTTTGGTTTATTATTTCATTTTTAAATGGGGCAATCTAATAAAACGAAGATGTTACCTCGATACGTGATTCAGTCCTAAGTAAAAGGCATAAAATAATTAAAAATATTGGGCTACTTCGGGTTTTTTTAATACCGGTTTCGATGTCACGGAAAACCACCTGGGCAGACACCTCGCGCCTCAAAGAAATAGTTTCATCATCATTATCATATCAGCCGACAAAGGCCTGCTGGCATTAATAGGCCTCCCCCAAATATAGATAACTCGTCATCAATATAGGACCTTCGCAAACTTCAAACTTAGATCTTACGTTATCACTCTTAGAATTAAGATGTGGTATTAATTAGTCTTTGAAGTTTGAAGTACGTATAATATACTGAGAAATAATGTTATTAAATTGGATATTTAAGGTAAATGTCGCAATGCTCGACACTGACCCAGAACTAGGCAATTTCAATCTTTATTTAAGTATTTATAGTGACGAAGGTGAATGATAGAGGTTTAGACCTTTAAGTTTATGTTTACGTTCGTATGTAACATATCCAATTAAAAAAAAAACCTTTCCCAGTATATTATACCTACACATGTACTTCAAGGACTAAAATTAAGTTACAGAGCATTCTTTCAGATTCGTGCTCATCAAAACACTAACAAAAATATGTTTACAACCAGAATACCCAACACTCACTCTGTGACATTGAAACTATCGCTTATCAACGTTTATTCAATCACGACCTATATTTAGACGTAGCCCTTTATTTCTCACCACCCTATTCTTTTTGTGCCTCTCAATTATGGACGATATTGGTGAAACACTAAGGCTGCTTTTCCGGGGCAGAGTGGAGATATTAGACGATATATTTGTTGCGGTTTCCTGCCTGCTGACACCTGACGGATGAGGCAAAAATCAAGGTTAAGGTCACAGTATAACAAAATTGCAGTACTTAATAAAATATCAAACCCATGGATATTTTAAATGGAAAACTCCCGTGAGTCTCAGACATATTGAAATATAATAAACGGGTCACTCACGTCTTTAACGTCGAATATCGCTCGACATGTTTCGGACCAAAACGTGGTCCTTAATCATGAGGTCTAGCCGGTCAATTCATAAAGCGGTCGACAACAGGCAAACCGTGAGTGTTATTGGCAACCCAATTATGTGGACCTATTTGTCTGAGAGAGTCACAAATTTTGTTAGCTCTATCATACTATGTGGCCCTTGGCACCAAATAAAATGGTTGCCGACCCCTGATCTTGATTATCCTGGCTGATTTCGACTGGAGAAAAGAAGAAGAAACTGACTATAAATAGCCTGTACCTTTTTAAGGCACGAGTGAATATGCATGTTTTGGATGAGCTCGTTTAACCGTCAGCCACATCTTTGCCCCCTGGCTAGATGCTGGCTAAGAGCCACCCCGTTTGTTCGTGTCGTTGACGTTCACGCTGCGGGCCCATGGCACGAATGGGTTAATAAAAAAGGGCGTCATTCTTGAGCCCTCAATGACTTACATGTCCATAAGTAATACGTAGCAGTGAATGTGCGAGCGCACTACTCGTACCCTTCCGACACAATGAGTCGGGTTAGCTCTTGCGACATAATTGAATGGATCGTAGGCGGTCGAGCCGTCAATTTCTCGAACTTAGAGTCGGGTACAATTAGTCCTCCATCTTAGGCTGGCCCTAGCCTTCACTGTAATTCATCATAGCGCTAGTGCGAACGACAGAAGCAAGTACTTTATGCGAATATTATGCCTTGGTCACACGTACCGAGCAAAACGGGCGAGACAGTAAATTAGTATGGAAGTTTTACTCGGCCGAGCAAAACTTCCATACTAATTTTACTGTCTCGCCGGTTTTGCTCTGTACGTGTGATCCTGGCATTAATTTCAAAGTCTGTTGCAAATATAAACAAAATTTGATATCACTATGTCCGACTACTTTTTTTGTACATAACTAATCATAAAAAGATTTTTTGAAAGTGCCACGACGCATGACTTGATTCCATTAATTCAATTCATAATTTTATTTTCATAATTGGATTTCACAATCTCTTTATGACGTCAATAATAATACTTAATAAACATTTTACATACATTAAATTATATTATATATTAGATACAATATTCGTTAACAAATTTTCTATCTAATTATTATTTTAAAAAACATACATAATTAATTCCACGGGTCACGTTCATCGAGATAGTCAGATATTTTATAGTATCCCTTTTTGGGTAATTTTCCTTTTATATAAGTCTTAAATTTATGTAGAGGCAATGATTGAATGTCTAATGGAACCTTATTATCTTCTTATTATAATAATGTATCTATACATTGACCAATGAAAGAATTACTTATTTTATGAAGTCGGCTGTAATTTACTACAAGGTTGTTTTTATTCCTAGTATTTCGACTATGTATCTACATCGCAGTTTTTCATAAAAAGATGCTTATTTTTCTGAACGTACATTAGATTTTCAAAAATATATTGTAAGGGTAATAATATTTTTGAAATATAATTGCCCTTCTTAAAGACATAATTCTTATTGCTATTAAAACATTTCACTTATTAAAAGATTGTCAATTGATCTGTTTGAAAAGTCACGCCGTCAGTGGCGTGACTTGTTTAACGAACCTATTGGAGGGGATGGATTGGAAGGGATAAAAAGGCTGGCCAGACTCACAAGCGGGGACTAGCGCATTCGATTAAGAGCGGTTGAAGTGTCAAGATCTTGTATAAGCCTGAATTTACTGTTAAACTGTGGATTTGTGTAAAACTAATAAGATATATAATTAACATGATTATTCAAATGGATGTGATGTTTCAATCCTGACCTACCAGCCACAATAGGTCAGCAAGTGGGATCGAAAAGGTTTTTACACTAAAAATAACCTTAACCTCGTCCACGGCTCGGAAAAACGTAAGTAAAATACTTAATTTTTGAAATTAACGATGATATGATTATTAGACATTTACTGCTTTTACCCTCATTTACGTGAACCGTAATTGGATAAAACTGCAAACTGTATTTACCGTAACGGAGGCTTTCCGGAGGTTTATATGGTTAAGCATTCATGGTTATCTTGCCAGGGCACTCCCTGGAGATGGACATGTTTGACTTTGTGATATCTAATCGTTAAGGAGCCGAACTGTATTTACCGTAACGGAGACATTCCGGAGGCTTATATGGTTAGTCATGCATGTTAATCTTGCCAGGGTACTCCCTGGAGATGAACATGTTTGATATTTTGGTTCATAATTAGCTAGAAAACACAACTTTTTATGCCGCGGTGCTATGGTGGCGGTTGATCTAAATTTAATCTGATGGAATTTAATTTTATCAAAGGAAATATTGAAAAGGATTTATACAAACACAAACGCTAATAATTACTATTTGATAATGAGCAACTGTACCTATTTAGCTACTGATTGTTATTAACCGTCCCTATTAAGAAAATGACTATATCAATTCTTTACTTATTTTTATTTTCCCTTCTTCTTGATCACATTTTTGGCTAATGTAAGGTAAATAGTTAACTAAATGAGTTAATGGCATTTCACCCCATACATACTACTATAAAGTTGAGGCAAATAACGGGTGGGCTATAGTTAGGATGTTTTACGTAACAATTACTTTCATCCTGAAATTTCATTCTGACATGTTCCAATTAAATGAAAATGTATAAATGGCCACATATGGTACTGAGTGACGCATTGTTTTGGAACCTAAAAACTTGACCCTAATATTCAAACTTATACGTGTTTTAAACCTCTGTTTATAAGTTTTATAAGGGATGACCCCGTTGTTGTGAAACGGTCTATGCATGCAATATAAACCTTCCTAGCTTACATGATGATGATGGCGGTGATGATGGTGGTGATGATGATGGTGATGGCTTTTTAGAAGGGAAAAGGGCTCTTAGCACTCTTAGCTTACATATAAAATTAAAATAAACTTGATTGATTTAATGGCCATATGTATGTAATATATATATCATTCTATGGCTTCCCTTTTTATGTTTACTTTGAACATCAACTGGGCTTTTTCATGAATATACAATTACTTAATTGTTTTTCTTCCCTTATCTGTTGAATTTCAAGTACTTAACTTTATGAGGTTCTAAGCTTATGGTGTAAGTTTCAGATAAACACATTGAACATGACCAGCGAGACTGGCCCGAGGAATGGGTGCAGTACTCGTTTGGAGGATGATGGAGGCTATGCAAACAGTTGAGGGGGAGGACTGTCACATAGACTTTATCATGGATTGCCCGAGGGTAAGGGCTAAGGAAAGGATGATGGATTGGAGGATGATGGAGGCTATGCAAACAGTTGATGGGGAGGACTGTCACATAGACTTTATCATGGATTGCCCGAGGGTAAGGGCTAAGGAAAGGATGATGGATTGGAGGATGATGGAGGCTATGCAAACAGTTGATGGGGAGGACTGTCACATAGACTTTATCATGGATTGCCCGAGGGTAAGGGCTAAGGAAAGGATGATGGATTGGAGGATGATGGAGGCTATGCAAACAGTTGATGGGGAGGACTGTCACATAGACTTTATCATGGATTGCCCGAGGGTAAGGGCTACGGAAAGGATGATACATTGGAGGATGATGGAGGCTATGCAAACAGTCGAGGGGAAGGACTGTCACATAGACTTTATCATGGGTAATTCATTTCTTGCACTCACTGTTACCGGTCGTGTAAACTAACTTAATATATTATTCTATGAAACTCTCGAAAATGTATACCCAATGCATGTAGATTTGTACATTGAGAAATATATTAAAAGACATTCTAGCTATGGATATCATACATGTACAAGTTTTGTTACTTACAAAAAAAATGCATTTACAGAAAATCGATAAAAAAAGACTGTAAGTAACGAAACTTAGATCAGCTGAATTGATTTAATTAAATTGATTAAATAAACCTATCTACATTGTAATAAGTAGTGTGAAATTTAAATTACATTAATTATTTGATTATAGCGAAGGGACTCGCTATGTGTAGGATGGCCGAGCTGTAAGGGTAATAATATTTTTGAAATATAATTGCCCTTCTTAAAGACATAATTCTTATTGCTATTAAAACATTTCACTTATTAAAAGATTGTCAATTGATCTGTTTGAAAAGTCACGCCGTCAGTGGCGTGACTTGTTTAACGAACCTATTGGAGGGGATGGATTGGAAGGGATAAAAAGGCTGGCCAGACTCACAAGCGGGGACTAGCGCATTCGATTAAGAGCGGTTGAAGTGTCAAGATCTTGTATAAGCCTGAATTTACTGTTAAACTGTGGATTTGTGTAAAACTAATAAGATATATAATTAACATGATTATTCAAATGGATGTGATGTTTCCATCCTGACCTACCAGCGACAATAATATTGAGACGCAATAGTAAGGATACCAAATTTTCTAAATTTGTCTCTTAGTGATACTCTGACCCCCAGGTTGTAAACAGCTCGAACAGCTCGTTTTTGCAAGATGAAGATGGTATTCGCATCAGCCGCATGGCCCCACAAGAGAATGCCGTATGACATTAAGCTGTGAAAATAGCTAAAGTACACCATTCGAGCTGTGTCAACGTCAATTAAGTCTCTGATTTTTTTACAGCAAATGCCGCAGCACTGAGACGATTTGACAGTTTATTGATATGAGCTCCCCACTGCAGCCTGGAATCCAATGTAATACCCAAAAATGTCGTCGATTCCACAAGGTCCAAAGGCCGGGTCACCTCTAATTTTAATGCCTGGAAGAACAGGTTTAACATTCGGCAAAACAAATTTAACACGTTTAGTTTATTTTTCATTCATAAGAAGATTATTCATAGAAAACCAATTTACCACATCAGAAATACGCAATTGATATAGGTAAGATCTCTTTGAACTCGGTGAATTTTGAATAATCAACGAAGTGTCATCGGCAAACAATACAACGTCATGTTTGTTGTTTACCGTAAGACAAATCGTTGATATAAACAAGAAATAGAAAGGGACCCAGAATTGAGCCCATTGAGCTAGTCTCCAATAGACATGCGCAAAATGTGTCACTAAAAAGAAAAGAGTGATATACTTCAATCCTTCACTGTGAAGTATATCACTCATTTAGTTCACTAGTTCAGTTCAGTTTAGTTCACTAGCTCAACCGATTCAACTAATCATATTGATCAGTCATTCGTCGCGTCGCGTTTTTCTCATTCTAAGGCTGGTTCGGGGATAATGATATCAAATTTTATATATATATTGAATAATTTAAGTAAAAATATTCTTTTTACGAAAAATTTGTCAGTATACTCAATTTCGACTAATTCGGGGATAAGGATTTTAAATTTTACATTTATTTTGAATTTTAAGAAAATATTTTTTTTTGTAAAAACCGTCATGAGATAGATGATTGAAACGATGACACATGACCTGAAGTAATGGACTAAGTGAACTTTTGAAGTATATAGATCCGAACTGAACTAGTGAATGAATGAAGGACACCAAGTGAAGTACTTCAATTGAATCATTCATTCGTGAACTACACATGTCTAGTCTCCAAATTAAGAGGCTGACAAGACCTAATTTTGTTGAAATTGATGTTTTTTAAGCAGTTTTTTAAGAAAAACTATTTGTTCTAGCACATAAAAAAATATATGTTAATATTCATCATATTTCAAAGACCTTTTACGGACTCGATACATAATTGGACGAAATCGGCTCGATAGAAAATAATTGCAAAGATTGGTCTTATAAATTCATCATTAAACGGTTCTATGTCTTTATTTTTATTACGTATGGGTCTGCAATTAAAAACATAAAGTCAACATATTCATACCCAAACCGCCAACGAGCCATATTTCACAAATAATCCACACATTTTTTATTTCAATATTATTGTAGTATTTATTACCTATTTTACGCGCAGAGCTTCCGTGAAGAGCGGGATGGTTAATTGGAAACTCACGCGTGTTAGAGCGGGACTTTTTTTCGGTCTTGTCAGCTTCTTAACAGTCTCGAATCGTCTAGATTGCTATTGAAGCAAATATAGCTATTAACTTCTTATTGAAGTAATGAAGTCCCATTACAGAACCGACGTCTAACAACTTGTATTGTTGGGAAATAGGACGCTATTCGACGTGATTTTATGACCACTATACATGGATTTGGCTCGTCGTCGCGTTGGTGAGCGCACGTGCCCGGAGCGAAGACGAGCGGAATCCACTACCGTACACTGTCTTGCCTACTGTCATGGCTTCATTACCGAACAACGTCTAATGAACACGTGGTTGGCGAAATCATCATAAATTTGATGGAAAGCCATTTAAAAAAAAAGTGAAGTGACCACTATACATACAGACAGGCGGCCGATGAGACATATAACTTAGCCATTTAAAAAAAAAGTGAAGTGACCACTATACATACAGACAGGCGGCCGATGAGACATATAACTTTTACATTCAATTTTGGTATTCGTTTTATTCTACCCTGCGGTTTTAACACGTTAGCTCAGCGCGCTTTACTTTACGTAGTACATAAACATACCTACACATTTAAGTGGAATAGGTAAGTGACCACGGCCTTCTGATATTAATAGTCGACTATAAGTCCTCTTTTATAAAACGTATCTATTGAATTATTCACTGCTGCCACAGAATAAGTAATTGTACTACGTACAGAAGTCCCACCGTTAACAAATCCCCCGTTTAGGTATGCCAAACTTGCCTAACTGTGGCCATCTCTATCGCACGCAAGGCGCTCCTTTGGGGGCGGGGTTTTAGCGTTATGTAGGGTTACCACCAGCGAGAACCTATTACATTATATTTTAGTATAGTATTACCTAGTATTATTTACAATACAATTACAATTATTACGAATGGTTTTTAAAGACAATCTGCTGCGATGCAGTATTTCCTTATTCTTGACATGATTTCGCATACGTAACAAACTTTGACCGCACCAAGCGAATGGCGCGACGACACGGCCGGTAGCAAGTAGCAAAGCGTGGCAGCCACTGAATAGGACACCTACGGAGGTACTTGCAGCGGGCGCGGCGCACTGATACAGGGAGACCCCCTGCTGTTGCTTCACTACACTGTGACGTCATCGGTCACTGGGCATCAATGTCCGTAGATAATACGGATAGCCAAGCCACTTTATATTCATTACATAGAGGTAAATGACCGTGTTTGACGACCGCTTTAGCTTATAGTTGGTAGTGACCCTGACTACGAAGCTGGAGGTCCCGGGTTCGAATCCCGGCCGGGATTTGTTCGTGGGTCTTGGATGTTTTCTATGTATTTAAGTATCTGTTTATCTATATAAGTATGTATATCGTCGCTTAGTACCCATAGTACAAGCTTTGCTTAATTTGAGACTAGGTTGATTTGTGTAAGATTGTCCACAAATATTATTATTATTATTAAATAGGGTAAATGCATCAGTGGTCAGCCTCTCATAACTTTTAAGTAATTCTGTGCCACATAGTAATTTAGAGGTTATATAATTATCGCCTATAAAGAATTTATTAACCTTTCATTTGTGTACAAATATGATAAATTATTATTATCATCTAACATAGAAAACTTAGTTTGTACTTTATATTTTATAATTTTGTATACTTACTAAATTTTGTGCCTGCCTAAGTTACCAAACCTATAGGTATGTATACCATTATATAAAAAAAAACAATTATTATTACTTAATCGTATGGCGTATATACCTAAACGTTTCATGCAGCAGAAAAAACTATATGTCCGCAAAACAATATCTAAATAAAACAAAGAAAAGTGAAAAGGAAACTTTTTCCCGGTAGTCAGCTATAAGTCAGCTTCCTGTGACCCTAATGTCAGCCGAATTATTTGTAACAGGTAGGCTATTAAGGTTTAAGGTTTACGATCTAAAGACCTACCCAGTATCACAGAATAGTATTACATACAGAACGGATACGAACCCCCCCGCACCGAGGTCAGTTACCTCGTCCCTGAGAGACCCGCCTGGAGTGTCGATCGGGTGCCGTCGCGCCTCGCTATTCGTCCGCGCCACGCGCTACACACCCGCGCAAACAATTTACGCGTGTACCGACAGCGCACGCACACATACTTACCCAAAGCGCTTACGTTCCTTCGCGTGTCACAGGTGTGCCAGTATTCTGCCGCATCAACAAATAAGTCATTATTCTGACTAAGGGTTTATTGTAAGATTTTAGTTAAACCATTCCCACAATCGTACACAGTGTTGTATTGTACTCATTGTATCGTACATGTTAGCAGAAGCTACCGTTGAACACTGTTGAACTTGATTTTTGGCTTATATCGGTGTCAGCTTTTCTATAATAATCAGTTCTATTTTGGACAATAGTTATTTGTTATGCAAGGCTGCAAAGTTGATTTTTGGCGCGAGTGTTTGTATTGAGAGCCGAGCTACCGAAGGATTGTAAGATTGAATTGAATTCAAAAATACAATCCTGAGCGTAGCGAGGCTCTCAAGGCACGAGACGCCGAACAACTTTGCTGCCGAGCGCAACACACAACTTTTCATCTCACCATAGCGAGGAAATACTTACATGTATAATTCAAGATGTACTCATGTTGTTGTAAAGGGTTGTTTAAATTTCACCCGTTACTTAAAGCATTTCGTGGATTATTAACATTTAAATGCATCAAAGAGCCTAATTATTATTGTTGAGTACTGTGGTACGAAATACTCACGGCTAACGGCTAAAACAAATATATTCCACTCATTTCCAAACTTATCAGGAGTTAAAATTGTAATATAAGTATCTTCTGCACTGAAATCAATTAATTAAATTCATTATTCTGATATTATTCTAACTCAACAACAAAACAAAACAATATTTAAATATCTTAATCTCTTGCATCGAGTTTTTTTCTTAAAAACTAACTTTTTAAACGGTGCGTTCCGAAATTGCACTGAGCGTAAAATGTTGAAACATAACATTTCAAATATGTTTCTTCGTGTTATTTCTTTATAAATAAAACTAAATTATTATTGAATATCATCAAATTAAGCTGGTAAAAGTAATATTAATATCATTATAAAAAACAAAACAATAATAAACTGCACCATAAGGTACATGATATGTATACTTCTAAACGCTTAGGAATGACCTGTCGTTTCACTTTATAGAAATAAAGTTGGAACTCATGGAACTGTGTAACGTTCGAATTTCAAAATCACTTTCCACGCTAGCGTGGAAAGTGGACTTTTGCACGCAGATTTGAAAGGATAAAGAAAGCCTTTCCGAGCGGGTGAGATGAAAATAATATTAAGCTACGGTAGCCCAGTGGTTTAAGCATGCGGCTGTCAAGCGGCGGTCGTGGGTTCGAATCCCAGCTCGTACCAATGAGTTTTTCGGAACTTATGTACGGAATATCATTTGATATTAACCGTTAGCTTTTCGGTGAAGGAAAACATCGTGAGGAAACCTGCATACATCCGCGAAGAAATTCAAAGTTGTATGTGAAGTCCCCAACCCGCTCTTGGCCAGCATGGGGACTACTGCCCAATCCCTCTCATCTAAGAGGAGGCCTGTGCCCAGCAGTGGGACGTATATAGGCTGATGATGATGATGATGAATATTAAGAAAATTACTTTTAAATGTAAACGAAAAGAGTTCAAAAGGCTGACAACTGGGTGGCTAACCCATGTTGACTTCCTGTTTACTTTAGGTACTTTATCTCGTAAACACGTGGGAGTTACAGGAAACGCGCCGTTACAGGAAAGGAAAAAACAACAATGGGCACGTGGAGGGAGGTATTATTTATATATTGTTCTACTCATATTTGAATTAGAACTTCATAGACCATTGCACAAATACCATACATTTAAAGCTGAACCAGAAGTTAATAATTTATTGTACAACTGTGCAACATTCGTTTGAAGCTAGAAAATATGGCCTTGAATGACGTCACCGTTATCTTGCATCTCTTTCACTCTAATGTAAGATGGATCTAATGAAAGACATGCAAGATAATGGTGACGTCATTCAAGGTCATATTTTCTAGCTTCAAACGAATGTTCAATGCGCAACCTCCGGTATGTATCTAAACAACTTGGTGCGCAAGTATCGAAAAATCATTCAAAAATAGAACGCCGTATTTTATGGAAATAGTTTCCGTAAACACAATAATTTGTTTAACGCATTCACTGCCACCCTCTTTTCCTGGACATTCGGCAGGTGCCGCACTTTGCTGTGTGCCCCAAACGCACATGTGAGTTCAACCGACTATTTTAAGTCTAAGGCACAGGGTACAAGTGTCAAATATTATGAACGCGTCTGTGCGTCGAAGGCACTGCGTGAAAGTCACGGTGACGCATATATGCGGCGGTGGCAGTGAATGCGTTAAGGAGACGAGACTCATTTTATGAATAATATCGACATTGATAATGCTTCCCGCCATAGATATAATATATACTCTGTAGTCTGTAGTTACTTCCCGCGCTCCACTGAAAAACGCTTGTCAAATTGTCGTCTGAATACTGGCCGTATTCATAACAAAAAAATAGTTATTTGTTATACAAGGGTGCAAAGTTGTATTTTAACCGCGAGTGTGGAATTGGAACACGAGCTAGCGAATGGATTCTAGGGTTGAACTGAACCACGAGCTAGCGAATGGATTCTATGGTTGAACCACGAGCGAAGCGAGTGGTTCGAAAATAGAATCCTGAGCGAAGCGAGTGGTTCAAAATTAGAATCCTGAGCATAGCGAGTGTTGCAACACACGAGGTAAAATAACTTTGCAGCCGTGTGTAACACAAATCTTTTCACCTCACTAAAGCGAGGAAATAGAAAAAGGAAAAAACAAAAGTAAAACAATAAAAAAAATTGGGTTTCTTCCAATTTTTCATTTCATTAAAATAGAAAATAAAAAATAAATTTGAACAAAAAAACGCAAAAAAATTAAGCAAAATTCAAAAACAAATGCTAAAGTAAATATATAAAGCAAAATTGCGTGAAAAATGAATTACTTTCAATTCAAATAAAAATATAATTTGAAATCTTTATTAGTCGAAATCGAGTATAATCACGATTTATTGCAAAAAAAAAATTTCCAACTTAAAATTCAAAATAAATGTTAAATTTGAAATCCCTATCCCTAAATTAGTCGAAATCGAGTATAATGACGGTTTTTTGCAAAAAAAAATATTTTTTTGCTTAAAATTCAAAATAGTTATAAATTTTGAAATCCTTATCCTTGAATTAGCCGGAATCGAGTATAATGACGATTTTTTGCAAAAAAAATTATTTTTTTTGCTTAAAATTCAAAATAAATATAAAATTTGAAATCCTTATCCTTGAATTAGTCGGAATCGAGTATAATGACGATTTTTTGCAAAAAAAAAAATTTTTTTAGCTCAAAATTCAAAATATTTATAAAATTTGAAATCCTTATCCTTGAATTAGTCGGAATCGAGTATAATGACGATTTTTTGCCAAAAAAATATTTTTTTGCTTAAAATTCAAAATAAATATAAAATTTGAAATCCTTATCCTTGAATTAGTCGGAATCGAGTATAATGACGATTTTTTGCAAAAAAAAAATTTTTTTAGCTCAAAATTCAAAATATTTATTAAATTTGAAATCTTTATCCTTGAATTAGTCGGAATCGAGTACAATGACGATTTTTTGCCAAAAAAATATATTTTTTTGCTTAAAATTCAATATAAATATAAAATTTGAAATCCTTATCCTTGAATTAGTCGGAATCAAGTATAATGACGATTTTTTGAAAAAAAAAAATTTTATTTTTGCTTAAAATTCAAAATTGTCCTGGCTGTTTTTTGTCCACCCACACTAACCGATATCGGATCCGATACGAATCTGACCCATATCGGATCGGATAGTGTGAGCACTAAGCAGTTTTCCAAACATTTTTATCGGTAATGAATCCTACACCGATATTGTATCGGATAGTGGGAACACGGCCTTACATGTCATTATGTTAAAAAAGTAACTAGGAACACGTTCGGATTTCAAAATTACTTTGCACACATGTGGATAAAATGCTGTTTTGCTATCTGTTTTTAAAGAATAAAAAAGGGCTTTCCGAGCTAGTGAGGTGAAAAAACATAAATTCTCTTGATGCCTCGTGATTGATTGAGATTTGACATAAGATGCCAATGAGATCGTTTCAGCGTCACCTTTGTGTTATTTTGTTATTTTCGTGGACTTGTAGAGAAGGTATTGTCATACAATAGTTATATAATTCGCTTTTAAGCCTCGAACCTTACTTAAGCTCAAGCCACACAGAGAGCGGGCGGGCGGTGGCGGCGCGGGCGCGGGCGGCGGCGGCGCGGGCGCGGGCGGCAGCGGCGCGGGCGCGGGCGGCAGCGGCCTTTGGCGGCAGCCGCCACCGCCAAAGGCAGCTCCCGCGCCGCCGCCGCCCGCGCCCGCGCCGCCGCCGCCCGCGCCCGCGCCGCCGCCGCCCGCGCCCGCGCCGCAACCGCCCGCCCGCTCTCTGTGTGGCTTAAGCTTTAGACTACTCGGCAAGCCTCGTGGTCTATCTAAACGCGGTTCTCGACTAAAAAAAGCATACATTAATGACTGCATAAAATACTATTGTACCTATATTGAATTTTTATTTGCAATTATATTTTAGTATTCATTCCACAATAAGTCGGTTAAAAACATGTCTAAAATGAGAACGCAGGCCGTCAATCGGTTTACGGGCCTTTCAAAATGGAAACCCAATACATATCTACACTATAACCATCCAATCTCTAACTTGAGGCGTTGCGCGTCGCTCCTGGCAATTGTCAAATCTGACAGGTTCTGCAACGCGCTATCGAAGTTTCGAAGTTTCGAAGGCAAGTCAGTTGCATAAATATAATAGAGTAGGCCCATTTTTGAAGAAGTAGAATACAAGAAGCAAATCGTGTAACAGTTGGGGTGGCAACGTAATCAGAGGGTTCAGACCCTGCAGAATACGGATCTGCCTGTCTCCATCCCCAAATTTGAGCCGGAAAAATGTTATGTCGGAAAAGGTGCAGCCCATACAAATTTTTTCGTTGTACATTTGGTAAATCGTTGTTCCGGTACCCTAACTATGGTCCAATTGTTATGGATTTTTGATATGCCGTAAGTAACAATATTTGTCATCGTATCCCGAAATTTTTGACACTCCAGCTCCACGTCTTTCTCGGCCATCTTGGAAAATCTGTCACTTTTTTCAGTTTTTTGCTTGTACTGTCGTTATAGTTCATTTTAGTGCTAAACATGGTTTGGCAATATTGTAAAACACAAAATTTGCTGAAACTTTTGGGTACAAAGATTTTTTCCATGACCCCTAGAGACGAAGATATGACAGGAGATATCATTATAAATTACCACTTTTTTCTAGTTTTCCTCTCATGTTTACGTTTAAAGTGCATTTTAGCGTTAACTATAGTTCAGCAATATTGTAGATTACAAAATTGGCTACAACTTTTGTATTGAAATATTTTTTCCACGATCATCAGGAAAGAAGATACGATGTCACCTATGGGGTACTACCGTCGATATTTACTACTTTTCCAGTTTTCTTCACATATTTTCGTTTTAGTGCATTTCTCGGTCAGCAATATTATAGAAGACAAAATTATATGCAAATTCAAAGTACCTACGATCTTCTAGTTATTGCGGAAACAGACGATTTTGTCTTCTGAGGGATTGAAGTGGTATAGATCGGAAAATGACAGATGCTTTATCTTGTCGTCTATCCCGCTATCACTCGACCATCATAGATCCCCTACAGATTGCGATTAAATGCACTCAAACCTAAATATGAGAAGAAAACTGCAAAAGTAGCAAATTTCAACGGTGCTACTCCATAGATGACTTCATATCTTCTTTCCCAATGGTCGTGGAAAAAATATTTCAATACAAAAGTTGTAGCAAATTTCGTGATCTACAATATTGCCGAACTATAGTTAGTGCTAAAATGCACTTAAAATGTAAACATGAACGGAAAACTAGAAAAAAATGGCAATTTTTAATGATATATCCTGTCATATCTTCGTCCCTAGGGGTCATGGAAAAAATATTTGTACCCAAAAGTTTTAGCAAATTTTGTATTCTACAATATTGTAGAACTATGTTTAGCACTGGAATGAACTTTGACGACAGTAAAAGCAAAGAACTGAAAAAAATGACACTATTTCCAAAATGGCGGCCAAAGTTATGGAGCTGGAGGGCCGAAATTTTTAGGTTACCATGGCTAATATTGTCCTTCACAACATACCAAAAAACCATATCAATCGGACCTCTTTTAGAGTACCAGAGCAACAATTTACTAAATGTACTACGAAATTTTTTGTATGGGCTGCACCTTTTCCGGTATACCGTACTTCCGGCTCAAATTTCGAGATGGCGACAGGCAGATCCGTATTCTGCAGGGTTCAAACCCTCTGATAACGTTGTCACCCCAACTGTTACATGACTTGCCGCTTGCATTGTTTAGAGACGCCTTTTCCAATTCTGTTCCTCCTCTATAACTATCAAGTAACTCTCATTGGACTTCGGTCCCTGAGAAATCTCTCTATTGTTTCTTCCTGTGTCTCCTATCTACTTATTGTATATTTGTATAAAATTAGTAGAAACTCAATTTCCTGTATATATTCAATCCTGTATATCATATCACTACATAGTCAAAGACATAGTAGGTACTTATAAAACACACAGCGCTTCCTGCTGTCCTGTCCCGTTATGCTTAGATCTTTAAAACTACGCCACGGATTTTCATGCGGTTTTTTGTAATAGATAGAGTGATTCAAGAGTTCTGCGATAACGCACACAGTCAGCTACAGAGAAACGGGATACCCCTGAATAGAAACGTCAATGTAAACTCCTAGACTATAAATTCAATGTACACCGAGTTTCATCAAAACCCGTTCTGTCGTTTTTCCGCTAATAAGTAACAATTATAATATGCACCACGCTCCCTAGATAAGGAAATAGTTACTTACTCGACATGTATGCCAGTGAGGGCCTCCAATAGAGTGAATGTGGCGACTTCGACGGAGGCACTGCTGGAAAGGCCGGCCCCCATCGGCAGGTCTGACACGATCACTGCGTCGAAGCCTTTCACGGTGCCTGAGGACAAAAAATAGCACCTTTGTATACCGCGACGGTGGCAAACAAATATATGACCTTTTTTAACCCCCGACGCAAAAAGAGGGGTGTTATAAGTTTAACGTGTCTGTGTGTGTATCTGTGTATCTGTTTGTGGTATCGTAGCTCCCAAACGGATGAACCGATTTTCGTTTAGTTTTTTTTTGTGTCATAGATAATTTTATCCCGAGTGTTCTTAGCCATGTTTCATGAAAATCTGTTCAGCCGTTTGAAGATCATCAGCTCTTTGCTAGTTGATGAGCCATCTGACTAACTTCCTTATGTGCGATCGATTCGCAATTTGGTACCGTGTTACTTCAATGATATTGAAAGTATATGGTAAGGTAACCATGACCTGATTAGCCGTTTGAAGATCATCAGCTCTTTTCTAGTTGATGAAGGAATCTGATCTGACTAACTTCCTTATGTGCGATCGATTCGAAATTTGGTACCGTGTTACTTCAATGATTTGAAAGTATATGGTAAGGTAACCATGACCTGATCAGCCGTTTGAGTAACAAACCAACCAGACTACCTGATAGTAACAAACCAACCGGACTGCCCGATAGTAACAAACCAACCAGACTGCCTGATAGTAACAAATCAACCAGACTGCCTGAGAGAACTTACCTTTGTTTCGAACCTTTAATGATGTGATTCGTTATGTCGACAGCCAGTAACAAATGTAGGCCCCTTCCTCTCAACGCAGCACATCCTTTAGAGCTCTGGTGACATTACATACAACCAGGAACACAACACGACATGCCAACCTACCATTCAACAAAGCCCTAAACGTCTAAAGGTGACGGTACGTCGTTTATAAAAACGTAATAAGTGGAAATGTCCTGCGACACTCGATTACATACATTTTATTAACGCCACAAAATAAATTACTCGATTACATTTTATTAACGCCACAAAATATAACACAGGCATATTATTATTCTAATGGATATTATATTTTAACATTAATGTACTACTTCGCGCTTGAGATGAACATTTGTAACGAAATAATGCGATAATCCTACAAAGACCCTGCGAATTAAGCACGATGGATTAAATTGTGGTGACATCGTACGTTTCTAGTCCGTTCAAATACGAGTAACCTACTTAATATCGACTATTCTGATATTACAAGTCAGGGAGATTCTTATGAATGCAAGTTACCTTGGCCGAATTATATGGAAGCTTGTTAGTAACATGAGTCAGGCTATCCTTGATCATTACCATCATCTGAAACCGGTTATGAATGTGGCTAATGAGCAACATGAGCATACGAACGACTTGCTTGATGGTTAAGGAGACACCGTAGTCTTAAGAACGTCACTGTCTCACTCAAAAGTAAATTCATTGGTCTTAACAACGTGGTTTGCTTACCCCGAAGCTTGGGAAGTGAAATGTTGGCAAGTTTATGTGACACTCCTAGAGTAAGGTATACAATATGTGACAACAAGTACATGACACTCCTGGGGCCTGTACCACAAAACCTTACATTGGTACAATTTTCGAATTGTAGACTTGTAAAGGTTTGTGGTATAGGGGTCTGGAGGTACAATATAGTCTGCTTTTAATGGCTGTGGTAACGTCCTTACTTGTTTCCCATAGAAAAAGCGACTTTGTAAAGATGGCTTACCCGGGAAGTTAGGCTCGACCCCCTTCACGTAGTTGGCCCACGCGGGCTCGCCGGGCGCCAGCGGGCGCCCTGGGCTGGGCGCCGGGAGCTTCACCTCCTGTCGTGTATGTAACTGAGGCTCACCCGGGAAGTTAGCCACGACCCCCTTCACGTAGTTGGCCCACGCGGGCTCGCCGGGCGCCAGCGGGCGCCCTGGGCTGGGCGCCGGGAGCTTCACCTCCTGTCGTGTATGTAACTGAGGCTCACCCGGGAAGTTAGCCACGACGCCCTTCACGTAGTTGGCCCACGCGGGCTCGCCGGGCGCCAGCGGGCGCCCTGGGCTGGGCGCCGGGAGCTTCACCTCCTGTCGTGTATGTAACTGAGGCTCACCCGGGAAGTTAGCCACGACTCCCTTCACGTAGTTGGCCCACGCGGGCTCGCCGGGCGCCAGCGGGCGCCCTGGGCTGGGGGCCGGGAGCTTCACCTCCTGTCGTGTATGTAACTGAGGCTCACCCGGGAAGTTAGCCACGACCCCCTTCACGTAGTTGGCCCACGCGGGCTCGCCGGGCGCCAGCGGGCGCCCTGGGCTGGGGGCCGGGAGCTTCACCTCCTGTCGTGTATGTAACTGAGGCTCACCCGGGAAGTTAGCCACGACCCCCTTCACGTAGTTGGCCCACGCGGGCTCGCCGGGCGCCAGCGGGCGCCCTGGGCTGGGGGCCGGGAGCTTCACCTCCTGTCGTGTATGTAACTGAGGCTCACCCGGGAAGTTAGCCACGACCCCCTTCACGTAGTTGGCCCACGCGGGCTCGCCGGGCGCCAGCGGGCGCCCTGGGCTGGGCGCCGGGAGCTTCACCTCCTGTCGTGTATGTAACTGAGGCTCACCCGGGAAGTTAGCCACGACCCCCTTCACGTAGTTGGCCCACGCGGACTCGCCGGGCGCCAGCGGGCGCCCTGGGCTGAGCGCCGGGAACGTCGCCTCCTGTCGTGTATGTAACTGAGGCTCACCCGGGAAGTTAGTCACGACCCCCTTCACGTAGTTGGCCCACGCGGGCTCGCCGGGCGCCAGCGGGCGACCTGGGCTGGGCGCCGGGAACGTCGCCTCCTGTCGTGTATGTAACTGAGGCTCACCCGGGAAGTTAGCCACGATCCCCTTCACGTAGTTGGCCCACGCGGGCTCGCCGGGTGCCAGCGGGCGCCCTGGGCTGAGCGCCGGGAACGTCGCCTCCTGTCGTGTATCTGTATGTAACTGAGGCTCACCCGGGAAGTTAGCCACGACCCCCTTCACGTAGTTGGCCCACGCGGGCTCGCCGGGCGCCAGCGGGCGCCCTGGGCTGGGCGCCGGGAACGTCGCCTCCTGTCGTGTATGTAACTGAGGCTCACCCGGGAAGTTAGCCACGACCCCCTTCACGTAGTTGGCCCACGCGGGCTCGCCGGGCGCCAGCGGGCGCCCTGGGCTGGGCGCCGGGAACGTCGCCTCCTGTCGTGTCGCCTGGACGGATAGCACGCGACACTCGCCCGTGCCATTTTGACCGCCTACAATCACCGTCAGGAACGGCAGAGCCTGAGGATGGAAAATTACAAAAATAAAGGTGACAACAGTAATGGACACTTTAAACTGACAAACAGCAGTAATGGACACTTCAATCCTAATTCAAAGATCATACAGCTTTAAATTTATTGTTCTCAGGTACTAGAGGTTCTAGGTTTATTGTACTAGTGCTCGACGCTGTACTTAGTATTCGACATGGGCACTTTATGTCAAAGTGACAAGGCTTAAATTAGAATAAAGAAAAATCTTCGTTGTTCGAATTTAACCTGTACTTTTTTTAGATTTTGATATAAAGTGCCCATGTCGAATACTAGTGCAGCGTGCACGCTAAGCAACAGACGAAACTCTTTCGATAGGTTTTTCTTTGGGTTTGGGTTGGGAGGTGAAACGGCACTCGTTTCAGTAGGTAATAACCGAACCGTGTTGAACATATAGTGTGTCTCTACCCTTTTCATAGCGGGCTCCACTCTACTATCTATGACCATAATGTAGCTCTGTATCCGCTTCCTAATTTTCATTGTCTTTGTCGAATCATGGCTCCACGCACCAGTGCCTATTTTAGTTAAAAACTTATATTTTATTATTTTACTTTAAATAATGTAACCCGACGACACTAATATGCAATTTTAATTGTGGCTAATTAAAAGACATATTAGCAGATCAAGATTTATTTCATTTCGACTTCAACTCCAGCAACGTGACCTCCGTGACCTGGTACAATACATCTTCTTTCGTCGATCTCTACGCCAAGCCCTGCGCTCACTTACTGCTCTACAAACCGTCCCAATGAAACCCGTTAGCACCTCCCCCATCCACCAGTACTTTTAGTATGTTGTTTAGGACATTTTAACCTAGAACTATACCAAAATTCGCTTATACACGAATTATTTCTGTCAATATTCCTTCGTTGGGTGAACTAGTATTAAGATACCTATATTATTTTGCTTATATTACTAGATGTCATACATAAATGATATTGCGTGACGTCTCTCGCCCGCGAATACGACGACAAGCAAACTTCTCTTTAAAAAATAATTAATAAGAACTATAAGTTAGCCGTCAATGTGACTAAAGCCATTTTTATTCGATTACTATTTCCATTAACTTGGACTTGAACTTGAAAATGTCACTCCAAATATCCGAGATCGATTGACCGATACTAATTAAATTACATTTCAAAGTAAATTCCCACGAGCTTCGTTCTTAATTACAACTTTCTTGATCAATGAAAGGATTATAGAACTCTAGTTACTTAGCTCAGTATTATTGAAGGAAGATTCGCAGCTGAGTCGAGTCATCAATCTGTATTTACTTTAATTTTGTTTCACAATTGAACTTGGAAAATTTCCTGATACAAACAACTGGCAATTTCCTTAGAAGCTCTCGGATAATAAGTTCTAAAATAATAGAAACAAGATTGTGAAGAAATAATGACTGTGATACTGTGAAGTATTCTTAACTATAATTGCTTACTTTCTACTAACGCCTAACACCTGTGTACGCCTGTGATAGAATTCAGCAATAAAGTAGGCAATTTAAATTCAATTTGTTATCCGAATTTGTTATTATATGTATTTTCCAGATAATATTAAGGTTTGGGTCATGGATGTTTTCTATGTATTTAGGTATCTATCTTATATCTTTAAACGAGCAATTCTTGTATATTTATTTATTTAAGGTAGATGTACCCTTTACCGGATCTGCCCTATCACCGGATTTTCTATATTTTAAGCCATAAGTCGAGTTATTACAGCTAATATTACGTTGTGATATTTTTTTCCGTTAGCTAGATACCTATTCCTTCCACTACGAGGCAAAGAAAGCCATTTTGTTTCTCAGTTGTAACGGGAGAATCGATTGAGCAGGTCGATCGCGGCGTTGTATGGGACTTCTTACGAAAATGGTTAAGAAACAGAGTGTACTTCGTAAGGTCATAAAAGCGTTTAAAAGTGACTTTATGCTTCAAAATAGGGTATTATCGTATCATGAGTTAATAAGTGTGTGTGTTTGAGTTAAATAAGTGAAATTAGTGCAGTCAAATTTACAGAATTCAACAAAAATGTAAATTCGGTGATGGGTCACCCTCATCTACTGCTTGAAGGTTTTACCGAACAGCGTTCGGAATCAGGGAAAAACGTATGTTTTGAAAATTATTTTTTCACTCGTTAATCATAAACGTTATATGTATACTACTTCGCTTTACACATATCCAATTAATAGAGTAATTTAATGAGCAATTACCGAACGCCTATAAACAAGACAGATTTTTTGTAAATTGCATTTGAAATGTATAGTTTTTACGACTTTTTGACGTCAAAATAAGCTTCATTGACCAGGTAATTTTAAAAATTCCATATTATTTATTTAACATCAGTAGAAGCAAAATAATTGTGTATTTATTATTTTGCAATAGTTCTTATTTCTAGATAAAATGTTCTTATGTTGTTATGGCAGAATCATTAAGATTAAAACACTATTTTATTAAATATGTTCGCGTGATAGGTTCAATGTGTACGCTTTACCGAACGCCCGTTCGATCCGGTAATGGGTGCAAATTCCGTTTCTTAGTTCGTTGAATGGGACAAATCAGTGTAATCGATATAAAAAACTTTAAAAAATATTTTTATATACGTCTAACTATGTAATAAATTTCGACGTACATTTAAATGATGACAAATTTATCTATCTTCACCATATGCTGTTGATCATAATCGTACAAAAATTCTAAACCTTATTAAAAAAAACAAACGTACATGTAGGTCTTAAGCGTTCGGTGAAGGGTACTTTTACCTTATATATATGTATATATATTTATTTCGGGGATCTCGGAAACGGCTCTAACGATTTTGATGAAATTTGGTATGTGGGGGTTTTCGGGGACGATCAATCGATCTAGCTTAGTCTTATATTTGAGAAAATGCGTGTTTTCGAGTTTTCATGTTTTTACTTTTGTTCGTGATTGATATTTACAATGGCTGCTGACGTACGGAAAATTAGTGTCAGAAGAACCAGTATAAGCCTGACCTACGAATATGCACATAGTTGTCACGAATCTCAGGGTCAAGATATATAAGGACGTATGGTGAGGCGAGTTTATACTTTGTTATTTGTAGCATTGAGGTATAAAGAATGACACATGACAACGACTTACGAGGTTTTTTATCAGGCACGTTCAAGGGGCTGACACGCTTTGCTAGAGAAAGATAGTCTTATTGCGATTCCTATAAGAGGAAATAGAAAAGAGGCTGAGAGAGAGAGAGGGGAGATGTTTTGTCCCTATCACCGACCGGACGTTTTTTCATGGTTACAGGCAAATGCAAAATGCAAATTTCCATAAGCAATAAATTGGACATGCAAACCGGACTAATTGCGTAGTACAAATTTTATATGAATATGAGCAAAAGTATGAGAAAGAAATAGCCCCGGTCGCTCGTTGGCGCATCTATAACTACAGAGTATATATTATATCTATGGGCACGTTCTGCGGTGTCAAATAATCTCAATGAATCAAAAAGTTTAGATACCTACATCCTGGAGGTTGCGTGCCGAACATTCGTTTGAAGCCAGAAAATATGACTTTGAATGACGTCACTGTTATATTTAATCTCTTTCATTAGATCCATCTTATATTAGAATGAAAGAGATGCAATATAACGTGACGTCATTCAAAGCCATATTTTCTGCAAAAGCTTTTAAGCTTCTTGCAATGAGTATTAAAATCGTTCTTATATGCTTACAATTTTGTCTCGTTCCACCGCATAGCTGCGTCCTTTTCTCGAACCATCATAGGCCATTATGTGGTCGGGTTTCACGTTTATTTATGTTTATTTTGATTTTTTTAGGTTATTTTGATCGCGGTTTAAAAAAAAATGTATTTTGAATCTCGATGAAGAAATTGCTATCATTCTATTTCGCACTGACATTTATTTACTGAATGCGTTATTAAAACAGATCGGAGAAGGAATTAGTCGAGTAGCCAGGAATTCAATAATAATGTTTATTTAAAATGTGTACCTATATGCAAGTGTCGTGAGGACTTTGAAATGCCTAGGAAGCCTTTGAGAAAAACGTTTAATGTACACATCCAAGGCAGACCTGAGGAAAAACATTTGTGTTGTTGTTGTGTATTTGTCCTTAGTTGTCCTTTATTGCCCTTCGGCCCTAAACTTCGAGTGTACGCGTGAGGTCGACCTTATCGCTCACCTTTGGTCCTTCGGCCCTCAGGTTCCGCGTGTACGCGAGTGTACGCGTGAGCTTGGCCTTCAGGTCTCGCTTAGCTTTACCTACCGCTCACCTTCGGGCCTTCGGCTCTCAGGTTCGAGTGTCCGCGTGAGCCCGGCTTTCGACCTCGCTAAACCTTACCGCTCACCTTCGGGCCTTCGGCCCTCAGGTTCGATTGTAACAATGATAGTAATAGTGAGTGTCTGCGTGGGCTCGCCCTTCTGGCCGCAAGCGGCTCTCCGGCTCGCGTGGAGAGCGCGCTCTAAGGGACGCTTCGGGCCTTCGGGCCTGCGAGGCATACATGGGGCACATGAATAGTTGGGCAACCCTTTCCTCCAGTATCGGTCTCGCAAAAAATACTGGGGGAGGGGATGCTTGGGCACTCGGGATGGGGCTCCGGGCCTTCGGCCCTCCGCCGAGCTTGGCCTGCGGCCTCGCAGCCTGAAGCTCGCCCTTCGGGCTCGCGAAACCTTGTATATTTATATAGGATTTTCGGTTGTTTGGTACACCCGCAGCTCGGCCTTCGGCCTCGCCAAACATTTGAGAGGAGGGGGGGGACGCACCTGACCACTTGAACGCCTGCGGCCTGGCGGCCTGAAGCTCGCCCTTCGGCCCTCAGGTTCGATTGTAAGAATGATAGGAATAGTGAGTGTTTGCGTGGGCTCGCCCTTCGGGCCGCAAGCGGCTCTCGGGTTCGCATGGAGAGCGCGCTCTGATGGGACACTCGGCCTTGGGCCTCGCGAAGCCTTGCCTCTCACCTTCAGGCCTTCGGCCCTCAGGTTCGCTTGTAAGATACATGGGTCATATGAATAGTTAGGCAACCCTTTCCTCCCGTATCGATCTCGCAAAAATTACTTGGGGGGGGGGGGGCGCTTGGTTACTCGGGGTGGGTTTCCGGGACTTTGGCCCTCGACCGAGCTCGGCCTGCGGCCTCGCAGCCTGAAGCTCGCCCTTCGGGCTCGCGAAACCTTGTATTTATATAGGATTTTCGGTGGTTTGGTACTCCCGCGGCTCGGCCTTCGGCCTCGCCAAACATTTGGGGGAAGGGCGCGCACCTGACCACTTGAATGCCTGCAGCCTGGCGGCCTGAAGCTCGCCCTTCGGGCTCGCAAAAATTACTCAAAAGTTGTTTTGCCCCCTGAGTCCCCGCATGCGAAATCTCAACGCGCTAGGACCATTTTGAAATTTTTGCCAAAAAATAATCGCCAAAAAAAGTCACCTCACCAAATGGCTTGCAGTTCTCTATGACATTTGGTCGAGCATCCCCCCACCTACCGTTTAGCCAGGCCGTTGGCCAACTTTTTGGTTTTCAATCAATCAATCAATTATTTATTTTACATTAAAACATGGTGTATATTAGAAGATATAAAAGAGGTTCAAAGTTTCAGAGGTTTTCAGAGTATTCAGAGGTTTTCAGAGGTATTTCTCTGGTAGTCACGGAGCCACCCCCTACACTTTTCCCAGACATCGTATTAGACCTGAGGGACCTCACTAGGAGAACAATTGGGTCATAAACACTTGCAAAAAACAAAAGTCGTCTCTCCTGTGGTCAATAGTTAACGGCATATGAGCATGTGAGTTATGATTTTATTACATGGATTTATAGAACCGGAAGACGCCGTTTATGCGGCTTACTAGACCAATCCAAAATTAAGCTTTGTAGCGCTTAACTTTTGATATGTCCACAGGAAAGACGCGAACCTAAATCTGTTTATGACCCAATTATGTCAATAGAAATGTGTCGGGTTGCAGCTTTATATAGGTCTGTCTATCTACTTAATATCTTTATTTAGAGCTATAGTCTGCCTGGTTTACGGGAAAACACCGAGCAAGGCTCGGTCTCCCAGGTACTTTATATTTATATACATAAGTGTGTATTTATATCGTCGCTTAGCACCCATAGTACAAGCTTTGCTTAGTTTGGGCCTGGGTCGATTTGTGTAAGATTGTCCACAAATATTTATTTATTTATTTTTTGTGGTAAAAGGCAATATCCTTTAAGTGCGCTCTGCCAGTTGTTTCTTATACAACGACGGTGTCAAACAAGCGAATGGTCCACCTGATGGTAAACGGACATAGCAGTCTATAGACGTCCGCAACCTCAAAGGAGTCACGTACCACAAAATTCCCTATCATCTCCGTATTTATTTAGACACATGCGGTTTCCGGACGGCTGTGCGGTGTGCAGGCGGGACACCTCTATAGAAGTGCATAGCGATAAGAATAAACTAACTACTCGTTAATAATTGTGATCATTTAAATTTAACGATAGATATTTATGAAAGAGGAACGCTATGTACTGTATTTTGTGTTTCAAGTAACTTTGGAATACATCAAATTTGTTTTTCATTCCTCATACTCTGAAAGTGGGTCATATTTGACCTAAGGAGCGGGTTGAAAGTGGGCCATTGCGCCCCACGGGCTAACATGTATACATATTTTTGATTCCAAAACATTTAAAATTAACCAATCCAAATGCTTCACCTCATTGAATCCACCAATCACAAAACACGTCGACAGCCAAATCAGCCAATGCCAACCAGGATTTCCAATTTTATATTTTGAGTAAAAAAAAAAAGAAAAAAGAAAAAAAAATTGGCTAAAAATCATCATTATACTCGATTTCGACTAATTCGGGGATGAGGATTTCAAATTTTATGTTAATTTTGAGTTTTAAATTAAAAAAAAAATGTTTGCTAAAAATCGTCATTATACTCGATTTCGACTAATTCAGGGGTAAGGATTTCAAATTTTATGTTTATTTTGAATTTTAAGTAAAAAAAGATTTTTTTGTGAAAAATCGTCATTATACTCGATTTCGACTAATTCAGGGGTAAAGATTTCAAATTTGATGTTTATTTTGAATTTTAAGTAAAAAAGTTTTTGTTTGTGAAAAATCGTCATTATACTCGATTTTGACTAATTCAGGGATAACTATTTCAAATTTGACATTTATTTTGAATTTTAGGGCAAAAAAAAATTTTTTTGTGAAAAGTCGTCATTATACTCAATTTCGACTAATTCAGGGGTAAAGATTTCAAATTTGATGTTTATTTTGAATTTTAAGTAAAAAAAGTTTTTGTTTGTGAAAAATCGTCATTATACTCGATTTCGACTAATTCAGGGATCACGATTTCAAATTTGACATTTATTTTGAATTTTAGGGCAAAAAAAAAATTTTTTTGTGAAAAATCGTCATTATACTCAATTTCGACTAATTCAGGGGTAAGGATTTCAAATTTTATGTTTATTTTGAATTTAAAGGGAAAAAAAGATTTTTTTGTGAAAAATCATCATTATACTCGATTTCGACTAATTCAGGGGTAAAGATTTCAAATTTGACATTTATTTTGAATTTTATAGCAAAAAAAAATTTTTTGTGAAAAATCCTCATTATACTCGATTTCGACTAATTCAGGGATAAGGATTTCAAATTTTATATTGATTTTTATTAAACTTGTAACACCCAAATTCCCCGAGAGATGGCGCTGGCGTCGAGATAGAACGCGCTAACGACATGTCAACGGAGAATCAGCAGTACCGGGATGTGAAAACACTATACGCTAACATTTAGTTCATTAATTCGTCAAGAGATGGCGCTGGCGTCGAGATAGAAGGCGCTAACGACATGTCTACGGAGAATCATGAGGAATGATATGTAAAATATGTTTCGATGTCTTTTGCTAGGCGCACGCTCGTACTTGGTTAGCAGCATTCAAGTTATTGAACTCTTTCCAATACTTACGTGCAGTTAGGGTATTATCTCAGGTTTGCAGTACGGTGTCTCGAACGAAACGCCAACTGTTTCCTGGGCGAGAGTAGTACAAGTCGCTATACTGTACCTACACCCTGTACCGTGTATTTGAATAAACCCTTTTACTACGTCACGTACGCTGTTTTCTATCTCTAGAGTGTAACCAACCTCACAGTGGCGTCCAACTCGGGCATTAACGAACCCAAGTACTTGGTTACACGATTTGGACGGAAGACGACGTATCCAGTGAAAACTCGTCGTGGTAAAGCACAAGACAAGATGAGTGTCAGTCTGTCTCAAGAACAGTTCCAGCAACTACTGGCGAGCATAAGCAGTGGTCGGAAGGGTAGTATGACGTCATGCACGGCTTCCTACAATGGTCACAAGGACAGGGAGACGGTGGAAGCTTTCCTCACGGCAGTCCAAGTCTTCAAGAAGCTAGAAAATATAAGCGATGTTGACGCGCTCGCTGCATTACCTCTACTTCTACGGGATGATGCCGCGATATGGTGGCAAGGCGTCAAGGGCACTATTTCTACGTGGGAAAGTTTCGAAACAGCTCTAAGAAATACTTTCGCACCAAAAAGGCCTGTCCATGAAATCTATGTAGAGGCCTGTGGTACAAAACAGGCGCCGGGAGTAACTACTGACGAGTTCGTGACAAAAAAAAGAATGTTGTTCTCTGAACTGCCTAGTGACGAGCAACTCACTCCGAAGCAACAGTTTCACATAACATACGGCCTGCTGAGTCTCAGGATTAGGGAGAAGGTCCCCATAGAAAAGGTAAAAGATTTTGACGACTTGCTCAAACAGGCGCGCAGTGTCGAAGCAATGTTGAAAGAAAAGGCGGGAGGGGAAGAATCGGTAGAGACATGCGAGAGGACAGCAGCAAACCAGACATCGGGTCCTACTATCCAAGCATGCGAAAAGAAGAAGGCAACGAGGTGCAACTTTTGCAAAAAACTGGGTCACGCCCTAGAAGAATGCAGGAAGCGGAAGAAGGCAATGGAAGGTGGTAAGGAGCTTACAGGCCCAACTCCGTCAACAACCAGTGACGTAAAATTTTCATGTTACGGCTGTGGCACACCTGGGGTATATCGCAGCAATTGCAAGCTCTGCGCCAACAAACCCGTAGAGACGTCTGAGAAGAGGGGAAACCTAGGATTTTGTGCAATTAATGTGCAGTTGGACAGGCAGTCTCGGCCAATGGTATTCATACAGGTCAACGGCATCGAAGGCAAAGCCTATGTTGATACATGTGCTAAGATAAGCGTGGCATCATATGATCTGTACCGCCGATTGAAGGAACGCGGGCAAACCTTCTATGAGGAGATGGCTACGGTAACCCTAGCAGATGGGCACTCGAAAGTGCAAAAAGTCTTAACATTTGAGGCTGCAGTCGTTCTATGTGGCCAACGCTTCGTCACCCCTTTTATAGTCCTGCAACAGTCCGAGGACAACCGAACGTTGTTGGGCATTGACTTCCTGCAGAGGGCGGGCATCATCCTGAATGTCGCGCAGTTCACGTGGAGCTACATCTGGCAACCACAACAGGAGTTTGAATTGTACCAAGAGAGGTTCGTCATGTTCAAGCAACCGAATGCGACAGCCACTCCTACAATAAGCGTTGCTCCAATTGACATGGAACGTAAGAAAAGGCCGGCAAAGGAGGCACCCACAATAGAAAGAGTGGGGACAAAGAGCGAATCAGCTGCATTACCTCCAAAAATCTACTGTCACAAGGATAAACTTCTGTTCGACGGGCATTCACCGAGAATGGAGTACATGATGCGAGACGCTGTCCAAAACATCGAGGAAGCTGAAAATACTTTATCCTCGTACGAGGCCACGCTCTTTGATGACATCGGACTGTGCGCTTTAGATGTGTCTACTACTGTGGGCGAGATACAAACGGCGCAGCTTGGGAAAGTACTCGAGGAGTTCAAGGACATATTCGAACCGAATGGCAAGCCAGTAAATGGAGTCGAACATGTGATCGACACGCGAGACCATCCTCCCGTAGCGGTACCCCCGTACAGGATGTCCCCCGCTAGGAAAGAAGTTCTGAGGACTGAAATCCAGAAAATGATAGCGGACGAAGTAATCGTACCCTGCGCATCACCTTGGGCGGCCCCAGTGGTGATGGTTCCGAAGCCTAACGGAAAAGTTAGAGTCTGCGTAGACTACCGGAGATTGAACTCCATCACGGTTCCTGACGTGTACCCGATCCCTCGTATCGACGACCTACTGCATGAGGCCAAGTCCACCACGTATATGTCCACGCTGGATCTGAAGGCCGGGTATTGGCAGATACGAGTACGAGAATGTGACCAGGATAAAACGGCATTCATAACGCCCTTCGGTATCTACAAATTTATTAGAATGCCTTTCGGACTTCGCAACGCCCCTTCTACGTTCCAGAGGCTCATAGATAGATTCCGGGTTAGCCTCAGTCACATAAAGCTCTTGGCCTATTTGGACGACCTGATAATTTTCTCTACAACACTGGAACAGCACCTTTCTGACCTGAGGGATGTTTTCGCCAAGATGAGAGAATACAACTTTGTCGTTAATAAAGACAAGTGTCGTTTTGGATGTACCAGCATCAAATATCTGGGCCACTTGATAAATCCAGAAGGTCTGCAAGTAGACCCAGAGAAGGTTTCGGCCATCCTAGATCGCCCCCCTCCGTCAAATGTGAAACACTTGCTATCATTTCTACAGACCTGTTCTTGGTATAGACGATTCATAAAGAACTTCTCCGACATCGCTGAACCACTCACAAGACTTACCAAGAAGAAAGCTGCATGGGTCTGGGGTCCCGAGCAAGAGAAGGCGTACAAAACATTGAAGACCCATCTCACGTCAACCCCAATACTCAAGCAAGCAGACTATACCAAGGGTTATGCAATCAAGACAGATGCGAGTAATTACGCTTTGGGCGCAGTGCTTGTCCAAGGTGAAGGCGAAGAGGAACACCCGATAGAATACGCGAGCAGGCTCCTAACACCACCAGAGCGCAACTATTCAACAAGCGAAAGAGAGGCACTGGCTGTGGTTTGGGCCACGAAGAAATTCGCAGGCTACATTGAAGGATCCTGTGTCACAGTAGTCACCGATCACCAGGCCCTACAATGGCTCATGAAATTGAAGTCCCCGGCTGGCAGACTCGCTAGATGGGCCCTACAGTTGCAGGCCTACGATATCAAGATAAAATATGTGCCAGGACGAGTAAACGTAGTGGCAGACACTCTATCGAGGCCACCATGCACAGAGAGTAACCATATGGAATGCGGCGTTTGCATGATCACTGTCGACGTGCGCCCACGCAGTCCGGCTGAAATAAGAACGGAGCAGCTAAAAGATGAGAGGCTGCAGAAGATAATACATGCACTGGAAGACACTGAGGGTAACGAAAACGCCCTGTACTGGTGCAGCAAAGGGTATCTAATGAACGACGGCCTTTTATATCGTCACAAATCGGATTCGGATCCGGAGGGAGCCCAATTAGCAGTGCCTGAGCACGAATGGGCCAACGTATTGGCAGTATATCACGACGACCCTAAAGCGGGGCATTATGGCGCAGAGAAAACTTTTCAGGCCATATCTCGTAGGTACTATTGGAATGGTATGCGGAAGTATATTGAGAGTTACGTGAAACATTGTATTAAATGCCAACGCTACAAGCCATCTAACCAAAAACCTGCGGGACTCCTGCAAACTCACGCATTAGGTCAACGTTTTGAAGTAATTTCGTTCGATCTTTTTGGACCCCTGCCTCCTTCTTCCGACGGTAAAACCTGGATCTTTATCGTAGAAGACATAAATTCCCGCTGGGTAGAGCTCTTTGCCCTGGAAGATGCCACCGCAGAACGTTGCGCCACAGTCCTTATAAACGAAATATTCCTCCGATACGGCTTCCCGCGCAGAATGATCAGTGACAATGGCCCACAATTTGTCAGCGCCATTATGCAACAAGTCTCCTTCTGCTTAAAGATTAAACATGCTTTCACGCCAGTGTATCATCCGGAAGCCAATCCTGTGGAACGGAAGAACCGGGACCTGAAGACCCAATTAGCAATCCTCGTTGGGCAACACCATCGGGAGTGGCCGGAACATTTACCGAGCATCCGTTTTGCGATGAACACGGCCACCTGCAAATCAACTTCTCACACCCCAGCATTCCTGACGTTCGGCCGAGAACTGAAAACCTTCGATGACAATTACCACGACTTCCGTCAAATCCTGTCCTCAGAAAACTTTATACCGGAAATTACGCCGAAGCTGCTACAACTCGCTAACACTTTAGAGAAAGCGAAAGAAGTACATGAAGTAGAGGAAGAAAAGAGGAAACAGTTAGTGGATCAACACCGACAGGCTCGACCACAGTATGCTGAAGGGGATATGGTAATGGTGGGTCTACATCCACTTAGCTACGCCAGTAAAGGCATCAGCGCTAAGTTTGCTCCCCGTAGAGATGGACCCTACCAGATCACCAAGCAACACGGACCCACTTCATATGCAGTTGCGGATCCCTCGAACCCCGGCTTGTGCCTGGGAATCTATCATGCTTCAGCCCTGACTCCCTTCAATGGATCAACACAAGAGCTGCCCACTCCCGTCCAACCTCTAAGAAAACGTGGTAGACCACGGAAGCCTCAAGCTCCACCTGCCCGCGGACGTGGCAGGCCAAAGAAGCATTAAACCAGCCTCGCTGGGACATCTCGGGAACAAACGGGGGGGAGTGTAACACCCAAATTCCCCGAGAGATGGCGCTGGCGTCGAGATAGAACGCGCTAACGACATGTCAACGGAGAATCAGCAGTACCGGGATGTGAAAACACTATACGCTAACATTTAGTTCATTAATTCGTCAAGAGATGGCGCTGGCGTCGAGATAGAAGGCGCTAACGACATGTCTACGGAGAATCATGAGGAATGATATGTAAAATATGTTTCGATGTCTTTTGCTAGGCGCACGCTCGTACTTGGTTAGCAGCATTCAAGTTATTGAACTCTTTCCAATACTTACGTGCAGTTAGGGTATTATCTCAGGTTTGCAGTACGGTGTCTCGAACGAAACGCCAACTGTTTCCTGGGCGAGAGTAGTACAAGTCGCTATACTGTACCTACACCCTGTACCGTGTATTTGAATAAACCCTTTTACTACGTCACGTACGCTGTTTTCTATCTCTAGAGTGTAACCAACCTCACAAACTTTAAAAAAAATTTTTTTTTCGAAAAATCGTCATTATACTCGATTTCGACTAATTATATAAGGATTTCAAATTTTACATTAATTTTGAATTTTAAGTAAAAAAAATTTTTTTTGCGAAAAATCATTATTGATTTCGACTAATTAGGGATAAGGATTTCAAATTTTATATTAACTTTTAATTTTAAGTAAAAAAAATTTTTTTTAGTTTCCTCGTATTCGGAATGAAAAGCAGAGTGTTTAACTCGGGTGAAACCACCCATTTCAGCCTCGAACTATTGGCGCTCTCACTACGTTCGAGCGCCAAAATATCTCGTCTGAAATGGGTCGCTTTCAACCCTTGGTTAACAATCTACTATTTACGTTGCTAGATTCGCCGATTTGTAATACCTACCTGATGGGGGTAAATTTATTTCTCCCTCGCAATTTCCTTAGTGACATTTACTGCACTCAACCCATCAGCGTGAGCACTTTGTAGCGAGTAACTTCAAATTTCTTTTATTACATTACAATTACAAGAAAACTTATTTAACAGCGTTTTTGGAGTACTCTCTGAAGGGGCAAAAAGGGAGTTGAATAATGTATGCGCAACCAGTGTTTTTTAAAGTGAGAATAAGTACTTGGCGGCAGACTCTCAGTTAAAATAAAGGAAAAGTAATTTCAGCGTTTTGGAAAATTCATCCCTTAAGGACGTAAAAAAGGGGGTTTGAATGTTTGTATGAAAAACGTTTATTCGAAGTGATTGACTAGATATTTCGTTTAATAGTCGGTAATATAATAGTATACTAGGTATGGAGATCAAAGATTCAAAAAACTGGACTACCCGTTCGTACTCTAATAGTTTGCGCTCCATTGAGATTCGTAGAGCGGCTTCAACTGAATTTGGGGATGTGAGTGGAATCGAGCTACCTGGAGTTTGGAGTCCAGCAAGAAACTCTGCTACGCCCGGATCTGAGTCGGACTGACTATACTCGGTATGCGGCGGTACAGGAACGAATAGGGACTATAGGTATGTCTGTGTCGTCGCGATCGCGCGGTTAGACTCCACCGCGCGCCATTTAGGAACCGTCAGTGTTATAAAGCGATAGGCCTCCGATAAGCCTATGGTAAGTCAACCGTCAATCTTACCACAGGCAACACGTAACCCTCGCAATAATCCACATGATCCCCTATAAGGTTGACGCGGCCCGGCGCCGCCGCTGCGACGGTAGGCGCCTTCTTAAACGTCTCTGTGAAAACCTCGCGCGCTCGTTTTACTAGCATGGCCTCGCCGCTTGGCTCCGCGTCGTTTGGCGGCATCTGCAACATGTGGGAATGGAGATTAAAGTTAATTCTACGTGCAGAGGCGGCTTTATCTGTTAGTGCAGGGTGTGCGTTTCACGCGGGCGCAGTGGTCCTAGGAGGCGCCGAGCAGTGCCGAGCGCCACTAGCCGCTTACTAGAGGGCGCTAAGGCAATGATTTGCACACGGGTGCTACATGGGCTAGAGACGCCACTGTCAACCTGTCAGGCTGGAATCATGGCAATGGCAATAGCGATAGCGATCACTGTAGAATTCAACCCGATGTCGTTAGCTCTTCGTTCATCAAGGGCCGATCAGCTGTCGACGTCGATTATAACATAAAGTTTTATGTCACACCTGGCCATAAAGCGGCAATTACCGCACGCTCCGCGCGCGGAAAATTCCACTTCCTGGCCAGGGGGTGACATAAAATTTTGTACTTAACACGGGCGGTAATTTGCTTGCCTTCGGCTCGGGCGTCAAATACCTGCGATCTGAGACATTCTTTGTTTTACCGCCCTTGTTAAGTAATGTACTTTATGTCACACCTGGCCATAAAGTGGCCATTATTGCACGCTCCGCGCGCGAAAAAACCCACTTCCTGGCCAGGGGGTGACATAAAATTTTGTACTTAACACGGGCGGTAATAAAGAAAGCCTCAGATCGCATATTTATCGCCCTTGCCTTCGGCTCGGGCGTCAAATACCTGCGATCTGAGACATTCTTTGTTTAACCGCCCTTGTTAAGTAATGTACTATTATGTCACACCTGGCCATAAAGCGGCAATTACCGCACGCTACGCGCGCGGGAAATCCCACTTCCTGGCCAGGGGGTGACATAAAATTTTGTACTTAACACGGGCGGTAATTTGCTTGCCTTCGGCTCGGGCGTCAAATACCTGCGATCTGAGACATTCTTTGTTTTACCGCCCTTGTTAAGTAATGTACTATTGAATGTACTATAAGTTACGAGTATATTCGGGACTCAACCGATTAATTAATTCATCATCGGTCAAGATACCTAATCTAACTCTCGCAGACATTGTCTAGGTCTCTAATTATTATATTACGTTATACGACTTGAGGTAAATATTCCAATTGTAAAAGCTGCCTCTTTATTATGATTGTATAACCTATAACCTAATCTTTTTCGTACTAGCCGCTTGGCGACCTGCGCGGAAATCACGTAATGCCGCTAAGACAACTGCGTTGTCGTGGCATGCTCACAGCTTAGACCGTTTTCGCCGCCCCGCTCGCCGCGCCCGCGGTCGCCTTAGACCAATGTCGTGGCCAGGCCATAACGTTTTCGACCGTTAGTATTTAAATGTCAAATCCCATACTAAAACTGACATTAAATACGTTCCAACGGAAATACATATCGTTACGTGATTACCCCGCTGTTAGGAATACTTAGGAAAATAATAAAAACAAATGACGATTTTTGCATGCTGCATAAGAGATTGTGAAAAATAGTTGTTCGCTGCCTGTAATTATTGATATTTAATGTTGAATTTAACAAGAAGTGTAATTTAATTTAGTTTTGTAAATATAGCTCAGTGTTTTACATTATTTACCTACGGCGCCGTGTTACACCGATGTTTAAAACGTTAATGCTAACAATTGAAGAATTGTTTGCTGGGTTGCTAAACTTTATTGCTACGAATTAAGATTGTATTGTGTCCAGTGCTGGGTCTGTATCGAGGACATGGACGTTTACCTCATCAATCTCATCATATTATCGCGGTTTAGACTAGCAAGAACTTAGTGCAATTTTAGTGAATTTTCATTTACATTCCCAGTGGCAGCGACTTGGGCGATGCATGCCCTTACAATTTAAGTATTTAGTTTAGGTTAGGTTTAAGTAGTTGTTAGATCTATTCTTGTTTTGTTTCTTTTCTATATTATGTGTTTTTTGTGTAATAAATGAGTTAAAAAAGTTTTTGAACTTACTCAAGAGGATTTACTTAGACGTACTAGACTTTGTTTACATATAATATAGGCCACGTAATAATGAATAGACTACATGTATGTAATTAGGACGGATCAATTTCTGATATAATTGGTAGCCACAAGAACTTAACATCTACGTAATATTATAGGTCCTAATATAGGTGTCTATATAGACCGTAATCAATTAATGCCATGTACCTACCTACCTAATTAAGTATCTCACTATTAACAGACGAATAATCGTAACTAATTAAGTTGTATAGGTATGTTTTGAATTCGAGAATTTGTTAAGACTGACCGGCAAACAAGTTAGAACCAAAAAGAATATGTTTTCAAAGTTAAAGTTTGGTGCAAGTATATAGTTACCTATAGACAATAATTTAAATATGCATTTAAACATTCTCATCAGTGTAATCTTGGTCATGTTAAAACTCATAGCCCGCAGTTCCACAGCTCTTACTATAAATTAATATGCCAACCCGTTATCAGTCATAGTTTACGCAATCCACCCGACATTACGCGGTTGGAACGCGTTGATAACAACACAGTTCATACTTAGCTAGTTAGGGGAACTGTTGTAAACAAACATTTACGGCCCGGCCGCGACTTCGCGAGCGGCGGAGGCAGCGGTTTTCCTATAATACATTGCGTGTGATCCCAACTAACCGCAGTGCGTTGCGAGTCTCGACCGTGCAATGAACAGGTGAACCGCTTGCTGCGTCGCATTTCGCGCAAATTCGTGACCGGGGCTGTTAGAATAACGTACCTACCGACTCAACCCGTTTTTTTTAAGAAGAGAATTTTATTGGTAATTTTCTCCTGCTTCGTTTCCGACATCAGAGGATTATATTGTGCTAATTTCACTTATTTCAGTAGATCATTATGTCTCAAAGATAGCACACCGCATATTTCCCCGTTTCAAGATTGTTTTCCCTGAAATAGCATAACGATAATCGCACTATTTTTATAATCTGAAAAATCTAAGTTTAGTGGCGAGGCGTCCGTACGACTCAACATATCTAAATTTACAACAATACAGGCCCATATTTGACACCCTAAGGCTGGTTTTCGACTAGAGCTATGGTACGCTACGTTGCTATGGATGCGTTTGAAATCCACCAATCACATGCCTTCATTCACATAGCATAGCTCTAGTGGAAAAGGGTTCAGCTATGCTATGTTTTTTATATGGAAAGATGCGAGCTGCGGATGCGTGCTATGGATGCGTGCTACGGATGCGCGCTACGGATGCGCGCTACGGATGCGCGCTACGGATGCGCGCTACGGATGTGAGGTGTGGATGCGTGCTGCGGATGCGTGCTATGAATGGTCGCGAGTGTGTTCAGTAGACGCGTGTTTGTCAACGAAAGTAGACATGCCATCGTGGAAGCAAAAAGTTATTTTATATCTCGCAATGTGCGAAAAAGAACTCTAGGGGGAAGAGGATTCATAGCGCATCCTCGCACAGATACGTAACATAGCACATCTTCATAGCACATCTACCTCGCACAGCTACGTAGTATAGCACATCTTCATAGCGCATCTTCCTCGCACAGCTACATAGCGTAGCTCTAGTGGAAAACCAGCCTAATGCATAGTTATACTAGTTATAGTTATTTCGTCAACCATAATTAGCTAAAGTAAAAATGTAAAACTGTATATTTTATCAATGAATAAATAAAGAAATAAAACGTGTAAATAATTATACGTAAGGAAATCATTTGATGTCAGCAAACAGGCACGAACTCGCCAAGTATGTTTATTACGCCGGCATCTTCTAAGGAATTACCGGAAGATTAGTATTAGCAGGTATTAGATAAGTTAATTCATATGAGGCAATTGATAGGTAGTATATTAATCTTGCTAGCGTGTGTAAAGGCTTGGTCACACCGTTTGCGCGACGCAAGCGGGACGCTGCGCTGCGCGACAAAATGTATGAAACCGTCCCGCTCGCGTCGCGCAACCTGTGTGACGTTGCTAACCTGTTAGCATACGTTCCGGCGCGCAGCGGTCGCGTCGCGCGGACGTCGCGCAACGCAGTGTGACCAAGCCTTAAAGGCCGATTTACATTTTACAATGGCAAGAACTTGCATGACTAATACCGAATTATAAGATGATAAGATCAAATCAAACCCTGCAATGTAAATTCAAAAGTTCAAAAACCGTAGATAAGACCCCGCATTATAATATACTGTGCAGGAAGTTTCTCGCGGTTGCGCGCGACCCCTATAAGAACACCAAATATAATACTCTTACGAGATCACGCGTACAACCTTTACGACACAGCTGCGGGCAGACGGCGGCGCGCGGAACGGCCTGTCTAGGCAAACATAGCGCACGCCGGCGAGACGTACCTACCCACACGAAACACATGAAAGAGGATGTAGATAAAGTAGTGTATGCAACTACCAGTTGCATACACTACTATTATAATCATTATAAATTTATCACACTTTTCTCTATGATTACAATACTTGAACTTCTGTAGGTAGGTAATTTTAAGTGTTAAATGCACTTTTGTGTTGTGTTGGTTGTAATAAATGTAAACTGTCAAAATAAAATAAAAAAACAGGTGATGATTATTATGTACTTAGAGAAAAGTTTGATAATGATTAATGTCTTCAAGAATAGTTTGTTTACATGATAAACCACGTAACTATGAAGAGACTGTACAGTCCAATGCAATAATATGTATTGAATTATGTACTTTATCATAAATTTTTACAAAGTCGAAACCTTAATTCGCTGACATAAGAGCCATGGCCATGGGGCATTTCTGAGTAGATATGCATAAGTTGTAAAGTATACGAGGCTAGGTGACGTCTGATTAAGTTTATAAATATTAAGTACCTAATTACCTAATCTCAAAGAAACTGGTGCTACCTGCAGTATCAACCAGTACCTAAACCTCATGAAAATGAATTTTCTTCTATCACCGAATTTCCTACAAGAGATGAGACAATGGGAGTAGATACCCTCCTTATCTCAATATTTACTACTTTTCCGGAGTTTGGAGGAGCAATGTCATTTCATTTCATTTATTTCATTGCTTTGTGTCGTTACTAATTATAATTACCTATCTACAAATAAGTTGATATGTTACAACACAAACCCTGTTGCAATATTACATTCAGTGACAGTAATAAATTATGCCATTTCATGCTTTCTCTAACGTATAATAATTTAGATTTTATTATAATTTAGACTCAATATTATAAGATAGCTTTAGAGAGAGAGCGGTGGACACTTATTGGCGTTTATGATCGAGTCGTTTAACATAAAAGTTCCGAATTTTTAGGGTGGAATTAGATTCCAGAGCAACTTTCTTATTTATTTTCCTCATTACTCGGTCACTCAAAAATGATCTTTATTGACTGTAAGTTACGTACCGTTATTGAATGTAATCCAGAGGCGTTTTATCACTATTAACCACAACGGTACTTGCAGAGCCCACGGTCAATCAGGCGCGACTGAGCCGGTTGTTCAGTCATAATAATGAATGAATTTATCGTTTAAGGGGATTCACGTGTATACCAATACCTATACGTATTTCAATACCCCATTGTTTTGTTTGGTGAGACAATATAAATAACTTAATGTTTATGAATTAATCCGCTTTCAATGTCGTTATACGTAACAGAATTTGTAACATGATGCAGACACCTACCCTACACCTTGCCTACACCCTACACCTAACAACAGTTAACAACCTTTCCCACGGCACCACACTTCGCTATGCGTGTTCGCTGAAGCGCAAACTCGAGTATTCCAGTGTTTAAACCGCCCGCGTGGTCGTATCGGATGTTTCTCCTGGACTTTACCCAGGCCACCGTTCAACCGCGCACTCCTATCTCTTTAATGGGCCCGGCCCGGCCTACGAAGCCACAGTCAGGTTAAAAAAAGAGATGCACCCTCTTGCTTATTTCTGCATCACACGCAAACATGCAAGTAAATAATAACCACCAATATTGACAAAAACCTCGACCTCGACACGTGTTTTGCCTCACTCCGAGGCATCATCAGGAGATGCTGGTGGAAGATGTTGCTTGCGCCACGTGCGAGTCGCTCGGCGGACGTAAAAGGACGCATAGGATAAGTAATTGTTTGGACCTGGACTTTCCCCATCAGGCTACCCTCCAATCGCGCACTCCTATCGCTTTAATGGGTCCGGCCTATAAGCCACGGCTGGTTAGAAAAAAAAATTACCTCTATATTCAACCTTGACTATAGGCCTTTTTGTAGGTTGGCAGAGTTGTATCAAATTAGTCCGCTCAAAAAGCAACATAACTGAAGAATTAGTATAATTTTATTCGCATTAAATAAACCTTACATTTACCAGCTAAGTACACATTTCCTACCATTAGGTACCTACGTCTCAAAAAATTCATTTAAGCTAAGTATTTATTTTTTTTCATTTAGAATAGGTAGCCATCGGTGCAGGTACTACTTTTTAAATCACATAATATTCAATGATCGCAATTGTCCAAGCTAGAAGACTCAAAATATGACAAAAGTCTTACAACTGTCGGACATTTCAAATACTTAAATTCAATAACAATCTTATGTAAAGCATTATTGTTAGGGGCAATTATTGCTAGTAGGGATTGACTTGTAAAAGTGCCATTGCGGCCTACTTACAGAATAAAGTTCATTTATTTCATTTTATTTATTTCATTGTTCTCCTTAAGACAAGTTTTATCAAGCAACGGTTTATGTTTATTGCCCGCACTTGATCTCTGATAACAGTCATATAAGCTGTTTAAACAACAAACACTATCAGAGTGATGACTGTTATGTACATATGAGAGAGTGGTCATAGGTCAGTGAGCTACACAGTTGGATTTATCAAGCTTCATCCTCATCAAGATGCCTACTCGTAAACTCTCAATCTCAATACACATGGGCACAATAGGTACCTCGCGATTACATAGTTTGTCGGATCGTATGTTCTTACTCCTACTCCTTACCTAAGTATAAAAAATAAATAAAATATTACTTGGGTTTTTTACCGGTCAAGTTTTTGTCAGAAAAATATTGCGACCATTGCGCTGCGACCCGACCACCGGCAAGAGCGAGCTTAATGCGGGTAATAGCCTGGCCGCAGACGCACGGTTTTCCGATACGGTTTCAGAGAGAGGGGAGTTGAAGCATCTCGCTCTTAAAGAGCGAGATGCTCGTACTCCCCTCCCCTCCGTTTCCGTTCAGAAAACCGTGCGTCTGCGGCCAGGCACACTGTCCTGAATTCAGAACGTTTAGAGCGGTACGTACCTATATGTTAGAGCGAGATGCTTCAACTCCTCTCCCCTAGTCAGGATTCTGAATTCAGGATAATGTAAGCCTGGCCGCAGACGCACGGTTTTCCGATACGGTTTCAGAGAGTTTCCCCTCCGTTTCCGTTCGAAAAACCGTGCGTCAGCGGCCAGGCTAATACTAATACCCGCATAAGCCACAGCTAAGCTCTTAGGGTCAGTGTCCACCAAACGGATCGCATCGGATCGGATCGGCTCGGCTCGCATCGGATCGGATCGGCTCGCATCGGATTGGATCGGAAAGAATACAAACGGATCCGTCGACATCCGATCGCGTCCGTACGTCGCCGTACGGCACCGTTCGGCGATGTACGGCCGCTTGCGAACGTAGCTGTATTCGTTTCAGCGCCTAGTCAAATAGTTTCATTGCTACCGTGTGCACGTGTAGTATTTATGAAAATGGGTGATGTTGACGTGGTATTGTTGGCATTTGCATTAGAAGAAGAAGAAATAACCGCCGTGTTAATTGTTTTACTGCTAATTTTTTCTGTCATATAAAAAAAATACTTTTATTGTTTTGTTATAAGGTACTGTACACATGTTTTTTTTTAAGTGCTTCGAATAAATGTTTATTCTATTCTATTCTATTCTATTCTATTCTAAATAAAGATATGTATAGCATAAGACATCAATCCACCACAAGATGAAGAATTAGAAGTAAGTAGGTACATACCTACTTACGTACGTAAAAAAAATATATATTTATATATTATATTATATTTATGCTTATTTTCCATTATAACCATTCAATACGTAAGACGAAATTACTATTATTGTATAGTTCGTGTCATCCACGACGACGCGCCCCTCCACAGCGAATCACATACTAATCTATGCGCAATTGTACGGGTTGAGCTGTGGATGTGGAGGGGCGCGCCTTCGTGAAAGACACGCACTATAAAAAAGATTCACATACTTAAATACATATTCTTACCTGGAAATCCAATTTCTTTACTAATAATCTCCCACGCATTTTGCTTGGATGTTTTATCACTGTAGTATTTTGAATTTATGTAGTAAAGACACGTATGTTTTTGCACTAAACAAATCAATTTTTCGTCTATATTCATGATTGATGTTAACGATTTTACTGTTGGATTCGTGCACTTTCCGCTTTCGTTTCGAAAATGAGTGGCTTCAAACGCATGCGACGGCGGCCGAAAGGATCCGATCGGATACGTCGGCAGCCGAACGGAGCCGATCGTATGCGTCGGCATGCGAACGGAGCCGATCGGATGCGTCGGCATGCGAACGGAGCCGATCGGATACGTCGACAGGCGAACGGCGACTGTGCGCGGCATGGTAATATAGCCTTTAAATACAATATACTATGATTGAATTTCGTTTAAAAATTGTAAAATTCTTTCCGATCCGATCCGATGCGATCCGTTTGGTGGAAACCGACCCTTAATTTTTTTTCACATACGTGCCCATGCCCATCCCTGGCAACACAGTTGTGGTTGGCATGTGTCAGAATGACAATGACTTGACAAACGTCAAATTCGTCAAACTCAGTCAAAATTGTTATTAAGTGAGAGGCGTACAATTTTGTTTTTATCCATCAATTAATATTAAAATAATGTCTTTTAACACAAAAGACATCGTCCTCTCCGAAACTCGACCTAAGACGTTGCTTCTACAGAAGCATTCCGACTACCTAGCGGGTTATGGACTGAATAAGGATGACTTCGAATACTGCATGACTGAGTATCTTCGTATGTCCGGCATATATTGGACAGTAACAGCAATGGAACTTATGGGACAATCCTCCAGGTACTATTTTTCATATGATATGACTTCCAGTTACCGCCACGTAAGAAGTTTAGTTTTTTTTTTCTAGTATACATATTTTAGTGATGACCAAATTGATAGCATAGATTAAGTACTGTGTACTTAAATGACAAACAAAAACAAAGAACAGAAGACAAAGACAAAAAATACTAGGCAATGATCGATGGTAATACACTTATTTTTTTACTTATTATCATTGTCAGCCTATTTACATCCCACTGGGAGTATCAGTATATTATAAATATTACATGTCATGTTATTAGAATACAAAAATGTAAATGTATCTATGGCGTCGACCCTACTGGATCACACAGACAAACTGTTCCAACAGTTTTGTGAGACCCTGTTAATTTTATGTTTTATACTCTGATTATTAAATAAATATAATCAGACTTCTTATCAAATCTTGGACACAATATATACCTATCTTTGCACCTACCTCCTCACATTGTGATGTGATAGCACAGTCAAATTTGTAAATTTCTAGAATGCCCAAAGAAGAGATAATAGAATTCATCACATCATGCCAGGACAGTGAAGGTGGGGGCATCTCCGCCAGCATTGGACATGACCCTCATATGCTGTACACATTGAGTGCAGTACAGGTAGGGTAAATTACTAATTACACTGGTTTTTATCCCTTCGACTTTTTGCTCACTGTATACATTATCCATATGACAACATTGTAACTAATGAAAAAGCTTATTACACCTTGCTGAATTTTCAATCTTAAATAGAGGAAAAGATATGAATATTTCCCTCCGATATGGTGGAACCGAGTAAACTCACAAGATTGACATACTTCACATACTGTTCTAGTTACAAATAGAAGTGCATAATTCTTTTGATTGTATTCTTCTTGGTATTAGGTTTTTTTAATGTAATGATGAAGTCTGGTTATCCTTTTTAGATCCTGGCCCTATATGACAGAATGGATGCAATAGATGTGGAGGGAGTAGTAAGATATGTCAAGTCTATGCAACAGAAGGATGGCAGCTTCTTTGGTAAGTTAACCTGTTGCCTCTGGGCAAAAAAAAAAAACAATGGCATTATTTTGTTGTGTGCCCGGACATCTCCACACCCGGATGGATGTTGTCACATCTTACAGCGTGGTCTAAGATCTTGATAATAAGCAATCATGTAGCAACACTTACCTTCTAAATTTTGTTAGTTACTTGTATGTTGTTTGTATGGTCCAGAAGTACAAAAATTTGTTCCCAGACATTGATTAACACCTGTTAGGATACCTTAAAATTTAATGTCTGTGCATTGTTAGTGTCAGTACAGTAAATAGAATGGTTGAGTCATGCATTTAAACATTAAACCAAAATTTGAGTTTGTCCAACTTACATGTATTTTGACCACATTGTTTATAATCATAGTAAGTTAGGTTTTCCCGAGGGCCTACAATATGAGGCTCTTCAAGAATGGAGTGTATAAATTTTTAAAGGGTCAGCAATGGGCATGTGGCACCCCTGAAGTTGCAAGCGGCCATAGGCTACGGTGACCGCTTACCATCAGGCGGGCCGCACGCTTGTTTGCCACCGACGTGGTATAATATTTAGCGGCCCTAGCAGCTGTATATTAATGGAGAATGTTAACTAATTTAGAATTCCACTTTCTGTATTCTCTGTTGAAAATAAAAATTATATGTGATAGAATTATTTCGATACGTCCATTAGTTTCCAAAATATTGAATTTTAAAGTGACGCGCGACGACTCGCCCTCGTGACGTCATAGTGCAACACTCGCCATACACGCGCTCACTCCCTTCGCGCACTTCCGAACTAGACTAGCGTTGCAAAATGACGTCACACGCGGTTAGAGTGACTCACTTTAAATGCCTGTAAAATCAAAACTACTTGGTATTTTTGAATGACACAAAACTAATATATTTGTATGAATCAAAGCTTTACCGTAAAGAACTTTCAAGTGATTTTGCAGACCTATTGACATTCTCCATTGGTCTACATTATAAATATTCATCTTACAAATTCCAGGAGACAAATGGGGTGAAGTGGACACCCGGTTCACATTCTGTGCAGTGATGTGCCTGTCTCTACTGAAACGACTGGATGCTATTGACGTCGACCTTGCTGTCGAGTTCGTGCTCGGTTGTATGAACTTCGACGGAGGCTTTGGGTCCAAACCAGGGTCTGAGAGCCATGCTGGTGAGTAATTAAATTACTGTAGTTAGTTATACTGGGCATTTTCCGCAAGTCGACATCCAACGTGCCTATTTTGCGTGAAAAAGGGGTAGCGCTACTCTAACCACCCTAGTTCCTGTATGAAACCTATTAGTGTCTTTATATTGTTTACTGCTTCCTGCAGTGTGTTCGGATTTCCTATGTGTTTCTTCCTGTATACTTCTACCTGCTTAAAGTCTAGTAGAATGTGTCTAGCAGTCTCTTCTGCCTCCATGCATGCTCTGCACAAGGGGCTGTCGGTGATTCCCAAGTTGTAGAGATGTTTGTTTAGTGTGTTTTGTCCTGTTATTGTGCCTACTACTTTACGTAGTTGGTTTCTGTGTGTTCTCAGTACTGTGGTTGTGAGTTTGGGAGTTTCTTTTGTCTGCCTGCATGTGTTTTGCAAATTACTGTACTTTGGAATCCTAGAATCTTGCTAGAGTTTGGCTACTTTAACTCTACCAAGCAAATGAACTGTCAAACAAATATTTGGTTTGGCAACACTACCTCACACGTCACATTTCCGTGACATTTCCATAGAAATATGACGTATAATGCACAGTGTTGCAGTGGCGGATTTACCCCAAGGCTGAGTAGGCTGAAGCCTAGGGCGGCAGATTTAAGGGGGCGGCAAATTTTGGCGAAAAAAAATATAAACTACTTTTTTGCCCCATACACAGGGCGCAAGCACCCCGCCGGATTCTTTGGGTTGATCTTGGGTTGCCCTTAAGTTGACTTTGGACTTGTATGTCTTATAGGACGGAGAGGGAATATAGGAATGGGAGAGAAGGAGGAGGGAGTCTGAGATAAGGACGAGTGTCCGTGTGGCCTCGCCCGTCGGGCCGCAAGCTTCGAGCCTTCGGCTTCGCGTGGTATTGCAGCTCACCTTCGGTCCTTGGGTTTCAAGTTCGCTTGTAACAATGACAGGAATAGTGAGTGTCCGCATGGGCTCGCCCTTCGGGTCCCAAGCGGCCCTCAGGCTCGCATGGAGAGCGCGCTCTGATGGGACGCTTCGGGCCTTCGGCCTTCAGCAGAGCCGGAGCTAGGGGGGGGCAAACCGGGGCTCATGCCCCGGGCGGCAAGTTTAGGGGGCAGCTAATTTAGGGGTGGCAGGGGGGCGGCAAATTCGAACTTCTTGACAGGCCAAAATACGTCTTGACAGGACAAAAAATTCCGCGCTCGCTGCGATCGCGTTTTTTATGACTGCATATGATTTGTTATATTTCTCGATTTGCTACGAGTTGATGCCTATGAAGTTTTTTCTGCATCTGCATCATGATGTTCGAAAATTTTCGCGCTCGCTGCGCTCGCGTTTTCATGCAGACGGGAGCGTCATTTTGTAGTTTTTGTCCCTTCTCTAAAAATTTCTAAATCCGGCGCTGGTCTTCAGGTTAGCTTGTAACATTCATGGGGCATATGAATAGTTGGGCAACACCTTCCTCCCGCCTTCGGCCTCTCAAAATTTACTTGGGGAGGAGAGTTGGCATAGCCTCTCGAATGGAGGCTCCCCGAGCCTTCGGCCGGCGGTCTCGCAGCTCGCGGCCTGAAGCTCGCCCTCGCAATTAAGTACTCGAAAATTGTTTTGTCTCTGACGTCCGCCGTTTTGGATACTTTAAATTTTTATTATTATCAGAGGACCCATATCTCCTCACATGCCAAAGTTCAGCTCTCTGCGACCATTTAAAATTTAGTTTTTCAAAAAACAGTCGTTTTTTTACGACGAAAAAGTATAAATAGGTTTGTGAACTAGGGTATTGAATTGTGGAGGTCAGCAGGGGCGGCGAAATTTGAACAGCCTAGGGGCGGCAAATATGTAAATCCGCCACTGCAGTGTTGCCAAATTATATTTGTTTGACAGTTCATTTGGTAGGTAGAGTTAACGTAGCCAGACTCTAGGACTGCTACGAGACATATTTGTAAAGAGGACACTTGGTCGATCAACATGGACTTCGCAGTCGAATCGGTGCTTGGCTGTATGAACTTCGATGGAGGCTTTGGGTCCAAACCAGGGTCGGAAAGCCATGCTAGTGAGTAATTACTGTAGTTTGGCCAGATTCTACAAGGCATTTGGGATGAGGTGGGCATTCTGTGCAGATGCTTGCCTATCTGCTAAAGTCATAATTAACCGGATAAAATATCTTAGACAAAACATAAATAATATAAAGACATACAGGATAATCTGTGGACAGCTGATAGGCTGCTAAATAATTGTAGGTTTAGTAAAATGCCATGTTTTTCGAGATATTACTATTTTTGTCACTGCACATTAGTATTCGATTTTCACAGAAATGCCAAAAAAACGAAAACTAAGGCAATTTTACTAAACCTAAAATGAGATATTCTAAACGGTATTTAGCAGCTATCCACAGATTATCCTGGGTTCACGGGACACGCTGTATATTCAGTTCCTGAATTCATTACCCAGTATGACTGGATCACTACCTAGTCTAATTACCACGAAGGGTCTAATCCGAACATAGAAGTCCGAAATTCGTATCGTGCCGTCCCGTCTCGTGTTATACACTATATGAGTGAAAGGGAGCATTAAGTCCTTTAAATAAATAAATAACTAGTTCGGATTTCTATCTTCGGAGTACAGGCACAGAATCCATTCGACAGGTCTGATCTACTGCTGCGTGGGGACGCTGTCGATCTGCCGCCGCCTGGACGCGCTGCGCGCGGATGAGCTCGCCTGGTGGCTGTGCGAGCGGCAGTTGCCTAGCGGCGGGCTCAACGGCAGGCCTGAGAAGCTGCCTGATCTCTGCTACTCATGGTAACTCATCTATCTAACTAATGGTAATGGTAGCTTATCTATCTAACTCATGGTAACTCATCTATCTAACAGCTAACTTATAGTACCTAATAGTAACTCATCTATCTAACTCATGGTAATGATAACTCATCTATCTAACTCATGGTAACTCATCTATCTAATAAACTTTATATGCGTGAGGACACTGCATCTGCAGGCTGCAGATGCAGTGTCCTCACGCATATTCTGCAGTGCAGGCCTGAAAAGCTGTTAGACTTTTGCAACTCCTGGTGTGATTTTGGGGTAATATCCCTTCTTCTATCAGACACCCAGACTTTCACCATCCTTACCTGGTTCAAATTCCTCTTAGTCGAACCAAGCGCTTTTCATCATCTTTTATAATACACACTGGTTTGGAAATCCCTGTTGGCACTGTATTTCCGAATTCATATAACTTGGACCTCTTTAAGGCACGAGTGTATAGGAATGTTCTGGGTGAGCTCGCTTCATCCTCATCTTTACCCCCTGGCTAGATGCTGGCCAAGAGCAATCCTTTTTTAATAAATAAAAACAAATGAACAACATAATAATATCAATTTTTTATTTTATTTCAGGTGGGTAATGTCATCCCTGACAATGCTAAATAGGATACACTGGGTCGATACAAAAGCTCTAGAAGAATTCATCTTAGCCTGTCAGGACGCCGAAACTGGAGGTTTCAGCGACAGGCCTGGTGACATTACAGATCCTTTTCACACACTCTTTGGTCTCACCGGACTCTCGTTACTTGGCAACACCAGCATTAAAGCTGTCAACCCTACGTATTGCCTACCTCAAGAAACCATAGATAGATTAAGGCTAGAACCCCAAGTATTACATATTTAATTTTAATCAGAGATTATGGTGGATTAAATATTTATTATTTATGGACGATTTTGTATATTGGACGAAGAGTAGGTAATAATAAATAGTTTTATATAAAATATTTTTTATTAAGTACCTGGAAAACATCTGGACAATGATCAATTGATCATGTACACTGTTTATTTCTTAAGGTGTTACAACAAGAAATATCGCGTTCTTTGAAATGCTGTTCTGCCCAGACAACGAAACAATATGGACTGATTTTCAGATATATGATTCTTGACTGTATGATTGTATTTCTGACAATAGCCGAAACATGAATGTTTAAAAATTTCTCGATAAAAAAACCAAAGTTGAGTATATTTTCCGTTTTTTACTCAGTCTACTAAAACAACGCATTATTAACCCTTTGACCGCCAAGAACCTATAAAGTGGTTGTGTTGTGTGTCGTCGTGCCCACCACGCCAACAACCACTTAAAAGTTCGGAGTGAAGGTGTACTTTGATCATGAAAATAATAATTTATGAACTGTTTTTATTGGTTTAGACATTACACCAAAAAAACAGTGCTTGGCGTACTGTGCACGACGACACACTATCGCTTTGGCGGTCAAAGGGTTAAAAGACACGATTCAGTTAATATCATGTTGATGGTATTTTACCTCATCGAAACTGTCAAGAGGAAATTTAATAAAACTGCACACAGTCAGATATTTATCGAGATTTGTGTAAAAAAGCCATTCCTGAAGAGTGTTGCATTCCGTTTTGTCGTGAGCGAAAAACAAGCGCGTCTCTTTCACGGGGGGCGTGATTGAGCGAATCGATATATCTCATTCAAATAATATAATATTATATTCTATTCTCCTCCGATCATCCGAAAAATAATGCCCCTGCCAAAAAGCTAAATCAATGCTTTACTTATACATTTCACAACTCGTTATAAAATTGTTTTAATTTGAGTTGTTGTTATTGAAATAGTTGTTATTCTGAACGCAGCTTATTGACAGATCTCATGACTTTGACACTGATAGAACCAGAACATTTTGAGGTTATAAAAAAAAAAGGAGGCAGTTGTAAACACAATAAACATTTCACGAAAGTATGTTTTATTTCCGAATCAAAATTTTTTAGTTTTGAAATACAAAATAAAATGAATTACTTTCAGTTTTTAATAGTTAGTGTATGTGTTCATTCATTTTCACTGTTTATCTTTATTGTTTATTATGGAAACTTGATCGTTTCTGATAATGAAAAACTTGATCGGGAATACGACTATATTATTGGTAAGAAAACATTATATTTTCTCCACAAATTTTATTAAACAGTAGTAACACCATACTTGAAGTGAAGTGACCCCATGCGTTCCTACATTTACTACCGTAAAAATCTACTCAACAACTTAAAACTTTTTTAAATTTCTAGTTGGATCAGGGACAGCCGGTTCCCTGGTAGCGCACAGATTAGCAACAGAAACAAACTTTACGTTTGTTATATTAGAGGCTGGAGGCAAAGGAAACCTACTATTTGATATACCTGTGCTGGGCCCTCTGTTACATGGGTCGGCATATGACTGGCAGTTTGAGACAGTGCCTCAGACCAATGCTTGTTTAGCTATGAAAAATAAGGTATGTAATGACCTCTCTCTGTTGTAATTTGCATTTATGCATTTCTATGATTCTTTTGCTATATATATGAAAACCTTCATATTTAAAGTTGATATTTAGATGTAAGTAAGGAATTTTAGAAGGTTACTAGTAGACAGTCCTTGACTTTGCATATGTTGTTTAGCCTTGTTCAGTAAATAGCCGAGAGAACCTCAATGGTAGTGAAAGTCGGTACTGGCTGACAAACCTCTAATAAAAAACATATAAAGACATTAAGTCAGTGTCACAATAGCGAATCAAAGGAAAACACGAAACCGAATACATATCGTGATTATATCAATAAAACGCTAGTTATTTAAGCTGTTTACAACGAAGAATACAAATTACATCATTGGCGGCGAATGGGAGCGCTCCCACAAGATTTCTGTGACCGGCGCCAGGTGAGTCGACCTTTCCACTTTCATTGCTAGTGGGGTTCTTCGGCGGGGACAATAGCTAATCCAGGGTATCAATATAATACAGTCCACACCTTCGTAGCTTTACGCCACATTTTCTGGTCTTCGAACCGCATTCCAAATTTCATACCTAATACCTAAATTTCTAATTTCTGCCCTAATCTATTGTTCGCCATACCGCGAATCGTATTCGCTATTCTCTGTACCCATATTGCGAATCGTATTCGCTATATTTTCGTAATATTTTTTCCATCCTATTCCATTTTGACATAACTGTCCGTGACAGAACAATGGAAGGCGAGGCACAACTATATTTGCAAATAAATACGTTGACACTCAAAAAAGAATATCTATTTAAGAAATTACAAAAGGCCTATGATTTATCCAAAACGGTTAAGTTGGATAGTTTAGACTCGGTACAAAACTTCATGGTGCAGTTCTCAGAACTCGATGATGCTCGCGGTGACTTCGAGAGCATTATCATGGAGATTGCAATGCTTGAGATGCAAGCAGACCCTAAGTTTAAACCTTCGTCAAGTGCATTAGATAGTTTTGATGACTTGTATTACGTTTGCAAGAAAGTAGCTATGAATTGCAATCGTTTAGGCCAGGAGCCAACCGAAAAAATGTTTGTTCAAAAAAGTGATGATTGTCTAGCTAGGCCGGTCTTACCTAAGCTAACTTTATTCGAGTTTGATGGTCAAATGGAGAATTGGACCACATTTCATGATACCTTCGTGTCATTGGTTCATAGTCGCAATTTCGAGAACATAGATAAATTCCATTATCTACTGTCCTGTGTCAAGGGTCCAGCACTGAATATGGTCAGGAGTCTGCCGATCACAGCGCATAATTACCCTCTAGTTTGGCAAAGTTTGCTTGATAAATACCAAGATGTCAGAGCGTTGACCGGCAGATATCTGGACAAAATGCTTAATTTCTCACCTTTGATAAAGGACAACGTAGCTAATTTAACGTCGTTCGTGGAGACATTCGACCATTCGTTAAAAGCGATTCAGGCCTTGGATATTGAAAAGTTAGATGACTACCTGTTTTGTCATCTGGCATTACGCGGGTTAGACATTCATAGTCGGAAATTGTTTGAAGAAAGTCGGAATCAGAAGAAATTACCGACATTCAAGGAATTAATTGATTTCGTACACAAACAAATTAAAGTATTGGAACACACATTTCCTACAACCGGCTCCCGGACTAATTTCAATAGTCAACAAATAAAAGTGAAGTCACCTGTCAACTTCACAAATATGCAACCGAGTCATAAACCGGCCAGTTTCAAATATTCGAACGCGGCCTCGTCCACGCAAAAGGTTGGATTAGCTGTTTCGCGTGACACTCATACTTATAATTCGAATCAAAACAAACTGATTTGCGTGCATTGCAGCTCGAATCATCTGATATATCGTTGTGAACAGTTTCGTAAACTGAAAGTTCAAGATAGGATTGACCGTGTCAATGTCTTGAATTTATGCACCAATTGTTTGAAAAGTGGTCATGACACGTCAAGTTGTAAGAGTACTATGACGTGTGGAGTCTGCGCTCGTAATCATCACTACTTGCTACATCGGGATGCGAGTGTGCTGCAGTCGCCGGCCGTGCCGACGCCGCAGCCGCCCCGCGCTGCCGTGCACGCAGCGGGGCCTTCGCCGCCGCACTCCGTGAGTGCGCCGCCCGCTTCGGCCGTAAATGAGAATCTTCATTCCGTGAATGAAAACGCGAACTCTTACGGTGTAGTGTTGGGGACTACGAGGACTCTAGTTGTTGACGTCACAGGTCAACATCAGAATTGCCGTGCAGTTCTGGATTCTGGGGCTCAAAGCTCATTTATTACTTTGAATTGTGCTCAACGTTTGGGCCTACGCCGCATCAAGTGTCCCTTCACAGTGTCTGGACTAGGCGGTGATACAGTCAAAAACTTTGGCATGGTAACCTGCGACATGAAGCCGTGTAAATCGGACGTTCCGAGTTTTCAGGTGGATATGGTTGTCGTCGAGAAGGTGTCATCTGAGATGCCAAACGTTTTATTTCCACATGAAGTAGTGGATGAATATAAGGACTTCGAATTGGCTGACCCGTTGTTCTTCGAGAAGTCATCGATTGACATTTTGCTGGGCAATGACGTCGTGTCGGAGCTTATTAAAGACAAGCCAATTAATGTCAAACCGAACATTCCGAAAGTGATCCAGACAGTTTTTGGTTACGTCGTGAGTGGAAGATTATACAATGATGGCAAACAACTGTCACAGAACTTTCATCTGTCAGTTTCTTCTGAGAAGGCATTGGATAGAACGCTGCGTGACTTCTGGGAAGTAGAGGAATTGCCGTGCAAACCTGTACTTAGTCCAGCTGATCAACTGGCTGAAGATATTTACGTACGTCATCACTCCCGTGATGAGGGGGGGAGGTATATAGTGCCGTTACTCTTCGCTACTAATGCGCCACTACTTGGAGACTCTCGTGCTACAGCCGAACGACGATGGCTAGCGACAGAGCGAAAACTCGCTCATTCGCCGGTACTACAACAAGCCTACAACGACTTTATGTTGGAATACGAAAGGCTAGATCATATGGAACTGTATACTGGTAGCGAGCCAAGTAAATGTCTGATCCCTCACAATTATGTCTTGAGGCCAAGCAGCACATCAACTCCTTTAAGAGTGGTTTTTGATGCAAGTTCTAGAACAAGCACCAATGTCTCGCTGAATGACACCCAGCTGACAGGCCCGAACTTATATCGTGATATAGGTGCCATTATAACAAATTTTCGATTATTTGAATATTGCTTTGCAAGCGACATTTGTAAAATGTATCGTGCTATCTTGGTGCGCGAGTCTGATCGGAAATATCAGCACATATTATACAGATCGTCCGTTGACGAACCAATAAAAGTTTACGAACTTAAAACGATTACATATGGCGTCAGTTCAAGTCCATTCTTAGCCATCCGCACCTTGCTGCAATTAGCCAGTGATGAAGGCGAACGGTTTCCTTCTGCTGCTAATGTCGTTAGACAAGGTATTTACATGGATGATATTCTGTGGTCCTGCGCAACGTTTTCTGAAGCGTGTTCCCTACAGGATGAATTAATTAACATGCTCCAGTGCGGAGGCCTTGTGTTAAAGAAATGGTCGAGTAACTGTGAACAATTGTTCGAGCGTGTTCCAGAAGAACATCGCGAGAAAACTGTCAGCTTTCAAAAGGACAGGGATGATGTATCGATAAAGCTTTTAGGCTTGAAATGGTCCCCAGTATTCGACGCGTTTAGCTTTTCCTTGAATAAGCAGGATACCGTCAATACAAAAAGATCCGTTTTAAAGACACTAGCGTATATCTATGATCCCGTTGGATACATTGCTCCATGCACCTTCGTTGCGAAGTGCATTTTGCAGGATCTTTGGAAACTAGGTCTTGATTGGGATGATCCACTGCCTCTAGAAGAATGTCAGCAGTGGGTGGAATTCATTGACCAGTTACCAACGCTATCTGAGTTGCAATTGAACGTCATATTTTGCTTCCAGAGGTCACTGAATGTGAACTCGTAGGATTCAGTGACGCATCTTCTCGTGGATACGCTGCATGTATTTACGTTATTTCACGACGTCACTCTGAAGTTAAGTGCAGACTTCTGATTGCGAAGTCAAAGGTGGCTCCTGTTAAGGTTGAGACCATACCTAGAATGGAACTCATGGCTGCCGCCCTTCTTAGCAAGCTCATGAAATATGCATGTGAATGCTTAGCGAGGATCAATGTTACCAGAATTACAGCATTGACTGATTCGTCAATTGTTTTGGCGTGGATACAAACTGATGCTTATAAATTGAAAACATTTGTGTGTAACCGTGTTACACAGATAATAGAGTCGATACCTCCTCATGCCTGGCGACATGTTAACAGTGAGAATAACATGGCAGATGTTGCCTCTCGAGGCGTTACGCCGTCCCAGTTCATGGCTTGCAGGTCGCAGTGGTTTGTGGGACCTGCCTGGATGTATGAGGATCGAGAAAGTTGGCCTGTATCCACATTTGTCAACCGAAATGAGTCGGAAATCCCGGAGATGAAATCCAACTCTAAAACATTTAATCTGTTATCTCAACAAAAGGGAGAAGAAGATAAACTGGAATTTGTTGAACGTGTCGTCAACCAGTTCTCTTCCTTTTCGAAAATGCAGAGAAGTATCGCCTGGATTCTGCGTTTCCTGCGGCGATTCCGCGGAAACGTTTCAATCGGCAACCCAGCAGTATTAACTACTGATGATTTGAATCAAGCTCATGATAGCTTAATCAAGTTAGTGCAGGGCACCTACTTCAAGGATGAAGTTGACACTTTGAAGAAGGGCAAGACATACATTCCTTCGTTAAGGAAAATTGCACCTTTCATAGATGCCCGTGGCTTCCTGAGGGTGGGGGGTCGTATACCTCACTCTGATCTGCCTTATAATGCGAAGCATCCATTGCTGTTGCCGAAGCAAAGTAGGTTTACGAAGCTGTTGGTTGAATATTTTCACAAAAAATATTTACATGCTGGACCGCAAACGTTACAAAACATTATTAACCAAAGATATTGGATATTGTCGGCTCGTAGTCTCATTCGGTCAATTCTGTTAAAGTGTAACACTTGCTTCAAGTGTAAACCAACACTGCTTCAGCCTAAAATGGGTGATATTCCGTCAACACGACTGCTACCTGACAAAGTGTTTGAGCATGTAGGTGTTGACCTAGCCGGACCTTTCTACATAAAAGAAAGCTTACGTCGTAATGCGAAGATAGAGAAAGCTTATTTAGCAGTCTTCGTGTGCTTCTCCACTAAAGCCGTGCATCTGGAAGTACTTTCTTCCTTATCTGCAGATTGCTTCTTGGCTACCCTGGATAGATTTGTATCGCGTCGTGGTCTTTCCGCATACTTCTATTCAGACTGTGGAACGAATTTCATAGCAGCCAGCAAGCACCTTAGTGATGTGCAAAAATTTATGTCTGATAACAGCAATCAGCAAGATATATTGAATGGCTGTGCTCAGCGTTTGATTAACTGGAAGTTTAACCCTCCCAGTGCTCCACATATGGGTGGTTTATGGGAGAGTTGCGTGCGCATAGCTAAATATCACCTTGTGCGTGCTGTCGGTGATAAAGCTTTGACTTTTGAGGAGCTTTCTACAGTTTTCTGTAAAATAGAAGCCATAATGAATTCGCGTCCGTTATGTGCTTTGCCAGCTAGTGACAACCCTAACGAATTTAATGTGTTAACACCAGGACATTTCTTAGTCGGTAAGAGTCTGACAGCTGTACCTGAGTATAATTTGCAAGCAGTACCTGTAAATCGTTTGTCAAGATGGCAATATTTACAAAATTGTTCCCAATTGTTTTGGAAAAAATGGAGCCAAGATTATTTGAACACCTTGCAACAAAGGTCAAAATGGTTTGCCTCGCCGCCTAACCTTAATGTAGGAGACTTAGTGTTGGTCAAAGATGATCGAGTCTCTCCTTGTAGTTGGCCACTTGCAATTGTCCATCAGACACATCCCGGTTTGGATGGCATTGTGCGTAAAGTCACATTGCGCACAAAAGCACATACTTTTTTGTCGAGACCAGTGAATAAACTGTGTCGTTTACCCTATACTAACTGAATCCCCTTTCTGTAATATTTCTTTTAATAGTCTTAGGGTAACTTATTTTATTTATTTTTTAGCGCAGCATATGCGCAGTAATCCATTATTTTCTTTTATCAATGTGTTTTTTCTTTATGAGAAAGCAACATGGTGCTTTCGGTGGGGGGTGTTCAGTAAATAGCCGAGAGAACCTCAATGGTAGTGAAAGTCGGTACTGGCTGACAAACCTCTAATAAAAAACATATAAAGACATTAAGTCAGTGTCACAATAGCGAATCAAAGGAAAACACGAAACCGAATACATATCGTGATTATATCAATAAAACGCTAGTTATTTAAGCTGTTTACAACGAAGAATACAAATTACATCATTGGCGGCGAATGGGAGCGCTCCCACAAGATTTCTGTGACCGGCGCCAGGTGAGTCGACCTTTCCACTTTCATTGCTAGTGGGGTTCTTCGGCGGGGACAATAGCTAATCCAGGGTATCAATATAATACAGTCCACACCTTCGTAGCTTTACGCCACAAGCCTCATACAGAGAAATAATACCTAATGTCTTTTTGTATCAAAACAAGTTTTCTTAATTTAGTTGGTATCTTTTTAGAAATGCAAACTTATCCAAGGGAAAATAGTTGGTGGTTCTTCAAAGTTAAACAACATGGTACATGTGAGGGGAAACTTAACACACTATATCAATTGGTTTAAAGGTGAACACAGTGTGGAGTATATAAAGAAACATTTTGATATTGTTGAGAAACAGTTCCTACATATAAATAATTTGTTATACCAAAGTGAATTACCTGATGCTGTTATGATTGCTGCCAAAGAATTAGGATACACACTAGAAAATGAAACTTTTATGAAGAGTTCATTAAGTCAAGTTAATGGTAAGAGATGGTCCATGTCTGACAATTTAGACAGTAAGCATATTGTAACAAATGCTTTAGTTAGTAAGATTTTAATGGAACACAATATTGCTTATGGAGTGAAAATATTGAAAGCCGGCAAAGAGATTGAATGTTATGCCAAAAAGGGTGTCATAGTTTCAGCAGGCACTTATAATAGTCCTAAATTATTGCAATTATCAGGTCTTGGGCCAAAAAAGCTATTAAACTCATTAGATATACCAATAGTGCAAGAATTGCCTGTGGGTGAAAATCTACAAGATCATATAACTACTGGTCTAGATTTATTAGTATTCAATGAATCTTTAAGGGTAAATGCTTTGAATGTTCTTAACCTTCTGAATGTTTATGAATACTTCATAGAAGGTCGAGGACCTTTCACATCTCCTGGTTGTGAGGCAGTAGGGTTTTTATCCACAAAAGATGACAAAGTACCTGATTTGCAGTTTATGGTGTTGCCAGTGGGAATAGCATCTGACAGGGGCAGTCATTTGATGAAATCTTTGGGTATTAAAGATGATGTTTGGAATACTTACTTTACAAAGTTATTTGATAAGCATGCAGCTACTATTCTGCCTATTGTTTTACACCCTAAAAGCAAGGGTACTGTTTATATAAGCAGTAGTGATCCGAAATTACCTCCACTGATTGATCCAAGATATTTTGAAGCAGAAGAAGATTTAATAGTTTTGAGAAGTGGCTTGAAGAAGGTTTTAAAATTTATAGAAACCAAATCAATACAGGATATTGGTGGTTTTGTCAATTCATTGCCTTTTCCAGGGTGTGAGACACAAGTAATGTTTTCTGATAACTATTTAGACTGTTATATAAGACATTTAACTTTGACTAGCTATCACCCTGTTGGCACATGTTCCATGGGACTTTCAAGTACAAAGTCTGTAGTTGATACTACTTTTAAAGTACACAGTGTAAATAATCTGTATGTTGTTGATGGTTCAGTTTTACCAACATTACCTAGTGGTAACATTAATGCTGCTATTGCTATGATGGCAAACATATTTTTTGACAAAAAAATAAAAAATAATAAGAACAAAGTTTGTTATAGAAGTGATATTTTAAAATATGCTTATATGTGTTAACATGTGAAACTGTGATATAAAATAATTACGCAAATATTGATTTTAAACTTTATTTCAAAGTTTTAAGACACTTCTAACATGAAATATTTGATATTGCATGACATTTTGAGCCACAATTTCAAAACAACCATTTCAATTCATGAAAGACATCCAACTACAAAAGTATTACAATATAAAAGGCCAGTGATCGTCAACATTTCGCCAAACACTATTTAAATCTTACAAATCCAAATTACAAATTTGTGACATTCATGTCAGTTATATATATATAAAATAAATTTATGGTTTTAGAATTCACTAAGAAATCTAAGAATTTATAATTACGAATTGCTATTCCTAAAAGTACTTAATTAAAACAAAAAAAAGCATATTGCAATGACTAGACATAGTTTATTAGGTACTATTTAGAAGCGCTTATTGTCTCTCGTGTAACAATCGAGTCAATACGGCGCTACCGAGCTTGCACACTCAAGTATCAAAAGACTTATAACACAAAACATCAACTCATTCAACTCGAGTATAAAATCGTCTATTACATGCAAATAGGTTTTTGTGGAGGGCATTTTGAAGTGCCTACAACAAACATAGGTATTTATGAAGGTACTTACATCAAAAGAGTAAGATAACATCTAGAGTTGAATTCATATGTTTAAGTATGAACTTTCCTCTTATTTCAATTTCTTTCTTCTGTAATCTGTACTTATTTAAAGAACAACTCTAAGCAAGCGGATTTTATAAGTTTTCCTAATTACATTTTCGTATATTCCATATAATAACCGAAATACTTATAGTAGACACAATTCTTACTAAGTACATCAATATTCACAACATTCCGATACGCTACAAAACTTAAATTTACAAGTATAGGCACAAAAATCTACTATTAAGTGCAAGAACACACATGGACGGAAGAGTGTATCTACGTATATATAAAACATAATTGCCTAATTTACAATGTACACATACAAAACAAATCTGCCATTTACAAGCAATAATGTACCCTTTGGCGGTGTCGTTAAGGCGCCATTTCCATGGCCCTCAACTCCTCAAACTAAGTAGACTCGACATTAAATTTATTATACCACTACCGAGCGAGATGGTCCAATTGTTGCCCTTGTCATAGTTTCGCTTTTTTTTAATACCTCAAACTGGGCCTGTTCTCCGAACATCGAAATCCGAACATCAGTGCCGTCCCTTTCACTCTTACAGTTCTTTCACACGAGAGTGAAGGAAACGGCACTATACGAAATTCGGATTTCGATGTTCGGACTTTGTGGCAGACAAACTATTAACCGCCCAAGTTAAGGAGGTTATTTTTGGCATGCCTTCAATCATTTTCAACAAGTTCTCAATTGAGTTGCATAAGAAGGCCATTGACATCGACAAAGAAGTACACTTGCTTGAGATTGCCATATATAACAAGAGATCTTAAATCCTATTTCTGAAACATTCATCTACAGAACTGTAATTATTGTAGGTATACATGTCATTGGTGATATTCGACGATAAAGACGTGAGTGACCCGTTTTATTTATTTATTTATATTTTTTTACTTTCATAAAACAATTAATTCCTTTGGATTCCGTTCTGAAATCAAGATATCTATGAATAATTACAGATTTGCAATTGAGTTAGGTACTTAAGAATTTTAAATTTAAACATTATTTAAAGATATAAAAGTGACACATAGGTATTAAATTTTTTTTTCGAATATTCCTCCCGAACGCAGCAAGCACAATGTATAAATTGAATGGTTTCGATTGTCATTCCCGTATTTAGTCCTAGGAAGACGTTAAAGACTTTGCAAAAGCGAAGAGAAATGGATTATCATTTTGGGCGTTGCCATGTTTTTTTTTTTATTTTTCAATAATCCAATGTCAGCTCATAGACAGCTTCAGTGCAAAAAAGGTTGACAAAACCTGGTCCATGGGTAGCAAAACGAAACAATACAACTTGTACAGTCTGCGTCATATAGTATGTAGCTCAAGGGGCAAATAGTTCGATACAAATACAAAATATATGGTGTAGGTATCCAACTATATGGCCACTTTGGCTACTCTATATGACGCTGACTGTAGGTACAAGCCCAGCTATATTATTCTTGACTGTAATTATACTTGTATCTTATACATGTATATGCCATATTAAAACCTATGCTTGTTTGAGCACAACACATATCACCAACATTAAAAGTTTATATTGTTCTTACAATTTTAACATTATCTGCCTAAAGCAGCTAAAAATAATTGTGCCTGAATACGAATTAAATTATCCTACGATCATATTGCAATTTCAGACTAATTCTAAAATATTGCCGCAATTTTTACTTATTACTACCTACTTTTATAATATACTTGTAAATAAACATGTGTAATGTATATACGATTATACGTAGTGCTGAGCATCTATAGAGCGCAGTAGCTGCGTTATATAATACTGGACGGATATCTGATACTGAAGGCATTATAATTACCTACCCCTACCATTTCTCTAGACTTATTCTTTAACATGGCCGATAAATTATGCAAACGACATTCAAGGACTTATCAAACATAACGACAGGCTCATGGTTACCTAGCATGGCCGCGTTTATAATATAAAATATACGTATATAAAGCGTAATTTATATACGTATATTTTATATTATAAACGCGCAACGCGGCAACGCGCACGTGACTCCTTTGGAGTTGCGAGCGATTATAGGCTGCGGTGTCCGTTTACCATCAGGTGGACCGTATGCTTGTTTGCCACCGCCATAATATACAATATAAACTCGGGCCAAGAAAAAAAAATAGTGCATTTCGTTACGAACACACTAGTGACTATAGTAGTTTTAGTTATAATTCACAAAAGAACTCTCGGCCAGGTTAAAGAGAAAAAGTGAAGAGAAAATACTCATTGTAATAATTTAATTATTAGGTATATGTATATCTTAACTTCTAAAATCTAATTTAAATATAAATTGTACGTCATAATACTGAGCGGTAAATTGTCGTAAATTTTACCCTTTTGTTTAAATTTCTAGTTATAATAAGGAATGCACTTTATATTTATGTCACCACTTCATATTTCTTTGTTTATTAGTGTTTATCTTATCGGTCAGGATCTGATCTGATAGTACAAAAACAAAATAAAATCGGACTATCAATCAAATAGGTAAACCTATACAAAGTGCGCTGATGCATTATGCATATTGTCACGGAATACGCAAATATATACCTACAATACATATGTGTAGTATAGGGTAGTTGGCTCCAAATTTGACTACTCCAAAAGAAGGCAAAAAAATATGCCAAATAGTAAAAATCCTATCTCAAAAAATAACGAAGTTACAGCCGTTTTTAATGTTGCTGGTTAGACAGAGAAAGCGCCACAGATCTGTGACGTCACTGACCTCGAACGCCACATAGAAAATGACGATCTTTCCAATTCCAATACACAGGTGCGTTTTTCTGAAGGGGGAAGGGAATATGCCCCCTCTAACTTTGAAGACTAACGTATAACTATGTTTTTATTTAGTATTTCGAGTTACCTTTTTCGCCATTTGATTGAGAATTTGATCCTTTTTCGAGAAAATTCGTACTTATTAATTTTCTTGTTTGGTGTTCCATCACTATTTTATCTGTTGCGTAGCCTTATTTAGTATTAATCCGTAAGAAGCGGGTAAGGTATCGATAGCAAACAACTTGAATGAACGGCGTAGCGAGTCTAGTAAACAGATTTGATGAGTTTACACAAGTCGTAGCGCTCTACGAGATTAAAGGTCTACCTACGCATCGAGTGACGAAGGCTATAACGACAGACGACAAGGGCGCAAATGTTAGGTTGGAAGATGTTTATTATTATAGCAGTCTATTCCCGACATTAGATACTAAAATATCAAAGAGACAGGGGTTCTAAACACTGTCTGGGTTTTTTTATACGCGTTTTTAACGGCGCGAAACTGTGTGATGGAATTAGGAAAAGTGTGGCTAGCCAACCTTTTGGAACAAAAGATAATAAAATACTATCCAAAATTCGCATTCTTCGCGCAAATTCTGTCATCAAGCGGAGTACTTCCTCTGCGTGTTTTAAACGGAGGCAATATTTTCTCTTATCAATTTAACATTTTATTTTTTAATTATATGCAAATACATTAAGTTAAAAGTAGCATAAATAATTAGTACCTAAATTAATTGAATGAAATTAAGTATAATTTGGATTGAAGCGCCTATTTTTCAAATGGATTTTTTTAAATTAAATCCATTTAAAGAATCCACTTTCCTTCTGTCTAATCCAATTTAGAATAGAGCAAGTACATTTTATTCTGATAAGTACACTTTCTGCATTTATCTGTTGGCCTTTAGTTTGTTCGCCGTGTGTGCACAAGCCAAATATAAAGGTTGGATTCGAATACCGTACCGCTTGAATCGGTTGGGAGTTGACTAAAAATTTGTTAGGTATACTTAAAATTATTTGAACTGTCCGAGTTGTATCAAATTAGGCCGTTCAAAAAGCGACTTTACTGTCCAAGCGTGAAGATTCAAAATCCAATGACAAGTTTTATAAAATGTCGGACATTTTAAATAATTTCTACTACTTAAAATTATTTGAACTGTCCGAGTTGTATCAAATTAGGCCGTTCAAAAAGCGAGTTTGCTGTCCAAGCGTGAAGATTCAAAGTCCAATGAGAAGTTTTATAAAATTTCGGACATTTTAAATAATTTCTACTAAACTGTTGCAATGCTCCCAATCCAACGCACTAAATTTATATAATATATTTAATGGAAATTTCGTTACCTGAGAGGGTTAAATGCATTATTCATCTTTGACTTTTAGGTAAATTAAGCTACTGAGCGTTTATAGATCTTAAGATCTTTTGAGCATAACTAATACTTTGTATCGAGACAGTAGTCGTAAACATTTTGTCTTTAATTATATTTGGACGGCATTATGCAGGATTTGAGCTTAAAACTTATTTCTATATCTAAAACATCGCTTAAAACTAATTGTGCTTTATTGCATTTGTACAAGCGTAAACAACCTTGTTTTGCATAAACGTGACAACTAATATTAACAGTAATTTTATAGCGTTTCTTTCTACCTTTCTGGTTAAAAAAGACGGATGTTATTAGTATTTCTCCATTCCTACCTCTAAATCTGACTAGATAAGCTAAGTCTACTTGAATACCCAATATCATACAGATATTAGGACATATCTGTAACATCTGCCCTATTAACGCACAAACCATACCTACCTACATCAAATTTTACAAAGTACAGTCTGCCACCGATAGCAAAAAACTGTATCTTTAACGACAACAGGCGGTCGTTTTAAATAGTTACCTGTTGTTGTAAGTACCTAGCCGTAAAATTAGGTATAGTGCGCGCCAGCCACGACGACGCGCCCCTCCACAGTGAATCTCATACTATCTGTGCGCAGTTGTACGGCTTGGGCTGTGGAGGGGCGCGCCTTCGTGGATGGCGCGCATTATATATTTCATTGTGCTATGACAAAACCACAATATCGATTTCAGTAGGTTCATCATCAATTCAGCTTTTTTTCTCAAATGGAGTGATGTCGCTTCCATTGTTTAGGCAAATTCAGTAACATTATTCAGCGTCCTTTTGTTTGTAACTTCGAAGGACGTGCAATCACCATCAAACATCAATACTCTTCAGGACGCTCAATACCCCTGAAATTCTTACATGCACTAACGCCTTGATCAGACAGATTTGTGTTCAGATGTTTCTGAGCACCTTGTTCGCTGCGATATAATTATCTGATAGCGAATGTAATCTCAGAACCCTCTCCGTTTGAACACTGACTAACGAAAAGAGTTACACCTTTGTTTTGTACACCAAATTGCTAAGAAATCAGAAGGCATAGGCATCAAATTAATATTAATTTCAATCACTAAACCATGTTCAGCCGTATATGGGTCGCACTTTTTCGTGCAACTTTCAAAAATCCATGAAAGTCTATACGCCTTGTGATAAGTGTCGTCGAGATTTTGATACCTAGTTATCTTACATCCGCAAACTAGACTGTAATCCTAGCATTGCCAATTAACAAAGTTCAAACTTTAATGGCAATTACGGCTATGGTCGTTACTTCTGACGATCGCGTTAATGAACGTACTAAACAAGCTCGACCAGCTTTAATCTCCTCAAACTAAGAATAAAAACGTATACCTTTATTTGAAGCAAGAGTCGAGATAGTTGTCCAGCATATCCAGCTGCAGATCATCCCAATCCGTCGGATTCAGCAGCAGCGAGCTCAAGTCATCCTCTTGCATCATCGGCGGCGGCGCTACTGGCTCCACGATCACGTTAGCTCCAACATGGTTGTCCAGCGCGATATCGGAAAGCGGGATACTAAACTCCGGCAGATGCAAACTGACACTATGCCCCATATCCGTCGCTATACCTTCGACGACTTGAGGGATATTAGCCACAGCGATAGTCTCCTCGCTTATCTTCGAGCTGTCGCTTTTCTTCTTTTTATGCGGCCTGTTGGAAATGCGCTGTGTCCCTTTCAGATGGCCGAGGTCTAGCTTCCAGAAGCCACCTTTTCCTGGCTCCTGCTTCGAACGGGCGACTTTCACGAACACTTTGTTTAGTGAGAGGTTGTGCCTTATGGAATTCTGTAAATAAGAAATGTTTCCTTGTTTTAAATGTTGGTTCTCACTTTCTCTATAATAGGTCATTAGTGTCATTACATAACAATAAATGGGTTATAATGAATTAATCATCTGTCCTGCATTTTGGAATATATCACATCAGAAGCACATCGCAAAATAAATCCATAGCCGGCTATTACTTAATATTACCAATTAGAAGTACGATAATCTAATCTCGCCGATTTAACGTTTATTAAATAAGGGGCTCCCGGAACGATAACACCCAGGTTATTTATTTTCACAAGCTCTTATCTAATCTCGTTCCCGCAAAATTGGCTAATAAATGGCCATGGTAGGTAGATACGGTAAATCCATGAATGTTTGCCCCGGAATTGTGCCTCTGTTAAATGAAACTGAAGATATATTATTTCTGTGATGCAAACAATAATCATTAATCATGAGCCATGAAATGTTTGACGTTTTATGCAGTGACGTCACGTCCAGCCAGTGAGCGGTTAGGTTACGCACGAAATTTGAAATGTCGGTTTATGATTTGAATTAATTAACGTACTACCTATATTATTTTGCAAATTTTTACATTTTCGTATTTGGTATCCTTACGTTAATCCTTAAATCTATAAGTTAGACTAGATCAATGAAATAATGCATACATTCCTTATTGAGTTGTGTCACGAAAGTTAACAGCATTAATTGTATTTCAAGTTTTCGTGACAAACAAAAAGAATAAATATATTAATTAATTTATTGAATTTGATTGTTAGCTTTCATATAGCTTTTATTTTAACCTATAAAAGCTTATTAAAGCAAATTGAAAAATATTTTTTTTAGTTAATTCAACGTCCGTTGGAAAATAGCATAATATACTTACCGGCAGAAAATTAGGCCCAAATTAGAAAAATGCATTTGTATATATTAAACATTATTTAATTTATTTAAAAGTTTTTGGGTCAAATTTTCTGCCGGTGAGTGTATTTGTAAGAGTGGCCGTGTAGGTAGGTATAGATAACTTAAAATTATTTGAACTGTCCGAGTTGTATCAAATTAGGCCGTTCAAAAAGCGACTTTACTGTTCAAGTGCGAAGATTCAAAGTCCAATAACAAGTTTTATAAAATATCGGACATTTTAAATAATTTCTACTATATCTCATCTATCTCAAGAACTACTTATGATATCGATTAGAATTTTGGTATATTTATAAATATAAACAAGGGAATTTCTAACTCACCTGCCACGTAGGGTCAGCATTCCTATAGTACTTAAAATTCTCTTTTATCCACGAATAAATTGCCGACAGTGTCATCTTATCATCGTTATAGCGCATGGCCATGCAAATCAGAGTGCTATACGAGTACGGCGGTTTCTTCTCACTGTTGCACTGATACTCTTCTCTATTCTCCATAAAGTCCTTTTGACACTTCGCTATAGTTTGGTTAAACTTCTGCAGCCTTGTGTTCTGAGGCTGGGTTTTCGCTGGAGGATTGGGCGACACGGGCGGAATAGGGAACTGTGGGATCGCCATTATATTCGTTATGTTCTGCAGCCATGTTAGATTAGTCAAATCAGTCTCCTGTTCGTCATCGACCACGATTTTCTCTGGCTTTTTTCTCACATTCGCCGCTTTCGTTTCAGGCGCTTTCACTGGTTCCGTCACTTGCGCGTAGGTTTCTGGTTGTTCGTAGACGTATTCTATTTCCACGGTGTGGGAGGATTCTGGGACGGCGTGGTCTACGGAGAAGTAGCCGCATGGATCCCCAGCTTCTCCGTACAGCATCACCGAAGTGTCCAGCATCTCGCCCGACGCCGGTGACAAACCCGACGTTATATGCATGGCAGTCGCTTCACATTACTGGAACCGCAAAGAAAACTGATGAGTCATTGCCGATGAATCATTGGAGCGATGTTAGTTAATAAGTAATTCTTTTGATTCGATATTAGCTTAGCGATGACGCGACGTTAGAAAATTTAAAAGCAACTGTCTCATATTCTATTTCTTCACATATAAACCGGATGGTGGGCTTGCATTTGGAATTATAACGTACAGAAGACAATTGAAAATTTAGTCGCACTGCAAGGACTACGAGTACATACCACCGGCTTTACACTAAAAAGTAAACACTCTCACAAGCTGCCGTTTTTCAAATTAAGCACTAACCGTTAGAGGTTTCAAATTTGGAACAGAAGACTGTGGTAATGGTGGTACCTGCGTGGTGGTCAGTGGATCGATACCTAGTCGGCGTGACGTGGCGGCGGTCAGCGCACGTTCGCGCGGCCGGCGGCGCGGTGGATTGTGGTGGTGGCGGAGGCAGGTGCGCTCCCCCATTGTACGGCGAACAGGTGTTCGTACAATCGATATTTTTCCGCTTTGAAGAACCACGGGTGTAGGGGTGATTCTATGGACTTGAGAGCTTCCTATGATAGCCGGTCATGTGGGTAGGAATGCCACAGGAATTCAAAGACATGTATTTTGTTGAGTTAATATTTGATGTCTGGGGTGGTCTGGGGAAGTGACAACCTTGGTTGTATATCATTATTTGGTGGGTTATGTTATGATATTTTCGGACGAAGATTGAACCTTCCAGAGGACTTAAGAAAAGGCTGCGACACACCGGCGGCAGCAGAATAATTAGGTTTATTCTATTCTAATCGTTAAAGATCAATTCGAATTCCTGTTTGGTCGACCCCGACATATGTAGTTAAGTTCCTAAACGATAGGGCAATAGGCTAATTTAACTTCAATGGTCAGTTTAGAATAGAATAATTAGGTTAAGTAGTATATTATTATTTTTTGGTTGTCCTGAAAATCAGCGTCACGACATTATCAGTCGTGGCATATGCTGAGTGGCAACCTTTTTGGTGTATGTATACCTACCCACTCTGTTCAGTACCTACTGTTGTATTATTGTACCTATTTCTTTATTTACACCAAATAAATGTATTTCTTCTTCTTCAGTTTAAAATTTGACAGTTTCTCTATAGGTGGATAACTCTTGCTGGAGATACATTTAATAGTAACCGACCCGTTAATTTTTATGTTGATACAAGCCGCCCTTATTCTATCGTCGGTAGATATGCCCAGGCGCCCGCATAAGTCGCAATTTGTCACCACTCACGGCTATCGTCTTATCACCGACTCACCGAGACTGCTGCGGGCTTCCTCGAACTTTTAATGCTTTCAAACTACGCAGAACATAACGACACGCTTTGCTCCATTAGGCGGCATCAGTACCTACACTCTAACTACAGTATATTCATCCTTACGTGTCCTACCATGTAAACAAACTCTCGTGAAAACATTAATCATTATCACCCTTTTCTTTACATAATAATCATCATTTAAATTGTTCATTATGATGAATAAATTTTAATACCTACTTAAAGAAGCTCACAAAGTATTGAAACCCTAGAAAAAAGTGCCAGATGATTCATCATCATCAGTCGCTCCCCCAATGCTGAGGATCGTGACATCATGTCCCATTCTTGCTGACCAGACTCCTCCATTGGCTCCTGTCACCCGCCTTATGGGTGGCCTTGTGCAGATTTAGTTGCAGGGGTGCAGTGATTTGGGTGCTCCATCTAGCGGGTGGTCTGCCCCGGGACCTCTGGCCCTCAACTTTTCCCGCCAGATGATTAACGTCTTCAAAAATAGTTTGTTTTCATGATGGGCCACGTATGAAATGTCTTTCGCTTTTTTATGATAACTCCGGATCTTCGTCTTCTTCGTTGGATCCCCAAGGGTGAGCGTGACCACCAGAGGAACAGTTCTTCACAGCTCTCCAACACCTTTTAAATACTTCGGGTTATTAAAATAAAAGTGTAATTTACTTGATATTATACATAGTAGTACATAGTTTTAGACCAAACGGTAGAGGAGTTTATAAGTACCTATGCCTACAGTGTATATAATAATTTTACTTAAAATTTCACAAAGAAGGAAAATTATGTCACTTTAGGTAGGTAAGTATCTAATCGTTTGTACAACGATAAATTTCTGTAAATTGATAAAATCCAGAAATGTCGATGGTTAGTCAGCGTTATATTCTGTGTAGCAGCCTAAGTAGCCAAAAAGATTGTAACACCATCTATACATATAATAAAGCAGAAGAGGGTCAAAAGTCTGTACATTGAAGATATAAGAAAAAAATCGATTGAGCGGTCTTAGAATCGATAACAGAACACATTTCAACGGTTTTTAGAATTCATGTCTGCTTGTCTGTTTGTCTGTTTGTCTGTTTGTCTGTCTGTTTATTTGTCTAACTATCACGTGAAAACTAGCGAATGGATTTTAATACAGCCTTCAATAATATATTTATTGGATCTTCGGCGAGGTTATAGGCTATAAAAATCATACAGATTGGGGATGAAAAGGGGTGAAAACAGGGGTTGAACTTTGTATGGGAAATCCTTCAATTCGTAATTTAAAGGCTTGAAAATTGGTAAGCAGCAACTTGGAAGCAAAGTAAAAAGAACCCCATTCAAACATTGTGCAATAAACAGATAATATTTGAAAAAACGGGGGACGAAATATACTTGAGAGGCCAAAGACAAAAAAAACAAAAGTCCCTCAAACCATATTAACTGTTTGATATGAGAGATCTAATCATGTTGGACAGCCGGTCGCTATCAATATTCACAAACCTAGGTACATACCAATCTTACTATGCAAGCTCGATGTTTTTTTTTGTTTTCGATGGATGGTACCTCTACCTACCTACGCAGAGCAGCGGCTCGGGCTCTCGGTTGCATGGTAAGACTTGCGGCACGTATATGTATGCGCATGATTGAAATAATTGGAGTTTTCCGAGTTGCATTAACTTTATTTGTTTAAAAAGCTATTTTACTGTTCAATTAATAAGGTTCAAAATGTATAAATTTAAATATTAATATTTTTGTATAAAATCTTTTTTTTGGGGTGCTGATTACAACAATGATATCCATTTTCAAATGCAAGATGGCGGACATTTATTTTCTTAATAATCGTTATGGGATATGTTTGAGGTTCTTCGGGGTACGGGGATATCAGGGGTGGGGGTTCACTGACCATTCTCAAAGCCAGAAAATAAAAAATGGCCCTATTGATGTTCTCCCGGTTCGCAGTTCGCACCGAAGTAAAGTTTGTCAAAGTTATACAACATACCGAAGACCGGCCGGCTCAGACTTTTCACATTTAGCGTATATAGGTATTTGTTATTAAAATATAGGTATGTAACAATAAACATTAAGTGTGACCAAATTCGAAATTCATAGGCCGATAGGAAACAAAAACTAAATCTCAGAAAATCACACATCTCCCAGGAACAACCAGGGTGGGTGCGCTATCAACCTGGGCTTCTACTCCACCTTTGAATGTGAAAGAACAAACAAAGTTAGTAAGGTTCTCCAATAATTTTTAAACAAAAAAATATGAATTCAACCACCGACAACTAATTACATTCCTTAATGCGTGAGAAGTCTTTTCCGCACCCTGCATCACAATGTTCTAAAAGTTTCACGCTCGCTTCGCTCGAGTTTTCATCTACATGACTTGATGCGTGTAAAGTCTTTTCCACACATGCATTACAATGTTCGAAAAAATATGCGCTCGCGTTTTCATCTATTTTACTCGATGAATATGGAGTATTTTCCGCACCTGCATCATAATGTTCGAAAATTTTCGCGCGCGCTACGCTCCCTAGATTACGTAATGCGTGTGAAAAATATTCCGTACCTTTTTTTTTCCTCACATATAATATATAGTATGATAATGTTCCAAATAATTCGCGCTCGCTTCGCTCGCCTTTATAACCACCTGCATCATTATGTCCGAAAATTTTCGCGCTCGCTTCGCTCGCGTTTCCATTTACACAACTTGATACGTGTAAAGTATTTTCCGCACTTACATCGTAATGTTCGAAAGATTTCGCGCACGCTACGCTCACGTTTTCATCTGCATAACTTAATGCGTATGAATATTTACCGCACCTGTATCATAATGTTCCAAAAATTTCACGCTCGCTTCGCTCGCGTTTTCATACATTACTTAATGCGTATGAAGTCTTTTCCGCACCTGCATCATTATGTCCGAAAATTTTCGGGCTCGCTTCGCTCGCGTTTTCATTTACATAACTTGATACATGTCAAGTATTTTCCGCACCTATATCGTAATATTCGTAATGTTCGAAAGATTTCGCGCTCGCTACGCTCGCGTTTTCATCTGCATAACTTAATGCGTATGAATATTTACCGCACCTGTATTATAATGTTCCAAACATTTCGCGCTCGCTTCGCTTGCCTTTTTAACTACATTACTTGATACATATAAAGTCTTTACCGCACCTGCATCATTATGTCCGAAAATTTTCGCGCTCGCTACGCTCGCGTTTTCATCTACATGATTTAATGCGTATGCAGTATTTTCTACACCTGTATTATAATGTTCCAAATAATTCGCGCTCGCTTCGCTTGCCTTTTTAACAACATTACTTGATGCATATAAAGTCTTTTCCGCACCTGCATCATTATGTCCGAAAATTTTCGCGCTCGCTACGCTCGCTTTTTCATGTACATGACTTAATGCGTATGAAGTATTTTCCTCACCTGTATCATAATGTTCCAAATATTTCGCGCTCGCTTCGCCCGCCTTTTTAAATACATTGCTTGATACGTGTGAAGTCTTTTCCGCGCCTGCATCATAATGTTTGAAATATTTCGCGCCCGCTGCGCTCCCGTTTTCATCTACATTACTTAATGCGTTTGTAATTTTGTATTATATTCCGCACCTGCATCATAATGTGTGTGTGTGTGTGTGTGTGTTCGAAACATAGGGAAGGACATGGGACACCGCAAGGGGGTGGAAGAGAGATAACTAGCTTAGCGCCTAAAATAAAAGAATAGCAATAACATTCTAATGCGATGACAGACTTCTACGCAGACGAAGTCGCGGGCAAAAGCTAGTACAAAATATGTGTTGTACCGAACTATTTGGCCACTTTGGCTGCTAGGTAGGTACTACAAACTATGTGACGCTGACTATCCAATGTGTTTATGTATTTATGTCACACCTGGCCATAAAGCGGCAATTACCGCGCGCGGGAAATCCCACTTCCTGGTCAGGGGGTGACATAAAGTTTTGTACTTAACACGGGCGGTAATAAAGAAAGCCTCAGATCGCATATTTATCGCCCTTGCCTTCGGCTCGGGCGTCAAATACCTGTGATCTGAGACATTCTTTGTTTTACCGCCCTTGTTAAGTAATGTACTATTATGTAGGTATGTAATAATTTTATTGTACACAAAAAACAGGTAAAAATACAGACAAATTAGGTTATTTACATAAGGAAAACAGTATATTGTTGAAAATCGCAAGCGTATCTACGTCGACTGTACAGTAACGTAACCCTCTATAGCTATAGATACCTTAACCCGTTGGAGCTGTAATCTTATGTGTGAGGCAAAAATGGTTCGTAGCACGTGACTTGCGCACTAACAGGGTTAAAACGTTTTCACAATGTCACGGTCCTAGTTGTGTAGGTAGGTACTGAACTTAGTGAATATTCTCGGTCAGTAAACTGTGGTTGATGAAATTGGTAAGATAAAATAAGTTTGGTGAGAAATTAGATGAATTTTTAATAAGGTAAATAAAGTTATCTAATTTGAGCACTTGATAAGCTAAGGACAAGGATTAAATTTGTCTTTGTACCGAAATAACCGAATTTTCTGTATTTTTACCTGTCTTGTGTACCTATAGTGTAATGAAATATTTACAATACAATACAGATTGCAGATTGTTAACCAAGGGTTGAAAGCGACCCGTTTCACCCGAGATATTTTGGCACTCGAACGAAGTGAGAGCGCCAATAGGTCAAGCGCGACTTCTTTTCATTTGGACTACGAGGAAAATAAATTCGACATTCGTGTGTGTTAGTACCTATTCCTAACAATCCTTAACCTACTTAAATATTTTGTATTTTTAAGCTTGATTGTAGAGGTATATAATATATACTATATATTAAGTATGGCAGGGGTTCCTTAATGTAAACAAGGTCTCTACGTCATTGTCAAGGGTTCGATGCACCCATTAGGGAAAGTAGGTGGCTGGTGGTAGTAGCCGTAGTGAGTAGGTACTTGTCGAATCGGGGTCGTTGCCTCGGCAGAGTATAAGCAAGTAGTGTATCTCCAAGCCTGCAGTCCTTGTTTAGGTACATAGGTACTCTGTGTCTCTCTCTCATAGGCTCTGTTTCTTAATTTCATAGACTCAAGTGACAACTGACATCCTTCTAATATTATAAATTCAGAAGTTTACATGATAACTCAAAAACGGCAGAACGGATGAAACTTTGTATATAACGTGGTTATATCCTGGTTAAAGATTTGAATATTTTTCATCCCGAGCGAGGAGGGATGAAGTAGGGAGTGGAAGTTTACGCGGGCGAAGTCGTGGGCAGAAGTTCCTCTATATATAGTTATGTCAAAGTCAATAGTAATTTCACGAATTCTCATACAAATTTACTGTCATGAATTCTAAACTGATTTTCATTAGTCTATGAAATTAAGAAAACCTAGGAGAAATAAATTTAAAAATCTCAACGTCTCACATTTTAATATAAAGTGCGCCAATAACCTATAAAGTGGTCGTATGTCGTTGTGCCTACCACGCCAACAACCACTAAAAAGGTCGGAGTGAAGGTGTACTTTGATCATGAATAAAATCTATTTTGAATTGTTTTTATTGGTTTAAACGTTACATCAATTCAACAGTGCTTGGCGTGGTGGGCACGACGACACACGACCAATTTGGCGTTGAAAAGGTTAATGCGAAAATAAATAAATCTATGTATTGTCAAAGTTAGCACTGATGATGTTGCAACGTCGCAAGGTGTAAATAGGGCTAAATTAACGTGTTAAAGATCAAATTCCACAGTTGGCGGAATGTTCCCATATAGATATTATTTAATTGGAGTTATACTACTCGTTATACTCTTCATCCTGTGGTGTCCGCGAACTAACAAAATATGTCCCTAATTTACATATAATTCGACTGCTTTGAAAATTTCTTTGTTCATGGGGTAAGTACCTACATAAGCAAAGTTTCTTATCGCAAATAAGACCTAACCTAACCTAACCTAACAAAGTAGGTTACTTAAAGTTTGATTCTACAATTGTTTTTAATAACTGATTTTACATATTATCTAATTTTTAGGATGCTCAAATATGGACGTTTTCCGCTCACGTCTGACGTAGGTACTTACATTTAGGTAGTATCTATAGCGCAATACACAGAAACACACTGAAGCAATATCTGCTAGTAGAGGGTCGTTCATTATGATTGGTATTCCTGTAATGGAGTGGATGCCTTAGCATAATAGGTACCTATATGAAATCGTGATAGTAAAACCACAGGATTCTCGTATGGAAAAATAAGCAGATGTGATATGTGAATAATAAACCTTAAAAACACGAAAATATGTAGGCATTTTCAAGTAATCCTGCTCGAGGTATAAGTTAAGTGCAATTCATCGACATTCGACATGCTCCCTTGTCGATATTCGGGACTCCGCGCGGGTGGCACCGTTCCGGTTGCCGCACAAGGGTGGAAAGAGCGGGAAACAATGTGATAGGCACGCGGGAATGCATATTTGAAGGGATGTCAATAACGCACGTAACTGACTATGGGTTGCACCACGCTTATAGATTGCAATCAGTAGGTATCTATCTGTTGAAGTAAGTACCTATCAACCAGGGGTCGGATCGGATACCGGTATTTTATCCATACAAAAATACCGGAATTAAGTAAATACCTAATAACATTAAATATTAAATCAAAGAACGTAATATTACGTTCTTTTTCGTTCTTTGATTAAATTTTTAATGGGACAATCTAATAATACGAACTTGTTGCCTAAATACAAGATTCAGTCCTACGTAAAGAGCATAAAAAAAATCAATTATTATATTTTCGAGCCCTTAAGTGGTAGATATATTTGATAGCGACAATCCAGACTTACTCATAGCATTCAAGCCAATCTAGTGAGGATCCTCTTACAATAACACCAACTTCTTCTGTTGTCAGTCGGTTAAAGTAATTATGTGCCCAATAGACCATGTTATCACGAGTTCACGCGCGCATATGGCAGCTCACCTGTCTAGTGCGCATAATTGGGGTGGCAATTTGTAAGTATTGTTTTTATTGGCTCGAGGGGCTGGGGGTGTAGGGGTCCTGTGTACCCACTTTACGGACAAACACTTAGGGGTGGTTATTCAATGTCCAAATAAGAATGCAGTTCAGTCACTGGAATATACGCTGTTTTCATCATGATCTTGAACATTACATCGCATTATTGCTTGTCAAAGGTCATTGTGACATCGACATAAGATTACGTTTCACTTTGCCTGTGCCACGTAACTCGTACCTACAGGGTGGGTTTTCTTTTTGGGACAGTGACGGCAGCTACCAGATCCCGTGTTGCCACGTGAAAATAGTCTTCGAAGACCTTCCCTCGATTACAAATTAATGAAGATTGGCTTTTTCAGATTTAGGAAAAAACATACAGGGTGCGAGAAAAGGGGCATTTTTGACTAACTTTTTTTTTATGCCATTCTTTCCCACTTCTATCCAGGATCAAAAGCTTGTACGGGACCAAAAAGAAATTTCCGGCTAGAAAAGCCACAAATTGAGGAAAACTTTTCCCATACAATATGTATGAAAATAAAAACTTAAATTTTTTTGGTCCCATAAAAATTTGATAAAAAATGAACACTTACAAAACCAAACTAATAATGTCCTTTACAATATATCAAAAAAACCATAACAATCGGACCTATTTTGGAGTACCAGAACAACGATTTACTAAATGTACGACGAAATTTTTGTATGGGCTGCACCATTTCCGGTTTACCGTATTTCCGGCTCAAATTTCGAGATGGCGACAGGCAGATCCGTGTTCTGCAGGGTCCAAACCCTCTGATAACGTTGTCACCCCAACTGTTACATGATTTGCCGCTTGCACTGTTTAGAGACGCCTTTTCCAGTTCTGTGCCTAGTCTATGATACCAATAGCTGGTAAGAAAATGTACTTTTAGAGTTCGTGTCCACTAATATTAATAATTAATACATTATGGATTACAAAAACACACGTAGATACTGATAAAATTATTTTAAACAAAATATAAAATTAATTCTTACTTACTCTTTGAAAACATGACTATAGGTATACTTAAAATTATTTGAACTGTCCGAGTTGTATCAAATTAGACCGTTCAAAAAGCGACTGTCCAAGCGTGAAGATTCAAAGTCCAATGACAAGTTTTATAAAATGTCGGACATTTTAAATAATTTCTACTATACATTTATACATAGATTTTCGAGCAATCTGTCGAGAAAGCAAACTGACGACATAGCTGAAACCGGGGCAAACAAAAGCCGGTTCACACCGGCTTGCATATTTTAAGACTAATTGAGCACCATGACTTACAGCACTTTGAGAAAAAGTATGTAAAAGACGCCACGCCATATTTGATTATCGATTACACAGTACAGTAACATTGATGCTATTAACTTAAAAGGAAGCAAGGAAATTGCATATTCCCTATCCCTATATACGCCTGCGACGAAGAGGGACGGAAATGTTGATTTACTCGGTATTCTTATTCGTGTACGACCTTCTCGCTCGGTAGTGGTACTGTAGAATCCGGATAAAGCGACAGTCAAGGGACTGGTGATATTACGTCGCACAAAACGGACTGAGCTGCTTAGAAAACCAAACACGAGGGAATTTCGACGGCGGTAAAACGATATATCGGAGTCGTAATAAACGGATTCTGCTGTATTATTATTTGATGTTTACTCTGGTTACTCTGAGGTTATTACAGTCTTACTGGCCCGTGTTCGGGCTTTCAATTCCGACTACAGTGCGATTCCTGTCAAGCTCATAGGCTTGGTCATGTTCACACAGCGCGCCGGAATCTATGATAACGTCCCGCTCGCGTCGCGCAGCCTGTGTGGCGTCGCTAACCTGTTATAAAGTGTCATTCAATGGAACTTGCTAACAATGTAAACAAACCGCCATATTGAAAAAATTACCTAACTTATGAGACCATTTTAAACTTTTAATCAAATATCCAAGATACAGTTATAAATTTTATGATTATGTTTTTTACGGTAACGACCGTTTCAATAGTGTATGGTTTTAATGGTATTTGATGAGATGGTGTGAAAATTCAAAGAGACAAAACAAAGTTACTTCTTTTGTTTACTTAGTTAGCAAGTTCCATTGAATGACACTTTAGTCGTTGTTTTTTGGTTCTGTCTAATCCATTGCGGTTTTACAACCTCAATACCGTCCGTCCTAAAAAGTAAGCATACTTCGTAGACAGACTGCATGCATTAACATTTCACCGGATTATCAACTCTAGGGCCTTTGCCAAAAGTTTAACTTGCTTTAATGGAAATGTGACGTTAGACGCATTTCGTTTTATGGCCACCTCTGCCGTTGACCAGCACAGCTGAGAATTGCAAGTAGGCCAGCTGAACTCCCATTTTTCTATTAGTGCACTCGTTACCTATTGCTTACGGAGATAGAGTCGATAATCAATTGAACTTTCTAGGTGGCTGTAACGTGGGGGAGGGGGGCATAGCGGTAGAATGACAGCGACCCCACGTTTGAACAAGCCTTAATCTATGGTTAAATTCAGTTTATGTGCTCCAGCAACCAGCTGGCGCTGTTGATAAGGTTGTCCATCTCGTGTGGGAGCGACGACAGCGAATGGTTGTCGTCGTACATGTACACTCTGGAACAATTAATGAAAGAGGTTACAAATATACCGTTACAAAATATTACACGGTAAAAATCTACCCACTTCCGTGCAACCGAACGCAGACTGCCATAATACCTATAAATTAATACGTCACCTGGCGAGGTGCAGGTATTGTGATTGTACCTTTTGGTCTTCAAGGCGAGAGTGAATCGGTATTTACTAGGTAAGCGCGATGCGCGTTCCACCTTAGACCACAATATCGCTTACCATCAGGTGATTCGTGGTCAAAGCGCAAACCTATTAAGAATTTAAAAACAAAAACTTTGATAGTTAATATTGATGTTTTCTAGTAAATCATAACGTGCCGAATGTTCAGTATTTTGTGCCGATTAGTCACCGACTATAAATGTGACCGGATAGTTCCCGACTAGTCGGTACATCCCTGGAAAAAATTGATTGAATATCGAACTCACTTAGTTTTAACTCCATTAGCCTTCAACCTCCTAGCGAACTCGAGCCCCTGGTAGTGAGGGACCCGCTTGTCGCCCTTCCCGAGCATAAGGGCCGTTGGCGCCTTCACTTTATGAACGTGTACCAGCGGCGAGCAGCGCCTCATAGCCAGCAGCTCCTCTTCTGAGGGCTGGCCCTTCTCCGTGAACGGGAAACCGGCTTCTACTGCGCACCTAAAAACAATGTTTTTATTATTTAAGAGTTTCACTCTTGTCGGTGCAGTTCTTTCCAGTCAGTTCTAGCACGGAATAGTATAATAGTATTACATATAGAACGGACACGAACCCCCCCGCACCGAGATCAGTTACCTCGTCCCTGACAGGCCCGGGATGACAAGCCGGGTTACGATCGGGTTACCGTCGCGGCTCGCGATTCGCCCATGCCACGCACTCGCGCAAACAATTGACGCGTGTACCGACAACGCACGCACACATACTTACCCACAGCGCTTACGTTCCTTCGCGTGTCACCCGCGTGGTTCTACTTAACGCCAGTTCTTTGACTTCTTGATACGACACGACGTCAATCTTATTTTAAAAACAATAACGGGATCAGTACCTAGTTTCAGAAGTCTTACTTAATGGCGTTAGATGTCGCTATGAGGTGTCACAAAGCGTGAGTAATATAAAAAAATAAATGATAGATCTAGCATACAATCAAACTCATTTTTTTAGTTTCAAAATAACAAGTGGGTAATGTGTAGGTAGATGCTCGGTACTTACACGATATTTATCCACATTTACCCTTGTCCACGACATCGAGATCCGATATAACTTGATCTATAATTCAAAATAACATATCAGCCTTACCACAGAAAAAGTAATAGTACTACGTACAGAAGTCCCCCAATTTACAACACCAAATTATAATAAGTAAATAACAAACTGACCACACCAAGCGAATGACGCGACCGTCCGGTAGCAATGCGCGGTAGCCACTGAATGGTACCAACTACGGATGCACTTGCAGCGGCGCGGCGAACTGACGGAGTGAGACCCCCCTGTCCTCACTAGAGTTAACCGTCGATAACCTAATTTTAATTAGTCTACAAGTACTGCACTCGCACTCACCCATCAGAATTATCAGCGTAATGCCCCTTCGTAGCCATATCTATCAAAGGATTCTTCATCACAACACTCTTGAATTTCTCAGGCCACTGTCCCGCTAGATGGGCCACCAAGAAACCACCGTAACTCCCCCCGAAGAGGGATATGCTATCTATGTTTCTTTCTAGCACGTCGGTGAGAGCGAGACGGCAGTCAGCTACGTCGAATCGGCCAGCGTTGGAGAGTAAACAACGTAGACTGGCGTCCCCGTGGCCGGTGGAGCCGCGGTAGTTTACGCGGAGCGAGGCGAAACCTAAGGGAACCGGTATCGAATTGGTCGAATAATGGTAGGGATGGATCTATATTCGAAATTCGGATTTATTTTTGATGACCGCTTTAGCTTAGTTGGTAGTGACCCTGCCTACGAAGCTGGAAGTCCCGGGTTCGAATCCCGGGCAGGGCATTTATTTGTGTGATGAGCACGAATATTTGTTCTTGGGTCTTGGATATTTTCTATGTATTTAAGTATCTATTTATCTATATAAGTCTATCGTTGCTTAGTACCTATAGTACAAGCTTTGCTTAGTTTGGGAGTAGGTTGATTTGTGTAAGATTGTCCATAAATATTTATTTATTTGGCCGATGCTAATAAGCTTGTCCGCAATATCCGTCGGCTCCGGCAAACAGGCGAGGATCTCCGCGCCGGGTCGTTTTTGGTGCAAAGGCTGTCCATGGCTATTCCGTGACGAAACATCGCCAGTATATGGGCACCTTTGCATCGGAAACGGCGAGGGGCGGTTTATTCGACTAGTTTATTTTTTTATTTAGGAATAAATAAAAGGAGATATTTGAATCGATTCACCATAAAATTTCAGTTTGTCCCTTTCTGATAATAGTTCTCGAGATTTTGTTGTGAATTAATCTGATTACCTATACGTATCATTTTTAAAGCTTGTTCTATTAGAAACTTGAATAGTCAGTTAGAAAATAGATTTGGGGCGCTGCAAAAAATGGTAAAGGGACAGAAGAGACGCACTAGAGAACCGACCAATAAAAACGTTATAGGAACACTGTACGAATAAAACCAACCAGAAAATGCCTAAGCGACTGACCGGTCTAGAAGACGGGTACATTGGCATGACGAATCATATCGTACAGACGAATACAACGACGACACAAATGATTACAAAACAGCGAGAAATAATTCCCATTTCTTAGCAAATTACGAAAACGGACATAAACGAAACAAAGAGCTGTCAACTTAGAAGATCACGCCTCTTAACTATAGACATTCTGTATCTATGAACTCACCAGTCCGATTTATCGCAGGAGTTTAACATTTTGGCAACGTCTATGACCACGCACAATACGTATCTGGATACTGGCCACTGCGAAGTGCGACCAGAAACCCGCCGTAAAATAAGAAAATCACAAGTGATTTAGCCTCTTGTATAGTGAACTTACCAGTCAGGTATGTCGCTATAGTTGAACATACTGGCCACGTCTATGACCGGGTTCCTACTGACCACTGCGCAATAGGTATCCGGGTACTGGCCGCTAAGATGGCCGACCAGAAACCCGCCGTGAGAACCGCCCGCCAGACAAATCTTCTTGGGTTCGATGTTGAACTTTTTTATGGCATCGTCAGTGGCCAGTTTGCAGTCGGACACATCGGCGGTGCCCACGCGTTTAAGAAGGAAGGAGAGCGCCTTATCGCCTGCGCCCGTGGAGCCGCGGTAATTTATTTGTATCACCGCAAATCCTGTAATAGGGGATATGCATTCAATAACTCATAAACGAGTAGGTATTTATGTTTTCCCAAGAAGAAGAGGACTATGTGTGAGATGACACCTCTAAGCGTTTAATACAAAATTTACTGACTTTAAACTTCAAATGCAATTTTTGATTTTCTGGGTACTTTGGCAAAGCGATACATCATCAATATCATCATGCATATACCCTATACTATGTAGATAGATCGTGCTGCCATTGATTTAAAGTAAATACATAACATAACAATAAAACCGCATAACAAATAATGGGTATCGCAAACATCAAGCATTCAAAACAAACAGAGAAATTAACAGATTATTTAACAGATAAAAAAATCGGCCCTGCATGCCTACACACAATACGATTTGGCAGTGGCACTGCAAGCAGGGCCCTGCAGGCAGGGCTTTGTGTAGGCAGCTTTAGTATAAACATGGTTACTTGAGACCAGTTTTACCATCTAGTTATTCTTAAAAAAATAATATAATTTCCCTTGTTTCAAGTAACCAACCGATCCAACTAATCTTGTTGGACGACAACTGAACGGAAAGAAAGTCTATCAGAAAGGGACAAACAAATAAAATTAAAAGTAACTAACTTTTAAAGTAAGTTACAAAAAATATATTTTTACCAACCGATGTTACTAATAATAAAGTTTTTACTAAACGAAGGTGTCCCGCGGCAGATTTCGCTAAAAAGTAAAACATACTAACCAAAACAATCTTATTATAAAAGGAGATGAATGTGGTTCTTTTTTTAAAACTCATATTTTCTAATTGTGGTATATATCATTCCCACGAAGTGCACTAGAAATTAAGTTTATTTCAGATCGGATATTGTCTGTTGCGTTGTACTGATGACACTATATATCTTCGAGAGACTCGCACTTCACTGCTCAAAACTTATTTAAATTAAAGCCTCATGTACAGCTGTACACACGACGACGACGGACGAGACTCGCATGCGTACATTACGCGGTTTGATAGATCGATTGAAGTAATAATACCTAGTTAATCCGCAATGTAATGAAATTGTACATAAGGCTTTAGAATCGTAAATCTGCCGTGAGACACCTCGTAAGTATTGTGTAAAAATCGTAAAATTAAAGTTACTCACCGAGCATGTTGAAGAAGGCCGCCTCCAACGAGTAAGCATTGACGAAGCCCGAGTGCGGCCCGCCGTGAGGCCATACTAGCAACGGCAGCTTGTCCGACGATCGCGGGGCGAGGTACAGTGAAGAAAACTTCTCTGAAAATAACGTACAATTACGGAGTTAAACGAGGCCTCAACCCACGCGATGTGAAATTTGAAATTGGAACCTTTTGGCTAAAACAAAAGTCATACATTTCAATGGCGATCTCTTGTATGTTGGGGTCTTTTCGTTTAACAACTACGCCCTTTTAAGTCTATATTTCTAGATATTTGGACATGCATGAATCCGCTATTTACTTCCTATTCATTATCCTCCTAGCGTTATCCCAGGACAGTTGCATTCTGAATGATGCCTGGGGTCCGCTACATTATCCCTAGATTTGGCGTAGGCACTAGTTTTTATGGAAGCGACTGCCATCTGACTTTCTAATCCAAGGGGAAACTAGACCTTATTGGGATTAGACCGCTGTTTACTTCCTACTATTCTAGAAAAATATCTCCGTACATATCTTTTAAGCAATTTCGGAGATTGTCTATGAACGGAGGAAAAGTACCTACAGCCAAATATGTGGTCTACCACTTTAAACACTAGTTTCTCTGTGAGCTGTAAACATCGCAAGTGTTTTTATTTCTTGAAAATTTCCAAAAACAGATTCGCATAAAAGTTCTGAGTATCGAACCTGTTCACAAAATTTCACGAGAATCTGTTGAGAAATGCGACCTGTAGAGGAGAACAAACGGAAGTCCAGTCAACCAAGACCAGTTAACCAATTTGATTTCTGGACCACCTCGTACCTTGTCACAGTGAAAATCAATATGGAAGCCTCTAGCTAGAGATCTCAAATAAATGTCACTGTGACAAGGCACGAAGTGGTCCAGAAATCAAATTGGTTGACCGCACATACGAAACTCGACTTTTCACTCGACATCTGTCAAAACAGCATAGTTTTTTGACGGATCTCGAGTGAAAAGTCGGGCGCTCGACACTCAAAAATCGGCCCCCTGAAGCAGAGACCTTCGTTTCGCTCGATCAATTAATTTACAAATAGCCAGGAAAATATCGCTTTGACCTCACTACAATTTTCTGATGTTTTGTGTCAACATTTTTAGGGTGAAAACATCTGTGCAAGTTTTATTCTTCGGTTTTGGCACTCCCGCATATATATGTTTTGCTTGTTAATATTGGATATACGAAAAATGTCAAGAATAAAAACAAAAATTTCAAATAAATAATAATTATAAAAATACAAATAAAAACTCCAGGTTCTGGTTAACAGAAAAATAAACATACTGACCAAAACTCATAAGTGTAACGCAAACACAAGCGAAGAAAAACACAAAATTTGTATGGAGAGAGCTTGCCCACCCCTGCGCCTTAATTCTATTAGAATTTTTGTCAGCAAGGTTTACATTAGCGCCCTCTACTGTCTGAAAGTACTCACTGACAGCATCGTCCGTGTTTTCGTGTTGGTGAGTGAGGTACTGCAAGGTCGAGTTGGTCAGTGAATCTGGCACCTTCACTGCCTCACTCACGAGGTTCCACTTCTGTTCCTTCCCATCTTCTGCCAGTTTGCCAACGTATAACTGGAATTTTAAAATATGAATTGTATGTTAATTTACATTCGCGTTTGAACTGTTTTATCTATTTTTCATTGAATTTCTGTAAGCTAAAAATAAATGCACTTGCTTGCTAAATAGGGATGTCGACTCAAAAATTTTTATTACTTCAATAGAAAGAAGACATAAAACTATGCCAAATAGTGAAAATCCTATTCAAATATCTCAAAAAATAACGAAGCTACAACGGTTAGAATGTTCGTAGTTAGAGAGAGAAAGTGCTAACTTTATTTTACTAAACGGTTAAAACTCACGTATTAATTGTCACTTCGGGCGACATGTTTCGAACTCTTCGGGAGTAATACGTGAGTTTTAACCGTTTAGTAAAATAAAGTTATAACATGTCTCACGAAAGTTTAAATTCAAGAGAAAGTGCTACCTAACCGTGACGTCACTGTTAAGTAGCGCCATAGTAAATGACGATCGTTCAATACAAAGGTGCGTTTTGCGGAAAAGGGACAGAACATACCCACTCTTAAAACTTTGAAGACTTATAATGATGTAATTATTTATTTTTTTGTATTACTTTTTTCGCCATTTGATTGAGAATTTGAGCCTTTATGTAGAAAATTTGGATTTATTGATTTTCTTTTATATTGTCGTCATCCCTATTACTTTTTATCTCTCCTGTTCGGAAAGTTCGATTTTCATGAGTAGATAGCGGGGTTGAAAATTGCTTTTCCAATCCTAGGATGGAAAGTTTTTGTTTTTAATTTCCATAGGCCTGGGCTGCGCGCCTGCCGCGCTTGGGCGCTGCGCGGGCAGCCAGCCGTGGGTGCGCGGCCCGGGCGGGGGGCGGGGGGCGGGGCGCGGCGGCTGAATCCTTAGCATATCATTTACTATTAATTTTATTTCTTAATTATTTTCCTCATAGTCGAAATGAAAAGTGTTTAACTCGGGTGAAAGTACCCATTTCAAAATATCTCGGATGAAATGGGTCGCCTTCAACCCTTGGTTAACAATCTACTATTGTGGCCTGATCAGTCATAAAGGTGAAATGAAAATTCAACGTTTTGAAGATGTCCATATGTAATAAACGTGGGACAGGTATAGTAAAAAAGTGTGGTATAATGTACGTACTATGTGCGTGTGTATGTAAGTACTTAAAGTACACAAAACAGGTTAAAACAATATACATGTCACATAAGATTAAAGTACAAAGGCGAACTTATCCCTATGAGGGATCTCTTCCAGCTAATCTTTGAGGGATTAAGTGGAAAGTGGGAGAATGGGATAGGCAAACTTACTCCATATAAACGACGATTCACGCTAGACCGTTCCGTTTCCGGCCGGCCCGTTTTGTAGTACAATAAATCGACGGACGCACTACGGCCGTCGATTTCTTGTACTAGAAAACGGGCCGGCCCGGACACCGAACGGTCTAGTGTGAATCATCCTTAAATGTGGTAGGTGACAAGAACGAAAACGGATCAAGGACTTTTATCCCTTCTGCTGTCAACAAAATGAATCCTCAAATTTTATAAAGGGTCGGCAACGCGCACGAGGCTTCGGCGTCCGCTTACCATCAGGTGGACCGTACGCTTGTTTGCCACTGTCGTCTTATAAAAAATAAAAAAAAAGAACAAGTTGTGTCCGAACTACTAGTCTGCTAGTAGTTCGGACCGATGACGGACAGCCCGCTAGGCATGCAGTCGCTATACGTAGGTCGCCATTTTATGTCTGGCAGTGAGTGTTAAAATAAAAATCTGACTAGTTCCTACCTGCGCTGGCGTGAGCATGTCAGTGAAGGTCGAAAGGATGACGTCACTCTTGAGGTCTAGCGCCGTGAGCGAGCCCTGCTTGGAGCCAGGTGATGGCACCTCGGTTATCTTGCCGCTATCTAACGGAAAAATTGTTGAAAAGGACATACAGTCATACAATGGAAATGAAAGGCCGATTTACACGGTGCAAGAACTTGAATGTGATTTTCATTACCTTGCAGGGTTTGATCAAATACTTCGTAAATCGGTGGCCTGCAAACCTCAATGTAATAAAAATCGCACGCCAGTTCTTGTATTTCCTCCCTCGCACGCTCCGGTTGTGGAATGAGCTCCCTGCCGAGGTTTTCCCGAGGGACTACAATATGGGGCACTTCAAGAAAGGAGTGGATACATTTTTAAAAGGGTCGGCAACGCGCATGTGACGCCCCTGGGGTTGCAAGCGACCATAGGCTGCGGTGACCGCTTTTACCATCAGGCGGGCCGCACGCTTGTTTGCCAACGACGTGGTATAAAAAAAACATGTGAATGGGCCTTAAATTAGGTACTTTAGAATATATATCTGCTAAAGTGTCACCAGGTCTAGGTGATGGCTGAAGCGATGATTTTAACCTTTTCAACCCTTTGTCAAAAAAAAACTGTCACGCCATGACATCGGAATGTCAAACAAGAATTTTAACGCCATAGAAATGCATGTAGGTTGATATCGCACTGCTCGCCATAGCGGATATATCCGTCGTTAGCGTGAAAAGGTTAATGGATACCTTGCACGATTCCTTAAAACCAGAATCTAACCGCTTTTGCTTAGTTGGTAGTGACCCTGCCTACGAAGCTGGAGGTCCTGGGTTCGAATACCGGCCGGGGCATTTATTTGTGTGATGAGCACGATTATTTGTTCTTGGGTCTTGGATGCTTTCTATGTATTTAAGTATTTATTTATCTATATAAGTATGTATATCGTCGCTTAGTACCCATAGTACAAGCATTGCTTAGTTTGGGACTAGGTTGATTTGTGTAAGATTGTCCACAAATATTTATTTATTTATTTATTTATATAATAAATATAGGTATACTCACCAATTTCAACAGCATAAGTTTTCACATCGCAAATGCTAGGAGTACTGAACACAAGCCTCGAGCCATCATTGCTGAAACAGTTCTTGGGAAGGCCCTGGTTGTACAACCCGTAGAAAGGTTTACCCTGTGCCGTGGCCACTTCGGTTTGTACTATATCTATGATCGTTGACACTTCGCTCTGAAACAAATACGTATAGAGTTTACAACTGTCAAGCTCTAGAATGGACTCCACAAGACAAGGGAAAAGGAAACGTGGTCGATCTAAGCACACCTGGAGGCGTTCAGTGGCGAGGGAACTGAAGACTATCGGGCTAACCTGGTCCAAGGTGAAGCGCTTAGCCCAAGATAGAACGAAATGGCGGAGTACTGTGGACGCCCTCTGCCCCACCTAGGGGTTACAGGACCTTAAGTCAAGTAAGTCAATCGATTCTGTAGCGAAAAGAGCCACTCGGCCTTTACAAATTGGTTACAGGCCACAAAACCCAGCCTAACCGGCATCAAATTAACACACTACATTAACCTTTTCAGCGCTCTTTTAAATACAAAAGCCACTCACAAGCCATGATATGTGAATATCAAACGCGAAGTTGAGCCCTATGGAATTGCATGTAGGTTGATATCACATTGGACGCCGTGACGTGCATCATTGGCATCGAACCGATGGTGCCCGTATGAGTCGTTGGCGTCAAAAAGGTTAGCCTATCACACACTGCAGCGGCCTGCGGTGGCGGCCAGCTGACAGTATGAAAATCCAGGCCGCGTGTCTGAATGAATGTCAGGAAAGTCATAGCATACAACTGATCGCCACCGCAGGCCGCTGCAGTGTGACAGCACGGATAACACAAGACACGCAGTGCAGGAATACGCGCGTCAGAGATTCTGTGTCGCGCTCGAGCCTATTGTAGCTTCATACGACCGTCATGCAGATTCTAAAGGCCTTAATCTTTACCGGTCTGACGACCGCTTTAGCTTAGTTGGTAGTGACCCTGCCTACGAAGGAGGTCCCGGGTTCAAATCCCGACCGGGGCATATATTTGTGTGATGACTTGATGAGCACGAATATATGTTCTCGGGTCTTGGATGTTTTCTATGTATTTAAGTATCTATTAATCTATATAAGTATGTATATCGTCGCTTTGTACCCATAGTACAAGCTTTGCTTAGTTTGGGACTAGGTTGATTTGTGTAAGATTGTCCACAAATATTTATTTATTATTTAATTAAAATGACATTAAAATTCGTTTTTGTGAGAAAGGCATTTTACAAAACACATTTTAGGTAGCAGAGGTATGTTTTATGAATATGAGGGTAAATGAACAATAAAATCTAAAATATCAAAATACTCACGTGGCCTTTCTTTTTAATGACTAGCGCGTGGCAAGCGTGGTGCGGGCCGTCGGCCGCGCGCTGCAGCCACACAACGTCACCGTTCGGCCTGAGCCGCGGCGAACGCACCGCCAGACCCTCCGCTGATAACTTGGCTGCAAATAAGCGTGAATAGATTAAGGGTCAGTTGCACCAACATACGAACACAGGCCGGTCCAAATACGACGACGGCTTGCTTAATGCACAACTTTGCAAATATATTCAACTGAGTGACTCACAATTTGGCTTTAGGCCAGGCCTGTCAACCGAGAGTGCAATCTTGTGCCTTAAGCAAGCTGTCATGTACTACAAGAACAGAAACACGCCTGTATATGCGTGTTTTCTGGACTTGTCCAAAGCGTTTGACCTGGTTGTGTATGATGTGCTGTGGGACAAGCTCGAAAGAACGGGGATACCTAGAGAGTGCGTCTCCTTATTACAGTACTGGTACAACAGCCAGGTCAACACGGTGAGATGGGCTGGTGTGGAATCGGACGAGTACGGCCTGCAGTGTGGAGTTAGACAGGGCGGATTGTCATCCCCGGTCCTGTTTAATCTCTACATAAACGAGCTGATTGAGGATCTCAGCAGTAGGCGGGTCGGATGTCATATAGGTGAAACTTGTTTCAATAATATAAGTTATGCTGATGACATGGCGCTGCTGGGGCCCTCGGTCGACTCGGTGAGGCAGCTACTAAACGTTTGTGAGGGGTATGCCGAGCAGCATGGTCTTAGATACAACACGACTAAAAGCGAGCTCGTAATCTTCAAAGCTCGTAAGTATAACCCATCTTCTGAGCCTAAGATCATGCTGTGCGGCGTACCACTAAAGGTAGTGGATCGTTTCAAGTATCTGGGTCACATGCTCACAGATGACTTGAATGACGATCTAGACTTGGAAAGGGAGAGAAGAGCGATGGCGGTGAGAGGAAATATGCTCGCCCGCAGGTTTGCACGTTGTAACAAACCAGTTAAATTGACGCTCTTTAGAGCCTCCTGTCAGACGTTTTACACGTGCAGCCTGTGGGTGAGGTTCACGCAACGGGCCTATAACGCATTACGCGTTCAGTACAATAACATCCTGAGGATGCTATTGCGGCTGCCGAAGCACTGCAGCGCATCTGGCATGTTTGCAGAAGCGCGACTAGATGATTTTTATGCCATACGGCGAAAAAGAGTCGCCTCCATGCTAGAGCGAGTGCGAGGTAGCAGCAATAGCCTTCTCAGGGAGTTGGCCGAAAAGCTGGACTGCCCGATCATTAAAATATGGGTTGAGGTGGCTATTGGAAGAGCGAAGTAGAGAGTACTGCGTACTCTCTTCGCTCTCTCAATGGGACACGACAGGACATGCTCACCTGCCTCATTTATGTTTCATTTATGTTTTATTTTATTTTATTTTATCTTTAAATACTAACATAGTTCGTAAGATTTTTTATCTAACCCATTTGTATGGATCACTGGTCTGAAATAAACGATTTTTTTTTTTTTTTTTTAAATATGGCGCCGGCAGCTGTCATCCCCTAGAAACTTGTCAAACTTTCCATACAATCAGATTTGACGAACACCGCTTACGATTACAGACGGTTTGGTGCAACCCAGCCTAAGGGTTTACCACCAACATACAAACACAGGCCGGTCATCGTCAAATATGGCGCCGGCAGCTGTCATCCCATAGAAACCTGTCAAACTTTCCATACAATCAGATTTGACGAACACCGCTTACGATTACAGACGGTTTGGTGCAACCCAGCCTAAGCCAAACCCGAAATATCATCGGGTTTCCAAATCTTTCAATCCGTTCCTTCTTACAACGCCTTACGGAAGCGTACAGAGACATCTACCTAGAAGACACAAGCTTCCTTAACTCACTAGTTGGATTATAAGCGATCGAAATTCACAATTACGATGACAGTTACACCTTAAGAGGGGTAGGGCAAGCTCTCTCCATACAAACTTGTGCAGGATTTTTTTCGTTTGTGTTTGTTGTGTTTTAGTTAGTATGCTTATTTTTCTGATAGCTACCTATTTCCTGATGTACCTAATTTTTATTTATTGATTTTTTTTAATATTCAATTTTTTTAAATATTTGAAAATTTCCACATCACTTTCTTCGCATATCTAATATTTAGAAGCAAAAAAAAAATTATATTCGTTAGTGCCAAAACCTACGAATAAAACGTGCATAGATTTGCCTTGCCCACCCCTGCGCCTTAAGTTAATGAAGGTATGTACCAGAGGGTCTACTCCGAACTTCGTATCGAGCCATCCCGTTCACTCTCGTGTTATACACTATATAAGTGAAAGGGACAGTACTATACGAAGTTCGGATATCGATGTTCGGAGTACAGGTTGACTTACTGAGCTGGCCGTCCAAGGTCAGATCGAAGACGAAGCTCGGTCGGTTGGTACAGAAGATGAGGCCGAGCCGCCGCGGCTCTGTCTCCCACGCCACGCCTATCACGCTCTTTCCGTCCACGCCGAAGCGTACCTTAAAAACGCAAGTACTTCGTCAATCATCTACCTCAGTGTACGGCCTTAGTGGACGCTCCGCTGTGAGCGGTGCCAGGGGCGACTCACTTGCGTGACGTCATCGCGCCGCTCAATGTTCACCCGTAGGGGGACTTTCAATGCGATAGAAAGTGACGTAGCGAGTGTTGCGCGTGCAATAGAAGGAGATGGCCACGCGTAGGCACGTTTGGCTTGCCTCGCGGGGATTTGTTAACAGTGAGGCTTCTGTACGTAGTACTATTACTTATTCTGTGGCGGTGCGTGCAGCGTCCATATAGAACAAATGCGATTCATATGCACACAGCGCTCCGCTCACTGCGGACCGTCCGCTGAGGCCGTACCACAAAGTAAATAGCGGCGGCGCGCGCCGGAGCAGAGAGTCCGCTCAGTACAAAGTGCCATTTTCGTCGCACGCACACAGACGTAACATTTACAGGCATTCTCGGTTGATTTCGGACGAGCTTACTCGCGACTGTCACTGTCGCGTCGCGAGTGCTAGTTGTGCGCGCGTTGATCACTTGACGTCCCCGCCGCTACGTAGGTGAGGTATGAATAACCGATATTATTACAGTTGGAATGTATTTTATTTTTTAAATACGACAAAAAACTGTGCCTACACTTTCTTCAAATTTTCAAACGATATTGAAAAGTAAATAAAACGGTTTTCTCATTTTGGTAGTTACAATACTTAGGTAGGTAGGTAATTTTTTGAAACTAGCCGCTTTGATAACGACGATCAACCATTACACATTCATCTTATCGTTCGCTGGTAAAACGCCAGTATTTAAGTACTATGGTTTAGTTAAGTAGGTACCTAATTAATTAGATACTTATATTCTTTGTTGGCGCTCTCGACCGCCGCCGGTCACAAGTCACAACTCGCAGCGGGTCACGCATCAATTTATTAGGGTTCCGTACCCGAAGGATCAAAACGGAACCCTATTGGTGTCGCCCAGACGTCCGTCCGTCCGTCCGTCGTCTGTCACAAAATTTGTTCCGAAGAATTTTTAGACTTCTCATTGACCTATGAACTTGAAATTTGGTGACAATGTTCAATATTACGTATATTTTAACAACAAATACTAATATATTGATAAATCATATTTTTGAGGTTGATTCGGAACCCTAAATGTGCGAAGTCCGACTCGCACTTGGCCGGTTTCTTACCAAGATACGCTGGTTCATATTTAAATGTCATGTTGAAGAATTTTTATTATACCTACTCCTTTTTAAAATTCAGAACCAATACAGAAGCAACCCTGTGAGTCGGGCAAGTTTAGGTATGTATTTTCAAGAACGGCGGGAACGGACCTTCTTTATATTTTTTATTTTGTGGCCGTACACTATAGTAGTTTATGCAACTGCTACATAATGAGACGCAGGCGAGCCGAAAGCGAGTTTCATAATAAGATCGCACGATTGTTTTAATGCCTTCTGCTTTATTACAACAAACTTAAGTGAATATTTTAGATTCTATCCCATTAGAATAAGATTCAAGATAAGGACATTTTACGCATATTTCGTACCTGTCCGGGGCAGCAGCTTTCCGGCAACCCCTCGAGTACACTGAACGCTTCAGACTCGATCTTGCACACGACTACTACGGACAGGTACTTGCCAGACAGCTGCTCGCCCCAGTCCTGTCTGTACAAGTACTCTTCACCCTGAAAAGGAAACAGTGAGAGTATGAATGAACGTACAGTCAAGGGCGTAAATATGTATACACTTTTGGACCTTATTTCAAATTTTCAATGGAATAAGGTGAAAAAGTGTATACATATTGGTGCCCTTCAGGGATGTTGCGCATATCCGCATCCGCATCCGCAACCGCAGAACTTTCGCATTGTTTTGAAGCTCCGCTTCCGCATCCGCATCCGCAAGAAACAATGCGGAGCTTGATGCGGATGCGGAGTTGAAACAAGTCGTCACAGGAACGGCTTAACGGCGCAGCGTGTGCTAGGTAAAGTAGGTAAATTCGCTATTACACAATAGAGATCGAGCACTTTCGCTATGATAGTGACAGAAACCGACGAGTTTGTGTTGAGTTTTATTTATATCCTGATATTCCTGATCAAAAAAAGGCAGCCAAGTTACTTTTTATCAAATATAACTCACCTATTTTTAAGTTTAACTACTAATAAAAAAAATTCTAATAATAAAATTACTAAAACCTACAATTTGTCGTTTTATTATGTATTTTATCTTACATCCGCATCCGCTTCCGCGGATGTGAGCCTATAAAAATCCGCATCGATGTAAAAAAAATCTGGATCCGCAACATCCCTGGTGCCCTTGACTGTACGATGAAGTATACATACATGTACATTACTTACGTACCATTATGTAGTATGTGTACATTACTTACCAAGGGCGATAAAACAAAGAATGTCTCAGATCGCAGGTATTTTACGCCCGAGCCGAAGGCAAGGGCGATAAATATGCGATCTGAGACTTCCTTTATTACCGTGGTAAATACAAAATTTTATGTCACCCCCTGGCCAGGAATTGGGTTTTTTCGCGCGCGGAGAGTGCGATAATGGCCACGTTATGGCCAGGCGTGACATAATATTATTTATTCGATAAAAAGTAACGTTCGTCTTTGCTGTTTGAATTATTGGATTACTAGCTTTTGTTATTTGATTATTTATTGAGATTATTGTATTAGTCTAAAGTATTTAAAATGTTTGATATTGTAATTTTTGAGTATATATATGTTAGATCAAATATCTTAATTATTTGCACGCCTGCTCGCATGCTAGATACATAGTACTTACCTACCTACCATAAAACTTGTCAACTTTGTAACTGTATCTTAGCAAAGAAACGTTTGTGATTTCTAATTGCTTATAAAAATTGCGCGACAGATATGAAACCGGCAACCACGACAAATCACTGAAATATTAAGTAGCATCTTTAAAAAAAGTACGTACCTTGTTTGGTAGAGGCTCTCCAGCTCCAGACTTAGACGCATCTTCAGCCTTATTCCTTTTAATATAGGGTTCAGATTTCTTCAACTTTCTTTCAGCGACATAAACCACCGAAGTTTCGTCCTGGGACCAATCCAGGCTACCAAATTCAGCTAGAAGAACAGCAGTCAAATCAGATGTACCTAATCTCTTCATACCTGTACTCTCAATTTCGCGATTACAAAAATTTGTTTTAAATTATTGACAAGCTCCATAGAGGAGCTGTGATGGTTAGAACTAGATGTTTCATAGACTTAAATTCCGAAAAAAAAACTTGTTGATAAACGACCAAATTATACCTACACCATTTCTTACCACATTATTTTGGTCAGTTATCGTGGTAATAACAATATCAATCCTGATATAATTTGTGGGTTTGGTTACCCAATTAATAATATCAATCCTGATATTTAAAATATATGAATCCTGAAAAGTTTGTGTTTTTGATTAGCCTACTCTTGGGTTTTTTTATAGACCAAGAAAGTTGGTTGATTGACATACCAACATCACTCAACTATTATCAAAACAGGCCAACAAGAATCACATAAGGCATATCATATCATGTAGTATTATTATGTACTATTATTTAAGCAACCATGTTTATTATGTTAAAATTAGTATTGGAAACTATAGGTCTATATGTTATAATAGTACATTACTTACCAAGGGCGATAAAACAAAGAATGTCTCAGATCGCAGGTATTTTACGCCCGAGCCGAAGGCAAGGGCGATAAATATGCGATCTGAGGCTTTCTTTATTATCGCCCGTGGCAAGTACAAAATTTTATGTCACCCCCTGGCCAAGAAGTGGGATTTTTCGCGCGCGGAGCGTGCGATAATGGCCACTTTATGGCCAGGTGTGACATAAAAATAACTTGTAGCAAAAACTTTGTAAGACTGTTTGTTTCATAATAAATAAAATAATAATGTAGTTCTATCTATGGGGAAAGGAATCACAAAATGCACTAATAATGCTCCTGGCTCCCAATGAAGAAGAGCTACCCTAGGCAATGATGTCTGCTTAAACAGTCTAGTTCGAATATTTATACTTTTTTGAATGGGACTCATCCATTCGAAATCGACATCGAAAATATTATGTAAATATAAATAGACAAAAACATTTGAAAACGACTTTGTTGTTAAAGGCATAAGTTTGTTCACATTTTTGGGACGGTTGGGAACATACATATTATATTTATGAACTGGACTGTATCCCCGTTCCCCGCGTGGTCGTGTCGAGGGTTTCCCCTGGATTTTCCCGGCCTATAGAGCCACAGTCAGGTTCAAAAAAAGAAGAAAAAAACAAGACTGTATCATTAGGCAAGCGTTCTAAAACAAGTGAAAACTACTTTGTTGTTAAGGTCAAGGGTTGTTCAGATTTTTTGGACAGTTGGGAACATATTATATTTATATGAACTAGACTGTATCATCAGGCAAGTATTCTAAAACGTACAGTCAGCATAAACATCCCCATGTATGTCCAAGGCAGTGAGATCAATACAGTTGGTGAGTCCAGCGTTCAGTCTCCAGATCTCCAGGTACTGTTTCTTAGCGTCCTTGCTGTCTTTCTCCTCCCGGATCACTGCTTTGAAAGTCTCTTTCGGTGATACAGCAGACAGGAGCCTGTTAAATCAACACCAAGAGCTTGTTATTAAATATTAACACATTGACGGATGGAACAGTAAAACAAGGTTTTAATAGTAATCAGCTTTCTATAGCTATCACACAAACTCTTGCAGCTGTCTGTATATTTGTCACAAAGTCAACAACAAAGATTAACAAGCGACAATAAGAAAGAAGCACCTTCAATTAAAAAAAAACAGATTAATCTATATACCAATTATCAAGAACAGGAAGCTCTCAATTTGACTTTTCACTGAAGAGGAACTGTGGACCATGGTTTAATAACAAAAGGATAAAAAAACAGTGTGAATGATAAGAAGACACTAAAAATCAAAAATAATGTTTTAATATATTTCGTAGCTTACATGAATTTATCTTTAAATTTACAACTCAAGCTAAATGCAAAGCAAACAGTGTAGTGCCATACTTGTCTAGACAAATAAAATTACAATAGCTTGTGTTGTTTCATCTCTACTCACTATTTGTATAATTGATAGTCAGGGCATGGAGAACATAAGCATCTTACAATACCTACTTGTTATAAAGAATGTAAATGTGTGATAAACAAAGGTTCCAAATTTTAATTGAAACACTAAAGCTAGACAGACTTAAGTAGATAAGAGAGAGTAAGTTGTATTGATTTAAACAGCAGAAAGCTAGACTGTTTTCAGTTACATTTCTGAAGTGACCATTAGAGTTAAAAGTAAAATGTATAACCCGTCCTCTCCCAGCGAGAAAACAAAACAAATCAATCTTTTGTTATCCGGTCGGGGATCCCACAGTCACTGGTAGCAGACAGCTTAGTAAAATTGTTGATGGTAGCCTAAATATTGGTAGAAGTTAAATGCAAGTTTTAACCTCGTAAAACCCCACTCCATACTTTTACAACTACTCATTCAAAATGAAGTTCCAAACTCTAATGGAATTATCAATAGTTCGAAATTTAAAATGCCTTCAATCTGGGTCTCACAAGATTAAACATTTTCTAAGGAGAGCCAAATAATACTTACTCATTACTAACATCTACTCCAAAATCAGTCTTATGAATAACATTTAGGTTATCGTCCAACATATAGCTGTACACATATTTGCTATTCTTGCCTTTGTCTATGTTACGGACTGACTGCACACTGGTAATCTTATTTGCAGCATTATTTAACTTCCCGCTGGCGATAGTAGGGATTTTAGATAAAGTTTTGTATGCATTTACTATTGTCTCAATCTGTAATTAAAATAGAATGTAAAATTATAATATACAAATATTGTAGTGACAAGTAGAATTTGGATTTTAATCTAAAAAAAACTACTTATTTATATGCACAAATGCTCACTTGCTTAGTACACACACAACATTCGAATTTGAACTTATTTGCCTATCAGATAAGAACACAAATATGCGAACATAATATATAATTAAATCCAAGCGTATGTGATGAACATGACATATTTATGTATATTTTTAAATTTAATAAGGTTATGTTTACCCTCAAAAAATTGTAATATCAATTTCACAGTGAATTTATAGGACTAGCTTTTGCCCGCGACTTCGTCATTTCATCCCTTCGAAGGATAACGTTCGGAATAAAAAGTATCCTACAAGTTCCAGGCTATAAACTTGTTGTATTGTATACCAAAGTTTCCTCGTAATTAGTTCAGCCGTTTTTGCGTGATTGAATAACAAACATCTAACTTTCGTATTTATAATGTTAGTAGGATTAATGAACAAATTTCGCGACAAGTTACAATAAAAACACATTATTCTACATGAACTTGCTGAACAGAACTTTCATTGTAACTTTAATCTTATGGAAACTTAGTTCCTATTTAGGAAGCAAAATGTACATACCTGAGAAGACATTTTCAACATAACTAAACAACCAAATTACTGAAATAACACTATACTTGAGCACGTAGACGATAAAATAAGATAAATAATGATAAGGATTACTTTTAACAAAGTACGGACATAATCAGCTGTGAACCAAACTGTCTACCGGCTGTCAAGTCTGAGGAAAGAATGAATGAAAATAAACAAAACGGAACGCAAGTCATTACCATAAAGCTTAGTTCACACGAACCATTACACAAAACGCGCGATAAAATGGCGATAGATCGCCCGTGTGCAACTTCAAAGATGAGGTCAAGCATTTATATTGGCTGGTTTCGATCTAAAAAAAAAACTAGCCGCCCATTTTTGCATTTTATCACCTCGCATGATTTTTGGTACTTTATTTTATTAGCCCCTCGTTTCGTATCAGCAATGCTTTGACTGTTTTACTTTACAATTAGGTACTTATTAGAAAATAATTAAATGGTGGTAGGAACCTACCTGTAACAATCACCTGAAAAGTATACCCTGCTAACCATGCTCAAAAATATCCATACGTCGACTCAATTTCGTTCACTAGGTAGGTACCTAACTAGAGAATACCTCTATCACTGAGCGTGATACCTTATCATATTCAGCCGAATGATTGCTGAACATCATAGTAGGCATCCTCTAAAGTCTAATCTAAAAGTAGGTACTAGGTACTTATTAGTATTATATAGTTCGGTGGGGTTCGGAGTTCGGACACAACTCGGCTAAATTCTGTTTGTTTTGACAGAGCAAAATTACGCAAGCAAAATTAGACTTAGAGCTCTGACTGTAAGGTAGATTTTTGCTTGCGTTAATTTGACAGCACTTGGCCTTAGTTTTGTACGAACTAAGTATAACAAAAAGGTAAAATCGACGTTTGTTAATCTTATTCCAATGAGGTTCAGTCTTGACTTTAGATCCATTTACTTAAAGAGTCACGGAAATACCCTCATTGTCTGCATGTCGCTAGTAGACTAGTAGAGTCAATAAAAGTAGCATACCTGCCTACTTAACCCGAGTTCTTAACATAAGTACCTACCCTACTATAAAAATAATTCCGTCTATTCAATTCCACGCCAACCTAATCCTTGAGTACCTACTTACTCATAGGAATATACCTATAATACCTACTTATTAAAGTACATATTTCACTCAATGCAAATATTTTTGATGGATTCGTTTCGAGCATATGAAAGTCTAATTAATTTAATACGCTATAGGTGTACATACCTATACCTACAGTCCTACATAGATAGGTGGCTCATTTCACAATAACGCTTAACGTGGTTCTTATTACTATTAAGTTAAAATCTAATTTCGGCAAAGCATTCATGTCATTAATACACGTATTATAGGTCAACGCCAAAGACATGTAATAATTTTTCGCCTTATTACAAAGGACTAAGGTGCAAAATGTGGAATTTTTGTTTGACGTAGGTAGACAGCAACGCGGCGACGCGGCATCGCCGCTCGATACGCGCGGCGCGCGCGGACCGCACGGCACCCCACTCATTGCCCCGATATCAACCCTCTAAACAACACCCTGCATCTCCGCTCAAATTAGAAAAAATTAACCTGTTATTCATATTGTTTCTTCCATTCTAGTGAGATTTTGCGAAGAACATAGCCAGAGTAAGTTTTTATTGTATCTATAGCACCCAATTACAAAATGTTAGTACCTACCTAACCTACTTAAGATAAGGTAATATGAAAAAATACGGACTAGTGAAACAATTCAATAGTTAATTTCTGATGGAAAATTAGCGTATTATCTCAGCTAACACTTTCAAATCAAGTTTATTTTGACCTGTCGCCATTTTGTATTCCCGCGCTTTTATTATTTTTTAAACAACTGACTGCAGGTTTTCTTTTCAGCCAGAGTGTAAAGAAATAAATAATGAATGAGTTAGATTTGATCAAGGAGGTTGAGAAGCGGCCGATTTTATACGACAAATCTGTTAGCGGATTCAATAAAACGAAACTGAGGGATGAAGCATGGAAGGAAGTTCAGGAGGCGCTCAACGTTTCAGGTAGGTACATCATTCTGAACGATTTGAACTAATTACTTTTTTTATTTAAATTCAAACCGTATTTAGCCCGATGTGGATGAATTGAGAGCCAAAGAGTACCTACAGAAATATCTCATGTTCATGACATTCTGACCTAGTTACACGAGCTTCTATTTTACGGAAATAATACGACAATCCTACGCTTCTGTTCTGAGCAAAATTACTTGTTAGACATTATAGCTATTAACTGGCTCAGCCACTGAGAACAGAAGCGTAAGGATTGTCGGTATTATCCTCGTAAAATTTCTTCTTCTTCTTTATCCCGTTACCCTCTGCTGGGGTGTAGGGCTCGAATCAATTCTCTCCATTTGCTTCGGTCTTGGGCAACTTGGGTTACTTCTTCCCAGTTCATCCCCATAGAACCCAACTCTTGATCCACGGAACGCCGCCAAGTTGTTCTGGGGCGACCTTTTTTCCGCTTGCCGGGTATTTGTTGACAAGAGAAATTTCGTCTGTAGTAATATATAGAGTAGGTAAGTAGATCAAAACATTAGGTTGCAAAACTAGACTATCCGTGCGAAGCCGGGGCGGGCCGCTAGTAGCCCATAATTTGCTTATCGTTTCTGAATATATAGGTAAGTATTGTAGGAAAGCTATATATGAATAAAGGTATAGGTATGTTATATGTTACTATAAGCGAACATTGGTCTAACAGTTATTTGGTTTAACTACAGCTGAAGCAGAATGCAAGAAGCGCTGGCGATCGCTGCGCGACTCGTTTATAAAATTGCAGCGGACCCACGGCGGCCGCACCCGATGGCCGTATCATCAGGCCATGCGGTTCTTGCTGCCACACTTGGACCCCACCCATAACAGGTAGACCTAGAGCTGCGTGACTCGTTTATAAAATTGCAGCGGACCCACGGCGGCCGCACCCGATGGCCGTATTATCAGGCCATGCGGTTCCTGCTGCCACACTTGGACCCCACCCATAACAGGTAGACCTAGAGCTGCGCGACTCGTTTATAAAATTGCAGCGGACCCACGGCGGCCGCACCCGATGGCCGTATCATCAGGCCATGCGGTTCTTGCTGCCACACTTGGACCCCACCCATAACAGGTAGACATAGAGCTGCGCGACTCGTTTATAAAATTGCAGCGGACCCACGGCGGCCGCACCCGATGGCCGTATCATCAGGCCATGCGGTTCTTGCTGCCACACTTGGACCCCACCCATAACAGGTAGACATAGAGCTGCGCGACTCGTTATAAAATTGCAGCGGACCCACGGCGGCCGCACCCGATGGCCGTATCATCAGGCCATGCGGTTCCTGCGGCCACACTTGGACCCCACCCGTTACAGGTAGATCTAGAGGCAACACTAAAAAGCATCGATTACACCGAACTACATCTAGTGCACTAACTGGTGGATGGGAGTTAAACTATCTCGCTATAATGAGTGAAATGCTTTAACTCCCCTCCACCAGTTAGTGCACTAGATGTAGTTCGGTGTAATCGATGCTTAAGGTAAGCCTAGTTACCTACTACGTAGCAGTGGCGGAGCGTCCATACAACTCGATTAACTCGATTAAGTCAACAGTCAGTTGACTTGACCGTCAGATTAAACCAATTCCACTGAGCCCGTAACCTCTAAGAACCTCTGGAATACTGAAATAGAGTATGCTATTTACAAAATTACAAATAAACCATTTAACATATATGTATACTTAATAGCTTATCAGAAATCCAACCAAAATTGTTCAACGAGATCTAACCACATTTTGCATTTGATAAACCCCAGATTAATCTGATGTGCAATGCTAACTTTCTAATCTTATCATCAGCTCAGCCAAAAAGGAAGAAGACTCAGACACCGAAGAAGAGACACGCCGTCCGCAACAGTCGCTCCCCGACCTCTCCTTCCAAGACAAATTCGAGTACGACGAGGACTCACAACCAGTTCCCAAAAAAACCCGCCTCAACTCCTCAGAAGAAGAACCACAACGGACTGACCCCGATGAGCTGTTCCTCTTCAGTTGTGCGCCTATACTAAAGCGGCTAAACTCGAAACAAAACGCTGCGGCGCGCTTGAAAATACTGCAGGTTTTGTATGAAGCGGAGTTTGGGAGTCAGAATAGTCAGATGGAAATGCCGTACGTTACGACCAGTGAGAACGGGTTCGGGACGATAGATGGCGCTATCGAATAGTTAATAGCATATGCACATTCGCGGAAGCTTACAATAGAAAGGTTTTAATTACTTATTAATTTGATTCAGTATGAAGTTTATCATAAGGTGCGTGCAACTGTGCACACTCAACCAGTTCCCAAGAAAGCCCGCCTCAACTCCTAAGAAGAAGAACCACAACGGACCGACCCTGATGAGTTTTTCCACTTTAGTTGTGCGTCGATACTATAGCGGCTAAATAAAAAAAAAACGCTGCGGCGCGCTTCAAGATACTACAGGGGGCCGATTTTTGAGTGTCGAACGCTCGACTTTTCACTCGAGATCTGTCAAAAAATTATGATGTTTTGACAGATGTCGAATGAAAAGTCGAGCGTTCGACACAAAAAAATCGGCCTCCAGGTTTTTGTACGAAGCCGAGTTTGGGAGTTGGATGGAAATGCCGTAGGTACGTTACGATTACGACCAGTGAGAACGGGTTCGGGACGATAGATGGCGCTATCGAATAGTTAAAAGCACATGCACATACGAAGATACTATTTTGTTAGAGCTGCTACAGAAGCGGAAGCTTATTATAATAGAAAGGTTTTAATTTTTAATTTGATTCACTATGAACTTTATCATAAAGTGCGTGATATACGTGTGCAGCCTGTACAGCGCAGAAGCGACCAATGTACAAGATTTTTCGCGTAAACCCTCGAGAAATCTCTATGTGATACCGATTTTATAGATATTTCGCAGGGGATTTCGCGTACATACCTAGGACATTAATCGGCCAATAAACTGTACTGTTTTAGTACCTTTGTTTAACTCCAAAGTGATTATAGTGATAATTTGATCAATAAACTTTTTACGAGCTTTAAGCATCAACTCGTGTTATTTTAAATTACTTAAAGGGGGAAATATAGAACGCAGCCGATATTGAATAGGTCCCTATTAGATTTATCTCTTCCTACTCCCCAGCACTCAATAAATATGAGCGAGACCAGAGTGATTGTAAAATAACGACGGACACGACTACCTCCAGAAAAAGGCATGTCATTGAGATTATTCATACACGTATCACATCCGTGTGTTTCTGTTTTCTGATATTAGATACCTCATCGGAAACACTTCCATCATAGATAGACCTACTGGCTTTCAAAATGAAGTCAATGACATTTATGTCACACCTGGCCATAAAGCGGTAATTACCGCACGCTCCGCGCGCGGGAAATCCCACTTCCTGGCCAGGGGGTGACATAAAATTGTGTACTTAACACGGGCGGTAATAAAGAAAGCCTCAGATCGCATATTTATCGCCCTTGCCTTCGGCTCGGGCGTCAAATACCTGCGATCCGAGACATTCTTTGTTTTACCGCCCTTGTTAAGTAATGTACTAATACCTAATTCCAAAGGTCATTTTGCGTTTCTTGTACAGTCAGCAGCAATGGTTGCTACGCAGGCGCGGTGCTCAAAATGATCTTCACACATCTTTATTATAAGGCAATAAGAGCGTGTGTAGATCATTTTGAATACCTAGCCCGCGTAGCAACCATTGCTGCTGACTGTACTCTATTGGTACAATAGTTAAATAGGTAGGTAGGTAAAATATATTTAAAAGGCTTGCATATTGCAAAATAGATGAAATAGTAGGGACACGTACAGTCGCCATCAGATATATCGGAGAGAACGAGGTGTTCAGAAATAAAGTATATGAACACGACTCTATTGTCAAGGCGCTAAGTTGCCCAGTAGCTCGATTCCACTGACACCTCAGATTCGGTTAAAACCGCTCAACCAATCTCACTGGAGCGGAGCGCAAACTCTTAGACTATTCCAGTGCCCTTACCATGAGTTTGCAATGTTTGCATGACCGTACTCGCATGTACTCATGGTAAGGGCACAGTGCGTGGTCCTGTTACTTGTACTATTACTTATTCTGTGGTTTGGTTTCCCCTGGATATTCCCCAGTAGACATGTGTAGTTCACGAATGAATGATTCAATTGAAGTACTTCAATTGGTGTCCTTCATTCATTCACTAGTTCAGTTCGGATCTATACAGTTCTATAGTTCACTTAGTTCAGTACTTCAGTTCATGTGTCATCGTTTCAATCAACACATAACGGTTTTTACAAAAAAAAATTTTTTTTTTAATTCAAAATAAATGTAAAATTTGAAATCCTTATCCCCGAATTAGTCGAAATCAAGTATAATGACGAATTTTTCGTAAAAAAAATATTTTTACTTAAATTATTCAAAATATATATAAAATTTGATATCATTATCCCCGAATTAGCCTTAGAATGAGAGAAACGCGACGCGACGAATGACTGATCAATATGATTAGTTGAATCGGTTGAGCTACTGAATTAGTGAACTAAACTGAACTAGTGAACTAAATGAGTGATATACTTCACAGTGAAGGATTGAAGTACCTATATCACTCTTTTCTTTTTAGTGACACATTTTGCGCATGTCTATTCCCCAGGCCACTTTCCAACCGCGCACTCCTATCGCTTTATAGAGCGAGAGGCTTCAACTCCCCTCCCCTCCGATTCCGTTCGGAATTCCGTGCGTCTGTGGCCAGGCTTATTGGGCCCGCCGCCCGGTCTATAAAGCCACAGTCAGGTTAAAAAAAATATCGCTTACGATTACAGGTTTGCTACCGCGAAGTTTTCCCTCTCTGTAGCACTTACATACAGACTTGCAAGTGCGACAGAGAGAGAAAATTTCGTTTGTTCGTGGTAGCCCCCTAGAGGGTTTTGGGGCAAACCAAACTAAGGCCGGCAGTGCGATTGTGGAACGTTTTCGACTGTTGCTGTTGGTACGATAGATCTAAATATCAAATCCCATACTAAAAATGACATTTATGTCACACCTGGACATAAAGTGGCAATTACCGCACGCTCCGCGCGCGGAAAATCTCTCTTGGTGTACTGTTATCGCCGTCGCATCGCTAATCAATCGCCTTACCAGTGCGTTTGCGGCCTAAGTTAGGTACAATATACTCGTAGTAGGTACAGTCAAGTGCAAAAATATGTATCGAACGAATCCTCTCATAAATATGTAGCAAAACCTTAATTCACCGACATAAGAGCTATGGGACATCTTTTTGATCAAGTTGTATGCACCCATATTTTTGTACTTGACTGTACCTAAAATATATACTTTTACGTGATACGTCTTAGAACAAAAATGTAACAACAGCACTTTCTACAAATTAATTGTTAATGAAATTCAAATTAGTCGACCTCGCTCAGATCCTTACTATCTTACCTGAACACATCCAAAACACACTTTTTTCCAATTTCAACCTTATTTCAATTTAGTAAGACGTATATTAAAGGGAAATTGCATTGACAGCGGCAAATACAATGTGGTGAAGATATGCATTTGCATACAATCATACGGTACGTACGTAACAGTAATCTTTGAATGGAATTTTAGTTGGGTCTCACGTTATTTTCTTGCCATTATAAATATTGATTAGTTAATTCATTATTAATAGTAGGCAGTGAAGTAATGAAGGACACTTTGATCCAACCACACTGTACTTTATCAGACCAAAGCAGTGTTGCCAGAGCACTTCCGTCAAAAAGCACGGTCGGGTGTTCAAAAAAGCACGTTTTTGGAATAAAAAGCACGTTTTTAGGGTTCCGTACCCGAAGGGTCGAAAATGACTCCTATTAGTGTCACTCACGCGTCCGTCCGTCCGTCAGTCCATAAATAAGAATATAATATCGTCAGTCGTCTGTCACAAAATTTTGTTCATAAGATTATTTTTTCTTCCCATTGATCCATAGGGATTGTCCTAATTGGCGCGCGACTACCCGATGATCGCGCGACTTTAAATTAAAATATTTACTAGTAAAAGTCGCGAATTCGCGCGATAATTGTGTAGTCGCGTTTGTTTTAGGACGATCCCTTTAGGACACCTATTCGAGTTCAATATATTCGCGAATTTCACTTGCGCGATCGCGCAATCATCGCGTGGTATTAGGACGATCCTATAAACTTGAAATTTGGTGATACTGTTAATTATTACGGGTATTTTACAAAGAAATACTTATATTTTGATAAAACAGGTTTTTTTGGATTCATGTTAAAACCAACATATTTTTGCGCGTGGTTCGGAAACCTAAATGTGCGAAGTCCGATACGGACTTGGCCGGTGTTCGTGACATACAGAGTATTGAGACTATTGAGCATTTAAGTACTACATCGTGTACACATTGTACGACACGAACGATAGAGCTTGCAGTTGCAGGACAATTTCTTTCCTGCAACCACAGGTAAAACCAAGCTTTAGGATATCAAAGCGTAGGGTAGGGGAGAAAGATTGTTTAACACAATGATTGTTAGAGAAAAAAAATGTTTTAGAGAGTACCAAACCTTTATTTTACCTCCCCATTTTTAGTAGTAAAATCATAAAGCACCATAGCACCTAAAAAAGCACGGTTTTAGCACGTTTTTGGGGAGCGCACGTAAAAAGCACGTTCGTATCCGAAAAAGCACGTAAAACCGTGCTAAAAAGCACGTTCTGGCAACACTGGACCAAAGGCCGGCAAGCAAGTTATTGCTTGAGGAGAGCCTAAAGGCCCATTTACATGATGCGAACTGGAGAACGATGAAGAACTTGCGTGCGATTTTCATTATGTTGTGTACGTAGGTAGATCTAGATATATAGATATGGAAAAGACTGCGAGTACAAATAGTTAATATTTATTATAATACCTAGTTTATGTGCATACCTAATATCAAGTCGTATCTATGCAAAATTCATGACACATCTGTTGATTTCCGACACCATGGGAATAAGGGTATTAAGGGTCTAACACATTACCTACCACAAACTTCTTAGGAGATACTAACGTATTTACCTACATTGCGGGTTATGGGGGCCACCGAGGTAAGAACTTGCTCGATCAAACGCTGCAATTTAATGTAAATCGCATTCAAGTACTTGCTCCGTGTAAATAGGGCCTAAAGGTCAGTAGAAATGAGGCTTTCTATTAACAGGAGTCTTACCATGCCAGCTCCGGTTGAAGAATATGCTTTTCTCATGAAATTAAAGCGTTAAGACGGAACGAAATAACGAAGGTCAAGATCATGGGAAAGTTGGCAACTACAATACAATACAAATTTTCTTTATTGTTCACCAAAATTACATAGAAATCCAGCTTAAAATTATATATGTTGATGGAGACAAAGAGTCTTATCGCTAAAAAGCGATCTCTTTCAGACAACATTTGGGTGGTGGAGACACAGCAGAAAAATTCTACCAACCTTGATCGATGGAATTACTCTATCTAGTTCTAATCAGGACTGGTATGCAGGGCCGTGAGGATGCAGTTCAGGATCTAAAATCGATAAATAAATACACTTACTAAGCATACAGTATAAATCCATACTATATTATAAATGCGAAAGTGTCTCTCTTTCCACGTTTAAACCACTGAACCGATGTATAGATGAAATTTGGTATGGAGATAGTTTGAGTCCCAGGAAAGGATATAGGCTGCTTTTTATCCCGGAAATCATCCTTTAAGGGGCGGAAGTTTGTATGAAATAGCCATAACTAGGTAAGCGCCTGAAATAAAAGAATAGCAATTAAACTCTAATCTAACGCGTTGAAAGAGTTCTACGCGGACAAAGTCGCCGGCAAAAGCTAGTATCTTAAAATAATTATACTTATGATCGAAAACGATAAAGTCGCCATACCGCCGATACACGAGACGGCTCGGATGTGTTGCAACAGTCCAGTGTCCATTACATTATTTATTACATATATTGCAAATTACAAAGAGATCCGTACAATACAATACAAATATTCTTTATTGTTCACCAAATAAAGTACATTAAAACAAATAACAGAAACAAATTGCACAATGGTAGAGATCGCTTGTTAACGATAAGACCAGGCGGTCTTATCGTTAACAAGCGATCTCTTCCAGACAACCTAGCCAACCAACCTTCAACCTCCTCCTTCAACCTTTGGGTAGTCGAAACGATGCAAGAAAAGTTAAAACTTGAGTAGGTGAAACAGGAAAAGAGAGTATGAACAACCGATACCGGTACCGGTATGAGTATCCGTAGGTACGTTAGATTGAATAGTATGAATACGCTATTTCACTCATAGTCAAATCAGCAACTTTTTATTAAATATCAAAAACGATTTGTTAGTATGAAGTTTGTAGGGAAATACTGTCTTAGTGATGTCATAAGACAGTGTAAACTGGTATGTTCAAATCAGCGTCCTTTTTAAATCTTTGTGTTTATAAAATCTTTCAATTAGCTAAAATAATTTAATAATTGATGTTTTCCGAGTATTTTCGTTAGATCTTTTATAGTCAAGTAAAAAATGATTTATTTTTACCTTAGTTTATACCCTAATAGATTTATTCATGAAATACGTATACCTAAGGCATATCGTCCACGCGGCCATTTAAAAATGTGAGTATTGAGGATGAGGACGAATCAGGAACTCTGTTCTAAATTTTGAGCGTTCTAATGACCAAAAAAAAAAAAAAAAAAAAAAAAAAAAAAAAAAAAAAAAAAAAAAAAAAAAAAAAAAAAAAGTCTAACTCGGACAATTAAGATTTTTAATTTTCTTCTCTCATTTATTTTATGGTAGAGTCTACAGTGAAACTTCAGAACATAAAATTTGGAGGGTAGAACGTTACGCAAATGGTATAAGTAAATAAATATAGAACCCTAAATTTCATTTACTTTACGCGCATGTCATTCATATTAAATTACGTTACAATTATTACAACGTAACAGAAACACGTGAATCGTGAGAAATATATAAGTACTATAATAGGGGTTAGTAGTAGCTCAGTGGTACGGTTGAGGGATCTAGGAGAAGGGTTTAGATATCTGGAAGGAAATACGCAATCCACATACGAATTATAATGTATTCATACTATATCCGAATACATTCACATTCAATTGTAATCTAATTAAAATAACACTTCAGCTGTGACTCCGAGCGAGTCCCAGGCCAGAGTCCTTGGAAAACCATTTGTTTCCAGCAGAATGCCGCTTTGACAGGCATTCCAGAATATATTCAAATACGAATATGTTACTTTATGGTTCTAGACCAAGCATGGCCAGCCTCATACAGTAACAACCTCTACATTCTCCCTCCTCCTCGGGATGAAGAATGTAGGCAAAGACCTGCCTAACCCTATAGACTAACTAGGTCTTGAAGCAAGTGCCAATAAGAACAGGTAACAACACGGGTTGAAAGCTGAACCAGCAAGCAGTTTGTTTCAAAAATAAGTCGTGATCACCATGACCGGAGACCAAACAAACATATCAAGAATAATTTATTATCATTCGCGCCTATCCGATGACAACAACGCAGGATGATGGTGCCGAGGCCCATGAGAGCCTCCTCGCCCTCTGCTGATGGAGTACAGCGAGTGCCCATCACTGCGAAGTGGTCTTCCTTTTTTCAAACTGCCTGGCTTTCTTTTTTCTATACTGCTTAGCTGGTCACCCTTCTCCCCTGGTTGGCAAGATTGCTTCAGAATCATCACAGCATACAGCATACTCGTTCGCATGAAATTGGATAAAACAATATTAGTTTACACTAGAAAGCAGTCACACAAAATTAATGCTTCTAGAAAATGCTACTAAGTTTCAATTATTATAGATTATCATGAAAATATTTACAAGTCCAAGTTGTATTCATTTTAATAAAATATTATTAACATTACAATGTTGTTTTATTATTAATTGTATTTCAATATAAGTTCATGAACTTCTGTGAACAATTGGAATGAGTTTTAGTTTGCATAGTCATTGCAAAGTACAACTCAATATTGGGTTTTAGTTTACAATATTTGTAAAGTACAACTCAATATTATTATTTTTATAATTATCATAAAATAACTGCTGCGAGAGGTACGGGGATCGATACCCCGCACCTCCACCAAGTATAATAGGGGTTAGTAGTAGCTCAGTGGTACGGTTGAGGGATCTAGGAGAAGGGTTTAGATATCTGGAAGGAAATACGCAATCCACATACGAATTATAATGTATTCATACTATATCCGAATACATTCACATTCAATTGTAATCTAATTAAAATAACACTTCAGCTGTGACTCCGAGCGAGTCCCAGGCCAGAGTCCTTGGAAAACCATTTGTTTCCAGCAGAATGCCGCTTTGACAGGCATTCCAGAATATATTCAAATACGAATATGTTACTTTATGGTTCTAGACCAAGCATGGCCAGCCTCATACAGTAACAACCTCTACAGTACACTGCATTGCGGCGTTGCACCATGCACCATACCATGTAGAAATCTACGTACAATCTAGCTTCTATTTATCAGTTTGCGTGTCTGAAATGTTCTTGAAACCTGAAATTTCACTGAAAAATTCAAGAAAAAACACTTTTCCCAAAGCGACGTAACTTACATTTCGGCGCGGAATCTTCTTATGAGTCAAAGAGTATAATAATATATATGTTATGAGTAATGAATGACTGACCATCTTTGACATTTGTAGTTTGACAGATGTTGTTTCTTTTCTGTTTTATCTAGTCTATGAAATCGCGCGACTTTAGGCAATGGTAACTTCCGAATATAAGTAATCTAAGGACTTCACAACGCAGTGTTGTCGGCTTTAGTATTTTACTCAACACCGCTCAGCTATTTTTTTACTAGAGCCTATTAATTGATTGTTATGGTTATAGATATTGTCGCAACTTCGCATTCCATGTATCAGCACGTGTTGTTTTGGTTTTGTTAATATATATTGCTTTGTCATCGGTGTACTTACCAATTATTAATATATTATTAACTATAATCCATATTCCACACTACTCCATAAATAAACAGGAAAATCCCGATCTGTATGTTTATTACATTGAAATTTTACCGATTTAGATAGCATGGCTTCTGTATTTCCCCTGTTGAACACGACCTCACGTCTTCAGGTGGTTGAGGCCATCAATATTCATTTGTTTTGTTGAGGCCTACCCTACCCGCCGTTGAGGCGTTGAGGCAGAGGCGTATTTACCCTAGGGCCAAGGGGGCCATGGCATGGCCAAGGGCGGCCGCCTTTCACAGCATTTTTGGGCACCTTTTCTTGACTTTTGGGGCGGCGAGACTTATTGGCCCAGGGCGCCAAATTTCAAAATACGCCCCTGCGTTGAGGCCTAGCCAACCTGGACCAGAACCGCTACGTCCATATGTCCAGCAGTGAACGCAAATATGCTGAAAGAGAAGAGAGAAATTGACCCTACCCGAGCCTCCGTATGGTGTGGTAAAGATGGTGCTATTTGAGACCCTAAAGTAGACAATTTAATCAAAAATTGATCTTTATTTGTTTTTGATAATAAATCCATTAGTATCAAGTGAATATAAACCCATAGGTATCAAAAAATACCTACTGACTGGGATAGGTATATTTAATTGCATACAATTACATATTTCCCATACCTACTATAATTCCTACTCTTCTGTGGGACAGGCGGGAGTTTCCTAACGGGATATACTCTGTCGTCATCCGGAAACTCCTAATAAGATAAAAGGATTGTACCTACCTAAACTGTTAATCATAATTATTTTCCACGAACGAACATTGAACTACCGATACCGATCCAATTTCAATACGTCAGTACCTTTAGCTTTAGTAGGTATACCTACGCTTTTTCGAAACAAAACACAACCGAACACGTTTGCGTTTAGTTTAAATCAAAGAGTATATATAATAAGTATGTCTTAATGTATGGCAAAAAAATTGTTATTACCAATACCACCTAAGGCCACCAGAGCCGCTGCTCGCGTTGCCTTACAAAATGAGACTAGAATAAACGCAAACTTGTTCGTTTGTGTTTTGTTTCGAAAAAAGTTATGTACTAGAGCATCAGTTAGCAAGTGCCCGAATAACCCTGGTCAATGCCCACGGCCAAACTGAGCCGTCATTTAGTTTATCGCGCCCGTTATCGGAAATTAATCATACTTTATGCAGTCAGCGGGCAAAGTGGTCAAAAACATCTGCACATTACTGTTATAAAGATCAATGACCTTATTATATAGGCCTTGATCATAATGAGTCCGTAAGTTAATTGTTACTGACTTTTAGGGTTCCGTAACCGAAAGAGTGACAAAGGAACCCTTATGTGCGACTTCGGCTGTCCGTCTCTCACAACTACTCGTAATATCTCATCTCAGGAACCGAACAAATGCGAGTCTGACTCGCGCGCCGAGAGTTCCGGACAAATTTAAAAATGTACCTAGGTATCTAAAGGTTTTTGGTAAACTTCGGAAATAAGAAAAGAAAGGGATTTTTTACCTTTGTCTCTATAAATCCTTAAATTAAAAATGACGACACATGTAGCTACCAGTGGCGGAGCGTCCATACAACTCGATTCTCACCGGCTTGCCTAATTTTCAGCCAGTCCAGTTCTTTTACTACGGCTCATGAAGAATAGGAAAAGCCACGTATTTCCGGCTTCCCTAAGAATATTTTTGACGCGCCGCCACTGGTAGCTACCCTAGTGGACGCGATAGACCCCAAATCAAACATCCCAGAAAATCCAGGACAGAATCTGAGGGATCTTTGAGAAAAGTCTACAGGAGGGCCGACCCCTAATAAATGGAAATAAATCATGCGAAGAAAATTAGATGCCACTGGCTTTCGCAGTTTAATGATAATAATGATTATTTACATTAAGTATATGTTTAAATAAACTGCCTATGTAGTTCAAGCAACGAAGACCACTAAGGGCTTTATCACACTTGCGACTTGCGAGCGACTTGGAAGCGAGGCGAGCGCACAGCGAGCTTGCCGCGTGCGCACAGCGAGGTCGCCGCCATCTAGAGTATAGCGATTTTCCCGCGAGTACGCAGCGATTTCGTAGCGCGCTCGCGGCGACCTCGCTGCGCGCTCGCGGCGAGCTGCCCATAGTTTGTATGGAGAAGGCCTTGCCCTACCCTGCGCCTTAATAGAAAATGGTGTTAAAATTATGTACCTAAGGCTATTTCAAATCTATCAAAAGATAACGCGTGGTTAAAAATAATAAAAAACTTTGAGTAAGAAGGTCGCTTACGTTGCGCAGATCTTTTAATTACTTATAATTATGTACATTATGTAGGTACATTGTACACGCAATCCACCGCGTCCGTATATCACATTACATTCACTCCTATAAATAGTTACAAATAGGTATAAATTAAATTGATATCACTTCCTTCCGTGTTCAACGAGCAATTTTATCTTAACTGGCATTGGATTACAATTTGTATACTCTTTGTTCTGTTGTCATTTCAGAGCACGTGTATCTTGAGATACACGTGCTCTGTAATTCAAGTTCCAAAACGATAGATTTGTACCTAGTCCATACTAAAGCTAAATTTACAATCATTTGACAATGACAACCTTTTATGCACTTCCCTCTCATTACATGGAAAATTCGAGCGTTCGACACTCAAAAATCGGCTCCCAGGCCTGTGCTCAGCAGTGGTGGCAATGGGTCATTTATAAGCAAGTATACAGAGCGTCCCAAAACTATGGGCCATCCAGGGAAAGTACCTTAAATATTGTAGATGGAAGATTTTACTAAAAGAAGACATTATTTTAATTTCAAAAACAATTTTAACTGCATTCATAAATTTTTAAATAATTACATTGTTGAACCGGGAATCGAACCCGCTACACGAGAAAAAAAAATCATGGTCGTCCGTTTATTTCTGACACTATGTTATTTAGCTAAAAATAATCCTTACGATGCGATGAAACCTTTCGATCGGTATAATAAAACTACAGGGTAATTTTTTTTCTTGTGTAGCGGGTTTAAATAATGTGTTCTTTCAGCAAAATATCCTATCTACGATATTTAAGGTACTTTCCCTTGATGGCCCATAGTCTTGGGACACTCTGTATAAGTCGGTACGTAGGTATGTTTAATACCATCATCATCAGCCGGGATCTCAGACGTATGGGAATATTAAATTTAAATGAAGGAGGTCACGATAGTGCCAAATTAAATTGCATATTTAGTTCTATCGCTCAGTCACATATTACTCGTACAGTCTACTTCACTAGCCGAACGTACGGCAGCGACGGTCCCGCACTTTCGTCAAATAACTCCTCCCCATAATTTGCTAATAGTTCTAATATTACTCCATTCGTCCAACCAAATCCATCCTGTACATTATATTCTCCTCCATCTCCAGGATACCCTGGCTGTACAGCGCTATATTTCTCAAACATTTTGGTGTACCTACTGTACCCTAAGTAGTTTGAGCGGATCCATAATTTAGCTTGCTCTTTCGCCATTTTCTGAGCCTCTTTATGACCACTTCTCTCTAGCCCTCCTATGATAATGCTTTGTAGCGGAGGCCAAGCATTCGGGTAGTCCCACTGTTCACCGGAATGGAGAAGAGATGATGGGATTCCTCCCGGAAAATCTAGTCCTCCGGACGAATGGAGATATCTAACTAAACGAGCACCGTATTTCGGAGCGTCTTCTTTCTCCACCGCTCCCGCCCACAATGGCGTTGCACAGCTCGGATAGAAATGCTTTCTTCTCGCTCTCGCCATGGAATCGTAGTCGTACCACGTTCCATCGTAAGGATCCCAGAGGACATTCTCTATCGAGCTCCTCCAATATTTCGCGAGGCTGTACCACTTTTCCGCTTCGCGGCGGTCGTTGAGCGCAACCCTTAAGTCACCGGCGAGTTCCAGAGCACCAGCGAAGATGGAGTTAAGATCGACAGGAATAATGCGCGAGGCGTGTACATCGGTTAGATTGCCGACGGGGTCCGAGCTCGCTGTCACGAACCAGCGTGTAGAAAAGTCCCATCCACTTTCAGCCGCGCTTCTCATTTCTTTATAAAATTCCTGGCGCAAATCTTCCGAGTGCAGAACCTGAGAAGTCGTGTAATCTTCGTGATACGATTCGGGCCGCGGTCCTTTGGCATCCTTATCAGAATTATACCGAAGCAAAACATGTTGTTTCCCGTTAACTTCCACTGTCACTTTTTTTGTGGTCAGCCAATACTGTAATTCCTTTTCAACTGTAAGGATATGACGCTTTAACCACGCGATATCTTCGGATACAGAATAGTAACTGGCAACCATAGCCGTAAGGAGCGGTGGCTGGCTTCTACCAAGATAGTAAAGGCGACTGCCATTGGGAATGTACCCAAACTTGTCAACTAAATGCAGTAGATTTTCTACCATACCTTTAGCAGTTTCTGTCATGTCACTGAGAAGAAGTCCGCGAACGATCCAGAATGAGTCCCAGTAGTAGAGTTCCTTAAATCGGCCGCCAGGGGCAATGAATCCATTTGGAACTGAGAGCAAACTGTATCGCTCAGGATGCTGCTGAACAACGGGCTTCACTTTCCGACCCAGCGTAGCCCAAATGCCAATCACATTTTTAGCAAACAATTTTAGTTTCGGATCTATTATTCTGTCCAGAATAGGCGGCGACGGGTTGAAATCAGGAGGTATCCAAGTTTCCAGCTCGTTTCCAGGTTCGAAATGCTTGCCAACGAACTTCGTCAGCTGTTCACGCGAAGGATTCCTCTGCGTATCGTGCATCAGCTGAGCAAAATCTGCCAATGTATCATTCGGCGAAAACACAAGTTTCATGTCAACAAAAGTTTTGGAGTCCGGGAAAATCCTTGCCATCTGGATGCGGTGCAGCATTTCGCCGGAGCAGTAGACTGAAGAGTTGCATGCTGGTATGAACGCCTGCGAGTAGGCGTTGAGCAAACCCAAGACCGGGTATATTGGGAGGCGTATCAGCATTTTTATTTATTTTTTACGCGCGGCAAACATAACGTGTGAGCGGCGAGTGTGTGTCGGCGCGCGCGCGACGACTGGACTGGCTTCCGGGCCGTGACCGCCGCGAACCGGCCGAGAGCCATGAGTGCCATGACCGACACTCACTCGCAATCCCTGGAATCGCTCATCCCGTCTGACGTAACTGTGGAACTAGAGCACTTTCACTCAACTGTATCAAATTAGGTCACTAGATCTTGAAAACGGGAACATTTTAGTGGAAAGCGTGTGTTGTCTACGTTGTGTCTACGCAACGAGGGCAGTCAAACTGTCAGTATGCTGTCAGTTATTCTATTAGACAGATAACTGACTGATAATCATTGTTAAAAGTGGTAAAACTGACGTAACGTCACAACAGAGATAGCCGCGACCAATAAGATTAGGACGTGAGAAACAAGCGCAAACTCGTAACTCAATCATTACGTAATTTAAATTCAACCGTATCTTTAAGTCTTAAGGTTTAACTTTGAGCGACATGATAAAATGATAAGATTTTGCTTACGTTACGTTAATCAATATGTATTTGCTACAAATTTATTTTTGCACATGCCCGTGGCGCTTTGTGCTTAGCGCAGACCGAATTTAATACGTAACCCGTTAGTTATTGTTTTAACCAACGTCTTATTTAATTTTGTGTACGGTTGCGTCACGAACCAGTGTGTTATCAGATGATTGTTAACATACTGTAGGTATAATGCACAGATGTATAATGTATAGTTAATTAATGTTCCGTGTTTACACGAAGGGAGGGTTATAATATGCGCGGGCGCGGATACTTCGAATTCATAGGTAAATTCCTATTGTATATTCTTGTTGGACACATATATAGAGCGAGTAATCTTTACTAATTCAATAGAAACACTTAAACTTACAAAAAAGAGAGATAAACTTAGCACATCTAAGTAACTACAAACAAAATATGTTTAAAAAAACTTACACCCTTGCTCAGCGAAGTGCCTGAGGGTCTTTACTAGGTTTGTATTTCCGTTACGTCTTGTCATTGTCATTGAAGAAATTCAAACAATGTTATTTTTTACGGTCTGAATATATTTTCATATATTATATCAATCCTGGCTTAATTCCACCCTAAGCCTAATAGGTTATGCGCCCAGCAACCTTCCACTGGTTTATTTTCTTTCTTTATAAGCAAACAGTAGCTCTAGTATAAGTTTTTTCGAAACATTAACTTATTCGAACGCGTTTGCGTTTTGTCTCAAAATGTATGAAAACGTGAACAGCGCCTCTGGTGGTCACTAGTGGAAACTAAAACAGCGAGTATAACATTTGTTGCTAACCGATGAACGCGCGTATTTCAAACTAGGTGAGAGCGTTTTCATACATTTTGAGACAAAACGCAAACGCGTTCGAATTAGTTAATGTTTCGAAAAAACTTATACTAGAGCTACAGGTACTCTTTATAAACCATTTAAGAAACCCGACAAAATTCTGAATCCGCTCCTGTTCCAATGCAATGCTCCTATTCGAATTGAACCTAGCGCTCGAGTATAACGACCGCTTTACTATCAGATGGACTGTACGCTTGCTTGCCACCGTCGTTGTATAATATAGGGTGACACCACCAATAATGGACAAGGCCCAATGATGTACATTAACTCTTATGTAAAAGAATATAAGAGTCATTATTTTTTTATAAAACAATCAATTTAAAACCGTGTGATCTTTGAATAAGGGTTGACGTGTCCATTATTGGTGCTTGTTCTTAAAGTGTCCATAATTGGTGGTGTCACCCTATATATGTAGATATATAAAATAGCCTCCTACAACAAGTGATGGAGCTACTAGGTAATGTTGTTAAGAGATATTGTTATACAATTTAGCCAGGCGCTTAAACTTTTAATTGATTATAACAGATATTATGAATACAGGTTGTCTCAAAAACCGAGGTTATACACTTATTTTTGCTAAACCTAAATTCTGAAAGTTATTTACGAGTAGCAGTCCTAACAGTTGTTCACAGATTTACGAGTCTCGGTTTCCGAGACAACCCGTATAACTAATAAAAGAAAATAAATCTATGTATGTAATAAAATAAAGTCCTTATTGTCGTTACATCCAGATCAAATATACATATAGTCCCTATATTCGTCCCGGTACCGCCACTTACCAGTAGCTCTAGTATAAGTTTTTTCGAAACATTAACTAATTCGAACGCGTTTGCGTTTTGTCTCAAAATGTATGAAAGTGGTATGAAAACGTGAACAGCGCCTCTGGTGGTCACTAGTGGAAACTAAAACAGCGAGTATAACATTTGTTGCTAACCGATGAACGCGCGTATTTCAAACTCGGCGAGAGCGTTTTCATACATTTTGAGACAAAACGCAAACGCTTTCGAATTATTTAATGTTTCGAAAAAAACTTATACTAGAGCTACAGGTAGAGTCAGTTAGACCCAGTTCGGGCCTAGCCGAGTTTCTTGCTATGACTATTCTCAGCTAAAGGCTAGATTTAGTGAACCAGCGGCAAAACTCCCAGCCACACCTCAGATTCGGTTAAAGCCCCTCAGCCAATCTCACTGGAGCGCAAACCCTTAGAGTATTCCAGTGTCTTAAACCGCCAGCATGTCGTGGGTCGTGGCAGAGGGTTTCCCCTGGATTTTCCTTAAACTAGGCTAATATTCTCCAAATGCGCACTCCAATCGCTTTATTGGGCCCGGCCTATACAGCCACAGTCAGATTCAAAATAGATCAAGTAAACAATACGTTTATGGTTGGTGATTGGCATTTTAAGAATAAATTATATATCTTATTATTATTTTACACAAGGATTAGGTAGCGGACCCCAGGCATCCTTCAGGATGCAACTGTACTGGGATAACGCTAGGAGGATGATGATGATTATTATTTTACACAACTAAGTTTAATAGAAACGGTCTGGTAACCAAGACCATCTGAAGGCCAGTGTTTTTTTTTAATGAAAGATACCAAAAAACAGTGAATCATATTTTAAGCAGTAATGCCGAAGTAGTTTCGGTATCTCCTTACCATCAGGCAGGTCGTAAACTAATTTGACACAGTCGTTTAAAAAAATGATTTTGATTGTAATTAGCTCAGTTTATGTGTACTTACTGCATGCCTATGAAAGGACTCTATACTCACTTTCGAGGTCAATATAAAGAGGATATCCAATTTTGCGAATAAAACAAACAAATTTAAGACACAGCCTTATTTTATTTCATTCTCTATCTACCTAAATATTAATTAATAATGCGCTTAAAACTAATGAAACAATATAATTTGTATATTTGTATAGGTATTTTGAACCAATTAAATATAAAAAAAATATGTAGGAAACTCCCGTGATATTTATAAAATATTAAAATAATTACATATAATGAAACGTAATTAAGGTCGAACATGGCTGACCATGTGATCGATGATGTTTGCGATATTGTATAATTTAAAATTAGTCCATATTGTATGATTGCCACATCGTATTATACCTGATTAAGTTAATGATTTTTAGGGTACTTTACTTATAAAGAGAACTGCAAGAGACTTTTCAAACATAATTCTTCCGATTTAGAAGTCGAAGGAAGGTAGGTACCTACTCATCATGATCATATTGTATCTATTATCTTTAAATTATATTTAGTTTACTAATACTTACTAAATCAATATTTATCCTCATAACTTTTATCCTAGTTACTATTTAAATGACTCTTAACAAAACATAAAACGATACCTATGCGTAAATCTTAATATCACATTATTTGGTTGAATAAGTGCGACGTTAAGTTATAAATACATTTCAGTTCGATACTCGATTACGGACGAATATTGCACACCTAATCTATAGTAATTCATGGGGTAAGGATCAATGAGGGATCGATACCTACTCACTATCAATCAAGTTTGTACACGTCTTTAGGATACCTACCCTTAATTTGGCAAATAGTTGCGTATAATATCCATACTTTGCTTGCTCGGTGCCACTGAATAAATAATACAATCGAATCCGGTAAAAAAGCCTATAGTCAAATCGCTGAGTTAGACTGCCATATATCCATTGTACTTATCTCTGATACATGTAGTTATAATACTTAAGATACTAAATAAGAAGCAATTTAAAGGTATTGAATACCTGTTGACAATTTTGTGCATGTTATGTAACTTAAATTGTTATTGTATTTAAGCGTATATTGAGGTAACAGTCCCCATGTCGTTAAGTACTCGTACACGTTGCATCTAACAGCCAGCGTTTCATTTCTTCACTCGTTTTTCTCTTTATTGCGATTTTTCAAACTGAAACGGCTAATAATTATAGGTAGTTCTATTCTTGGTCTTCTCGTTTGAAGTAAGTTCATACGTATGATTTCTAAAGGCAACGGGATCAGTTTAAAAGTACCCAGACAAATGCTTATAATTGTACCTATTAATACATTCCTCATTTGCTCACACGATGCTTAGCAACAGTGCTACCAAATATCTTTGTACCTATTTAGATTTATTTAAGAAACAAGGTACCCAGTTGCCTGTTTCGGCATTCGTAATCATAAATTAAATTGCACATGACAGTTTACATCTGAGATGCCTCCATAGCCATTGTAATTGTCCATTGTCATTGCTCCATAGCAATTGGACGAATCAACCAGCTCATTTTCGTCGAGTTTCACTATCAATGTCAAGGGAGCGGTCATCAGCGGTGTCAACACCTAACTCAGAGGAGTCATTAGCGGTTAAAATCCGACCGTATTTATTCAGGAACTCCAGCACGACTCCATTAGACCACCCAAAACCTTCCTGCACAGTATACTCCCCACCTCCTCCAAATCTACCCGGTTGTTCAACATCATACTTCTCAAACATCTGCTTGTTCTCATCGAAACCTTTCAAACACGCTCGCACCCATGTCTGAGCGACTTCGAACGCTGTCCTCCTCGATTGCCGAGTTCCTAAAGCCTCAAGCGCATTGACGACTATGCTTACTAGAGGTGGCCAAGCATTAGGGAAGTCCCATTGCTCACCACTTTGTATCAGTGAAGCAGGAACACCTCCAGGGAAGTCTAGTCCATGCGACAATTGAAGATATTTCAATACTCGGGCTGACTTTTGCCTGATTCTTCGTTTTTCAATTGCTCCCATCCAGAGCGGAGACAGATTGCTAGGATAGAAGTACTTCCTGAATTTATTGTCGAGTATGTCATAGTCGTACCAGATGCCATCTTTCTCGTCCCACAAAACTAGCTCGATTGCAGCCCTCAGTTGCTGTGCTCGGTACGCATACTTCGCGTATTTGGCAAGGTTCCCCATCTGCAGATTGAAAGTAGCTACGGTTTGAAGAGCATTAGCATAAATAGCATTTAAGTCGACTGGGATAATGTCTCTCGTATGAATGTTACGGAGACGCCCTGTATTGTCTCCATTCTGATCAATGAACCAACGGGTGGAAAAGTCCCACCCGCTCTCGGCCGCGCTCTTGATGTCGGTGTAAAACTCTTGCTGGCGCGCAGGATCACTGCTTAGGTTTTGGGCACTTGTATAATCTTCGATGTATGATTCTGGCCGGGGGCCCAAACTCGGAGCGAAATACCTGAACAAATCGAACGACCGCCCATTTTTGACGACTGTCACGTTTTGGGTCTGCCTCCAATATTCTAATTCCTTCTCTAAATGTCCAATATTGTCCATCACGAATTTAAAGTCTTTTGTCTCTCTATAGTACAAAGACACCATGGCTGTGAGGAGAGGGGGCTGACTGCGCTCCTGGTAATACCACCGGCTGCCATTCGGAATGTGTCCCAACTTCAAGAGTAGCTCTATAAGATTCTCGATCATTCCCTTAGCAGTATCCCGCATCCCGCTAATGAGGAGACCTTCAATGATCCAATAAGTGTCCCAGTAATAGATCTCTTTGAATCGCCCCCCAGGAATTATAAATCCGTGTGAGACCGGGATAAGACTGTGTTGGTCAGGTTTTTCATATACGATAGGCTTTACTTTTCTGCCCAGAGTCGGCCAGATTTCGTTGATATTTCTAGCAAATTGGCGGAGTTGTTCATCACGGATACGGGCGATGAAGGCTGGGTTCTTCGAATAATCCGGGGGCGTCCAGTCTTCAAGTTCGCCGTCGCTAGAGAAGTATTCATCAAGGAATTCTTGGAGCTGTTCTTTGGTAGGATCGTTATTCGTTTTATTCAAAACTTCGCCGAACGCGGCGAGAGTTGTGTTCGGGTCTTGCTTCATTTGAAGGTCGACAAAGGTTTTGGAGTCGCGGAAGACGTGTTTTGTGTTTACTTGGTGGAGGAGCTCGCTGTAGCAGTACACTTCTCTGTCACATGACTGTGGAAGGTCCTCAGCGAGGACGGTAGCGGTCACAGCCGCTATCAAGAGGACGCGTAACATCTGTAAAAGAAAAAAACGATGTGTAAGCTAAATGATACAAAAATAAAAATACTAACCCAAGTTACATGTCAAGGAGTTCCTCATTCAAAGGGTTGTCTTCGCTCCTTACGAATATCTATATTATTGAATTAGTTTTTATCCATGTTGCAGACGGCGAACTGAGTGAAGTCTTAACCTTAACTATGTTGACTCGAGAAGATACAAGGGAAATGTCCCAATGCTCGACACCTTAATATCCAATAGTTAAACACCTATAGTATAGGTCCTATACATCAGCTCTGGGCTCTGTCATAAGAACATAAAGATTGTGCCATGTATTGGGTCAGTATCAAGCACTGGGTTTTTTTTAAAATTAATAATGGGATTGCTCTTAGCCAGCATCTAGCCAGGGGGCAAAGATGAGGCCAACGGTGAAGCGAGCTCACCCAGAAAATGCCTATTCACTCTTGCCTTAAACAGGTCCAGGTTATATTATGAACTCGGAAATACAGACGGCGGCGGCATCGGCAGGACATTTACCTTAGCTGGTCAACGAGATTTTATTTATTTAATACTTATATTACTTAATCTTGTCTGATTGCCGCATTGTGCCGTGTGTTAATCACAATTTAAGTTAAATATAGCTCAATTTATACAAGTTAATGGTCACGGCGGTTTGCGCTTGTTTAAAACCAATTACGAAACCAAATGTGGGAAAATCACAGGCATTAAATGGTTTACCGAATTAAAATACACTGATGGTTTAGATAAAAACCTGTTAATGTGGTTGACAAAAAATAACTACAATGGTGGCCTGAATGGTTGCCTTCAAAATCTACAAAATGTATAGGTATTATGGTAGGTTGTCTGGAAGAAATCGCTCTTTAGCGATAAGACCGCCTGTTGTTTGCCTCTACTTATTGTGTCTTTTGTATTGTACTGTGTCCTTTAATTGAGGTGTGCAATAATAGTAGATTATACACCAAGGGGATAAAACACTGTTTTATGTCTCGGGTGCGATATTGAATCCCGAACGTAACGAAGGACTCCAAATTTTACTCCCGAGCGGAGCGAGGGAGTAATGACTTAATTCCTGAGCGAAGCGAGGGAATTAAGACCGAGTCCTGAGTGTAGTGAGGGATTTAAGCGCTCCCAAGGCAAAAACAGCTTTATCCCCGAGGAGTATACTCTACTTTTCTCACCTCTTGCGAGGCAATAAAAAAACCAAGGCTACTAAAAACAGAATTAAATCAGTCAATCGCAGCAAATTTTAGTATCTATTTTAATAGAATCTGTTTTACTCCGTATAATTAAGCGTCTTGTAACTCACGCGGATCTTGTTTTTGGTATTTAATACCTAGTACATCGACGACTGCTTGCATTCATTTGTGTGGTGAGCACAAGTATTTTGTTCCTGAATCTTATATGTTTTCTATGTATTTTAAGTATATATTTATCTTTATACGTATATGTATATCGTCCACTAGTACCCACAATACAAGCTTTGATTAGTTTGGGACTAGGTAGATTTGTGTAAGACTGTCCACAAATATGTAAGTATATATTTATTTACATTGCTGCAACTACTGCGAAGGGAGGAAGGCCATCCTATGTCCGAGGCACGGATATTACATAGTGATTTTATTTAAAAATGTAATAAAATATGAGAATAATGTATAAGAAAACTCCAAAATGTAATTCTATAAATATTCAGTACTAAAACCACGCGCCTGACGCGCTACAGGCGGCGGCCGACGACGCAGTCTTTTGTTTCGAACACGACGTTCCAAACAAAACACGGAGCTGGTGTGCCGCCTCCTCGCCGCTTAGTGGACTTCACGACATTAGACTTTAATGACAGAACTATAAGAACTATGAAAAGTGAAATCACATTATTACCCGGCGGGTTATAATGAGATTCAGTACGATATTACTACCCGGCCTAAGCCAAGGGTTATAATGATTTGCTTTCGGTAAGGTTTGCATGATATATAATTGGGCATTGACGAGCAGGTGGTGTGAAAAGAGTATTTGTTGTTGTTGTTGTTGTTATGGTATATAGAAAAAAAAAACGATTTCCCAGGAAATTAGATAGGTATAGTAGATTGATACATTTTTCGCCCCCGTAAACTCCTGCAAACCTGTATTATATCAACGGAATCGTTGGAGCTATAAATATTACTCGTTTAATATAAGTAGGTAGGTACACATTATAACAAAGGATTTCAATTCATACTCGTATCAAGCCATAATAAGTATCTTAGTATCATTGTTAAGTAAGCTTTATTTATTTAAGCCATACACACAAACACACACTCACCCACATACACACATACCACACACACGCACACACACACTTACAGCACATACACATATACTATCCCGCTCACCATGCAGAACTTGCTGATGTTTTTCAAATTACTTAATCTATGTTTTGCTTTAATAAGGACTAAACTGCCTGTTACCTAAACATGGTTGCTAGCCGCTATTGAAATGTTTCTTATGTCAACGAATGAATTCCCTCACGGGACAGGCTATGCCTAGTGTGGGGGTCAGTTTAAACATGTAACTGCGTTTCCTTCAATTCTTTGGTAATAAACTATTTGTATTGGTATTTATGCACCTAGTTTTCAAGTTTCAAGTTTTTATTGCACTCATGTTGTTACAAGTATTGTAGAACATACCTAAATTATAAAACACTTGAATGCTTTTCATCGCTATCAGTCCATTGGACATCACTTACGACAGTTTATTGACACAAAAATGTAGTATCCTACTTGAAAAATACGGTTTTATCTTTATAGCACCAGCTTACAGTTATAAGCAATACAAAAAGTCTAATAAGATCTTATCTCCATGGAAGTTTCATTCTAAATACTGTTTTTTATGATAGAAAGTAGAGCTCAAAATAATTGTCACATGAAGTAACAATGTACCTAAACAAAATCGGCCTTGACCTGGCTGCTGCACTTACTTTGTGATACCATTGGCATGTACTAATTTTTCGTGTTTTAAACCTTGACCCGTATCCAAAAAGTCTCTTGTTTCTGCCAAAATGCTAATTAACCTGTTCGTTCGCCTTCGGAATTTAAAATTTCTGTTTTTTGTTTTTATGATTGAACACTAAAACTGGCCAGTTTGGAGCCGGATTTAGTATCAAAATAAAAACATGTAATTTTAACATCGCAGCCTATGTATAATTAATTAAGTATGAGGATGAGGTAACAAACATAAAATACTTAATAATAATAAAAAAATAACATACGACCGAATTGAAGAAAAGTGCTATTCGTGTGTTCATAGAGCAGTGTTTAATGGGTGAAGTATTTTATTTTTGCAAGAATCCCGCCCTTGGTTCGTTCACACTCTTTGGCCACCCGTTCCTGACAAGGAACAATATCGTTTGAGTTTGGATTATTCACCGAGACTAGAATTGAGGACTTTCGCTATTTCTTACCAAATTAAGGGAGTGAGGAAAAAAAACCTGAAGTGAGAAAAAAAACATACACTAGTTAGAGCATCAACCAACAGAACAGCAATCAATTAAGAATTGATCAATTGTTATATTATAATCCTAAACTACGCTAAACTATTGCTTAATTTTTTGTACTTTTTGGCGGCAATAAATCTTTTTTTTTAACCTTAACTGAGACGTGAACAGATTAAGGTTATCGTCATTTGTAGTTACGCAAAATATCCAAAAACTAGTGCATTTTATATAACAACTAATGTAACCGATGTCCGAACTTTAAATGTAAATAAAAATGTGAAACACCGATACAGCCAATACCCATAAGCCCAAACTATCCAGTTCTAAAAACGATCTTGAACAGATACAAAAACAGTTCAAAGTTCAGCAAACCGCAAAAGCGTGATGCGAGTTCGCGTAAGATACCTTTCCAAATGTCTATATAGGAAGCAATATTAAAAATATGAAACTGCATCATCAATACTTAATTGACTTTTGGGAATCGAATCTTATATTCCAGCAATAGAGTCGAAAATAGGAGAGTAGAATATATTTTTGTTTTAAGGTGTTGCAAGAAATGGCGCCTACCGTGATTGTATCATTAATTTAATATTGAGATCATGCGCTATTCACATCTACGGTGTATACTCAGTTGCAGCAAAAGGTCTTATATAACATTGAAATCACATTTACGTGTACATACCTATGTATGTAGCTATGTAGATAACGCATTTTTCCTGTACTTATCCAACCATGGATGCAACTTGAGACATAGTTTAACATAGAACATAGAATAATTAATAGTACAGTCAAGTGAAAAAGTGTGAAGGTATCTAATTAATGCTCTCATAAATATGTACAGTCAAGGGCACCAATATGTATACACTTTTTCACCTTATTCCATTGAAATAAGGTCCAAAAGTGTATACATATTGGTGCCTTTGATTGTACCTACCGAAACCTTAATTCACCGATATAGAAGAGACATATGGAACCCTATGGGACATATTTTTGAGTAAGTTGTATTACTTACTGTACCTACTTAGTCCACTCCCCTTCTCTTACAATGCGAAAGAGAGTGAGTATGAGGAGGATTAAGGGCACCTCCTCATACTCACTCACAAGCAAGTCACAATCTGCAAAAGTGCTACTAAGGCCGTTCATGTACCCAGACCAGATGAAATCGAACATCGAGCGCTCAGCCGTCACTGTCACATTTCGAAAGGGTAACAGAGATAGAGCTTGCATGCCGCATATCTTGTTACGGTAGAATTTCTAGATATTTATTTATTTAAAAATATTGCCTCAAATTATCGAAATTCGGAAGCTGTCAAATAACTATTTTAGTTATGAGTGATTTTTCTCCTTTGTATGTTTCACAGTGTCACATAGTAAAAAAACAAGTAAAGTTGGAAAAATAAATCAAATTGGAGGTTACTTTGGGAATTAATTGTATCGAGCGAAGTGTTATGAATCGTGTATCGAAAGCTGTGTTATTAAAGATAATATAACCAAGAATAATATATATTTTTCCCACGTCTACAAATATCAACGATTCTGAGAAAAATGGGATAATTCTTGGGGTATTTTCGCATATCTGGCTCATGGACACGCCAGTAAAACGGGAATATGTATATGTACTCGTCAAATCTTAATGATTTTACTTCTTTACAAAAGGCGGAGTGCGAAATTTGGTGCAGCAATCCTGACAATAAGAACTACTCGTACATTAGAAGGTTACCGTAATTCAAAATTTAAAATTCAAACATTTATTCTGCAAATAGGCCACAGGGGAACTTTTACATGTCAATCGGTAGTTATTAAGTAACAATATTCACAAAGCTATAATGTAAGTAATTAATTAACAAACTGAATGTCATTACAAAATTAAAATCGTTACAAAGGAAAAAAGAGATGGTCTCTGTCAAACATGAATATATGAAATTTATTAAAGGTCTCTGATCGTCAGAATTGAGATAAAAAAGAAGAACACTAAGTTAATAGTACCTATCAGAGATAAACTAGGTCTCTGAGCATCAAAAGAAATAAACAATAATAACAATTAAAAACACTAATCTAATCATAACAGAGATGTATAAGGTCTGTAAACAAGTGGCATTATGGGATAGTTATGGTTTAAATAAAAACTAAATGGTGCCTTATTCGTAGTAACTCCGTTAATTCATCTAGGCTTGTATTGTAGCGGATAGATCCAAAGCCGATTCGAGGCTTCGCCCTTGCTTCTTGAATGACTGCGTGACTGATTACTGATTAGACTTTACAGCAATTTGTATATTTTACCAACAATACTTGGAGTAGATAACTTTGTAAACAATTGAAAACTATAGTGTCTCTCTGAGCTGTAGACCTCGCGGTAATAGACGAATAGATGTTACGGAACCGACTATAATATATATATTATTTATTTTTAAGTTAGTCTAGCTTATTATAATTATATTAATAGTGTTTTTGTTTATTTATGTTGACATTGTGATATTTATATTTTGACGACTTCAAATCCCATGCTCCGCCATTCTGAAAAAAATCCTAAACCAGTAGTCCTAGCACATGATGGCCTCGAGAGAATGTCGGCTTATCTCGAGCTACGCGTCTTTTTTGATTGGTGCGGTTAGAAAGTGACGGATAGCTCGAAATAAGCCGACATACTCTCGCGGCCATCATGTGCTAGACCTACTGAACCGACAAAAAAACTATATAATTATCGAACCTGCTCACAAAATTTCACGGAAATCGTTTGAGAAATGCGACTTCTAGAGTAGAGAAGAAGAGCCGGACATCCGCCGTACAAACGAAAAAATTTTTCTCCAAGCTGAAACAGAGACGCTTCGCTCGGGCTTCACACTCGCTCGTCCATTACTTGAAAATCTTGAAATGCGCGAGTAATAAATCTTGCGTCTGCTTTATCGTAAATATACCTAATTAAATGAATACAAGACTAGTTATTCTCTTCGGTGTTCGATAACTGATACCTACAATACCTACAACATACAGCAATCGTGTTCACGAGGAAAATCACAAGCAAATTGTTAACATGATTAGGTATTTTAATTATTTTTAAAGTACCTATTTTTATTTCTTGCCCTACAGCACACTAACAAACATATTGAAATGTAATAAACGGGTCACTCACTTCTTTAACGTCGAATATAGCTCAGCATGCTTCGGACCAATACGTAGTCCTTAATAAAGAGTCCTTAGTAAAGAATATTTACTGGTAAAAGTCGCGAGTTCGCGCGATAATCGCGTAGTCGCGTTTGTCTTAGGACGATCCCTTTAAGGACACCTATTCGAGTTCAATATATTCGCGAATTTTACTCACGCGATTGCGCGATCATCGATAGAACGATCCCTCATACTGGAGTGACTCCAGACTGGACCCGTTTATTATATTTCAATATGTCTGAGACTCGGAGTTTTCACTAACAGACATTTTGTGAAAATTTCACGTGCACTAGGTACATAGAATATGAGCAACTATATACTACTAAAATTAAATATTCTAAACATTATTTTTGCGTTATCTTCTACCTGGCTTCTCGGATAGTAATAATAACATTATGGTATCAGGTACCTATATAAAATAAACTTTTTCGTCCGCTGGTTTTTCCCTATGCTTGGTTTTTGTAAAAAACCACGGCCGGATCCACTCGAGCGCGACTCAGTCTTGTTATGGATTCTATCGCATCTCGTTTTTGCGAATTATGGGATTATCAAATCGTCATCCTCGAATTCCCAGTGAATGACAATCATGATTGCATTTTTTTTTTTCACTTTAATTGAAGGCCCTTTCTGTTGTGTATAGTGAATTTTTATCCTCCTACCTAACTCTATTGTTTCTAGCCTTCCATCGAAATTTACAAATATTTTCCCACCACTTTTTTTAATTTTCACTGCGAAAAGTCGAGAGTATGATCAAATTACAGATGCATCCTATCCCGTTTTCTGCATCAGTAAATGCGCGAAAATATGACGAAAACTAGTTACAGTGACAAAAAAAATTATCAACGACTTCAATTCTAAGGGACTGATACTTTGGCCCTAAGTCCCCTGATTGCGAAGGCACAATAACTTGCCCCACAGTTTCTCTGCTTCTAAGGGACCGATGGCCCACAATTCTCCGTTATTGTGTGTGTGTGTGTGTGTGTGTGTGTGTGTGTGTGTGTGTGTGTGTGTGTGTGGATGGTGTGTGTTCATATTTTGCCTCCTTCTTCTAGTTGGCATCTATATCTCCCGAAGATCTCATCTTAAATAATTGCCATACGCTAACGATAAATAATAATAGACAGTATCCGCTCGGTGTATCCCTTGCATTTCATTTTAAAGTGGTCAAAAGGGGGGCCTACGGTACTTCGGCTCCACGCACGCCTCCCAAAGGTCCGGGACAGCATTGTCCCGTGAAAGGGAAAGACAATAATAATAATATTTCGCTATACCGTGATTCATTTCTAATAACAATTTTCGTTTAAGTAGTTTCTAATACTTTTTGTAGTATTACGTAAAATGTTTGTGTAGTTTTTGTTGGCGTTTACTGAAATCTAGAAAGCACTCAGTTAATTCTGCTGTGCTAAGTTAAAATGTCGTATTTCCATAGAAATTTCGCAGTGAAGTGTGACTTTTGGCTTTGAATTAGCTTAGGTAACAAGAATAAAAATTTAAAAAGTTACGGGACACTTTTTGCAACAGCTGACGATGTGCAAAAAGTCCTATTGTACTTTTTTCACATCGTACAGCGCGATTAATTTACGAATTAGACTTTCTTTACTAGGTTTTATTATTGATCATTGTAATATTGGTAGGTAGGTAATTAAAAGTAGCGGTGTATACCTACCGATGAATTTAGATGTTGAATATTATAAAAGGTTAGTTTGTCGTGACATACATAAATAAAATGTGTATAAAACTGTAAATTTTCATCGAAACTAATTTTAGAATACACTTTTGTACCTCGTACATTCACATGTAAAATTATACTTTGTGGTGAGTGAGTGTGAGTGATCAGACTACTGTCTGATGGATTCAATTATTATCAATCTGTATTTGTAATTCATTAATGTCTGTATTTTTCTAAAATATGTATTTTCAAGTCAGATCTCGTCTACCGTTTAACGAGCGACGCTTCATTTATGTACAACAATAGTATCATTAAGCACCTATTGTATTTTTATTGTATCGCTTTTCCATTACGTCGCTGATGTGGCAGATTATATATGTTTGAGCGGAAACAGAGATAATCAACTGCAGAGAAGAAGTAAAATTGACATTAGCTTAACCCATAATTTGGCAACGGGTCCTAGGTGTACCACAGTCTTTGACATTTACCGAGGCTAGAATTAGGGACCTTGACGTTTTTTTGCCAAATTTTTCGATGATTAAAGGAAAAAAATATCCTACATTTAAATTTTCAGTATCAGGAAGTAAAGCACCCCCTGAAAGCAGCAAAGAGTGCCCCCTAATGTTTTTTTTAATGACCTATGAGCGTAATGAATTATACACATTTCGAATTACATACTAGGTACTAGTTATTCCTTGATAGTTTTTGAGTAAAATGGCTGTGATATACGGACTGACAGACGGACATGACGAAACTAGAAGGGTTCCATTTTTGCCATTTTGGCTACGCAAGGTTGAATACCCCTGACGGTACTAGTAAGTCAACGTCCGGAATTGACGAAACTAAACCGGACTTTTAAACAGATACTTCAATAAAGATAGGAAGCATTTGTCCGATAAATCTATGTAAGTGGTTTGTTGTTCCCTTTAAAAATAGACACTCAATAGGTAACAAAAGACTTGAAGCATCAGATAAGCCTCATGAAACGTTTTCCATTGAAAGTGATAATACTCTCGAGATAACTGAAGTATTGAAGGCCACCTTACGCCTTTAGTAAGAATATGAATAATAAGTTAACTTTCTTGATATGGTAAAATAGGTCATAAAATAATTAATTGGTGGCTTAAACGCTAAATCACGGAAGTTATTGAATGTTATTGAAAGTTTTAATACTTCTAACTACTCAGCTTTCAATTTTCGTTCGTCGTTTTTATAATTTTAAATAAAATCAAATATTGTTAATATACTTATTAATTAACAACAGAATCACATGAAATCAAAGGATAAAATTAAGAAATTAAAATAAATACAATAAATAATTAAAATATACTAATGTAGTAGTATTTATTAACACCAACTAAATTCAATAACAAAAAAAAGGTTAAACTGCTTAAATAAACTTAAAATAAGAAATACATATGTACATAAAGTGACATTCTAGTGACCAATTGAATTGAAAAATTGTACGCTTAATGTGTTTCTTTTTATTTGGTTTGAACCACTGTAAACATGAAAACATCGGATGTTTAATGTGTTTTTCACACCACCTGCTCGTCAATGCCCAATTATATATCATGCAAACCTTACCGAAAGCAAATCATTATAACCCTTGGCTTAAGCCGGGTAGTAATACCGTACTGAATCTCATTATAACCCGCCGGGTAATAATGGCATTTCACTTTTCATAGTTCTTATAGTTCTGTCATTAAAGTCTAATGTTGTGAAGTCCACTAAGCGGCGAGGAGGCGGCACACCAGCTCCGTGTTTTGTTTGGAACGTCGTGTTCGAAACAAAAGACTGCGTCGTCGGCCGCCGCCTGTAGCGCGTCAGGCGCGTGGTTTTAGTACAATATTTGTAGAATTACATTTTGGAGTTTTCATTATTCTCATATTTTATTATATTTTTAAATAAAATCACTATGTAATTTCCGTGCCTCGCACGTAGCTAGGGCTGGCCTTCCTCCCTTCGCAGCAGTTGCAGCAATGTAAATAAATACATACTTACATATTTGTGGACAGTCTTACACATAGATATATAAATACAGGAGATAGGCCGTCGCCGTACTAATTATTCCAATACCAGTGTCGCCAGTGTTTGACTTGTGTGTGTTACAACCACATATGTAGTCTTGTAAACACTAGGTTCACGCACACATTGCTCATGCTCCCTACTTGCATTCTAATGCTGTGATTGGCGCGCACACACGCCGCAAAGGTTGTAAATACACACTACTACACGTAAACATCAACATCGGTGAACGTAATAGAGATGGGACAGCATTTTTTTTTATTTTTGTCGATATTTAAATGATTAATATGGGAAATTATAAGGTAGATAACATCAATGAAAAAAAAGTCGTGATAATCGAACATTTCTGAAGACCATCCCAACAAACAAGGCTATCAATTAAAAAACCGCACTCAAATCGGTTCATCTGTTTGGGAGATATGATGTCTATATGTCTATACATGTAAACTTGTATCCTTTTTTGCATTGGAGGTGGAACCTAACCTAGGACTATGAAATTCGGCAAATTATTTCGTTTTACTACGGTCATAATTGTATAGGTGACCATATCTTTTTTATAACCACAACTTAGTAAAACACAACTGAATTTCTGAAAATTGTATTTGAGAAAAACTGGGCAAAAACTCCGAGACTCTATTCTTGAAGTAGGTATTTATAATATTGAGGCGGACTCGTATGCTGCACGGCATCTCTAGTCGCCGCCATGTCGCAGCACTCCGCGAATCTACAAGCGACGCGCGCGGTCTACCGCCTCGCCATCGTCACTATCGCCAGTGCGAGCCAGACAGTCTTAGAGCACGGTCACGTCACTCGCCCCTAGATCCGATGCTCTCGCGAGAGTCGCGAGGTCCAGGGTAAACACCGCGATCATTGTTTAAATATTGTGTATTCAGTGGCGTAGCTACCGAAGGGCTAGGCGGGGCAGTGCCCCGGGGCCCCCAAGCTCAGGGGGCCCCCAAAACCTGATCAGCAAACGTCTTGAACTAGCGAGAAATAAGTATATATATTGATAAAACCAAAACAGTATAGGGGGCCCAGTTTTTTTTTGCCCCAGGGCCCTTAGTCATCTAGCTACGCCACTGTGTGTATTCTCATAATAAATAACTGTATAAGTGACTTTCAATAATGATCACCTGTAGCAAGTGGAGACCCCACAATACGTTACTAAAAATTTGTATGGAACCCTCGGTGGGCGAGTTCGACTGCAATTGTTCATTTTTTATATGATAGTATACAACATAAATGTGTATTTATATACTTTACTTTTATAAACTTATTGTAGAAACCCTAACTTAAGTGAAAGAAAAATATAGTATAGTAATAGTGTAATAAATACATAAACATAAGTCGGGAGCCGCCTACGTCCAGCAGAGGACAAGGTACGCGAGACTTAGACCTCAATATCCCGAAACGGGAACTGCGAGAAATAAAATTACAAACCACTAAAATCTATCGATAGAATGATCGCTTATGTACCGCACTAGTGCGCCCCCACCTACCATCGTAAATCGTGCCACTAACAAAGACACTGCGACAACATTGTTTCGATCGGCAAACTTGCTGCCCATTGCGCGTTAGTTACGAGAACGTCTAAGGTGGCAATATACAAAACGGGCAATGAATAACATTATAATAGAAATATCAGTTTTATTGCCACACTTAATTATTTACTCGTTTTTAGTTAAAAAGTATTAAAAACAGGCTTACTTGTGATAAGTGACTCCACTATTACTTGAATTAACAATATTGCTTCGATTTCTGCACGTTATAACTGCACAAACCGGCATTTTACCCACAAAAACCGAGTTGTTTACTGCGCAATCGATGTCCGGCGACTGACACGACGAATCAAGTCTCCGAACAAATCGTGATCACACGATCAGGAAATGGCGACATGTGCCACGCCCACAGCTCCCATCTCTTGTATTTATATATCTATGGTCTTACACAAATCTACCTAGTCCCAAACTAATCAAAGCTTGTACTATGGGTACTAGTCGACGATATGCATATACCTATAAAGATAAATATATACTTAAAATACATAGAAAACATCTAAGATTCAGGAACAAAATACTTGTGCTCACCACACAAATTAATGCAAGCAGTCGTCGATGTAGTAGGTATTAAATACCAAAAACAAGATCCGCGTGAGTTACAACCACAGAAATATATCAAGATAGAAGGAACGAGTGTATGTACCTCGCGTGGCGAAATTACGTCCCGGAGACACAACTGCTCGCCGCAAACTTCAGTGTGCTCCCGATCGCGTTATGCGTGCGACGCCAGGTTTTAAAAACAAAATGGTTCGTTGCGCAATAATTAATTGTTCAAACACTTCCAAGAAAATTGGAGCTGTTAATCGAGGTATTTCCTTTCATTGGTAAGTACAATTTGTCCTTAAATATCTGTTAATAATTAAAAAACGAAATATTTTATTATTTTCATCATAACGGTAGCGGGCGATTGTGTGTCAACGCTAGCTTTCCATTGCGGCTTTAATTTGACGAGCCAGACTTGGCGTGCGTTCAAAACCAGCAATGTAAAAATAAGCTATTCAAACTGTCGAGTCACGTTCAAGGTCGATAGTCATTTTTTCTGTCAAAACTAAAGAATAGTGCTGTGCACTGCGATTTTCTTACTCGATTATTAAAATTGAATTTGAAAACAGACGAAATAATAATTACGTTCTTATATTATTATGCAGCTATATAATGTACGTAGTGCAAAACAAATATTATTAATCGCTTTCCTCTTAGCTTCTAATATTTCTTCGCGGGACTTCTTTGATTTTTCCATGGTCTGTAACAAAGAATATATAAAAAACCGGCCCAATGCGGGTCAGACTCGCGCACGAAGGGTTCCGTACCATTATCTATAAAAACGGCAATAAAAATTATATCTTTTGTATGGGAGCCCCCTTAAATATTTATTGTATTCTTATGCATATTAAATTAATATGCATTTGTTGTTATAGCGGCATCAGAAAAACATCATCTGTGAAAATTTCAACTGTCTATCACTTTTCATGAGATACAGTCTGGTGACAAACGGACGGACAGCGGAGTCTTAGTAATATGGTCCCGTTTTACCCTTAGGGTACGGAACCCTGAAAATGGTACACGTTTATAGGTACTTAGTTAATAACTGGAGCGGCTAATATGTACAAATTACTAAAATGTAACGCAATTTATTGGTTATTAGGTAGGTACCTACCTGCATTTATATTTTTCGATTTAAATTCTGAGCTTACTCATTTCCTCTGTCAAAACATTTCTTCTGTCGAAAATAATAATCATTTCCTCTGTCGGTTCTTATCGATATTTTAAATCGATGCATAGAATCGGTGCCGAGTTCTAATACTTCTAATCGATCCTTTTGAATCGTTTTCGCGCGGCTTATGTTTCTCATCACTAAATTACGCTCGTGACGTCAAAGTACCTACGCAAAATGTTACACGCTCGGTCTCCCTACAAATTGCCGAACTCTTTCCTTCTATCTTGATATATTTCTGTGGTTACAACTTACAAGACGCTTAATTATACGGAGTAAAACAGATTCTATTAAAATAGACACTAAAATTTGCTGCGATTGACTGACTTAATTCTGTTTTTAGTAGCCTTGGTTTTTTTATTGCCTCGCAAGAGGTGAGAAAAGTAGAGTATACTCCTCGGGGATAAAGCTGTTTTTGTCTTGGGAGCGCTTAAATCCCTCACTACACTCAGGACTCAGTCTTAATTCCCTCGCTTCGCTCAGGAATTAAGTCATTACTCCCTCGCTCCGCTCGGGAGTAAAATTTGGAGTCCTTCGTTACGTTCGGGATTCAATATCGCACCCGTGACATAAAACAGTGTTTTATCCCCTTGGTGTATAATCTACTATTTCACACCACCTGCTCGATTTTGCTCAATTATATATCATACAAACCTTTCGGAAAGCAAATCATTACACGTGCCCCTTGGTTTTAGCGGGTTATAATTTCAAATTATTACCCGCCGGGTAATAATTTCATTTGAGTTCTGATAGTTCTTAGTGATATGTCTTTAAAGTCTAATTTCGTGAAGTCCACACGGCAGCGAGGAGGTGCCACACCAGCTCCGTGTTTTGTTTGGAACGTCGCGTTCGAAACAAAAGACTGCGTCGACGGCCGCCGCCTGTAGCGGGTCAAGCGCGTGATTTTAGTTCCGTTTTTTTTCTCAAAAAATGACTAAAACTATATATTTATTTTGAATTTTAAGTAAAAAAAATTTTTTTTGCAAAAAAATCGTCATTATACTCGTTTTTGACTAATTCAGGGATAAGGATTTCAAATTTTATATTTATTTTGAGTTTTAAGTAAAAAAAAATTTTTTTTGCGAAAAATCGTCATTATACTCGATTTCGACTAATTCAGGGACAAGGATTTCAAATTTTATATTTATTTTGAGTTTAAAGTAAAAAAAAAAAATTTTTTGCGAAAAATCGTCATTATACTCGATTTCGACTAATTCAGGGATAAGGATTTCAAATTTTATATTCATTTTGAGTTTTAAGAGAAAAAAAAAATTTCTTGCGAAAAATCGTCAATATACTCGTTTTCGACTAATTCAGGGATAAGGATTTCAAATTTTATATTTATTTTGTTTTTTAAGGTAAAAATTTTTTTTTTTGCGAAAAGTCGTCATTATACTCGATTTTGACTAACTCACGGATAAGGATTTTAAATTTTATATTTATTTTGAGTTTTAGCGTAATAAAAATTTTTTTGCGAAAAATCGTCACTACCTATACTCGATTTTGACTAATTCAGGGATAAGGATTTCAAGATTTAGAATTAAGGATTACTAGATTTTTAATATTTATTTAGAATTAAAAAAAAAAACTTTTTTGTTAAAATAGTCATCATACTCGATTCCATATTCAATAACATAAAGTATAAAATTGGCCAAAGGTGGTGAGAAAAGTAGAGTATACCCCACGGGGATAAAACTGTTTTTGTCTTGGGCGCGCTTAAATCCCTCACTACACTCAGGACTCAGTCTTAATTCCCTCGCTTCGCTCAGGAATTAAGTCATTACTCCCTCGCTCCGCTCGGGAGTAATATTTGGAGTCCTTCGTTACGTTCGGGATTCAATATCGCACCCGTGACATAAAACAGTGCTTTATCCCCTTGGTGTATAATCTACTATATGTCACACCTGTAGCTCTAGTATAAGTTTTTTCGAAACATTCGAAACTAATTCGAACGCGTTTGCGTTTTGTCTCAAAATGTATGAAAGTGGTATGAAAACGTGAACAGCGCTAGTGGAAAGTTGGAAACTAAAACAGCGAGTATAACATTTGTTGCTAACCGATGAACGCGCGTATTTCAAACTCGATGAGAGCGTTTTCATACATTTTGAGACAAAACGCAAACGCATCGAATTAAGTAGTTAATGTTTCGAAAAAACTTACTTACTAGAGCTACTGGCCATAAGGCTTCGTACGCACGAGCGCTTTTTCAACGCGCGTTAAAAAAACGTTGAAATGACACAAATTAATAACCAGTGACAACTACCGCACGCTACGCGCGCGGTAAATCCCACTTCCTGGAAAGGGGGAGACATACAATTTTGTACTCACCACGGGCGGTAATAAAGAAAGCATCAGATCACATATTTATATCGCCCTTGCCTTCGGCTCAGGCGTCGAATACGTGCGATCTGAGACATTCTTTGTTTTACCGCCCTTGGTAAGTAATAGTAATATAGTAGCAGTGCTAGTTATACGAGTAAGTATAGGTATTCATTACAAATTACAACCGTGCTCTAAATCACTATCGAAACCACAGCAAATTAGTGTATGAGTGAGTATATCTGCTCTGTAAAATCTTCGCAGGTCCGTTGATGGTAAATAAAAGAGTGGACTGTTGAATAGGGGCTGGTGGGGCTGGTATAATCCAAAATAGAAAAATATACAGAAAAGTGAGAGGGTATTAAACAAAGGTAAAAATAAATTATTTTTTACTTGACTAATAAAAGATCTAACCTAAATACTCGGAAAACATCAATTATTAATTTATTTTAGCTAATTGAAAGATTTTATAAGTATAAAGATTTAAAAAGGACGCTGATTTGAACATACCGATTCATACTGTCTTAGTGACGTTATTAAGCCAGTATTTCCTTACAAACTTCATACTAACAGAGCGTTTTTGACATTTAATAAGAAGTTGCTGATTTGACTATGAGTAAAATACCGTATTGCTGAACAACGGTAAGTTGTAATTACGTAAATTGATTTTTGAAAGCTAAACATTGCCATTTAAAAATTGTGCACAGTAATTTGACTGATTATTGAATTTATATTATAAATTGCCTATATAAACTTAAATATTTTATTTAAAAAATATGCAAGTTTGATTGAAATAATATTTTGATGTTTTAATACATGCAATTAATTTGAATTTTTATATGAATATTATACAATTATGTGATAAGAAAAAGGATTTAAAAACGACTCAGATTTTTAACGATTCTTAACAGCTCCAATTGTGATTATTTTAATTTAACGATAGATATTTTAAAAAGGCTTATGCAAATTTGTATTTAAGTATCTTTTGAATACATCAAACTAGTTTTTACTTTTACGTCGCTAGATTCGTCGACCTACGAGCTCAAAAATAAAACGGCCATTTTATTTTATAGGCCACAGACACACGATTAAGTTAATATGATGGTATTTTACTTAATCTATACTCTGACAAGAGGAAATTTAATAAAACTGCACACAGTCAGATATTAATCACAGTCAGATTTTATTTATTGAGATTTGTCTAAAAAAGCCATTTCCGGAGAGTGTTGCATCCCGTTTTGTCGTGAACGAAAAACATACGCGCGTCTCTTTCAATCAATATATCGCCTTAAGTTTTAGGTCTCTTCAAATTCAAACCTATTGAATTCCAATTTACTTACTTAATTTTTCGAATATTAAAATACCGTTAGGTAAGAGTTTATTTTCACTAGCCTTTACCCGCGACTTTTCCAAATAGAACTCGTTCATTGCGTTAGAATTTAATTGCTATACTTTTATTTCAGGCGCTTACCTAGTTATCGCTCTTCCATTCAAATTTCCCGTTAAGGGATAATTTCCGGGATAAAAAACATCAGAAATCGCAGATGTCCAAGTTGTATACTATACTGCCTTATATATTATAGCGTTTGAAGTTAAACTTCCTAATTTTTGACACTAGACTAGATTCCTAAAAGTTGACACATTTTTCACCTATATTCTTAAATTAAGTTTGGTACTTTGTCGCGTTTACGGTACAAAGGTGTTAAGCCCCTTAGGCCGACCGTACCTTACCTATACCTGTGTCAGGTATGCTTTGTATAACGAGGGTCATAAGGAAATCATACTTTTCCTCAAAATTACCGGTAAAATAAAAACCCCTCTACAAGTTTTTCTCAAGTTCTAAAATATGTGCATGAGCAAAATATTGAAATATAATAAACGGGTCACTGACGTCACGTCTTTAACGTCGAATATCGCTCGACATGTTTCATGAGCAAAGTAATCAAAAATATGTGTAAAAAAAAACGACCAAGTGCGTGTCGGGCCACGCGCAAGGTAGGGTTCCGTAGTCGTCCACCCGTTACATTATGTGGACTAAAAAGTTCGTAAACTTATATTTACTATGTTTTTGACAGAATTAACAACATTATCTAAGGTATCAATGGAAATTGTACGGAAGTTTGCTTTTGCAAAGTACATTCTGAAGTTCGACCATTACTCGTTAACTAGTAATGTCTACTTATAGCTGTGATAGTTTTCCTTTTAAATTCATCGTATATACTATTACCATGATTTTTTTCACATGCCTAGTAGCCACTGTTTACCTGGCAGGGGGGGGGGGGAGGGGACACTTGACTATAACAAAATTTATCACTTCAAAGCTTAATATCACGCCAACCAATTCTTTAATCAAAAAATGCTTTTCAACGCGAGCTATCCAACGATACCCCACACGATGGGGTCTAGAAGAAAAAAAAAATGCACCAACACTTAACTTATTGTATTGTGAACTTTGAAAAAATGAAAATGAAAAAAGTTTATTGTTCTAAGTTACTTGTACATTAACATCACGGCTCTGTGTCCTGAGCTAGGAAGCCCTGTGTTACAGGACACAGTTACGTATCCATTATTGTTGCACTTAATTATACCAGTTATACAGAGAAGTATCTTAAAATTGTCAGTACATGTACATATATGCGCTTACATATTGATCATGCTGTGTGCACTTGCATGGGATGTCATGCTGGTCTTTAAACTATCATGTGTAAACTCTCAACTAACTCTAATTACTGTGTGATATCTGTTAAGTGTGCCTTGTGTAATAAAAAATAAAATAAAATAAATAATCGGCAATTCGGCAGTATAATAATTGATTTTATTACACTTATAAAATTACACTCCTTTCTTGAAGAACCTCATAACTTTTTCTGAATTATTATTTTCATGTACAAATCATACTCATGCTTCTTTTGTTCGCGATGCGTATAAAATTGCCATTAGTTGGGCTATTATTCATAGCTCTTACCAAATCTTTCATTACAAATGATCCAGAATTCGTCGACCCCCGATTACGCATAGCTGTTACAGACTTAGGGGTCAACATGTTCTGGGCATATTCTCATAGTGTAGATTAAATGTTTTTTGAATAGATAGGCTACACAGGCTTTATTATTTATTAAGTACCTGGGAGACCGAGCCTTGCTCGGTGTTTTCCCGTAAACCAGGCAGACTATAGCTCTACAAAGAATTAATAAAGATATTAAGTAGATAAACAGATCTATATAAAGCTGCAACCCGACACATTTCTATTGACATAATTGGGTCATAAACAGATTTAGGTTCGAGTCTTTCCTGTGGACATATCAAAAGTTAAGGGCTACAAAGCTTAATTTTGGATTGGTCTAGTAACCCGCATAAACGGCGTCTTCCGGTTCTATAAATCCATGTAATAAAATCATAACTCACATGCTCATATGCCGTTAACTATTGACCACCGGAGAGACGACTTTTGTTTTTTGCAAGTGTTTATGACCCAATTGTTCTCCTAGTGAGGTCTCTCAGGTCTAATACGATGTCTGGGAAAAGTGTAGGGGGTGGCTCCGTGACTACCAGAGAAATACCTCTGCAAACCTCTGAATACCTCTTTTATATCTTCTAATGTACACCATGTTTTAATGTGAAATAAATAATTGATTGATTGATTGAAAACCAAAAAGTTGGCCAACGGCCTGGCTAAACGGTAGGTGGGGGGATGCTCGACCAAATGTCATAGAGAACTGCAAGCCATTTGGTGAGGTGACTTTTTTTGGCGATTATTTTTTGGCAATAATTTCAAAATGGTCCTAGCGCGTTGAGATTTCGCATGCGGGGACTCAGGGGGCAAAACAACTTTTGAGTAATTTTTGCGAGCCCGAAGGGCGAGCTTCAGGCCGCCAGGCTGCAGGCATTCAAGTGGTCAGGTGCGCACCCCTCCCTCAAATGTTTGGCGAGGCCGAAGGCCGAGCCGCGGGAGTACCAAACCACCGAAAATCCTATATAAATACAAGATTTCGCGAGCCCGAAGGGCGAGCTTCAGGCTGCGAGGCCGCAGGCCGAGCTCGGTCGAGGGCCAAAGTCCCGGAATCCCAACCCGAGTGCCCAAGCGTCCCCCCCCCCCCCCCCCCCAAGTAATTTTTGCGAGATCGATACGGGAGGAAAGGGTTGCCTAACTATTCATATGACCCATGTATCTTACAAGCGAACCTGAGGGCCGAAGGCCTAAAGGTGAGAGGCAAGGCTTCGCGAGGCCCAAGGCCGAGTGTCCCATCAGAGCGCGCTCTCCATGCGAGCCCGAGAGCCGCTTGCGGCCCGAAGGGCGAGCCCACGCAAACACTCACTATTTCTATCATTGTTACAATCGAACCTGAGGGCCGAAGGGCGAGCTTCAGGCCGCCAGGCCGCAGGCGTTCAAGTGGTCAGGTGCGTCCCCCCCCCCCCCCCCCCTCCTCTCAAATGTTTGGCGAGGCCGAAGGCCGAGCTGCGGGAGTACCAAACAACCGAAAATCCTATATAAATATACAAGGTTTCGCGAGCCCGAAGGGCGAGCTTCAGGCTGCGAGGCCGCAGGCCAAGCTCGGCGGAGGGCCGAAGGCCCGGAGCCCCATCCCGAGTGCCCAAGCATCCCCTCCCCCCAGTATTTTTTGCGAGACCGATACGGGAGGAAAGGGTTGCCCAACTATTCATGTGCCCCATGTATGCCTCGCAGGCCCGAAGCGTCCCTTAGAGCGCGCTCTCCACGCGAGCCGGAGAGCCGCTTGCGGCCAGAAGGGCGAGCCCACGCAGACACTCACTATTACTATCATTGTTACAATCGAACCTGAGGGCCAAAGGTCCGAAGGTGAGCGGTGAGGTTTAGCGAGGTCGAAAGCCGGGCTCACGCGGACACTCGAACCTGAGAGCCGAAGGCCCGAAGGTGAGCGGTAGGTAAAGCTAAGCGAGGCCTGAAGGCCAAGCTCACGCGTACACTCGCGTACACGCGGAACCTGAGGGCCGAAGGACCAAAGGTGAGCAATAAGGCCGACCTCACGAGTACACTCAAAGTTTAGGGCCGAAGGGCAATAAAGGACAACTAAGGACAAATACACAACAACAACACAAATGTTTTTCCTCAGGTCTGCCTTGGATGCGTACATTAAACGTTTTTCTCAAAGGCTTCCTAGGCATTTTAAAGTCCTCACGACACTTGCATATAGGTACACATAGGGCTGCCATCTCGAATTTCGCCAAACCCGGACAAAGATTTAAAAAGACACTTCTTGACACCCCGCCCGGACGGCCCCCGGACGGCCTCCAAACTAGGACAAATCCGGGAAAACCCGGACGGATGGCAGCCCTAGGTACACATTTTAAATAAACATTATTATTGAATTCCTGGCTACTCGACTAATTCCTTCTCCGATCTGTTTTAATAACGCATTCAGTAAATAAATGTCAGTGCGAAATAAAATGATAACAATTTCTTCATCGAGATTCAAAATACATTTTTTTTTAAACCGCGATCAAAATAAACTAAAAAAATCAAAATAAACATAAATAAACGTGAAACCCGACCACGTAATGGGCTATGATGGTGCGAGAAAAGGACGCAGCTATGCGGTGGAACGAGACAAAATTGTAAGCATATAAGAACGATTTTAATACTCATTGCAAGAAGCTTAGGGTTGCTTGCCGAACATTCGTTTGAAGCCAGAAAATATGGCTTTGAATGACGTCACGTTATATTGCATCTCTTTCATTCTAATATAAGATGGATCTAATGAAAGAGATTAAATTTAACAATGACGTCATTCAAAGTCATATTTTCTGGCTTCAAACGAATGTTCGGCACGCAACCTCCAGGATGTAGGTATCTAAACTTTTTGATTCATTGAGATTATTTGACACCGCAGAACGTGCCCATAGATATAATATATACTCTGTAGTTATAGATGCGCCAACGAGGGACCGGGGCTATTTCTTTCTCATACTTTTACTCATATTCATATAAAATTTGTACTACGCAATTAGTCCGGTTTGCATGTCCAATGTATTGCTTATGGAAATTCGCATTTGCCTGTAACCCGACCATGAAAAAACGTCCGGTCGGTGATAGGGACAAAACATCTCCCCTCTCTCTCTCTCAGCCTCTTTCTATTTCCTCTTATAGGAATCGCAATAAGACTATCTTTCTCTAGCAAAGCGTGTCAGCCCCTTGAACGTGAACCTCGTAAGTCGTTGTCATGTGTCATTCTTTATAAATGCTACAAATAACAAAATATAAACTCGCCTCACCATACGTCCTTATATATCTTGACCCTGAGATTCGTGACAACTATGTGCATATTCGTAGGTCAGGCTTATACTGGTTCTTCTGACACTAATTTTCCGTACGTCAGCAGCCATTGTAAATATCAATCACGAACAAATTTAAAAACATGAAAACTCGAAAACACGCATTTTCTCAAATATAAGACTAAGCTAGATCGATTGCTCGTCCCCGAAAACCCCCACATACCAAATTTCATCAAAATCGTTAGAGCCGTTTCCGAGATCCCCGAAATAAATATATATACATATATATATATAAATAAATAAATATACAAGAATTGCTCGTTTAAAGATATAAAAGATACATATATATATATAAATAAATAAATATACAAGAATTGCTCGTTTAAAGATATAAAAGATATCAATATTTTTCTTTCCACATCATGTTTTGAATTGACATTTGTTTACTTTTTTAATATATCTTGACCTTCGTCGATTTATGCTAATGCAATTCGATTCGAATATAGATTATGTACGTAGATGTTAGGTATCATTTAAACAGGTCCATTTAAAAAAAGTCAGCCGTACAATTTTTTTTAACATAGGTAATTATGATCGTTTCACTTTTTTTGAACAGGCGTTTTTTTTTAACCTGACCGAGGCTTTATAGTTCGGGCCCAATAAAGCGATAGGAGTGCGCGGTTTGTGAGCGGCCCGGCCTGGGGAAAATTCAGGGGAAACCTCCGACGTGACCACGCGGGCGGTTTAGACATTGGAATACTCTAAGAGTTTGCGTTCCAGCGAGATTGGTTGCTTCAACCGAATCTGATTGGAATCGAGCTATTGGGAGTTTTATCGCTGGTTCAATAAACGATCCACTGTTCCACTGGCTTCTGAGCGCATCGCTATAAGTGAACCACCATAATCACATAATAATTAAGAGCCCACATATGAAAATTTACCAATGTTTGTAGACATAGATCTCAACATCTTTAGTAATATTAGTAATTAAATATCTGTCCTTTCAGTATAATATCGTGAACTATTTTCCTCCAAGCTGCCAAAAGTAAAAATACGATTTGCAATAAAAATCTCCATACTTTTATTTTTCAAACATAACCCTTCTTTTCGATGTTTTGGTTGGATCTTTAAAACCCTCCCATCTTGAATAATGAGTTTTGGTTTAATAGTTGTACAGCGATAGGTTCTCAAACCTGAGAAAAAAAATATCCTTATAAATATACACGTTTAGAATAAACATCATATTTACGACAAGTACGCGCTGAACTTCCGCAGAGAGCGGGATGGTTAATTGCACACTCACGCATGTTAAGACGGGACATTTGCAATGGAGGTACGCCCTCTTAAAGCCCATCTGTCTTAGTGATAACGTAAGCTGTCAAGTTTTGCCATAAAAAATACTAGCGAATTGTCATTGTCAGACAACAATCATCTAGTACGACGACCCATCCTAAAAGACCACAACGTCCCATAAGGCGACTTAAGTTATTACAATCAGATCCTGCGCGCTGGCTGAGAGAACCCTGCTCGGGCTGCTATATATACTTCTTACATATATATTTATTAAAGTAATACACGTGAACATTTACAATTGGCTAAGCAGCACCGTTAAAAGCGTTAAAACAGCTTGGTTTGTCTTGATGCAGCATTCCACGACAGCTATAAACGATTACATGGGACATTTTGCGCAAAGTTGTACACTCGACTTTTTTTTAAATTTGGATAAAATCGTGTTTTTTATACTCAGAATCGAAAGCACTTTCGAACGTAATAGGGGAAAAAGCAGGTTATTGTGTGCCTGCTTACCGAGTTTCGCCCCAAATTTGGTAAAGTTTCATTTCGATTATTAGCCGAATGCATCACAAAGTTGGCAAATTATTGAAGTACTTGAAAAGTTTATTGGCGTTATGGCACATCATTAGAAAGAACAATAACCAGCGCACTTTTTAAAAGAATTTGCAAAACATCATCTCTTATAATTTGTTTTTTTATTGCGTATCATAATTTACCTTTGACTGGATTTTTACATCCAGAAAAATATTTGTGGGTCAATAAAAAATAAACTAGACGTTATTTGCCGGTAATTTTGAATTTGATTATGATTAAAATAAAAAATGCAGGCTCTAGAGCTTAAATCTACAATTTAAGGTTAATCGAGTCAACATATAGGATTCTTCAATTTTTTTTAAAATATACACAGAAAAAAAAGCATGGGCTCAAAAATTGTTTTATCTACACACATATCATAAATCCTCTAATATGCGTTCGGAAACCGTAGAAAATGACTCTCATTTCAACATTCAATGAATTTATGGCAATTTTCTTATCTGTGGCTAAGGCTACAGCAGTAATAAAATATTTCATTTTAATCTCATATATGATGTTAAAATATTACGTCAAACAAAACTGTCAAAATTTAAATGTCAAAGTTGACATGTCCCTATTCTAGTATCACTGAAAATTCAAATTCAGTCGATGCGAAATGTCAGCTCGATGTTTTTTTAGTATATATCGCACGAAATTTGAGCTAGAACGACATGATCACATCAGAATAAGGACTCTTTACTTTTTAAAATAACATTCAGGTATCTGTTGCCAGTTCTGATTTCGATATTTCCGCAACCGTGCAAAAAAGGTTGTATTAACACACTTATTGTATTTATTTACCACGGTTTCTGAACCCATCTTAGAGTAATTATAATATGTGTGTAGATAAAGTAATGTATGCAACTGTACATAATTAGGCATTAAAACACTCGTGTGACCTTATTATGAAACTCGCCTTCGGCTCGTTTCATAAAACACACTCGTATTTTAATGCCCCTCATTATGTACCAGTTGCATAAACTACTATTAAAGGCACGAAAAGATAGCAAATGACCGCACCTATCCGCCATTTTAATTTGGCAAACGATGGGCCATCTATTACGCATACCCTGTAACATATCTATTATGCATGGTACCGATCATATAATAAAATTACAACTAATAAGCGGTCTGCATTTAAGCGTTTAATTAGGTATATTTTAACCTTAACTCATAGAACTTAACAAATCTCTGCTTATATTTTTTGTACCTTTCTCATAAACGTAAATGCCAAAGTGACAGATAAGGACAGACGAACTTTAGCGGCTTGTTAACTAATATAGGTTTGATGGACGTTTATGAATAAGGGGGTAAGTTATTATTTATTAAAAAAACACATAATATTTCATTGCAGTGTCTTATCGTTATCTCTACCATGCAAACCGTTAATAAGAGTACCTAACCTACCTAGAATTTCGGTAAAAGTAACCTACCTAGAATTTCGGTGAATTTCATTATCTTCAGAATATTTAGATATTAATTTGTGCAAAACAGCTGGAAAACGTAACAAAATATGTACGGTAGAATATATTTGTTTATGCAACTGTATCAAGTCAAATATTATATAGTAAGACATAATTTTCTGAGTTTTTGATGATTCATATCCTTTTATGATTTTGGTAAAATTTTATAATTTACGATTTATTGTGATATTTTGATGGCTAACTATCCAAAAAGTGACACTGTGTTATAAATTTTAATATGTGTCAAATACCGTATTCATCAGGTCTTGCTAGTTACTGTATGTATGCGATTTTGGCTAGACAAGATCCTTATCTAACACATATATGTATTTTTATTGGAATTTAAGAAAATGTATTATTCTTTGGCTCAGATGGTTTTAAAAATCCGATGACATGGTAATTATTTAATTAACGTACCATGTCATCGGAAAGAAGGTCGCTAAATAAAGTGATTACTATTGCCAAGACTCCTGGCACGTATATAGTATATGTTGTACTGACTGTGTACTTAGTTGTCTACGCACTACACATAATACATAATCAACACTTTTCTCTGTAGCTTACTATTAAATAGAATATAATAAGTATAATAACTTATCTAAATTTGCGTCGATGGTGGATATTATAGGTAATATGGACTAGCAATGACGCAAATTCACGAACAAAGAATTTAATACAAAGATTGGCCATTGTTGTAGTTGTGACACAAACGAACACATAGACAACGTGAACTTATACACATAGACAATATGCATGTATAGCTCAACACACAACCATGGATGGCTCACCCGTGCTCGTGAGATAAAAGTACTCTACTAATAATTAGCCATTTTGAACCTAAAGCCCATAAATTAAATAAAAAAACGCTAACCGACAATTCACGAAATGAAACCAGAATAAGTCTGACCTCCGAATATATGCATATAATTATGACATAGGGGTCAGTTCTTCGATAAGTAATATTGTGTTATGTCATTTATAGTAGTAAAAATTGGGATCTTGCTATCACAATTTGCACTTGAACTTGCAAGAACTGTTCGTGATTGAAGGTAAAGATGCTATGCCGTTAAAGTTGATTAAATAATGAATGGACGGTCACCTTCGACTTCAAACAATTGCACGAATCTATACTAGGCGCCAACAGAGGGACCTTTAGGTTTCTCTTTTACCGTTTTGAACTCTAAAATGTATTAAAAAAAAATTATGTATACTTATACAGTTACAAGGATTTACTTGTAGATAAGAAAGCAATATATCAGGACCATTTTTACATACAAAAAATGTAAATCAATATGATTTTTATTAGGGTTCCGTAGTAAACAAGGAACCCTTATAGTTTGGCATGTCCGTCCGTCCGTCTGTCCCCCGATTTTCTCAGTAACCGTTAGTACTAGAAAGCTGAAATTTGGCATGAGTATACATATCAATGACGCCAACAAAACGGTAGAAAAAAAACAAAAAAAAAAATTTTTTAGTGTACCTCCCCTACATGTAAAGTAGTGGTGCAATCTTTTTTATTCCAAACCCCATCGTGTGGGGGGTATCGTTGGATAGCGCTTTCAAAAATATTATACGCACTTGGCCAGTTTTTAACATAGTTATAGGTATATAGTGATCGTGACTGACATGACTTCAAAAAAATATTTTTCATCGATAATAAACAAAGATCACTGATTTTTAGGGTTCCGTACCATAAAGATATAAAAATGAACCCTAATGGTGCGACTTTTATTTGTTTGACATAAGTATTGCTAGACTAAATATTTCGAGAACTACTTACAGTACTTAACACATTCAGCGCCGAGGACCCGATAGTCGGGATCGCCATTCGTAGACAGTTTTCGCTACAAAGCGGAAAACCACGCTATCGGCTACGAGCGTAGCGCGTAGCACTCGTCGGCAATGAATGCGTTGATGTTATCGATTTGAAATTTGGAATAGTTATAAATAAACAAGGTTAACCCAGATGCATACGAATAATCATGTCAAGCGGTGTCATGTGAAAAGGCTTGAGTTGCAAATTCTGAAATAGTATATTTTCGACGGGTTAATTTATGAAGGAAAATATACCATCTCCCTTATCTCCAAAAAAATTAGATGGAAATTACTAAGTATATATATTAACATTAATATCAATGTTTGAAAAAATATAACTATATTTTTTTTATATTCTAGGTATCTAGTTTTTTAATCATCAAACATTTCTAAGTTAGTAATTTAAATTACCTACGCAATTTCACATGTATATTTTTATTTTGTTAACTCCTATGAGATTATGCTGAAGTTAACTTCTTTTAAATAAAAAAAACTATTGATTACTTAGAATACTTAGATAATGTTATTAGTTGCGTAAAAAACATAGTAAATATAGCTTATTTTTCGAACTTTTAAGTTCGCATAATGTAACGAGAGGACAACTACGGAACCCTAAATTGCGCGTAGCCCAATACGCACTTAGCTGATTTTTTATTACACATGTATACAACAGCCATAGTTATATTACTGGAAAATTTTATCAAAATTCTTTGTTAAAGAGTAATAATAATAATCATGCCAGGGGTCGGATTTGATCCATACAAAAATACCGGAATTATTACGTTATTTTTCGTTCTTTGGTTTATTATTTCATTTTTAATGGGACAATATATATATAATAATAATACGAAGTTGTTAGCTAAATACTTGAATCAGCCGTACGTAAAAGAGCATAAAATAATTAAAAATATTGGGCTATTAAAAATACAGGTTTGGATCCCTGAATCATGCAAATATCCTCACACATTTTCCGTGTAGGTATACATGTAATTTTGGTAGGTTTTTTGTTATAGGTATTTTCTTTAGAGCTGTGCTCTGGTTATCATGATAAGGCACTCACACTGAGTTAAACCAGTTAATATATTTATTCCCCGATTCATAACGAATTCACCAGGATACTCGTATCTACATGTCGGTAATGACAGTACTATTACTTAGTTTGTGGTAATCATGTGGTAATGATCAACATTGTCTCACCGAAACTGATTGGGACCACAAGTAATCACTTAATGTTACAAAAAGCTACTTAGTAATTTAATGAAGTAATTAGTTTTAGTATCCGGTGTAGGCAACCGCAAGATTATTATAGCACGACTAAAGTTTCTATGCGGATAACCGATGCCGCACCGGTAAGCAAGTACTACACTACATAAGGGTCGGTTTCCACCAAACGGATCACATCGGATCGGATCGGAACGGGTTTTACAATTTTTAAACGATATTCAATCAAAGTACATTGTATTTAAAGTCTATATTACCAAGCCGTTCCGTTTGCCAGTCGTCGAATCCAATCGGCTCCGTACGCATGCCGACGCATCCGTACGGCTCCGTATTACGCATGCCGACGCATCCGTACGGCTCCGTTCACCTGCCGACCTATCCGATCGGATTCTTTCGAACTAATTCTCGAAACGAAAGTGCAGACATCAATCAATCATGGATTTAGATAAAAATTTATTTGTTTGGTGCAAAAGCATACGTAGTATAGTCTGTGCGCTGGTCTACGGCCAAACAGTCATAAAGATAAGCTAATTAGTATTACAAAGGAGTTTACTATTACAAAAGAGCATAGGTGATTTCTTACACACAGCATAAGCTAACTTAATACGCACCAAAGTTCAATGTGAAATGACACCAATAAAAATTGTACTGCGACCAAAAATATTTGACGGTAGTTGTTGAGATAATCTCTGTTCACGGAACACACCAGATATTATAAGCTTTAAAGAAACTAGGCGTAGGTCCCAATTCAAAAGTTCGTGTTACGACTTGTGACTATTCGAAATAAGAAGTGCTATTGTTGCACAATTAGTTTTATTGCTTCAAGTTTTATGACTGTTTGGCCTTACGCGACTGTCCAAGCTATACACGATAGTAATTAAACTATTTTACTAGGCGCAGACGAATACCTACGTTCGCAAGCGACCGTACGGAGCCGTACGGACGCAATCGGATGTCGACGCATTCGTTCGTTTTCTTTCCGATATCCGTATCCGATCCGTATCCAATCCGATGCGAGCCGTTTGGTCGCCACCGACCCTAAGTCTCATTATAGTAAGACGAACCTGGCGGTCATTCATCAGGCCCCGTATTAAGGTTGTCTCTTTCTATCGAGTGGTATCAGAAAGTGACAGATGCTTTATCTTGTCTTTTATCACGCTATCGAGCGACCATCATAGACCATAGCCTTATCCATACGCGAGAGACAATGCCTCTCCTGACGCTAAGTATTTATCGAATTGAATTACAAAAGACATTCACATTTTTTTTAAACTCCTGATAAGTTTGGAAAGAGTGAAATATATTTATTCTAGCCATTAGCCGTGAGTGACTCGTGACTCTTTGATGCATATTAACGTTAATAATCCATGAAATGCTTTGTAATGGATGAAATTTAAAGAACCCTTTATTGAACATTGAGTACATAATTACATACGACATGAAAGTTTCCGCGCGGTGGTGAGGTGAAACGTTGTGTGACTTGTGTGTTGCGCTCGGCGGCAAAGTTGTTCGGCGTCACGTGCCTTGAGAGCCTCGCTACGCTCAGGATTGTACTTTTGAACCACTCGCTTCACTCGTGGCAATATTATAATCAATACAATGTAATGAGTTGATTAGATGGTGCAACGAGTAAGACTGAGCCCTACGTGTAGTTAGGGATTTAAGGGGCTGACAACACCTAGAAAAAGTCCCGCTCTAACACGCGCGAGTTTCCAATCAACCATCCCGCTCTTTACGGAAGCTCTGCGCGTAGAATAGTAAATATACACTACAATAATATTGAAAACAAAAATGTGTGGATTATTTGTGAAATATGGCTCGTTGGCGATTTAGGTATGAATATGTTGACTTTATGTTTTTAATTGCATACCCATACGTAATATAAATAAAGACGTAGAACCGTTTAATGATGAATTTAAGACCAATCTCTGCAATTATTTTCTATCTTTGAAATATGATGAATATTAACATGTATTTTTTTGGATGTGCTAGAACAAATAGTTTTTCTTAAAAAACTGCTTAAATAACATCAATTTCAACAAAGTTAGGTCTTGACAGCCTCTTAAGCGCGCCCAAGACAAAAACAGCTTTATCCCCGAGGAGTATACTCGCTCCATACAACAATGTTGCAGGACTGCCAAATCCTAATATAAGTAGATGAAATATTTTTAGTTTCGAAAATATACCGTTAATACCTACTACTTAGTATTAAAAACGAAAGGCTTATCTTATCAAATAACTATTGTAAGAAACTCAAACGCGACTAAATAGGTAAATATACTGTATGTCTTATGCATTCGGATTCATGAGGTTATTTCCTACATTTTTTATCAGACATGTGTAAACAACGCTGATAACAATGACTTTTAATTATTGCTCATAATCGTAAAACTAAGTTATAGGTACTCAGATACTCTACCAAACTTTACGGCTCACAAAAACTAAAATCAACCTTTAATCCAAATTAAAAATAAACAGGTCACAAAAAATAAAACCCAACTCCTAATAAAAAATTAAAAATAAACAAAACTCACCTTGGACAAAGTCCTCATAATAATGAATCCACAAACACTATCTTATCGATCGTAAAATCGTTATCATTCGATTTACGAACCGCGAGCCGACCGCTCGCGTCGAAATGCTCTCCGCGACTGACTTGGGGCGCACACTCACTGTAACAACTCTGGCGCATCCTTTTATACGCAACGAAATGATAAGAAAAGCTGACGTTTGAGCACTTGTGAGCTTCAGGTGGTCACAGCCTGAAACTCCCACTTTGCGAAAAAGTAGATCTTGAGTTTAAATTGATGTAGGTCGTTCAGAAACACAAAATAGCGAGATATAAGCAGAGACAGACAACAGGCGGTCTTAATCGATAAAGAGCGATCTCTTCCAGAGAGGAAATTAATAAAAAAATAAAACCGACCTCAAAAAAACACTAAGAAGTTATTTTACACTCTTTAGTAAATCTTACCAGAGTGCATCTCATAACGATTCCAATGAGCTCAAGCACGGCTAACCTACAACAACCTACAATGTTTTATTACGGAGTTCCTTTGCCTACCTTCCGGCTTCAATTACAGGCCGGCTTCAGGTTAACGGTAACATTAGATGAAGACCATTTAAATCGTCATAGTCGCTTCAGTATCTTGAGTGAAAACTTGTCTTAAGTAATAGTAGATTATACACCAAGGGGATAAAGCACTGTTTTATGTCACGGGTGCGATATTGAATCCCGAACGTAACGAAGGACTCTAGATTTTACTCCCGAGCGGAGCGAGGGAGTAATGACTTAATTCCTGAGCGAAGCGAGGGAATTAAGACTGAGTCCTGAGTGTAGTGAGGGATTTAAGCGCGCCCAAGACAAAAACAGTTTTATCCCCGTGGGGTATACTCTACTTTTCTCACGACCTTTGGCCAATTTTATACTTTATGTTATTGAATATGGAATCGAGTATGATGACTATTTTAACAAAAAAGTTTTTTTTAATTCTAAATAAATATTAAAAATCTAGTAATCCTTAATTCTAAATCTTGAAATCCTTATCCCTGAATTAGTTGAAATCGAGTATAATGACGATTTTTCGCAAAAAATGTTTTATTACGTTAAAACTCAAAATAAATATAAAATTTAAAATCCTTATCCGTGAGTTAGTCGAAATCGAGTATAATTGCGATTTTTCGCAAAAAAAAAAAATTTTTTTTTACCTTAAATCTCAAAATAAATATAAAATTTGAAATCCTTATCCCTGAATTAGTCGAAAACGAGTATAATGACGATTTTTCGCAAAAAAAAAATTTTTCTCTTAAAACTCAAAATAAATATAAAATTTGAAATCCTTATCCCTGAATTAGTCGAAATCGAGTATAATGACGAGTTAAAAAAAAAAAAAAATTTAACTTAAACCTCAAAATAAATATAAAATTTGAAATCCTTGTCCCTGAATTAGTCGAAATTGAGTATAATGACGATTTTTCGCAATTTTTTATTTTACTTAAAACTCAAAATAAATATAAAATTTGAAATCCTTATCCCTGAATTAGTCGAAAACGAGTATAATGACGATTTTTGGCAAAAACAATATTTTTTTCTCTTAAAACTCAAAATAAATATAAAATTTGAAATCCTTATCCCTGAATTAGTCGAAAACGAGTATAATGACGATTTTTGGCAAAAAAAAAAAATTCTCTTAAAACTCAAAATAAATATAAAATTTGAAATCCTTATCCCTGAATTAGTCGAAATCGAGTATAATGACGATTTTTCGCAAAAAAAAATTTTTTTTTACTTAAAACTCAAAATAAATATAAAATTTGAAATCTTTGTCCCTGAATTAGTCGAAATCGAGTATAGTGACGATATGCCGCAAAAAAATGTATTTTTCTCTTAAAAATCAAAATAAATATAAATTTTAAATCCTTATCCCTGAATTAGTCAAAATCGAGTATAATGACGATTTTTAGCAAAAAAAAGTTTTTTTTTTAACTTATAATTCAAAATAAAGATATAATTTGTCAATTTTTTTTTAGAAAAAGAAAACGGAACTAAAATCACGCGCTTGACCCGCTACAGGCGGCGGCCGCCGACGCAGTCTTTTGTTTCGAACGCGACGTTCCAAACAAAACACGGAGCTGGTGTGCCACCTCCTCGCCGCCGTGTGGACTTCACGAAATTAGACTTTAAAGTCATATCAATAAGAACTATCAGAACTCAAATGAAATTATTACCCGGCGGGTAATAATTTGAAATTATAACCCGCTAAAACCAAGGGCCACGTGTAATGATTTGCTTTCCGAAAGGTTTGTATGATATATAATTGAGCAAAATCGAGCAGGTGGTGTGAAATAGTAGTTTATGCAACTGGTACATAATGAGGGGCATTAAAACACGAGTGTGTTTTATGAAACGAGCCGAAGGCGAGTTTCATAATAAGGTCACACGAGTGTTTTAATGCCTAATTATGTACAGTTGCATAAACTACTTTATCTACACACATATTATAATTACTCTAAGATGGGTTCAGAAACCGTAGTAAATAAATACAATAATTGTGTTAATACAACCTTTTTTGCACGGTTGCGGAAATATCGAAATCAGAACTGGCAACAGATACCTGAATGTTATTTTAAAAAGTAAAGAGTCCTTATTCTGATGTGATCATGTCGTTCTAGCTCAAATTTCGTGCGATATATACTAAAAAAACATCGAGCTGACATTTCGCATCGACTGAATTTGAATTTTCAGTGATACTAGAATAAGGACATGTCAACTTTGACATTTAAATTTTGACAGTTTTGTTTGACGTAATATTTTAACATCATATTTGAGATTAAAATGAAATATTTTATTACTGCTGTAGCCTTAGCCACAGATAAGAAAATTGCCATAAATTCATTGAATGTTGAAATGAGAGTCATTTTCTACGGTTTCCGAACGCATATTAGAGGATTTATGATATGTGTGTAGATAAAATTATATTAAGTATTTGCCATTGAAATTAGTATGTGTATAAGAACCTTACAAAATAACGATTTAAAACATTTTTCGACAAAGTCATACCTATCACGGAATTAGAGGAGGTTTTCATAGTGATTTTATAAAACTCCTTTGTACTAGGATTATAAATCGTTTTTTTTTTGAGTTATAATTATTAGTAAATTCTTTGAAGTTGTGGTTTCATTACCTTCGCTCTTTAATATTAGGAAATATGTGTGTCTCAAATATTTTATCACGGAATTACAAAAATATTTTCTCGTTCTTTTATAAATGGTTGATCGAGTAAGTAGTCTATAAATTGCGTTGTATAGTAGGGTAGGGATCGGCGGGTAAGTAAAACAATTATAATTTCTTACAATAGCAACCGTTTGATCATTGCCTTACTTCAAACCTCGCACGAAACACTGGTAGTAAACCATGACATTTTTAATATAGAATACAAAGGCCAACGTCAAAATCTTTGGTCAAAAATAGCCAAATATGTTTAATTTTTTTTATTCCGTGAGTAAAAAAATATTTAGCTGGTTTAATTCCGTTATAACGTAATTAACAAAGTATGTATCACGGAGTTAAGCTGATTATCACGCTTTTACGCGAGTTGAAGAGGTTCAGAAAACTTGCTGTATTTCGTAGAATATCCATATCAGAAAGGATCTTCTTTCACTATACTGTGAACAAAGGACTGGATTGTATTCTGTTAAATATAAAATCTGTGAATATAAAGTCGACTTTTTCTTCCAATTACAGTTTTATCACGGAATAGCCCGAGTTTACCCTACGTAAGCACTTTATTGTACAATAACAGGTTTTTATTATTGATTACGATTACCTACATTTTTATTTACACAGCTTACTATAATTTTACTGTTAAGATATATCATAATAATAATATTATTTATCATAATATTTATTTATTTGCAACCTTGTGTACAAGGTAGGGCGTAGCAACATTTTTGTTTAATGCTTATATCTATTTATAGGTATTTTTACAATAGGTACTAGATACCTACAATATAATTAAATATAATTAAAACAGTCTAGGCAAAGATATGATGTTCATGTTAAAACAGTCTAGGCAAAGATATGATGTTCATGTTAAAACAGTCTAGGCAAAGATATGATGTTCATGTTAAAACAGTCTAGGCAAAGATATGATGTTCATGTTAAAACAGTCTAGGCAAAGATATGATGTTCATGTTAAAACAGTCCAGGCAAAGATATGATGTTCATGTTAAAACAGTCTAGGCAAAGATATGATGTTCATGTTAAAACAGTCTAGGCAAAGATATGATGTTCATGTTAAAACAGTCTAGGCAAAGATATGATGTTCATGTTAAAACAGTCTGAGAGGCAAAGATATGATGTTCATGGACAAATGTTGTAATAAGTTGGAACTCTGGCTGTTTTTCTTCCCTTTTTATAGCAACTCTGAAATGATCCTCTGGTCATTCTGCAAGGTCCTAGTATAGTAGGGGAAGTAGTGTCATGTCATGAGACTCATGAGGTCCACATTTTGGTATCGGATGAATTCACTTGGCACAGATGTAATATAGGTAAATCTAAGTTAATTTAGCCCGGTAGCCATCCGCCACCCCCTGGGGGATAGGAAGGGGGGGGGGGGGGGGCTTAAAAGTCCCATTTTTCGGTTTTTCATGAAAAACTCACGAGTGTATTAGTCGTGTAAGGGCCAATTTTGGCGTTGTAGTTTTTTTTTCTCAGAATTGCATTAAAGTTCGTAGGTTGGAAGAGCTCCTGATTCTGTACAAGTAAAAAAAATGACAATATGACGTCGAAAAAATTTTTTTGTCCCATACATTTTATCCACAGAGTAACGAAAATCCCATACGTTTTGTCACTCAATGGAAAAAAATTGTGGGACAATGTAGGAAATCGTGCACATATTGTTCAGAATCAGGAGCTCTTCCAAGTCTTCCTACCTAATAGAACCGTTCAGAAACACAAAATAGCGAGATATAACGTGCTGATTGACCCATTTAAAGATTCCACCCTGTCTGTCTTTATCTCCATCGCTGAGCGAAAGGAAGTAGGCTGTATAAGTCAAGACGCATAGTTACATAATCTTCATCCATTATCATTAAACAAAATCAATGTAGAGTCAATCCTATTTTTGGATAGTGTATTGGGTAAGATAAAAAAACTAGTTTTGAGTATAAACATGATAGCTTTTTGTATTTTTTAATCAAGTCTTGATTTGTTGAATGCAAAAAACAGACGTTGATGACCCATAATCTTGCATACTAAACATACTTATATATCCACTTTTTTGCTATGAAATGGCTAATAAAAATATTTTATTCACATTAACATCATGTTCTTCTGCTACGTCTTTGTGATTCTAAACAAACTGTTTTTAACTGTCTGGAGCCAATGATTTTTTTCGTAGATATACGACTAGCTACGAGGTAAAAAGTTAACTTTCTGGAGAGATCATATCATATCATATAATTTATTGCATATACATGTGTTTACCTTGGTGTTAAAATACAATTTGTTTCAACATGACCCCTTTCGGGCAAAGCAATCCACTACATCTTACAAATGAGATGTGGGTTGTATAACTGTTGTAAGGTTGCTAGGCACTAGGCAGCCCACCATTTGGGCAATGTGCGTAGAATCTTGTGGACCTAGCATAGGGTGACCTGATGTCTCGCATTTGAATCGTAAGGCCCGAAATGGTTGTCCCGAAAATTAGGAAATCTGATCTGGTGACCCTAAACCCTAAACTAGTATCACTTGCACTACCACAAGCTTGATCAGCCTAGCTAGCATGTCGGACTAATATAATAGCATTTGTCCCTTACTATACCCCGTTGTTAAGGTTCCGTACCCAAAGGGTAAAACGGGACCCTATTACTAAGACTCCGCTGTCCGTCCGTCCGTCCTTCCGTCCGTCCGTCCGTCTGGAACCAGGCTGTATCTCATGAACCGTGATAGTTAGACAGTTGAAATTTTCACAGATGATGTTCTGTTGCCGCTATAACAACAAATACTAAAAAACAGAATACAATAAATATTTAACGGGGCTCCCATATTTACAACAGACATAATTTCTTTGCCGTGTTTATAGATAATGGTACGGAACCCTTCGTGTGCGTATCTGACTCGCACTTGGCCGGTTTTTTTAAGATTATAATTTAAACGGTCATTTTCGCCAACAATTCTTCAGAGGATACATAACAATACATCAGAGGATAATATTGTGCTAATTTCACTTATTTCAATAGATAGTATGTACACGTGATGTACACCGCATATTTTCCCATTTCAAGATTTTCCCTGAAATCGCATGACGACAGTCGCAGGATTTTTTTAATCTGAATAACACGAAGTATAGCATGTTGCTATGTAAGTGCGTATAAGCAGACATAGAACTTTAAGGCCGGTTATTACCACTTTTGAGTTTTTAAAAACCATCTGAGACATAGAATATAGTGTCTTAAAATCTAAAAAAAATATATGTGTTACATAAGCATCTTGTCTAGTCAAAATCGCAGTCAGTTACATGACCTAATGAATTTCGCTCGATAGAAAAAAAATGCAAATGGATTCTCTTTTTGGAATGTTTTTTCAGTATTACGGCTATATTACTGATATTTAACATTAAGATCCTAAACACTTATAGACAAATTCGCTGGATTGGCTTTGATAAAATGATTGGCTTAATATTAGACTATTTACGAAACTACGCGCAGAGCTTGCGTAGAGAGCGGGATGGTTAATTGTAAACTCACGCGTGTTACAGCGGGACATTTGCGTTGGGGATACCTCCCCTTAAGTGGGACGAATAAAATTGTCTTAAGGACTTCCCAACTATGTTAATTTATCGATAAATTATACTTCCTAATGATGACATACGTATAATACGAATCCTTATGCAAGTTTTGAGACTTTTTCATGTACATTTTCCGATATTTGAGTATTATATTAGACGTATCATTATCATGTATCATTACTAGTTAATTTTCTTTTTTTCCACAAAAAACATAGCATAGTAGGACTCAATTCAGAATTGACTATTACCAGGATTAGCTAGCAGGTACCTAGGTACTTTACCTACCAAAAGAACGTGTTTAATGTTTCCAAAAGATATCAGTATAACGGTTTCTTTCAGAATTAGTACACCTGTAACGCGCGAATAATTATCTATCCAAGATAGAACCTTACCTTTTTATAGCGCACTAAATTATCGAGTATACAGATATTTGGCGGTATATACGGTTCGATAGTGTGACAAAGTACTTCTAGATCTACCGTTCTTCAACCTTGGACCAGAAAGTAAAATGATAATGCTATCAAAATTATATTCAGACCTGTGTCAATGAAACGACATTTTGAAAGACGTGCGTGTTTTCGAGGTTTCACATTAGCTTACTTAGATAACCATAGCCTGAATCCTTCCTGAATCCTATCTAGGCGTAGGTACAATCAAGTGCGCAAATATGGGTCCATACCATACACAATTTTTACACCCCAAAATATGTCCCAAGGCTCTTTACGGAACACTCAAAATGGAGTCTACAGTCCCCCATATTGTTTATTTATTGCAACGTCACATATCCTATGTCACCCGGGATGACGTAAGGATTCCAATGATGTCAGTGAATTGCAGTTTCGGTGCATATTTGTGAGTGGATTAATTCGGTAGATTTTTATGCACTTGACTGTACCATTTCGCTACACAAACAAATGATCACTACGTGTAATCGATGGCATCGTCATTGGACACTATCATCGTATTCATCATCCTCCTAGCGTTATTGTAGTACAGTCACCAGCATTAATATCTGCCAAAACAAAGGCCGCATAAATATCTGACACGACTCTATTTGTAGGGCCGTAAGTACCTGTCAGATATTTATGCGGTTATGCCGCCTTTGTTATGGCAGATATTGGTGCTGGTGACTGTACAGTTGCATTCCGAACTGAAGGATGCCCGGGGTCCGCCACCCAATCTCAAGATTTAGCTTAGGCACTAGTTTTTAGGGAGACGACTGCCATTTGACCTTCAAACCCAAGGGGAAACTAGACCTTATTGGGATTAAGTTTGTTAAGTGAGTGGGCAACTTAACTGTTATTTACTCAAGCCGCCCGAAGGCCTCTAACTTATAATAGACAGCAGCCAGGATCAACGGCTTAAAGTGCCTTCCAAAGCACGGGAGCGATCAGTTAATAACCACTCAAAGCGGTCACCCATCCAAGAATTGATCTGGGCTGACTGACGTTGGTTAACCTCGCATACCTCACGCTGTACGCGGTCGCACTGGGCCACGAACGTTCCTGTCCTGGATACTGTCCGCTCAATAAAAATGTATATAGGCAGAGATGGGCATCCGAATAATTATTCGAACAAAAAATAATTCACGATTTTTGAAATGACGAATGATCTATTCGTTTTTTGATTCGGATAAATCCACAAATAATATTTAATGGTATGCTTCAGATATTCAAATAAAAATAACTATTCGTGCTAATCCATTCCACGAATAAATTATTCGAATAAATCATTCGCGAATAAGAATAATCATTCGAGAAATTTATTCGTCATTCGCGAATAAATTGGTTATTCTTATTCGTCATTCGAATAAATTTTGCCCATCTCTGTATATAGGTTACGTATGACTGGCAACATCTATGCAAGGGATGCCTGTCTTCTTCTTCTTTATCCCATTACCCTCTGCTTGGGTGTAGGGCTGTAGGGCTCAAATCAATTCTCTCCATTTGCTTCGGTCTTGGGCAATTTGTGTTACTTTTCCCAGTTCATCCCGATAGAACCCCACTCTTGATCCGCGAAACGCCGTCAAGTTGTTCTGGGGCGACCTTTTTTCTGCCGGCAGGGACGCCTGTAGGCCGATGAATCAGCTTCGAAGGTCCAAGGTGTAGCTCCACAACGAACTCAAACCTTCAACGTACCGAAGTCACTCCGCAAAGCCTGTGTTGACTGAAACCAAGAGGATCCCGCACATCTATTCTTAGGTTAGGTTAGGTTAGGCTAGCCTAGGTTGGCTGCTCCGATTCCGGTTGGCAGACGGCCTCTAGGCCCTCGAGGAACCGGATCGGAAGTGGCGTGGTTGCGAGGTAGGGGCATTTGTCCTCCCGTGGCCTATTTGGAGGGCACTGCGGACAGGGTAACCAGGGACGTGTGCCGTTGCGTGGTGGCTGCTCCGATTCCGGTTGGCAGACGGCCTCTAGGCCCTCGAGGAACCGGATCGGATGTGGCGTGGTTGCGGGGTAGGGGCATATGTCCTGCCCCGGCCGGTTGAGGTGTGCTACGGGGTAAGGGCATCTGTCCTCCCGTAGCGGTGGTGCACCGGGGTAGGAGTATTTGCTCTCCCGGTGTCGTGAGGGTGGGACCGAAACACCGTGTGTCTGGTGCCGGTCCCAGGCTTCCCCGGGGGTGTAGAGAACCTGGTGAGGGAAAGCACACTGTCCATGCTGCAGTGTGCTTTTTCGGAGAGGTTTCGCCAGAGGGCGAAGGTGCCGGTGATGTCGTGGTCGAATGTTCCATCCCATGACATCACCACTAAGGCACACGCGGGCAGCATTCCAGAGTTTTAGTGGGTAGGCTAGTCCCTTCTGGACTGGAGAGCCCCGCATAACCAATACGTAATTTTTGGCTTCCCCCCGGAGCCTTAGGTTACGTAGTGGTATGCAGTTTTATGCATTTCTCATGGTCATAAAAAAAAGGCTAGCCTAGGTTCATTAAAAAAAAAGGTTCCTTAGGTTAGGTTCCTTAGCTGACTGCGCGAATTCCGTGCGTTATCCGTACCTATCCTGTACATTTCAGAGCCTATAAATGCTTGCTGACTGACAAGGCGTGCGTGCTGCCCACTTCTGCTCTAAGGTTAAGTACCACTGCAAGACTATGTAAAGTTGAAATTATCGCATACAAATTCCGCTTCGGCAAGTGAGGAAGCGGTATTAAGGTATGATTCCGCTGCCGACTGCATACAGCAACTGCACGTGCCGCTGCACTCCAAATTGAACCGTAATCATGAGAGTAAATCCCAATTTAGAGTGAGCGGCATGTGCTATTGCGACACTTCTCCGCTCATTTCAAATTAGTTTCTTACGTATACCGGCAGCGGAATCATACCTTTAAGGCATACAGCAACTGCACAGTGCACATGCCGCCGCACTCCAAATTGAACCGTAACGGTATGCGTAAAAAACTCAATTTGAAATGAGCGGAGAAGTGTCGCAACAGCACATGCCGCTCACTCTAAATTGGGACTTTTAGTCTCATTATTACGGTTCAATTTGAAGTGCGGCGGCACGTGCAGTTGCTGTATGCAGTTGGCAGCGGAATCGTACCTTTAGGGTGACTGGATCCCTAGCCGCACAATGGTTCGACTTTCAGGGACTTGTGTAGTGCGGCAAATAGCGTCAATTTATTGGGCTGCGGTGACACTACAACATAACCTGACAAACAGCTTGCCACTCATGTCATGAGTAATGGTCATTGTCATCTAAGTATCAATGTATACGTATATGTACGTGCGGGAAAACTCCACGCCGCCCATATCGTGTAACCCGATGCCGTTTTATTGGTCTTGAAATTATATATTCAACCATTACCGTCGTCTATTATATACAAGTTTGCATCATTGCTGGACCAAACCTATCCTTGTTCCGTTAAGGGGAGTCTCATTCAAAGTAGTAGAATAAAGTTAACGGAAATTATGTTAAGTCACGTCTAACCGGTCCGTTTTGTTATATAACGTTAAACGTACCATTTGACATTGACGTTAGGTTTGGGACTATTGGCAGGGTGCAAAGCGGGTGGAGGGGGTAGCCTAAACGATCACAGCGCTCACTACGGTTAAAATTTACATTTCGTTGTTGTAGACCGCGGGCCAGAAGGTTAAAATCGTCAGTCATTTCCTCTCGCACGAAAACTTGTACAGTGATTAAGAAATATGAATAAAAAATTGCTGTGGACGTCTGCCACAATTCCGTTGGTGGGTTGAGGAGCAGCAGCCTCCCAAAGACGTAAAAAAAAATTAAATTCAGTCATTTCCTCTCGACTGAAACTAGGTTTAAATGATAGTTAAGAAAATACCTTAACGAAAAAAATCGTCTGCCACTTGTAGGGCGGTGGAATACCCGTCTGCCAAGCACGTGAACATGTAAAAAAAAAATCGGTAATTTCCTCTCGCATGAAATTTTGTCAGATGATAGTTTATGAACTATTATGAAGAAATAAATTCGTCTGCCACTTGTATCGCGGTGGAAAACCCGTCTGCCAAGGGCCTAAACATTGTATTGGGTGAAAAGGAAAAAACAATGCACATCGGCGTTTGGGGTATCTATGGATAGATATTTGAAAATGATATAGGGGTTTTTAAAAAACTTTTCCATTTTAATCAACCGTTGGTGAGATATTCGCTGTGAAAGTCGTAAAAAGTGCATCCCCCCTCTTTAATTTTGAAACTGTGAGGTCAAAAATTCTGAAAAAAATTGGGAGGGTGTAAATAAATAAAGACTTTCAAAAATATTCGGTTCGAATAAATTAAGTCAAACGGTTTTTGAATAAACGCTGAAAAACTGTCTTGTCCAAACTAAACGCGTTAAGCGACGTGTGTTTCCCATAAAGATATGACCTTTTTTGCTACAATTTATTGGATATCGGTTTAAAATATTCGGTTCGAATAAATTACGTCAAACGGTTTTTAAATAAACGCTGAAAAACTGTCTTGTCCAAACTAAACGCGTTAAGCGACGTGTGTTTCCCATAAATTACTGAACTTAATTATTATTTTTACGTCTTTGGGAGGCTGCTGCTCCTCAACCCACCAACGGAATCGTGGCAGACGTCCACAGTAATTTTTTATTCATCTTTCTTAACCACTCTATGTAGTTTTCATGCGAGAGGAGATTGGTAATCGTGACCTGTCGTTGGCCCGCGGTCTATTGACTTGAGCTGTCAAATCCATATTGCAGTAAAGATAAATTTAATATGGCTCTAGTAAAATGTGTTATTGTGAATTGTAGAAACACCACAGAATAGCGACTGTAAATTTTACCAGTTTTCAAGACCGTGGTGGAAACGAGACCAAAGAAATAAGTGGATAATTGCCGTAAGAAAAAAAAGTAAGTCACCTAACCTGACAATAACAACTGAAAACAACAATTTTAATGTTATTGGCAATAATGTTACAGACTACCATCGTCCAATATTGTCTAATATAGTAAAATAACACAAGATTTCATTAATTTTTTTCACAATATTTACTTATTTCTCGCTTGACAGCTATGACAAAGTGTCCATAATGGCCACCTGTCCGTGGCGCTGTCGTCGCGCACGGTCCCAATTCTGTAACCGTCATGTAACCGTTCGTTAAATGAACATAAATTATATTATTTATGTAATGAAATTTTTTTTCATGCGCCATGAAAAGTTTGACGTCTGCAGTAGTGACGCCACGTCAAGACAGTGAGCGTTTACGCGCGAAATTTGAAATGTCGGTTTTTGATTTTAATAATTAATTTAATTGTTTGTGCAATGTGCATATTTTAAATTTTCCTTGTTTGGTATCTTTACCTACTCCATAAATCTTTAAGATAGGCTAGATCAATGAAATAATGCATGTTCCCTATTGTATTAAGGTTTACTGATACCTACTTAGTATTATTACCTAAGTATCATCTTAATTTTGTAGCTATGTACCAACTCCTTTAAACCTTTAAACTAAATAAATAAATAATTTATTTCTTCTGTTTCAGCAAATGATAAAACATATTTATGTCAACCTTGACTCAAATGAGGGCTCGGAAAGGTCACTTATTATTCCGCATAATCTAATTTAAACTTCATTAATGTGTCAAGTGTGCCCGTATCAAGTAAGTTTTACTGTTTCAGTTTTCGAATTTCCATTGCTTATTTTCATTCATACACAATGTGTATATCCTTCTAGAAAGTAGCTTTGTATTGTATCAATATACTAAAGTAAGACCCGCGACACAGAAAAGCGTCATTTCACGCCAAAATGATAAGTAGGTAGCTAGGTAGTCGAATAGGCCTGGCATCGCGGCACCCGCACAATCGCAACGTCTGCGTAAGTATGAGGGTGTGTGGGTGACCACACTAGGCCCCGTATTATGATCGTGTAATAGAATAGCCAGTTGGTTCGCAAGCAGTGCCGGATTAACCACATACATAGCAAGAGTAGCAAATGCCACGCGCACCTAAAAAAATTAATAACATAAACTCGATAACTAGGGATTACTCATACATTGCATTACGGCATAATTTTCAATCCGGCCAGATCCGGGAGATTACACGCATAATGACATTTCTTCGTGAAACGCCACATACGTATTAGTCTTCTGGTGTTAGGATTTTTTTATGCGCCTTAAAAAGACACGCACTGCAAGAAAAACTTTACATATGTCATTTTGCGTTTCTGTCATTTTGCGTATGTGTCTTTTCTTGTATGTGTTATTTTGCGTTTCTGTCGTTTTGCGTATGTGTCGTTTCGCGTATGTGTCATTTTGCAAAGACGGAATGTGTCATTGTGCGTGTAATCGGACCCGGGCGGATCCGGTCGGATTGGACATGTTCTAAATGGCCGTCTTATATAAAGAATCTGGTTTTACTTAAAAAAGGTAAATAATTATTTAAATAATATCTTATATAGTTAGAGAAATATATTTAAGGATCTAAGGAGAGATTCAGTGGGCTCGATCGAACGAACGTAGCGTTTTCTCGGCCCCATATAGGAGTCATATCAGCATATCTACTGGGCCTGAGTCAGGTAGTACCTACAAACAGGTAATTTAGACTTACTATAGTTTACTGCAGCTAATACTATGCTGGTGGCTGGGAAATTTAGATAGTAAAATGTATTACCTCAGTGCCCAATTGTCGTCACTGTGCGTAGTAGTGTCACCCAATGTATGGGAGGTCCACATTTTGTTATCGGATCCATTTAAATTTTTTCCGTGTTTGTTTTTATGTATCTTGTAATGCTCACTGATTTAACTATGCTTAGTATAAATTCTCATTAAGTGAAATGTATAATTTCTTTTGAGAAATAAATTCTTTAAGTTTAAACAGATATTTATCTACACACATATCATAAATCCTCTAATATGCGTTCGGAAACCGTAGAAAATGACTCTCATTTCAACATTCAATGAATTTATGGCAATTTTCTTGTCTGTGGCTAAGGCTACAGCAGTAATATAATTTTCATTTTAATCTCATATATGATTTTAAAATATTAAACGTCAAACAAAACTGTCAAAATTTAAATGTCAAAGTTGACATGTCCCTATTCTAGTATCACTGAAAATTCAAATTCAGTCGATGCGAAATGTCAGCTCGATGTTTTTTTAGTATATATCGCCCGAAATTTGAGCTAGAACGACATGATCACATCAGACTAGGGACTCTTTACTTTTTAAAATAACATTCAGGTATCGGTTGCCAGTTCTGATTTCGATATTTCCGCAACCGTGCAAAAAAGGTTGTATTAACACAATTATTGTATTTATTTACTACGGTTTCTGAACCCATCTTAGAGTATTTATAATATGTGTGTAGATAAAGTAATGTATGCAACTGTACATAATTAGGCATTAAACCACTCGTGTGACCTTATTATGAAACGAGCCGAACTGACTTATGACTTATGACTTAACCTCTCGCTACGGCCTGAAGGGCCAGTAGCGGGGGATTTGTGACATGTAAAAGAGCCCTTGAGGCCTACTTGCAGAATAAATGTTTGAATTTTGTGATAAACACCGCCTTAACCTTGGTCACGTTCTGAAAGTATGTTTAAATTACGCTGCATGTTAATCGATTGACAATACAAAGAGATTTTTGATCGATTCAGGTAGTGCAATTCAATTTGATCATAAAATGGAAGATTTAGTGCAAACGCAGAACCTTAAAGTTTTCCTTTAGCAAAGAGTTACGACTCAAACGAACTCTTTCCGAACCAGGTGAAGGCTGATCGCTTTCGTTTTAACCCATGCACGTTTTCATGCCATTCTCACGTATTATTTTATTGTTTAACACCACATCTTCATGGTCATGATCATGAAGTTCAATATTAAGAAGGTGCCAATTACTTTTTTATGTAATTACTTATTATGATGGTGGCGAAAATTGTGATATATATAATTGCAAAACTTATCGAACGAGCATTAGGACATGTCCTTCTAAAACCTCGTCTTAAAAACAGCAGTATGTATCGCGTTGACCGCGCGTTAGGACAAAGTAGATAATGTCAGTTGATAATGTCCTTGCACTCGTTTGAAAACGAGACGAGAACTAATTCAACCCATCTATTAATTAAATTAATGAGATTCATAACATTCTGAATTTTTTCCTTGTCAAATGAAATATTTGTTGAACGCCCATTTGTTGTTGTTGAAACTTCGATTACGAATACCACTTAGGGCGCGTACACATAGGCTCGATCCGTTTTACAGGTTCGTTATTTGATGGCGTATGTAGTATGTAGTTGTACGAGCGAGTTCACAAACAAAACAGTACCTATTCCAGATCCAGTAAGTAGTAGTAGCAGCGCTATCAGTTAAAACGGATCCTGTAAAACGGACGACAGACGTTCTATATGTGTACGCGCCCTTAGTAAAATGTATCTTATCACTAGAAAACTGATGTCTTATCTTGGCAATAAAGGAACATGCTTGCTGACTGAATAGGAAAATGTACCAAGTCACTTCAACGATAAAATCATATAGGGAAAATCTCAATCGGAACTTTACATAGATATGTGCTCAAGAGATTATTCTTGTGGACGTCGGGAATTTCTATATGACAATTTTCAATATCACCTTAGGGAAATCTTATATCTTTAAACGAGCAATTCTTGTATATTTATTTATTTCGGGGATCTCGGAAACAGTACTAACGATTTTGACGAAATTTGGTATGTGGGTTTTCGGGGACGAGCAATCGATCTAGCTAGGTCTCATGCCCGGGAAAACGTAGCTCGGTCACCAAGATATTAAGTGCTATTAAATTTTTTAGGCACAGGTGTGGTGTGGGTGCCACAAGCTACGGCATCAGCCACAGAAATATATCAAGATAGAAGGAACGAGTGTATGTACCTCGCGTGGCGAAATTACGTCCCGGAGACACAACTGCTCGCCGCAAACTTCAGTGTGCTCCCGATCGCGTTATGCGTGCGACGCCAGGTTTTAAAAACAAAATGGTTCGTTGCGCAATAATTAATTGTTCAAACACTTCCAAGAAAATTGGAGCTGTTAATCGAGGTATTTCCTTTCATTGGTAAGTACAATTTGTCCTTAAATATCTGTTAATAATTAAAAAACGAAATATTTTATTATTTTCATCATAACGGTAGCGGGCGATTGTGTGTCAACGCTAGCTTTCCATTGCGGCTTTAATTTGACGAGCCAGACTTGGCGTGCGTTCAAAACCAGCAATGTAAAAATAAGCTATTCAAACTGTCGAGTCACGTTCAAGGTCGATAGTCATTTTTTCTGTCAAAACTAAAGAATAGTGCTGTGCACTGCGATTTTCTTACTCGATTATTAAAATTGAATTTGAAAACAGACGAAATAATAATTACGTTCTTATATTATTATGCAGCTATATAATGTACGTAGTGCAAAACAAATATTATTAATCGCTTTCCTCTTAGCTTCTAATATTTCTTCGCGGGACTTCTTTGATTTTTCCATGGTCTGTAACAAAGAATATATAAAAAACCGGCCCAATGCGGGTCAGACTCGCGCACGAAGGGTTCCGTACCATTATCTATAAAAACGGCAATAAAAATTATATCTTTTGTATGGGAGCCCCCTTAAATATTTATTGTATTCTTATGCATATTAAATTAATATGCATTTGTTGTTATAGCGGCATCAGAAAAACATCATCTGTGAAAATTTCAACTGTCTATCACTTTTCATGAGATACAGTCTGGTGACAAACGGACGGACAGCGGAGTCTTAGTAATATGGTCCCGTTTTACCCTTAGGGTACGGAACCCTGAAAATGGTACACGTTTATAGGTACTTAGTTAATAACTGGAGCGGCTAATATGTACAAATTACTAAAATGTAACGCAATTTATTGGTTATTAGGTAGGTACCTACCTGCATTTATATTTTTCGATTTAAATTCTGAGCTTACTCATTTCCTCTGTCAAAACATTTCTTCTGTCGAAAATAATAATCATTTCCTCTGTCGGTTCTTATCGATATTTTAAATCGATGCATAGAATCGGTGCCGAGTTCTAATACTTCTAATCGATCCTTTTGAATCGTTTTCGCGCGGCTTATGTTTCTCATCACTAAATTACGCTCGTGACGTCAAAGTACCTACGCAAAATGTTACACGCTCGGTCTCCCTACAAATTGCCGAACTCTTTCCTTCTATCTTGATATATTTCTGTGGCATCAGCGTATCTAACCATCGTATGCGGACGTGACCCAACTAGCAAAGTAGTCATATAAGATTGGGCTTATTCAGCTAATAAATCATATAAAAGTCATGTAAACGTGAATTTTACAGCACCTGTCGTATAAAGCCAGCTTATGCAGCTTTTTAGTTACTCAGCATATTAGTCATACTATGGTGCTGAGTAAACGTTTACTCGACTTGCTTATATGACTAATAAGTCATATAAGAAATGCAGAATAAGTCACTTTTATACGAGGCTTATATGACTATTTAGTCGAGTAACAGTCACTTATATATCTGACTTACGACATGTCAAGTGCAGTCGAGTAAAAGCAATGTAGTTTGCTATTATATGACATCATGTAACTTATACAGCACAATAGCTGTAAATGTTACATGCTGTCATATAAAAGCTAATTATAGAACATGTTATATACGAGTATCTTATTCAGCGATTTGGAGTCATATAGTCTTCTTTTCTTAAAGACAGGCCAAGTGCGAGTCGGACTCGCGCAGGAAGGGTTCCGTACCATTATCTATAAAACCGGCAAAAAAATCATGTTAAATATTTATTTTATTCTGCTTTTCAGTATTTGTTGTTATAGCGTCAACAGAAATACATCATCTGTGAAAATTCCAAGTGTCTAACTATCACGGTTTTTGAGATACTGCCTGGTGACAGACGGACAGACGGACAGCGGAGTCTTAGTAACAGGGTCCCGTTTTACCCTTTGGGTACGAACCCTAAAAACAGCCCACATCAGCTACAATGACCATATTTTATGGTTCTACTTGTCTCTAGAAGTAAAATACAAAAATCTGTTAAAAAGGTTTTTTCAGAAACTCTAACGAACCCTAAAATATGTCCGACAAATGTATAATGGCGCTTGGACCGCTAAACTTGCTATATAAGATGCGATTATATAGCTTAATAGCTGGATAAATGCAGTATAACCGCGGCGTTCAAGATAATCAACAATATTAATTAAATTTATATTTAATTAACTAAGAATTACAGTGGGGCATTAAATATTTACTATGAAACATAGTTTACTTCATCAATAAACTTAGCTTCGCAATACATTTCTACCATACGCCGAAGTTATGAGCATTCTTAATAAAAACATGTAACATCATGGCGGATAAAAAAATACTTACCGTCATCCAATGCAAACCAATTAAATTCCTTTTTCAACAAACACTTGCGCTTGTAGTATCGAGTTATATTCTGTTTAGTTGCCAAGGATGCAATTACTCCACAAATATGTCATATAAGTGGAAGTTATAGATCAAATCAGTCATATAAAAGTCATATGAGTTGCTAATATACAGCTAAATTGTAATAAGATAGTCACGCCGGTGATTATTATAAGATCTATAGGTGGCGGTGGTTGCAGTTATACAACTTTTATATGACTGAAATGCTGAATAAAATGGGCCCAAATCGCGTTGTATACACGTTCTGATTACGTTTCTATGACTAATAGTAAGAGCTAAAAGGTTGCCACAGAAACGTTGCCGCAACCATTATATGACGAAATTTTGCTAGTTGGGGAGTGTCGACCCTTCAGAAGGTGAATTTCGAAAAACGCCGAAACCAGTTTTCTTCCATTTTAATGCTTAGTTTATTAGGGAAGTTTTACGTTTCTATCTTAAAGATAATTTTGTTCTCCAAAATGACCACCCCATTTTAAGCCCCTAAAGGGAAGAATTTTAAATTAAATTATAGCCTATGTCCTATTCTGATGTCTAAGCTACAACACTGGAAAGTTTCATAGAAATCAGTCCAGTAGTTTTTGACATTAAGCGGAACGTATATGCATACATTCATCCATCCATCCGCACTAAACTTTCACGTTTATAATATTATTTAATTTAATTAATTCTATCGCGACAATCCAGCTAGTAAAACTATTTTATTCTTATATTAAGATTTTTTTTTTTGTTTTCCCTTTATTTTATACTCTGCCTGGAATACTTTGAAATTAAAAAAACCGGCCAAGTGCGTGTCGGGCCACGCGCAAGGTAGGGTTCCGTAGTCGTCTACCCTTTACATTATGTGGACTAAAAAGTTCGAAAACTTATATTTACTATGTTTTTGAAAGAATTAACAACATTATCTAAGGTATCAATGGAAATTGTACGAACGTTTGCTTTTGCAAAGTACATTTCTGAAGTTCGACTATTACTCGTTAACTAGTAATGTCTACTTAGCTGTGATAGTTTTCCTTTTAAATTCATCGTATATACTACTACCATGATTTTTTTCACATGCCTAGTAGCCACCGTTTAGCTGGCAGGGGGGGGGGACACTTGACCATAGCAAAAATTATCACTTCAAAGCTTAATATCACGCTAACCAATTCTTTAATCAAAAAATGCTTCTAGAAACCTTATAATATTTTTAAAAGAGCTATCCAACGATACCCCACACGATGGGGTTTGACAGAAAAAAAAATTGCAGCACCACTTTACATGTAGGGGAGGTACCCTAAAAAAAATTTTTTTTCAAGATTTTATTCTACCGTTTTGTCGGCGTCATTGATATGTATACTCATGCCAAATTACAGCTTTCTAGCACTAACGGTTACTGAGAAAAACGGGGGTCGGACGGACGGACGGACGGACGGACGGACGGACGGACGGACGGACGGACATGGCGAAACTATAAGGGTTCCTTGTTTACTACGGAACCCTAAAAACGAATGGCAAATAAACTCAGGCCAACGACAATTCCGAAATAAAAAAGATTACCTTTCTTTTACCCACGAAATTTGGGGTAGGTACGGATCCCTAAAAATACCCCGTACGTTCCTCGGGTTCCTCCATTTTCCAACGTAACTGATATGCGTTAATTCGGATGCACATTGCTACGAAGCATCTACAATGTCAGTTCGAGGAAAATCGGCACTACATCATGTAATGGTAATTAATAGGCGAGATGTAAATTGAAAAGCTCGTGTTATTTAATAAAAATAGGTTGGGCAATAGTTTTTCTGGTTGAGACATTTGGCTTGACAGCTTGTTGAGGGTGGGTTATACCAAACCGTCTGTATTCGTAAGCCGTGTGAGTGAGTCATAATCTGATTTTATGAATGCTTGGTTTCTACGGGATAAGAGCTGTCCTCCGCCCATTGATCAATACTTACCTCTATTTAGTACATATAAGCTTTTTCGATCAACAAATCGCAAACGAACACGTTGATGTTTAGTCTTAATTTATGGCAAAAAATCGTTACCACCTAAGGCCACCAGAGGCGCTGCTCGCGTTGCCTTACAAAATGAGACTAAACGCAAACGCGTTCGTTTGTGTTTTGTTTCGAAATACTTATACTTTACTAGAGGTACAGTATGTAATTAATACGTTGGTTTATTTACGGTGTTCTACCAAAAGTACAGTTAGATTCGCCAACTGTGCTAAATAAATATTTGTGATCCATCATACACATATTAATCTACTCCCAAACTAAGCAAATCTTATAATATTGATATGTATACATTACTTATTTATTTATTTATTTAAACTTTATTGCACATTAAAAAGGTACAAATGGCGGACTTAATGCCTTAAGGCATTCTCTACCAGTCAACCACTGGGCCAAAAAGGAGCATTTGTTGGGTGCAGGATAAAAACGTAAAGACAAATAGATACACACATTTACAACTAGTTAAATTTACTTACTTATATAGGTAGGTAAATCCTAAAATTCTATGTAAACAAAACATCCAAGAACAAATTACTTAAACATCCATACTTCAGGATCAAATATTCGTGTTCATCACATCACGCAAATAAATATCATGCCCGGATTTTAAACCCGAGACTATCATTTTCGTAGTCAAAGGCAGGGTCACTAAGCAAAAACTAAGCTAGTGGTCGTCAACTAATTAGAGTGAACTGAAGACAGCATCCCATAAGTACCTACATTACAAATTTAAACCGATAATCATTACGTAGATTTCGTAAATACGTGGACAAATGGACATAGCTTCTGTTTACCACTCATCCCTGCATTTGGTCACGTATCTCTGCTACAGCTGACCAACGGAGATATATGGCTCCTGTTAGGAAAACCATCGCACAGTAATACCCTTTTGAATACCAATGACAAGGAAATCGATTTCTTACAAATATTGTCGGAAGCATGTCTTCGCACTTACTGCCAGTGAGCGAGTTACAATAAGAACGTGCGGCCTCGACGGTTCCGTAGCATGGAGGAAAAACTAGAGGCCTATTCGAAATACAAATCGAATTGGGATTGCATATTTGTATCTGAGCTCTTTCTAACACGCTAGACTTGAAGCGTGTGAAAGCGAGCGCGAAATACAAGGGCTATTCGAAGTCAAAAGGTTCAGTCGAATAGGCCTGAGTGTATTCATAAGATAACTGTATGCGTCATCTATGGGAAGCATGATGAGACATAGCTCTGATAAATTTAACCATTTGGACGCCAACCTATGACGGTATATCCATAACAGATGCGCAAGAGAGCCAAGAGAGCAAATGACATTTCTACTATTCGCCTCCAACCTTATTCCACATGTCTTCAAAACCTCGCTAACATCTCTATACATTATATGAAACGCGGAAACACTGTTTGTCGATTTAGTAAACAATACACAATCGTCGCAGTAGAAGCAATTTATTTTAATATCTGTCATCTAAGTACTACTTCAGCTAGGGAAGTTCCCTAAAACAAATACCTAAATGTCGCCTAGTAAGTATGGTGAGCATCACCCAGCATAGATAAGAGATAAACATCTAAGAAATAAAGGATTCATACTTACAAGGTCAAGGTCTTATACAACAGCTTAGACTTACATATGTTTGCAATGTTCTAATAGTTTCAAATGCATGTGTAAAAAATCATGGTAGTAATATATGTAATGAATATAAAAAGGAAAATTATCACAGGTAAGCAGACACAGGTAAAAAAACTTTCGTACAATTTTCATTGATACCTTAGATAATGTTGTTAATTCTGTCAAAAACATAGTAAATATAAGTTCGCAAACTTTTTAGTCCACACGCACACACTTGGCCGCGTTGTTTTTTTCATGGATTTTTACGAGTCCGATTTAAACCTGGAAACGTTACTTTTTTTGGCTGTTACTTTTGCAGAATAGATGTAAAATTAAATAAAGATAATCACATGATTAAACAAACTTAATACAACCTCGCAGTATTTTAGGAAATTTGATGGTTTTTTTATCGACCCGTATTCTTTGTCCGCGAGTGTAGAAAGTGCCGGGCTGCTTTTGATGCGCTTTTCAGTAATAACTTGATAACAACAGTACATATACTATTTTATGTCACACCTGGCCATAAAGTGGCCATTATCGCACGCTCCGCGCGCGAAAAAACCCACTTCCTGGCCAGGGGGTGCCATAAAATTTTGTACTTACCACGGGCGATAATAAAGAAAGCCTCAGATCGCATATTTATCGCCCTTGCCTTCGGCTCGGGCGTAAAATACCTGCGATCTGAGACATTCTTTGTTTTATCGCCCTTGGTAAGTAATGTACTATTATGTAATGTTTTAATTTACGAGTATTACTAGCAGTGCTCGAAGTGTCGTTGAAAATCAAATTCCATGTGCTCTGCAATATCTGCATTGTCCCTTTAGGAATGGGGGTGAGTTTATATATATAGAGGTATGTTACGTTACGTAATATGTACGTACAGTCAAGTGCACCAATATGTATACACTTTTTCACCTTAATCCATTGAAATAAGGTCCAAAAATTTATACATATTTATGCCCTCGACTGTACTATCGAACCAACTGAATCGTGACATTCGTGACCCACCGTGGAACCTTGTCACAGAAAGTGTCATAATGATTTTATGTCACACCTAGCCATAAAGTGGCCATTATCGCACGCTCCGCGCGCGAAAAAACCCACTTCCTGGCCAGGGGGTGACATAAAATTTTGTACTTACCACGGGCGATAATAAAGAAAGCCTCAGATCGCATATTTATCGCCCTTGCCTTCGGCTCGGGCGTAAAATACCTGCGATCTGAGACATTCTTTGTTTTATCGCCCTTGGTAAGTAATATACTATTCCTCGTCAGGCAGTACGATGTCACTATGACATTTTCTGTGACAAGTTTCCACGGTGGGCCACAATTCAGTTGGTTCGATAGTATAGTACCTACCTATATTGACTATTTGATACGCAAATGTTATGTCATGCATGTCAATAAGGACTCTCAGTATATAAGTAAGTTACTTTATGATAAGGACTCTTAACATTGTTTTTCATTGTTTAAGTAGAAAACACGTCAGATACTCCAGCATTATAGGAAAATTACTTGAATAGGACAAAATGTGTCGGCTCTCTTGTTAAAGTGGACACTCGAAATGTCATTAGGAATATATTCAATATTTCGATTGCACCACATAGATAACCGGTTATCGAAGGTTCCATTGTTTATAGAGTATGAAATGGAAATTTATGTTACATGACATGACATAGGTATCGTTTAGAGCTAGAGACAGAAATACCCGGCACCAATACAAAAAACCCCAAAGAGTATAATAATATAGCAAAAAAACTATAAAGATGGCGGTAATGTCGCCTTACATCTTTAACTCTCCATTTTAAATTGTAAAGGATAGTATTTTGAAAATCTTTTATTATAGTTTCTGTTTTTGTAAGTTACTGTTTAACTTGTAATTAAAGTGTCCTCGTGGCTTATTTGCTGAAACTAATATATATATATATATATATATGTATATTTTTTATTTATTCAAAAAATATATATATCACATTACAGAGAGTCCATTTCGTGACATACAAATATAAAATATTTACAATATACAACACACAGAAACAGAGTAAGAATTAAATACACAGAGAACGTAAAAAGCACATACTGAAAACACATAAAAAATACTTTCTAATCAAAAATAACTTATTTGTCTATAGGCTATATGATTTTTATTTTATACAGCACGGTTCCTACTTTGATTATGTCAAGGAGTAATCCTTCCAAAATAAAAATCAAATATTTTTCTGCAAATAAGCCACGAGAACACTTTAAAGACGGTTTCATAATTTTTTTCCGCTATCCAAGTGAGACATAGCCAGAAATGTCTTCGCCTCGCCTCATCGGTGGAAAAAGAAGCCTTGAGAAGAAGAAGAAGCCCTTGAGTTTATTGTATTGTATTGCTTTATTGTACATAAAACACAACAAAGGGAAAAAATACACTTACTGTTGATGTAGCAAGTGGAACTCTCCCAAAGATATTAAGAATATAGATTATTGGCGTCAGTTACACGGTCAATATTATCACGCGATACAGTATTGGCCTCTCTCTCACTTTCATGTAACTGAGAGAGAGGCCAATACTGTATCGCGTGATAATATTGACCGTGTAACTGACGCCATTGACAGAAATTCGACAATACTTGTAGCATGGAAAAGTCGGATTTTCAGGTGAATGAAATTTTCGTCATCATAAAGTGTTACCTATGTTCATTATCAATCAATCATCTTTATTGCAGACCAAAACGATCCATAGTTTGTTAGCATGTCTTACATGTCATTATACATACTGCCCTAATACACACGTACGACACTTACATGCGAGTCTCGTACCTACGTGTGTAAATAAGGCTTTAAATGCGTAACACCGCACTAACAAACATAACTAAGTCCTTTGAAAACAATACCTCAGTAATTTCCTAGCGATATTTCCCTACTTGACACACCCACCAAGTGACTATTACTTGTTCTCAAATGATATCATCCAATAACTCAGAACATAAATGGTCTGAATCCCACCTGTGGCGTTTAATTTTTCAATTTTCACTTTGATTAAAAAATAAATGGTCTAAGTCCAATGCAATAACATATACCTAAGTAAATAATTTTCATCATAAAACAGCTGCTGCAATACAATACAAATATTCTTTATTGTTCACCAAAAAAATACGAACGAAAAACAAGATTAAAATTAAACATGTTGATGGAAGACAACAGGCGGTCTTATCGCTAAACAGCGATCTCTTCGAAAAAACCTTTGGGTGATGGAGAGAACAAAAAAAATTAAAATGAGTAGGTGAAACAGAAATATTAAGTAGTATAAACAACTGAATCATAAGAAAGATACACTTACATAAATATACATAGATTATATAAACCTACATAAACATATAAATACAATACTTATCGAAATAACGATGTAAATGTAACACGTCGTAACAGAGTTGAGTGCAAACGACAAAAAGATACCTCAGCGAACATTTACGGAAGAGATAAATAGTGATCCTTTAGTGTGCTAATGACACGAAAGACCTTTAAATTGCGGTTTAAGATTAATATACTACTTAGTGGTTTAAAAAGGCAACATGAGTCATACCTATTACTTGAACTTCTATTAGGCATAGGTCAGCAAACATCGACTCTTCAAGATCTCTTCAAAAACATAGTGAACACCTGAATTGCCTGCATTGCTGAGCGTTTTGCTTCCACTTTTATCGTGAGAACAGCCAAGCTGTGGAACTCCTTGCCGGATTCCTTGTTCCCTGTAAACTACAAGTCTACAACCTTTCGGTCTTCAAGGCGAGAGTGAATTGGTATTTGCTAGGTAAGCGCGTTCCATCCTAGACCGCAATATCGCTTACCATCAAGTGATTTGTGGTCAAGCGCTCAAGCGCAAACCTATATTGAATAAAAATATTAATTAGGCAGCTAGTTTTGGCTTTAAGAGGTTTCCAAAATTTGGTACATTTACGTGGAGAGGTAGTTGTTACGAATGACGGGAGTAAGATAGGGTTAGATCGGTAGAGAAAGTTTTGATGCTGACTGTACCTACGATATGAGCGACTTACACGTGGACGCAGTCGCGGGCAAAAGCTAGTCAAGTATAAAAATGTTGCTAGTTTATGCTATAGGATAAAAATGATGTCTGAGTGACGTAGAGGGGGCAAGGCTACGTGACCTGAGTCGGGCCTCCCGCCAACCGCAAGCGTACCCGTACCCGTCACACACCTACCGCAGACGTCACATGACGACACGACTTCCCCGCAGGATTCCCCGACTGATAGTGCATGTTAGCAAACAAAACATACTACTAATAGTGTTGGTAAAGACTCAAGTTTTTGATGTTTTCATCAAACACTACAATGTACTGGGATAAAAATATCCTATGTAAGGACATAGGAAGAAGGTAGGCCTCGGGATACAAAAAGTTCATCAGTTAATCAGTTCTGTCTATGGTTTAAGTGTGAAATGTTAACAGACTGACATTCCTACCTACTGCAATGTTAATTTCGTATTCATAATATTAATAAGGCCGTTTATTCCAAAAATCATTCCTACAAATGATGATGTCGAGATTTTTGAAGTGAAAACTTCTTTAGCGGGGCTGAGCAATTTTTGTGATGGGGAAAAATGTTTAAACTCGCGACAGATTCGTTAGGAGGTCTCAATATAGTGGACGGAAGTACGCCTAGGACCCCTAATCTAATGTAGTGATCGCCGCGTTACGACCAAAGGGGGAGTAATGGGAACGTAGATTCCTAATTTCGAGGGTGAACAGTTGATAATATGTCCTCTAACGCTCACGCGCTCGTTCGAAATGTTATGCAATTAAGTTGCAGGTAAGATTTCCTTCATTATTATTATTAATATTGACACATTCAGGGAAACTTGCAGTCACAATAAAATCAACAATAGAATTAATTATGTTGCGTGAGAGTGTTTCATGTAATAGAGTCTATTCTATCTACATTGTGCAATATTAATCAACAATCTTTGAATGTATGGCTTTTTCAGTCCTGTTGATGACCCAGCCAGTACCAGGAGTGGCACTCTACCGTGACGTCACCGCGCCGCTCAAAGTACATGCGGCCGGACGGGTCCCCAGTCTTAGGACTATTTAATGGTTGCGGCTAGGGCTGCCATCTCGAATTTCGCTAAACCCGGACAACGATTCAAAAAAACCCGGACATTTGGCGTAAATCGCATTTTTCCCCCGGAGGAGTCCGAAAATAATATTTTTAAAAAACAAGACCTTTAAATTCAATGAGGTGCTTCCTTACATGAAAAGTGTCCGGGTTTTCCCCGGACACTTCTTGACACCCCGCCCGGACGGCCCCCGGACGGCCTCCAAACTAGGACAAATCCGGGGAAACCCGGACGGATGGCAGCCCTAGTTGCGGCGCAACGATACGGATCGCACGCGCGCGCGCTGCTGTACCGTTGTACAATCATAATTCGTGTCGTTTATAAATAATAATGCAAAAACTAAAACATTATTGCATTGCAGCAGGTTGCAAAAATAATAATAAAAACTCGGACCTTTAACTATTATATAAAACTTTGTATCCCGGTTACATGTATGGAGTGCCCCGAGTGCCCCCCTGTACTTTAATATTTTTTCGTCATTTCACATCACTTTAAAGCTCAAGCCACACAGAGAGCGGGCCGGCGGTGGCGGCGCGGGCGCGGGCGGCGGCGGCGCGGGCGCGGGCGGCGGCGGCGCGGGCGCGGGCGGCAGCGGCGCGGGCGCGGGCGGCAGCGGCCTTTGTCGGCAGCCGCCACCGACAAAGGCCGCTGCCGCCCGCGCCCGCGCCGCTGCCGCCCGCGCCCGCGCCGCCGCCGCCCGCGCCCGCGCCGCCGCCGCCCGCGCCCGCGCCGCCACCGCCGGCCCGCTCTCTGTGTGGCTTGAGCTTTACGTAGCGGTTCATACGAGTAGAACATACCTTCCTGCTAAATGTTTTAATTGTATTTGTAGTGTTTATTTTCTCCGAGTACATCGGCTGTCACATACAGACGAAAAGACGGACGGGTTCCGTTTTCACCATTTTGGCTACGGAACCTTAAAAGTACTATTCGTAATTGTATTGCAAACAACACTACTAATAATAGTAATAATAAAGTACATATATTAAAGTAGGTTCTCGCTGGTGGTAACCCTAGCGCGGAGGGCGGGGCCTCGAAAGAGCGCGTTGCGTGCGATAGAAAGAGATGGCCACGTTTAGGCACGTTTGGCATGCTTAACGGAGGATTTGTTAACAGAGAAACTTCTGTACTTGTACTATTACTTATTCTGTGCCAGTACCAGTACTTGACTATGGAAATGCGAACTGAACAAAAATATCTCCGTCAGAAAATCGATTCCTCCGCTCTTTCTAAAGATATCAAAATATTTAGAAAATATTGCATATATTACAATAAGTACACAATTTATCTAATAACTAGGAGCATAGTCGGAGTGGCATGCTCTTGAGAGCTATACCTACTGTTGCTCAAAATGCCTGGGAGTTGCAGTATGCAAAAAGCAGGAAAATCTAACATTAATTTCAATGTTGACGTCATTTGTGATGCTTAATGTAATTACCTACTCTATTTTCCTGCAGCATCAAATAATATGCTAATACAAGTATTAACCAACCTTCAAGTCAAATAAATTGAACTCTAAAATATAGTTTAAGTTATTGTATGTACCTAAGTTACACAGAATGGCTGATTTTCCGCCAGACTTCAACTTGCCTGAACCGCCACAAATTATACTCACTAACGAGCGCCATCGCCACCAAAGGGCGAAGCCGTTCTTAAAAAATACCTATAATCTATACGAGTATATATAAAGTTGATAGGGTGACTGACTAATCACCGCCCCGCCGAAACTGCCGGTCCTAGAAATTTGAAATTTACACTGTAGTTAGAGTATATAACGGAGGCAAGGGATAAGACGGGATTTTTGGAAATTCCACCCCTAAGGGCGTAAAACAGGGGTGCAAAGTTTGTATGGGGGGCAATATTTTTTTTTAAGATACAGTCTCAATGAAAGTTATATCTGCGTTTTCAAAATTTTCGTCTCCTAAAGGGTTGAAAATGGGGGTGAAATATTGTATGGGGAGCAATTTTTTTTAAAGTGAGAGTCTTCAAACTTTGTATAAAAATTCCTTATAATAATATAAAAAAGTAATTTCAGCGTTTTTCGAAATTCATCCCCTAAAGGGGTTAAAAGGGGGTTCAGAGTTTGTATGGGGAGCAAATTTTTTTTAAAGAGAGAGACTTCAAATTTCTTACAGAGACTCTCTGTTTAAATACAACAAATCTCATTTCAGCGTTTTTTGAAATTCACCCCTACAGGGATTAAGGGAAAAAGGGGTTCAAAGTTTGTATGGGGAGCAACACTTTTTTAAGTGAGAGACTTCAAATTTTTTACAGTCTCTGTTTAAATACAACAAAACAAATTTCAGCGTTTTTCGAAATTCATCCCTAAATGTCTTTAAAAAGAGTTCAAAGTTTGTATGGGGAACAATTTCTTTTAAATTGAGAGACTTTCATTTCGCAAAGAGACTGTCTGTTTATATATACAACTAAACTGATTTCAGGATTTGTGGATTTGGAAGATGAAAGGTGTGAATATAGTTCGAGTCCGAGGAAAGGACATAGGATAGTTTTCATCCCATCCCTTAAGGAAGTGGAAGTTTGTATGGAACAGAGATAACTAGGTAACCACCTGAAATAAAATAAAAGCGATAAAATTCTAACGCGATGACCGAGCTCTACGCAGACGAAGTTGCGGGCAACAGCTAGTATATTATAATGACATCAATAAATTGCATGAAAATAACTAACAAGTTAGCAGTTAGCACGTCTCACTCAACTCCCAAACCATCTCAACTATATGGTTCTAGTTATCGATATCTCTACATAACAGCGGCACATTGATGGAAAATATGTGTTCTGTAATAAGTTCATGAATTACGCGGTTTATTAATATTAGACAATATGAATAATTCTTTTAATTGATTAATTAACGCAGCGGATGCACTAGCCAGAGAAGGTTCGGACTCAATAAGGAAATGAAATCGGGATGGAAGTTAATGTAAGAGTTCACATAGACAATATCGTCAAAATCTAGTTCAAAAGTGCGACGAAGCTATGTGTGAACTGTGCCCCTGCCCATAAACTTGCCGATTTCTCACCGAAGAAATGTCAGCTGTAAATAGGTATACTCGTACTTGTAAACAATAGCATAACAAGGCTGAACTGATTGACAATAACCTTTATGAGTTAGATACCTACTTAATTTATGCGGGTCGACGTTCATCATTTCGCAGATTATAGCTTGAGAGTAAATGTTTGTAGTATTACAGTAGTAATATCTAGGCGATCGAGCTTCGCTCGGCGTTTTCCCGGGCATGAGACCTAGCTAGCTCGATTGCTCGGCCCCGAAAACCCCCACATACCAAATTTCATCAAAATCGTTAGAGCCGTTTCCGAGATCCCCGAAATAAATATATATAGATATATACAAGAATTGCTCGTTTATAGATATAAGATTTATTCTAATGATATTTTAATGCATGGAGCGTCTGGGGTGAGTACCATTTTTTAAGGGTAAACAATAGGAACCCTTATAGTTTCATTATGTCCATGTCCGTCCGCCCGCGGCTCAATAACCGTTACTGCTAGAAAGCTGTAATTTAACATACGTAGATGAAACGATGTGAAAAAAAATTTTTAGGGCACCTTCCCTCGTAAATTGGGGATGCATTTTTGATTCAGTAGTCTGTTTGCGTAATATTAAGGCGATACATCGATTGAAAGAGACACCCTTTGTTTTTCGCTCACGACAAAACGGGATGCAACCCTCTCCGAGAATGGCTTTTTAGACAAATCTCGTTAAATATCCGCCTGTGTGCAGGTTTATTAAATTTCCTCTTGTCAGTACCTAGATGAGGTAAAATACCATCATATTAACTTAATCGTGTCTTTTAATAATGCGTTGTTTTAGTAGGCTGAGGAAAAAAGGAAAATATAGACTCTACTTTGGATTTATTTTCTATCGAGAAAATTTTAAGCAATCATGTTTCGCTATTGTCCGTACCACAATCATATAGTCAAGAATCATATATCTGAAATTCAGCGCCTACTGTTTGCTAGTCTGGGCAGGACAGCGTTTCAAAGTCTCCAAATTTCTCAGTGTAGCGCCTTAAGAGGCTGTCAACACCTAGAAAATGTCCCGCTCTAACACGCGTGAGTTTCCAATTAACCATCCCGCTCTTTACGGAAGCTCGGCGCGTAGAATAGTAAATAAATATTATAATAATATTGAAATAAAAAAAGTGTGGATTATTTGTGAAATAGCGTTAGTGGTTTAGGTATGAATATTTTGAGTTCGTGTTTTTAATTGCAGACCCATACGTAATGAAAATAAAGACAGAACCGTTTAATGATGATTTTAAGACCAATCTTTGCAATTATTTTCTATCGAGCCGATTTCGTCCAATTATGTATCGAGTCCGTCCACGGTCTTTGAAATATGATGAATAAGTATTAACACATTTTTTTTTTGATGTGCTAGAACAAATAGGTTTTCTTAAAAAACTGCTTAAATAACATCAATTTCAACAAAATTAGGTCTTGACAGCCTCTTAAACTTTATCTGCAAATTTTTGTTGGAGTTAATTTGTGTCCCACTCCGCCAGCTAAACGGTAGTTTATAGTTACCTACTGGATGTGTGAAAAAATTCATGGTAGTAAGTAGTACATATAATATATATTGCTATCGATTATTATGGAAGAATGACGACATAACAAATAATGATGTAGGTAGCTACTATTAAAGACTATTCATCGCTAGAGGCCCATAAAGGAATGCCCTTGCATTCTGCCTATTACCTACTTAAAAAAGCTGGTATAGGTATGTTACACAAAATTCTCAAGAGGATTAAAAAAAAACTTCTTTATTCATACCCTTATTGTAAGATATAATATTGCAATCTCAGATATATTGCAATAAGTACATATATTATGAAAATGTCAAGAATCGTAGTCCTCGTTGCAAGGAGGTCGGTTGTCGTACCCCAATCGCCTGAAGTCCTTGGAGACCAAAGATAGTCGCACCACGACTGTTCCGTACGACTCGGTCCTCAGCACTGAAACAATTAGAAAACAGTATCGTCAAAGGATACGATCGATGACGTGGTCCCTAAGAACAGATCTTCATACGTCTTCTAGTTTCAGACTTTCCCATACTGACCGATCTAAATGGGCCACCCTGTATAGTCTAAGAAAATTAGGGTCGGCTAGTATGGCGAAATGGAAATAATTCATAATAGCCAAGTTTTCCTGCTTAACGGGTATATCATTATTCGCGTAATGACGTCGACATATAATCCAGCAAAATATAAGTTATTTAGATACTTCAATTAATTTTTAAAATTAAGTATTTACATCTTGGGGATACACTGGAAGGATTAGAGTCACAAACGAGAGGGTGCTCGAGATTGCACAGCTGCCCAGTCTCTTTGCGTTGCTAAAGCAGAGACGCTTACGCTGGTTGGGGCATGTGCATCGAATGCAACCGTCACGTTTGCCGCGGCGTGTTTTGATTGGCCTGATGCCAAAAGAAGTGTCGGTAGGCCGATGCTGCGCCATAAGGACTGCGCCAAGCGAGACATGCACGCATTCAACATCCCGGTTCACAAATGGGAGGAGCTTGCCGAGGACAGGGACAAATGGCGCAAACTGGTGCTCGATGGGCGCAAAGTCCACGATAAACCATGGTTTGCGAAGCTTGCAGACAAGCGAGCCAAGAGACTTCGACCGGAGACCTGTTCGCCACGGGTGAACTTTACTTGCCAGGGTTGCGGTCGTGTATGCCGCTCTCGCATCGGCTTACACAGCCACAAAAGACGCTGTCTACCTGCATGACACTGCTTGTATAGTCTGTAATAGACTCGAAGGTCATTGATTGATTGAGGTATTTAGCGGGAACTATATGGTCTTTGTTTTCACAAGAGTAATAATTGTAATATTGTAGCATATACCGATAGTGACTGGACCAATGATTTATCGGATCGTAAGTCCTATACTGGTTATGTAATAAAAATTGGTGAAAATGTCATCGATAGGGAAGCCAGAAAGCAGAGATACACATCACTTTCATCTTGTTAAGCTGAGTTTGTCGCAATAATTGATGTATGCAAGGACATCTGTTTTGTTTATTGACGGAAATAATTGACAAACACTTTGATGTCACTGTATTTAATGACAATCAAGGAACACAGAAACTTTTATTGCTAAAAGAATATTCCCATAAAAGAACAAAACATATTGACTTGCAAACACTTGCAGGAAAACAAATAAAATGCTTGTTGATATTTTTATCAAGCCATTGTGTATAGAGAAACATACTAGCTTTGTTAGAGGCTTGAAATTGAAAATTTGAAATATGTAGAGCAATTTTTTTTTCTGTGATATGTGAGGAAGTATAGTATGTAAATGAATATTGTGTATATTATATATACTGGAGCACATAAGGAAGAGTGTTGAAAAAATACACTTTTGTTTTTTTTTAATTTTCTGTGGCTCCACCATATAAAAGGCCATCACCATCACTACCATCAGCCATAGAGGCTCGCTCTCTCTCAAATACACACATGTAAGTTTGTTTGTGCAGTCGAACCTCGATTAATGTCAAATTAATCTTATTTGATAAATATGTGATAACATGTGAAGTTCATAATTATATAATCACTTCGATCAAGCTGTGTCTTTGATTTGTGTCTAACCGGCACACGGATCCCGCTGCGCAAATTGCTCCGTCTACAGGACATCGTACAATCGGCGGCTGAAACGCTGTCAGAAATGACCATTAACGACCTCTTTAAAGTTTTTCTCTTCGCTATTAAAGTACCTGCTTTAAATAGTTTATTTCCTATGTTAATACCTAACTATATACACTTTAAATCACACTACACAAATACCTACAAGCTACAAGCAATATTTCTCAACTTTTTCCTATTACACCAAAAAAATGCGCGTCGCCACTTTTCAAAGCCAAGGTAAACGAGAATGATCATTAAATGTGTAACATTTTCCGCACATCGTTTGCCTTTATTTCCTTGACGATTATACATTTATTTAATTCTCATACAAGCTTTTAACCTGATATGGATTACCATACAATTTCAATAAGAAATATATTTAAATAAATAGTAATAAATGCAAAAATAATAGGTACCTATAACTAGTCCATAATACCTATTATTAATGTAGTCCATGCAAGCAACATTTCGTAATTTATCTTTTACTACGACTGTGACGAACTAGCATGCGGCCTGCCGGCCTGCCTGGTAGTACACAGACACCGTAGCCTGTGGAATCTTGCGACTGCATAACAATCACAAACGCGCTGCCGACCCATTTTTGATATGAGGATTCGTTGAATTGGATTTTAATATAATCCAAATAAAACAAAATATATCCCACTACTGGGCACGATATACTCGTAGATCTTCGCAGATGTGTCATTATTTTACACTTACAGTAAAATAAGATTGCATGCCGCATAATAAGGTTAGTTAAAGCAACGCACCTATACAATATCTCCGGATTCCGCTTAGAAAAATATATGTTTAAGGTAAAGACGAACAAATGGTAGAAAAACAGCCACCTAGCACTTTATATTTATAGTGCTAGCGGCACGCAAAAAGATGCTGCAAATGGTGTTAAAAGCATAAAAATCGGTACGATTGATCTTTAGGACATATGAATCAATTTGACCCGTTGGACGAAAAAAAAAGAAAATGAGCGGAGTTATGACGACATCTTTCTTTTGTATGGAAGTAAAAAAAAAACTAAATCCTATCGTGTGTGGTGTGATATCAAACGAAAGGGCTTTCTAAGCCGGTTCTAAAAATATATCACACCATTACATTTAAGTAACATGTCTTAAAAAAAAATCAAAACCTCCTCCTCTTCATCTTAGAGTATTACCGGTTGCGTCCTACAGACGCCTAGGATCCGGCTGCCACCTAATGGAAACTACGCACGACCATATTATCCTGCAAGCTAGCTACTATCCTCCTCTTCATCTTAGATACCGGTTGCGTCCTACAGACGCCTAGGATCCGGCTGCCACCTAATGGAAACCACGCACGACCATATTATCCTGCAAGCTAGCTACTATCCTCCTCTTCATCTTAGAGTATTACCGGTTGCGTCCTACAGACGCCTAGGATCCGGCTGCCACCTAATGGAAACTACGCACGACCATATAATCCTGCAAGCTAGCTACTATCCTCCTCTTCATCTGGAGTTATACCGGTTGCGTCCTACAGACGCCCAGGGCCTGGCTGCCACATAATCCCAACTATTGGAGTAGGCACCAATTTTTACGGAAACGACTACAGACAGAGCAGTTCTAAAACCATCCGAAAACAAAGTTAATCATTAACAAAAACCATAGTTTATATGTATAGTATATCTACATACAGTATAGGGCTTCGCTTTAAAACATTATAACATACTAGCTTTGGTCCACCACTTCGTCTGCGTAGAACTCATTATCGCATTAGAGAAACTATTGCTATTAAATTATTTTAGGCACAGACTTAATTATCGCTCTCCCATACAAACTTTCACCCTGCACCCATCCGGGTTAAGGAATGAGTTCCAGGATAAAAACTATCTAGGTATGCTAACTTCTATCTAAATCCGATCCGCAGTTTAGGTATAAAAGGTAACTGAGAGACAAGAGTTACTTTGGCATATAATATTATTATGAGAAGGGGGGCAGTATGGATTAGGGATGTAACGAATATTCGCATTCGCGAATATTGCGAATAATTTAAATGCATTTTTTGTTTATTTTTAGGCGGATCTAAAACCGAAATGCCCAGTTACACACAGTTTTTAGTATAGGTACATTAAAAATAAATAATTTTAAGTACAGAGTGTTGTTCAAAATAGAGTAGATACATTTTAGTTTCAACGAAACGCACAGAATAACAATAAGAAACATTTATTCGAGACAAATCAATTTTATGGTTCCGTACCCGAAGGTCCAGTACGGAACCCTATTGCTGTCACTCACGCGTCCGTCCGTCCGTCTGTCGTCTGTCACACAGGTTTACAGCCAAACGGTTTGAGCTACAGGCTTACAATTTTTACAGTATAAGCATCTTGGTGTCCCAAAGCCATGCAAATAGTCAAAACTTATTTTTAAATGTTTTAAGAGGGGCTCCCATACAGCTAAAGGGGTCGCGAAAACAAACCAACTTAATTTTGCAGTTGGTTCGGAATCCTAAATGTGCGAAGTATGACTCGCACTTAGTCGGTTTTTAGGGTTCCATAGTAAACAAGGAACCCTTATAGTTTCGCCATATCCGTCCGTCCGTCCGACCGACCCCCGTTTTGCTCAGTAACCGTTAGTGCTAGAAAGCTGTAATTTGGCATGAGTATACGTATCAATGACGCCGACAAAACGGTAGAATAAAATCTTAAAATAATATTTTTTTAGGGTACCTCCTATACCTGTAATGTGGTGGTGCAATTTTTTTTTCTGCCAAACCCCAGTCATTACTAGTTAACAAGTAATAGTCGAACTTCAGAAATGTACTTTGCAAAAGCAAACTTTCGTACAATTTCCATTGATTGATACCTTAGATAATGTTGTTAATTCTGTCAAAAATATAGTAAATATAAGTTTACGAACTTTTTAGTCCACATAATGTAACGGGTGGACGACTACGCAACCCTACCTTGCGCGTGGCCCGACACACACTTAGCCGGTTTTTATTTAGAATAGATCGGGAATCTCCGAGCTCGGGAGATGAGGGGTTGCAGCGACAAATGGGCGCGACCGCACTCATGTAGCGCCTGCTACGGCCGACACGGGAACTAACCACCACCATACTGTGACTTTTGTGTTAAATCCTCGAATTAGGTGTGTACGTTAGCTTTGCAGAAAAAAGCCATACTCACAATAATTTTCTTTCCCACTAGCCAGCATTCTCGGCTCGGCGAGCTCCGGATGCCTGCCAGTGAGCCAGGCGAGCAACTCGCCCAGCAGAGTAGCGGCGAGTGGCCGCAACAGTGGCGCCGCCCTCGTTCGAACGCCAGTCGTGGCCGGGAGGGAAACTAAAGCGTAGCCACGTAGTGTGTCGCCGCCTATAGTGTTCTGTGCTCGAACTGTGATGACGAGTTGGGGCCCTATATTGAAGAGAGTTTATATTCCTCATATTAAATAAAAAAAAACGACATTTAAAATACCTATCAGCTCACACGAATATAATGCGGCATTTACACGAGGCCAATTGGCGAGCCATTCCACTAAGACAATGCAATATTGGCACCGTGTAAACAGACACAGGCCAATTGATTGGATTCGATTGGATTGGTACAATGTCTTGGCTTGGTGGAATGGCTCGCCAATTGGCCTCGTGTAAATGCCGCATAAGGTTAGACTGTGACTTACATCCTGACACATTTGTGCTGCTGAATACCATTTCCAACGGCATATTAAAGACTACCCTCTCGGGATTTGCTCCCGAACGCGCCATCTGACTGCTACCTGACGTCAGCCCCGAAACCGGGCTCCAGTCCGGGCCCCATACGGTCTCATACTGTATATACAATAACTCGTCGAATACACCCGCGGGAAAAACGACATGCTCAATTTGACCCGAGAATGACACGAGAAACTTCGTTATTTCTATTTCCTTCATAGAAAACACCAAGATTATTTACATTCAAATAATTTCCGCGATAACCCGGTTACACTATTGACAGGAACAGACGGGAAAACGAAACCAAAACAAACGTCGCTATAGCAACTGATGTTGCCAGCTGTAAATCGTGATATCGGTAAAAAACCGTAAAATGTGTACAATTCAAAATGTACTTTGAAATAGCGAGGTCCGGCTATTGGTCTTTGAATATATAATCCCAGCCTCTCGTAAATAGCTAATTGTTTATATTAAATAATAAATAAATATTTTACAATATTACGGTTTTTGTTCGATTACCATAGACAATACGAAAACATGCTTCCGTTAAACTGCTTTACCGACATTGCTTGGAATTTTACCACGAGATGGTGCTTCTTTCAAAAATCGCCAATGGGCCACCATTGTTGGAAGTGATTTTACAGCATTTCGACGAAATTTGTATTATTTGTGATAGTCCTTGGCAAAATACAAAGTTAAACTCAGTTAGACGCATTAACCAACATTACATACACTTGTTTCAAGCCTTGAATAGCCGCGTAAGTGCCTAATTTCGAAATGTAAATGCGTTCAAAATGTCACGCGAAGTGAGCATCAGATCCGTGAACACCATTCCACACGCGAAATAAGTCTGGTTTTCTTTGATACAAGTGTTGTTTAGGCTTGTGAGAGTGCTATCGGTGTTTCGGGGTGATAATAGGCTGTGCGGTGATGGTGAAAGATTAATGTGTTCGCATGGGAACGTTTCAGAAGTATCTTCACACGTCGTAAGGGAGCGCAGTTACGCGGGCGAAGGCTTGAAATTTGCCGGCATCATTATGGTGGACTGAGGGGTGTTTGTTGTGGGACTCAGCTGGACTCGCGTCGAGAACCGCCATGTCCGGCTCGCAACACAACCCCAATGGGCGGCAGGCGCAACTGGGCTCGAGCTGGAGCCCCCTGCAGGTGGTACTTTATATTCTTGTTTTGTTGTCTCAAGGCATTCTTAACCTATTTGCCTGGTCTAGTTAGAACATTGTTTAAAAACTACTGGTTTCATTTGGTAATTTTCTTTATTCACTTATCATTGTCATTGATTTTATGAAGCTTATCTGCCACATTAATGCCTAATCGAATTCAAGCAACATTTTTTAAATACATTTAAAAGCTCTAAATATTTACCCTTCAGTCATCATTGACATTTTTTTATATTAGGACTTACAAGTGATCTAAAATGTAGCTTTTATTGAATGTACTATTAGTCACATCCATATGTTTCACAACCACATTTGCAAAACAATGCTGAATTAATTGATTAAGTACCTAATATAATATCTTCCCCATGTTATCACTGCACATGTGCATGTCAGCTGATCGGGGCACAAATATGTGTCAACATCCTAAGGTCATATTATGTCATTATTTTTATCATAGAAATTCTGATTTACAATGCACACAAACTCATTTTCTCTATGTTTTAACCTATTGACTGCCGAACTGGCCTCTACCAAGACTAACTGGTACTTAAAATTGCAGTCAATGGGTTAACCCACAACTGCTAAAATTTGCACTGAAAATTTAAGTTCTTGTGCACTGCCTAGTGCCTACCTCTTTTTAGGGTTCCATAGTAAACAAGGAACCCTTATAGTTTCACCATGTCCTTCTGTCTGTTGAGATTAAAAGAGGGAATCCCCACAGAAGTTCTGTTTAGTACACAAACATAGTATTTAAAAACTGCATATAATTACAATATGTAATGTTCAATCTTTACATTTCTAGTTTTTAAATCCCTCTAAACATGTGAGCTGTTTATTGGAATAGCAGAACATTAAATGTATTGAGCATTTTCGACATGATACAAATATGTATTATGTTATAGCACCTATATGCTCAGTATCTATATTTTCCTTTTGTTAATTCCTTGGATTAAAAACATTTTTTATAATTTATATACTCGTTAGTTATTGAATAAAGTTTTTACCCACTAATTCTTGGGTAAAACCTGTTGTCTACCAGCAAAAAGTAACATTGTATGGATATGTGGACAGAGATATCTGGAATTGGTAGATGATGACAATTGATTTGATTTGAAAAACTATAAAAGTAAACTCAGCACCCATAACACTTTGTATAAATATGTTCACTCATTGGCATGGATTTCTTTTACCAATCGGGGCTTAGATATTTCATGATGATGGGGTCCCAACTTGTAGTATAATCTGTGAACAAGCACAAGCTAAAAGCACAACCACTTTAGCCTAGTTGGTAGTGAGTGACTCTGCCTATGAAGCTGGAAGTCCCAGATTCGAATCCCGGTCAGGGTATTTATTTGTGTGATGTATATGAATATTTGTTCCTGAGTGTTGGATGTTGTCTATGTATTTAAGTATCTATTTATCTATATTAAGTATGTATATTGTTGTCTAGTACCCATAGTATACAAGCTTTGCTTAGTTCGGGACCAGGATGATATGTTTAAGATTGTCTACAAATATTTGTTTATTTACATTAGTGGCAGGGTGTTAGTAAGTACTTGGCTAGAGTAAATAATAGAAAAAATCCCTCTGTCGAGGCACTCTCCACTCCACTTCAAATAAGTGATCAAAGCGATGAGAATTTCCTATCTAAAGTATCTGAACTCTACTGCAAACAATTAACCGATGCCAATCTAGGCCTCCTAAACAAAATTTAAGGAATTCTATTAAAAAAAATCCTCATTTTTTAGTTTAGGTTTATTTTGGTCACATGTGTTTGCTACTTACTGAACAATAAATTGGTTTTGAGTATAATAATGGAGTAGGATAATTAGAATATATGTCAAAATTTTGAAGTTGCACCACCCACAATCTCTCTGCTTTGCCCTAACGTTGACTGGTAGAGAATGCTTATGGCATTAAGTCCGCCTTTTGTACCATAAGTTTTACTTTTGTGCAATAAAGATTAAATAAATAAATAATATGTTAATATTCGACTTTTCTTGAATCATGACAAAATATTCTCGAGCCTTGTAAACATACGTAAAAGGTTTGTTTTAACGGTTCTAACGAAATATTTATGCATTTACCTTTCTTTTTACCGACGTTTCGACACGGGTCATATCCGCGACCACGGCCATTGCAACCCGCGTCGAAACGTCGGTAAAAAAAAGGTAAATACATAAATATCGCGTTAGACCCGTTAAAACAAACCTTTTACGTATGTTTACAAAGCACGAGAGTTTAAAGTGTTACATGGCAAAATACTAACAAAACCACTGAAAGAAACCCACTGAAAGTCATTTCTCGGCTTATATCATGAAATATTACTATTTTATTTGAGTATATTTCCTAACAAATGTTGGCTAGACTAGACAAAATAGACAAGAAATTTAATTGACCTTGAGAATATTGAGTAACAAAGTGAAATTGTACAATACCGCCACCAGTCTCACTCCAGTTTCAGTAATTGTAGGGATAATTGCTTCACAAGAAGTCTGCTTTAATTGTGGTTGCTTTCTTGTATAATTTAGTTTTGAAATGAGTAATTGTCTGCCTCTACTTCTGTGTCTTTAATGTTTGAAGTTGTTAAACTATAATTCTGAATGTAATTGTATTATTATGTTATCATTTACTCTGGCTGTTGGTGTGACAATATGATATACCACATGCAAAATTATGTTAAAAGAAATGAAGTTTGACAAAATGTCCAAAAACAATGTTATTTTAACTTTTAGACAGAAATGATATAATGTAGAGATTAAGCAAGATTGTAGGTATGTAATAGATAGAAATATCTTTTTAGGTGTCAGAATCCCAATGTAAGACTGGTCATTCTTGACCAATAAGTTTATTTTCCAGCAGAACCCTTACCAAGGTTCTACATATCCACATTACACATGGATTATGCTGTATTGGTACGAGAATTAAGAATATGTTACCTCTCTGTGTACTTTAATTTGGTAAAGCACATGGCAGGTTAGAAAGGCAATAATATTAATAACAACAGGCAATAATTAAAAAAAAGAAAGGGGGGTCATACAGGATAATTTCTGGATGTTAAGTCACTGGCCGAAAATCTACCTTTCTTCTGAAACTCGTTTATTATACTCTCAAGTAGGGTAAGCTGTAGTCATGTTGCCCCCCCCTGAATCATTGGCCTCTTGACTGATAATTCAATGTGTTAAGCGCAATCCTTCAATACAAGGTGGAAAATAAATTTCATATTTTTCTTTGTTTACTACACTCTAAAATGTAGTAGATAGTTTTTTGACAGATAGATCACAAAAAAAAATACAGCATTCAAGAGGCCAATGATTGGGTGGGGCCCAACATTACTACAGCTTACCCTACATAGCAGTGGCGGCGCGTCAAGAATATTCTTAGGAAAGCCGGAAATAATTTGCCTTTCTTATTCTTCATGAGCCGTAGTAAAAGAACTGGACTGGCTGAAAATTAGGCAAGCCGGTGGGAATCGAGTTGTGTGGACGCTCCGCCACTGCTACATAGGAACTCAAGGCTTATAGACAGGAAGGCCTCTTGACGGTAGACAGTGAATTCCTGGCTGGTACACTGGTTAAGAACAGCGAGTTCAGTTGCAGATGGCGAACCTGCTGGCGCGCGCGCCGCAGGCCCACATGGCGTCGGAGCGCGGCGTCACCTGGCACACGCCGACGCCGCCGCCGCACCTCTACCACGTGCCGCAGCCCTCACCGCCGGATCCGCTGCAGGTACACACGGACACACTTAACCTTAAGGCCTTGGTCTCCTATAAACGCCATCGGCCGCTTACAGCGTCACGCCGTACGCTGCGTCACAATGCTTACTATACAGATGTACTGTTATGTTCTCACAGGTCTGTCAGGGCCTAACAGTACATCTCTATAGTAAGCATTGTCACGCAGCGTACGGCGTGACGCTGTAAGCGGCTGATGGCATTTATAGGAGACCTGGGCCTAAAGTTATAATTCCGCAGCCGACAGCAGACGACAACTGCACGTTCCACCGCACACGAAATTAAACCATAATTGTAAGACAAAAAGTCTCAATTTAGAGTGAGCGGCGTAAGTGTCGTCGTGCCGTTGCGACACTTGTCTGGTCATTTCAAATTGAGCTTTTTACGAATACCATTACGGTTCAATTTGGAGTGCGGTGGAACCTGCAATTGCCGTCTGCTGTCGGCTGCGGAATTATACCTTTAGGCTTGGTCACACAGCGTTGCGCGACGTCCGCGCGACGCGACCGCTGCGCGCCGGACGGAACGGAACGTATGCTAACAGGTTAGCGACGCCACACAGGCTGCGCGACGCGAGCGGGACGGTTTTATACATTTTGCCGCGCAGCGGCCCGCTTGCGTCGCGCAAGCTGAGTGACCAAGCCTTTATGTGGGATTCTCGTCCAACGGCTGGAGTCGGCGCGTCTTACTAGAGTTAGGGAATTTAATCTTTTTCATGTATATGCCAGTACTTGTGCGAATTTTGGTTGGCCTAGGTATTTTTTCGATTTCTTGCTCTACGTTTTAAAGTAGGACGATAAATTGGACGCATTTTTTGCTACTTTTAGATGCTGATGATAATGTTGAAGGTTTTATCTAGACTTTGAATAAAAGTTTAATACTGAGAAAGCTCCAGATTCCGAAATCCGGCAGGAAGAAAACAGGACTTTCCCACCTCAAAGACAGGCAATCTGCAAGAAATATTTAATGAGATTTTAAAGGGGATAATACAATTTTATTTATAAGTAGCATCTAATTCCTTTTTACGAAATACTACAAACACCCCCCCATGAGGACTTATTATGCCGACAGCAGACAGCAACTGCACGTTCCGCCGCACTCCAAATTGAACCGTAATCATAAGACTAAAAGTCCCAATTTAGAGTGAGCGGCGTGTGCTGTTGCGACACCTCCGCTCATTTCAAAATGAGCTTTTTACGAATACCATTACGGTTCAATTTTGTATTTTACAAAGTGGCCAAAAAATCAAATTGGTTGACTATACACGTGGCAATCGCACTTGAACAAATACAATTTGTTTCACATAATAAAAGTAACAATACTTATGCTTTAGAATAAATAATACCGTTTGTCGTATATCCCTGAGTTATTTGAAGGCCCATAGAAAATATAGAAATACATTATAGCATATATATTAAGACGAGGCCAGTTCACGAATCTACGAAAATATTGAAGTTTGAGGTTAGAATGTGAATAAATCATGTAGAATTACCTACACTAACACAAAAATTACTGTACATTAAAAAGGAAAGAAAGTAACAAAATAACCGAACAAAATATTGAAAAATGCTTTGGTAACTCTGTGAAAAAATCCTAAATATCATCGTAAAAAATAAACTTAAATGCTAATTATTTCGTAATTGTCAACGGCAATGATGTTTTTTTACAAAAAGGGTAGTTTTTTTATTGTTCTAACAAAATACCCGGATAGATTTTTGATAAATGGTCCAGTAGTTCCAAAAATCAATCAAAATTTACTAAATATTCACGAAAACTACGCGCAGAGTTCCGTAGAGAGCGGGATGGTTTATTGTAAACTCACGCGTGTTAGAGCGGGACGTTTGCAGTGGGACCACAGAATAAGTAATAGTACTACGTACAGAAGTTGCACTGTTAACAAATCGCCAACTTACAAACCCAAATTATAATAGGTAAATAACAAATATTGACCACACCAAGCGAATGACGAGACGACGCGACCGTCCGGTAGCAATTCGCCACTGAATGTACTTGCAGCGGCCCGGGGTTGTACTTGCAGCGGCGCGGCGAACTGACGGAGTGAAAGCCGCCTGGTGGGACTGCCTTGCCTTAAAGAATAAAAGAATAAAAGAATAGAAGAGTAATAAAAGAATTTGTATTTGTATTTGTATTTTAAGATTACATTCCGTTGTTCACCTACCTGAACACCTGTTGTGACATGAGACACAACACCAGCATTCTATCTAAGCCAAGTTCAAAACAAGAGAACTGGCGACGCAGCGGTCATGTGTACACGAACCATTTGGTGCCTCCTTTAGACGACTACGTAACTTAAAATCTATTAAGCTTCAACATCTGAAATTTGGTTCAGTTACTAAGACCCTTCAGGCTAACTAGAACCCCAAATTTCATGGATATAGCTCAATTGGTTATTGAGATACAAACATCTAAGTACAAGATACGCGCGAAACACATAACCCTGCCTTGCAGTCGGGTAAAAACAGGCCAAGTGCAAGTCGGACTCACGCACGAAGGGTTCCGTACCATTATTTATAAAAACGGCAAAAAAAATCATTACTGTTGTATAGGAGCCCCCTTCAATATTTATTTTATTCTGTTTTTTAGTATTTGTTGATAAAGCGGCAACAGAAATACATCATCTGCGAAAATTTCAACTGTCTAACTATCACGGTTAAAGCATGCTAAATCGCTCAAATGGCGATGGGCCGGACATGTCGCCAGACTGCCCGACCATCGCTGGACTGCTCTCGTTACCACTTGGAAAGGACCTACAGGGAAGCGACGAAGGGGGAGACCAACATGCCGTTGGTCCGACGACATAAAAAAGATAGCCGGTACCCACTGGCAAGAAGCAGCTACAGACAGAGAAAAGTGGAAGTCCTTGGAGGAGGCCTTCACCTGATGAGGGGTTCTTGTCCGCAACAACTATTACATTAATTTAATTAAATTGACATTGAAATTTTACTTAACGATCTATAAACTAATAGTATTTCATGATAATGACTATGCATAAAATGACGTGGACATACCTTGGACTATAATATAAATTTTCTTAAAAACTAGCTATAAATTGACCATGTAAAAATCAAACAGGACATGAAATAAAAGGCTTTTTTATTTTATTTTATTTTATTTTATTTTATTTTAACTATCACGGTTCATGAGATACAGCCTGGTGACAGACGGACAGCGAAGTCTTAGTAATAGGGTCCCGTTTTTCCCTTTTGGGTACGGAACCCTAAAAATCGCGATTTTCTCATATATCTAACCGTTAAAAGGCGCTGATGTTTCAGGCGATGAAGGGCGCTGGCAACTCGGTGTTCCGGCACACGGCCACGCCGCCGGAGCTCTACCGCCACACGCCCACGCCGCCCGACAAGCATCTACTCAGGTATGAACCACGGCCAGTTTCAACCAGGCGTGGAACGTTCGGGAGTGGGCGTTCTGTACTCTTAAGGGTCCTTATTAGTTAAAAAAGACTCATCTATTTAGGTGATTTTCTATTTAATTAACGCGTATTTTGACATTTTATCAAGCCGCCAGCAGCTGGCGCGGCGGCGCCAGCTGCTGGCGGCTGCAGCGCGTGTTTTTATTACTGAATCTTTAGAATATCGTTTACTATTAATTTTATTTCTCAATTATTTTCCTCATAGCCGAAATGAAAAGTAGAGTGTGTAACTCGGGTGAAAGCACCCATTTCACCCTTGAACTATTAATATCTCGGGTGAAATGGGTCACTTTCGACCCTTGGTTAACAATCTACTATTCCTTCGTACTTTGTCGGAAAAGTTCGTATTTATCGTGCTCTTTCAATTAGTTTCAGTACCCATCTTACAGCCGTAGGGGTAACTTTGACTCTTTGACATTTGACACTAAACAATAAAGTTCCATAATAATGGATATGAAAACGTCACTCATTTAATACAACCATTGATTGACAATTCGGGTGCCATCGTATTCCGATTGAGATCCGAGTTTTCCCGAAAGAAAATCATTTTGCAATACATCTGTATCTACTTATTACGTGCTTCGGGGGTTGGGGACGTGGTCATTCGCTCCTATGTTCCGCCTTCCCCTGTCCGCTGTATCTGCGCCTGATTTGACCATGGTTGCTAAACAGAACATCATTGTAGCAATAGGGATGTTGACACCAAATAATAAAATCAATAAGTCCAAATTTTCTCGAAAAAGGAACAAATTCTCAATCAAATGGCGAAAAAAGTAACTCTAAAGATTTAATTACATAATTATAAGTCTTCAAAGTTCAGAGGGGGCATTATGTTTCCCTTTTCCGCAAAACGGATGTCTGTATTAAACGATCGTCATTTACTATGGCGCTCTAGGTCGGTGACGTCACTTATCTGTAGCGCTTTCTCTCTCTAACTAAAAACATTGTAACGGTTGTAGCTTCGTTATTTTTTGAGATATTTGAATAGGATTTTCACCATTTGGCATAGTTTTATGTGTTCTTTCTTTTGGAGTAATAATAAATTTTGAGTCAACATCCCTATTGTGTATCATGCTTATTCTAAGGCTAATCATTTTAATTAATGATAATAATAAATTCTGCAGACATACACCGTCTCCAGGAGATGTGAAAGCGGGTGCCGCGTTGCCCCCAGTCGACTTGTACGCACATATGGGACCAGGCCGAGGTAATAGAATTTAAGTATTATTTTCAGTTGTATATTTATTTTTTAGGTTAATACTAAGCTTTGCAGGAGGCTTTCACCGCTCTAGGCGGTTCTTATGTAGAAGAAGTGGTGATTTATACAAAACACTACAAAGACATTTTTTTCCATTTATGATATAACGTATAAAAACCTGATACAAGGAAATAAAAGCTTATTTGTCTTATCTAAGGTTTATACTTATAATGAGAAAGTTTGTTGAGTAGTTGGAAAATTTGGAGTAGACGTTTTAATACAAGCTTTTAATATAATTTTAGAACTTAGTGCGTGCGTCAGTCTGGATTTCTAGAAAGCCTTTGGAATTTACAGTGGCATTATTCATAGAAAAGTAATTCTCAGCATATTGGGTGGGCTGTCAGCTTGTTTGCCTCCGACGTAGTATAAAAAAAAAATATTGGCTTTATATCTATTTCTTGTATTTAAATTGCAGAGAAGCTAAACCGCGGCGCGGACATGGTGTACCCGCGCGGCGTGGACTTGTCCGTGTCGCGAGCTGCAAACGGCGCGTCCCTCTCCGTACGCGACGCTCCCACCATCAACTCCCTTATCGCGCGCGCGCCACGCCACCACCGCGTCGACGAGTTACTCGAGCGCCTCGCCCCCGCCCCAGTGTCCCCGCATTCTGTCATAGTGACCGCCCGCGCCGCACCCACCCCTTCCCCGCCATCTTCTAACGAAGACTCGGCGGACTCGACGGGCGCGCCGAAACGCAAGCGGAAACCGGATCGCACCATCCGCGTGCCGTCTTTACCCCTCCCCGTTCCGCTAACCCGGTCTCCGCCTAGAGAGAGAGAGGCGGTGGAGAACGGCTCGTCGCCGGCGGCGCGGAACGGGCCGGAGACGGAACCTCGCGACGCGGAGCAAAACCAGCCGCCCGTCAGGAGAAAAACCCGGTCCGGCTCCGCTGAGACCATAGACGATATCGCCGCTATGATCGCCAGCACGGAACAGAAGGTAATCAACATTTTGGAATACATAATAACACGTCATTGCGCACCCACCCCTAGATGGAGCACCCAAATCACTGCACCCCTGCAACTACATCTGCACGAGGCCATCCATAAGGCGGGGGACAGGAGCCAATGGAGTAGTCTGGTCAGCAAGAATAGGACATGATGTCACGATCCTCAGCATTGGGGGAGCGACTGATGATGATGAACAACACGTCATTGCGCCTTTCAATATTTGATCAGCGCCAGGGGGGTCTCACTCCGTCAGCTCGCCGCGCCGCTGCAAGTACAACCGTAGGTGGTCTATTCAGGGGCTGCAGCGCATTGCTACCGGACGGTTGCGTCGTCGCGTCATTCGCTTAGTTTGGTCAAAGTTTGTTATTTACCTATTATCATTTGGGGTTGTAAATTGGGAATTTGTTAACAGTGGGACTTCTATACGTAGTACTATTACTTATTCTGTGTCACCACTTCAGCTAGCTACACGCGAGCTATGCGCGACCGCGACGCGACGCCAGTATGATTGCTTTGGCGCCTCGTTCGTACCTCGTTTTTGCAACACTCAAAGCGCGATTGTATCTCATAAGCTTTAAAAAACTCTTCCGACAAACTGATGTCACAGAATTTGATCCATACAAAAAGATTTGAAACGGTAGCTTGCGATTACCCAAGGTTTGAAAGGAACGAGCCTGAAAAGCTAACAATATAAACTTTATTTAAAGGTTGAAGAGCCTGCCCCTAAAGAGGCGGAGAAGCCAACGGAACCTCCCGTCACCATCGACAAGTTGAAGAGCGTGCTCGCGAGCGACCCCGAGCCTGCGACCAAGCAAGACGACCCCAAGTCCCCGCCGCCACCACCGGTATACATTTTTAACCTGCCTGTTGCTATTAGGCCGGGCCCATTAAAACGATAGGAGTGCGCGGTTGGAGAGTGGCCTGGAAAAAATCCAGGGGAAAACCTCCGACGCGACCACGCGGGTTGTTTAGACACTGGAATACTCTAAGAGTTTGCGCTGCAGTGAGATTGGTTGAGCGGTTCCAACCGAATCTGAGGTGTGACAGAGGAATCGAGCTGCTGGGAGTTTTGTCGCTGGATCACTAAATCTAGCGTAGCTGAGAAGAGTCCAGCAAGAAACTCAGCTAGGCTCAACCTGGGTCGGACTGGTATATATATATATATTACTAATTTTTTTCCCGCGACTTCGTTCATCGCGATAGAATGTAATTGCTATTATTTTTATATCAGGCCCTTACCAAGTTATCCCTCTTCCATACAAACTTCCACTCCCTTAAGGGATGATTTCCGGGATAAAAAGTAGCCTATGTGCTTCCTCGGGACTCAAACTATCTCCATACCAAATGTCAGCTGAATCGGTTTAACTGTTTAAGCGTGAAGAGGTAACAGACAGACAGACATACTTTCGCATTTACAATATTACCAGTTTTTTCCCGCGACTGCGATTAAAGGGCTGACATCAATTCCAGATTGAAGACAAACCAGAACCAGAACCGGCGCCAGCGCCAGAACCCGTAGTGGAAGCAGCCGCCGCACCTCGCCGAAGAACCACGCGTACCTCCGACTCTTCTTCAACTAACGTGCCAGTGGAGTCTCCTTCCGAAGCCAAACCTGCCGAGCCAGCGGAACCGGCACAGCCCAGCGCTGAGCCTAGCGCGGCGAGCTTCGTGGAAGTGGAGAACCAGCTGGAGAAGATGTTCGCGGGTATAGAGGAGGCACCGGTTAATCAGGAAGGTATGTGTCCATACATACATCTCTACTTCAACTAACGTAGCACTGGAGTCTGAAGGAAGCCAAACCTGCCGAGCCAGCGGAACCGGCACAGCCCAGCGCTGAGCCTAGTGCGGCCAGCTTCGTGGAAGTGCAGAACCAACTGGAGAAGATGTTCGCCGGTATAGAGGAGGCACCGGTTAATCAGGAATGTATGTATCAAAACTTACATCTAACTCTGCTTCAACTAACGTGCCAGTGGAGCAGCTGGAGATGTTCGCGGGTATAGGAGGCTCCGGTTAATTAGGAAGGTATGTATCCAAACATACATCTAACTCTGCTTCAACTAACGTTCGTGGAGTGTCCTTCCGAAGCCAAACCTGCCGAGCCAGCGGAACCGGCACAGCCCAGCGCTGAGCCTCGTGGAAGTGGAGAACCAACTGAAGAGGAGGCTCCGGTTAATCGAGAAAGTATATAGTCAGCCTTGGTTGTAGATTAAGTGACGGTTAAATCGTCTTAGTACTATGAGCTTCGCTGTTCGCTATGATTGAGGTAGTACAGCCAGGCAGAAATGTATTCTGCTTCTGTAAAGGTTAAATTAGCAGTTACTATTACAAACTATTAATAGAGCCAGTGTTTTCATTCAGGGGCGACGATTATATTATATGTACTTCTAGCTGTTCAAGAGATGACCCATAATAAAATGAGTTCATAATCAACGCTAAAATTTTGCGAGATCATCATTCATTTCCATATAAGCGCTCGTGGCCCAGCGGCGCCGGGTACCGCTTGCGGTATCTAAGCAACGTTGGCAGCGGTCAGGACTTGGATGGGTGACCGCTTAGAGTGGTTACTAACTGAGCGGTCCCGTGCTTTGGAAGGCACGTTAAGCCGTTGGTCCCAGTTGCTGTCTAGGGCAGCAGTCGTTAAGCCAAGTTGGAGGCCTTCGGGCGGTTTGAGAACTTCTAACAGTCAAGTTGCCCACTCACTTCTTTAATTCTAATCCCAATAAGGTCTAGTTTCCCCTCGGGGTTGGAAGGTCAGATGGCAGTTGCTTCCGTAAAAACTAGTGCCTACGCCAAATCTTGGGATTAGGTAGCGGACCCCAGGCATCCTTCAGGATGCAACTGCACTGAGATAACGCTAGGAGGATGATGATGATGATCACTCATTTCCATATACCATTTTCCAGGCGACCAACCAGTGGAAAAAGAAAAACCTCAGACCACCAAAGCGCGGAAGCGGCGAAAATCTGCACCCAGTAAGGGCGAGAGGAAAGCCGCGCGACGCGCGGGCCGCTCCGCCACTGTCGACGACAAGAAGAAACGGAAGGTGGGGGGGAAGAAGAGTAAAGAAACGCCGAAAGATGCTTACGACTCGGGCAGCAACGCGAGCTCTGGGCGATCGCGGGGGCCTTACATACAGGTAACTTGCTCAGTTTATACGCGGTTTTCTAGATTATAAATGAATGGGGGTTATTTTTCGATATGGGCTAACTTCATGAGGAAAATAGTTCCTTCATTGCAAATGTCCCGTTCTAAGACGCGTGAGTTGCAATTTACCATCCCACTCTCTAATCTCTACGGAAGCTCTGCGCGTAGTTCCGTAAATATTTAAACAGTCATTAAGGCAATCATTTTATCAAAGCAAACCATACGAATTTGTCTATAACTTATTAGTTAGTTTAATTGAGTAAAAAAATTAAATGGAAAATATCAGTAATGTAGCCTTAATATTGAAAAAAACATTCCAAAAAGCGGTAAATTTACGATTTTTGTATATCAAGCGAAATTCTTAGGTCTTGTAACTGAATACGATTTTGACTAGACAAGATCCTTATCTAACACATATATTTTTTTAGAATTTAAGACACTATATTCGATCCCCTTTATTCATAAACATCCATCAAACCTATTCTAGTTAACAAGCCGCTAAAGTTCGTTTGTCCATGGCTTGCACTTTGACATTTACGTTTGTGAGAAAGGGACTAACAACATTTTAGTTAGCAGAGGTTTGTTAAGTTTTACCCCCCTTATTCGTAAAACAAATGTCAGAGTGTTTTAAGAGACTCAAAAGTGCAAGAATCCAGCCTTTATAGTAAGAACGTGTCGGTGGGTGTTCCAGATCCGCGGGGCGGGCGAGTCGCCGCTGTCGGTGGCGGTGATGAACGCGGGCTGCGGCGACGAGGAGGCGGAGGCGGGCGCGCGCCGCCCGGACTTCCGCAACGGCCTGCGCGCGCGCGGCCTGCACTGCAGCACGCTAGGGCTCCGGTGCGTAGCCTAGCCTAGCCTAGCCTAGCCTAGCCGTCCGCCGAGTGCCGTCTAACCGGCCCGGCCCCCACTTCGAGCGGCGGCGACAGCGGAAGCGGTCTTCCTAATACCACAGACTAGTATAATAGTATTACATACAGAATGGCCACGAACCCCCCCGCACCGAGGTCAATTACCTCGTCCCTGAGAGACCCGCCTGATGTCGATCGGGTGCCGTCGCGCCACGCGCAAACAATTAACGCGTGTACCGACAGCGCACGCACATACTTACCCACAGTGACCCGACTGACCAAAGCCCGATGTGCAATATATATTGCCGGGTACTATTCATTGCGTGTGTCACGACCGCGCTATGAACAGATAAAACGCTTGCCGTGTCGTAATTCGCGCAAAATCGTGACCGGGCCGTAACCATTTCAGACGTTTATTAAAACGTTCGGCGCCGGCACCGTTCCGCTAAGCCACACCTCTGACACGCGAAGGAACGGAAGCGCTGTGGGTAAGTATGTGTGCGTGCGCTGTCGGTATACCGTCAGTTGTTTGCACGGGTGCGTAGCGCGTGGCGCGGACAAATCGCGAGGCGCGACGGTACCCGATCGGCACCCGGCGGGCCTGTCAGGGACGAGGTAACTGACCTCGGTGCGGGGGGTTCGTGGCCATTCTGTATGTAGTACTATTATACTATTCTGTGGTTACGATACGCTTCGCCGGTCGAAATTGCCGCTGTCTCGGATCCGCGTCACCAGCATAGATGTATGAAATCCGTTATCTCGAAGCCGTGTCCTCCTATGAGTATAAGGTTTCATATTTATCGCCCTTGCCTTTATATACCTGCTATCTGAGATATTCATTTTTTGTTTGTTTATTTCAGGCATTGTATTCTTTTACCGCCATAGATAAGTAATGTACTTTATGTCACACCTGGCCATAAAGCGGCAATTACCGCACGCTCCGCGCGCGGGAAATCCCGCTTCCTGGCCAGGGGGTGACATTAAATTTTGTACATAACACGGGCGGTAATAAAGAAAGCCCCAGATCGCATATTTATCAAATACCTGCGATCTGAGACATTCTTTGTTTTACCGCCCTTGTTAAGTAATGTACTATAGTATACGCCGCGGAGGAACTTGTTCGACTTGTATTTTTGATAAGCGCCGTTTTATTGGCAGATACGACGCGACGACGCCGGACGCTACGTGGCTGTGCGCGTTCTGCGAGCGCGGGCCGCACGCCGCCGGCCTGGGCGACCTGTTCGGGCCCTATCCGCTCGACACAGACTGTCCCGAGTACAGGTAACAAGACATACCACTTGGCCTCACTGTCTATATAAGCAAATAAACCGGCCAAGTGCGAGTCGGACTCGCGAACGAAGGGCTCCGTCCGTACCATTATAAAAACGGCAAAAAAATCATGTCTGTTGTATGGGCTGACCGGTGGCGGAGCGTCCATACAACTCGATTCCCACCGGCTTGCCTAATTTTCAGTCAGTCCAGTTCTTTTACTACAGCTAATGATGAATAAGAAAGGCAAATTATTTCCGGTTTTCCTAAGAATATTTTTGACGCGCCGCCGATGGGCTCCAATAAATATTTATTTTATTCTGTTTTTTTAGTATTTGTTGTTATAGCGGCAACAGAAATAAATCATCTGTGAAAATTTCAAGTATCTAACTATCACGGTTCATGAAATACAGCCTAGTGACAGACGGACGGACGGACAGCGGAGTCTTAGTAATAGGGTCCCGTTTTACCCTTTAGGTACGTAACCCTAAAAACCTAAGTAAAGCTCTTCTAATCTACTATGTAGTTGGGGCGAGGAAGGTTTATAAATAAGGTCCTTTCTCGCTTATTCATAACATAACATAATAAATAAGTCGTCGGGAATCATCATGCTCTGTTTAAATATATGCCTGTTTTGATACATTCGCAGTGCGCTGGACGAGGCGACGCGGCGGAAGTACGAGGCGGGCGGGTCCGGGTCCGCGTGGGTGCACGAGGCCTGCGCCGTGTGGGCGCCCGGCCTGCTGGCGGCCGGCGCCAGGCTGTGGGGACTCGCCAGTAAGTTCATACACTTGCAGTACAGTACCTAGCCTAGGCGTCCGCCAGCACCCATCTGTTACAAGTGCGTCGGCGAGGTGTTAACCTGCTCAAAATGCACTCGTACCTTTACAAAAAAAAAAAGATCGGGTACATAAGTCGCCTAAGAGCGCACCAAAGAGTCGAACAACAGCACTCCAGTAATGTCTAATACCTAACCAAAATCTAGAATACACAGTCGCTGAGGCCGAAATCGGTCAGGAGTAGGTACCTACTCTGTGCCATCTTAACTGTATCACCTGTTCATTCGATTGACTACGTAGCTGAGATTGGAACCCTTTGCCCAACCAATGTTGCATCAACTTTAGATAGTTAGTAGTCATGTTTAGTGTGTAAGTAAATATGATTGTGTTGTGTCGTGCAGGCGCGGTGTGGTCGTGCCGCGGCACGCGCTGCTGCTCGTGCCTGCGCGGCGGCGCCGGGCTGGCGTGCGCGGCGCGCGGGTGCCGGGCGCGCGCGCACGTGCCCTGCGCGCGCGCCGCGTGCTGGCGGCTGCAGGACCACGACTTCCGCGCGCACTGCCCGCGCCACGACCCCAGCTAGGACGAGGACAAGGACGAAGACGCCGGCGCGAGCGCGCGCGGGGGAGCCCAGTGAGACCCGCCGAGGTACAGCGGTTGTTTTATTTACCTCGATATTTGCTGCTAATTTATACCTCGATCTGTTCGGCGCCGACCGAGTTGGGATCGCCCGGGTTATCGGGGCTCGGGGAACCGGGACGTCCCGGAGCTGTCTTATAGACTGACCTCCGGTTCCTGATAGCGACTCTCCCCAAATGTACGAGACAAGCGATGCATCGGAAGCTCCGTATTTCTGTAAGCACTACACCCGGACTTAGCTAGTCTCGTAAACGGACGGGGCGTGCAATTTTTTTGTCAATTTCTACATTAAAGAGAACAATCCGCCCCCGCTCTTTGATATCCGGAAGGTCCCCCCGGTCGTCGACGACGCGAGCACTAAAATAGAAGAGATATTTAAAGGTCCCGCCGACTACAAATAGATTCTGGCACTAAATAAAATAACTGACCTCCCGAGACTCCCAGTGCAGTGCGGTGTAACTTAGATCGTGACCGAACCAGTGCAGTGACGATGTAATTCGAAGTGACGTTATGGAGCAGTCAAATCCAGTGTAGAGCGATAGTTGTGGTGTGGTAATTTGCGCAAGATTTATTTTCTTGCTTGTCACTTAGTCACATAGGCTAAAAGAAAGCCTGAGCTACAAGCAAAAATAAACTTGCGAGCGGTGTAGGGTTGATCATCCCTGTAATAAGTCAGTTTTATTATGCTTCGCAATTCGCAAGAGACTTGCGATAACTGCCCCAAATTTTGAGTTACGGTTATGCCTCGTTTTTTTGGATTAGAATTTTAACTATCATTTTCGACACTGTTCGTCGTTTCTTTTTTATTCTTATTTCAGTAACTTATTGCGTTTCCAAGATAGCACGCCACATATTTCCCCATTTCAAGATTGGTTTCCTTGAAATCGCACGACGGATACCGCACGATTTTTCTAATCGTAAAAAAACGAAGTACCTTTATTTATATTTCGGGATTTACTTTGCTGCGTTTACACCACAACTATTCGCAGAACGCTCTCAAAATTGATACCACACTCAAGTATATATTCATAGAAAAAGCTGACTTAATTGTGGTATCTAAATTGAATGCAGTTTTCATGTGTTACCCTTAACGCGTTCGGTTGGACAGTGTAAGCTTATGAAGAAATCGCTTGTGCGCGCGCAACTCTTGTGATATGATTTTACTGCAACTCACGATTGCCCTTTTGATGTATTTATGTCTTAGAATTTATTTTTACTCTCCTTTTTTTAATTAAGTTCTTTTTTGTAAATTTGGAAAGTACTCGACTATCTGATGATGGAATCTCTGTTACCTATGATTTGACGTGTTGACGTCGATATTTATTAGTGAGGGACGGTTCCGAGTAGGCTTTGCACCGTTTAAGGTGCGTTCTGGTGTGTAAGTACATCTAGATACAATGGTAACTGTAAGAAAATTATGTAATGCCAGTATTGAGTGTGCTTTGAAAGAAGTTTATGTGTGCTGCAGTAGTTATCTGAAATAATGAGACTTGATAAATAATAACATGCTCGGAAAACTAGAACATACGTCCGCTACAATAGACTACGAAACCCATCGTTTCGGGATATCGCGAATTTATACGTCGGTATTTGAATGTATAGCAAATAGCGCGCCGCCGCATATGAAAGAGGCCACATTACAAAACTGTAGGAATTGTGGTGGCGTTTGTCTACCGGTGACGGGGATTCCCGTCATGTAAACAAAAGATTGTTTTGTTTTTTATGTCGTTAGAGGACAGGTACTTGTTCGTTACCCAATACGACTTCATAACCCAGTTTGTAACTTGAATCAATTAAGGGGCCCCGATTTCCAATAACCACTGCAGTACAAAATTCATAGAGCTACTGAGCCGCAGTAGAAGCGTCATAAACAATAACCTCTTTTTAACTACCTGATCTTACTTTGTATGGGGCTGTTTGTTATGCGTCTATTTTGGCTGCGCTATATAAGTCTACTGCCGTTTGATCCGTAAGCAATAAAAGAATTTATATTTTTTTTAAACAATGTTTTTATGAGCCAGTGGCTGTGCTTGGAGCGCGTATCGACTCCCGAGCGGAGCGAGGGGGAGCTAGCACTACATTCCTTTCCCTTCCCTTGTTTTGCCATTGATGAATTGAAGATTATGTGGGGCTAGCATAACATGCATCTCGTCTCTACTCGCGCGCGAGATAGGCTACCTGTCACTGTCTGATTAATGCTGTCAAAAAGTGACAGGTAGCTTATCTCGCGCGCGAGTAGATACGGAATGCATGTTGTGCTAGAGGGGCTGATTTGAAGTGGGATCCCTGTAACAGCTGTGATCTGCGTGTCCTTATTTGTGAATTATAATTTACGTACATGGCGGGAATAAGTTGACAACCCGAGATGTTTTTTTTTTTCGTAGAAATTAAAATTTTCAACTCGAAGGCAGCTACGATCCACAGTTCCACACTTTATTGGATAAAATATAAAGGTTTCATGCCCTTTACTTCCTTTTCAAAATTGTATTACCTACAATGATGTGAGGAATAATTTCGAATTCTAACGCATTGAATTTTGATGACTACAGATTCTAACACTCCTCCTCGCTTCGCTCGGCGTTACATGTCGCCTATAGACGTTACGATTAAATGCATGTATAGACAATTTATAGATAATGTTAACATAATATTTTAACTAATCTTCGGAACCCGCAAAATATTTAAAAAAATGTACATAATATTTTACATATACATAGAAAATTAATGGTGAGTAGATGTAATTTTTTTAGTAATCGGAATTTTAGAATTATGTATATATGCTCGGATGCCCCCTTTGGGTTCATATTGTAAATATAGATGGTAATGTATATAGCAGTCATGGACACCAGGACACCAATATCGAAGGTATATATCAATCAAACTTAAATGAATACAGTATTGAAGTGAGGTTTACATTATTTGTGGCTTTCAACAGTGGCCTTGCCTTTGCTGTAGCAATAAAAATCTTGTCGTAACATGGCACGCCGCAATGTAATTTAATTAATTTATAGGTGTTGTGGTATACATTCGTCGCAAAATTGCTGATTCTTGGAAGCCCCTTGTAGTGTGGCCGTTATAATAAAAATGGATTTTATTATGACACATACTCATTAAATTTAAAAAGGTAAAGAGTAACAAGATACGCTTTTATATTCATGTTAATTCTATATGTATCCGTATAACATGACTAATTTCAAGTGATTAAAATCATCAAGATATAAAGAATCAAGTTGCTCTTCCGAATTCCGATATTGCTTACCTAACTTTCCAAATATGTAAACCTCTTATAATATATTAACGAGGAACGTTTATGAGGACTTTGACAAGAATAATTCTTCCCGTGATATTTTGTTGTGTAGGTAATTTAGGTATTTGTAAAATAGAAATTTGAAATTATTTCAAAATGTTTGTATTATTTATACCACTTGCATAAAAGTCAAATGTAAAAAAAGTAGTTGATACATTTCATCTTCTCAATAACAGCAATATAAGGAATTGTATTTACCCACACATTTCAGGATTACAATTGTCCCTATATTTTTTACATTCGACTATATGTTTACGTATGCTGTAAAATATCGAGAAGGGAAATTGTCGTTGCCGACGTCCTTGTTGATTGGACTATATAAAAAACGATCGCATAGGTGTGTAACAAGGCAGTGATATTAATAACTAATAGTAAAAGCGTTAAATTCAAGTAACGTTATATTTTATGTACATCATACAACTTTTCAGTTGCCATTTTAGTATCAAAACTAGTCTAATGTTAGTATCTTGTGATGTTTAAAAATTATAAAAAAATCTGGGGTCTATTAAAAAAATACAATTACCTTTTTAGCTTCATATAGGTATGTCAATCATGTATTGTTGAGGATAAATTAAATACACAATAATGTGTAGTGATTATACTTAATGGTTATTTGTACCAAGAATTTTACGCTTAAAAATGTAACTTAAATACTTTATTGTTTTTGCGCAGTTTGATTTGAATGTGAGACTGTGGATACCTGGCTTCTTGTATCTCTGAAACAATTTTCTAACTCAGCATAATAAATGGTATAAATAATTACTAATATTAATTTATGCATATTGTTGCATTGCATTACAGCCATTTTTTTAGCGTTTTAGTCAAGTAGCCATGAGGCTATAAAAAGATGGAAAATTAACTCGACAAGTTAAATTAAATATAATGTAGTATACTCAGTTTTGTGAGAGAGATCTAAATTCATTACTTATGCAATTGTTTTTTTTTTGCTAAAACAAATAATAGTTTTTGTTCATTTTGTTCATAGTTTTAATGGTTTGGATGCATTTAACTTAACTACGTTCAACAAATAAAAAGGACAGGGACCGACAGTCTCGTCAAAATCAAACGCGTGAAATCAAAGGTATTTTCGTATAAGAGGGTACGAGAAGCTAACGTAGCGTGCACGTGCGATGACATAAATTAATCGTGTACTTTAATTCCATGAATAGAAGATAGACTGTATTTAGTAAAAAATATTAAGGTACAAATTTACGGTAGGGAGATCAGGCCAGTTAAGTCTTTTTAAAATTTACGGAGCATTGTACGGATAGCGACCCAAAGCCTTGGTTTTGTAAATGGTGTTTTTTTTTTCACTTACGGCAAATGATTACTTTATTAAGTATGTAATTGTTATAAATTATATTTATCATGACATTATAAGCAAATTGAAATACAACATGTTTAAAATGAAACTTTATTTTATTACCAGTTTCGTTTATTTCATTACATCAGCTTGTGAGCTGGTTATAAAGATTGGAGTAATGGTTTATGTAAATCGTACAAAATCATCCTGAGGCGAGCTTTTATTCTCATACTTTCTTGTAAATTAATCATTATTATCAGTTCACAAATCTGTATTACTTTTATATTGGACTTAATATCGTACGTCTACGTACGCACTGCAAACAAAGGAATTGAAACAGAGTGTAACAAAAATAGTCTATATGAACCGCTTAAGGTAGACCCTGTTGAAAGTGTTGAAGCATTATAATTTTTCTCTTAACATCAGACACATTTCAATTCTCAACATTAACTTTCCCAATATGCATGCTGCAATCGTAAAACGAGCAAGTAGCCACAACTCCCGAACCATCGAACTTCCAGTCAGCGCCATACGCTATGCTCTCATGTTCCAAGTATTCACACAGCACAGAAACGCAATCTGTGACGCGTAGAATTCTAAAACCTCCATACATGCAGGCAGCTAGCACTGTGTTAGGGTTGCGGGGGTGATATTTGAGTCTCCAAACGCCCCCGTTGACTGGAGTATCGGTCACACATCGCTTTAGATTCCTGCTGTCCCAGAGACGAACTTTTTCGTCGTAGCTGTAATGTAAAAATTAAATAAATTATGTTTCATCGCGATAGAATTTAATTGCTATTTATTTAAGTCAGGCGCTTACGTAGTCATAGCTCTTTCATACAAATTTCCACCCCCTTAAGGAATGATTTCCGGGATAAAAGTATCCTATGTCCTTCCCCGGGATTCAATCTATCTCTATACCAAATTTCATGTAAATCGGTTTAGCGGTTTAAGCGTGAAGAGGTAAAAGACAGACACACTCGCATTTATAATATTAGTATGAGATTTCACCCGTGCGAGGGGGGGGACCTGTGTCCTGCAGTATGCAGTGTAGGTGTAGCCTACGTAAAAGTGCGCAAAGGAAGTACTCAAACTCTGTTTTATGATGATCCGCTAGACCTTATATGCAAGTTGCAAGTGCCGGTATGCAAGTTGTGTCAAAAAAAATATTGAGTTAGGTACCAAAATTTGATCTAACGGATCTTTATAAAACCCAGCCTCAGTGTAGGTTAGGTACCTAATCGTACCTAGTACAGTAACAGTGTATCTCAAGTTTGTGCATGACAAAAAAATTCTAGTGAATAATAGATATGGTGAAGTTCCGGAGTTCATTATCCTGCCTGAAATCAGCCGACTATAGCATCTCGTACATGATATATGTCTACATGGAGCGTAGCTGCGTAGGTATACATAATGTCCTACATAAACAAATAGGCATATATTATTATACTCTTTGAAATAGGCTGACGATGATAATTCAGCCGTCGGTAGTCGACTGACCTGCCCGTAATCAGCTGGTGTTCGACATCAACGTGGCTTCTAATGGCAGTGACGCCTGCCTCGTGGCTGCGATTTGTTGACACCGCCGCCGACACCCTGATGTCGTAGCTTTTGAACACGCAGTCGTCTCCACCTTCGGGAATAAACGTGTGATCTGATATAACACGCGAGCTATAAAGCTCGAGTGAGTCTCAGACATATTGAAATATAAAAACCGGACTCGCGCACGAAGGGTTCCGTACCATTATTTATAAATAATAACGTTAAATGTGACCGTCCATCACACAGAGGCCCTTATGGTCGGTATTGAGTTACGCACGGATCTATAATCTACAATATATAAGCTACCAAAAACAATAAAAACCATGACCCTAGGTGCCATACTTTTTTTTTTAAAAATCATCAAAGTTACGCAACCCAAAATTGCACTTTAGAGAAATAACTAAGAGAAGTTTAAAACTCATTTAAAGTATGTTCCCGTGGGAAGTTACATAGATGATGATAGATTCTGAATCCTGAGGTTCTCTTCTATAGGAAACAATCAAAGATTTTTCAATTCCACTACCCCGTTGAGAAAAAATGGCCTTTGATCAGTGCAAGGCGCCGATCGTAAAAAAATAAGGAAATTTGTAATATGTGAATTATTATTTCGTATTTTGTGATCTTTGTCATAGTGTATGCTAGAAAATAGTTTTCTTTACACCTCGAATGGAAAATAAAAACGAAAAACTAACGTGATATATATTTTTTAATAAATATAGAAAATTATATTTTTTCTATCTCGTCACGAATAAATTTAACAATTTCCGTGTAGTACACCATACTTACCTGTAATAAGTCTAGACAAGCATTACACAGGTTTTAATTTTTTTTTATGTCAATTAGTTTCAGTTTTATGACCGATTAAAGTTACATGAAAATCAAGGTTTACTTCCATACATTTGAGAAAAGGGCCCTTATGGACGAATGTAACCAAAAATGTAAGTAAATAATAATATTTACATTATCTAAGTAGCAATCTTGTATTAGAACGTAATTCTGAATAAATCTTTTCATTACAAGTTTTTTGAATTTTGCGTAATTTTTAAATTATACGAAAAAGCAATTTCGCATAGTAATAATTATTTTTTAACTCTAGTAATAAGAAAACCGACCAAGTACGTGTCGGACCACGCACAATAAAGAGTTCCGTACCGACACCTACTAGTCCATATTTAAACCCACTATCTGATACGTCGAATCGAAAAAGGTCGTATCTTCATAGTAAACTCACTGCACTTACGCCCTTTTGTTTGGGCAAAACAGTTTTTCAGCAATTACTCAAAAACCAGTAGCCGTATTTTTATCAAACCAAAAATCGTCGTAAGTATTTATTAATGTACAGTCACCAGCATCAATATCTGCTATAACAAAGGCGGCATAAATATCTGACCCGTCCTTACGGCCCTACAAATGGAGCTGTGTCGGATATTTAAATGCCACCATTGTTTTGGCAGATATTAATGCTGGTGACTGTACACCACCTCATTTATTTTTCATAATTTTCATACATATGGAAATTAGAGGGTGGGAGGGGGGGGCACTACCTTTTTTTTAAGTTTACGTTACTATTATATTATGTAGCAATTCATAGAATAATACTTTCCTACCATATGTTGTGACATACGGACGGACGGAAGCACGGACGGACGGACGGACGGACGCACGGACGGACTGACTCACGGACGGACGGGCGGACTGACGCACGGACGGACGGACGCACGGACGGACGGGCGCACGGACGGACGGACGGATGGACGGGCAGACATGATGAAACTATAAGGGTTCCGTTTTCACCATTTTGGCTACGGAACTCTAAAAATACAATTCAATAGGAAATGTAATAAGAAACAAAAATTTTAGCAACGGTAATGCACGGCACGACTAGAACTTCCTTGACTTGAGACTAGAAATAGGTATTTGTAACGTGTACCACCTAATCCAGTAAACAGAAAAGGCACATAAATAATACAGAAAATGGTTAGAAGTAATTAGAATAAGTTATTAACCTATTTTATATCATTATTATCTGCGCTCTGCCATAAGGGCCCTTTTTTACTAAACTTTACAACTAATTTTAAGGTAGAAATACTTAACTTATACGTGTGAAACCAAGCTAGAAATACACATCTAGTCTTATACTTTATCAATATGCAAAAAACAAAAAATATGTGATTTTACCTTATTTTACTAAAACGCTGATATCTACGAAACTAGAAAGTGCCATAAGGGCCCTTTTGTTATGGACGGTCTCAAATAATATCAAGTAGAATTTTGGTCAAGTGCGAGTCGGATTTTAGTTTTCCCATACATTTTGAGACCCAGCGCCTGATGAAGGCAACGAGCAAAGCTTTTTCTATAGGAGCCCCCCTTATATATTTATGTTATTTTGTTTTTAGTATTTGTTGTTATAGAGGCAACAGAAATACATCACGGTTCATGAGATACAGCCTGGTGACAGACGGACGGACAGCGGACTCTTAGTAATAGGGTCCCGTTTTACCCTTTGGGTACGGATCTCCTGAGAATGCTGTCTTGAGAGTGAGCGAATCCTAAGTAAAGGGTCCGTGGTAAACAAGAATTCGAGCTTACCTTTTATTACGTTGTGTTGGTAGCTAAATAGAAGCATGCATTTCCCTGACTTTCAATTTCAATACAGAGTACTATTTGCTCTCGGGTAATAGCCTTTACTACACTATTATTATTTTTATTACCTGAATAAAAAACGTCGGGGTTCCAATAATTGAACGCAGCTATCCAAGCTTCATATTCGTGGCTCTTCCACGTCCCAATCCTCATCAAACCATCGCCTTCAATCTTGAACACAGTCACGCCGCCCGCAGAATCGCTCACGACCACCATCGGATCTCCTGACGACTTGTTGGTCGACCAATCGAGAGACAGCGCCAGAACGTCTTGACCGATCGAGTCTTCGAGCCACAACTTTAGAGTGTAGGAACTATTGTCCGCATAGAGTTGAAACAACTGAAGTGATCCAATTGAAGTAACCACCGCAAGCACTGGGCGGCCTTGAATTGCATGGTAGCACCATTTTTGATCTAAAATCCCGGAGGTGTCTACTGTTTGAATCGGGCACAAATCGGCCGTGTTCTCATTGATTTGGAACAGGTATATTCTTCCTAGCCTCGTCTGTTTTTTCGGTTGCTGATCTGAAACATTTCTTATTTTAGAGACGTAAAATACTATAGACCACGGGGGGTAATAAAGAAAGCCTCAGATCGCATAGCGTGTCCCTGGATGAAGTGCACAAACAATCCAAATAGGGATAAATCTAGATGCAATTTTATCGAAAAAAAAATTACACGATTATTTTATTTACTACATGAATTTAAAAAAAAAAACATTCCATACAGTGGATCCTATTGGAACAAAGCAAGATACCTTGCCCCCTATGGGCTCTGTTAATTTGTAATAAACAAAATAATAATCACAAAGGACGATTATTGTAAAAATGAAATAAAAAAATTGCGTAGTAATTATGTCTTTTTTTTGTCCAAACTCGCAATAGTTTTAAGATTTATTCAAAATAAAAAGCCAATATCACCCCATCATCTAGCATATATCATATTGCATCTAGTTTCCTATCTCTATTTGTTTGTGCACTTTATCCAGGGACACACCGTATTTATCACCCATGCCTTCGGCTCGGGCGTCAAATACTTGCGACCTGAGCAAAGAGTATAATAATATATATCAGGTACCTGAGACATTGTATTACCGCCCTATAATAACCCTTTATAGGTAAGTACTGTACTATATATTTAAAATCATTTGAACTGGCCGAATAGTATCAAATTCTCTTCTTCTTCTTCTTAGTCGGTTCACTCTTGGCAGAGTGGTCGTGAGTATCAAATTAGTCCTTTCAAAAAAGCACTTTAGTATCCCCACATGAAGGTTCAAAATCTAATGATAGTTTTATTAAATATCGGCCGCCAATTTCAACATTACCTTCATCTGTTTTCTCGAGCTGGTAGGTCCCGCACACCATCACGTCTCGGTGGGGTTCCACGGGGCACCACTCCACTGAGTCCGCACTGTAGCCAGTGTTCCAGCGGCATTTAGTGCTCCACGTCGCCATTTTACACTAAGTTGCTGTAAAAAAACCTTTAAATTTACAATACTAACACTCTTTACAGAACATTAGGCTTAGATTAGGGGTAAACAACAGGCGGTCTTTACTGTTGTTATTGCTGAATATTTTTATGGGTATTTGAATGTGTGTTAACGAAAAGGAGCCATACCTACACCAGTCATACACACTCTTATCTAGGAGCCAAATCATACATGCAATGTACAGATAAAGTGGAAAATTTTTGCCTGCAGTCTACGATAAAAAAAATTGTCAAAATTTTGACCTAAGCTCTGGAAACGGTTTTTTACTAAAACTGTAGGTACTTTGAAACCTATAAAAAACGCAAGTGGCATTTTTTTATATCCTTTCCCATAACCTGTGACCCTAATAAAAAATAACCTGGGGCCTATTGCGTAATAAATTACAACTAATATTACAAGCGGAAGTCTCTTTCGAATGAAAGGGATTGAAAGGAGACTACCTCTTATAATATTAGTTGTAATTTATTATGCAATAGGCCCCTGATGTACTAAAATAAATAAATCGAATGAAATTACTAAATATTTGATAGGTAACAGTGGATAGCCTTAAGGCTGATTTGGATTAAAACAAGTATATATGCTATTTTAAACCCATTTATTAATATTAATATAATAAAAATATGTCCATACATGAATAAATAGGTACAGCCGACTAAAGCTATTTCTCGTAAACTGTAATGAATTTAACATTTATTTCACAATTCTTTACATGTATTTTTCTAAAAATTTGTACTGTTTCATGGTTCATTACTTACAATTATTTTGAAAACTTTTAAAATTCAATTTTATAACAAAACAGCTAAAACCTAGATAGAACAATATGAGACATCAATGTATGTTTGAAATCGATTGGAAATAAATCCACAGGAAAATCTATCTATAAAAATATCGATTAAAATGGACTCGAATTACAATTAGTAAGTTTAACATTCAAGTAAGTACTTTATTCTTTAATGGTAACTTATTTTACATATTTAAAAACTATTTCGTAATTTCTCCTTAACACTAGCGTTATACATTTCCGGCAGTTGGACCAAAATAGTTCCTACAATTCTTAAAGTTCTTTCGATAGCCTGTCAGCAAGCAATGACAAGAAACACTTCTCACATTATGTAAAGAAACGAAAACCCATCACTAAAACACATTTGTACGATAAAAACACGACTATCTTGGCACATAACTGCTTGCACATTATTATGGTCCATATACTTATGGACATATGGCATACCTACTTAATAGTACATTACTTACCAAGGGCGATAAAACAAAGAATGTCTCAGATCGCAGGTATTTTACGCCCGAGCCGAAGGCAAGGGCGATAAATATGCGATCTGAGGCTTTCTTTATTATCGCCCGTGGTAAGTACAAAATTTTATGTCACCCCCTGGCCAGGAAGTGGGTTTTTTCGCGCGCGGAGCGTGCGATAATGGCCACTTTATGGCCAGGTGTGACATAAAATAATTTGAACTGGCTGAGAGTATATCAAATAAGTCCGTTCAAAAAAACGATTTTACTGTCCAAGCCAGAAGATTCAAAATCGAATGATATTTTTATAAAATGTTTTATAATATCTTAAATTATAGTTTCAATTATACTACGAAGCGGATTTTATTAGTAAGGCTGAAGTGGTACAGGAATTACTTTTCTCATTAATTAAAAATATTTTTTTTAAATTTCCACTAATATTTAACGGGTTTTAGTTCGGTATTCGTTGCTTTACATCTTGTATATATATCGTCCACCATCCTTATAATGCGGAAAAGCCAGAGTACATTACCTGCTTACTACTATGCCTGCCATCATAAATCATAATTAAATAATTTTATGTAAAAACAGACATAATTGGATCGCATAATTCTATCATAAGCACCAAATTAAAATACGTGGGTAGAAATGGTAAAATACATCAAGGGAAATTAACAGATGAGAGTTCTGAAATAGTTATTAAAAATAAAAATATATACAACTTAATGCTAATCATTCAAAATTATCAAACAATGAGCAGTTTATCTTACATTATGTTACTCTAATTCGAGGTCACATGATCAGCTAATGAATTTCATGAGCAAATTCACATGTAAAATAATATCAAGTTATATTGCTCTAAATACTGACGCACCAAGAAATGTATGTCCTTGGCACCAAAGTATCACCAAGATCGCGGCATTGGAGCAGGTTCTCTAGTACACATGCTCAAGGCCTGTACTATGAACAACGAAATCCGAACTTCGTATAGTGCCATCCCTTTCACTCTTATAGTGTATAACACGAGAGTGAAGGGGACGGCACGATACGAATTTCGGATTTCGATGTTTGGAGTAGACCCTCAGGTCAGGTTCCCGTTGCTATGAGTACGCAAGCCCCGCCTAGTCCGCCTACCCCACCTCAGAAAACAAAATCGGCTACTGCGCAGGTTATCTTCGGTGCCTGGGATTATACTATAAACGCCAGACACTGGATAAGTAGAATATTTGTGTCATTCTAAAAAGGTTTCTTTGTCGATGACGATAGATAGAATTCTAACTGCGTCAATGAGGAAATGTCGCCTTATCGACAACGGCATAAAGTACCTTTCCGCTTGAGACTGACACATTTTACTAAGTTATTACAGGTGTCATTGTTTATGTTAATATTATTGAGTGTCTGGCACATTGGTAAATAGTTGACCGGTACATTAAAATACTGTGAAAAAACAATGAGGATCTAACTAATAGGTAAGTAGTATATATTTGATGTGACTGGACTGGACTTGATCCAAGTCCCAAACTAGTTATAATGAGTATCTTGTGGTCAGTTACATTAAGAAAAAACTCTAACTGTAACTGGCGATTCATCCATACATAACTTCAATTTCAAGATTATATTACATAATTGTTCGTGTAACTACAAGTTGCAGGCTTTAGGAATGAATTTAAACATATGAAAAAAATGTTCCATTTTGGAGATAGAAATTGAAACATGTATGGAGCGAACACTCTGTAGCGTTTTCTCTTAACTACAGTCCAAGAGGCAGAAATTGAGCTCTGATAGCCTGATACTAGTGTTTTACTGCACTGCACACTGCCACTACTTACTAGCCACTGTGTCACAGTAAAACGTGTCAACATGATTTTTTTCTGACACACACAAACTTTAACTTCTTTCATTTCAGTTTCGTTTGTTAAATGTGCGACGTGCGCAGTATTAGCCGCTAGCTTAATATTTTAAAATTGTTACATTCATTACCATTACTCAATTCTAACCTCACGGACTCAAGTAACTTATATGGCTGCATATTCACTTTAATATCAGGGAACATCAACATCACAAAATACCAAAATGTCTTAAAATATGCTTATTAAACGTTAATTATATTTTATATATTGTTTTGTCTGAGGTAGATGTTCACAATAAATGTTTCGATCACAGCCTGGCTTTTCAGAACAGCTAAAATGTATCTGAAAAGGGTCTCTTTCATACAGTGTAGTATAACTGTAGAATTATGTGTGGCTCAACATTTAGTTACATTTATTGACTTTAACAACATTACATATTTAATAGTATTTGATGTATCTGTATCTGAACTGTACAGATTATTATGTGTTTACTATTACTGTATAGTTGACTGGTAGAGAATTATGTCATTCAGTTTGCCTATCGTTTACAACATTATTCTGGGCAATGGTTTAAATAAATAAAACTTTCTGCTAGAGACCTATTCGATTTTAACTAATTAGATATGCAAAGAACATAAGTATCCGATAAACTTAAGTTCTACCAGTTAATCTCAGAAACTATTGTGCTATATACTTCCTGCTCTAATGCTTATTTCACCGATCATTACAGCCTGCATCCAGACCGCGGGGAAAAAGGGCTATTCTCGTCTATGTTAAGGCGAATGAAGCCGTCAAAATGTTGTCTCGTTCGCTCGATATGCTGCGCTCGTCGTCAGCGCTCGGAAACTTGCGAAAATCAGCATGAAAATAAGTTTATTTAGCCAAAACGGCTCATTATTTCAAAAACTTGATTCACGTAATTTGATTATTTTCCCGAAAAAGCGGTCAAAATATCATTCATAGTTTTTTTTTTTATACAACGACGGTTACGCACGTTCCACCTGATGCTAAGTGGACACCGCAGCCTATAGACGCCCGCAACTCAAAAGCAGTCAGTTTAGAAGGAACAGCTAATTATAATGTATAAAATAGATTTATTCTTCTGAAAATTTTCAAACGGTGAAATTTTAAAAGAAATTAACATTTTTTCGTTTTTTTCAACTGTTTTTACTAATTTACTTTCAGAGCCTTAGCCCCTCAAAAATCGTGTTTTAACAGAACGCGCAGAGGATTCGCCTAAACGGAGAAAACAACTCCTAGCATGCTTGCCTCAGGCTGTAAGTACCTTTGTAAATAAATAAGCCTTAGAGTCTTTTAATGAAATGTAAAAAAATGCAGAGTAAATTAATTTAAATACAGAGTACTAGAGTGCAAATGCAAAGGTTGCGTAAATTATTTTTATTGTAATATACTCATAGGAAACAACTGCCAATCGACATAACTTACTTATTATTTTATTACTAATCAACTAAAGGACTTTAAATGAACATATATATCTTTGATGCACCACATCAAAATATGTTTTTTTCTGTAAATTATACTAGTTATTTTTGTATATCGGACTTTTTTTTAGTATTTCGGCTAAAGCACAGACACTTTTCCACAGATACCTACACAAGTAATAAGATTTTGTAATATACCAAACAAAAAAAACAACAAATCAAGCTTGTGTGAAAAACAAGCTTGTAGGCAGCGACACCATAGCCTTACTAGATACAGTAGTATCCGGAGTAGCTACCGTCAAGGGACCGGCGATATTATGTCGCACTAACAGGACGTCGTACAAAATGGACTGATTTCCTTTGTAAATGTTTGGTATGAATCCTAACGTTGGTGATTTAGCAGTTGTTAAAAGTATAAGCGGATTCTACTGTATTTTGTTGTTACAAATACCAAATTGGTTGCACTGAAAAGAAGTTTTAGTTAAAACTTACTAAACCTCGATGCTGAGAGTGGGTAGTCATTGATAGCCAGTTAAGCCAGTATCCCTTAGTTTAGTATGGGAAGAGTGTGTGCGAATTTGGGGGTCCACACTCTTTGATAGAAAATGTTGGACAATATTTGATACATGACCAGGTCCCTCATGGGGTTAAAATAACAGATTGATTTGTATTTTGTTTACAAATAATAATTGGTGTTTAACCCAGAGTAGTGTCTGTGCTTTTCATATTTTATTTTCAAAGCATGGGTTGAAATGTAGAATATTTGACAGTAAAGGTAAATTAACATTCTCAAAATGAAATCTCTTAAATTTAGTCTAAGTACCCTGAATTATATTTTCTTTTTATTTCTAATAAACAAGACCCTAACTCATATTATTAAGGCAGCATTATTCTTAATCTGTAAATGAAGTAGTATCATTTATCTGTTCTATTTATATCTTTTATAAAGTATATACTGTAAAAGTCAAGGTTAATGGCATTTTGTCACACCATACAAATTTCTAATTTCTGTACTGGAAATATAATCAAGAGAATAAGAATACTGCTGCAAAATACATTTACACTTCTAATTTCAATAATAGTTAGGGACACATTACCAGAAGAAATATTATTATTAGTATACTTGAGACTTACACTAATATACTTTGACTGCTGCATGAGCAATAAATAACTTCTTTTCCAGATCGGCCTACTGAACTTCAACACAATTTTGCTATTTATATTTTCAAATTCACTTGTGCATAAAATTGGACAAGCAAATTTACTCGCGGCAACAAAAACTTCATTCCAACAGGAAGGAATGAGCTTGAGAAATTATGCAGCTCTCATATTGCAACTCATGCAGTCACACAATTTGTTCCTGAGGTATGCTAAAATTGACTGTGTTGATGTTGAAAGTGCTTTACTGTCGAGCGGATCGTTCCGTTTCAATCAGGCACTCTCTGACGAGAATGCGCGCATGTACAATCCCGCGCTTCAGACGCTCCGCTGAGCTGCGGCTGCCAGAGTAACTTGGTCGCACCTCCTTACCCATCTCCTCAATAACGGCTAGCAGCTGCGCGTACTTAGATGTGCCGTTGTCCTTGTCCTTTCCTATGGAAGACGGCGAGGCAGCCGGCACCGTCGATATAGTCGCGTGGCTGCTCCCTCCGTGACTCAAGTCTTTATGCACGTTCTTACCGCTCATCGGTATCGCGGTCACCGTCACGTCGCTCAGCTTCGACTCCACCGCTTGAATATCCATTGCCTCCATCGCGCTCTGAAAACATTACGCTTCTTATAGCGACACAAAAGAAACCAAAAGAATTCGCCGAAGAAACAAAAAACTTACCTAGCTAACTATCAATAGATAACACAATCACGCATGAAAACGCATTCCGTAAATATGTACGCGTAAAAATACTAAACTAGTAGTCTAAAATGTAGATAATGTAGGACATACCTAGTCCAAGCACCTTCGGAGTCCGAGACAACGAAAGAAATGGCCTTTTTCTTATCACCAAAACGTAAAACCTAAAGCGGTTATAACGTATTCTAATGGAATGTGATATGTGTTTTGTAAATCAAAATGATTTATTACACTATTTCCCGTATTTTATTATTTCAGAAATAATAAACAACTCCACAAATTACCACCACATTGACAACATCTAACTTTTTTATAGGCCCGTCAAACCACTTTGACTTTAGGTGAATACAGCCAAGATTTTTATTATGCAAGATAAGTCAATTCAAAATAAAGAAAGCGATAGTAATGATGAAAATAAAATACAGAAATATTTCTACTAGATGAATAAACTTCGAAATATGAAATATAATTCATGAAAATTGGTTCCTTGTATTATTAATTTTAGTTGAAACGGAATGTAAAGCTAAAGCCCGTCCCAGACAGTCGCCGACAAGTCACCAGGACCGAGCGACCTTGGGCCGCAAAGACCCTTTTTCAAAGGAAATTTTGCTGGAAGCAGCTGTCTACACGGTCCGTGCGGACCAAGGCCGCTCGGTCCCCGGTCCTATATTCGACCGTCTGGCACGAGCCAGATGTTAATGTTGCCAGGTCATAAGATAAACCAATGCGTTGGCTAAAGGGCTAGAACTTGCTCACTATTAAACTATGCTATTAGAAAAAAACAAGCTGTCACGCACGTCAAAGGCTGCGATTGGATTGGGGACCGTCGTCGTCTCGTCTCTCGCTTTTTCTTTTATCCCAAACCTATTTGTGACCAAAACAAATAAAACCAACAGACGACCTCCCCGTATCAGATTGCCCGACGGAAATAAATCGTCAGCTGCGATGCACCCATGGATCACATTGAATTGATCAAATGAAATAGTAATGAAACAATGAGTTCGGTCGAGCGATTTCGCCCACTGTGGCTCATTATTCGATTGAGTTATGAGTGAGGAGTGCCGCGAGTGTTTGGGGTTTGGTTAGGTATTGGTGTAGTGGTTCGGGGGTACTGGGGATGGCGTCGGACGCGGAGCGGGCGTCGCGGCCGAGCTCGTTGCTGCTGGAGACTCCTCCTCCGGAGCGGGAGGCGCTCCGCTTCGACGTGCAGCTGGTGGGCGCGCCGCCCGAGGTTGAACAACTCGTCAACAACATCAAGCAAGTGGCGGAGGACTTCTTGTATCATTGGAAAACATTTCCCATTGGTAAGGTTTTGGATTGTTTGTGTTTATTTATATTGTTAACTAATTAAACCTAACCTAAACTAAATACCTAAACCATAAGGGCATGCACCACCCAAGTTGCTGCCACTGGGCAAGGTTCCCATAAGGCTTGCCTCACTCTCTGAGCATTATATTGTTATGGCAGGAAATAGGTTCTATTTCATATTCAACATCCATCTACATTATTATTTCTATGGTTTTTAAAGTAGATAGTGTTTTTACTAAATTTAAATAAAACCCCTTCCTCAATATTTTAGTTAAACCATTTTTTACAATAAATATTATCACCACAATCCAAAATTATCAGTAAAAAATGTTCTTCTTAAAAATTGGCATGATCTAATTAATCAGTAATTTAGTAAACATGATGTACTTGCCTATTATTTAGTTTATATACAAACATGATATGATATTTATAAACACTTCTTACAAATGATGTAATAGGCGAATGAATTTAGTGAAAGGAAAATATCTAAGCACTTGTACACTTAAAGAGACAATGATTTGATGATTTCTTTTCCTGAGAAAATCTGCTTTCATTACTTGGGAGATATTTCTTTACTTTCACCATTACTAAGTCATTCATTTCCAATTAGAAATTTCATCATGCATCACATCTATGACAATTATGTAGTTAATGAACCAATTTAGTATGGCAATAATTGAATAGTCAAAGAATATTTCTGCACATACATAGGTAATAGGAATTTATTTTTTACTACTCATTCATATAACTTATACATGTATTTTCTTATTTATTTTTATTAAGCTTTATGTTTCCACACTGTTGGATATTTATCTATTTTTTTTTCTGTGTGTGGCCCCCTGTGCGTGGGTAAAAGCCACCTCCAGTTTTTTCCAGTTCTGTCTGTAACTACAAAATATATCTTGGCTTGTATGGAACAAAATAAGGTAATAATATTTTTTTAAATTAAACTTCTTATTTAAATAAATGTCTTTGTTATTTATTTTTTATTCTTCATTGTTTTATTAATGGTAAATAAAACAATGAAGGAATCTGACTGCGTATATGTATATGCAGATTAAACCAGTGTCTCTTTACTGTGATTACAGTAAATTTAATAAAACAGTAAAAAAAAACATAATATATTCCATCTGAATAAACTATAACATGTCAAACAAACATGCAAGGATTTCAAGCTCACATGGTCATTTACATTAGAATTACAATTAATAATGGGATATTTACCATGAATAAGTATTTGTGTTTAATATGTGATAATGGTGATTGCAACAGTGCCAAAAAAATTGAAACTTATACACACAAATAAATATACATGGTAAATATAAATATCCCGTTATTCATCGTAATTCTAAACAAACAGGGACCATACTTAAAACATATTTAACATCTTTATACCTAAAAACTTAATAGAACAGATTTTGAAATTTGAATCCTCAAGTCTAGACACTAAGAATTATTTTTATTCATGTTATGTATCTTCAACATAGCCAACTTAAAATATAAAATGAACAAGAAGTTCCAAACATGTGTTTGAAATTACACACCAGATGTCGGTCTAACAGTCTTGTAGGCATGAACATTGCTTAACTTCTATGATTATCATAATACAATATACTAAAAATGAGTTCCCATCTTTTATGTTTGATTGGAAGGAAGTCATTTAGACACATTATAAACATTGTAGTATCAATTTGTTTGTTACTGAAAACAAATGTTACAGGTATTTTTTTATTGTTAATCCATACAGGTTGTAACAAAATTTATTGGTAATAATACACCTAAAAACATTTGATGTATGTGACTTGGCTAATTTAGACAAAACCCCACTATACAAATTATTTATTTTTGTATCAAAAAGTTTTTGACCTTATTTCAGCCAGGATGCAAAACCAATTAACACAAATGGTTCACCACCATTTTTGTTACAGCCTGGATATATTGTGTATCCTGTGGATATTGTGACCAGGTATTAGGTATTATAGGATACCAGCATTTGCCCGCCATATCTTCCGTGTGCACTCTTGTATCAACTTTCATCCCCAATTCTTTTCTTTAGCGGATTATTTTTGGAATCAAAAGTGTCCTTTATTTTAATCCATGTTTAATGTCTCGGTGCCAAATTTATCGTAATCCGTAGTCGGTTTTGCGTGATTGAGTAACAAACATCCAAACTTTCACGTTTATAAATTTGATATTAGTAGGATACTGAAATTTAAACATTCGTGAGTCATGTTATGAGTTTATGACTATACATGTCGCAGTGACAATTAACACGTGACTTTTAACGGTTTACTAAAATATAATTATTAGAAGGATCAGGGCCTTAGCAAACTTGCGACTTGCGCAGCGAGCTCGCCGTGAGCGCGCAACGAGTCCGCTGCGAGCGCGCAACGAGTCCGCTGCGAGCGCGCAACGAATCCGCCGCGAGCGCGCAACGAAGTCGCTGCGTACTCGCGGGAACATCTCTATACTCTAGATGCGAATGCGAAACGTTGCGCGCTCGCCTCGCTTCCAAGTCGCCCGCGAGTCGCAAGGGTGATAAGGCCCTAAGCTGAAACGTTATGTCCCAGTTCTCCCATCATCCCGCTTCACCGGGCCGGGCAACCGGCCCTCGGACATCATAGTAGCGCCGCCCTGCGATGAACTTGACGCCGCGGCCCTCGACGCTGGCCTGGAACCCCATCCGCTGTCCCCGAAACAACTGCATGCCATCAGGGAGAAGGGGTGAGTGGTTCTTACCTTAAGTATAGTGCGTAAAACATTTAACACTTTCGCTGTCAAGGCTCCGCCACATTGAGCGCGGTATCAGGGCGGGCACAGTTTTGATGCGCTGATTTTAATGCACGGCTATCTATGTCACACCGGCTCGCACTCGATCAGCGCGGTAGCCGCGCGGGCCCTCGCTTGGCCGGTGTGACGTGTGATATAGCTCATAACGTGCCGTGCATTCAGATCTGCGCCCGCCCCGCTACGGCGCTCAATGTGGAGAGGCTTTCAGCCTTCAATCTTGAATACCCCACAAACCGACGTAGCGTCCTACCTACCGAAGGTTCGCCCCGCGGGAGCTAACGGGCTTGCCGGCATCTAAGAAAGCATAAACACGTCACCAGTGTAAACCCTCTTAGCATACTTAATGGGACAGGCATTTACATATCATTATGTTTTTTCATTTACATTGATATGTCAGTGGTCCCGTTTCGTAAGTGAGAATGAGAATTCAGATCATAGCACATCAAACAGTTATTAATAACATTGACACATCAGTTACAACATTCATAATTCATAAAACATAGCTTTTGAGTAACAAAGTAGTATTGTTTGAATTATTTCTGTATTGTATTGTAAGGTATTTTATTTATTTTTTAGCCACACAAACACGCCAAACTCTCACACAACATTGTACATTATATCGCAGGTATATATGTATCTACTTAAAAACAAGTAGTATAGATAGATCATTAACTTAAAACTCTACAGAATCTACTTATTATAATTGATCATGATCGTTTCATGTCCAACATATAGTACAAAGCGTTCCTCGCTACCTCACTCACAATATAGTACTTACATGCTTGCTAGGGAGGGAAGAATTTACGGATGATTCGTGGTCGGATCAGGGGTCGGCAGTCGGCAACCTTTTAGCAGCCAAGGGTCACATAATAGTTTAAAAAAAACTCACAAGCGGGCCGCACGTGTTAATAATTTTTGACAATCAGACAAAAATACCACTTTGTCGGTAAGGAGGCTCGCAGGCTGCCTGTTGCCGACCGCTGTGCCAGATAATCATAGGCTACTACTACCCTATTAGACTGTTCTTCAAATCGGGTTGGCGCGCCAGCAAAAACAGGGCTAAATTATACTGTGACGAAGATCACAGGGCCCCAGTAGGATGTAATATGTAGCCGACATACATACATTTGTCCTATGGTAGCCCAGTGGTTCAAGCATGCGGCTGTCAAGCGGCGGTCGTGGGTTCGAATCCCAGCTCGTACCAATGAGTTTTTCGGAACTTATGTACGGAATACCATTTGATATTTACCGTTAGCTTTTCGGTGAAGGAAAACATCGTGAGGAAACCTGCATACATCCGCGAAGAAATTCAAAGTTGTATGTGAAGTCCCCAACCCGCTCTGGGCCAGCGTGGGGACTACTGCCCAATCCCTCTCATCTATGAGAGGAGGCCTGTGCCCAGCAGTGGGACGTATATAGGCTGATGATGATACATACATTTGTACGCTTGACAAAAGAGACGTATGCATTGAATTATAGAGCACAGGATTCTCTTGTACAGGTACCATCAAATACTTCTGTAACAGTTGCCATCAGAAACTTCTGTACGCGTCAGGGAGTTCATTAAAATTCGAATGCCTCTAATGCGATCTAATGCCTTGATTTTGGATAAATATTTAGTGAGATGTAGTTATTTAATTCGTACGATAATTACGAAGAATTTAAAGTGAGCCAAAGGATGACGATAATTTGAAAGCGAGGGATGCTTGAAACAAGACAAGATGACAAGATACATGCAAAAATAATTATAAGACAACACTTCATTTAATCTATTCGTAGTTCGTAAGTATTCATCAGGCAATAATGAATATATCCGCGCGCTGCTCCCTCCAACATGACTAGATTTACTTGTCAAGCCAATACACATTACATTAATTAAAACATGACTGGCTCGAATAAAAACGCGACAGTGGTGGATACGAGGTAATTAACGGGAATTAAGAGTGTATGTCTGTTAGAAGAGGGTCCGATGACCGTAATGCTAACGCTCGAAAAACAAAATTGAACTTGATTAATCCCGTGAGCTATATGGGCACTTGAGTCTGTACTCGTATTGTTTTCCTGATTTCCATTATTGTTATAGCCTCATATTATCCTCACTTGTTGTAATAGCTGGAGAGGAGGCCAAATCAAAAAGCTTACTTATAATATGTTTAAAACGGCTTCAACGCGATATTTAATGTATCTTTTAAGTATGTTTAAAGCGCGATAGTTTAAAATGTTATAAGGCCAAAGCTAATAACCATCCGACTCATTAATACGGTCATCTGCGTTTGATGAAATGAATCTCAGTGTATAAAACGCATCGACTGTAACAGCAATAATATCATATGATAGGTCGCAATTTCATATCGATTACACAATATACACTAACTACTAATACAGTCGTCGCGTATAAATAAGCTAATATGTATATTTGAATTTAAACTTTCGTGAGACATGTTATAACTTTATTTTACTAAACGGTTAAAACTCACGTATTAATTGTCACTTCGGCGAAATGTTTCGAACTCGTCGGGAGTTCTTCCTCAGGATGAGTGCATCTGCGACCCGCGCCGATCATGGCCGACATGTCGCCCGAAGACAATTAATACGTGAGTTTTAACCGTTTAGTAAAATAAAGTAATATGTATATGCTATCGCTACCATATGCAGTCTATAAATCCTTACGTGTCCTGTAATTTTACGCGAACAATCACTTTAATGACAAAGGCGTAAGAGCGTAGGTACATATATTTTTGTCGCTTTGGGATCGTGCATATATTTATGCCTTTTACTGTGCATTCAGTGCCAACGACAATAACACACGTTGTTTATTTTTCTATTCAATCATGTAATGATGCTAGCGAATATGTGAATTCAATTTCAATTCTTTCGATTACAACTAGGTTGGAAAGTTATGCAATTTGGCTTGACTAATACATACAAACATACCTACTTACGTAAAAATGAAATAAAGCATCGTAAAGACAAACACTGGGCTGATATTGATCATAAACTAGGCTAGAGATCATTTAAGGTGGTTCGCTTTCCATACAAAACGACTTGACATTCGCAGGCTAGCGGCGTGATAGTTCAAGAAACTTATGTAACAAACTTTCATAGATTGGCTTTTCATTTGCGCGAAATTTCGCCTTTCCTAGAATAAACTTGTATAACCTAGAATAATTTGCAAAATATTTATGTCACGTGATACTCACGTGACAAATTAATTTCTCAAATTATTCTAGGTTATACAAGTTTATTCTAGGAAAGGAGAAATTTCGCGCAAATGAAAAGCCAATCTATGAAAGTTTGTTACATAAGTTTCTTAAAATATCACTCCGCTAGCCTGCGAATTGCGAATGTCAAAAGACGTTTTGTATGGAAAGCGAACCACCTTAATCGGATTTATCATCTGTCTCTATTTTAACTATGTTGAAAAAAATTGACCTGGAAAACTGGTTCTTAACATACATACAAACATATTTATAATATGAACTATAATAAAATCTCGTAGAAACAATTCACTCGACTGATACCTAAATTAAAATAGCGTTGTAAAGTTCGCGTTTCATTCAATTCATTCAACTCAAACGTGCCATTACTACAGAGCGGGGCTTTATCGGCTCTCTTTATAGAGCTGTAAAGCCTGGCTAGACGCCATTTCGCATGAGAATATACAAATTCCAAGGCTAACTTTAACAATGCCTTATTTCAGTAGATTGAAAGGTTGAAAAGTAGGCCTTAATCCGTACCAGTAAGGTTTATAATCTCGAATATATGTAAACACACTTGCGATATAGTTGGTATAAAAAAAATAAAAAGTATCTAGAAAAGGTTCCTTAGTCCTTACGCTACTGTTTTTCAGTAAATGTAGCGATAATAAGTTTATGTTTATTACGGTATTCCTATGTAATGATTAATGATGTGTTTTATTGAACCTGACTGTGGCATACAAAATTAAAATTTCGAAATAATATATTTATGCTGAAAATAGGCCCCAAGGCCACATTTACTTGACAAAATTATTCACTTATAAATGTCTAAAAAAGATATTTTCAAAACTACTGATTAAAAATTTTTATATCATTAAATGGAAACAAAAATACAGGATTAGGAATGACTAAATTAACATTTTAACAATGAGAACTTCGGTTTCCTATCCAAGAAGTGACTTGTCTCACTGTGTTGTTGTCTTAGTAAACTGATTTAAACTTGTATTGTAATGAACATTGATGACTTTTTTATTACATAGCCACACGGAGCATTTCCATATGAAACATGCAAACATTTTAGTAGACACATTACATTAGGATTATACTTATTTTGCACTAATTTGTCACATGTGATCAATAGAGGTTTTTTATACTTTGCAAAATTTATTGGTAACATCTGGTGGTGCAGAAAATGTTCACTACGCCGCTGTCTTCACTCGAGAACAATAAAATAGAGTACCTACGTTTTGTATAAAAATACCTTACTAAGTGGTTTTATTGCTTTTGACTAGACATCTAAAAGAACTGAAGCAGTCAATAATATCTTGTTATCAACTCTATTGTTATCGCAATAGAGTCGGTTGCCATGTGAAGATGTTTTAGATTACTTTAGAAGTGTTGATATTCTTTTCTAATTTGCTGTAACTATGTAAATTCCGTATACGGATTGTGTCCACATTTGTAACACATTTTTTAATGCAACGTTGTGGCAAAAATACGGACTACCTGATGAAAAAAAGCACCGTAGCCTATGAAGACACTTGTTGCTCTAGAGTCTAGAAGAACCATACGCGCGCTGCCGACTCTTATAATTTGAGGATTCGTTGTCTGAATAGCTTGCGTGAATAAATTCTGTCAGTATACCGAATTTTAACTTCTTAAGAAGGCGCGTTGAACATTTTCTGCCTAGCTTCAACCGTTTTATTACATAGTTATTTTCTCTATAAAGCTTGCACAAGGACAGACTTAAGCCGAAGAAGTTAAATAGTAAACAGTTGGAATCAATTCGTGAATGGGGGTATGTCGCTCATATATGTATATGTATGTTTCACTAAGTGTATGTATTCGGGCGTTGGCGCCAATGTTTGGCAAACATTAATGCGGGTATTTTGCTACAAGGACGGTTCGTACCAAGGTCAAAACTTTCCAATATCTTTTTTACTCGCGATGTATGCTGATACTAAAATTATAATTGATATTTTCAAACTACAGCGTACATAGAGATAGAAAGCTAATCATTTTATTTCCATGAATGTGATCATTAATGCATACTCGTACTTTGTATTGAAGTGATTTTATTTATCTACATTTAAAATGGAATATCTAAGACTACTAAATTTTACAAAATATACAAAGCAGTTTTTAGATGAATATACAGAGTCCAAATTCGTATAAATTTCTAACTCCAACTTTATCATCTTATAGTCGATGACAACCATTACAACCATAGAGAATAGGAGAGGAATAGTGATGGGTCATCTGCTAAGACATGACCTTTTCCTTAAGACCATTATAGAAGGGATGATTGAAGGAAATAGAGGAAGAGGAAGGCGAAGAAGAAACTACCTTGAGCTAATAAAAGAGAAGGTTAAGGTCATGTCATATCAGAGAGTGAAGGAGATAGCAGAGAACAGAAACGGCTGGCGATTGCTCCACCAACAAGAGTAGTAAAAACTCTTAAATAGAAGAAGAAGTCGATGACAAGATATTGGTTTTAAACGAAATTAAAATAGTTTTAATAGAACATTGGTGCCAACGTCACCCCCATAGTCAGCATGACCCCACCCCCCACTACGCTTTATAAACAACTTAATTGTATGTATCAATATGTATTGTCATACATCCATTTCAATACTGGTATATTGTTGTATAATAAACACTGATACATTGTGTAACATGACGAAAGGTAAACAGTTAAACCCGTATGAGTAAGAAAGATTGAAATAACACGTATTTTGTTGCGTCCTATACAGGGTGTCCCTAAAACCAACGCCAAAATGAAGAGGGGTGATATAGCAGCTCAAAGCTATCGATTTGACCCCCATGTATGTTCTGCGATTTTTAGTAGTTTTCGAGATGCACTTGTTTTTAAAAACTTACGTAGTTCGTTATGAATCAAATGATGTAGGATACTGACAAAAAAAAGAAATTTCACTTAAACTTAACTACTACCCTATAACACGGTTATTAAGGAAAAAACCCCAAAATTGCTTGTAAAACTATAAATATCTCGTAAACTACAAAAAATCGCAGAACATACATGGGGGTCCAATTGATAGCTTTTGAGCTGCTCTATCACCCCTCTTCATTTTGGCGTTCGTTTTAGGGACACCCTGTATATCAGTCAATAACCATTGCGAAACGGGTGGCAGGGACCATTTTATACTTGATATTACCAGTTACAATTCAAGTCTAAAACTGACAACGCTGAAAGCTTTGCTCAACATGAGTAGCGTTTTTAAAAACTGTCGCCTTTGCAAAATTGTACCTGTATTTAGCTACGTAAAATGGGTTTCTGGTATTAAACACCTTGTTCTTTTAATGACGTAGTATTTCACCCGGTTAAATAGATACAGTCAGCGTCATACAGTATGTTGCAGCTATATACTATTGACGCCGACTGTACTTTTCTGATATCAGTAATGTACAATTTTATACGTACATGCCTATCGTTGTTTTATACAATGTATTGTATCTATAAACAGATGTGTTTCTGTTTTATTGAGTTTTCCTTTAAAGCATGACGTTATTTCCATTAAAATACCGATGATTACTTCTTGAGTAGCTACACTCTAGCATGTTTGTCGCAGAAGTAAATATCCATAACTTTCATTTTCATATAAACAAATATGGTTAATAAAATGCAATACTACTGGAATTGATTGCTACACAATAGATTGTTCTCTCTTAGGCTCAATTTTATAAAGATCCGTGAGACCAAATATCAGATAAAACTTTGGCAACTCAGTAGGTAAATTTTTTGATATTTTAACTTACCGAAAAAACCTGGCATTATAAAATTGAACCTAAATAAAAGCGTCAATTAGCTTTTATACTTTATCGTCGACGGTTACGGCATAGTAAAACTCTATGGTTTCATTCGTAAATAGACCATAGGGTATAGACTTTTAGACTAATTATGAATGAAACCATATAGTTTTACCGTGCATCGACGATAAAAGCGACCAATGTCTCCGTCGTACCAAGACTTTCTTTTGTATCTATCTTTCCAGTAGCTCTAGTATAAGTTTTTTCGAAGCATTAACTAATTCGAACGCGTTTGCGTTTTGTCTCAAAATGTATGAAAACGCTCTCACCGAGTTTGAAATACGCGCGTTCATAGTTTCCACTAGTGACCACCAGAGGCGCTGTTCACGTTTTCATACCACTTTCATACAATTTGAGACAAAACGCAAACGCGTTCGAATTAGTTAATGTTTCGAAAAAACTTATACTAGATCTACAGTTGCTTTGATGTTGTGTTCGTTATACCTACTTCTGAAGTACCTGTGATTAGTTAATTTTGACATCATGCGAAGTTGGCTACCCATGATTGGTTTTCACTTAACATGCAGAGCCAGCAGAGAATAGAATATAGATAGGTACAGTCAAACAATTTGATTTCCGGGCCACTTCGTACCTTCAGTGACATTAATATGAAATCCTTAGCGGCTGTCATATAGATTTTCACTGTGACAAGGTACCAAGTGGCCCAGAAATCAAATTGGTTGGCCGTACGTTACTCGTACCCGGAATTTCGCAGAAATAATAATATAACTAAGAGCCGGATTGCTTCAGTCGTGAAAGGCACTCGGTACTCTTCATAATACCCTAAAGTCTGAAGTGCCGTCCCACCACATCCCCTGACTCCTCATATTATACTCATTTCCGGCTGTGCGGCAGGCACCAGGGTTTGAAATTATCAAGATAATTATGTTCTTTGATAATTATCGCTATAATTATAGGATAAATATCGGATAATATATATAGTTGACATTGACCAGAAATTGATGTTGAAGTTTAGCGCGCGCGTTCAGATTTTAGGTTATTATCAAATCGATAATTTTCAGACCATACAAATCATGATAATTATCTTGATAATTATCAAGTTAGAAAGAAGAAAGACAGAAAGCATTTATTCATATTAAGATAAATATCATTGATAATTATCCTTTTGAACCCTGGCAGGCACAACTTACTACAAGACGAGAGACCTACCTACTCATATCTAACTTGCAATGCGTGCAACGCGATGTTCAAAACCCTACGGGCTTATTTAAAAACACATCTTATTCGATTGATAATAAGATTAAAATTCCAGCGAGTTCGAAGTGCCGTCCCGCCACTTCCCCGGCCAAACGCACGTCTGGCGCGTCTCAGGCTGGCTTCAGCGCGGACGCGCGCGCGCACGCGAGGAGTTGTACGCGCATGTGGCGCGCGCGTGCGCGCTGGTGGTGGTGGTCGCGCGCGATCGGCTGCTACAGAACGAGCCGTTGTCAGTGCTGGCGGGGGCCGAGTGTATGCTAGCTGGACTGCACAGGTAAGTCATAATCTGCGATAAAAGTAACCCAATCGAGAGAGTTTTTTGCATCTTAGCCAAAAAGGAATAAAGGCAAAAATGAGGCCGACAGTGAAGCGAGCTCACTCAGAAGATGCCTATTTACTCGTGCCTTAAAAAGGTCTAAGTTATATGAACGCCGGCAGGGAATTGCAACCTTAGCAGTGCGCATTATAAAGGATAATGGATGTCAGATGAAGAAGAAAGGGGAAAGGCGGTATGAGCTCATAGAGCTCCTGAGCACACTCACCGTAGTACACTTAAGACTTTAAGAAAACGCACAGAAAAGAGACGCAGAATTTTCAGAGATCTAACGTGTTCTGGTCAGAACGTGATTCCAGAGACCTCACTAGCCAGTCTGAACATTCAATTTGACAATCTATCTCTTTCAGACTGATGGATCTCATGTTCGGTATGCCGTCGCTGGAAGCTAAAGACTTGGAGAAGAAAATTCGTGAAGAACGTGCCAGATACTTGGTCGCCGAGTTAATCTGCATGGTGAGTACCTATTTCATTAAAGTCAGCCAGTAAATTCATGACATTTGGACTGCTTGAATTTCTAATAGTCGAGTGGGGACCACTGGACAGTACAAGCGCAATAAGACATAGACATAGAAATATTTTATTCAACATCACAAGGCACGAGTTGACATTAACATTACACACAATTATTACTTATTTTTAATAAGGTCTAGTTTCTGCTCTGGGTTGGAATCATTGGATAGTGGTATCATTCTCCCTCATGCGCTGCCAGGATGCGGCTAAAGCTAGCGGTGTAGACTAAGGTAGGGCTGGCTGGCAGCACTATCAGGAATAGAGCGCCGGCCTATTTTTCAAGCCAGTGACCTCCGCCCGTTGCCAGCGATCTCCGCGCCAGCGTGAGGACACGTTTAGACGCAACGCGCCAGTCACTGGCGTTTATCCGTAGAACAAAATGGACGGAACGGAACGGAAATGAATCCCGTTGGCCAGCGCAGGCTTGTCTGACTACCGGCGCCAGCGTTAGTTAGCTAAATGGTGCAAGTTCACGTAATTTTTCTTATTACAGCCAGAACACCAAGAGGACATCTCAGCCTTGGCGGCGTGGGTTACGCGAGCGATGCGCAGGGCTGCCTCCGAGAAGACGGACGCGCGTGAACCTCCTAGAATCGCGCCGCGAGTACCTTGTGTTTATACCACACCGCAGCGCACAGAAGTAAGTTAAGGGTTAAAGGTTTGACCACACCACATCCCAAAACTCGGTGACTCGCCGTAAACGCGTGACGCGAACCGTGGGTGACGTTTTTAACTTAGAACTGTCTCCCTCTCGTTTTAGCGTTTACGGCGCTTCAGCGTATTTTGAGCTGCGGTCTGGCCGAACCTTTATTTTATCCCATTTGGTCACAAATTTATTGCCTTCTCATAGCCTTTCCATTTCGTGAAATAAACTTTATATCTTTAAAACCCAAAAGAACATTAGTCTCTTGGGCATCTTTGTATTGAAATGCAACATTGAAGTTTCTGGTAAGACACCTACCTCATTGTTTGCTAATTGAATATTTTAACATGTGACATAAGTTTATAATGTTCCCTTATCTGACAAGAAGGTAGTTACACCATTAAATTCTGTTGTACCCAGGTGGACCTTCGCTTGTACCGGCGAGAGTTGACCCGACGCGCGGCGGCGACCTTACAAGCCATACTCGAGCGAGAAGCGAGGGGCTGGTTCCTCCACTTCAGAGAACGCAGGGCCGCGCATCTCGCTAGTCAGAAAGTACCGCCCCGGGATATTGAACAGGTAAGTTGTACCATAACCAAAGGCGCGACACGGGTCTATCGGTGTCAACCGAGTGTTAGTGACCTTGGAACGCTACGATTCTATACTTTGCCCGTGCGAGGAGTGATTTCCACACACCGCGCCACCCTCGCGCGCCCCCGCTCGCGTCCGGACACGCACACGTAGCCGCGAGACGGGTTTGTAGCACACATGCTTCGGTGTCGCTTCTTGTTACGTTAGTATATATCTTCTTTGCTATAACGTCAAATAACTTGTAGGAATAGATGTATAAACTTAAATTCTTAAGTTTAGATAAGGTAAAATACCATCATATTAACTTAATCTTGTCTTTTAATAATGCGCTGTTTTAGCAGGCTGAGTAAAAAATAGAAAATATAGACTCAACTTTGGATTCTTTTTATCGAGAAAATTTTAAGCAATCATGTTTCGGTTATTTTTAGAAACACAATCATATAGTCAAGTATCATATATCTGAAATTCAGACCCTATTGTTTCCTCGTCTGGGCAGAACAGCGTTTCAAACAACGCGATATTTCTCGTTGTAGCGCCTTAACTGCCCGCTACCCGTTCGCTACACTTTGACGTCTCTCCTCTTACCCCTGTCCCGTCTATAGTGTTTGCTTGTGTAAGGATGTCCGGTGTGCGTCGATGCGGGAGTACGTGAGCCGTGTATGCAACGCTGTGACGTCAAGCGAGCAACTGCGCGCACTGGGCCCCGGCGTACCGGAGCTGCTCGCCGACCAACTGAGGGCGCACGCGATCATACACAGGTATGTTATGACGCACTAACATATGATCAAAGAGTATAATAAGTACATTTCTCTCTACACCCTTATAGTAAATCCTCTTTAATAAATTCAAAACCGGTTGGTAAGGGCCAGCTTTTCATTATACCGTGCACGCTGCACCGGGGGGCGTATTGAAAGACACCACGAGCCCCTGGCCAGGAAGTGGGATTTCCCGCGCGTGGAGCGTGCGGTAATTGCTGCTTTATGGCCAGGTGTGACATAATAGTACATTACTTAACAAGGGCGGTAAAACAAAGAATGTCTCAGATCGCAGGTATTTGACGCCCGAGCCGAAGGCAAGGGCGATAAATATGCGATATGAGGCTTTCTTTATTACCGCCCGTGTTAAGTACAAAATTTTATGTCACCCCCTGGCCAGGAAGTGGGATTTCCCGCGCGCGGAGCGTGCGGTAATTGCCGCTTTATGGCCAGGTGTGACATAATAGTACATTACTTACCAAGGGCGATAAAACAAAGAATGTCTTAGATCGCAGGTATTTTACGCCCGAGCCGAAGGCAAGGGCGATAAATATGCGATCTGAGGCTTTCTTTATTATCGCCCGTGGTAAGTACAACATTTTATGTCACCCCCTGGCCAGGAAGTGGGTTTTTTCGCGCGCGGAGCGTGCGATAATGGCCACTTTATGGCTAGGTGTGACATAAAAATATTTACTGTACGGTTTTAATGATTTTCTCAAAAATGGCCCGCAAACTGGACTTTAGTCGCTACATATTGGAAGGTAAAGTGTATAGTTTAAGGTCAGATCCAAATTAAAAAGTAAAAAACATTGCAGGCCACATATATGGCCTGCAATGTCACATATAAATTCCTTTATTTGTCGAGTTATAAACTTTTTAAAATGTAGAAACTGTCATATAAAAGGAGGCACAGGTCGTATTCAGCCAATTCAGCTCGTATTTTTCTGTTGAAAATGCGACGTTTTTTTATGTGTCTCGAATAATTTGCGTTTTTCGGTGGAAAAATACACTTGCGATTCTGTTAAAAAAAATAAACGGTGGGAAAACATGATCTTTTTGACGTTTTAAGGTTATGTTTATCAAATCTTAATTAAATTTTTGTCGTATTTTCCCCATTTTTGAGAAAAGCACTATATTAGCCTCGGCCGGAATGGCAATTGCAGGCTTCGTATTATAATTAAACGGACTCGCAAGCTCGTCCGTTTAAACAAATACTCAGCCTGCAATTGCTCCCTTCCCGGCCACGGCAATAATGTACTATTAAATACTCTTTCAAAGTAAAACTTTATTTTCACGCCCATAATAACCAGTAACAAACTTTGGCAGCTGGACTGACAGCACGGTGGCGCCAACAGGTGAGCACAAAAACGGTAGCCGTCATTGATGTACTATTTTTCACCAGAGCCGAGGAAGGCGTGCGCAACAAGATAGAAGCCGGGCTCTCGACCGCCGAAGCCCGTATCCGCGCGTCGCACCCCATCCTCTCCCGCGCTGACTCGTGGCGGAAGGAGCGCCTGTCCGCTGGCGCTCAGCGCATCGGCGCCGAGCTCCGCTGGTCGGCGCTGGAAGACGCCGCCGCCGCTATGTCGGCGCATAAACTACACCAGCATCGGTACTTTCTGCTGAGGGATCTGGCGTTCCTTAGGGACAGGGAACCACTATTGATGAAGGTGCGTAATTAGTGACTCGTGGCGGCAGGAGCGTCTGAGTGAAACCTATGTAGGGGCTGTATTCTAATATACTTCGACTTTCTTTGTGAAAGTCATATAAATAAATAAAATAAATAAATATTTGTGGACAATCTTACACAAATCGACCTAGTCCCAAACTAAGCAATACATGTACTATATGGGTACTAGGCGACGATATACATTACCTATACCTACCGATATCTACTCATAACGTTATATTATAAGTAACACCAATGCTGGTTCTTTCTGCCGATATTTACCTTACAAATACATGGCATCGTGAAGCATTGAATAGAGACTCTTTGAACGGTCCAATTACTAAAGAAAATCAGAAATCATCATCAACAATTCAGAAAAGAGTAATTGCCCTCGAATGAGGGATCAAAGTCGCTCTTTTCTTCTCTCATTTGAGGGCAATAATGACTATTTTCCTCATAGAACGTGTGAAAACCAGTAAGTGTCACTCGGTAACAACAAAATCATTCGATTCTACAATAGAATCCTGAGCGTAGCAAGGGATTCTATAGTAGAATCTTGAGCGTAGCGAGGGATTCAATATGCCGCCCTCGCCGTAAATGTATCATTTTGCTCCCTTGAAACACAATCTACTATTCTACAGGAACTACGCGCAGCTAAAACACCAACGCGCGAATTCTCCTGGGAGACCCGCATCTGGCTACCACAGAACTGGATAGTAGTCCGCCACTTCCGAGGACGCTCGGAGCGGATACCCACCGTGCTTAGTACCAGGGCGACGTCTATAGTGACCCCTCGCTCAGACCCGAGCCAGCCCGTGTTCTTGGTGGACAAGGAGACAGTTCGGAGGACTAGTACTCGCTGGCCCGGGTGGAGACTCGTGAATCTAGCCCACAGGTCAGTTTTGTTACCAGCCGTGCTTAGTACCAGGGCGACGTCTATAGTGACCCCTCGCTCAGACCCGAGCCAGCCCGTGTTCTTGGTGGACAAGGAGACAGTTCGGAGGACTAGTACTCGCTGGCCCGGGTGGAGACTCGTGAATCTAGCCCACAGGTCAGTTTTGTTACCAGCCGTGCTTAGTACCAGGGCGACGTCTATAGTGACCCCTCGCTCAGACCCGAGCCAGCCCGTGTTCTTGGTGGACAAGGAGACAGTTCGGAGGACTAGTACTCGCTGGCCCGGGTGGAGACTCGTGAATCTAGCCCACAGGTCAGTTTTGTTACCAGCCGTGCTTAGTACCAGGGCGACGTCTATAGTGACCCCTCGCTCAGACCCGAGCCAGCCCGTGTTCTTGGTGGACAAGGAGACAGTTCGGAGGACTAGTACTCGCTGGCCCGGGTGGAGACTCGTGAATCTAGCCCACAGGTCAGTTTTGTTACCAGCCGTGCTTAGTACCAGGGCGACGTCTATAGTGACCCCTCGCTCAGACCCGAGCCAGCCCGTGTTCTTGGTGGACAAGGAGACAGTTCGGAGGACTAGTACTCGCTGGCCCGGGTGGAGACTCGTGAATCTAGCCCACAGGTCAGTTTTGTTACCCACCGTGCTTAGTACCAGGGCGACGTCTATAGTGACCCCTCGCTCAGACCCGAGCCAGCCCGTGTTCTTGGTGGACAAGGAGACAGTTCGGAGGACTAGTACTCGCTGGCCCGGGTGGAGGCTCGTCAATCTAGCTCACAGGTCAGTTTTTTGTTATCTGGGTCAATCAAATATTTCTTGTAGTCCGTTGCCATGGTTACGTCTCCTGGGGTCACTCTTTAAAACTGTGATTATACAGATTTTAATCCCACGAAACATGATTTTTAGCGATGATTATAAACCCATTCTGACGTGGGCTAACTCTTGAGCATACTAGAAGTCCATATTATAACAGTTTTTCTACGAAACTCGATTACTGTTCTGTTGTCTCCTGGCAATTTACTGACCCATCTATACAGTTTTTATTTTAAGTACTTAGTATACCTTGTATGGTTGAAATTCTTTTTATTGAACGTATTTCTATTATAATGTTATTGGATTTTGAACCTTATTGTTTGAACGGTAAAGTAGCTTTTTGGAGGAATTGCTTTGGTGCAATTCGTTCAACTGAAATGATTTCAAGTATATGAGACTTTAGGCAAACTTTTACTAAGTCCCACAATGTTATGTTTTAAGGGCCTATCGTGCGGGGTAAATTCTCAGCGCCTGTCAAATTTCAATTTTTTAAATAATTTACCCAATTAACCCACACATGCATTATTCACGCACACTACCTCATTTTGCTGGGTCGGGTCATTGACCCATGTTTATGTCAACTTATGACAATATAGATTTTGAATATTTAAAGGTTTCTTGGTGCATAAGAGAAGTGTAACAAAAATCGTCAAGTTCTGATCTGTAACCAAAACTCAAGTATTAGTTGTATATGAAAATGTCTTGAATTTGGAATTTGTGGTAGTAAAATACTCAGTTCCTTGTTTATAAAATAAAACTTGTCAAACCCCTGTTTTGTAAAATGTATTTTGTTTTGCCCTTTCCTCACAGACTCATTTTTATACAACTTAAAACAGAGAAAGACTTTTCCTAATCGGTTCGTGCATGTTATGACTGTTTTATGTTTATGACTTAGGTACTTATTTTGAGAGTTTACTTGGTGGTTTTCATGATACTAGTATATGTTGTACCTTAAATAGGTTATTTTAAGCAAAACTTTTCATAAATTGATTATTTTCTGTTTATCAGTTGGTTAACTCTAAAATGGACACTGATTTAATGCAAGTTTTAAGAGAAGAAGCGGTAGTTTTATTACAATATATATAATAACTACTGAAACTATTTATACGGCACGGGATAACTGCAGCAATATTGTGAATCAACTTTGTATTTGAGGAACCAGTACCTAACCTTATAGGTAGTTCTTGTTATTCACGACCTCCCGTCGTAACCTAATCCGCAGAATTGCGCATAGAATAGTATGACATTCCCTGCGCATCGTCGTTATCGTGAATGACAAGCACTATAAAACCTAATGATATAACAAATATCATCAAGAAAGTCATTGTAACATTCTGCAATTGTGGAACTTGGCCGGACCACTACTGTATCAGCTCTGACACATTAACTTTTATACAGTCGTGCCGTCGATGACACTTAACTGAACATCCGTGAACCTTATTGCAACGAGATAAGGTTCAATAATGGTTAACATTGCGTCTATTTTCATCAATAAGAAATAGCAATTATTATTATTTCCTATTCGTTTACTATAACGTCGAGACAATTATTGCGATGCGACATAAGTACTTACTTGTACAAAATCAAAGCAACGGGATTTCCAACGCATGAAAGCTTTAGATAGAAACTAGCGCAGTTTAATATTATAAGTAATTACTGCATATTTGTTTGTTAGACATCGTCATTGTCACCACATCCCCAACAACTACTTGGTTTATTATTTATAAATGAAACATAGGTTTATTATTTTCATTCTAGGTATAATTATATTATGACCAGGCGGCTTAGACACTACACAATTTAAATCCACATCACTCAAACTGGCGAAGAAACTCCGATATTCTTTCTTCTGCTCCCGCTGCAAGAGAGCACTCTAGATCTGTTTCTTGGTATAACGCTGATATTTTATAAACTTCTGTTCAAAGCACCATAATAATTGTGCCTTTTGTACAAATTCTGGGATATGTTTTGTTTATGCAGATTCTGCGATATATTTAGGTAATCATTGTTTGACGTGAAAGCGCCGTACATATACACATAAAATATAACATTAGATTCGTTAAATTATTGAAATATAAAAATACAATTTGTTTACAAATTTTAATTTGAAATATGATGAGTGACATAAATGTCATAACGTTCCGTTCTGGGTGGCCAATTTATAAAAAGTAAATTACTTTGAACTGAAATACATCGGTAACCTTTTTACGTTTAAAATGCCTTTTCGTAAAGGAAATCATTATAATTTAGTTGCATTAGTAAACATTGGGAACAAAGATTGCATTTTTATGTTATAACGAATGGCTAATACTAAAAATTCCATGTTAAAAGAATCTTCAATAGCCACACGTCAACATTTATTTACCCTACTTCAATTAATGCAATCTTTGTGTGTGGTATACATTTTGTATTTGTATACGAGCAAGCTGTCAAAAAGCGTGTTTTTATGAGATGTCAAACTGAGAAAAGCATACGTCTGCTCCCATTGAGGGCCGGAGCCCATCTGCCGGCAAGAAAACTACGGCGGCCGGTCAAATTATCGGAATTTCCTTGGCATTGTTAAAAAAATCTCCACATTTTGCAAATGTTAAACACATACGACCTAGATAACATGTAGTTTTGTTACTATTCAAAAATTGAAGACCTTTCATAAAGTATTAACGTTGTAGTTTGCGTTTATTTCCTTCAGTAGAGCTAACTTTGGATTGAATTTTTATGAAGAAAACTATAAGTAATTGTGTTTCTGAAACACATGACGTGTAGAGTGTATCCTTAAATATCATATATAGGAATTACAGAATTCAAGCTTTAGTAATAATAATACAGCAAGTGATCCAACCATCGCAATTATTCAGAAATTTGCTCGGTGCAGTCTTAATGTAACTTTCATACCATTTTGACATAAGTCAAATGTTTGATATATATATATATATATATATCATTAAGCTTGTGACAAAATGTTTTAAAACACTAATTATCAAAAAAGGTCTGCTTCGAAATGCAACTTTACGTCCTTATAAATAAAGTATGTAATCGTAGGTGCTGGAGTTGGAGTTGGAACATGATGTTCCTGCTGGGAGTGGTGGTGGCGTGGAGTTCCCCGCTGTCGTTGCGGACGCTCATACGAGTCAAGCCGCTGGCGGCAGACTTAGAACTATCTCAGGTGAGGTTATAAAAAATTAAGTATAAGGGCAATATCAGATTGCTCAATGAGAAGAAAAACCAACTGTCGCATAATCGACTGTTACCTACGCGGGCTACTACAGTGCAGTCGCTCTCTGTCGCCCTTGCATATTTAAGCGGTAGACAGGGAGATACACGAAATTCGTTCGTTTTCGGTTCGCGGTAGCATTTATTATTTTATTATTTTTGGTTTGTTGTGGGCCTTCTATGCCACCTCGACCAGTTAGTGATCTATTGTGGCAGCCCTTATAGTTCTTTGCTTATACCTGTTGCTTCCAGGAATTTTCAGATTCTTTGGTATCTCCCAACCTGTTGTATCTCCTCTATGTTGTATCTTATCTTATCCTATGCCAGTAAAGCCCGCTTTACACCTTAAAATAGAGGGCTATAGAGCGAGATAGTTTAACTCCCCTAACCCAGTTAGCATACATATCGTAAGGTGTAAAGCCCGCTTCAGCACGGTCGCCATCTACGCTGTGGTCCAACCTTATGTGGTAGTGGTGGTTAATACTATGTAATTTCTTTAATTTCGGATATCACATCCTTTTCAAATAAAGTAACTGGATTTTTGTACGTTTTTGGCTCCGCCTCTTGTTGTATGTTTTTAAATGTGAGTCTGCTAATTTATAAATACAAATGGGTCATTATTCGAGCGTTTGTTCCAAATCACTTTCGTGGTCATTATTTTGAGTATTTTGTTGAATTTGGATACAGATTTCAATGCCTTTTTCAGTCATCTGATAAAAGTACGGGACATCTACCACTTAACTCAGAAACACCACCAAAATCTAAAGTCAATTCGTCAAAAACTTGTCCACGAAAGTGAGGCGGTTGAAACGCACGAATTATGACTCAAATAGTCATCATCATCATCATATCAGCCGCAAGACGTCCACTGCTGGACATAGGCCTCCCCCAAAGAGTGCCACAATGACCGGTCCCTGCACCACCCGCATCCAGCGGACTCCCGCGACCTTTACCAGGATCTTTGCCCAAATAGTACATTTTATTAATTCCAAAATACAGGTAAATGGCACTCTGTTCCCGAAGAGAAGCAGCGAGACGCAGACGATGTGGTCACGGCTCCTAAAGCTATGGCGACACGTCTCGAAGGAGAGGACGCGCTTCGAAACGGAGCCGGACACAGGTGACGTTGGCATTATTAGGAAAATATTTATAGATTGGCCGTCGTAATGAGTCCTCGCCTGTGCAGTGCAGGGGCAGGGCATGCAAACCGGGATCCCGAAATACGCGCTACGAACACATAGACAACGTGAACTCATAGACACATGTATAGCTGTATAGCTGACAATGTGCATGTATAGCTCAACACACAACTATGGCTCTCTCGCGCTCGTGAGATAAAAGTATTAGTTCTACTAACATGCTAAGTAGATGGCCCATTATGGAAATAGCTTTTTCTCAAAAATAGTATGTAATGTTCTCATAACATCTGTGAAGATAGTATCCGAAAGTGGCTCATCCTGGACAGTTGCCAGAAGTGTCCAGGAAGTAAGTATGTTGTAGTACATTACTTAACAAGGGCGGTAAAACAAAGAATGTCTCAGATCGCAGGTATTTGACGCCCGAGCCGAAGGCAAGGGCGATAAATATGCGATCTGAGGCTTTCTTTATTACCGCCCGTGTTAAGTACAAAATTTTATGTCACCCCCTGGCCAGGAAGTGGGATTTCCCGCGCGAGGATCGTGCGGTAATTGCCGCTTTATGGCCAGGTGTGACATAATAGTACATTGCTGCAGAGACCAGTAAGTAAGCCATCCTGGACGAGTATGAGTTAGCCGGCCGAGCCGCAGGCGAGGTCCGGCTATAATACGAGGCCAGGATGGCACTTACGGTCGAAGCTTGTATAGTGCTTTTCTCAAAAATAAAACAAGTTGTATGAATAACAGTATTTAAATAATTTTCGACAATTCCGCCTCGATCGTTCTGTGCGCTGGCGCGCTCGCGGCACGCGCCGGGCTGGCGCCGGGCGGGCGCGCGCCGCCGGGCTGGACGCGAGCGCCGCCAGCTCCTAACTTATGATATGTAATGGGATTTACATACTTACTTCCTGGACAGTAGGTGTTACTTCCTGGACACTTCTGCCAACTGTCCAGGATGAGCCACTTTCGGATACTGTCTTCACAGATGTTATGAGAACATTACATACTATTTTTGAGAAATAGTACATTACTGCAGAGACCAGTAAGTAAGCCATCCTGGACGAGTATGAGTTAGCCGGCCGAGCCGAAGGCGAGGTCCGGCTATAATACGAGGCCAGGATGGCACTTACGGTCGAAGCTTGTATAGTGCTTTTCTCAAAAATGAAACAAGTTGTATGAATAACAATATTTAAATAATTTTCGACAATTCCGCCTCAATCGTTCTAAAATCGTAGTTAAAGAACCAGCTGTGGGCTGGCGCGCTCGCGGCGCGCGCCGGGCTGGCGCCGGGCGGGCTCGCGGGGGACGCGCGCCGCCAGCTCCAAACTTATGATATGTAATGGGATTTACATACTTACTTCCTGGACAGTAGGTGTTACTTCCTGGACACTTCTGGCAACTGTCCAGGATGAGCCACTTTCGGCTACTGTCTTCACAGATGTTATGAGAACATTACATACTATTTTTGAGAAAATCCCATTACATAAGTTTGGAGCTGGCGGCGCGCGTCCCCCGCTCGCCCGCCCGGCGCCAGCCCGGCGCGCGCCGCGAGCGCGCCAGCCCACAGCTGGTTCTTTAACTACAATTTTAGAACGATCGAGGCGGAATTGTCGAAAATTATTTAATAGTACATTATTGCCGTGGCCGGGAAGGGAGCAATTGCAGGCTGAGTATTTGTTTAAACGGACGAGCTTGCGAGTCCGTTTAATTATAATACGAAGCCTGCAATTGCCATTCCGGCCGAGGCTAATATAGTGCTTTTCTCAAAAATGGGGAAAATACGACAAAAATTTCATTAAGATTTGATAAACATAACCTTAAAACGTCAAAAACATCATGTTTTCCCGCCGTTTATTTTTTTTAACAGAATCGCAAGTGTATTTTTCCACCGAAAAACGCAAATTATTCGAGACACATAAAAAAACGTCGCATTTTCAACAGAAAAATACGAGCTGAATTGGCTGAATACGACCTGTGCCTCCTTTTATATGACAGTTTCTTCATTTTAAAAAGTTTATAACTCGACAAATAATAGTACATTACTTACCAAGGGCGATAAAACAAAGAATGTCTCAGAGCGCAGGTATTTTACGCCCGAGCCGAAGGCAAGGGCGATAAATATGCGATCGGAGGCTTCTTTATTATCGCCCGTGGTAAGTACAAAATTTTATGTCACCCCCTGGCCAGGAATTGGGGTTTTTCGCGCGCGGAGCGTGCGATAATGGCCACTTTATGGCCAGGTGTGACATAAAGGAATTTATATGTGACATTGCAGGCCATATATGTGGCCTGCAATGTTTTTTACTTTTTAATTTGGATCTGACCTTAAACTATACACTTTACCTTCCAATATGTAGCGACTAAAGTCCAGTTTGCGGGCCATTTTTGAGAAAATATTGTTATTCATACAACTTGTTTCATTTTTGAGAAAAGCACTATACAAGCTTCGACCGTAAGTGCCATCCTGGCCTCGTATTATAGCCGGACCTCGCCTTCGGCTCGGCCGGCTAACTCATACACGTCCAGGATGGCTTACTTACTGGTATCTGCAGTAATGTACTAATAAGTACCAGAGACTTGTGTATTTGATCAGGTTAAATAGCATAAAATCCCGATTGTATCAGTTTTTTTGTCCCCTGGACAACTAAACGTAACCACGGCAAAGAGTGGCACTAAAAAGTTGATTCCTCCATGAATACGGGTGCATATCGTTCACCAGGTCTCCTCGGCAAAGGCCTAAGCCGGCAAGCGAACCGCATATGGAACTACGGCATCGTGGGCGGGCTGGGCTCGCTGTGCCTGCTGCTGCTGTTCCCAGCGGCGGCGCTGCTGGCGAGCGCGCTGGCGCTGGCGGCGGCGGCCGCGGTGCCGCTGTGGGTGCCGCCGCTCACGCTCGCCGTCTACGCTACCAATGCGCTGGTCTATGACCTGGACTGTCCTGACCCGGCGCGGCTCAATCGGTAAGTGTACCGCATTTGGAACTGCGGCATCGTGGGCGTGGGGAGACGTCACAGAGTAGCAGACCGGTAGTCGACGGATCTCTGCCTTCCGCTACCCTCTCAATTAAGTGGTTGACCTATAATCATGCCGTTTGTAAGCGCTTAACCTTTTTAAGTACCATCGAATCGAATCGGATATATCCGTCACGGCGTGCAGTAAGTATCATATCAACTACGGTTCTGTAGGGTTCAACATCGCGTTTGACATTCCGATGTCATGGAGTGACAGCTTTTGTATTTGACAGAGCATTGAACAGGTTAAGGGAATTTTCATTTTATTATACAAATAACAACTCCGAGGTATGGAGGATCGGCATCTTCCGACACAAGCATTGCTATGCTTACTGGAAGGTGCCAACCTTTGCTATGAAACACACAAATGTAAACCCGAATAAACATATTTTGTATTTGTATTAAATAATTATGAAAAGGCGTACTCCTACTCATGGCATGATCCCTAAGGTATATATGTTTTGTTGCAGAATAATGGTGTTATTTGAAGTGTTGGTGTGGCGTATCGCGGTGTTGGGAATACTGCAGCCTATAGCGGCACTTTTGGTCGCAATCTTGTTTTGTCCTGTCTGCGCTTTCTTACTTCTTGTTGGTAAGTCTATTCCATAATTTCACCCAAAATAATAGTCATTGTCACTCACAAAATTACCAAAATTTGAAATGTTTGACACTAGGACACTTATTTATGTCTATGTATTGATCTAAACTTGCACGATTTTCACACAAGTGATAAATAAAGACCAAAGGCGTGTCGCTCGAAAAACCTGTGTGACTAGAAGATGTCGATCTCCTGCTTAAAGCTGGACATAGACCTTCCGCTCCCTCAAAGAATGCCACAATGACCGGTTCCGTGCCACCCGCATACCAGCTGACTAGCCTAGACCTAACGAGAGGTAGAGCACAGCAAAAGTCATCTTGCTCGAATTTGGAGCAGCCCAACTGGGGAAGTACCTTCGCAGAAGACCACAGCCATAATAACATTATTTACTATACAGGTAAGTATTGTTGTGTTCCTGGAGGTGAGCAAGGTTGATAGAGCTCCCGAGGATGCACTGTGTCGACAAAGTGAATCCTCAAATTTTATATAGGGTCGGGAACGCGCACGTGACTGCTTTGGAGTTGTGAGCGTCTATAGGCTGCGGTGTCCGCTTACCATCAGGTGGACCGTTCGCTTGTTTCCCACCGTCGTTGTATAAAAAAATACCTCTTGTTATACAAGAAACATGTTTGTCTAGGTGGCGTGAGCTGGTGGGGGCTGCGCGCGCTGTGGGAGGTGGTGGCGTGGCGCGTGCTCATCCGGCGCGCGGCGCGCGTGCCGGCGCACGACTCGGCCTTCTGTCGCCGCGTCGACGGGCCCGGCCTGAGGACGCGCACGCACTACCAGATCACGTCAGTATTTTTCTCAAACATTGTATGAAATATTCTCAATATCTATGAAGATGATTCATTCTGGGCAATACCATGGCTTAACAGTCCTAGTGATTTAGTTACATGTAATTAGTTTAAAAATATAGGAAACTGTAAGTCTTGTTATATTGTATATTATAGCCGGGCGTCGCCTTCGGCTCGACCGGCTAACTCATACTCGTCCAGGATGGCTTACTTACTGATCTCTTCAATAATGTACTATACAGCTACTTTGTAAAAACACCGAAATTACACGTATCCTGATCACGGCACCAAATTGTAACGACATATATACTATACACGGCTTCTTTATATTTTTTGAACTAATGATGACTTTGAACCATTAAGGATCGGTTGCACCAACATACGAACACAGGCCGGTCATCGTCAAATATGGCGCCAGCAGCTGTCATCTCATAGAAACTTGTCAAACTTTCCAATCTTTCCATACAATCAGATTTGACGAACACCTCTTACGATTACAGACGATTTGGTGCAACCCAGCCTAAGTGTTAGATCATTGCTTGCTTGATTAAGTGTTAGGTCAGATTATTATTTGCGTACTGTTTATTTCGAATAAATACCCTCATTAGGATCCCTACTCCTAACCCTCACAGTTATCACTGTATAATGTAATGAATGATTTACGGATATTTTGATACAGTTGTGCGCAAGCGGTGGCGGCCGTGGCAGCTCGCGGCGAGGCACAAGTACTCGGCGAATGGGCAGCGGCGGCCGAGCGTGCCGTGGAGCGGCCCCTGCGAGACTACGAGCACTTCGTTACTGCCTGCTTCGGCCCTTTCTCTGTGCAGATAGCTAAGGTAGGATAGTGTCTGTAACGTCTTTTTTTCTTCATTTGTTTCTTGTTTTTAAATCTGCAATCAGTTGTACTGTACTATAAGCAAATTTGTTGAGAGGTTATTATAACATGTCGAGTGTGTCCTCCATTAAATCTTGTCCATTAAAATGTCTTTTCTTTTGAGCCTCTTCACGTAGCCTCTGGTTCTCCGTTTCATAGCCAGCTGATTCGGATGGTCTTTCATTCTCTCTTTGTATGCTTTGGTCACAAAGAGTATTTCTTCCTTCACTGTGTTCATTTCTAGATACTTGTGTATTTCAGAGTTGGTAGTATAAAGTATAGCGTCTTTGGCAAAGGATAACGCTTAATCTAACATTCTGAGAGCCACTAACAGCAGAATATGTTCTTCAACAAATAGTCATAACTTCAATATTTATTTAACAGAATGCTGGGGGAGTATACGCCCAGCTCGAGAAAGAGTGCAGTGAACTGATAACATCACTGCGGGAGAAGGTGGAAGCGAGACGGCGCGAACTAGCACTGGGACTCAGCGATGCCGCGCGGGCGCGGGTTCGAATGAGCGCCAACGATCTTAGGGTAAGCTAAAGTAGACGTAGCTTATTTATAAGGGACCAATGCAATTTGAATTTCCTATGTAAAACAAATGTGTTTTTTTTTTAATGAGATTGTTTTTGCAGAGAGCAATACAGGCTGCGGCACTGGAGCTGGCGCGGCTGTGGGGTACAGCGGCGCGCGGCGACGAGTGGTGGGGCGCGCGCGGGCTCGAGCCGGGCGACTGGCACGCGCTCGCCGCCAACACGCTGGGAGAGGTAACCACTTCCATTCAGTCGGTCCCTCGATACTGAGGATCGTGACCGCTATGTCTCTGGCGGAGAGTGCAGATGGCTCGCCAATGGTTCGGATGATGCGCTTCATGCATCGCCTGGTGTTCTCGGAGTCCGGTGAATTCGAGGATTTGTTCAATCCACCTGGCTTGCGGTCTGCCGCGGGCTCGACTACCCTCCACGTTTCCCGCCAGCATAGGTAACTTAACCTGCAGAAAAAAACATGACTGAGCTACACGGTAGTAGAGTGGGGTCTAGTTTTTCTCGTGCAACAATGTGTTATGCTAGTTTAAGCTAGGTTTATATATTAATGTGTATGTAACCAGACTTTTTTTCATCAGGTGTTCGACCCGGAGATCTTAGTGGCTCTCGAGGAGAGCGAAGCCCGGTTACCCCTAGAGAGTGGCGAGGGAGGCCGAGCGTGGGCCGCGCGTTGTGGCCGCGACGAGGCGCCGCCTGATGTGCTCGCCGAGCGCGATGATTGGAGACGTGCACATGGTGAGTAGGTAACAGAGGCGGAGAGACCCGAATTTATATTTAATATTTCAGGCCTGCAATGTGTTTTTCTCGAAAATGGCCCGCAAAGTGAACGTTAATTAACAGGCCGCCTGGAATGTTCCATATAAATTCCTTTATTTGTCGAGTTAACAGGCATATAAAAGGCTGCACAGGTCAGATTCAGCCAATTCAACCCGTATTTTTCTGTCGGAAACGCGACGTTTTTGTATGCAAATAATTTGCGGTTGTTCGGGGATAAATACAGTTGTGATTCTGTTAAAGTAAAAAAATAAACGGCGGGAAAGCCTGAAGTTTTTGACGTTTTAAGGTTATGTTTATCAAATCTTAATTTAAAATTTCGTCTTATATCCACCATTTTTCAAAAAAGCACTATGTTAGCCTCGGCCGGAATGGCTATTGCAGACTTGGTATTATAATTAGACGGAGTCGCAAGCTCGTCCGTTTCAACGAATACTCAGCCTGCAATTGCCTCCTTCCCGGCCACGGCAATAATGTACTATTTTTATTTTTGTTCTGATACTTTTTACTATACATTTTACCTTTTAATATGTACCGAGTAAAACGTTCAAAGGAACGGAACGGAAACTGTCAAGTGAACGCACTTTGCTGGCTATTTTTGAGAACATATAAAAGTACCAGGAGCCCACAACCCACTAAGAGCCACCTTAACTTTGCGTGTACAGGCATGTGGGGCGAGTGGGGCGGCACGCCGGCGCCGCGCGTGCCTCCGCCCGCGCTGGAGCTGAGCGCGTTCAGTCCGCGCGTGCCCGCCATGCCGCCCGTGCCGCCGCCGCCCGTCGTCGCCATAGTGCTGCACAACAGGTACACACACTCCCCCAACGTGATCACTTGTGAGGTTTTCGTAAGCCCCTTCCCTCCTCCGGGCCCTCGCGTGATTTCTGGATAAAACCTCTACGCATCCAGTCGCCTCCCGTCCCCCTACATGTCGCCTCGCCACCTGGCCGGCGGACGACGCACACACACTACTACTACAGAACATTGGTTCGTGACACGCACAAAAAAAAACAGGAAACTCATTCTCAGCATGTAGCTGACGTGGTTAGTGCTGATCTTCCGTTTTTCGAATGTAAACACACAACTATTTCATTTTCAAAGGGCATTAAACTTCCTCACTAAATGTCTCATTAAATGTTAATGGAAAGATTTTTGATATACTCTTATTTCTTGCAGGGAATCAGACAACCCCGTCCCCCTAGATTCGGAGCTGTGCGCCGAAATACTGAAGAGTTTAGAAGACGCGCCTGACTGTGATGACAGAAGAGGTAGAACTTCATTATGGTTTATGTTTTTTTTTTTACGCACTTTAACTCCTTGACTATGGAATCGTGTCGTTGTTCGCTCCAATATATGGATGACTACTGTACAGTGAATGGTACAGGTAGTGCCGGGTAGATGGTTGAACTTTATCTATATGGCTATTACCTAGCCGCGATTAGAATAGGATTAGTCATATGTCAGATTTAGGTGCGCGTTTTTTCGGTTGACACATCAAACGCTAGGGCTACGAAGCTTAATTTTGGATTGGTCTAGTAACCCGCATAAACAGTCTCTACGTTACTATAAATCCATATAATAAATACATAACTTACATGCACATAAGCCGATTAAGCCGTTAACTATTGACCACCGGAGGGACAAATTTTGTTTTTTCAACTGACAATGCAACAGCTATTCGGTACCTCAAGTATTAGTTTTTTCGAAACAAACCACAAACGAACGCGTCTGCGTTTAGTCTCAATACCTATGTATGGCAACGAGAGCAGCGCCTCTGGTGGCCTTAGGTGGTAACTATTTTATGCCATATAAACGCCTAAACGCAAACGCGCTCGTTTGTGTATTGTTTCGAAAAAACTTATACTAGAGGTATCGATCGTAAACTAATCGGCGTTGTAATATGCGTGTTCAGACGGCGTGGAACGTTACCGCGGCGGTGGCAGCGAGGAGGGCGGCAGCGACGGCGCCAGCGAGGGCACCATCGACGACGACGCCAGCTCGAGCCACACGAGGGACACGGATGGCGCCCTCTGCAGGTGACCACCCTTACTCGGTGTATACACGGTCAGATAGAACGTTACCGCGGCGGCGGCAGCGAGGAGGGCGGCAGCGACGGCGCCAGCGAGGGCACCATCGACGACGACGCCAGCTCGAGCCACACGAGGGACACGGATGGCGCCCTCTGCAGGTGACCACCCTTACTCGGTGTATACACGGTCAGATAGAACGTTACCGCGGCGGCGGCAGCGAGGAGGGCGGCAGCGACGGCGCCAGCGAGGGCACCATCGACGACGACGCCAGCTCGAGCCACACGAGGGACACGGATGGCGCCCTCTGCAGGTGACCATCCTTACTTTCGCTGCTAAACTTAGATCTTGAACATACTCCAGAAACCGATGCTCTCTACCCACTGCTAAAAAGTGGCGTCACGAGTTTTGACGGACGGTCAAATAACGTCCATTTTTTAACTATGTTTATTTAAAAAACCTTTAGAATAGCAAAAATAATTGGCAATGCAAGAATATTTTATGTTTACTTGTGTCATCTCATTACTGTCGTTCAATGTCTTTAAACTCCTCGCTTCGCTCTAAACTCCTACATTGCCCTCGCCTCCTCTCTTCACCTTATATGACACTGTATATCATCTTCTAGAGTAATACCGAGCGCGGAACGCGCGGCCTGCCGCTGGACTTTAACTGGGCGGGGAGTCCGACTTCGGGCTGATCTGGCCAGTCCCGAAGATGTCACACTCGACACCGACCGGCACGTCGGCACTTCAGTTTGAACCCCACCCCAACTGCAGAAGATAGAGAATCGATTGTGAGGCGACTGGCGCTTGTGTGGCTTTAGCTCATGGTATGAGATTTTTGTGATTAGATATTGAATGCTTCAATTCAAAACGTAGCACCGAAGATAAAATCAATTGTTAGGCTATAAGGCTGAGGGCGCATTAAATGATGCAGGGTTGGCAACTGTCACGTCACCTCTGGAGTTGCAAGCGTCCATAGGCTGCGGTGACCGCTTACCATGAGGCGGACCGTACTCTTGTTTGCCACTGGCGTGGTGTTAAATAAAGCTTGTAAAACCTAACTACAACCACCGAAGACATAAAATCGGTTGTGTGGAAACAACATCTTACGACGCTTTAGCTGCAAGTTTAGGAGAGCGCTCCAATTTGAACCTTATTTTAAGTACCGAAAATATAAAATCGATTGTAAATCATCGGACGCTTACGCTGCTATCGTTCTAAGGAATCTAAGGTTTGGTGTTTTATAACGATCGCGTCAATTTGAAGATTCGAACGGGTGTAACGCGATGAGTTTGTATGTCGCTTTGACTTTGTGGATAGATAGTTCGATATGAATGGTGACAACATAACTTTGTACTCTATGAGATTGACCGAAGAGTCTTTATAGATTGAACTTGGATTGACTATCGCAGCTGGGTTTAAATTATAGGACCCTATGTAATACGTATTAAGGTTGATATTCGTACTATTACTAAAGAAGTTTATTATTTTTTATTTATAAAAGGGATTCCTAAGCCGAATTTGCAATAAGCAACAGCAGCTATTTGTTTTTTAATTGGGTAATATGTATGCTCTATGATCTGAAGTTATATACGGTTAAGTGGATCGTCCTATACGAATATAAACGCTGGAATCGACGCAGTAAGACTTAAAATTGATTGGAATGTGGTATTGTCAATTGGTAGCTGGCAAGTGATAGCGAATATACTTGCGTGTTTGTGATTTTGAATCTTAATGCTTGTGGCGGAGAGATCTAATTGGAGTGTATGTTCAAAGCGTAATACCGTACAGTTTCATTAACTGTAATTTGAACCTTATAGTAAGGCTAGCTAAAGCCGATATTCCTCTGAGCCAACATCGCATCTCAACTGTGTTGTTGATACAGCCGCTATAACAAAAATCCATTATTAGAGTTCATAGATCTATCTTTGTCGCTCAAATATTATTTATAATGTGCGACAGAGAAAGGAGATATCCGAACTTCAATATTGTATTTGTAGGCCTAAGTAGCTCAATGTTCAACTCTATGGCTTTAATTATATAGATTTGTTTCGTTTGTGGCTTTTTGTGAGTATGTTAAGTGATACTTTTAGTTTTTAATTAAGTAGCTAGTCATTTTGGCCAGACTACTGTTAGATTAATTTCGATCCTAAGACTTGTAACATAAGAATGAATTTTGAATGCTCTTTCTTAACTTTTAAGATCACGAGGATAGCTTTATTTCACGCTTATTAATACTTTTAATTGTTTATTTTATGCAAAACTTTTACACAAATACCCTTCTTCAACTTTCTTCCGACTTTCCGAGTATGAAGTATTTTATATGAGTGGTCTATAATCGTTTTAACTTGCCAAAAGCGTATATTACATTGAATGATACTAAAAGAGATCTCCGTTTGTATAAAAGTCAGCTTTGAATGCTTGTTTTGAGTATAGTTGTAAGGAATGGGATTGTAGTCGGATGGGATAATGAAGACTTTGTACATCAAGTGCACTTCTGGGACAACGATAGCGCGTAACTTAGGGCTGTTGGGGCAGATTCACTAGCGTATTTGTATTGGCAATTTTAGATCTTATTCTGAATGCATTAAGGTTGATTATACTTTTTAGGTAACCTTTTTGACTTCTTGTTTATGGGAAGTAAGCTTCATGGAGCCAAATCCGTATAAAGTGATAGGAGTACGAGGTTTTAGCTTGGGACTAGGTGGTTTTGTATGGAATTGTCCCCAAAAAAATAAGAATCTCACGAATGAAATCAATCAACTAAATGTACTACAGTCGTGAATACTCAACACTTATTTTTTTGTTATATGAACTTGGGATTATAATGTTCAAGATGTTTTTTTTTGAATTACGGCATCATATGGATCTAAAATTCCAATGCACATAAATTACTGAATTTGCAATATCGTTTGACGCTTGAAATAAGATTGAGAAATTAATATTTATAATTACAAATTTTGGACACATTAAATTAAGCATTTATTTCGATCTCTCAATGTACTCTCTATTTTTTGTTAAGCACAAATTTTGTATATTTTTTTTCAAATTGTGGCATTTACTGTTACCTAAGCTTTTATGGTAATGTTTTAAGGTTATTTTAACTTATTTTACTTCGTGCCATTATTCCTTTGCCATAGATAAGACATTCAAAGTTACGAAAATGAGTTAAAATGATTGACGTTATTTGGAACAAACGAAACGTATAAAAACTCATTTAAATTCAACCTTCTCTTTTAGTAGTTTTAGCTTAACGTCCATATTTGTACGAATGATTTCGTTACAATTGTCAATCAACATATTCAACAAAATAGCATATTTATATTACACATACTACAAGCGGTATATCGGCCTATACAAACCCCTAAAAAGAAAATACCTCATGATATTGTGAATATATTGACTTGTATTCTTCCAAAAATATACATTTGATCAGTACCTTGTGACGAGTTAGAAGTGGATATGGATTTACTTTATTTATCTCAACATCCACCAACCCTGCGGGCCAAGGTCCGTAGGGCCCATAACCGGCAATCGCGTAGTTCTTGTTCTTGATGTGAGCCTATTCTCTGATCGTAAATAGTTTTTTAAAAATGGCTTTGTGTGTCAATAGGGTTGTGTTGACGTAAAATTTGACTACTCCAAAGGAAACAAGGCAAAAAATATGGCTAATAGTGAAAATCCCATTTAAATATCTGTGACGTCATTGACCTCGAGCGCCATAGTAAAAGATGATCGTTCCAATGCAAAGGTGCGTTTTGCGGAAAAGGGACAGAATATGCGCCCTCTTAAAACTTTGAAGACTTATAACTATGTAATCATTTATTCTTTTGAGTTACTTTTTTCGCCATTTGATTGAGAATTTGATCCTTTTTCGAGAACATCCCTATCCCTATTGTAGTCAAAGTAACGACCTTAATACTGAGAGAAAATTCTTAAAAACTACATTTAATTATTATTATAATGCCAACTCTATACCCTAGTGTATACAATACAAAGCCTATTTTCGTTAAAATAATAGGCTCACGTTGGTAACAAGAAACAAATGCTAAACTTGAAAAGTGATTCACTAATAAAGACTAGTAAAGATTTAGAAATGATTTCTACTGTAATAAGCATGAACTGACGACATTAGCAAATTTATATTCACTTATCCAAGTTTAGTGCAATGCTAAAACTAGAAACTAGGAATTATTTTAGATAGTTTTTTTACATTTTAGATAATTGCAAATATTGTGGATCACATCTGTTTATTCATTCATCACAAAAAGTAACATCTTATTTGTACATTAAACTAGATCGAATTGCTCGGTCTTATTCATTGTATTGTAAAATGAACGGGACGACTAGATGATTGGTCCAGTGCGTATTATATATATGTTAGGGTGAGTTAGGTATACAGGGCGTCCCAAGACTATGGGTCATCAAGGGAAAGTACCTTAAATATCGTAGATAGGATATTTTGCTGAAAGAAGAATTTATGTTATTTTTAAAAGTTAGTATTCTGCATTTCAAGATTTTCTAAGAATTGCTTCGTCTGGGAATCGAATCGACCTAAATGTGAAAAAAAATCAACCCTATTTTTATGATGCCAATCGAAAGAATGGAAAAACTATAATAATTAACCTAACATAGTTTTTAGTACAAAGGAACAACGTAAAATGTTTGAGTCAAATTTCAAGAAAATCATTTATTGCCGAATTACGTTCCAAAAAATAGTTAGTAAAATATTAAATCTTTAAATGCAAAATTACTAACTTTTAAAAATAAAATAAAGTCTTCTTTCAGCAAAATATCCTATTTACGATATTTAAGGTACTTTCCCTTGATGTCCCATAGTCTTGGGACACCCTGTATATTCCCCGATATGATACCCTACAAAATTGTACACGCTAAAACTGCTGTGTAAGACATTAAATTGTTTATGTTTCTATTTTGTAAACGCTTTATTTATACCAAATTTATCTGGCGATTTTTTTTTGTCTCCGCAACGTTAAGATTATCAAATATAAATTGAGTTGAAATTTGGAACAACACTGCCTCCAACGACACATATATAGTGCGTGTCATCCACGAAGGCGCGCCCCTTCACAGCCCGATCCGTGCAATACGCTATTTGACAATTTTTTTTTATAATGCCAATCGAACCAGTTTTTAGAGACCATCAAATGTCTATATGGGACCAACAAACATTTAGAGCACAATAAAGGGCTAAAATTAGGGACAAACCTAGCTCGACGCTAGCGGGTCTCAAAAAGGCTCCTACAAATTGGCCCTGGCAAATGACGTCACTTGCACTGCATTCGACCAACCGTTGTATGGGAAAATTAGTATTTTGCTGTTTTAGTCGTAAAATAATGCGTTTAGGTACATAGTTGCCATTTTTACATAATTTCCTGAGTTTTTGATGATTCATATCTTTTTATGATTTTGGTAAAATTTTATAATTTACGATTTATTGTAATATTTTGATGGCTAACTATCCAAAAAGTGACACTGTGTTATAAATTTTAATATGTGTCAAATACCGTATTGCGCATAGATTTGTATGAGATTCGCTGTTGAGGTGCGCGTCGTCGTGAATGAAACGCACTATACACTAACCGTAACTTCTCACTCTATCATATAACTGAATCTCTATCAACGATATGATTGGAATAGTATAGGCACGTCCGCTAGTTGGTCGCAACGTTGGCTGCATTGGACGCATTACACAAGGGGGCCACAACCTTTAGCGCCAACGTTGGAGCCAACCAATCTAGGCACTTCAAGACAATGTGGCGTACGTAACGCGTATATACACTTTATATTACCTATAAAATGTATAAAACTTGAAGAAACTTAATTTATAGGCCAAGCCATGAATTATGTGGCTGTACATCACTTGTATACTTTTTCACTTGGGTCACAGAAATGTTAGCCCATCAGACCAATTCGGTTTCGTAGCATTTGCAGAAGTACTAAAAGAATAGCGTTACGTAACCGACATGGTCGTGGAATGCCCACATAGTTGTATCACATTGCCTTGTGTTAGACGCACGTAGTTCACCGTCTGACCACTAGATGTCGCACGTTGGTGCGCACGCTCAATATATAATATACAATTATAAATAAAGTTTATATTGACCCCATACAACGAAAACTTTACCTTATATCCATTCTAATACTCATTAGTAGACGATAATTTACAGCGGACAGACGTCCATCCTTTTCTGAATAATAATAATACAATATGAGAGAAAAGGGCAGATATATTGTCGCGCGGCAAGCAATGTGGTGGAGCCAAAATATCGCACTGATGGGGCCATCAATTATTAAGTTGATGCTCTCGCTCGCACTTTAGAAAAGCGTAAATTAGTGCGTATGAGAGGTCCGACTTCATTATTTATGAGCCCGATTGGTTAAAAGATGATTTTAGCCCTACTATGCTCGTACATTTTGTACGGACTGGCAGGTGCTGGCACACGACCGATACGAGTGCCGACAAAGAAGGGATGGCTTTGCCCAGCAGTGGGACACTATACGGGCTATAAAAAAATGCTCGTACTATATTATTATATATTGAGTGTGCGTACTAACATTAGATTAGTAGTGATAGAGGCGTTCCTAAGCCTTTTAGGCTAAGTGTTTCCGCTTGGCACGCTCAAACGTATGTAAAAATTCTAAAACTTAATAAAAATGTGTTTTAACGTCCATTACGAGTACTCTTTCTTCTTTCTTAGAAAACATACCTATATAGGTTTACGTTTCCTAAATATTTTGTTATGAAGTTGATAAATAAATGTGGATTGATTGACTGATTTATTTGTATAAACAATGATTTTACCTACATAATTAAAAAAAAAACCACAGATTTATTTATTTATACTTCAATCCATATGTTATAATTAATTTGTAACATAAAAACAACTCTAGGTATTTGGCCTGAATTTTGAAAATACTTCCGGTGAAACCGGGCAAAAGCCTATATACTCAAAAAACAGGTTCAATTACAATGCATTTGCTAGAGTAGAGTTTAAAAGTTGCAATATTTTAAGTGACCATGACAGTAAGCTTTAGTTAGGTTACATTAGGCTAGGAATTATATTTATTGTAGTATAGAATACAAGCTTAGGTTGGCAACTCCTGCTTAATGATTATTCAGGGTCATTCGATGTCCAATCGGAATCATTCATTCATTTATAATACTTTTTTGTTAGACTGTCGAGTAACGAGAACAAATAGTTAGGAGTTGTCCACCTATTGTCAAGAATTATATTAAAATATATTGTAATTATAGAACTTTGACGCTCTCTCTTAGATTATAAAGCCAAGTAAATATGGATTGAAAATAATATATAGATATAATTATGTTACTTATTATACACAAACGGAGTCATTGGTATTTTTATGCTGAAATGTATAATTTGTTTTTTTTTTAACGTAAGACTATACAAAGTTCTTAACGTACTGCCTAGGAAGCAATATTTACGAGAAGTCATTAATTAAAACTAAAAACTATTATTATTTGTTAATCAACTCAACTCAATAAACCTCCTTATTTACCGGTGGACGTGCACGGTTTCATTCATGATTAGTCTAAAGTCAGTCTATTTATGAATGAAACCGAGTGATGAGTTTATCGTGGACGTGCACGGTAAAGTATAAAAGCGACGAATGGCAACTAACAATGTGGTATCTTTTTTTCTGATAAAGTCACGAATTATTAAAGCGGGTATTACACTGTCCTGAATCAGGCGTCCTAACTAGTGGAGGGGAGTTGAAGCATCTTGCTCTAACGTATAGGTCGGAACCCTTCTAAGTGTCCTGAATTCAGGACAGTGTAATACCCGCTTAACACGTGCGGCCCGCGACAATTTTGATCACCGCCTATAATTTATGTCAATTGGCAGCTTTTTAATACATATTTTTATTTCTTTATTTAAATCTTTGTGATATTTACTTGAGATTTTCATGTCACTAAACCCCAGGTCATCTTTTTCTATTAATTTTAGGACCGTTCCAACATCCGTCCTTTGAAATCAAATCACATTACCTACAGTATTTTTTTCAATACTCTATTCAGACTAGCGTATGATCGGCCATGCGTAGCTGCCATAGTAGAATGTTATGACTAGGCCGAACTTCAAACCTTTTGTAATTGTAAGGAGCTAATTCTTTATAAAAAAAGTTAAGATAGTACCCCCTGAATCAAATCCTGATCCTCGCCCGAGTGGACAAAGTATGAACTGAACACTTGGCCATCATATGCGCGACTTTGAATAGGGCCCAAGAAACTTCTTATACAACATAACTATTAATATAACTACACATTATTCGGAACGCTACTGTACCATGCTCTAGCGTTTACCACCGATGAAACAACCATCCTTCTTTTTGTCTGAAAGAGACGGTGTATTGTATATCGGTGACAAACGCTAGTGGCACTCTTTGTTTTTTGAATGCAATGTTGTGAGATTTTTATTTAATAAAGCGTTGAGAAAACGTCTATTGTTTCATTTGAAATATGGTCAACAGCAATAAAAAAAAAACCTTGTATCCTACTCACAATGCAAAGTGCACGCCATTTTCTTTGGTCTGGGACACCGTTTTTTCCGGAAATTAAACCTAGATCAGTCCTTCGCCCCCGGAAACTCAAAGCTAAAATCGTTAGCTATTTCAGGGAGAATTCGAAAAACAACCTTAAGAACACCAAGTAAGGTTGATAATAGTTTATTGATAGGATAGGCGTCGTTACATTTGGGGATTGCTTTATGTTTTCAGCTCGGAAATAAGTTTCTATGGCCATACCACGGTATTCGCTTGGTAGCTTTCTGATAAAGTTCATTGGCTTCCGACTTTTACTCATACGCGACATCATACGATGACACTGGTCAAGGACATACTTACTTTACTCTTTGCTAAGGACTATATTTGGAAGTTGTACAAATAAAACACTATTTTATTGAATGGAATTGAAAATTTATTAAACCTACCTACCTAGTAATAATAATTATAATCTTCACATCTCTGTTACACATATGTATCACATGGATTTGAAAATTATTTGATTATAAAATACTATGACATGAAGCCTGAATGCATGTTCCGCAGTAATAATAATAATATAAAAAATGAAAACATAATTCATTTGATCTTCTTCAGCGTGAGAATCGCAATTTGTTTTCTACTACAATATTAGCTATTTCTAATTTAACAATAATAATTTTAAAGAATTTGTTGGAGCTACCTACCTAAAGATTAAATAATTGAAAAAAATATTATATTAATAAGAAAATATAAAAAGGGGTTATTATGCGTACGCGACATACTTGCAAGCTAGATAAACAAGAATTGGAACTAAATAGTTAACTAATGCAAAATGCAGTATAAAACGGAATACAAGTGTAAAAATAATGCTTACAGACGAATATAATGGATAACACAACAACCACGCCGCGCATGCGCTCACAGGCGATGCATGTTGACAAATAAACAATTTTGAATATATTGCACATTATTCGAGAACGACGCTACGTGCCACCGACTACAACACACATTACCTGGGCCACACCTCCGAGCAGAGGCGGCAGCGAGAACTCCGAACTTTGTATCGTGCCGTCCCTTTCACTCATATAGTGTATAACACGAGAGTGAAAGGGACGGCACGATACGAAGTTCGGATTTCGGAGTCTACCCTCTGGTCCCGCATATGACCCACCGCTACCGCTGCCGCCGTCGCGTCGCGTCACCCTAAGTTGCGGCCAAGCCATGATGGGCCAAACATACGGAATTGATCTCTTAACACATACAGAATACAAATGTCCCAAGGAAGAAGGCCTATTACAAAATGTTGACTCAGGATTAGCATTAGCATGTCGGAAAGCAAGTAACGTCTATTCAAATACTGTTTATGAATATTTATTTTAAACCAATTGTACCATATATATTTTCAAATTTCAATAATGAAAAGTATTCTCTCCATGTGATAAAGACTCTATATAAAAATAAGTGTGACTCTAATACTATCTAAATTTTTAAATCATTAGAAATACAAATAGCTAGTAAGCTAGAATACTATATTCTATGGCCACACAGGACATTCTGTACCGACAATAACGCCACCAGTGATTTCACACGAATTTTGAGACTACCAATGAATAATTTATTTGTGACGAATTAGGCCTCCCTCGCACGGACGACGGGTCTTTTGAGTATTCCAATTCGCGACTGGGCGCGACTAGTCGCCCGCGTGCGGCCGACACGCCGGGGATACCATAGCGGCCTTGACATATATAGAACACACCCATTTCAGGAAAATCACGCCAACAGTACCAAGTCACTGGACCTGAACACACCACGCCAAAATGTACCATGTCGACATACTATGTAGTTAATAAATATGTTATATATTTGAGTAAAGGCGGCTGTGGTCATATTGCTTAAGATACACGACGACTCGCAACTACACACTTAAAAATAATGTCCATTACAATTTGAAAACACTACTTACGTCTAATCCATACGCCTAGGTTAAATTTGTTAATATTATAATATACCGATACAAAACTTTCAAGATTTTCAAAATATATAAATATTTTTAATGTACTAAAATCGAAATAAACTTTATATAAAATGCGTTTGTATAATGTATTAGATATAGCATAGTAAATCGTTAGCTTATATGCGTACCGTTCATAGCCAAATATAATTATACTCGTACCTACATCTGAATCGTAAATTTGACCCAAAAGACGGTAATCGAAAATTGGAACTGACTAAAACAGAATGATTAAAACTAAATGCGTACCCACACCGATAGAGAAATAAAAACACAACTTCTAACAGTTAATAAGGAATGTTAACATAAAATGCACTATACTATACGAAACTTTACTGGGCGGGGCCAGTAATCTGCTAAGTAGGCGGCTCGTTTACCGTAAAGCCAGCAGATGTCGCCACGCGAAGCTCTCGCGATAGTTTTCACGCAGTATGCGAAAAGAATGGCGGATATAGTGTTTGTCGTCCACGAAGGCGCGCCCCTAAACAGCCTAATCCATACACTTGCGCATAGATTAGTATGAGATTCCCTGTGGAGGGGCGCGTCATCGTGGATGACACGCACTATAACAAATAATTTTGAGCGATTTCCACTTCTGCTGACTGTTCAGAGTGCATAGCTGTAAAACTAGACAGTCACCGTCAATAAGTGAGCGCGCAAGTCTTCTTAATGTTTTCAAATTAAAACTTTCTTCACAGAAGTTAACCACTTATATGAAACCTAATAGCAAGAAAAATGTAACACAATTAATGTGGACATCATAAAATAACAAAATTTTACCGAGAAACTCCTCCTTCTCTAATACATTGTTGTAAACAGTTTTTACAAGCTTAGTTGTTATTGACGGCGACTACCCGTGGTCAGAAATAGCCATACCTCCCCATTGAAATAAGTAAGGGCGCGTACACATAGAACGTCCATTTTAACGGATAGCGCTACTACTACTTTATGGATCCGGGATAGCGTTGCGTGAACTCGCTCATACAACTACATACGCAATCAAATAACGGACCTGTAAAACGGATTGCTATGTGTACGCGCCCTAATGTGCAGTTTATGACCAATACTTTACACATAACGATACTACATGCACTGAGCTGGCCTTCTAGCAGAGAGCGGGACGCCAGAGCAGACCAAACGAACTGACGTTGTAATAGCGATAATACTGGTAAGTACACTACTTATTTAATTGGTGTGCCATTTATAACGCGATGGTCGAGCGCATATAGTTTGGTACATTCACACGTCTCCGTCCCTCATAATCCACTAATTTAAGCAAAGTACAGTTAGCTATGAAATATAATTATCATAAAATATTCCCAAATACCTATTTGAAATTAGTATTGTACCATTAAAGTGATCGCTACTAAAACGCTAGTTCGCCGTGCCGTGGCCGGTGTACGCTAAAATTGGTCCGACAGCGCGCGAGAACAATTGTGATTGTGCCGAGAACCTCCAGGAAGCTATTTCCAGTCACACTTGTCCTTACATATACTCGATTTTAAAAAATGTTGAAAAAATTAACAACTCTCAGATTGTATGATTTTATTACTACTAGATACCCTAATGAACATGCAAAATGATGTTTGAATATCGTTATAAAACTAAAAACTACTTTTAATATTCTTCAATTATTATATAAATTCTAGTTGTCTTGGGCGTGCTTCCACCAGTATCTTATCTTTCCGAGTCAAATCTTTACTTTTGCAAATTTCTATAATTTATCCTTTACCGTCCGATATTTGGTGAAAGCATGGCCAGGCGTCGTCCTATAAAACCTCGTTAAATGCCTATAATATGTGTATGTTCAGTAAAAGCAACAACTCCACTAGTAATGATCTAAACGAAATAACATCAAAAGCATATTATTTTATCTTGTAACATTATAAATCTCTACTGTGTAAACCATGCATAATATGTTTTTTAAGGAAAATATCTTGACGTCGAACTTCTGATGTTAAAACGATCGTTAGATAAATGGGAGATGTCCACGTCTGATTTGTAAAGAATATTTAGTCTGACACTGCGCGACAAGTGGGATTAGTATGAAGAGGGTAGAAGAGTGACTCTGGTAGCGATAGACTGCGTCCATCACTGCCCAGGAACCTCTCAGGGTCGACTACACTATGAAATGACGTTGGCAGTTGATTTGAGAAACCCTAGTCAATGTATTATAAATTCATTCGATAAATTTATTAGAATAAGTCTTGCTCTTTACTAAAATTAAATATTCTATCATTATTATCAAGTGATATAACACGTTACACCCCTACCCATATATAAAAATATCGAGGAAACTCCGCACCAACGGGTATTCGAAAGATAAGTGTAGAGAGCACTCGTGGGCCGGCGGCCGAGGCGTACCGTTTATACATACATACATTTCAAAATACGCATCTCTTAATTTAAATTTATATATCGAGTTTCGTTAAATAGTGAAGCCGACCACATCGGTAGCGGGCGGCCGCCGGCCACGGGCCGATATTACGTTGTCATATGATTTTATATGTAAATAAAAATAGTCGTTTTCAGTAACTCTACTGAGAAATCTATTGGTTATATGCAAATAGTATACGTATATTTGACGTATCAAATAAACATGCGTATAAATACACTGTAGTTAAATCTTTACAAAATATAGTATAGTAATATCGGCCCAATAATCGCAATGGACTATCAACATACTTGAGCCTGTTCTATTGTATGTAAATAAACAACTGTAAAAGTTTTCGTATCAATCGATTCTCAAATACGTATCACACATACAAATGTATCATATTTGGTTGTTGCTCTTAACTCTCAGCTTGATTTTATAGGCCGCTCAGGGAAGTTCCCGGATCTTAAACGCTAAACCTATTTCGACTGATCACAGACGCATACTTACTGTTAAATAGAACATTGCGATGAACACGGCTGGACTATTGGTGGCGCTGCACGGGCGTCTGGCAGTAGGGGCACTCGTCGGCCGCGCGAGCGCAGGTATCGCACAGCACGTAGTGATTACAGGGAGCCAGGGTAACAGCGCGGGGCCGCTCTTCACACGCCATGCACTTCGTAGCCGTTTCTAAGTATAGAACCTTCTCGATCTCTTCTAGCTCGGCCCGAGCGGCCGCTTGTAACTGTTTTAAGGTTCCTAAGGGGAGAGTGCGGAGTTCACGCGCGCGGGAAGCGCCCCCGGCAGCCCCGGCGGCGCGCGCGGCTTCGAGCTCCCTGCGGAGATTGTGAGCGCGAGCGACCGCTTCATCTCTCTGTCGCTCTGCTAACTGCGCTGCACGAACCGCCTCGTCCGCCTCCCTCTGCCAAGCGCCGCACGCCGATCTCGCTTGCGCTATGCGCTCGTCCCAACGCAGTGCCGCCGCCCTCGAAGCCACCACCTCCTCCCTAAGGCGGGAGATCTCCCCGGGTGCGCTCGGTGATGTCGCCGCGAACTCAAAGCCGCTGCCGCCGTAGCTGCCAGTCTTTAACGTTGCATGGGAATTAAAGATGCGCTCAGTATCATGCGCGTAGCGGAGGAAAGGCGGTAATGGGGACCCGGCAGCGGGCGGGCTGAAAGCGCGTAGAGGATGCGCGCGCGGGATGTTAACGGGCGCGGATGGCGCCAACATCGCCTCCCCGTCGGCTAAGTCGCGATCTAAAGCCGCCACCAGCGACAGGGGATCATCTAGATGTAAATCGTCAAGAGCATTTCCTACGACCTCCTGTAGAACTGTGGCGTCGAAGGCGCTGCGCTGCGCCCAGACATTATGTTGTGGTGGTTTATTTTCTTGCGGACGCGGGCCTACGGCGCGGCCGCCACTGGAGCCTCCACTGGAAGTTGAGGCGCACTCAGAGTCTCCGCTGCCGTTGGTGTGCGGTGCGGGTGCGGGTGGTGAGGCGGGCATGCCACAGGCGAGTAAGTCGGGTTTGGCGTCGGGCAGCGCCGATGATAGTAACTCGGCCAAATTAGTGCCGCATTCTAGTGGAGCCGCCAGCTCGCGAGCCGCCGTCAGATCTTCGGCTGAAATGAAGAAGTTGATGTCATCAACATGGTTTATCTACACACATATCATAAAACCTCTAATATGCGTTCGGAAATCGTAGAAAATGACTCTCATTTCAACATTCAATGAATTTATGGCAATTTTCTTATCTGTGGCTAAGGCTACAGCAGTAATATAATTTTTAATTTTAATCTCATATATGATGTTAAAATATAAAAACGTCAAACAAAACTGTCAAAATTTAAATGTCAAAGTTGACATGTCCCTATTCTAGTATCACTGAAAATTCAAATTCAGTCGATGCGAAATGTCAGCTCGATGTTTTTTTAGTATATATCGCACGAAATTTGAGCTAGAACGACATGATCACATCAGAATAGGGACTCTTTACTTTTTAAAATAACATTCAGGTATCGGTTGCCAGTTCTGATTTCGATATTTCCGCAACCGTGCAAAAAAGGTTTAGTAGGTATGAATCCTTAAGTGGGAGTTACAAGTCGTGATAAAGTTTGGCCTCACGATGGAAACTGTTCCTTAGGCTACTTGTAACTTATACTGAGCGAGGCCAAACTATCCACGCAAAAAATTCAAAATGGCGGCTATTTTAGTTCCCAAATTTTTTTATTATTTTTAGAACTCAAAAATGCTTCGTGCTACACAAAAACTTTGTATGAGAATTATGTTTTGCATAAATTTAGCTATAACTTTGGTTATTATCATTTTCTCGATATATCTAATAGTTCATGAGAAAAATGGTGTTCAATATTGCGCTTCTTGTTAAAACACAAAAATTTTAAAATTTTCATTCTTCTTTTTTTCGTTATATTAAAAATAACAACTAAATGTCCAACGATATAGTCAATTTATATATTTACATAAATTCTCATTGTATTATCTACGCGACAAAACAAAAATTATGACAATCCGTCGATTAGTTTTTGAAGTATACGAATTACAAACGAGCCTCGGCGACTGTGTCATAGTAGTTATAGAAACAAACTGCACTTTTGTAATGAAAGCAAGTCGCTTTTGTACAATGGTATTAGTGAAGAGACCAAACTTGATTATTTTTTCGATAATATCTAATTTTTACCCGTCAGTAACCGAGACTACGCCACTTCAAAATTATAAGTCTAAAACGTTCTACTAAGTTAAAAAGGTAGACAGATTTGGACAATACATGTGGCAATCGATAGAGAAAAATGTTGCTCAACTTTAAATAAAATACGCTTTTTGTTACAAAACTTCAGTTTTTTTTTTTCTGTGGTTAGCAATAATATTTCTATTTTTGTTTTATTTTTTTGATATTTATACTCTGTAAAATCCTACACTTTGTTTTTTCTGCGTTTAAGAACATTTTAATCTATAGTACATTGTGCATGTGCATTGTGTGTCATAGTTGTTTTTTTATATTGGAGAAACTTTCTGTAGTGTGATTGTTTTTGGAAAAAAATATTCTTTTAAGGTTCAAAAAATATATAAGGTATGAATATAATAAGTACTTATAGGGTATGAATATCAAAAGTTTATTGCAAAAAAAATATTGTTTTTCTTAAGTTATGTTAAAAAAAAAAACACAGCGGTATTTTTTATGTTGAACAACATTTTCCTGTATCGATTGCCACATTTATTGTCCAAATTTGGCCGACTTTTAACTTAGTAGAACGTTTTAGACTTATAATTTCGAAGTGGCGTAGTCTCGGTTACTGACGGGTGAAAATTAGATATTATTGAAAAAAGTAATCAAGTTTAGTCTCTTCACTAATACGATTATGCAAAAGCGACTTGCTTTCATTACAAAAGTGCAGTTTTTTTCCATAACTACTATGACACAGTCACCAAGGCTCGTTTGTAATTCGTATAGTCCAAAAACTACTCGACGGATTGTCATAATTTTTGTTTTATCGCGTAGATAATACTATGAGAATTTATGTAATTATATAAGTTGACTATATAATTGGACATTTAGTTGTTATTTTTAATATAACCAAAAAAAGAAGAATGAAAATTTTACAATTTTGATATTAGTTGGCCGCTATCTTTAATTTTTTACATGGTATTTTTCTTATTTTAATTAATGGTGTCAATACCAATCGATTGATACCCATATTACTTAAATAGCAGATGCCGTTTTGATTTTATACACTTTTTAAAAAATGCGGCTCTCCCTTTGATAAATGATCGCCATTTTGAATTCCTTTCGATGAAATTTTCATTTCGTCGGATGAAATCCTTTATATTGGTTCCTAGTATCACTGGAGAAAATGAATTGCTTTCTGCATACGATGCAGTTCGATTTTGCTAAGCCTTTTGACTAACAGTGTTTTAACAAGAAGCGCAATATTGAACACCATTTTTCTCATGAACTATTAGATATATCGAGAAAATGATAATAACCAAAGTTATAGATAAATTTATGCATAACATAATTGTCATACAAAGTTTTTGTGTAGCACGAAGCATTTTTGTGTTCTAAAAAAAATTAAAAAATTTGGAAACTAAAATAGCCGCCATTTTGAATTTTTTGCGTGGATAGTTTGGCCTCGCTCAGTATAAGTTACAAGTAGCCTAAGGAACAGTTTCCATCGTGAGGCCAAACTTTATCATGACTTGTAACTCCCAATGTCCATTTATATGGGGATTCACACCTACTAGTTGTATTAACACAATTATTGTATTTATTTACAACGGTTTCTGAACCCATCTTAGAGTAGTTATAATATGTGTGTAGATAAAGTAATGTATGCAACTGTACATAATTAGGCATTAAAACACTCGTGTGACCTTATTATGAAACTCGCCTTCGGCTCGTTTCGTAAAACACACTCGTGTTTTAATGCCCCTCATTATGTACCAGTTGCATAAACTACTATTCTGTGTTGACATAGAAACAATACATTCGATCAACAAATAATGAGTGTACTTGCGAACTAAGCCCGCAGACTACAATTTGAACTGCAGGTGCAAGATTAACAAAGTGCAAGATCAAATCCGAAATTCCTTCTGGTCGTTAAAAATGTGCCTGATGCATACGTATAGCTGCTATTTCTGGGCGTCATATTATTTTCACCTTTTCCGCCGAATGTTGAAATAGTTACTCGTAATTTTCAACTTTGTCAATAATCACGAAGCTGTCGTTTACATTGTCACTTTGTCTGATATATATGACGATGGCGGTTAAAGGGTTAAATGTATACTTACGTTCAACGTGTGCGAAGGCACAGAACAATCCCCTGGGACAGTACCCTGCCTGCTGCACGTCATTACACTTGGTGCTCTTGTATATCTCGGGGTGGAACTGCTGCTCGGTCCTCGTATGACAGTATCCGCAGGCTTCGCCGGCCTCGCAGTTGCTCGGCTCGCCCCACTCTTCACCGTGTTTCACGTTGGGACAAGGGGTGCTTCGGTATTTGTACTTTCGCGGTGATCTGCGTTTATCCTGGAAGAGATTAAAAACATGTTGTTATTTACCTTTTCAACTGTGAAATAATCATTAATCACTGTATTATTAATGATTACTGTATCATTTGTACCAAGTATGGCAACTTCAGGGATCTAATTCCGTAATGACTAAAAGGAAAATGATGGTCATACATAGGCATCATGGCGCTGGTACCGGCGGCCCAATCGCGTGGGTGTTAATCGAACGTGTTACGTTAGGTAACATGAAATCCAATTCAAATTAAACTAGTATCATGTAACCAAAGCACTTTTTTTTTGATCTCCACATATCACAGCTATGCAAAGCATAAGGATAAAAAATTTACATGTTATTGTACATTTTATCATAAGTAAAGAAGGTAATTAACAAAGTTGTTTTCCTTAAGAGGATCCCGCACGAAATTCTGACGAAACTGTAATTCTTCATTTTTCCGCGCTGTTTTTGTCTCATCGTAATAAAGGCCGTCTTAAACAATATACCATCTCACTTTACCTCAACTTTAGTCACTGATACCAAGTAATATACCATCAGACTTTGCCATTTTTACGGCAAAAAACTAGTTTTTCGTACTTTTCTCGAAAAGTATATTTTTATAATGAATATTAAGAAGCGGGTGCCCTGCGTAATATCAATACAAACGTTTTCATGGAAGAATTATTGTTTCATGCGTAAAATCTACAATTTATCCGGAAAAAAAAGGTCTTAGATGTCATTAACTTAATTGTTTAATATTTTAAAGGTACCTATTTATTTCAAATTTCAACAAGGCGATGACCTTGTGTAAGGATCAAGCTAACCTACATGAGTTCTTTTATTGTATTTAACTAATTCAGCGCATAGTAATAGTGATTTAAAAGTACGCCAATTTTCAGAATTTCGTGCGTGACCGCCTTAACAGAATAGAATAGAACAGTGTAATATCCATACAATTTTATTGGTATTTTTAACTAATTAAATTAAATCAAAAGCTTTTTTTTATTATATTTTGTAAATTAAAATTGTACCTTTTTTTTGCGCAAAGCGATGGTATTTTGAGGAAATAAAAATACTAGCTAACTATAGAACTTATACGGACATTTTAAAATATATTAATAAAAAGTTGTAGCCTATTATGACGGTTTTTTTTCCAACACATAAGTGGTGATGGGTAACAATCTGTATAATAAAACCATTTGCCATTGTTTAAAAAAAAAACAAGGAAATTTTAAACAGACCCACATCTTGTAATTAAACAAAACATGTTTTTTTTTCTGTTCAAATGTCAAGGTTCTAAGAGTGATTGTATAATTGGTGTCAATATGGGATTTTGTTAATGTTTTTCATTTACCTTGCTATTGTGATATTGCGGGCAGGCATACCCTTGTCTACATAACCTAGGAGGTCTTTTACATGGCTCCGTTTTATATGACGATAACACGTAATTTGTATCTGCAACAATAACAAATTCATTACAACAGGAAATTTCAAATATAAATTCATCTCCAATAACCATACTGAATAAATCATTTCAATTCATATTTTTCCATTGCTTAGAGCTGCCTAACATTGAGCGCAGGGTGCCACAAGCAGTCGTCATCAGATAAATCGCAGCGAACGAGGTTCTCACAAATATCTGATCATGACTCTGTCTTTTTTTTATTTATTCAAAATAGGTTTGCGCTTGACCACAAATCACCTGATGGTAAACGATATTGCGGTCTAGGATGGAGCGCGATTACCTAGTAAATACTGATTCATTCTCGCCTTGAAGACCGAAAGGTTGTAGTTTACAGGGAACAAGGAATCCGGCAAGGAGTTCCACAGCTTGGCCGTTCTCACGATAAAAGTGGAAGCAAAACGCTTCGTGCGAGTTTTAGGAACAGCCACCGTAAAACGGTGTCGCCTTGCCGTATCCCTGCTCGTTCAATGGTAGAAAGGGGCGGGAGGAATGAAATTGTGCAATTGTCTAGGCGTTAGAATGCATGTTCAGATATATTCGAGCACCCTAAAAAGTACAGATATATTTGATGGCGAGTGCACAGCCAAACATCTGCGAGATCTACAACACATTCGGCCATCCCACAGCACTAACCTTGCCACTTAGGGTCTTCATTCATCAAATTCCTTTCCCTATCTAAAGCATTAGGCGCCGCGGCATCTCCATCCGCCTGGTCAGGGTTCTCCATAGCTTGAAGCTCCCTAACGTCGAGCACCGGCGGCCGCAAGTCCGGCGCGCCGTGTGCAAACGCGCAATGCGCGCCATTCTTCGTGCAGAGACCGCGCGCGTCCGTATCGTGCACGCACATGCACGTCTTGTAATACCGGAGGTGGTAGCGGCGCTCCGTGTCGCCCGCTGTGCGGTGGAGATACGGGCATCTGTGGGGTTGGTGCAGATTGTTACAAATACCAAATTTAAATATATGCCCTGCAAGCTCTTAATAGTCTAAATCATTTGTATGTAAATAATGCATTTAGTAAAGTATATCATTTGAAATGAGAGGATGTAAAACTGTGTTACTTCATTGTGAAAACAATAAGAAATTCAAATTCTTGTTAATGTGTGTTATGCGAACGCAAACTCAAAACTAATGTGTTGTAAAATCCCGTCATGTGAATGGGGAATGGGGCCATAGTCAATAAAACAATATTTTATTTCTGCCAACATTTTTGCAATTTTGCTTTGCTAATTTTTTGCTGTATTTCGTCTACCAGGCCCTGGGATCCCAGGGCAGATAACAAAAGAATGGCATTGTTTATTTTTTTCGCCGGTAGAGGACAGCTAGGAATAACATGCATTATATAAAATATATAGTTAAAGTTGTTCATGCCACACTACATAGGCTGTTTAATTGATACCACTTGAATAAACATCAGAACCTAGCTAATTGCTGCGTGTTGTGTACTCTGTAATAAAGGTTCTTATATCCAATTGGAATTATCTACTCCAAAGCAACTTTCACATTTCCTCTGAACAACAACAAAGAAAACCATCAAAACATTCAATAATTTCATTTATAAAATAATCTTATTCTCTATCATGAGCCACAGAAACAAGAAAATAAAAAGATATTTCTCAAATTTATCTTGTCCTCTCATTTCATTGGCAAAAACATCCAAATGTCAGAGGATTAGTGAAAACAGCTTCAATATTGAACAATGGGCTTGCATAACCCAGCCAAAACAAGATGTACCACTAACACCCAACAAGTACCACGCGTATGCGTATTCTCAAACAGGTAGCATCATAATTTACTATTGGTAAACAAGTTTTTTATCGCAATTTACGACATTTTCTCTACCAGAGTCATGTAATTAAAGTATAAAATAAAATCCTTCATATATTGTTGTTGACTTAAGTTATCTGATGCCACGAAGGCAAGCAATTGTCGAAAACAAAGCAATGACAGCGATACTCACTCGTCCCCATCCTCGCAAATACCCGATGTCTCATTATATTTGGTACAGTAGTTATCTGCGCTATAATTGAAGGATCCGTCTCTTTTTCTAACAGGTCTTCTTCTTCTCTGGTTATTGAAATGCCAATGAAAACACGTGAAAGGCCTATGTTGTGTACATTTATGTTGTAAGAAAGACGGACACTGCTCCACTCGGAATTCCTTTAGATATCTGCAAGAATAGACCAAGGGGCTAAGTAAATGGCACACCACTAAAAACTACGTTTAACGCACTTTCACTTCACAGAAACTATCATTTTATTATGAAACTTACTTATAATGATTTGGTTTTTCTGTTTGAGCTGTCAACAAAGGCTTCGATTCCGACGGCATTTTGGAAAACTATTATTGCGTTGCGCCTCTCGCGTCGCGCAGGGCACGCTCACCGACAACCAATTAAAATTCAATAAGATCACGTGATGCAAAATATTTTGGAAAGGTACAAATTGTAAACAGAGAAATAATCTATTATATTTATGATCATGAAAGATACACGCCATTAGATTTTAATGTCCTTGAACTTAAAAAAATCTTATCTACATCGAAGGAAAGAGAAACGTCGAACAAAAGAAAATTAATAAACTAAACGCAACTATTTTTGACAGCATGCCGAACTGTCATAGTGAATGTTTTCTATCTACTTCTCTTTTTCTCCACAAACATTACATTACTCAATAGGCAAACCGAAACAAAAAATAGGCCAGTGTTGTTTGCACTTGAACCAAAAAGTTTCCTTTATTTTTGTTTTGATTACTTCTAAAGACTACTCAATATACTAGGAGTAGTTCTTGTGAAATAATTTCTCTTAAAACAAACAAGGAGAGAAAGCCATTAGAGCATTTATCAAAATTACATTTGTTGATAGGAATAAGAAATTACAATATTTCAGAAAAATGTATTGAATGAAATAGAAAATGAAAGTTTTAGTCCACTGACCAAACAATTCGTAGACAAAAAGCGATTCTGACCCTAATGGCAAAGTTTATATGAAATACAAATAAGTAAAACAGGATTAAAAATTTGTACAAAAACATGACATTTTGTATGCTGTTAACATTTTTAACAGGATAAACCAATAGCAAATTCTTACACAAGCAGCTTAAGGCTAGCCAATCAGAGAGTCTACATTTAAACCAATCACACGCGCAAGATCGTTGCGAGGGCAACCAATACGCGATCATTGAACTAGCGTCACTGTACGTTAACCCGCCATTCTCTCGGCGCCATTTTGAGCATATGATCATTGTTGTGAAGCTCCGTGTGTAAATTGTACTAAAGTTCGTTGTATTTCTACAAATTCTTTCAAAAGGTAAATATTATTTTTCTATATTTCTCAATTATTGTTTTGATAGTAAATTTTATTCTTGAAATGTAAATTTAAGGCCATTTTCACGAACTCCAATATCGCCCTTGTAGCATCTTATTGCAATAGGTAATGTAATGAATTATGATGTACTAAACTTTATCTATTCTTTCTAGTAAAAAATGGCACGTACCAAGCAGACTGCGCGTAAATCCACGGGAGGAAAGGCCCCACGCAAACAGTTGGCCACCAAAGCCGCGCGTAAATCGGCGCCAAGCACTGGTGGAGTGAAGAAGCCCCATCGTTACCGCCCTGGTACGGTGGCTCTTCGTGAAATCCGTCGTTACCAGAAGTCCACTGAATTGCTCATCCGCAAACTGCCGTTCCAGCGTCTCGTGAGAGAAATTGCTCAGGATTTCAAGACTGATCTTCGTTTCCAGTCTGCTGCCATCGGCGCTCTCCAGGTATGTTCCTGTTATAAATAGCTTAACACTCGGTTTTATTATTATTAACAGACTTCGTAGAGGAGTAGAAATCTGAATATGTACATATGTCATTCTGGATTATGAATATTATTATCCCATCGATTTATTATGTGCCAACTTCTGTGTGAGTAATACCTCATTATGTTTCATAATGATTGTGCAATTTACTAATAAAATTTCAATTTTTCCTTTTCAGGAAGCGAGTGAGGCATACCTCGTCGGTCTGTTTGAAGACACCAACTTGTGCGCTATTCATGCTAAACGTGTGACCATCATGCCTAAAGATATTCAGCTGGCCCGACGAATCCGTGGAGAACGCGCTTAATTTAGTCATAGTGAACTTTACTATAAATTATTTGTAATTCAATTAATATTAAATTCCATAACATTTTTCTATAACATCTCACATGTAACTTGTCTTTTAATAACATTCATAACTGTAATTGTAAGAGGCAGAACTGAATTTTTTTATACTTATGTTCTTATTGTGTAAGTTTACTATGTGTTCACATTAGATACTGTATGTCTAGATGACAATGAATTTCTTTACAAGTAATTGTAATTTTTTCTTCAACCATTTTAATGTGGGGGTATGGTTGCAGTATCCTGTGTGAGACCGTAGTTTTATTTTTAGTGACAACAGTAGTTCTAATTTAGTGTAAAGGCAATGTTGTTGCTGAGACAGTATGAGAATTCATAGCAGTAATTTGATGCACTTAAATGTATGTGTAATGAGAAAACTTGGTGTTGATTAAATATAATTAGAATCTAATCTTTCATTTCAATATTAGTTCCTGTTAGGTCCTTTTAAATGTTTACAAAGAGAATATAAATCACTTGGTCATTTATCTTAGTGTAATCTATTGCTTTGCAAATGGCGGCAAGGCACGCGTTCTACTTGCCTATATATAAATGTGCATATCTTCACATATAGTATACACAAATGGGATATAACTATCTTGCTCTAACACCTTATCCAACAATAGAGAGCACACAAACACGCATTGCAATATTGGTATTGCTCTCATTCAACAATGCAAATGCAAACTTTTAACATCTTATCAGCTAAAAGCCTGAGTAGAGAGATTCAAAGATGTAATGCGAAAGAACATTGGTTGCCATTGCATATTTAATTCAATGAAATGCTCGAAAGGAACATTAGAACGTTTGTAGGTACGTAGTACGTACATCACACACAAGGGCTGCTACCGCGAACCACAAACGAAGTTTTCCGTCTCTGTCGCACTTACGTACAGACTTGCAAGTGCGACAGAGAGAGAAAATTTCGTATGTGGGTAGCGGTAGCACCCAAGGTGTGTGTGCCGACCGCACCCTATTACTATCTAAGCCTCGGCTGTCCTGTCTGTATTGGCGTTGTATCTCATAAACCGTATTAGGTAGATTTTTTACAAAACATGCAAGGTAAACATTTCTGTACTTGAAACTGTCCCAATACATGGCATTTTAAATCTTGTCATGATCTCTCCCAGCAAAAAAAACAAAACAATCTTTTGTTATCCAGCCGGGGATCCCAGTCACCAGTAGCGGATGGCTTATAGATGTCATCGATTGGGCAGTTAGATGTCGAGCACTGGGACGTTTACCTTATTACTGTTTCTGTTTCCACTATAACAGCAAATAATAAAATAAAATGTCCTCATATTCGGACAGATTCAAACAGCTAATCAAATTAGGCTGCCTCTATCACTCTAGTCTAGTACAATAATATGTATCGGTATTTGTTTAAAAAAGTCACATTAGTTTAACAGAAGTAGGGAATAGCCTTAAACAAGAAAAGCTTTTCACATTTAGTCACCAGCTCAACTCGCAAATAACTCATGAAAGTTAATAAATTGAGACCTATACATGATAGTTGCTATAATTATACCAGATACTGAATATAAAGTGAAATATTAAAATAGGGTTTTCTTTAAACCCTCAGATAATATTAATTTTGGAAAAGAGGGTAGTTTGCTTTCTAAGAGTAGGATTCTTTGATCAAAAAGGAATGAATAAATATGCGCAATTTTATGATACTTATTTCAGAATATATTTTCATTTGAATTACACTGTGTTAAGTTGTGTAATTCAGATGTAAGTTGAATGAAAAATTGTAATATGTACTACCAATAGTGAAAGACCGGAAGATGGAAAGATGATATAGTTAAGGTAGCAGGCAAAACCGGACTAGACTCGCATGCATAAGAGAAGATTGGAAAGTGTTGGGGGAGGCCTTTGCCAAAGGGCACACAGATTAAAAGAAAAAACAAAAAAGATTAGTAAAGTAAACATATAACAGAAACAATATGTAATCTGAGATAAGGCTATAAAATAAAATAAATGGTGAAAGACCTGTTACAATGTAAAGTCTATGCTCAAGCTGTCAAGGTAAATAATACAATTTTGAAAACTACAAAGTTCTCAATGTATCCAATCTTTTAGGCGCAACCAAATCCTAACTTTCAATACTAAATGAAAGCATGAGAAAGAATAATTAAGTAGTCTTGCTATTTAAAGAATTTTATTTAACTGGTGATTACTGAAATAATCAATTTCTATAAACTAAATTAAAACAATAGATAATTAGTTATTTGATTACATTTACTTTCAACAATAAGCTACTATTAAATAATTTACTCTAAAACAACTGAATCTTAAGCTACTCCACTGACTTTGCCTCATCAAGCTCTAGCTGTTTAAGCCTCGCCTCTATATCTTCAACACTTAGCCCATTTTCTTTATTATATCTGTATGTTTGTAACAACTGTTCTTTTTCCAAACCCTGTATCCTATCATAGAGGGTTTTTTGAAATTCTAGATCTAGATCACTCTCTTCACGTAAAATGCAGAAATAGATGAGGAAAACTGTTATACTAGCCAGGACTGAATAAGGCTGATACCATGGCATGTCCGACTGTTGGTATCTTAGTCCTACTGGCTGTATGGTTTTGCGAGCTGCTGCACTTGTGGTGAATTTGATGGGCTCATTCTCGGTAGCTTCTATTTTAGAACTAAAGCCTCTGCTCGCACGTTGCTGTTGGATGCAACCCCTGGAATTATTCAATTAATGATTAGAAGTCCATTGTTTATAGCAACGACAATGTTCATGTTTTTAATCCGAAATGTCAGTAATTCAGAAATATGCCTAAGTTCTAGTAATAAAGGTGAGGATAGTAGAGGCCCTTTGCCTAAGTACGACACAAACTACATAAACACATAAAAAGACTGATGCATATATGCCTAAAGCGAAATGAGAGATTAACATAAACATTAACTGTGTTAAGTTGCATAACATTCAGTAATAAAATTATACCATAATTTTTAATAACATATTTAATAAACATGATAATCACCTCAAGAGTCGCAAATACCGAATCATTTTCAACAATAAATTAGGCAAACTTTATAAATAAATACGAGAACCATGCAAGATGGATGGATTTCTTGACAATGACAGAACAGATGTCATTTTTCATTTGACGTACTTTTTTTTAATTGTTTCGGATAATTGTTTCAAACAAATTAGGCAGATATTAATTATAAGATATAATAAAAAGGTTTTTATTTATTTTCGTAGATTCGCCGTCATTTCCATCGAGTACCGGAGTGCGTTTTTAATCCTGCAAAAATGAATGACCATCACATTATATTTCTAAAATACGGTTTGAAACAAAATTATATGAATGTTGGTAGTTTTCAAACCTTATAAATTCTTCTCCCGTCTCGGGCTCAGCTAATAAACGCTGACGCTCCGCAACAGCTTTTGCGTGTCTTTCCTTAGCCATTTTTAGACGTTCGTCGTAGGATGCTTCTTCATCATTCTCAGTTGGTTTCTGGACTGTTCTATGTATTGGTTCGGTGTTTATAGGCTTCACCAAGAGAGCCCACACATCGCAATTATCGGAAACATTCTGAACTACTGTGCATAAGGAGGACCGGAGGGACCATACTTCCGAAATGCCTTTGTCCTATAAAACATACCTACTAGAAAGTCTAGAAACAACATTACTGACCAGATATTATTTAACCAACCATTTTCCCGGTCCGAACACCACCACCAAAATAGCGTCTTGGTCTCTCTTGTAAAAATGGATAAAAAAATATAAGTATGTGAAAACGGAGCATTTCAGAAAAGTGAGAAAATTAACCAACAATATATTTTATATTACGTATTTTGAAATGAATATTACAAAATTTCATAATTCTCCAAAAAGAAAATGTAGTAAGTAGTAAAACCTTACACCCTAGTACTTAGTTAAAGATGAAATGATTTTTCTTACAGATTGTGTTCTCAAGGTTTCAATTTCTTTATTGCATGCCTCCACCTGCGCTGCGACGGCATCTCTTTTAATTCGTTCTACCTCTAACTGGGCTTTTAGAAGATCGTTCCCTTTAGTCAATTCTTTGATCTCTTCTTGATATTTTTCAATTTGAGACGCTGCTTCGCGAATGGAACGATTTAGGGTATTTACCGCTGCTTCATCTGGGTAAAATAAAAACATATTGATCAACGATACCTACATACCTACTTATGAAACTTCATCCATACACATTTCTTAATACCGGATTCATACATTCACGCTTTTCTCTCAGTTTAGCTTCTTTGTCTTGTTCTTGCAATTTAATTTTCTCTATTGCCGTGCCTACATTATTTTCCATTTTTACGAACAACTATAAAGAAAAATGCAAAGTACTTAATGTGTTTTTGGTTTTCCCGCCTGTTTTACTTTTTTTTATATATGTTATGCTGCTTGATTTGGCTTCCAATATTTTTAGCCTTACGTAAATTTTTGAAAACTTTTTTTAGTTATTTATTATTTACCTAATTTAGGGTACCGTTAAATTAAACAAAAATAATTAAATTATTCCACTTATTTTTACAATCTCTTTACTGGTTTTGTGCATTAAATGGAATCATATTTGATCAATACTCGTTCGCACTCGTTCGTTGCCCGGATAATTTGAAAACAATCACGTCACTCACAGACTATACGAGAATAATGTAAATCGAAGTAAACAAAGAGTATAATAATATATATCAGGTAAAGAGAGCCATCTCGCGTGAAAACTTGGATACTCGTGAGCACAAGCGCCGCACACGGATTTGGTGTGGACTAATTTCGTGTGTCTGTGTGCGTGCACACACACACCCATAATATTATCCGTTAAATATTGTTCATGTACCATCCACCCACTGTGACATCTTAAACTTCCCGTGGCAACTTCTCACTTTTTAAATTGAATAATGGTAATAAAGTTATTCTTTTCAGAAGTCATAATTTACTATCATTGTTTAGTATGAAAATGGGGAAGTTTATACGGGAAGGTTAAGATGCCTCAGTAGGTAGATAGTACATGAACAGTATTTTATTGTTTACTTTTATCTATAAAAAATCTTTCTCGGATTGGCGAGTTAACTCGTCCAATTTGAGTACAAATTATAATCACGCCGTACTGAAAGGGTTAAGTGATTTGTACACAAATAATTATTCCAGTCAGGAGACTAATAAAATTAAGTTGTATATATAATATCATTTATTTACTTTTGACTCACTTATTTATGAATAGTATATTAAAAGGAGGATTAAATACGATTACCTATAACTTGTAGCGATTTGTTTAACTTCTTCAATCACTAACTGGTAAACGAATTGGTGAAGTACGATCGTCTACAAAAAGATGTATCCATTTTTTTCACCTCGAAATGGATGCACGCTGTATCTTCCTGATTTCATGTATTGGCCTAGGATAATTGTTGTTTTCTCCAACAATTGACATCCATGTTGAAAATACCTCTGTCCTGACTTTTTCTCAGCATGAGAACGTGGCATGATTGTATGCACTATGCATCTGCAAAACATAACATTAAATAATGAGATGAAAGTGCAGGAGGTATGTATGTATTTTTGAAATTATGTTTCTAATTATCTACTATACCTATTTCAAATTTCAAAGACAACAACAAGAAGAAAGTGGGCTTCATATTCGTTTATCGTATAGCTCACGTAATTCAATACTCAAACGTTTATATTGCTAAGTAACCAACTGTTTTCAATGATATTCATTTATGTATGAGCTGCATAACCACCCGGCAAAACAGACTACCTACCTAAATAAATCAATTGATTGAAATATAAATATAACATCGCATCGGTTTGAACAGGGATAGTAAATAAAGAATTAAAAAATACTTACTTAACTCGGCGTATCCGATAACACATCGTATTCGATCTGGGAAAAGGCGTTCCCGAAAAGTTCATAAAAAAGCACTTTTAAGAAAATGATAAATCAACTTGACTTTGTAGATCTATATCACTAACTGCTTTTCACAAGAATAATGCAGAAAATGTTATAATTAGCATTATTTTATTTTCAATATGTTGACACGTTATTGACACACGTGTTATTTCAATATTTAAAAATAACCATGGCAACCATACGACCATAGAGTATTATAAAATCTGTGACCATAGAGTTGAAAATTTAATTTTACGATAAATTGTAACGTTTCTTTTCACGTTCAGCTTTGATCAATTGTATTGGGATAGATGAAATGAAAACGAAACCTGCTTGAGACGGATTACACAAAATATGTCGACATCAAATATAATAGGAGGCAGCACTTTCTACGCCAAATTCACGCGAAATTGGTCTTTTCTTTAAGTTTCCCCCCCCTGGAAGTAAATAAAACAGTTAGACTTTTATAGTACTTATTACTTACTTGGTTATGAGAATTTTGTGCTAATATGCAGACCCCCGATGCGAATGGTTATGTCCATGTTCAGTGGCCTAGTAAAAATATCCCTCACGGTGGAATATTTCATACACGTACCGTAGAGCCTTCTGTAGCACAACAACAGTTCTTGAAAGGTAATGTAATACAGTATTTAATATGTTGTATTTTATTTTGACCTGGACCTGGACCAGATTAGCGTACAACAGGGATGAATGGAAGAAAATGGGGGAGGCCTTTGCCCGAAGGCACACAGAATCGGTTACCGTGAATTAAGGAAAACAAAGAAATAAATAGAAGATACAATACGAATATAAACTGTATTTCTGATACAAGGCTATAAATAAATAAATAAATATTTTATTTTTAATAGATAGAGTAAGGTTCCATCGTCCATACCGTAAAAGAACAGTGGACGAGTCTGAGATAACCGACGGCAGAGCCCCTATTTGTTTCTTCCTAGAATGAACCAATAAATTCTTATTTCTCAGTTCTACTCGAAGAATCCAAGTTGAGCATCGCTCAGCGTCAGAAACAAGCTTGGGCTTTACGGCAAGAAGATGAGCCCAAGCAGAGACGTCCCTCCCGGCAGCAGATACCCATGGTTCGGCCGCGGACTTCGCGCCGGCGCTCGCAGTCCGAAATAAGAAAGTCCGGCGTGTTTGAAATAGAGCCGTTAGTAATTCGATTTTTATTTTTATTTTTGGGAACCTGGGAGCCGATTTTTGAGAGTCGAACGCTCGAATTTTCACTCGAGATCCGTCAAAAAACTATGACGTTATGACAGATGTCGCGTGAAAAGTCGAGCGTTCGACACTCAAAAATCGGTCCCCTGTTGTGTCTCACTGCAATTCCACGACAAGAAATAAAAAAACAGTTACCAAAATCCTTTCATCAAAAAGTCTGTTCAAACTTGCGAGTCAGAGTTGCGGAGTCCGTTAATGTTTTTTTTTTCAGTCAAGTTTAAACTACAGTCATCAAGTCATCATCATCGAGCCTAGCTAATTCATCTTGACCAGTGAACGGAAATAAACTTATTTTCGTTCACTGATCTTGACAGATGATTTAAACAGCGTCTGCACGTGAGGAACTACTCCTTCCGTGGCTGTACAATCAAATTCGGGATCGACAGTTTCGTCCACATTTCTGACATGTGAACTGAGGATCCGTAACACTACACTAGCATCCTCTCCTCTTGACAACGGTCAACGCGCTAAAAGGCATAACGATGCCTTTTAGCGCGCTTGTGGGCTAGATCTCGGAACCAGGTGTTGTCGTGGATTTCGCGGCCTTTTGCTATAGTGTTTTTCCACTCATCGCGATTACCAGCAAGATCTTCCCAATTGCTGCGGTCGATGTTAAAAGCAACCATGTCGCATTTCACGCAGTCCTTGAACCGGAGCATGGGACGTCCTACATTACGCTGATTGCGCTTTCCGGTTGCAATTTGGCTCAACATGATCTGCCTAGGCAAACGAGAGTTGTCCATGCGCTGCACATGCCCAAGCCTACAACTACCTACCTACCTAAACTACTTTACGTCTTACTACAGGATAATTCACCAATAGACATTGGAGATTGTAGGGAATTGGTTGTAGGTGACTCCAGCTCCACGCTGGCCACTGTGAGTTGAGGACTTCACAGTCTTCACAGAGGCCTTTGAATTTTCATCGACAGGTTTTTTTTTTCCATTGGAAAGCTATAGGGCTGATAAAGTAATTGTGATTTTAACCCACGACGATCCGATTTGTTTGGGGAGATCACGTCTGAGCCACTCGACTACCAAGATATTCTTGTGTTTAGATACCTGCCATTAAAACGAGGCGAAGACAGGGAGAAGTTAAAAGACAGACTGGCGATCAGAATGGAGCGCGGAGTCTCGCCGGAACAGGTGCCTCCTCCACCGCCACGCATCGCCAAACCCAAGCCTCAGTTGCCCACGGTTAAAGATAAGAAGAATGAATGTGAGTGGATTTTGCAGGTTCTCTGTTTATTAAGTATGATCACGTGTTGTTGTGGTGGGTCCTAATCCTAAGCAAATTTTGCCATAGCATAAGAGCTTAACCACGAGCTGATTTTTGGCTTTATTGATTTGAGAATACGCAGCAGTTGACAGCAAGAGACAGAGTTGACAGAAATGAAAATCTAAGGTGTTATTAATGTGTTTAATGATTATCTTCCAGTACTAACACAAATCCGTGAGAGGGCCGAATGGCTCGCAGATATGGAGGCTCTCGGGCACGCGGCCCCGCACCGGGATATTGTGCGGGATCAGATCGCTGAGCGACTGCGCGCGCTCGACGCCCTCGGCATCGACAGCGCGTGCTCGTCAGCGCGATCCCGGGACTCGGGGTTCAGCACGAAAGGAGAGTACGTGCAGGTTGCTAGTCCGGGCTCCAAGAAGGGCACTAAGTCTGGTGAGTTCGATGTCTTATCCAGGCAATTGGACGCACGGCCCCGCATTGTGTGGGATCAGATAGCGGAGCGGCTGCGCGGTGAACCGTACGCTATGTTTGCCACCGTCGACGTATAAAAAAAGTTAGCATTGGTTGCAATAACTAAGTATATCTTAACAATATTTCTAATACTTTTCAGGACATTCAGATCGTTCAACTAAATCCCAGGAGAAGCAAAAATCTACAAGAAGCTCGGCTAAGAGTCGCACAAAGGAGGAGAACATTTTAGCCTACAACAATGTTCCTGTGTTGCAATATTCACCAAGAAGACGAGTTTGAACTTTACAACACTTTTTCTGAATACCATGGTTGCTAGCAGAACTTACTACAAAGTCCCATCACCACTCAACACTTCTTGTCCCACTTGAATTTGAAAATTAGAAAGACCCTGCTCTTTCTAATTTTCAAATTCAAGTGGGATAATTCCTAGGTGTCAGTTGTGCTAGCTCCATTGAGTAACCAAGACATGTGACTATTCAACAATTTCTAGAAGTGTTTAGTTAGATGGATCAATTTGGATCCGAGGCATGGCATCTTTATTTTTATCTTTATGTTAATGTTTTCATACATAATGGTATGGGTAGTTCAAAATTAATAAAAATAATTTCACAATTTTACTAACTTTAATCATTATGAAAACCTAAAACTAGTCATCATCATCAATTACTATTGTCTTTGATTTCTTTGACTGTGATGCTTCATTTAATTGTGATTTTCGTTTCTTTGGCACCTCTTTGTTTGCTACTTCTGTACCATTGTTTTCAAATTCACTTGGAGCTAGTCTATCTAATTCAAAGCTAGAGTATTTCCTTATAGGCATTTTTAATACAAAGTCGGGATCTTGTACTAAATCAATGTTAGGACCTTTCTTAATGTAGCTGATAGTAGAATATGCAGTGAAGTGGAAGTCTTCCACAAGGTAGTTCTCTACTAGCAAATAAGCAATAACATCTTCACCAACATTACGTGATAAGTTAGGTTCTTTGCCCTTATGCCTTAAATTCACTGGTCCCTTCAAAAACCAAGCATCAAGTAGTTTTTGGGCAGTTAATTTTGTGTCCTGCTTATCAGCATTGTCAATAATGCTTGCCAAAGTTCTACAATGCAGTTCTAGATTTATTTCTTTTGTGGTAGAGTTGGGATTGGCACAAACATCACACATTTTGTTACAGTCTGAACTGCCCCAATCTTCATCAAAATGTTCTGCTATTAGCTGTCTCCTACAGAATGTTCCGTTGAGGCAATACTTCACCATGCCATACAGATGGTCTAAGCTCCCAACTGATGAGAACACCATTGTGCTCACTTTGAAAACATCCTGCAATCTATAAAGAGTCACACATTCTGCTCGGTTGCTGTCTCTACCTGCTCTTCCACTCTCTTGGTAATAGTTCTCCATGGATTTGCTGATTGTGTGATGAATTACAAATCTGACATCTGGCTTGTCTATGCCCATACCAAATGCTACTGTAGCAACAATTGCTTGGTAGTGCTTGTCATGCCACTTTGTATGGACTTTGGATCTGGTCTCAGCCTCTAAGTTAGCATGGTAACAAGCTACTTTCAAACCTCTCTTCCGCAAACCATTGGCAATCTCTTCGCTGTCTTTGATGCTGTGTGTGTATACAATACCACTTTCACCTTTGTACCTGTATTTGATGAGTTTCTCTAGAATGTTCAAGCAGTCCTCTTGTGAAGATGGTTTTTCTAGAATTTTGTAGAACAAGTTAGGTCTATTGAATGTAGACTTAATTATCAGGCAACCGGGAATATTGAGAATCTTTTGGACATCAGTCAAAACATGGGCAGTTGCAGTAGCTGTTAAACCCAAAAGGGGAACTTTGGGAAACATGTTAGAGAGTATTCCAAGGAATTTGTAGTCTGGCCTAAAATCATGTCCCCACTGAGAGCAACAGTGTACTTCATCTATAGCAATCCTCTGCAATCTGCCATCAGCAAAGCATTTCTGCAAATTTGCCATGAATCTTTTGCTTTTTGCAAACCTTTCTGGGGTCACATAGAGCAACTTGATAGTTGAATTTTTATCTTTTAATATATTTAGTGCAGCATTGGATTCTTCCTTAGAACTGGTACTTGTTATAAGTTTTGCAGGAATGTCTTTCTTAGTCAATGATCTTACTTGATCTTCCATCAAGGATACTAGGGGCGAGACAACTACAGTGAGACCAGGTTTGACTAGCGCTGGCAGCTGGTAGCAAAGACTTTTGCCGGCGCCCGTCGGCATGACAACTATGGCATGCTGGCCCGAAAGGGTACAATTTATTGCACTTAATTGATTCGGTCTAAAAGATTTGAGCTTGAAGACATTCACTAGCGTGTCTTTTACATCTTCCGACCATGAGTAGCTCGTTCCAGCCCAGTCTACGCTAGCTAAACTCTCCGATTTGATTTTGTTTATAGAGTTCTTGAGTGCTGTCTTCTTTTCTTGCAGTTGACGTTGTTGATTTTTTAATTTTGCTATTTCAGCATCAACTTTAGATAGTTCTCTGTCAACATTTTTTATTTCCTTCTCTAATTCATCCACCGTTTTCATAATGAATTTGAAATAGATAGGTAAATCGTGAGCAAAGCACTGCAATGTAAAGCAAAGTGCAAAATTTCTTTCTCGCGGCTTGCCTGTTAAATGTCAATAATGTCAATTGTCAATTTGACATATATTCTGCGTTTTGTTATGGTTTGTTTTTTTCAGTTTTTTTTTTATTTAGTACCTTATTGTAACAAATTTTGAAATATGTGTACAAATAGGAAAAAAAATATATTAATACAATGAATAATTTTGCAAGGATATTAAAGAAAAATTACATGTCTGTTTAAAATAATGTCTCAGTTCTAACAGGTATTGCATAAACTTTACTTTTTGCGAGTACAATAAATCAACGTGCATAGTCAAGCATATTGGTTATATTTATATGTATTCTGACGAATAACTAAAATTGTTGTCCAGTTATAAGTGGATATAACAACTCACAGGGACTTAAGAAAATTATACAGTACCCTATCCATATCAATAAGTAAAGAGGAAGTGTCAATTACGGGCCCTGCTATCAAGTACCTACGCGGCACTTGGACTCTTGGCTACTTATTTAGTATCTAAACATGCATGTAGTGTTATTGTTATCCTTCATTTTAATTGCGTAAGTTTCACTTTCATTTGGGCACTATTTGGAGATATTTTTATATACTACATTTATAGCACTATTACATCAGGTTTGCAGAGGAAATTAAAGAAAAAACTGCAGTGCTCATTCTCGCTAGAGGTGGATCAAAAGGTATTCGTCTGAAGAATCTGCAGACAGTTGGTGGGTCGAGTTTATTAACTCGTGCAATCCATACAGCGAAAATAGCTGGATTTCATGATGTGACCGTGTCAACTGATCACCCAGTTATAGCTTTGGAAAGTGTACGAAGTAAGTTGCAAGTTTTTATTAAAATCGCTATGATATATGATTTTTGTGTTATCTAACTTTTTGTGTTATTTTTCAAAATAGGCGGGGCTAACGTTTTTCATAGAAGTGCCGTTACAGCAACTGATTGGGCACCATCCATTTGGGGAGCTGTGGAGTTCTTAAGTAGTAAAGCACATGTAGAAATTCTTATTCTACTTCAAGCAACTTCGCCATTTACAAAGCAAATCAATTTGAAAAATGCTTTCCATAAACTACTTCATCCAGTGCCATTTGACTGCATATTTTCTGCTACAAGGTAAAAAATAAACAAAAATAACATCAATTTCGTAAAATTTGTTCTAACTCCATATTTTAACATGAATAAGTTATTCTAGGAGCTATAAATTACGCTGGAAACCGTTAGTTAAAGGTGTTACCCCTATCAATTTTGGTACTCGTGCTAGACCACGAAGGCAAGACTGGAATGGCGAATTATTAGAAACTGGAGCATTTTACATAGCCAGAAGAAATATTCTTATGAATGGATTATTTCAAAATGATAAGTATGAAAAACTTTTATAGAATATACTTTTTGTTTAAAGAGTATCAGGCTATTTTCTGTGTGGATTGTCACGTATAGTGCAAGTGTCTTGACATTTTGGGACCTGATATCATACATTTTACAAGTATCTTTTGGATCTTTCAATAATAAAATATCATTTCAAACAATAAAATCGACAAATTACAAGCTATAAACGGATTTTTTCGCTAGAACTTCGAATTATATAAAGAAATGCTTGGATTTATATAAAAAAAATGAGTTCAAAACATATACAAATTGTAAAGCGAGATGCTTCAACTCCCCTCTCTCTGAAACCGTATTTAGTATATATATTCTTTGACCTTATCGGAAAACCGTGCGTCTGCGGCCAGGCTTACACTGTCCTGAATTCAAAATCCTGACTAGGGGAGGGGAGTTGACGCATCTCACTCTAACATATAGGTACGTACCGCTCTAAACGTTCTGAATTCAGGACAGTGTAATACCCGCTTAGCTTAAGTAAGAGGCCTTAAACCTGTGCTCTTAACACTCTTTAACTCTATTTCATTTTTTAATGAAAATAAACTACTGTCAAATATAATAATCATGTAATTGTGTAAAAACAAAACGCAATGTCAGTTGTCTTGTCTGTGTTCCAAATTTCCAATCGTTCAAATGTATTTTTGTATTTGTATATTTTTCTCTGTTTTGCATGCCCAATCAACATAAGTCAAAAGGAGTAAAGAAATATTTAAATTGCAATCGGAGCGCTGCCATGGAGTATGCAATGAAGATCGTGGGAATCTGACGTCACTTTAACTTTATTTCTCGCACTCGGCACTCGCAATGTAAAAGTTCGGTAGTGAACTAGTCACGTTGTTTACGTGTAACATATAATTTACTTTGTTTAGTTGTTCCAATAACTTTCTATCCACGTTTTCCAGCTGCACTGTGTGGGAGGTATCCGCAGCGGAAAGTTTCGAAGTGGATTCCTATCACGATCTTCAAATAGCGAATGTCTTACTTAGTTATAACTTAGCGTAACTTTGGATCTACAATACTGACAGGTATGCACGATTTTAATTTACTTTATTTAGGTACTTATATGGGTTATGGGTATATAACCTTAGTTTTTTAATTAAAACTCAGTGAACTTTAGTTACGACGACATGAGCATGAGGCTAAGATAGGTACTTGAATATAGTGAAAACGATTTTTTTATTATTAGAAAATCTATATATCTCTTCATATTATAATGAATACAAAAAAAATTGTAAACAAAAGTAATTTGATTTAAGGACTATCAAATAAAAAAAAAAAACAAATGTAAGATGAATTAGATGAATAATTCATATGGTGGTATTCCAACTGTTTTTTCCAGACATTGAATGAAGAGATGAAGAGAGTCTTAGAACTTAAATCAAATTGCTCTTTTTATGCATTTTATCTGTAAAAAAAATGTAAGTGAAAATAGTAGATTGTGTCACAAGGGATCAAAATGATATATTTACGGCTTGGGCGTAGCGAGGGATTCTAAAATAAAATCCTGAGCGTAGTGAGGGATTCAAGAATTAACGCCCAAGGTGGAAATAATTTTGCTTCCATGTGACACATACTGCTTTTCACATCACCTATTGGGGATAATGAAAGATCTGAAATAACAATGGTTGTGCATTTATTTTATCAAAATGGATACAATAACTTATTACTTGTTACAGAAAAGTGCCACTTTGATCCCTCCTAGCAGGGAAGAAAAAGCCCTTATCCAAATAGGATGTGAAAAATTCATTTATGTCACAGCTTTTTATATATTGTAATGTGTGATGATACAATATGATATGATAATGGTATTCATTATGGATCTATATCTCAGTTGAAACAGATGGCACATATGCATGCCATATTAGCTTACATATCCAATTGGTTTAGAGATATCATTTGTTTTAACGGGTCATAAACACTTGAAAAAACACATCATCCCTCCTGTTGTCAATAGTGAACGGCTTACATGCATGTAAGTTATGCTTTTATCACATGGATTTATAGAAATGGAGACACAGTTTAGTTCACAAGAGAGATCCCATTTTTAATAAAAAAAAAAAAAAATGTGTGTTACTAGTCCGATCCAAATTAAAGCATCATAGCCCTTTCGAAATGTCCACAGGAAAGATGCAAACCTAAATCCATTTATGATTAACATATTATAATGTAAGTTCGGTAGAATATGGTTAGAGCAACAGGATTCATCAAAGTACAGTAGAATCCGCTTATAATGACTCCGCATATAACATTTGACCGCTTTTAACGACTGCTAAATCACCGACGTTAGGATTACCAAACATTTTCAAACATACCAAACATTTTCAAAGAAAATCAGTCGGTTTGTGCGACATACTGTTAGTGCGACGTAATATCGCCGGTCCCTTGACCGTCGCTGTATCCGGATTCTACTGTATACCAATTTACTAAGGATGTTTTTTGTATCAAACCTAATATCTGGTGAACTACATAAAGTTGTAATTTATTGCTACTCTACTTTATGCATACAATCATACTTGTTGTTGCAGCAAAACTGATATTTATTACTTACAACAATGTCAAATCCTGACATAATAACCTTTGAGGACCTAGAGAAGACTGACGTGATAAGTGTGGAGCTTGTCCCCGAGCGAAAGGGTCTCATTCTGAAGCACTGCGAATACTATGTCAGCTCCCGGAGGCATGGCACAACTGTGACGAGGCGATACAATGAGTTTGTTCAGCTGTATGACGTGCTGTATGCCAAATATCCGTATCGGTATGTATTACTTTAATTAATTCCAATAATTTGCAGGCCATAACAATCGTGCATAACAATGTAATTAAAATAGTTATTTACGGTACAAGGGTTGTAAAACAAAGAAAGGCCGATATCGCAGATTTTTGGGGCCCGAGCCGCAGGCGAGGGTCTCAAATATGCGAGAGAGGGCTTTCTGTTTTACGACCCGTGTTTTGTACACAATTTTACGTCACCACTTGGCCAAAAAGTGGGTTTTTCTGATCGCGCAGCGTGCAGAAAAACGCGCTTTTTGGCAAGGTGTGGTGTAAAATGATTTTTATTAGCATCATAAATCAGTACCTTTGGCCTGAAAATTGCATAAATTTTCAATGAATAAGTTGTTGGAAAGCATAAGTTCAATGTCACATGTAGCAGACATTTGAACATACCTTTGTTATAATAGAATAGTGAACCCTATTGCATATAGTACAGATATGTTTTTAACTGGTCAGACAGATTTTTTTAAGCCCTAAATTTGCCTATCAGTATTTAATTCGTACATGACTGATTAAACATATGTTTTATCTAAACCTTATCTTAATTGAATTATTCGAATAGGCTTGTAATTCCCACCATATTAACGCTTGGTAAATTTGAATTGTTATTTTATCTACACCCATATAGTAAATCCTGTTTGTGTCACACCTGGCCGTAAATTGGCAATTACCGCACGCTCCGCGCGCGGAAAACCCAGCTTCCTGCCCAGGGACTGACATTTTGTACTTACCATGGGCGCTAATAAAGAAAGTCTCAGATCGCATATTTATCGCCCTTGCCTTTGGCTCGGGCGTCAAATACCTGCGATCTGATACATTCTTAGTATTACCGCCCTTGGTTAGTAATGTACTATTAATGTGCTCAAAAAGTGTAGTGTAAGAAATTTAGTATAAATAGGTTACAGTTTAAACAGGATGGTTCAAAGCCACTTGTGAGGCCGACCGTACCCCTGCCCATCCTTCTTAATACATATGTAGGTACATAATTATAGCTATCCCAGAAACAGACTAAATAATTAGTTCAGGAGTCACCTTCCGTAAATTGGTCTAATATTCGCCGGTGGATCATGCGCTTGCGGTCAGTTTAACGCGGCGGGAGGAAATGCGATAAGCGTCCATTATCAGCTTCCTCGCATTTTATGGCAGGATTCGCGATTTTGACGCAAGCCACAAACGGTAGCGGCAGACCAGTCGCTCTAACACGCGTGAGTTTGCATTTAACCATCCCGCTCTCTACGGAAGCTCGGCGCGTTTTGGTAAACATTTTAATAACATAGTCATTAAGCCAATCATTTTATCAAAGCAAATCATAGGTACGAATTTGTCCTTAACTATTTAGTTTCTTAAATTCAGTCCAAAAATTTAATGTAAAATATAAGTAATATAGCCATAATATTGAAAAAAAACATTCCAAAAAGGGGTAACCTTGCGTTTTTTTTCTATCGAGTGAAATTCATCAGTTCTTGTAACTGAATACGATCCTTATATATACACATATATATTTTTTTTAATTTAAGACACTATATTCTATGTCTCAGATGGTTTTAAAAAACTAAAAAGTGTTAACAGCAACTTTAAGGCTGGGTAGCCTTAAAGTTGCGGGCGTCTATAGGCTGCGGTGTCCACTTACCATCAGTTAAGTTCAGTTCAAAATATTTATTCGTGATAAAAAGGACAAACACATTATACTATAAAACCGTGTCACGAAGTGGACCCAACTCAGCATAATGCCGGCATTGCAGCCGGCGCTGGTCTTCCGTAGGGCCCATCAGGTGGCCCGATGCTTGTTTGGCCACCGTCGTTGTATTTAAAAAATATATTATTTGTGTAATAGCATAGCTATTCGCTTAGCCACACGCCATAAACGCGAACCGCGCTAATATCAACCCGCTGGCCTCGAGATAAAAATTCAACCACAACACGTTTACGTTGCAGCATGTTCCATAACGTTGAGTCATGGGCAGATTTACATTAGAGGTTACATCTGCGAATATTGATAGTGTTGTTTTAACCTTGATAAGCTTTACATGTTATTTTATTTATAGTTATTATATTATTTAACAACGCCAGGCATCCATCAGGATGCAACTGTGCTGGGATAACGCTAGGAGGATGATTGATGATTTAACAACGCCATGGCGTTGATAAATTTAACGTTAACTTCATCTATTTATATAGAAGACATACGTACGTGAATCGGCGCGGCACAAAGCGGCGGCGGAAACGCTCGATGCCGTGGCGTTTCACGGTAACGACGCAGTGCCGTTGACATGTGTCCGGGCCCTTAATGATTCGATATATGGTTTACCTACAGAGCCGTCTGCCGCTTGCCTCCAAAGCGCGTGGTCGTGAACGGGGGCAGCCCCCTCTTCCTCCAACGCCGGCGCGCCGCGCTACAACGATGGCTGACGCTCATGGCTCGACACCCAGTTTTAGCCCACGATGCAGATTTGAGAACTTTCCTATGCGAGGCCAACTCGAGACTAGAGAGGCCTAAGCATGATGAGTTCACTTTAGCTGGAACACAGGAAAGCAGTGCTGTAAGTTGAACCTTACACAACCCACCATACCAATGGCTTGGTCACAACGCTTGCGCGACGCAAGCGGGACGCTGCGCTGCGCGCCAAAATGTATGAAACCGGCCCACTCGCGTCACGCAGCCTGTGTGGCGTCGCGGTATGAATATGTTGATTTCATGTTTTTAATTGCAGACCCATACGTAATAAAAATAAAGACATAGAACCGTTTAATGATGATTTTAAGACCAATCTTTGCAATTATTTTCTATCAAGCCCATTTCGTCCAATTATGTATCGAGTCCGTACACGGTCTTTGAAATATGATGAATATTAACATAAAATTTTTTTGATGTGCTAGAACAAATAGTTTTTCGTAAAAAACTGCTTAAATAACATCAATTTCAACAAAATTAGGTCTTGTCAGCCTCTTAAGCTCTGGTTTCCTAGGATAGCGGTGCCGTCATGTAGCGGCCGCATTATTTCGAATTTCGAACGTATTACCGTATTATCACCGCCCTCTATTAAACCGCGTCGTCATTTCACCGCTGTATCACGGTCGCTATATGATCGCACCGCTAACCTAGGAAACCCTAGCTTTAGCCCCGGTACGCACGAGCGCTTTTTCAACGCGCGTTAAATCCCGAAGTTGGCGGTTCCGTAAGCTTAATTCGATTCAACGTCCAACGCCCAACGTCGAAAATCGAACAGTGCTCGATAAAAAAACGCTGCGCTTTGAAACCGCCTTCGTGTGAATAAATACATGGTAATCAATTTGTGTCATTTCAACGATTTTTTTAACGCGCGTTGAAAAAGCGCTCGTGCGAACCGGGGCTAAGGAACATTTTTCCATCCCTGTTCCAGAGAGATATGACGACAGAGGAGATGCAGGCAGCATTCGTGTCGAGCCAGGAACAGCTGCGGCTGGTGCAGCTGGGCCTGGACCGGCTCTTCCAGATCTTCGAGAGAGGTTGGTCCTTCGAACCGGATGCCTGGGTCTTTCGAGCTGGCATTATTGGTCGTTTGAGCTGGACCTAATGGCCTAGCTCCAATGAGCAGTAAATTGCTATAGGGATAATGCCCTTAAATCGAGACTTGTAGCCACTTGCCGAATTATTATGAGGCAGGGACCCCCCGCCCTTACCCTTGTCCCTTCACAGGTTTGGTCTCCTGCGATACTCTATTTGTATGCCTAGCAGTGGCGGAGCGTCCATACAACTCTATTACCACCGGCTTGCCTTATTTTCAGCCAGTCCAGTTATTTTACTACAGCTCATGGAGAATAAGAAAGGGAAATTATTTCCGGCTTCTCTAAGAATATTTTTGACGCTCCGCCACTGATGCCTAGTGCGGGGACTGGTTGCAATTCTTGTAATATTACGTGTGAAATAAATGTGTGCTAAGGCGGTTATCACACTGATTCGGTTTACGGGTTAGCGCTGTCTCGCTCGCACACCGCACCGTCGTGCGGAAACCGCCTCAGTGTGACAATTTCCTAAATGCGCACGAGCTTACGACATTTGTACAAACAAGTTAACTGAAGTTTGATATAATTTTAGCGGAAGCTCGTTGCGAAGCGGAAAGAGCGGACATAAGAGAGCTAGGGGCTGGTCTGAACGCGCTCTCTGCAACCAACGTCTCTGACGCCGCTCGCTGGTCGCCCGTGAGGGAAGCACTCAAAGTTGCTGCCGAGTGAGTTTCAACTTTATCTTATATGCGATAAGGGATATAAGAGCTTGGGGCTGGTCTGAGCGCGCTCTCTGCAACCAACGTCTCTGACGCCGCTCGCTGGTCGCCCGTGAGGGAAGCACTCAAAGTTGCTGCCGAGTGAGTTTCAACTTTATCTTATATGCGATAAGGGATATAAGAGCTTGGGGCTGGTCTGAGCGCGCTCTCTGCAACCAACGTCTCTGACGCCGCTCGCTGGTCGCCCGTGAGGGAAGCGCTCAAAGTTGCTGCCGAGTGAGTTTCAACTTTATCTTATAAGGGATATAAGAGCTTGGGGCTGGTCTGAGCGCGCTCTCTGCAACCAACGTCTCTGATGCCGCTCGCTGGTCGCCCGTGAGGGAAGCGCTTAAAGTTGCTGCCGAGTGAGTTTCAACTTTATCTCATATGTGATAAGGGATATAAGAGAGCTAGGGGCCGGTCTTAGCGCGCTCTCTGCAACCAACGTCTCTGACGCCGCTCGCTGGTCGCCCGTGAGGGAAGCGCTTAAAGTTGCTGCCGAGTGAGTTTCAACTTTATCTTATAAGGGATATAAGAGAGCTAGGGGCTGGTCTGAGCGCGCTCTCTGCAACCAACGTCTCTGACGGCGCTCGCTGGTCGCCCGTGAGGGAAGCGCTTAAAGTTGCTGCCGAGTGAGTTTCAACTTATGTGATAAGGGATATAAGAGAGCTAGGGGCTGGTCTGAGCGCGCTCTCTGCAACCAACGTCTCTGATGCCGCTCGCTGGTCGCCCGTGAGGGATGCGCTTAAAGTTGCTGCCGAGTGAGTTTCAACTTTATCTCATATGTGATAAGGGATATAAGAGAGCTAGGGGCCGGTCTTAGCGCGCTCTCTGCAACCAACGTCTCTGACGCCGCTCGCTGGTCGCCCGTGAGGGAAGCGCTTAAAGTTGCTGCCGAGTGAGTTTCAACTTTATCTCATATGTGATAAGGGATATAAGAGAGCTATAGGGTCGGCAACGCGCGTGTGACTCCCTTGGGGTTGCAAGCGTCCATAGGCTGCGGTGACCGCTTACTATCAGGCGGGCCGCATGCTTGTTTGCCACCGACGTGGTATAAAAAAAAAAAAAAAAAAAAGCTAGGGGCTGGTCTGAGCGCGCTCTCTGCAATCAACGTCTCTGATGCCGCTCGCTGGTCGCCCGTGAGGGAAGCGCTTAAAGTTGCTGCCGAGTGAGTTTCAACTTTATCTCATATGTGATAAGGGATATAAGAGAGCTAGGGGCCGGTCTTAGCGCGCTCTCTGCAACCAACGTCTCTGACGCCGCTCGCTGGTCGCCCGTAAGGGAAGCGCTTAAAGTTGCTGCCGAGTGAGTTGCAAATTATGTGATAAGGGATATAAGAGAGCTAGGGGCTGGTCTGAGCGCGCTCTCTGCAACCAACGTCTCTGACGGCGCTCGCTGGTCGCCCGTGAGGGAAGCGCTTAAAGTTGCTGCCGAGTGAGTTTCAACTTATGTGATAAGGGATATAAGAGACCTAGGGGCTGGTCTGAGCGCGCTCTCTGCAACCAACGTCTCTGACGCCGCTCGCTGGTCGCCCGTGAGGGAAGCGCTCAAAGTTGCTGCCGAGTGAGTTTCAAATTATGTGATAAGGGATATAAGAGAGCTAGGGGCTGGTCTGAGCGCGCTCTCTGCAACCAACGTGTCTGACGCCGCTCGCTGGTCGCCCGTGAGGGAAGCGCTTAAAGTTGCTGCCGAGTGAGTTTCAACTTTATCCCATATGTACTAAGGGCGATGAACATTAAGGCAGCTAAGCGCAGCGCAACGTGTCTGACGGCTCTCGCTGGTAACCTGGCCGATTGAGTTTCAACCTTTTTATATTAGGTATAAAATGTACATGTGTAACGATTATTTAATGATGCAAATCTTACCTACTCGGTAATGGTGGCCTATGAGGGGAAAGGTTAAAACTTGAAATGCTGAAAATCGTTGCCGACTGAATTTGGTTGAGTTTAGTGGGCTACCATTTTTACATATTCCTCTAACATTTCGTTGCTGAAGTCCTATTTTATACCCTATAGAGCCCGTTTTAACTTACTATCTGACTGACATGAATTTAGATGCAGACGCTATTAACTATGAACACGTGCAATTGCGAACCATACACTCAAGGTATAAGCTGTAACCTGTTAACTTTTTTCAAAGGCTCGCGGCAGAAATGGGCGAAAATCCACCAGAGAATACGGATTTTACGGAAGATGGCATTGGAGGGAGATTGTTACTGGCATTGGACGCTTTAGGAGCTTACAGGTAAGATAAGACCAAATATATTTGACACTTCTACAAACGTGTTTTTTGAGAAAATCACTGGGACTGCCTGCCGCGTATTACTTGACGGTGTAAAACACTTTCGGCAGGTTCCCTTCCTTCCCGGCCTCGAAGTAATGTACCTACTATTAAGGCCCTAATACAAATGTACAAGACTCGCATGAGAGTTTAGCGATTGAACTCGTTATAACTCCGCGACTCGCAGTGTTATGACACTACGAGTACCATGCGAGCCTGGTTGTACTTGTATAAGGCTGGGTTGCACCAAACCGTCTGTAATCGTAAGCGGTGTTCGTCTTTCTATGGGATGACAGCTGCCGGCGCCATATTTGATGATGACCGGTCTGTGTTCGTACGATGGTGCAACTGGCACTACATAAGGCTACTATGTGGCAGGGAGCTGTGCGGGCGCCTGACGCGCGGGCTGCACGCGGAGCGGGCGGCGGCGGCGGCGCAGCACAAGCACTCGGCCGCCTCGCAGCTGCTGCGCGAGCGCCACCGGTACGCGCTCTGCTGCGCCAAGGAGGTAACACGTCCTACAGAACACTATACTCTGTGGCAGGGAGCTGTGCGGGCGCCTGACGCGCGGGCTGCACGCGGAGCGGGCGGCGGCGGCGGCGCAGCACAAGCACTCGGCCGCCTCGCAGCTGCTGCGCGAGCGCCACCGGTACGCGCTCTGCTGCGCCAAGGAGGTAACACGTCCTACAGAACACTATACTCTGTGGCAGGGAGCTGTGCGGGCGCCTGACGCGCGGGCTGCACGCGGAGCGGGCGGCGGCGGCGGCGCAGCACAAGCACTCGGCCGCCTCGCAGCTGCTGCGCGAGCGCCACCGGTACGCGCTCTGCTGCGCCAAGGAGGTAACACGTCCTACAGAACACTATACTCTGTGGCAGGGAGCTGTGCGGGCGCCTGACGCGCGGGCTGCACGCGGAGCGGGCGGCGGCGGCGGCGCAGCACAAGCACTCGGCCGCCTCGCAGCTGCTGCGCGAGCGCCACCGGTACGCGCTCTGCTGCGCCAAGGAGGTAACACGTCCTACAGAACACTATACTCTGTGGCAGGGAGCTGTGCGGGCGCCTGACGCGCGGGCTGCACGCGGAGCGCGCGGCGGCGGCGGCGCAGCACAAGCACTCGGCCGCCTCGCAGCTGCTGCGCGAGCGGCACCGGTACGCGCTCTGCTGCGCCAAGGAGGTAACACGTCCTACAGAACACTATACTCTGTGGCAGGGAGCTGTGCGGGCGCCTGACGCGCGGGCTGCACGCGGAGCGCGCGGCGGCGGCGGCGCAGCACAAGCACTCGGCCGCCTCGCAGCTGCTGCGCGAGCGGCACCGGTACGCGCTCTGCTGCGCCAAGGAGGTAACACGTCCTACAGAACACTATACTCTGTGGCAGGGAGCTGTGCGGGCGCCTGACGCGCGGGCTGCACGCGGAGCGCGCGGCGGCGGCGGCGCAGCACAAGCACTCGGCTGCCTCGCAGCTGCTGCGCGAGCGGCACCGGTACGCGCTCTGCTGCGCCAAGGAGGTAACACGTCCTACAGAACACTATACTCTGTGGCAGGGAGCTGTGCGGGCGCCTGACGCGCGGGCTGCACGCGGAGCGCGCGGCGGCGGCGGCGCAGCACAAGCACTCGGCCGCCTCGCAGCTGCTGCGCGAGCGGCACCGGTACGCGCTCTGCTGCGCCAAGGAGGTAACACGTCCTACAGAACACTATACTCTGTGGCAGGGAGCTGTGCGGGCGCCTGACGCGCGGGCTGCACGCGGAGCGCGCGGCGGCGGCGGCGCAGCACAAGCACTCGGCCGCCTCGCAGCTGCTGCGCGAGCGGCACCGGTACGCGCTCTGCTGCGCCAAGGAGGTAACACGTCCTACAGAACACTATACTCTGTGGCAGGGAGCTGTGCGGGCGCCTGACGCGCGGGCTGCACGCGGAGCGCGCGGCGGCGGCGGCGCAGCACAAGCACTCGGCCGCCTCGCAGCTGCTGCGCGAGCGGCACCGGTACGCGCTCTGCTGCGCCAAGGAGGTAACACGTCCTACAGAACACTATACTCTGTGGCAGGGAGCTGTGCGGGCGCCTGACGCGCGGGCTGCGTGCAGCCTCCCTCACCTCTTCACTGCATTCAGTGCCCAAAATAATATCGGCCCAAGGCTCACTTTCAATGTGTTCTTAGATCCTGAGATTCTGTCGGCGTTAACGCACCTCTAGCAAAAGTCGAATCATGAGAACATGACTTGAAAGCACTCTTTAAGCGCGTGCGAGACGGTCGAAAAAGAACCCCCCCGACGGGCGACCTTGGACCGCACGCTGTTGTTTCCAGCATTTCCTTTGAACACCGGTCCGTGTGGACCAAGGTCGCTCAGTCGTAGGGACATGCCGGCGACCGTCCTGGATCTGGTCCGCGCTTTATTCTCTCTCTTTTCCGCAGGAAGCACTCCTCTCCCGCGCCTACGCGCTAGCCGCTGTAGAATCTCTTCCGTCTCTTTTCCGCACGCAGGGCGCGACGCATGCACGCGTCGCCACGCTTTGGGCGGATTTGCACACCGCTCTCCGACACGCTGCCAAGCCAAAATAGACTGTATTGCGTAGGTTGTACACATTCGTTACAATCGTTACTAAAATGCAAGCCTTAGTACATAATACGTAATTTCCGGGAGCTAACGATAGTCGAAACTGTGAAACATACTTTGCAGAATAATGTAGAATTTATTATTTGTGATTTTTGTATCTGAATTTTAAAACATGTTACGCCCTCGGGCTCCAAGTATAAAATTTACCATATTACATATATTTAAGGTTTAAATTAAAATAACGATGTTGCTTGATTCGCGGCTCGCGCAGGCAGCAGCAGAATCTTACAGTATCTATTCCGCTAGTTGGACTGATTTGATCTGTTTACAACTGTTACGAAGGCACAAAGGAGATACAGTCGCCATTACAGTAGTCCACGCTAATAATATTAATTTTCTAGCGTAAATAGACCTTACTACAGGTAGCAATAGCAAATATCAACTGTGTACTTTATGTTAAACACTTAAGGTTCCAAATTCAATACAAGAACACGAAGTTATTCACCAGCTTGAAAACCTCGCAGTAGTAAGAAAAAATGCAAGCATCAGCCGTGTGGCTGTGGGTTAATAAATATAACACTTTTTTCATTATTAATCCTGCAATCGCTAGTGACGCAAGAATTACCTGAAATTGCTAGAAGCGACTCCAGAAATTAACTGTTTTGTGCTCCGTCTACCCCTTTTGAGAATACAAGCGTGAGTGTTTGTATGTATGTAAGTAACCAAATGATATTTTTGTAAAGATTATTTGAAATCATGTCTTCCAAACTGACATTATGTATATTCGTAGACCTAGATGATATTGATGATATTATTTTGTTATCATTACATTAGATATTAAACTATATTTGTTATGTTTAATTACGGGGGTTTGGGTTGTTAAGTTATTACTGGCTCTAGTCGCTCACCATGCGAGTATTTAATATTGGAAATAAATCTTATATCTTTAAACGAGCAATTCTTATATATATGTATATATATTTCAGGGATCTCGGAAACGGCTCTAACGATTTTGATGAAATTTGGTATACTGTGGGGGTTTTTGGGGATGAGCAATCGATCTAGCTAGGTCTCATGCCCGGGAAAACGCCGAGCAAAGCTCGGTTGCCCAGATATTCTACTATAATGCAAGGTTAAAGTACCTAGTGCTCGACGCGACACTAGTATTCGACAAGTCATATAGGTTACATTCGAGCAACGAAGATTTTCCTTTATTCGAATTTAAGCCTTGCCACTTTGACATAAAGTGCTAATGTCGAATAATACTGCAGCCTCGAGCACTAGTACTTTTACCTTATAGCAACAAAACATATGTCCCTGTGTTCCAATTGAGTTTAGTATACATTTTGTTTGGGCGGCTAGAGGTTAAAGTACATTAGCATGTAAGTATGAGTAAATACATATTTTTATATGAAGCTGAAATTTGTTTGTAAAACAAGTTATGAAAATTACATTATTGATGAAGATGAAACTGGACCAAATTAATTCCTTTATCTGTGATATTGTGTACCCATTTTCAAAAGATTTTACTACGTCCGTATTGGCTTCAAATATATAACCATATCATAAGTTTTGTATTGAATAATAAATAACGTGACGTTTTGAAGCAATGGGAACTTAGCATGTTTGGCGCTTACGCCAATAATTATTACGCAGTAACCCCCTTATAAACATCCATCAAACGTATTTTAGTTAAATAGCCGCTGTAGTTCGTTTGTCCTTATCTGGCACTTTGACATTCTTGTCTGTGAGAAAGGGACGAAACACGAGGTTTGTTAAATATAATGAATAAGGGGGTAAATCTTTGCATCGTTAATAATGGCATAAACGTCAACCACATTAAAGTCCCTTTACGACCATTTTGAGTGTTATTATCTTGTTGATATGTCTGTAAGTATACCTATAGAGTAATTTTATTACGAAATATAATATTATTATGAATTATTTATCCACGGTTTCTTATTTACCTATTCCGTGCCACATACGGACCCATTCCCCAGCCCAGCCATCATCAAGACACTTTGTAATCCTCTACAGGTCGCATTTCTTAACCGATTCTCGTGAAATTTTGTGAGCAAGTACGAAAAGGAAACGAGTTTTTTGACGAGTCAATTTTTGGAAATTTAAAAAAACAAACTTTTTATCAATGATTTCGTATTTTTCTGTGCCCGTTTTTTCCTCTACAGGTCGCATTTCTCAACCGATTCTCGTGAAATTTTGTAAGCAGGTTCTATGACTACATAGAATTCATTTAATAAAGTATTTTTTTTTAAATCTGTAAAAAAAAATCCATCAGTCGGCTGTTCTCCTCTACAGGTCGCATTTCTAAACCTATTCTCGTGAAATTTTGTGAGCAGGTTCGGTAACTCTATAGATTTTTTTTATCGAGTCACTTATTGGAAATTAAAAAAAAATCATTGATTTTGTGTTTCTGCGGCCGAATCTCGATTTGATAAACAGATCATTTTATTGCAACCATGTAAGATACATTGAAAAAACCATGTAAGATACAATGGACCCAGGAAGGGTGTAGCAACACCAATAACAATACAACACAATACACGGTACACACAATACGATACAATTTAATTATAAAACATTTTACAATTTTGAATCTTCCATAAATTCAGCTATGGAATAGTAGCACTTATCTAACAATTTCGATTTAAGGGTATTTATGAAGGTGTCGGTAGGTACGAGGCTTGCCGAGTGGTCTAAATTAGTTTCGAGACTCAAAAAGCTAATTATATGTATAACTATTGTATACAATACTTTTTCTACGAGTTCACGAAAATAACAAAAATAACAAAGTTGACGCTGAAACCAGTGCCGGATTAATACTACTTGATGCCCTAGCCAATCCACGCCTGTGGGCCCCCTATCCACGAAAGCGCGAGCACAGCGAGCGCGAAATTTTTCAAATATTATGATGCAGGTGCAGAAAATACTTCATACGCATCAAGTCATAACATACCTAGACGAAAACGCGAGCGTAGCGAGCGCGAAATTTTTCGAACATTATGATGCAGGTGCGGAAAATACTTCATACGCATCAAGTCATGGATGTAAACGCGAGCGCAGCGAGCGCGAAATTTTTCGAACATTATGATGCAGGCGCGCATATAAAACCCTACATAATTAATGTATAAAAAGCAGCTGTTGGTTCTCCGAATAAATAAATACCCAGTAGAAATCGACACTAAAAAAATATAACTACGCAAACCACTATGTTAATCTACTTATTTTTAGGGTTTCGTTCATACCCGAAGGGTCCAATTGGAGTCCTTTCACGTGTACGTCTGTCACCTGTCATAGGTTTTCAAGCCAAACGGCTGGAAATTCCGTTTTCAAATTTTCATAGTTTAAAGACTTTAAAGCATGCGGTTTACCCAAAGCCATAAAAATTATCGAAAATTATTTTAAGGGCGTGAAATAAAAATATTTGACCGGTCGTTGTTTAGAGCTCGTTGAATAGATAAATACTGTATTTTTACCTCTCTACCCCCCTGGTTGCTCCTGAGAGGTGTGTGATTTTCTGAGAGATAGGAGGGAGTTAGAGAGATATATACCGTTTTGTATAGCTCTGAATGAGAATTTGTAATGATTATGGCCAGTATCCAGACGACCGTTTAAAGGTAAGATCGCACTAAGCGACGCGACACTGCAGCGGAGCGACGCGACGCGACACGGCTCTAATAAGTATACCGCACTGAAACTGCAGCGACGCGACAGTTTGCGACACATTTTGCCAGTCAGTTGTTAAAGTGTTGCCAGAACGTGCTTTTTAGCACGATTTTACGTGCCTTTTTGGACACGAACGTGCTTTTTACGTGCGCTCCCCAAAAACGTGCTTAAACCGTGCTTTTTTAAAAGTGCTATGATGCTTTATGATTGTACTACTAAAAAATTGTAGGTAATGTTATGTCATAAAATAGACATGATTTTTTTGCTAAATAATGGTATGGAATCCTTCGTGTGCGAGTCCGATTCGCACTTGGCCGGTTTTTATTATTCCAAAAACGTGCTTATTTGGACACCCGACCGTACTTTTTGACGGAAGTGCTCTGGCAACACTGGTGTCGCGTCGCTTACTATATCGCACTACGCGGCAGCGGAACTACGCGATGCGGCAGCGAAACTACGCGACACGTCACGGCGCGACAAAGTTGGTCAACTCTATCGCGTAGTTCCGCTGCCGCGTAGTGTGTTTTATCTCATACATACAAAGAATATTTTGTAGCGTCGCTCCGCTGCTGCATGGCGTCGCGTAGTTACGTTACGCCTAGTGCGGTCTTACCTTAATTTGAGTAGAATGCAATGACTGCAGTTTAAAACATCTAGTGGTGTGAGAACGAGCTACTCTCATCTCATTTTGCGACATCTAGTGAGGAAAAGCCAAACTATTTAGTGTATTACTTGATCACTAGATGGCGCTAAAATGAATGCATAAGACCTGACATCTAGCGGTGAAAAGCCAAACTATGTAGTTTGTTTCTTGTTCACTAGATGGCGCTAAAAACTTATGTATAAGACCTGATATCTAGCGATAAAAAGCTGATATATGTAGTTTGTCTTTAACTCACTGGATGGCGCTAAAATTAATGAATTTGTCCTGACATCTAGCGGTGAAGAGCCAAACTATTTAGTGTGTTACTTGATCATTAGATGGCGCTAAAATTAATGTATAAGACCTGACATCTACCGATGAAAAGCCAAACTATTTAGTGTGTTACTTGATCACTAGATGGCGCTAAAATTAATGTATAAGACCTGACATCTAGCGGTGAAAAGCCAAACTATTTAGTGTGTTACTTGATCACTAGATGGCGCTAAAATTAATGTATAAGACCTGACAATGTAAGTCTGACATCTAGCGGTGTAAAGCCAAACTATGTAGTTTGTTTCTTGTTCGCTAGATGGCGCTAATATTAAGTTATGTTTCGGCATTTAGCGCTGAAAAGTCATACTATATAATTGTTTATCTATACCCATATAGTAAATCCTCCTTAGGACCCCGCTTTATAATATACCGTGCAGGAAGCTTCCCGGGGCTGAGCGCGCGCTGACCAAATATAATTAGAAACGAACTTACCTGTAAGTGAAGTTCTATTTTTATAATAAATAATAATAAAACTATCACAGCTAAGTAGACATTACTAGTTAACGAGTACGAGTAATAGTTGAACTTAAGAAATGTACTTTGCAAAAGCAAAATTTCGTACAATTTCCATTGATACCATAGATAATTTTGTTAATTCTGTTAAAAACATAGTAATATATAAGTTTGCGAACTTTTTAATCCACATAATGTAACGGGTAGACGACTACGGAACCCTACCTTGCGCGTGGCCCGACACGCACTTGGCCGGTTTTTTAAATATCTATCGTTAAATTTAATTAATCCCAATTATTCTCGAGTGGCCCTAGTGGACTTGTTCATACCCTCTTAAAACGCCTTTCTAAAGGCTCGAATTACATGCATGATGAGATGTGTACCTACTGGCGTCATATGATTCCGGATGCATATCCGAGTTTTAGGCAACAAAACGTCCCGGAGAACTAACGGGGTATGTTAGAGGATAAATCTGTAGGTAGGTTATAATAAAATTTACTGAACACTGATGAATATGATCCACACAAACGAGATATTACAAACAAAATAAATGAGCTGCAGTACCTCTGTCTGTCAACCTTCTTATGAAATGTTATGAATTTATACAGGCTAAAATCGGCGAGCGGCACATAAGGCAATACAAAAAGTTAGCCTGACTCTGCGGTCATCATACCTTAGAATTTAGAATTACCTCATCATTGAACAATACATACGTTACCTAATGCAACAATCAACAATATATTTTCATTTGTTAATGTTTACAGTGCTATTCAATAATACATGCCATTGAGTGTCTTTACGGCACGGAAGTTTACAAACACTCGCTTCCTTAGATTCCGGCGTCAGTGATAAAATCAGTATTTTTTCAACCGCCGAGCGAAATGGAATTGTACATTTTGCTTTTTGGCCTCGGCCTCGCTTCGGCCGAATACACCCTGGACTATGGACACATCGAAGCTTTCTTGAAGGAAAGAAAGTCGGCCCAAAAAATAAAGACTGGACCGCTGTACCATATTTCCTCTCCCGTCGGCTGGCTGCGTGATCCTGCGGCGTTCGTGTATTTCAAGAATCAGTACCATGTGTTTTACGAATACCATCCCAATGACGGGGCCTGGGGAGCGGTCCACTGGGGTCACGTGGTTAGCTCGAATCTCGTCGACTGGGCATATTACCCACCAGCTCTGGTTCCTAAGGACTACTACGAGAAGCAGGGCTGTCTCGCCGGCAGCGCCCTCATCCACGACACCTATCTCACACTCTTCTACACCGGCTATGCGTTAAGAAACAGCAAGAGCTGGCAGACCCAGAACGTGGCCATCAGCACCGATGGAATCATCTTCCAGAAATACCTTTACAACCCAGTCATCAGGGAAGACTTGCACGGGGTTGGAAACTTCAGGAACCCTAAGGTTTGGAGATACGGCAACATTACCTACATGATGCTCGGGACCACATCCCGCGAGCAACTCGGAAGGTTGGAGTTGTACAATTCCGTGGATATGAACATGTGGACGTTCAACAAAACTCTAGCGGAATCTTACGGAGACATGGGCTTTATGTGGGAGAACCCGGATATGATCGCAATAGATGGCTTCGAAGTCCTGATTCTATCGGTCCAGGGTATCCAGGCGGATTGTTTCAGGTTCAAGAACATGTATCAGACGGGCTACGTTGTCGGCCATTTCGACTACGACAAACTGTCGTTCGAGAATATGGAATTATCGACGGCGACTTTCAACGAGCTGGACCACGGCCACGATTTCTATGGAGTGAAGACCACAGTAGCCCCGGACGGGAGGAGGCTCCTGATCGCCGGGCTGGGGATGTCGAGTTTGGCGGAGTCGCGGCACGGCTGGGCCAATATGCTCACACTAGTCCGGGAATTACGGATGAACAATCGAGGCGAAGTGCTGATGACGCCCGTCAGAGAAAGCAAGCAATTACGTAGAGAGATTCTTGAACGCGCTTGGTATTCTCCTGGCGGTGCATTCACTTCGGACACCAAATACTTCGAGCTGATATTGAACACGACGACTGTCACTAGAGACATAAGTCTTACATTTGAAATGGTGGACGGCAGTCAGTTTAAGGTAGGATATTCTGCCGAGCACCGGTACGTGGCCGTAGACCGGGGAAGAGAAGATGGTGTGAGACGAGCTGACTGGTCTCCGAAAGGGACCATCTTTTGGCGTATATTTATGGATTATAGCGCTGTGGAGGTTTTTTGCGGGGAGGGGGAAGTAGTGTTCACCAGCAGGATACAGCACTCGAAAGGCCGTGTTATGGTCCGGATGGGCGGAGACACGATGGTGCACATCACACAATACAAGCTGAGACGAGGCGTCGGCTACAGTAGAATTTCGAGCAAGAAAATGAAGTATGAATATCGAAAGAAGGTCGAGAAGAAGGGGAAGTCAAGGGCTAACAAAATCAGTGGCGGTATAGAATCAGTGTGAATTGAATAGGGATTATTTGGCCTACGCCTTACTTATGTAATTTTTGACTACTTGTGAACAGTACCTATGTGAGAACATCATTCCAGCCTTTTCCTCTCGGTCACGTGATACATTGATGAAGACTAAACATATGTGGGTTAATATCACTTCGTCTAAAACGCAACTGGTAGAAATAGCAACTCGTCTAAAACGCAGCTGGTCACTGCATCAAAACGCAGTTAAACACAAATCGCCTGAAGAACAAATGGTCTAAAATGCATATATTTTAGACCGACATGTATTTTAGACCATTTGCTTTTCAGGCGACTTGTATTTAGCTGCGTTTTGATGCAGTTACCAGCTGCGTTTCAGACGAGTTGTTATTTCTACCAGTTGCGTTTTAGACGAAGTGCTACTAACCAACATATGTTTTGTACCCAACATTTCCGAGTATAACAACCGGAAGTATAGTATCTTTGCGAAAAGGATCTTATATCTACGCGATGTAAATTTGAAACTGGAGCCTTCTGGCTACACTAAAAACAATCTTACAGTATCCTACAAACTTTCCATAGGGAAGTTAATATAGGTACAGTCAACCAATTTGATTTCTGGGTCACTTCGTGCCTTGTCCAAGTTAGAGTCAATATGAAAGCCGCCAGAGATGTCATATTAATGTCACTGAGACAAGGTACGAAGTGGCCTATACTATTTAAATCAGATTGGTTGGCCGTACCTACATATAAAATGAATTAAAATTGTCTATTTTTGCGTAGTTTACATTAAATATTTGCTATTTTAAATTTAAGTCATTGCCATACAGGGAGGGAACGTTATGGGCACCTACCCTTCCAAATTCAAGTGATTTAGGGGATATTTGTAATTATAGATTAGACCCTAATGACCCCATAGCATAACATAACATAATCTTTATAACACAAATATACAGTAGTCTATACAGTCTTTACAACTTAACATACATAGGGACTTAGGACTAAAAGGATATTGTGTACATGCAAGCACTCGTATAAGGACCCACTGACCCCTACACTAGGCACAGGCACAGCCTGTCTCGTAGGTGGTTTACATAATAGGTGCGAAAAGTTAATAAGCTCAAAAAGTTACTAAGTTAAATTAAACATAGGAAAAAACAGCAGAAGGGTGAAATCTTAATCTAAAATTATGAATAGCTTAGCGGTTATTGTGTGTGTGTGTGTGTGTGTGTGTCTGTGTGTGTGTGTGCGTGTGTGTATGTGTGTGTGTGTGTGTGTGTGATAGATATAGGTAGATAGATAGATAGATAAGAGATATAGATATAGATTAAGGTAGTTTTAGTCGTTACATTTGTATTTTATTGTATTCTGTTCCTTCCTAATGTATTTTATGAATTAAATAAGTTACTTACAGTTTCATTTTTTATTTTCCATTAATAAACTTCGGTTGGTCTTGTTTGACAACTATTGCATCCCTGGCGTCAAAGTCTTTTTGTGTTGGAGCTTAAATTCGAATCGGTTATAAAATCACGCAATAAGTACGACCGAGTTTTCTTTTATCCTTGACCTATTTATGATGTGACCCATTTTAAATCAATTGTAAAATAAATAGAAGATATCCTTGACCCATTTTAAATCAATTGTAAAATAAATAGAATCGGTCTTAAATATTTACGCCACAAACATCGAATGCGGTTGGACAAATGCCAACCCAGCCAATTTCTCAACAACGCAGGCTTAGTTTACGTGAAAATATAACTTTGGAGCCTGTATATTTCTCCTGAGAGACAACACACGCAGTGCCGGCTGAGTAATCTAACGTCAAACGAATGGTGACAAACAATACAGTAGGTGTCAGCCTACACTGTAGGTACCTATAGTATTTACTACTAACGCCCACGTACAGTCGCCATCAAATATATCTGTACTCTTCAGGGTGCTCAGAAATATCTGAACATGCTCTCTAACGCCTTGACAATAGAGTCGTGTTCAGATATTTGTGAGCACCTCGTTCGCTCCTATATATCTGATGGCGGCTGTACATGGTTTCTAGGATCAGATAATTGTTATAGGTACTTAATTGGAGCATTGCGAGGTCAGGTTGCTAAGTATAGAAATGTTCTGTGACTGAGTCTGACTGATCGCTAATCAGAATTTCTATCTTATACAGCTGATGGTGGAAAAGTTTTTAGAAACCTTTATATCATTTTTAAAGACCCACTAAAAAAAGAAAAAAAAAATTGGTTCGGATAAATATGGTTCATTTCAGATAAGGTGGCGAAAATGCAATTGACGTGGGACTTTACAACCTGCTTGCTGCTAAACGTGAAAGGAATACCTAGATAACAACCCTGGACCTGTTTCTTTGTTTTTCTTTTGTATGTGTGCTTATGTGAGGTGTGCAATAATAGTACATTACTTAACAAGGGCGGTAAAACAAAGAATGTCTCAGATCGCAGGTATTTGACGCCCGAGCCGAAGGCAAGGGCGATAAATATGCGATCTGAGGCTCTACTACAGGCGGCCCTACTTGACGATAACAATTAAACAATGGATGTTGGTAATGATTGGCTTTAACTGCATTTTCGCTACCTTATCTGAAATGAACTTTTCATCTCTCCTGTTCGGAAAATTCGAGTTTCATGAGTAGATAGCCGGGTCGAAATAGTAGATTGTGTCACAAGGGAGCAAAATGACATATTTACGGCGTGGGCGTAAATTGAATCCTGAACGAAGCGAAGGATTATATAATAGAATCCCGAGCGTAGCGAGGGATTCTAAAATAGAATCCTGAGCGTAGTGAGGGATTCAAGAATTAACGCCCAAGGTGGAAATAATTTTGCTTCCATGTGACACATACTGCTTTTCACATCACCTATTGAGAATAATAAAAGATCTGAAATAACAATGGTTGTGCATTTATTTTATCAAAATCGATACAATACTTAACTATCAAAATCGATACAATACAATTACTCGTTACAGAAAAGTGCCACTTTGATCCCTCGTAGCAGGAAAGAAAAGTGCCATTTTGATCCCTCCTAGCAGGGAAGAAAAAGCCCTTATCCGAATAGGTGATGTGAAAATCGTTTTTCCAACCCGGCGGCGTCGGCTGCTGGGTGCTGCAGCGCGTGTTTTTATTACTGAATCCTTTGAATATCATTTACGATTAATTTTATTTCTCAATTATTTTCCTCATAGTCGAAATGAAAAGTAGTGTTTAACTCGGGTGAAAGTACCCATTTCACCCTTGAACTATTGGCGCTCGAACGAAGTGAGTATACATATCTCTAGGGGTGTAATGGGTCACTTTCGACCCTTGGTTAACAATCTACTATTACCTCACATGCTTTTGTGCATTGAAAAAAAATGTTTAATCCCACGGTTCGATATATTTAAGTATTGACACAAAAAATATTCAAAGCATTACAATTTGCACCAAGGCGCTGGGAAATTCAGTTAAGTTGTATAAGTGGGCGTACATGTTTCCTTTTATACAACACAATTGTATGCGGCACTATCAAATATCCATTTTCTCACAATACTTCAAACATTTTCGACATACTTCTATCCATCGGCTGATGACAGAAGTGCAAAGCAGGCATGGATGCTCGGAGAGCGGGAGCTCGAGTTTCTGTGAGAGACAGTGCGCGGTGGCACCCATAAATAATAAAACCGGCCAAGTGCGAGTCGGACTCGCAAAATCATGTTTGTTGTATGGGAGCCCCCTTAAATATTTACTGTATCCCGTTTTTTAGTATTTGTTGTTATAGCGGCAACCGAAATACAGTATAATATGTGAAAATTTCAGTTGTCTAAATATTACGGTTCATGAGATACAGCCGTGACCGACGGACACAGACGGACGGACAGACGGACAGCGGAGCAATAGGGTCCCGTTTTACCCTGTGGGTACGGAACGGAACCCTAAAAATGTATACAATATAATCATATGAACTTGGTCTGAAATAAAGAATTATTTATTATTTACAACCAAAATACGCGCCTGTGAAACTATTAGCTAGAAGATAGTGGATTCGCGATTTCTAGGTAGGTACAAAAGGTATCTACTGCGAGCTTTACGATTACGAACCGCGAGTTGAAAAGAAGTTCGCATAGGTGCAGTCAAGAGCACCAATATGTATACATTTTTTCACCTTATCCCATTGAATTAAGGCCCAAAAATGTATACATATTTAAGCCCTTGACTGTACCTACCTAGTCATGACATGATCTACAGCCTAAATTTTACTACGGACGGAGTACGGACAAGTCAAGAACATTCGCTAATTATTTGGTTTGTACTTTCACTTCATGTCACGATACTTATTATAATGATATGTATTTTCTTACCTACATCTACCTAATTAATAATGTTCAATTGACCTCGAGATTCTTAACAATTCAGATCAACATTATTCCGAAAACAATACTTCTTATTTATTGAAAGGGAACTTTTATTATAGAAATCCCATAACACTAAACTATATTCTCTTAGACCTTCTAACTTCTAATCGTAGTTTCAAATTCAAAGGGTATTTCACGCTTCACGCCTACGACCGTACGACCTACGTAACGTAGGCGTAAATAAATAAACACGTCACAGCGCTGCTGACGTCATCTCGGAAGTCCGCCAAAGACTAGGATAGAGTTACAGAGTGGGCAATCGGAACTGCAGAATAGTTTAGCATAGCTAAATAAAGAATAACAAATAAATTAATTTTGGTTTATATATTTATTTAATATGGTAAACTATATAGTGACTCTGTGAGCTGTAGACTTCGCGATCATTGTTTTCGTTGTCAACCCTTATTTTGGCTCCACGATTTTGAACAAAAACCAAAATTGACGCTTTAAAAAATTTACGAGAATCGGTTGAGACAGGTTGAGAAAAGCGACCTAGAGGACAACATCGGAAAATCCGCCGGGCATATGAACGAAAGCATTTTTGCCCAAGATGAAACGGAGACCTTCTCTTCACTCGATTAGTAAAAAGCGGTATAAGGTAAACGCCCCAGTGCTTGACACCTTAGTGCGCAATCACCCAATAGATGACGCATGACATGACGCCTATTAATCACCTCTATCATTATGGCATAATAAAGATTGAAAGTGCCATGTATTGGGTCAGTGTCGAGCACAGGGACGTTTATCTTAATAGTTTAAATACGTATTGTAGTGTAGGTACATAAAGCAATGCATTTTTTCAAAGTTACTTGAATTTCCTATTTGTTGATCTATGTCAAATAGGTAATACCAGCCTTGAATAATGCATTACTAATGGTAGAAAATTAACTAGGTATCAGGTTGTCATGAGCGATAGAAAATAGTATACAGTGTTTCAATTAGTAAAGAAATTTTACATTATGAGTGTGTCTATTTATATCTTATTTTTTTTATTTATAATCATCAAAAACGGGTGCTACCGCGAACCACAAACGAAGATTTCCCTCTCTGTCGCACTTACGCACAGACTTGGAAGTGCGACAAAGAGAGAAAATTTCGTCTACGGTTTGCGGTAGGCCCTCAGATTACAACAAATTTTTAACTAAAGAAAGTTAAATGGTCGCTTTTATATATTACGGTAAACTCTATGGTTTCATAAGTTGCAGTCGAGAGGAAATGACTGTTTTTATACGTCTTTGGGAGGCTGCAGCTCCTCAACCCACCAATGGAATCGCAGCAGACGTCCACAGTCCTTCATAACACAACTTTCTTAACCACTGTACAAGTTTTCATGCGAGAGGAACTTGGTCATCGAGAACTGTTGTTGGCCCACGGTCTATAGAGTTTAATCGTGGACGTGCTTGTCCACTGTAAAGTAGTGGTAAAGTATAAAAGCGTCCATAATGACAACCACACACACACGGTGCCAATATTGGATTGTCTTAATGGAATGGCTCGCCAATAGGCCTAATGTAAATGACGCATTACAATAGTTTCAATAGTAGGTAAATAGTAAAAGCTTAGGCCTGGTATCACCAACAAATTTGACGTTTGAGGTTTGAGGAGGGGTTGGGAGGAGGGTGAAAGGTTTTGAATGAGGACTGTAGCCTGTAGAGTAGGGAAGGGGAGTAAGTGAGTGAATATTACAGAAGGCGGCTGCTTGGCGGTGATTTCTTAACATATGTTCAATTGTTCAGTTAAGCGTAAAAACAATCAAACTTATTTACACCTACGTACGTGACTGATACTCGGCCAAAATGTCCCGATTTATCGCGTGTATAGCATGCGTTTTGTTGTGTTTTAGCTTAGTTAACACAAATAATGCTCGTAATTTTTACCAGGAAAAGGTGAGTTTCGTAAATAATTGTCAACTTTTTGTTTGTTTAGTGTTAAGTCTATCTCAGTGCGAGGTCAAGCATAAGGAAATGTTGAAGTTAACAGTATTTTGACCTCTGCTTTGGCCTATTATCTATTTCAAATCTTGCTCTTAAGCGCTGACCATATTGAACCGTTACCATTAATTAAGATGTAAAACAGCTGCAATAAAAAGTTAAGAAACTTTTGAATGACAAGAAGTGTCATTTGTTTTTCACTTATATGTTCAAATAATTATTTTCTTAGTAGGTACTATTAAATCAGAGCCAACAAATAAATGTGACCTATTATTTTTGTCTCTGTTTTGTGTAACTTTAATGTAATAATAATAATTTTCAACCTTTTATTTGCTTTAAGCCGTCGTCTTCCGAACCTGGGAATCTCCGGACACATGACAATTTGTTTCTTTTTTTCGCTGAGAGGCAACAGGTTAAGTCGCATAAATGTATTCAAATACAGAATAACATAGTACATAACAGATAAAACACAATGGTACCCAAGGTTCAGTAAAACAATTATTAAAATTATTTACATGATCAATCAAATTACCAGGTCGCAATTAAACGAATCAATATGAACAATATTAATGTCACATCAGTATGTCAAAAATTCTTGTAGTATATTCAGTAGTTCAGTTTACAGGTCAAAATAAATTCAAATGTATGTTTAATTTGTGTGTACAGGTTTTCAATAGCTTAAATCATTTGATTATAATAATTACATACTAGCAATTAATTCAATAATATACAAGCAAGTAAAATACACAACACAAAATCATTAAAAAAGTGGATTTTTTTTTACTCCAAAATAAATTTATGAATTGATTTAAAACTGTTTTTTTTTAGAATTATCATGAAGCACAAGAACTTTCTGACCAGGATATTAAAAACTTAGCTGCTATGTCAGATATGGGACATTTTAGTGCAGTGCTGAACAAAATTATGATCCCCAGAGTGGTAGGAACACCAAATCATGACAAAGTAAACAAATACATCAAGAAACAGATGACTAACTTGGGTTGGGATGTGACAGAGGATGCATTTGATGACCAAACTCCCGTTTTTGGCACTTTACGGTTTAAAAACATCATTGCCAGGTTGAATCCGGATGCAGACAGATATTTGGTACTGGCTTGCCATTATGACAGTAAATATACAAGGGAGCATGTATTCATTGGTAAGTGGTGCTTTGTTATGTGTTTATAATAATATCTGGGGGGCTACCGCAAACCACAAACGAATTTTTCTCTGTGTCGTACTTGCAAGTCTGTACATAAGTACAACAGTGAGGGAATATTATTTTTATTTATTTAATTAAAAACAATTGACAAAAACTTATGTCTAAGTACATCGTCCCGCAAAACTGTTTGCACAGTTTGACTGTGGGATCCATGAGTCTATTCTATTACAATATAACAACTTAATGTTAGGAACTATGCGGAGGTAGGTACTTAAAGTGCTAAAAAATATAAATAAACAGTACTTAAAGTGCTAAAAATGGAGGCTTAAATGTTGTGGCAAAGAAGTAGACAGATAGCTAAACATAAGATATTTAAATACTGTTGAGGTAATGTCGTAACAAAGCTCTTTTAAATTTATTTTTGTTAGTCTCATTTCTAATAGCCACAGGTAATGCGTTAAGTAAGTATGGTAAGCGCTTTTTGATGAGTCTGTCCCCATAGTAATTGCTTACTCGGAGTACAGCATACTTACCTGCAGCTACAGACCTGGTGCCATATTTTTGGCTCATTTGAGATAAGTTGCTCTCTTGATTGCCATGTTGATTTACTAATAATAAATATTTGTGTCTTAGGGTTGCCGGAAGAATTTTACATATTTTAAATAACTTATAATAATCATCATTTATATTTATTTTCGGTTTAGTTCGTTTGTGGTTTGCGGTAGCATACCTCTATTTTTTTATACTTGCTTACATGGTAAATCCATAGGCAATTTTCACTTCTCATATTTGAGTTTTTTTTTGTGTTATACATGTAAAAAATCGGTTATATGTTTTAATTGTAATAATCATAATATAAAACTAAATTAAAAAGAAACATCATAACAGGTGCAACAGACTCCGCAGTACCATGCGCTATGATGATAAACTTGGCTAAAGTGATGTCACAACGGCTAGACAAGCTCAAGCAGTCCAATCTGAGTCTCATGTTCATATTCTTCGACGGAGAAGAGGCTTTCCGGCAGTGGGGTCCCACCGACTCTATCTATGGCGCCAGGCACTTAGCCAAGCAGTGGCATGAAAAGTCCTATAAGGATGGTGCTAACCATTTGCAAAGGATGGTAAGTTTTATTTTAACTATCTATTTAACACTTAACTCAAGTAAGCCATCCTCTCCCGGCGAAAAAATATACAATGCCATTCTTTTGTTATCTGCCCTGGGATCCCAGGGACTGGTAGACGACGGGGGTTTTAAAAAATGTCAGTCTTTTAGAACATCGTTGAATTTAATAGCAGCCAAATACTAATCTTCCAAAAAAAATTTGTTTGATTTGAAACATTAGTCTCAAAACATTGTAGGTACTTTAAAGTAGGTAAAACATACGATACTAAAAGAGATCTATTTAATGCATACATACCTACATTTTTAACTAACCTTGAATATTTGTTTTGTATGCTGTGCCTTCAAACAATACTGATTTGTATTCAGTTGCGTTGTAGCGTCCTGTCCATTTGATCCAATTCTGCGTCAATATGTAGGTATATTATTTTATGTAGCAGTACATAATGTAGCTGAGATCAGACCGATGTCCTTTATAAAGAACATTCTATGTCTCGTTAAAAAATGCCCGAGAGAAATTCCCGGCGACATATCTATTCATAAAAATAATACCCTGGTAGATGACGGCTTAAGTAATTTACCTACCTAGGTACTTTATCTCCTTGATGGTTAACAAAAACCGTTTTTCCCTGTCACGTTTCGATATATATTGTCTACATTGGTTCCTATTGTTTTAGTATATCACAAAAACCAATACCTAAGTAGTATTATCAATCCAAAGAATGTATGGCATGTAATGTAAATTGTTTCTCGTTATTGAAGTTATCGTAAACACTAAGTATATTACTTTTATCTCACGAGCGCGGGTTGGCCATGGTTGTAGTTGTGAAATATACGAACACATAGACAACGTGAACTCATAGCTCCTATGCTGACGCATACATAGACAATGTGCATGAATAGGAATAGCTCAACACACAACAATGGCTCACACGTGCTCGTGAGATGAAAGTACCTACTCTACCTAAGATACAAGTTCCCCTTACCAGACTAAGTATTAATATTAGTAGTACCTGTATAGCAAGTTAAACTGACCGAAGTCAGCATGAATGTTTCGTAATTTAGACATTGTTTCACAAATAAATACGTGTAACATCCGGCGATATAAGGGTAACTTTAATTCATAAAAAAGTAGGTACTGTAACTTTAACGATTATGGGATAATCACGTCTGATGTGCGCCCGTAAACGTCAGTTTTTACTTGCTCTAATAAAAAAAATTGAATTCGAAGTAATGTGTACGTATAATATGTCACGAAAAGTGTGTCGTACATTTCGTAATCGTAATGTTAAAATATGTAACTTAATCCAGGTGTGATGCCATCGACGATCTTTGTAACCTAGCCCAAGGTCCTTTTTCCGTGAGAACGACACTTTTTTTACACGACTGCCCAAAAAAAGTAGTATAATGTTTTTAAACATTTATTTTGGGCGTTTGTACCATCGGCACTTGCGTACGCACGCTACGCGTGCGGTTTGCGGTATACGATGTTTAGCAACGTCGCCCGTGGTCTACTCTTGGATGGGTGACCACTTTGAGTGGTTACTAACTGAGCGCTCCCGTGCTTTGTAAAGCACGTTAAGTCGTTGATCCCGGCTGTCTATGACAGCAGTCGTTAAGCCAAGTTAGAAGTCTTCGGGCGGGTTGAAAACTAATATTCATATTCTAACAGTCAAGTGGCCTACTCACTTGACAAGCTTGATGCCAGTAATAAAGGTTTAGTTTCCCCCGTGGGTTTGAAAATCAGACGGAAGTGGTCATGGCAGCCGTCCGTAAAAACTAGTGCCTACACTAAATCTTGGGAATAGGTGGAGCTCCCCGGGCACCCTTCAAGATGCAACAGTATTGATATAACTTAAGGCTGGTTTTCTACTAGAGCTACATATGCTATGTTTTCATACATGTGACACGTAGCTCGAGCTGGAGCTATGTGTCAAATGTATGGAAACATAGCATAGCATAGCTCTAGTGGAAAACCAGCCTAAGGATAGTTATAATGACGCTGGATCGTTGTGGCGCTCTCTAGGGGAGGCCTAATGTCCAGCTGTGGACGTCTTTCGGCTGATTATGATAAGTTATAATGACTATAACTGAAACTTCTGCGCGTTATTGGGAGATTAACAAATCCATTTCTTATTTCATTTAAATAGTAGGGGTAGGGTCTGGACTCTTTTCGCACGTAACATACCCTTACAAAGAAATATGAGGCGTTAAAAAAATTGTATTATTATCTTGATAGCCATAAATTAACGTGGTATGATTAGATGTGGATAAAGGATATACGATACGATTTCACATTTACATAACAAACAAAGTGGATTGACTCTCCGGTTAGGTTTCACCGATTGATTGCCTTGGGCTGGATTGACTTTGTCAGATTTATTAGAAATCCTAACCTACCTAACTTTTTATTGACGACTAAACGTTTGTAAATATTCAAGTAGTCTATTAAACGAACTACGCGGCTCTGAGTAGAACTCGTTAATAGTACTCCTATACAAACTTCAATTTCCTATTTTACTATGTTTAGGATTGTATCGAGGAGATTTTGATTAAAATAATGACAAGTCCTGTGGCCCCTGCGGGTCATACATAACTTACATCTGTATAGTGTGCGTCCACGAAGGCGCGCCCCTCCACAGCCCAATCCGTACAATTGCGCATATATTAGTATGAAATTCGCTGTGGTTCAGTCGATTTTAAGATTTTTGCATATAATAACACGTCAGTGGTCGTCAGTAATATTAAATTATAATATCAAATATGACGTAAACGTTCTTGTTTTGTTTCCAGGATGTCCTAGTCCTCCTTGATCTCCTAGGGGCCCCGGACCCAGTGTTCTATAGTTACTTCCAGGCCACTGAGAAGTGGTACGTGAGGCTGGCCAGTGCAGAACAGCGATTGGCGGAGTTGGATCAACTCGCGGGCTACTCTAAAGGCAGGGCGGAGCAGACGTACTTCAGGCTGTCGAGCTCTAGATCCTTTGTAGAAGATGACCACATCCCGTTCTTGAGGAGAAGTGAGTAGAACTTAATGTTATTCTTTACATGACTATTGTTCGAAACCAAAACACGTGGATTCGATTGTGCCGCGTAAACTCGACAAATGACGATGAATTGTGAAAATATCACGTTCAACTTGATGTTAATTTGTTATGTTAAAATGTCGTAAAGGAATAAAACGTTACCTATATGTCGAGTTTATAACCTGGCAAAATCGAACCAATCAAAGTTTAATATCACTGCGATGAGCATACCATGAAGCTATAGCCCAAAACTAAGTGAAATATACCGTTGGTGTATATCACTTAATTTAAGCAGCTGACTACATGCATTTAATTATGTGTAGGTTGGTCAATTTTCCCTAATCAGCGGTCACAGTTAAAAACCGAGTTTATTAAGGAAGTTAATTGAGCCATTACACTATTGCGATGCAATTATGAATTATAATTGAGTATTGTTCTCATTGCCCTCTGAGTGACTTTGAGCCTTCTTATGAGGCCCATGGTGAGCGACCACGTTTCCGTACCGTATGTCATCACTGGCAACACACACTGGTCAAAGACTCTCGTCTTGAGACACTGCGGAATATTGGACGAAAAGATATGCCGTAGCTTCCCGAACGCTGCCCAGCCGAGTCGGATTCGACGATTGACCTCTTTCTCAAAGTTGGACCTACCTAACTGGACAGTCTGTCCTAGGTATACATAATCGTCTACAACTTCGAGCGTAAAGCGTCCGATTGTAACGGGAGTTGGTGCTACATGGGCATTTGACATGATCTTCGTCTTATCCATGTTCATCCTTAGACCAACTCGCTCGGAGGCTTTACTGAGGTCATCGAGCATTGTACTTAAATCCTCCATGGTTTCAGCCAAGACTACTATGTCGTCAGCAAACCGAAGATGAGTGATATACTCGCCGTTTATGTTGATGCCTAGCCTTCTCCAGTCCAGATTCTTGAAAACGTCCTCCAGTGCAGCGGAGAACAGTTTAGGAGAAATAACATCTCCTTGCCTGACTCCCCGCTGCAGCGGAATAGGTTTCGAGTTCCGGTCCTGGAGTCGGACTGACATAGTGGCGTTTTCGTACAAACACTTCAGTACTTCGATATAGCGGTAGTCTACTTGGCACCGCTGTAGAGATTGTAGTACCGCCCAGGTTTCGATCGAATCGAAGGCTTTCTCATAGTCCACAAACGCTAAACAGAGGGGCAGGTTGTACTCTTCAGTCTTCTGTATAACCTGTCGGAGCGTGTGGATGTGGTCTATGGTACTAAAGCCTCTTCGGAAACCGGCTTGTTCAGGAGGCTGGAAGTCATCTAGCCTGCGTGCGAGACGGTTCGTAATGACTCTTGAAAACAGCTTGTAGACATGGCTCAAAAGCGTGATGGGTCGATAGTTCTTCAGAAGAGTGGTGTCACCCTTCTTAAAGAACAGTACCACCACGCCTGTGTTCCATGCCTTGGGCGTTCTCCCTTCCAGTAAGACGGAGTCGAACAACTTCTGAAGGGCCGTAAGGACCGGTTTTCCACCCGCCTTCAGGAGTTCGGCTGTAATTCCGTCTTCACCGGGTGCCCTGTTGTTTTTGAGCTGTTTAAGAGCCATTCTAATCTCGTACAGGCTGATGTCCGGGATGTCGTCGGTATAGTGCCGGGTTAGTCTAGCTCTAGGATCTTCCACTAGACCAACTTCGGGTCTGCTAGTTGACGTGTAGAGCTGTCCATAGAAGCGCTCTATCTCGCTCAGAAGCTCAGGTCTGGATGAGACAGTTCTACCATCCTCAGTTTTTAACTTGGCGAGCTGGCTCTGCCCAATAGACAGAGCAATGGAGAGGGCTATGCTGGGAGTTTCTCTGCGTGATCGCATCAGAAATGAGGCCATCCGTAGCAGAACCAAAGTAACCGATATAGCCTTTCGAATCGCTAAACTTAAGTGGCAGTGGGCGGGGCACATTGCACGTAGAACCGATGGCCGTTGGGGCCGAAAGGTTCTCGAGTGGCGACCACGGACCGGAAGGCGCAGCGTGGGTAGACCCCCCACAAGGTGGACTGATGACCTGGTAAAGGTCGCGGGAGTCCGCTGGATGCGGGTGGCGCAAGACCGGTCATTGTGGCACTCTTTGGGGGAGGCCTATGTCCAGCAGTGGACGTCTTTCGGCTGATATGATGATGATGATGATGATTGTTCTCATTGTGTGATTTCATGTTTTTTCTTGCATGCATGAAATTTTGAGTCACCTTAAACCTGAAGTTATCACAATATTTATTTTATAGCTATTAGTAGTTCAATAACTAATAGATTCAAATGAAGGTTAAAGTTACGAGGATTAGGTGATCTTATTCCCACAGAGTTTCATCGATCATTCTGTGAACCATTTGGGACATTTATTTCCTATCAACCTATGATAGATTGATTGTTACGGAAGATAGTAGACGTAGACAACTAGGCATCTTTGGGGTTTTATCTTATCAGTGATGTTAACATTTGCCATTTATCACGTAAACTGCCGTGGAAAATGATATACTTATGTACTAAGTTACTAACCGAAACGTATAGTAACATAAAACAATTATAACATCATGCTAATTTAACTTAATATATATTATACCTAATAAGATTTTCACAAAGCAGAAAATTTCTTATCGTACTTTGCTATCGAACAAAAATAAAATAATAGCTTGAGACGTATACCCTACAACTGACACAAGAGTTAAATTTAACGCAACGAGATTTAATCACAAGATGTGGAATTACAAGTCACTATTTAATAGTAGATTATACACCAAGGGGATAAAACACTGTTTTATGTCACGGGTGCGATATTGAATCCCGAACGTAACGAAGGACTCCAAATTTTACTCCCGAGCGGAGCGAGGGAGTAATGACTTAATTCCTGAGCGAAGCGAGGGAATTAAGACTGAGTCCTGAGTGTAGTGAGGGATTTAAGCGCTCCCAAGACAAAAACAGCTTTATCCCCGAGGAGTATACTCTACTTTTCTTACCTCTTGCGAGGCAATAAAAAAACCAAGGCTACTAAAAACAGAATTAAATCAGTCAATCGCAGCAAAATTTAATATCTATTTTAATAGAATCTGTTTTACTCCGTATAATTAAGCGTTTTGTAACTCACGCGGATCTTGTTTTTGGTATTTAATACCTAGTAGATCGACGACTGCTTGCATTCATTTGTGTCGTGAGCACAAGTATTTTGCTCCTGAATCTTAGATGTTTTCTATGTATTTTAAGTATATATTTATTTTTATAGGTATATGTATATCGTCGACTAGTACCCATAGTACAAGCTTTGATTAGTTTGGGACTAGGTAGATTTATGTAAGACTGTCCACAAATACGTATTTATTTACATTGCTGTAACTGCTGCGAAGGGAGGAAGGCCAGTCCTAGCTACGTCCGAGGCACGGATATTACATAGTGATTTTATTTAAAAATGTAATAAAATATGAGAATAATGTATAAGAAAACTCCAAAATGTAATGCTACAAATATTCAGTACAAAAACCACGCGAGGCGGCGGCCGACGACGCAGTCTTTTGTTTCGAACACGACGTTCCAAACAAAACACGGAGCTGGTGTGCCGCGTCCTCGCCGCTTAGTGGACTTCACGACATTAGACTTTAATGACAGAACTATAAGAACTAGGAAAAGTGAAATCACATTATTACCCGGCGGGTTATAATGAGATTCAGTACGATATTACTACCCGGCTTAAGCCAAGGGTTATAATGATTTGCTTTCGGTAAGGTTTGCATGATATATAATTGGGCATTGACGAGCAGGTGGTGTGAAAAGGCAATTACGATACGAGTAAAGCACACGTGCCGATAAACTTTGTCATCTGTGAAATCTTTCTGACCTATTCCATTTCAGTTCTCAGCGTTGAAAATTAAACAGTTTCAGTTCATGCTATTATCGTACACGAGTTCCTCGTTCCTCAGAATATGACATGATTATAAATGTAGATAAGACGAGCTAACCTAACCATAGCCAGGCTGATTATAAATAGTACATGACATGTTTGAGGGTTCTGTATACAGGGTGGCCCAAAAATACGTTGACACGGACTTTTTAGGATATTTTTTTTAGAACACGAGTTTTATATAAAAGCTTTAAAAATACTGTCATTAAACTAAACAAAACACTAGTTATCTGCAAATTATCCCTTTCTGGATTTGATACGAAATGCCAAACGTCATTTTGCCAATATTTGGGCAAGTTGTATTGCTTTCAGAGCAATGTACATTTTCTATGTTTGATGATGCAGGCCATTTGTCTTTAAGGTTGACAATACTATAATCGATTAAGGTCAGGTGTGAAAGGTATTCAGCTATTTTTATCAGCTTATGAATTTCAGCAAATTTTGAAAAATTGCATTAGTTATTTAAAGATCGGAACACTGGCCACGATTCTCTCCAGATCTTAATGCAATGGATTATAATTTTTAGTCTATCTTAGAGACAAGGGCATGTACCACTAAACATAGAAATGCAGACCTCTCTGAAACCTACACTTAACAAATAATGGGTAAAATAACTTTATAGGTCGTGCGGCATTTTGTTCGTCAGTTTAACGTACCTTTGAAAAAAAAAAAAAAAGAAAAGAAACGAAACATTTATTCGTGACAATCAAAACACTTACAAATAGGACATTACAAAACAGAATATTGCCACGAAATGGTCACAACTCAGCGTTATGCTGGCAGAGCCAGCGCTGGTCTTCCGTTGTGACCATTGCAATCCCTTTTTTTCCTTTGCAATTGTGTATCAAGGCCAGAAAGGGATAATTTGCAGATAAGTAATGTTTTTTTTTAGTTTAATGACAGTATTTTTAACCCTTTTATATTAAAACTCGTGTAAACGTGTCGTAATAAAAAATATCTTAAAAATACCGTGTCAACGTAGTTTTGGGCCACCCTGTAGTATAGTTTATTGATATTTCCATAAACGTCATAATAATATTCAATAATGACATATGACATGAAGTTTTACGCAAGGCAGTGTTCACAGCTGGTACCATTTGTTATTGCATCAAAAATGTGACGAACATTCCATATTTCACATAGATACGGCAATGGTGGTTGAGGAATTCAATCAAATATATATGAAACGTACGTTCAAATAAGTTACACAATTCAATAACCTAGATACTTTTTAGGTAAGTACTTATATTCTAAGAAATATGAGGTGCCAGCTGGAGGTGCCGTGGCTCTAGCGAGTCGCCCAAGTTTAGAAATAGGTACATTTAGTAGTAGTATAGTATATAGTAATTTCATATCTGACAACCACGATTGTCTGAGTATTTCTTTAGGTACTTTCGACATATTATTCTGATAAATTTCCATTGAATTTAAATTGACCAGAAATGTAGGTATACATTGATACCTACACTTATGTCCGTTTTCATAGTATTTTCAACTTAAAACTCTTGATGATGGGCTAATTTAACTAACCCTTGGTCGGCAAAAGGCGGACCGCGGAAGGTCGAGCCGCGGACCCCCAAATAATGTTAAATAAATATGCTGCACACATATTGATTTCATTAAAAGCTTTTTTTCTGGAACTCTAAAAATTTTTTTCTAACATATCCGGACCCCACTTAAAACTAATTGCCGACCCCTGGGCTAATTAGTCAGCTTATCATTTAAGTAATTATAATTATTTTATTATTATTGTATGTCTTATATTATTATTACTGTCTCTTTTCCATATCACGGGACAAATAGGGGTCCGCGGTGTCGCCGTCGCCACTCACCGTCAGCGCCCCACAAGCTGCCCCCGCGGGCTTATTATTATTATTACTTATTTTACTACTCATTTTGGGTCGTCGTGCCAGTGCCGTTGTACCAAACATCTTTTTCTGTTAGGTATTGACCGAGTAAAAGTGTTAAGTGACTAAAGACCGAGATAGGAAAGAAGTACGGAAAACTTTTTTGTCTCTTTTAAGATTGTTGCTGTAACACTTCCGAATTGTTGATATAAAGAAATAATGATGATGACGATGAAAATGATTACCGATTCTGAAGTCCGAACCGAATTTCCGATACTCGTGATAACTTGATAAGCGTGAATAAACTTATCAACTGTGAAATTGTAGATAAAGCTTATATTGTAGATATACCTAAGCAATTATACTGCTTAGTCACTTAAACTTTTCCAGGCTTAGTGTAAAAAATACACTAGCCACTTCAAATCCTGTAATGTTTACCCTATCTATTGGGTACATAACCCTAGTACTACACGTAAAGAAGTACAATAAGATAATCAATAAATGCAGTACAATTTCCGTTGTCATCAGACTGAATCGTACCAATTATCTACTAGTGTTAATAATGTATACACATGCTTTATGCGCGTAGGAGACCGTAATTTATTTGTGACATGTAAGATAAGATATCCAATCCTAAAGGCACCTATTAATAATGTCATGCTGGTTGAGTATTTACTATTACTGTAGACTAGTTATTATTGTCTAAATAAAAAAATAAAAAAATATTTGTGGACAATCTTACACAAATCAAACTAGTCCCAAACTAAGCAAAGCTTGTACTATGGGTACTTAGTGACGATATACATACTTATCTCATAGATAAAATATACTTAAATACAAAGAAAACAACCAAGACCCAAGAACAAATATACGTGCTCATCACACAAATAAATGCCCTGGCCGGGATTCGACCCCGGGACCTCCAGCTTCGTAGGCAGGGTTACTCACTACCATACCAACTAAGCTAAAACGGTCGTCAACACAATGCAACTATCTCTGAATCTGTTTATTAGTTATTTTAATGATATAAGATTTTATGTCACACCTGGCTATAAAGCGGCAATTACCGCACGCTCCGCGCGCGGGAAATCCCACTTCCTGGCCAGGGGGTGACATAAAATTTTGTACTTAACACAGGCGGTAATAAAGAAAGCCTCAGATCGCATATTTATCGCCCTTGCCTTCGGCTGGCGCGTCAAATACCTACGATCTGAGACATTCTTTGTTTTACCAGCCTTGTTAATTAATGTACTATTAATGTATCGTTTAAGATTCGTTCTATATTTAGGACGAAATTATTTTAAAAGCCCGTATGTACATCGCAAGAAGAATATCTACTCCTTTATTACTTAATTACATGCTAGATATGCGTCAATTTACCGACTACACTGTGCCTGACGTCAACGTTACCTTTTCACTCACATGAATCTAATCGATTATATTAGAAATTCAAATATTAGGTGGCTGGATGTTGCTATAACGTAAATGTTTACCTTTTAAGTTGCGTAATATTATTCTTTTTATGAAAGTTTGGTTCCAGTCCTGATTTTTTTGGCTTGAATTGTTGATGATATAGGTAGCTATGTTATTGTTTTAGTGTGCATAATAGTATTCATAGCGTTTAAATGAGGTCGGTGATGTCACATATTCAAGATATTTCAATTATACAGCAGTGGCGGCGCGTCAAAAATATTCTTAGGGAAGCCGGAAATACTTGGCTTTTCCTATTCTTCATGAGCCGTAGTAAAAGAACTGGACTGGCTGGAAATTAGGCAAGCCGGTGGGAATCGAGTTGTATGGACGCTCCGCCACTGTTATACAGGGTGTGGCCTGTAACAGGAGCAAACAATTAAAAATTTAAAATGTATCCCGATCTTGACTATCGGACTGACTAACAGTTTGTTAACATTGTTCTGTTGATTCATCTTATTGCTGAGGACCTCAGCAATAAGATGAATCAACAGAACAATGCTGAGGTTTTTTACAGTCATGAATAGGGTATTAAACTAAGGTACAGGTACATTACTTACCAAGGGCGATAAAACAAAGAATGTCTCAGATCGCTGGTATTTTACGCCCGAGCCGAAGCCAAGGGCGATAAATATGCGATCTGAGGCTTTCTTTGTTATCGCCCGTGGTAAGTACAAAATTTTATGTCACCCCCTGGCCAGGAAGTGGGTTTTTTCGCGCGCGGAGCGTGCGATAATGGCCACTTTATGGCTAGGTGTGACATAAATTATTTTTTACTTGACTAATAAAAGATCTAACGAAAATACTCGAAAAAACATCAATTATTAATTTATTTTAGCTAATTGAAACATTTTATAAGCATAAAGGTTTAAAAAGGAAGCTGATTTGAACATACCAATTCACACTGACTTAGTGACGTCACTAAGACAGTATTTCCCTACAAACTTCATATTAACAAATCGTTTTTGACATTTAATAAAAAGTTGCTCATTTGACTATGAGTAAAATACCGTATTCTAGCAATTATGCCAAAAGAACATCGAGTACATTCGGACACTCGATATGTAAGCGTACAAATTTTTCATAAAGTTATATAATAAGGACTTAAGAGGGTACGAACAATTACGAACGCGTCCACTAGCGCCACTCGTGAAGAATTGTGATTATTTAAATTTAACGATTGACACCTATTTTAAAAAGGCGAATGACATGTACTGTACCTTTTGAATAGGTACATCAAACTAGTTTTTACGTTGCTAGATTCGTCGACCTACGAGCTCAAAAATAAAACGGCCGTTTTATCTTATAGAGCCACAGTCTCACAATTATTTACGAGTGGCGCCAGTGGACTTGCTCGTAATTGTTCGTACGCTCTTAAGTTAGGTTGTTAGGTAATGACTGTAACGAGTGTGCTCTTGGTAGTAACCAGACTAACCCATATATTTGTATTGTAGACGTGGATTGTCTCCACATAATCCCGTCGCCGTTTCCCGACGTGTGGCACACGGCCGCCGACGACGCCTCAGCGCTGGACTACAACACCATCGAGAACCTCAACAAGATCATGCGAGTGTTTGTATCGGAGTACCTTCACACGCAGCCCTAGCGGTACGCGGATCGCTGGCAGCTTTGGAAAATCATCGTTACTTAAAAAAAAAAGTAAAAGTGTTCTACATTCCGAATTTGAAATTATAAACGTGAACTGACTGTATGATATTATGTCCTTTGTAAAGGACACACAACCTTTGTAAAGGAACCTCAACAAGATCATGCGAGTGTTCGTCGCTGAGTACCTTCACACGCAACCCTAGGGGTACGCGACTCGCTGGCAGCTTTGGAAAAATCATCGTTGCTTAAGTGTTCTACATTCAGAATTTGAAATTATAAACGTAAACTGACCGTATGATATTATGTCCTTTGTAAAGGACACAATTTTTATTTATTTATGCGAGTGCCAATATGTAAATAAATATTTTTATATGTATATTTTTTATGTATATTAAGGTTGGTTTGCATTGCGCGCGTTATAATTTGATGGAGATTATGCTAGTTGCATTGCGTTTATGTGACTTGCTGGCATTTCTAGGTCGTCGTCGTGTGTTCTACATTCCGAATTCGAATTTGTAAATAGTTAAGACTAGATTTTAAGTTGACCACATGTTGGTGCAATTGACAGTGATCATTGACATTACCAATGTCCTGACAAAAGGACTACATTTTTATTACCCTCAGCTGATGCAAGAAAAAACTTAGTTGCAAATATTAAATAGGTACTATTTTTACATCTTTTTGAAACTTGTAAATTTCGGTTGCTGGCACAGACTATCCATATATTAAATATATGGTCTGTGGTTGTTGATCTACATCGACGAGTCAAGTATATTTATTAGGTTCTTCATTGGTGCTTTTTATTGCAGTTTTGTAAAATATATTGTCACAAGTGTGATCACAATTATTACTATTAAGTAATTTTGATATTATTCTTATATATTTATGAATTGATAGTTTAATTATAAGAATATAATATATATAATATATAAGTATACTTATAAAGAAAACGAATTATATATACATTTTGAATGAATTCCGCTTTAATTAGATGTGGCTTTTGTGTAGAATCAAAGCTTGTATGTAAAGCCGTCCGCTACGCTACCGGTGACTGGGATCCCCGACCGGATATTTTTTCGCTGGGAGAGGACGGGTTGAGAATTCTAAAAGGTATATTGAAATTATTGCATGAAAAATTGCCATCATCCTCCTAGCGTTATCCCAGTACAGTTGCATCCTGAAGGATGCCCGGGGTCCGCTGCCTAATCCCAAGATTTGTTAGTTTTTACGGAAACGACTGCCTTCTGACCTAACAACCCGAGGCGAACTAGACCTTATTGGCATTATTAGGCTTGTTAAGTGAGTGGGCAACGACTGTTAGAAGTTCTCAAGCCACCCAAAGGCCTCTAACTTGGCTTAACGAATGCTATCATAGACAGCAGCCGTGATCAAGGGCTTATAGTGCCTTTTTGTACGGGAGCGCTCAGTTAGTATAACCACTCAAATCGGTTACCCATCCTAGAACTGACCGCGCCCGACATTGCTTAACCTCGCATATCGCACGCGGGCGCCGCTGGGCCACGAGCGCTCACATTTACAATTCTATTGTGTGCGTGATTAATACATTTTATCAGCGTTTTCGCGTTATACATGTTAACAATGCGGTGTATCATAACAATTTTAAATTCCTATATACTACTTGCACAATGTTAGTTAATGAAATGTACTGGTTTTCACATCACCTATTCGGATAAGGGCTTTTTCTTCCCTGCTAGGAGGGATCAAAATGGCACTTTTCTTCCCTGCTACGAGGGATCAAAGTGGCACTTTTCTGTAACGAGTAATTGTATTGTATCGATTTTGATAGTTAAGTATTGTATCGATTTTGATAAAATATATGCACAACCATTGTTATTTCAGATCTTTTATTATTCTCAATACGTGATGTGAAAAGCAGTATGTGTCACATGGAAGCAAAATTATTTCCACCTTGGGCGTTAATTCTTGAATCCCTCACTACGCTCAGGATTCTATTTTAGAATCCCTCGCTACGCTAGGGATTCTATTATATAATCCTTCGCTTCGTTCAGGATTCAATTTACGCCCACGCCGTAAATATGTCATTTTGCTCCCTTGTGACACAATCTACTATTTCCATAAATTGAATTTTCACCATACCTGTCCGCTTAAGTTGCTGACAGATGCTAATGAAATCGTTCGCTCAAATTGACCCATGGCGGATCATAAGATATCATTAACCGCTCATTAAAGACCTATCATAAGGTCCCGTAACATTCATAATTAAACTTTGAATAACAAATAAAATGTTTCAAATCACTTCATTCAAATTATTTTTAAACACTTAAAGGTGCATAAAAGTGTAAGTAATCATGCAAGTGGGATTTAACTACTATTTACGTAATTGTTCCTAGAAGGTTGTGTGAATGAGTGTGTAATATTTTAATCTTAACAATTCGTATTTTCAGGGGTTTTTTTTAATTATAGCCCTTTAAGCCTTAAAGTTTAAGGTATAATTTTAATTACCTACCCCCGGAAATTGTAATACATCTCTAATGTCTGGAAACCCAATATCATCATTTAGTCACTGACTACTAAATACGTCAGTTCTGGGTATAGATATTTCCATTTTATTATTGATTATATATTGAAAAAAAAAATCTCTATTACATAGCAAAATATTCCTTTTAATTTAGTAATAGGCAATTTTTACCTTAGTTACATTACAGCATATATATTACAGGTAGCTAATTTAGGTAAATAATGAAAAAAAATCTTAGTTATTAAATTTTTATTCCAATCCAATCCCACTTATACAAAAGTATCTAATTAATTATAAAGAACAGATCTTATTTTAAACTATATTTTACACATTTTCTAGCTTAAATTTAAAATCAGTGTCAGACAATAACTATTCTGAATGTACATTAAACTTAAAAAAAAAATGATGTTTCAAAATAAGATCTAGCTCTAATAGGTGGAGAAATCATATCAGTTTTTCAGAGGAGCTCATAAGTTTTATTTCCGTTTGGGTAAACAATCCTAGAGTAGAAGCAATTGTTGCCATGAACCTGTTGAAAAATAAAATCTAAAAAATTGCCACTGTCACATTGGGATCCAATATTAGGATTGTTTACCCTACTCCTGTATCAGGGAGCCTACCGGGAACCGAAAACGAAGTATCTCCCTCTCTGTTGCTCCAATATCCAAGTGCGACAGAGAGGCAGATATTTCGTTTTCGGTTCGTGGTAGGCCCTCTGAAGAGTAGTAAAGTACTGACGACTCCTAGCCATTAAATAGATTAAGTTTGTGCTTGGAAATTGACATATTTTCCATGTAAAATGTACTTTCATCGGAAAAATGCCACCCACATACTGGGATTTTTGTGTCATATATGACTATATGTATTCGATTATGTACTTATGTATTCGATTGAATATAGGGATCATTCGCATCGAAATCAGTTCATTTTAATATTACATTTTGGAAGCTTAACAAGACAGAATCTCTATTCAAAATATAGCCACAAAGAGATGCACGATTGAAAAAAAAAAATTGTCTGTACCTAATCGCTAATATCGATGGATTGTAATGTGATTGTAATATTACCAGCTTTGTTTGCGACTGGTAGGAGTCTACTACCATTTTAATGGGCATACCTCGAGAGCTCTGTATATTATAGAAAATAAAATATTGTTTACTTTCACATCTACAGCCAGGTTAAAACCAGAGATTCGCTAAATGTCTTCTCGATGTTGTCAATATGTCAAACGAGGTCGCAACGACAATCACACACTGACACCACAAAATAAAAAATACACAGAAGGTCCGCTCCCGCCGTTCTTGAAAATACATACCTAAACTACAGGGTTGCTTCTATATTGATTCTGAATTTTAAAAAGGATTAGGTATAAAAAAATTCTTCAACATGACATTTAAATATGAACCAGCGTATCTTGGTAAAAAACCGGCCAAGTGCGAGTCGGACTTCGCACATTTAGGGTTCCGAATCAACCTCAAAAATATGATTTATCAATATAATAGTATTTGTTGTTAAAATATAGGTAAAATTGAACATTGTCACCAAATTTCAAGTTCATAGGTCAATGAGAAGTCTAAAAATTCTTCGGAACAAATTTTGTGACAGACGACGGACGAACGGACGGACGTCCTGGCGACACCAATAGGGTTCCGTTTTGACCCTCAGGTACGGAACCCTAATAAATTGATACGTGACCCGCTGCGAGTTGTGACTTGTGACCGGCGGCGGTTGAGAGCGCCAACAAAGAATATAAATACCTTATTAATTAGGTACCTACTTAACTAAACCATAGTACTTACCTAAATACTGGCGTTTTACCAGCGAACGATAAGATGAATGTGTAATGGTTGATCGTCGTTTTCAAAGATGCTAGTTTCAATAAATTACCTACCTACCTAGGTATTGTAACTACCAAAATGAGAAAACCGTTTTATTTACCTTTCAATATCGTTTGAAAATTTGAAGAAAGTGTAGGCACAGTTTTTTGCTGTACTTAAACAATAAAACACATTCCAACTGTAATAATATCGGTTATTCATTTTGACGTACGTGACACAAAGTACCTACGTAGCGGCGGGGACGTCAAGTGCACAACTAGCACTCGCGACGCGACAGTGACAGTCGCGACTAAGCTCGTTCAAAATCAACCGAGAATGCCTGTAAATGTTAAGTCTGTGTGCGTGCGGCGAAAATGGCACTTTGTACTGAGCGGACTCTCTGCTCCGGCGCGCGCCGCCGCTATTTACTTTGTGCTGACACTGACAAATACAAGAACGCCCGAGATATGCGTGCTATTCTCAAATCTCATGAGAAGCACATTTGGCTCGGATGTTCTCCCTGTGACTCTGTACCTTACCTTAGCCTGTTTAATATTAGTCGTTTGTGATATTTATGACATGTATTTTGTTCAGATATTGATTATCAGGACTGTGCAATGAAACAAAACTAATGTTCTAAATGAGATATTACAATATTTATAAAAAAGTATAATTGGAATGAAATAAATTATATAGTTAATTGAACTCTGATTTTAATTTCTTTTATATAAAATCCTTACTTGTTAAGATAATTCAACATTCTGGTAAAAAAAGCCTTTAATGAAGTCTTTACGTTGAAGAGCATTTTAAATAAATAAAGCTTTCCTGCTAGGGTTTGCAGGATCCGTTGATTTTAAGGATCCGGATAATTCGGATCCTAAAATTCGTAGGATCCGGATATCCGGATATTTCGGATAAAACGGATCCATTTCAATATTAACGACTTTTCGATTAACAAATGTTTTTTTTTCAAGTAAGTAGCTGCTGTATATATGCTTAAAAAGTGTAACTAGCAGTTACAAATTAAATAACTGCAATATTTCGGCATTTTCACTTTAAAGTGTACCCCTACTTTTTTTCGGATCTCGGTGATTTTGGGTATTCTGACTCAGAATCACGAGTACTATTGATTCAGATGAAGAAAAAAAATACACTTTAAAGTGAAAATGCCCATTTACGAAATAATCATCAATCAATCAGTCAAATCACAATGACGTACGCAGGAACACTGACAATATTCCAGGCAGACGAACCAAAAAACTTACTGTGTACCTGCACTAACATAGTAGTGGGTTGCTTCATCAAAATTAAATGAACCAATTAACGTTAATAAAAAGAGAAAAAAATTAAATGTGAAAAGAATTCAAGGCCTAATAATAATCTAAAGGTTTAATAATAAAAAAAAAATGTAATAAAAATATTTTTTTTATCGGACGAGCGAAATAAAGCTCTTAAAGTTTTGCAAGAGATTTGTTGTCTATCGGCCAGAGTTAGCTTGCAAAGCTGAGAACTGAGGATGGTAGAATCGTTTTGTCCAAGCCTGGGCTCTTGAGTGAGATAGAGAGTTTTTATGGACAGCTGTAGCTGTACACGTCAACATGTAAACCCATTCCTAATCTAGCTAACGACTCACGAGTTAGATTAACCCGACATCTTACCGAAGATATACAGGACGTTAGCCTGTACGACATTAGAATGGCATTCAAAATTCAAACAGCTTAAAAACAACAAGGCACCAGGCGATGACGGAATAACGGCTGAACTCCTGTAGGCGGGCGGAAAGCCAATCCTTAGGGCACTTGAAAAGCTTTTCGATTCGCCATACTCAAAGGCAGAAAGCCAAAAGCATAGAACAGGAGTGTGGTGGTTTTGTTCTTCAAAAAGGGAGATAACACCATCACATGCTGAATAATTATAGGCCTATCTCACTTCTGAAAACTTCAAGTTGTTTTCGAGTCATTAGATTACGAACCATCTCACACGCAGGTTTGACGACTTGCATCCTCCCGGACAATGCGGTTTCAGGACAGGCTTCAGTACCGTAGACCACATACATACGCTTCGTCAGATTGATTTTACATTAGGTCGACCGAGCTGATTTGATGCTGGAGGCCATAGCAACTCCTAAACTATACACAAGATACAAACGTCGTGTTTGGGCTCATTATAACCGAAAACGAGTAGTTGATGACTGTGGAAAAAAAGTACAGTCGCTAATGAAGGCTCGTACCAAAACTTAAGTTTATGCCAGAAACTTATTTATTTTGTATTTCTGTTAAATAATATACATTCCATTCAGATTTACCATTTAAGAATAAATAATACAAACTTTCTTATAGTTCAATATCATATTTTTGATCAAATTTTGAAAGATCCGTTAGATCCGAAATATCCGGATCCTGAAAGCCTTGGGATCCGGATCCAAAAAACGGCGGATATCCGGATATTTCGGATATCCGGATATCCGGATTGCAAACCCTATTTCCTGCTCTTAAAATCCATTTAGACTATCACAAAGAAATCCCTGTGACATGAAAAATAATCGTTTAAATGTGAACCTTGACACGATGGAACAAGGTCTACAACGATATCTGCCATATATGGCTTCGTATGTGGTATAGTGCGCGCCATCCACGACGACGCGCTCCTCCACAGCCCAAGCCGTACAACTGCGCCAGATTAGTTAGAGATTCGCTGTGGAGGGGCGCGTCGTCGTGGATGGCGCGCTTAAAAAATAAAATAAGGAAACCATTTCTTCCTATTATTGTTCTGGCAACTCAAATATTGCAGGGCATAGTTGAGGAAATGCCACTCATCTCTTTCATACGATTGCGCTGCCACCGTAAGGAAAGGGATGGAAGGATAACCAGACAGACACGTTTGGTTAGCCTGACTTTAAGGCGTTTAACACAACAAAATTGCAATTTATCTCCATTACAATAAGAGCGAATATCTTTGACAGATAAAATTTCGCCCATAATACGAGGTCGACCAATTTTTATTACTTTTGATATTTTTCAATTTTTCCTGTGGATACATGCAAAGTTTTAAGCCCTAATTTTGTAGCTAGCGTGTAAAGAGCCTTTGACTCTCTCAACTCATGACTTGTATGATTTGATTATTAATTGGAAGGTATAATTCATATAAAGTTAATTTTTATTGTCTACAAGACATACGTTTAAAGTTCGTTCCTGATTTAAACCCATTATACAGAGTGACACTAAAATGATAGAGGAGCTCATAAGCCTTCGGACCAAGTGAATATGAATTTAATAGTTTTCACTGACTAAGGCTTTTATAAGTTAACGCCCACGCCGGACGCCGGATTTACCCCGACCCTACATGTATGTACATGATTTTAAGACTTTGTTTAGGTACACTCAAAGTCAATTTATTGATCTTCCCTGTAAAATTAAAACGATAAGGGACTTCTTATGAAGGATACATTTTTTAATTTGAGGTTTTGTTTCGAAGGTATTCCAAGGAAGAATCCTTTTTAAATGTATGTGGCTTGCAAATTAGATCAACCCAATTTATCGGGCTAAGCTCTTTTCATTTGGCTGGGTTGGAGGGTTATCGGGCTAACTAACAAAGGTCCTTGTATATTACAGCACAATATTTAGCGCAATAACCCTCTCCAACCCAGCCAAATATGAAAATGGCTTAGCCCGATAAGTTAGGTTGATCTAATTTGCAAGCCACACCACATTTAAAAAATCATACCCGTTAAGGTCGACTAATCACTTCGCCGCATTTTCCCAAACATTTCGTGATGCATCTGTTTCCTTATTTTATTATAGAAAAAAAAGACACAGAACATATTTACGCAAATACGACCAAGTAAATGAATGGCTGGCCTTCATGAAATCTAAACAATTTTAATACTTATTCAAAATATGCTATCTAGCAACGATCCCTTGAACTTTTTTAAAGTCTTCTCTTCCAGTTCACTTAATTTACTCTCAAGATCTTTTTTCGATCCCTTATTAACTACATCTTGTATTGTCTCCGCCTTATTTTCTTCAATAACATCTACACTCTTATTATTACTAACACTTATGTCCTGTTCTGTACTCTCGACATGTATGCTATCATTACTATCTTTAGCCTTTCCTGTATCCGTGTCTTCATTAATTCTATCATTTAATTTGTTCTCATCTTCGTTTATTACATTTTCATTATTAACAATATCATTTATCGCATTCTGATAATCAGCCGTGCACACATTCTCGGATTCATTCTCATCTTTCACAGTAACCACATCACCATTAATACTATCATTCCTAACTAAATCGACTTTATAATCGTTAGCATCTGACCTTATCATAGTTTGGAAATCCATGAATTCCTCGACACCTTCCCCTGTTATTGGTTTTTCATTTCTTATGAAGCTTTCGACGTCCATTTCTTTATCTTTGTAGTAGTCCTTGGAAGTGATGGTGGAGTTTCTCTCTAAGGGCTCCGTTCTAGGTATTTTGGCCGCGTGGTTGGTTTCCGCTTCTATTCTCGCCTTGGATCGTTTTATTTTCGTGCCTGTCGCGTCTTTGTTTTTTCTTGATATTCGCGGCGGTTCCACTGCTATAGGTGTTTGAGTCTGAAAATACGATTTAGGTGATTAAATTTCGTTATGGATTACGAGTTACGAGGTATCAAGGTATGAAAGTATTTATCTAGAAGTAATAATTCCAAAAAACCAAATGGAAATTGGGACGCAGGCACAGAATAGTAAGTAATACATACAGAATGGACACGAACCCCCCGCACCGAGGTCAGTTACCTCGTCCCTGAGAGACCCGCCTGGTGTCGATCGGGTGCCGTCGCGCCTCGCGATTCGTCCGCGCCACGCGCTACGCACCCGCGCAAACAATTGACGCGTGTACCGACAGCGCACGCACACATACTTACCCACAGCGCTTACTTTCCTTCGCGTGTCACAGGTGTGACGCAGGTAGTTGATCGAATGACAAAAATACATATTAGGTGACTCAATGCTTCAACTTACCTCCGGCTTTTTAAACGGCGTGAAATTCTTGCTCCTAAAGACAATATCTTCGAAGAAAAAATCTGTTAACACGGATTTCTTTTCCACATCAACGGGATCTTTTTTATCGGCAATCAGAACCTTTATGTCGAAATCTTCTTTCGGGTACATCCATTGGTATATCGAAGAAAAGGTTAACAAATTTTCCTGAAACAATAATACACAATTTATTGATAAATGTAATCAAACGTCATTTAGAACAACAATATGATATACACTTGGTGAAATCGCGATAATAAGTAACTGTCAGAGTATTTCGTGGTGGGGGGCTAGATCACCAACATGGTATATTATTTACAGTTTATGTATGATCTGCTTAATGTACAGTTAAAAAAATTACAATCCACTTCTTTTTAGGATGTAAAAGATGACTCACTCAACTCACTCCTTGTAAAAAGAGTGTAGCAAAATTTTCAAAAATACAAAATCCATCTTTGATGCGGCTATAGATAGAGGGAGAGAGAAATACAGGAGCAAGCGAGTTAGTGGTTATTGAAATACTTCCGGATACAATACAATATAGTACTTACAAATCCACTTGGACATCGCAAAAAGAACAGAAAATAAAGATTAGTCTCTACTTTACGCTTTATAATTTTCTGTATTGTGTGTCCGTGCGTGCGTGCATATGTGGCTATGTGTGTGTGTTTGGGTGTGTCAGTGTATGTGTGTGTATAAACAACAGGCGGTCTTATCGCTAAACAGCGATCTCTTCCAGACAACCTTCGGGTAGCGGACGTACCTTCATGTCGTCATGAGTGAGGTATATCTTGAAGTCGGCCTGCAGCTCCCTTGGCAGGTCCTCGTCGACCACAGCCACGGACCACGCGCGCCGCGTCACCGACACCAGTTGCTGCCGCGTGTTCACGAATACGGATTTCTTCACGTAAGGGTTGGTTGACTCGAAGATTATGTCTGAAATAAGTTCATGTTCAATATTAGCATTGCCATACTTAGGCTGGGTTGCACCAAACAGTCTGTAATCGTAAGCTGTGTTCGTCAAATCTGATTGTATGGAAAGTTTGACAAATTTCTATGGGATGACAGCTGATGCCGGCGCCATATTTGACGATGATCGGTCTGTGTTAGTACGTTGGTGCTACTGGCATTTAGTGTATGCCTAGGACGCCGGACTGTGCGGTCCCTAATCAGTGACTGCAGAGTTACGTTACGACAGAGGGGGGTCTGAACGCGCGTATACAACGATAGCCACGCCCGACCGACCATACGCGCTGACCGTCGGTCGAGCACTGTTTCCAGCCGTTTAGCACTGTCTTATCTTATCTTCATTAAATGAGGGCCCTTGCGGATGCACTTCGACCCAGTGGGATTTTTTGTGCAATTGCCTCCTCCTTTATACCTACTCTAAGCTGCTCTCCACCATTCCTACAAACCGGATGATGGAGTTCAGCGGGAGTACACTGAATTCCTTTGGTTCAGGGTAACCATTGCCAGTCATTCATTCTCTGTCTGGCAAGGGCGTGACATTTACACAATGAGTGTTCCATTGTCTCGTCATCCTCGCCACACATCCTACATTCTATGTCGTCTACTAGTCCCATCTTGGCCAAGATTCCTACCCCGAAGTGACCTGTGAAGACCCCAGTTATCATCCTGAGCTGCTTTCTGCTGTATTTCCAAATCTTATTGGTCCAGCCGGTGTCCACTCCTTCCATGAAGAGCTTTGAATTCACTGTCAGCGTTTGTCTACTCTAGTTGTACTGACCTTCCGTGGTGGCCCAGGTGTGAAAGTGATGCCTCCAGTGCTGCAGCTCCGCCGGACGGCAAAGTACGAGCGCTGGAGAAGGCAGTATTTTCCGCAGCGCGTGCAGAAACAGCACCGCCACCACCGTTTTGCCGTAACCGCTGGGGTCGTTTAGAATCACGCCGCCCTTTTTCTACAAAAAAAAACCTTGGCTTAAATAAGGCCCTGGGGGGGAGAAAGTTATGAAAGAGCGATAACTAAATAAGCGCCTGAAATAAAATAATAGCATTTAAGCTTAACTTTCGTGAGACATGTTATAACTTTATTTTGGCGAACCGCGCCAATTGCACACAATCGCAATCGGCGCGGGTCGCAGACGCACTCATCCTGATGAAGAACTCCCGAAGAGTTCGAAACATGTCGCCCGAAGTGACAATTAATACGTGAGTTTTAACCGTTTAGTAAAATAAAATAATAGCAATTAAATTCTAACGCGATGGTCGCGTTCTACGCGGACAAAGTCGCAAAAGCTAAAGTACATACAATTTTAAATGTGAAAGCACGTCTGTCTGTTACCTGTTCACGCTTAAACCACTGAAACAATTTAGATGAAATTTGGTGTGAAGAAACTGAGTCCTGGGGAAGGACATAGGATAGCTTTATCCCGGAAATCATCCCTTAAGGAGGTGAAAATGGGGCTGAATTTTGTACAGGAGAGTGATAACTAAGCCTGCGCCTAAAATAACGTAATAGCAATTATTCCCCTAATTCGATTACGAGTTCTACGCCGACGAAGTCCTATTTATTTACCATAGGGAGTGCTAGTACTATGTATGAAACCACTGACACGCCACGCTAATCCACCTCCCACTTTTCTTATACGAACACTCGGCACTAACACTGCTCCGACCATAAAGTAAGCTCCAAAAGTGTTAAGTTACAAACAGCATGAAACATATGGTTTGTTAGACACTAAACTTTCTTTCTAGGTGTTTGTGGTGGACCATAGAAAAACAAACTAAGATTACCTTCTTAAACATGGCGTAGAGTAACCGTAGGGCATCAATCTGGTGCTGCATCAGTCGGGACGCTGGACCATACTCAATGAATATATCTTCCGCCTTTGAGAGGTATAACCGCTCCTTCAGCTTAATATCAGTCATTTTGCTTGATTACCTGTAAAAACGAATTTATTTATTTTAAACGAATTTATCACACACTTCTTTCTTACGGATCGGCAACGCGCAAGTAACGTCTGGTGTTGCAAGCGTCTATAGGCAGAATCCAATTACTTTCAGGTGGGCTGTTAGCTTGTTTGCCACCGACATGGTATGAAAAAAAAACACTCAGCAACTTTACTTGTTTTCCGGAATTAGCACTTTTATTATTGCCAACTGAATTATTGAGAAATTAAGTGAAAATTAGTAAATTGAATTAAGTAGCTTTCTGAACACGAAGACTATTTGGTAAGTGGTTCTCCTTGGTGGTTATTCAGTAAACATTTTCATGTTACATTAATATCTGCTGGCTGGGTTCTTTTTTAGTCACTATTTTGCTTTATTGGGTACAGTAGAATCCGGATACAACAACAGTCAAGGGACTGGTGATATTATGTCGGACTAAATGGACTGATTTACTTTGAAAATGTTTCATATCATGTGAGGTGATTTCAAAGTTGTTAAAAGCGGTTTAATGTTATATGAGAAGTCGTTATGTAAGAGGATTCTACTGTACATTCATTTAAATTATTCATTCTCTGTACAATAAGTGAAAAAGTGTGGCAAATTATTCATAATAACATAATCGTTTGTGCATTCAAGGACAAAAGATGTTTTTTGTACATAAGATAGGCAAGTATAGGCCAAAGTTCAACTACATAGTGACGGTTCATTATGTTGTTTACTGATTAAGAGCTATTTCGCTACTGTATTATTATGTAAATATGGAAGAAAATCTCACTTAGTAAACATTCATTATACAGGGTGGATTTTCTTTTTGGGTCAGTGAGGGCAGCTACCAGATCCCGTGCTGCTACGTGAAAATGGTTTTAGAAGACCTTCCTTTGATTTTGAATGATTGAAAAATGGCGTTTTCAGATTTTGGAAAATACATACAGAGTGCGCGAAAAAGGTCATTTTTGACAAACTTTTTTTACGCAAAGGATTTTGATGCGGTTTTTTGTAATAGATGCGAGTGATTCAAGAGGAAGGTTTATAGATATCAATTTGCACCCGTGCGAAGCCGGGGTGGGCCGCTAGTCAATAATAAGTAGTCGTAAGTGAGTGTGTCCTTGTTTTCTTAGGCCATGGTGAACATATTAATATGATTAATGCAAATGTAATTTACATTACAATTTTAATTATAGTTTACTAAAGTCTTCTTCTCTTCTTCACTTCACTTAAACTATGCTTCAATAAAAGAGATCATAAAATCCTAAACAGTATTGGACTCTTTACTTCTATTGATTATTTATTTATTGGGTGTTGTCTATGTGTGGGTGGATAGTTGAAAAGTCTTATTAAGAAAAATGTTTCTGGTTGTTTCTCTTTTAGTTTGGTAACAATAACCCAGTTTAACACTGTAAGTTAAAGAGAACGAGATGCGACATGTCCTTAATCTGTTGGTAAACATATTGATAACAAAGCACTGAAGACAAATACTACAGTATTTATCATAATAAAATGTATAATACTTTAGTTTGGGAATGCATGTGGCTGGAACGATTGCAGAAGTTCATTAAACCCATTTAGCTAAATCGCAATCACGACCAGCAATTAACCTAAATGTTCATAACTTACTGTTGTTTGAGGAAGACACGAGAAATGAACGATTTACGATGGCATATTCTGATTTAGTCTGTTCAATATCGACAGCGTCATAATAAGAATATACAGCATTTCCAAGTAAAACAACGCTACGAATACAGACACACTGGTTTTATGCACTTCTAAGTCTTCAAATTCCTGCATGATATGCCTGTTACGGTAAACATGATCCCAAAACATGGAAACCGATTGTACTATTTTCACGCGCGAAACACAATCGTTGGCGGTGGAACTTCGCTTATAACTAAAGTAGTAAATACATTTTGCATTAACTTGCTATGTATGTAAATTATTAATTTACAAGGTGAGGTGAAAAACACTTCGGTTTCCGATAATTTCTCACTTCTGATTATGCTGCCAAGTTGAGAAGACACGAAAAATGTGACGTTAGCGCTAGTGTTGCAAGTATTTATTGTATTTTTAAAATGCTACTAAAGCGGCCTACACACAGCCCTAAAATCAGAGGCGATATCGGGAAAGTGGTGGGGAGCACCCTAGATCAGATCGCTCCCTAGATCGCCTCGTGTGTAGGTAAATCGTATTTGATTATCGTGTACGATAAGGCTACTTTGGTTCTGCTACGGATGGCCTCATTTCTTATGCGATCACGCAGAGAAACTCCCAGCATAGCCCTCTGAGAGACTTTGAGCCTTCTTATGAGGCCCATGGTGAGCGACCACGTTTCCGTACCATATGTCATCACTGGCAACACACACTGGTCAACTGAACTCTCGTCTTGAGACACTGCGGAATATTGGACGAAAAGATATGCCGTAGCTTCCCGAACGCTGCCCAGCCGAGTCGGATTCGACGATTAACCTCTTTCTCAAAGTTGGACCTACCTAACTGGTCTGTCCTACCTAGGTATAGTTCGTACAAAACTCTAAGGCCAATTTCTGTCAAACGAACGCAAGCAAAAAACGACTAAGAGCTCTGACTGTAAGGTAGATTCTTGCTTGCGTTCATTTGACAGCATTTGGCCTTATAGTTTTGAACGTACTATATACATAATCGTCTACAACTTCGAGCGTAAAGCGTCCGATTGTAACAGGAGTTGAGCCAGCCACCCACGATCAATTCTACTGTCAAGTTTAATAAACAGTAGAATTGATCGTGGGTGGCTGGCATTGGTGCTTCATGGGCATTTGACATGATCTTCGTCTTATCCATGTTCATCCTTAGACCAATTCGCTCGGAGGCTTTACTGAGGTCATCGAGCATTGTACTTAAATCCTCCATGGTTTCAGCCAAGACTACTATGTCGTCAGCAAACCGAAGGCGAGTGATGTACTCGCCGTTTATGTTGAAGCCTAGCCTTCTCCAGTCCAGATTCTTGAAAACATCCTCCAGTGCAGCGGCGAACAGTTTAGGAGAAATAACATCTCCTTACCCGACTCCCCGCTGCAGCGGAATAGGTAGGAACTGATAGGTACGGAAAAAAGGGAACAAAAAACTTTCATTTAAAAAATAAAGTTGTATAATCGATATAAACTGGATTTTAAACAAGTTAATTGCACTTTCTCTTACGACCTACATGATTTATCGATGATTTCAGTATAAAGTTAGTTATTCTTGAAGTTGGGTGGCCTCTTCTCCACGAAAGCAGTCATACCCTCTTTGCGGTCCTCCTGAAATAGTAAAGGCAAATTGGTTTAGTCACAATGGAACAATATACCATCCCAGAAAAAAACTAGGTTCTCCTCTCTCTGGACCGGCCTTTTTTTAGGATAGCTACTTGAGTGGACCCTGGGCTCTTTTAGAGTAGCTGGAATAAGGCCATGGTGAGTGATCAAGAAAACAATACACAATCTGTTGAAAGTGTTGTAGTTGGATTGGTTCCTAACCTCAAGTTGGCTCATGACTATGGCGGGAGCTATTACCTTGTTTTTTTAGCATTAGAAATAATTACACAACGCTTTACGAGTTTTTTTGAAGCACGTTCTGTGGTAAAAGTGTCTAATAATGGTTTGGTGATGAGTGATGGTTTCTACTTTCTTTATTATAGAAGCCTCCAGAACTCACCGTGGCAAAAGTGCCGTAGAAGACCTGTTTCTCGAACTCCAGTCCGCTCTTGAGACTGGTCTCGTAGGCTTGATTGACGGCTTTCTTCGCCAGCTTGACGACGAGTGGAGAGTGCGTGCCGATGCGCTCCGCGAGCTTGATGGTCTCTTCTAGAAGCTTGTCAACGGGGAACACGCGGCTCACCAAGCCTAGAAGAAATACAAGTCGTTTAGATTTTTTTTCTACTAAACCAGGTGGGCTAGCACAGCTTGCTTTCAAGTCGTACCTATCTTGCGCGACTCAGCATTCCTGTCTCGCTCGAACTGTGCGAATTAGAAAGAGGAGGGTAGATCTTTCTCTACTCGCGTCGCAGTGACAGTTGTGCTTGCCCCACAGGGCTGGCGTGGGTGTCGGTTTTTGACAAATCAAAGGGTGGGGATGCCGTGTTTGTGTTGGTTGTTTGAGATCAATTCAATAAAAATAAAAATAGCTTTCCATCAAATTTATGATGATTTCGCCAACCACGTGTTCAAAGACGTTGTTCGGTAACGACGCCATGACAGTAGGCAACAAAGACAGTGTACGGTAGTGGATTCCGCTCGTCGTCGCTCCGGGCGCGTGCGCTCACCAACGCGGTGACGAGCCAAAGGAGTGCGGCCGGTCGAGCCGCAGCGAGCGGACGTGTCTAACGGAGCTCTGCGCTTCGTTTGCACTCGTACCTAAACTGCGTTGTTTTTCTTATATTCGCGTGCGCATTGTGTGTTCAGGAATGCGCAACAAATAGTGATCATTGCACCGCTTATCGTTATAAGTGGTGACAAATGGACACGGAAGATACGGAAAGCCTCAAAAACTTGTCAACAAGTGAAAATAGTGCTATGAATAGTACTAAACGTGAATATAATTTCGCGAACACCATGAATAAGTGCAAAGTGAATAACAAGGTTGTAGGGTCCATTTCAAAAGACTCCGAGGGCAGATTACCGGTCGAATGCTGGCACTGCTCGAAAATAAACAATGTAAAGAATTTTTACCAATGGCATAGTGACCAAACTAATATAAAACAACTTAAGTGCAGTGACTGCCGTAAAGAAACCAGTGTTAAGTGTTATTTGGAACTTTTTCCCAACATAGAAAATGATGAATTAAATGGTTGTACTCACATCATCAGAATCATGTCATGCAATTCGGCTACATGCCAGGTGAACAATAGAAATTGTCGGGAGTGTAATAAGCAGTTCCACATAAAAATTATCCCCGATCTAGATTCTATCAGCAAAGAACGTGTGATTTGCGAGTGTAAAATAGTGAACGATTTTATTATCTACCCTCAAAATCAGGTTAATAAAACTAAACAACGAAAGTCGCGCGGTAAATCTACTGAGCCAAATACAATGAGAACCATGCCCGGGCACCGAGAAACATCTAGGAACCGACCGATGCATTCATCAACGACTACGAAGGATCATGCTCGCGTACAGCTCCCCATCCCCACCACTAACCGTTACGACATTTTACCGCAAGGTGACGAACAAAGTGTGCGTGATACACAGGAATCGAGTAGTGTGTGGGTTCAACAGCGTAATAAGAGGGTTAAACGAGCTCGGATAGACCCTAGCGCAGGAATCACAAATAAGAATGTGACATCAATAACTTCCGACACAACCACCGGAAGTGGGAAAGTTTCCAGCCCCAGTACAAACGCGGTGGCTGAGCCTAAGCCTGATACTGGTCAGCAACGACCATCACATATACCAATAATCCGGATCACTGACCGGGAACTGATTGACAATGCTGAAGCGGTTAAAAAGATAAGAGACCTCGCGATTTCACTTAATTGCTGCTACTCTATCACTCAAAATAAAAAACAAATCCATATTAAACCGAGAAACGGAGAATCTCGGAAACAAGTGATCGAAGCCCTTCGCGCGTTGAACGAAGAACTCAGATTTGTGGCTCCTGTCCCTAAAGGGGAGCAACATCGTGCAACGAGAGTAATTCTCCGTAACAACACATATGATGAGCCACTTGAAGTGCAGCTTAACGAGATGGAGAGGTGCATCGGTATTCGCCCACTTAACATTAAAAAAAATAAAGGACCACTTACAACTAGTGATTTTTGATCCCTCACACAGCTTTGAGGATGTAGCAAGAGTAATGAGGAATACTACAGACCATTTCTTTGGGGCACCTAGTATGAAGCCGGAACCATACAAGAAAGATCCTAGGCGAGTGGTACAGTGTAAAAATTGCTACCTATTTAATCATTCAACATCGGCGTGTCATGGCCGCAAATGCCCCGAAACAATAACCATGCTCAATCAAGAAAACATGGAAATTGATGTCTGCTACGCTTGCCACAAACCAGGCCACGGAGCGAACCAAGTGAAATGTGAGCGTTTCCAGGCAGAAATAAAAAGGCAAACGGACCAGCACGATGCGCGAGAAGCTAAGAACATAAGACCAACCATTGCAGCTAGAAGAACAATAACGAAACAGGCTAGTGTCAGAAACGGCATCTCATTTGCCAACGTAGCCACAATAGGGACACACAATAACGCCAAAGACCTACAATCCTTACTAACAACACAGCCGACTAGTAGCCAACAATTCTATTGCGAACAACAGCAACTCCCTACCATGAATCCTTCATCAACTGTTAGTCCAAACGACAAGAAGATGATACTTATCGATACAGTGAGAAAACTATGTAACGTACTGCTAGAGCTTACAAATGGCGGCCTCTGGTAGTGACAAAAGTTTTAAGAAACTACGTATCTTACACGTCAATGCCCAAGGATTGAGGAAAAAATTCGAAGAATTGAAAGCACTGGCGAGTAAACATAGACCACACATCATTGTGGTCAATGAGTGCAAGTTAGACTTTGATAAAGTTAAGTACAACATCAGAGACTATGATAAAATCACAGACTCCAAAGCAGAACATCTCACCACTGCAATGTACATAGCAAGAGGACTTAGATGGACACAAACTCATCTCACAACGAACTGGCAGGACGACGATAGAAGGATAGAGGGCGTTTCTATCCGCCTCGTTGTTAACCATACGACTGGGGAATCGATTAATATAAAGGGTATCTATATTCCCATCCCAAACCAACATCACGCACGTGAAGAATTTGAGGAAATTCTTTTGGAAGACAGTGCTGTCGTGATTGGAGACATGAATCTACAAATGAGAATACTGGGTCACACGAGGGACAGAGGCCTTGGTACACTGATTAAACGACTTCTTCAAGAGAATGTCTGCTCTCTATCTAACACAGGCCTGCCGTCAAGACCAAATAGTCAAGGTAATGGTATACTAGACACTGCAATCCTCACGCACGAGTCACAAAATATTGACAGAGTCTCAGCGAAAGGGATTGAATCTATCGGTTCCGATCACTTACCATGGTTGCTTGATTTACATATCGACGTGGAACGAGAACGTAAGCTGGTACGAAACATGCGAGCGATCTACGAAGACGAAGAGCTCTCGAGGAGATACGAGCGTATTTTCATCGAAAACATGGGGCCTCTCGGTGACATTAATAGCAATGTAGACTGTGACAACTTCATAGAACGGTTGGAAAAATCTCTGACTGCAGCACTAAATGAACTTGCCCCGCTCAGAGAAGACCGTAGACGAGATCACCTACCAGCGGACATAGAGCAACTCATAATAGAACGAAACGCAGCACGTAATAAGGCTTGGCGTTTTCGTCATGATCAACTACGTCGACCGGCTTTACGCCAAGAGCACAACAGATTAAAACGCGAAGTATCCAACGCGTTGTGCATGCTTCGAGAGGAATCCTGGCTAAAAATTCTTGAAGACCCGAGAGACAATCGTACTCGCATGTGGCGCATCCAACGCAGTATGAAAACAACACCACAAAAACTACCACAGATTCCCAATTGTAGTACTGAAAAAGAAACTATTGATGCACTTGTCGACACGGCCATTGTTAAGGAAGCGATTATCTCACCGGAAGACGAAGGGACGGAGAAAACGACACCTTTTCGACCACTTGACCCAACCTCAACAGACGAAATTAGAAAAGCCCTACGTCGTTTTAAGAACAAAAAAGCCCCTGATCCAGACCAATTGCGAGCAGATGCTCTAAAACTTGGAGGTGACGCATTCCTTGAAGCATATAAAAGAGTTGCGAACTACGTTCTTACCACCGGCTACTTTCCGCGTCGTTGGAAACAAGGGGAGTGCATCTTTCTACATAAACCGGGAAAGAACCAACGAGAAGCAAAATCTTATAGGCCCATTACCCTACTCAACATCATGGGTAAACTGTGTGAAAGATTAATACTTGCAAGATTGTGGGAGACTAGCCGTCGACTGCAACCCCCGTTTCAACATGGGTTCACCCGAGCAAGAGGAACAGGTACTCAGATCCTTCGCACTGGGAAATTTATTACCGATGCGCTCGATGCTAAAGATAGCGTTGCAATGATTTCCACCGATCTGAGTAAAGCGTTTGACTCAATCAATCATCGCGGTCTAATCAAGAAACTACAAACCAAAAATGTTGATAATAACTTAATCCAGATGATAGAGAACTACTTGGATAACCGGACTGTACGAGGCAAGTTCCGTACCACTATAGGAGAAGAAATGAAGGTCCCACACGGGGTTCCACAAGGTTCCATACTTGGCCCTGTCATTTTTAACTTGTATGTTCATGACATATGGGACGAGCATGACAGACTACAAGGTATCAAGCTTTCTCAGTACGCAGACGATCTTTGTGTATTACATAGAGCGGTTCGTCCAGACCAAGCGACAACTAGAGCAAAATGGGCAGTGGAGACTGTTATAGACTACTATAAACGATGGGGACTAAAATGTAATGTCGACAAGACGGAGTGCATCATGTTTACTAGAAAGAGTGTAACCCCTCTTTCTAGTAAACATGATGCACTCCGTCTGTATGATGCAGCCGACAGTCAAATTAAAAGACCAAATACTGCCATATAAAAAAGAGACTAAGTACCTTGGCGTTATCTTCGATAAGACGATGACGATGGGGCCACACACGAACCTGGTAACGACGAAGGCGAAGCGAGTACGTGGAGCCCTCAGCCCGATTATCGGCTACTACGCAAAGACAGACATCCAAGTGAAACTTGCGATCATTCAGGCGTGTCTGTTGCCAGTTCTTGACTACGGCACAGTACAACTCCTGCCGCGGTATAGTAAAACAAACTTATTGAAAATAGAAAGGCAATACCGTATGGCTTTAAAAACAGCAGCACAGTTCCCGCAACGAATACCTACCGAAATGCTGTGGGATACGTTAGATTGGGACCCATGGCACATACGTGTACATGATTTACATCAAGATATGTTGGAGAGATTGAAGCAGCTGAATATAGCGGACCTTGATAGTCCCGGGGATGCATATCTTGGCTACGGTCAATTCAATCCACTGCTTTCGAACCATAGAATAGGAGACATTCCATATATTGAAGATAAAAAAGACCGCAGGCGACTGCTTAGTCAAAGAGCATCAGCCCCTAGGCTACATAGATTGTAAGTTAATTTTAATTAGTTTTTAAGGACACAACAAGGAACAAAATATGTTAATTGTCTTTATATAAAGCAACTAACATAAATCAGACATACCACACTTGCACTGATCTCACGTAGACTTAAGCGAGCAGTTACACCCCTGTGATCTGTATGGAACCAGGGACATTTATGTAAACATATTTAACTAAGTAATAAACGATATTCTGATTCTGATTCTGATTCTGATTACGAGCCAAATCCAAACACCAAGCATGTGGAGCCGGCATTAGGTTCAAGATGTTTGTTACATACCCATTTTCTCCGCCTCATGCGCATCAATGAAGTTGCCGGTGAGCACTATCTCCATCGCCTTGGACTTGCCGACGTAGCGGGGCAGGCGCTGCGTGCCGCCGGCGCCGGGGATCGTGCCGATGTTGATCTCCGGCTGACCGAACTTGGCCTTCTCTCCTGCGTAGATTATGTCGCAGAGCATGGCCAGTTCGCACCCACCACCGAGCTGGAACGTGATAATTCATCGTGAACTTGTTCAATCTTACCAAAAACATAAATGGGAGCCAAGTAAGAACTATTATATAATCTGTGGCCAAGTTCAATAATTATAGTTCGTACAAAACTGTAAGGCCAAGTGCTGTCAAATTAACGCAAGCAAAAATCTGCCTTACAGTCCGAGCTCTAAGTCTAGTTTTGCTTGCGTCCGTTTGACAGAATTTAGCCTTAGAGTTGTGTACGAACTATAACAATATTGTAGCTGTCGACTTCGCTGACAAAAGAATTGCCGCCTTATTCATAAACGTCCAATAAACCTATATATTAGTTAACAAGCCGATAAAGTTCGTTTGTCCTTATCTGTCACTTTGACATTTGCGTTTGTGGGAAAGGGACAAACAACATTTTAGTTAGCAGAGGTTTGTAAAATGTTATGAATAAGGGGGTTGAGATCTAAATGACTGCCAACTTCTGCAACTACGATAATCCTGAAAACAAATGGAAGAAGAATGGATGGAGAAAGCTTTAAAGAAATGGCTGATAGACAAATGCTTCTGTAGTGTACAAGAATTCCTAGATCATAAGTAAGCATGTAACTAGATTTAAGTTGCCTATTAATTTGCATGCCTAATAAGGTAGATTTTAGTGATACCTGCTTTATAAGTACCTATTTTTTACTTGACCTAAAATCGTGCAAATTATGATTATGATTATGAAAGATTTAACTTGGCTAGTTTTTACTAACTAGGCTACTACACACGGCCGTCGCCAGTTATCTTCTTTTGTGCAATTGGCTTGACACGCTACCGCATGTATAGATTCTTGTTTCTGCTACTTAGGCTGCTCTGGGACGCGAGGGGACAGAAAGGAACTAGTTCATTAACTCCTTTGGCAAGGCACGGCCGAAGTCGGCTTTCCGTTCAACAGTACTTGCTAATTTTTTTTCAATGTTGTAAGCGATTGTGTGTCTTAAAACTTAATTGGATACCACACCCTTGGCCTTAAGACCCTAATACACGTGACAACTATATTGCGCGGTTTTTTAGAGCGCTTGAACTATTTATACCTCCGTGACCCGTAGCGTAGTGTACCTAATGAAACTCCCATGCGAGTCACGTACGTGTGTAAATAAGGCTTTAACCCCTTATAATCAAGTAATAATCAGCAACAAGTTACTTAAGGTTGTTTCAGCTTTAACCTAGCAACTCAAATTATCAGGAGACCGATGTAAAATATGCCTTAAAGCCTTCCAATACTTACAGCGAAGCCGTTGACCGCGGCGATGATCGGTTTGCCGCAGTTGGAAACGTCCTCCCACTCGCGCAGGAAGCCGGCCTTCACGTTGTCAGAGAACGTGTTGTTCTGCATCTCCTTGATGTCGGCGCCAGCCGCGAACGCCTTCTCGTTGCCTGGAGACAACATTAAATTAGTTTAATATCATCATCGACACAAATTAAGCTGCTGGCCATTTACAAAATGGATAGAGAAGGTACCGAATCAACAGTATCAACACATAAAAATATACGGTTACGAAAATCTCACCACTAGGGAATGCAAAAAGCGGTGAAAATCAAAAACCGGTTATTAACCGTTTTGACTGGACAAAAACCGGTTAACCGGTTTTTTACAAACTACCTGAAATCGAAGTATTGGACTATAAATTTATTATTTCTGGGTTCTATTGGTAATCCGGGCATGTTTCTAGTGATGTGAATAGGTATAAGTAAGCTTATAAATAAAACTAATTTGGTTTTATCATCATCTTTATAAACTTCAAAACAAATCGACAAGTGACAAATAAAATTATGAAACATACTAATATAATATACGGATATATATAGATATCTTAATAAGCGGCGATGAAAAGTAATATTACCAGTATAGCACCAGCAAAGTTAAGGTGGTACCCAGTGTACCTACCTACTTTTTACAATGACATTATAACCAACATTAAGTTTATACATTGAAATTAAAACAAATAAAAAAAAAATAGTGCATAATAAAATAACATTAATAACATGGGCTATTAACGAATATAACTTGAAAAATAGCACTATGTATTATTAAAGAAATACTTACTTATTTGAGATGTGGACTTCCAGACATCAACTGGTATTTTTAATATTCACAATTTCACACAACAAACAACGCAATAAGTACTCAAACACCACACTTGCTTTTACCCTCTCTGAGCACTGACTGATTAGATTCATTACTACAGGGTAGTAGCAGGTAGCAAAACTATCCAAGTAAAACAATAGGGCTTACCCGGCCTTATAAACTCTTTCTGCGCTTTGACGCGGCAGACTCAAATGAAGTGGAGATATGGGAAACTAATAACATTTTAACATTATGATATTCATGTGCTCTATCCACAGTCGTAAGAAAAAGAAACTAACTTCTTTAAACGTACATCCTACCATCCTTAAATAACGTGATTTGGAGGTGAAAGAACGCTCTAATCTCCCCATGAAGTTGTTTTTGATACTAAATACAATTTCGGTTAAAAACCGGTTAGTGGTGTAAAAAACCGGTTTTTTACCGAGCTCAAAAAGTTCCGGTTAACCGGTTTGCATTCCCTACTCACCACTGATCACCAGCGTCTAAAAGTGGTCCAAAAAACCTCGCGTGATTTCTGGATGAGCCCTTACAAGGCAAAAATCAAATTATAAAAAATATCAAGGTTTTATAAATTTTGGTCTGCAGTAGGTTTCACGCATTTTATTAATATGATTTCTCACTTAAACTTAAAAACACGAAATGACGCATAGTAAAAATCTCAAAATGATTTTTGAACAAAATCCTTTTATTACCGCTGGTTTCTGATGCTATAGTGTCCGAAATATAGTCCACAGAAGTTACGATTTTTATAAATTGGAGAATCTCTGCGTTCAGCGCCTTGGACCAGTGCAGCATCAGCACAAAATTCCACAAATTCTATAGTTACCAGTGAGCACGATGGCTGCGATGGATTCGTCCGCGTCAAAGTCGCGCACGGCCTGGCCAAAATCTCAAAATGATTTTTGAACAAAATCTTTTTATTACCGCTGGTTTCTGATGCTATAGTGTCCGAAATATAGTCCACAGAAGTTACGATTTTTATAAATTGGAGAATCTCTGCGTTCAGCGCCTTGGGCCAATGCAGAATCAGCCCCACATTCCACATATACTATAGTTACCAGTGAGCACGATGGCCTGCGATGGATTCGTCCGCGTCAAAGTCGCGCACGGCCTGTCCTAGCTCTCTTGAAACAGAGGCTTGCATTGTGCGTTCAGCGCTTTGGGCCAGTGCAGCATCAGCCCAAAATTCCACAAATTCTATAGTTACCAGTGAGCACGATGGCTGCGATGGATTCGTCCGCGTCAAAGTCGCGCACGGCCTGGCCTAGCTCTTGGAACAGAGGCTTGCATAGTGCGTTCAGGGCCTTGGGCCGGTGCAACTGGATCAGCCCGACATTCTTCTTGGCGCCCACCACCTCAGTTTTGATGTTCTCGTAGGCGGGAGCTGGACAGAAATCATTAATCAACGATAAGAATGTGTACTTACATATAGTTGGATGCCACGCTAGCTTGCACGATAGGTTTTATGCCTTATGGTCAGGTTTTAGTACATTTCGTGACTATAAAATCTATTGTGCTATTTGTGCTAGCTGGGCATTCGGCGCATTAATTACGACATGCAAAGGTTCTGGTCATAAAATCGACTAATAAAAGGCGGTTGGTTCTCATTCTTGCTTGGACAGTCACGAATTTTAATTTGGGACCCCCTAAGGCTGCCTTTAAATGTTTAAAGTCCTGTCAAACTGTATAGAAATTCAAAGAAAAAGTTTGCCAAATGGTCATATATATATGACCAAATGGTCAATACGTGACCATACTTGTTGGAATTTTTGGTTTTGGGCTTCTGATGTCATTACATTGAATTACCTAACATACTTATAATATCTTACCAAAATCATCTACACAGTACATTCTGTTACATAAACCTTAGGTAAACATGCCACAGAATAACTGCCATTTCAAGACCAGATAAGATAAACAACACTTTTAAATTAATATATTATGAATGTCAAGTACAACCTTCAACTGTCAAGCCAATTTGGACTTTACACCTTTAACATAAGCCACATAATCCATAATAATTATAGAAAACAACTTTATTTGCTTATGCGTTTTATTATGGATCTTATGATAGCATCATATAGTAATGTGTAATCAACTGTACTGTACTAAATGCAGCTAAAAGAAAAAGATATTCAGTTATTTAAACTATGATCAGTGGGGCTAGTACAACTGCCGCTGCGACGCGACGCTGGTAGGCAAAAATCTACCCTCCTTTTTACAATTCACATAATTCGAGCGAGACGGGCATCGCTGAGTCGCGCGATAAGCAATACCTACTTACAAGTGTTGCTTAATGTTTTGTATTTTTATTTTTTTGGCGGCAATAAATTTACTTTTTTGTTTTTTTTAAATATGATTAGTTAGACCATAGATTAACAATTAATTATTATTATTATTATTATAGCTTTATTTGTTCCACAGTCCTTTTGGATTCTTGTTATTTTGTTTAATTTATTGTTTTTAATTTGTTTTGGGGCAGACTGCAGATCCCATCTGCTGGGTGAAAGCCTCCTCACATCTCTATATTTAAGTTTATTTACTTATAAAGGACCTTAGACAATAAGTACACTATTGCATAAAGTTTATCTATAAATTATGTAAATCATTACATAGCATAGCAGTTCACCATGGGACTAAGTATAATAAATTTTTAGAAGACAATTATTTCTTTAGGAGAACAGTCTTCCGCACACTTTAATTTAAGCTGTCTGCTACCGGTGACTGGGATTCCCGGCCGGATAACAAAATAATGTTTTGTTTTGTTTTTTATGCAGGGAGAGTATGGGTTAGCCTTATGGCATGGCTCCCGGTGTCGCCGATGTACGGGATCATAACAAGAGAATGTTTTGTTTTATTTTTTATGCAGGGAGAGTATGGGTTAATGTAATGAGTCAAGCAAGACTGCAAACTTAAATTGGAAAGGACGGGCTATAAATGCCTTTTCAATCAACAGTGGTAAGCTAAATAACTTTAGGGAGGATCCCACAGGATGGACCTAGTCAGTAGAGAAGATGATGATGAAAAATCTGAGTATATTTCTTAAGAACCAGCTCGTGCTAAGTTTAGGGGGGGATGCCTTTTCCATGGCTGGAGAGTGAGGATGGAGTTATTGCCATATCCCAATGATTTTGGAGTTATTGCCATATGCCAATGATTTTTGTACTCAAGTGTTTAATTACAATGTGATTTTAATAACTGCTCCATGCGCATGGCCAGTGCCTACAAAATAAGTAACTAATTTATGTTCATATCATTTACCTGCGCTGTAAAACTTCACCAAACCGGTATTTGCTGCCGCAATGAAGCGGCCTCCGTTGAGAACATTCTTGCCAAGCAAAACACGTGTTACAGCACCAGCGGTAGCCATTTTTATGTAATACTGTAGAAACTATTGCTGCCGACTAATATAAATGAAATGAGCCGATAAACGAACTAAACGAAGCAATAAGAAAACTTCGTTGAACTTTGGTACAGTACAATGATAAGATAAGAAATAAAAAAAATAAGGAATGTGTCAAAGTGACAAGGAAAGGGCGCTAAAAAGAAAGAGATGAAAAGGAGTCATTTAAATATGCACCGTAATGAAGAGAGCCTATGGTTTACAATACAGAAGGATAATAAATTACGACGAAATTCGTTCTACGCACATACCGATATATGTTTCTGATGATATGATATCATTTTTTACTTTTTTCAAGATAATGTTATTGTTTATTTCGTATTTGATCTGTAAACTATTTATGAAATAAAACAGGATAGCATGTAAATAAGTTGAAAGCTATTTTTCACAATTGACTTTACTACACTTTAGAAGGCTTTTACGAGAAACGAAACGTTTTTCTTCATAATGTAAACAAACTTCACTACAATAGTTACATTTACATTTTAAAATTAATATAAATAAGTCGTCGGGTTAATATTATAGCCGTAGCACATTTATTTTAAGTCCGTATAGAACTATATAATAAATATGGCAAATAAATTAAAATATTTCATTCTAACCGGCGAACCAGGTACATGACAACCCGGGATTTGTTCGCTAATGTTAAACCCGAATGTCTAATTAGAATCTTTTTACAGGTGTCGGAAAAACAACACTAACGAAAAAGCTAAGTGAAACAATTCAACAGTTTGGTATAGAAGCTTCAGGCTTCTACACTGAAGAGGTTAGAAAGGATAGAGTCCGAATGGGTTTTGATGTCGTAACTTTGGAAGGGGAGCGAGGACGTTTAGCCAGAGACCAGAGCCTTTTGACGGAGCCAGTGAAGCATAATGTTGGGAAGTATGGGGTCTTAGTGCCGGAGTTTGAAAGTATTGCACTGTATAGCATGAGAAAGGTAAGTTTCATATGTTGTTCTACCTCTTTATAATCCAGTGGAGGATTTGCGCTAAGGCGCAGTAGTACCTACTATATTGCCTGGCTAAGACTGCAAATCCGCCACTGAGATAATCCCTAAGATCATTGTAATAAGAGATTAATCAAGCGGATTGAATAGATGGTAACATAATTCATTTAGTATTGAAACTTTCCACTGTGTCCACTCTTTATTCGCTACTTTCTGATGTTATATGTTTACAGTATGTTTGGATGCAAATATTTTCAAAGAAGGTTCCTGAAGGCTTCGCCACACCGGCTGCATGCACGCATGCAGCCGATGTGGCCCAGGTATTAGTTCTTCATCCATTATGTTATGTAGACTTAAAATTTTGCATACTTATATTTACTACTATGTCTTTGACACAACTAATAACATTATCAAGACCTAAGTATTCAAGCTATTAAACTTATTTCTTTTGCATTAATTCTATCATGTTGATTAAATCCTATGTTTTGCTAAAAGTTAACACAACATTCATTGGCTGCTATGCGTTAAGATGTTTGCTGGGTCAGCTATAGTATTTATAATACATTCCTGAAAGTTTTTACTCTTTTTTCAATCACTACATATTTCTTAAGAAAAATATAATAATATTACCTGTTTTCTCCTCGGTGTGATTGATCTGTAGCTGAGATCTAGCTCTAGAATTTAGGAAAAAAAATATTTAGGTGACATACTAAATATTTGGTAACATAACATATTTGGTAATCTCAAATAATAAGTACTAACATTAAATAATACTACACTTGCCTTCTTTTTCCCTCCATCATCATGAAAACAATTTATCACAATAAATACCAGGCAATAACTAAAACAACAAAAATAACTAATTACTTAGTTAAAAATTTAAAATAAATATTCATAAAAGGTATACTGGGGACACTGGGGTTAGATAGGACAATACAAATAATCATTACTTACTCATACTTTTGTCCATAACATTTTTAAGTTCGAGTTCTATAGTATAGTTAATTAAGTTTAATTCAAGTATGAATTATCTATCCCTGATAGGGTAATGTGGTTCACAGTTTGGTCTCTGTTAATGATTTCAAAAGTAACTTTGGTTTGTATTGACGGCCGAGGCCGAGGGCCTATCCTACTAGATTCAAAGGAATTTGTACCTTCCACACACATTCCGTATATAAATGACAGAGCCGTGCCGCGCCGCGCCGCGCGATCGTAAATGTTAGCGACCATTGTTGCTGCCATTCAAATATGAAATGTAACTTCTGTGTAGTAGGTATTTAATTCCCATACCAATGGTACCAAAACTATATCACCAAATCGTGCTATTAGGGTATATTCTTATTATAAAGTAATGTGTATTGTCTTACAAGGTCAAAGTGTGTGAGAATTACCCCATTTCCTAACTTATCCCAATTGAATAATAGTAGTTTATGCAACTGCTACTTAATGAGTGGACACCTCGCCTTCGGCTCGTTTCATAATAAGATCGCACAAGTGTTTTAATGCCTAATTATCTGTTGCATACACTACTTTATCTACATCCATATATTAAATCCTCTTTAATGTATTTCACATGGGCGCGTTGATCCGGCGTGCGCCATGTTTGACCAGGCCCCTATACCACAAAACTTTACAAGTCTACAATTTCACAAAATTGTACAATCTCCCATAGAAAAAGTTGACAAATTTGTCGAATTGTATGCTTGTAAAGTTTTGTGGTACAGGCCCCAGATACCCGGAGCCCTCTGCAGCGGCGCGCGTGGCGCGCCTGTGCTGTAAAGTTGTACGTGATATCATTACGACATCAACTGTGATGCGGTTACGAGGCGCGCGCGCGCGGCAGGGGGGCGCCAAGTTCGGTATATTGTAAAGCTGGCCCTTACCTACGGTATATGAATACCTACATTAAAGAGGATTTACTATATGGCTGTAGATAAAATATTATATGCGACCCTAAAACGATTGTACTATTATTTTGATTGGCAGTCCTACTCTACTCCGTAGTTACGCAATTACCTTCATGTGCACTTGCAGTAAACATAGTAGGATTATGTACCTACTAAAAAAACTTACATAACAATGAACTTCTTAAAAATCATAACAAAAACATGAAGATAACTCGAAGCTTCAATGTCATTCATACCTAATTAATTCGACACGCTATGGACCTGGCAATCTGGTATCAAACGAAATCGAACCTCATGTTAATGCCATATAGGTTGTTATTTCAGTGTTTACATTGATGAATATTAATATTACTTATACGGCAAGAGCCTGACTCGCGCCAACTGAGCTATAGACGCGATTACTTTCCGGCTCCAAATTCCTCAATCCTTCCTTTGGCGCCGGGTAGTAATCGCACTTATAGCTCAGTTGGCTAGAGCGACTGGCCGCGAGTGCCGGGAGGTCGCAGGTTCGAATCCTGCTCGGTGCCTAAGTTTTTAAATTTTTCCTTTATTTCTAAATTTATTCTAAATATTTCTGTCCAAAAATTTAAAGTAAACGAATTCATTAAGGGTTTAGATCCGGAGAAGACGTAACATTGTACTCGCTGCCTCTTATACCCTATAACACAAAAATGGCTGAATAGATTTAGATGAAATTTGCCTCACATCAGATAATTAAAATCCCGGAAATCATCCCCCAAATGGATGAAATTGGGGATGAAGGGTGGATACGGGATATCACGCAGACGACATGTGAGGAAATCTCTCCCTCTCTCATCTTATTGATTTTCCCGGTTGCCTCTCAGCTGCTGCTTTGGGGCCCAGGCTCCGCTTTCCTGCTTTTTCTCCTCCACTTCGCACGGTCTTCGGCATCCTCTTGTGTGAGACCATTGGCACGCATGTCATCCCTCACAACGTCCAGCCAGCACTTCGGGCTTTCCCCTTTTCCCGGGCCCAGGCGGACGCGGCATAGCCAGACATTTGTTACCTACGTAAATTGCCGGTTTTGGCAAGACGTGGCCGTACCAGCGAAGGCGATGCTTTTGCAATTTATCTGCAATGTCACGGGCATGAAGGCTGCCGCGAATGCGAGAGTTGAGACGACATGTGAGCAAATGTTATAGCATAGTTCTTGTTCTTTCAGCAATCAACGCCATCTCTACTCGTGGTAGACGAAATAGGCAAGATGGAATTCTTCAGTGCGCCGTTCAAAGACAAAGTCAAGGAGATCTTTAGTTCAGGGTCGGATGCGTTCGTCCTGGCCACCATTCCCACCAGGAAGGTAGACCCGCTCATCGAGGCTATAAGGAATGATAAACAAGGCAAAGTGTGGGTGGTAAGTAGTTATACAACTGTAAGGCCTAGTGCTGTCAAATAAACGCAAGCAAAAATCTACCTAACAGTCAGAGCTCTAAGTCGAGTTTTGCTTGCGTTCGTTTGACAAAATTTGGCCTTAATTTTGTACGAACTATACACATATTTTATTTAATTTGTTAAATAAGTATAACACGTATCTAATACGTAGTAGACGTCACGATGCGTAGAGGTGAATTAAATTTGTTGTATTAATAAATAAATCATAGACTCATAGAGGTTAAGAAACGGTATGCGCGGTCACAACTGTATGACCTACAAATTTGTGCGGAACCGTCGGTGGGCGAGTCCGACTCGCACTTGTCCAGTTTTTTTTATTTAAGATGTATGAGTTTGATTGCGAGTGAAAGTTGAAGAATTTCGGAGTTATTTATTATGAACCTATAGTTAGGTACAAGAAACGAGTACCTACCTAGTTATTAGATGACTCAGGTCGTGGATCGCATAGTTGTACAAACAGCAATAGCTAACACTAACCAATAGTATACCTTATCTCGTTGAAACAAGGTTCACGAACGGTCAGAAAAGAAAGCGTCTCCCCGTGCGGCTTGGTAAAATAGTAGATTGTTAACCAAGGGTTGAAAGCGACCCATTTCAGACGAGATATTTTAGGCAATAGTTCGAGGCTGAAATGGGTGGTTTCACCCGAGTTAAAAACTCTGCTTTTCATTCCGAATACGAGGAAACATATATAACAACAATAAAACAACACACATATATTCTAACCAATATCAATAGGAGGGTTTGCTGCAACATGTATGCTGAGTCAAGTCCTGTTAAACATTTTCATTATACCTTTTGTTAGTTTTAAGTTTTGAACATGTATACCATGACATGAATGTGATGTTTAATAAATATTTTCTATGTCTATGTCATTAATTTTGTATTAAGCAGTAACGCTGCTAACGCAAACTACAAATTAACAAATAAAGGAAATTTACAAATACAAAATTAATTTAGTATGGGAAGCGCATCGTAACTAACGATTTCCCAACATAATTTGAGACGTTAGTCCCGTAATGAAGCCTGAGTCTTCTGGTAGATGTCGCTGTACGCCCGTCGTCTACCAGTCCCTGGGATCCCAGGGCAGATAACAAAAGAATGGCATTGTATATTTTTTTTCGCCGGGAGAGGACGGCTTAAGGCGTTGTATAAATGAAGGAAGGATTGACGAATTTCAAGCCGGGTAGTAATCGCACCTATAGCTCAGTTGGCTAGAGCGACTGGCCGCGAGTGCCGGGAGGTCGCAGGTTCGAATCCTGCTCGGTGCCCAAGTTTTTCAATTTTTCCTTTATTTCTAAATTTGAGAGTTTGATTACATGATAGGACAAGTAAGGATGAATAGACTGTAACAGTCGTTATTCACGCAGTAGGCACGACGACACAAAACACCTTTTAGGTGTTCTTGGCCAGTGCCGGATCTAGAAATTTTTCGAGGGGGGGGCAAAAACTACAAAATGCCGCCCCCGTCTGCATATATTGTCTTACAAATTGTTACCTCTAACCATTTCAGAACAGTAAAAGTAGCTACTAGTTATCTACTCTAACGGGGGACGGGTCATAAAGTCATAACACGTCTACGTATAAATGAAAACGCGAGCGCAGCCAGCGCGAAAATTTTCAAACATTATGATGCAGATGCGGAAAATACTTCATACGCATCAAGTCGTTAAAAAACGCGAGCGCAGCGAGCGCGAAATTTTGTTGTCCCGTCGAGAAGTATTTTGGCCTGTCAAGAAGTTCGAATTGCCGCCCCCCTGCCGCCGCTAAATTTGCCGCCCCCTATACTTGCCGCCCGGGGCATGGACCCCGGCTTGCCCCCACCTAGATCTGGCACAGTTCTTGGCGTTCAAAGGGATATACTTGATGATAATGATGATGCGAAGTTTCTTTGTTATTTTCAGGTAACAAGAGAAAACCGGAATCATATTCACGAAGAAATTTTAAAGGAAATGAAATTATCACTAGCTATTTCATAAAAAGGGGTGAACCGGAGTGTTATTTTACGTTAACGCAAATAAGAGCTTTATTTTATGGTTAAGTAGTTTAACTACTATTACAAGACATGACTGATGAATTGATGATAATATTAGGTATTAAAATATTTGTTTTGCATCACTGTGTTTAATGTGTTTGACCTTTAAAAAACGTTTATTATTATTCTGTATTCATTGCTGATTCCAAAATAAATAAACCCGCTCCCAAACGTCGTAACGAGAAGACGCTCAGTTTTTTTAAAATTTGAATATTAATATGTAGGTATTAGGGTCATCCATTTTTTTATACATATACGTACATGAAACATCTCAGTGCAAGTGCAACTAGTCATATATTGTATTTGTATGTACGGAATGAAAGCGCGCGTATCATTTTATGATTAATATGTAACGTATCTGCACTAAAGTTCCATAATTCACGTAAAATTGGTATTAAAGTAGAACCGTGTCACTTAGTAATATTCAAAAATTAAAAAAAAAATACTTACCGAAAATCATTTCGAAATTGCTTTTTTGAGGTTAGATATGAGGATATTAAGTATCATTTGTGGTATATTGTACAAAATAAAAATCAGCCGTATCGTGTCTGGAGGACCTCAAACTTGGTATGTTTCGAAAATTATTTTTGATTTAATTTAAAAAAAATAGCTGAAATGTAATGATGTGGTATATTTTCAGAATCGCCTCAAAAAGCTCTTTCATATGATACTACACACGATAGGTTTCTGAAAAAAAAATTGTTTTTTTCATACAAGAAAAAGAATGTCTCGGCTCTCCCCCCCTAAGGGAATTTTTTTTAGGAACTGCGGGTCAAAAATTTTGTTTTGACCTCTAGTATGCGTGTGCCAAATGGCTAAACTGTACATCGATTTGCGGTTTTTCTTTGAAATTGGGCCTGTACGGCTACCACTATATTAGCAATTTATACATGTGTGCTGGAATTACTTTTTAAAACACCTCATAACCAGCGCCATGACTCGTCGTGGTCGTGCAAGCAAGTAAGCCCACTGTGGGAGCGAATATGATGGCAATTAAAATAACACCATAATTATCAATTTTTGTATTAAGCAGTAACGCTGCTAACGCAAAATTCTAAATTTATACCATAAATCATTTATACCTGGGTCTGGGATATTTTCTAAATTTGTACCATAATTATCCTTGGCTTCCAAGTCTATACCGCGTTGGTAGGTACGGCCAAGCAATTTGATTTCCGTGACACTTCGTAAGTTCGTACCATGTCACTTTAATATGAGATCTCTAGCGGCTTTCATATTGATTTTCACTGTGACAAGGTACGAAGTGGCCCGGAAAACAAATTGGTTGACTGTACCTACCAACGCGGTATAGACTTGGAAGCCAATGATAATTACGGTGTTCTTTTAATTGCCATCATTTTCGCTCCCACAGTAGGCTTCCTTGCATATGCGACGAGCCTTGGCGCTGGTTATAAGGTGTTTTAAAAAGTACAAAATACAAATACAAATGTTTTTCTCTTTAAATTAAATTAAAAAGTAATTCCAGCACACATGTATAAACTGCTTGAAGTCATGTTATGTTGACATTAGATTGGTATTCTACAGTGATTATTATCACATTATTATGGCGAATTTTAAATTTAATACACATTCATCAATATTGACGTGATAAAGTCTAGCGGCGCGTGAGTTTCAATCTGGAATCTGCAGGTAGCTTCGAACCCCAGCTCGTACAGTCGGCGTCATATAGTATGTAGCAGCCAAAGTAGCCAAATAGTTCGGTACATCATATATTTTGTATGGCGTACCGAACTATTTGGCCACTTTGGTAGCAACATAACTATATGACGCTGACTGTACAGTCCACAGCAAATGTAGATGATCATTTTATTAATTTATCGCACTAACGTAACAATACTGCGGCAGTTGGCTTTGCGTCAAAGTAGTGATAGTGAAAGTGACGGGGTAAGTACTAAAATGATCTGTTGAAACTTACGTACGAAATATCATTTAATAATTAACATCGTCGGGAAATCGGGAAACCAGTCTAATGCCAACAAGGTCTAGTTTTCCCTGAAGAAAACAGAGTTCCTACGCGAAATCTTGGGGTTAGTTGTCAAAGAAGACTACTGAGAGTAAAAACAATTTTTATAAATTATCAAAAGTAATATTTATTAAGAAATAATTAAGAGTAAACTAGGTCTATAATGGTTGCGTTGCCTGATAGCACGATAAAATGGTGATAAACGACAAGATACGGCATCTGTCACTTTCTGATACCACTCGATAGATAGTATAACAGCTGGTTTATCAGTCACGCTATCGCGCGACCATAATACGGGACCCTGAAGGGACCTGATACATGCAGGGTACTAAAAACTAATAGAAATTCGTAAAACTTATCAATAGGTATAAACTATAAAGTGATAATACTAAACGATATTATCTCATTTCAGTCTGTTTCAAGCAATCAGTTATAATAACACATTTTACATTCATACCAAATGTGTACCTATGTTGTACCTAATAGTAGTTTATGCAACTGGCAGGCATTAAAACACGAGTGTGTTTTATGAAAAGCCTTCGAATCGTTTCATAAAACATACTTGTGTTTTAATGCCTCTCATATGTACCAGTTTGCTACAGAATATTATGCAAAGATGCTATATTTATTTTCTGCTGTACTTAATTCTAATCTGTACCTATATTTACAGAAACGTTAAACATAGAAACAACTAACAAGTTTTTAAGATGAACATTTTACCACAGAATAGTATAATTGACCGAGTGAAACGAGGTCTCTGTTTTAGCATCGATAAAAATGCTTTCGTATGTCCGGCCGGATTTTTGTATGTCCTCCTCTACAGGTCGCATTTCTCAACCGATTCTCGTGAAATTTTGTGAGCAGGTTCGGTAACTAATACATAATATGTCGTGAGCGTCGCGAGTGGACGTGTTACAAAAATTAATATTTACAACATAATAAAGTATTTTTGAATTTCGAACCTTAAAGTGGTTGTGTAAGGTTTACCTTGTATTCGAAACGTACGATCACTTACTCCGTTTTAAAGAGAAGTCAGTGCACACTCGGACAGCAAGAAATCACTCGTATTCACTTCGGGCACTTTCGGACAGAAGAGATAGTTGCTATTTTTCGACTCGGTCGCACTACGATTGCAACGCGAACGTGCGCCTGCGTAAATAAGCTGTGATCGTTATTGACAAATAATTCTATTGACAGCGAGAAATAATCACAAAACATGAATCTAATGAAATCGCCAACAAGTGGCACCGCGCGCGGCAGCGGGTCGCAACCAGACCTGTCTAAATTGTCTCAACTAGAAGAACACATTACGCACCGTAAGCGTAAACAGCCAGATACGAACTGTGACTGTAAGAGGGAAATAATAAATCTGGGAAATTTGATGCGAGATATGTTCGAAAAATTTGCAAATTCACAAAAAGAATACTTTTCTTCAGTACGCGAAGATATGGGCCAAATAAAAACTAAAATTGAAAATATCCAAACAACAACCGAACATCTCGCCTCGGAGCAGGCAAAAATGTTAACCGAAATATCTCAGCTAAAAGATAAGAATGATCTGACAGAGGAAAAAGTTAAAGTACTTGAAACAAAAGTTGATGAGCTTAACAGGACCTCAGGTGATTGCACTAGTATACCTCAACCAGCTGCAGAAACACTGATCAGTGAGATGGCGGATCGATCAGAGAGACAAAAAAATATTATTGTGGTTGGTGTCATGGAACCGGAAGCTGATACTTTCGAAGAGAGGCAGATGAAGGACCGAAACGCAGTCGAAAACATCTTAAGATCTATACTAAATAACGATGTTACACCGGGACCGTGGAAAATTTTACGTATTGGTAAATACAAACCAGGTGTTAATCGTTCCCTTAAAGTGTGCTTCGACTCGGCTATGACGACAAGAGAAATATTACGGAAGCGAGCAAACTGTCAGCATGCCGAAATTAAGTTTTTTGCTGACCAAACTCCGACTCAACAAGCATTCATGAAGAATTTGCGGGTGCAGCTCGCTAATAGGAAAGAAAACGGGGAAACTGATCTTACTATTAAATATGTTAGGGGATGCCCGAAGATAGTGCCGTTACCAAAAAACGACAATAACCAGAAGAAAAATCAGACGAATCAATCAACACCAACGCCACCAACGCAATAACATTGGATACGAATAACCTTATAACGCACCAGATCTTAGTATATCCGAGAAAGCAAAAATATAAATATTTACAAACGAAAATTAAAACAATACGTAATTGAAAATATCTAAATTCGGCCCTAGATAGTGGTCAGTTGGAGACAAAGAGATAATCGTACCATGTTATCTGTTACTAATTGCGTTGCCATATTAGACCTTATTTATAACACGTTGAAGTATAATATATAAATAATATCTTTTCTTACTTTGTTGTGCATTTGTTGCTGGAGATTTTTTGCTATCCGCATGAAACGAGAATAGTATTGTAAACTTTAAACTACCTACCTATTCTAAGTATTAATCTTACTTACCTTAACTTGTTTATGTTTAAGTATTTAGTGTCTCGCGACGCTCATTATATCTTTTTAGGGTTCCGTAGTAAACAAGGAACCCTTATAGTTTCGCCATGTCCGTCCGTCCGTCCGTCCGTCCGTCCGACCCCCGTTTTTCTCAGTAACCGTTAGTGCTAGAAAGCTGTAATTTGGCATGAGTATACATATCAATGACGCCGACAAAACGGTAGAATAAAATCTTTAAAAAAATTTTTTTTCAGGGTACCTTCCCTACATGTAAAGTGGTGCTGCAAATTTTTTTTCTGCCAAACCCCATCGTGTGGGGTATCGTTGGATAGCTCTTTTAAAAATATTATAAGGTTTCTTGAAGCATTTTTTGATTAAAGAATTGGTTAGCGTGATATTAAGCTTTGAAGTGATAATTTTTGCTATGGTCAAGTGTCCCCCCCCCCTGCCAGCTAAACGGTGGCTACTAGGCATGTGAAAAAAATCATGGTAGTAGTATATACGATGAATTTAAAAGGAAAACTATCACAGCTAAGTAGACATTACTAGTTAACGAGTAATAGTCGAACTTCAGAAATGTACTTTGCAAAAGCAAACGTTCCTACAATTTCCATTGATACCTTAGATAATGTTGTTAATTCTTTCAAAAACATAGTAAATATAAGTTTTCGAACTTTTTAGTCCACATAATGTAAAGGGTAGACGACTACGGAACCCTACCTTGCGCGTGGCCCGACACGCACTTGTTTGTATTAAATTAAGTATATTCTCAATAAGTGAAATGTAAAATTTCTTTTGAGAAATAAAGTTCTTCTTTAACCCGAACTATATAGAATTTTTTTGTCGAGTCACTTTTTGGAAATTCAAAAAAACAAACATTGTATCAATGATTTCGTGTTTTTCTGCGGCCGTTTTTTCCTCTACAGGTCGCATTTCTCAACCGATTCTCGTGAAATTTTGTGAGCAGGTGTGGTAATTCTATAGAATTTTTTTATCGAGTCACTTTTTCAAAATTAAAAAAAAAAATTTTTTTTATCAATTATTTTGTGTTTCTGCGGCCGAATTTCGAATTGTTCACCTCTAAGGGTCGCATTTCACAACAGATTCTCGTGAAGTATTGTGAGCACGTTCTTTGATTACATAGAATATTTTTGTCGAGTAATCTAAAAAAAAATCTATGGTTTGTCCTCCTCTACAGATCGAGTCTCTCGGTCGATATCTAACATAGTTTTGGAAATAAAAAAAACACTCACGAGGTCTACAGCTCACAGAGCCACTAGTTGTACTAAGATGCCAGAACTGTAAGAAGCACCCAGCATCGAGGAAAATAGTATAACTTATACTGTATAAGCTATAGGTAAATGGGTACTTATAAAGGTCTTTAAAAACGGAACAGTAGCTCAATAAGTTAACGACAAATATAACGCCTCAAAGCTCCATCATACAAACCATTCGATATCAAAATAGTCTATCACACTGGCGATTTGCGAGCGACGCGAACCAACTAGCGACTTAGCGAGCTGGGCGCGTTTGCGCTGCGAGCATGATGACGTATTAGCTCGCATCGTTTGAAAATTGCCAGTGTGATTAGGCCTTATAAGTAATTGTAAGTGCGATTTTCACTACAACATCGCTAGAACATCGATACACACCGACGAAATCACTACATAGTTATAAAACAGTCGCTTCCTACTGTCTGTCCTGTTGTATGTTTAAGAAAAGGATGATGGAATTATTATTGGAAAAATGTTACTATAATATAAAGGACTTTTTAAATGATGATAGTTTTTAAGAATTTTTGACGTATTTATTTAATTTAATTTGACTTATTAATGCATTAATGAAGTAGGAACCATCTAATTAATTATTATTATGCACTATATTATTATGGTTATTGTTGAATTTGTACGCCGAAAGGCAGAACATGACGCACATTATTGTAAATCTATTTAAGACCATTATGTAAACTTACTCATGTTTTACAAATAAATTATCTCTTATCTCTTATGCTTAGATCTTTAAAACTACGGAACGGATTTTGATCCGGTTTTTTTTAAATAGATAGAGTGATTCAAGATTTATATGTATAATTTGCACCCGTGCGAAGCCGGGGCGGGTCGCTAGTACATTATAACAGTATAAGTATGAGGTGTTGTCTGGCGGTAAGGTCACCATAAGCACAAAGTAAATAGCGGCGGCGCGCGCCGGAGCAGAGAGTCCGCTCAGTACAAAGTGCCATTTTCGCCGCACGCACACAGACGTAACATTTACAGGCATTCTCGGTTGATTTCGGACGAGCTTAGTCGCGACTGTCACTGTCGCGTCGCGAGTGCTAGTTGTGCACTTGACGTCCCCGCCGCTACGTAGGTACTTTGTGTCACGTACGTCAAAATGAATAACCGATATTATTACAGTTGGAATGTATTTTATTGTTTAAGTACAGCAAAAAACTGTGCCTACACTTTCTTCAAATTTTCAAACGATATTGAAAGGTATATAAAACGGTTTTCTCATTTTGGTAGTTACAATACCTAGGTAGGTAGGTAATTTTTTGAAACTAGCATCTTTGATAACGACGATCAACCATTACACATTCATCTTATCGTTCGCTGGTAAAACGCCAGTATTTAAGTACTATGGTTTAGTTAAGTAGGTACCTAATTAATAAGGTATTTATATTCTTTGTTGGCGCTCTCGACCGCCGCCGGTCACAAGTCACAACTCGCAGCGGGTCACGTATCAATTTATTAGGGTTCCGTACCCGAGGGTCAACCCTCGCGCTTGGTGTCGCCCAGACGTCCGTCCGTCCGTAATCCGTCGTCTGTCACAAAATTTGTTCCGAAGAATTTTTAGACTTTTCATTGACCTATGAACTTGAAATTTGGTGACAATGTTCAATATTACGTATATTTTAACAACAAATACTATTATATTGATAAATCATATTTTTGAGGTTGATTCGGAACCCTAAATGTGCGAAGTCCGACTCGCACTTGGCCGGTTTTTTACCAAGATACGCTGGTTCATATTTAAATGTCATGTTGAAGAATTTTTATTATACCTACTCCTTTTTAAAATTCAGAATCAATACAGAAGCAACCCTGTAGTTTAGGTATGTATTTTCAAGAACGGCGGGAGCGGACCTTCTGTATATTTTTTATTTTGTGCCATAAGCTCCTGTGCATGCATTGTATTGTATTGACCAGTTGACAGTGCGACATTTTGTTACTTGTCTCTTTTACTCAACATAGCGAATCCTTAATTCAATAATGGGTCTATAATATAAGCTACGGTGCCCCTTTTGATTTGGTACCATGATTGTTTGCCACTATTGTGGTAGCTATATCGTTCCGACACAGTGGACACTTTTATACTTTATCGTCGACGGCCACTGTGCCGTGGACGTCTACGGTAAAGTATAATAACAATAACGCCCATAGTCGTTGCAGTCACGATATACTAAAGGCTTGGTCACATAGCGTTGCGCGACGTGACCGCTGCGCGCCGGAACGTATGCTAACAGGTTAGCGACGCCACACAGGCTACGCGACGCGAGCGGGACGGTTTCATACATTTTGGCGCGCAGCATCCCGCTTGCGTCGCGCAAGCGGTGTGACCCAAGCCTTTACCACCGGGTGGGGTGCTAAGTATAGAGATCCTTTCATTTTGGCCAGCGAGTTTGTGCGTTCGTTGGATGCAGAAGCAATTTGTAGTTGAAGTGAGTATACATATGGTTGCAATTTTTTTTTTATATAACGGTGGTGGCAAACAAGCGTAGGTACGGTCCACCTGATGGTAAGCGGACACCGCAGCCTATAGACGCTCGCAACTCCAAATGAAATGAGTCAGGTGCGCGTTGCCGACCCTTTATAAAATTTGAGGATTCACTGCAATAAATCTAATCTTAACTTTAATATAAAGGGTTAAAGCTTAAGCTACACACAGAGCGGGCGGGCGCGTCAATGCGCTGCAGTGTGAAAACGCCCGCCCGCTCGCCTCCCGCGCGGCTACCGCCCGCTCACGCCCGCGCGCCTACCGCCCGCTTCCGCGCCGCTCACGCCCGCCCGCTCTGTGTGTGGCTTAAGCTTAAGAATACCTTTACTGTTCAGCTCCAGCAGGCGGTGCGCTATACGTGTAACCGTGTGCAAGCGAGTATAGTACCCGGCAATATATATGTATAATATAGCACGTCGGTCTTTGGAAAGAGACAATTAGCTGTTTACGACGATGTCCGAACACTCGCGAACGTCCATCAATTATCTTATTAATTAATTGACGTTTGACACAAAGTAAATAGCGGCGGCGCGCGCCGGAGCAGAGAGTCCGCTCAGTACAAAGTGCCATTTTCGCCGCACGCACACAGACGTAACATTTACAGGCATTCTCGGTTGATTTCGGACGAGCTTAGTCGCGACTGTCACTGTCGCGTCGCGAGTGCTAGTTGTGCACTTGACGTCCCCGCCGCTACGTAGGTACTTTGTGTCACGTACGTCAAAATGAATAACCGATATTATTACAGTTGGAATGTATTTTATTGTTTAAGTACAGCAAAAAACTGTGCCTACACTTTCTTCAAATTTTCAAACGATATTGAAAGGTATATAAAACGGTTTTCTCATTTTGGTAGTTACAATACCTAGGTAGGTAGGTAATTTTTTGAAACTAGCATCTTTGATAACGACGATCAACCATTACACATTCATCTTATCGTTCGCTGGTAAAACGCCAGTATTTAAGTACTATGGTTTAGTTAAGTAGGTACCTAATTAATAAGGTATTTATATTCTTTGTTGGCGCTCTCGACCGCCGCCGGTCACAAGTCACAACTCGCAGCGGGTCACGTATCAATTTATTAGGGTTCCGTACCCGAGGGTCAACCCTCGCGCTTGGTGTCGCCCAGACGTCCGTCCGTCCGTAATCCGTCGTCTGTCACAAAATTTGTTCCGAAGAATTTTTAGACTTTTCATTGACCTATGAACTTGAAATTTGGTGACAATGTTCAATATTACGTATATTTTAACAACAAATACTATTATATTGATAAATCATATTTTTGAGGTTGATTCGGAACCCTAAATGTGCGAAGTCCGACTCGCACTTGGCCGGTTTTTTACCAAGATACGCTGGTTCATATTTAAATGTCATGTTGAAGAATTTTTATTATACCTACTCCTTTTTAAAATTCAGAATCAATACAGAAGCAACCCTGTAGTTTAGGTATGTATTTTCAAGAACGGCGGGAGCGGACCTTCTGTATATTTTTTATTTTGTGCGTTTGATATCAAATAAATACTGGACTTTATTAGTTAACGTCAAATCGGTGACATCTAAACTTTGGATATCTATAGAGAGCTGTTACAACTACTAGAAAAAGTATTGTCAAACAATAATGTATCATTTTGTACATCGAACAATTAGGATTTGGGGGTTTCAACAACTCTATATTATATATTTCGACGACGACTGGGAAACGTTATGTAGGTAGTGTGAGACAACGCTCTATGAAGCCGAAACTCTTTCCAAAGACCGACGTGCAATATATCGTCGCTAGAAAGCAATAATGCTGTAACCCGGTACGTACAGTCAAGGGCACCAATATGTATACACTTTTTCACTTTACTCCGTTGAAATAAGGTCCAAAAATGTATACATATTTATGCCCTTGACTGTACGTCGAGTCGGGTTACAGCATTATTGATTTCTAGCGACATTATATTGCCGGGTACTGTACTCCCATGTATCTTAAGCGTTTCAGCTTGAAAATTTCTTACGCAGACAAAGATTTGTTTATCTTCCTATCTAACAATACAATTATAAGTATTATAACAATCGAAATTTACCTGCAGACAAGGTAAAATTGTACTATATTTAGACCAGTTACAATATTTATAAGATAGGCCTTTTGTAGGGCCAGACGGCTTTTACAACGTTGCAATTTATCACAACAACCGACAGACGCAGTTTATAGTTAGAATGAAAGGTATGTATTGCAGTCTCATTTTAACTATAACTGCATCTCTGTCAGTTTCCATCATAAATTACAACTTGTTTGTTATAGGCTTAATTATTATTACCTACTTAAGGTGCTACCACACAAACCAATTGCTTTCGATCGATGCAAATAATAGGGATGTTGACACCAAATAAGAACATCTCAATGAATTCATTTTCTCGAAAAAGGATCATATTCTCAATTAAATAGTGAAAAAAGTAATCCAAAAGAATAAATAATTACATAATTATAAGTCTTCAAAGTTTTAGGAGGGGGCATTTTCTGTCCCTTTTCCGCAAAACGCTCCGTTGTATTGAACGATCGTCATTTACTATGGCGCTCTAGTTCAGTGACGTCACTGACCTGTATCGTTTTCTCTCTCTAACTAAAAACATTCAAATGGTTGTAGCTTCGTTATTTTTTGAGATATTTGAATAGGATTTTCACTTTTTGGCATAGTTTTATGTATTCTTTCGTATGGAGTAATAATAAATTTTGAGTCAACATCCCTATTGTAACTGCCTTATGTAAAATATATAAATCCTTATTGCACTATGCGATCTGGTAGATAGCATCTGAACAGCGAGTGGTGTCATAAACATTTATCTTGATTTATTTATATGAATTTTACAATTTTACTCATCAATTATAAAGAACTATTATGACGCTATATGCATTTCCTTTTAAGCGCATTACAAATGTGGCAATTTATCACAACAATCAACGGTCATGCAGATAATGTTCGTTTGTTACAAGTGCTACGTTTGTAATGCGCTATACCAATATTTTTTTTAATATCCCCTTTATCGTAACACGACTAGCTGGTCAGACTGACTGATTGAGGCAATCATTTGACTAGGCGCCGCGTAGCGCATGCTATATAATATTATTATTGGAAAACGGGACTTAATCGCGTACAATTATGATTTATTTACCGTTTGTAAGGTTTTGCCCGACGTTTCGAATGTATCGCAACATTCGTGGTCGCGAGCTGAGCTGGTCAGTCAGCTCGCGACCACGAATGTTGCGAACCATTTTAAGTCCCGTTTGCCAATAATAATTGTGAAAATCGTGTAAGTTTAAATCGATATGCTGTATAATAATATATCGTAAAGTGTGTGCATGCCCTTAATCTTAATACATTTGCTGTAAAATATCCAATCACCAAAATTATTCCTCAAAAGGTTGCCATACAATACATATCGGCATTGGAATTTGAACCATTTATTGTCTAATTTAAAGTCGAAATTCCTTTGCTTCAAAAAATTGCGAAAAAAGAACTATTATAATCGAAATGCAACTATTATAATCGAAAATGGTTCAAATTCCTTTAAGGGCATTAAGTTCCAAGATGCAAAAGATCAACTATCATCCTCAGAACAGTCATCAAACTGTCCATCGGACTCATATTCTTCAGTGGGATAGCACATCCTCTCATACTTTACCATCTCCATGACTGGCACAGTGTGGTTATCCATCGGACACAGGTTACCATTGTTCATGGCTTTCTTGGCGAAGGACAGCCAGCGCGCACTTCCTCTTGGTGGTTTGAATTCCATACTGTGCGGTTCCCAGTAGGAGTCAGAGTCCCAATCTTCTGGGGAGCTTGGCGGCTCATTTCTTGGTTCTGAAAGATATTTATTAGAGAAATTAATGTTATTGGGAGGTTATTGCTATGGTTTTGTGCTTATAAAAGCGCCCTTGTGGCGATTTCTCAAGCAGCAGATAGCATTCTTCGAGCAGGATTTGGGGACCGAGCATGGTCAGGGCCGTCTTTCCCACTGGGCACTCTGGGCACGTGCCCAGGGCCCCGCGATTGATAGGGCCTAGTTGCTATATCTAGGTGCTGTATCAAGGCCATAGGGGCTCCATTATCCCAATGTGCCCAGGGCCTCGGATTGATTAAAGACGGCCCTGAGCATGGTGGCTCAGAGGCTAGAGTGACTGGCCGCATATGCCAGAAAGTCGCGGTAAACCAGAAGTTTAAACCTGGATAAATCAAAATTACATATTTACGGCGTGGGCGTAAATTAAATCCTGAACGAAGCGAAGGATTATATAATAGAATCCTGAGCGTAGTGAGGGTTATAGCAAAAGAAAGGGAGGCGAATACGTAAAAGCCTTATCACACTACCCTACCGATAGGGTAGTGTGATAAGGCTTTTAAGCGAACACGCATAGCGAGGCGTGGTACTAGCCTAAGAAAAAAAAACATGCTGTTAAATTAGACATACGCCCGCCAAGAGTTAAATTATTCATTGAAGGTGGATAGTTTGTGTTTAATGTGTTTTCTCGCAATCGAAGTGAAAAGTAGAGTGTATAACTCGGGTCTAAAAGCTATATTACCACTCGAACAATTTTCCCTCACTACGTTCGGGAAAATAACCATCTCGTGGTAATATGGCTTACTTTAGCCCCTTGTCAAACAATCTACTATTTATACGTAGCACATTCACATTGTATATGGAATTATGGATACATAAAAAGTGTTCCGGTTGTGTGAATTTTAGTTTGTCAATAATAATTTGTTGTTTCATTTCATAGTTTTAACAATAAACACATAATAGTAGAAAATCCCAGCTCACCCCGTAGTTGGGGTCAGGAGGGATAGCAATGGGGTGAGGTGGGAAAATTGCTTGAATTCACACTTTCGGATTGTGAACAGAACATTACTAGTACAATAGCTGGACTTGTCAAGAGAATATTATATTTACATAGCAATATGACAACCTTGGTCTAAAAACACCAACTCACCCCTCTATTATCCCTACTCTTTCGATTCGTGACCCAACTGCCTTGGCATTCCCTACTCACCCCATTTTAAGGTACGTTAGCAGTATTACTGTATTGCATACTACAAAATAATATTTTAGTTAGCAGAGGTTTGTTCATTTTTATGAATAGGGGGGCATAACTCTTACCTATAATTGCACTCTCAGCATCCTTTATGCTTTGAATTAATTCCTCATCATCAGTTGTATCAGGAGAATGGACACTTTCAGGCACCTCAATTTCAATTTTTCTGTAAAAGTATAACAAAAATTGTATAGCAATTCCTGCATAGTAGGGGATTTTTTTTAGCATTTACAGATAATTGTGGACTATTTTAATAATTCTATGCAATTTTCATTTTACAGATTCCGTGTAAAAACTATGCACATTTCCATTTACTTTCAAGGAAATTTCTACCAAGCAAGATAATTGAAACATATTAAACAACTCATCGAAGTGAGCAATTTTCTTAAGATAACTGAAATAATCTGGCATTGGTATGTATATGCCTATGTATAAATGATTGTTCATCAATGAATTAATGAATGAAGAAAGTTTTTAATTAGGTATTGTATGTATGGTACATGAGCCAAATTGCTGAAGGAGTTGCCATGATACAGAGGGTTGTAATAAGTTGAAAATATTGTTTTTAAACAACACTTAGTTATGTCCTCTTTGGCCACAGCAGTGAACAGTTACTTAACCCTTGAGGTGATAAACAATAGGTTGAAATGTTTGGTACAGATCCGCACCTAAGCATAAAAGGGGAACCTGATGGTTGACGGCGAAAAAAACAAACAAAATCTTTTGTTTACATGACGGGGATCCCCGTCACCCGTAGACAACACATAGAAATTATTTAAGTAAGAATACATTGTATTGCATTGAAATACCACATAATACAGGGTGTCCCATATCTACCACGCCACAGTGACACCGGAGGTAGGTCAACTCAAGAGGAAACCACCCGAAAACCGTGCAACTTTTACTGAGGTCATGTTAGGCTGGTTATGTTCCTCTTGAGTTAAACTACCTCCGGTGTCACTGTGACGTGGTAGATATGGGACACCCTGTATATAGTAACAGTTGCAAATAAGTTGATTACCTTCCACTCTGTCTATCAGGATGTTGAAGTCTTAGTACTTTTCTCTTTTCTAAATAATCCTCATCATCTGGTTCTTCAAAATAATTCTGTGCTAAATCAAGCTCAGATATATTCTTAATTCCCTCTGGAAACTCAGACATATTGTTGTCATACAAATCCAGAATTCTTAAGTTGGTCAGTTCTGTGATGTTCTCAGGTATCATGCAAAGTTCATTAACTGCCAAACTCAAGGTGGTCAGCTTTTTTAACTTTACTATATCATCAGGTACATACAGTATGTTGTTAAAGGACAATATACAGATCTCTAAGTTTTCCAACTCGCAGAATTCAGTTGGTATTCCGTTGATATTGTTTTGAGACAAGTTGATCTCTTTTAAATTTTGAAACATTTTTATCCCTGGGGTTACAGTGTAAATATGTGTATTAGGTAAGATTAGTCTTTGAATATCACAGCATTTATTAAGTCCCTGGCAGGGTAGTTCTTGCAAATGGTTAGCAGCATAGCAGCTCCAGTCTGGGGTTCCAAGTTCAAATTGTTTTGCTTTCAAGAAAGTGCCAAGGAATCTTAAGTGTTTACCTAACCTACAATTGTACAATATTACATGCGTGACTTGAGTGTTGTATTGGAGCAGCTCATCAATGTTCCCTTGTAATAATTGTGCTATGTGCATATTGCAACTTATATTTAATTTACTCAGGTTTCTTGCAGATTCGAACCATATCCAGAGTGGAGGGCATTTTAAGTCATTGTTGCACAAGTTGAGATCTTCTATGGCATGGCAGAAGCTTGGAGTTTCGTTGAAATACTCTATTTTGTTGTGCGAAATGTCTAACACTTGTAAGTCTTTGAGATTAAAAACAATCTTTGGAACCTGTCGAAGTTTATTGTGTGACAAATTTATGCTGCGCAAACATGGCGGAAGAGCGATATTCTCATCAATTTCTGAGAAGTTTTTGTTGCTGAGGTCTATTTCTGTGGTGTTTTGGAAATTTTCAAGAAGTTCTTGAATAGAGAAGTGTTTAGATATTCCGTTAGGAATCTTCTTTGTTTCGTCCATTTCATTTTTATCCACAGTATTAGTCTCCATTATTGTAAAAATCTGCTGATTTAAAGATAATTCATACAACTTTTTGAAAAAACAAAAAAAAAACTACTTTGTTGATGCAAAATGGACTTTGCAACTCCAACTTTGCTTTAGATTTGCTTTAGATTTGAGGTTTGAGGTTATATTTTTGACAATGACATTAGTTTGTCTTAACCGCCGGTGACTTACGTAAGGCAAAGGAATTGTACATACAGCCAAAAAAGCGAATTGTAAAGTTTAGGTTTACAGGATAAGGCTAATCGTCTAAGGGCACTGTTATACCTAGCTTAGAGAAGACTCACACTATATCTTGCCGGCGCTAGCACCCTACAATTGGAAGAGTTTAAGATTTCAGCTTTTTTACCACTGACAGAATTGGTGGCTTGACTGATAATCACCAATTCATCATCCTCCTAGCGTTATCCCAGTACAGTTGCATCCTGAAGGATGCCTGGGGTCCGCTTCCTAATTCCAAGGTGGCTTGGTGGCTTGACTGATAATAATATGAATAATTCGGCAGGGATGAAATTAGTATCTTTTTCCGGCCGACTAGCTAGGCCGATCTAACACCAGCTGCGGGGCTAAGATGATCGCTTATATGTCGGACATATAGCATTCGTCCCTTACTGTCAAGTATGTAAGTGCGAGAGGAACGAATCCTATATGTCCGAAATATACGCGATCATTATAGTTATAGCCCCTCTGGAACGATGAACGATAGTTTACACCGTCACGTTTTACCGGTTGAAATGTACTAAAACGCCAAATAAAACGTGACGGGATTAGCTATCGTGCTAGATGACATATAGTGTTATCTGGGCAGAAGTTGTACTTACCTATAGAAAGTACCATTATCATACCATTACCTACCATTATTATTGTTATTATTAGTATTGGTCCTATACAATAAGAGTTTATTGTAACCTCTTTGCAATAATATTCTCTTTACCTTTTGCTGGTATGCACTGCCCAATAACTTATTTCTATTCGCCATATCGCTATCTGAAGGTTGTCTGGAAGAGATCGCTTTTTAGCGATAAGACCGCCTGTTGTACCTACTTACTTTAAGTCCTGATCATAATGTATTATTGTATTATTTTCCTGTAGTGCACAATAAAGCATTTTTATTATTATTTATTCCTTTATTTATTTGGAAACTTAGGCTAGGTTGTTATAATAGCTTTATAAAAAGTAAAATATAAAAATACATTTACAAAACATAAAAATATTATAAAAACCTAACCTTATTATTATTATTATTATTATAGGTAACTACTTAGTTTTATGTATATAGTAGGATTGCGATAGCAGTAAAATATTGATAGAAATCCAGCAGTAGTGATTTTTTCTTGAGTTAGAATTTTTGACCCGTACCTACTACAATGAAGTTGCGCAACTCCTTATCAAGCTCCATGTTTTGTAATTCATCTTAATTTTGTAAACACTCTCAGTGGTCATTTCCTTACTCTATGCAGGAAACCAGTATAAACAGAAATATGTAAACATACGGCGCACTTACTGTAGAATTTCTTTATTACCTAGCTACAGTCGTGACTGCATGGTCGTTAGTAAAATGATTTTCAAAAAGCACATTTTTGCGTTTTGTTCCTTAATTTTAGTAGTTTTAGTTAATGCTGGTAAGAATTCTGAGGAAGCGAATAAAGTGGACATAGCCAGAATTGGGCCAGGGAAAACGCGGCGGAGTAAAATGGGTAAGCGCCTGAAATATCGTACAAATGTTTGCTATGATGTTTCGAGTAGGATACTGGGACGGTTAGTGTGCACTGCAATGCACCCCTACGCCAGTGCCGGATTAACTATATAGCGAGAGATAGGCCCCGCGCACCAAAAAATGTTAATACCATAAACTTGATAACTAAGCGATTGCAGTGCAGTCCTCAAGCTTCCCTAGCTAACGTAAGGGAACGTTAATTCAGTTTATTTGTAACGCAAATCATATTTTTGTGACAAGTTTCAGTGTCCTTTTTGGGGCCTACCAGTAGGCCTAGCACGTGTTGCGCTCGAGAGTATGTCGGCGTATCTCGAGCTATCTGTCACTTTCTAACAGCGCCAATCAGCAAAAGACGCGTAGCTCGAGATAAGTCGAGATACTCTCGAGCGCAAAATGTGCTACGGGCGCAGATCCGGTAAATTTTGACGGATACGGATTTCTTTAAAAAATATACTGGATCCTGCCGGATTACCGGAACCGTATAGATACCTAACCTAAAGCAATCCAAGGGCCCCTTGATAGAACTTGCTACGGGCCCCGCGCTGGCTTAATCCGGCACTGCCCTACGCCCGGGATACTTTTCTCTGCAGTTGACTATACCTACTTGGTAGAAGTATTTTGTTAACATGTAGTCAAGAAACCTGGTCTATAAATTGTTATTTACAGTGTGCGCGCGTGTGTGTTCAACACGTCTTTAATTTATTCCGTCCTGTATAGTGCGTGTCATGTGTCGAATCTCATACTAATCTATGCGCAATTGTAATTAGTATGGATTGGGCTGAGGAGGGGCGCGCCTTCGTGGATGACACGCACTATAGCTTGAATCTGTTTTATTCGTTTCAGATGACAAAACTTCCGTCGGCACATTATCCAACGTGATAAATCAAATACAAAACCTCCCCAACATGGAGTTGGGAAAGAGGTTCAGGTCGCCGTGCAAAACAGGGAATCGTTGTGGAAAGGTAGGTAGTTATAGCCTCCTGGAGAAAGGCGCCGCTGCTATTTATCTTCGATTCGTATTCGTCTCTGAAATTGTCAATGCTGAATTGTTCTCAAGAGGCGAACTGTACCTACCTTTATACGACATCTTCCTTCATACTGCTATTGTTAATTATTAGCTATTATTACTATTATTGCTATTTTTTATAATTAGCTACTATCGTTATTGTGGCTTAAGAAGGCAAGGCAAATGATCTCGGTGGTGTAAGGGTAAGCACGCTGGTCCGGCAAACCAGAGGCACGGATTCGATTCCCGTCTGAGGCTGCGTGCGTGATCACAGTTAATTTTTCCTTTGTATTTGTTCTCTGTCTCATATAATCTTGCTTCATGCTTATTTTGAGTTTAATTCTAATGAAAATTTCAATTTTTTATTAGTTTGTCCGTATCCTGGAATAATCAAAGCGATAGGTACCATTACCATACCAAGGCAAACATCTTCTAACAAATAGTTAGGTGATATTGTATTATCTCAAAAATTACCAGATCAATGAGGATGCCTAAGTTTTTAACTAAGTGTTCCAAAATTAATTGTGTTCTCTAGAATGGTGAAAGAATTTGTTTGATACCTAAATATTGTTATTTCTTAAAGGTGATCAGAAGACTGATGGTGCCCAAGCTTGCGCAGCTAGAAAACACCATCATGGGCATTATGAAGGAGCTGGCCAAGATGCCACCAGGCGCGCGGCTTCCTGACAAGTTCACTAAGACTGAACCCATCAAGCTGTTGTTCGACCAGAACTATAAGTAAGTGTAGCGTTATAGTGCGGGTCATCCACGACGACGCGCCTCTCCACAGCCCAATCCGTACATTGAGCATAGATTAGTATAAATTCACTAAGACCGAACTCGGAAAGGTACAGCAAAATGTCATCTTGCTCAAATTTGGAGCAGCCCACAGCCATAATAACATTATATACTCAAGGTATGTAGTGTTGTGTTCCTGGAGGTGAGCAAGGTTGCCAGAGCTCCCGAGGTTGCACTGTGTCGAGAGTGAGGGAGCTAAATTGGTCCCTTCCGCTGTCAACACTGTGCATCCTCAAAAAAAAATATTAAAGGGTCGCTAACGCGCACGTGACTCCTTTGGAGTTGCGAACGTCTATAGGCTGCGGTGTCCGCCTACCATCAGGTGGACCGTATGCTTGTTTGCCACCGTCGTAGTATTAAAAAAAAACCCATCAAGCTGTTGTTCGACCAGAACTATAAGTAAGTGTATATAGCTTTATAGTGCGTGTCATCCACGACGACGTTCTCCGCAGCACAAAATAAAAAATATACAGAAGGTCCGCTCCCGCCGTTCTTGAAAATACATACCTAAACTACAGGGTTGCTTCTGTATTGATTCTGAATTTTAAAAAGGAGTAGGTATAATAAAATTCTTCAACATGACATTTAAATATGAACCAGCGTATCTTGGTAAAAAACCGGCCAAGTGCGAGTCGGACTTCGCACATTTAGGGTTCCGAATCAACCTCAAAAATATGATTTATCAATATAATAGTATTTGTTGTTAAAATATACGTAATATTGAACATTGTCACCAAATTTCAAGTTCATAGGTCAATGAAAAGTCTAAAAATTCTTCGGAACAAATTTTGTGACAGACGACGGATTACGGACGGACGGACGTCTGGGCGACACCAAGCGCGAGGGTTGACCCTCGGGTACGGAACCCTAATAAATTGATACGTGACCCGCTGCGAGTTGTGACTTGTGACCGGCGGCGGTCGAGAGCGCCAACAAAGAATATAAATACCTTATTAATTAGGTACCTACTTAACTAAACCATAGTACTTAAATACTGGCGTTTTACCAGCGAACGATAAGATGAATGTGTAATGGTTGATCGTCGTTATCAAAGATGCTAGTTTCAAAAAATTACCTACCTACCTAGGTATTGTAACTACCAAAATGAGAAAACCGTTTTATATACCTTTCAATATCGTTTGAAAATTTGAAGAAAGTGTAGGCACAGTTTTTTGCTGTACTTAAACAATAAAATACATTCCAACTGTAATAATATCGGTTATTCATTTTGACGTACGTGACACAAAGTACCTACGTAGCGGCGGGGACGTCAAGTGCACAACTAGCACTCGCGACGCGACAGTGACAGTCGCGACTAAGCTCGTCCGAAATCAACCGAGAATGCCTGTAAATGTTACGTCTGTGTGCGTGCGGCGAAAATGGCACTTTGTACTGAGCGGACTCTCTGCTCCGGCGCGCGCCGCCGCTATTTACTTTGTGTCCGCAGGCCAATCCGTACATTGAGCATAGATTAGTATAAGATTCGCTGTGGAGGAGGGAAGGAGGGAATACCCACTAAAACCTCTGCGGCGTTAACCACCGCTGCCGTTGAATAAAAAAAATGCGTTTATTTCAGAGATCCATAATGTTAATGAGTTAGTAACAATATTGTTATACTATGTTATTATGTTAATTTACTTTAGCTACGTATACATTTTATATTTTTAATGGGGGGTTTAATGAGGGGGGGGGGGGGGGAAGGGCATCGTGGAGTCGCTGTCATTACCGGCATTACCGCGATGTCCCCCGGCTGCCCCGGCTAGTGCGCCGGAGGCACCGTCGCGCTAATGGAGGGTTCAAGTGTTGTACGCCCCAACACCCCCAGTAGTGTAGGTCGTAGATCAGAGGTTCCCAAACTTTTAAGCTATGCGCCTCACTTAACGTCAAGCCAAACTTCGACGCCCCCCTTAGGGGCTGAAATTGAGAGTTTATATAAGAAAATTAAACAATCGATCATCGATTATCGATGGAAATAAAATCTGGAGCCGCTCGCTGCGCCCCCCTTGGAATCGCTCGACGCCCCCCAAAGGGGGCGCGCCCCACTGGTTGGGAACCACTGTGGTATAGATTGTGGTGTGGTTACGTATTAAGCATACTTAACTAATACTCAAAATTGCTCTTTTTCTAGAGAGGATGTGTGCATGGACAAGCTAGAAACCTGCCTAAAAGAAGACAAAAGACGCAAGCGCATACTGAAGAAGTTGTTCTTCAAGAAGTACAACGGGCTGAGACAGGAGCTCATCGGTTACGGCGGCAGGCGACTGTGGGGAGGGGAGGGGAACTTGTTCTATAGGAAGTAAGAAGTGCGTCGAAAATATTATGGATGTCTGTTTTATTTTAGTGAGTAATAAACGGTTTTGCAATATTATTGGTTTGAGTAACCCTTATAATGTACATAACATATACAATTAAATAAGCTATCCTTCAATTAGAACAAAGGGCTGGGAATTATTATTGGTGCATATTGCTGTGCTGATGGTTTTATCATTTGAACACTACACCAAAAAAATAGTAGTCGAATAGTGTTTTATACCTATTTTAAACTCAATCTTGCACAGTATATTAACAACTTCTGTGGACTGTGCAAACAAGACGGCTGTCAGAGAAGAACGGCGGCGAGTAGCTGTGATATCATTCATGAGAATCTCCTAAGCTATCCTTAGCCAAACCTCAGCCATTATAGCTAAGGCTACTCAGTCATGTTTAAGAGGGCATTTCTCAGGGCGTTCCAGCCGCCGTGACTTAGGTGGTCGGTGGTCGTATTAATTACGATGTAGGAGGAGGGAAGGAAAGAGGAGGAAGGAGGGGGAAGGAAGGAGGATGAAAGGATGTGTAAGGAGGAAAGAGGATGTGAGGAAGGAGGAGGAAGAGGAGGAGGAGGAAGGACGAAGGAGGAGGGAGGAGGGAGGAATGAGGAGGAGGAGGAGGTGTGAGGAGCCTATGGTCTGCGGCTCTGCAGTGATGTCTTCAATAATGCGACCATTGAAGTCACGGCGGTTGAATGAAAGGCTCTGAGAAATGCCCAAGAGTGCCCCAACAATACATATATCAACAAGTTAATCAAATTAATTAAATTAAAAAAAAAACGCAATACAAAATATAGCTAGGTAAGGACAGGACCATTACCGCTATCAAGACTTTCGATAAATAATAATAATAATCATTTATTCAGAGGTGACAAGCAACCCACATTTACTAATTTACAAATTTATAAAAAATAAGGGTTTCTCTTTTAGGGAACCACGATGCCACAGAGAGACACACATAAACACAGATCAGTCAGATACACATGTTAACCCATCGAGGCCCACTAACGTTACGTATGCTACGCCGTAGCGTTATCAGCATTTTACCGCTTTGTAGCGGAAATCGCACGTAGAGGCATGACGCAATAAGTGCGTCATGTGCATTGAATGGGTTAAGTAAGTTACCCCTCTTTTGTGTTGTATGCGGGGGATTAAATAGGTAGTAGATTGTTAACCAAGGGTTGAAAGCCACCCATTTGACCAGAGACATTTAGGTAACCTTAGGGTTAGAAAAGCGATTTTCATCCTGGCTATCTACACGTGAAAATCGAACATACCGAACAGGAGAGACGATAAAAGTAAAATTAACTATTAAAGAGCTGATGATCTTCAAACGGCAACGGGCAAATCAGGTCATAGTTACCTTACCATATACTTTCAATATCATTGAAGTAACACGCTACCAAATTTCGTATCGATCGGACATAAGGAAGTTAGTCAGATCCCCTCATCAACTAGAAAAGAGCTGATGATCTTCAAACGGCTGAACAGATTTTCATGAAACATGGCTAAGAACACTCGGGATAAAATTACCTATGACACAAAAAAAACTAAACGACAATCGGTTCATCCGTTTGGGCGCTACGATACCACAGACAGATACACAGATACACAGACAGACTCGCGTTAAACTTATAACACCCCTCTTTTGCGTCGGGGGTTAAAAAAGTAATGAAGTTGTCGGTATCACACTACCTGCTCGATAATGCCAAATGATATATCGTGCAAACCTTACCGAAAACAAATCATTATATAGCTCTTGGCTATAATGAAATTCGTACTTTCCGTTCGTAGTAGTGATTGCTAAAAATTAGAAAAACCATCTTATCGGCTACGAGCATGGATCAGCTTAGTGGTTCAAGCCTGGGGACGTCAAGTCACCTTATTTTGAAGTGAAAACTTATTTAGCGGCGCTGAAGCACTTTTTGTGATGGGAGAAAATCGTTAAACTCGCGACGATTCGTAAGACCAGCTGAGTTGACCCCTCCTAGTATCGTGACTGCGATGTTAGGAGGGGTCAACTCAGCTGGTCTTACGATTCGTAGTTATACGAGTACGATACGAGTGGACCCCTCCTAGTGTCGTGGTTACGATGTTGGGAGGGATCAACTTGGCTGGTCATTGTAAAGTATTGTGGACACCATTCGAGTAATCCATCTACATATATATATTGATGTTCTTAATATCAGATAATTCATTCAATGTATATATGTAGATGGATTATTTGAATATGAATATGAGTATGAGTATGAATATGAATATCTTTGTTATTTACTTTCTTTATCATATGTCAGTCATTGAGTTTTCACTTCTGGCGGCACTCCCGGAGTGCAACCCGTTTTTTTTACGTTGGGGGAATGTTTTTACGCACCGTCCGTCCGGACTCCGGACGAAGGGGGACCGGGCGGGTGAGTGGGACCTCCTGGGCAGAAGGCTCAGATTACCCACTAAACCCCCAACGATTGTCCGACGACATCGCTTCCAGGGAGGGCCAACGGTTCGCTTGGCGTATTCAACTTTGACCGACGTCAAGTCGCCTAACCTAATTGCCTACCCAATTATAGTAGATTGTACATACACTAAGGGGATAAAGCACTGTTTTATGTCACGGGCGCGATACCGAAACCTCCCGACTCCCGAGCGTAGCGAGGGTGTAATGAGTTAAGTCCTGAGTGTATAGTGAGGGATTTAAGAGCGCCGAAGACAAAAACAGTTAAATTTATACCCGAGGAGTATACTCTACTTTTCTTATCTCTTGCGAGACAATAAAAAATTCTATACATAAATAGTCAGATTTAAAAAATGTGGCGGCCATTTTGTTTCTGTTTAATTACGGTCCGATTAATTACGTTTAAACTCGTTATCTGGCCGAACAAGAGGCCAGTTAAAACTACTTAAAACGAATCTTGCGGCCTTTCGGACGCTCAGATATCGATTTTGAACTTAATAGGACCTAAAATAAACAAAATCAAGATGGCCGCCGCTTTTTAAAAATCTACGGTCAGATTCGTTCTAATTGGGTTCTTGGACGCAATGATATTGATACCGTAAATGTGCAAAATCAAAATGGCCGCCACTTTTTAGAAATCTGACGTCTGATTCGTTCCAAGTGGCCCCTCGGACGCTCAGATAGAATATCAAACATCTGGGCGACCGAGCTTTGCTCGGCGTTTTACCGGGTATGAGTCCTAACTAAATCGATTGCTCGTCCCCAAAAACCCCTACATACCAAATTTCATCAAAATCGTTAAAGCGGTTTCCGAGATCCCCGAAATAAATATATATATATATATATACAAGAATTGCTCGTTTAAAGATATACATACATAAGATTTATGTAAGATTTTGAACGTAATTGGACCATAAATAAATAAAATCAAAATAGGCGCCATTTTTAAAAAATCTGGCATCAGTGTATAAGTGACCTCTCGGACGCCTAGATATCAATTTTGATAGTAGCTATATAATCGAACCGTAAATAAACAAAATAAAGATGGCCGCCGATGTTTAAAAATCTGATGTCAGATTCATTCTAACTGACCTCTTGGACGCTCAGATTTGAATGTAATCGGACCGTAGATAAACAAAAATCAGTCAGTCAGAGCGAAATCATTTTCGTGACTTGACATTTCATTCGAATTTAAATGTCTTCTATTTTAATAAAATCTTCTGTTTATCATATAATGCAGAGTCTTGTAACACTCCCGGTATGTAGGTATGTCAGACTTTTACTAGTTCGCCTAAGGGGTCTCTAAACTTTTTAGCCGAGGGAGATTGTACCTGAGGTAAAGTCGTGGCGGGCCAAGGTTTGCCTTTCATAGCCGGCTAAGGGACTAAGATCACTGTATCAAGAAAAACGCGGAAGACCACGGTCCGGTCCGGTGCTGCGGACCGGACGCGGCCAGACGTAGTTTGGAGGTCCCTGGTCTAAGGCATGGTTTCAGTGAGTTTAGTGAATGCCCAATGAATCCTTTTCGGTAAGTAAGTACATCGTGGGCCTGTATCGCACTTCAATTGTTTTGCGAACATGTCCATGATACGTTAGGCCAGCGCATCAGAGCGAGGAAGCGAACGTGACTCACATTGATGTGCGAAACACATTTAAATGCGAAACCGAAGCAAAGTGACGAAACAAAACCAAACCTTCCTGGTCACGTGCCGTTTCTTACACAATCCACTGTAAGCAAACATTGTTTGAAAACATTGGAACATTTTAAACAGCCGCTATTTTGCAAACTTCTAATACCACCAGATTTTTTCATAAATGTTAGTAGAACGAAAACGCCTCTACACTAGACCGGAACTCAAGTCAGAAATGACTAGTTCCATCTGAAATTTACCTGAAAATTTAACAGCTGACATAGAGTTAAATACATTTTGTTAATTTTAAGTTTAGTCAAAATATAAAGTGTTCAAAATGAGTGAAACAAAGTTAAAGTTGCAAATCGTTTTAATAGTTTTAAGTATAGTTTGCAAAAGTCTTCATGCGATAGACGATTGTGAGTATAACCATCATTACCCTAATATGACTCATTATTGAAACTTATCCGACCTGGGAATCTTAATCCTAAAAACCTTAATCTTAAATCCCGGTTGGGTTTAGACCGGCTTCCTCATGATGTTTTCTTTCACCGAAATGATATACCGTAAATAAGTTTTTTTCTTATATTTGTTTTTGAATGTTTGTAGTTTAGAATTTTTAAAATCGAGGACGGGATTAGTTCTAAAGTATTGTGTGTGTTAAATCTTTAAATTCTCCCATTACCAGCCAGACTTTTCCTATGTTTTGTATATTTCTATATAAATTAATCTTTTTCCTCGTACCATATATTTTGTATGGTGTACCGAACTATTTGGCCAGTTTGGCTGCTACATACTATATGACGCTGACTGTACACGAGTAGAATAACTACGTAGCTCGACCGATACCAATCTACCAACTAAGAAATCCCACCAAAATGTCCAATGATCTCTAATCTAATCTTTGAATCTATTGGTCAAAAACGTGTCCACGAGGCGGTTGAAACGCGAATAATTTACCCATGTACATAATGGGTATTCAATAATTACCCACATACAGGTGATACAGTTGCTTTATTACAGCGGTGCTGTTTTCTGTAACGCGTCCACCTCGGTACTTCGGTATCCTGCAGGACCACCGCGGCCAGCCGCTCTCCGTCGAGGTCTCCGAAGAGTACATGGACCAAGACTACATAGCTACTAACAGGTATTGTCCTATTGCAAGCCATCACGAGAGTATAGATATAGGTTGACCCCTTAACTGAGATCGCGCGAAAGGGTAGCGGGAGCACAGAATAAGGAATAGTACAGCGGAAGGCAGGGACCCGCCGCCGCCCGCTACCCGTGCGCTACCCTTTGACGTCGCCTCTCTTACCCCTGTCCCGTCACAGGCGCGGTCTCAGTAAAACGGTACACCTATATGCTATTTACAATGTTTAGAGCCCCTAGTACCTATATCTTGACGACGGAATAACAATGGTGAGGTGAAACGTTGTCACAGAATACTTTTAAGTAATTACTTACATAATTTAGCATGCTTAATTTAGAAATATATAAATGGGGCTTTTCTTCTGCTGTCTGGTCTGTATCAGTAAATAAATGGTTCTTTCTTTTACAGGAAAAGACATAAGATCAATTGGAACAGGTGAGTTTATTACTAGTGTTCACAAATTGGGTGATATGGTACTTTTATGGTACAATCAAGTGAAAAACGATTTATTCAAAAAAGTTATGTCCCATGGCATGGCTCTTATGTCGGGGAATAGGTTTCGGTACATATTTGTGTTATGCGTGGATTACGGTCGGTGCATACTTTTGCACTTTACTGTACATAGGTACTTAAGAACCTTAAGCCTTTTATTAGATTGGTACTTTTCTGCTCTAGAACTGAAACTTACCGCTTTCAGCACGCGGCACTTAAATGAACAATGAACAAATTATTTTTCATTTTTATAACATGGGTCGATAATAGACCTGAAATAAAAGTTTTCAATTTCAATTATTTGAGCTAATACTTTGGAATTTTCACAGGAATCAATTGGACATAGAGGATTTCGATGACGATGAAACAGAAGAAATCTTCGAAGATAAGGACAAAGACGTCAAAGTACCTAATTTGCAAGCGGGCCCGGTTTAGAACATAGGCAAAGTTAGGTCGTTAAAAGTAAGATTTGCCGCAAACAAGTATTGTGTCATTAAATTTTTGGTACATAATTACAGTAATGGATGCGTTTATTGTGTTGAATGTAACCAACTAGAATTGTATTCCCAAAGAGAGTAGGTTTGGTATGATCTTGAGAGCGTTGTGTATTACTAACATTGTTATACATATTGTGGCGTAAATCATTAAATATATAGAAAGTAATTAAATTATTAAAAACTAATTAGATAAGTACATAAATGACAAGAATTATCTCGGTTGTATCATTACTTAAGTTTAACATCTACGCCTGATAGGTACTAATATCCTACTAACTAATATTAGAAATGCGAAAGTTTAGATACCTATGTTTGTTATTGTTACTCAAACACACAAAATCGGCTGAACGGATTCTGTCGAAGCTTTGTATAAAACCAGTTTATATAGCCTGGATTAGCATAAGTTACTTTTTATCTCGAAAATCATCCCTCGAAATTATGAAATATAGTTATGTTAATAAAAACGACACACGGCAAGGACACTAAAGTAAAAATAAATCCTAATGTTTGTCACTTTAATTCCTAATAGTTGTTCGCCTCTATTGTTTTGAAATACCTCATAGTTATTCTACTCCCTCCACATTCCCGGTCAGCATTCTTCACGAACTAGCGAACGCGTTCATAATCACTGGAACATTACGTACACACTACGAAAACTAAGAGGCTGGAGAAGATTTGGAGGAACCGGGGAATCAACCGCAAAACAAAGATAAAGCTCATGCGTACCCTTATCTTCTCAATCTTCCTGTACGCTGCAGAGACCTGGACGCTGAAAGCCCGGATCCTTAGAAGGATAAACGCGTTCGAGATGTGGTGCTGGCGAAGAATGCTCCGGATATCCTGGACGCAACGTCGCACTAACGAGTCTATCTTACAGGAGCTCAATATAACAACAAGGCTGTCCACTATTTGTACTCAAAGAGTCCTCAAACTCTTCGGTCACATGGTCAGGCGCGACGCGGATGCGCTAGAAAGGCGCATAATTACTGTGCGTGTCGATGGTAGGAGGTGCAGAGGACGAGCACCCAGGAGATGGACAGATGTGATCCAAGAAGTCACCGGGTCCACCTTACAGGCAACTGTACAAATGGCACAAGACCGAACAGCCTGGAGAGCAGTAGTCGAGAGAGTCGCCCATAGTCGTCACGTCCCTCAGACATGAGGTTACGACCAAGAAGAAGAAGACGAAAACTAAAGTTGTGATTCGCTGGCGCTACGCAAATACGCATAACTAAGTACCAAAATATATGTGAATTTTATAAAGGATCGGCAATGCGCACGTGTCTCCTTTGGAGTTGCGAGCGTCTATAGGCTGCGGTGTCCACTTACCATTGTTGTTGTTGTATAAAAAAAAGAAATGTTAAGAAATGTCGTGTTAAGGGTTAGGATCAAAGTAATTTTCTCTATGCTCACTCACACTGTCAGCTACTGTTATTGTGACAAGAATGACAATACATCAAGTCAATTTCTTTTTGATAAATAGAAATAAAATTGTAAAATATCTAAGTAACTTGTTTAGTTCGCTGAAATAACCCCGGAACAATACGTGTGTGTGTATTTGTGTGTGATTTATTTGTGAAAGACATACAAAGTCATACTTTACAGTCTGTAAATACATCATTAACCGGGGATCATTTTTGGACAGCTATTGTACCGTACTTGGAATTTGGAGTGCATGTGTTTGCGTTACATTGCTGCTTGGTAAGTTTTCAAACATTATTTTAATAAAGGCGTCCTAATTCGGTGTAAGTAACGCGAAAACTTCTATGACTAAGTAAACTGACATGCTCTATACTGTCTGGGTTTGGTATAATTATTCGCCCTTGTAAGATTTCCCCCCTGTATAGTGGAATTTCCTATGCATCAGAAAATGAAAGAAACACTACAATTGTAATTCTGGCAAAATCGAAAATGATTTAAAGTTCAACTGGTAGGAGCATGGGCGTTAGGAGGATATAATGTTGCGCCACACGAGTAAAGCAAAGAATAAAATAATTGATAAAAAAATATGTAATCAAATACGTAGTACAAAATTATAAAATGATTCGTAAAAAAATAAGTAAATATAGCTTGCGATTACAAAACACGTTGGCTCTACATATGAAATTACCTCTTGGATGGGTTAAGTCTGCCATAGATAGATCAATTACGTTCACGCATCCCACCATTAGGTACGAAGTAAGAGTGAGATGGGTTGATAAAGCACCATAAATCTTGATGACCTAACGAGACAAATCACTTAGTGGTCATCATAAATGTCCATCGGTGGTTTATCAGGATCCATCGCGTCTGCCGGCACGCGTACCATTTCTAGGGACTCCTCGGAGAACTGGTCGTCACTGTCCATCCCAGAGTAGTTCTCATTCATGTGGTCCTGGTAGATCTTCTCGCACTCGTTGAGCGGGCCAGGGCTGCTGGGGTGGAAACCTATGCCCTCGATGGGCCCTACTGTCAGGTACGGGACCTGGGTTGTCACTTCGAAGTGTTTTCCTGGGAAAGAAAATGTGTTTTTACAGTTGGATAGGGATCCGAGGTCAATATATGTTCCTATCTCGCTTTCTTTTTAGTTCGCAGGAAGATTACAGTCCGCCATAAAGGATTGCACAGAATGCGCTTTACTAACATAAAACTGATGCGTTTACGGGCACGGCGTCCGATGACACTGGTACAGCCAGCGTCAAAAGTAGCTTTGCATATGAAGTCGTCAAAAGATCTTATTCCTTTGTTATAACGACTTTTAGCCTCTTCATGTGCGTAGCTACTTTTGATGCTGACTGTACAGTAACATACCAAAAGCCTAACTGACCAAATATCGATTAGAAATAAGCATCAAGTTCTTACGGTCAATATGGTCCGGTATGATGACTGTAGCCACTGTCTTCTCGATCCTGTCGTCATAGTAATCGCCCGCAATGTAGGCTGTCCGTTCTTCGAGGACGTCACGCGCGTATGGCGTCGGGGAACAATCCTCGAAATGACGACGGCCATCCTTGTGGATGTGACCACCGTTGGGAGGAGGGATTTCCGTGAGAGGCACAAACTTCTTCACAGCGGGCGGGCCGACTGGTTTGACATTGATTAGTCTGCAGGAAAAATTTAAAAAGAACGAATGCCGTACAATGTTTCTAGGCAGTTTAGGTTGAAGGTTTGTTATGTATTCAATTAATATTTAGCAATTTGCATCTCAAATTTTCAGGCTTTCCTAAATTTGGAAACTTCTCCTCGGTGCCTAGCAATGCACCGAATACATCAGGATGAATATTGGCACACAGATAGCTAGCTTTTTATACCGAAATTCACCACGGGGATGAAACAATCTGTAGTAAACAAATAGCTAAACATTATGGGACAATCTTACTACTTATAATTCGAACTAGTCCCATAGTAAACTCAATAATAAGGCTTGTGTTATTGGTGGTGGAAGTTGGTACATAGGTAAGTTCATATAGATGAAGTTATAAGCTAAATTTAGTAGATCTAATAACTATATTGAAATGAGGAATCCGGGAATTAGATAAGAAGATCGGAACAGTGTGTACCACTCGTAATATTATAAAGAGGTAGGTAGTTTGTGAATTTGTGACTCTTAATCTTAATCTCTGGAACTACTAACTGAACGATTTCAAAAATTCTTTCATCAGTACAAATTAATATTTTACTCACTTGTTGACTAAAGCACTTTTCCTTATCTCACCCGCGACGTATACCGCCTGCAGTACCAAACACACTAGCACCTTCATGTCTGCTGCGAAGTCGGCATAACCTCTGTGGCCATTTGGAGACTGCTCTTATAGAGCACTCTGTTATCTAAAACTCGTACAATGATCGGTACAGGCATTGTTGCAGTACAATGCAACAGGTGTGTGTGTGTTGTTTTATTGTGTCTTATTTAATAGGCATTTGATGAGGCAAGTTCACATCTGGCTGACTGAACAGATTTTCGGAGGAGTGGAGTGGATGTGAACGAATTCGCGGGAGTCTTTACTCTGTCTTCACAATAATAGTTATTGGTTATACAAGGGTGCAAAGTTGTATTTTAACCGCGAGTGTGGAATTGGAACACGAGCTAGCGAATGGATTCTAGGGTTGAACCACGAGCTAGCGAATGGATTCTATGGTTGAACCACGAGCGAAGCGAGTGGTTCGAAAATAGAACCCTAAGCGAAGCGAGTGGTTCAAAATTAAAATCCTGAGCATAGCGAGTGTTGCAACACACGAGACGTAGATAAAATAACTTTTCATTTCTCATACTCTGAAAGTGGGTCATTGTTCATCTAAGTAGCGTGCTGAAAGTGGTCCATTTCTGCTCTAGAGCAGAAAAGTATTTTAAAAAATTGTATGGTGAATCGGAGTTAAATTGGGCAACGGCACTAACCTATACAGCCACATAGTACAGATTCTACAGAGATCTTATGCTTGTTCAAATGCCTGATTGCTTAACATAAACAACCCCCTTAATTAGTTTGTTTGTTTTTTTTGCCACAGTCGAAAGTAAATATCAATAGTAAGTAAGTAAGTAAGTAAGTTCTTTATTGCATTAAATGTGGTTAACAAAGGGTCTTATGTATTATAATTTACAAGGATCACACATTTAGCTGAATTGCAGCGTGCAAAATGTAAGTCTTAAATCTAAAATCTCTTATAGCCTACAACATGCACCTAATTTTATATAATTGAGATGTCTGAGAGTTGAGACCAGGAACTTTACTTAGTAATTTGGTTGTTTATAAATCTGAAATTAGTTAAGTAAAATGAAAAAATATGTCGATAATTAAAACTAGATGTCATAATGCATAATAAATGTCAATGATAAAAAAAATATGGATGTGATAAAATTAAATAATTGTATTATGAAGCCATTATTATTAACTGTCAATAATTCATGTCAATCTAGTTTATATTACTATTAAAGAAATCATTTAATGTGTAGTAACATTCATCAATTAACCAGGTCTTTAAATTTGTATAGAATTTATGTCCAACTAAGCTAGTTATAGATTTTGGCACTGTATTATAAATTTTGCTTAGCATATAATAGGAGTTATATTTAAATAGGCTTAATTTTGCTTCTGGCATGTTCAAAGGTTTTTGTGTAATTGTTCGCTTATTCTTATTGTTCTTAATCAGAAACAGATCCATGTGTTTTTTTACAAAATTACATGCCTCCAGAATGTATAAACAAGGAAGAGTTAGAATTCTATTTTGTCTAAATAAAGGTCTACACGAATCTAAAGGTTTTAAACCAAATATCGCTCTTATGCACCGCTTTTGAGCTATAAAGAGTTTAGGCATAACTGTTGAGTTACCCCACAGTATAATTCCGTATCTGAGGGCAGAACACACATATCCGTAATATACGAACAAGGCAGTTTTATGTGTAGTTACAAGTCTAATTTTTTTGATAGCATACACAAATTTATTAATTTTATTACAGACTGCCATAACTTGCTCTTTCCATTCACAGTGCTCGTCCACATAAAGACCCAAGAAATTTTGATACTTTACTTTTTCTATTGGTTTACCATTACAAAATATGTTAAGGTTCAGATCTTTTCCCTGCCTGGTACGAAAGTAAATATACTTGGTTTTATCTGTATTTATAGTTAAGTTATTTCTTGTTAGCCATCCTACAACTTCCTCTGAGACCTTATTTATAGTGTCATTATAACTGCCTACATTTTGACTTTCAACTATGATAGTTGTGTCATCGGCAAACATAACCGTAGGATGTAAGACTGCCCGAGGCAGATCATTTATGTAAACGATAAATAATAGGGGCCCTAAAATACTGCCTTGTGGCACCCCAAACTTATTTTCTCTTGCTGAAGAAACAAACTCCTCCATTGAATTTGTTTCTTCATTTAATTTGGTTATTTGTGTAACCTGTACACGATCAGACAAGTAAGATTTTATCCAATTCTCTGCTGGTCCACGAACGCCATAACAATGTAATTTTTTCAAGAGTATGTTGTGATCTACAAAATCAAATGCCTTGCTCATATCTAGAAAGAGAGCAACAGTTGGAATTTTGTTATTCATATTATTCATGACCCGTTTTATCAAAGTAAAAGCCGCTAGGGTTGTAGATTTATTTTTCCTAAAACCATTCTGTTCTATCGCTAATGTCTTATTCTTATCTAGAAATTTTTGTAACCGGGCATAGAATACTTTTTCAAATATCTTAGATATGACAGGTATCAATGTGACAGGTCTATAATTACCCATATCCCTTTTTGTTCCTTTTTTATGAAGTGGTCTAACAACAGAGAATTTTAATTTGTTTGGAAATACTCCTTGCTCCAAAGATAAATTTATGATGTGACACAACGGTATCCTTAAATGAGCGGCTATATTTTTTAAAGCTTTCGTATTTACAATAGTTTGTGGCAGATAAAAAAGGGAAACTATGACAAGGACAACAAATCATATGTCTATGTCTCTCTCTGTCGCTCTTATATAAAGTTGTATAATATATGACCGTCTCGTTCAGTAGGTATTATTATTTGATGTGGAGTCTAATTAGTCTGATCGTTTAAGCCGATTGTTTTTTTATTAAAAATAAACGAAATAAAATGGTCCATACACAAACACCTAATAATAACGTCAGTCAACAGTTCCCGCCTAAATGTTTTTTTCACTGATTCAGAAAATGTTTGTGAATATATATTGTTATTGAATTTAACAAGTATTTCGCGTTGCAAATAACACAGTTCCTAATTTTTAGATCATGTCAATATTGTTTTACATCTTGTCTTTTGTGAAAAATGAAACGAAAATGTGCATATTTGTTTTTTTTTGTCTACGAAGCTGGAGGTCTCGGGTTCGATTCCCGGTTAGCGCATTTATTTATGTGATGAACACGTAGATATAATTGTTGTGGGTGTTTTCTATGTATTCAGGTATGCATTTATCCATGTATGTATATCGTCGCGTTAGTACAAGCTTTGCTTTGTTTGGGACTAGGTCGAGTTGTGTAAGTTTGACCACAAATATTTATTTATTTTTAAATATTTTACTTTCCTCGTATTCGAAATGAAAAGCAGATTGTTTAACTCGGGTGAAACCACCCATTTCAGCCTCGAACTATTGGCGCTCTCACTTCGTTCGAGTGCTCACACTATTCGATTCGATATCGGTCAAATTCGTATCGGATCCGATATCGGTTAGTGTGGACACAAAACAGCCAGGACAATTTTCGCCCATCTGATTTTTTTCTCAGGTGTTGTGAAAAAAATTTGTCCTTGGATTTCAGATTTGATATTTATATTGAATTAAAAAAAAAATTTTTGAATTTTAAGACGAAAAAAATATTTTTTGCAAAAAATCGTCAATATACCTACTCGATTTCGACTAATTCAATTTCAAAAAAATTTTTTTGCTTTAAATTGAAAATAATTATAAAACTTGAAATCCTTATCCTTGAATTAGTCGAAATCGAGTATAATGACGATTTTTTGCAAAAAATATTTTTTTCGTCTTAAAATTCAAAATATTCTATATATTTTTTAAATTCAACATAAATATAAAATCTGAAATCCAAGGACATTTTTTTTCACAACACCTGAAAAAAAAATCAGATGGGCGAAAATTGTCCTGGCTGTTTTGTGTCCACACTAACCGATATCGGATCCGATACGAATTTGACCGATATCGAATCGGATAGTGTGAGCACTAAGCTGTTTTCCATACATTTTTATCGGTAACGAATCCTACACCGATATTGTATCGGATAGTGGGAACACCGCCTTACATGTTATTATGTTAAAAAGTAACTAGGAACACGTTCGGATTTCAAAATTACTTTGCACACATGTGGATAAAATGCAGTTTTGCTATCTGTTTTTAAAGAATAAAAAACCGGCCAAGTGCGTATCGGGCCACGCGCAAGGTAGGGTTCCGTAGTCGTCTACCCGTTACATTATATGGACTAAAAAGTTTGTAAACTTATATTTACTATGTTTTTGACAGAATTAACAACATTATCTAATGTATCAATGGAAATTGTACAAAAGTTTGCTTTTGCAAAGTACATTTCTGAAGTTCGACTATTACTCGTTAACTAGTAATGTCTACTTAGCTGTGATAGTTTTCCTTTTAAATTCATCGTATATACTACTACCATGATTTTTTTCACATGCCTAGTAGCCACCGTTTAGCTGGCAGGGGGGGGGGGGGGGGGGGACACTTGACCATAGCTAAAATTATCACTTCAAAGCTTAATATCATGCTAACCAATACGGTATTGAATTGAACCCATAGTCAAATCAGCAACTTTTTATGAAATGTCAAAAACGATTTGTTAATATGAAGTTTGTAGGGAAATACTGTCTTAGTGACGTCACTAAGACAGTGTGAGTAGGTTTGTTCTTGTAAAATCTTTCAATTAGCTAAAATTAATTAATAATTGATGTTTTTCGAGTATTTTCGTTAGATCTTTTAGTATTCAAGTAAAAAAGGATTTATTTTTACCTTAGTTTAATACCCTATTCTTTAATCAAAAAATGCTTTTAGAAACCTAATAATATTTTTAAAAGAACTATCTAACGATACCCCACACGATGGGGTGTGACAGAAAAAAAATTGCACCACCACTTTATATGTAGAGGAGGTACCCTAAAAAATTTTTTTTTTAAGATTTTATTCTACCGTTTTGTCGGCGTCATTGATATGTATACTCATGCCAAATTACAGCTTTCTAGTACTAACGGTTACTGAGAAAAACGGGGGACAGACGTACGGACGGACGGACGGACGGACATGGCGAAACTATAAGGGTTCCTTGTTTACTACGGAACCCTAAAAAAACACGCAGAGTAAGAGAAGTAAGGAGGCTAGTAAACCAGGTCGAATAAAAAACGCAAGATTGTAACATCGTTTACTGGTAACTAGTAGAATCTGCTCTTCTTGCCCTTGTAGACGATGGGGTCGAGGTGCCAGGTCGTGTTGCCGCCACAGGAGACCAGGGTGTAACAGCCGCCAAACACGATCGGGGGATCCGTGTCCGGCACGCAGATATTGTCTTGGCAGAATGTGGCTGTGCCTGATACGACATAATTGGGATTAAGGAGGTATTCCGATTTAGAGTTACAAATAGTACATACCTGTCTACATTCGTTTCGGAGCTAATTGTAAAGTTACTGTACCTAGAGGGTCATGTTCATGATTATTTCATTAAAGACGCCCAGATACAGCACTCACCAGGGTATAGATATTGTTATATGAATAAGTAAATACATAATCAACATTTTGTTCAAGTTTTGAAGCGGAAAAACTCGGTAGCTTGCACCTACGATCGACCTATTCAACCCATACTCAACGATAAAGCTTGCGGTACCTAAGCCTGTAAGGGTTACATCATGTTTTTGGTACTGGCTTTGGTTGTAGGTACTTACTGATTACCTAATAGCATAAGATGCAAGTAATGCACCCCAATTTGGCCACAGATTTGGTTTTGAGATTGGACACGCTATGGAATTTAAATATTTTAGCATCAGGTGGCTGTTAGTCCACTTTAAGGATGATTCACAGTAGACCGTTCCGTGTCCGGGCCGGCCCGTTTCCTATGACAGGACGTGCGACGGCCGTGGATTTCCTGTCATAGAAAACGGACCGGCCCGGACACGGAATGGTCTAGCGTGAATCACCCTTTACTCGTGTGTCAAAAACTTGATTACGTAAGTGATCCGTATACAACTCGTGCGTAATACTGAAGTCACATCACATACCAACATAGCCGGTCGGCCGCGCCTGTCTTCTATTCTTCACATAATCGACCACAGCTTTGGCTAGGGCGTAGAAGTGCTTGCTGGCCTTGTACCTCATTTTGGCCAGTGCGGCATCGCAGTCGGTCTTGTCGGCTCGGCAGTGGTACACCATGTTTTTCGTATTGGCTTTTACCATCTCTTCGCGAAGGACTTGGTATTTGTTGTCGGTGTACAGCATTTGGGCGAAGCGGACGTTCACTAAACCATAAAACCGATTAAAAAAAAAATAACCAAAGCTTAAATGGAGGAGAAGCCTTGTTTAATGTGCAAAAGGTTCCGATGTCCAGTTAGGATTTTAGCGGCTGGCCTGTCAGTCGCTTCATAAAACAAACATACCTACGTATACAGCCACACGCATTCACGCCCGTATCCCATAAAAAGATGCTACAAATTAAAATAGGTAAGTCTGGATGAATGAAGATTGATTTCTCTTAATTTTTTTTGGCTTTTTCAATATACCATTCCAATTTCGCCATATTTGATTAACATTTCTAAACCAAAACTTACACCCGGCACCCACAAGGTATCCATCCCCTTGTCCAACATAGTACAGCACCAAACAAATGACAGCTACTCTCATTTCTACCGTCAAACCTGCACAACAGCCGAACCGAAACGACCAATTTAGAGCTCAGCTTTGATAAGTTTATTGGCAGTAAAGTGTTAACGAGTGAAGGTGTTTAATTGGGAAACTAATTGAGTGAGCTGAATTTCTGTAATCACGGCTAGCGGAGATTTATTGTTTGACGTTCGATTCCGGTGTTTGAGAAACATTAGTGATTCCCCGTCTTACGGAACTTTTCAAGTACTTAAACGAGATTTTTTCCGTGGTAGTTGGTTCCCTAGGCCGGGCCGGTACACACGACAACGATTTATCGTAGCGATTTCACCGTGCACTCGTGCAGTCCGATTGTGAATTTTGTCAAATATCCATAGTGTGTCCACACGTCTACTATATCTTAGTAGGGGAGCCCAAGACGGGATTTTGGGATTTACTCGAGCGCGTCAGATTAATTACCCAGTCGAAATAGCAAAACCTCTAAATGTTCGTAACTTTGATGAAATTTGGTACAAGTGTTCATTGAATGCCTTGTTTTCTTCCTCCTAAAGTCCCGAAGCTAGGAATTTCTAGTCTCCGTCCGTTAGTTGTGAGATATCAACCTACGCACCCTGTTAAAATATGGTCAAGGGCAACATTAATCCTTAATACATTCTAAATTAAGTACAGTCAGCGTCATATAGTATGTAGCAGTCAAAGTGGCCAAATAGTTCGGTACACCATACAAAATATATGGTGTACCGAACTATTTGCCCACTGTGGCTGCTACATACTACGAGTATATATGACGCTGACTGTAGATGACTATGACTTACGACTTTAAATGAAATCGTCATGTATAGCCAATGTTTCACATTAAGTTAATTAATCCAAAATTAACAAAACTATTTCAATACGCCCAATACGGCCCCATCTTGTTCGTACTGAATCGATTTTATTTATTTACTGTAGGTATTTCATAGCCCTGACTTTTGACAACCGATGAGTTATGACTAAAGGAAATGTCTTTTGTGTCAAATGTTTCACATTATAACAATAAAAATCTTATTCTCCACCGTTATTTCTATGTATTATAAGACTGGAGTGACCACTGGATCATTTACCATGATAAAAAGTTGTTATAAAATGAAAAAGTTACTTACATCAGTGATTACCTATATATTATTGAATGAAAAACAGACAAAGCTTCATGCAGAATCTTGTAAGTTACCAATAAATAATTCCAATGCATCTGCATTAACAATGCAATTCTAAAATAGTTCAGATAAAGGAAATAGAAACAATTAACAATAGCTGCCAGCCCGTTGCCAAATCGTGAGTCAGCTGAACAATACTGCCGGGCAAGGTAAAAAGGTCGTATGTTATTATGACACTAGTGTACAGGTAAGCCTTTCTAACAAAGCGAGTTGCTATGTTGCAGTAATTACTGCCTGTCAGGAGAGATAGCTCCGAAATCTCTTGCCCCGAAGATATTCGGTTTAGGTTCTGCTAAGCAATTGACAGCTTGCCTCAATTCGCCTTCGTCCTAACTAATAGCTTGGCCCCGAGTTTCCTAACAACTATTAGTAAACGGTAGTCAAATTAATACTAGATTACGGGAGGCTAGCTGTTGATATGCTTTGAATATCAATCCAGGATTGTAATGTAATTCACAACCCTTGCTTAGCGCGCTCAACGTTTATTGGTACGTGAGCCAGATTAAGTCTGACTTGATATTATGCACAATTGTTACTAAGTAAGTCTTTGCTCAAATTATTTACATTGGGGTCGAAGTTAAAGTTAGAACAAATGGTTTTGTAAATGGAGAGCTTGCTCTTCAAGAGTAGGGGCTTTTGGTAGTACAGTAGAGACATTTCACGCCTTGTTAGCCTGTGTAGATCTAAGAATTCTGAGATTTAATAGAGATGACATTGTAACTGAAAATTGCCGAGTCTTGTAGAGAGAGTCACACCTTTAAAATAGGTCATAGCGCTTTTAGATAAAGTCTAAAAGTCGTTCTATACCTATAAGCCGAAAAGGTCTGCCACTAGGAATACCTACAATAAAAATACAATTGAGTTCTATTCAATAGAGCTCACCTGCATAAAAAAAAACATTACTCTATTTAAAATTCGAATATGATACACAAGGTGAAATTTATTGTCTAAATGTAATCTCTAATTTATGGCACAGCGCCAAACAAGGACAATACTCGTAAGTACATGTCTATGGGGCGCGTGCTATCTGCTCTATGATCGTCTATATAATATTGTACCTGGTGCCACAAAACGGTGGAATCGTGGCGTGCGGGTTTCTAGCGAGGCGAGAATTTACCAAATGCGTTGTCCATTGACAAATTTAGACGTCTTCCTGAGAGTCATTTTTTAGTTTGTCAGAAGGTGATGGTGATTAACAACTACTTGTGACGTAATAGCAATCATCATACCTCAGCCTAAAGATCCTAGAGATATGTCAATTTAGCGGAACCTTATACGGCACTGATTTAGGCTACCCGGACAAGTCTGTACGATGGTCTTTCATGCGTCTGAAAATCTGCAGTAGTTCAGTTTGCCAACCAAAGGTGTCTAACGTTCCATTAGTGTTAACTCGTTGGTACTTACTAATTAAGTAGGGTATTGACCTACCGTTAAACAGAACCCCATTCAAGACCGGCTACTGAATGGCTCTCATTTCCAAAACTTAAGGATGTTTAAAAATGCAATAAAAACATTTGTGGACCAACTTACACTACAATTTGACCTAACCCTAAACTAAGCAAAGCTCTAAATGTTGTCAATCGGATGCGTCCGCTAGCGAAATCCCAATGCAATGGACGGATTCCAGAGGTCGTGGGTTCAAATCCCACCTGTGGTGTTTAATTTTTCAATATTCACTTTGATTAAAATTTATGCAAAGCTCGTCCTATGAGTACCAGATGACGATATCGATAGAAAACATCCAAGACACAGGAACAATTATTTGTGCTCATCACACACATTAATGCCCTAACCTCGTTTTCGCCCCCATTTTCTAACCCGGCACCACGAGCTTCGTCGGCAGGGTCACTGCCAACTAGGCGAATGATGAAGTATTAAGGCTTGGTCACACAGCGTTGCGCGACGTCCGCGCGACGCAACCGCTGCGCGCCGGAACATATGCTAACAGGTTAGCGACGCCACACAGGCTGTGCGACGCGAGTGGGAATGTTTATATAGATTTTTACCCGCAGCGCAGCGTCCCGCTTGCGTCGCGCAAGCGGTGTGACCAAGCCTTTAAAATAGGTACAAGTACATTCAACCTAACCAAAGCCTGCAATGTACACAATCCACCGCATATTCTCCAGCAACCAATAGCAGTACCGAAAAGGACACACTAATTGTGCTACAAAATAATACATCACGTTATCGAGCGCAGGCGCCGAGCCGCTAAATAATTACACTTACATTCTATTGTTCTGGTGTCAGATAATATTATTTAATAGGTGGTAGCGTAGTCAGTGTCGATAACGCTAATTGGTGTTGCCTAATATTAACAAATGCATTATTAAAGGCGTATTTGCAGTGTCGATATTAATTAATAGTATTAATACAATGTACTTGTCTATAATGTCTATGTCCATTAAATATATTCAGTGTTCACGATTTAAGCTCGTGCCAGACGGTCGAAGACAAGCCCAGAGACCGGGGGACCTTGGTCTGCAAAGACCGCTAATCAAAGGAAGTCTTGCTGGAAACAGCTGTATACACGGTCCGTGCCGGCCAAGATCACCCGGTCTTTGGGCTTGTCTTAGACCGTCTGGCACGGGCTTAACGCATAATATTTGTGTTGTTTGGTACCCTGTACGTATACTTATGGGCTATTTCAAATATAACGTCCGACGAAGGTAAGCGGGGCATTCATTAGGGAATAAATCGTCGTCGCATCGCATTTCCTAATAAATGCCCCGCTTACCTTTGTCGGACGTTATATTTGAAATAGCTGGCCTATACATCATATTACATCATATCATAGTCAATCTATTATGAAAAAGAAAATGATATAGGTAATAGGTACCAACTCTATTAAACTATGTGCGGAAGGTATACTTGTAACACGAAAGATCCTGGCTTTACTCTTGTTAAAAATCATTTGTTATGAAAAAATCTATTCTCTACGGGAAGAATACCGGCGCCATATTGAAATAGTTTTATATTGTTGATACAATTCACCGTACATAAGTTCGAAGGCCACCACAAGGCTCCGAAAATGCAGTGCATGTGTACATAATTCAAAACATTATTCATCTCGCAACATTCATGTAGCATCGAACCTCAGATGTTTATGTTATGAGATCGAATACGATCTATCGGGTCGGGTATGGCCATCCATAGGTATCTAACATTTGTTCGATTGTACAAACTTATGACGGACTGACGGCCCTCTGTTGTGCAGGTGGATTTATAGACTGAATACCTATTAAACTCGTTGCCTGTGTTATTCATTTACCACTTTTCTTGACAGTTTGATTAAACACTTGCTAAGCAAAGATGAACCTTAATTACACTGATATAGAAGTGGTTGCTTTGTTCAGGAAGATGTTATTCGGTTTGTAATTGTATTCGCATTTAAGAAGGGTGGTCGCGTCTGTAATACAGTTTTATTAGCGTGTAAGAGCCGTGAATTATTACATGTTAACTAGGTTATGGTGTATATATGATGTGATATAAAATTATTAGGGGTTAGGTTCTAACTTAGGACTTACTAATGCCGTAGTGAAGTAAAGTGGCTTTCATCTGCCATCCACTGAAGAGTAGTGAATGGAAGGTCAAGTAGGTACATAGGTACAAGTACTTGATCTTTCCGCCGCATTAAGTAAAAATTCTTGCAATTCGAAATGCTTTTATTTTCAATAAATTTCTGCATTTAATATTGTAACATTAGCTATGTTTAAGGATTTAGAGTTTAGACCCTAGAGAGAAATTTAAGAACCGAATTACTTAACTCATTTGAAAATTAGCTTATTTTTAGGTTAGCCTCGTATTTTAGCAGCATAACCGTTGTGGTACCACACGCACACATTTTTTGTTAGTACCGAACAATAAAAAAATCGATTACCTATCGATGATTTTAATTGTGAATTCCGTTTCGTGTTCGATCGGCAATTTCCGTCGCTCGTGCCAGTTAATTCGATCGAAACAATGGTTATAAAATGGCCGCCATCTAATGCAACAATGGTGTGATAACCGTCTCACCCTATTAGGCAGCGAACACCAGTTTATTATAATGGCTTTTATCTAGATAATAAAAGGATTCCATAGTTGGAAATTATGCTCAGTGGCATCATGTTTCTGGTGATTTTATTGACCTTATCATTTACTGGAAAAATTATACCTACATAGGTGTGACTAGAGTAGGTATCATAACAAGGGAGCTCGAAAAATCAGAACACGCTTTAACGTCTTGGAAATAAGGTCTGCTACTGCGGGCTGTCTGCCTAATAATGCTGCTGCCTGTGGGTAGTCTATGTAGACTACACACAGGTAGCAAAGCAAATGAATGGTAGGTAGTAGGTTATTATGACATCATCATCCTCCTAGCCTAGTGCTTTCCCATTCCCGGTTATAACTTAAAGGAACCCGCTTTGGCATATAATTTCAAGATTAACGAAAGCGACTGCCATCTGACCTCCAACCTAGAGGGAAAATTAGGCTTGTCTAATTTAGCCCGGTTTCCTCACGATATTTTCCTTTTGCGTAAAGCGACTATATTTAGTACGCGCCATCCACGGAGGCGCGCCCCTCCACTGCCCAAGCCGTACAACTGCGCACAGATTACTATGAGATTCGCTGTGGAGGGGTGCGTCGTAGTGGATGGCGCGCACTATAATGATATTTCACACGTATGTACCATCTTGTACCACTGAATTTGAACCAATACGTATTGGTTCAAATTCAGTGGTACAAAATGGGGTCCCATTACCTCCGGATGTGCGGATTGAACGTCGCGTGTCATAACTCATAAGCCGGCATTACACCTTCCTGAATCGGGTCGTACATATATATTACAGCGAGATGCTTCAACTCCCCTCTCCTATTCAGGATGCTAAATTCAGGAAAATGTTCTGAGCTCCATAAGATTTGTATGCCTAACATGGTGTTTCACATTACCTACTGTATTCTTAGACCTCTGTAACATACCTACCTGTGTTGAAGAAATATTTAAATATATGATTATGATTATTATATTATATGTATTATACTAACCCTTATTATCGCTTTGCGACCAGGGATCGGATACCGGTATTTGCTCCATATAAAATACCGGTATTTATATCGTTCTTTTTCGTTCTTCTATATATATAAAGTTGATAGGGTGACTGACTAATCACTGCCGGTCCTAGAAATTTTAAATTTACACTGTAGTTCGGGTATATAACGTAGGCAAGGGATAAGACGGGGTTTTTGGGAATTCCACCCCTAAGGGGGTAAAACAGGGGTGCAAAGTTTGTATGGGGGGCAATAATTTTTTTAAGATATAGTCTTGAAACTTTGTATAAAGACTCCCTAAAATAAGACAATGAAAGTTATATCTGCGTTTTAAAAAATTTCGTCACCTAAATGGTTGAAAATGCGGGTGAAATATTGTATGGGGAGCAGTGTTTTTTTAAAGTGAGAGTCTTCAAACTTTGTATAAAAATTCTTTATAATAATAGAAGAAAAGTAATTTCAGCGTTTTTCGAAATTCATCCCCTAAAGGGGTTAAAAAGGGGTTCAGAGTTTGTATGGGAAGCAAATTTTTTTTCAAGTGAGAGACTTCAAATTTCTTACAGAGACTCTCTGTTTAAATACAACAAAACATATTTCAGGGTTTTTGAAATTCATTCCCTAAAGGGGTTAAAAAGGGGTTCAAAGTTTGTACTGGAAGCAAATTTTTTTTGAGTCAGTCTTTATACTTATTTCTTACAGAAACTCTGTTTAAATTAAATACAACAAAACTAATTTCAGCGTTTTTTTTTAATTCATCCCCTCAAGGGGTTAAAAAGGGGTTCAGAGTTTGTATGGGGAGCAACATTTTTTTAAGTGAGAGACTTCAAATTTTTTACAGTCTCTGTTTGAATACAACTAAACAAATTTCAGCGTTTTTCGAAATTCATCCCTAAATGTCTTAAAAAAGGGTTCAAAATTTGTATGGGGAGCAATTTCTTTTAAATCGAGAGATTTTCATTTCGCAAAGAGACCGTCTGTTTAAATACAACTAAACTGATTTCAGGATTTGTGGATTGTTGTTAGAAATGCTATAGTACCTAAGTAAACTGCTGAACCGATTTAGATAAGATTTAGTATGAATACAGTTCGAGTCCGAGGAAAGGACATAGGATAGTTTTCATCCCATTCCTTATGGAAGTGGAAGTTTGTATAGAACAGAGATAACTAGGTAACCGCCTGAAATAAAAGAATAGCGATAAAATTCTAACGCGATGACAGAACTCTACGCAGACGAAGTTGCGGGCAACAGCTAGTTGGTTGGGACATTCTAATTAAACGAAGTTGTTAAGTAAATACATGATTCAGTCTTACGTAAAGATCATAAAATAATTCAAAATATTGGACTATTTCTGTGATTTTTAAAAATACCGGTTTCGATCCCTGTTTGCGACACAGGTTACGCTTGTATTTGCACTTGACATAATAATAATTAAGAATAATTTATAGAAAAAAACTAATTTAAACGTTTACGGAAGTCCAGTGTTACATACTAAAATTGACATACAATAAATAGACAACCTTCATAATATGTATTGTAGGTACACGACAAATCGTTAATTTACATATACTGACGAGCAAAAATAACGGGTACACTTTCTGTGGAACTTCCATACAAAGTGTACCCGTTATTTTTGCTCGTCAGCATAGTTCAATTTTATGGTAAGAAACAACAAAAGCCTCCAATTTGTTCTTTTTACGTCGTTTACTATCCTCATAAGCTTTTATCCACATGATCCAAGTTTTATGACTTTTATGAAGCCATTGCTACTTTCCACCGTGAATCAATGTCATTCGCTACTGCTTGTGCGAAGCTAATACCAACCTTCATCAGTGATTTATATCCTAAGCGATATAAAATCGAGCAGACACGTGACAAACGGCTGGTAAAGGTCTAAATGTCATTTCAAGCGATTGCGGGTGCTGCCAACAAATCATTTGTACAGTCAGCTGCGAAATGAAGTCTTCAGAAATGTTGGTATAAGTACATAACGGTATCGAGGCTTTATTATCTCTTTGACAGACAAGGCACAGTAAGCTGTTGAAGATAAGAACTGGACGTTAGAATGAAATTTTGTCCGTCATTAAGTGGAATTAGTGCAATTTTTTCGAAAAACCTACTCATAGTTGCCTCGCCTGACATGTCGCGTGGCATGTAGCCTGTACCTACGTGAATGCGGTAATTCTCTCTGTGAAATAATTCTCGCTTCAATTTACGTCCGTAAAAATTTTACTGTATGGGAAAATCATAGTCTGCTGTCGATATACCTATATTGCGTGTCATCCACGAAGGGGCGCTCCTCCACAGCCCAATCCTAGTTGACGAAATATAAGCTGCACCGATTCCTCGAACAACTTGTATGGCGAATCGGTGCAGCTTATATTTCGTCAACCATACAATTTCGTATAGATTAAAATGAGATTCGCTGGGGACGGGCGCGTCCTCGTGAATGACACGCACTATACCAACCTGTAAAGTGTGGTTGAGCTGCTGCAACAGGTTATTTGATATGATAACTGGCGGGACGGAATCTGTATTTATCTGTATTATCTATTTTACCGAGAGTTTACTGATGAAGCCCAGATTTGCTTATTTTGTCGGTATCCTGTCGGTATTACATATGTAGTATTGTAACTACTGGTAGTATTGACGAATAGAGCACCGCACTGCATTGCGCGGAAGCGGGGCGGTAAGCTCGTAGTACTCGTACCGCCTGTTTCTGTGCATCTCCGCATCTCGCGCCAATCAGGAAGCGGTCATTTAAATGTGATGATGCACCTATGAAGAATTTGGCCTTTAGGTGGTGGGCATAGAGAATCTATATTGAGTCGGTCGACTGACCATTGAAGCTGACAGCTAACACCGTACTGATACCGCACTGACTCTGCACCGCTCAATGCGGAAGTAGCCCAAGGAGCATGAAGGTTTCCATGAGGAAACTCTTTTATTTTATTCAATTTAAGCATAAAATTATGATTCTCTATTCAAGTATACCGGTAACATCAGAACGAATAAATGAGCTGGATGCAATATTAATAAAATTGGTGCGAGTGAGAACAATAAGGTGATCGTAGACTAACGTCCATAACCAATATGAAATGTGGTCCGATTGTCGGCTTGCGTGCGAACTCCGGGAGCAATGTACTTACTATTTGCTTTACGAGTACGTCAAGCTCTGTATGATACCTACGACGACGACCAAGTACATAGACATTTTAATTACCTAATTAAAACTTGTTATTAAAAACTAACACATTATAAATAATAGTAGTAAATTATTTCCATAAGTTATGGAAATAAGTTACTATTTATACGAGTAATATGTTACTATTTATAGTGTGTAAATATATAATGTTCTGGACCATAACCATACATATATAATTGGTGATATCTGATGGGTCATGCCTAGGTTGGTCCTTATTAAGAGTCAAAATTGTTTAGTTTTCATGCACCTATAATTATGTGCTTGTGATATTTTTTTTTTTTTTTTTTTAATTTATTTATATTAAAAGATAAAAAAAACAATACAACATTAATTAAGACGCGCACAGAAACCTGTTTAAGGTTTATGCGTGACGCGAATAAATCTATGCTGTGCCTAATTGCCTATGCCATACAGTTAGAAGATCTTACGCGATATTTATTTACGCTATTTAGACGAATATCTTCGCTAACACGCTAGCTTCGAGTTTATACTGCGTATACGTTCCATTATTAGAATAATGCGATTTTAAACCATAAATGCGATTTTAAACCACACCAAACCACACCAATGCTCTGCTTGTAATTGCCATTGTCTTAACTCTTCGCCGGACAGTGTTTAGTGCTTCTAGCTCGGAATTAATTACTTTTACGGCGCACTTCTGCCCCTACTGAGACCTCTGAACGCGGTAGTACAATGCTTTATGTTTATGTTATTAGACTTGCAGGGCTAATGGTGACACTATCGACGAAATGAAATAAATTACAAAATGAAAAGTTAGTTTGGTTAGGTATATTGTGTCTGATACAACGACATAAAGAGGATTTAAAAAATGTACCAATAGGTAGTTAGTTCACTAAACAGCATTTATTGTACTTTATGTCACACCTGGCTATGGCCACGCTCCGCGCGCGGGAAATCCCACTTTCTGGCCAGGGGGTGACATAAAATTTGTACTTAACACGGGTGGCTTGCCTTCGGCTCGGGCGTCAAATACCTGCGATCTGAGACATTCTGTGTTTTTTTAAGTAATGTACTATTACATTGCATTTTGTTAGTTGCTTTCATGAGTCTCTAATATCCGAGATTCAGGGGGCGGTCAATGTTTTATGTTTTAGTTATTTTCCATTACTTCTTATAACGATATTGTGTAAGTGGCACGTAACCTACGTACTCGACAGGTACTGGTACTAGCTAAGATAAAAGGTGTCAAATAATGTATTTAAGTATGTCGAGGTTACCATATTCTTTACAACTTTACTTACACATTCCACGTAGCGTACTTCCTAAAACATGTTTTATCTATATGTATGTCTACAAAGAAAGGCTGTCGCCTATACACGGATACTGCCTAAGGGTAAGATAATGGTTTGAAACATTTCTATAGGCAATTTTTCACAAGGATCAAAGTCATTTGCCATGACAGCCCCGGTCATTGTGCCTTCAGTTTATTTATTATTTGCAATTGAGTCGTACATCGGAATATGAATTAGACGCTAAGTTATTGTAGGCGGTTTTAATAAAGACGTGGCGGACTGTCGTAAGGAACTGTAGTAACTCTGTTTGATCTCTATACGTCGTTCAGGGGATATACTAGCTTGGTTTGAGGGTCTATTTGGATCGACGGATTGGTGGAGTAAAGCCATCTTTAAAATGAACTTTCTCTCCCAGTAGACATCGATATTGTGTGTGAATTTATGTGTATTATGCCAATAAAATATAGGTGATAACTAGGTACTTACTGATATAGCTACGAGTATACTCTTTATTACCACCGCTGTGAAAAGCGTGAAAAGGGAAAAGGATTCTTACGGGTCAGCAACGCGTGAGTGACGCCTCCAGTGTTGCAAGCGTATGTAGAAAGCTTACTACACAACAGTGGCGGCGCGTCAAAAATATTCTTAGGAAAGCCGGAAATAATTTGCCTTTCTTTTTCTTCATGAGACGTAGTAAAAGAACTGCACTGGCTGAAAATTAGGCAAGCCGGTAGGAATCGAGTTGTGTGGACGCTCCGCCACTGTTACACAATTAATCAGTACATAGAAGACAAAGATGCCTGGAAGCTTCTGCATGACCACCACCTGGTACCACCGCCAATGTAACCAAACCAGAATTATTATTGTAAAATTAGAATAAGTGTTGACCTGCAAAAGTGCTATCTGATGGCCTATTTGAATAAATTATTTTTGAGTTTGATTTTTGAGTTTTTGAGTTTGAGTTTGAGTAGACGACAGCAACCCCTTACCGCGTCAGGTGGGCTGTCAGCTTGTTTGCCACCGACGTGGTATAAAACAAATGTGGCATCAATGTATACATAATTACATAGGTTACTATTAAATGGACTTTGGTGGAATGTAATATCATAGAAACTAGTTAGGTATCATTACCGCGGCAAGATCGCGATCAGCAGCATCTCTAGGCGAGCATCGAGAAAGTTCCGAGAGTGGCTGCACTGAACAAACAGATGCAAGAACCCCCAGATTCGATAACATAGGTTGCAAGTGCCTGCCGTTACTAAGGGTTTCTTCGATAGATCATAAGAATATAATAGAATACTTGATTTAAATTTTTGTTTGTCATGTTTACAACTATGTTTTACCAAACGGTTAAAACTCACGTAAGTATTAATTGTCACTTCATTTCGAACTCCTCGGGAGTTCTCTCTCAGGATGAGCACGAGCTTTGGGGCGGGCGGGCGGCTTTACATAGGCGACGTGGGCCACTCATTTTTCAACAGATTTTTTTAAACATTGCTTCTTACGCCTTCAGAGGGCATTGCTAAATTGCCCTGCCTTGCCCACATCAAATTTTTGGTCTTGCCGGTACGTTGCAACCCCCCCGTGCGCGAACCTAATCTAACCCAAACCATTTCAAATTGATTAACTCTGCAATATCACATCTTCTCCATACTCTGTTCTTTTAGTAAAACAGGAGTCCGCGTTGTATGCCACGTTTTTGGTAATAATATAAAATGTTCGAGCGTTTACCTATCGAATACCAGTATTAGGCGCTCCGATATCTCACCGTCCGAATCAGATACTGGATGCTGGCTGTTTACATCCCGCCGGGGGATATTTGCCCGACCGGGTCGGCCCGCCCGATTGAGATCCCAATACTTGTACTTGTCGGAGATTAGTAGATTAAGTATCTCAGAAACAACATGTTAAATGTCATGAAGACGATATCTCTCATACCTCACTGCCGGAGACAAAGGATCTTACACGCTTTTCAGTAAAAAAGGCTCGATAGATTATAGTTACAAAATCAAATGTAGTGTAGTAACTAATTATATTTATTTTATAAAATTTATCCCATGCATATTTTTTTGCCTTTAAGCTGAAATTCCCAATCTATATGTAAAAAAATAGGTACCCACGTAAAAATAACCGAATAAGTACCTATTCTAATTTAACTTTTTGTTTACTTTAAATTTCTTTTCCTTGCATAACCATCGAATATACGAGGGGTGATCCAAAAGTAATGATAACGAGTATGTAAAACAACACATGTGTTCAAAAACTAAATTTATTTCTTAACGTAGTCTCCTAACAAGTCTACACACCTATGCCATCTTTTCTCCAGACTACGAATTCCATTTAAAAAAAAATCTTTGTTTGGACTCTCCAAATATGCCTCCACAGCGGCGATAACCTCACTGTCATTCAAAAAAATTTTGACTCGGAGATTTTCCTTCAGCCGTGGAAACAGATAAAAGTAGCTGGGGGTTAGGTCTGGCGAATAGGGGGGTGTTCCACCAATTCGAAACCCGCATCCCGGATTGCAGCCATTGCAACACCTGGCCTTATGAGGAGGTCCGTTGTTGTCTGGGTGGAACATTCTAGGCACCCAACGAGCGGATACTTTATTCATGTGCAATTCTTGGGTTAAGATTCTTTAAATGCTGCCATACGAGATCCCTGTGACCTCATTTAAATGTCTGATTGTCACTCTTCTATCAGTTAAACTAAATCTTCTATTTTTTTGACATTCTTCTCAGTGCGGACGATGGAAGGCCAGCCCTCGCGGTGTTCGTCTTTACAAGATGTTCTACCCAAGTTAAACTCCTTGCACCAGTGTGCAACTGTAGAATACGGAGGAGCAGAGTCCCCTAATGTTCCCACCAATTCAACATGTATATCTTTAGTACACATTTTTTTCAAACAGAAGTACTTAATAACGGCTCTCACTTCAGATTTTTCAATTTCCACGCATTTATTCCGACAACTCACGAATAAATAAATTTATTTCAGTGACAGATATCAATTTTTTTACATATATTTTTTTAAATTACTGGCCAAGAACTGCCTTAAAAAATAAAACCTCTTTTTGCTTTTTTCAGCCACTGAAAGTATTTCATTATCATTACTTTTGGATCACCCCTCGTATGCCACAACCAGTGTTCGCAGGGCTGCGATTTTCGGGACTTTAAATACCTACAAGACCGGTCCATGGATTGATCGCATCACATCCGAGGATAATTTAGGTAGGCACACACTTGTTATAAATTTAGGGATCACTTTATTGTAGGTATTTCAGAATTATGCTAAGTACCTAATTTAATTTCAATGAGTACGTGTTTGGAGAACGATCTTGTGTAGCCTCAATTTAGAGTAAATATGATAACATTCCCCATTAGTGTCCAGAGAATATTTATTACATAATTACTATGAGTAATACCTGACAATAGGCTTTTATAAGGGAGCCGTTGCCGTTACTTGTATTAAGAGCCGCAACTAAAAAGGCAGCGGGATTAAGAGTGGGCCGCATCGGAACACCCAGTTGGCCCATTTAATGTGTTGGCTAGGATTTGTGGGTCAAGCTACAGGAAACCGACTTTAAGCGCAATGTACATTCCTTGTGTGATACAAACTATTTTTCTTTGAATCGTTTTAACATTGCACATTCTTTAGTGTTTTGATGAAGCAAGCAAGATTGCTCGTAAATTAAGTACATAGTTACTTACATAATAAGTAGCCGGTTGTATGTCAAGCTCTCTATTTATTTCTGTATTATTAATTTCTAGGTGTGCAATAAAGAGTATTATTTAGTGTTGTATTGTTTAATGAATAGTCACTAAATTTATCACGGATAGATCATACCTATTGTGGTATACCTAATTAATATGATACAAAGCCAAGCAAAATAATGAAATTGCATTAAATCTGATTTCTAGTGATCTGATTAGATGTTATATTTAGGATTATCCTTAAAATAAATAATTGATCCAATTGGTCTTCAGTTCGGGAACGCCGTAACTATGTATACATTTAAAATCTATCGTGAGATTACTTATTTCTATGGAGGAGAAAACTTATCAGGTCAGATGTCGCATAATCGACTGTGCCAGTAAAGCCCGTTTTACACCTTACGATACAGACCACTAGAGCGAGATAGTTTAACTCTCCTGCCCCAGTTAGCGTGCTAAATTAGCTAAATATCGTTTATTTTTCTCCTCTTTGCTTACCGCGTTGTCTTTCGGCAAAATACACCCAATTCGAGTTTCGGGAAGTATCTGTGTTGGAATAAAACTGTATTCTATTTTGCTTCCGGAAGCTGTCAAGTAACGAACCGTATCTGTGCTACAGCGTAAATTTAATTAAAAATATAGTGAAATAACAACTATCTCGTCACGGAAAGTGTACGGCGGTACGAACTATAATTAGTGACAATAAAATCACAAACTAAAAGTGACAAAACAGTGCGTGAAAACCGAAAAGCGTGAAAACAAAAAACAAGAAGAAACATAACTATACGTAAAACTAGTTATCATAACCTAAGAACTGTCACATATCGAAACACGATATCCGGTGTTATGACACTAAAGCTGTCAAATACATAAGGAGTTGCCAGTACAAAAACTACCAAAGACAAAAATCAGTGTTACCAACTGCTGCCCAGTGTTGCACGATATTTAAAATTCCTACCAATTAGTAGAAATTTCAACAACTATGGAAAAACAGATAGAAAAACTACTAGAAAAAATGGAGACCATGGACATGAATATAAATAAAATGAAGGAAGAATTTAAAGACCAAATGAAGGCACAAACAGAAAAACTCACCACCGATTTGGCTTCCACAATCGATGACAAGCTGAAACCATTGCTATGAGAAAATATGGTACTGAAAGAAAAAGTAACAACTCTAAACAATAAAGTCCGAAGCCTGGAAAAAGAAATAAGAAGGAACAACATTATTCTTCATGGAATTGAGGAAACAGAGGAAAATAATAAAGAGCTCCAAAAACTGGTCATTGAGGCATTCAGCACGGTGTGCACAGCTGCGGGATCAGAACCGTTCGATAAGTGGGAACTAAGTGACGTCTACAGACTGGGCAGAAAGCAAGAAAAGAAACATAGACCCATTCTAGTAAAACTTACCCTCGCTTGGAGAAGAACAGACCTGCTAAAAAACAACAAAAAGTTCCCCCTGGACACATATGTCACAGAAGACTTCCCAAAAGACGTTTTAAACACAAGGAAAGAACTCAAAGTAAAGCTGCAAGAAGAGATCAAAAAAGGCAACAATGCCGTAATTCGCTATGACCGACTCATAATCAGAGGAAAATCGAAAGCAACAGAAAAAAGAAAAAGGTCACCAACAATAACACCAACAAAAAAAGACTCCTACGAAGAAGTGCCCCAAAAGGCACCAAATAAAATAAATAAAACAAATGCTTTCGATCTCATGAACCGCCCAAGGGCAAATTCGTTTGCAGCCCAGGGCACGAGCAAACAATAGCAACGAACGACAGACCCCCGGAAACACACCACAACAGATCAAACAACCAACATAAACTATCATTCCCCAAGACGAATAGCGGTCATCGTGGGGAATTATGACCGCAACCCTCCAACGAAAAAACCACAAACGAAACAAACAAATCAAACAAGTCAAGCAACCAGTAAATCCAGCGAAACAAAACAACAGAACCCTAAACAAATAAACAATTTCAAAACAAATGAAGAGCCTACACGCAGAAAAACACCACAAAAAAATGACACTAAAACAGAGAAAACTTTGAAAATTTGCACCTACAATGTACGATCTCTAGCATCAACAGAAAGATATATAGAGCTAAACAACGCACTCGGTAAAATAAACCATGACATAGTAGGATTAAGTGAAGTCAGAAGAATGGGCAGCAGTATAGAAGAGTACGAAAACTATATCTTTTGCTACTATGGAGAAACCAAAGGACTGAACGGAGTGGGGTTTCTAATAAAAAAGAATCTGAAAAACCAAATCACCAATTTCATAGGACTCTCAGAAAGAGTAGCACTGCTTCAACTCAACATAGAAGGGGTAGAACTTTCAATAATTCAGGTATACGCGCCCACAGATAAATCAAGTGATGATGAAATCCAAAAATTCTACAATGACATAGACAAAGCTCACTCTCTAGCCAGCGATAAAATAATCGTCATGGGAGATTTTAACGCTAAAATAGGCAACCCCAAGAAGGAAGAGAATCTAATTATGGGCAAGTATGGCTACGGAGATCGAAACAAACGAGGAGGAAGACTAATAGAGTATGCATTAGGAAATAAACTCTCCATAATGAATACCTTTTATAACAAAAGATCGAACAGAAGATGGACCTGGATATCACCTGACCAAAACACCAGAAATGAAATAGATTACATAATGACAAACCGACCAGCACATATCACTAATTTCGAAGTCCTGAATAATGTACTATTTCCATCTGACCACCGACTTCTGAGAGCAACATTCAACTTGAAACTTCCAAAAAAGAGTCGAAAAAACTTTCATTCCTCGTTTAAAAGCCTAAAGACAGAAGAGGAAAAACATAGTTATATCAGATGCTTAGAGACAAAACTAGGAAACAAAATAGAGGATACAAGTGTTCAAGATTACTACAATAAGATAGAAAAGTCAATAATAGACAGCGTAACTGAGAAGACTAAGACAGACCACACAAAAATAAACAATATCTTTAGCGACAATACAAAACAACTAATAAAACAACGCACAGAACTAATGTTTAAGAAAGACAAAGACCAAGACATGAAGAAAGAACTTACCCGGCTGTTCAAGGAAACAAAAAAATCTATAAGAATAGACTACAGGAATCACAGGAAGGAAGTCATAACAAGGAACCTAAAGAAACACAGAAGTACAAAGAGAGCTTTAAAAGAACTTAAGCTAAACAAATCTTGGATAGAAAAACTTGGACAAGACAAAGAAGAAACGAAAACAAGGAAAGACGTAATAAAACATGCTACAAACTTTTATGAAGAACTCTACAGAAGGAAGGACTACAACCACATACAAGAGGAAACACCCATTGCGAATAACGAAAACTTGTCAGTAAAGCAGATTGAAGAAAAAGAAGTGTATGAACACATAAAGCAGCTAAAAACCGAAAAAAGCCCAGGCCCAGATGGAATAACAAATGAAGCTTTAAAATATGGTGCACCAATTCTGCTTCATCATTTAACACATCTATTCAATATGGCACTTAAGTCAGAAACCATACCAGAGCAATGGTGTACATCCGATATAATACTGCTGTACAAGAAAGGTAATCCCTTAGACATCGGTAACTATAGGCCAATCAGCTTACTGGCGAGCATCTACAAACTATTCTCCTCCATAATGTTAAAGCGAATATCCAAAACAATTGACGACTCACAACCAAGAGAGCAGGCTGGCTTCAGGGCAGGTTTCAGCACCACTGACCACATACAAGCACTAGAACAGATAATAGAGAAAGAAGTATAAAGAGTTCAATAGAGATCTATATGTCGCCTTCATAGATTACAGCAAGGCATTTGATAGCATTAATCACAGCGCAATCTGGAATGCATTGAAACAGCTTAGTGTGGACCAAAAATACATCAATATTATAAAGAATATATACGCGAAAAGCACTAGCCGAGTCAAGCTGGAGACAAAAGGAAAACAAATAAAGATAGAGAGGGGGGTCCGACAAGGAGATCCTTTGTCACCCAAAATCTTTATCGCTGTACTGGAAATCATATTTCGGAATCTCAATTGGAAAACAAAAGGCATTAAACTGGAGGGCCAGTTCATAAACCATTTGAGATTTGCAGATGACATAGTCATAGTAGCCGAAACTGCAACAGAACTAAGAGAGCTTATAAAACAACTAGATGAAGAAAGCACCAGAGTAGGCTTACAAATGAACACAAATAAAACCAAAATAATGACAAACAGCAAACAAATACAAATAAATATCAACGGCAATAACATAGACTATGTAGACCAATATATATATCTAGGAAAACAACTGTCCTTCGCAAAAACAAACAACGAAGAAGAGGTAGAAAGGAGAGCTAACATAACCTGGAGGAAATTCTGGTCATTGCAAGAATTCCTAAAAGGCAAATACAGCTTAAACCTAAAGAAGATAGTGGCAGATACATGCCTTCTACCGAGCCTGCTCTATGGTTGCCAAACATGGACTTTTACAGATAGAATAAAAAGAAAGATAAGAACCACCCAAAGAACCATGGAAAGGAGCATGCTCAACATAAAAAAGATACAGAAAATAAAGAGTATGTCTATAAGAGAAAAAACAAAGTTACAAGATGCACTAACTCAAGCCCTCAAATTAAAATGGCGATGGACAGGACATATCGCACGGTACAAAGACAATAGATGGACAATATTGGCAACGAAATGGAGAGGCCCTATTGGCAAAAGGAAAGTGGGAAAGCCATATAAACGATGGTTAGATGATATAAAGGAAACTGCTGGGAAAGACTGGCTAAACAAAGCGGAAGACAGAGAAAAATGGAGAGAGTTGGAGGAGGCCTACACTCGAAGAGGGGTCCAAATTAAATAAATAAATAGTAAAAAATATATATATATATAAACTCAACACTAACTTACTAGCTATAAGAAACTTACTAACAAATGCGCAAAAGTTGTAATGTAAGAATGGGAATTTGGAAATAAAAGGCTTTTTTATTTATTTATTTATTATTTTGCTTTGTTCTTGCGCCCGCGCCGATGGCACGCGCGTAAAATATGGCCACGGCGCGGCGTACGATTCGTGCGCGCGCAGATATTACCTACTTGTCTGCACGGAACAGCTATTAGTCTAAAGCGTGAAAATGGTAGTCCGACTGTTAACTTTAGGTTTACATTAGGAATTTAATTGCATTATTTTTATAAAACACTAAAACACTTTCGTTTAATCTAGGTAGGTACAAGCCGTTAGGTGGATTGTCACTTGAAAAAATGCTTGTGACGGACAAGACAGACGGAGTGAGATATGCAAAAAATTTCTATCAGTATTTCCGTATATCCAAATGTTGTTTCTAAAAATAAATTAGGTAAATACCCTTTGATCGTAGTAGCCACTTCGTTACAAGCAGTACTGCTTCTAAACACCGGAACTTTCATTAAGCCAGTATTATGTATTTGGATTGGAAGCCCTACACTACAGATATGGCTGCTGAAATGACTGCAAAGCAATGACAGACTTGGAGAGGTTCCTAGGAATTCTGAGCCATTCGTCCATCAAAGATAATTGACAGAAGTGGGCACATTCTCAATTTCATGTAGAGACATGACAATTCTGAAAGAGTCTTTCAAAAACAGAATGACAGAGAGATATGAAAGTAGAAGTGGCTCGTATATCAATAAATAAGGTCGTCTGAACCTTATAGGTATTTTGTTTAAGGCCGTGCTGAATATGGGTTTCACCTAATACGAATATTCGGGCGAAATTTTTTTCCCTCACTCACCATTCATTGCATGTGATTTGTGCAATAAAGTTTAAATAAATATTTAATAATACAGTGACTCAGTAAGTCGAAACATTTATTGCAATTAAAAAGGCACATTTTCCCATTAAGTGACCGACTGTAGGTATTACATATACTTAGATCTTTCTGTTATGTAAATTACTAATAGAAATGTACATGTTTCCTTCAATGTGACGTGTAGGCGTAGGCAGAGCGGGTGTCGCTTCCATCCATCCATGTAACAAGAAAATACTTACCGAGACACATAAAATGGAGCCATTAACATGTACATAATTAAGCCTTGTGTCGGAGTATACATATTTGTAGAGTGTATGTACATATTTTAATACACGATTGGCCGTACTACCGTACACCATTTTGTGCAATAGTCCTAAACATAGGCCATCTGGAAACATAGGGGCATTTTTCAAAAAAAGTGTACATGGCAAAATTTGCGTGTCACAAACTTTAAACGTGATTTTAAAAATATTCCCTTTCGTATTTGGGTATATGAGTGTATATTTTGATTTTGTAGATTATAGCAATTATGTTATATTTATAAAACGATTAATATTATATTTATTGCTAGATTTATAACAAAATAAAGATACGAAAAGTGCTAAAATGTGTATGTCACACGTCGACTCAGTCATGTTTAGAGGCTTGCAGAAACTCGAAAAAAAAACGAGTGAATATTTAATGTGGTCACACAGGTAAAGTAATGAGTCAAGATATTAAAATGTGCTTTATTTATTAAATAATACGGTATTTAATGCCAAAAAACTACTTTTTCCACTGTTGGGATTTCTTGGGAGAAATCGATCATACCGGAACCTCCGGTTATTGTCACAGCGATTTTAACAATACTTATGGAATCGATATTCCCCAAAACGCATTTATTTTGCAATCCTGGCAACATTAGAATGCTATAAACATTGACCGCCAATACGTATTTAACGTCAGCTCCTTCAAAACGGTGACGAAAGGCGGCCGCAGTGTTGGTGCACAAAAAAAGTATTCGGACTCAGTCACAGTATTTTCTGTAAGTAGATTATAATTAACTTTTGTAAACGCAATTAGACATTTAATAGACTATCATAGTATCCGAAACGAAACAAAAACCACATTGAATAGGTTCAAAACAAGTTGAAATCTTGATTTTAAATCGTTGCGGTAGAATCCGTCACGTCCGGATAGTAACGTGACATACCTACCGGAACGATTTTGTGACTAACTGGAGTCATAAAGCTTAGTACACAAACGAAATGTGACCGGTGTTTTAAACCGACTACAAAATAAAAGGAGGTTCTTAGTTTGACCCGTATGTTTGTATACATGTATGTTTGTCAGCGATTATCTCGCATTTGGCTGAACCGATTTTGATGCGGTTTTCAGGAAAGTATTTGTTACAGACTGGAGAAGGTCTCGGTAAACGACAATCATATTTCAATAACTAAAAAGTAAATAATAATTACAATTTTATAAAAAAGAACCACCATTAATAATATACTGAAAATTCTAATGTAATCTGGACACGAGGCGGTTCTTTTTTACTTATTTTTTTATTATTATGCGTACGCCACTTTAACACCACAGACACAGAGTACAGAATACAGAAGTACAAAACGGTTATGGTACCTACTTAAGGGAATATAATTATTAATTATAATAGGTACAACATTATACCTAGCATTTACAAATATTATTTATATTATTAGGGCTGCATTTAATTCAAGGTGTTTCGGTTATTTAATCCTAATATCCTATCCCAATAATATTATATTCAGGTATCGGTTGCCAGTTCTAATTTCGACATTTCCGCAACCGTGTAAAAAAGATTGTATTTAAATTAATACAATTATTGTATTTATTTACTTCGGTTTCTGAACCCATCTTAGAGTACTTATAATATGTGTGTAGATAAAGTAATGTATGCAACTGGTACATAATGAGGGGCATTAAAACAAGAGTGTGTGTTTTGAAACGAGCCGTAGGCGAGTTTCATAATAAGGTCACACGAGTGTTTTAATGTCTAGTTAAACTACTATTATACATTGATTTAATACTATATAAACGATGTTAGTCACACAATACGTTCCTTTTGGTATTTTCTTTCAATATATTCAATATGTGTACACTATTCCTTACAATTTCCAGTTAGTCACATGAGATTCCGCTTAGTCACTGTCACAAGATTTGGAGTGTTTAAAATAATTATTTCTGGCTGCTGTCCTGCAACAATTCGCATTTTTAAGCGTTTACATTACTAAATGAATATTCCTTAATGTATTAAATTTTTCTTTTTGTTGATTAGTACTATTTTAACACCAATAAATACATGTTTTAGCAGTCATTTACATGCGATTGTGACGAACTGGACTTTCATTTTATCCTCCAACCTTATTTTTTCCATTAATTCTATAAATTAAGCCCGTTTTAAATGGTTTATATTGTCTTTATTTCAAATGTGTAAACTGAAACTGGTCCAAAAAACACTACAATCAATTTATAATGAATTTTATAATTGTGACTATCCGGAACTAGTTCCACCGTAATCTGAAGTTAAAACGCCGATATTTTCTATATTTATTAATATTTTCATGCCATTTTCGCAAATAATACACTATAACTTATGTGGAATCGAATAAGCAAAGAAATTTCAAAATTGGTGTTAAGAAAAAAAGTCGTTCTCCGGTTCGTCACGTGTACACTTTTTTTGAAAAACGCCCATAGACGATCTGAAATACCCGGCTTCGATTGTCACTGGTTTTGATCTTTTATGAACTGAAATACCTATGCAATGGCACTATTTCCAGTGCAATTCTAGATTCTTAGTGCCAGATAGAGCTAGGATCAGTCTCTCAGCTCCTTTTCAGTGACACGCGAGGTTACCGAAGGGCTTGCCTGTGCCTTATAGGTACATAAATAAATACCCTAACTATTGTTATTTCTCCTCTCCTTCATCCCAATCCCCCTCATCTATGAGAGGAGGGAGGCCGGTGCCACAGAATAGTAAAATAGTATTACATACAGAACGGGCACGAACCCCCCGCACCGAGGTCAGTTACCTCGTCCCTGAGAGACCCGTCTGGTTTGGACCCGTCGGGTGCCGTCGAGCCACGCGATTCGTCCGCGCCACGCGATACGCACCCGCGCAAACAAATGACGCTTGTACCGACAGCGCACGCACACATACTTACCCACAGCGCTTACGTTCCTTCGCGTGTCACAGGTGTGCCTGTGCTCAGCAGTGGGACGTAAGTATATAGGCTGATGGTGATGATTGTTATTTCTAATGTCCAGGAGCGTCCCGCAGGCATCCGGAACCCTTTTATAATGGCTCTATTACCACCCATTGCCACGTTTTTCCGACGTTTATCGACACTTACCATATTCGACACGCAAGCATGCACGCGCAAGCGCAACCCCCGAATAAGACATTAAGTGTATATAGAGATGCTTAATGCGGGCGGACCTGCCCGCGTGATCGTGTCAAAGGTTTCCCCAGGGACTGGAAACTTTCTTAGAGGCCGCCCGTCGAGAAAAATGAATAGAAGGTGGCGACATCTCTGGTCCGTTGGATGCTTTTTTGGCACGTTTTTTGACAAGCGCCACAGACTACTTAGAAGATACCAAAGATACTAAGGCGCGTCCTGACGTACCAGCGCACCAGACTGGCAGGATAGTGTTGCCCATGCCGCTGGAGCGTTAGGATGCGCTTTTAATAGTAATTATTTGACCCACCACGTGAATTACTTTTAGGATTTAAAAGTAAATTATACATATTCGTCCTTAGGATTTAATTTAAAGAGTCTTACGTAATTGAAATGAGTAAAATCTTGAAATTCGGTCTTTTTGTTTTGTCAATGGTTCAAAACCATAGAGATTTCTATACTATTCATTAGTCTAGAAAAAAGAGCAACTCTATGGTGGTTTCAATGTCAGTGAGTCGTATACAAACAAGTTTTCATAAAAAATAAAATAAAATCATAGCTTCATCGAGGTTTCATCGTTGTGATAATTGTGTGTGAACATTTCAAAACGCGAAATATTTCAAAGAGGGCTGTGCGTTGAAAAATAATCTTCGATAGGCAAGTTTATTTGGTGTATGTTGTGCCTTGATTCCGAAATCGTAAAATAGGTATTCGTTGTAACTAATATCAGTCTTCATGTGTTAAGTTAGTGTATATGAATTGTGACTTGTTTAAGTACTTTTGTTAATTGTGTAGTTTAAATAAATACTTCTAGCAATATTGCGTATTTTACTTGAGATGTGTTACCCTAGTAAGTGTTTTGGTGTTTACTTAAAAACCTACAATGTGGCTAGCAAAGTATGGAAGAAAGTGTAATTAAAATGTATATTAGACACGTTTTCGTCCTTACTTTGCTAATCACATTGTAGGTTTCAAAGTAAACGCAGAACAAAAAGGTTATGTTATGTACGTGTGGGGGTGCGTGGATGTAGGAATGTGTGTATGTGTGTAGGTGTATGCACGCATTTGCATGTGTGCGTGAGTTGTGTATGTGTGTATCGATGAGTTTGCATCCACCTTTCGCTAGGGGCTTGGGGGGGTCAGATTTTTCTCGGTGTTGCCACTCTTTACATAAATATACTTATTATACTCTTTGGGTTTCCCTGGATTCTCCCCAGGCTACTCTCCAACCACGCACTCCTATCGCCTCATTGGGGTTGGCTTATGTGTCGGACTTCGCACGTTTAGGGTTCCAAACCAAACGCAAATTTAAGTTGGTTTTAATAAGAAATATAACGAAATTTCAAAGAAAAATCTCATTTATATTTGTACTTTTTGGTAAAATAGGTATACGTAATAATAAACATTATCACCAAATTTCAAGTTTCAAGGTCAAAGGGAAGTTAAAAAATTCTTTGGAACACATTTTTGTGACTGACGACGGACGGACGGACGCGTGAGTGATAGCAATAGGGTTCCGTTTGGACCCTTCGGGTACGAAATCCTAAAAAACGGGCGGATCTGTTACCTATATATTCTACAGTCAATCCCCATTATTCATCTATTTATTTACCTCAGGCAACCACAACTATTGAGAAAGATAAAATAAAATACTTACAGTCCGTGAAAATCGTTTACGAATGATAATATTTTTTAAATATGATTATTGTTGATTTATTTTTTAGTTATGATTATTGTTGATTATTTTTAGTTATGATTATTGTTGATTTTGATAAGTTACATAATGTTGGAGAACTCTAAGGATGGTACATCCATATTCCGGTAGCTATGCATGTTACGCTAGTTAAAGATATCAGATCAGTTATCGTATTGTACCAGTTGTGTATTCAGAAACCAAATCAGTTACAAAAATACGTGTGCAACCAGAGTTGCAAGTACGTGTCTGTTCAGATACTAAATCAGGTGAAAAAATACGTGTGCAACCAGAGTTGCAGGTACGTATCTATTCAGATACTAAATCAGGTGAAAAAATACGTGTGCAACCAGAGTTGCAGGTACGTATCTATATACCTAAATAAACACGCCAATCCTATACTATCCCAACTGGACTTGGATGAATAAACTTAAACGTGCTAGTATCAAAACCAATAATTTCACCCAAAATGCGGCCTAAGCAAGAGTCTAGATTGTAAACCGGCCGGTGTCGTGAACGAGCTACATATCCGTATGTTTCCATGAAAGTGTATGACCGGTCTTTACTGATCGGTTCCAAGCGCCACTCGGGGCGGATATTACGCCTAGGGGCTCCCTTCAACCTTTTACGGCAGTTCAATAAATATATCCATGTTCTAAGGAACTACCTATACTATTAAATAACCAATATTTGTGTATTTTGGGTTCTCGAAAATGGCTTCACAGATTTCGATGATATTTACACTGGAGTTTATGGGGGCGAAAATCAGTCCAGTTACCAGTCTCATCATTGGGAAAACTAGTTTTCTTCGGAAAACACGACAGATGCCGAGCAAAACTCGGTAACTTTAAAATTAAGCACGTATGCGACGGAACCCTTACAAAATGTCGAGTGTAGTTGAAATTCTTCTGAGTATTGAGAGTCAGTAATTAAACATTCGTAAAATAAAAATGTCAGTTAATATCGACCTTATCACTCAAATTACTTAGCAATTTGTTTTGTTTGATTTTTACATAAGTACGTGCCCTAAACTTACCAACTTAAACTTCTTTATCAGAGCGCTCAGTCATTTTTAATTACCACCCATATTTATCGGCGTTATCTATTCCAATATACCGCCGACAAGTTGCGTGTCGGTTTATCACTCACGGGGACAGCTCATAATTCGCCACCAACTAATTGCTGTCGGTGCACCGTACTGACAATTAACACGGATTGACTTATTTGACAAGGGAATGTAGCACCGTACTGACACCTATTTTGCCATATGTCGGTGTGGTGTTACCGAGTTATTGCGGCAATGTGCCAATTAAGTATATCATATTTGGGTCATTGTCAGATATAAGTGCGCGTCATTTCGGTGGATATATCAAAAGTTAAGGGCCACAAAGCTCAATTTTGGATTGGTCTAGTAACCCGCATAAACTGTGTCTCTGTTAACTACAAATAAAATGCACATAAGCCGTTAATTATTGTCCACAGGAGGGACAACTTTTGTTTTTTCAACTGACAATGACTCATTTAAAACGAAGCAGTAGGTATATCCTCCTGACGACCCGCGTCCTATACATAGTACATAAGCTCCAATTAATTTATGACTATGTCAATTTGACAGAGGAGATATAGCAGTGGCATTACTAGCATCGGCAACAACGGTTTAGAAATCGTTTGGGTATCACTTATTTATTTATTTATTAGCTATTAGTACTTAGGCAGCAGATTTTCCTAACTCAAAATTATAATGGTCTATTATCAATGTCAAGCGTAAATTAAATTGTGAATACCAGCCTTCAAATTTTTTTTAAAGCTCTTTAACTGATTGTGTCGTTATTAAGGCGACCCTAATCGCTACGCTCAATTATTAATGCAGAAGTTTAGAATAAGTGTTTTAATCTATATCTCACCCATGTATCCACCACATTTGCTATCTTAGTCGCAAACAAATCGGTATAGGATTTTTTATCTCCATACACGAGAAATACCACCACATTGGAAGCTGCAATCTAATCTAGAAATGGACCCGATTTGTCAGCTGTCAAGCGTAAACTGCTTTCCGTCCTTTTTATGCCAGGAAGGAAGGAGTGAGTTGAAAGTATATCCAATTTGTTCATCCAGCATTTAGCTTAATGCTCAAGTGCTCTGATACGCATGCGTCGTGATGGTCTCATTAACGAGCGATCCTATTTGTTTCCAGTCAAGCACCTTCCTGCCTTCTTATACAGGAAAAAATATTGCTCAACTGTGAGTCGTCCGTATAAAGTGGTTCTTAGCTAAGTACGAGCAAGAAACGGGTAATCGGAGGTTCAAATTATATTGGACTTTCTGTGGTGAAATGATCGGCAAGCGACAGCCTGTGTCGAACATATTCGTTAAATTAAATGCCAACACCTTTTCTCAGTATCGTCCAATCTCCATTCTCCCAATCCTTTCTAAAGTCATTGAGCATTTTGTTAATAAGCTTCTTTCCTCTCATCTCAATCGATATAATCTCTTTAATCCCTTCCAGTCCGGTTTCCGCCCTGGGCATAGTACTGTGCCGGCCTTGGTAAAGGTAACTGACGATATTCGTTTTAATATAGAAAATAAAAAAGTTACTGTTTTAGTCCTCTTAGATTTTAGTAGTGCTTTCAATACTGTAGACTTTGACATACTTTTAGCACTACTAAATAACCTCAATCTGTCTCCTTTAGCCATATCTTGGTTTCGTGATTACCTGTTCGGAAGGCGCCAGCAGGTCAAGGTCGATGACCGTATTTCTAATTGGAGTGACCTGTCCGCTGGCGTGCCTCAAGGCGGTGTGCTCTCCCCGTTGCTTTTTTCCATCTTCATTGACGGAATTACGAGATCCCTAGTTTCCTCGTATCATCTGTATGCGGACGATTTACAGATCTACGCGGCAGCTGGCATCGACGATCTCGAGTCTGTGGTAAGCCAAATTAATCAGGACCTGACTTCTATTCATGAATGGGCGACTTCATTTGGTTTGAAGGTGAATGCCTCGAAGTCGCAGGCGATAGTTATTGGTAGCCCGCATTTCATCACCCAGTTGTCGGGTCAGGTATTGCCTAAAATTTTCTTTGACGGAATACACATTCCTTTCTCCTCTACTGTGAAGAATTTAGGCATTACTATGGATCAGACGCTTTCGTGGTCAGCTCATGTTACCGATGTCAGCAAAAAACTCTTCGGTTCACTACACTCTCTTCGGCGTCTCCAAAATGTTCTACCTTTTCATACAAAAGTCATCCTTGCCCGTTCTCTCCTGCTTCCTCTTTTAGACTACGGGGACATCGCGTTCCTGGACATTAATGAGGATCTAATGAACAAACTAGAACGCCTGCAAAATGTATGTATTAGGTACATTTTTGGTTTAAGGAAATATGATCACGTTTCGGCATTCCGCGCTCAGCTCAAGTGGTTACCTGTGCGCCGCCGAAGAGATGTACACATTTTAACTCTTTTATTTAATGTATTGTTTACACCCTCTTCCCCACCTTATCTCTCAGAGAGATTTAAGTACATGGCAGACGGCAGTAACCACCGGCTGCGTTCCAGCGCGAACCTCTCCCTTGCCATTCCTCCTCATAAACACCGATCGTATGACAAATCGTTTACGGTATACTCTGTGAAGTTATGGAATGCTTTACCGTCTCCATTTAGGCAGTGCAGGTCAGTAGCGTCGCTGAAGGCAAATTTGACAAAGTTGTGGCTCTCTGAGTTTTCGGTTAAGGGTAGGAGGTTTTTGCGGTTATAATTTTATTTTATTTATTTATATAGTATAACTTATATATTGTATAAATATATATTTATTTACGCGGTATATATATTTATGTATTTCTTATATATATTTATTCAGTTCGATTAGATTCATATTTCTTCGAGAAATTTTAGTTATATTTAGTCACACAATTTTGTCACTTGTACATGTTGTTCAGTATGTCTGCCATATAAAATATCCTCTCATTTTCTCAAAGGTTAGCTGGAAGAGATCCCTTAAAGGGATAAGTTCGCCTTTGTACAAATATCTACCATTAAGTTTGTTTTCCTTGTATGTACTTGATTTGTGCAATAAAGTGTTTACTACTACTACTACAACTTTTCTCTCGCCACCATCATCAGTCGCCAAGCATTCAATTTAGATGATATAATATAATACATCTAAACAGAGCATTAATTCTCCGAGCTTCAACTCGTCGCTCACATAATAAATTTATTTACAGGCGAATGGCATGGTCTTCTATCACGCATAGTTATATTCGTAAAAAGTCGAGTAAGTACTGTAGGGGTTGTACGTAAGGTACGGGTTGAGGGATCTATAGAATATTGATTGACTCCGAGCGGGTCCCGTACCAACTGTTTTCAGAAGAATGCCGCTTTGACAGGCATTCTAGAACATTTTGAAATACGATTTGTATATGTTATGATTCTCGACCTACATGGCCAGCCTCATACCGTAACAACCTCAACAGTATCTAAATATGAAAACTTTTGTGAATAGACCGCTTGCTTCGTAGAAATCACTAAGCAGCCCTCGTCGGAAATCCATTTAATATCCATTTAAAGTGCTATGCGATGCGAGGTTCTACTGTATGTAGTTAATGGAAGTAAAATTTCACGTTCCGTTCGGTAGGGACATAAAGTCTTTGAGTGAGAGCGGGGGCGTTTAGTGTTTTCTAATTATTGCGATGTGCCTTAATGCAGGAGACATTTGCCATTGCCACTTGTTACCTACGCCTACGTATAGTCTGAGTCTGATGTTTTAATATTGTTGTTTGGAACAAAAGAGTCGATTAAATAGAGAAATATCGACCAGAAATATACTTAATATATTAAAACATTATTTTTCCAAATTCTGACTGTGCATGTGATCAAACACAAGCTAGGAAGTAGACTATGCAAGTGTGTGTGTGTGTGTGTGTTTTATTACCTACTCACTCGCTTTGTAGAGTTTGTAGGTACTACCTATGTGGTGTTGTGTTCTTAAAGAAACCCCGATTGTCCTCCTCAACCCATTTCGGACGGCATTTCTGGAACGCTCCAGTGCCGCCCTGGAGTCCACCTATATGAGTCCCGCCATGTTTTTATGGACGATCGCAGCCCCCCATCTACGACCGATTATGACCCCGAGGACCCCTTTTAGTCGCCTTCTACGAGTGGCAGAGGATACCGTAGCCGTATTTTATGCCCGGGCTACAGGGCGTGGTTTTGTGTTTCTGGAGAGTGAACTAATCAGAGCTCCAGAGGAAGAAACACTCTGCTGTGAGTGAAGGACCTGTACTGTATGAATCTCTCGTAACGTACGTAACGAATCCTCAATTCAAAAAAAAGCGGCAACGCGCTTGCGACTGCTGCCCATAGGCTACGTTGTTTCACAGTGTACCTAATAACACTGTAGCTCTAGTGTAAGTTTTTTCGAAACATTAACTAATTCGAACGCGTTTGCGTTTTGTCTCAAAATGTATGACAATGGTATGAAAACGTGAACAGCGCCTCTGGTGGTCACTAGTGGAAACTAAAACAGCGAGTATAACATTTGATGCTAATAACCGATGAACGCGCGTATTTCAAACTCGGTGAGAGCGTTTTCATACATTTTGAGACAAAACGCAAACGCGTTCGAATTAGTTAATGTTTCGAAAAAACTTATACTAGAGCTACTGGATGTTTGCTAAACTAACGCTTTATTATTATGTTATGTTTACCTGTTTTAACCTAGGTATTAGGTAAAAAATCTACCGGTATAGAATCAAGCACGCTCCAATGAAGGTATTCTCTCGGAATGCATAGACATCTAATGCATAGATTAGCCGTGCCGTACCTAAGTAGTACGATGCGCAGTTTAGATAGCTCATTGTTCACCGGCTAATGCTTGCATCGAGAGATGACCGTGAGCTTCGATATTTTGATTTATTTATGTTGGTGTTAACTGTTTTCATCAGCACTAGTATGATGTGATGGCGTATTTTGTTTATTGATGTCTAATTGCATTCACGATTATCCTCACGCGGAAATGAAGGAATATGTTGCGATATAAACTATAACTTATTCTCATTTCACACCGTTATACCATATGTATTACGTATCCAAAGAGTTCTCTTCAGGCCGCTTTACAAACCGCCGCAAACTATCTCACTCTGATTGAGATGCTTTAACTCCCCTCCACCAGTTAGCTAGCTAAATATCGTAAGGTGTAAAAGCCGCATTCATTATGCTCCTAGCGTTTTCCGTTGTATCAGTATAAGAGTACCTTAAATTAATACTATACGCACCTTTATAAAAAAGACAATGTTCTAATGTCCCTTTGACATCTCGCTCTCTTTGCCATCATCGCTCTTACCGATAACATACCGCTCTGTATTAAATATTTTCTTCTCTCATTTTCCTTAATATAATAATATTAAGGAAAATGATAAATACATTATCCACTAAATAACAATACAGCATCCTCCTGATTGGGTCCGCTTTAGCACCTAATGAGTTTGGCGTAGGCACTAGTTTTATGAAAGCGACTGCCGTATGACCTTTCAACCCGTCACGAAATCAACTTTAAAATATGAAACTATAGTTCGTAATGTTCGTATATAAGCTATTTTCGCATAAAACCCTCGTACGAGCTGGTTTGAACCCACGAACTCTACTCGTACTTATTGCATGTTAAAGTGATTAATTAAGTATAGTTTGTTCGGTGGTCTGAGGCCGAACAGCCATGAAGATAAGCTAATTAGTTAATCTACTGCGAAATATCGTAAGCAATTTCTTACACATAGCAACAGCTAACGTAACAGTTTGCACTAAAATTCAATGTCAAATGGCACCAATAAAAATTGTAATGCGCCAAAAAATATTAGACGGTAGTTGTTAAGATAAGCTTAGGTTGCAATTCAAAAGTTCATGTTACGACTTGTGACCATTCGAAATAAAAAGTGCTATTGTTACATTATTAATTTTATTGCTTACAGTTTTATGGCTCTTTGGCCTTAGGCCATCGTACAGACCACAGTACAGACTATACCCCGTTCATTTTAAAAAGCATTTTAGGTAGGTACTCTACACTCGTATGTATGTGTCGGAGTGTCAGCATGTATTCTTGTTAAACGCATAGTTCGTTAACATAACATTTCAGCTGAGCCGGTGCGGTGTCACCGCGATGGTTGATACGGGGGCAATTTGTACCGTTCTCTAACGAACGTGACCTCTAGTATCCAGGGATACTGGGCTGTAAGCTACTGTCGCAATTTAGGATGGACAGCGACGATGGAGTTGCTATTGATAACTAAAGCGAAATAGCACGCGTGACACACTGTATAGGTATTAGGTACATACAAAAAATATATAGGAGAAATTCCCCCTTTTTTAATGAGGGCTACCGCGTATGGTTTCGCCGCTAGGGGCGCTAGTGTGGCGTCAGTCCTCCGAAATGTCAATTTTTTTTTTTTTTTTTTTTTTATTTAGATTTAAAAATTCTTATTTTAGGTTACACAGAAAAGTGTCGTTAAACCCTAATCGGGTTTGTATCGACACAGCAATCGTGGACAATTTTAGTACTATAACATAAAATTAAAATGAGCTAAAAGTTGTGTATGACTATTGCATGTATGACTATAATTGCATAGTTTATGGGTGGGTTACGCGGGTTTATTTCTAAATAGATTAATATGGTGACTATTTTGCAATATCTAAGATTTATAATGGCAAATATGAGTTACGGGTCAACGAATTTCAGTGCTTTGCGTCAATTTTATCGCTCGTAAACTTATGTCATACTTGTTACTGAACAAAACGGGACTGTGCTACAATACGGGATATTCGATAAAAATATTTATGGTGCGGTTTAAATGTAGAAATACGATTTCATCGTAAATTTAGTTTTTACGCTCGTAATAACAATAACCAATAACAAACTTTGACAGCTGGACTGAGAGCACAGTGGCGCCAACTGGTGAGCGCAAAAACGGTAGCCCTCATTGGCTAGATGCTGGCCAAGAGCATTCCCATTTTTAATTTAATTAAAATATATTACATCTGAGCTCAATCGCTTATTACCTTTTAGCGTGGAGATCAAGGATGTTGTGAACTTGTGACATATCCAAAATGTCGGGTGACCTCAAATATGTGAATAAGCTAATTGATTTGTACTCTAAATAATAACGCGTGAAAATCGTTTAAGTTTAAATCCATAGATAGATCCCTTTAGTCCGAACCAATTTCAAGTCTTAAATTTCTTTAGAACCGTAATGGCCGTGTGCTGACGTAGCACAGGAAATAAAAGCAAAGTTTGTCACAAGAAATGTCTTTCAGCTTCTGTCATTTCAAGGTAGGGCCCGATCCTACCTATCGATTTCACAACTGTTTCACAGAATTCCTTAAAGAGATGTCATCTATGGCGTGAAGGCTCCCATTACCGACCTATCGCCTTCGTTAGTAACTATCGTACCGCGCACTACAATACAGCCTACTATCGCATGCACATTCAGTAGCTCTCAACCCCAACGACTTTACTAAAATCCAAATTAGTCACGCGGTTCTCGACCTTACTAACTTTTAAATTCAATACTCGATATGTTCAATAGTCATTTCAGTCCAATATCGTATGAATCACTTTTTGCCCGACACAGTTTTGTTTGCGGTTGTAAAACGAGGTTTAAGCTAAATTCAATTCTATGATGTACATTTAAGATCGATGTTAGATTATTTAAATGTTATTTTTATTGTGGTTTGGTATATGCCACCCGCAAACGGATGGCGTTTGATAAGAATAGTCAGTAATGGGCTACTGTTATTGGAAAAAATAGAAGAAAACGGACTTATATATCCGAAATAGAACAATTCGCGTTCGTTAAACATTGCCATTTAATATAAAGACTAGCTAGACGAATAATAAATCTAGACAATTGTATTATTAACTCTGTTTAATTCAGCCTAGTTCGCAATCGATATTAATTGGTTTGATTTCTTCACATTGTTTAAGAGAGTAATACAGTGAGGTATATAATGTATTTTTTATCTGTCGGGAATAGCTGGCATTAGATTAGCATATAAGTCTAAATAAATGTGTTAGCGTGATAGGTATTTACTGTTTTTATATAAATATGTCAGATTTAAGTCTACGCTCAGTTGTATTTACGTGTTAGTTAAGATTAATCAACCTAGAACTAGCGCGGGCGCGTATCGAACCCTGAACGTAACGAAGAACCCCAGATTTTACTCCTGAACGGAGCGAGGGAGTAACGAGTTACTTATTCCTGAGTATAGTGAGGGATTTAAGCGCACCCAAGACAAAAAGAGCTTTATCCCTGAGGAGTATACTCTACTTTCTCATCTCTAGCGAGACAATAAAACAACCAAGGCTACTAGAGACGGAATCAAATCAGTCAGTCAAAGCCAAATCACTTTCGTCACTTCATATTTTATTAGAATTTTATCTTGTACCAGCTTTTGCCCACGATTTGATCCGCGTAAAACTCGTTCATCCCGTAAGAATTTAATTGCTATTATTTTAGATCAGGCGTTTACTTAGTTATCCACCCTCTTCCATACAAACATCCACATCCATAAGGGATGATTTTCGGGATAAAAAGTATCCTATATCCTTCCCCGGGTCTCAAACTACTTCCATACCACATTTCATCTCTATCAGTCCAGCGGTTTTAGCGTGAAAAAATAACAGACAGACAGACAGACTCACTTTCGCACTTATAATATTAAGTAAGTACTGGATTTTAATAGAATCTGCAATTTTACTACGTACTCTGCAGCGTCTTACCTCGACAGTCTAATATGTCTAAACAGCATTCAGCATATTAATTTAAGTAAATTTATATGAAAACAACTCAAAGTATTTTAATCCCAACACTATAAGGCCTTTTTGGATGAACACTAGAAAATGCATGCGAAACTAACGGCTATTCAAAATAGCTCATGCTATTCAGATTTTGTGGCATTTACGTCTTTATCGAAGTGGCTGGAGTAAATGCAGTGTTAACGCCAAGTACGGCTACTTGGCGAGATGGTTAACACTTCGAGTCGTCTTCTGTCAATTATGTGAGAGCTTTAAGTCCATGAATACTCAATTACAACAAGGCCTTAAAGGGCTGGACGGGATTACATCGCTAGTGGGTAATAAACGGGTTATTGTAATCTCTTTACAAAGTATGTATTACCATTATTTTTATGCAAGATGTCGATTTTGGAATGTTATAGGGGATAGAGACTTAATAAGCGAAATTAAGTGTTTTAATGACGGCTTTTAACATAAGCAATCTTTAAAAAATTGGCGAATGATTTCGTCCAAGTTGGAAAATTCCGAATTTTACAAATTACAGCTGATTATACAAGATTGGGGAAAGCATTTTATACTAGACAATTTATACCCTCAAAAATATGTGAACACAGATTTTGTTAAAAGTAAGGAGTCGTTTTCAAATAATTTTGATCACTTATTATGGTTCAATATCTGGACGGCCGAGCTTTGCTCGGCGTTTTCCCGGGCATGAGACCTAGCTAGATCGATTGTTCGTCCCCGAAAACCCCCACATACCAAATTTCATCAAAATCGTTAGAGCCGTTTCCGAGATCCCCGAAATAAATAAACAAATATACAAGAATTGCTCGTTTAAAGATATAAGATTTAAAGATATAAGATATGACAAGGTTCTTCCCAATCGTCCGCGGCACACTTTAGAGAATAATGAAGTTAGGCGTTAGGCGATCGTTCATTGTTTTGTATGGTTAAACCCGTCTAAGGTGAAGTTAAGACATTGTTGGACACTAGTTCATCAATCGCGCCACAATGACCATTGTTGGATATGCGAGTCAATTGTGTGCACTAACGTTTGACCGGGAGCTGTCTCTTATCCGAGTCTCTAGCTTATAATTTAAGTAATTATTTAAACTGACTGGAAGGTAAAAGAATCACAAATGATGTGCTAGATTGAAATCTACTGGTGCATTTCGGGTTTGTCTTGAAATATAACTAGCTGTCCGAAAGATCCTAGGTAGGTACTATAATAGGGGTTAGTAGTAGCTCAGTGGTACGGTTGAGGGATCTAGGAGAAGGGTTTAGATATCTGGAAGGAAATACGCAATCCACATACGAATTATAATGTATTCATACTATTTCCGAATACATTCACATTCAATTGTAATCTAATTAAAATAACACATCAGCTGTGACTCCGAGCGAGTCCCAGGCCAGAGTCCTTGGAAAACCATTTGTTTCCAGCAGAATGCCGCTTTGACAGGCATTCCAAAATATATTCAAATACGAATATGTTACTTTATGGTTCTAGACCAAGCATGGCCAGCCTCATACAGTAACAACCTCTACAGTACTATATAGATTAATATGGTTATTAGTTAAGGACCGAGACAGAATAGACATAGCAAGGTAGTGTGAGCGAAATAGCGCGAGAGTGCCGAATGCTTTACTTCCGACATAAACGTGTTCATGTTAGCTAGGTTGGGCTTCCCTATGCTTGGCAGTTTATGCTCTACATATAGGTTTAAAAGTTTTTTTTTTTATTTAGTCGAATTAAAGGGCTAGTACCAGGACAATAGACCAGTTGCCAGCAAAGGGCGTTTAAAAATTAATCTAACGAATTGTGTTGTTTATTGATCTTCTTTACTGGAACAGACAGACTCGCCGACGATAGCCCAGAACTTAGATCGCCGATAAGTTTTCTTTACAACCGCGGCAACACAATTAAACAATACTATAGCGCGGGCGCACCTAATACGGCGGCCATTTCTATTACCGCCATATTTATTTGAGTGCTATCGATTTTGTCTTTATCTTGGGGTCTAATATCTCGCTATAGAGATAACCATCATACGCTCTTGAGTTCATACAAGGAATCTGGAATACTCGTAATAACAATGATTGGTATTAGAAAATAACAATTCAATAAAATATATTGACTTTCTTAATTGGGGCTTTAAGTTCTCATTAGATATATTTGTGGAAGTCTGTTCTTCCAACTGTTATTTCTATTGACAAGGTATTTATTAGACCAATTAAGCACTATCGATTAAGTTTTTATCATAAGCCGATCTAGTAAGTCCGTTCCGTTTACAAATTGGTCTGAAAACTAGTGTTTAATTCTTGTTCTGGCTCATGACTCTTAATGTAGGTGCCACACGAATCGCATATGTTTTCTCGTACCATTTGTAGTACAAAAACCAAATAATCACCGCATGCCTATCGGATCAACATCAATACTAATAAATTTTCGTGGAATAACTGAAGGCTTTTTAAAGACAAGCGACGTGTGCAATGGACTGCAGGGCAAGTATAAATAGTGACGTTCATGCTTGTGTCCGCATAACCACTCGTCAGCAATGCCATTGTTTTATTATTTATTAATTTATTTGACTCAGGCAACAAGGCCCATATTTACATATACCTTACAGACTAACATACATATATAAAAACAAAATAAAGAATTCATTTAGGCGACGTCAGCTCCGATCGATGTAGGGTTATTAATGGTTGTTTTAGTGAGACTATGGAATAGGTAAACTAGTAGCTCTGTAAGCTGTAGAATTAGCGAGCATTTTCTACTACTTTTTTAACTCCTATGACTATGCTTATATTGAAAAAAAAAAATCGTTTCATTTTTTAATATATAAACATTTTTTATCACACAATCTATAAAAAAACTTAGTTTTCATGTGCTCGTTTTTAATTCTCTACACTAACGAGGGGTGTTATAAGTTTAAAATGTGTCTATCTCATCTCTCTATCTGGTTGTGGTATATTCGAGTGCGATTTTGCATTAGGTATTAAATAATTTATTTACTACCTAATGCAAAATCGCACTCAAATATACCATATATATTTTCGTGAAGTGTAGGGACGATGATTATCGATGATAAGTGTTAGTTATACACCAATTTTCGTGGAGAACACTAAAAAAGTATTCCGCGGGGTACAGATACTGCAATTAATAGCAATAAAATGACCTATGCTGGCGAGTGAATACTGACAGCTAATGCCCTCTTATCACTTATCATATCCTTTCTTTTCTGATGTCTAAATAATTGCACTCAGTCATCACAACAGATCCATATCACGCTGCCCCTAGTAAGGAAGCGGGTAACAGGCATTTAATTATAATCCAATATTAACAACGGTAATTATTCAGGTTTCGCGTTAAGTACACAAGGCTGTCAACGGGAAATTAATTGGCTGATCTCATTTAGAGATACCCGATTGGCTAACAACACCCCGTGGTAATGGGATATAGATACGATTTATATTTTAACTTTGGTCGTGGTCAGTATCTTGACTCGTTAGCTCGTTACTATAGTTTTTTTTTTAAGTTGACTTTGGCTGTATATGCCGGGCTTAGTAAAGCAGTAGCAGTGCGTGGTTGGAGAGTAGCCTGGGGAAACCTCCGACACGACTACGCGGGCGGGTTAAGCACTGGAATACTCTAAGCGTTTGCGCTCTAGTGAGATTGGTTCTATAGTACTCAGTTTGTCTTTAGTTTAAGGTCAGTTAGTGTTAGATCGCCAGAGCTCCCTAGGATGCGCTGTGTTGAGAATATTACACAAAGTACTGCGCATACTTGCACTGTGACACAACTATCGATCCGCCTCTGGCTTCGCCCGGCTAAATTTATTTACAGAATATTGACAGCAGAAATCAGTTAATAGATTGTTGGTTTATGAGATCAGTATTTATTATTTATAGGACATATAAATAACTAAGATATTATGTCGTGTAAATTATGTAAATTCCCGTTTATCGTCATCGTCTGAGGATCACAAATTACTGGACAAGGGATATTATAAAGTATTCCATACTTACATTGTATGTAGTAATTGGTAAATTGTTAAGAACTTTCTTATATATATATATGTGTGTGTGTGTATATATATTATTAATATTTATGCATTAGTATTAAAAATTATGTAGGATACTTAGAATATATTATGTTTAAATTTTGAAGTTGCACCGCCCACAATCTCTCTGCTTTGCCCTAAGGTTGATTGGTAGAGAATGCTTATGGAATTAAGTCCGCCTTTTTTACCATAAGTTATACTTTTGTGCAATAAAGATAAAATAATAATAATAAAGACTTAGGCAGGGAAACTTCCTGACATTAATTTGTAGCCGAGAATCACAAAAAGCGCCATAACATGAGAAATCTCCTCTCTTGTAATCAAAAGATTTCTCATTTTCCTGGTGACGCGGGACCGAGTTCAACTTTTGATAAAATTAGTTGAAATTCTCCTATATACAACCTTACAGTCCACGTTCCTTTGCCTTGACGACACAACAATTCTTCAATTTAGATTTTGCACCATTTTATTTGCGATATCATTTCATATTTAACTATAAACTTACAAACAAGTGACTATCTTTAAGGCGTAATTAATTGTGTTACTCTATCTGATAATAAAAACACTGAACGATAAGAGTGAAGCGTTACCTAACCGATGGTATTAATTAGATCCCGTCGCAAAATTGGCGTTTAAAATTTTCATATATACACATATCATCAGTGTTATAGCCTTCACACTGATAAAAAGTTACTAGGATGATGCATTGGTAACACCTTTATCTGAGGTGACATAATCTGTCTTAATAAAATAAAGAAGGGCTACGGAACACCTATAATGATAGCGGAGGGATCTAGGGTATAGGTATAGATACTTACTTACTTCAGTTTTCGTGATTAGACCCACACTTTTTTTATTTTATTTAAATATAAATCGACCTGAGCCAAGCCATAGTAAGCCCAATAAGGCTCGTATTTTATTATGGGCACATACACAAATATTCATGTTCTTCACACAAATATTTGTGCTGACCGGGATTCAAACCCGGAACAATCAGCTTCGTAGGCAGGGTCACTAACCACTAGGCTAAACCGGTCGTGGCCAGTAGGTATTCTGTAAATATTGTCAATTACGTATAAGTACCTACCTAATTATTGCCAGGAGGAGACAGGGTACATAATGTGAGACTTTTATGATAAGAGCATATGTAATTCCAACTATGTGTAACCATTATGTGCAATAAAGTATTGAGTATTGAGTATTTTTTTATGAATTGGGGATCACCACAATTTAATTTATGACAAGGCACTGTAGTTTCTTTTCTGGTCTTTTCAGTGGAAACAGGAAGCGCCGATGCCGGGGAGCGCAAAGCATCTAGGTATTTCATAACAGTGGACTTCTCGGGAGCTCTGTGCTGTGCTCTGTGCAAATGTGTTAAACAACTTAAAAACACACCATAATGTCGATGGAGCTCATATTTCTGAGCGCTTTGCCCTCCTTCTACAACTCTAATAGCGTACAAGGTAGCTACTTAACGAACCTAACCTAACCTACTCCTTACATGACCTAGGCACAACTTCCGATTTTTATAATAATAAAAATTATGATTTATCAATGAACAAAATTATTGAGATAATTTTCATTTATAAAAATACGCTAAGTACCTATATGAAAATTCGGTATTGTAAAAATAAAGCTTTTATAAAAAATATACCAAAACTACCTATTTCTACAAATTTAGAAATAAAGGAAAAAATTAAAAACTTAAGCACCGAATACCTATAGCTCAGTTGGCTAGAACGACTGGCCGCGAGTGCCGGGAGGTCGCAGGTTCGAATCCTGCTCGGTGCGTTAGCAGCGTTCAATCAATAAGTATCATTTATTTGTCAGAATCACAGAAATATATCAAGATAGAAGGAACGAGTGTATGTACCTCGCGTGGCGAAATTACGTCCCGGAGACACAACTGCTCGCCGCAAACTTCAGTGTGCTCCCGATCGCGTTATGCGTGCGACGCCAGGTTTTAAAAACAAAATGGTTCGTTGCGCAATAATTAATTGTTCAAACACTTCCAAGAAAGTTGGAGCTGTTAATCGAGGTATTTCCTTTCATTGGTAAGTACAATTTGTCCTTAAATATCTGTTAATAATTAAAAAACGAAATATTTTATTATTTTCATCATAACGGTAGCGGGCGATTGTGTGTCAACGCTAGCTTTCCATTGCGGCTTTAATTTGACGAGCCAGACTTGGCGTGCGTTCAAAACCAGCAATGTAAAAATAAGCTATTCAAACTGTCGAGTCACGTTCAAGGTCGATAGTCATTTTTTCTGTCAAAACTAAAGAATAGTGCTGTGCACTGCGATTTTCTTACTCGATTATTAAAATTGAATTTGAAAACAGACGAAATAATAATTACGTTCTTATATTATTATGCAGCTATATAATGTACGTAGTGCAAAACAAATATTATTAATCGCTTTCCTCTTAGCTTCTAATATTTCTTCGCGGGACTTCTTTGATTTTTCCATGGTCTGTAACAAAGAATATATAAAAAACCGGCCCAATGCGGGTCAGACTCGCGCACGAAGGGTTCCGTACCATTATCTATAAAAACGGCAATAAAAATTATATCTTTTGTATGGGAGCCCCCTTAAATATTTATTGTATTCTTAAGCATATTAAATTAATATGCATTTGTTGTTATAGCGGCATCAGAAAAACATCATCTGTGAAAATTTCAACTGTCTATCACTTTTCATGAGATACAGTCTGGTGACAAACGGACGGACAGCGGAGTCTTAGTAATATGGTCCCGTTTTACCCTTAGGGTACGGAACCCTGAAAATGGTACACGTTTATAGGTACTTAGTTAATAACTGGAGCGGCTAATATGTACAAATTACTAAAATGTAACGCAATTTATTGGTTATTAGGTAGGTACCTACCTGCATTTATATTTTTCGATTTAAATTCTGAGCTTACTCATTTCCTCTGTCAAAACATTTCTTCTGTCGAAAATAATAATCATTTCCTCTGTCGGTTCTTATCGATATTTTAAATCGATGCATAGAATCGGTGCCGAGTTCTAATACTTCTAATCGATCCTTCTGAATCGTTTTCGCGCGGCTTATGTTTCTCATCACTAAATTACGCTCGTGACGTCAAAGTACCTACGCAAAATGTTACACGCTCGGTCTCCCTACAAATTGCCGAACTCTTTCCTTCTATCTTGATATATTTCTGTGGTCAGAATACAGTAAATCTAGTTGGTAATACCTACATTTAATTATCCTGTGTATTCCGCCTACGTGCAGGCATACAAATATTTGCAATTCCATTAAATTCGGTATAGGTACTTAATTCATTAATTTTCATGTAATAATTATGTCAACATGTATACAATGATTATAAACTTAATAATAATTCTTACTGCTTAATACAAAATTAATCTAACTATTTCTATTTTCTCACCAATCTGTAAAAACCTGTTGTGCTAGTGCATTTCAGGTAGTGTAAGTGTAGGTATGTCGGCCGTAGAAACAAATTTTGAAAATTAGGTATTCCGTCCATTAGGTTATTTGAATGTTAGGTATTTCAAAATCCGGCAATTCAAACTTATAATAAGTATTTCGAACAAGAAAGAGTTAGTGCGTGAAATAGGCCGTCGACTTATAGACCAAAAGGAGAGGGCTCCCGCTCCGAGTAGTTTTTGGTGCAAAAGTTCTCCATCGCTATCCAGCGTGGAAATGCTGCTAGCGTTATGGGTACTTTTGCACCGGGGACGATGAGGGGTTATAATTATTTATATGACTACCTAAATTGTTTTTTTAATGTAACTGTTTGTGTGTTTATTGACTTGTTGAATACATTTTCAAACATAGATGTATATTGAAAATAGGTAAATCATCAATCAAATCAAGTACATACTTATTCTGATGTTTAACCCGATAGCATAATATTTTATGTGGACATAATGTAACCGTAAAACCCATCGTGCTAGCTATGCTAGGAAAGTTTGAGTCAGTAAAAACTATTATTTTTTCCTCGTTAATGGTTTTGTATGTTAGAGATTACTAGCCTCAGCTCGGTAATAGCTGAAGCAAAAAGTTTGTAAGTTAATCTATCGCTGGACAGCGCTTTAAGTGGCGGTTAATTCTTGAGACAAAACCGGCGCAGGCGTTTCTCGTCCGATCGATCATTGTGGTCATTTGGTTAAGCAGGCGCTGGACAAGATATGAGAAGTGGAGATTTCTCCTTATTTACACTTATTAACCAAGGCCTGAAAAAGAACGCTTTCCACACAGATGAGTCAACATCCTAATAATATTGCTTTAATATTATTTTTAATTTTGGATATGTTCATTGTTCATTGATGATATTCCTTGCGGTGAAGGGCTCAAATCAGCTTCTTCTAAATTACCTACTTTTAATAAATTCATCCCCAAAATACTATCGCTTGCTCTACAGAACCACAAAAAGGTTTGGGACGATCTGTTTTGTGGGTATTTTTGGGTCCAGACTGTTCCGAGTAAGTGAGTGTTGGTGTGTTTTCTAAAGAATAAATAGCGTCACTATAATATTCATGAGTAATTCCTGTATGTGTGTTTGGTTGGTAGTCTGCCACAACTCTGAGTTGGTGATACCGACGGGTTGGCCAGATAATATTAGTCACCATCTTACCGCTTGTAACTTGGAAGCAGAAAGGCATGCCCGCTCAATGTAGTGTACAATTCAGAACAGATTAAAATGTACCCTGATAGCATAATTTGTCTTATTACGCGAATCAATTTTGCAATCTATGGACTCTTGAATGGGAGTTGCAACAAAAACGGTTTATTTACCTTGAAGACTAATGTTACATCGAATACTGTTACCTAATATAAATAGCCTTTTTCCATAGTAATCAACATATATTTATTTATAAATAATAATTTTAGTATACCTACATACATGTATCTTTCTTTGACTAAATCTGAGAAGTAGGTAATGAACAAAACAACGGGTCTAATACCTAATAGTCTAAACAGGCGACATTGTAAAAAAAAGTGCAATGAAAGAGACAGCGAATTTATCTAGCAGTGAAAGCAAAAATGCCTGCGCACTATAAATGTAGTGGAACACAACTAAAAATTTAGGAATACTACGTACCTAAATGAATGAATGTGAGTAATACCTAAATCTCGTTCCGTGTTTAGAAACATCCTCTGGTATCCAACTATAGTGAATGAATGATAGAATAACATTCTTTTCAGATTATAAATTCCATATTTTTCCGTATTTTTGTTTATAGGTACCTCCACAAACATTGTAAGGCCTAGAAAAGCCCGACATGAATAAAAACTTTTAGAATAAACGTATGTATGACCGTTATTTCTGTATACTCTCATTAATGGATACATGACAAGCTGTCAATTAATGTGATCGGGAGATATTGATAATATGTTCCAGATGAAGATAGATAAAATTGCTAACAGGGCCACTGTTTATGTTGCATTACTTACACATTTCTGCGTTCAGTTTTTTGTGTTGTTAGAAAATGTCACATTAGTTGCATCCACTTTCCGATAGGAACACGTTATACACTTCTTTATCTATACATATAATAAAGCAGAAGAGGGTGGAAAATCTGTACATTGAAGATATTGGTAAAAAATCGATGGAGGGGTCTAAAAATCGATAACACAACACATTTCAACGGATTTTAGAATTCGTGTCTGTTTGTCTGTTTATCTGTTTGTCTGTCTGTTTATTTGTCTAACTATCACGTGAAAACTAGCGAATGGATTTGAATACAGCCTTCACTAATAAGTTCATTGGATATTGAGTGTATACAGGACATTAATTAATTTCCTTGAAATTGTAGTTTTAGACCGACCGAGCGCAGCAATCGAAGCTTAAATAAGCAAAATTGATTCGTATGTTCGGTGGATATTTAGCTGTCCTCTTCTACAGGCTGTATTTCTCAACCGATTCTCGTGAAATTTTGTGAGCGGGGGGCCGATTTTTGAGTGTCGAACGCTCGAATTTTCACTCGATATCTGTCAAAACACCATAGTTTTTTGACAGATCTCGAGCGAAAAGTCGAGAGTTCGACACACAAAAATCGGCCCCCAGGTTCGATAATTATATATTTTTTTGTCGAATCGGCTTTTGGTAAAATTTTGAAATGGCGAAGGAATGGGGGTTGTAAACGTAAAAAAATATAGCGAGGTCACAGAGCCACTAAGTATAATGGTCATACTTAGTGATATTATTCGAAGTCAATTCACTAGTGTAGGTACAGTACATGGTACATTTATGACCTTTTGAAATCATAAGTGAGTGGTGTGCTTAAAGTATACTTACTTAAAGATTAGAACTAAAGTTCAGTGTAAATTGAACTAGCTGTCTAGCCATTAAAAGTTATCTCTAAAATTATAGTCTTACAATCGATTTGCTTGGAATTCGGCACAAAAGGTGTTAAATCTCGAAACGTTCAATTTGTAAGCAAAAATCTGTATTTACTCTTGCATTGCAGATCGAATTGCATAAACACCAGTTAGTTACTCAAGGAATAATCGTTGCCCGAAGTCTTGTTAACTATCTGAATGGGATAATTGCTGAGTGAGGTCAGGAACGGTATTTTTATTGTTCCACTTTTTTATGGATTAGAATATTGAACGGAAATTGCTCGTTTTGGTGAAATATTGCTTAGATATATGCACGATTTTATTGCATGATAATTAGTTTTCAGCTAATTACTATCCCGCTAAGAAGAGCGGTCGTTAATACACGTTGAAAAGTACCAATTAGGAAAGAGTACCTACTTGAACTAACAATATTTGATTATGTAGCTACCCATCTCCTTTATTTATGTAGGTAAAAATGCATGATTTGATGATATCCTCATATTATTCTTACCTTTTGATTTCTCGACGCTTTAAGCCCGATATTAAACCAGCGCACAAATCTTCGTATTTTCGATACATTCACGCCTTCTCGCTACGTCGCCTGCTAGCGTAGAGCACGCTTTCCAGATAGGATGTTACTGGTATAACGCTAATATTAGAAATATGCATAGTTTGAAACTGTTTACTACAGAAGCAAGTCTATCTTTGACCCTAAATGTGGGGGCACGGGTGTGGCACGCCGAATCCGTTACCGCAAATCAATTTGACATTAAACTAGCAATGTTTCCCTTAATACTCAGATTTGCTAATGTTATAGTATTTATAGTTTCATTGTATCCGCGCATGGACATTAAGTTGTTTCACTAAAATACCGTCCCTTATGTGCAAATAAGGGAATTGTTACACAGTGGAATAGTTTCGAGCGATTTTTTAAAGCGTATTGCTAGTTATTTGAAACTGTAGCTTGTTCGTTAAAGTTTAAAGTATAATTTTGAAGTAGAGTTAGAACACCAATACGTCATTTTGTAAATATTAGCCTCCATTTTAGGAAAGGTCAGAATGTTGAGTATTTGGGAAAAGTGTGAATGGGTCTATTGAGTAGGATTGGCGAGTTATACCTAAATCAGGAGGTGTGGTAGGTTCTTTGTATTAGGGTACGTTAGGGTAAAGGGGAGAGCAAGGCGAGTTGAAGCAGTGTATTTTCTTGAAGCAGGTAAAGAATGGACCCTCTTTCAGAAACTGTAAGTACGTCAGTAAATAATATTATTATTTAGGTAAGAAAATCTCTTAATTATCTCATCATCAGTTTCTTGCCTTATTCGGTACTGTGACACATGACAGAGCTCATTTGTCTACTTGGTGGTTGCCACAGGATGGATACAGGCGGCTAGGCAGGTTGCGTTCGCAAATGGTTGGCCAGAGATTGTAGGGGAATAAGATGAGAGGAAGTCCAGAAGAAGACCTTGGCTCAGCAGTGGGACACTCTCTCTCTCTGGTCGGTCCCTCATATCTGAGGATCATGGTCAGCATCAGGGTTGCATCTGGAACGGATGATATTACGCCACCGGTTCCTGTCCAGCGCGTCTCGTACAACCGTGTAAAATTTGGAGGACGACGAGTCTTTCACTTGATCGGTCCATCGTGTTGGTGAACGACTGCGCGATCTTTTGCCTTCGGTGTTCCCAACCACAATCAGTTTTTCCAAATTTTCGCCGCCTCTGCGCACTGTGTGGCCGAAATACGCAAGAATCCGTTGTTGGCACATAAGTAGTAGATAAGCGAGTTTTTATTCGCAGCTGGTTTTTTTTTTTTTATTTATGACTGAACAGCGATTGACCTTAGTCTCACCTGATGGAAAGCGACGACAAGGCCTAAGATGTAGCTCACTGGTTAAGTAATAGCCTATTCACTCTAAGTGGTTGAGGATCGATGCATTAGTCACACTGTAAGGCTAATAAAAAATAGGTTTTGTGTAGGCAAGTTTCAATTTTAAAGGAAAGATAATTGTCATACTCGTATTTATCACATTGACGCCGGCCTCAGGTCTGTCACAGTTCAATATCATTTTAATATTAGGTAAGTAGGGCTGTTATAGAATCGTCAAACTTTTGCGGATATAATCTTGGACTGATTGAACACTGCTCTGCCTAGCCATTGTATCATAAATTGTATGATGTCTATAAAGTGTTTTGTATACATGCCTAATAAAAAAATATGGAAGCAGTGGAAACGAGCGTGTGGAACGTATTGGAATGCAATTTTAATCGGAAGCTACGAACAAAAATAGACCTCCTGGTATGCGTAACTAGCAAGAGACATCAACCACTTAATCAGCAGCTGGCGAGGCCGGTGGTCGGTTTATGGCCCTCGTTTACCTCTGAATGGCCGCGATGCAAATTTTGATATTTGCCTTTACTGTGTACGGTAACGCCTGTGGTCTAGTATGGTTAGCGGATTACTTCGTACCCATAGGTACAGTCAAGTGCAAAAATATGGGTGCATACAACTTGCTCAAAAAGATATCCCATAGCTGTTGTCGGTGAATTAAGGTTTTGGTACATATACTCACAGCAGAAAATTTGGCCCAAATTAGAAAAATGCATTTTTATATATTAAACATTATTTCATTTATTCAATTTATAGTTTGAAATCATGAAAAGTTTTTGGGCCAAATTTTCTGCCGGTGAGTGTATATATGAAAGGATTCATTAGACACATATTTTTGCACTTGACTGTACATAGGCCTTGAATTTCAAATTATATAATTAAAAAAAACTGCAATATTTTTTTTATGGAACGCTATAAGTATTGGCGGGAAATTGATGTTCATTTGTTTTTTGTGGCTTATCGAAGTGAATCGCTTTCAATAAACATAGATTTGACGCGTAAAGATTAGTTAGGTATATATTAGTGTTGTGTCATACATACAAGGTTGACTGACAGCGGCGTTAAAAGGGTTAAAAAAGTAAGATTTAGCAAGTTCAGATAAACAATTCCTTTTAAAAACATGAAAAAACGTACTAGCTAGCTAGTCCCAAGATTTGGCGTAGGCACTATATAGTTTTTATGGAAGAGACTGCCACCTGACTTTCCAACAGTTCTCACTCAAGAAGGAATCTAGAGCTTATTGAGATTAGGATTGACAAGTGAGTGGGCAACTTTCTGTACATTTAATATTCTTAACACTATTCTATATACCGGCAGTTAACTCTAGGTAGACAGTCAGCGTCTTATAGTATTTAGCAGCACCACTCGTGAGTCTTGAATAATTGTGATCATTTAAATTTAACGACAGATATTTAAAAAAAGCGAATGCTATTACTGTATTTTGTATTTAAGTACCTTTTGAATACATCAAACTAGTTTTTACGTTGCTATCGTATATTTGTCGACTATGGCTTTATAAAAGAAACGGCCGTTTTATTTTCGAGCTCATAGCTCGACGAATCTAGCAACGTAAAAATTAGTTAAAAAAAATAAAATTAAACCTGTTTATTTCATAAAAAATAACTTTACATAAACTAATCTATTTAGGTTGCTAAATCTCTATGGTTGAGATTATGTGCGCGCTGCGCGGTCACTCCGCTTGTTGTATTCAAAAGGTACTTAATTTTAGTGGCTATCATTCAATGAATATCAAGTGATATTGGATATTCAACATAATTCCTAATGAATAATAAATACAAATTTCGAAAATAAGAAGTAGTTATGTCCGAAAAGTGTATTTATTATTAACTATTATACTTATGTAAAACCACGCACGAGAATGAGCAACACATTCGTACGAAACCACGAATTTGTTCGAATGAGCAACCCACTTTTAAGTTCTTTAGTTTTAGTAGGTTCAGTTGCGTAATGTTTATTTTCCTTACGCTTAAAAAGCTGCTTGAAAAATTAGAAACATGGTCCAAAATACCTAAATCGACTTTGACGCGGGTAGTGGCCTCGGCAAGAGGACTTATACGGCATTTCGTGAACAAAAGATTTCCTGTATCAGGGTAGGTCCTTTAGGACCCAGAGATGGATTTTCGAAGTAGAGCCCTCGAAATTTTTTATGTCAAATTTTTGAGGGGGGGGTGCGTCCAGGTTAATCTTGATATCTGCGCCAGTTAAGCTACTGGGTCAAGTTGGGTGTCAATTTCGAGTAAATCAAGGATACTAAATTCATTTCTGGAATTATTTTTGTACCATTCCATACAAAATTTTCGAAAAATAACAAAAAATAGGTAATTTTTCATTCATACTGAAACCAGAAAAATGCCCATAACTTTAAAAAACACCTACACATTTTGAAAAAAAAATAGGTCTTCAGAAAACCCTGTTAATATCATATTTAAAAATATATATTTCAAAAATATACCTACTGTGGAAGTGTTAAAAAAATTAAAAATTAAAAGATAGAACAAAAAATCAAATTAATTAAAAAACATAGTTTGTGATCTTGGAATCGTAGTGGTGGGTTTATTAACTCAATAAAAACATATTTCATGCCAATTCACGTCTTAAAATATTAAAAAAACAATGAAATATATCAATTTCGCCCTAAAATTTCACGTAAAAATTTATCAAATTTTAGAGAGCCGCCCTGCTTCGTACGAGTTAACGATTTACAAAAAGTCTTAGCTTATATTATTAAAGACTAATGTAGGTTTCTATTACAGAAAGAATTTTTAAAATCGTTTGATTACTTCTAAAGATAGGCCCCTACAAACGATAGTACAAATTCGGACTCCATGAATTATATGGATAACGGCTAAATTAAAAAAAAATGACAACTAACATTAACGGATCCTGTCCAAAATAATATTGGATCACCCTAAAAGTACTGCCTTATTAATAATAATAAAAAAAATGATGTTGGTCCACCTTGTAAGTAATAATTAGCATTCATATACCGCGGAGATACCTTTGTAAATTGAAGAGTGTCCATTTTCTCATGGATCCCATTATCAGATCTTGACCAAATTTAAAAGAAAACATCATTGAGGCAGCCCCTTCCAAACCAAAAAAAAAAACGCGAAATCGGTCTTAAACTAGCAAAGATATTTGTGAACATATCAAAAAATATTTACAGTCGAACACAGGACCTCATCTTTTTTGAAGTTAGTTATGATTTTTTAAACCCAGGACCAGTATAAACGTGGTATTAACTAATAAAGATGTTGTACTCTCCTTCTTCGGCCTCATCGACGTCATCTTTGCTGAAAGCCCTGGTCCACACTGGACACACATTTAAAACCATCAGTAATCGCATTTGCGACTACCCACAGGTCTTGAAGCAGCGTGCATGGCATTCATTCTCGCTTTCAAGGACAGTGGCCTCTGCAGCTGTTCTTGCAGCTAAGTTCTCGTGCCGCATTCCAGATTCTGTGTTGGGTTGTCCATACGGGCTGCCACTGTTCCTCCTTTTATCCACTCGTCTGTTAGGGAGGGTATATATTGTGTGTCATTTAAAGTTTGTCCCCACAAGTGACCTGCTTGATAGGCTGCCCTAAGCGCATGCATATTGAAACTAAAATCCATAAAATATTACAGTGTAATTTTTATCACAGTCATCGTTTTAAAACCTGAAAATAACTTAGAGGAACTATCATTGTTATTAGTCAGACACGTCGGTATAGTCAGGTAAGATTCTTTATTAGTTATTTTTACTCTTAAAAGTGGAAAACATTTCAATTCGGTGACTGTACCCAGTAGCTAGTAACGTATTTCGGTACTTACCGATCCGCCCGCGCAGCCATCTTGCGACCCATGATATTTTTTTCTGTCATAATTTTGTAGGCAGAGCTATATTGATATTTATATATTTAGAATCTGCATAAAACGAGCTTTCTTATAGTATTTATTTCATTATTTAAATCAACTTTTTACATCCAATATCAGAGCGCTGAATCAAAAAGTAAAAATTAAAAATGTATAAATTTGCGATTTTAGTCAGAAAATTGTTCCAAAATAGTAAAATGTACGATCAGAAATGATGTCGGTGTATTCCTTTTATACGAAAACGATACCAAACTTGCCTTAGTAGATATACGAAAGGAGTCAGCTTAGTTTGAAATGTACAGGTCGGCTGCTATGTTTGGACCCCCCCCATTTCTTACCACGTGAAAAATCCGGGGGGCTCTACTTCGTAAATGCATCTTTAGACTATAGATATCAATCCTGCCAAAGGAAATCTTTTGTTCATTAAACGCCGTATTTTCCCTTTTCTTGTTCCGTACAGATGCCACTAGGGTACTATGTCCTGTTAAAAACGGCCAATTGCGATACGTCTTCATGCCTATCCAATGTTATATAAAAATCAATACAAATTGTACTTTACTACCCCGTAATAAGATACATAGTTCTTATGGTGACTGGCCGATAACAATCTGCCTCGTGCCACATTTGTTTGAAAAGAAAAACAAAAAATATGAAATGCCTTGATTCAAATTTACAAATTTAAGTTTGCCGGTAGCGAATAAAGATTTATTTATTGTTTTGTTCACTTATATAGTACTACAGAAAGCTAAGCGGAGATCGATTCCACTGTAAATTTAAGTTGGTAGCTCTTTTGTAGGCTGCTGACTTTGACTATATTGTACTTATTGAAATATTAACGGTAAGTGTAGAGTAGATTCTATAACAAATTTAACTCATTTTTGAGTCTCGTGATATCATCGAGAAAACAAAATCGACCAAATCACTACAATGTATGTTCAACTAGGTAGACATTTGTATTCAACACCCTATTCTACTTATTAGAGTTCAGACCTTATAAGGGTTCATTGCGTGAATCGGATCCCTAACCAAATTAGGTCCCGATTAAGTCAAATAACTCACTCAGTAATTGCAAAAGCTAGGCAACTAGCCCATTACTATATTTTATAGTGCTTCAGCTACATAAATTACCTCAATGCTTTATCATCCAATCGGTAAAATGAGCTACGCCATCCGACATCATGCGACTCAGAAGCCAACAATACCAAACAATTTATTTTAATAGGCATTTATTAAGTTGGCCGTATAATATCGGCTCGGCGGGTGGTATTGATAATCTTCGTCATGCGCACGAGTGCGATAGATATCGTTCGGGTGTGTTCGGCCGAGTTCGGTTGTTGACAATGGTGAGCTAATGTGATCACGTTCGGTTGTATCTATGGTTTCTATTGTAGTATTGATATCCACGTCTTTCTAGTGATTTTGATTCTTTCAATCTGTACTTGATAGCGAGGTACAGACGTGCGCTTGCCTCGTGCCTAGATTTTTAGCGCGCTAACACACGAGTATGCACGTCAAGATGCGACTAGAACGCTGTGTGTCGTGTCATGAATCTAAGTGTGAGTTCTGCTACGAGGCCGAAAAATGCTGGTAGGTGCTATGACGTAGCAAACAGTAGCACAAGCGCTACAGTCTCGAATGGGAACTTTGGTGCTAGGTACAACCACGCTTTGGTAGTTTTTAAGGTGCCCTCAGGACTGAGTCCTAGTTGAAATAATAACTCTTCTTAGTAAATTCTCCAGTTTATTTATAACTTTAATCTTTACACGTTCATATCGTCTATCCTATCTAGTAAAGGTGTAATTGCAAGCTGTAAATAAATAGAAGATTTCTAAAGAAGACTTTATTTATTTTAACCGTAGACCCCCGGGTCTACAGTTTTGCTCTCTAGTATATGCTTTTATTCAGACTGACAGATGCTATTAGGGATTGAAAATTCAACGAAGCGCTTCGAGAAAAGTGAGGTACAGTCAGCATCAAAAGTAACTACGCATATGAAAATATCAAAGTTCTTATTCCCTTGCAATAAATACTTTTGACGTTTGCAGATGCGTGACTTGTGATGCTGACTCTAAGGGAAGGTAGGTATAATAGTAAGTACCTTTTGGCATTTTCTCATAAACATAATATTTATCAAAATTACTTCCACCTATAGATAGCTTAAAGAGAAAAAAAAACCCGAAGTAGCAAATAGGCCGAAATACCAATGTAACTGACTGAGATAACCTAAACAAAACAAGTACAAGTACAAGTGTAATTTTTGGTGAACAATAAAGAATATTTGTATTGTATTGTATTGTACAATTCGGATGTGTAATCGATCTACCTACTCGAAGGCTATGTTTCAGATAAATCCGTTAGGTTTTCATCTACAAGGTTATTGGATTTCTGTTAGGATATGGGTGAAAATGGGTACAGCGTGTTTACGATGTGTTCGCACGAGAGCGAATTTACGTACCTAGTTTTACCCATGAATGCCCCCTAGGTAGGAGCACTGAATTATTCTAATCATATCGGTCAGTTCGGCATTCCTATTTGATTTTAACGTGTTTAGCGTGCTCAGTTGCTCATTTCCACGTAAAAAAAAAGCAAGTAGTAGCTAGTGGCAAGAGCGTGCAAAACATACAGCGTGAATTAAATTCGAATGTGTAATATATTATTATGTCTAATTAAGCTGTGTAGCTTTCGGAACGTGGATAATGTACCTATCCTAATGAGACACGTTCTGAAATCCAGGTGCACTGAGTTGAGAATGAGGGACCGAAATTTATTTCTAGCCTTCAATATAACGAATTAATCACCACCAACATGCGTTTTCCATTGTCGTATGTGGTGTTGAAAAAATATATATATTTTTGGTTAACAAAAAGAACAGAGGACCACGAAAACTTGTAAGTCACACACCGGAGAAGGAGTGACGTGTAAATCATACCGGAATCATTACTCTACCGCCACATACGTCTCCTTTTCATCGAATATAGGAAAATAAAAGAATTTTCGTCTAAAAGTTATTTAATAGTAGTAGTAGTAGTAAAACTCTTTATTGTACACATAAATTTGATCAAATAATGAATGAACTTCTAAACGCCCACATTCCCCTTAAAATTATAAAACAAAAAAACCGTAACCATAGTAAAAACTGGCTCACAACTGGTTTAAAAATTGCATGCAAACATAAAAGATACCTAAAACTTTTAACTAATCAGTCAAATAACAGCGTTTTAAAAAAACATAGTGCTAATTACACAAAAGTGCTTAAGAAGTGTGTATATAAATCAAAAAGACTTACGTTCACTCGGCAAATGATTAATTCTAAAAACAAAAACAAAACTATGTGGGACATTGTAAAACAAGTAACAAATAAAAATACAAGAAAACGGTATAAAAATATATCTCTAAAAATTGGTAAAAATATTGAGCAATGCCCAGAAAAAATTGTAAGTATATTTAACGATTTCTACACCTCGGTTGGAAAGTCTCCAATAGATGGCGGCAGCGGCGCCACCCTTGCACCCGCCACCGGACGCCCAGCAGTACAAACTTCTATTAACTCTATTTATTTACATCCTGTAACTGAAAAGGAAGTAGAGAAAATAATAAAATCCTTACCAAATAAAATTAGCTGTGGAATTGATGAAATTCCCTCAACATTAGTAAAATCCTGCCTCGTAGAATTAACTCCACCTATTACTAAACTCATAAACCAATCCTTTGATGAATGTAGCTTCCCGGATAAGTTAAAAATAGCAAAAATTAAACCGATCTTAAAAAAAGGAGGAAAAGCTGACAATCCCTCCCAATACAGACCCATCGCCCTTCTTCCCGTAATATCTAAAATCTTTGAGAAATGTATGACCAATCGCATCTATAGTTTTTTGGAAAAGTTTAACTTATTAGATGACAACCAATACGCATTCCGAAAAAAACACTCTACCAGGCTTGCAGTCTATCATTATATACAAACAGTGGTAAATTACTTGAGAAACAAAAAACATGCAGTGGGACTACTGTTAGATATGTCGAAAGCGTATGACAGAGTCTCACATTCAATCTTATTATATAAATTAAGTGCAATAGGTATTCGCGGTAAAGCCCTCAATTGGATGAAATCGTACCTAGCATCGCGACAGCAATACGTTGAGATTGAACACGTTGATAATGAGTCCGGAAAATTAAACTATATAAAATCTAACATGCAGCTTATAAATAGTTCAATTCCACAGGGCAGTGTTCTAGGATGCGTGCTGTTTCTCATCTATATTAACGACCTTCCGAAAATCACACCCCATAAAATAGTAATGTTTGCTGACGACGTATCTCTCTTATTCCAATGTCCAAATGATGACAATAGTAATACACACATAGAATACACATTTAACTCTATAACGCACTGGCTACGAGACCATAACCTTATCATAAATAACGATAAAACAAAAATAATACAATTCCGACCAAGACAAAAGCAACCACTGAACCTAAGCACTATATTACATAATCTTAATTTACAAGAAGTAACCGACTGTACCCTATTAGGCCTTACATTAGATTCTCATTTAAATTGGAAAGCACACTTAGAAAAAATTAAAAACAAATTATCTCGTTTCGTATATGCACTAAGTATGCTGAAAGTAAATACCGGTCTAGAGTGCGCCCTGGCAGCTTACCACTCGCAAGCAGTCGCCTGGCTGCGCTATGGTCTCCTACTATGGGGCCACAGCACTGACATCCACCAGATCTTTGTCATGCAAAAGAAATGCATACGAATCATAGCCAACATTCATCAACCCCATAGCTGCAGACCCCACTTTAAAAAACTGAAACTTTTAACTCTACTCTCACTTTATATATTAGAAACTGCAACTTTCGTCCGTAAAAACCTACATTTATTTCAATTTAACCAAAACCCTCGTCACTGTCACAACCTGGAACTTCCAGAACCCAAATTAGAAATATACAAAAATGGTCCATATTACAGAGCAATAAAAATATATAATAAATTACCCACCTACATAAAAACTGTACCTACCGACACCTTCATAAATACCCTTAAATCGAAATTGTTAGATAAGTGCTACTATTCCATAGCTGAATTTATGGAAGATTCGAAATTGTAAAATGTTTTATACTTCAATTGTACCTTAGCTATAATTAATTTGTATTTAATAGCTATAATTTTATTTAATGTTGCTACACCCTTCCTGGGTCCATTGTATCTTACATGGTTTTCTCAATGTACCTTACATGGTTGCAATAAATGATCTGTTTATCTGTTAAAACAGATGAAAAATACAAAACATCCATCTTTCATGATGAAAGTGCTTAAAGGATGATTCACTGATGATTTCTTGTACTAGAAAACGGACCGGCTCGGACACGGAACGCTCTAGCGTGAATCATCCTTAAATAAGTATTGCGCGTTCTCTATTAAGGCAAGCCTCACACTGCGCCGAATGAAACCAAGAATGGAGGAAGTCCCATTTAGCATCTAACAAGAGATTCGCAATTCAAGGCATTATTCCTTCCCCAACCAAGAATGGCAGCAATTTCATAAAAGCAAACGATCCGCCTCGAGCTCTGTGTATCAATCAGATTAAAATATATTCTGGAGAGCTACAAAGCCAACAACATGATATGGCTGCATTGTGCAATTTGTGCAGACCTCAAACTTGGCAACACACTCAAAAACACGGTGCCTCACCGTGTCAAGTTTCCTATAAGACTTCTTGAGAGAGATCCTTTGCCGAATATAGTTGGAAAGCACGGACTGACCGGCAATTATGTAAAGCTATAAAGCGGCTATTTAAACGTGACCTGTGATTTCTAAGAACTTGCTGGTGTGGGTGTTTCTTTTTAAATTGGTTGTTTAGTGTTTGGTCTAAGTTGTAATAATAAGCGTAGGTAAGTATGTATCATATTTCAGAAGCCTAGACGAATATTGTACATTTCAGATTCCGCAAAACCGTGCCTCTTTGGTGTGTGTGACGGTATGTACCTATTTGTACCTAACTACATTGTACCTAATTATCCCTTAACTTACATCCAATACTAATGTCTAACGGCACGTCTTATATTTAGCAAAAAAATGTAAATTTCGACTCTTCCGTATGCATTCCGGGTACCTATAAAAATATAGGGTATTACAATAATATACTAAAATGAAACGGGTCTTCCGGTTCTTAAACCAAGAACAGCGTATTGGCTTGAAACATGTCCAGCGATATTCGACCTAATATATAACACGTGAGTAACCATTACATTCTATTTTTTTTAATATGTCCTATACTCACGGGAGTTTGCTATAAATTTGTCATGAATCATATCAATCGCTTGCAACTTGTCCCAAGCACCAGCTGCTACAATTTAGAACTCCTGCGCAGCGTAACTTTGTAGGGCGCTTTAACTCATCCCTCTCTCACACTGGAAGGTCCCAAGTCAACGAGAAACTCAAAGGCGCTGACGCCATTTTGTTTTTATGAAGTTATAGCGGCGCATAACTTAGGCACAAAGGGCGCAGGCGCGTGATAAACGCGGGGCGTCGCCTTCACGCGATCTAGAATATGATTTTGGCAGTAATAGGTCCTAAGTAACTACCAACTCGTAAGGATATGGAACCCTGCCGTTTTGGAGGTGTAAACGGTTAATTCGTTCTACTAGGAAGTGTAGTTTGAATAGGGATTGTCTATAGATTTGCATTACAACGAATTTAATAAATTATAGATACCTCTTATGTAAACCTAAACTCTGATATTGTTAGCCCTTAGAGCGATTTAATACATGCGACATCTTATATCAATATTTAATGAAGATTTAATACTAGAGTGTCAATCCAACAAACCAAGAATAGAGTTTAGTGTATGATAAATTAGTCAGTACAGACTGTATTCAAAGTAACTACGTAAATGAAGAGGTCGAAAGCTCTTACCTATTCCTTCACAATAAAGATTTTGACATCTTCATGTGCGTAGTTAATTTTGATGTTGACTGTACTTAAGTCTAATCTCCGTCGTTTAAAAAAATATTGTTATGTCCAGTCAAGTTTAAAAATATGTGCACGGACAGTCTTTGTTAATTAAGGACAAAAGGTTGCTTAGACAAATATTTAGAACCTTTGCGTACCTGTGTATATTTTACATTACAATATACCTAGTGTCATACACGTCTGCTGTTTCGTCAATACTAACAATACTGTTAATTATTATAGTAATCAGTAATTCTGAGATCTAGTTAGCAAGGTGCGGTGTCAGAGGTCGCGCCGCGGGTGCCCTGACTTCCTGCGCACCCACCCTGTTAACTGCTGCGTGTAGCCTACGGATCTTTCGCGAACTTCACAATACAAAGACCTAATTGAAAAAAATCTACATTCGAAATTCAACCTTAAATAAATAGGTGTAAAATTAAGAATTTTTTTAAATGAGCCCCTTGATTAAGCGCGAGCATTGTGCGTAGTGATTGTGAAATGTAATATTATTGTAGGGTTGGGCTTGTGGGAAAACTATTGTCTTGGGTCAATTCTATAACGAGTTAGTAGCTTTTGTGCTAGTGAAAATCCACTATAATACTTAATAGAAACTACTATAGGCTCAATATTTCGAAGTCGTAAGAAGTGGACGTCCTCTTCAATGGAGCGTAGTCGGTCCAGTGTATTAGTAAATTAAATAGTTCGATATGTCATGTTAATGCGCTGTTACACTTAAATGAGTGCTTCCTGACTGGCCGGATCGGATGCGAGAGGTACGCATTCAGTGCTGCGTGCGTCACTTTCGCGCAATATAATGCTACTGTAGTTAATCGACAATTAAACAAAAAATTGACATCATTATCATTACCCTTACCATGAGTTAGCGCTAGCGACTGCGTAAAAGATTTAGGTAGTATGGACAAAATTACAGCACCTCTGGTGGTTACGCAATAGAACTAAGAATCGCACTACTAAATCGTTTACGCAGTCGCTAGCGAGTACCGGTAATGCAAACATTGCAAACTCATGGTAAGGCTACTGTAGTCGCTAATATAATTCCAGATTTCGGTCCGTCAAATGCGAAAGTGGCCTTACTTGGGGTAGCGCTGCATCTCTTTATCTTCTATATCTCTCTGTCTCGGCCGTTTCTTCGTCACTCACATCAGTTCTATTCATATTGTTTAAAGATGCGTTATCATTGTAAGCAATATTTACTAGAACTTCTTACATAAATATCGTAACGATCGACTGAACCCCACGTCAGCTTCAGTAAATATGATCGCCGTGGAACACAGAGCATAGTAGTAGGTATCTGTACAATATTGTGCACGCACGACATCGACAATTAAATTATCATAGGGAAGTCACCGCACGCGACCGCTGAGTTATGGAGACCGGAGCATCCGCCGTGGGGAGTAGGGAGGTAACTCCTGTATTTATGATTTTGGAGAACAATTTTGCATCTACTTGCGCGTGGTAGTTAAATTAAATGGCTTGACATTAAGCTTAGTTGCTTAGGTGGTTTACTGTCTAATAAACTCAATGATAGACAAGAAAAATACCCGAATTATGGAATACGCATTTAAGTCGACATTTTAAATTTTTGTGTGTAGTTTCATTGCTATGTCGTTACTAATAAACATCTGAATGTATTAGAGCCTTAGAAACATTATAATTTTGATAAAGATCTTCCATGTTAAAAAATCTACTTTGATCTTGAGAAAACATACAGAAGGCCCCAAGTGCTGATGTTCTATATGCATATGCACCCCCATTTTACTTGCATATGTTTATTTATTTACACTTTATTGCGCACAAAAATACAGAATTGTACAAATGGTGGGCTTAATGCCAAAATGGCATTCTGCCATTAATTGTCTGCATTATGTTATTATACGTAGCAAGCAAAGCAACAGGGAATTAAAAATTGACGTCGTGATGGTGTTTTGAAAAACTTTATGGATCAGTGAGCATCTATACTACATACACCAACTCTTTAAGCTATTCTTAAAAAAAATATAATATCAATCAGGGTAATTTGATTGCTAAAGGTAGTAGAAGATTAGGAAGCTTTGCATCAGGATTGGTAAATGATGGGATCTTGGGAGTACAGTTAGGGGCACCAATATGTATAAAAAAATTAACCGTCCAAAAATGTATGTTATGTGTATGCCCTCGACTGTACTTAGTCATAATGTTCTCCATAATGCAAATCCCATATTTACGTCACTTCACCGCAGCGCATCCTCACTGGGTGGCGCACGTCAATTACCAGAGTTATGGCCGGGACAGATCGTGAGCCGCGTCCACTGCAGCGTGTAAGGTGCGCTTGCGCCGCCATAACACTTCTCCGTGCCAAAACATCGTATCTCTGTATGAGCTCTATATGAAGTCACGACGTTTCTATTTGGGTTATTTTAGGTTTCGCATCGTCTTAAAACGGCTTTCAAAAGAAGAACGTATTAAATGCGTATGGGCTTCATATAACGTTGATATGCTTTGTTTTGGGACAGTAAAGGAAATGCAAATTTAGAAAAGGAATTGGTACAATCGATTGCTATGACTTATGGCCTATGTGAAGTCAAATCGTTTGCATGGAATTAGGATTTTTATGTAACTAAGCGGAATGGTTGATAGTTCGCCTTTGTTAGAGATTCATTTTAAATGATAAACCAATTATCAATGTGCACAAACATATATATAAAATTGGTTAGCCTGAGTTTTTACACTGTTTCATATGCATATGACTATTCGTCACGACATGCACTAAAGACAACCTAGTTTGAAACTGATATCGACGGTTGGACGGACGGTAAAATTTTTGTAGGTATGTTGGTATAGTTGAGGAATTTGAAAGTTTTTCACTTCTAGATGTTTTGGATTGTTGTCCAAAAGTGACAAATTAAATAATCAAATTCCTCGACAGTACTACCTACTGCCTCTTATACTACTCTGTGAATGTTAACATGAGGTATTGTGTGCTCAATATTTAAACAAACTGCATCTATGGATTGGGAGACTTCATAATAAAATCGTGCAGGGTGTTATACTCTTACGCACTTTAGATTTTCATAATTCATTGTATACCGCGAAATGTTTAGGAGCGGCAAGTAATTCAGGTTAACTCAAGCCTGGGGCATCGAAACTTGTAATCTTCGCTTGCTCTTGGAACAATGCGAACAGTTTAATTGCCGATGAGAAATGGAATAATGTGAGCTTAGATTTGTGATAATTTGAAGTTTGCACCTGTGTCTAGTTGGTATCATGCCGTCTGCAATTGTATAAGTTTCGTAGGTGCGTTAAGATCTTGTAAAATGAGTAGGTCATTTATCTCAGAGGAGGAGAGTTCTCTCTGACCCAGTATTTTGCATTTTGATATTAATATCAATGTGCCGTTGTTACAGCGCGCCCGTATCGGCTATTTGTCAGAAACGGAGTGCACGCAATATATTGAATATCGTGTCGGAAAGTCGGAATGCGAAATTTTGAGTCAGTTTGACCTCCAGCTATCTGGGATATTAGTGACGCATAGCTCCTAAATCTCGTAAAGATCTAGAGTTCTCCTTTAAGTTATAAGACCAGTGGGATCACTTTTCCAAAAATCCTAAGCCTACGTCTTAAGGCATTTGTAACTAAAAGGAACCATGGATGTGTTTACTGTACAGTTCATGAAATTGAAATAGATTTTGCGCCTTAACATATGTGTCATAAGATAGAAAATGGTTCATGTCATGATTCCATCTCCATGACAGTACTTACATATGCATGCGTTAATCCAACAGATTAAGTAACTCCTTCCTCCGTAATTCACAGTAACACGTGTAGTTATATTATGCTATAACATTATGCTAACTACTTATATCATTAAGCATAACCGGCGGGTCGTAAGCATTCGCCGGAGGTGCGTAGATCCGATGATAACAATTCAACCTGTTCCTCGCCCGCTTTACTCTTAACCCGGTATTATAACATACATCTATAACTACACCTACAGTAAAATATCTGCGTGAGAGTGTATTATTTATTATAGGCGTAGCTCGATTCCACTAACACCTTCGATTTGGTTAAAGCCACTCAACCAATCTCACTGGAGCGTGAACTCCTTAGAGTATTTCAGTGTGCAAACCGCCCGCGTGGTCGCGTCGGAGGTTTCCCCTGGCTTTTCCCTAGGGCACTATCCACCCGCGCACTCCTATCGCTTTATTGGGCCCGGCCTATAAAACCATAGGTTGACAAAAAGGAGCGTATTGAAGAATGCCAGATAGGAGAGAAGCTGTCTGTTTAAGATTGCCTTGTTCCTTGTAAATCTTGTTCTTTCGAAGGCGCCGTAATATTCTGCTGTAATATTGGTACATTTATTATGCACATACGCTAAGTGCGAAATAAACTATCGATTAACACATTCTTCATCTGCTTTGTTATTAACCAGGAAAATATATGCGCTAGCTACTTAAACGAACCGCAACCAATTTAGCCACTTTTCGAATGGCACTGTCACTTGATTTTAAACCTCTTGCGAACGGTATAAAATCGTTTATAGCCTGAACTTTTCCTACCAATTTTGATCACAGATTCCTGTGGATATTATATCGTAGTTTAACGCTGTTGGTTAACTCGTTAACGCGTTTTACATAGGAAATTTACAACTCACCTTTCACACCTCGTATCTTGTTCTATACAGTCATTGTAAAAGCAAACTTATTGTTTGGACAATAAGGTTCAAACATTTAAGAGGATGTGGAGAGCAATGTGGTGTTATGGAAGATAAAGTAAGAAATTGGACCGCGGTAATCGTACGCATCTTAATTAAGGCATTAAGTACAGTCGGTGGCGTATCTGAGGATCTCGTGTTAATGAAAATTGGAACGAGGTGTTGTACAGTGGCAGTAGTAATACAACAGCAAAGAAGTTTATATGACATTACTTAGTTTTTTATGTATATCTGCAAAAATACACCCGGTAATAATGAATTATTGCTACCAGTAAAAAACTAAGACATTTCAAATGTTTGTTAAACGTTGTATTCATTATAGTGATGACTTCTATCTCTCTCCTGCGATGAAATTAAAAAGAGAAGGGTAGATTTTTGTCAATCCACAAAACGAATTACCTTGGTTCGCTTTCCATACAAAACGTCTTTTGACATTCGCAGGCTAGCGGAGTGATATTTTAAGAAACTTAAGTAATAAACAAACAACAAGAATGTTTTCCGGGATAAAAAGTATTCTATATCTTTCCCGGGGACCCAAACTATCTCCATACCAAGTTTCATTTAAATCGGTTCAGCGGTTTAGTTCAGTGTGAAGAGGTAACGGACAGACACTTTCGCATTTATAATATTAAAATATGGATAGTATGGATACTACCTAACCTAATGACATGCATATCTTTGCATGATAAATTTATAATTTCAATGTAAGAGGGGGGAGGCCTTTGCCCAGCCGTAGGACACATTAGGATCTAAATAATACACAACACGTTCGCCGGCGGTAACGGCTATAGCCGTAGTTGCCATTCAAGTTTGATCTTTACTATTTGACAGTACGGCCATCGCCGTTGATACCGCCGGCGAAGGTGATAATAAGTAAAAAACCGGCCAAGTGCGAGTCGGACTCGCGCGCGAAGGGTTCCGTATCATTATCTATAGAAACGGCAAAAAAATCACGTTTGTTGTATGGGAGCCCCCTTAAATATTTATTTTATTCTATTTTTTAGTATTCGTTGTTATAGCGGCAACAGAAATACATCCTCTGTGAAAATTCCAACTGTCTAACTATCACGGTTCATGAGATACAGCCTGGTGATAGACGGACAGACAGACAGACAGACGGACAGCCAGACATACAGACGGACAGCGGAGTCTTAGTAATAGGGTCCCGTTTTACCCTTTGGGTACGGAACCCTAAAAAATGAATGCGCATAATACAGCAAAGAAAAAACTAACTGTAATGTACATTATGCAAATTACGGTTAGTATGGTTGTTTATTGTTTTGTTTACTCTTTCATGCAAAGCGTTAGAAACGCTTTAGGAAGTAGTAAAGTATTGCGCAGTGACACCTAACATGGGATGGCAAATAAAAGGGGTAGTAACTTTCTGTTCGAAAACTGTATCTCAAACTCTTTCAGTTTTTTTTTTCGTTACAAAAACTGGCGACGTCACAGCTTGGTTCAACATCCGTTAGAGCAGGCGGGGCAGCTGCGGCAGCTGAGTTAAATGCCGCAAATACATTGGCCTCACGGATCGACATTGTATATACCGCTTATTGCTGTTGAAATGCTTGGACCCTGAGCCCAAAAGCGCCCATCAACTTATTTTTTTAAATTCATTTATTTCAGGCAACAAGGGCCCATTGACATACAATTATATACTTAAAACTAAACAACATTATTTAGGCGACAAAACGGCGTGGCTCCGTTGCGTCGTCAAAGCCGGTGTAGGAATCGGTAGGTTGCCCCGGAACCGCCGAAACACGACACCCTTCGGCCAGAAGTCGACTCACGCGATGGTCTCCTGCAGCGGTCCTGAAGTGCACGTAGTGGCGCGAACGCAGCTGGAACACCCTCAGCGAGAATCCAGTCTTCTGGTGAATATACTCCAATACGTCTTAAGCCGTGGCGGAGTAATGTAGGCGCGACACATAGCGCCTTGCTCCACACCACACTGACTCTTGCGCGGCTTGCCTTTATACCACGTCGGTGGCAAACAAGCGTGCGGCCCGCCTGATGTGATGGTCAGCTGTTACCGCAGCCAATGGAAGCTTGCAACCACAGGAGCGTCACATGCGCGTTGCCGACCCTTTTAAAAAATTATACACTCCTTTCATGAAGCGGCAGGGAGCTCATTCCACAACCGGAGCGTACGCGTAACTGTTTGCCCAACTGGCGAATAAAAATGTTCAAACATCCAAAGGGGAAACACAGCCAGTCTTTGGGAACCCTTCTCCCGAGATCCGGCCTGGGACACTTTTTTACCTATATACTAATAAAGTCTTAAATGATCATCATCATCATCATCAGCCTATATACGTCCCACTGCTGGGCACAGGGCTCCTCTCATAGATGAGAGGGATTGGGCAGTAGTCCCCACGCTGGCCCAGAGCGGGTTGGGGACTTCACATACAACTTTGAATTTCTTCGCGGATGTATGGTTTCCTCACGATGTTTTCCTTCACCGAAAAGCTAACGGTAAATATCAAATGATATTCCGTACATAAGTTCCGAAAAACTCATTGGTACGAGCTGGGATTCGAACCCACGACCGCCGCGCCGCTTGACAGCCGCATGCTTGAACCACTGGGCTACCGTAGCTTAAATGATATATTAAAATATTTACATCACAATCACTCACTAGACACCATTGCAAAAGTTTCTGCAGTACCTAACTAATGTGGTCCGTTCCACAAAGCTACATGTTACTATTTTACGAGTCTGGAACCCGGCCCCTGGCAATAAAGAGCTACAGAATCACGTGTTAAATACTTACACTGTCAACTGTAAATATTATTGAGGCTTGACTAGAGTCCGCCACTCACACTTCTACCTCAATAATAAAATGCGCATCCCTCAGTTTTTACGTTCTGTTCCGGCAAAATTTTGGTAATTTCAGTAAATAATTATTACTTATACCTAGTAACGCTCCAAGAAATTGTATCAAAATGAAGGTTAGAAATTATATTGAAATGGCAAATGTCAGGATTTGGTCAGGATTGATTTCTAATGTGCCGGACACTGATGATCGAGGCACATAGTATTTGTATAGTAGGAAGTTTGAATTGATGTTATGGTGATAGGGTTACGGTATGGACTACAGTTAAAAAATCTCTAGCACGCTTTTGTGATCTCGTATTTATTCTTCTCATCAAGCACACATACATATACACGACCTCATAAAGTAACGAGTGATGCTAAAGTTGAGGTACCCCACCTCATTCCGTGGAACATCTCTATCTCGAAGCTTCACAATGAGCGAATAAATTAGATAGAACCAGCGCCGACGACGACTCAATGAAGGCTTATCGAGCGGATCTGAGAAATGGGACGGTATTTTATTTACAAAATTCTTCCGAAACAGCGGAAAACGACGGTTAACATGTTCCAAAAATTAAGCGCCTAAATCTCTACTTTTTCGGATTTCTGCTGTGCTTTTTTTCGCAATATCTGTGAAGTATGAACTATAAATAGAATCTCCTTGAAGAACGATTTTGTGCTCCTTAGAGCGCAACTGAGGCTTGGACCAAGAATGTTTTTTAATTAATTTATAACAGAACAGTCATAGACAAAGACTATGAGTCATACACCTAAAATGTGTATCAAGTCCATCAGTAGGTAATAATGTATGGAATAGGTTAGTTAACACCAACACCGGTAAAAAAACACTATTCATTGCTCAAGTGCATCGTTGTTGCCAGTTTAAGTAGAATGTAAAATACTAGCTTCGTAAAATGAGAGTAAAAACAAGTGGAACGATTATTTATATCTTTCAGTAGTGTTGACAAGACGAATTAACCCTTCGAGTGTCCTATTGCCTAATAGGGTATTAAACTAAGGTAAAAATAAATAATTTTTTACTTGAATAATAAAAGATCTAACGAAAATACTCGAAAAACATCAATTATTAATTTATTTTAGCTAATTGAAAGATTTTATAAGCATAAAGATTTAAAAAGGACGCTGATTTGAACAAACCTACTCACACTGTCTTAGTGACGTCACTAAGACAGTATTTCCCTACAAACTTCATTATATTATTAACAAATCGTTTTTGACATTTAAAAAACGTTGCTGATTTGACTATGGGTTTAATACCGTATTAGTCAATTTTTTTTATTGAAAGTGCACTTGACGTATGTATACATAGAGTTATATTTGCAATGCACATCTCCGACGTCAAAACGTTCCACGGGCTAAACTTACCAGCGATATCTAGCGGTGAAAACAAAATCTAAACGCTATGGTCTATGGCGTTAAAATCGTTATGTAATCTTGACCCAAACTATCTCCAAACTAAATTTCATTTAAATCGGTTCAGCGGTTTAAGCGTGAAGAGGCAATAGACAGACAGACACACTTTCGCATTTGTAATAATTGAATTGTTAGTGCTAAAATTAAAAGGTGCTATGAAGTGCTAACATCCAGCGATGAAAAGACAAACTATAACTAGTTGGTTTTCTAGTCACTAGATGGCGCTAAAATGTATATAACTAATGGTCCACCACATATTAATCACAATCAGTTAGTCAGTGTCAACACATAGTAATGATGGCGCTAAATGTAATTTGTGCCCTAGATGGCGCTAAATGTAATTTGTGCTGACATCGAGTGGTAAAAGGTTAAACTATTTAGTTGCTTTATTGGACACTAGATGACGCTAATACTAATCTGCGCTGACATCTAGTGTTGAAAAGACTAATAATGGAGTTATTTTGTTAGTCAATACATGGCGCTAACTTTATTAAAGACCCAAAAAATGTGATGTCAACTATAAAACGCTGCAAAGGGAAAGGAATCTTTTGTAGGTATTATATTGCTATACAGATGCCAGATATATGCAGATTTAAACTTTAAAGTGACGTAAACGTTAGGTACCTTAGCAGATGGAAATTCGTTTGAAATGGTCTTAGGAAATGTTAGTTATACTATAGGTACTATGGAAACTTGCTTTTATTTTAAATTTTATGGTTATTTCCACTTGATAAGATGGTTAAGTGATACATAACATATCGATTGATATCAGTACCGAGAAAGTCCTTAATTAAATAGGTGTGCCTATTCAACTGGTATACAGGCTTATAATTTAGTTTTAACTTCTTTGGTACACCACTTATTCGACACGAAATGGAACTATAGTCCGTTCACTTAAAATGTGGTATATTCCTTTTATTAGTTATATTCCTTTTTGCCACAAAATGGGTTGTCATGACTTTATTTTACTAAACGGCTAAAACTCACGTATTAATTGTCACTTCGGGCGACATGTTTCGAACTCTTCGGGAGTTCTTCATCAGGATGAGTGCGTCTGCGACCCGCGCCGATTGCACACTGTCGAACTACCCGCCGCCCGCCGCAAGGCACGTGACGCACGCGCAGACAGCGCGGGGGCGGGGGCGGGGGGGCAGCTCGGCGCTGAAGGTGTTGTATGAGATCGTGGTGAGGGATCGTCCCCCCCGATCAATGGTAGGCACACTGAACTCACTATGTCCACTCGATTGTCATAACGCACTTCCCGCTCTATGATCGGGATCACAGGTTTCCATGCCGGCGGCAACACCCAGCCAGCGTCACGATTAAAGTTAGGGCGGCGCCCTATTTCAATCGCCTCTCGGATCATGCGTGGTACGTAGCATTTTTCCCGTACCAAAATCCTCGCCTTGTCGAACCGAATGAAACCTGGCATGGAAACCTGTGATCCCGATCATAGAGCGGGAAGTGCGTTATGACAATCGAGTGGACATAGTGAGTTCAGTGTGCCTACCATTGATCGGGGGGGACGATCCCTCACCACGATCTCATACAACACCTTCAGCGCCGAGCTGCCCCCCCGCCCCCGCCCCCGCGCTGTCTGCGCGTGCGTCACGTGCCTTGCGGCGGGCGGCGGGTAGTTCGACAGTGTGCAATCGGCGCGGGTCGCAGACGCACTCATCCTGATGAAGAACTCCCGAAGAGTTCGAAACATGTCGCCCGAAGTGACAATTAATACGTGAGTTTTAGCCGTTTAGTAAAATAAAGTTATAACATGTCTCACGAAAGTTTAAATGGGTTGTCATGGTTGGTACCGTAATTTCTCCTACCCAATATTATAATTGCGAAGTTTAGATGTTTGGATGTTTGTTACTTAATCATGCAATAACGTAACTTAATACAACCATATAAAACTTAACTTAATCATGTCTCACGAAAGTTTAAATTCAAGCATGCAAAAACGGCTAAACGCATAAAATGATGAAACTTGGTATATAAGGAGTATATCGGATTATTATGTAGGATCTTTGGTTTAACATATAGGATTATTTGTATCCCGAAAATCATGCCTCGAAGGTATGAAATAGGGAGTGGAAATTTACCCGGACAAAGTCGCGGGAAAAAGCTTGGTAATTTATATACCTATTCTTTGACATCAGGTAGGTTGCCTATAATGCCTATCTGTAGGTACGTTGAGTATGTCAAATTTATCAATTTGTTTTATGGATATGTTAATGTATAGGTAACGTGTAGTTAATTTATGTAATATAATAATTTAAAGCAAAAACATTTACTATGACTTTCTTATAGTTATGATTGTTAATTGTGGTGTTCTTATAGTTATAATTGTTAATTTATTAAAGTAGGTATAAAGTTTTTGGAATAAAGCCTATAGGTACTAGTTGCCGTTTATTTTGATAACTTCCCATTGCTATGAAACCATTTCAAGGAAACCGTCAAATTACAAGGCAGAGGCCGTTCTAAATCTACCTCACTATAGCTGCGTAAATCGAAGATTACTTTATTCATGAGTTAATAAAAGTCAATGTAAATATATATTTTACGTATTTAATTGTCTATTACTGGTCGGCGCATTCACGCCGAGTCGTAAGTGCGGAATTTATACGAGTCTGCATGTTTGCTTTGAGAGAACATCTCCTGCAGCTATGATATTCACAATTTAGAACAACTTAGGGTGACAGCACCAGTAATGGACCCTTCAATTCTACTTCAAAGATCATACGGTTTTAAATTGATTGTTTTGTGAAAAATGAATGACTCTTATTTTCTTTAACATAATATCTAAGAGTCAATGCTCATCATTGTCCATTAGTCCATTACTAGTGGTTTCAACTTACTTGACCCCTAACCCCTTTTTAAATATGTACAACGACCTACCTAGCTGATGGTAAGCGAACACCGCAGCCTATAGACGCTCGGAACTCCAAAGTCACGTGCGCGTTGCCGAACCTTTATAAAATTTGAGAATTCACTGTGCTGCCAGCAGAAGGGAAAAATTTAGATTCCTCGCTCTCAACACAGTGCATCCTCGGGAGCTCTGGCAACCTTGCTCGCCTCCAGTAACACAACACTACATAGTACAGTCAGCAAAGTAAGTCCTCTACCACTTTTGGACTTTAATGTACGCATAATAGAGTCGAAAAGTGGTAGACCACATTTTATGTCGACTGTACCGAGCTAACTAACCTAACTTCCCTCCTCCTGGCGGCCTCCTGGGTAACACACACGCAATTGACAACATTTCAAATTTTCAAGTTGGCCTTTTTATATCCTAGATCGATAGAAAATGAAATTTTAAGGTCCATGTGTTTTTTTATTTCTCCTGAAATCCTAATTTTCATTCAAATATATCTAATCTAAAAGTAGCGAATCGTAAGTGAATTATGGCGTAATTTTTATGAATTACCTATGTTTGACAGCATTGCTCCTTAACAGCCGTAAGAATGACGTCACACTTCCGTTTTATACATTTTGGCGATTTTCTTCAAATCTAGCGAAGAAAAATATCTAAAAACTATTTTATTACGTTCAGGTAGCATATATGTACCGAAATGGTTTTCGATTTAGGCATCATTATAAATTTTGAAATGTTGTCAATTGCTGCCGCTGCTGCCAACCCATGAACGTGACGCCACCGGCGGTCGGAAAGGGCAAGTCTTGCTCACATCTATGTAGAAAATGATCTCCACAATCCTGTGGTGGAGTCGTCAGTAGAGCGCTTCACCCTTCGTCTGAGGCGAAGCGTTGTGAATAACAGCCCAGCAAATAATTATCCAGGTAATCGACGATGACTTACGATGCTAAGGCGATTTAATATTTAACACCGTAATAAACTAACAACCTAATACATTTATGCCAAAACGTTTATATGGAGGTTTTGAATAGTGATCTTCCATCGATATATTAGACAGCTATGTATCACCTATAAATCCGACGGTTTCGATTCGGGTTTGTAGCTATCATGGTCCTTGCTGACCGTAGTCTCTGGAAAATGACAATGAATGGGCAAACAACATTTAATTATGTACCAAGAAAATGTGTATACACCTACAAAGTGCGAAAATCTAACTAATTTACATTGAATCAGTCAATAACATGATCAAGAGAAGTAATTTTTATTTTTTTTCATTTCGATGTCACAACATACAACATAGCGAAAGGATCAAACTTTCACGCATACATTCTCGATCTGGCTCCCGCGCCCGCGACGCAGATATTTCATGCGCGCGGCGACAACGCGCACAATGCCCTAGCGCAGATTTACCGAGCGATTCAGCGTGTGAACGCGCGATTTATGAGCCGAAGACGAGTCTATAATCTACGGTGTGTCCTGTCGTTTGTGGCGCTGTTACCTTGTGACGCTGGCTATGCCAGGTTTGTAAACTGGTCACAAACTATACAGACGCAGTATCAGTTTCATTGCGTTTATCATTATATTCATAATAATATATTTGATATTCCTATATTCATAAGATTATGTCTCGAAATCTGTAAATAGTAAATATATATACGATAATCCTTTCGTCCACGTTCGTTACCAAGTTCTTACGATTTTACGTAGGAATAATATGTATATTCTTCTTTTCATATGAGAACACTTAGAAAAACGTGGGAAAGTTGTCTTCAATGATGTATTTCAAAATCATAAACAATTATATATTCATAAAACTCTAAAATTTTTATAATTCTATCGAAGAATACAGTAATCAGACATTTAAAATTATATTATATCACTGATACAGTCATACAAATCCATAAGTAATAATTACAAAAATTTAGTTGCAGTTCTCTATCAACATCATAATATTAACCATTTCAGTGCAGAGGTAGCAATGATGATCGAAATGATGATGATGATCGAAAGTGTCTGCTAACCTGTTGTTTGAATACAAGGCGGTTAAATGGGCGTGTAATTCACCTATTATATATACATACATACCTAATTATATTAATTATACTACGTGCCAGGAAACATGGTCAGAGCGATCATGTCGCGACTGTCATCCCGACGTCGTATTTTATTAAATAAATTATTACAAATATTACTATACGAACGTTGTTTTGAAATATGACATACTTTGCCACGTTATATATATAGTCTTTAATTCGCCCAAGAAGTTTAAAGCTGCTCTTACATGGCGACGAGTGGATTGGATAGAAATTTCTTTCAATTGGCGATAAATCAAATAACTTGTTTATATTATATAGTACCAATATATTTTCACTATGCTTCGCGTAGCCCGTGGAAAAGCAGCTTAAACGAACGAAAAACACTTAAGGCCAATAAATAGTTGGAATAACTTGCATGCGATTTTGATTACATTGGGGGCCGAATTAAGACGAGGACAACTAAACCGCGTGATGTACTGAAAAACGCATCAGGGGACCGATTTTTGAGTTTCGAATGCTCGACTTTTCACTCGACATCTGTCAAAACGTCATAGTTTTTTGACAGATCTCGAGTGAAAATTCGAGCGTTCGACACTCAAAAATCGGCCCCCTGTTCTTGTACCTAAATGGGCCTTTAGTATTAAAACCTTATCGCACAGAGAAGCCGTGGATGCTTTGGTCGATATAGGCGGGGATGGCCGAGAATCTTCTCCGCTTCGTCTTCTTGTGCGGTTTGTTGTCTTGAGGCAGAAAGTTCCAGATTATTAAGTCCTCGTCGGCTGTAGCTGTCGCTGTTGACATAATTAATAAATAATAAGTACCTATTATAATTCTTGGGGTAGAATAGAATAGCTCAAGCCTGTTTCTTCCCGTGAGTGTCGCAAGAGCCCATTATTTAAATAGGGCTGAAGTTGTTGGAGTGAGTTGTGGGGTGGTTCAGCAACTTATCACTGCAACATCACATTCTTTCTATCTAGATAAGATAATAGATAAGATAATAAGTCTTTATTGCCACAACAAAACAAGGAAAACAACATACAAATAGCTACAGATAAATTAAGAAAAACAGCGTGAAATTAAGAAAAAAACAATTACAATAAAAATAAAAAAGCGCTGAGAAAAAAAAAAACTAATATAGAATACAATTTAAAACTAAAATTATGGCAATGGGTACCAGGCTCAGCATATGCTGAGGCTTGCAAGCTCAGCGCTGATTTTCAGTCTGCTTCCAATACAATTAAAATTGATCAGGGATTGGCTCTCAAGAATCGAACCGCATTTATCTTTTTTGCGTCGGATAGCATTATTGACTCTAAACATTTATATTGTTATTATGATTATGAATATGGCTTTCGATCTGCCAGGAGACCGTGTCACACCTATATTCTGATCAAAGTTACTGAAGAAGATCGTTCCTGCAGAAGACACCGTCACCAGTCTATTAGCGAGTAGGTAAAAGTGAGCTTTGTGATTTTTACCAGTGCAATCAGTTCGTAAACGGACCATGCCATGCGACTTTTGCCCAACTGGTCCACCACCGTGTTTTACCGGTTATGATATGAGCTCGTATTTTCACGTAGGTAGGTAGTAGATGTTGCTCTAATTACCTACTTTGGTGCCATACGGGTCGAAGGCCATGGTCCACACACGGATTATGCAGTAACGTATATGCCCAACTGCTACACCGCCGTGTCTTGCCGGCTCTTGGCTATGAGCTCGCCTTTTCATATAGTTGCTGTTGATATTGAATTACCTAGTTTAGTGCCATCGGGACTGAAAACCATAGTCCGTACGCGATCCATGCCGTAACGGCCCTCCCCCCACTGGTCCACCACTGTGTCTGGCCCGCTCATAACCACCAGTTGTGAGCTCGCTTTCGGATACACTAGATGTTGCTCTGAAATTAAAAATTTAGAGCTTGAATTAATTTATGTCCAAGAGATATGTGAATATAACCCACCTACCAGTATGACGTACGGAATCAAAACGTGAACACACGGTAGGACTGAACCGATTAGTAAGTTTATAATCCATAAACCAAAGTCATCGCTATAACCAACCGAATCAGTAAGCTGAAGTAAATAAATAATATCTTATATCTTTAAACGAGCAATTCTTGTATATTTATTTATTTATCTATTTCGGGGATCTCGGAAACGGCTCTAACAATTTTGATGAAATTTGGTATGTGGGGGTTTTCGGGGACGAGCAGTCGATCTAGCTAGGTCTCATGCCCGGGAAAACGCCGAGCGAAGCTCGGTCGCCCAGATATTATGCATTAATATGCGCTACAGAGCGTCAGTATTATTTGTCGCTAATCGATAAAATATGATGTTGGTGATGACGATTGATTTCCGCTATCAAAAATCTGCTCCTTTCCTATCACTGTTTTCACGCGCATATTACAAACTCGTATGTACTTGGTACCTAAAAAAACTGGCTGCGTATTGAATCCTAATCAGAGTTAATTAAATTAAGTACCTACCTATGTCCTCTAACAACCTTCTATGAAAACTCGACTGGCATCTCCACCAGCTATGTGGAGGTATAGAATAACGTACTCCAATAGCAATAAAGTTCAAAATCGAGTTTCAAGTTGTGAGAGCTATGCTAAAAATGGAGGCGTGTTTATAACCATTTCTGATTAACTGCTAAAATCGCAGTGAAGCCATTACAGGGTTTTATTATGTTACATTGATTAGAATTGAGATGGATATAATTAAGTATACTAAAGGTGTTAATTACTGGAAGCCATTTTGTATCTGTTACGTATGTAGAAAAGGGTAGTTGTAAGTGCATGCATACGGTGGCTGCGCCCACCGTCGTTAGATAATAGATCAGTTCGTATTTGACTGCCGTTGTGTCACTTGTGTCCCCCCGATCCATATCTAACAGTGGCGGCGTTTCGAATAATCCACGCGTAAATTTTCAAGATGACATCCACTAATACAGTGGGGTTGTTCGCGAATTTTGATCACCAACAGCAAGACTGGTCGATATATAAAAACAGGTTGAATCAGTGGTTTATAGCGAACAACATCGATGAATCATCGGACAAAGCGGGGGTCAAGCGACGAGCAGTCTTATTAAGCGCATTTAGTGAAAATACCTATCAGTTAGCGACTAATCTCGCTTTACCGGGCGTATTGGAGGAGAAGAGCTACAGTGACGTGGTTAAGATCCTAGACGATCATTTCACGCCAAAGCGCTGCGTCTTTGCTGAACGATTCCGGTTTTATTCGGCGTCGCAGCAGGCAGGCGAGACTCCCGCGCAGTGGGCTGCGCGGCTGAGGGGACTCGCAGCGCATTGTAGCTTCCAACATATTCAAGACGCGCTGCTGGACAAGTTCGTCATAGGATTGGCGTCAGGTCCCGAACGGGAGAAGTTATTTTCACAGGATGCCAGCGAACTCACTTTAGCGAAGGCAATCGACTTGGCTGAAAGCGTGCGGTGCGCCCGTGCCGCCGCCAGCACGATCGCAGCGCCGGGGACGCCGGCGCAGGGTACCGACGGCCTGTTTAAGATCGGGAATACTTCGGGTTCCGGAATGGATCGTGCTAAGTGTCAAGTGTGTGGTTCTTCTAATCACCAGTCGAATAAGTGCAAATTCGCGTCGTACAAGTGCCAAAAGTGTAAAAAGAAGGGACACCTGCGTAGGATGTGTAAAAGTTTTAAGTACATGGAATCGGGCGAGGTGAGCGAGGACGATGACGGTGAGTTATTTAATATTCGTTCCGTTAAGGGTGCTCCGATGACCGAAGTTGTGGCTATCAATGGATTAAAGTTGCGCTTTGAAATTGACAGTGACTCGTCTGTCACGGCGATATCCAGTTTAACATATAAATCTCATTTCAAAGATGTACCGTTGTCGCCTAATGATAAGCGTCTAATAGGGTATACAGGAGGTGTGATCAAAAGCCTGGGTGTGGTAAAATTACCAATTACGTATGGAAATCGCACAGAAACCCTAAATGTTCAAGTGATAGAAAACGGGGGAAATCCACTTTTAAGGAGGGATTTTTTATCGATTTTTAATTTAGAAATCGCTCCTATTAAATTCTGTGGTCAATCGGAACCAGAAATAGTAAACAAAATTATGACGGATTACGCAGAAATTTTCTCAAACAAACTGGGTTGTTTTAATAAGTATAAAATAAAATTAACTTTAAAAGACAACGCTAAACCGGTTTTTTTCAAAAGCCGGCCGGTGGCGTTTGCACTTCAACAAAAAGTCAATGATGAAATAACTCGGTTAGTACAGTTAGGTATCCTTGAACAAATAGATCACTCGGAGTACGCTTCCCCGATTGTGCCCGTATTAAAACGAGATGGTTCAGTTAGAATATGTGCGGATTATTCACAGACCATTAACAAACAGTTATTAGTTGATACATATCCATTGCCTACAGTAGATGAACTCTTTTCAAAACTTCACGGTGGAGAACAATTTACTAAATTGGACATGTCGATGGCTTATAACCAGTTTCCAATAGAGGACCCCGAAAACATCACATGTATAAATACAAGTCGGGGCTTATTTAGGTATAACCGCTTAATTTTTGGGTTATCCAGCAGTCCAGCCGTATTCCAGCGCGCGCTGAACAGCATACTCGCAGACATAGATGGTGTGTTATGTTTCCTCGACGACGTGCTGATAACGGGCCGAGACAAAGACGAGCACGAGAGGAGGCTTAGAGAAGTGTTGCAGAGATTCAAAGATGCCGGGCTTACACTTCAAAAGGATAAATGTGCCTTTTTCCAGGACGATATCACATATCTTGGCCACGTCATAAACAAACACGGTATTAGCAAATCGAGGTCAAAGGTCAAAGCGATTCTCGAATCGCCGGCGCCCGCTAATGTGAACCAACTGCAATCGTTTCTCGGGTTAGCTAATTACTATCGTAGTTTTGTTCCCCATGCGTCCACAATATTGAGCCCATTGTATAATCTTTTAAAAAAAGATTCGAAATGGGTTTGGACTGATGAGCATGACGCAGCTTTTATTAAGATAAAAGAAAGTCTCGCCTCGGAACAAGTGTTGACGCATTTCAATCCAAACGCGACACTAATTCTCACGGTAGACGCCTCGCCTCAAGGTTTAGGTGCTATTCTTTCCCAGATAGGAGAAGACGGTTCTGAACGTCCCATTTCATTTGCTTCGCGAACGCTTAGTTCTGCAGAAAAAAATTACGCACAGATCCAAAAAGAAGCCACCGCGATCATTTTTGGTGTAAAGAAATATCACCAATATTTATATGCGCGTTCAAAACCTTTTATATTACGCACCGACCACAAACCTTTACTCTCAATATTCGGCCCACAGCGGGGTATACCTGAGATAACAGCGAACAGGCTACAAAGATATGCGATTTTCTTATCGGCATACAATTACATAATTGAGTACGTTCGTAGTGCAAACAACAGTGCAGATTTTTTGTCCCGGGCGTCGCTGCCAGACCGAGCCTCAAGCGCAGGCACGAGCACGGCGACCGACCGCGCGACGTACATAAATTTTGTATTGGAAGGTAGCAGTTTGCCAGTTACGTTAGAAAAATTACGCCAAGAGACGCAAAACGATGAAACGTTGAATAAAGTTATTCAACATGTACAGAATGGGTGGCCACGCAAAACAAATGATTTGGCATTGAAACCTTACCATCAGTGTAGGTATCAATTATCATTTGATAACGGCTGCGTAATGCGTGGACACAAATTAGTCATACCGCGGTCATTGCAGCGTCAAATAGTGAACGAATTACATAATTCACATTTTGGCGTTGTTAAGACTAAAGCGGAGGCGCGGGGCCGATTTTGGTTCCCAGGTATAGACGCCGCGATTGAACAGCTGATCGGCGCGTGCAGCGTGTGCGCGCAGCTGCGGCCGTCGCCACCCCGCGCGCCTATGTCACCATGGAAGTATCCTACGCATTGTTTTATGAGGATACATATTGATTTCGTAGGTCCTGTAAATGAGCACACTTATCTTGTTATTGTAGACGCTTATAGTAAGTGGGTCGAATGTTACGACATGAAAAATAATATATCGTCAATTAAGGTCATTGAAAAAATGTACGATTTCATGTCGCGGTTCGGAATTCCCCACACTATAGTTAGTGACAATGGTACATCATTCGTGTCTTCTCAATTTAAATCCTTTTGTGACACAAATGGCATTAACCACATTACTTCGCCAGTTTACCACCCAGCTAGTAATGGACAGGCCGAGTCGTATACAAAGATTATTAAAAAAGGAATAAAAAGTTCCATATTGAATTCAGGTAACAATAAAAACGTGACAAATAATTTATTAAAATATCTTTTTGATTACCGCAACTCACGGCATAGCACAACGGGGCAGTCTCCGGCCTCCTTAGTTTTCGGAAGGCAGCTGAGGTCTAGACTAGATTTATTAACGCCACAATCATTGCCCTCGTCCACCGAACTCGCGTCAACCGTCGAAAATAAACAGTGCTCGCAGCTTGAAAACTACGGCGGAACCAGCAGAACGCAATTTGCCCCCAACGAAGCTGTATTATATAAATCGTATACTAACAAAAACAAGTTCTGCTGGAACAAGGGGTGCATTATTAAACGTATTGGCAGATTAATATACCTAATACGCGATGAAATTACACAGGAAACAGTGAAAAGACACTTAAATCAAATATTAAAAAATAAAACTGCTACGGAAACATCGAGTACGGATATCTCTATTCCAATATCGGACAAGAGTGTTAATCTTCGTCACAAGCAATGTAGGCCTCCGGTGTTACGACCTACTCCCCTATTTATTGTGCCAAGAAAAATAGATATTGGAACAGAGCAGGGAGGAGAAGAGATCCCGAGCGGGAGCGGTATCGTCAATGCGCCACCGTCACCACCGGCGCCGCCCGCGAGTCCGCTCGCGGCGTCTGCGCCGTCCGCGCCCGCGTCCGCGGAGCGCGTCGCGGCCGCGCCGCCGCCGCCGGTTACAGATGACGCGCTCTCAGTTCAGAATTCGGACAGTACAGTGAGGCAAAAAAGGAATCGTCCGAAAGTAGATTATAAGCAGTTCTTTTGATGAATATTATTTAAAATATGTTCGGGTCTTATAGGGGAGGGATGTTACGTATGTAGAAAAGGGTAGTTGTAAGTGCATGCATACGGTGGCTGCGCCCACCGTCGTTAGATAATAGATCAGTTCGTATTTGACTGCCGTTGTGTCACTTGTGTCCCCCCGATCCATATCTAACAGTATCATAACTGTTAACTATGAAACCATAAATCGGGCTTCAAATACTTAAGGCGTATGTAAATAGCCTTCAGTATTGTGGTGAAAGTTTTGTATTCGGTTTGACAACAATAAAATACCTAAGACTAAGGTTTCCAGTAAAACTGCAATCAATAACGAGTTTAGTGATATCCAGGGGGTCTATGAAAGTCGCGCGATAGCTTGATAAGTAAACGACAAGATAATAAGCATCTGTCACTTTCTGATACCACTCGATAGAAAGTGACAGATGCTTTATTTTGTCGTTTATCAGTCACGCTATCGCGCGACTATAATATCGAGTCACCTTCAACTAACTGTCCTAAATTCGGTGGTTGATAGCGGTCGTGCTACAATTGTGTAAGGAATGATATCTACTAACCAGTGTTCCACAGACTAAGCACCAGCTCCCCAGTCCGATGGCTAAACAGCATGGCGTCTAAACTGTAGTCGCTGTTGCTGACAGTAGTGGTGGCGCGGAGCGAGGCGCGTGGCGCGTCCCACAGAGCGACCCAGGATTTGAGCTCCGTGACTCCGCCGATGCCGAGCAATGCACTGCGCCAAGGGTGCCAGGCTATCGTCTGGAAGCAGATTTGTAAACCACAAAATATTTATCACCATCATCATCGTATCAGCCGAAAGACGTCCACTGCTGGACATAGGCCTTTCCCAAAGAGTGCCACAATGACCGGTCCTGCGCCACCCGCATCCAACGGACTCCCGCAACCTTTACAAGTGGGCTAGCACAACTGTCGCTGCGACGCAACGCGAGTAGAGAAAGATCTACCCTCCCTTTTCTAATTCACACAGTTCGAGCTAGACAGGAACTGCTGAGTCGTGCGACATATTACGACTTGAAAGCAAGCAAGTTGTGCTAGCCCACCAGGTCACAAGTCCTCCTTGTGGGGTCTACCCACGCTGCGCCTTCCGGTCCGTGGTCGCCACTCGAGAACCTTTCGGCCCCAACAGCCATCGGTAAAATATTTACATTGTTAGGTAATCCAGTAGTGTACACATGCAGTGGGTACTTTGTTTTTATTGCGAATCGGTTTACTCTTGGCATCTAGTCCAAAGCTTTAGCTGAGGCCGAAGATGGAAGATGGAACGAGCTTACCCAGAAGATGCCTAATTCATTCGATCCTTAAAAAGGTCCTCAACTTTAACTTTTCACAAGTATATTTTGCACAAATCTTTAAACCCGACGCTTTATGGAAAATTGTACACTTGTGCAAAGTTTGAATGAATGTAGGTAAATTAAAAATATTTTGAGTACGTTTTCCGTATGATGAATATTGTTATAGTTGAAGCGGTAGAAATGAAATCCTTATAGTTCCGTCGTAAGTACACCCACAAGCTTCCATGAAGTCATCCAAGTTAGGCTGATGATGACAGGAAATCTATAAACAGGCAAAGCAAAAAGCGCGCAAATAGTAAGCGTCCACCATTGGGACATATACACATACGTTGCCATCTTCAAAATACTTAAAATATTTGTTTAAAACAGATCTAACAAGATAAGCATGTTTACAAAGCGTGAGGGTTTAACCTCTTGACCGCCACAGTAAATTTCGTAAGTCGTGTCGTGCCTGACGCGCCAAAGTTTTGTAGCAAAAAACGCGGATGAGGAAGATAGGCGTGAGTATATGTATGTATGTGTATGTGTGTGTACCTTTACAATCCAGTCGGAGCTAATAGCCCGGGACTCCTCCAGAGACGGCCACAGCATGACCAGCACCTGCGAGCTGTTGACCGCCGCCGCGGCCACGTAGCGCGCGTCGGGCGACACGCGGATGAGGAAGATGGCGCCGATGGTCGCTTGCCGGTGGCTGATCATCGCCGCGTCGCGGTCGAACGACGTCACCATGCCGCGGGAGCAGCCGCTGGAAAGATTTTTTTATGTTGTAGGTGGAAAGAGTGAACTGATCAGTGAGAAAATGACTAAAAAGAGGTGTGCTTGGTCCAATTCACCGTCCGCCCGGTCCGCTCTCCCCTCGCACAGGGGGAACGCTAATCTCCACATCTGAAAAGAATCACCGCGTAACACTTTATCTGTGGTACTTTCATGCTTGTAGCCCGATGCGCACAAAAATATTAGTAATCTGCCCTCTAGCATCTTTTCGGCTGTACTTACCCTAATGAAAGCTCGTATATTTTGAAATAGTTTTCCTATCAAAATACACCCAAAGAATGACTTGTACGGACGGTTTTCTCCTAGCTTCAGCTGTTTTCAATAAAATTAAAAAAAAAACTGTAATTTGGTACACAAAAGTGGGGGGAAGTGGGAAAAAAAGCCTGTCAACGTGTTTCCCTAAATTTTTTGAAGCACAAATATGAAGGCTGCGTGCATGCCAAGTTTCATGCTTTCTGCCAGATGGGACCGTATTCGACATATTTTCGAGCTAAGGAGCCGTACTAAAGGGAGTACGGTACCTCTTCTTGCAGGTTTGAAGGCCACATCGGTACGGAAATACTGCAGGCATTCCATAATTTGGTTGTGCGAGGCAGGAAATCACGCAAACCACCCACGTGGTCGAGTGAGAGGTTCCCTTGGATTTTTCTCACTCTCCAACCGCGCACTCCTATCGCTTTACTGGGCGCGGCCTATATCCAATCCACAGCACCCACTAGCTCAATCGTTGTGCACTTAAGTACATGGCTTAAGTGACCAAGGAGTTCCCCGTGGGAATGCAGTCCACTGCGGTGACGAGGCAGAACTGCTGCGCGAGGCTGGCGGAGCGGCACCAGCTGCCACCCACTAGCTCCAGGCGTTGTGCACTTAAGTACATGGCTTAAGTGACGAAGGAGTTCCCCGTGGGACTGCAGTCCACTGCGGTGACGAGGCAGAACTGCTGCGCGAGGCTGGCGGAGCGGCACCAGCTGTCACCCACTAGCTCCAGGCGTTGTGCACTTAAGTACATGGCTTAAGTGACGAAGGAGTTCCCCGTGGGACTGCAGTCCACTGCGGTGACGAGGCAGAACTGCTGCGAGAGGCTGGCGGAGCGGCACCAGCTGCCACCCACTAGCTCCAGGCGTTGTGCACTTAAGTACATGGCTTAAGTGACGGAGGAGTTCCCCGTGGGACTGCAGTCCACTGCGGTGACGAGGCAGAACTGCTGCGCGAGGCTGGCGGAGCGGCACCAGCTGCCACCCACTAGCTCCAGGCGTTGTGCACTTAAGTACATAGCTTACGTGACGAAGGAGTTCCCCGTGGGACTCCAGTCTACGGCGGTGACGAGGCAGAACTGCTGCGCGAGGCTGGCGCAGCGGCACCAGCTGCCGGCCACCCACTTGCTCCAGGCGTTGTGCACCTCCACGCGCTGCATGTCGGTCCCTAGCTGGGTAACAATAAAGTATAGCATGTTCAGCTAAATAGATTATTTGTCAAAAGTTCTATAAGTACAGTGGGCCAACGAAAATGTTAAGCACTTTAGTACTTTGTCAAATTAAAGAGGTTTCAAATTTTATGACGTTTCAGTCTAAATATTTCTTAGATTTCGATGTGACAAGGTTCTAAGTATGCTCAACATTTTCATGGGCTGACTGTACATGTATGATATGGTTTAGGCCTTGCCTATAGGACTGAAAGGCCGAATATGTTATTATTGCTAGCCCTTCTCCCGTACGGTAAGGCGTAAGCTAATAGGCTAAGAGAATAATGCTCTTACCTACAGGACACGGCTCTATGACTAGTTCACTACCCTTTCTATTGGTACAGTCAAGTGCAAAAATATGGGTGCAAACAACTTGTTCAAAAATATTTCCCATAGCTCTTATGTCGGTACATTAAGGTTTTGGTACATATTTATGAGAAGATTCTTTCGATACATATCTTTGCACTAGACTGTAGGTACATACATTGAAAATCACTGCTAGATTCTGTCCCGTTAGGTAAATCTTTCATCAGCCATGGAGGTAAGTTGATAGCTTTCGCTTGTGAGCACCAGATCCATTAACCATACTTGGCGCAACACTAGTTTAAATAATAAGTTAAATCGTTTGCACATCGATACTTACTGCTAGCCTCTCCCCCGTAGGGTCAAACCTACAGCACGCAGTACTGAAGAGAGTAAAACCCTTGCCTATAGGACTCTGGGAATGCCAGCTCCACTTGTAGTATTTGGTGCCAAGGGCTGCCACAAGGATGTCGTCATTGCTCCAGTCGAGAAGTTCTGGAACTAAACATGAATCATCCAAATCATTATCAAAATAAACCTGAAGAAAATCCAAGTGCTAAAGCTAAGACAAATTTAAAGGTTTGAGTGGTAGTGACGGTTGCAGAGTAACATCAAACGATTGAATGCGAAACAAAATAAAGTAGGTATGTGTCAAAAGTCAAAATAAAGCTTGAAGAAAACCATCATAGTACATATACTTTCAGCAACATCACTTCTTTAACTCAATCCAATTGCGAGTCGCACTGGGAAGAAGGCGCCACTCGTGGCTAAAAATCTTCGCACTTGGTTCAACCTGAGCACAAGGTCTTTATTCTGCGCAGCCGTGTCAAAAGTTTGTATAGCTCATATGATAGCCGATCTCCGGTAGGCACTTGAAGAAGAAGAAGAATTGCGAATGGTTTTCTGTGGATATGATAAAGAACAACACTTGAACTGTACTCACAGACAGCAGAGCTGTAGGTTGGCAGATCAAGCACGTTGTCTGCGGAGGACAGGTGCGCGCGAGTGCGCGGCACGCAGGGCCACGTCTGCTCCGGCGCGGCGGGAGCAGGTGACTGGAGCCCGAATGCTTTGTCTATGTGGCTCGCGTACTTCTTCTGTTTTACGTATTTGCCGTACTGGAATAATGATGAGAGGGTATGCAAGGGTCTGATAATTTATATGATTTCGTCATATGACCTCATTTGTGACCCTGCTAAATAGACCCACAGAACGCTGGCTCAAGTGTACAACTGTCATCAGATTTCTTCTGACCGAAAAAAGCGGCCTCAGGTATCCGGACAGGTGGTTTATTGTTTCGGTTTCCTTTTATCATTATCATGTACATATAATACGTAATGGACATAAAAGTATGGAATATACTAGGGGCTCGTTTGCAGTCCGCGATCACGTGCTGTCAATATCGCTGCTCTTCGAAGGACTCGCGTGGCGCTACGAACCCGTCCACATGGAAACGTCGAGAGCTGCTCTGAACAATAGATGCTGGAGGGCCGCTTGCAGTCCGCGAGCACGTGCTGACGACGTCGCAAGTCTTCGAAGGTCTCGCGGCGCCACTAACTGATCTACAGGGACGTAGGGAGCTGCTCTGAGCAACATATTTCTCAAAATGCTCACCCAGATGCTGAGGGCCACTTGCAGTCCGCGAGCACGTGCTGACGACGTCGCAGCTTTTTGAAGATCTCTCGAAGGTCTCGCGGTGCCACTAACTGATCTACAGGGACGTAGGGAGCTGCTCTGAGCAACATATTTCTCAAAATGCTTACCCAGATGCTGAGAGCCGCTTGCAGTCCGCGAGCACGAGGTGACGACGTCGCAGCTCTTTGAAGATCTCGCGGCGCCCATAACTGATTCACACGGGGACGTAGGGAGCTGCTCTGAACAACATGTTGCTCACAATACTCACCCAGATGCTGGAGGGCCGCTTGCAGTCCGCGAGCACGTGCTAACGACGTCGCAGCTCTTTGAAGATCTTGCGGCGCCACTAACTGATACACACGGGGACGTAGGGAGTTGCTCTGAACAATATATTGCTTACAATACTAACCCAGATGCTGGAGGACCGCTTGCAGTCCGCGAGCACGTGCTGCCGGCGTCGCAACTCTTCAAAGGTCTCGCGCGGCGCCACGAACCGGTCCACACGCGGACGTTGCGAGCTGCTCTGAAAACCATAGTTTTCACTCAGAATTTCACATGAATTAAGATGTAAATGGTAGAAATGAGCCTGATCCACAAACTACTTAGAAGATACGCCTGATCAACTTTGCATATCAAGATAGATCTATTTGTCTATTTCCTTTTGGATTGTAAAATGCAGTGATTATTTTCTCTTTGCTGGCATGTGGAAAATTTTATTTCAGTGTACCTACATGTGTAACTAAGAGCCCGCGCACACAGAGAGCGTTCAGGCGTTCCGAGTTCTGCGTTCACCGTTCTGCCCGTCGACTGCGAGAGTTCCGAGTGTTCCGAGTTTCCGACACACACAAGCGGCGTTCTATTCTTGCGTTCCATTGCACACAGAGAGCGTACAGTTACATTGTATAATTTTGAATATAAAAGTAAGCATATATCATTATCAACTTACCGGCACTGTCAAACAATTGTGAAGTAAATTAAATAAAAATAAGTATTAAGTTATTGTTGTATTTTTGTACATATTTTTGTATATCATTCATGTAAATAAATGGCTTGATAATAATAATAAATAATGTGATATTTTACTCACTCTCCCAAATTCCCATTGCTACTTCAAGCCAAGCTTCTGCATTTTTGTCACGGTTTTTGTAGTCTACATTACTTCAATCATATAACAAACTCCTCTCTCTAACCAATCCTATCAGTATTTCTTTATTTTATCAGTATGTCTGTGTGCATTATTATAAGAGCATCGGTGCCTACATTGTAAAAAAACGCAGAACGCTGAACGCGGAACGCCTGAACGCTCTCTGTGTGCGCTTACTCTAACCGTGTAAGTAACTGAGGGGCTACCGCGAACCACAAACGAAGTATCTCCCTCTCTGTTGCTCCAATATGCAAGTGCGACAGAGGCAGTTATTTCGTTTTTGGTTCGCGGGTTCGCGGTAGGCCCTCTTATGTCTACATGATCTAATGAAACCTAATCTCACATTTTATCATTGAAATAAAATGACATTTTTTTAATGACATGTCATTCCAGATATATTGTAAAACGCGTAGTGATTGTATTCTCTTTGATATATTATGTGAAAGTGATCATGATATTATTTTAGGAAAGTTACAATGCGAAATGCGAGTATAGTATCTATATACTATACCTATTACCTATTACCTCTATATATACCTGAAACACAAAACCAACAGAACGACAGAAGAAAGTCATAGCACTACGTAACATAACATTAATTAAACATATACTAATATCTGAAGAGTACTTACAGTTTTTTTACCAAATGCATTGTTATCCATTTGTCAATGGTAAAGTCCACTTTTAAAAACCTTACACTAATTTATTATTTTTAATGTTTACACATAAACCACTTCTATACAAGGATATCAATTCAACAACGAATGATGTTATTTCATTATCGCTAAAACCGTTGAAAGTAATGGTCCATAAATCGAGGGTAAGTGTATAAAGAATAGCTTGTCATTTTAATTTAAAACTACCTACGGCGTGTTAATAGGAAGTTAATGATAGATGATATGTTGAAAACAATACATACTATGAAATGAAATTCAAGTATAACTAATAAAAAGTCATATTAATTATTAAAAAAAAACATACAAGGTAATAATTCAGAAGGAAACGAATTAATTCTTCCTACATATTCCTGACCATGTTTAGAACATAAAATGTAATTAAAGTAGCTAAGCTGGGATCAGTTCACGTTATTTTTTCATGTATTTCATGTCTCGTGTCTTCGAACAAAAAATATATAAATAACTTTAGGTAAGTGTAAAAACCGTAATTAAATAGACATGACATTACCACATATTTTCGTCCAGTGCCTCGAAAACAAATTGCGTTATATAGCGTGGACGTCAAAGAATGTAAGCATTTTTCACCGTATCAGAAAGGAATGGTTCAAAGTGACACCGAACTGTACGGTCTACTTCTCGTAATCCTCCGGCCGGATGTATTCTGAATTCTAAATTTTAACCGATAAAAAACTTTGTATTATGTTGCTTGACAATAGTCACGCGATGTAAGTATGTAACATACTATTGTTTTTACCGTACCCAAAGATAACATCATGTAAGACGTGCATACCGAGAACCTGTTACAGCTACTTACGAATAAGGATCCGTACTATAGGTACCTCTGTCCTTCCGTCTGTCACGGGTCTGCATCTTTTGATCTGCAGCATAAATACGAAATTTCCATTATGACTATGACTGCCCAGACAAATCAAATTAATGGATTCCCTTGCCTACAAGGAACGTATACAATATTAAAAAAACGGATGTTAGAATGATAATTATTTACCTTTATTTCTGACGTTTCGACGCGGGTTGCGACGTGGGTTTCAGATAACTGACGTCTCAGTAAAAGACGTCATCGTCTTCGATTTGCCGTTTTTAATTGGGTACCTATTACGGAACCCTTCGTGTATGAGTCCAACTTAGACCTGGCCAGTTTTTGTTATAGACAATTAAAATAAGTGGGTGTAATTATATTAATTATAATAAACATATTTGCTAACGCCATTTGGTGGACTCCTGAAGAATCCGCCCGAAGTGTTGGAATTTTATTGGACCCCTTGCACCCACATAGACAAACTGGTTTCCTAAAGCAGGTGGAGTAGACAGGTTGGTGGTGGGGGTACCATGTTGTCCTAGGTGACGGTAGTATTAATTTATTTGTATTAAGCTCACGGGTTCGAATCCCGGTCAGGCACTGACCTGACGTTACGCCTCAGCGGTTACGACCACGGGCACCTCACTAAACCATTTACAGATGGTCGGGCCTACGGTACAAGACGACTTATTATCAATTCTCATTAGATTTCGCCAACATAATTTTGTAGTCTCAGGTGATATAGAAAAGTTTTACCGAGCAATTGAACTCAATCCCAAACAGCGCCCTCTACAACAAATAATATTTCGGTTCAAACCCTCAGAGCCCTTGAAAACTTATACTTTGAACACGTTGACGTATGGGACTGCTAGTGCCGCATATCTAGCGACTAAATGCCTTTCACATTTAGCTCACACTATAGATGACGAAAACATTAGAATGTCTATAAAACGTGATTTTTATGTTGATGATTATTTAGGAGGGGGTAGCAACAAGGAAGAAGTCATTAATAAACTAAAGGGCTTAATTTCTACCCTATCGTCTGCCAAATTCCGCCTCCGAAAAATTCAATCGAATGACTTAGACATAGTAAAAGAACTATCGGGTGACGAAACACAAAACAATATACGTCACCTGTCTGATAACAGTGATAACAAACAATCAAACCCATCAAAAACACTAGGTTTATATTGGCAGTGCGATTCAGATATCTTGTCATTTTCAATAGACATAACATCACAAAAACGGATAACTAAACGCCACATTTTATCCGTAATTGGTCAAATATTCGACCCACTAGGTCTCATAGGCCCCACAGTAGTGGAAGCTAAAATAATCATGCAAAAACTCTGGCAATCTCAAGTAAATTGGGACCAAGAAGTTCCTAACGACATAAACCAATTATGGAATATACAAAAGAATTTGTCGATAATCTTCCCCATTTGAATAGTATCAAAATACCACGATGGGTACTTCAAAACGATTACAATATCATAGAATTGCATATTTTTACAGATACGAGCCAGCGTTGTTATGGTAGTTGTATTTATGTACGTACGGTGAACAATAACGGTACAGTTCACGTACAATTATTAGTATCAAAGAATAAAATCGCACCGATCCGTACCACTACTATTCCGAGATTAGAATTATGCGCTGCACTTTTAGGTGCTAGATTGTGTGCTAAAGTGTTAAAGTCATTGACCTTGAAGGTTGATTGCAGATATTGGTGCGACTCGACAATTGTTCTAGGATGGTTGTCGACACCTGCCCACAAATTAAAGTCATTTGTTGAAAGTATACCTTATTGGGATTAGGCTTGTAGAGTGGGCAACTTGATTGCTTTTTTAATAATATTTTTTAAATATTGATCTAAGATTCAGATTCATTGTAAAAAGCGGTAAACATCGTGAGCTAACCGCTTCCCATTGAGACGGGTGCTCATTTGCGGCAATAATGACGAAGTAATGGGATTGCTACAACGGCCGGTGATTAGGTGTTTAGTGGAAAGCGATCAAACTGTTATAATGGGTCGTTTATGCGGTAACTACTTATGTACAGTCAACCGATTCGATTTCTGGGCAACTTCGTACCTAGTCACAGTGAAAATCCATATGAAAGCCGCTAGGAATCTCATATAACGTCACTGTGACAAGGTACGAAGTGGCCCAGAAATCAAATTGGTTGACCGTACACACATAAACTTAAGGCTGTATTCTAAAAAGAGGCAGACGGGCAGGAATGTATAGTACTTTTATCTCACAAGAGCGGGTTAGCCATTGTTGTCGTTGTGACATATACAAACAGATAGACAACGTGAACTCATAGCTCCTAAGCTGAGACACACATAGACAATGTGCATGTACAGCTCAACACACAACCATGGCTCACCCGCGCTCGTGAGATAATACTGTATTTAGGTATTGCATTGCCATTTCTACAACTTCGGGCTTATAGGTGGAAAAAGGTGGAAAAAAGGGGAATTGTACTTATCCTCGTAAGTCCCAGATTTTTGTGATTTTGAATTTGGAACTTTCATTAATTTTGTTATAGTTTGAAACTCGATTTGAATTTGTACATTAGAGTGTACATTGGGCCTTACGAGGAAAAATTGCTACTCGTAGTCGTAGCCTATCCAACCAACTTCTTTTCCTTCCTTCATTCTTAACCATGCTTCAAACCTATAATTGTAGACTGTTAGGTACGAGTCGTAAGTGTCAACAATCCGGTGTCAAAAGTTTTGGTAATGTGAATCGCTCGTCAGTCTTATTTTTAGATAATTCAAAAGGAATGTGTGCCTATCATACTAATATTATAAATGGTCTAAGATCCGGTAATATGAAAAACTACCCTCATATGTTATTCGAAATTATAGCTAGGTATAACAGATAGATTGATAAATCGCACAGGGGTTGCCTGGCAAAAACCTGGACTGGACTTACCGGTTCGAAAAAAAATTAGGTTATAACACTACTAACGTTTCAGTCCAGGTTTTTGCTAGGCAACCCCTGTGCGATTTATCAATCATTCATTATTTATAATCGGTATAATATCTTTACGATTAACAGATGAGGGTAGTTTTTCGATACCGGATCTAGACCAAAATGCGAAAGTACCGAACTAACTCGGAATGTTACTTCTTCACGCTTAAACCGCAGATCCGCAAAATTGTGATGAAATTTGATACGGAGATAGTTTGAGACCATGGGAAGGGCAGATATTAGGATAGTTTTTTTTTCTCCCAGGGAAGGTTTAATTTTATATAGAGGTACGATATAAACGAGGACCATGCCGACGAAGTCGCGGGCAAAAGCTAGTTCATATATAATACATACATCATATTAGGAGCAGAGTAACGTTGAGAAGAATTTCGTATAGGAGATCATCTGGCCCATATTAAGTAAAATCCCATTCCAGTACTTTGTGTCATAGTTTTCTATGACTAGCTAACAATCTACGTTGTGACGTCGCATCACCGTGCGTGACATCAAACAAACCATCTTTGTAGGAGGTAACGCACGCGTAAGGTGTGTTCTCCGAACACTATTTACACCATTTCGCCTGTTATTCCCAATCTTATAAAGTCTATAATCGCATGCACGCCCCCCACACTATCACTTATAGTTTCACTCGATTCTGATTTCTATCATGTTAGATTAGGGGCGATGTTTGCGTGCGAGTTTTTGTGGATGGTGGGAAAGTGAAGGCGTGTTGACGGTAATGGGTGATTCTGACCGTTAAGTCAGAGTTAGGTAAGGTTTGGAGTAAGTACCTCGTGGTGCCGTTTGTAGGTTAGAAAACCGAAACGCCCAATCCAGAAGCCATACTCAACATGTTTTAATTATAGCTCGTTAAATAGTCATTAATTCATTATAGCCTCTTAAGGCTCACCGTGCCTATTCAATTACGATCAGTGTAATTTGAATCATGTTATTTAGGAGATAGAGTTGAATTCCTTTTGGTTCTATATTTATTAATGAAAAATAATGAAAGGTCTGAATTCTATTGAAGCCAAATGTACATTCTGATGCACATTGGGTCTTATTATGAGGATAGAGGGAAAATCAATTTTGTTGAAGGGGCAATGTCATAGGTGCTGTTGTGTTAAATGTTGGTACCTATTTATAGTGCATAACGGGTAGGTTTGCATAATTCCGGGATTTTGAGCAGGGCATACCTACTCGTAATATAAATTAAAAAACAAATGTAGGCTTCGAGCAGCATTCGAACCTACGATATCCTGGCATATGCGACCAATCGTTCTAGCAACTGAGCTATCGGAACAATCATGCTCAGTCCCCAAATCGTTCAACCAGTTCCAATTGATTGAATCCAATTGATTTTGCCTAATCGCCTGTTTACAGCACGCGTTTCGCATCGCCGTACGCGTCGCCACATTTGTTACTAAATGCGTGTAGATACTTTTGATGTTGACTGTACTGTACTAGGAATAGGTATTTACTTTTTATCTTTCAGATGGCGTCTTATTTGACAGGTCCCCACTGGCTAGTTAACGAATAAAAAAGAACGGTTTCTTATTAATGCATTGTTGTTACGGGAATATTTTTCATTTTTGAAAACCAGCGCCATCTTTTAGTACGCATCTGTCACTTTCTATCGAGTGGTACCTATCAGAAAGTGACAGATGCTTTAGATCTAATCATAGACCCGCTGACTACGAAACTGCCGGGAGTAATGACGTCATGAAAATTTCCGCCGCCGCGTTTGGTAAAGTGTCAATCACACCCAAACTATATAACGTACATACACGTGTATGGTATCTAATGAACGATGAATAAATATTCTACTCATACCCACATTATTGACATTATATTTCGATACCTACATTAACATAATTCAAAACCTATACCTAAACAATATACTAAAAGATGGCGCTGGTTTCCGAAAGTGAAGTATTTGTCCGACGGAAACTCGTAACAACACGCACTTTATCCCACAAAATACAATGCCATTTAATTATTAACCACTGTACGTACATTAATCCAATCAGTGTTGCGTGGGCGTTTCGAATGACGGACAGCGATACATTAATAAACCAAAATGGCGGATGTTTTTCGAAAAGTAATGTCGCTTACGACTTATTCTGTTTGAGACAGCGCTATCTACGCATCGGGGTTCGATTCCCGGCTGATATACATGCGGGCGACACGCGATCACGCTTACAGGTTTATGTTTTCGGGTCAGATTCCATGCTAAAGATTTATAATCATGTTTTACGCAACCCTACGATAGTTTGTGTCAAACGGTTTAAAGTGCTGTTGTCTATGATAGTAGTCGTTAGTCGTTGCCCACTCACTTGACAAAGGGAAAGCACGGGCTAGACTGTAAAACCACTGCTCCTACCAAGGTGACCTTGGTAGAAAACGGTGGTTTAAAACAGTGTAGCCAGTGGTTTCCAGCCAAATTCGGTATGCCCCCTAATAGTCCTTGGTAGAAAGGCGTGCCTGGTAAACCACCGGCATTACTGAAGTTTTAAACAGTGTAGCCAGCAGTGCAACCCTCGTTGTCTACCAAGGTCACCTTGGTAGGAGTGGTTGGTGGTGGAAACAGTGGTTTTAAACAGTCTAGCCCGTGCTGAAGTCGAAGTTGCACCACATCCGTAGGGACCCCACCGCTACCCTACACCCTGACCCCTGAGTGGTGCTAAATGTGCAACAAACTGGTATACTGTCTTCGTGAAGTTCTCATGGTTCGAAATAATTGCTATTCGATAAATAAATAAACACAAATTGTGTGATTGAAAGGTTCACGTCTCCGGCGAGTACAGTTCAGCATCAGCAACGCATATGAAGACGTCAATAGTCTACGGGAATTTAAGAGCTTCTGAGCCCTTCAGATGCGTAGTTACTTTTGACGCTGACTGTAGGTACGCGTGGGAGACATCAACGCGTTCCGAGTAACCGCGAGCGCGTTCACTTCTTTTACACCAGTAAAAATAATTCATACAAAAAACAGCCATTATTATTTGCAAATTAATTTATAAGTAAAAACTATACAATACATCTCAAATCTATAGATCTGAAACAAAAAATAAAATAAAAACAAATAAAATACACCGTCTCTTGTCGTTTGTCGTCCATGACACTGGCGATATTTCCTCGCTGAATAGCCATGGACAGCAATTTGCAAATTCACGTTAAAAAATATATAAAACCGAATAGATCAATTTATCGATTTATGCATATTAAAAGTCTTCCAAATAAAATTAAAACAGATTCACGAGTTTGCCACGTTATAGCGTCGGTTAGATCTTTTCCAGTCAATAAATTAATGATAAAATAAAATAACATATTTGATCAATTGATCTAAACTAAATGATACAGGGAAAAAATTTAAACCTAAAAATAAAATTAAACCGCATCGTGTATATCATTATTTGTTTATTGACACGATGTATGGCCACAGCACATGGCTACTTATGATGAGGTAACGGTTTAAACACAATACACAATAACACACACCTTAACTAATACAAATTACAACAAAACATAAATATTGATCTAAATTGATTAAATTTTAATCTCACGTACGGAACGATAACCCCACTTCCGCTCACAGATGAGGGATTAGGAGAGATGCTTGAAATAGTTGTTCGGCTCCTCATTCGTCGGCCCGGCGTCGGCGCGCGCGCACGCCGCCGACTTTCCACTAATCCTAGTCGAAAGTGAAATTAGAAGAAATAAAATTAGTGCAAAACCACCTTAGAAAATTTTATTCAAAACTTAATTATAAAAAATATTTTAAATATGAAGTTATAACTTGTACATAAGTAATTACAAATCGGTAAACAGCAGTTTTTTTTTTTTCAATTTTAAAAATGATATGGTATTATGAAAAGTAAGTACCTAATAGAGTGCATTGACCCGTGTTTTAAACGACCTTGCGTACAGCTGATGTGAGTGCGTGTTATGTGATGTGATGTGAAGTGATAAGTGATTGCAACGCAGGTGAGTTTAACATGATATATTTTGCAATTAATCACTTCATTATTATTTGAGAGTTTCACTCTTGTCTTATAATTAATATCTAATGTACTATTTACATTTTGACAATATAAAAATAAATAAAAGAAACTACACTCACCGGCAGAAAATTTGGCCCAAAAACTTCGTGATTTCAAACTATAAATTGAATAAATTAAATAATGTTTAATATATAAAAATGCATTTTTCTAATTTGGGCCAAATTTTCTGCCGGTGAGTATATTCATGTTACGATGTCTAAGCTGCTTCATATGTTTCTGAATTAGTAATATTTCTTCTATTAAATTTGCTAATTATCACTGTCTTACCAATTAATTTTAAAACAAAACTAGTTGAACCTAGGGTCTGGAATGATTTTGTATAATTTTCATTGATTTTGAACGATTGACTTTGGTGTAACATATTTTGAGAAAAGAAACTTGCCTAGATATGTTTTATATACCTACTATAAACTCTAAAAACTTTGAGACCGTTTTTAATCTATAAATATGATCGTATTTATATACGAACAATTTTGTTACAGTGTTTGGTTAATTTATCATCCCAAAGTTTAGTCATAAGTTATTGTAGCTAACGGTGCAAAACTGTAATAAGCTACATAAGAATATTTACCACAATACATACCCATAAAATAAATCTAAGACTAAAATTTTCGCTCCTAGAAAAGTAGGTAACAAAGTGTTGTTGTATCAACGCATTTTTTGATTTTCATAAGGACACAAGTGTTATTTTTAGTGTTCGGAGTTTCGGTGGCAAATTTCACACAGTGGGTAATGGAGTCGTTTTTATTATTAACTATTTAAGATTTGAATAAATAAATTATTCATTTACCTGAAGTACTTAGTATGAGATTAAATGGCGGCAGACATTATACTGTCCCGACTGTTTAGGTGACATGTTTCTACGTACCTATGTAATAAGTAAAAATAAATAAATTTATTAAACAATATTTACCTACATACTTGTGTTATTACTAGTCCTGTGTTATCGTGGTATAAGTATGTAATGCTCGCAAGATAATATATAAGGAGTATTATGCAAAATTAATCATTTAATCGTTATTCGTTTAATCAAAAAAATAGTTAGGCGACTCCATTTACCTCTGTGAAATTTGCCACCGAAACTCCGAACACTAGTTATTTTTTATACTCAACATGAAGTGTTATTGAATTTATTACATTACATGATGCGAAAATAGAAAATATGGAAACAATTTTATTAAAAATTATATGAACACGATTATATGTATTACATACCACCAGAATAAGTAATAGTGGTTACGACGGCACGGAATGGTATAAGGCAGAGAGGAAATGACAACAATTAGGTATGTAACTTTAAAAAGTCATTCGGAGTATGTTTCAGAAAACTTGGTGTGTTTTGAAAATTAATTTTATTATTTACGTAACGTCTGGCTGAAATTTCGGTGTGTTACCTACATTTTTGGGATCAGCTTATCGAGTCCTTTAATTAGATAAGTTTTTTAAGAAAATTTGTTTTTCGTTTCCATACTAAAAGTTTATGACAACACAGCTGGAAAATGTACCAGGTGAGAGCTGTCCACCCGAGTTCAATATATTTAGACTGCAGCTCACCTTTCCCGAAAAAAAATCTCCATACGCGGACTTTCCTACAGGACAGTAGCCAGGTGCCGGACTAATGAGTACCTATAATACTCGTAAACGTTTTATTTTAAGGCGGTCCTGCACGAAATTCAAAAAATTGGCGTATTTTAAAATCGCTAGTACTATGCGCTTTTGAGCTTGGTATCTTTATATATTGCATTTTAAGAAATATACATTTCTTCTATATAGTGGTCCTAATAGTATTTGCAAATATGCCGTTTATAGTTATATATGTCGCTTATTACTGCCAAAGGAATTTCCTCAATCCTCTATCCAAATAAAACGAATGTCAAGAATATACATAGCTTTAAAGCAACAAAGTTGCAAGCATGAGCTCATAAATAATACCAGTAGACAATGTGAACACGCGCTGACAATCATAATATCCAATGTAATAACTCATAAAAATACTTTTTATGAGTACACACTTCAATAAAAAATATGCTTTTATTTATTTATTATAGCGTCATCAGCGTCATCAAATGCTATGTGATTTACCGAGTTTCGAAACAATCCAACGACGGCCGCGCTGTACAATTATGATAGGAATCGACTAGTAGAAAGAAAGAAAGAAAATACGTTTATTTAACATCATAATATTCATAATTGATACATTAGTAGTACAAACAACTAGTCAATTTTAGTAACACTATTTTCCCCCAGCGACTATCGCAGTTCATATTCATGTAACATAAGATTATTTATGTTAAAATATACAGTATTATAGAAAAGCTACGGTAGCCTAGCGGTTAAAATCTTTAGGTCTTACATATTCTTAAAAACATTGTATAAGGTACTTTATTTGAACAGAGGCGACTTTTGTAATAATTTTAAAGAATTGACTACACCTTGAGTTTTTAGCCGTGGAAGTTTGACAGTTGCCATAATCTGACTTTACAGAAATACCAATTTATAAAACTAAATTACTATTAGTAAATGTGTCTTTATATCAGTACTACTTACTTATTTATAATCTTTGTATCAAAGAATATAATACTCACTTGTATCCTGAAATTATGGCTGATCAGTAGCCCATCTAAAATAGATCCTTAGTCCAAAAGTTTGCAATATAGGTGCCTAAGTTGTAAGTTTATTTGGTTCTTTTGTAAAGTATATCGCAATTTTAAATATTGTCAAGCGGATACGGAAGCGATACCGCTAACGAAATCATAAATAACATCATAAATATGTGGATGACTCAATAGTAACTCAAAATTACCAAAACGCTTCACGACTCATGCAACACATACAAGCCATAAACATATTTATGTAGGTATGTATAGGGGGTACAGGTTGAAAATTTAAGTAATTTCCCTCTTGTATGTACTAGTGGCGTGTTCGAGTAGACATTACATATTAAAATTTTGTAACACAAGAGAAAAAATGCCTTTTCGAACAGTCCACTATACTACAATGTTATGTAAGAGGGACGTAAGTTTACCTTTAATAACTTTGTTCGACGGAGGTTCAATCCAACTACCACATAGGTGCCACGTCACGTCCACGTCGGTATATTGAAGTTAAGATGTTGTTTTATCTAGCGTACTTTGCACCAAATATACTGATCAGGTGAAAGGAAATTTTAGCGTATACATAGGTAGTTAAGTTTCTTTAAGTACCTAAGTTCTTCTATAAATAAATGGTTGTAAATTGAAATTCAAAATACTTTATTTCAGATAAAGATAAATATCCATATATGGTTAGTTACATTATAGAAGTTCATGTTATTTATTTATTTAAATATGAAACATGTTATCGTATAAGGATACCTACCTAAGCGTACCTACCTATACTTGCTACATTAATCAATGGATTAATGTGGCAAATATAGGTAGGTACTTAACTAAGTAAAAACACATAATAAATAATTTTAGTACTTAGTAAAAATCTGATCGTTTACCAAAAACGGTTTTATTTCGAAATACTACATATTAAAAATGTAAAAAAATACGTTGTTATATTTGAGACCTTTATCTAGTGCCGTCGGATGTCCGTTACACAATTTGCAAAACTTTGTTCGATAGAAAAAAATGTCAAACATACCTCTATTTTCTATCTTAAAACTCATTTTATTTCAATCTTAGGTAACATGATGAGTAGAAAATAACACCAAAATAAACGTATTTGATGGTATGATCGATATCGGGAATAATATTGTTAATATACTTAGTAAGCTATGTATGTATTTTTCTCACCCTAAAATTACGCGCACAGTTCCGTAGAGAGTGGGATGGTCAATAGCAAACTCACGCGTGTTAGAGCGGGACATTTGCAATGGAAGAACCTCGCCTTAAGTGACTTATCAATGCCACACGGATTACTACTGATGACACGGACTATTTATTATTTATTTATAAAAAAATTGCATAAATAAAGAAATACGTACAAATAACGGACTTAATGCCATTACCACGAAAATTATATCATGCTTTTTCTCGCTATTTTAAATATGACATGTTCTTTAAAGCTCGCTCCATTTATAATTTAATGGTGCTGTTAAATATGCTGTCCAATACCTTTTCATTTAAGGACGTATCTGTTTTTATAAATCTAAATTTGCGACATGCCATGACATATATCACGAGCTGTCAATAATACATATCGAATTGACTTTACCTTAGTTCGGTAAATAATTCTATCGATAGGTCAAAGATCAGCCGTACAGTAATTGCAAAGTTATGTGGTTGAGGCACCTGTCCACGCGCAAGAAACTGTTCACTATTTCTCGGCACCGCATTTGCATTAAGACAATTTATGTTGATGTATAATGAGCAGGGCAAAAAACGGGTCCAGTTGTAAAAACTACTCCAATAAATTACGAAAATTGGGGCGCAATTGAACATCGTCTATTAGAGAACTCGCGACATGGCTGGGTATTTTTTCTTCTGCCTATTGTTTTTTTTTATTGCTATTTAGGTTACTTTTATTGTTTTACGCCATATCTCCTCGATCATATTATTATACAAGCTATACCATCAAATAAACATGGTTTAATTTGGCATATCCTAAAGCCCCATAATCTCTAAGAATCTATATCAATGCCTCGCTTACGGGTTATATTTTTACCGATCTACAATAAGAGAAAGTTTAAGTACAGTGGGCCAACGAAAATGTTGAGCACTTTAGTACTTTGTCAAATTAAAGAGGTTTCAAATTTTATGACGTTTCAGTCTAAATATTTCTTAGATTTCGATGTAACAAGGTTCTGAGTATGCTCAACATTTTCATGGGCTGACTGTACATCCCTCCCCATATGATAACGTTATACTAAAGTTTTTCATAATCATAAACTATGAATTGGAAGATTAACAATTTATTAACAAAAGTAGCGGGATAATTGTCAAGTCATGACATGAGCTATTATTAAAAGATGTTGAATTGTGCACCTCGATAGTTTATTCATTTCGTGTTTTTGTTATTATGAAGGTATGTTTTAGCTGTGAGCTTTTTTGGTTCACTATTGTAACAAAGATGTAATGAAAAATATACCGACGTAACAGGACTCCTTGCTGTAGCTGCGTTATAAATAATTCAACTCTTATAAGTCTAGTTTGAAGTCTGTCTCGCTCATGTACATTTGGTTATGCCTGGCCGAGAGCAAGAGCACCGTTCATACAATTCATATTCTATTTCAATTTTAGCGATGCTAAATGAAGTGCTATTAAATACAGGGTGACCCAATACATCTGTATATTTATAACATCATTATTCATTTATTTCAACAATTGAGTAGATAATTTTGACAATTAGTAGGGTAAGAATGGATATATCGGAAATCATGAGAGATGGCAAAAGTTGTTGAAACGACAACGAATTAAAATAAATTAATCTAAAACTGCATTGCTACGATAAGATTTTTTTAAATTTATTTTCAAGACGAATTTCGCAAATTTCCTCGCGCGGGCGAATCTTGAATTTTGAGCAAATTAGCCAAAATTTGGCTTGGCAACATTCGGAATTGAATTAATCAGGCTTTTTTACTTCGGATAACTCATGTTGCCAAAATGGCTCACAAAATGCCGTTCATGTTGAAGTAATGTCACACGTTAACCAGTCTAGTTAGGACTTTTGGACGAATTTTATGTCCACTTCAAGACAAGTTCGAGGAGGTATAATAATTAACAACAAAAAGAAACATCTTCAAGTGTTGGTGTGTTTAATGAAACCCCGCGCACCTATCAGCCTGTCACGCTCACGTCAACCAAGCCGCTTCTTTACGCGTGAATTATTTCAAAAATACACCTTTGAAATATAGTTCCATCTTTATAGTGACATAAAGAAAGAAAGAAAGAAAAGAAAAGAAAAGAAAGAAAAACATTTATTCGTGGCACAAATACAGTACAAATAAACATAACAAATACTACAATACAGAACATAGCCACGAAATGCCCCCAAATCAGCATAGTGCTAGCCATTGCATTAGGTTTATTTACAAAAATAGTGCACAATTAATTAATGATGTTGTCTTACTGATTGTAATTTTACACGACAATAATAGTACATTATTACCGTGGCCGGGAAGGAGGCAGTTGCAGGCTGAATATTTGTTTAAACGCTTGCGGAAATTGTAAACTAAAATAGAAGCATATTTAATGTTTATGTAAATGTATGTACCTATTTCAAAATTATGCTAATAATTCTGAGTAATACAATATCTAATAATTTCTATGATCATTTACCAATATCTTGTGCATGTAGGACAAATGCATAATTTTGCAATTAAAACTACCCAAGTTATGTGATCTTTAACCCAGGCATAAAACACAGGTTTCTGTACAATCTGGTATACCTTAGTAAAGGACCACGTGAAATAAGGTTAAGCTACTAAAAGCCGATTTACATGATTTTAATTACATTGCGGGGCTGGGCTGTGGGTTACCGAGGTAAGACAGACGTATATTATCAAATCATGCAATGCAATGCAAGTTGCATGCAGTTTCTTGCATCGTGTAAATAGGCCTCAATTTTACATTAATCTACGGGGGTTTATTGAGAGGCCTTACAAGTTCGAAATTTTTATGATTTCATTTTGTGACAAAAGTATTGTTAATATCAAAAAAAATATTATAAGATACGATAATTATATTGAAGTTTTAGATATTAACATTGCCCTTTTTTGATTTAAAAATTGTGTGTAGTAGAATTTAAGTAGTAGTAAAGTTTTTAGCTCGAAAATGGTCGATTTGGAGTGAAGTTTGAAACAAAATATCTGAATGAAAAATGCAAGAAATACATTTAAAAGTTATGTCATTAGGTCACAATAGTCACGTTCTAGATAGTAACATTGATAAAATGTCAAGAAACTTATCAGTTAAACTGAAAATGGGCTAAATAGATGAGCATTTTTACCTTATAAGGACCCTTAAGTATTATACTGTTACGTTTACTTTATGTTTCCAAATGTGCGCTCAATGTACTTGTAAAAATCTCGGAGCCATTCGCAGATTGAAAAAAATTTGAATGAAGGGCTAAACAGCTGACAGTTACAAGTACATTTGTATATTGAAGGGTTGCCAAGTAATTTACTTACTAATCAAGTTAGCAATGTCCGTCGAACAAATTGTAAGTATCGAATAACGGTTGTCGAATTGACAACTATTAATTTTTCTGTCCCCTTAATTTTATTTAGGTATTTAATAGTACCTACTCAAAAAGTTAGGAGATACATATTTTTTCATTTCAGTTTATTTTAATTTAATTCCCCTTATTTTAGTAATCTAAAATTGCTGCGTTCTAAAAGGGCACATGTACGTGGTTATAATGAATAAGCTTAGTACTCTGGTCAAAATATTGAATTATAAAATTGTGTCACCTGCGCTGCGACAGTGACAGTGACAGATTGGCAGATATCAGAACCATCCGAAGATCGAAATTCGCATGTTTCTTTCTCTACCGCTCGAAGCTAGTGAGATAGAGACTGAGATATTCGAAAGATTTTAACCCAGCAGCTCTAGTATAAGTTTCTTCGAAACATTAACTAATTCGAACGCGTTTGGGTTTTGTCTCTAAATGTATGAAAACGCTTTCACCGAGTTTGAAATACGCGCGTTCATCGGTTAGCAACAAATATTATACTCGCTGTTTGAGTTTCCACTAGTGACCACCAGAGGCGCTGTTCACGTTTTCATACCACTTTCATACATTTTGAGACAAAACGCAAACGCGTTCGAATTAGTTAATGTTTCGAAAAAACTTATACTAGAGCTACAGTTGCTTCACTTGACAAGATAGCCCCTACAACTGACAGGTGTCGATGTCAAAATTGTCAATGTCGCATCGCAGATATTTTATATTGTTTTAATCGGATGCATAAGTCATATATGTCACGGAATATTCTTATTCAGCCCGGCTTTTACTAGTATTTTGCAGTTTTTTCGAGAATTATCGAATATAAAAATCCAATATATTTTATATGTGCCCAGCAAGCTCATATCTCTAAATGGATTTTTGCTTCAAGCCGCTAAGGTAAAATGAAATGTTGTCATTTGGTGATATATTTTTTCCATAAGAATTTTGCCAGCATTGTTACTAATCGGCCCAACAATGTCAATCGAATTGTAATTGAAGGGTGACGATTGTCGAATTGGTGAAATATATTTTCGCGCACCGATTTTTAAAATTGCAAGACAAAAAATCGGTTCAATGACGAATTTATTGATTCTTATTTAGTATTCTGTCACCAATACGGTTGCTCGAAAATTGAGGAGCATTGCCAGAAAGATTAGCATCACCAAGAGGATTATAGCATTTATCGTATCGTGTTGATCTAAATGTCATTTAAAGTAAGAAAACATGTTGAATAATGCCGCTGCTCTGCTTGTCGACATTTCCATCCTATTAGTGTTACTAGCGCTCTTAGAGACTTACAAAGTAAGCTTTACCTATCTTATGCGGTTAGAATACAAGATAAGGACGAAGTGGCTCAAAAGGGATCCAAAGAAATACTATATTGGATCACATAGTCCTTGTACGTAATGTACGTCGGCTTCTAGACTTGGAGGTGAATAAGAAGAACTAGATGCGTCTTAAAACGTAGAGTAGTTATGTCGGAGAAGTATTTGCGTTGTCGCTATTCTATCGTCATTTATATTCTTTGAACATCGGAATTAAGTCGCTAAGGTTCACAAAACTGACAAAACAAAATATTTTCATGCCGATTTTCACAACATTAATTAATTTATGAAACGGTAAATATACTTTCCACAAAGGTGAAATTGCTGTCCTGGGCCTTGGTTCCCGGAACTTGCTGGGTCTAAGTTTTACTCATCTGAGTCGACTAACGCATCTATATAATTTATTGCATCGTTATCCGGGGTTGCCACGATCAATAAGGTTATTAGGTTTGTCGTAAGCTTTGCACGTAGTTCCACGATTAATTAAATCCAACTTAAATGGCAACTCGGCGCCCAAGCAGCTTATGAAATGAAACATTGACTTTTTCTTGCATTGTAACTTAATTATTATGAATCTTATAATGATATTATTATAGGATTCCGACGTTGATGAGCAGTCTACACGATGCTTACTTTTTATTACTGTTTTTCTCTTAGTGATTTTATCTCGAGATTTTATCTTATTTATGTATTAGATACAATGTTATAAGGAGGATAAGTACCTACCTAGGAGACCGTGCTTTGTTTGGTGTTTTCCCGTGAACAAGACCTAGCTTGAGCGATTGCTTGCCTACGAAAACTCGACAATTAATGGAATTTTTTGGTAACATTTCAGGTGCATGGAGCGAGCCGGCAATGTTTTTTTATTAATTTTTATCTGAATTTTTTAATCAAAGTGAAACTTGAAAAATTCAACACCACAGGTGGGATTTGAACCCACGACCTCTGGAAAAAAAACTGAAAAATTTAGATTTTCGCTAGCGGACGCACCCGCTTAACAAACATTTAAAGTTTGTATGGGTGTAGCACATTGTTATCAACGATTCTCAATGCAACTTGGGTCGTTGGGAACGTTGGTGCCGTTTCAGAAGTTGTAACAGCTTCACGGTAGATGTCGCTACGAGCTTCCCTAATAAAACATAATAGATGAGTGTTAAGATTGAAAAATTCACCATCACAAGGGATACCACGGTGGCTCAATTGGTAGAGCAATGGACGGATTCCAGAGGTCGTGGGTTCAAATCCCACCTGTGGTGTTGAATTTTTCAATTTTCACTTTGATTAAAAAATAGAACTCGATAAGTTGATAACCATAGCAAAAGAGCACGTGTTATTCGCCAAAATGTATGTTATTTTGGTGCATCAGATTTGTTAGAGAGCGGATCTTTTGTACGTAAATTATATTCTATTGTGTGATATAGCTCTAAATACTGAGTTGCACGTAGGGAATTAACACATACAGGTCATTAAGTGACAATTCTCATGAATATGAATGGGCAGACCAATTAAAATATAGGCGTGGGTGTCGGGAGCATCCACAGGCCGCACCGTCTAAATATACTGAGGAATAGATTTTTGTGAAATATAACTAATTGTAATTAATAATTATTCTCCTAGTTGATATTTAATTGCTTTATCACAACTATATTTTAGTGCCAAAAATAACAATAAATCTGTTTATGAAGAAATAATTTACCTGACTTATACTATTAATATTTTCAGCGAGGATTTATTTGTGTGATAGCCACCAGTTTAGTACAATTTATGATTTCAAAAAGTAGATACCAAGCATCATCGCATATAGGTGATAGAATAATAGGTGTTCAGTAACGAGTGTGTTTACTTAATTCGCCAACAAACTGCTACGCAGTTAGAAAAACCCTTGTATTAATTACTTCAAGTTTTTTAAATATATATACTTATGAGCAATAAATTAAAAAAAATCAAACCACGCTTAAGATCGGATACCTCAAATCACAAACTTACTTGTGGTACCTGCGATGATTTGTGTTACTGTTAATAAGATTATAGTATAAGTAGGTGCTGTATATTGACAAAGTGGGCATCTTCGAGCATTCTACGTCTTAATAATTTTTTCATGACATTTCTTTTTATACAACCACAATAGCAAACAAGCTTACGGCCTACGTTTGAAGGATCGACGTTGTCATGGTCACTTTAGACCTTATGGCTGCCTTTCTACCAGAACTATGCTGCGAAGATGTGATAGCTTTCCGTTTCCACCAGGGCTATGCTATGTGAGCCAATGAATATGATTGATGTAAAAAACAATTTGAGTAATCAGATATTAAACTAGTGATAATTTTACCTAAGTTGAAGAGAAGTAGCTTAACTTCATTCGCTCGGCCAATAATATCCGTTTCGGCAGCAGTTTCGTAAGGTTCGGCAGTTTTTTGACCGAAACCGAACCTTCGGCAGAAACATGATTTTTATGCCGAAACCTGCCGAAACCGAAACTTCGGTCGGACACTACTTTTAAGTAATCAATAAATGGCAAGAATCTCCAAAACTCACGGTCATTTCATTACAGGACAAAAATAAAGATAATACTCCCACTTCTCTCCGCCTGTCGCTGCTCGGAATTTTGGAAACTCGTTTTTAAGTGGCAACATAAATTTAGCAATTTCAACGGTGTCAAGTTGCGGTAGTAATAAACGCCTACATTTATTTATTTATTTTTAAACTAAGTGAAACCGTTTCGCTCTGTGCTTTTACGATTAATTATCGGAAAAACGAGTTTTCACAGAAATGAGACATAGATCAATTGAATCCGTAGGATAATAGGTCTCATTTATTTCATACGACACTTGGACATCTGCTTAACACAGTAGCACTAGCACCATCTATAGGTACAACAAAAAGCTCCTAATAGAGTAGCAATTTATAAATGATTATATTATGTTACCCTTTTGTCGTTTAGGAACTTATGTTACTGGCGATAAAGGAATAAGGAATTAATCGGTTGCACGTGAAAATACCTAAAATTGCGAATCTTCCATTAAGTATATCATGCGTTAGGCGTTTTGAACATTATTTATTTCCTTCATTAGGTTATTTGAATGTAGGTGACGAATACCCGGGAGATGGGTTGGCGCAAGCGTGTCCACACACGTGGCGTCCAATACAAGGGGACGACCCTTCTTAGTACGAAGCTAGATATTTTAAATAATAAATATAAAAATATAATATTTATCAACATTTGTCCGTCAAATTTTTTATTTTTCATTTAATTTGTCCATCTTTCCAGAAGAGTCTTGAATTTAGTTTTCTCCCCTATTATTTATTTCCTCTATCCCACTCCAACACACGTGAGTTTCCAATTAACCATCCCGCTCTCTACGGAAGCTCTGCGCGTAATTTTCGTAAACATTTAGCTATAGTCATTAAGCCAATCATTTTATCAAAGCAAACCCTGCGAATTTGTCTATAACTATTTAGGATCTTTAATTGAGTATAGTTCGGACACAACTCTAAAAATTGTAGAACCTGTCAAACACATACATGTGTGGAATTTTCATCCTGATACGACTGAACAGGACTTATTATCATATCTTAATAAAAAGCGCCACTGCAATTCCTACAACGTGAAAAAACCTGAGCAATCCCACACCCGACATAACTGCTTCATAATAACTCTGCCCTCGTCCCACTTCGATTACTTTATGACTCCTGACAACTGGCCGAAAGACACCATAATGCAAGAATGGTATGCTTATAAGCGGAAAAATAACACCGGCGGAAGAACGTTTTTTCGTTCCGAAACCCCCCAAGCCACGGAAAGTTAACTTGTTCTACCAGAATGTGAGGGGCCTTAAAGGTAAACTAAGCGTAACAAAAAATGCACTCACTACTTTCCACGCTGACATCATCGCAGTCACAGAATCGCGGCTCGACGACACAATTCACGACTCCGAGTTATTCCCTCCCGACTTTGCGGTGCTACGAGCCGACCGACGCGGGCGCGGAGGCGGTGGCGTTCTATTGGCCGCCCGCTTGCCCTATCAACTTCAGCTGTTGGACAGTGGTGCGGCACCAGAGGACGAAATCATGTGCGCCCTAGTGACAAGAGGTCATCTTCGATTTATCCTTTGTGTAGTTTATCTCGCACCCAACGTACAACAGGCTAGGTACTATTCCGTTTTTAATTGTATTGAACGAATTGTCTCTGATCACTCTGCGCCTATGATAATATTAGGTGATTTTAATCTATACTCTACAACAAATGTTATTCGTAACGATTTCGAATTGCTGTTATCGTATTGTAATTTAAGCCAAAAAAATTGCAATGTAAACAGCCTAAATCGCCTGTTAGATCTAGTTCTGGTAAATCGAGCTGTCACAGAGGTATCAATTACAGAAGCTGTCGCTGGTCTTGTTTCCTCAGAGATGCACCACCTTCCCCTAGACATATCAATATCATGTAGCACTCTATTCACCAACACTTCAAACCCAACCTGTTTTAATAAAAATGATATCGACGAATCTAGTATACCGAGAAATTACAGAAAAGCTAACTTCCCGCTACTATATCATAAGTTATCCGGTATTGTATGGTCCCAGTTATACGCGTGCAGTAATGTTGATGATTGTGTCAACTGTTTTTACTCCATATTAAATGAAATAATCCCAGATTGTGTCCCACCAAAAGTAGCTAATAATAATCGCAAGCGTTACCCTAATTGGTATACAGCAGAACTTATCCAACTGAATGACTTAAAAAACCGACACCACAAATTATATAAACAAACAGGAAACCAACTTTACTATGCATTCTTTTCCTATTACAGAAAACTAGTCCTAACCAAGTCTCAAGAACGCCTGGAATCCTATATTAAAACGTTACAATTTAATATTGTTAAAGAGCCTTCTTCCTTCTGGTCATTTGTAAAGCAAAATAGAAAATCCCAACAACCTTCCACTTTTAGTAAATTGTCATCACAAGAAGTCGCTGATTCCTTTGCAGAGTTCTTCAAAAATGCTTACTTGCCGACCCCTCCCGCCCTAGATGTGTCAGCCGCTTGTGCTTCCGCTACATCCATCGGTATCCATGAAACCCACCGAAATGTAACTATTGATCATATTAGTGAAGATGATGTCCGTAAAGCTATAAGTCGCCTGTCATCAAAGCATACCCAAGGTCCTGATGGTATCCCCCAGTTTATGATTAAGGACTGTCGGGAGGTGTTTGTCCAACCACTACATTTCATACTTAATCTTTCACTGAAATCTAAATTATTCCCATCTCTCTGGAAAACTGCTAAAGTGCTACCGATCCACAAATCCGGTTCAAAGACTGACATTCAAAACTACAGGCCAATAGCAGTTTTATCAATATTTGGAAAGGTTTTCGAAAGTGTTCTCCATTCTCACATATTTCAACAGCTCAATGGTTGGTTTTGCGATGAACAGCACGGTTTTTTACCAAAACGATCCACTTCGTCAAACCTTTTAAATGCAACCACTCTAATCGCTAACAACCTGGATAGTAGGACACAAGTCGATGTGGCCTATTTTGATTACAGGAAAGCATTCGACAGAGTTAATAATGACTCCTTACTGGAAAAAATGGCTATGGCCGGATTGTCCCATTCCCTATTAACGTTACTGGCAAACTACCTGTCAGGTAGGCAACAGTATGTCCAGTACGGGCAATCTAGGTCTAGCTTGTACCCGGTTTTGTCAGGAATAGGACAAGGCAGTAACCTGGGTCCTCTTCTATTTCTTATTCTAATTAACGACTTGCCAGCATCCATTAAGCACTCAACGTGCTTGATGTTTGCTGATGACTTAAAATTAGCAAAACCGGTTAATAATCATCTCGATTGTGCTAAACTACAAGACGATATCAATAGTGTAAGTGAATGGAGTAAAAAAAATCTGTTGTCTCTCAATGAGGACAAATGCTCAGTAATGACTTACACTCGTGCACACCATCGCTTACACTTTGATTATAGGATAGAGAACAAACCTCTCATGCAAGTCTCATCTGCCAGAGATCTCGGCACATTATTTGATCCACACCTCACTTTTAACGACCACATTATCCGCACCTGCACTGCTGCAAAAAAATGCCTGGGCTTTGTAATCCGTCAATCCAGATACTTTAATTCACAAAACGCCCTTAAGGTACTTTATAATGCATATGTTCGAAGCAGACTCGAAACCAATGCGATTATATGGACCCCGCACGAACTGCAGTATACTCTTGTGTTAGAGAGAGTGCAAAAATCTTTCGTCCGCTTCCTTTTTCTTAAACTCTACGGGTACTACCCTCGTCTATACCCAACTCTATATGTTCTGGGGATGGTAAACTATACTTCTCTTGAGACTCGAAGGAATGTATCCTTGATAAAATATTTCTTTCACTTATTACGAGGCAAGATTACTAACCCCTCATTACTCGCTCTTATTCCACTACACGTGCCCTCCATCACCGGTGTTCAGCTCCGTCACCGTCGCGCGCTGTTCGCTGTCCCGCCGGCGCGGACCCAAGCCCTGTCTCACTCTCCACTACACCGTGCACTCACTCTTCTCAACGGTATACTAGACAGTGACAGCGAACTGGATATGTTCCACAGCTCTGAATCTCGTTTTCTTGCAATAGCTAGCCGATACTTGGAGTCTATTACTACTCCAAGTTCCATCAATGTCTCATAGATAGACTCAATTAGATACTAAAACATTGTATGATGTTAGCAACAATTAGTTATGTACATAATGTTAAGTTTATGTAATGTAATATTATGTTTTTTTTTTCATATGTGTATGTTGTTCTCTCCAGTTAACACGTGTAGCCTGACTGTTAAGTGTTAATTTTATGGAAATAAATAAATAAATAAATAAATAAACTCTAAGGCTAAATTCTGTCAAATGATCGCAAGCAAAACTAGATTTAGAGCTCGGACTGTAAGGTAGATTTTTGCTTGCGTTAATTTGACAGCACTTGGCCTTACAGTTTTGTACGAAATACAAAAATTAAATGTAAAATATCAGTAATATAGCCGTAATATTGAAAAAACATTCCAAAAAGGGGTAACTTCGCTCAGATGGTTTAAAAAAACTCAAAGTGGTGCTCAATTTATGTCTTTGCTATATTTTATTATACTAATATTAAGGTATACTTAAAATCATTACAGTTGAACGAATTGCTCCAAACTACTTCAAAGCAATTCCTTCAAAAAGCTACTTTACTGTTCAAACAATAAGGTTCAAAATCCAATAACATTTTAATACAAATACGTTCAACAAAAATAATTTCAACCATAATAGTGTACACACGTACCGTACCTATTGTAGTTGTAAATATTTCACTTATAATTTTTGCTTCTTCAGTTTCGGCAGGCAGTTCCAGTCCTTGTAACTAAAAATTTCGCGCAAGAAACGCTACGGTAAAAACTATAGCACCTAAAAATATATGTCCTTGCACTTGAAACGCCGAATTTGTCGGAGATAAAAAAATCCCTACAAGTTTGCAAGTTGAATGAGGGGTCGGCGACCCCGCCTCCACCGGTTTTTGTATTAAGTTATATATAACATAAGTAAAGTAAGTATGCAATTGATGCGGACTGCGCAACATTGTACTTATCTTAAAAACTACAGTGGAATTTTAGCATGATTATTTTCTTATTTTAACATCAGAGTTATTGACATTTATTTAAGTTTAGCTTAAATAAATGTCAATAAATATCAGTGTATTGCTCTACAATTATTCTAGGCAGCCATAGTTGGCATGTTGGCAACTATCGTTCAAATTGATATAGCCTGTTTTTTTAAGTACTGCCATAGTAATTTTACTACGTTACGTACGTTTTTTAATTTTACGTACATTAGTACGGCACGTTCATTTGTTTCTCCGGATCTAATTTTCTTCGGAAAACCACGCCAAAGCTTGTCTTCCCGATATAACTCTTTTGATGTTACTTAGCGGAAGAACCTCCAGCAATATTATGTCCGATTGTTTGGTCATGTCTATCGTGTAGGCCACCTGTGACTGGGTCTCAGCTCTTTTATGAGAGGATCTTTTCTTAATTTTATTTGAAACATACTATATCTTCTTACATGCAAATTTTGCTACTTTGAAAATCTTGATACGTATAGGTATAGTGATGCTGATGGCAAAGAAACGGCTTTATTTCAAAATATCATTACTAGATTTTAAATGCCTGAGAACGTATAAATTGCACCACTTAGCTTTAAGCTAAGTGCGACAAAAGTGTAGTTTAACTTGTAAAATTAAATTCACCTGCGCCTACCACGGTTGTAAGCCTACATTTTACCAGCACTTTATTTTGTCTTATTTTCACAATGGGCACAATTTATAGCCTATGGCAAAAACGTCCGATTAGGCCTGCAGGTTTTTGCGACGATAAGAATGACAAAACGCGCCAAACCAGTTCTAACTGTGAACTGATTACAACGGCTCGAAGAATTTAAAAACGATTAAAAAGTACCGATAGTTCAGTTACAGAGTATCGCGTAAAAAATCGCGTGTAAGTGCTGTTGGGCTTTAAGATTAAATTCTATTGAACTAAGGTGAGGAAAAAACTATTTTAAGCTCTATTGCGTGAAGTAGTTTTTTACGTGCCTTTTTTGACAGAATTAGGTCTTGATTGTTTGTGCCTACTTTACACTTTTAGGCTGCGTTTCCACCAGAGATGTGCGAGGATGTGTTTTCATATATTTGACACCTCGCTCGGCGTGTTGCAAGGTGTAAAATGTATGAAAACGCATCCTCGCACATCTCTGGTGGAAACGCAGCTTTACGGCCCTTATACTCGACAATCAAACGCTAGAGTTTGGCTAATGGAAGCTGCAACTAGAAAAAAAGGATCAAATAAAAATAAAAAACTACCTGTTGCAACACTGTGTAATAATGTGATAAAACAATGATGATGCGGGGGTACAAAATAAACTTTTTGCAATTGATAGTTCAGTAAATATATGCGATAAAATTGTCTAATAGAAGATTTATGATATTGAATTCTAGATTGGAATCTGATATGGAAATTATAATTTTAGCAAAATAATATACTATGATGCGATTTGTATCCTCTTTTTGACCTGTAAAGGATGCAGCAATGTTTTTCTCCAGCGATTTAAGAAGTTTAGATACATCCTTGAGGTTGCGTGCCGAACATTCGTTTGAAGCTAGAAAATATGGCCAGGAATGACGTCACTGTTATATTGCATCTCTTTCATTAGATCCATCTTATATTAGAATGAAAGAGATGCAATATAACTTGATGTCATTCAAGGCCATATTTTCTGGCTTCAAACGAATGTTCGGCACGCAACCTCCAGGCCCCTATACCACAAAACTTTACAAGCGTACAATTTGACAAAATTGTACGTTTTTCCGTAGAAAAAGTTGACAAATTTGTTGAATTGTACGCTTGTAAAGTTTTGTGGTACAGGCCCCTGGATGTATCTAAACTTCTTGCAGCGATTCAAAGTCAAGTTTGACACATTTAACGAAGTTATTATAGTTTCCATTTAAAAAGTTTTAAATTCATCCCAGTCTCAGTTTTCATTAGCCCTGTTCGCACTTGACAACTAGCGCCGCCCAGTCCACGAGGCAAGTGTGAACTCGCTGTGAACTGCCTCGTATATTGCAAGTCACTTAAGAATTCCGATTCATCCTTTTTTAATTAAAGTTCGAAGCCAGCTGTTGCGGGCTACTTACTTATAAATTAGATGTTAGGACGTAACTTGTTTGAGTGTGTTCGACTTGGGTACCACTTTGTTTGAATATATAGCAGAACTCGGGGTTCAAAGTGCCGGGGGTAGGCAGTACCGATGCGATTAACTCAGCGAAGAAAAGCATTTCAGTATTCAGTAGGTATGTACTTTATTCGCTCAAAACATTGCAGAAATAGGTGGATGAATGAGGACATATATCTACATCTTTCGTCGTGATAGATACATCCTGTGTGGGTGTGTAGCTTTGCTTAGTTTGGGACTAAGTTGATTTGTGTAAGATTGTCCAAAAAATATTTATTTATTTAATGTTATATGTTACCTGTTGTATAATAACCTATTATATTATATCTGTGCACTGCAAACGCTTAAAGTAGTAATTCTAGAGGACTTAAACGCCACTGTCAATGTGGTCTTCAGTTTAGCCATATTTTAGCAAAGTTTAGTACAGAAAGGAAAAACATATTGAAGTAACAGTTAGTATATAAAAGAAACGAATCTGATACATTTAAATTTTGCGGGTCGAAATGTACTGAGTTGAATGCCACCGTGACTACGGGGAAAATAGCTTTGGATGTAAAGTGGAACACACCCATGTTTTACATTAAATTTATCTCCGTGGAGAGCTTATCGGGATTTAGTTCTACAAGCGGGTATAACCTTAGTTTATGTGTACTACATGTCTGATACTTGTTCAACATAATTAAAATAAGTATAGTAATTATCAATTCACTTAAAGTATAATAATAGTCACACTTAGACCGCCTGTTGTTTACCTCTAGATTTAAATATACATACTCTGTAATAGTTCTATTTATTGAGGTGTGCAATAAAGAGTATTTGTATTGTATTGTATTGTATTTACTTTTGCATTATCGATATTGACATGTTTGTGCAAACATGTGTTGGGTTACTGACTTATTAGATTACAGTTATTACCTCAATAATTGCTACTATTATTCCAATTTTTGACTTTATTTAATAGACACGTACAAAATAATTCAATATAGGCATCTAGTTAAACCATAAATCTAATTGAAAAAAGTGGCGCCTAGATTCATTCTTGTTCTTGAAGTTCCATCTAAGAAAAGTAGTGAAGCGGGCATGTAGTCTATAGCATGAAGCGTTGCTGACTCTATTGATTTGAGATCAGTCTGCTCGTTTGCCCCCTATAACATAAAAAAAATCTGGAGCTCTGAGTACTACCAGGAATATATGTAAACAAATATACTTCGTTTCAGTTAAGATGCCGAAATTGCGCTTACAACCAACGATTACCAACATCCATTGTTTAGTTGTTGTAAAACAACTACGCAGGCGTGTATTGTTTAAATATGCTTACAATACAGGACACGTGCCGCATCGGTTAGCCTCCTAATTAGTTTTAAGTATGACCTCTCTTTGTTATCTTTTCCTTTTATATTTAGCAACAAAAAAAAAGTTGTAAAACCCCGCGTTAAGTGCATTTTCGCCATGTAAATTGGAACGAAGTATACCTACAGCAAGTAGTGGTGTTATTCCGGCCGTCTTGAGTAAGGTGAACACTCATATATTCGCACAACTGAATAAAATACAACTTTCCAATCGTTGATTAGTGCCGTATCATCACAGATCAATAAAATAAACTAGACAAAATAAATCCTCCACGGTAACTAGCCGAACAACCGAAACGACATTTATTGGTCGGGCTATTGATTATAATTATTGCTACATGATCGGTACATGGGCCACAAATATTGCCTTTGATTCTGCCCGCCCGTAAGCAGTAAAGCTTGTATACACGGGTATTGTAGTCATAATACTAGATTAATAAATGGGTTCTATGGTTGCATATTGAATTAGGATCTTATCCTTCATGTATTGATAATTTGTATTGATAATTCAAAAGATAGTAACGGAACCCTTTTTTCCTTGTTTTGTGTGTAGGTTGTACGGTATTGAGCGGAAGGTAACAATTTTAGCTTTAATTTTAATTATATCGTAAGGATTTTGCTCGTCGCCGCGTTGTTGGTGAGCGCACGTGCCCGGAGCGACAACGAGCGGAATCCACTACCGTACACTATCCTATCCTACTGTCATGGCGTCGTTACCTGGCGAAATCATCATTTTGATGGTGAGCCATTTTTTAAAAAGAATTAATTAAAATTATATCGTAATGAATTCATAAATACATGTATTTTTTATCATTAGCTAAAACTTAACAAGGAAATAGTTCTAAATTCAAAACCACAAAATTATAGTCTGATGTTCCGAGGATCTATCGTAATAAAATGACAATAGAATGACAGTCGTAATAAAATGAAATGTGTAATATTGTAAAACTTCAGTTTCATAATAATGCAAGTGATTACGACCGAGAAGCAAAATTGGGCATTTCTAGTGAGTTGGGATTGAGTGACTTATTAAAAATATACCTAAATATGCAACAAGTTCTAAAACTAAAAACGAGAACAATCTCAACAGAAGCAAACTAGCATAAAACAAGCAGAGAGTTCTAGTCCAGTCATCCATCCGCAAGAAACACGACTGGTAATGAAATTAATTTGATTCCGCACCGTGTCCATTACTGCTCACGGTGAGAAATAAAGGACAGGGCACATAAAGTGAGCATTGGACGCATAAATATTGCATTCTTCGATTTCTTAGACCATAAAGTTTGGTTCGACACAGAGTTAGGGGTGGCGCACACTGACTCACATACCAGTTCTGAGATAAGTTCGAATATGTCTTGTCTACTTGTGGTACAGGAATAACAGGATCGTTCCTGGGGGCCGATTTTTGAGTGTCGAACGCTCGACTTTTCAGTTTCACTCGACATCTGTCAAAACATCATAGTTTTTGACAGATCTCGAGTGAAAACTCGAGCGTACGACACTCAAAAATCGGCCCCCTGTACCTAAAATCCTATGACCTATTTTAAGAAAACAGATTTTAAGAGGAAACACAGATTTTCTAAATTAAACTTCTTACCCTTTTCTTAATTTATAATTTTCCGGCTAATGTTAGGAGGCTCAAATTACGATTGCCTGCTACGAGTACACTGCCGTTTTTGGACTTCAACTACACTTTTAGAAAAACAGATGTTTTCTATTTGGCTGGAATCGGATCAGCGATTCGGTTGGCTCTCAACGTTAAGGCCTCGAAAGTCTGCCAACGTCAACCTTCCAAAAATCCGATTTTGTCAGAGTGAGACATTAATTGCTGCATTCAGCTAATTTTGTTGGACTGTTCAATATTCTGTAGCAAACATAGAATTACATATAAAATACAGGGTTGGTCAAGCTAGGCGATTAGATAACATACTTGTATATACACTTGATCCCGGTCTGATGCGTCTTTTCTCTCTTAGCAATTTTATACGATTACTTTACGAGTACATTAAATAAATGCTCATGTAATTGTTCAAGTTCATAATATTATATCCTTGTCAATGCTTCATAAAATTTTATTGTTTCGAATGACTAGCGGTAGGTTTATGAATGTTGTAACAAATTTTATGGTAGACTTCTGTAACAAAGACCTGAAGCAGATGAGTAAATATCTTGACTCTTGAGCTATGATTAGCTGGTTAGGCGGTTGCCACACTGCTGATGCGGTTTCCGCACGACGGTGCGGTGTGCGAGCGAGATGCTATGCAAATTGCAAGTATATTTATAGCTGTGTCCCGCCCGCACTGCGGAAACCGTCCGGAAACCGCACCAGTGTGACAACAGCCTTACCTTCATTCTCTTTTTGTCACAAGGTGTTACCATACGATTGTCTATGGTGTGTCCGGCTGAAACATGTTTTTTTGCCGAAACCGAAGGTTCGGTTTAGGCTCTAGTTTCGGCTGAAACCGAAACTTTTACAGACGTGTTAAAATCATTGAATAAAACGTCAGCGGGCCATTCTTTCTAGACATATAAGAAATGAAAAGCCTATTATTCGTGTAAGTTGTATAAAATAAAACAATTTGAGTAGGTACCTAACAAGATATGAAACAAGTGATAATTTTACCTAAGTCGAAATGGAGACACTTCGCTCGTTTCTTTCGCTCGGTCAAAAATATCAGTTTCATCATTGCCGAAAGGTTCGGCAGTTTTTTGACCGAAACAGAACCTTCGGCCGAAACATGATTTTTATGGGGAAACCTGCCGAAACTGAAACCGAAACTTCGGTCGGACACTATAATATTCATACACAAGCAATGCTTGATATTAGGTGTGAAGTGAAGTTCAGTCTGGATCATCATCATCTCACTGGCAAAAATTGATAGCCTATTTATCGCTTTCACTCAAAGTTACTTCCGCAAAAAACTAGCCCATCGCCCAAAATAGGGATTAAGTAGCTAGTGAGTTCGGGCTCCACCGGGACTTCTAGATGAAAATAGGTTTTCAGTGTGCGCTTTTCCCAAACTTAGTTATGGCGCTGAGGGTTAATCTCAACCTGTCGCGCTGGTTCACACGACGAGGTGTCGGCCGTTATGGCTATCCGGCTGAGCGACGGAAATTATATCGCTGATACTTAAATTATATCACTAATAATTAATAAATTATATCAGTAATGTGCAGAGGTAACGGAAGACTTCGGCTTTCCGATATTAGAAATCATCGGAAAGCCGTCGGGAAGTCGGAATCCCAAGGGCTGATTTTTAGGTGATCTCTCAGTGCAAAACCTTTTTTTGTTTTGAATTATATCCCAGATAACAAACACTGTTTATTGCTAGCGAGAGTACTTCCATAGCACAAATTCTGACATTAAAGGTTCTTTAATAGGTTATTTAATAGGTTCCCCCTTTGCATCCCTTTCTGAACAATATTCTATAACGCTGGCGTGTACCCAGTCGTTTTAAAAAGAAAAGCGAAATGTCCTTTTACACTAAAAATGGAAATTTTATCTACCTCGCGTAAATTTGACACGTTCCGTAATTATGTTGTTGTACGGTTACGATTGACCCCTTTAACTGGCCTAAGTACTTTAATGTCACAATATTATTGCCGTGCAAACGTGTAATTAGTGGGTTTTTAAATTATTATCCAGGTGCTAATTGTTGTCTGATGATCAGGTGAGAGCGTGACGTTTCGACGTTTTAGTGAGCCACGTCAAGCGTCTGGCCAATTAAGACGTAAAAAGGAAACATTTACTAACTAATTAGGGTTAATATTTGTTACTGTTCCAGTTTTCGATGATCTGCGATTTTTAATAAAAATTTCGTGACTATTACGAGTATTACGAGAGTTCAATATTGATAATGTCAATTCAATGCGGACTAAGTACCAAAAATATGCAAGCATTTTTAACCTACACATATACGTATAACGTAACTACACGATTTAGTATGCCGATTCTTAGTTCTATTGAGTAACCGCCAGAGTCGCTGTACTTTTGTCCATACTAAATCGTTTACGCAGTCGCTAGCGAGTACGGTACTTAATCGAAACATTGCAAACTCATAGTAAGGGCACAGCTCACAAAATTTCACGAGAATCGGTTGAGAAACGCTATAGAGGACGACAAACCATAGTTTTTTTTTAAATTACCTACTCGACAAAATTATCTCGGTATAAATCGGTTGTGAAATGCAACCCTTAGAAGTAAACAAATCGAAATTCGGCCGCAGAAACACAAAATCAATGATTAAAAAAAAATCACGAGAATCAATTTAGAAATGCGACCTGTAGAGGAGAACAGACCATAGACGAAAATATATTTTTCAAAATTTACTGAACGAAAAAATTCTATATAGTTATAGAACCAGGGGGCCGATTTTTGAGTGTCGAACGCTCGAATTTTCACTCGACATCTGTCAAAACATCATAGTTTTTTGACAGATCTCGAGTGAAAAGTCGATCGTTCGACACTCAAAAATCGGGCCCCTGCTCACAAAATTTCACGAGAATCGTTTGAGAAACGCAACCTGTAGAGGAAAAAACGGCCACAGAAAAATAAGAAATAATTTATGTAAAGTTTGTTTTTATAAATTTCCAAAAAGTGACTCGACAAAAAAATTATATATAGTTACCAAACCTGCACACAAAATTTCACGAACATCGGTTAATAAATGCGACCTGTAGTTGTAGAGGAGATTAATGGGCTGTATTAATAAAAAAAAAAATACTATATTTACAAAAATTTACTCGACAAATAAATTCTATGTAGTCATAGAACCTGCTCACAAAATTTCACGAGAATCGGTTGGGAAATGCGGCCTGTAGAGGAGAACAGCCGGGAATCCGGACAGGGACAGTTTCGGATTAGGTCGAATTGGGTACTATTTGTCCACAAATATTTATTTATTTTTAGTTTTATTAGGATTATTTCACATATTTTCAAATAGAATGGACATCTAAAAATTACGGTTATAAAATCGCGTTGTTTAATGCGAACAGTACCTCTAGTAAAGTTTTTTCGAAACAAAACACAATCGAACACGTATGCGTTTAGTCTTATATATGGCAACAAATTGTTACCACCCAGGCGCTGACCGCGTTGCCTTACAAAATGAGACTAAACGCAAACGTGTTCGTTTGTGTTTTGTTTCGAAAAAACTTATACTAGAGGTACAGCTCGCCCCATTCAGACGTTCCAGAGACATGTCAGCATTATTTTCGCGAAACACGCGCAAGAAGTTCAATAACTGCGACATTGTGGGATTCATGATATAGCGACCGTTTGGCTTGACCGTTACGAGACACACGGGCTACTAGAGTGACGAACAATATACCATTTAGGGGTTTATTAAATTAATATATTTATTGAGAGTCAGTTTGGCATTTTGACACTTTAAGCTTGACGCACGTGGAAGCGATTTACATTATTTTTTGTCATGTAATATATATTTTTTTATCAATAAACGATTTTATTGTATTCCAAATAATTTATGGCACGTAGAATAAATGTAATAGTCCCAGACAGAACACAACTTATCTCAGTGTGGAATCTCGGCCAGTGTATTTATTCATTCAAAGGCTACAATGATCGGATATTTATAAAGGGAGCTCTGTCGTTTATACTTATAATTCTACCCTGGCACCTAATCCACCCATCAAAATAATTATCTATGATAAAATGGCAATGATACCTACTACATAGGAAACGCGTACTCGTATTTTGAAACAGGGTGTGGCTTAATATCAATGATCTTTTGGGGGAGGCGACGTTCGCCGCCTCCGTGTTATTGTGTGCAGGATCAGCCGGCAGGAGAGGAAGGAAAGGATCCAGGATTCACTATGCACAGATCTATTTACAGGATAACAATATTAAATTATAACATGAAATAATATCAGGAATATTTTCCTTGTGATGGCTGACAACTAGTAATTTAATACCTCATGTCTACCGGTGACGCGATTACAAGTCAAGTAAACAAAAACATTGTTTTGTTGTGTTTTTTTCGCCGTCAACCCACTGGTTTTACGTGGCTTAGTGCCAGTTGCACCAACGTACGAACACAGACTGGTCATCGTCAAATATGGCGCCGGCAGCTGTCACCCCATAGAAACTTGACAAACTTTCCATACAATCAGATTTGACGAACACCGCTTACAATTACAGACGGTTTGATGCAACCCAGCCTTATACTACAAAGGAGTTTGTATGCAAAACGCCACAATCTATCAAATAAACAATGGACTTGAAAAAAAAGCGCGGAACTTACTTATTATTTTTCACTTTCATTTTATTATTGAACAAATGTTTTTTTTTTATGAAAGGTATTTAATTAATTCATTATTATCTAAATGTACACCTACTTGTACATTCATTAAATTTTGACCTTTCGGTCCCTTTTATCGAAGTCAGAATCTAATTATTATCATGAAACAATTAGCCTTATTAATTAATTCTGCTTGCATTTACGTGAGATAAGGTAGGCAAAATGAGTGCCGGAGTAACCGCCCTAAAGGCGTATTTTGTAAGCGCGCGATCAAAATACTTTGACACATAGGTATTAAATAGACCTTTTCGAAGCACCGAATAACGTAGAAGATGTATCTTATATCTTTAAACGGGCAATTCTTGTATATTTATTTATTTATTTTTGATGAAATTTGGCATGTTCGGGGACGACTAGGTCTCATGCCCGGGAAAACGCCGAGCGAAGCTCGGCCGCCCAGATATGACTATATATAATATGATCAAGACGCTAATAATTTTTAATTAGACCGGAGTCTTTATTGTAGCCGCATTAAGAGGTTCATTAACTATTAATAAAGAGTTCTTGTTGGGGTCCGTTTTCATTTCACGATGTAGTTTTAATTGCTTTATTCATGATACCTATCTTGAACCGAGGTCTCAGCAGGTGACCGGCCGAATTCATGTCAAAGAAGATTTGAGGGATATTTTAGTGAGATAGTTGTAACGACACCATTTATTATGAGTACTATCTTATTAAAGAGAACTTTAATTAAAAGGTGACTAATATAAGTTAAGAATTATCTTGTCAGGTTATCATTAAGAATTTGAATTACGAATTAAGCCTCGTTTGTCGTGCAGGTTTGCAACTACAATGCTTTTTTTTGGCCTTATAGTCCATTTAAGCGATAGGAGTGCGCGGTTGGAGGGTGGCCTGGGGAAAGTCCAGGGGAAACCTCCGATACGACCACGCGGGTGGTTTAAGCACTGAAATACTCTAAACGCTAAGTGTACGCGTCGTGTCTGAGTTGGACGCCGTAAGCGCAGCGTTCCATCTTTCGATGGACGCTGTGATTACGTCGTCCGGGTCCGAGAGTGTGTGCCTAGGACGCCGGACCGTGCGGCCCTTAATCAATGATCGCCGAGTTACGTTACGACAGAGGGATTACATTGCACGGTTTGAGAGATCTATGGGGATGACGCTAGCTGACGCGGGTGCACCGAGCGGGTCGTAGCATAACAAACTGTCCGCCGTGGGCGCAGTTTAGTATAACCCGTCCATGTAAATCGCGTCAGCGAGCTTCGGCCCTAAAGTCATTTTGTCTTCGTAACCCGCCATGTAGCGTGTGTGAATGGGGCTTTACTTGGTGCGAAAATTATTAGTTTTCATGTCGCTAAGTTTGGTTTAGCCAAATAAACGAATACTTAAAACGTGTTTTTGTGAGTGATGAAAGATGTTACGATTAGAGTCAGTTTATGAGGAATTTATTTCCACGTACGCTCCGGCTGCGGAATAGGTCCAGTGCCGAGATTTTCCAAACAGAAACAACAAAACAACAGAAACAAAACAACAACAAAAAGAAACAGAAAGAGGTTCTTGAAATAAGTGTGGAAAGATGTTCAAAGTGATATCTACACTCTTGCGGCGCCCCTGTAGTTACAAACTTGCACAGACTACGGAGGCCGTATCCAGTCGAAAATATAATAATAAAAGAAATTGATATAAAAAAAAATAAAAAAAATATTTGTGGACAACCTTACACAAATCAACCTAGTCCCAAACTAAGCAAAGCTATTTGTATATTGTGTAAAATAGTGTAAGAGATTATTAATATCATCTTATTGGTTGATTTGAAAGTACAATAATTTTCTACAAATAGTGCTAGTGTGTTAAGAAAGTAATCGTCTTCTTCTTTCTACTGGAATATTTAATATCTTCATCTATTAATTTCACCTTCCCCATATAGAAGTCCATTCCCCTATCTCGGCAGCCGTATGTCACTTCAAAACGACAGCAAGGCATATAATCCCACATTTGCCGTTCAGTGTTAAAAAGCCCCAAGTACCAATGACTGTCTTTAGTGTATGATACATATTGGAGCCTGATAGAGGAAATATCCAGACCCGCTCACACGATACACGTCACACGACGTTGGCATTCCGTGCCGACGCCGTCTCGCCATCGTGTCCTCTGTCAAGAGGGCCTTGGGAAGGAATATGTGTACCTATATTTTTTAAGATAACACGATTGGGCGATGAAGTAACCATCCTCAGGGACGGTTTATTTTATTTTATTTTTATTTATATAGCAGAGTTAAGATATTGAGTCCAGTTATAACTACTTAGTCACAGTTTAGATCAATCGTTGTCCGTTACAATGGATTAGGCTAGGCTTTACATGTTTACACTAAACTGGTTCTTCCAGTTAGTTCGCTTTTTTACCCAAATTTAATTTTTCACAACCAATTTACGCTTATCGGTATACCAACAAACAAGTCATTTGACTGAATATGGACCTTGAGTTCCATCGATAAGAGCAATTTTATGATAAGGGGTATTCTTTACTGTTTGAGCGCTCTTATACTTTACGGTGGACGTCCACGGCACGACAAATCGCTGTGGTTTTATTCATAAGTAATGTGAAGTCTATTTATTGCCTATGGTCTATTTATGTTATGATTGAAACCATAGAGTTTTACCGTGCCGTGGCCGTCGACGATAAAGTATAAAAGCGTACTTTGACTGTGAGTGGGTAGGAAACCTATAATGTATGTAAAAATGACACGATCCTTCCTTCCTTACTTAACTTGCACCTTACCTGTTATTATCTGGCAGGTCAGTAGCTCTAGTACCTATAAGTTTTTTCGAAACATTAACTAATTCTAACGCGTTTGCGTTTTGTCTCAAAATGTATGAAAGTGGTATGAAAACGTGAACAGCGCCTCTGGTGGTCACTAGTGGAAACTAAAACAGCGAGTATAACATTTGTTGCTAACCGATGAACGCGCGTATTTCAAACTCGGTGAGAGCGTTTTTCATACATTTTGAGACAAAACGCAAACGCATTCGAATTAGTTAATGTTTCGAAAAAACTTATACTAGCGCTACTGTTCTCTGGTTCATTCTGGCCTATTGCTTAAATCAGAGCCATTTTCCATTATTAAGGTAGCGAAGGCAAAAAAAGCCCGCCTAACTCTTCAAAACATATTCCAATACTCCAAAATGTCCTACGGTACGGTTGTATTCCTCTTGCTTTTACATTTCATCTAGTTAATGATACAGTAAAGCCATCTTAACACACTATCCCATAATACATAGTACCTAACTACTTAAACACATAGTAACGTATATATTATAACGTACTAACCAATAATGACAGGTGATAGTTGACAGTTGTTAATAATATCACGTTCGCGTATGCGCATCGATGATGAAATTGATGAATGATGATAATAAAGTGCGTGTTACTGATTAATTATCATCATGCACAAGGAAATTAAACTGTTATCTTATATAAATTCATTCAGTCTAGTTTTTGCATAAAAAGTCTTAACTGGCGTGTTATTTGTGTTAGAATAGGTTTTTTCATGTTCAGTCTTCCGTTTATGGTAGCATGGAAATTTTGAAATATGATTCGGTTAATACGCTCTTTTTTTTTGTATAGAATACAGAAAACCGTAGGGTCACTTCGGACTTTTAACAGCTGCTAAAATAAATCAAATCTATAATATACTAGCTTTTGGGCACGACTTCGTCCGCATAAACTTCCACTCCCTATTTCATCCTTTCAATGGATGATCTTCAGATAAAATAATATAGTTGTAGTTTGTTCCTTTTAAGATGTCGAAAACCAACCATTACAATCTATTGTTTAAATGTCGAACTATTGTTCAAGTGGGGTCGTAAAAAACGACGCGGGAGTGTGTCGTTTAGAATGTGTTTGTGCTATCTTTTTCTTTCATATTTAGGCGAAAAACGGAGTTGTAAAATACCGCTTCAAGTATTTTTCATCATCTTAAATGGAACAAACATTAAACCATGTTTTAAAGTCGTTGCAATTGCATACAATTTTCATTATAATTCGTTTAGCCGCTTTTGCATGCATGATTGAGTAAGAAACATCAAAAATCCAAGCATTCGTATTTATAACATTAGAACGATATTAATATCCTTAAATGAACAATTTTTCAATCCTACTAATAATAAAAATACGAAAGTTTGGATGTTAGGATGTTCAGATGTTTGTTTCTCAATCAACGGCTGACCGTTTTTGAGTGATTTAGACATATTATGATGAAATTTGGTATACAACGTGATTATAGCTTGGATTTATCCTCCGAAGGGAAAAAACATCCTCCTAAGGGATAAAACATTGAGTGGAAATTTACACAAACGAAGTAGCGGGCAGAAGATATTATTTATACATATATTTCGGGGATTTCGATGAAATTTGCTATGTTGTGAGGGTTTTCGTAGGCGAAGAATCGATCTAGCTTGGTCTGAGCGAAGATAATGTTGGACCGAAGATAGTGAAACATAAACAGTCTATATAACACGTGAAAGTGCAAGTTGATTACGATTGAAAGTAAATAAAAATAATGGCAAAAACTCGCTGTCAAAGGTATTTGCAGTTGTTAAGTATTTAATTACTTAATAACTGCAAGCACGCAGTCACCACAGACAGCGATCAGTTTGGCTCTTTTTTCACATCGTAATGTGATTTCAATGGGTTACATGTGCGTATTTATTCCCACAGCACTTTTAACGTTGCATACTAACTCTATTTGGAGGCTTTAGTAAGAGGATTATTTTCCTTGTGTTTTTGAAATAAGGTAGTAAATCCAACTACCCTGAACACGAGTTCGCCTAAAAATCTAAAAAACCTCAAATCTTGAATCGTGCCCTTATTGCAGTCAAGAGGCGATATGGCAGTCGCTTCCGTAAAACTAGTGCCTACACAAAGTCTTTGTATTAGGTGCCAAAGTGGACCCCGGCACTACCGGAACAACGGGTAATGACGATGATGTACCTGTAGTCACTAAAGGCATAGGCACTAGAGGTCACATAAAACTCCTAAAATTTAAGTAACCATTCCGGCATTGCATTTAAGAATGGAGATAATGGGATATCGCAACTTTCTTGCTCATATCGCCTGCAAGTTTTATAGAATTTTAAATTGGTTGTTTTTACATATATCTTTATGATTTGTACTTAAGTTTGAAACAAAATGTTTTCAATATAGGATATGAGAATGTCGAGTCAAAGTTTCCCTTCAGTTGGTAAGTAGAGTGAAATACGTACTTCCAAACCAGCATAATCTTCGATAATAAGGTAAATAGCGTTGAGTAGAATTTACAAAGAATGTATACAAACTTGTTTTTATTACATACATATTCTGCCTGTAAATTAATTTTGAAAATCGGACATCCACGTGGAAATCATTCCCCCAACACATTCGTCAAAAAAGTGCGCATTCAGGCGCGCTCAAACGTCGCATCGTTAGTCACTGCCCGAGTATTTCCCTTGTTTGCCCATATTCGGCGTAATTTTCTCAGATTACTTATAAGTATACCGTCTTTCCCTCTTTTTCCGAAGTTTACCAAGTGAAAAATATTAACTTATTTATTAAATATGATTAATACTGATGTAATTATTATAGTAAAAATATAATCTTGTTCATATGTAAGTTTTTTTCAGTATCATAAATCTTTTATTAACTTTGTTTATTCCGGAACCCTCGGCGCGCGACTAAAACTCTCACTTGACCGATTATTTTATTCTTTGAGGCAACGCCTTATTCATATTTAAAAAAAACTATACATAAATGCGAAAGTAAAAGTAGTTCTAGCTGATTGCCACCTTTTCACAGCCAAACTACTGAACCATTGTGAAGAATATTAGGCGTATGTACTTAGGTACTTAGTTTTACTACATCTCTGAGGATGAATTTTTTACCTTTATTTTGATAAAGGTGGAGTATCAACGAGGGATTATGAATTTGATATATGTATAGGTATACAAGTCGGTCAATGTTTCCTGCTGAAATATGTAAAGTACCTATAAAAAAATATGAGGCAATTTTTTACTTGTAAATACTTACTTTTATTTAGGTTTTAATTTAGTTTATTTTTAGATTAGGTTACTTTATTATTATACTATAAACTAAATATACATTTAATACCTATTAAAAGATGCACATGTGTAACACATGCAAACAAAACAATATTTACTGGCAGGGTGCAAAGCGGGTGGAGGGGGTAGCCTAAACGATCACAGGCATCACAGCGCTCGCTACGGCTAAAATTTACATTTTTCCGGTGACTTGACCTGTCAAATCCATATTGCAGTAAACATTTTCTAATCGTTTTTGAGATAAATTTAATATGGTCCTAGTAAGATGTGTTATTGTGAATTGTAAAAAACCACAGAATAGCGACTGTAAATTTTACCAATTTTCAAGACCGTGGTGGAAAGGAGACCAAAGAAATAAGTGGATAATTTCCGTAAGAAAAAAAAAGTAAGCCACCTAACCTGACAACAACAACTGAAAACAACAATTTTAATGTTATTGGCAATAATTTTACTGACTACCATCGTCCAATAGTGTCTAATATAGTAAAATAACACAAGATTTCATTAATTTTTTTCACAATATTTACTTCTCGCTTAACAGCTATGACAAATTATCCATAATCGCCACCTGTCCGTGGCGCTGTCGTCGTGCACGGTCCCAGTCGTTTAAAATAAATATGTCAATAAGCTTCACCATAGGGGATACAGACAAAAACGGAATTTCACTCAATGTTGCGTATCATGTATTCAACGATTAAACATGACATTCAACAATTCACCAGTACGAGATAATGCAACGGTATAAACGTTTTAAATATAATTAATGTGTTTCCTATGCGATACGAGCTTCTCTTTACATTGTTTGTTTGTTTTTGCGGTCGTGAAATAGTAGGTACGTGTGTATTAATTGTATAGTCGGATACAAAAACATCTATGTATATTTTTAATAATGTGCGATTTTTTTAAAGATTTCTATCTACTCGTACGTGCAATTTTTCTGCTCTTCACCATCCAATTACCTTTAAAGTTGAATTTACAGAACAAAATCTTCAAACTGTCGTGGAAGTGTATTTTGCTTCATAGAATTGTTGTTTTAGTATTAAATCTATAGAATTAAAATTAAACTGTATGAAAAATTATGGAAGTGTGCTCTATCTTCAAAAGAACGACTAGGTACGGTCAGCTGCAGAGAAACCAGACCCCCCATGCATACTAACTTCTATGCAGGAGGGGGGGGGGGGGGGGGGGTACCTTTTGTCTGCAGCTGGCTGTACTATAAGTAACCATATCTAAACTCTCACAATAAGAAAAGTACGAATAAAATCACTAAGTCAGGTATTTATTTATGGATTTTTGTCCAAAAAGCCATCCTGAAGATGTTGTATCTCGTTTGCTCCTCCTCGGAAGACTTAAGCGTATCTCTTTCACGGGGGCCGTGGTTCATAGAATCGAGACATCCCCTTAAAACTTAAAACGCGCTGACCATTGCGTTGATCGCACGTGTATATAATGCTACGTGGTCGCGTGACATATGCCGTTCCCGGTAACGCCTATTTTGTAATTTCTTAATATGGAACCCCCGCTAGGAAACTCTTCATAAAAAGCAATATCAAGACGCTAATATCACAATACTTGTTGTACATAAATATATACATGCGTAGTAACATGCAATCATTTCCAACTAAGACATCAAAAAGTTCCCGAATCAAAAAAACAAAAATAACAAAAATATGTTGGCCTGCCATGACATGTTGCCGACTAGCAAAATGTAATAAAACTGTAGACACAATCTCAGTGGACACAATGCGCCAAATCGCTATTTTTATATTACTAAATAAATACTAATCGATTTTTTTTCTCACATATTTAAATTCTCGGTCTCGGCCGAGCCGAGACTAATAAGGTGTTCTCGGTCGGACTTTACTGACGGGTGTACGCGACTGTACCTAGGTGACTGTATCACATACATACAATGGCACGATGCGTTTTTTCGTAGAAACGGATTCCCGCGATATTTTGCGTGGTCACTGGCAGTTATCATCGTCTCATTATTTTTGTTGGATTGCACGCATTACTTTATTTACTTTCCTTGAACGTTTGTTTTAGATTCCTTTGTTGTGAGAATTCCATCAGAACATCTTTCGACCTTCACCAAGGGAGAATTTTGGCCGAAGGTAGTCAAGTTCCAGCGTTTTCGCGGTCGGTTACCTGACACTACGAAGTTGCGTAACAAATCGCAGTTGTAGTGTGTTTGTTTGTGCTAGTTTTTAAGTTATAGTTTTGTTGTTAGCTATAACTAATATATATTTATCTATGGGCCTTTAATGCCTGAAACTAAAGATTTTAATATTGTTATTATTTAGACTCCAGGGTGTCATCATTTATAGGTTAACTAGCTTTTGCCCGCGACTTCGTACGCGCATAAAAATATCCCATATTTTTCGACACGACACATGGGCATTCTCAGAGTGCCCTGTTTCTACGTTTTTATTCTTCTTACCGAATTTGTTAAGTCGCAATCAAAGAACATATGTCCGACATAAACGCGATCATGCTAGCTCGCATGCTTGCTAGAGCTATTTTTCACTTGTATGTAAACAGACGTGTATTGAAAATGCAATTTTAAGCTACACATGTTCAACCATTTACATTTAATAGTCTCCTATAGTCATAGGAGACTTAGAGACACTTGACGACACTTGACGGGTAGGGTGGGCCGTTGTTGTATGGAAAAAAATAAAAGTTCCAAATTCGAAGTGTAATAGGAATAAAAAGTTGCAGTTTAATATGTAGATTATGGTCATTATATCAAATTTAAAAATAGGTACTACTTTTAGCCCTCTACCAGGTGCCAAAAATTGGAAATTAGGGTAATATTTGATAATTATTTAAATATATAATATTACTAGTATTTAGCCCGTTTATTTTTGTAAAATAAAGACGAATGTTAATATAATAGAAATCATCACTAGTATTCATTTCTTTTTTAATATAATCAATTTTAAAAATATCCCCAATTTTGTAATAATAAAAAAATTACCATTAAACGGCCGATGTACTGTATTATAAAAAAATCGTACTACATATTTTTCAAATATAATCTCATACAAAAGTACGAATGTTAATATTAAAATAAAGCAGGGTTTGATTGAAAATATATAACTTTTTAATGGTTTAAATAGACGGTCAAAGGTCCTATTTCGCACTTTTCCGGGTATGTTGCCACGTAATTTTGGCCATATTTTTGCCTTAATCATTATATTTTTTATGCTTATTGTAATGTGTTTAATCCACGAAGCTCCTACAAATGCTTTAAGCACCAATTTGGATATATTAAATAGAGCAAAAAGCATTTTTTTGAAAAACCCCATTTAAGTCATCTAAGTGGGTCACAAAAAAAATCTTCTGATAATAAATAATAACCAAAAATAAGTATAATTGATACCAAGAGATGTTATTTAATTAATAACAAAGTTAAAATAAACTTAAAATATATACTTTTTTAATTTTTGAATTTTCTGACAGTTAATCGTCGGTAGAGGGCTAAAAGTATATGCCAATTTTTTTTTCATTATTTTTCCCCTAATCTACAAAAAATCATACAGCGTAATTATACTATTACATTACGAAATTCCAAAATTTTTAAAATCGGCCCACCCTATTGACGGGCTAAGCATATCCTGGTGGATGGATACTCACCCTAAAGGCCCTGAGTAACGAACGCACAAGTCGGTATGCAGATCCACGGCAGCATTGATTTACATCCCAGCTTGTTACCAGCCCGATGCGGCCGCGAAAAAACACCTAGTACCAGTATGCGTACAGTGCTACACGTTTCCAATGCCAATTTTTATTTTGATGTGTTGTTTTATAAGTTGTTTTGGTCCCGAATAAATATTTCCATTCCCATTCCTATTTCTATAACAGGTATGCGTCTTCGTTAACACATTCATTGCCGAAGGCTGCTACGCGCTACGCCGTAGCCGATAACGTGTTTTTTCTGAATTAATTTTGTATTAAGGAGTAACGCTGCAAACTACAAATTTCTAAATAAAGGAATAATTGAAAAAATTAGGCTCCAGGCAGGATTCGAATCTGCGACCTTCTGGCATTCAGTTCCTTTATACCAAACGCCTTAGGGAGCCTGGAACCTAAATTTTTCCTTTATTTAGAAATTTGTATATTTTTTTCTGCTTTGTAGCGAAAACGGCCTACGACCGGAGAACACGATATCATGTCGGCGAATATGTTAATAGGTACTCAGCAGAAGCGCTTGATAACCAAAGTTAATTGCAATGGTAAAAGTTTAACTAACATTTAAATTGTTTCTAGCTTCACCTAGATTCACCAAACCAGCGCCCTTTCGTAAGATCGGATTGGTATCTCTTCGTTAGGATCGAAGACGTTACTCCTCCAAAGCCAAGCGGGTGGACCTAAGGCCGGTCGCACATTGGTCACGTTTTCGTACGAAATATACTTAGGTACTCGTCCGAACACGCACGACGACCAATTCGCATCCAGTAAGCGCACTCCCGTAGTAATCTCAAGGTCGGGATCGTTCGCGCGGCTACGTGCGTGTTCGGACACAGAATAAGTAATAGTACTACGTACAGAAGTTGAACTGTTAACAAATCGCCAAGTTACAAACCCAAATTATAATAGGTAAATAACAAATATTGACCACACCAAGCGAATGACGTCGCGACCGTCCGGTAGCAATTCGCCACTGAATGTACTTGCAGCGGCCCGGGGATGTACTTGCAGCGCGGCGGCGAACTGACGGAGTGAAAGCCCCCTGGTTCGGACGAATATATTTCATACGAAAACGTGTCCAATGTGCGACCGGCCTAAAGGTACCAGCATAGCGAGCGCCCATGGTCACGAAGCACATATCAATTCGAAAGATGCCGTGCAATCGTACTTGTGAAACCTTTATGAATTGTATATTTCAAACGGGCCAAAATACAAGTATGGTTGACGAAATATAAGCTGCACCGATTCGCCATACAAGTTGTTCGAGGAATCGGTGCAGCTTATATTTCGTCAACTATACCATTTAGACACGTTTCCTTGTCATTTCTCTATCATTATCATTTTTAAAGATAGATACGAGAATGCTTATAATATATTCCGTGCTGGTATCAAAGTAGACCAATAAAAAATACTATGAATTTTTCTTCTATTGGGAATATTCCGTATCGGTGAGCAGTGTGCGCGCACCGCGGATAGAGTCATACATATCTTTTACCGAGAAATATGGGAACGAACAACGATATTTATAGTTCGGCTAATGGATCTGTTTGTTTGTTTTGCATTTGAATGCTAAACAACCATATTTTTATGAAATTTGACATTCATTTGAGGTAAATGACCCAATACTCAATGCTTACCCAATACTTCACACTTTTTAAATATGAATTCCTTAGCAATAGGAGGGAATGATAGGTACCAACTAGGTATTAAAAATTAAGGTGTCAATAATAATACAAGTTGTGAGGCTAAGTATTAGTAAAAAGGGGTTTAATAATATTTTTAACCGAGCAACTGGTAAGTATACCTTGGGGATGTGATATTTTCAATTTATTTTTAAATGCATATATGGATGAGCGCCAGTCAGGTAATATTTTGCGTTCTAATACGTCAGCTAATGTAACTAACTACAGAAGTAAAGTAACTAGTTACTTTTCGAACCTAAGGGCTTATTAGGTAGGTACATTAGGGATTCACAAGTTGTTTGCAAGCGATGCGAACCAATGAGCTCGTTGTAGAATCGCACCGATCACGTCACAAGCAAGCTTATTGGTTCCAGTCGCTTGCAAACCGTTCGCAAATCGCATTTGTGATAAAGCCCTAGGGTTTATTGATCCCTTTGGATTGGAAGGTCAAATTGCAATAGATAGCTTCCACAACAAGTGGTAAGTGGACCCTGCGGTCCTAAGATACAGAGCTGGGATATTGCCATGCGAGGGAGGAGTTCTAGGGAATATCTGTTTATTTCATTCCAAACATGGACAGAATCGGGGTGGCTGACAATTGATAAATATTCCAATTAAAAAACACAAATATTCCAATTAGCTATTGCAAGCTCTAAATATAAAAATAATTTATTACAGTACTGACAACATTTTCCTTCACATGAACACACAAACCTTTATTCGTCATCGTCCTACAGCCATAAATAATTTTCAATCGACTTAATTAAGTCATTATGGCCATGAAATAAAACATAGACTTAGACCAAGGGCTGATAATATGTCTTGTAGCCGCGACAAACAAATTATACATCATTAAATACTCGTAACCTTTACTTGTCTTCGGTCTTTTTATTATAGTGCCAAGTGACTTTTTTTAGACACTAATTGGCAAAAGTTTTATGGTCTGACAGAAGCTGGGTGATTTTACAAATAACCACTCCTAATAATAATGGGAGAAATTAAATTAAAATGTGTTTCAGGAATTGTCCTCCTGAAACACATTTCAATTAATGTAACTTTTATTACACAAAAAACACATAATATAGAAAAGAAACAAAACAAGATCTAACAACTACTTAAACCTAACCTAAACTAAATACTTAAATTGTAAGGGCATGCATCGCCCAAGTCGCTGTCACTGGGCAAGGTTCCCACAAATAATTTAATTTAATTTCTCTAGAGAACGTTGTAATGTTTCTGAAAGACTCGATACGGGTTTTTCCTTATAGTTCTGAAAACTTGTAGCTACTTTGATTGGCAACTAATAAATTGTCTAAATTAATAAGTAAAATGATAGTGTTTACTGATATCAGAAATGTACAGCAACTTCAGCCTCTTAAGTTAAATTTAAATGAAATTAACTTGGTTCCGTGATTAAGTCAGTTAGAAAATAATCAGTTAAATAACTCAATTCAATAAGTGTACATAATTGAGATCGGAATTAACTAACGTATGTCTTGACGGGTTAAGTGGGAGGAAGGAGCATAATCATTCTTAAGTAAATGCGGTACTATTTTAGTTACGCCAGGTTATTTTAACGCAAAAATGTTAATTTCACTCACATACAGGATGAATAGATTGATAAGAATTATGAACTGTAGTACGAGTACATACCTCAATTATAAGAAATGTCTAATATACAGAGGACAATTTATTTTAAGATTACGCTTTCTATCTTTACAGGACTCTGACGGTCGTCCGTATCGTTTGACAATTAGGCGCTAGACCAGCAGTGAAACTGAAAGGCATGATATATTATTAAGATGCGCGCTGTTCCACCCCGTTACTGTTTTTCTGATCGAATGCAAGTAATGTCACGTCATTCGCTGGCACAGAGTATTTGCGGGTCAACCTAAGACGCGCATTTCCCATTCCAATTTGACTTCATTTCAACGTGTTTGGCTCGCTTGTTTTGACGCGTTACATCGGTGCGAATATAACATTGAAATTAAAGAAGAAGTTAAAGTAAAATGCGTAGGCAGGTCTCTTATTGACCCAAATCGCCAACGTTACCGTAATATAATAAGACGTATAATGAATCTTAGTCATAATCAATTAAAAGAAACCGGAGGTCGGACTAGAATTGTTCTCCTTAAGTGAAGCAGGCTTTAAGTTTGGAAACTATTCGACTTAACATATTGGATTGATATCGGTTTGATTTTTGTCGCGCGTGTTCATGGACGTACGACACATTGCGCGGCGCGGAAATAATATATTGGGAAATATGAGTGGTTAGGTACACGTACACGCGATAGTGCTTCATCTATAAAGGAAGGCTTGGCACATAAATACCAATCAGATTCCAATTCAATACCTTATGTCAAATTGAACCAGTCTAAATACTGGAGGCGCAGGATGTAGCAATCAGTGTGAAACCGGCTTAATCGATTTTAAACTATATGTTGCGGTAATGTTGTTCACACGTATCAGTGTGGTTAAGTACCTATCTACACTTAAACTACGTTCCGAGGTGTTTTCCGGGACACAAAGGGCACAGTACAGAAATCTCTTGTATCAACCTCGATGTTGTGCTGACATATATAAACGTAATGCCTACTATTCCTGCATATTAATATATAATAATTTACCGGATGACATTAAACTTTTGCATAATTTAGAATATAGGACAAAATTGACAAAATGGCTGCTTGGACATTGTTTTTACTCTGTGAAGGAATATTTTGACATTGCACGAAAATAATTTATTACTTATTTTTATTTGTTATTTTATTATAATTATTAATGGATTTTAAATGTTTTTCTTATAATATTCTTCTTTTTATAATATAATTAATTTTGTTATTTGAAATGTGTAAATAATATTGTAATTAATAGGCTATACTTATAATATTTGCATGCCATTTAAGGCTGAATACTGTGACTCACCATATAATGTTAACAACTATTGTACGTATTCTAGCAAATAAACGTTACTTTACTTTACTTTTACTTTACTTTACAGATGCAGAGAATTTACTTATAGGTTGATTAGGCAGGTTTTCAGGACCGTTGTACCATGATGTTGAAAGATAAAATTTGTATTAATTGTATTAAGTATTAATTATAAATACAAAAATCCTTTTTTTTTATTTATGTCAATTTTATCTTGATTGTTGAGGTATAATAGAGACACAAATCAATTTCGACCCAATTTCGAAACATATTTTAAGTGAAATATTAAATGATATAAACCTACTTAATCGTCCCAGTATATATTCTACACAGGACCATGCCTCAGCAAGATCAATCTAATTCATATATCTTCGGTAGTGCGAATACTGGTAATAGGTTAAGAGCTGACAGCAAAACAAATAAGTAATTTTTCACTTCTCATGCTCGAAAAGTGTGTCATATTAGACTTGTGAAGCGGGGCTAAAGTAGTACATTTAAGCCCTTGGGAAAATATGTATATATATTTATGATTTACAAAACATTTTAATTTGACCAATCATAATACTTCACCTATTAAATCCACCAATCACAGAACAGTAATTGAACAGATTAAAAAATATTTGGTAAGAATATCAACCAACCAGAACACAGCTGTACTAAAATCGACCAATCAGGAAAGACGTTTTTCAGTTCTCTAAAGACTAAGCGGTGTCTATGGTCAAAGCAATTACGCCTCTTAAAAGAAAAAAAAAGCGCATGTTGCATCTCTTTCTTTAATATAGCAAAAGAAAGGGAGGCGAATGCGCAAAGCGAACACACATAGCGAGGCATGGTGCTGTTCTTAGAAAAAAAAACATGCTGTCAAATTAGACATACGCCCGCCATGAGTTAAATTATTCATTTAAGGTGGATAATTTGTGTTTATGTGTTTTCTCGCAATCGAAGTTAAAAGTAGAGTGTATAACTCGGGCCTAAAAGCCATATTACCACTCGAACAATTTTCCCTCACTACGTTCGGGAAAATAACTATCTCGTGGTAATATGGCTTTAGACCCTTGTCAAACAATCTACTATTATAACATTTGGAATTGGTATAGTTGTGTTAAGGCTTGTCTCTGGACTATAAATAATTAATTGGAATTAAATAAATTGGAAGGGGTGGGGGTTGAAAGTTAGTGAAAATTCAACAAAATTAAGTAATACTATACAACTAGTATTGAGTAATACTAGTTATACTTTTTATTTTCCATGAATTATTAACATAAATGATTTTGTATTAGTGTTGCCAGACTATTTACTGCTTGATAAAACAATGACAGACTGGTTTTAAAAATTGCTGAAACCAGGAGTGAATTCAAGTAATTTTATAAAAGTTGAAATAAACATATTTCAATTGCTTATTTATACGATCATCGGTTTAACGTTTCTGAAAACGCCAGACCAAACAGAAGTTGCTAATGTGTTGCCAGACTGGTTGTTTACTCTTTCGCTTTCAGTATAATAAAACCTTAATATCATGGAGCCCACAGCACAGTCTTCCAGGCAGAGTGTATGGGCATAATAATGGCTGCTCACGCAATCGTCTCCAGGGAGGTAAGAGGATATCCCATCCGCATACTCTCTGACAGCCGATCAGTGCTACAAGCCCTACAAAACCACACAACAACATCTGGGCTGATACATGAGTGCCACAAGATCCTGACGGAGGTATGTACCGATAACGGCATAACCCTGCAGTGGATCAAAGGCCACAGCAATTCACGCGGTAACGACGCAGCGGATGCACTAGCCAGAGAGGGTTCAGACTCTAGGGTGGAGGGACCAGAACCTATAATACCTCTACCTCCTGCATGGCTGCGGAGTACACTGCGACAGCACACTAAGGTAGAACACCAAAAATACTGGCATAACCTAAGTACCTGCAGGCAAACCAAGGAGGCCCTCCCGACGATCAACCCCGGATTGTCAAGGAAGCTGATGCAGCTAAGAAGGCCAGCACTCCGTCTCCTAACGGGGGCCATTACTGGTCATGCCTTACTAAACAAGCACCTCTTCACTTTAGGTGTTACAGATAGCCCTCTCTGCAGAGCCTGTATGGAGGGTGAAGAGACAGCCGCCCACGTCATCCTGTCATGCCCTGGGGTGGCAGCATACCGGGCAAAACACCTCGGATCACCGAGGTCCCTATCAGAAGTCGTCGGCAACGTCAAGGGTCTGCTAGGCTTTCTGGTAGAATTGGGTTGGCACGAGTAACGTTGTCAACCCACCACGCAAAATAGGCGCATTCGACGTCGAGTTGCGGAAAGCTAGCCCGCGCAAACCTATAACCTTAATATCATGCAAACAGATTCTTGAATCAAAAAATGGTTTTATGGAATCAAAAAATGGGTTTGAAAGAAAAAATGCAATGCATCAGCACTTCATGTGTAGGAGACCCACCCCTTCCAATCGCAACAGCTCTTAGTAGCCAGACTGGCATATTTGTAGTCCAGAGATAATCCTTAACACAACTATACCAATTCCAAATGTTCTAAAATCACTTATTTTTTTTGCTGCCAGCTCTTGATCTATAACTATCATTGCCTGTCACACGGTTCTATTGCTCGTAAGAGAGCCAGCAAAAAAACAATAGGTAGGTAGGTAGATTTAAATCAGTGCTTCCTGACTGGCTTAGAATAGAATGCGATGCGCGAATGCGGGATGGTAGTTACCGATGAGTACTATCTCAGTACCTACTGAGCTCTATTACACTGCTAAGGCTACGGCGACGTCAGTATGCTGTCGGGAAAGTAGAAAATGCCGCATTCAGCTTGCGTGCCATTCCAGCTCAGGAAGTAATCTGAAGCTACATGCGCTTTTTCTTGTTCAAAAGGATCCAAATCCACAAGCCATCATCATCCAATCCATTTCAGTGATTTTCTTTTGTGTCCTAAACGAACTGATTGGAACTGATGACGAATTGATTGGCGAAATCATCATAAATTTGATGGAAAGCCATTTTTAAAGAAGAAGAAAAAGTTCCGTTACAAACAAGACCTAGAATTTACTTTAAAAACTTTTTGATTAAATAACCATGTCATTCATAGTGACAACAATTTGTAATTTAATTAAATGTAACGTGTCTGTAATACATAGGTCCAGGGACTCCATTACACTCAGCTTTTGCATATAATCAGCTTTATTCAACATGACAGGTGCCTCCACAATTGCCACTACTCAGTCACAAGTGACATCCCTATATTAATTTTATTTCCATACTTTTTGTCACCCGTAAAAATGTCACAGCGAACAAGATAGTCACACCTTCAATTAAACTGTAATTCCGTCATTTTTGTTTTCAACGAGCGTATCATCATGAATAAAAGACCTTTTCGTGCGCCTACACAGCACTATGTGGTTTCGATCGATTTTTTAAACCTGAAATTACACATAGTCGCATAATTGTATGGGAATGACACTGTGGATGGCAGGTGAAATGACACAGTTTTTCCTTCGCCACTTACCTACCAATTATTTTAAACTTGGTATTATATTTTAAATTGCGACAACGTAGTCTTGTACAGTTGGCGACGGCAGTTTTACTATATACTTGATAGAAACACGAATGTTTTGACAGTAAATGTTTCTTGGTCGTTGAATACATGATCTGAGCATGGATAAGGAGTACACCATCGATTTCGCAAAACAGCTAATCAACACGTTATTTATTCCAAACGTAGTCCGATATGACAGGAAGAGGTAAATGATAGAGTGTGGCTATTTATTAAAGCATTAAATAAGTCATTGAAAATGCCATTTTTATTGATTGTTTACAATGACATGTGATGCTTGTTAACACTTATGCTTACAACTAACCAACTTAAAGGGGTACTTACGAGTAGAATGCTGTGAACTGAACATTACCTGCGGTGCGATTATGGAACCTTCTCGACCGTTCGTAAGGTAGATCTAAATGTCAAATCCCATACTAAAAATGACATTAAAATATGCCTATCGTACGTTCGAAAAGTTACCTGACTACCCCGCTTATTTACTTACTTTTACACGCCGAAATTATTTACTTTTACAAATGATTAACGGTTCATATTATTATAACGTGCTGTTAAAACTCAAGCCTACTTAAGTGCCACAACTGTGACATGTTTCGGGTATAACAGTGACTTAACGAGACATAAAATATGTAATTTTTAGGAAGTTTAAACGCTCGTAAATAATTTATCACAATTCCGAATGACAGTAAAATTTTGAGCTCTAGCTTATTTTCGGTAGGTCATTTGTTTCTTGCGGCCTGTAGTCTGGGCATAGAATACGGCTACGGTATCCTCTGCCTGTCGTAGAAAGCGACAAAAAGGTGATCCCCGGAATCGTAACGGTCGTAGGTGGATGCTGCGATCGTCCATAAAAACATGGCGGGACCCACATAGGTGGACTCTACGGCGGCACTGGAGTTCCCAGAGCCGTCCCGCGTCCGAAATGGGTTGAGGAGGACAATCGAGGGGGTTTCTAGACGGTGCAAGCCCGACATAACCTCTGCGCTGCCCTCTTTTGTTTCGTAAGTTAGATTTTACTTCTAAGCTTCATTAAATGTCCTAAGTAAATACCAGTTTCTTTATTTTTTTGTACGAAATTATACATTCATTTCTGGAGACACAAATTCAATACTTCGGAAGTGTCAATGAGAGCGCGATTTAATGACAGGTAGAATATATACTACCTATAGGCACATAAGCAGTCAAAACGAGCCATCAATACTTAATAACTTAACATAATAATAATAATAATAATTCACGCTGGGTTTTGTGAATTTATCCAATTACACCAAGTTAAAAATAAACGGAAGACTTTTTAAGAATTTTTTCGTGAGCCGTCCAGCCAGTACGATACTAGTTCAAGTGTGATCTCTCAATCCCTCGTCCACGTAATCATTCAAGCTTTGTCCATCATTTAAATAGGACGTCATAACTCCACAGTATTTCACCGCTACTTACGCCTTTAAGGAGCTGTGCAGCAGTAATGACAACGTTGGGATGTTTCAATTATGGCCGGGCACGGTCATTATGCTTCCGAGCAAAGAGTAAGCAGGTTGATCGAGAAACCGGCGAGTAGACGCTAGTCAGCGTGTTTTATACATCATTTTTCATATGTAAATTTACTCAAAAGGCTATACAAAGTATTACCTGTACTGCTTGCGTTATCTGAGTTTTTTCGCGCTATTAGTTCTGTTTAATTTTCTCATATACAATTTTAGAGTTAGGTTTAGTAATCGATTTTAATAAAGAAGTGTCTTATTTTTTTAAATTCCATAAACGAGTATATATATAACTTTCATTAGTATCACGGATGTTAAACATATTTTTCTGTGGCATAATATTTATAGTATGACTTTTTATAGACTTGGTATTAATTGATCGCTTATTTGTTAAGAAAGGGGATCCCACTTTCACACACGCACCAATCAGAGAAAACGTTATGGAACATTAATTTAGATAGTTGGTAGGTACAGGCATGTGCATGTAGGTATGTAAATAGATATAAGTACCTTACCTACCTACCTGGTCTATTGATTTATGTGTTATATTAAACTTGGTATTATGGATAGCTTTATTACACGCCTTTACCGTAAATGATTTTGCCGTAATCATCTATGTATAAGTTGATTTTTAGGGTTGCGTACTCGAAGGGTTCAAACCGAACCCTATTGCTGTCACACAGGTTTTACAGCCAAACGGTTGAAGACTGTATGTTCAAATTTTCACATCTTGTTAGCCCAAACCTATACAAATTGTCAAAACTTATTTTTAAATATTTTTAAGAGCCTATATACAGATAAAGGAAGCGCTATTTTTTTAACATACCCCATCGTGTGGGGTACCACCGTTGTTGAGAGCTCGTTTACAGATAAAAACATAATAAATTTGAAAATATTTATTGTTTACCAAAATGATCATAGGAGATATTTTTTGTTTAAGAAGATATTGGAAAACAAAGGAATGAAGAGCAGTCAGAGGTACTTGACCACTAAAATAAACGGAGTTTCTCTCTTTTTCTCGTGTCTTCTCTTCCACATACTATGGGTATGGCGAAAATAAGTTGTTTATGGGTTAATCCAGTAACCTTGACGCCTAACGGTCATTTGGCGGTGCAGGGTTAGTAAGTAAACTGTCAGCCGAGTTGGCCCGTCGATCGGTCGGGTATTCTACGCGTTTAGATTTAAATCTGTGCTTCCTGACCGGCTTAGAATAGAATGCGCGAATGCGGGATGGTAGTTACCGATGAGTACTATCTCAGTACCTACTGCGCACTGCTAAGGTTACGGCGACGTCAGTATGCTGTCGGGAAAGTAGAAAATGCCGCATTCAGCTTGCGTGCCATTCCAGCTCAGGAAGTAATCTGAAGCTAATTTAATATTGAGCAGGTGCTTATAAAAGTTATTATTTCAACTCCGTTGTGCAACATTTCTAGTTAATCTTTGCTCCCGTTATTAAGTAAGGGGATCCTGTAATGGCGTCGAGACCAATCAGGGTAAACGCTATCGAACATTAATTGCGGATGCACTGTAATCCATATGGATGCTCAATAATTCTGCTTATTGAAAAAACGACGAGTTAAAGCGTAAACGCGCGTGACTAACGACCTTTTAAAAAGGGGGCTCGAGCGAAGAAAGGCGTAGTTAGCTTTGATTTTTCATAAAAAAGTGGCTGGATGATGTTTTACTTCGGAAGGTTTACTTCCAGGATGCGGTAGTAGTAGTATTTTTGCTGAGATGGGTAATTTTTGGTTAAATAAGTTTGCATATTGATATAAAATACCTTAGCCGCTTAATACTTTTTGGATCGGGTTATTATTATTAATTAAATTAAAATGTTATTTTATTCCTTGTTTTGTTTCATTAAATAGATATATTAATTTATCTCAAAGCAAATTATATATAAACCACAATTTACTTAACGATCGTCGATCACTGTAATAATATATATATACTCGTCAGTATAGTATTAGAAATGATGATCCCAAAAACAGCAGGTAATTATTTTTATAACAGATCTTTCCAATGTTTTTTTTAAATATTACGTAAACGTAAACTAGCTGTGTCAAGAGCCGCATAACCCCGCCAATTTCGGTTTACATTTGTGATCCCGGATATATAAAAGATAACAATCTCTATTGTACGCTACTGCCGTATATCATCTTACCTCTTATTTATGGCGGTATTACCACGTCCAGCCATCGTAAATTTAAGGGAAACTTTACTTAAGCGAGCCTTCGATGACATATATTATATATCTGCTTCATTGAATTACTTGTTTGTTAAGGTTTGTGATAAACACATGGTGTTGATAAAGCATAGTATTATAAGCTGAATTAAGCAGCGTATCCGCTCTGCGATGGTCATTACATCTATAAGTATGTAGCGGACTATTTCTGTCAAGTGATGCAGAAAAAGTCGAATGATTTGTGTTGTGTTGTATCATTGCCTTTAACGCTTTTATCTGTACTTAAAATCGATTTGTACAATAAGACATTATAGGCACAGAAGAAGGACGTATGTAAATCAATACAATATAATAAAAATGGGTCATAAACAGTAAACACTTGAAAAAACAAAAGTCGTCCCTCCTGTGGTCAATAGTTAACGGCTCATGTGCATGTAAGTTATGATTTTATTACATGGATTTATAGAACCGGAGATGCCGTTTACGCAGGTTACGAGACCAATCCAAAATTAAGCTTTGTAGCCCTTAACTTTTGATATGTCCACAGGAAAGACGCCAACCTAAATCTGTTTATGACCCAAATACTCTTTATAGCACACAGCACACCTCACATTAGTTATAAAGCAGCACATATAAAAGAAAACAAATATACAGGGAGACATAGTTAGAACAACAGGCGGTCTTATCCCTAAAAAGCGATCACTTCCTGGCAACCTATGGATTGGTAGCGGAGTAATGAAATATAAAACTGTTGTGCATAAACTATTGCAATGAGGAGATAAAAATTACAAAAACAATACATACACATAATAACCACATCGAATACCTAGTTCAATACAAACTTATATCATGTTACCTTTTTATCCCCAATTTTCGATGTGACAAGAGCGAAAAATATACCTGTTTCGATTTCATTGACTCTACATCAAATCAAATGCAGAAAGAGTGAGTACTTATACAAACTCCTTTTTTTGGGCAGTCGTGTAAAAAATTGATATGTCCCATTTCTCTCATGTGGGCGAATCAGGGTTTCGTTACTGTATATTTATGAGGCCGAAAGGTTCTCGAGTGGCGACCACGGACCGGAAGGCGCAGCGTGGGTAGACCCCCCACAAGGTGGACTGATGACCTGGTAAAGGTCGCGGGAGTCCGCTGGATGCGGGTGGCGCAAGACCGGTCATTGTGGCACTCTTTGGGGGAGGCCTATGTCCAGCAGTGGACGTCTTTCGGCTGATATGATGATGATGATGATGATATTTATGAGGAGATTAAATCTACTCTAGTGTTCGAAAAGTTACGTGATGATAACACTGCAGTAACACGAAATATTTAGCCAGAGTAAATTCAATCCCCATTCTATCTAAGCCATAAAAATGTTTAGATGTTTAGATCTAGATCTACTGCAGTCCTGTCAAAATCAACATGTTACTCAACGCGGCGAGAGTTGAACGCGTGTCTATGGCCGGCGCCGACCATAAATAACGTAGATGAGTTACCGCCACGCTGGACAATGCTGATGCTTATCTGTGGTATCTACACGATTTAGCAAGGTGGCTGGGGTAGTTGCTGTTGATACAACTTGATAATGCGCGGGGTAAAGTTCGCATTTTTTAACTTTTTCCTGTAAATACAGTAGGTAAGCTTTAAAAATGAGATTCGGGAACTAGTTTTCGGTTATTTATCGCAGTTACAAGAACTTATAATTAAATTGTGCATGCCATCACCATAATTATTAAATATAACATTTTGTTGCTAAATATACCAAAAAAATATCACATTACTGCTTACCGTTTACCGATTTAAGTAGGTAGCTGAGAAGATTAAAATAGAATATTATCATTTAACACTTTTCACAAACAGTACCTATTTCGTGTCTTGAGTCAAGTCCTATTTAAAATACCTACACTGAGCGAAAAAAATACTAATTATTAGTAAGTTTTAGTGAATCCCAAGACAAGGAGATTATATACTACCGGTTACAAAACAGTTTAGTAATAATTAGTAGTTACAAGGACACATTTTTTGGTATTAGTAAATAAACTTTCGTGAGACATGTTATAACTTTATTTTACTAAACGGTTAAAACTCACGTATTGTCACTTCGGGCGACATGTTTCGTACTCGAACGTTAGTATATAACCTCCTTGTCCTGGGATTCACCAAAACTTACTAATAATTAGTATTTTTTTTCGCTCAGTGTAAAGATAAACAACATGAGCTGAGGCAAAAGTTAATTTACGTCGTGTTGCTAAAATTGAAGCATATTCCTTCACGTTTCCAATAAATTTTACGGGAGTTTTAGTGATGATTGGCCACTTTTAAACTAGGCCAATTTCGACATAACGTAACGACTTAACGAGTTGAGCTGTAATCTGTAACACGATATTGACACAGGGGTCTAACGGACAATATGGATGTGGTGTCTAGAACAATGTTGCAAGTCTTTATGACAATATCCTAATTTAAATAATTTAAGACCAAGGGGATTGGGGGAAATATGACACGTAAAACGGCGCAGCGAAGACCAGTGGTAAAAATTACATTGTAGGTAGGTAGGCTTGTAGGTACAAGACCTGATTTAGAAAGGTAGAGGCCTTCTGCCACTGATCTGGCGGTCTAAAATAAAAAGAGAACTCAAAACTGCCGAAACCGACAGACAACCCAAGACAATTTATCGTGGCGCAGAATAGTGAGGAGACCCGACCCAAAATAACGGGAACAGGGACGAAAGAAGAAGAACGTCAATAGGAACTAGGTATTCTGTCACAGAAGAAATTACGTCATCAAATTAGGTCGTCACAACTCAAATTTTAAGTTTCAAAACTGTATTAATTTAAGCTTAAAATTAAATTCAGCAGCGTATTGGCTCTGTCAGAGCTTATTAAACATAATGTAAACGCTTTAACGAGTTTGGATGTAATCTATTATATGACAATGACGGGTCTAAAGGCAAAAGGATGAGATATCTAAAATATTATTACAAGTTTTCTATATGACTTTTCAAATTTTGTAAAATCAATTTCAAGAATGTTATTTTACGCACTTTGCGAGGATGGGACTACTGCCAATTCCCTCTGCTAACTTCCACCCCATATTTACCCTCTTAATTTTCTTTTTCTTCCTTTTTTTAGGGTTCCGTAGTAAACAAGGAACCCTTATAGTTTCGCCATGTCCGTCCGTCCGTCCGTCCGTCCGTCCGTCCGTCCGTCTGACCCCCGTTTTTCTCAGTAACCGTTAGTGCTAGAAAGCTGTAATTTGGCATGGGTATACATATCAATAACGCCGACAAAACGGTAGAATAAAATCTTTAAAATTTTTTTTTTTCAGGGTACCTCCCCTACATGTAAAGTGGTGCTGCAAATTTTTTTTCTGCCAAACCCCATCGTGTGGGGTATCGTTGGATAGCTCTTTTAAAAATATTATAAGGTTTCTTGAAGCATTTTTTGATTAAAGAATTGGTTAGCGTGATATTAAGCTTTGAAGTGATAATTTTTGCTATGGTCAAGTGTCCCCCCCCCCCCCTGCCAGCTAAACGGTGGCTACTAGGCATGTGAAAAAAATCATGGTAGTAGTATATACGATGAATTTAAAAGGAAAACTATCACAGCTAAGTAGACATTACTAGTTAACGAGTAATAGTCGAACTTCAGAAATGTACTTTGCAAAAGCAAACGTTCCTACAATTTCCATTGATACCTTAGATAATGTTGTTAATTCTTTCAAAAACATAGTAAATATGAGTTTTCGAACTTTTTAGTCCACATAATGTAAAGGGTAGACGACTACGGAACCCTACCTTGCGCGTGGCCCGACACGCACTTGGCCGGTTTTCTTTTTTTTGTTTTTTCTTTAAAAGTTTTGTTTTGAAAGAGAAAACGATTCTATTCCCCGGATCTTACACTATCTCCATCCAACATCCGTTCAACGGTTTTACCGTGAAGAGATACCTAACAGAAATACGTTATTTTCGAATTTATAATAAGTATTAGTATGGCAAACAAGCATCCTGCCTGATTCCATCCAGGCCTGTCTGATTGAAAGTTAATACCGTTACCACCAACTTATACTATGGAGAAGTACTACTCATACAGATCTGCAATGGTCTTACGGAATTTTAAATCCTTATAATATATAATTTAATTTATTGTGGGAATTGCAAAAAGTATTTATCACAATAGAACTGAATTACCTTATCAAAAAAGTAGGAAAAATTCTTAAAATTACGCATCAGCCAAATAATCAGGAAAATAAACAAACTAATGTGCTAGATATGTAAAGCCTTATTATATAAAACATCTTAGGTATTTCCGAAATCACTAGCACAGCGACCTCGCGTCGATTATCCTTCGCGTATTATTCGATCATTATCGCGGCGGTGACGGAACGATAGCCCAGACCAGGGCAACACTATGTGACAGATTTAAAAAACACGGTAATGAATGACAATGCCTATGATTCAACTACAGAACATCATATTTCCGAAAGCACTATATTGGTTATGGCGATATCGCACCGATTCTCCCGCGCTGCGATAACTCATCGCGGATATTTATCGCCCATTATCTGTCGTCGGTGAGAAAACGGTAGCCTGAGGTAGCCGGAGATTTGCAAAACGCGAGCTTTATTAATATTAATTATTTGATAAAAGAAATTATGCACAGCCGAATTAAAAAAACCGAAAGCACCAGTAGATAACGCATCGATTGTCGCATGGCGATAACTGATCGCGGATATTTATTGCCCTTTATATTCCGGCGGTCAGATAATGGTATGGCACAGATTTACAGAACCCGATAATGTTTACAATTATTTACTAATTAAAGAGTTATTCATATTAGTTACTTTTTTCTTCCAAAGGAATAAACATATCAGTAATGACATAACATGCATCTGAAAGTTTTTATCAAAATTATGAAGGTCCTATTTTTAACGTAAATCGACATTTACTCGTATAGGTATTTATTGAAAGTAAAGCCTCAGTTTCCCTTATTTCATTTTATAAAATAAGCGCCTATTTTAACTTACAGGAAGTGGGCTCTGTTTTTTAGCTTAATTCACATCCCGATTCCTAAGCTGTACTTCAAACCCAAGCTAGGTTCCGTCTTTAATAAAATTGAGGCACTGTTTCTTATAAGCTGTAGTAACAGGTTTCCGTACGATTGACATCAAAATTGCCTGGAAAAGTGCGTAAGTTGAGAAGTTGCAATTTGCGTCGTCTCCAAACCTCTGCTTTGTGCGAAATGAGAGTTATTCAGACTGGAAAGTAATATTTTATGAGTTAAACATAGGTCTCCGCCGGGACTTACGACGTTACGTTACGATCTATTGTTTATTATAGAAAATCAATTGGCAAGATGCAAAGTATGAAAGTTTATGCAGGCTGAATTGAACTAACTTTTGTTTGTGTTGTGCACTTGATTTTCATCAAGTAAGTAACTATAGGTACATTTCATCTTCGAGTAAATTCAGAGTACGAAAATTCTATTTACTAAAGATCCAATTCCGTCGCTGTTTGCTTTAGGTTGGTGCTAATACGAGTATAATATAGATTTGTGTACTAAAGATCAGATTTGTGTACTAAAGAAATACTAATATATTGATAAACACTGAGCGAAAAAAATACTAATTATTAGTAAGTTTTAGTGAATCCCAGGACAAGGATTATCTGAAAATTCCTCAGTACCTAACTTAATTTTGCGGTTCGTGTGTGAGCCCTAAATGTATGGAGTCCGACATGCCATGCACTTAGCCGGTTTTTTTGCTTGCGTTCGTTTTTAACAGAATTTGTCTTTAGAGTTTCGTATAATAAAATAAATATTTGTGGAAAATCTTATACAAATGAACCTAGTCCCAAACTGAGCAAAGCTTGTACTATGGGTACTAAGCGACGATATACATACCGACTAATAAAGATAAATAAATACTTAAATACATAGAAGACATCCAAGACCCAAGAACAAATATTCTTGCTCATTACACAAATAAATGCCCCGGCCGGCCGGGATTCGAACCCAGGACCTCCAGCTTCGTAGGCAGGGTCACTACCAACTAAGCTAAAGCGGTCGTCGATGAACTATACATATCAGCTGATTAGAAAAAAAAAACCTCCGTTTAAAAAAATAGGCATGTAGAAAGTCGAACTCGTAAAATAGCATTGCTTTGTCGCTTTCAAATATAGGTACATAGTATGACGACGAGCGATAAGATAAAAATGTGTTTCCCCTTATGACCGACCGTACTTAAACTTATTCAAGAATGAGTTTTAGCTCGATAAGTAGATTCTTCTTAAAACTTCTTAATTTTCGCAAAACTTGTACATCCAACAAAATGGGAGGATTCATAAAAATAAACAAAACAGCCTCAAACGATAACCATTTGTTATCGATAGCAATTTGACATTTCCTTAGCCCACCATTGTTGGGTGTGAAAGGTTAATCTAATAGCCATTAGATTTATACCCAAACACTTGCATTTAAATACAGATAGAATCGTCGGAACAATTTATCACGATAGCACTTACAGATCTGGGTCGTACTGGGTTCCGCATATCGTGAAATACTGGTCTATTGTAGACGCCCTAAATCTCACCGTATGCCAAATCGATCGCTTACCTAATCAAGATCGTATCTCCTTAAATCCTTTAACTGCAATGGGAACCTTGTTCCGTACTTATAAAACCTATATTTCAAAACAATGTAAGAACAGATGTGACAGTTTTGAAGTAAGTTGTTAAAATAAAGTGATTATGAGGCGACACTAGCGATAGGTGCCTAAAGATTAGGGGTGTCAACTATCGATAAGGTTAATGTATTCGTTGATATCGATAATATATGACGATTATTATGACGGAATTTAAAAGGATTACGGGTCATTATTTCAAAAATAGGACACATTTTCAAATAAATCATTTTTCGGCATGAGTTATTGGTACGTCGTCGGTAGGTGAGGTACGTCTCCAAGGCAAACGGCACATTTTATCTTAGATTGCCGATTCAAAAATTACGGAATCAGAGTTGTTTATATTCTCTCTCAGGTATTTACTCTCGCTAAGACTATGGAAGCAACTACCTATAATTTCATACACCATAAGTAATTCCGCCTAGGGTGCTTGCTGTTGAGTATCATAAAATATGATTTATATACTTATGAAGTCTACTAACTTAGTCCATTCATAGAAAAAAATCAGGAAACAAAAATAGGCAATAAAAAACGTATTCTTATCAAATGACAAATATGATGTCAACATTGTATTGCATGGGCCGACTGGATCTTACTTTATCTTTATTTACTTATTACTTCATGTTTTAAGTAACCCATTTTACAAGCAGATATCGATAAAAACAGTCGGATCAGCCTACAATGTACAATGCTAATATATAAGGTACCAACACCTAAAAGCCGATTAGACGTCTAAGTAACATTAAGCCTGATTACAATCATCACAGCTCGTACGAATACTAATATAAAATTGCCACTTAACGTTTTATGCTGTACTTCTTATACTCGTTGTAACTACTTTTAAATAACATGTAGAATTATTGAAACTTTGTTGTATAAATGCGTCTAATTTGCGCAATTTTATGCGTTCCTTACACTAATGTAATCGGTTCCTGAAATAAACTTGTAAAGTGACCTAAGCATTTGACGCATTTTATGGCTGATACTACTAGTTGCATCCAAGGAATATTATGAAATTTCGATTTTTACATATACAATATATAAAAGAGTAAATTTAAAAATAGTAAAAATAAAACATCCTACGTGTAGTTTTACATACTTAAATAAAATATGTAATAGTTTTACTTATGAGGCAAAAAACTGTAGTTTTTTGCTTCCAAGCTACCTCAGAATTATTGCAAATTCCGAAAGGCGTCTGTTGAAAAAGATTTTTACGGAACTCTTACAATTCATAAGTAAAATGATGGTAATTCTTAATAAAAAGGTTTTTTTGGTATGGGGATGACCATAGTGTTTTTTCAGTGGATAAAAATAGGTTAACGATTTGATCAATGGGAAGAAATAAACAATCTTGTGCGTGTCAACCACGAAGGCGCGCCCATCCACCGCCCATTCCGTACGATTGGTAGATTAGTATGACATTCGCTGCGGAGGGGCGCGTCGTCGTGGATTACACGCACTATATAACCGTTTCAATTACATAAGCTGGTACTTGGAAGAAGCTCAGGGCACAGGAGTCGCTGAGCCTGAGGACCATAGTCCAAGCCCCCAATACGTGCGGAACCGCTATATCCAGCGAGACCCACCTACATCACCAGAGTCTGGACGACTTCGTCGCCCAACTTGCGCGCGGGATGTTCACCCACGCCGACTCCACCTGCCACCTGCTTCTTCAAAATATCGCGCCACTTCATGCGCGCCCATCGGATGTCCCATGGCGGCCAGCCCAACCGCGAGCTCCTACCGCCCACCAATGAGCCCCAGGCCTGACCCCCCAGGACCCGCAATGCCGCAGAAAAGCCAACTATACAGCCCAAGCCACAGACAGGCCACCTTGACCAGAAAGAGCAAGATGGCCAACGTCCCCACTGATGCGACTAAAAGCCGTATAAGGCACTAATTAATACGACCGGCCGATAGTTATGGGCCGCGAAAACAGACCGCCACAGAGGACATCGTCCTGACATGTCCACCCCACACCCCAACAGGGAGTGTGAGAAGACCCACGACGGCGAAGCTGGTACGTTTTCGGGGCCCATCAAATGTCTTGGTTTTAATCGTTTGATGGCAGAATCAACAACATCATGTGACTGAATCGCATGAATATATTATTTAGGTACCTACGTAATTTGCAATATTCGTTATAATATTATTTACAACATGATAATCCAGGCAGGATACTTTTGACAAAACACACGGAAACTATGCAATATATATATTTTCACTTCTCATGCTCGAAAAGTGTGTCATATTAGACTTGTGAAGCAGGGCTAAAGTAGTACATTTAAGCCTTAGGGAAAATATGTTTACATTATGATTTACAAAACATTTTAATTAGACCAATCAAAATACTTCACCTATTAAATCCACCAAACACAGAACAGTAATTTGACAGATTAAAAATTATTTGGTAAAAATATCAACCAATCAAAACGCAGCTGTACTAAAATCGACCAATCAGGAAAGACGTTTTTCAGTTCTCTAAAGATTAAGCGGTGTTTATGGTCAAAGCAATTACTCCTCTTAAGGCGCAGGGTAGGGCAAGGCCTTCCTCATACAAACTTTGTGCACGTTTTATTCGTCGGTTTTGGCACTAACAAATATAATATTTTTTTTGGTTGTAAATATTAGATATGCGAAGATCGTGATGTGAACATTTTCCAATATTTCAAAAATATTCAAAATTAAAAAATTAAAAAAAAAAAATTACATCACGAAATAGCTATCAGAAAAATAAAATCCTGCACAAAGTTTGTATGGAGAGAGCTTGCCCTACCCCTCCTCTTAAAAGAAAAAAAATCGCATGTTGCTTCTCTTTCTTTAATATAGCAAAAGAAAGGGAGGCGAATACGCAAAGCGAACACGTGCTGGTAACATGGTGCTGGCCTTAGAAAAAAAAACAAGCTGTCAAATTAGACATACGCCCGCCAAGAGTTAAATTATTTATTTAAGGTGGATAATTTGTGTTTATGTGTTTACTCGCAATCGAAGTGAAAATTAGAGTGTATAACTCGGGCCTAAAAGCCATATTACCACTCGAACAATTTTCCCTCACTTCGTTCGGGAAAATAACCATCTCGTGGTAATATGGCTTTCTTTAGACCCTTGTCAAACAATCTACTATTTCCGTACTATACATAATGAAATGACTTAATTGTCAGTATTTATTGTTGATGTTGTAATTGCAGGCGCACGTGATATTCAAATACAACATCATTTGTTTTTTTAGAGATTAGTCGGGGTCTTTTTATACAATGTTTACAAGCTGCCTGGAATGCGTTTCATGCATGCTGTCTGAAGTTTTTTAAACAAATCGAATCCATTATTGTAATCACACTCGCATATTACCAAGTATAACTCGTAAACTATACTAGATTATTCGCAAATCAATCATTTAAATGTAAATTGAACGTGAACTACGTGAATTTTACTTTCTTTAGTAATTCGCAGTCGCCATTAAATGCTAAACGCTCGAAAAGAAACATAAATTATGCTTATTTACGAGGGAATTATTGTAATTTGAGTTTTTGCTATACACATTTCTCGAATAACATCATCTTTGTTGTCTGTCAAAGCCCAAAGGATTATTTTACGTCAATTACACAACATAACAATGTTAGCATTTGTAGGTACAATAACAAAGGTCAAAACGTCTGTCAATACAGACCTTTATTTACATTAGAAACCTAAAACACCATCTGTCTTTTCTTTCATTTACCAACACCTTGTCAGTAAATAAGAATTAATATTATGTGTTTGACCACCTATGCTCTAAACAAAACTGACTACATTGGATAGAAATTATAACCCTCGTGACTTACAATGCTATCATCATCCTGCCACATGTAATTGAAATAAAATACTACACAAGGTGTATTGTTGAATTCTATTACAATACATTGTACACAAAGTAGTTTTCATTAATCCGATATTCTTTAACTCGTATCTTAGAAACAGACGTGTATGAAAATTACAGGTATTAATACTGCAACGTGTCCTCAAACAGTTCATGTATATTTTTTATTTCTTGTATAATTTAAATATTGCTGGCAAATAATTTAAACAGAACAGAGATTTTTTACTATCATTCTGACAATGTGAAAAGGAACAAAGCACAGGTGTAGGTACTGAATCGAATACAAAAACCAACTATGAAAATGGCTGTGGAACAAAATGCCAAAATTTATCTTTTAAAAGCTTATACTTTCTCATATATTCTAACATATATGTATAGCTACACCGTTTCTTGTCAATCGAATTCTTTTTTATTCAGGTACAACGTACAATATAAAATAAAACTTGCCAAATCTTGTCGCAACACTATCGAATCGGAACACGGTGACAGATCTTATCGATATTTTCATCGATATTGTCGCGGCGCCCGCCCTGAACGCGTCAATGACATAAGACTGTTTACATTGCCGTAAGTCATGACTCATGAGTCATGTATCCGTGACAGATACATCGGTGGAGCGGTCATTAATGCATGTCGCTGACTTTAATAGACTAATATTGATCGAGTTGTTGTTTTATGAACGCCTTTATGTTGCTTAAATAAAGGCTGCAACTTTCGTGCACGAATGTAAAGTCACCTGTAGTGTAGTCAATGTTATATTTGTAACTTAAATTGTGTTTTTTTCTCCAAACAAGAAATAAGGCGATCTTAGGTAACTTTCGTCAGGAATGTGTACTAAATTATAGGTATGGTCTATTAATTTATGCCGCCGGCGTCTTTATTTCCGAATTAATATATTAATCTAGGTGAATTTAATAAGCATCTTCTGGGTGAGATCGCTTCACCGTCGGCCTCTATCTTTGCCCCTGGCTAGATGCTGGTCAAGAGCAATCCCATTTTTTATAAGAAAAAGTTAATTACTCCGGTTTTCCGTGTTAGCTAATCAAAATCTCAAAGCTGTGAGTACGTAAGTAGGTAGTGTAAAAGGGTACAAGTCCCGTACAATAATTTTATTTATGTTTAGTAACAATCACGTAACGACAATACACAAAAATAAACGGCTAAATGCGTGTCTGTCAACGAATGTAGGGTTTTGTAGTTGCCCTCCATCACATTAAGTATGTGGTCTTCGGCGTCCTCATATTTCAGAGACAAATGTTTCATAGGATGTTAGAAATATAATTGTTACCTACGCAGAATTTTCATTTCATATATATATTTTTTCATAAACCATCAATTTTTTACAGCTAAAAGGTCATTGTGTAAATCCATTCGGACCCTTATGAAAGTTATGAAATAAAAATGTTTTCTACGAAATGAAAATTTGGTGAAACAATGTCTGCGGAACAATGGTAAATCGTGGTCTTCGAAGAGCCCTTTTTATAAACTACGGACATATTGAGCATTGCCTACGAAAGAAATGTGTTTTTACAATAAATATTAGGATATGTTACGCGTGTTCCAATAGGTACTTAACTCATATTTACCTACTACCCGTTCGACACAGCTAGCTAACCGGATATTTCTTATTGTTCACAAATCAAAATCTGATGTCTAACCTTAGGACTCAAATTAAACCTTAACTTGTACTATACAAGGTTCATTATCCAGCTATCAAATGCGGATAGATGTTTGTGAAAGTAACGTGGTCAGTTCAGACGCATCACATCGGAAATTGCATCTGGGCATAAATGGCGTCGCTCGTGTTCTCATTATCAACCCGCGGCGCAAGACATACGCGATTACACAAAAATATGTTAAAGTTTGGCTAATGAAAAAATACTTGTAATTTTAAATAGAAAACTCCCGTGAGTCTCAGACATATCTCATCAAATGTTTATCTAGTCTATTTTTGAAACTATATATTAATAATTTTGGGGATCTCGGAAACGGCTCTAACGATTTTGATGAAAAATGGTATGTGGGGCTTTTCGGGGACGAGCAATCGATCTAGCTAGGTCACATGCCCGGGAAAACGCCGAGCCGCCTAGATATTTGAATTATAATAAACGGGTCACTCGCATCTTTAACGTCTAATACCACTCGACATGTTTCGGACCAGACATGGTCCTTAAGAATGGTGGTGGGTGGACATTCGACGTTAAATTATATTTCAATAAGAGACTTGTAAATACCAGCAAATTTAAAAGATCAACGGGCTGCAACACTGTGTGCGGTGTATACGTGTGACAAAACAATAATGACGCTTAAAAAACATTTCACTAACCATGGAGTTCCTTAAGTGCGCAGTAGCCGATTTACGTACAAATCACGCTACTGCGCACTCAAGGTTAGGTTCAAGATGTTTGCCGGCAACTGTACTATGCAATATTATATAACATTATTCAATAAGTTATAACGGGTTATTTAGCCTTCTGAGACCTAACATACAAAAATATACAACCGAATTTGGACCAATTTCGATTATAAATTAACTTTTCAACAATGTTTTCGCTAAACTTCGAGATCAGTTTGTTGATGACTTTGTTGTTCTAAAATCAAACGATACAAAACAAATGCAACTCTGTCACTTCAAAATTTGACTTATTTTTCATTGACGATATTAAGTCCTTTATCTACACACATATCATAAATCCTCTAATATGCGTTCGGAAACCGTAGAAAATGACTCTCATTTCAACATTCAATGAATTTATGGCAATTTTCTTATCTGTGCTACAGCAGTAATATAATTTTCATTTTAATCTCGTATATTATGATGTTAAAATATTAAACGTCAAACAAAACTGTCAAAATTTAAATGTCAAAGTTGACATGTCCCTATTCTAGTATCACTGAAAATTCAAATGCAGTCGATGCGAAATGTCAGCTCGATGTTTTTTTAGTATATATCGCACGAAATTTGATCTAGAACGACATGATCACATCAGAATAGGGACTCTTTAATTTTTAAAATAACATTCAGGTATCGGTTGCCAGTTCTGATTTCTATTTTACTAAACGGTTAAAACTCACGTATTAATTGTGTTTTGTGTAGTTATAACATGTCTCACGAAAGTTTAAATTCAAGTTCTGATTTCGATATTTCCGCAACCGTGCAAAAAAGGTTGTAACCTCATGTCGACCGGTGACTCGAAAACAAGTCAAGTAAACAATAGTACATTATTTACCAAGGGCGATAAAACAAAGAATGTCTCAGATCGCAGGTATTTTACGCCCGAGCCGAAGGCAAGGGCGATAAATATGCGATCTGAGGCTTTCTTTATTATCGCCCGGGATAAGTACAAAATTTTATGTCACCCCCTGGCCATAAGTGGGTTTTTTCGCGCGCGGAGCGTGCGATAATGGCCACTTTATGGCTAGGTGTGACATAAAAACATTGTTTTGTTGTGTTTTTTTCGCCGTCAACCCACAATTATTGTATTTATTTACTACGGTTTCTGAACCCATCTTAGAGTAGTTATAATATGTGTGTAGATAAAGTAATGTATGCAACTGTACATAATTAGGCATTAAAACACATAAAACACACTCGTGTTTTAATGTCCCTTATTATGTACCAGTTGCATAAACTACTATTACATGATGCGGGGTATCAGCAGGATATAATATTGTGTTAGATACAGAGCTCTTAGTAAAAGACATTCCTTCTTACACTTGGACCACGCTAGAAAATCGGCGCTAACGCATTCCCCTCTCAAGACCTCCCACTCATTAAGAGGAGGTAAGCCCCATCCCCCCTCCGACGGACGAACTAGTTGAATGGGTAATTTAATCAGTTCAAGAATTACGCGTTTAGATGTTAACAGATCGATAAATTTGAGAATAAATTGGTATTGGTTTGTTTGGAACGATACTATTCAAGTATTCACACTAGATTATAACCAAAAGTGCATAAAATCTAACCGCCTTATTCATAAAAATTAACAAACCTCTGCTAACTAAAAGGTGTTGTGTCCCTTTCTCACAACACAAATACAAATGTCAAAGTGACAGATAAAGACTAACGAATAAATGGCATTTTAGCTAAAATAGGCTTGATGAACGTTTATGAATAAGGGGGTAAATTATTTACACCGACATCGTAAGGACAAGCGTAAAGCCTACCAGATGGTGAGCTGCATTTATACCCGAAATAAGAAAATCGATGAGTTCGAATTTTCCCGAAAAAGGATCACGTCTCAATGAAATGACGAAAAAAGTAACTTAAGAGGAGGGGTAGGGCAAACTCTGTCCATACAAACTTTGTGCAGGATTTACTTCGTTTGTGTTTGCATTAAAGTTATGATTTTTGGTCAGTATGCTTATTTTTCTGATAGCTATTTCGTGATGTAAATTATATTTTATTAAATTTTTTTTTTTTTTTTGAAATATTTGAAATATTTGAAAATTCTCACATCACGATCTTCGCAAATCTAATATACAACCAAAAAAAATATTATATTTGTTAGTGCCAAAACCGACAAATAAAACGTGCACAAAGTTTGTATGGGGAAGGCCTTGCCCTACCCTGCGCCTTAAAAGAATAAATAATTATACAGTTATAAGACTCATAGGTCTTCAAAGTTTTAACGGGGCAGGGGCAGATTGTGTCCCCTTTACTCTCTTTTCCGCAAAACGCACCCTTGTATTGGAACAATCGTCATTTACTATGGCGCTCGAGGTCAGTGACGTCACTGATCTGTGGCGCTTTGTCTGTCCAACCAGCTTTTTTTGAGATATTGGAATAGGATTATCACTATTTCGCATATTTTTTTGCCTTGTTTCTTTTGGAGTACACAAATTTTGAGTCAACAACCCTATTATTTTAGTTTTGGTTCAATAACATAATCATAAATCTTTGTTTAGATTGTAACAAACCACCATCCATCGGTAGTTATTGTTTTAGGGTCGGTTGCACCAACATACGAACACAGGCCGGTCATCGTCAAATATGGCGCCGGCAGCTGTCATCCCATAGAAACTTGTCAAACTTTCCATACAATCAGATTTGACGAACACCGCTTACGATTACAGACGGTTTGGTGCAACCCAGCCTTAACCGAGAATATATAAATAGAATTGTGATACAAATGTTGGTAAAATTTTAAGACTATAGAGGATGATTTACGCTACACCGTCCGTGTCCGGTCCGGCCACGGGCCGGTCTAGCGTGAATCATGCTTAATACTACATCTTTTAGTTTTATTTTCTAGAAGAGTAAGTAGTAAAAGTTAAAATACTGAGTATAATGTTTTAACTAAGGCATGTGATGTGGCAATATCTTCACGCCCCTATATTAATTTCGATACGATTTAAGATCGCAAGATATTCAGTCATACCTAATTACAATGCCTATTAAATGCAATCCCGGCAATTTGACTTTAGATGTCTTAACGATAAGGTCGAGATTTGAATGGGATGGTGCGGCGGAGGTGTTTCCATTGTTATTATAATAGGCAAGTATATTGAAACTAAACAGATATTACGATATTTAATCGACTTACAGATATGCGAGTATTACTACCTACATTATTTTTGCTGAAACATTTTTATGGTCTCGGACAATATCGAAAACCGGAGGTAATAGGGATATGGTGGAATTACTTTACCTTATAATACTTAGAAACTACTTGTTAATATTGACATTTTACACCTAGTTTATAATATCAATGGTTGATTTTATTTTTCTAAGAGCCTAGAAATGTTCTTTCCACCATACTAGCTCCATGACTCATTCCTTCGCCGTATAGGCACAGAATAAGTAATAGTACTACGTACAGAAGTCTCACTGTTAACAAATCCGCGCGAGGCATGCCAAACGTGCCGACGCTTGGCCATCTCCTTCTATCGCACGCGCATCACTCGCTACATCACTTTCTCTCGCATTGATAGTCACCCGACGTGGGACCTTTGAGCGGCGCGATGACGTCACGCGAGTGAGTCGCCCCTGGTATAGGCAAGCCGTCTCTGGAATTCACTCCCTCTCACCATCAGACAAGCCCCAAGCAAGTTTGCTTTCAAGCGGATGCTACGTAAGCACCTGCTTAAACAAGAATTCGTATAGAATCCATCCTTATACCAATAGTATGTATTAAATATGTAGTAGTATGTATATTGCAATATGTATGTATTTGTGTATTGTATATATTTATGTTTATATGTAGTGTATTTGCAATTAATTTGTTTTAGTGTTCCGTGTAGTCCGTTTTCATACTTTTTACTTTGCACCTTTTATAAAATCTCTGTTCAGCACAATGGTTGGCTGGTAGAGAATGCCATTTGGCATTAAGCCCGCCATTTGTACAATTCTGTGTAATTTGTGCAATAAAGTTTAAATAAATAAATAAATAAAAATGTCCCATTGCACACTGCTGGGCAAAAGATTCCACAATTGACAATATTTCATAATTTCCAAAAGTCTTAATTCGAAAACCATTTCGGTAAAAACGTGTGAAGTATACAAAAAACATTTTTTTAGATTTTTTCTCCGTTAATTTTGGAAAAAATCGCAAATTACTGTAAACTGAAAGTTGACGTCATCTTCCTCGCTGTATTCAGGGAGACCTTACTACAGAGTACACAATCGCTGCTCTGGAGTGGCTCTGGATTCTTGTTGGGAAGATGACGTAATATTTTACTTACGCCCTTTTGGAATGACCTACTTTTCAACGTGTTTTTTTTGTATGAAATAATGAGTTAAATTGAAAAAGAAAAAATATGGGTGGCTTAAATTTTTACCTATTTTCTAACTAGGTCATAAAATAAAATAGTTAAAAATATGAAATGTTGTCAATTCGACATCGATTAAGACCACCAGTCTTTGTTAAAAGCATTGAGTTCATCCCTCCAACGCCATCGGGGTCTACCAGGAGTACCACGGGTACCGGCTTCCAGGGCCAGAGCCCATCTGCCGACAAGAAAATTATGGTGGCAAGGCAAATGTATGGATTTTCCTTAGCATTGTTGATAAATAACTAAATAACGAAAGTCTTCATTTTCTACGCCTCATCACTTATGGTTATACTTTAGAGATTTGTTTGCGTGGGATTTTGAAACTAAAGTATAGATTTACCATTTAAATTTTACCTAATCGCCGACACGCGTCCTTCTCATTTTTTGTACAACTTTACGGAATTGTATATTAAACTGCAAGTTATTATATTATAGATATTAACAGCGATAAAATGTAAACACAATCTTTGTGATAAGAATGATTTAAGTACTTATATTTATGTATGACTTTATATATTTTTGTAAAGAATTGTGACTTCCACCGATTGAGACGTGCTGGCCGTTTTTGCTGATTATGCTCGACGCCCTTTTAATGCCAAACTCATGAAATTAGGTAGGTATTGTAAAGCCGTACGATATCCTATAATAACTTAGATCAGACCAATCGTTTGCCTGCTAGCTTACCTCAATCACACCTGAATGACGAATCCAGGATCAGCACACCTATAAATAAAGGAATCAATTTATAAACGACCATATCTATGCAAATTCATGAGTCACTAATTGCTTAACTGAAATTGGATTCTGATCGCCAATAAATCTAATTTTGACAAACAACATTATTTGTATTCATTAGACGCAGCGTGCGTCCAGGACACTTTTATAATTTATTGGCAAGGTCCACGCCGACCAACTAGATCCTAGAACACGGTTACGTAGGAGAAATGGGGTGTGATTTTCACAGTATTTTTTATAAGAAACAAACAGTCTTATTTAAACTCATGATATAGCATGATAAGATTATAAATTTAGACCTATAGTTTCCTTAATGATTAATAGTAACTATTTTGCAGTTCCATAAGTCAATGGAGATCCACAAGTCAATTAGATTTTTTCCCTTTCTACCCGATCCACAACTCCGACAAACCAATTAGTAATCATTAGTGTTCCTTTGTGTAGTGTCGGTTTCGGTTTAGTTCACAGTCGCCCAAAAAATATGGTTTAGAACAAAAAACGCCCGAAACCTCGGCTATGCCGAAACTTCGCATTCTGGTTACTATACTGCTTACGTATTATCAAATAAAACCAATAATTAAAATGCCCAATAATAAGCTGCAAGCATCAATCTATTGATGCACTCCAGCGGTGTGATTACGAAACGTTTTCGATCTTAACACATTGAACGCCAATACAGATAATGTTGTTGCATTTTACAAATTTCATCGATTCTTGTTTTTCATTATTCAGTTAGATTACATACATAAATAAGCGGTTTTATGAATGGGCATTGATTTCTAATACATTATTTTGAATTATTAAGCACCGGACAAATTGACCCCTACGGCCAAATAAAAACATAGCTTCTCGTTTTTTGAAGTCGGTAAAAATATGTTAGTGAAAATGAAAACGGCATTTAAATCCATTACGTGGATCAAGAGAAATTAGCGGAAAAAATAACAGAATGTACTACGAATGGACAAAGTAATAATATTCTTATAAGTATCAATTTTTTATCGAAGTCAATTAGTTACGAAAGAACCAAGCTAGTTTTCATAAAATAGAAGGCCGTGGGGGTCAGCTTATAAGCAAATTATCCACGTAACGTTGACCGTCAGCCCAATAGACGACATTGAACACAGGCCTGACGTGCGGTCAACGTTGTCCGACATGGCTCGAATGGAAAGATTCAGCGTCGCCCAACATTCCAATGTATTAACGTACTTTTTTCGCTGGCAGTTAACGTGTTAAATGTCTAAAAATATCATCCCCTACTAAAACTGACATAAAGTAATACCTATGTTTAAAATCGTCACGATTACCGACGTTAACAGGTACTCGTATTATGTACTGGGCTACAATCAGGCAGAAGAGTTGACGAATGTTATAAGACTGCAAAAGTTTTGACTTCAACTGAAAATCGTGTTTCAGGCGGACACTACTTTTGGTTAGTTTTGTATACGCCGGGTAGGTGCACACCCGTGGATTAATCAGTTAATTACGAGTTTCTTACCGACCACATGGCGCTTACACTTAAGAATTCTCATGAATATCCATTGGGTGCTATCGATTCAATTTCCTTTAGTTACGACGCGGAAGCAAATCCGAATCAGTTTCCAACAATGAGCTGATTTATTTATAACTTTAATAGAATTTGCCTGCCATTTCATACGGAACCACAGTTACATATATTATAATTTAAATAAAAAATCGTAACACTACTTAATTTTTTCCTTCCTCTTCATGTAGGAAAATTTCATTAATAATGAGTATAATTAGTCTAAAGTCTTATAGCCTATGGTCCATTTATGAATGAAACCATACAGTTAAAGGGGCCATCAAAAAAAGAAAGAAAGAAAGAAAGTATAAAAGCGACCATTGTGCTTGTTGGAGGCCCTTATGATATCAATTATAGCATGCCACTAATCCAATGCTAATGCCACAATATGATCTTATCCTTAATGTCACTGCCACTACGCTAGCTTTTGTGCCAATTAAGTAATAAATATTGCGTGAATCATGCCACGGACCCTATTTCACGAATCTACAAGCTTGTTACAGTTTTAAAAGCTGTCTGAACTGACAACACTGGCATTCTCATCTTTTAAGTATCTTTTTTAACATTATTGCACAATTATACAACGTGTAAATTCATTACGAGCATAAAATTGGACCGGACATAGTAGTGTCAATCATTCATGAAATTACTATTAATATTGACACTGTAATTTATTTTTGAAAACTTACCGTGCAGCAATGTTGATTTAAGTTGTCTACGAGCGTTAACTTGAATGTTTTGCGTTACATTGCGGATTTTATTATTATGTATGGTTATTTTTTTCATTGTAATTATAAACGAAGTTATCTCTACAACTATACTTCTTACGAATAGCCTATGCTGACCAACATTTAAATATTTGTTTGGTTTTGAAGTAAATTAACATTTTATCTTCTAGTTATATATTTTAATTGGTTAGATATGAGTACATATCATTGTAAAACTTTTAAAAATCTTTAGTTAATCCCACCTGAACCAAAAAACCAAGTAAACCGAATACTCGGTGCAATCTTCTTGAGTCACATTTTAGGATAAGTACTAATTTCGGAATTTTTATCGCAACACCGTAAAGTTGCTTCAAAGCAGAAAACGTAATAACAAACTTACTGCAGACGATTTAAAGTTCAATTTAAATTGACTTCATATTTGGACTTAGGCCTTACTAGTTCTGTAACTATGAAATAAAGACGTCTTGCTCTTGCGCAGTAATTGGCAAGTTAATTAATATGGGCAGATTGCGCATCGCTTGTTGACTGGAAGATGCGATAGCGCTAAGGTCACACGACAGCGCTATTGGGGTCTATCGGATGTATTATGGAGATTACTTAAATTGCGCATACGATTACAGTGTGGTTTACAAAGTAAGGCTCGGTCATTTAAGGGGATGCCTCGATCCATGTAAACCAGGCGCCCTTGTAAGACACTCGTTTATGTATTCCGCTCACAAGAAAACAACACAGGATAAGACATTACATTGACCTTATCTTTGGCTCGGTCCACAAATGTTTGTCTCGGTCGAATTTTACACTTCATCACTTTCCTTCTATTTTCCCATCAATTATAGTTTCTTATATTTGCCACGCAATCATATAAAAAACCATCATATATCAGGTATATCAACATATTCTCTAGGGAATAGGCAAGATAATTAAATCTGAAAAACAGTTCTTACTGATCTGATTACAGAACAGCTCTTCAAATAAGTAACGAATAATTTGCTAATGCACGCTCTTAGGTATAGGCTCCGGCCGATTTGTGAAATTTTCGGTTCCGTGGGTTCAGTATTAACCATACTTTTTCCAGTTCGTAACTTCAACTACTTAGCTGTTGAAAATGAAGAACTAGGGGTTCCATTTTAGTTTGTCATGTGTAGTTCCTTAGACACTAGTAATCAAATAAGTTAACAATTATTTTCTTCAATTGAAATCAAACCCGTCTCCTTATGGAGCTTTTTTGGAGACCTAAATTCTAGGTTCAATTAGAATATTCTCACGGCTGATTCCAGTGAAGAAAAGGTCAACAGTAGGCTGGCCGGAGTGACGGTGTAATTATAAGACTGAATGCACTCGCCTGCCGGCCGGCAAAAACGGATGTCACGGACAGCAATGCTGTGGAGTCGTAGTTTTCTTTGATGATATAAAAAATACTGTTAGCTGTACGGTACTAAATATACCCTTAACCTGAGCCGGTTTCAGTGCCGGTGATAACAGTGTCAGCGAAGCGGGTTATTGAGTTACCTCGACTAAATTGGTTGACCTAAAAGTAACATTTTAAACTCTCGTGCTTTATAAACATACTTAAAAAAATAGGTTAAACGGGTTTAACGCGATATTTATGTATTTAGGTACGTTTTTTTACCCACATTTCGACACGGGTTGAACTGGTAATGTTTGCGGCACAATTGTCGTATCAGCAAGTTTTCAACGAAGAAATGGGTATATAACATTTGACTACCCCACAAAAGTTGATAAAAATGTGACTTGAATAAAGTTTTCTACCCGTCCGCTTTACTGTGCAACCCGTGTCGAAAATTCGGTAAAAAAAATGTAAACACTATATAAATAGCGTTAGACCCGTTTAGCCAAATATTTTAAGTATGACCTAAATGTAATTTTTCATAGGTACTTAAAAGTCTTAAAACTGACGGTTAGACCTACTTAACGTACGTTTGACATAATCAACTAACAGAGGGACCAACCAACTTGACAATTGTCACCTTAAAATGACAATTCGGTTTACATTGCCGGGCCGATAAGTATCGATGCTATCCAACGACCATCTTTACGCGAGGACTCAGAAGTGTACTTGGAATTGTCATTGTCAGGTGACAGTTGTCAAGTTGGTGAAATAGGGGCACATCGACTAAAAACATTTTTTATAATTTATATATACCTGCGGGGTAATCACGTAACGATATGTACTACCGTTGGTACGTATTTAATGTCAGTTTTAGTATGGGATTTGACATTTAAATCTATCGTACTAACGGTCGAAACGTTACGTGATTACCGCGCTGCTGTACGAATATCGTTAATAATTTGTTACTTATTGAAAAAAGTTCTTTTCTCTCTAATTCACTGACAGAGGGATGAGTAATTTTCATACTATAAAGATTCTGTATCTTTATCACGTATATATTTTCGTTTAAAATTGAACCTTGACACGTTGTTTTATCTTGTTATCTTAGCTATGCAATAACGGTTTAAATCTACCGTACTTAAGTTTGACACGTTGCGTAATCAACTAGCAGGTCTACAGTCTCTTGGACGGATTTTGGTCGTCGCCGCGTTGGTGAACACACGTGCCCGGAGCGACGACGAACAGAATCCACTACCGTACAAAACCAGTTGCCTACTGTCATGGCGTCGTTACCAAACATTCCAAACAACGTCATTGAACAAGTATTGATTGGCGAAATCATCATAAATTTGATGGAAAGCCATTTTTAAAGAAGAAGAAGAAGTCTCTTAGACCTCAGTCTTCAAGTTAATGCAGTGCTGTTACTTTTGATAACTTGGAAGCGAAAGCCACTCTACACCTCACTTTGTGCTGACAAACTATCTTATAATAGTTTTCGTGAACATAAAAAGGCTAGCATGAAACCGTCGGATCATGGTGTGATTGAATTTTATTTGGTCCACAGCTTCTCGGAAGTGAGGTCGACGGCCTATCTGTCCTGCGTCAAGAGATATCCGTTAGTCTATATTCTAGCTTATATTCTTAGCTAGAATAAAGCCATTCGGAAAATGAACCTCCACGTGTTTTAAGCCGTCCTCTCCCGGCGAAAAAAATATACAATGCCATTCTTTTGTTATCTGCCCTGGGATCCCAGGGACTGGTAGACGACGGGTTCATATGTGACGTAGGTAAGCATAATATAAAGAAACTGACACATCGAAACAATGTTTACGTACTCCACAGTTTACTCGGACAATGGATAGTTACGTGGACTAGCGTGGACATATTTTATCTATATTGAATTTTTAATTGAGATTACTAATTTTAATGAATTTACTGAAATGAATTATTTAATGTAATGAATTAGTTATTTAATGTAATGAAATTAATGTTAATATAATGTGCCGACGTATTAGTACCTACGTAACCATGATTTGTAACTTGGCGTTATTATTAAGTAGGTATACCTATTTGTATTTGTGGTATAATAAAACATACAGCGTGTCTTTCAGCCAATTTTTAAACGAAGATTCTCAGCGAGAATTGTTTATCACGTTGTCCGAAATTGAATACTAGTTTTTTAAAGATTAGAAGCCTTGACGTAAAACCAACATTAGTCTACTCATAAGCTTGCAATATTAATAAAGCCATCCACAATTTTGCACGCATCTTAACTTACAAACCGACAACTAACTTGGCCTAAACGATAATCCTTATTACGTAGCACTAAGACCTATTGTCACCTAAAATAAAGGCAAAAGAATGTGTCTCAGCCTCACGACGAAATTTCAAATTGATTCATACTTTATTCCCTTAGTGGAAAGGTATACAATCGGTTAGCATATAGAACAAAATATAGTATCTTGTAGCAATATAGAGATAATAATTATGTTAATCTACACCGTTGCTTATGGTAATCTCAAAGCGATTCGATTTGCTCTGCCAATGCTGTGACATGGTCTATCTACGATAATGTCATAATTTAAGGTTCAAGGACCTTTGCGGACATGGACTATGGCTGTGTAGCTGTAGATGTAGAGGAATGGTCTAAGGACTACTACAACTGAGTTTACGTTAAAAAAAATATAGAGGATTGCCAAGTTCAGTCAACAGTGGCTGACACATGTACGCTTACAAACGAAGTATAAACCACATCAAGACTCAAAAAATTAAACTCGTTCATTCGCGTAGCAAACCGGGAGTCGAACCTGTTATCTTTGTTTTACCGGATCAAATTGATAGTATAATTATGTATAGTGATACATAATTTTGTTCAAAAAGGATCTTAAGATATAATGTATTCCTATTTTTTACTATGTGACCAAAGTGCAAAAGAATATTGCACAAACATTGCTTGTGACAGCAACCAGTATATTTTGTTGCATTGTCATAAAATCCAATAATGTTTACAGAAAAGAAGCCTAAATCTATCTTACCATAGGTAGCATTGATCGGATAAAGATATTCAGCAAATAATAGGGTTATTTGCAACTGTATTAAAGACAAAATACCAGGGCGTTACCGAGGCGAGAAGGTCGACCGAGGGGGCGGGTTGGTTCACGCCGCCGAAGAAAGATCGTACCCTAATCAACGACTCCATACAATAGAGATCATGACAGCATACTCATAAAATACTGTAACTAAACAGAAATAAGAGTGGAGAAATGTGGTGGAAAACTTTAAAGAGCCTACAAGGTTCTTTAAAGTAAGACCCTTTCGCTACAACTGGGGTGTTTGTTACCTACTTATATTACAGTGCGAGGATTAAAAGAAAGGCCAAACTATCCATATTTATAAATATATAAATAAATTCCCAAAATGTATTTAGCCACATCACTTCCGAGCGACTGCACCTTTTTGGCTAATTATTTTTATTCAATAGTTGAATTTTTTGATTCTCATTTTATTTCATTACTACAAATGAAAATGTGGTTTCGTTTTCTTCATAAGTACACCCGTGCGAAGTCGGGGTGGGCAGCTATTTTAAATATTTATTAATAATCCAGAACAACAAAATATAGAATGGAAGGAATAGGATAGGTACTTCGCAAAATATAATAATAATTAATCAATCATAGGCGAAAGTAGTCGAGCGTTTAAAAAAAAGTGTACTTGACAAAATTTGAGCGTCCCACACGTTTAACTTGATTTTTCAAAATATTCCCTTTAGTATTTGGGTGTATGAGTGAAATAGTTTGATTTTGTAGATTGTAGCATTCATGTTATATTTATAAAACGATTAATATTACAGTTATTGCTAGATTTATCACAAAATAAAGATACGAAAAGTGCTAAAATGTGCATGTCTCACGTCGACTCAGTCATGTTTGGAGGCTTACAGAATCTCGAGATAAATTTGAATGAATATTAAATGTGGTCACACTGATAAAGTAATGAGTCTTAATTATTGGACTTGTGCTTTATTTATTAAAAGAATGCGGTCTTTAATGACAATATACTACTTTTTCCACTGCCCGTCCGAAGAAATCGTCCGCACCTGAACCTCCGGTGATATAGTCACAGCGATTTTAAACAGACTTGTGCAATCGATATTACCCTAAAAGCGTTAATTTTTCAATCCTGGCAACATCGTCGCTATGTCGGTTTTCAAAAAAAGGATTCCGAGTGAGTCACCATTTTTTCGGTACTAGACTATAATTAACTTTTTAGACATTTAACAGACTATCATATGATAGTATCCGAAACTAAACAAAAATCACATTGAATAGGTTCAAGTCAAGTTAAAACTTGATTTTAAATTGTTGAGGTAGAATTCGTCAAATCCGATTAGTAACGTTTACTACCGGAAAGATATTGTGACTATTTACAGTCATAAAGCTTAGTACAGTCAAGGGCACCAATATGTATACACTTTTTCACCTTATTCCATCGAAATAAGGTCCAAAAATGTATACATATTTATGCCCTGACTGTACATAATCGAAATATGACTGGTGTTTTTAACCGATCTCAAAAAAGGAGGTTCTTAGTTTGATCCGTATGTTCGTATATATGTATGTTTGTCCGTGATTATCTCGCATTTGGCTGAACCGATTTTAATGCAGTTTTGGTAAATAACAATTATTTATTTCAGTTATTAACAAGCAAAATTATATTAATGTTGACTCGCAACTTCCCAAATAAATATTCTTGTTAGGTATTTATTCTGCTTGAGTCGGTAATCGTTAATAATTTTATTGATATTACTAAATAAAATACAAATGGCTCCGTGAGTCCACAATCAGGTAGCGATATAGCAGCGAACATTCAAAACATCCATTAATTATACCTGCCCAACAAAACCTATATTTATTGCACACATTTCAAGTACAAAATAACCTATTAATATTGTAAATGATAACGATTTCGTTCGGGTTTGAGCGTGCCCTGATTCAGAACTGGGTATACGGAGAATCTTAGTTAATACCTATTTGAAACATTAGGTTTACTATTGTTATGCAGACAAGCGTTACAACGAATTTATGTTTCGGAGATTTTTTTATTTCGAAGTTTTTGACCAAAGATGGGGTTCTACACAATTCGGAAAAAAAGGTTTTTATACAAATACAAAATATATTTTTTACAAAACACCAAAACAATAGTATACTATGCAAAATAATACATTATCAGTGGCCCTCACACAAAAAGAACAAAATAATACAGTTATTGGCATTTTAACTAGTTGTACATTTTAAAGATGTGAGCGTGCGTGCGTGCGTGCGTGTGTGCATGTGTGCGTGCGTGCGTGCGTGCGTGCGTGCGTGCGTGCGTGCGTGCGTGCGTGCGTGCGTGCGTGGGTGCGTGCGTGCGTGCGTGCGTGTGGGTGTGGGTGTGGGTGTGGGTGTGTGTGGGTGTGGGTCCGTGTGGGTGTGTGTGGGTGTATGTCTGTGTTTGTATGTGTTTGTGTATATATGCGGAATCGCGTGAGCGTTATCTACAATATACTCGTAGTCTCTAAAATGCGCTCAGAAACCGTAAGCAATGACCAGCATTATGACAATCTATGTATATATGAAATTTTCTTATCTGTGGTAGAAGGTTACAGCAGCAACAATTATTATGATTTCCTATTTAATAACATGAAAAATTTCAAATTTGGAACATCTTATAAAACCTTTTCTAGTATCATTGGAAATTCAAATGCAGTCAATACGAAACTTCAGCTCGGTATGTTTTTTTAAGAGCTGCCAGTAATTTCACTATATTCGCCATTTTGTTTATTATGCAGTGATTATGCAAACATTGGTGTCTTAATAAAAATTATTTTATTTATTTAAGTACCATTATTATAATAAATAAATATATTCTATTTTTGTTTTGACTGTATAGAAAGTCAAGGAAAAAGTTTGCGAAATGGGTCATTAAATTAAAGCGCGTGACCGTACGGTACGGTGGTCGTGTTGTGTTCCTGGCGGTGAGCAAGGAGCAAGGGTGCCAGAGCTCTCGAGGATGCACTGTGTTGAGAGCGAGAGACTTTAATCCCCCCCTTCCCCCTCCCCCTCCCCCCTCCCCCTTGCCCCTTCTTCTGCCACCAAAATGAATCCTCAAATTTTATAAAGGGTTGGCAACGACGGTCTATAGGCTGCGGTGTTAGCTTGTTTGCCGCAGTCGTTGTACAAAAAAAACCTGATATTGCTCTCAATCGGTGCGCATTCGAAGTTTTACTAGAAGTATCCCGTCAGCCATTGAAGAGGTCCACACGGACCCAGAAAGCTCCATTATCAGATCCAGTAGGAAACGGAAATTCGAAAGTAAACATGACAGCGATATAGGTTAGGTATGCTTAGGTCTGTATAAGTGAGAATATACTGGAGACGTTCAATTTAAGATTGGTTTTATTCTAATAGTTTCATTTAGTTACAACTTAGCAGTAATCTCTAATGTAGTGTACTAGGTTCTGGTCCAGTGGACTGGTCTGAGAGCAACACGAGTAGTGCAGCGAGTTATAAATCGAGTGACCTGCGCGGGAGTTGCTCTTTTTGCAAACGTTTTCAATTTGTTCTCGTTCGCTTACTCGCATTTAGCTGAGATTATACGATACTTAATACAACGTTATAAATATACTTTATAAATATGTATATAATTCCTCAGCTTGATTGAGACAACTTGAAATACGTTAAGTACACTGGATTACTTAGACTTTAATTGGTGCAATCATCTTTTCGTTTCCTTTGTTAGTTTAGTGTTTAGTTGGGCCCGGTTTTATAAAGATCCGTTAGACCTTATGTCGGTAGGTTATGTCAAAAAATGTAGGTACTGAGTTACTGAAATTTGATCTGACATTTGGTCTAAAGGATCTTTATAAAACCCGGCCTAAGTTAGCGAATAGAACGCGTAGTTAACTTAACTGAGCGTAAAATAAAGACAATATACCATTTAAAACGGGCCTAATTTATAGAATGAATGGAAATGGAACCCATAGACTTTGAGGGTAAAATAAATGTCCAGTTCATCGCAATAGCTTCCAAGCGACTGCTAAAACTTGTATTTTTATGTACTAAAATACTGCAAATCAATAAAAAAAATACAACAATGAGGAACATTCATTTAGTAACGTTAACGCTTAAAAATGCGAATTGTTTCACTACAGCAGCCATAAATGCTTATTTTCAACACTCGAAATATTGAGACATTGACTAAACGGAATCTCATGGGACTAACTGGAAAATGTAAGGAGCAGTGTACACAGATTAAATATATTGAAACAAAATAACAGAAGGAATGACGTCGTATTTATTTACCTTGTGTTTAGAGATCGCTTTCTTACCTCTTCGTCTTTATCACTAATTATGACATATTATTGGTTTTGTATGTTTACCTACAACCATGGGTTCTCTGACAGTTTAAAACTTTGTATAGTATTTTTTATAAATATTAATCTGTTACATTTTAACTTTAAACATAAAACGAAATAAATGATTGTACCTACACATGAAACACAACGCTAGCAACTGTTGTAATTTTAACATGAGTTTTCAATAGCAGCTCGTGTTAAGGCGATATATTGATTGAAAGAGACGCGCGTATGTTTTTCGTTCACGACAAAACGGGATGCAACACTCTCCGGGAATGGCTTTTTAGACAAATCTCGATAAATATCTGACTGTGTGCAGATTTATTAAATTTCCTCTTGTCAAGTAGGTACCTAGATGAGGTAAAATACCATCATATTAACTTAATCGTGTCCTTTAATAATGCGTTGTTTTAGTAGGCTGAGTAAAAAAAGAAAATATAGACTCAACTTTGGATTTCTTTTCTATACAGAAAATTTTAAGAAATTATGTTTCGGCTATTGTCAGTACCGCAATCATATAGTTAAGAATTATATATCTGAAAATCAGTCCCTATTGTTTCCTTGTCTGGGCAGAACAGAGTTTCAACGATTCTAAATTTCTCAGTGTAGCGCCTTAAGGGTACAGGAAGTCGCCTAAGTCTCGATATACGAAATGTAAGTCTCATATTGACCTCATCTATGTGAATCGAAGAGCAGGTGAACCTGCGGACTTTAATTTGGCTCGTGGCGGTCGTGAGCGGCAGCGCCGCGAGGCGAGAAGCCAATGAAATTATTGCACCCTATCGCCCATCTTTATTTCGCTGCATCACGCCAGGGTTGCTATCCGGAAAAAAGGCTGTTTACGCCACAAAATTGTGTTTAAAACAATGTGTTGAATTTCGCGTTCCGGGTAATGAGCATGTGCAAATAGTTTTAAGCGCTTTATTTACTACCCCTTCCCGCTGAAAACCGATCACGATTAGGTATGTGATGCATGCGTTATTTTGTTCCTATTTAGTTTTTAGGGTTCCGTACCCAAAGGGTAAAACGGGACCCTATTACTAAGACTCCGTTGCCCGTCTGTCACCAGGCTGTATCTCAAAAACCGTGATGGTTAGACAGTTGAATTTTCACAGATGATGTATTTCTGTTGCCGCTATAACAACAAATACTAAAAAGCAGAATAAAATAAATATTTAAGGGGGCTCCCATACAACAAACGTGATTTTATGAAATAGGGGCCCATCTAGCAGGGAGGGAGTCACCGTCTGCCGGAATCGGAGCAGCGTAGAGAAAGCTGCCTATTCCTGGCGGTACGCCAAAAGATGCTGCAAATGGTGTTAAAAGCATGACAATCGGTACAATTGATCTTTAGGTTATATGAATCAATTTCACCCGTTGGACGAAAAAAAAAAATGAAAAGGAGCGGAGTTATGACGACATTTTTCTTTTGTATGGAATTTAAAAAAAATGTTCTGAATCCTATCGTGTGTGGTATCAAACAAAAGGTCTTTCTAAGCCGGTTCTAAAAAAAATTACATTTAAGTCACTAGTCTTAAAATAAAATAAAAATAATTTTCAAAACATACCATGTTTGGACCCCTTCAGGTAATCTTAAAATTATTCAAACTGTCCGAGTTTTATCAAATTAGTCCATTCAAAAAGCGACTTTACTGTAAAAGCAAGAAGGTTCACAATCTAATAGCAGTTTTCTAAAAAAAGTCGGACATCTTAAATAATTTGATCTTTACGATACCGTTGGATTTTTTTGTAAGACATGCCTGATATGGTACACAATAAACAATATCCTCATATCTAACCTCAAGAAAGCAATTTTGAAAATATTTACATTTAGTATTTTTTTATAATTTTTGTGTTGGTAACCCTGGGCCAAGAATTTCACAGTTTACTCTCCGTTGTATCACAAAATACCAGTGAGTAGAAAAGAGCAAAAAACCGCCCAAGCAATTTGCTCGATCATATCCTAGCGTAAATTTACTTCATATTTGTTCCAGCCCTGATATTGAAAACAGAACCTTGGCTCGCGAAGTCATGGTTGACAATCCTAGTTAACGTAATATTGTAATACGATATTGGAAAAATAAAGATATAGTATTGAGATCTCATCGGTGGAAAAGGTTCGAAATTGAAGTAACGGAACTATAATATTATAAGGTTATAGTAGGGTGGCCGATTGGAAGAATAGCAACTTCCGTAGGACTGAAAAGTTTTATACCGACAAGTGGTATCATTGGAATCAGAATAGTCTAGTATGATTATCAAAATGCATGATGTCACTTCTTAAAGTGGTGGAATGACTTTTTATAACGTCGTAGGTTTTATGTACCTATGAAAAATACTTAAACAATTTGATTTCAGAAAGGGCTCCATGAGCTTGAGCTGATTCCAAAAATATACTTTATTGTTTACGGCACCACTGGCCGAAATTTAATGGTGTTGTAATATTTTTGGAATCAGCTCATGGAGCCCTTTCGTTTGATAACACACTCGATAGGTTTTTAAAGAAAAATTGATTATTTTTCATTTATGTATGAAAAATAATCAATTTATGACATCATAAAAACTCATTCAACCACATTGGAAGCAACAACATGCATTTTGATAATCAGTAAACGATGCTGGTTCCAACGATAACACTTTTCTCTTGGCCTCTCTACTATTAACACGTTCACAGTCCAGTGCCCCATACATGGGTCACAACGAACTGTCTACACAAGTCCGTGCCCCGTACATGGGTCACTATAGCCGACCAGGGGGCCGATTTTTGAGTGTCGAACGCTCGACTTTTCACTCGACATCTGTCAAAACGTCACAGTTTTTTGACAGATCTCGAATGAAAATTCGAGCGTTCGACACTCAAAAATCGGCCCCCTGGTACGCACTCAAATCACTATAAATCTCTATAACTATAACATTCGATAAAAGGCTTATAAAGACAACTTTCTGATTTATCAATTCATATTTTAGTTAGATATGAAATAGCATTCTATTATATATTGTAATAATCCGAGTGCGTACCTCGTCGTGGCATAGTGACCCAAACGTGGAGCACGGACGTGTGATGGAAGTAATTAATTTGCTTGGACGTCCAAGAAAATTTAAACATTTTGTATGGAGACTGTGAACGTGTTAATAAAGTGTTCGGTCTATTGTTTCCTGAGATAGAAAATAACCAGCAATTTCATATTGCTAAAAATACAGTTAAATTGTATTCCTTATTTTTTATTGTTATATAATTTAAATGACACCTGGCCATAAAGTGGCAAATACCGCGCCATGTGCGCGGAAAATCTCACTTCCTGTCCAGAGTAAGACATTAAATTTTGTACTTACCACGAGCAAGCGGTAATTAATTTTTTAATCAAAGTGAAAATTGAAAAATTCAACACCACAGGTGGGATTTGAACCCACGACCTCTGGAATCCGTCCATTGCTCTACCAATTGAGCCACCGTGGTATCCCTTGTGATGGTGAAATTTTCAATCTTAACACACATCTATTAAGCCTTATTAGGGAGGTTCGTAAAATTGAGATTTTCGCTAGCGGACGCATCCGCTTAACAAACATTTAAAAGCGGTAATTAATAAAGAAATCCTCCGCATAATATATCTATCGCCCTTACCCCTTACCTACCTACCTTACCTAGGCAGGGGCGGCCGACTCCGCGATTGCGTCGCGCCGCAACAAGTACCCCTTCTGGCGGCCGCCGCTTCATACAACAGAAAGTGTTGTAGCGTGTGATTTGCGTGCGATAGAAAGAGATGGCCACGTTTAGGCACGTTTGGCTTACCTAACGAGGATTTCTTAACAGTGGGCCTTCTGTACGTAGTACTATTGCTTATTCTGTGACCTAGGTATAGTTCGGACACTAAGGCTAAATTCTGTCAAACGAACGCAAGCAAAACTAGACTTAAAGCTCTGACTGTAAGGTAGATTTTTGCTTGCGTTAATTTTGTACGAACTATAACAATGTGAGTATCCGGTTTCCAATCATTGAAAAACTTTGAGAAGGATACAGTTACGTAGAACGCAACGGCCGGCGTCATATAAAAATTATAAAACGCGCCGGCCCGGATACGGAACGGCCAACTGTCAATCATCTTTTAAACACCGGTCATTCATATTCATATTCTACTAATATTATAAATGCGAATGTTTAGAGGTTTGTTACTCAATCACGCAAAACGGTTGAACGGATAATGATAAAAAAAATTACACAACGAGTCTATAGCCTGGATAGACTTATAATAGATTACGTTTTATCCCAAAAATCATCCCTTGAAGAATGAAATATGGAGTGAAAATAAATAGATTAAGGGGTACAATCTTACACAAATCGAAGTTGTCCCATAGTAAGGCTTGTGTAACTTGGGCACTAGAAAACGATATATTTAAGAAATATAAATACTTTTTTTTTAAATTTATTTGGGTAAATAAACAGTCACTACAAAAAGGCTTAGGTATAGTTTGTTGACAGTAAGTTTTACAATATGTGTGAGTGTGACCAACACCGTTCACCACTAATTAATTCAAACAATTAAGATCATTCTGAGCTATATATATGAAATAAAATACATTGGATATATCCAAGACTGAGAAATAAATATTCACGCTCATCACATAACGAACCGTCAATTATTATACTACATCTAATAGTAAATTTATCAATGAAATTCGCATTAATATCAGATCTATCAGAATTTCCTTATCAACTGAAAAACATATGAGGCCATTATAAGATACGCGATAGGATAGATTCGTAAGTCACCCGCTCGTTACGGCAAACGGCCGGTTGTCACGAAGATCGCCAGTTTACGACACGCCGTGTGCAGATTGCTGATTATGCTGTAACCGGACACGGCCAATTGGAATATACAAGATTTATATAAAAAAGTATACATTTTAATTTAAAAAATCGTCTTGTCTACTTTACCTTGCGATTTCTAAAACTGAACTTTTTGCTGAAAATTATGTACTGTAATGTTCTCTGTTTTGTACAACAAAGAATTTTACTACTAATTACTAACAATATTCATCGCTATTTCGCTAAAAACATTCTTAGTGATAGTGAGATGTACCTACTTGAGTTTTGTATTCATCTATATTAAAAATAGCATAAAAATAATATTAAATTAACACAGGGAAAAACAAGAACGAGCTAAATAATCACTAAAACTATTCCTCACAAAAATATTTAAAAAAAAAGAGTAGATAGGTAATTTGATTTAATGTATCTTTATGATCATTAAGAGACCTACAGGTTGTTTAACAGAAAACCATCGTTATTATTGATCTCTTGAAATTCTGCAAGGTAAATATACACCAAGCAACTAATTGTTGGTATTTCTGCAATTAAATAAACAAAATTGAACTGGGTTTAGAGCTGACTTCCTGTATTTTATTTTTCACTTCTCATGCTCGAAAAGTGTGTCATATTAGACTTGTGAAGCGGGGCTAAAGTAGTACATTTAAGCCCTAGGGAAAATATGTATACATATTTATGATTAACAAAACATTTTAATTTGACCAATCAAAATACTTCACCGATTAAATCCACCAATCACAGAAAAGTAATTTGACAGATTAAAACATATTTGGTAAAAATATCAACCAACCAGAACACAGCTGTACTAAAATCGACCAATCAGGAAAGACGTTTTTCAGTTCTTTAAAGATTAAGCGGTGTCTATGGTCAAAGCAATTACTCCTCTTAAAAGAAAAAAAAAAGCGCATGATGCATCTCTTTCTTTGATATAGCAAAAGAAAGGGAGGCGAATACGCCAAGCAAACACGCATAGCGAGGCATATGGTGCTAGCCTTAGAAAAAAAACATGCTGTCAAATTAGACATACACCCGCCAAGAGTTAAATTATTCATTTAAGATGGATAATTTGTGTTTATGTGTTTTCTCGTAATCGAAGTGAAAAGTAGAGTCTCTCTACGTTCGGGAAAATAACCATCTCGTGGTAATATGGCTTACTTTAGACCCTTGTCAAACAATCTACTATTGTTGAAGGCGGTATTCACTGCACAAATTCCGTGGCTAGTAACTGAATGACATTTTCTTAAGAGGCCAGTTACTGGCGATTTACCCTATATTATTTTAGTGCAAAACATTAAACGAAAGCCGTTAGGTCATAAGATTCTTATATTGCTTGTCAATTCATACAAGTTTTTACTCGGGTGTACAATTAGGTATTGATTAATAAATTTAAGTTTTTCATTATCCACCTTCTGGCTCATTAAGTTCATATCAAATAAAAAAATATATAATTGTGCGTATTTTAAGGTAATAGTTAAAAGTTAATGAGATATTTAACTAAATTATATTTTTTCCAGATGGCCGCGCGGTGATTATCCGATTGTGGTAAGCCAATTCAAAAATTAATTATACTTGTAACATATACCTAAACCACAACAAGTAACTATTCCAGCGCAAATAACGAACTGAGCTGAGCTAAAGAAACTGAAAAATACAGTCCGTATTTTAATTATAGATAGTAAGCAGTGTCCTCTGTATTATTTTTACTGAAAGGGGGCTTAATAACGTATAATTTAAGTTAGTTAATTGCCTCGACGTTTTGGATTCCTTGCAACGTCCTTGTTTAAACGAGGGTCTCGTTTGGTAAAAATCGTTTTTTTAAATCAGAATCCTAAATGACATTTGAACCAAAGTCTGAAATGATTAGATTTTGGGATGATTAGAAAACGTAATTCCTCCCCGAGACGAAATAAAAAGTGTTTTAATGTTTTAACGGGTCGAATAAGGCTTCATTAGCGCAGCTGTAGAGCGATTACCTCGATCTAGAAAAAGGTCTATTTCCCTTTGATTTCAAAGTTCAAAGATCAAATGTTTATTCGTGAAAAATAATACAAAAAGGACAAATACATAATACAATAAAACTGTGTCACGAAATGGACCCAACTCAGCATAATGGCGGCATTGTAGCCAGTGCTGGTCTTTTGGTGATGGCACGGGGGGTAACACTACAAGTATAATAAGAAACAAAATTATAAGTAAACACAGTATAATAAAATAAAGCAAAATAGAAAAAAACACTGAATACGATAAGAAAAATAATCAAAAACATATTTTGCACAGACGCACCGCGTAGTGGTCTCGTCTTGTCTGTGTGGGCCTTAAATTTACGCTGATCATGAACGCCTACCACATGCGCCAGTGGCAAAAATATGGCAACAACTTGTACTGGAACAAGGCACCTGCCTTGTCCATTTCATTGCCTACCTAAAAGAAGGCTTACTCGATTTAAGCTAACGTTGCTAATTAAAATTAGAAGGCGTCAATATTTGGGGCTTTGGAATAAATTATTTATGTTTTTAAGATTTTCCAACTACTGCTATGTTATGGGGATAATTAAGGCAGCCAACAAATAACATTTAAAGTAATATATTACAGGTTTAGTTAGTGAGTAACTCATGATTTTCTTGATTTTATTGTTCTGAATATGGGTTAGCCTTCTATCAAATAACTGGTGAATATTAGTATAATATGAGCACATATTAAGTCTTAATCGTTATTTGTAATACAAGGTTTAAAGTTTTAGCTATATAGTTGAAATTATCTTACAAAGAACAAACCTGAAGAGCATAACCTATAAATCAATAAATGTTACTTAAAATGTGATTTATCTTAGAGTTATGATATTTCTTTCTAATTGACATGAATAATGGAGTAATGTAGTATACTATAATATATTAGTTATCATTGAAACATCCGTTAAGTAGCAAAATATATACATTGTTGTAAGACTGGATTCAAGGGAGATATATTGTATTTTTATCAATCAATTTAGGTTGTGGGCCAATTCAGCTACTTTGTTTAGATAAGGGGATGAGGGATGTACCTATTCTAATTCAACTGCAGATAGATTAATTGGTCATTAATTAACCATGTTTCAGTATAATACCATATGGTTAATATTACATATATTAGGCTTGCAATGCTAGGTCAGGTCATTCGTTTAGGGATCAAAGATGCATTTGCTACGTGTCGGACATGGTCATTGCATTCAATTTGGGAATTTGTACTTTAATTATGATAATAATTTTAGGTTAATTTTCTATAATAGTGCATAGTTCGTCATAAATTCGTGATTTTGGAGGTAGTTACATCTACTGAGCCGAGCAGAGCTGACCAATTTACCCGCTAATTTCTTAGCATTTTGTAGGATCTAGACAAAGGATTGTAACAGGTTAGAGTTGGGGGTAATTAGGCTACAAGCAAAATTAAATCTTATTACAACTGTCATCGTATTTAAAGTCGAATGAAATAAGAAATCGTATGATACTCGGCGATTTGAGCCTATATAAAGCAATGTTCACCCCAGTTCGGCCTCTTTCGTCGTACGACAGTCACCGAGGAAACACTAACAACCACCTACGTGCAGCACCGTCCAGTATATACCACGTGGTAGCAGCGCTCTTTCATCGTACGACAGCCGGCGAGGAAACACTAAGAAGACTTTCTACGAGCAACGATGTCCAGCACGTGGTAGCAGGCTCTTTCATCGTACGACATTCACCGAGGAAACACCAAGAAGGCCACCTACGTGCAGCACCGTCCAGTATATACCAGCACGTGGTAACAGGGCTCTCTTTCATCGTACGACAGCCGGCGAGGAAACACCAAGAAGACATTCTACGATCAACGGGGTTCCAGTACATACCAGCACGTGGTAACAGGGCTCTTTGGTCATACGACAGTCGGCGAGGAAACACCAAGAAGACATTCTACGGGCAACGTTGTCCATTACCAGCACGTGGCAGCTCAACTAGGCAAGATATACCTAGGGGGGTTTGGTAATATAGTAAATCATTTAGTCTAAATATGTGTTAGACCTTTATATGTTTTAGATTAGGGTGTCTAATCATATTTTGTCCCACAGGTTAATATTTTATGGGTGAGTTGTTACTCCTTACTTCTAGTGCTATTTTATTCATGAAATGTTCGCGTATTGATAGCGAGTGCTTAGAGTATTTATGCATACAGTATTTAAAGATTTCTAAACGCTTGTTAACCAATTAAAAGTTAATAATTATCTTCAGTAATTATTCATCGGAAGTATAGATTTCGTCTTATATAATGAATGGGAGATTCTCCTTGGAAATTTAGTGTTAATTACCACTGGTGATCTTGGGCTGGTGAGACTTAGTTTCTTCAATGTACTCTGCGGTTGACGCCAGCTAACAGGGTTTCACTCGCTAAGAGGTACCCTGCTGGAATAGTGGAGGACACATCAGTGCCAATTTCATGTTACGTGTTAACCAGAGTGTTGCTATTGAGAGCAGGCAATGGTAGGCTCGCTCTTGTGGCTTGCCGAAGTTCAACAGCGGTCAATAGTCGTATTGAAGACAGGCAATGACTTTAACAAGCCAGCGGCTTGGTTGTTCAACAGTCTTCAATATATGAGCTCTTGGTTAAGTATTAGGGACAGGCAATGACTAAGCTCTTGTGGCCTGGTTGTTTAACAGTCTCTAATACATAAGCTTATGTTTAATATAAAGATATGTCATTTCATAATCCAATAGAGAACTGTTTCATTCATTATTGATTATAATATAGATTTGTTTCTATGTACGCCCATACTGGATATACTATTAGATCACATCAATGACAATTTCATGTTCGAGTTAACCAGAGTGTTGCTATTGAGAGCAGGCAATGGTAGGCTCGCTCTTGTGGCTTGCCGAAGTTCAACAGCGGTCAATAGTCGTATTGAATACAGGCAATGGCGTTAACAAGCCAGCGGCTTGGTTGTTCAACAGTCTTCAATATATGAGCTCTTGGTTAAGTATTGGGGACAGGCAATGACTTTAACAAGCCCAGCAGCTTGGTTGTTTAACAGTCTCCAATACATAAGCTGAGGAATTCCAGTAAATGTGAAGCGGATGCGTGGTGTATGATTTCCGGTGGTCAGACTTCGGATGCATTGTCGAATATTATAAATGTGTAACCGACTAATAGATGCAAGGAGTTCTGACGGAAGGGATTATCCACTAAACTTACTGCATTACGGCTCTGGTAATTCTAAATTGAAGATTACTTATTCTAAATTGAAGACGATGGGTCGTATTCATTTGTAAATAATACTTCTTTAAAGTTTTAGTAATTGATTAAAAATAATAATAAATAACTCTCACACAACTAACCCACTCACTAATAACTGTTTGTAATTGTTTGTTTTTAGCAGATATCCGGATACTTACGTAGGCAACCTAATTTGATATATAAAATATCCTATTATTGAATTATATAATTAATTATATCATCTCTGGGCGGAGTAGTAAGGTTACTATTGGGACAGCAAAAACGTTCAATTTAATTTAATTCCAATTACTCTTATGTGTACTTTTCTGTTCTAGTTCGTCAAACGCTCACCTTTCGCTCTGATTTCTGGGACTACATCTCATAACGCGGGGTCTCCACTAGACGTTCACGATCGATTTTGGCCATTATCTTACAACGGAGCAAGCTACGTTTCATTTGTATTTTTATACGGCATTTTTAAGTATTATTTTGTAACAAGTAGGTCCAGTGCTAACCTTTTTCGTTCCATTCGCCTTGCTTTTGGGTTAGCAGTCTTAGGAGACAAGGCGGATACCTAATGAATTCTAGTCTTGAATTCATTGGGGTAAATAATCAAAGTTTCTCTAGCTTCCAAATAAAAACAAAACCAATTCAATAAATAATATTTTCCTTTTAAACTCTCACTGCTTGTTTAATTTCCTTTTCCCTTTAGCTTTCATCCTTCAGGTAGGGAAAATTTAAGCTTAAGGCTAGGCTTTAGTAGTCGTTAGGTTTGAATTGCCTTTTAGGTAGGGGGTTTTAGTACAAACTCTCTAAAAAAACAGAAACGTCAAATGAAAGGTTACAAGATTACAGCTAAATTGAAATTACAATTAAAGATATTAGAATTAAAATGGGGCATAACAGAATACCTGCGTGCAATTACTTTCTATGAACTACTTAGGTACTATTTTAACATACTTTTAGATTTCTTCTATACGCTTATATTTTTATGGATCTGTCCACGTGAAAATGATTAACGTCGAACTGAGGTCACTGTTTCCTAGAACATGAGACAAAAAAGGTTACCGTTGTTGTCGTCAGCCCTCTCTATAGACACCGATAAACTAGTTTTTGTCAGTCAAAATAAGTTTATTGATCGATTGGTCTCGGCACGAGACTTAATATGCGTAGGTTTTTTTGAGTTCATATTTTAGATTCTATTGTGGTCTTGATTATTTTTTGTTAGACAGGTATATATATGTAGATATACCTTTAAAAATTGCTTTTAAAAGCGTGAATTGGAAAATTACATCCTCTTTGAAACGCCTCTTGTAAACCAGATTATGTAGTGTACAATGAAAACTGATATTTATGGATAGGTATTGATTATAAGATCGTTACATACATATATACATACATACATAAACTCATGCATGTATTCCCAAAAGGGGTAGGCAGAGCACATGAAATTTAATTCCAGTGCCACGCTTAGCAATTGTAGGTCTAAAGGTGGAGAAAATGTGATATTGCAGTGATACCTATGTTGCTAGCCCATCGCCCATAAACACTCATCAACCCGGTTCCCGTAGTCGACTCTTACGACACCCACGGGAAGAAAGGGGTCACTGCTATTCTGCTATTCTAATCCGGCACATATTATAGCCGAATCAAAAAACAAAATAGAAACGATGGGTCTACATTTTCTTTCTTCGTCTTGGCCTACTCAGCCATTGAATGACATAATCAAGTTAAAACAATGGTATTTGGTCTGTACAATCGCCTGAAATAAAATAATAGCAATTAAATTCTAACGCGATGAACGAATTCTGCGCGGACAAAGTCGCGGGAAAAAGCTAGTAGAATATAAAATTCTAATAAAAGTGAGTTGGTTTTGACTGACTGACTTGTCTCGCTTGAGGTGAGAAATGTAGAGTATACTCCTCGGCGATAAAGCTGTTTTTATCTTTGGCGAGCTTAAATCCCTCACTGCACTCAGGCCTCAGTCTTGACTCTCTCGCTTCGCTGAGGAATTAACTCATTACAGAGAGTATCCGACGAGTCATATTGTTAACGGCTAAAACAAATATATTTCACTCTTTCCAAACTTATCAGGAGTTAAAATTTTAGGTAATATAAATATCTTCTGCACTGGAATCAATTAATTAAATTAATTATTTTGAACGATTGGCCAGAGATTACTCTACTACATTAAGAGGGGAGGCCCAGCAGTGGGACACCATATAGGCTCTTAAAAAAATGATATTATTATATGTTGAGCTAGACAAAACAAAACAATATAAATATCTATATCTCTCGCATCCAGATTTTTCTTAAAAACTTATTTTTTAAACAACGCGTTCCGAAATTGCACTGAGCGTAAAATTTTGAATATTTCAAATATGTTTATTCGTGTTATTTCTTTATAAATAAAACTACATTGTTATTTAATATTATAAATGAAGCTAGAAAAAGTATTATTAATTTCATTATAAAAAACAAAACAATAATAAACTGCACCATTAGGTTATATGATATGTATATTTCTAAACGCTTAGGAATGACCTTTCATTTCACTTTATAGAAAAAAGTTGGAACTCATGGAACTGCGGTCACTTTCCACGCTAGCGTAGCGTTACGCACGTGTGTGTTACGTGGACTTTTGCACGCGGATTTGAAACGATAAAGGAAGCCTTTCCGAGCGGGTGATGTGAAAAATCACTTTCCACGCTAGCGTGGAAAGTGGACTTTTGCACGCAGATTTGAAACGATAAAGGAAGGAGCGACAGCTGCGAGAAAAAGAAACCGAATTGATAGATAAATTGTAAATGATAAATGCTACGTCAGTTAGAACCCAATTACTTTAACGAAAAGATATTCGGAAAGCCGATAATTATTAAGATATTCCGTTCCCCGTATAAAGATTACTACTATCTCTTAGATGAAATTTACAAACCGTTTAAAACTTAAGTGGCTCGGTAAGTCGGTGGACTCGGTGGCTCACAGAAAATGATTTTTTGTAGCTTAGGTAGCGAGTTTTAAAATAAAATTGTCTAAGTCTATAAGTTACTGTAAAATCCTAAACTCGATACCGTAAATCTTACCATTTACCGTACCATTTCGGGCTTTATTTTTTTAAACGAGTGCCTCATGAGTTTTTGTATCAGACTCGACAAAAATGCTTTCGTTATGCGGCTATTACACTGTCCTGAATCAGGCGTCCTAACTAGTGGAGGGTAGTTGAAGCATCTCGCTCTAACATATAGGTCCGAACCCTTCTAAGTGTCCTGAATTCAGGACAGTGTAATACGCGCTTAAGTATGTCCGGCTGGCCGGCGGGTTTCCGGTTGTTCTCGTCTACAGCACGTCGTATTTATCAACCGATTTTCATAAAAAATTGTGAGCAATTTATATATGTATATATTATATATTTGTCGAATCAGGGTTTGGAAAAAAATTAAATATGTTCTGTTCAATTTTTTTTTTAATAAAGGAAAAATTGAATAACTTAGGCACCGAGTAGGATTCGAACCTGCGGCCTCCCGGCACTCGCGGCCAGTCGCTCTAGCCAACTGAGCTATAGGTGGTAGCTATAGGTAGGTGGAAAAAAATGTTGTTTGCGTTAGCAGCGTTACGCTTAATACAAAATTAATTCAATTATTTTGTATGTTTCTGCGGCGGATTTCGGTTTGTTCTCCTCGACAGATCGCATTTTTCAACCGATTGACGTAAATTTTGTGTCAAGACAGATTTGTCAAGCTCACAGAACCAATAGTGTTAATTAGTTGTAAGTGAAAAGAACATTCATTCACCAACTTCAAATCGGTTCATCTTCTTCACCTCTTCGCGTTTCAATGATTCGCTCTGTAAGCGTTACGCGTTAGCTCGGTGCGTGTGATTGGAATCAGAAACGACGAACATAAACAGACTTCGTCTAATACAGAGAAGTAAATCTCAGTTTTCCCATGGTAACAAGCATTGAGCCCATTTGTATGGCAACCGCCACGCGATAACTCCTTTAAATAACTCCCAAAATCAGATAAACGACGTTAAGCCGCCATATCGCAGATCGCTTAATTAGTAGGCATTAAATCTGTCATTTACGCGTTCAACTATGCCATACACGAGCTGTTTCGCCACACTCAAACGCCTACCACCAGTATATCTTGAGCCTGATATCCGTAACAAGCATGCATAATCGAAGAACAGGCTTACACTGGTTCGTTTCAAACGAGTGGTCGGTAAGCGTTGTATGTTTCAGCCTAGCTACCTAAAGCCTCCCTATAGCCTAGTTAAATTACAAACGACGTAACTTAATGCTAGTCTTAATAGTACTAACTACTTTTTTATTTTGTGAGCAGTGATGGCGGTTAAGCTTTATCTGGAACCCATTATATCTCTAATAGACCCTGGTTTATGCGACCAGAGTAGGTACCTTAGATGGATAGTTAAGTATAATATAATTATGTTCATGAGTAAATCCCCTAGAAGGAATTACAACGTAGTTTTTTCGAAGTCAAATATTACGTACTAGTTTATTGCCCGCGAGTTCGTCCGCGTGGAACTCGTTCATCGCGATAGAATCTAAGTAATTGATATTAACTTATATCAGGCGCTTACATAATGTTCGCTCCGCTCTATCATACAAACTTCCTTTAGGGATGATATCCGGGATAAAAAAGTATCCTATGTCCTTCCCCAGGACTCAATCTATCTCCATACCAAATTTCATGTAAATCGGTTTAGCGGTTTAAGCGTGAAGAGGTAACAGACAGACAGACACACTTTCGCATTTATAATATTATATAAAGTATGGATTTGGAATTTGTGGTTTGATATTTTTAGGCCATTTGTAAGCCTATTTAATAATAGATCTTTAGTCCTAAACATAATACGTAATAGTATTAATAATTATGTAGATACCTACCCATGCATGTAATAAATAATACATCGATGAGCTGCTGGCATTGTCCATTTAGTGCCTATATTATTTTGTCGTATTACCAACCAATGGATATATTAAAGGTTTTAATGGATTAGAAAAATTCAATGTAAAACGGGCGATGAAGGTAATATTTAAAGTAAAGGTTGAGTCAGGAGCTGAAACTAGACAAGCTATGCGTAGTACTTACGTTTATCAAAATGATGGTGTAATAAATTCGCAGGATCTACGTATCTCAACTAATAAGTATACTTAACTCTCCACCAGTCAATACTTATTAAGGCAACAGCTGTGTAGATGAACTTTCAATTAGGTACAAAAGTTACTAGATTATATCATTGCAGCTGCGTTTATTCACAGTGTTATCTTCTTGTAATAAGAACGAATATTGTACGACTTGACTGCAAAATATCAATACAGGTGTTTGAGTTAAAAAGTAACAGTGCCTTCTAATTAATTATACGATTTCTGTACGGATAAAAGAGTATTATTGTAGGTATTAGCGTTTCAATAATTTTCACTTTGGGAAGATAGTGCTGTATTTTGAATTAATAATGGAGCTCACACACGAATAAAAATATCAAATCGACCGGTTAGCTGAGTGAGTCACGTTTGTTGTTTTTTATATAGGTACAGATGCTCACCCAACTCCTTGGTACAGATAAACCAATATAATTGAACTTCAATTGTAATTTAATTGTTACCAGTTTAGGGCACAATTTATACTAGAAGTACATTTTTTTTTTACTAATTGATCTGTCAATTAAAATGACAACACGTATGAAGTGACCCTATAATGACACTCTCAACTTCACATACGAGTCGGTACGTCTAAAGCAACGAAAATTCAAACACGTACGGGATTCGCGCTTGCCACATTGATAATGAGGGATGAAAAAAAAACGTGTTGCACGGCCGGGATTCGGCTTATAAAATGTGATGTACCTACTCTATCAATACCCCTTTATATTTGTAAATCTCATTTTACGAGAGGAAACTTGAATATCCCTTTATCATACTGGGGATATGACAGTTTGAAAGTAGTATGTCGCCTGTTTCCTGGGCTGTTAATCAGTAATCACCTCACCCTTCACCCGTTTTTAGGGTTCCATAGTAAACAAGGAACCCTTATAGTTTCGCCATGTCCGTCCGTCCGTCCGACCCCCGTTTTTCTCAGTAACCGTTAGTACTAGAAAGCTGTAATTTGGCATGAGTATACATATCAATGACGCCGACAAAACGGTAGAAAAAAATATTAAAAAAAATTTTTTTTAGGTTACCTCCCCTACATGTAAAGTGGTGGTGCAATGTTTTATTCTGCCAAACCCCATCGTGTGGGCTATTGTTGGATAGTAAAAATATTATAAGGTTTCTTAAATCATTTTTTGATCAAAGAATTGGTTAGCGTGATATTAAGCTTTGAAGTGATAATTTTTGTTATGGTCAAGTGTCCCCCCCCCCCCCCTGCCAGTTAAACAGTGGCTACTAGGCATGTGAAAAAAATCATGGTAGTAGTATATACGATGAATTTAAAACGAAAACCATCACAGCTAAGTAGACATTACTAGTTAACGAGTAATAGCCTAACTTCAGAAATGTACTTTGCAAAAGCAAACTTTTGTACAATTTCCATTGATACCTTAGATAATGTTGTTAATTCTGTCAAAAACATATAAATATATGTGGGATTGGTACTTTTTGATGGCTGTGTAAGGTGCTGGCTGCTTGATGATGAATTGATGAATAAGGAATGTTCGAATGGAGTTTGAATTGGTTTGGAATGGCGAATGATTTGACGGATGACTTAGTATGAAACACGGAGTGAACGAAGTAAGACGCATTAAGAAGATAAGCTGAATAAATTTATATTATTTTAATACGGTGTTTTTACTCTGAGAATCACATCCCACATCTTTTGGGGGCTCGTCCGGGATGGTCTCAGAGTGGAAAATTGGAAGACGAACGACGCAAATATTTTCAAGAGGGATATTTGAAGAAGATTACGACGATAACGACGACAAAGTAAAGACGTGAAGACGAAGACTACGAAATTATGAACGAGACATTCCGACAGATGCTGACGTTGCCCATCTTTACGGCGGATGACGACGGCAACGTAGAAGATTTTATAGACGAAGTGGAGTCCAAATCTTGTTCCTATGAATGGACAGAACGCCAGTTACTTATTATGACAAAGAGAAGGCAAAGAGGCACGGCAGCGCTGTGGCTGCGCTCGGAATACCCTTTCGACACGTGGCGTGAATTAAAACGGGCGATACTATACGAATTTGGTGATCGTCAATATGATGAACCTAAAAAACATGAAAATATTCATACCGAATGTGACGACATTTTAACGAACGATAACAAGCTCTCATCCGCTCAAATGTCATATTCGAACGAGGCGACCAAAGAGGTAGAAATCGCAAAAGAAGAAGAATTGACGATTGACACTGACGTACCGTGTCAAAGCGGAGAAAATCGCAATAATTTTAGCGAATTTTGCGAAGGTTACGGAAATAGTGGCGATGACGATACCGCGAGGAGTAAGGTGCAGAAGGAGCAGCCCAAACGGATTTTAGACAGTAACGGCAAAAAAATAGTTCGCGACGAAAAAATACAAGTCGTGCAATTGAAGGCGAAAAGGAGTTCCTGTCGGGAATCTTCCATCAGGACGATGCAAAACGATGGCCACGAGTTTCTCCAAGGTGCGCGACGCAACGGCTCTACGAGGGCAGGCAGCAAGCGGGGCTTTGAAGAGAAGGCGTTCTTCGCTTTTTGCTATGATGTGTTTATGTGCGTTTTTAAGTTGCGGTTTTATTTGTACGGTGTTTTGTTAAGTAGTTAGTGTTTTTATGATGTTTTATATATTACGATGTACATAGGGTGTGCTGTGATGACGTAAGTAAGATGACTGCTGGTGATGGGTAAGTGCGGTGTTTGAAGGTGCATGACTGAGAGACCAGATCATGGAACAGGAGGGCCGAGTGTGGGATTGGTACTTTTTGATGGCTGTGTAAGGTGCTGGCTGCTTGATGATGAATTGATGAATAAGGAATGTTCGAATGGAATTTGAATTGGTTTGGAGTGGCGAATGATTTGACGGATGACTTAGTATGAAACACGGAGTGAACGAAGTAAGACGCATTAAGAAGATAAGCTGAATAAATTTATATTATTTTAATACGGTGTTTTTACTCTGAGAATCACATCCCACATATAAGTTCCCGAACTTTTTAGTCCACATAATGTAACGGGTGGACGACTACGGAACCCTACCTTGCGCGTGGCGCGACACGCACTTGGCCGGTTTTTATAATATGGAAACTGTAAAAAAGTTACAAATGACATTTGACAGTTACCATATAAAAACGGGTGAGCTATGAGGACCGTGCTTAGTGAATCGCATAGTTATATCGTACCTAGGTAGAGTCAAAGTCAATAGGAAAAGAGTGAAAAACATTAAAACAACAACGGCTTTTGATTTCGTCACAATAACAATAATAGTCATTAAGGGTGGTAAAATTATATTTAGTTTTAGGTGATATTATGGTAACTGATTTTGTGGTATTTAAAATTAGTAAATTATTGGTAAAATTAATTTAAAAATTAACCATAAGTGCCTACCATATGGAAAAGCCGGTTATTGATTTATTTTAGCTAGTTTACATTAAACTTGTACCAACTTACTTACTTTACCCTTCTTATGAAGATGTATGTAGACTCAGCATGCATTCTAACTACCACTGGATATCCTTACCATGTTTAATCTTCACCATGCCACTTTCTGCTTCTAGTGCAGTCGTCAACTACCGCGTCGTTTGATAATGAACTCTATTACCGAAGTGTAAATACCAAAATATATCCTATGCACTTAATAGCGTTTGCAACCAAAACAAAAAAGTTTATAGATCAAATACCTAACTATTCATTTCACTATAACTATTCCACACTAACGCACCGAAACAATGTGTAATTGACTAATTACGAACCGTAGTATGTGTATCACGAAACCAAATTGCCTTAAGTTCTGTAAAAAGGACTAGCATATCAGACCAATACAATCTGAGGCACAGTAATGTTCAAGTGCCTTTAAGTAGTACGTTTTTGCATCGTTTTGTTTACGGTGTACCAGCAGGTATTTAGGAATTCACAGATAGGATCTTTCCGTTTATATGAACAATAAAATGCTGGAGTGATGGACTTGGTGGAGTTCTTAGGAAGTTTCAATGTAAGCCCGACTGTAGCAGAAAAAGTAGACAATTTAATTTATTATATGGTCGGTGAGATAAGCCACTTTAACCGAGTCGTAAGGCACGCAATTTTCAATATGAAGATAGGGAGTTCAAAACCTAGTTCGTGCTATTGCTTCTTAGTCGTTCACTCATGACAGAATGGTCTTGGTCATGCAGGCTCGCTCTCCATTGCAGTCGTAAAAATATTTCTCCTCCTGCCTCTATTGGCAACATAGTAAGTATGTCATAACTTTGATGGTGTCTGTCCATCGGGTATGTGACAGGCCCCGTGATCTTGTCTTCGAATCTACCCTGGATCACTAGACGTTCCATAGAATTGTTCTTGCGGGTAACGTATCTGAAAAATTTGAGACCTCGCAATTTTACAAGCAATATTCATTTGTTTAATTTTACGAAATATCCTTTGCTCAGATCGTATCATTTAACATTTAAGTGAAGGAAAAGATGGTGGGTTCGAAGTTCTGAAACCGGCTGGTATAAAAAGGACCGATAATAATCTCATGACTTTCGGAATTTTTCATATTAAGTCCCCAGCACAGCTAACCCATTAGGGTCTGGTTTCCTTACCAAATGGCTAAATTTCCAATCCAATCTACTATCTTTTTAAAAACCAGACTACATGGCTTCCAGCTTTTTATGTTCGCTTTATATGTATCTTAATTCAGAATAAAACAGATCCTACCTGGGGCCTATTGCATAATAAATTACTACTCATATTACAAGCGGTAGTCTCCTTTCAATCCCTTTCATTCGAAAGAGACTTCCGCTTGTAATATTAGTTGTAATTTATTATGCAATAGGCCCCTGGTCATTATTTTAGCACCGTGAATATTATATTCCAATATACTATATGAGTTATTTCAAAAGCAGGTGCGATGATACAAAATGACGCTAAATACCAATAATTCTTGTAATGGAATTGCGGTTTACTTTAGTAATTATGGATGGTACCTCTTTGATTATATGTGAACGCTTTACGCTTGTATTCTTCCATATAATTTTATATATTCTTATATTATTCAGTTATTTCACTAGGAGTTGTATAGGCGTCATCTTTCATTAAAGTAAGCGAAGATAAACACATAACATCAGCAGTTATTAACGAAAAACGTGTTTTTTTATGCACGCAACTTTATAAGCTGTTAAATGCAATAATCGGTGAGACATTCTTGGACGTACTTCGGGGTGGTAGCGAAACGTTTTCGAGCGTGCCTAATAGGTCTAAGGCGACTTCCTGAGTTGTCGGTGCGGAGGCAGTACTATATGAGAAAAGTGTCAAATGACAGTGTCAGCTGTCAGTCGACTCGGTACCATTTTTTACTACGCCCCTACATTTAAATGAGTGCACCCTGACTGGCGCGGGAAACGCGGTAGCGGGACGATGCGAAGGCGGTACTGCTCCGCTTCTGCGCATGATATTACTACTGCGCAAACGTAATACTGACAGTATTATGTCAAGTGAGAATCTTTGCGACGTCAGTAAGTCTACGTCAAAGAAGAAAATGTCACATATCGATCCCGCCCCGCCAAGTCAGGAAGTCGCTTAAAGGCCCTGCTACCGCGCTCAATGTGGCGTGCCTTGAAAGGCAGATGCACACTGCTGCACGCGCACGCGTACTTCTCCTACCAGACCTTAAATGTCATTTTCCGTACAAAAAATGACAGCTAGACCTACCTGGTGGAAATTTGTAGCACCTAAGTTGTTATCGAAACGGCCTCTTCTGTACGGCCTAACGTCAAATTGATAAACTCTAGAATTAGAAATTTATGTTCGAACCAATCTTTACACTCTATTATTAAGTCAAAAAGTAAGTAAGTATTATTGTAGATACATTTTTATACATTTTTTTTATCTCAAATTTAGTCATCGTAATATAATTTGATCATTTATCGAGCATTAAGTTGCACTTAGCATAGGTACTAAAAGGCAGACCATGAGATAAACTGTGATTTAAAACTATGTTAATAATACATTCTTATCTCTGCTATCATTAAAAACTATTTGTACATTTTGCAAATTTTAATTAGATACTGTAAATAATGCTTAACCCAAATGTTTTAAGAAATAAAAAATAACATATAATTATTTATTAAATTTGAGAAATTGTTTAGAAATGTGCAACTCAATCCCTTTCATACGATACCCCACTTGACCTAGCGCAGTACTTTTATCTGACGAGCGCGGAATGATGCTTGTGTGTTGAGCTATAGTAGTCATGCATGCACTTTGTCTATGTGTGCGCCAGCGTAGGAGCTAGCTATGAGTTCACAAAAAAAAAAGAATAAATCCCTCCAAAAACATTTTCATGTTAAATGTTGCCAAGACGAGACCATATGGCTCGAACTGTCAAAAAGTTACAAAAGTAACTCTACACGCCCTTACTTTACAAGACAAGCCCTAACTTCATAAACTCTATACCTTAGTGAAAATATGTGGCTTGGCCTACCATCACATTAGCGTTAGGTAAAAAATGTATTCACTATTCATTACTTTTTCTGTTGTACAATAGTTCTTGTAGCAACGAGCTGCCAACTAGTAGATGCTGCCTTTTACTACTGGCTCCTTGACTATGTAAACAAAGTTAAGCAAAGTAACAAAGTGAGTTCCGACAGTATTAGTAGGTACGGTAAGAAAAACTGCTATTTTAAAATAGCGATTAAGATACGGCCCAGACCTCCAATTAAGGACCTTTGGCATTCCTGAAGGACGGCATCTTAAGTCCTACCAAACTGAGTAAAACTTATACTAAGAATTAAAGTGTAGATTCTATGCCGGCATGTTAAATAGACGTGTGTAGTATTTATATGGCACGAGTTCATTGCAACTTTTTCATTAGGAATTAGATTAGAGGCAACGACAAGGAGATAGGAACAGGAACGCGTGGAGGTAGCATTAGTATTTAAATTCAATAGGGTAATTGTATTTTTTTTTATCAGCAGTGTTTAGGAGGCTTCTTCCAGCGCCATATATTCAGCCTCTGTGGTAGATAGGGCTACAGTGCGTTGCTTGCGCGCTTCTCAAGAGATTGGTCCCCAATTATAGGTTTAAATATATAAAATCAACGGTTTATCATAGTATATATAGCTAGCAGTAACTCAACTAATAGGAACTTATCGACGTATTTTTGTAACCTCGACTATGTATGTGCCTTGACCATCTCATGTCGGGTTTGACTGAAATAGAATGTATTTATTTGATTTGTCAACAGGCGACATTTTCTTTCTGTCATTTAATACACTAGCTTATGCCCGCGACTTCGTCGGCGTAGAACTCGGTCATCACGTTAGAATGTTATTGCTATTCGTTTATTACAGGCGCTTACCTAGTTATTTCTCTCCCATTCAAACTTCCACCCCGCTCAGGGATGATTTCCGGGATAAAAAGTATCCTATGTCCTTCCCCTCGGACTCAAACTATATCCATCCCAAATTTCATCTAAATTGGTTGAGTGGTTTAAGCGTTAAGGGGTAACAGGGAGACAGACATACTTTCGCATTTATAACCCGCCCCGGCTTCGCATGGGTAGTCCAGTTTTTAATCTATTTATCTACTTTAGGTATATTATTATAACTGACATTTCTAGTGGCTCACTTCGAATATATTAGTTACTCTTTTTCCATACCAACATTCAACTCGATTTTTATAATATTCAAACACGCTGCAATTACTTTTCTTGTATATAATTGAGTATCTACGCGCCAAGAATGAAATTAGTTACTAAAAAAAAATGTGCTACCCATACAAACTTTCAATCCTCTTTTCACCCCTTCAGAGGGTGAACTTCCAAAAACACTGAAATTGGTTTTCTAACAATATAATAATAGGTCTCTAAACGAAGTTTCATGTTACTTGTTTAAAACAAAATTTGCTTCTCATACAATTTTTTTTGAGATTAAGTCGAACGTACTTACATCCATCCAACCATCCGCACAAACTTTCACGTTTATAATATTATTATTAGGATTAGGATAAGGATATGTGAGTTTGACGCGTGTAGACGTTAATGTGATAGATTTTATCTTATTAAATGTAGCCGCCGCAAATTACGGTACCCACTTGCAACGTAGGTATGAAGTTGGATACTGCTATGTATTAGATACATAACTTACCAAGGGCGGTAAAACAAAGAATGCCTCAGATCGCAGATATTTAACGTCCGAGCCGAAGGTGAGGGCTATAAATATGCTATGCGTGCGGTACCTAATTGCTGCTAAAAATAATACCTTTATGTCCAGGTGTGGCATTAAAGGTATTATTTTTGTAATGCCACCTTATTACCAACACTTGATTAACTTTTAACACGGTAACTGTCGATTACCGGTACCCATATAAATTGTCTATATCATAATGAACAATGATATTCTTAATATATACAGTTTTAATCACATTTCCAAATATTTTAAAATAACTAAAATGGGGCATTAACTAAAAGGTTTGTAATCATATGAGTAGTGCAGTAGTATTCTCGTTTACTGTACTTGCTTTAGGCGAACCAGTGTAATTCTGATCTTCAATTACACACTGTTCTTACGAATGTCAGGGTCAAGTTACCAGCCAGTGGTAACGTCGTTTGAGACACAACTATAAACTTTGCTGTCTCTTGCCAAAGGGCGTGTTTCCATTACAATATAAAAGTTAAATTTGACACAGACATGCACACACTCAAGATACCTACCACGTAATTAAAGAGTACTCACCTACAGAGTAAGGGTGATAAGTAAGTCATTACAAACTGAAGTCAATTAGTCCAATGCAGAAGGCTTTGATGAACATTAATAACAGTGCAAGTAACTTGACTTTTTTTTATTTAATTTTCAATAAATGGTAAAATACCCGTTTTTTGTTATGCTTGAGTGAATATTATTGGGTGTTTAAAATGTCAGTTTATTTAGACACGCGTTCGTGAATTATATGAGCATTCATCAGTTTTGGAAAACGTTAATACACAACATCAGTTTTGGAAAACGTTAATACAGATATTTATGTGCCACTACCTTATAGTTTCGCCATGTCCGTCCGTCCGTCCGTCCGTCCGTCCGACCCCCGTTTTTCTCAGTAACCGTTAGTACTAGAAAGCTGTAATTTGGCATGAGTATACATATCAATGACGCCGACAAAACGGTAGAACAAAATCTTTAAAAAAATTTTTTTTGGGTACCTCCCCATGAATTTAAAAGGAAAACTATCACAGCTAAGTAGACATTACTAGTTAACGAGTAATAGTCGAACTTCAGAAATGTACTTTGCAAAAGTAAACTTTCGTACAATTTCCATTGATACTTAGATAATGTTGTTAATTCTGTCAAAAACATAGTAAATATAAGTTTGTGAACTTTTTAGTCCACATAATGTAACGGGTGGAAGACTACGGAACCCTACCTTGCGCATGGCCCGACACGCACTTGGCCGGTATTTTAAAGAAGAAGAAGAAGAGCCGGTTTGTGAATCGCATGGAGGAGTTGAGAGTATCTTGGTTGACGCCCGGATTTGCAACGCGCCAGAGGTCTGACTTACAGCGGTTCGCCCGAAGTGAAGCGTTGTGAAGAGACATTGCCGACTAGTTTTTAATTATCATTCATTGGACATATATGCTCAATATCTCCTTAATTTGTTTATGTTAAGTAGTATTGTACCGTGACGGTATTTGTTTATACAGGTTGTGTGTACGGGTCAATATTTATTAGGAGGATTTCTCAAATTCTCCACAATAATACCAAAAATATATATTTTTTTAGATATATAATTAACAATAAATGTATCCTTACTTGACATCCATATCCATATTAGGTAATATTATTAATGCGAAAGTGTGTCTGTCTGTTTATCTGTCTGTTACCTCTTAACGCTGAAACCGCTGGACCGATTTAGATAAATTTGTTATTTATGGAGATAGATTGAGTCCCGGGGAAGTACGATACTTTTTATCCCGGAAATTATCTCTTAAGGGGGTGGAAGTTTGTATGGAAAAGCGATAAAAAGGTAAACGCCTGATATAAGAAAAACTAGTCGTAATAGGTATATTGTTATATAATAAATATCTATGGTGGAGCGCCGAAAACGCTGAATTGGTTTTCTTATAGTTTAATGTAAGTTATTTAAACGAAGTTTTAGAATTTCTGGTAAAACTAAATTTGCTCCCCCAACAAACTTTCAGCACCCTTTTCACCCCTTCAGAGGGTCAAATTAATTTTTAATAAACTTAAATGCTTACTCTATTAGCGAAGTTTCAAGTCAGTGTCTTTAAAAAATCCCTAGACAAACTTTCTACCCTTATAATACTAGTTTTTATCATACTCAAAACATAAAATGCAAATAATCGATTATTTGAATTTTCACCCCTGATATAACCGCACAACCTGTATAATATATAACAAACGCAGGATGTACGAAAATGGTAAAATACCAATACATTGCAGTTTTAAACAAATAGGGTTAGCAATTAACATTCTTCAAATTATGGACATTACAATGTTCAGTCATATTAGGGCAAAAGCTTGTTACGTGAGATTCAAATGCAGAATAGGTTTTTCGCAATCTTCACATGTATGTATTTGTTTTTGGAATCAAATCAACTAGAATGTATTCGTATAGTGATTGTACGTACCATTGGGATACGATGTTTCATGGGAATTTAAAACCATTTTAATGAAAGGCACATAGATAGGTTATCTGTTAAATTTTCTTTTTCGTACACTCTATTTCTTCGTCAGTTTATGGGAAACCCATTATAATATTGAAATAGTTTTAGAATCCGGATGAATAGTTTTGGAGTTTAGCTGTACAGCCAAGTGCAAAAATATGTATCGAGTGTATCCTCTCATAAATATGGTACTAAAACCTTAATTCACCGACATAAGAGCTATGGGATATATTTTTGAGCAAGTTGTATGCACCCATATATTTGCACTTGACTGTACATGCAAATTTACACACATTGTAGGCACAAAGGCACACATTTTACCTCTTTATATTAGCATGGATTATCTTACAAACTATATCATCATGCAAAGTAACAAAACGGGAGCCTCCAGAAATAAACACAAATGGAGGCTAACTATCTAATAATTCATCCATTCTTATAACTAACGCCCATTAAGATATCAGAAGTGGGATCTGAATAGGGTAATCGTGCTAATTTGTGCTATCATACAGAGCCGCCGGGAAAGGAACACTTAGCGGCCTAGAGCGAAAATAACAACTGTCCCTTGTTTTAATAAATCATTATATGTATTAGAAAGCAATTTGTACTTGGAATAGCGAGAAATTATATAGGTACGTTGTATTTATAAGTGGGATACTTACAAATCATCGGATTAGTGGTTACAAAGATCCTTTCTGTTCGCAGTTTTCTGATACCTATCTATGAAATTGCTATTTTTAAACTGTTTTGTAAATCCGTAATACAATATTTTTAAGGAAACATAAACATAAGTAAACTTAGAAGTACCGAAACACTTTATCCTAACTTGACGTTATCAATCGAAGTAGTGTGTTTTTTAATCAAATATATTCCTGAAGGAATTACTAGCGATTTAAGTAAACGTGTACATTTATAAGGATAATCTTTTTTCTCAGGTTTGAGAACTTATCATTTTACAACTATTAAACCAAAAATCATTGTTGAAGATGGGAAGGTTTTAAAGATCCAACCAAAAACATCGAAAAGAAGGGTTATGTTTGAAAAATAAAAGTATCGAGAAAATTTTTGCTAATCGTGTTTTCACTTTTAGCAGACTGGAGGAAAATAGTTCAAGATTAATATACTGAAAGGACAGATATTTAATCACTATAGATGTTGATATCCATGTCGATAAAAATTGGCAAAAGTGCATTGTGGGCTCTTAAGATGTTTTTTCATAGATAACTATTGAATGGATCTCACATTGTTGTTATCTATTGCCTCTACTTGTAAATTAGTAAAATTCGGCAGTTGAAAAAATCTCTAACAACTCTATAGAGATAATTCAAACAGAGATTTCTAAAATTTCAACATTGGTGGGTAGTTATTTTTGAACTTTTACAAAAATATGCAAGCAGTTTAACATATATTGTATTTTATTTATAACGTGGTAATATAATGCACTCAAACCACGCAGGAATTTAACAAATCATAAAAGTGATTATTATAGAACTCGTTCACGTCATAATACAAACATCAATGGCAGCTTTTACCCTAGGCCTTCAATAAACAACTGCATTCAACGGCTTTAAAATATCTAAATAATGACATACCCTGCTGAGATAAGCACATGAAATAATATTTACTACCCTGGTCGTGATCAGGAGCTACATACCATTATAATTAGTTTTTCACTTCTCATGCTCGAAAAGTGTCTCATATTATTACTTGCGAAGCGGGGCTAAAGTAGTACATTTAAGCTCTAGGGAAAATATGAATACATATTTATGATTTACAAAACATTTTAATTTGACCAATTAAATTAGGTACTCCTACTCCACCTATATTTAAAATCCATCAGTCACAGAACAGTTATTTACTTAACTATTTAAAAAAATATTTGGTATTGGGTTTCAATTCAACCAATCAGAATACAGCTGTACTAAAATCGACCAATCAGTAAAGACGTTTTTCATTTCTCTAAAGATTAAGCGGTGTCTATGGTCTGCGTATGTGTCAAAACAGTTAATGGCGGTTGCACACTTCGCCGTTACATTCGTGCAAATATTCGTGTTGCATCTCTTTTTTAATATCGCAAAAAAAGAAGAACTACTTTTATGATGTTAATAGTCTTAAGTATCATTCCGAAACAAACGATATTAGGTAATATTAATAAGAGATGGCGCTGGTTTCCGACAAGTATCTTCCCGGAACTATAACAACACGTACTACAGTATTTTCATTATAGCAAAGTGCGGGTGACACTTGATGCAACGTTTCGTTTTGCCCAAAAAGGTGTGGCTGCCTTACTATATTGAAGCGAGTATTTCAGTTGCAACAAAATATAAATGATTTAATATATTTGAATATAATATTTGCTATATGTAGTAGCTGAGCCACAGAATAAGTAATAGTAAATAAATAAAAATAAATATTTGGGGACAATCTTACACAAATCAACCTAGTCCCAAACTAAGCAAAGCTTGTACTATGGGTACTAAGCGACGATATACATACTTACTCGTATATAGATAAATAAATACTTAAATACATAGAAGACATCCAAGACCCAAGAACAAATATTCGTGTTCATCACACAAATAAATGCCCCGGCCGGGATTCGAACCCGGGACCTCCAGCTTCGTAGGCAGGGTCACTACCAACTAAGCTAAAGCGGTCGCGTAAAGTACTGCGTACAGAAGTTGCACTGTTAACAAATCTCCAACTTACAACCCCAAATTATAGTAAGTAAATAACAAATGTTGACCACACCAAGCGAATGACGAGACGACGCGACCGTCCGGTAGCAATTCGCGGCCGCCACTGAATGAGTACCACCTGGGGATGTACTTGCAGCGGCGCGGCGAACTGACGGAGTGAAAGCCCCCTGGCTGAGCACATGCCTCCTCTTCTGGGTTTAAGGGTCTAAGTATTTAATTATCAACTTCAGTGTTAAAATTAATCTTAACAACTAGGCGTAAAGTATTATTATTGGGGAACGGGACTTAATCGCGTACAATTATAACTAATTTACCTTTTTTAAGGTCAGCTCGCGACCACACGGATGTTGTGATACATTCGAAACGTCGGGCAAAACCTTAAAAAAGGTAAATTAGTTATAATTGTACGCGATTAAGTCCCGTTCCCCAATAATAATGTGTGAAAATCGTGTAAGTTTAAATCAATATATAGGCGTAAAGTATTTGTTAACTTAACCGACAGATTAAGTAAAAGTTGTTGAACTGACCCTACAATAATATTTACCCCTAAAATTACTTATAGATATAACAGTGACAGTTCGCTATTAGGTACAAATATTGTTCCAAATGTTTTTAGTTACCTAATGTAAGCAATGCCCTTCTATTTCTAGGTATGTGAGCCGCATCAAAACAACACGCAAGATATATACGACCTATGGTGAGTACCTATTAAGATAGGCAAGTGTTTCATCAGCTGTGTTACTCCTTAAGAAATGTAGTTTTAATGTAATCCATTTCAGAGCACTCAGCGAAAATCAATAGCACCTGTTTTATCAACGTTGCTAATTAGTTCTGGGTCCGGTCACGACAGTATTTACATAAGATGCGCATTATGTTTAGCACGTTATAAAGTTGGCAGATCCGAACCGTAGTGGCCTTTGCCTCCTGCTGCGAGCATAGGGTGGCCAAGGATCCCTGCGGATTAAAAACACCTATTTAGAATTTACTTAGCGATGGGCAGGTAGTAGCAGAATGTCATCTCGCTCATATATTTGGATCACTTCCATCGTCATGCGTTACTATCTTAAGGCGCTACACTGGGAAATTTGGAGACTTTGAAACGCTGTCCTGACCAGTCTAGCAAACAGTAGGGGCTGATTTTCAGATATATGATTCTTGACTATATGATTGTGGTACTGACAATAGCGAAACATAAATGCTTAAAATTTTCTCGATAGAAAATAAATCCAAAGGCGAGTCTATATTTTCCTTTTTTTCCTCAGCCTACTAAAACAACGCATTATTAAGGCGAGGTTCTTCCATTGCACATGTCCCGCTCTAACACGCGTGAGTTTGCAATTGACCATCCCACTCTCTACGGAACTGTGCGCGTAATTTTCGTAAATTTTTAGTACATTTTTGGGTGAGAAAAATAAATGGCTTACTATATTAACAATATTAATCCCGACATCCCTCATACCATCAAATACGTTTATTTTAGTATTATTCTCTACTCATCATGTTACCTAAGATTGAAATAAAATGAGTTTTAAGATAGAAAATAGAGGTATATTTGGAATTTTTTTCTATCGAATAAAGTTTTGCAAATTGTGTAACGGACATCCGACGGCACTAGATAAAGGTCTCAAATATAACATCGTATTTTTTTTACATTTTTAATATGTAGTATTTCGAAATAAAACCGTTTACCAAATCAGATTTTTACTATAACCCGGCCTTAAAAGACACGATTAAGTTAATATGATGGTATTTGACCTCATCTAGGTACTGACAAGAGGAAATTTAATAAACCTGCACACAGTCAGATATTTAACGAGATTTGTCTAAAAAGCCATTCTCGGAGAGGTTTGCATCCCGTTTTGTCGTGAGTGAAAAACAAAGGGTGTCTCTTTCAATCGATGTATCGCCTTAACGTGTATGTGTTCAACTTGAATGATCTAGATATCAATCGTTGGCACGAAGACAGCGCGATGAAGGAAATATAGGTATATAATATGGGAACCTTACTAAGACCCATACTCACCTACGGTTCCGAATGTTGGGTGCTGAGCAAAAAAGACGAAAATTCCTTGTTGGTATTTGAGCGGAAAATACTGAGACGCATTTTCGGAGCTGTGATCGAAAATGAGAGATGGCGAACGCGTTATAACCACGAGCTATACCAAATGTACGATGAGCCAAACGTAATCAAGACCATAAAGATCGGGCGCCTGCGTTGGGCAGGGCACGTGTTGCGAATGGACGAGGCCAGAGTACCCAAACGCCTTTTAGAAGGCCGACCGGAGGGCCGCAGGAGTCGAGGCAGGCCCAAGCTCAGATGGTTGGACGGCGTCGAACAAGATATCAAGATCTTGGGAGTAACAAGTTGGAGAAGGAAAGCCTCTAACAGATCGGACTGGAGAGTTTTGCTGGACCAGGCTAAGGCCCACCCGCGGCTGTAATGCCTCAGATGATGATGAATATGGGAACAACGACATCTACTGTTACTTTTCGCACTTACTGTACATTTGTACAAGTATATGGTAGTTATATTGTTTTGAAAAAATGACACCTCGCCGAGCTTCTTACGCCGGTTCTTCTCGAGACAGTGATTTATTTTATGAACCGTTGGTAGTTTTTTGACATTCATAGGTGCATGTAATATGCCTAAATTGAAGAAGAAATGAATTTTATTTTATTTCTACCCTAAATAAAAGCTTTTAAGCCTGGACGCTGCGCTCGCGTGCCCGCATTGCGTCGTCCGCATTTCATTAATCCTCTTTAATCTGCTACACGCCGAGATAAACGCAACTACTCGGACATCCACGCGTAAAAGGACCCAAGTGATATTAATATCGTACCAAGTTAGGACGTTATATAATGCAGTAGTTTCAATTTAACTGTCATAGTGCGTTCATCAGTGAGGATGAGTTTGAGATTAGGGTGTCATGCGACATAGAAAGTGTGTGACATTGACGTTACATGTACAATTTGCATAAACTGTTTCCTACAGAATTTTATCTCTACATTGTTTAGTACAGTTTTAGAATTTTCTACACGACATGTCAAATTAGAAACGGTAACAGAGTTCTTTCTAAACATTTTCCGGTAACAAGTTTTCATCAGGGCGTGTAGTAGACATTTCTAGAGAAAATCACACCACCATATTTGAACAAATTACATAGACCGACGATGTTCTCCAACACTTAACCTGGCATGTAACAGTGTAGTATGGAATAGTCTCTCTCTTATGTATGTGAGATCTATTTTCATAGCATTAAGCCCCGTCCATCTGTCCGTCACGAGGCGCGGGAGTTTATTACCTGTCGCCGCTCCATCACGGCAGTAGCTTTTACAGCAGATTTATATTCCAAATTTATTTTGTAAGTATTAATGAACTTGAATTTACCTTAAGCCATCTGTTTACGTTTTTTCCTTGATAGATTCGTTTAGAGTATTTAGCGTAAGCGAGGCTTGAGTAGGTAGTCTATTACAATTCTAAACGAATAGAGGTTTAAGGCGCAGGGCCTGCTGTTACGGAGGAGTTAGGTGACAAACACATGTATGAAGAATTATATATATAAAGAAGATAGATCTAGAATTAAGAGCTTTTGATCCCACCGGTGATGCTCATGGCAGCCAACATGTTAATAGTAGATTTCTTTCAGGATGTAAGATTGCTGAGATTTACCACACGAAATGACACAAAAGTAGAGTATGGACCAGGCGATACCTTCAACATTAGACCTCGTAACTGTAAAGAAGACATTGATGACCTCTTTGAGATATTTAGAACACACAATTTAGACATAAAGCCTCATCACCGGTTGTTAATTGAAGAGTGCCATGAAGGTATAGTTCGTACAAAACTGTAAGGCCACGTGCTGTCAAATTAACACAAGCAAAAATCTACCCTGCAGTCAGAGCTCTGAGTCTAGTTTTGCTTGCGTTCGTTTGACAGAATTTAGCCTTAGAGTTGTGTCGGAACTAAAAGATTGTATTGTAATAAATTGATTATTAAACCTAAAACTTTTGCCTGCGACTTCATCTGTGTAGAACTTCGTCATGTTATCACGCTTACCTAGTTATCACTCTTCCGTACAAACTTCCCCCTCCTTAAGGGATGATTTCCGCTATAAAAAGTATCCTATGTTTTTCCTCAGAACTCAAACTATCTCCATGCCAAATTTCATCTAAATCGGTTCAGTGGTTTAAGTATGAAGATGTGACAGACAGACACACTTTCGCATTTATAATATAAGTATGGATAGTGAACTCTTTCAGGAAAATTAATTCTATGTATTTTGTATTGGGAAATTTTACATTTTTATCAAGATATTATCAAGATCCACTCCCTAGGGAGAAATACTTGCGGCGTTTGAGGTCTTCTTGAAGTTTGAGGGATTCTGGTGCCCAGATGATGGGTTAGTGCAAGCGTGTCCACACGCGTATGTCTCATACAAGGGGACGAGCTGTTGAGATTTGTATCGGGATGCGCTCGGGAGGAGACGCGCGGGCGGCGGACACAGCACGACGTCATCGTCGCGGATGGCGCGGCGACCCGCGAGCGACACTCGGCTTTACGAACCCCACCGGCAACGGACGACTCTCGCATTATAGTACATTACTTACCAAGGGCCTTGCCTTCGGCTCGGGCGTAAAATACCTGCGATCTGAGACATTCTTTGTTTTATTTTATCGCCCTTGGTAAGTACAAAATTTTATGTCACCCTCTGGCCAGGAAGTGGGTTTTTACGCGCGCGGAGCGTGCGATAATGGCCACTTTATGAACAGGTGTGACATAAAATTATATATTGTTTGGCCGGGTTTCCCAATTTGTAATTAAGGCGGAATAAACCAGCCTATTAGAATTTACAGTCTGCTTTCATTTAAGTCCCAGTATATAGGACCCTAACACGAGCCATCCTCCAAGGCCCCAGCGCCATGCAGTCAGGCCTCTTGCCCGATCTAGCCAGACCAACATGTTCCAAGACAGCGGGCACCTTGATACTTCCTAGGACCCGTGTAAATTATGTTGTACACACGGATAACCAGGTTACACGGGTACAAAGCCATCTTATCCCTGAAAGTGATCTCTTTCCCACAGTTCATTTTGTTATTGATCCTACATACTCGTAAGACACAAGTAAAATTAAAGCCAAAGTAGCCAGATATATCGCGACACATCTTATTATTACAGTAGTAATGAGGGTGTTACTTCCCGCCAGCGGAGACGTCCACCACGTGATCGCGACAACACAGACACATATAGGGATTTCGTCCGTCGCCGCGTTGGTGAACACACGTGCTCTTCATGACGACGGGCTGAATCCACTACCGTACAAAACCAATTGCCTACTGTCATGGCGTCGTTACCGAACAACGTCTATTTAATGTACACGTGGTTGGCGAAATCATCATAAGCCATTTTTTAAAAAAGTGAAGTGAAGTGACACATATAGTCCCTATTCATCCCGGTACCGCCGCATACCGGGTAGAGTCAGTCCGACCCAGGTAGGGCCTAGCTGAGCTTCTTGCTGGACTCTTCTCAGCTAGGCTAGGTTTAGTGAACCGGCGACAAAACTCCCAGTAGCTCGATTCCACTGACACCTCAGGCACCCTCAGGTTCGGTTGAAGCCGCTCAACCAATCTCACTGGAGCGCAAACTCTTCCAGAGTATTCCAGTGTTTAAACCGCGCGCGTATTCGTGTCAGAGATTTCCCCTGGATTTTCCCCAGGCCACTCTCCAACTGCGCACTCCTATCGCTTTATTGGGCCCGGCGTATAAAGCCAAAGTCAGGTAAAAAAAAGAGGGTGTTACTGTGTTGCTGCTGCTACTATACCTACCTATCTTTATAATGCTGACTTTACATTCCTAACCTAACATAGGAACTGGAATTATTGGTTTTAATACTTAATAATTTTGATTGCCGGAGGCGACACTGTATGAAGTATGACTCAACTTAGTTAAGATCGATATCCAATGAACAGCATTAAGTACGCATATTTACATAGATATAGATTATAAATTATTAGCATAGATAACTCAATCTGCTCGGAACAGGGCGATAGTCATCGCCGCAACTAATTTTAATGGCGATTTATGTTGCCCACTATCGCTGCATCTAAAGTGGGCCGCTATTTCATCCGAGATATTTGACTGAAGGATACATGTCCCCACCGTCATGTTTGTATCTTTTAAAATCAGAGCTAGTATATAAATATATAGTATTTAAATATATGGTGATTTAATTTATTAAGGAACTTAAGGAAGGAACATAACACATAAATACAAATATATTATAGGTATTTTCACACCACCTGCTCGCCAATGCCCAATTATATGGAACGTCGCGTTCCAAACAAAAGATGGCGCAGGCGGCCGCGGCCGCCTGCAGCGCGTGTAGCGCGTGGTTTTAGTTATTATTATTACTTAATAGTTTTAGTTATTATTATTACTTAACAGTTTTAGTTATTATTATTACTTAATAATTTTAGTTATTATTATTACTTAACAGTTTTAGTTATTATTATTACTTAATAGTTTTAGTTATTATTATAACTTAACAGTTTTAGTTATTATTATTACTTAATAGTTTTAGTTATTATTATTACTTAACAGTTTTAGTTATTATTATTACTTAATAGTTTTAGTTATTATTATAACTTAACAGTTTTAGTTATTATTATTACTTAATAGTTTTAGTTATTATTATTACTTAACAGTTTTAGTTATTATTATTACTTAATAGTTTTAGTTATTATTATTACTTAACAGTTTTAGTTATTATTATTACTTAATAGTTTTAGTTATTATTATTACTTAATAGTTTTAGTTATTATTATTCTACAAATTCAGTACTTACTGAATTTGTAGAATGACATTATATTATCAATATATGTTTTAGTAGGTATTTGATTTCGTTGTCTGAAAGTTACCTATATTGCACTAAACGGTTAAAACTCGCGTATTAATTGTCACTCCGGGCGCCAGTTTAAATTCAAGTTTGATAAGTTGTATTTTTATGCCTATTTTCACAACATAAGCGAGCGTGACAAATTTTGAGGGATACATTTACCTTAATGGTAAGTAAGTATCATTACAGGAGCTGTGCAGAAAGATAATTAACACGTCGTTACCCTTTAACAGCTCGCGTGCGAAGCTTTCGGAATTCGGTAATGTGTGAGCGCACCTTATGCAGCTACTTACAGATTCCGAGCATTTCGTGGCGGTCCGGTATAAACATACATATTGACTGACATTCATACCTACTGACTTTGCAATTACCATCTTCTTCTTCTTTCTTTCTTTATCCCGTTACCCTCTGCTGGGGTGCTCTGCAATTACCATAGAGTAAATAACTAAATAGGGACTGCCTGGTTTCTGTAGCACATCAGGGATGTTTGCGGAGGCGAGTGTTGCCTGTTTTTATGCGACCATGCGCGATCGCGTCGCATCTATTCTCTGGTGCGCCGGGTGCGGGACAGTCCCAACCCAATACCATACTTAAAATTATAGCGGACAAGCCTGACTGTGCTATCATGTTACACTGTGCGTGGCTGCATTCTTCCGCCAGTGTAATCAAATGGTAGCACTATTTGTGGGCTATATTTTTAACTCTATTCTCTGTATTCTTTTAATTTATGATATAAATATGTGTCTTCAGTTTGAAACACGCAATAAATGATTTTATGTCACACCTGGCCATAAAGTGGCCATTATCGCACGCTCCGCGCGCGAAAAAACCCACTTCCTGGCCAGGGGGTGACATAAAATTTTGTACTTACCACGGGCGATAATAAAGAAAGCCTCAGATCGCATATTTATCGCGGTAAAATACCTGCGATCTCAGACATTCTTTGTTTTATCGCCCTTGGTAAGTAATGTACTATTTTGTACTAAGCAGTAACGCTGCTAACGCAAACTACAAATATTTAAATAAAGGAAATATTTAAAAAAATATTCTCCGGGCAGGATTCGAACCTGCGAATTTGTAGCATTCGCGGCCTATATTTAATACCTATATATTTTTTTATAAGATTTTCCTTTAAAAAGAACAAGTATAGCATAAGCTTTCGAATGCGGAATGTGCCTAGCAACCAGTCAAATTGAGACTTACAGACAGTTCAATTATAGCGAACCAATATTTAAACTAAAAAGATTTTAATAGTAGTTTATTTAACTGTTACATAACGAGGGATCTCAAAACATAAGTGTTGGTTTATGAAACAAGTCGAATGCGAGTTTCATAATAGGATAACACGAGTGTTTTAAGACCTAATTATATACACAGTTGTATACATCTCTACATGCGTACCTATCTTAAAATCTTCTATCATTTGTGTTCAGGAACCATTGTGTTTCAAGTTCAGGGCTCGAGTTCGTGAGCTCGTTGCAGTCTTTTGTGAGCACAAGCCTGTATCTTCATGACAACATTAAAGTATTATTATTGGGGAACGGGACTTAATCGCGTACAATTATAACTTAATTTACCTTTTTTAAGGTTTTGCCCGACGTTTCGAATGTAAGATCACAACATCCGTGGTCGCGAGTTGGCTTGGCGTGGGAAGTCCCGTTCCCCAATAATGTGTGAAAATTGTGTAAGTTTAAATCAATATAACATTAAAGTACAGGTAGCTTCATTATGACATCGATGAAGTTATGTATTTAGTGTTGTAATGGTGGTCATTTGCTATAATCGAACCTGAACACATTATAGAGGATATAGATAAAATAGGTAACCTACTATAAAATATTATTAAAATGTAAAAGTTAATTTGTATTGGATCTTCTGCCTGTGCCTTCCTACTATTTGATTCTTCTATGGCACCTTGAGTGAAATAATTCGCATTATAAAGCTTGCTGGAAGCCATAACTGACCTCTTTGAACAAAAAGACTGCATTCTTAGTAATACGCCTGTTATTTACGCCTTTTTGTAAAGCGAAAAGAAAATAACGTTGAAGTCACGGGCCATTACGAGCACAAAACGAGAACTACATTGTATGTAATGCATTGAAAGCATTTGGTGTCGTAACTTTTTACGGAGTGTGATTTACAAATATACGCCATCACGAGTTAATTAAGGAGGTCGATTTGGTTTGACATGATTATTGACATCATGAGTCTATAAATAAAATATGGACATACTCGCACACTTGAATATAAACACTCCTTAACAACGCCATATTTGTGTTTGAGCTAGTTTTTACGCGGGCGCCACTTTATTATTATTTCGGTTTTTTTTTAATGTGACGGGCTTGGCAAATCTTTGTTCAAAAGGCAAAGTTGCCAGTTTGTACAATTCCCACCGAGACATGTTTAGGTACTGATCTTCTCCAGCTATGCAAGAACACAATCATTTAGTTTTAGAACAATTTTCTTTGCTATTCCGTTAAAGGACGTGCAGGTCTTTTTGTTTATAATGAGATGTAACCACTCGACACTTGTTTCGCCTCTATAAATAGATATAGGGATACTTGAATTTAAACTTTCGTGAGACATGTTATAACTTTATTTTACTAAACGGTTAAAACTCACGTATTAATTGTCACTTCGAAGTGACAATTAATACGTGAGTTTTAACCGTTTAGTAAAATAAAGATATAGGGATCACCAGGAAATAGATCAGAGGGCAGTATAGATTTTGCTTGCCTCACATCCACTGAGCAAATGCTATTATATTTTATATTTATTTGCACAGACTCAATGTCCTCATCCAATCATTAATTACTTTTATTTAAAGAGTGTCCAATTGGGGACCGCGCACCATGACTTTTAGAAGAAGAATAAGAATAAGAATAATTTATTAAATATACGTTTTACAATTATTTTCTTATAGTCTACAACTTATCGATAGATAACATATATCACATGCCTGAACTAGGATGTTTCCTGTGTTTCAGGCGAATGGCCAATAAATTAATTACTATTTATCTACAAAATATAAAACATTTTAATTCTTATTATCTAGTACAACTAATGATAAAAGCAAACTTATGATAAAAGCAAAATTCTGTTTCCGAAAAAATGAGGCATATAAAATAGTTATAAATACTAAGATACTTTACTTATCTATTAATCTAACAGATGTAAACACTAACAGGATAGAACCATATAAGTACAATTAACTGTTAATTTATAAACTAGGTAGGTAGGTAAATATATTAAAAACACAGTTATGGTCATTTGACCACAGTCAATAACTCCTCTGTATCCTCGTATGACATATTAATTAGTGAGTCGTGGAGCTTTTTCTTGCAGCTAGCGTAGTTGAGAGGGTATATGTCGAACCTTCCATTGAGTCTATTATAAAGAAATGGGCCTAGAAAAACAAAGAATCTAGAAGAAAAAGCATGTTTCTTTTTTATAGTATTTGGGCAAACAATGTCTTTACGTCTTTTATTAGTATAGTTAGTGCTGTATGGTAGAGAAATGTGCTGTTTTAAAGCTGTGTTTAGTATAAATAGCTGCCGAACTGTCAGGACTTTGCATGATTTATAAAGAAGGAGAGTGGGATAGAGGAAGGGGCGGAAAGTAGCGACTTTGAGAATAGCTCTTTGGGCTCTTTCTAGGTTTAGCAATGTAGTTTTCGCCAACGCACCCCATGATGAAATGCAATAGGTCAATACGGATTGACATAATGCAAAATAAACTTGTTTCATTAAGCAGAAATCCGCAATGGGGCGTAGTCTTTTGAAAACATATATTAATTTTCGAATTCTGCCGCATAAGGTTTCTATATGATATTTAAAACGGAGACAGTCATCGATTATGATACCTAGGTATTTGGTTTTGTTAGTAATAGTTATACTTGGACAGTTACATAGGTTATTAGTGGGATCATGGCAGTAGTGCGCATATAGCATAGGGTTCGTTGGTGCTATGTTTGGCTTTCGCATAGAGAACTTTATGTAATTCGTTTTGTCAGAGTTCAAAGTCAGGAGGTGATCTTGAAGCCACTTGTTTACGACATTAAAACCTTGTTGTGCATATTCATACAATTCGTCTGACGATTTCGCAGAAAAAAGGAGGGCAGTGTCATCCGCGTAGGAAATTATTTTACCGCTATTTATTTTTAGATTACACAGGTCGTTTATGTAAATTAAAAATAGGGTAGAGCTTTTGATTCCATACCGTGTCTTCATCCAATATAGTGTCAGTATGTCGAGTCAAATTTACTTCCTACTTCATTTCTGCATTTCTTGAATATTTCTCGTTGAGAATATTACCTAGGTATTTGTTATTAATTTTGAAAGATCAAATGCCCTGACCGTGCTAGCATTTTACGTTTCATCATTATTTTACGTTTTCAACCCCCTGGCTCCGCTATTTGAAAAAATACCATAAACTGACCCGACAAAAAGAAACCGTATAATTATCGTAACAGCTCACACAATTTCACGAAAATGTTATTGAGGAATGCGACCAGCGGGGTAATCACGTAACGATATGATGGTACATATTTAATGTCAGTTTTAGTATGGGATTTGATATTTAAATCTATCGTACTAACGGTCGAAAACGTTACGTGATTACCGCACAGTAAGGAAGAACAGCCGGATGTCCATGTGCATCCGGAAATCCGGACATACGAAAGCATTTTTACACGACTGCCCAAAAAAAGGAATGTAATGTTTTTGACCAAGCTGAAACGGAAATCTTCGATCTCCCTCGGCGTACATTCTGCTACGATAGGTATACCAGCACCCTAATCACGCTTTACGTACTAACGGTACCTATAATTAAATATCAATTGCCAATTAAAGTGTAAAATTTAAAAATTCAACGCCACAGGTAGGACCCGCCCCCCACATGTCAATATCATTATTGAAGTATAAATGTATGCGCTTGGGTTGACAAATGACATTTCAGGATAATTATATGTAATGAATTAAATTTAAAAATAATGGAAATAAACAAATATGTTTGCAATACTTTTCAATGTTTTAAATAAATTATAAGTAGGTATTCTTTTGTTTAATATAAGTTGTTTAGTTACCCTTCAGATCCGCTTCCACTATTAGGCTGTTTTTTCACTAGAGCTACGCTATGCTAAGTTTTCATACATTTAAACATACTGACGTCGCAAAGATTCCCACTTGACAGAATACTGTCAGTATTACATTTGCGCAGTAGTAATATTATGCGCAGAAGCGGACCAGTACTGCCTTCGCATCGTCCCGCTTCGGCGCATCCCGCGCCAGTCAGGAAGCACTCATTTAAATGTAGGGGCGCAGTAAAAAGTAGTACTGAGTTGACTGACAGTTGACTCTGACATTTGACAGTTTTCTCATATCGTACCGCCTCCGCACCGACAACTCAGGAAGTCGCCTTATTCAGACAATGTTTTTGCATGTTTGGATTTTTTCAGTGTGTTGAACTCGGGTGAAACCACCCATTTCAGCCTCGAATTATTGGCGCTCTCACTAGGTTCGAGTGACAAAATATCTCGTCTGAAATGGGTGCCTTTCAACCCTTGGATAACAATCTACTATTAAATATACCTAACGATAGTACATAAAAGTTACATGATAAATTGATTACCCTGCGGTAATGTTAGGTATGTACCCAAACATACTTAGGTCTTGAATTTAAACTTTCGTGAGTCGTGTTAAAACTATATTACAGTAAACGGTAAACTCACGTATTAATTGTCACTCCGGGCGACATGTTTCGAATTTTCACGGTGCGTGAAAGGTAATTTATTTAAGTGCCTGTCTGTTACACTTATCCTATTAGTAGGTAATCATGTAAATTTATGATTGATTATGTTAAATATTTACATAAATTTGCGCTTGATAGGCTTCAATAGGTGCTACATGCTACATGCATGGCCGCCGTAACCGATACTTTTTAGGGTTCCGTAATTCAAATGGGTAAAATCACTTATATGTCTACTAAACAGTAAAAATGTCACTCAATATACTTCTTCTAAATTAATTGATTCAAAATATAGGTACCTATATAATATAAAAAACAATTACCAAAAAAAATCTCTTTTCTCTTACGATTATTATTAGGTAGTAAGTGAAAAGTTCTTATTTGTTTGTGTATTAACCTATATATTGATTTTACGTTTATTTATATTCTGAATAAATATTACCAAAAAAATATGTAAGACATCAAAAGGGCATCACTTCAGAACGACTCCACCTATTAGGCTAATTATGTTTTGTTGCAACTGCCAGAAAAAGGTTTCTATGAAAAATAATAGAATAATTGAAGAGCATGAAATGTTCGTATAGTTACCTGACTATACGAACATGCGTTGGAACATATAAACTATAATTTTTTCGAACGTTTAAACGCTTTTTAATAAGCCTTCAAACTAACGAATAACTGACAGGAAGTTTTTTTGTAGTAACATTTTTTTATTGTAGAACTAACCCTTTCCTAACCAGGAGGGCAATTTGGTTCGACATTATGTAAGTATGAAAAAAAAAACAGATCAAAAAATTAAGAAAGACGTCTTGAATATCCAGTGCCTGGCTATTACATTAAAGCTATAAAGTAAATTACTTCTTACCACATAAACAACGCACCAAAAAGGCACGTATAGGCCATATTAGGACAAATATGCCTGTAACGTAACTGTTGAATGAAAAAAAAATTAGTTTCACATAAGCATAATCAATTTACAGCAGCATACTTAGGTTTATCACATTAAAATTATATAAATGATCTGCAAGCTTAATCAATATACCTGCCTACTGAACTCGCCAAGAGAAAGTTATTGTGTTAGAAACTCAAAACTCAAAACATTTATTCTGCAAATAGGCCTCAAGGGCACTTTTACAAGTCAAAATCTATCTGTATCAACAGAAAATATTTGTAATGTTCAAATAAAACTAATTACACATCATAAATGAGATTAATCCAGATTTTTTAGAGATGTATAAGGTCTCTAAGCTTCACAATAAAATAAAATAATCATCATACAATATTATGAGATGTAAGTCAGAGAAGCTAATAACAACACAGATTTGTTAGAGATGTATAAGGTCTCTTAAGCGTCAATATGAAAATAATAAAATCTAATAAATGTTCTCAGAGATGTATAAGGTCTCTGAGCGTCAGTATAAAAAATGAAATCAAATGAGAACACAGTGAAGTTTCTCATGTCAATTCATCTGAACACTAGTATTACTATTCCTTGCAAACATGAACAGAGAGAAACGCGTATGAATAGGGTGGTTAAACGTAATTAATTACATTGTTGATGGAATGAATAAATAAATCCATTATAATTATTTATTACTTTCCCGTTGTAAAGAAAGCAAATGCGTTTCTATAGCCTGTTTTTTTCTATAAAGTACTAGTACGGCCGTAGTATAATGTATGGCACGTTCATTTGTTGCTTGCAAATTCTTGCACAGAACTTGTATAGGATAGTACTTTATAGATTTAGAAAAACAGAGAGTTATACACATTAACATGCTAAATGCCCAAGCCTTGTTCTAATGGCTAAATAGCGTCTTCGAATCATTTTAGAGTTGCGCATCCACCTACTTTGCTAAATGCCTTATCCCATGATAAGTGACATTTTCAGAGATATTGAGTTGTTGGAATCGGCAGAATTTTCTTTATCGAATGAGCTCGGTCTCGTATCGATATGATGTCTTTTTTGTCGCTTAAACTGGCAATAAAGTCTATTCATGATTGGTCAAATTGACACTATAAGAGGCCTTACGAATATTAAAATATTTTCACTTATCCACTTTAAAAAAAATGGCTTTCCATCAAATTTATGATGATTTCGCCAACCACGTGTTCAAAGTAGTGTTGCAAAGACGATAGTAACAAGAACGTAATCTTCCAATCCAAGCTATAAACTAGTTGCATATCAAGTTTCATCATGATCCGTTCATCTGTTTTTGCGTGAATGAGTAACCGACGTCCAAACATCTACTCTCGCATTTATAACAGTAGTATAGTATAGTAGGATACTTAGACAACAGACTTATTTGCATTATTATCTTCCATTATTTAAATATCACATACTGGAAACACATTATCATACATTACTAGACAGAATTGGTAACGTATTCCTGAATAGGAAGGAAAACTGTATTATTTGCAATTAGACAAGTTTAACTGAGGAAGCTGGTATCTGCATGTCAATGTTTTTAATATTGTTAATCGACTGAATCGAACCAGTTTTCACATATTTATATGGTATTACCTGTAATTAGATCACATTAGGTGAGATCCATAAGTATAACAAAATAAAAAAAACCGGTCAAGTGCGAGTCGGACTTCGCACATTTAGGGTTCTGAACCGATCGCAAAGTTAAGTTGGTTTTTGTTGGTAAAATATACGTAATAACAAACATTATTACCAAATTTTAAGTTTAATAGCATTTGGGAAGTGAAATAATTCTTCGGAACAAAATTTCGTAAAATAAAAGCTGGCTTTGGTGGCTTCTCATTCCTTTGTTTTCCAATATTTTTTTAATTCAAAATATAGTAAGTTTCTACTCAATGAGCTCTAAACAACGATACCCCACTCGATAGAGTAGGATAAAAAAAAATTTCGCTCCCCCTTTAAGCTGTATGGCCCCTTAAAACATTTAAAAATAAGTTTTGACTATTTGTATGGCTTCGGGCCAACAAGATGCTTATACCTACTGTGTAAATTTGAAGCCTGTAGCTCCAACCGTTTGGCTGTAAAACCTGTGTGATAGACGACGGACGGACGGACGGACGTCTGGGCGTCACCAATAGGGTTCCGTTTTGACCCTTCGGGTACGGAACCATTATTAGAGCGGATTAGGTACGATAGATTAAAGGCCTAATAGAGTAATCAGAGCTGGGCAAAGGCTTATCCTGTTGATTACCACTCAGTTCCGAGCAATCGGGCCTGTTACATCGCGGTCGCCCTTCGTTCGGCATACATTTTGAGACAAAACGCAAACGCGTTCGAATTAGTTAATGTTTCGAAAAAACTTATACTAGAGCTACATGACTAATGGTTACCAGTCACTAGTAGTTAGTCGGGTGGCGCTAAGGGTGCTTAATTAGATACGATTGAAATGCTAAATGAGTTGTCACAACAAAACCTCCTCACTCGTAAAAGGAAGTACTTATTCTACATGCATGGGGTAACCAGGACGTTTACTATTTTTGTGCTATCTAATGAGATCTATGTACCTTACTAAAGAAGAGGTAAAATATAGGAATGTTACTTGATTCGCTAATGAGTAATCACGTGTGATTAACATAAAAGTCCGATCTCATTTTTAATAAAAAAAAAGGCCGGAGCACACTGCGTAAGTTACGCTACGTTGTAGAGGAATTGCACGCGTGCGTGCAGCAGTGTGCTCCGGCCTTAAAGAGTTAGAATGTACATAATGATATATTATAGCAGCAAGTACTAAAGTAATATTTTAAACTTAAGGTTATATTAATGCCATTCATAAAAAAAATAAACCTTAAAAAGTAAAAAAATGCGCACTTTCTAATAGCTCTAAAGACTTTATCGTTGAACAATGTATATAGGAATTGTAATATATAAATCCAAAAAATTGCCTAAAGTTGACGAAATGGCACTATAAGGAACAACAAGAAACTTTTTTTGAAGTCGGTTGAAAAGCTTCGTAATATCCCTCCGAAACCAGCATTGGTAGAGTGAAACTAATTTTAAATTCAAAGATCCTTGCACATTGAAACAATATCTACAGGAGAGGGGCGTTTATTTTCAAACTAATGTCTACAATTAAACAGCTCTATTGTGTTCGATACGTATACTCCGTTTATTTTTTCAGAATAGAAAAATCGTGCGATTGTCGTCATGCGATTTCAGGGAAAACAATCTTGAAACGGGAAAATACGCGGCGTGCTATCTTTGAGACGTGATTAGCTACTGAAACAAATGAAATTAGTACAATATTATCCTATGATGTCTTAGGGCGACGAAGAATTGTAGACCGTTAAAATTCTAGTCTTTAAAAAAAACGGGGTATAGATAGGATTATTCATTTCTACCAACAACCGTAGCACAGCCACCTCTACCTACTCGAGGGAAATTCAACATACCTACATACCTACGTATAATACCTATGCATGCAACCTATCGATCCAAATAAAGCATCCCTAAAAGAAAGAATATTACTACCTCTTGGCATTCATTTGCAATTTCATCCGACTAGTATCTCAACTATTGAGCAAGGTTCAGCCAATGAAGAGTATACACGGAAAAAAACATGTCTAGTCCATTTAAATTTCTAAACAAAAAGCAATTTATATAACATAAGGTGCGAACTGGCTATGAAATTTTAAAGGACTAGACATGTTCTTTCCGGCGGACCCTTCAAATGTATTTTAGTATTTTAGGTTAGTAGTTACTTCAGTAGCGTAACATACTGCTACAGTTGGGATGTGTCGAAGTAGTGAAAGTGACATGCTGCCTACTACAATGATCATCTACTTTTGCTGTTTACTGTACCTAGATGTAAAGTCCAGAATCATAACCTATATACCCATCAGACCATGACATCGTTTGCAATTTGTGTGCAATTTAAAAACAATTAAAACATTTCGGTAACATGATATTAATTCTTCATCCTTATTTAGAAATCATTCAAATCGGTCTGTTGGCCGCAAGAAAAGAAAAAAAAACAAAATCATACCTTATACGCGCAAGTATAATAAGAATGACTACATTTGGTTAGTTAAGCATAATTTCTACGGTTTGATGGATTGGCGGTATTAAAAGAATCTGAACACACTGGCGCCGTCGACGCTGCGTTTTTAAACCGTAATGTGAGGAAGGTACTTATATGGGCATAAATCATTGTATGATTAATAAATGTTGCATGATTAGATCGTAAGTAGCGGTTTAATTGGGTAAGGCATCGGCACGGTTTAGTGTAGTGCTGTCTTTGCCCCTCATTCATAAGAGCGGTTTTTCAAAGAGCGCTAAAAAATGCATGAGAAACTGATAACCTCTCTTGAAAAATAACTCGTTTGTATAGGGTGTTACAGACAGAATTTTTGTTATGTATACCCAGGCACCTCATTGTCCTATAAAAAAAAGATCTAGCTAGATCTATGTACCTAACAAAACGCGTTTTGGGTCAGCTTTCTTCGTAGACGAAATTATTCAGTTACAACAATGTTAATATTCCGTAATAAAAAAGGATCTAGCAGGGATTTGGTAATTCTATTAGGTGGTGTGTTCATATACTTTTTGCAGTCTATTATATTTTTTGTTTGATTACTGTAACTTGCACGGTTTATCCAATGTCTTATATCTTTAAACGAGCAATTCTTGTATATTTATTTATTTATATATTTCGGGGATCTCGGAAACGGCTCTAACGATTTTTTTGCTCGTCCCTAAAACCCCCGTTTTCGGGGACGAGCAATCGATCTAGACCCTAGATCCCGGGAAAATTCCGAGCAAAGCTCCATATTTTGACCCTTTATAAATGATACCCTGATTTTTTTAACAACATCCTAAATAACTCGAAAACAAAACAAGATCGAGGACTAATATTAAGCATACAGAGTTCTTAGGGAACGCTACTGATCTGAAAGAATGACCAAATCCCTCTTGGGGGCCACTCTTATTCGCTTGGCCTGCTAGACTATTTTACAAGTATTTTAGTACAGTACGGCAACAGGATTAATCTGAAACCCTCATAGTTGTGTCCGGCTGTGGCCGGTGATCTTCACCGCAACAAAACAGCCAGTACGTCCACAGGCGAAAGATTTTCATAGTTATGATTAAGGCTGGGTTTTACCACTTTTGAGTTTTTGAAACCATCTGAGGCATAGAATATAGTGTCTTAAATTCTAAAAAGAATATATTTGTATTACAAAAGGATCTTCTCTAGTCGAAATCGTAGTCAGTTACAAGACCTGATGAATTTCATTTGATAGAAAAAAACGCAAAGTGACCCCTTTTTGGAATGTTTTTTCAATATTACGGCTATATTACTGATATTTAACATTTAATTTTTTTACTCAATTAAAGACCCTAAATAGTTATAGACAAATTCGTAAGGTTTGCTTTGATAAAATGATTGGTTTAATGATAAAATGGATGTTTAAATGTTTACAAAAACTACGCGCAGAGCTTCCGTAGAGAGCGGGATGGTTCATTGCAAACTCACGCGTGTTAGAGCGGGATATTTGCAATGGGGATATCTCCCCTTAATTGATTATAATCAAGCGGACATCTTGTGCCGGGCGCGTTACAATTTTTTCCTATTGCCCCAGCAAAAGCTTCAGGGGTCGCTTCAATTCTATACTTATAAGAAGAACGTCGCGTGCTGTAACACCATACGTCTGTAAACGTAACAGCTGTGGCCGTGCCTGCACAATAGGAAAGTTTTAGTTTGTATGAAAGTACCTACATATATAGAACTAAATGAGGTGGCACGGTATTTGATAAAACAGTGATATGGGAGTCCGTCCATGGCAGTAAAATTCGTATGAAAAAGGTAAGTCTCATATCAGACAATTTTTGAAGTGGTGCTCAGCTGTGTCCGTGAACGTGTTAACAAAACTCAGCCCATTCATTTTCATATCAAATTAAAGGTAAACACTCTTGACAAACCAATGCTAAAATGATTGACATGCTAAATGACACTTGTAACTAATTGATTATTAGAAAAGTGCATCAGTCTCTTTCTATTACATTTTATGTCTTATGTAAGTACATTCAACATCAAAGCTGATTATAGTCATTATAGGTAGATAATTATATATTACTTATTTATGCAGTGCCGTTCACTTACGTATAATGTATGCAGATAATTAAAACAAGCATGTAATTGTAACGATCACTGGCTGTGCAATTCAGCTAATGACTGCTTTAGCGGCCTCATTTCTTGTATTGCAAAGTCGGCATAAACGCCAGAAAAAAAATCGCGGCGTTTTTTTTTAACTCTGCCGCCGCTCAAGGCGAATTAGCTAGCCATCCATACTGGCGCCGTCAGTAAGAAATTAAATGGACGCGCATCGGGAGCTTCCGTTTTTTGTCACCGAAGTCGTGGCGCCACGAATAGCGGTACGGTAAACCAACTGTCAATGCAACAACAACAGAAGACAGTGTCCAAGGCTGTAACGCGGTGACCCAAAGGTAGATTTAGTATAGCCAGCGCGTGACTGTGTTTGTCGGTATACGTATGAATAGGTCACACGCTAATTCATTAGTCGTTTCCTTGTTTGAAGGGAATTCGTTATTATTCTCTTTTTAAGGGGACCACAGACAATGAACGCATTTTATACCTACACGTAGCTTTCAAGAAATACATTCTTTGTCATTATATTGTGAACCTAGTGTTTGTACACTTGCGAACGTACCTCAGTGACCGCTAGCATTGCCTGAGTTTCCTATACTCCTTGGTCTATTATAGTATGCATGTATGTGAGCACTTTATTGTACACAAAACAGGTTAAAACAATATACGTGTCACATAAGATTAAAGTACAAAGGCGAACTTATCCCTATGATATATATGTATAGTTACATTTGCTTTCATTTTGGTTTTATAACATATCAAACACAACTTCTGTAATGTAGTTAAGAGTATCAAAGATAACTTGTGTCACTGATAACTCCACGGGTTCCAAGATACAGGCTTAGCCTAGTTTGGGACTCACCGGATATTCTTCTTTGTATGTAACAGTGTCTTTGGAGAAATAAATTATTATCTTATCTTATCTTATCTTATGAGGGACTTATACCTATAGGTTTGGATCTTCGAATCAATCAGAGTTAGTTTGTTATGAATAACTAGATCAAAATATTAATCTTTTTCGCGGTACTTACTGCCAAATATTCCTCGTAAAATAACCACCCACACACTATTTGATTTATTTATATTTACTGAAGTCAAAATTCGAGTCATAAGTCGCCATGTGCGTATTAGTGGTACCAAAATGCCGAATGAAGAAATTAACATTTTTTTTTCCAAGTTTTGCCTTTATACGTAATCGGGAGAATACGTATAAAGGCCGTACATCTATTAAATGCACCAACGGCTTATTTCCAAATGTACCAAACTTGCTTTGGTGAAACTCCGCGGTAATTTTAAAATATTTTCCTTACACATTTAAATGATCCTTTAACGATTTTTTGTACAATAGAAACTTGCTTTATGTTTTCGTGAAAGTTTCCACAAAATTCTGAGAATATTATACGAAGCCGGAGGCTCCAGGTTCGAAAGTTCGAATCATTGTAAGTACAATTAGGGCATCGTACTTCTCTTCTTAGTCGCTTCACTCTTGGCAGAGTGTCGGTTTAGGGCATCGTTATACAATGTGATATTAAAATAACTAATTGAATATTTTTTGTGTTGTGTAATATTCTTTTTACTTTTATTCTTGTACACCTATATAATTCTGGTCTGCTTAGTTGCTATGACTAAAAAGTACCTAATGGATTATACTCGTAAAACGTCTAAGTATAAATGATTAATACATTAGCCATTACATTAGGTACCTACTCAATCGGTTACAACAGAATTATTAATTTTCATTTGTGAGTACAATAGGGTAGTCACCTCAAATTGAAATTTCTAGGTGCATATTGAATAAATAATGAATCACAAAATCAAATCCATATATGTGACACATTAAAGAATCGAGAAAATATGATTTTTAAGTCAAATATTAATAATAAATTATTTTTTATTTCAGGGAAGTAACTTTTCGCGGGGGTACGAATAAATAAATATATAAAATAAAATAGTTGCTAAATACAAACATAAATACCATTACTAACCCCAGCGAAGTTGGATACCACTGCGATAGAAGTAAAATATAAAGTTGAAAGAAATACCTACCTACGGACTAAAAATAGGTGTCTGAGGATCTCAGATACCGTTACAGTCTCACTTATCTCATTAAGGATCCAGGTCCCTTAATCACCCAGGACAACTGCCCGTGGCACTAACTCAAAATGTAGGGTGACCATGACATCATACCTAGTAGAATGTAAAATTAATAAAATTTTCTAAAACAAGCAGTCGTGTTGCATACAAACAGCGTTTAGTTTCTTCCGGAAAAGTAGCACTGAAGCGGAAACTATGAAAAATAAGCAAATAAAGAAATACCTTCTTTTACTTTTGTATGAAATCTTGAAAAGAATAACAGACTTACAGACTGTTACTTAAATTTTTGTAATTCAAGATTGCACTCAACTCCGAGAGCTAAATTGGCTGAATATATTATAATAGTTCGGTATAAAAAAAAACGGATTTTTTCGCGTTCCAAGCGTTCTAACCAGACTAGTATATATTTTATGTCACACCTAGCCATAAAGTGGCCATTATCGCACGCTCCGCGCGCGAAAAAAACCCACTTCCTGGCCAGAGGGTAAAATTTTGTACTTCCCACGGGCGATAATAAAGAAAGCCTCTGATGGCATATTTATCGCCCTTGCCTTCGGCTCGGGCGTAAAATACCTGCGATCTGAGACATTCTTTGTTTTATCGCCCTTGGTAAGTAATGTACTATAAGATTTCTTTTCAGACATTAAATATGATTATTGACTAATGTATATGATTGCTTTTCCAATCAGATTTTGCTTAAAATTTTCTCGATAGAAAAGGAAAACTCTCAAAGCTTAGTCTTAACAAGTAATAGCCGAACTGAAAAAAAATACTTAAAAAGCAAACTTTCGTATAATTTCCATTGATTATTTAGATAATGTTGTGTAAAAAAATTCGCAAGCTTACATGAACTATGTTTTTAAGTCAAAAACATAGTTCATGTAAGTTTGCGAACTTTTAAGTCCGCATAATTGCAACTACGACGGAATAGTAGATTGTGTCACAAGGGAGCAAAATGCCATATTTACGGCGTGGGCGTACATTGAATCCTGAACGAAGCGAAGGATTCTACAATAGAATCCCGAGCGTAGCGAGGGATTCTAAAATAGAATCCTGAGCGTAGTGAGGGATTCAAGTATAAACGCCCAAGGTCGAAATAATTTTGCTTCCATGTGACACATACTGCTTTTCACATCACCTATTGAGGATAATGAAAGATCTGAAGTGCTACCGGTAACATATTTATAGATGCTCTAATATATATCAAATTTGAAAACCTTTTCCCTGAATTAGTCGAAATAGAGTATATTGACGATTTTAGCAAAAAAAAATTTTTCAACTTAAAATTAAAAATAAGTGTAAAATTTGAAATCCTTATCCCCGAATTAGTCGAAATCAAGTATAATGACAATTTTTCGCAAAAAAAAATTCAGCTTAAAATTAAAAATAAGTGTAAAATTTGAAATCCTTATCCCCGAATTAGTCGAAATCGAGTATAATGACCATTTTTTGCAAAAAAAAATTTTTCAGCTTATAATTTAATAAAAGTGTAAAATTTGAAATCCTTATCCCCGAATTAGTCGAAATCGAGTATAATGACCATTTTTCGCAAAAAGTAAATTTTTCAACTTAAAATTAAAAATAAGTGTAAAATTTGAAATCCTTATCCCAAATTAGTCGAAATCGAGTATAATGAAAATTTGACACAAAAAAATGTTTTTCAACTTAAAATTAAAAATAAGTGAAGATTTTTAAATTGTATCCACTAACACTTTATGGGCAATGCCTGAAATAAACGATATTGAATTGAATTGAATTTGAAATCCTTATCCCCGAATTAGTCGTAATCGAGTATAATGATGATTTTTCGTATTTTTTTTACTTAAAATTCAAAATAAGTATAAAATTTGAAATCCTCATCCCCGAATTAGTCGAAATCGAGAATAATGACGATTTTTCATAAAAAAAATTTTTACTTATAATTAAAAAAAAAAAGAATTTTTCGCAATCAAAGACATTGAGCTGACGTTTCGTATCGACTGAATTTGAATTTTCAGTGATACTAGAATTTTGTTGGTTTTGTATGAAGCTTCAAATTTGAATTATTTCATTATATATTATTAAATATTTTATACTGGCAACACAGGGTCCTTGAACAGAAAAGTGCCACTTTGATCCCTCCTAGCAGGGAAGAAAAAGCCCTTATCCGAATAGGTGATGTGAAAATCTACATTGTGCATGGCCCGACACGCACTTGGTTGATTTTTCCTCCTAGTTTCTACACCATCGCATGGCCAGCCTACACAGACGCGTGCGCATATAAATCCACGCGGGTGATTATACGCTAACAATGACAATCGCGGCGCTTCTGATACCTAATTCTCTATTAATAAATGCAACTGTGGCCTGAGTTATTATTGTTCTAGGGTTATGCAGTACAGCTAAAGGGAGGAAAGGATGAAAGATTCAGGTCCTCTATTTTAATTGTCTTTTTGTGGTTAACCCAAAATAGGGTCCATAATCAGAGAAACAGGAGGAATGGAACTAAGTGATGGAGAAGTGTCCTGAGCAATGTTTTTTTAACCCCGTTTTTTATAATTTATAATTTTATGAGCTTGGGAATTGTAGTGTAACTACTTAAGGCGCAGGGTAGGGCAAGGCCTTCCCCATACAAACTTTGTGCACGTTTTATTCGTCGGTTTTGGCACTAACAAATATAATTATTTTTTTGGTTGTAAATATTAGATATGCGAAGTTCGTGATGTGAAAATTTTCAAATATTTCAAAAAAAAACAAAATTTAAAAATTAAAAAAAAATAATTAATAAAAAAAATGTACATCACGAAATAGCTATCAGAAAAATAAGCATACTGACCAAAAATCATAACTTTAATGCAAACACAAACGAAGTAAATCCTGCACAAAGTTTGTATGGAGAGCGCTTGCCCTACCCCTCCTCTTAACACAATAATTGTTCTAAACATAATTGTAAGGAAGAAATTAAATCAATTGCCACTCAGGATCACAGCACAAAATACAATTTAACAATTATAAAATCATCAGTTGGCTGATAGTTGCAGGGTACAATTTAGACGTCAACGTCGAGCTCTGATTAAATCAATTTCTGGAGCGGTTGCCTCAGTCTGCGCGGGCGGCGTGAGGGTCAGGCGGCGCCGGGAGAGGAAGCGGAAGCGGTTTATTTTGTAGGGTACCTATCAAAAGATACAATAAATTACAAATACTCGTACTCTTTATTGCACACCTCACACAAATTAATCCGTTACATGCAAAAACAAAACAGCAACATGTAGGGTATTGCTGATAGGTCCAGCAAAATTAATATTAATATCCCTAACTTTTAATGTACTTAATTCAGTAGGATACATAAATATTTACACTAATGTGAGACATATTTACATTTAATAAGAGAACAATGGTTGACACACTTGGAAAAGTTACAATCGGGTTGAGTTGTGTTATCATGACTTCGCACTCACGGATGCCATTTCTAGGGCAGACACCATTTTGGTAAAGTTTTCAAATGGGATAAATTGTAAATTTTACTTATAAGCCTGACATTTTATGGTCTTTTGATGTATATCATACCATATTTAACGTATTGAAAACAAAAATTAAGCCAGAAATTGGTTTATTTTTATTTAAAAATCGAATAATGTGAGAACAATTTCGGTACCCCTATAATGAACACAGCCGTGCTGTACCGTTATTACACGCTTGTCTTGTTAAGGAAATACATAGTTACAGCTAAATAATTTAATAGAGAGCTGATATATTCCAAAATATATACTGTATATCCGTAAAAAATAGAAAAAAACGTAATTTTCCACCCGCACCTGCACTTGAAAATCCTGTCTGTGTAGAAGGCCCCGCAGGCTACCACAGACAAGGGGGTGCGGCCATAATATTTTGCCACAGCTGAGGGGTTAAAAGTTCAAACCCATCCATCCATGTCACCAGTGAGTGCCTTCAAACGAAATCGTGCGACTTGACATTTTGTGTAAATTCGTATGATATATAGGTAGATAGCGTCACGCAACGCGCGAAACTACCTAGTCGTAATCTGTACCCTTACCATGAGTTTGCAATGTTTGCATTACCGTACTCGCTAGCGACTGCGTAAACAATTTAGTATAGACAAAAGTACAGCGCCTCTGGCGTTTACGCAATAAAACTAAGAATCGCCATACTAAATCGTTTACGCAGTCGCTAGAGAGTAGGTACGGTAATTTATAATATTAATATGATAACACATACATACGGAACACTACTGGCCAAACATTTTTGACTTATTATCTGCAATACAAAACGAATTCGTCCATCCCGCTATCGCTTATGCTTTTTTCTCTCAACTCCAGTTGAAAGACACCTTAACAGGTAGGTGCGTAAATGATAGAGCTACAGATTACTAGTAAATATATACCATAAATATAATGTGCCGGTAACGTAACTGTGCTCCGGGCGAGACCACGTCGAACGAAACGCTGTCGATTTTATAATTAAAATGGCGATTAAAATATAAGTAACGTGGAATTATGTTCAAAGGTTCAATCATTTAATTTCAACACAAGGTAAAAACTTAGACTCACTTTCCTTCTATCATAATAAAAATTAAAAACACAACTGCACAAAAAAGATAAAAACAAGTTAAATAATAAAGAACTCAAGAATAGAATATTTTGTTTGCAGTCGGGGGACCTAATATTTTGGTTTTACTTGTATGTAGTAGGTCCCCCAACTGCAAACAAAATATATTTCCTTGAGTTCTTTATTATGAAACTTGTTTTTATATTTTTAGTGCAGTCGTGTTTTTAATTAATTTTATAATTATTATTTTATCTCGAACTTTATTTGCCTGAAACACATACATTATTAGTAGTTTATGCAACTGGTACATAATGAGGGGCATTAAAACACGAGTGTGTTTTATGAAACGAGCCGAAGGCTTTTTGCACTTGTCCTTAATCCAATATATGTGTGTGTATGTATGTTTTTTATATATTTTGTATTTTTTGTACCTTGTTGTACAGGTTGCTGAATTTGTCTACCTCTGTTAACTTCTTCTCTCATTTACTCAAAGGTTAACTGGAAGAGATCCCTTAAAGGGATAAGTTCGCCTTTGTACATACTATTTCCTTTTGTATTTTTCATAATTGTTTTATGTACAATAAAGAGTTTTACCACTACTACTACTACTACTATTTTAATGCCTAATTATGTACAGTTGCATACATTACTTTATCTATACACATATGATAACTACTCTAAGATGGGTTCAGAAACCGTAGTAAATAAATAAAATAATTGTGTTAATACAACCTTTTTTGCACGGTTGCGGAAATATCGAAATCAGAACTGGCAACCGATACCTGAATGTTATTTTAAAAAGTAAAGAGTCCCTTTTCTGATGTGATCATGTCGTTCTAGCTCAATTTTCGTGCGATATATACTAAAAAAACATCGAGCTGACATTTCGCATCAACTGAATTTGAATTTTCAGTGATACTAGAATAGGGACATGTCAACTTTGACATTTAAATTTTGACAGTTTTGTTTGACGTTTAATATTTTAACATCATATATGAGATTAAAATTAAAAATTATATTACTGCTGTAGCCTTAGCCACAGATAAGAAAATTGCCATAAATTCATTGAATGTTGAAATGAGAGTCATTTTCTACGGTTTCCGAACGCATATTAGAGGATTTATGATAGGTGTGTAGATAAATATATTTTTGAAATCATCTCTTCAAATGCTTCTTCATTTTGATACCCCACTTGATACAGCAAAAAAAAATGTTTACTGAACACAAAATGGCGTCCACAGTCAGCCATATTGTTTTTCTTGCAACTTCACATATCCTATGTCACCCGGGATGACGTAAGGATCCCAACGATACCTCACACATCTAAATCGGTTAAGGCGTTGAGACGTTCTGGGGGAACAAAAAAATTCACATACATACATACATGAAACCTGAAAACATTGCACTCCTTTTTGTGGGCAGTCGTGTAAAAAATTCAGGGCATCTCCGAGTCGTATACATCGTAAATTATGTTTTTTTTTTTTCATTATATACTAAGTATTTTTGAGTGTACGACTTTTAAAAGTAGACTAGAATTATAGGCATTAACATACCTATAGAGGTGACATTTTATTAGACACAAACGGTCATAACTTAAAAAACTTAATTACAAGGAGTTGTGCGAGCTTTCATGGATACCCACCGTCATAAAACATCATTTCACTTCATTTCATACTGACAATGACACGAGAAAACGTGCGCAAATCCTACTGTACAAGGCCTTACCCATAGCTATATCAAAATGAAGTCAAATATCTTACACGCCCGGCATAATATATCGCACAACAATGTCCTCAGAATGCCGTAGCTCCGTCCAGAACGTTGTAAACGACACCAATTCCCTACGAATATAAGGCGTTTTATGCGAATAAGGTAGAATGCGCGAACGACGAGATTCATTCAATGTAAATTGCGCCCACGCACGCGTCCTTGCGAGGTTATGCAACAGGTTAACGCTCCGCTCGAACGTCGTTGATTTTTAGAGGTCCGTTGTCTGGATTTCTGTTGAGTTATAGATAAATTGAACACGTGTTTTCTTGGCAATCGACCAGTGCTGTTATTGGAAAATAAACAAGGTCAAGTAGTATTTATAAACTATGCTACAGACATTTTAAGACAATTTTTAATTATAAAATAGTAATTAAAGTAATTAGATGGTAAGTAAACAGACCCTCGAGATAAATTCAATGAATAACACGATGCATTCTGAGGTAAATAAATTATCACCTAACATACCGCAATAATTATTATTTTTGTTTAAAATTTGTAGGGAGCTTGTGATACGTTGTTACAACCAGTACCTATATATTACTTAAAACTAAGACGAGATTACGGCGACACAAGCTATAACATATGTTAGCGGATTCGTACGCTTATAGACCTACATACTCGTACATGCTTTAATGCAGTCCACCGGTAGCCTGGAGCAACCACTAAATAACGCAGCTAATTGGGCTGAGTAATACCGTCGTTGCGGTCACTGCGGGTCCATATCTCATGCGGACTGCTCCGTCAGAGTCGAAAGAAGTAGTAGTACAGCCTGCAGTAAATATTATGGTTGAAATTCTTTTTGTTGAACGTATTTCTATTAAAATGTTATTGGATTTTGAGCCTTATTGTTTGAACGGTAAAGTAGCTGTGGGTTCTAACTACTGTAATATAGGATAGAAACCCACGTACAGTTTATTTAACTATTTATTAGTGTTAACGTACATTCACAGTAACGAGTGAAAGGGAAACGAGAGACATGACCACGCTCTGACGATCGCTCGCTCGGACTGAGGCGGAGTCGGCTTCGGTCGGCGCGCGCGTCGCTCGGCGCTGCCGTAGTGATGTGCTCGTTAATTAGTGAGGTGTGTAAGCCGTATGAAAATCGGAATCGCCTCAGTACCCCCCTTCCCAAAGGAACAAGAAGGAAGAGGTACGAAACTAGCTAGCATTTAGAGGTTCAATTTGTCAGGGAATCTGACCGTTCTGCCTGTCCTTGTAGTAGCTGAACTTCGCGGTGCTGTTGTCACATGTGCGGGTGGCAGTGGAGTCACAGACAATGGCTTTTCATGTGTTATTGTTACCGGTGGAGAAACAGAGGCGTGTGATAAGGCAGTGTCATCGGCATCGATGAAGGCTGGTTTCACGTTGTTGATGGAAACTGTGCGAGGTGAACCATTAACGATAATAGTGAGGGTGTTGTCTCCTCTATTAGTAATTCTAAAAGGTCCTTCGTATGGGTTTTGCAGGCCTATTTTATTAAATCTTCTGAGGAACACATGCGTTGCTGACTCTAATTCCTTGTGAATGAATATAGATGATCTGGTGTGGCACGATGTATTAACTGGAGCTAAACGCTGGAATGCTGATTTTAGTGAAGTTGCGAATGTTGATTGAGAATGTATTTCAGATGATTTAGGTGATAAGAATTCTCCAGGGAGTCTGATGTTTTGCCCGAAAACCATTTCAGCTGGTGTAGCATCTATGTCCTCTTTATAGGCTGCTCGAAGGCCCATCATTACAACTGGCAGATCATCAGACCAGGAGGGATTGCTATGGCATCTCAACGCAGCTTTGAGCTGCCGATGAAGACGCTCGACTAGCCCGTTTGCAGCTGGATGGTAGGGTGTGGTATGTATGTGCTGGAAACCACATATTCGAGATAGCGATGAAAACAAGCCTGACTGAAATTGTCTACCTTGGTCAGTAGTAATCCGGAGTGGTATTCCATAGCGGCATATCCAGCCGGAAAATAACTTTTGCGCTACAGTTTCAGCTTCGACGTTTCTTAATGGATAAGCTTCCGGGAGTCTTGAGAAACGATCCACCACTGTTAGCAGGTATCTATATTCTCGGGAATATGGAAGAGGTCCGACTAGGTCTACATGAATATGCTCAAATCTAGTATTTGGTGGCGCAAAAGTTCCGGGCGCAGCAGTGATGTGACGGCCCGTCTTGGAAGCTTGGCATGCAAGGCAGGATCGTGACCAGATTGCACAGTCTTTTCTTACTCCAGGCCAAGTATACCTATCGCTGACCAGCTTGGTAGTTATTTTAACACCTGGATGGGCTAGATTATGTAGTGAATCAAACACCTGTCGTCGGAGTGAAGTTGGAATGTATGGTTTTGCTGAAGGTGTTGAAGTGTCGCAATAAATTGCGGTGCTAGTATCAGGAAGGACGATTTTTTTTATTAACAGGCTTGTTTGGTTGTTCTTAAGCAGCTGTTGCAGTTCTTGGTCGGATGATTGTTCGAAGGCAAGTTGTTGAAGACCCACTGGTTGGCTGATGGATTCTACTCTGGAAAGCGCATCTGCAACTATGTTTTCGCTGCCACTAATGTGCTTTATGTCAGTTGTGAATTGACCGATAAATTCTAAGTGTCGGAACTGGCGAGGGCTGCATTTATCAGGTTTCTGTTGGAACGCAAATGTCAAAGGGCGATGGTCAGTGAAGACGGTGAAAACCCTTCCTTCTAACCAGTGCCTGAAGTGATGAATGGCGTCGTAAATAGCGAGGAGTTCTTTATCATAAGCGCTGTATTTAGATTGTGCTAATGCGAGTTTTTTTGAGAAAAATGCGATAGGTTCCCAACCGTTGTCTCCTTTCTGATGGAGTGCCGCGCCTATTGCTCTATCTGAAGCATCTGTGAATAGGGCAAGCTCACCGTTTTGTTTCGGGTGTGTGAGTCTGGTGGCGTGGACCAGACTTTGGCGGCACGAATCAAAAGCTGCATTAGCTTCAGATGACCAATTTACAGCTTCATTACCTTTAACGCCATCTTTGAGCAGATTATTAAGTGGAGCTTGCATTTCAGCGGCATTTTTGACGAAACGCCGGTAGAAGTTAAGTACGCCTAGGAATCTGCGGAGAGCTTTCACTGTTGATGGCTTTGGGTATTGTTGAATGGCATCGATCATCGAGGCTGGAGGTTCTATACCGGCTGCTGATACTTTGTATCCCAAGAATTCAAGGTCTGCTTGGCCAAATAAACATTTTGCGGTGTTTATAATGACCCCATATTCTTCAAGTCTCTGAAACAGCGCTTTGAGGTGTTCCAAGTGTTGGGATTCATTCGTAGAAGCTACCAGTATGTCATCCAGGTATGGGAAAGTGAATGGTAGGTCTCTGGTAATCTCATCTATAAAGCGCTGGAAGGTCTGGGCCGCGTTGCGCAGTCCGAACGGCATTTTCAGGAACTCGAATAGACCAAAGGGTGTGATCACAGCTGTTTTCGAAATATCTTCATCGTGGACGGGTAGATGGTAGAATGCATTGACTAAGTCGACTTTGCTGAAGATGGTAGCGCCTTGGAGGGACATGCTGAAATCTTCGATGTGACGCAGAGGGTATCGGTCTGGCAATGTGCGCGCATTTAGTGTTCTATAGTCACCGCAGGGGCGCCACCCTCCAGACTTCTTAGCCACCATGTGCAGGGGAGATGCCCAAGGGCTGTCACTAGGTCTGATAATACCTTGCTGCAGGAGCTCGTCAAACTTCTTTTTAGCGATTGCCAACTTTTCAGGTGAAAGACGCCTTGCTCTACATGCAGAGGGAGGACCTGGAGTGGTTCGGATATGATGCTGGATACTATGTTTGGAATTCACAATGTCACAGGTTGGTTTGGTGACAGATGGGAACTTGGCTAAAAGTTGATGGTAGATTGTAGTGCCCGCGATGATTTTGACGGATGGAGCGTCATCAATAATGACAGCTCTTGCAGGAGTTCCCATTCCCGTTGTGGGGTCGATGAGACGCCGGTTTTTGAGGTCGACGAGGAGGCCGTAATGCGTGAGAAGATCGGCACCTATTATAGGCTTACTGACATCGGCGATGATAAATGACCAGGTGAAATCGCGTCGAAGTCCGATATTGAGGTTAATAGTGATTTGTCCATATGTTTTGATCGGCGTTAAATTGGCAGCATAGAGTTCGTAGGTAGCTAGAGGGCGACGCCATCTAAGTAGATTATACGGGTAGACACACACATCCGAGCCCGTATCAATGAGGTAGTCTTTTTTGGTTACACGGTCCATTATGTAAAGGCGGCTAGGGTAGGTTTTAGGTATGCTGCTAGGGTCACTTACCGCCTCTAGTAACCCTACTGCTGGTTTTCCGCCGAAAAATTACACGGTTTTTCGCATTTCCGTGCGTTGGCGCCAAAGTTGTTATGATACCAACAAAGTTGGTTGTTGGTGTACCGTGGGCGGGACCTGGATCGGCTTCTGCTATTGCTCCTACTTCTGGTATAACGGTTAGAATTTTGATGTGTTAAGCTTGCAACCATTCGCGTGAGTTCATTGACTTGTAGTTGTAAGTTTTGTAATTCAGATGGATTCGTTTGTGGGCCTGCGGACCTGCTGCTCGCAATACAGCTGCACTGTGGTATACTGATTTGCTGTAACAGTTGACTATTATTTTGTGGAGTAATGCCATATAATTTATCGGCTAAATCGCCGAGTTCTTCCAACGACAGTGTAGATGGCTGGGCGATCAAATTCCCTTGTATATGGGTAGGAAGTCTGCCTATCCATATAGTTTTAATCATCTGTCCCTTTTGCTAATGTCCTTAGGTGGCGTAAAAATGACGAAGGTTTACGACCCCCAATCTCCTCTTTTTCTAATAAGCGATGGATTCTCTCCTCAAACGATTCGGAAAATCGTGAAATGAGGGCATGTTTAAGTTTTGTATAGGGTTCGTCAGTTGGGGGGCTCGTAATAATATCTTCTGCCTCGGCGGCAGTTCTTGGGTCTAACTGCGCTACAGTGTAATAAAACTTGGTCAATTTTCTCGTTATATTATTTAAATGAAACTGAGCCTCTATGCCAGCGAACCACACAGCGGGCCTATCCGGGTAAAAGGGCGCAATCCGAATTCCAATACGGCTTACCTCGTATTCCGGAGCAGGCTGCAGTGGTGGCGTGGGCATCACATGGGTGGTGTTGACAGCGCCGATGCCGGGCGGAGCGCCGGTGATGTTAGGATAAAACAGGGCGTTGGCGCCAGAGGCGGCGGGAGCGGCAGTGGCGGGGGCGACAGTGGCGGGGGCCCCACCTGCGGCTGCAGCGGCGGCTGCGGCGGCGGCGGCGGCGGCGGCAGCGGCAGCGGCGGCGTCATTGCCTTCGGCGGCATCGGTAGGGTTGGTGTTGTCTGTCATCGTGAGTACTGAGTGTAGAAATAAATGCTGTCGGCGATATCAAAAAGGCGGCGGCGATATCAAAAGGCGGCGGCGATATCAAAAGGAGCCGGCGATATCAAAAAAGGTGGCGGCGTCCGAGTGGTCCACGGAACATTTGATGTTTTCAATTAACGATGTAGTCCGAAAGTTATTGATTACGATGTATTTTCACTACTAAAGTTTTAATCCACTTCAAACACATAGACACATTACGTTTTTTATTATTAACGCGTATTTTCGGGGTCACCACTGTGGGTTCTAACTACTGTAATATAGGATAGAAACCCACGTACAGTTTATTTAACTATTTATTAGTGTTAACGTACATTCACAGTAACGAGTGAAAGGGAAACGAGAGACATGACCACGCTCTGACGATCGCTCGCTCGGACTGAGGCGGAGTCGGCTTCGGTCGGCGCGCGCGTCGCTCGGCGCTGCCGTAGTGATGTGCTCGTTAATTAGTGAGGTGTGTAAGCCGTATGAAAATCGGAATCGCCTCATAGCTTTTTGAAGGTTTTGCTTTGGTGCACATCGTTCAACTGAAATGATTTCAAGTATCCGTCAAAATTAAAAGCGATCGTCAAATCATACTAGGTATAGTATTTATTAAAAATGTATTCATCTTCAGCTCACTTTTACGCACTATTCTAGTATTTTCAAATTTTTCTTGGCAAGTTAAAAAAAGGTGCTGTGTACCTAATTCTAAACTCGATTGAAAAAACATGCACACAATACAAGCACCATTTATATTTCTGTACCTAGAGATAATCTACTCGTTTTACTCTGTCATTGCGGTCACAAGTGGGTCCATATCTCATACAGACTGCTCGAGATCCTGCTATGCCCTGCCGCGTGCTTAACGTTGTATTTCCATACAACTCTCATAATCGCTTACGACTTTTTCGCGAACGTTCGTTTCCCGAGTCATGCCACCGGCTCATTAAACCGTTGATTTCAATTAATTTATCGTCTCTAAAGATAAATCAGAAAACATTTGAAGCGATCATTCTTGATGAGTAGGATATGATTGCTAGTTTGTGGCTGACGGCGATTGAATCAGGCAGGCCAGAGTGGAATACACTAGAGCTGCTCTAGTCAATTACAGATACAATCGCCCTGAGCCGAAACTGAAATTGTAAATAATCCAGATGGACATTTAGGTACAGGACAGGTACTATGGCTACTTCATGATTTGGCAAGATTAGAACCGCATTTTGTATTTGTATTTGCATACAGAGTTCTACTCTACCAAGATGTGGTGATGTGCCAGATTACCTGGCCGTTTTACCGCCCGCCTCCGCTCTACACTTATGCAGAATACAGTAAACTGACGGTAAACTGAGAGTAGACAATGCCGCATACAGTTTACTCTCCGCAAAGTCAGGAAGTAAGTCTCAAGCTGGTCAATTGCGTAATGTTTGTACGTACGTAAATTAGATCGATTTTTTAAGCGACAATAAGAGTTGATTTGTCCTTACACTCGTTCGAAAATGTATTCTAAATTTTGAGAAGGTGGATTGGATTGTATCTCAGGGACACCATTTTCTTGAAAATAATAAAATTCAATTTGAGCGCATCTTATTTCAAACGCAAACAATCATTGCCTGATTTTATCCCTTACTTCTCCGTACACAAATAAGCTTTTACGAATTTTCTCCATTGAACTGTAGTTATTAGGCGTAATTAAATTACTGAAGTAACCATTAATGTTCCATAATGACTTCCTTCCCGCGATAGCAAATTCTAGTTAAACCTAGCCGCAATAAAACCCGGGCAATTAGATCAAGATGCGGTGAGACTAACCCTTTCAATTGAGGAAAAAGACATGTTCCTATTATGAAACGCGAGCTTTACACATTTTACTTGTATTCCTTTCGCAATTCTACACTACAGAAATTCACCGCAATCGTTATGCAGCACAGAATATTCTACCTACCACCTTTTAATAGGTATAATCGTGATTTTAATAGTTAAAACTAAATAATTATTAAAGAAGTACAAAAATAAAGAATAACTATCGTTTTTGCCATGCACTAAGGTGTCAATCTATATACATGAAATGTAGTTCCAACCATTTTTTGTAAGGTAACTAATTAGCGGCTACCTTAACTAAAACAGATGAAAGGCTTTGTATAAATACAATTGCTTTTATATCTATTGTCCCATTCATGAGCTCAGCTCAAATTCATCAAACTGTAACTCATATTGAGGTGATGTGAGGAGAAGGAGGGGTGAGAGGAACTGCGAGCTTGCTACTATGTACTCGGGGATCCGTCCGTCGCCACCTAGTGTTTATGTTTAGAGAAACCTTATTGCGCAAATTCGGCGGCAGGATGCCGACGCTCAAGAGATGCTATAATGGGCTCTCTCTAAGACGGACAGTATCCCCTCAAATGAGAAAAATCTCTCCGATATTAGTACTAAATGTTAGCTACGTCAGGAAGTCGACTTAGAAATATACAATAAGAACTCTATCCCAAAAAACAAAGTAGAAAATGTAGGTTGTATTGTCTCCGAGCATCCAATTACGATTAATACTAATTATTCTAAATGAAACACTAAATGTTCTTAGAGATGTATACCTACGGTCTCCTAGCGTCAAAATCAAAATACCTAAATAAAAAAGAACAATAGTGGTTTAATATTGTTATTACTGTTTTAATCTGTTTTGTCCCGTTTCTTGGCGCAAAGACGATAACTATGCAATTAAACTGCTATTTCCCCTCAGTTTTAAGACCTCTCCGATTTCAAGGACATTAACTTTAAGCATACCTCCAACGCTGAACAACTGAGAGGCCGCTATAACTCCGGCAAGCGTGCCAATTGCCTGTTCAGATGAAACTTATTGCAAGGAAGAAATGTCAGAGGTCAAGACATTTACTAACAATGTACTTGATACTTTTGTTTACTTTAGGTTCTTAACCAACCTTGACCAGGCCGGTGGCTTGCCTCCTGGTTCTACCGCATAGCATAGAACCCAGGTGAAAAAAGATGAATAAATTTAATATTGCGTGACTATACTAGCGTTAACGTGGAGGTAAACTATTCGAATGCGAGTTAGGATATATCAACTACCTATTTTGAAAGACTGAGAATAAGGTAGGTAATAATGGCCTATTAAAGAAGATGAGCGACGTAAGTCATCAAGTCATCATACAATATGTCAGAAGTTTCCTTACTAAAATTCTCAGACCTTTAGTTTAATTAAAAAAACGCCTGTAATTGTTATTGTATTCGAAGAACTTTCCAACAGTGTTCACAGTAAAAACACGATGCTTATTCTCCAACCGATCACATGAAATAACTTTTCCATTAAAGCTCCTATCAATGCGACATGAATAAACTTATTACTTTAAATGGGACGCTCGTTTTGAAACTTAAACATTATGGTTTGTCTGCTAATGCGTTAAGTCTTATGTCTTCATATCTCAGCAATAGAACTCAAGCAGTTGTTGTAAATGGAACCCAGTCTAGTGGGGCAATAGTAACGTTAGGAGTGCCTCAGGGCTCTATCTTAGGTCCATTTTTATTTTTGGTTTATATAAATGACTTGCCGTCTATAGTAAGTAATCTTTGTGATATAGTTTTATTCGCGGATGATACATCTTTAATCTTTAAGGTTGACCGAAAATCAGTTGACTATAGTAGAGTTAATGGCACACTGGACAAAGTACTTGACTGGTTTACCGTTAACAATCTGTTACTTTGCCTAATGTTAGACCGGTGGAAACTAGTATACTCTTAAATAACGAGTGCTTAGAAATAGTAGATAAAGCAATATTCTTAGGTATAACATTAGACAAAAATCTACAATGGAGTCCCCACATAGCCGTTATGGCGCGTAAATTAAGTTCAGCCGCATATGCTATCAGAAAAATCAGGCAACTTACCAATGTAGAAACAGCTCGCCTAGTTTATCATAGCTATTTTCATAGTGTTATGTCGTATGGTATCCTGGTTTGGGGTAAAGCAGCTGACATACAGACAATTTTTGTGTTACAAAAAAGAGCCATTCTTTCAATTTTTGTGTTACAAAGAATCTTTAAGAGAACTCTTTAAAGAAATCAACATTTTAACTGTAGCGTCCCAGTACATCTATGAGAATATTGTTTATGTCCTTAAGAACATAGACTCCTTCTGTAAAAATTCTGATATACATAATTTTAATACTAGAAATAAAAATAAAATTGCCACTAAAAAATTTCGTGTCCGTAAAGTATACAAATCTTTTGTAGGTCAATGTGTCCGTTTTTATAATAAGTTACCTGATGAAGTTTTGAATTTACCTTTTCCAGCTCTTAAAAAGTACTTGAAAAAATCATTGATGTCGAAGGCTTATACAAGGTTGAGGACTATCTAACAGACAGAAAAGCATGGCCCAAACCAGATACTTAAATAGAGTAAAGATTCATATATTGTGTATTTTTTAATTTTATCTAGTTGACGCAGTTCTTGCAAGAAAACATATCAAAAGATTTATAACTAAATTTATAGTCTAAAGGATTCAATTTTTTTTTTCCTAAATAGAATTTGATAATGCTAAGGTATACAGTTTCGAAATGTTTTCTTGCAGAATTACACACTGTACATAACTGGTTTTTTTCCTCATTTTATTCTTTGTTTTTGTGTTGCTTTATATAGATACTTAGATTTCTTGATCTTAAGTAGGTTAAGTATTATCATTTATCATTGTAATAAGCATAATTTTGTGAGAAAATGGCTGACTGTCGAGTTTCTTTCGGCGTTTCTTCTCGGCAGTGGCCTCTGTGAAACGCTAGTAGGGTTTGACTTGTAAAAGTGCCATTGCGGCCTACTTACAGAATAAAGTTCATTTTATTCATTTTTTATTCAATAACGACCCCACTTTTTTGTCAATAAACATTAGATTTTACCGGCAAGATGCCAAACAAGTACTTACTTTGTATTTTAATTAAGACACTTATCCTAGATTAGCATAAGACTTTGCCTCGGGTCCAATCAGGGCATAAAGTACCACGATCTATTCACACCATACATAGACAATATAATTTAGCACTAACACTCTGATGCTGCAAAGGAAATTGTTAAAATGCCAATCATAGTTGTTGCGAAAAAGTGGTGAATTGTTGCATTAATTAGTTGAATAATTGCGGCCATGTAGGTTCCGACACGTTTTTGCACAGGTCGGTGGGCTGGCGCGCCATAATTGCGATGACAACGTGCTCGGGATGCGTATTCAGTTCAGGTATTACAATGTTGACGCTGAAGAGGCTGGCAGCAAGGAGTGCGTGTCATATGTAAACCCAGGAACACACTACGTGTTCGTCTTCCTTTACTGTCCCTTTTCCCATGTACTTGGGGTCGGGTGTCCTGGATCGTGTGCGCCAGACATTTCTGTTCTGTGAGTGTTCTGGGTTGACATTTCTTGAAACAAACAGTCTTTTTGGTATTTGACCAGCATGTGCCTTTTGGACCACACTACGTATCATTCGATATTGTAAACGTATGATACAAGGCCTACTACGAGTATACTGCTCACTCATTCATCGATGCAAATCACGAGCCACGAGTACAGGAGTAAGTACGCCACTCGGTAACACCCACACGATTTACGGCTGAGTCAGCTACGCCACTAAAAACAGGCATATGCTGAAGTAGAAAACCGATTTACTTGAAATGACAAATCAAATAACTTTAATGGAAAGGAAAGAAGGTTAATTAATGATGGTGGTTTTGGAACCGCCAAGTCGGCCTACAAAAAGAACTAGGCCTTGCGGCCTGGCGTGGCGCACGCCATAGAGGAAATTCGTAGTCGCATACAATACTTTGTTCATTCTCAGTAATGCAACTGCTTCATAATTTCTATCATAACTCTCGTGTGCCCGCGACTTTATTGATGCACTGCCTGCATCCTGCATCCCATAGATCCAGTTATTAAAAAACGTCAGACCCTTAATCTGCTAAGCAGTATTCAATTGTCATCCGAGGAGCTCCCGTCAATCTGAAAAAAACCAGAAGCGCAAGCAATTCCGCATAATAAACCTGCTCAGTGGTGATATGGAATTACATACTACATTTCTACAGGGTGACACTTTGAAGTGGATCAAACTCAGTGATAAAACCAATAATTACTGGTAAACCCTTATTTATATATTATGGCCTGCGAATGTGTGGTTATAATATCGAGGTATTTCCACCTGTGTCTCCAAACTTAATTTCTGTTCAGGTCAACTTTCCTCTGTTTCAACCGAGTCATATCTCTGTTGTGAATAGTTTTATCAGGATAACAGATACTCTTAATACTGCCGATTATAACGTTTAATTTATTTAGATATGACATTTTTAGAATGGAAATTGACATTTAAGATGCACACAAAATCGATGATATCTAATATGATATAATGTACTTACTACGATTAATGTTCATTGTTCATAGAAATATTAAGGTCCTCAAGTGTTTCAACACTCTGTATCTTTAGTGGTCACTGGATTTAATCATCATTACATTCGTAGTGACGTTCATTACGAGTGCGTTCGATACGCTGTTGTAATTATAATAAGGATCAGTCGTGACATGGAATTACATTGTATGGATGATTATTGAGCTACTTTATCTTGGTGAAGATCATCATCACGTAGTGCTTACGTTTAGTAGAATCTGAGCTTATTATTATAAGCGATAAGAGTGCGCGGTTGGGTTGGGAAATCCAGGGGAAACCTTCGACACGACCACGTATTCTCGTATTTCAAGTACCGGGACTACGCTCGGCACCTTTCGTGTTATTCAAAAAGTAGTTATTCCAATCAGAAAAAATGACAGAAGCCACGGCCGGGTAGCAAAATTACAATCCCTATACCATTTGAGTCAAAGTGAGAACTGAACTCGATTAGCTTTTGTTTTGGCATAACCTTGACAAACCCTAATCTGTTACAGTACAAAAATGGACTGAATTCGCGTAGGCTTTGTTTTCTAGGTATATTCCTACTGGCATTGCAGCAACAAATGTTAGTCGATTGCGGTCAAAATCGCAGCCATTTTTTTTCAAACATTTTTTGACGGAATTTCACTTGCCAACCAAGTTTTTGCCGATTATTCACTTTAATTTTTCACTTTAAACCTAATAATGGCTCTCGCAGGCATGCCTAAGCTATAAAATTTAATTTATTTGAACGACTAGTAAAAATACCGCTAAAACTTGAAAGGACGTCGTAAATTATCGTAGTTACTAGTTAAGATATATCTCATTTAATTTTTATGTCTTTGTTATTACTACTAGGTAACTACCATTGCATATATTTATTACTTGTTTAACAGCAGCCTAATTTTTTTCTGGCAATTTGAGCAGAGTTAGTCTTAGGTACCAATTTAGGCTTGTAAAGTTGTACCTGTAGCTTCGTAAGACGGGAAATCGCAATTACTCTGAGATGCAATTTGAACCTGTTAAATTATAGGGAACTTGCGTTAAGATTACATCGAAAAACCATATTCTCAATCACACGACACCATTACATACAAATGTATGACTGGAAGATTAATTACAGCACTCCACAAGAGTTACTTCATAACTTACCTATAAAATGGAAAATACAACTAACATTGCTGTGATACAAATAATATTCATATGCCATGAAAAAATTGCCATCTAATGCAGTGCAGCAAAAATTTTGTGCATATTATAACCTTTGTTAGTTTACACAATCCTTACATCTTTTAAGATAGTTTAGATAAATAAATAAATTAGGCAAGTTCCCTATTGTTTTATTAATAAGAATTATACTATGCAACTGTAGGCTCGAACCCATTTAAAAACATAGGGCTAAGCTATTACAACCCGACGGCAACAGAATCTGATCCCTAACAACTATAAATTAAACAGTTCCACAGCCAGTATCTCAGCATAACTCAAAAGCACCACGTTAAGCCGATGGCTTGTATCGCACGCTAGCGGCAATCCATAAACCCTACCCGCACTTTATGTAAAATTAATTGATATTACACCCCGTTCTACTTACCGTAACCAACCATGCTAAAATCGCCCTTATTCTCTTCACATTCGGATTCTTGATGTTATTATGAATGCCTGTATGCGCTTGCGACGGTGGAACACTCCGCGATGTTTGTTTTTGGAGCACCGTGCTAGGGGCAAAGGGGCGGAACGGAAGTGAAGCATGGCGAGAGCGGGTGCGCGAAAGTCTGCGCGCCTAGATTCGACATGGGTTTACCATAATCTAATTTACTTCAGAGGCTTGTGAACAGTGGCGAATAGAAAACGGCGTAGGCTAAATTTAGTGCTAGAGTAAAACCATTTTTAAAATGTGCACCCCTCTCCTAGAACATTATTTCTATGCTTCGAGATGCGAGCGAACACCCGCTGGAGGCGCATTCCGTTTAAAAATGGTTTAACCTCCATATATAACCGAAAAATTACGGTTAGAGAAAAAAATCTTATTAATACTTTATCATTCTATGTAATCAATGTATTATGGGGAAAATGAGCAAATTACCTAAGTAATAAAGTTTTGAAACCTGTATGGCAAGATGCCTTTGGGTGTGGTATTCAAACAAAACTCGCAACTCTCGTTGAGTCGGATCTAAATGAACGGCTGGACATTTAAAGTTTTCTTTGTTTCCCGTAAGTAAATTGGGGAAAACTGAACTTATGAAATTACATTAATGTGTCTACCACAACCCATTTTTATACTAAGTACCGTGTAAGCGTGTAGTTGTCAGAACCCATAAAATTAAAGTTATGCGACTTCGAGTTACGATACTTGTGCTGTAGGGTGTTGCTTATTTGGCAAAAAATAAAAAAAATCTGAAATCCTGCAGTCTCACCCCCCCATTTTGTTCTACTACTCCTATTAACAGATGCTAGTTTTTTTTGATTTTTTTTTAAACTAATTTTAGAGGTCGCTACCAGCTGTCAAAGTTTTGAAGAAATATGTTCAATTAAACATATACAAATTACGTATATTTTAATTAAAATCAAATAAAATTCTAACAATTTAAGCCAAAATTAATTAATAATACGATTTTTATGACACTCCATGTAAGATAATTTATCAATGCTACAAAAAATTTGAACCAGAAAGAACCCCAGGCTCAGATATATCATTAATGAAGCTTTTACCCTGAAACTAAAATGGAAATGGGCTACACATGTCGCGAGGTTAAGAGACCAGAGATAGACTATAAGAGCGACTCTTTGGCGTGGCCCATCAGGCAATTGGAGCAGGGGAAGATGACATCAAGAGGCCAGCCAGCTGGCTCTGAAACGAGTTATGACAGGTCAGAGTCAGAGTCATGGTCATCCTTGGAGGAGATTTTTACCCGGCCAGGCGTTCTGGCAGACCAGCTTATTACGAGTACTAATACCTAGTTCAAAATAACATAGTTTACCAAAGTTATCTAAGTTTTTTACTAATCAACGATATGTAATATTTAAAATATCTTAAAGGGATTTTTTATTTATTTATTTTAATTATTTATTTCTAAAGCCTTTCACAACCAACAACAGGTATTGCTTTTCTTCATTCACCGTGATTAACTTGTTGAATTCCTAAATTAACAGCAATAGCCCCATGCCGAACTTATGTTTTCTTCCAAAACTTTATCAAGCGGTAGCGACCCCTAAAATACATTTAAAAAAAAAAAAAAACTAGCATCTGTTAATCGGGGTACTAGAACGTAATGGCGGGGTGAGACAATGACTTTTTGAAAGTTCATTTTTAAGCAACACCCTATTGTGCTGGTTAGGAAAAGTACACCGTTACACCGTGTACCAACGAGTACCACATAGCCAACACCTAGAGGCCCTTTTGACAATTTAAAGAAATGCAAGGGATACACCGGGCGGTTGTTGTCCCTGCCCGTCTCATGGGAGGCACACAGAGACACCACCCGCCAGGGTGTATAGGGACTTTTGCTGGTTGATGAAATCTAAATGGACCGGGTTTTTAGGTGAAGATGATGGACTATGACTGGGCTATTGGGTGAGACAACGGACGCCTGCCTAATAAAACAGTCTCACATTTTATTGCCGGCAGACGGTGACTCGCTCCCTGCTAGATGAGCCCCTATTAATCAGCGACATTAAAAAATGGCCTAGGGGCAACACCGGCCAGAGAGCTGGGGGGGGGGTAGAGACTTGGCACTGGACTTTAAACATATAGCCAACTCGCCACTTAGGTGACCACATCTACCCTCAAGCAACAGCTCTTGCGACTCCACTCTGGACGGTCGGTTAAGGCAAGCCAGAGGCGGGGGGGCCGTTCAACCAACCAACCGATCAGTACATCCTGACCCCAGGCTCACCCCCAGGAGCCCTCAGGTACGTAGGGTCGCTACTCCCTAACAGCCCAGCCACGAGCTGCCTTACGCTGACTGATTGCACTGGAAAACCAGTGGGCGATGGGGTCGTCAACTCGTCACATTCCTACGCCTATTATTACATTTATTATGATCTCGAACCAGTTCCTCAAAACTAAATATCAATCAATTAGTTACAGCTTAAACAAATTGCATACTTTTCCTAACCAGCACAAGCATCATAACTCGAAGCCGCATAACTTTAATGTTATAGGTTCTGATAGCTTGTCATTTGACTGATTATCGTCATTGAATAGCTGGCTGCCTGGCGAAACAACCTGCTTCATACTTCAATAGAATATGCCGTTGAAAAAAGTTACTATATTCAATTTTGCGTCTAATGCTGTTGGTTTAAGACCTAACACTTTTTTTGTGATGGACCTATTAAGTCAGTAATTTTGCTAGATATTTCGAAGTAAGTGGCGTTTATGGGGTAGAGTATTATTTTGCTGGACCACACAGATAGAGGCAGTTACGCGATGCTAGAGGCCTCCTATAATCGGTGCTAATAACGATATTTACATGGGGTTTGTGGAACTATTTTGTCGTACCTGATGGTCTGAGAAAAGCGGATGATCACGGAAAATTGCTTGTGATCTAATGGTTAATTTTTTACCTGTTCTTGTTTCGAATGTCTGCAATCATGATATGATCACAGCGCAGTAAATGACTTACGTTTCAGTGCTGATTGGTAAATTTTTATGTAAAACAATTAAAAACTATAATAGCTTTCACTTACTTATTATTGACTTTCATTCCTACATATCTAACTTATTATTGACTTTCCGTAGGATATAATACATTTGTTTAAGTAGACTATTGCCTAGTCTTTCATTTGGGCAAAAGATTTGTCTCTGGATTCCCATACACCGAATCCGGCTAAGAATTAGGCTCGTGCAAGGATTGTGGGCTACGTCAACCGCCTTGCTTGACAAAAATGTACCAGCACAGCATGTGCATGTGTACCAATTTCCCGCCAATCAGCTCTGTCAAACAACCGGGCAACATTGTATGCTTAAGAATGCCGTTCCAGATTCAAGCTACTAAATATTTTACACCCACACATGTTATATTATCACTTATACTTATGATTTTTTGAATTGGCTAAGATGTGTCTAAATAATCCGTACAAAAATCGACTAAATTTTCCATGTTAGAAGATTTAATATCCAATAATAGTTTTTAAAAAACCGGCCAAGTGCGTGTCGGGCCACGCGCAAGGTAGGGTTCCGTAGTCGTCCACCCGTTACATTATGTGGACTAAAAAGTTCGCAAACTTATATTTACTATGTTTTTGACAGAATTAACAACATTATCTAAGGTATCAATGGATATTGTACGAAAGTTTGCTTTTGCAAAGTACATTTCTGAAGTTCGACTATTACTCGTTAACTAGTAATGTCTACTTAGCTGTGATAGTTTTCCTTTAAAATTCATCGTATATACTACTACCATGATTTTTTTCACATGCCTAGTAGCCACCGTTTAGCTGGCAGGGGAAGGGGGGACACTTGACCATAACAAAAATTATCACTTCAAAGCCTAATATCACTCCAACCGACTCTTGAATCAATAAATGCTCTTAGAAACCTTATAATATTTTTAGAAGAGCTATCCGACGATACCACGACGGGGGGTTTGAAAGAAAAAAAAATTGCACCACCAATTTACATGTAGGGGAGGTACCCTAAAAAAAATTTTTTTTCAAGATTTTATTTTACCGTTTTGTCGGCGTCATCAATATCTATATTCATGCCAAATTGCAGCTTTCTAGTACTAACGGTTACTGAGATAAACGGGGGACAGACGGACGGACATGGCGAAACTATAAGGGTTCCTTGTTTACTACGGAACCCTAAAAACCGGTCAAATGCGAGTCGGGCTCGCGCGCCAAGGGTTCCATACCATTATCTATAAAACGGCAATAAAACATGTCTGTTGTATGGGACCCCTTAAATATTTATTTTATTGTTTTTTAGTAGTTATTTGTTGTTATAGCAGCAACAGAAATACATCATCTGTGAACATTTCAACCGTCTAACTATCACGGTTCATTAGATACAACCTGGTAACAGACGGACAGACCCGTCCCCGTCCCGTTTTACCCTTTAGGTACGGAACCCTAAAAATATTGGCCATCACAAAAAATACAGAGAGACTATACATGATTCAAGATTACACTACATACCTACCTTCAAACAACTACTTATAAATACCTACTCTAAGTCGTACCGTATGCTTTTAGAAATAAGGACAGCAACGTAAGCAGGTTAACTTGCTTAAAGTTTTAAGGTAAATTGCTCTGAATACCAATTGTACCAACAAATGATATTATATTTATATTGACAGTACCCGTCAAACTGTAAACGTTAAATGTGACGTCGCACATTAAGGCGCAGGGTAGGGCAAGGTCTTCCCCATACAATCTTTGTGCACGTTTTATTCGTCGGTTTTGGCACTAACAAATATAATATATTTTTTTGGTTGTAAATATTAGATATGCGAAGATCGTGATGTGAAAACTTTCAAATATTTCAAAAAAATTCAAATTTAAAAAACCAAAAAAGAAAAAAATTACATCACGAAATAGCTATCAGAATAATAAGCATACTGACCAAAAATCATAACTTTAATGCAAACACAAACGAAGTAAATCCTGTACAAAGTTTGTATGGAGAGAGCTTGCCCTACCCCTCCTCTTAAACGGCCGGATTAGCTTAGTGGGTAACTAAGTGATCCTGCCTACCAAACCAAGCCTAGTATTTAAAGCCTGCCTGTAAATAAACAATATATAGTAAATTTTATTTTTATTTATATTAAAGGGTCAGATGATTCAGGTGATCGGAAATCACCTACTTGTGCATAAGTTTTACTATACTAATATAATTACTCATACTATAATAATTACTATTTGTATGTATTTCCCGTTCACGGGACAATGGTGTCCCGGACCTTTGGGACGCGTGCGCGGAGCCGAAGTACCGAGGTACCGAAGTACGATCGAGTACCACATAGCCAACACGTTATAGAGGCCCTTTTGACAATTTAATGAAATGCAAGGGATTCACCGAGCGGATGCTGTCCCTGCCCGTATCATGGGACGCACACAGAGACAGCACCCGCCAGGGTGTATAGGAACTATTGCTGATTGATGGAGTCTTAATGAACTGGGCTATTGGGTGAATATGATGGACTAATGACTGGGTTATTGGGTGAGACAACGGACGCCTGCCTTATAAAACTGTCTCGGTTTTTTATTTCCGACAGACGATGACTCGCTCTCTGCTAGATGGGCCCCCATAGAATAGCGACATAATTACTTATTATTATACTACGAATTTACCTTTCCGTTTAACCCGCCGTGACAAGTTTTTTTTGTCTAATCGATCGGGTGGAGACAACAATAAGCGCTCGATCACGAACTGTCAACCCAGTTGTCACTGACACGCGCCGGTTTTAAAAAACTGCTTTGGATTCATGATTCATGGCCGATGGTTTATCTGTGGTGGCATTTGACTACTATTTGTTGTCCGTCTTCGATTGATTCAGTTTATTAACCTTTGGTGCGCATTATGAAAGTAGAAGCATTAGCAATTTGCGTTGCGAAGTGTAGATATTTCAATTCCTTTGATACATTTTTTCTTTTGGACCGTGGAATACGAAAGTCACTTTCTTAAAATTACTTTGATGGAAAGCATCGAATAATAATCATTGACCGAGTGAAACTAAGGTCCCTGCTTCAGCTTCGACAAAATTGACACCATCCGGTGGATTCCGGTTGTTCTCTTCTACAGGTCGGTATCAACCACAGTATCAACCGATTCTCGAGCAGGGGGCCGATTTTTGAGTGTCGAACGCTTGACTTTACATTCGAGATCTGTCAAAAAACTATGGTGTTTTGACAGATGTCGAGTGAATAGTCGAACGTTCGACACTCGAAAATCGGCCCCCAGGTTCGATAGTTGTGTTGTATAGATTATTTTTCGTCGAGTCAGTAATTATAATTTTTAGGGTTCCGTACCCAAAGTGTAGAACGGGACCCTATTACTAAAACTCCGCTGTCCGTCTGTCACCAGGCTGTAAATTTTTTCAGTAATTTTGTATATTTCTGCTTGTTCTCCTCTAAAAGCCGCATTTCTCAACCTACTGTAAGTACTGTACGTAGGTACGTGACATTTTTTAAGCAGGTTCATAATCATAACCATCTTCGATTTTTTGCCATGTCAGTTTTTGGAAATTTAAAGAAAAAAACACTCGCGAAGTCTACAGCTTACGGAGCCACTAGACTAGGTTATATTATAATGTCATAATAAGTATTTTAAACGACATCATCATTAAGGAAGATCTCGGTAAAGTAGAAAAAATACCGTTAACCTAACCTAACTGTCATTTATCTACTTTTTGTGTGTTATCAATTTCACTTATCTTTATTCAAAATTCATCAGCAGTGTTTTTGCCTAATGTAAAAGTCATTGCGCTAAAATGGTTACTAACTTTCGAAAGTAGCAACTGTGAAATGCCAATGCAAATAAAACAAAAAGCTTCAATCAAAATTTCTAACTGTACATATGCTAGGTTAAACCAGAAATGATTACGTGCCTTATAAAGCCTTGCCACACGATCAGTGTCAGAAGCGGGAACAAAACTCCATCATAGGCGCGAAATCAGATATGCTATTTTGGCTGGCTATGTTGGCATGACAACAGAAGTGCGGCGCTTTGATTTAACACGCGCCGGTTTTGTACTGTAAATAATGGTACCAACATGCAGAAATTGGCGAAGCCTTCTAAGGTTGTTAGGCGGTTTGTGCACTGGCTGGTTTATAGAGATTTTTGAAGTGAAAACTTCTTTAGCGGCGCTGAGCACTTTTTGTGATGGGGAAAAATGTTTTTAATTCGCGTCAGGGTCACGTGACCGTCAGATCGTCAGACAGCTAAGTGACCCCTCCTAATATCGTAAGATGGACACGTGACCTATAGAAGTTGGTAACAGCGCCACCTATGAACAAACAAGCGAAGTTTCTCACAGTGCAGGTTGTGTTAAGTTACAACCGACAGCAGCGTTCTGTTTAGTTAGTGCCTTGTATTGTTCGTAGGTGGCGCTGTTATCAAAAATTTATTAAGTGAAAACTTTATCATGGCACTCCCGGAGTGCAACCCGTTGTTTATTTTTTAATTTAGACATGAATGACATTTGTTCATCGTTGAACCAAACGTAGACTGAACCAAGCAAATTCGCCCTCAAACAACAAACTGTTTGTTTGTTGTTTGTTGTTTTTTTGTTGTTTGGCGAAACTGTTGCATTAGAATAAGACTTTTTTTTATATATGAGCAATAAATAAAAATAAAAGTTATTGGGAAATTAATGAGTTTATTATCTTAGGCTTTGCTTATTTTTATCACTTGTTTCACAAGAAACTACTCAAAATAAAACTGATAATATCAAAATACAATTTTTGTATAATAAGTTGCTTGTTGCTGCGTCATCTGCGGAAAGTGCGGGACCCGATAATTGACCGTCTACAATTTCTACATGTTCTTGTTATGTATCTCTCTTCTCTTCTTCTCATATGTATAGTTAGTTTTTTTTCGATTTCGGGAAAATCAGAGCAGAGGGAAAGAGACCGGAGAGCGATGTTTTTAAACCTATTCGAATTCTTCAGACCTTCCGTAACACAAGGCAAGCCTTAAACCCACTCATGCAATAGAAAATATGACTGAGAATTAATCGCCACGTCTACACTCGCCCCAAATATCGGCAATGGCAAGACAAATGCGAGCGATAACCAGACGATATCTCCCGAGAGCGATTTAAGGCGCAAGCAGCTCGTGGATATCGCCTAATGTCGAAATGTGTGTTATTTCCAACGATATCCTGGCACTTTACAAATGGACTGCTCCAGGTTGTGTCTTGTAATATTGTTTCAACATAAAAGGACTTTATCTATTGAGCAACAAGATTGAAATTTAATAACTGGAAGTTTTATCTTCATTTGCTCTAATTCTTGAGTCCTTTTAAGTGACCCAAAAAGGGTAGAGTGTAATTTCTGTATCAGATTTAAAGATAGAGAAAATGTCAAATTGAATATAACCACTAAAAATGTGATATCGCAGTGATAGGTTGCTTCTGCGCTTGTGGGTAATTCATGAAAATCACAGAGTGTAACCCACGTAGCCTTTCATTATTTAAACCGCTGAACCAATAGTTATATAGGTATATAGTAACCAATACATATAGGTAGATGACATTTCCAAAAAAAAAATCATTCGTATCGAGGTTCTATGCAGACGAAAACCGGCGGAAACTAGGTAATACTCGTACATTAAGTAATTCCATATTGTCTGATGGTGTGTTGGTTAACACGAATGCACACTGCAGGCTGTTCGGAGATTTTCACGGGCCATAAAATAAGTACCGAAGTCATAAATCTAGAACCCATTACAGACTCATTCAGGCGGAAGAATTCTCATTTAAACGGGATCAGTTTAGCGTCGATTAAACGTAATTACATCTTAGTATAGTCCGTGTTTACCTACCAATAGGTTCTGGGTTCGATCAATGGCCTGATTTAAGGCGCAGGGGTGGGCAAGGCATTCTCCATACAAACTCTGTGCACGTTTTATTCATAGGTTTTGGCACTAACGAATGTAATATTTTTTTTGGATGTAAATATTAGATGTACGAAGAAAGTGATGTGGAAATTATCAAATATTTCAAAAAAATTAAAAATAAAAATAATATCAATGAAAAAAAATACATCACGAAATAGCTAACAGAAAAATAAGCAAACTGACCAAAAATCATAACTTTAATGCAAACACAAACGAAGAAAATCCTGCACAAAGTTTGTATGGAGAGAGCTTGCCCTTCCCCTCCACTTATTTTTTTTTTCATTGATATTATTTTTAATTTTTTTTTTAATATTTGAAAATTTTCACATCACTTTCTTCGCATATCTAATATTTACATCCAAAAAAAATATTACATTCGTTAGTGCCAAAACCTACGAATAAAACGTGCACAGAGTTTGTATGGAGAATGCCTTGCCCACCCCTGCGCCTTAAGGCGAGGCAGTACCATTGGAAATGTCCCGCATGTACCATGGCTTTATTTAGCTAGGCAATTCAATAAAACCTAATTACAAATCAAAGTAACTCATCGCAAGCTCCCATGCTGTAAGAGCATCAAATTAAAACAGAACCCCATAATAATGAATCGCGCACCCCCCGGCGCGCGCGCAGTCTGATTGATCTGTAGGTACTAATGGGTGATAAAACGTCATGACGCGATGGAATCCTGATGATAATGGATTGCTATCTTTATGGGGTATATACACTATCCCAGTATTTACTCAAAAAATTGATGAACACTCAAGTCGACAGTCGACTTTTATTCTTGAATCGCAAATCTTACAACGGTTTTTAATATACATACAGTAACACTTGGCTGGCAGTAAATGAAGTATTACCTAGTAACAGCTGAAATCGTATATGTCAAGATTATTCATAAATAATAAAAAGTGAATAAATACATAACAGATCAGAAATTGTTATAAAAGAACGAGTAGGTAACTAATACGTAATTACGTACCAGAAATAAGAATTAGGTGACCAATCAATAGAAATGCGTTTATTATTAAAAATACTTCGCTACAATGCGCTTATTGCAAAATTTTAACGAGTAGAGCTGTATTTATAAATATTGACTGCGGTATGTTTGATCCACTATAATAAGAAGCACCATAAAGCCTAACTAGGTACAGTCGACGTCATATATACATTTACACTTTTGCACCTTATTATAAAGGAATAAGGTAAGTGTAAATGTAAAAGTGTTAAAGTATAAATGTAAAAGTGTAAATGTGTAAATTTATGTGTACTAAGACTAACCTAGTGCCTTTCATTCAGAAATATATTATTTTACAGTAGTCTGCACTGCGAACTATCAGGAATTTGTTTCTTAGTGGATCGCACTTCTTCCGCTTATGATACCTACTAATTTATAGTGTCATAGGCATGGGTCCACAATACTACAGGAAAAGATATCTCAGTAGTTCGCATGCGGACTAAGGCGACTTCCTGATTTGTCGGTGCGGAGGCGGTACGATATGAGAAAACTGTCAGTCAACTGAATACTACTTTTTACTGCGCCCCTATATTTAAATGAGTGCTTCCTGACTGGCGCGGGATGCGCGGAAGCGGGTCGATGCGAAGGCAGTACTGGTCCGCTTCTACGCATAATATTACTACTGCGCAAATGTAATACTGACAGTATTCTGTCAAGGGTGGGAATCTTTGCGACGTCATTAAGCTTACGTCAAAGAAGAAAATATCACATATCGATCCCGCCCCGCCAAATCAGGAAGTCGCCTAAGGAAGCATGCGGATTACTGGGCATAACCCTTTCGAAAGACAGTAGTTATAGTGGAAGTAGGAATTGTGTCTTTTTTAGGGTTCCGTAGCCAAAGGATAAAACGGGACCCTATTACTAAGGCTCGGCAGTCCGTCTGTCACCAGGCTGTATCTCAAAAACCGTGATAGTTAGACAGTTGAAGTTTTCACAGATGATGTATTTATATTGCCACTTTAACAACAAATACTAAAAAAACAGGATAGAATAAATATTTAAGTGCATACAACCTTTTTTTCCGTTTTTAAAGATAATGGGACGAAGGGTTCGTGCGCGAGTCCGACTTGCACTTGGCCGGTTTTTCTTCTTTTGCTTGCATTTTGGGATCGGTACCTACCCTCTCTCATCCTTTTTATTATACGTTGCCTAATGTTTAGTTCGTCGTTAGGTCACCTAATTACATTCTACCATTTAGCTCACCTAAGGTGCCGTTGCTACTCTATAGATACAGAACCCTAAAAAAGGAAGCTGAGAAATAGAACAAGAACTAGGCAACTAACTAAGTCTGTCAGTCAGTTCAACTGACAACGGTTACCACCCGGTGTGAGGCGAGATTGATAGCTTTAATGAGATATTTAGCAAAAAAACGAAAAACCTTTTCTACTTGAGATCTACTGCACAGAAAACTCACACTGGGGGCCAATCTGAGGTGACGAAACTATAGTAAATAGTAAAAGGACTGTGAGGGGTTCAAAAACAGACTAGTATCAAGTTACGTACGCTTATATGTACGTACTTGTATGTCTATGAAATAGGTATTTCCATACTAAACAGGAATTCTATTTTAACGCCCATTTCCACAACCCACAACTTTATCCACTAGAGCTCCCTTATCTCAACTTCTAACCCCGATTTCGTCCTTCGTCCCTTTGACGAATGGTTTACGGATTAAAAATTGTTCTATGTTTTGCGCCAGGCTTAGACAATAAGACTGTACAACTATAAAATATATACCTACATAAAAGCAACAAGAAGCAAGGCTGTCTTAAAACTACGAGTAAATATACTCATCAAGTACAGGATTACCAAGACGCAATATACTCCTGTCTGCATAGGTAAATGATTCTATAAACTTTTCAATTATTTCTAAGCGGTTTAAAAGATGCAACATTGTGTTTAAACTACTCATCAAGTAAGGAAAATTTAGTATTAACAAACACATTTATTATGATAACTTGTAATAAAGTATAAGTTACTTACAGGAAATTGTAAAGTTATACCATCCAATGATTGGCGATAATATTGGAGACGGTCAATCGGTCATGCGAGGCCAATCTCATCTCATGCGTAAGAGAATATTAATACCTACGATCGAAATTGAGCAAATCAATTTTGACTCAACAGTAATATGACTGATTATAGTGTGTAAACTGTGATCAAATCATTGAATAAGTAAGTTGGGTGCTTTAATATCAATTAAAAAAAACCGGCCAATTGCGAGTCGGACTCCGCACATTTAGGGTTCCAAACCAACCGCAAAATTAAGTTTGTTTTAATAGGAAAAATAAGGTATTAAGGTAGGTAAGGTAATTTGAATGAAAAAATGTGGAATATCAATATATAAGTATTTGTTGTTAAAATATACGTAATAGTGAACATTGTCACCAAATTTCAAGTTCATAGGTCAATGGGAAGTCAAAAAATTCTTCGGAACAAATTTTGTGACAGATGACGGACGGACGCCTGGGCGACACCAATAGAGTTCCGTTTTGACCCTTCGGGTACGGAACCCTAAAAAAAGATCAATATCAAAGAAACTTATATGACGTTTCTAGACCTTTATCGCATTTTGAGCTATCCTTCTATTCTTAGAAGTATCTACTCGTATAGCAGCTTGTGTATTATTCTAATGTTGTCCGTTAAAGGCTAAAAAAAGTATCAACATACGTTAAGTACGTACACATATCATGTTTTGCAGGATAAAAGAAAGAAAAACACGCAGTTGAACCAATATATAAATACAAATACAAATAATAATAAAGGCAGTCCAGGAAAGATTTATTTTACGGTCGGTAAACACCATGTTAATCGCGGTATTAGGTTATCAGGCATCAGGATATTAAAGCCTATCTCTTCGGAAGCCGACTATCGCCGATCGGAATATTTGCATACTAGCCCAGCCGTCGGCTCCGCTCGTGATTATTATTATTTATATAATCAGATCGGGACGATATGAAGATTCCTGGCCCGCAGGTTAACAGAGATCTGGAGTTCGATTCTGGATAGCGCCAAAAATGTATGGACTTGGTAATTTACATAAGTTTGTAGAGCGGAGTAGAGTAAGGCTTGTTGTACATGTACAAGTACATGGCTTTTTGTTTAAGGAAAAAAGTTGGGACGCAAATTATGAATCAAACAGTCCTACTGGATCAGTTGATAAAACCGTTTAAAAAGTTATATTCCATGTGTAATGTTTTTCTCCAGTGATCAGGATTACGATGGGCTTACCTAATATATATTGATGATTATATTTAAAACAAAATAATTAAGGCCTTCATGAATAGTCATGAAAATTATTTATTTATTTATTTAGTTTAAGGAGTACCAACAGCTAATAAAATTAACATAGAAACTTGAGTAATTATAATAATTTGTTTTTTTGTATGTATCTTGTATATGAAAAATGCCTAAAAACTAAGCTGTGAACGTGATATATACACAAAAGCAATGAAAACGGCTACCTACAGATTGTTCAGAAGATATTATACGAGTATACCAACTGTTCTTCGTTACTCTTGGGTGTACAATTAATTTATGAAAAGTATAAGAAAGGTAGGTAGTTAATCCGTTATATAGACGCACCATAATGGACAGCCAACTCAAAAATATACAAAACAGTAAAAAAATGTATCAGCGATATTACAAGTTCATTATAAATAACCAAAAAGGACTATATACAAAAACCTGCCAAGTGGTAGTTGGACTAGCACACGATAGCTCCCGTACCATCGCTTAAGCACCTACTCGTACGTAACCGAAGAAACCAAGTTTTTTGTATACATATGTACAGCATGTATAGCTAAGCTAAGATATAGAATTTGTAGAGCGGGACAAGTAGAGTTAGGCTGCTAACGATCGGATAACTTTTTACTACTTACTGTACATAAGTAATACAAACTAGGAAGTCTTGACAATTATTTTACATGGAATGTTGTTAGTGGGATCTCATTTCTTTTTGTAAGGTGATATAGTACCTCTCTCGTATTCTAGTCTGTTTTATTTTTCTTATCCCATTCTAAAAGGGAGTAATAGTTGCAGATTTCTTTATTGGTCTACGGTTCGTCTGCTAATAGTAGTCAGCATATACTAAATTTCAGCTTTCGGGCTTCCGAACCCGAAACTACCTGCAGCTCCTACCTAAATTAATGTTTACTGTTCCTATGGGGGTCGGAGGTTGAAAATTACAAATATTTTCAGAACTTTTTAGTTTGGATCCTTCTAGGGCAGTACCACAAAGTAAATAGCGGCGGCGCGCGCCGGAGCAGAGAGTCCGCTCAGTACAAAGTGCCATTTTCGCCGCACGCACACAGACTTAACATTTACAGGCATTCTCGGTTGATTTCGGACGAGCTTAGTCGCGACTGTCACTGTCGCGTCGCGAGTGCTAGTTGTGCACTTGACGTCCCCGCCGCTACGTAGGTACTTTGTGTCACGTACGTCAAAATGAATAACCGATATTATTACAGTTGGAATGTGTTTTATTGTTTAAGTACAGCAAAAAACTGTGCCTACACTTTCTTCAAATTTTCAAACGATATTGAAAGGTAAATAAAACGGTTTTCTCATTTTGGTAGTTACAATACCTAGGTAGGTAGGTAATTTTTTGAAACTAGCATCTTTGAAAACGACGATCAACCATTACACATTCATCTTATCGTTCGCTGGTAAAACGCCAGTATTTAGGTAAGTACTATGGTTTAGTTAAGTAGGTACCTAATTAATAAGGTATTTATATTCTTTGTTGGCGCTCTCAACCGCCGCCGGTCACAAGTCACAACTCGCAGCGGGTCACGTATCAATTTATTAGGGTTCCGTACCTGAGGGTCAAAACGGAACCCTATTGGTGTCGCCAGGACGTCAGTCCGTCCGTCCGTCGTCTGTCACAAAATTTGTTCCGAAGAATTTTTAGACTTCTCATTGACCTATGAACTTGAAATTTGGTGACAATGTTCAATTTTACCTATATTTTAACAACAAATACTATTATATTGATAAATCATATTTTTGAGGTTGATTCGGAACCCTAAATGTGCGAAGTCCGACTCGCACTTGGCCGGTTTTTTACCAAGATACGCTGGTTCATATTTAAATGTCATGTTGAAGAATTTTTATTATACCTACTCCTTTTTAAAATTCAGAATCAATATAGAAGCAACCCTGTAGTTTAGGTATGTATTTTCAAGAACGGCGGGAGCGGACCTTCTGTATATTTTTTATTTTGTGGCAGTACCTAGAATGTAATGATGATCAATTGATTACTAGTGAGTGAGTGAGTGACGACATCGCTCGACTAAAATCGAAAGTATAAAGACTAGATAGACAAAACTGTGTTTCTCCAGTATTATCCTACTGACTGACGCTGCGATGGTTTTTAAAATTCTACTAAACACTTCATGAAAAGAAAATAAGGCCCTTTAGCTTGTCTTGGGGGCGCGTACATAATCAGCACCAAAAATACTAATGTTTGACGACCACCCTTAAAATTTTTTTCTTCCCTGAGTCGACGGCGAACCGCTACGCGGGATTCCTTCTTCTGGGCGGTTTGCCCTTCGTACATCGGAAGATACCTAACAAACCTAACCTACCTATTATTCGACTCAATAGTGCTGGTTACGTATGGGGAACAAGACGCAGGGGCACTAACGTGCCCACAGAAAAAACAAGGGATTAAGGAATTGAATATAAAACATAATAAAATTCAGACACTACGAGTATAAATGGATCTAATGATGTTCTTACCCTTGATGGTCTTACCGAAAATAGTATTCATCGGGATCAAACTCGCAAATTATGCACCAACGAAGCTAACAGTTGTCATATACATCATATATGTATATGTACGTTTCTTTGACCGTTCCGTCTAACAGGGACCTTAACAACCCGCATTTTACGATTGATAAGAAGTCCAATAAGACCATATTACGTAATCACAGCTCAAGCAACCACTATGCAAGCGTATCATTTCTTTCCCCTATAAGTATTACAAACAATAAGACTATTTACATTCAGCCTGGACTCTGATAGCATTTTTTTGTGACCCACTTAATGTTGTATAAGATAAACTATAGTCATATTATGGAAACTACCGCCTTGCCCCGTTATGGGTGGTTTTATGGATATGACGGACATATTTCATTACTTTTTCCACCTGTATGTGATATCTATATCTTTATTGATTGGCGGACGAGGGCGGTTTTTGCGGGGTGACCGAATTCCTGCGATGCTCGGTGCTTGTTAATATTCTATGGCATGGAAAGGTCGTGGTTTGTTTTATACATTAGCTATTGTGTGCGGTATGTATGTAAACAAGTAGTATCTTCTATAGGGCAAGTATACATTTAGTTGATTATGCATCTGCTCCTTTTTCTAAGAGTCTACATACTCGTTGATATAGATATAGACATGGATAATGCTACTTTTCCGCTTGGCAGCAAGTACATATTTTTTTATCATTTAACTGGTAAATTTGGTAAGGTGTTTGAAGTGATAAAATTTCAGTTACTCTTTAAATTGATTTTAAATGTGGATCCAAATTAAAATTAATACAAATATTCTTTATTGCTCACCAAATAAGAACAGAAATTAAAACATCACATACACAGCATCACAGACATAGACAGCAAGCGGTCTTATCGCTAACAAGCGATCTCTTCCAGATAACCTTTGGGTAGTGAAAACAATGCTAGAAAATTTCACTTGAGTAGGTGAAACAGAAAAATATAGTACAGAAAAGTATAAACAACCGATAATACTAATTATGTCTATTAGAAGCATTATAAACTTACATAAATACATAGATATGTAAACTGGTATATAAGGAATTTATTAATAATGAAAACTATAGAAAAACATATTACCTAACAGAAATAAAACTAAATACAGCTAAATTAAAATCTAAATATAAAACTAAATTAAATCTAGCAAAAAAAAAAGGCCCCCGCGGCATTGTGCCGAAGATACTGGCAGCATTTCCTCTTTGATATGTAAACTTACATACACATAAATACAATAATTAATTACGGGTGAGACAAATAGTACTCCTTTAACCAGCTTTTGAATACGTCTAATTTCAGTAGGCATAGAATTCCGCAACCGAACAGCTCAGAAGGAAAAATATTTTTTGTAGAATTTACAGTTTGAAGGGGGGACACTGAGAAGCAACATCTGAGCACACCTTGCAGAAGAAAGAAAAAGAATTCCATAAAGAAGGGTAAGAATGTGAGAGTTACGTCTGAAACGGATGGAGTGGTTATAAAATATACTTGAGTGATATTTGCGTGACCCAAATAGGAATCTGATATATAAGTTTTGAATACGCTCAAAAAAGCAACATAATTTATCAAGTAAATTAACCGAGTTATTTCTTCTATACAAAACATGATAACTAATATGAAATTGACTTTAATACAATAATTTTATATACAATCACTGCTTAACTGCTTGCTTATTATACAGTTACTATCTCAGATATTCCTTATCCGCTTCTAACAAATATTTAGACTCACTATTGTAAATGACAATAATATGGCTAACCTAACACTTATAAACTTCGAATTTGTCACTACCACGGTCACTACTAAGGCTTGGCTAGTTAACCGCATTGTTAATCACTTGAACATTATTCACAATTAAGCTTAATTTAATCGTTTTATGTTCCTTTACAGATGAGATACCTTTAAATACTAACTTATTGGTTAACCAAATGAGATTAAACGTTATTCAAATGTAAAGTTGGGACGCTAAGGCTGTCTCCGAAGCCGGTTGCCATAGAAATGATTCTGTGTGAGTAAATAATAGCTAGGTAGGTAGGTTTATAACTTGCACAATTTACGATGTGTCGTGGGAATGGAACACTTTAGGAAATTTATTTAAGGGGGTGCCTCGACTCTATAAACCTGTGTATTGTTATGTATTCCACGCACGAGAAAACAACATGCAACACTCTTCGGGAACGGCTTTTTTAAACTTTTATTTACATTTCCTCTTATGAGCGTTTACACCAGGTAAATTAAGAAAACATATTATAATGGTTAAGTTTAAAATTATTTACATTTATAAAAACAATAGACGGAAAATAATCCAATTTTATTCCATTGTCTGTAAAACTAGCCATAAATAACATTTATACAAAGAGTTTAGAGTTCGAAGGTAACTTTCACCCACAAACAAATTGTTGAATGCATGAAACACATGCTTTATAATAATGGGTAATACCTACCGGAAAAAACGGTTAAATAAAGGCTTGTGAAGTGACGGACGACACAGGCTTATTACGGTTATATTGCGGTATATTGTATAAGTAGTAGTACTACTACTACTAGTAGTAGTAGTAGTAGTAGTAAAGCTCTTTATTGTACACAAAACAATTATGAAAAATACAAAAGGAAATAGTATATACAAAGGCGAACTTATCCCTTTAAGGGATCTCTTCCAGTTAACCTTATAACTTAACTAACCATATAAATACCTAAGTTAATTAACTACCTTTTTAACCGACTTACCGTTAAATAGTGTTCAATAAAAAATGCAATTCGCATTAGCAGTCTCTGAATGGTCACAGTATACTAAAAAAAATTAACCACGTTTGCATGGCTGCCGCACTCTCAGAATAAGCAATAACTCACCGACTTGCCGTGAATTCAAATGCCCAAGCGCATTGCGTGAGAAAAGGCGGGATTAATACTTCTCGAACAAAAAAAGTCGTAAGCAACGTGGTTTTATGACTAAAGTTACGCCCTTTCCCGCAAGCAGGGCAGTGTTAACGTTTGAATGCGCGTATCTTATTGGCCACGTCGGCGCCAACGAAACTCATTGGCCGTTGCAAGCGTGTTTGGAAACAAATCATAGATAGTTGAATCACGTTATCAAGATTATTCTAAACTCATTAAGGCGTCACGGTAGGCAGGATTTGCACTTGATTATTGATCGGCCATTTGCAGTCATTCAGCTCGGAACAAGCAGCTTCCAAAGTGTCTACACATTTGGACTACCCTGCCCTGTTTTTATGCTACATAGAATAGTACAACTTCCTACCAAATTACAAAATTGTAGTGTTTAAAGTCTCCGAGTAAATCGGCTGTAACATACGGACGGGCAGACGGCCGGACAAAGATGACGAAACTATAAGGGATCGTCCTAATACAAACGCGACTACGCGATGATCGCGATTTACTAGTAAAAGTCGCGACATCGCGCGATAATCGCGTAGTCGCGTTTGTTTTAGGACGATCACTAAGGGTCCCCTAATAAGGTTTCAGTTTTCGCCATTTTTGCTACGGAACCCTAAAACACGATAAAGTACCTGCATATGTAGTTAGATATTTTGTACTGTTGTTGTTAAATTATGATGATTCCCGATAAGAATAGGTACCTACGAGTATGATTCCCGTAAGTTCTCCCCTAAGTGGCGTAAAGAGATGTTTAATCTTGTTACCTAGTGTTCCCCGCCGGCATTAGCATTATGCATACTTGTATTTTTGAATTTGGCAGATATATGCAGGTTTCTATAAGGCAATATCATACATACTTTGACATGTAGGTTTTTTACTACCTATATCGATACGATGTACTAAAAATATCCGATGCCAATAGCGCCTACTTAGAGCCAAGCTAAATATTCATCACGCTGTAATGCGCAATTATCATAACGTGTTCACCGGAGTGGTGAACCCATAAATTGTGTAAAGACTCTTATGAAACCATTCTGCCGATAATCTCGTTTTAGCTTAGGGTTGTGGCATCAAAGTTCAGCAAACGTCAGGAACAGGTGTTTTTCCAATACATCAACCTCATGATTAAGGACAACGTATTGGTCCGAAACATGTCGAGTGATATTCGACGTTAAAGACATGAGTGACCCGTTTATTATATTTCAATGTGTCTAAGACTCACAGGAGTTTTCTACATATTTAAAATTACTTTGTTGTTATTGAAACAAAGGTCAACATGAAAAATAAACGTTCGATTCCTCTTGACAATATTTGTTTTATAGTAATTTTCGAATGTATTGCCATCGACCGCATCCCTTGGCTGTTCCAATACATCCAAAATAAAGACGTGAATAAAATAGTAAGCCTAATTTCATGCCACAACATTTGCAACAAAGTCACTTTTATTGATTCTACCTACGTCTTCCAACGATTGTACTTATAAACCAGTCAATTCAAATGTCTGTCAGCAGTAACCACATTGTATCAACCCTAAACCCGGTCGAAACTAGACTATTATACAGCATGTTTAAAAACGGCGATCGAGTGATTACGCATGACAGGCCGATGATCCGCAGATCGGTATCGCTGAGAAAAACAGAGATAACAAGAACTATGCGTCTTGTACAATATTAACTGACGATTAAGACTTCTATTTTTACTGTAAGAGGATAAAGTGTTTTCAATTGACTTAATAACAAGGACCGGAACCGGTTACCATTATTATAGGGGTGTATTTGATAGAATTGTTTTCAAAAACCCCATCAATTCGGTATCCCTATTTATTCGACGACTTACCCCAACGAAAGTGTAATCAAATTGATAAAGTTAATTCGGGTAAGCGCATATCAACATTAAAAACCTTTAAGGCCAAGATATGCCCCAAATGATAGATTTTGAATTTCTCTCTGAATTGAGCCGGTAAAAAAATCTGAAAAAAACATGTGTTATTCTTCAATCTTTCTTTTATAATCTGGAAGTTTGATTTTTCTCTTGAGTGTAGTTTCAATTACATAAAGCGTCGGATGATGGACTCCTTTTTCCGCACTTAGTCACCACACCACAGGCTTCGCGGAGTGACCTCGGTGCGTTGAGGATTTGAGTCCGTTGTGCAGCTACACCTTCGCATTCCAGGATGACGTGGGGGGCTGTTTAATCGCTGTTTCAGCGTCGGATGCTAAAAAGATATCAGTGTCATAGAGTGTGTTATACGACTTACGAGCTTCGGAAATTAATAGCAATCGCCTGCCCGAACGCGCGAGAGAAAAATGGTAACACTATTAAATGGTAAGCGGTAAATATGAAAGCTATCGACACCCTATTCGACGAGGAAACGGCGTTGGAAAGGGTTAACCTTGTTAAAAAGGGTATTCATAAAGATTGACTAAAAGAATGAAGGGTATCCATATCATTTAGGTAATCATTTAATAGTGCTACCCTATGGAAGGGCTTAATCAAATGAAAGGGTTTTCCGGTTCCCTGCTTAATAAGTACCTCATGTTATTCTGTTGCATGGAGTGGCATTATATTTTCTTAATTGTACAGGGGTACCACCCTTACATAATAAGTGCTGATTTTATACATAGGTATAACAAAACAATATTTAAAAATAACTGGCAAACGCTGAAGAGATTTGACCAATGACGAGTGGCCTTTTTTGAGAAGTGATGCTGGTTTATAATTGTAACAAGTAGCCTAATAAAATGGGCACTATGCCCATTACTTGAAAAAAAAAACTAATCTCATTTCACTGTAGGGGTAATTTCTAGACGTGGCGGGCCGTAACCTGTAGGCGGTATTATTTAGGTACTTTGCCGACAGCATACTTACGTCGCCTAGATTTCCGTACTTATCGATACCGTCAGTATATTGCGCAGAATGGCGGAGTAAAGTATCGGTACCGACTCGGCTTAGAGTTGACACAGACAACTGACAGTTTCCACTGATATGATATTTCACTATCCCCATAACACATATAATTTCCAGACCCCTATTTTTGGATCACTGTAATTTAAGTCAAGGGAGGATATTAAATACTTTTTAACTCACTCAAACTGGTACTTAGTCAACAGTAACATAACTTAATTTACATTCTGTGGTCAAGAACTTCGTTCTCCTTATATTTTCTCCAATTTTCCTAGGATAACATCGGTTAATTCTCAGATAAGCTGGCCCTAATACCTATTGGGACACGAATTCTTTGGACATATTGCCAATTTTAAGCAGGATTTTAATAGTGTAATTATTTTTCTTTACTTGCAGGTCCAAAAACTGAATACAGAGCTACACCAGGGTACTTAAAATAGGTATGTACTTCTAGGATTAAGAAGGGAATTATTGACATTATTATGAATTTCTAGCTCTGAGCGCTTGATTTACGGTACTAGTGCAGTGTGGGGCTTGTATAATAAAGCACGGGACTCGTCGTGTGACCGATACATATCGAATAATGATTGATGTAGACACGCACTTGCCAGTCAACTTACGCGGAGGCCACAAAACTTACGTTTTTTGTAATGGTCATTAAGTAACGTCCATTAAAAAAGACCCTGTGAAACTCTCGGAACATAAAATTTTAGATTCAAGTAAGTTTAGGTGAAAAACTTAACTAAATGACCTGTTGTATGTAGTTGTGTACAGTTTGCAAAAAAAACAAATCTCAGACCAAATAAAAAATATAGACAGAACGTCACGAACAATAAAATGAAGCCACTTTTGTAGAGATGTGTAAATGTGAGTGTGGCCACTGGAAGGAAAAAATCCCCATAATTGGGGTGACTTTTAACGTTACATCAACCGTGCCCACCTACCAACCGTGTCAGTGGCGGAGAAGCTTTAACAAAATTAAAGCCATTTATTTGTAATTTATTACTGATAAGCAGTCTACTGTAGCCAGTAATTACAAGCCATATTAAGTGTAACTTAGTCAAAGTTCTATTTTTCATTTAAAATATTCTTATTCTTATTATAACCTACTACCCATATAGAATAGTGTCCCTTATTTTACGATTTTCGGAAATTAATTACGCATACCCTCTAAGTATAATAATGCTACCCCACTCAAAATACCCTGAAATCAAAATTCAGGACATTCTTGTAAAGAAACACGTGCCGACTTGCAACTGAACTTCCCATATAAATTACCATGGAGAAATTTGGTAACACAATAATTTGAATTTTTTTCAATGGTTTTGCGTTCACTAAAATATTTGTATTATATAAGGTTGATATGAAAAGATAGATAAGATTGATATCGATATATATAAAGAAATAAGAAGGAAAAAATTTGGACATTTTTATACATTGTAGGTATGAGTCGCATAAATTTCGGCTCGGGTTACAGTTACAGTAATAAAGTGAAATTTATTTTCTGTGTTTTGGAATAAAATAAAGCATACCTTTATTAATTTATGAAAATCATAAAATATGGGAGACCCTAATATAGAATGTAACAAAAACAGATCAGATGCAGCCGACTTGATTGTATTACTTTTATTATTATAGCAGTCGTATACGATCTTCATAAACAGTTTCCTACTTTTGGGGTAAATAAAAATCATACTTTGGTATCACTAGCGCGTCACGTTGCGTCAACCAATGTCAACCGAAAAACAATGTTTTGTAATAATGTTTTGAGTTAAGTATTATTTTAACATTTACAAGTGGTAGGTAAGTTACGTTATTCATTTTATTTGCCGTCCTGATATTATTTTTACATGCTTCCATTGTGCAGTAGACCATCATTTAGGTGATGTTTTTTGAACTCCACCGTACGTAACTGACAGCGTCTTGTCATGTACTGAAGAGCTCTGCGCTTGGTTTTGGTTTGTATTGTATATGTGTGAGTGAGCGTGTGTTTACATGATGTGCTTAGTTTTTGATAGCTTCATTAGGTTGTTTGTCATGCGTCGTCTATAGTTTTTTTTATTTGGTCTGAGCAAATAATGGATTAGCAAACCATACGTTATATTACAAATTTCAAAAAAGGAATATCTATTCGCGCACATTACTCACACATACAACAGGTCATTCACTTAAGTTTTTCACCTATTTAAATTATACCACATTAACCGTAACTACTATAACTGTTGATACTAATTAAATATGAAGAAACTAGATTAGATTACATTAGGCAAATACTGTGCTGTAATCTGCGATATTTTTAAAATAGGCATTGGTAGGTTTTTGGTTTTGCTAATCTATTTGATCTATCGTCGATTATATTGTTTCAATAGCCACTTATTAAAACAATTTTTGGAATAATGGTAGTTGCTGCTCACCTGCCCATTTAACCGGCGTCCATTGAATACTAGGTTTCGCCATATAAGGATAAGTAGTGGTCATTATCTAGAAAAAAGGTAAAAATATTAAAGATACTTTGTTTGCACAGTCTGTCGTTATTTTACTAAAAGTATGGAATAAATTTATACCTAATAACTATGTATTTAATAATATCAAATATTATTTGCTACGTCCCCTCTATTCTAGGCAAGTCAAACCATCAGAACGCGCATTTACAACAAATATTAATTAAGGCGAATGTTCGCTATTTCTCGTATAAAAATAAACAATTAAATTGTTAGTGAAAATACAATTATTTAGGTACAATTTGTGTTTTAGCAATAAGATCGCTTGGTTAGTAAGTGATATGGGCCCTCAAAAACGGCGCGGACGATTCGCCTTAATTTGTTTTCATTTCAATTTGAAAAACATCTGGATAAAAAATAATTTGCAACAAATTGGTATCATTCTGATCATCTGATTGCTGAGACTGCTGGAAAATAAAGACAGAATATCATTATCAACTAGGTACGTAATTACTTATATGCATGTATGTACCTAAGTCTATGTTTTTTCCAAATTTTGACTTTTGTGTGCCAATACCAAATTGTATAGTTAGTCAGATTTCATTTCCGCTACCCTAAGTTTGTCAGAAAGAGAACACTATTTAGTTAACGATAAGATTACCTGTTGTTTGCCACTAATTTTGATTGTATTCTGTGTTCTTTTATTGAGGTGTGCTGTATAGAGTGTTTGTCTTGTATTAAAACCCGCTGTTCTCGTGGCCCCGATCTCCAGCGATGCGTACTGCCTACTAGCTTAAACCATGATTAATGGGAGCCACACAGCCAGTCAACTAAATAGTCATACAACAAACATTGCCAAAGCGAAACGGTAAATTAAACGTCAAATGATAGATTGATAAATAAAGGAAAACATGATTAATTTAGGCACCGAGCAGGATTCGAACCTGCGACCTCCCGGCACTCGCGGCCAGTCGCTCCAGCCACTTGAGCTATAGGAGTATAGGTGCAACTAACACCCGGCCCCCAAATTCTTCAACCGTTCCTTCATTTATACGAGACCAAGGAGGATATATCATCATCATCATCATCATCAGCCTATATACGTCCCACTGCTGGGCACAGACCTCCTCTCATAGATGAGAGGGATAGCTTTTCGGTGAAGGAAAACATCGTGAGGAAACCTGCATACATCCGCGAAAGAGGATATATACAAGAACATTTTCTTTTTGTCTATGCCCAAACACCTTAAGAGATGCGTACAGCGACATCTACCAGAAGACAGGCTTCATTAACGGCACTAACGTCTCAAATCATATTGAAAAATCGTCAGTCAACATGCCACGCACGCCATGAAAAGGTAGTTGACCGTTGAATCTCACTAAGGGGCAAGGGTGGGTTGCACCAACGTATGTTACAGACCGATTAACGTTAAATATGGCGCCAGCAGCTGATAGCCCATAGAAACTTGTCAAACTTGCCATATACAATACAATCAGATATTAACGAACACCGCTTACGATTATAGTTGGTTTGGTACCTACCCTAATTGTCACCCTTAACCAATCATACCTACATTGTGTTAGTACTTATCTATTAAGTCCTGTATTACGAGTATGTAACACATTACCTACTTAGTTACCATTGTCATTAACTAAAACTTGTAGGTCGGCCGAAATGATTGGCTCAAACTTACGACGTCGACGTTTCAGCTATGGGTAAATCAAACCTAACCAAAACAAAACTAATAAGCAAGTGATCCTGATCAATGTAAAATATCTGCAATATTTTCTGTTTCAAAAGCTCGCCCAAAGTCTGCTGAAGACACAATGTGGTGAAACTATCTGTATGGCTATATAATACTAGTGGCTCTGTGAGCTGTAGACCTCGCGAGTGTTTTTTTTTTATTTCCAAATACTATGTTAGATATTGAACCTGCGCGGTAATCACGTAACGTTTTCGACCGTTAGTACGATAGATTTAAATATCAAATCTCATACTAAAACTGACATTAAATACGTACCAACGGTAGTACATATCGTTACGTGATTACCCAGCTGCTTACAAAATTTTACGACAATCGGTTGAGAAACGCTGTAGAGAAGGACAAACCATTGAATTTTTTATATATTTTTTTATATTACTCGACATAAATATGCTATGTAATCAAACAACCTGCTCACAATACTTCATGAGAACCGGTTGTGAAATGCACCCCTTAGAGGAGAACAAATCGAAATTAGGCCGGAGAAACACAAAATCATTGATAAAAAAATTGTTTTAATAAATTTCCAAAAAGTGACTCGTTAAAAAAAATCTATAGAGTTACCGAACCTGCTCACAAAATTTCACGACAATCGGTTTAGAAATGCGACCTGTAGAGAAGAACATACCATTACAGTATACCATACCCATACATAGACAAAAAATTTTTTTTTGATAATTTCCTACTCAATTAAAAAAATCTATGTAGTCATAAAACTTGCTCATAAAATTTCACGAGAATTGGTTGAAAAATGCAACCTGTAGAGGAAAAAACGGCCACAGAAAAATACAAAATGATTAATAAAAAAATTGCTTTTTTAAATTTCCAAAAATTTACTCAATTAAAAAAATCTATGTAGTCATAAAACCTGCTCACCAAATTTCACGAGAATCGGTTTAAAAATGCGACCTGTAGAGGAGGACAACCGGAAATCCGGACATACGAAAGCATATTTGTCGAAGCTGAAACAGAGACCTTCGTTTCACTCGGTCAATTAAATGAAATTAAGGACAGAAGTAGGCATGTTTCAGCAGACTGTCTAAATGCCATCTTTGCCAAATTGACTTATCCTACTCCTTACTTATCCTTTTCAGGTCTTTCTGTCTCAATCATTAATTGTTCACCATTCCAGTAAGTAGGTATAAATCTTGAACTAAGTCATGCTAAACCCCTTCGGACACGTATACATTTTGAAGAGGCTGTATAAACACTGTATACATTAGAAACTACACTAACTCTCTGGCGCACCGTTCATCCAATCAAGCTTAACTCCAGGCATTGTCGATCTAATTGAAACATTATAGTGTTAGTTACAAGGTTGGGATTGGTTTGTTGGATATATAGGCTTTGTATAATAGTGGCAGTAAAGGTTTTGAAGGTTTAGTATTAACTCTTCTCTCGAGGTGCGTGAGCGCCGGACAGCTCAATCGGCGCATTCATTGCGTCAACAATAACATATCGATGAGCGATAGTGACTTGTGCAGTCACCGTGAATGCCGTTATTCAGACATTCCCTTAAATTCCCTTTTATAGAATAACCTTTTACAATTGGATGCGCATTAAATTGACTTAAAAAGAAATTACTCTGACATCTTTAATGTATGATCAAAGGGTGAAGACGCGACTTGTCACGAACCTTTCTCGCAATTGCTGGTTTTTCCATATGTTCCATTTTGACATATGTTATACTATTAATTTATACCACTTGTAAGTAAAATGTATGAAACATTATGAAACGTGTAATGTATTTGTGCATTATAAATAAATGAGTATGAACATTAGTATTTGGGAAATGTGAAATGTGAAATGTCAATAAGGCTTAGGTACTTAAGGTACTTCCTGATTTGTTGGTGCGGAGCGGAGGCGGTACAATATGAAAAAATCACAAAATTGGAAAACAGTCTTATCCGCTAAAGTTAGAATTAGGTTTAATACCAAATGGAGAAAATATACGATTATTTAACTATGTTGAACATGCCAGCTTTTGAGTTTACCCCTTACATACATACAAGTTTTCGCCCACAGCCGCACTTGCATAGATTTGGATTTATTTATTAACTGCCAGCCCACACGGCTTGTCAACTGGACCGCGGACATCCAACGTGGGTGCTTCACTAAACCTGTAACTATCCTCCATTCTGAGAAATTGCACATTTATACCAATTTACGTAACATAATTGACATATTTATTCTAATTTATATGGCATAATGCCTCAATTTAGACTTTAATAGCGAAATCCTAGGATATCAAGTTTATTATGGGTTAACATATCTAGTATCCTCTCTTTTTGAATGACCCTATGCAAATAAGATGGAGCAACAGTTTTAACGACTAATATGAGTAAAGTCGGTTAAAGACAATGAAGTATCTAGTACTTACTTACTAGTCATGTATATTGCTAGTTAATGAACCCTTTCAAAAGTGATAGTATTTTAAAATAAATAATATAATAATAAAAAATATAACACAACAAAACGGAATACTGTTACAATAAATGGCGTTTCTGTGCTTATTACTTTGTTACTGTAGACAAAATTTCCACCAATATGACACACTTTCATTGGTATCGGTCTAGCTACTTAGGTAATAGTGATAAGTGAAGGTGTACAAAGAGAGGTCATACTAAGGCTTGGCGCCCATTATCGGCAAGTTACGCCAAGGGATCCTTCGGTATACCTATGCGCAGGCGCACACTAATGGAAATTATATTAAGGCTACCGTACCGAGCCGTGCCGATAGTGGACGCCGGACCTAAGAGTGCTTACAGCCGAAACCGACATTAAAAATGTTATTAAAGTAAATGTAGCGAAAGAAATCTGTCAGAATTATTAAGAATTGGCAGCCCGTATTCTCTGCCTATTCTTTCGGGAAACAGAATGAAATACAATAATTGCCTACATGTTACGTAAGTAGTTACTTGGACTTAAAATTTAAACACTTATTAAATCAAATATGTATTAGAAATCTTATTGAACTCCTATAAAGCCCATGACGACACATATCTAGGTTGATTTGTGTAAGATTGTCCACAAATTTTTTTTTTTATCTGCGTCACTGGACACGTTGGCATAACCTACAAATTCAGTTTTATTGCGGAAAATTTTACTATGCGCTTTGACGAACGTTGCCATGTTAGTCTGTTTGCAACGATTGAAGCTTGTGAAGTGATAAATTATGATGTGTGATAAAATTACAAATAATGATTAATGACAGCATTGTGTGATAATTAATGGTAAACAATAAAATACTTTATATTTAATAGAATATACTTTATTCGCCTTACCTTTTCTTGCGTAACTTGTTTTTCGTTGTAGCACAATGGAGCGTAAAATCCTTTCCTTTAATCCATTGAAGTATTTATCCACCGATTTAATTCCACCAAGCGTCCATCTACAAAAACCCAACACTAAACAGCCGTTTAAATCTAAACAGACGGTTCTCCGTACAAGTTTCTTAGTAACAAATGGCTTTTTGTCTTCAGAAAGGTAAGCTACATCGATTGAGCTCACTTAATAAATATATCTTCCCCACAAAAACGGCGCAACAGCAACATACATTACTTACCCGATCTTATTGAAGTGTATTCCCTTGTCCACACATCGAATGAATAATATTCAAGTGCTTTCTTTACGTGTCTGTTGTGTAAATATTTATGTTGGCTTACATCCGATATGACTGGTTTCTTACGGTGATATAGGCACTTACAAAATGCAATGACATGACGTTGTGCTATGCTCAACCTTATGTGCGCCCTTAAATGGCGTTTATTGAGGCATAAATAAAGTGTTTAATCAGCGGTGAAATATTAAGTGTTTAAAAGATCTTAATAAATTTGATGTCACTCCTGGCTATAAAGTGGCAATTACCGCACGCTCCACGCGTGGAAAATCCCACTTCCTGGCCAGGGTGTAACATAAAATTTTTTACTTACCACGGGCAGTAATATATTTATCGCCCTTGCCTTCGGCTCGGGCGTCAAACACCTGCGATCTGAGACATTCTTTGTTTTACCGCCCTTGGTAAGTAATGTACTACTAACAGCCGCTTATCAACAAGGATGTTATTCTGTATAGTAAATGAAATCTTGGTGTATTAGTAGACAGATTTTCGTGGGCTAATTCCTCCTTTCGGTTAGAAGAAATAACGCTAAGAGCATGATGATGTACAAGTAACCAAGATGTAATAGTGTATTGTATAAGCCTCCTAAAACTCTCGATGTCAATGTGACGAAAGGTACTTGAATTTAAACTTTCTTGAGACATGTTATAACTTTATTTTACTAAACGGTTAAAACTCACAATCGGCGCGCAATCGGCGCGGGTCGCAGACGCACTCATCCTGAGGAAGAACTCCCGAAGAGTTCGAAACATGTCGCCCGAAGTGACAATTAATACGTGAGTTTTAAGGATGATTCACGCTAGACCGTTCCGTGTCCGGGCCGGCCCGTGCCCGGGCCGGCCCGTCGCCGAGCTTTTTTGTGTGTCAATATGCTACACGTTCCGCGTCCGGGCCGGCCCGAGCACGGGCCGGCCCGTGCCGAGCCCGTCGCTCGGCCACCGGGCTCTTCCGTATGCCAACGTCGCGTCTCCGGGCATGACCGGCCCGTGCCCGGGCCGGGCCGTTTTGTGAGTTGCGTAGCAACTAGCGAGCGGCCGGCGTGTCAGGCATGGCATATGTCATGTCATTACAAGATTGTCATACGCGTCATACGTATCGCAAGAATGGTCAAGCAGTGATAAAGTGAATACTTAATATATAATATAATATCTGGTGATGGTGGAGATGATTCATTGAAGAAGAAGAGGCAAAATGTTCTCTGAGATAGTTTGGTGTGCATCCGCTTTGGCGCTCTCATGGGGTAAATGAAGCAGTTATTTATTTTCACATAATATAATCAAGTTTTTTCCCGTGCTATTAAATAATTTTCGGAGGCCTAAAATATATAAAATTCTTCTGTACGTGTGTTAGGCTCATATCTCCTCCTAAACGGCTGCATCGATTGGGATGAAATTTTGTGTGTATATTTGTGTTGGTCCGGAAAGGTCAATTGAGACAATTGGACCCGGCAGGAGGCGTCGTTTTCGTATTTTCGTTAAAAAACGGATCTGCTGAACATTTGTGTATCATAGATAGCGTAGAACAAACTCTTTGGCATTTGACGGAATAAGACATGCGAAGTCACTTGCGTCACTGACATATTTCCATGAAACAAATGGGAGTAAGCGATATTTATTTATTATTGTAAAATTATGGTAGAGTGGACGTAAGGCAATTTAATATATAAATAACTCTTGAATTATAAAATCAGTAAAAAGGTTCAATACATAAACATAAAACGTAATATGTTGTGAAAATATTAGTCATCACACACGAAACTCGAATTGTAAGCAGTTTACACGCGGCGAACAAATATGAATGCAGAAATAAGGTTTACGGGAATATGCAAGTGTAAGTGACCAAATTACCACACAATCCACACAACGGCTTAAATACATTACGTATTACATACGGCCTTCTTCGGCCTAACACTTTAAGGCAAAGAAAATCCGAAAACTGGCACAGTTTTCAAAGTATTGAGCACTGACTAGACTACCACAAGGCGGAGTGGAAGATACAGTCCAGTTCATTGATATAAAGCGGTCGCCTACAATTTGAAAGCAAAAGCATTCGATTAGGTAAAAAAGTGTATACATATTAATGAACTCGACTGTGCCTAAAGAGCTACACAGGCGCTTCAACGGGGCCCGTACGGGGCCCGACATAGACTGCTCGCGTCTGTGAACTGGGTACGTTGCGGGGAAACCGAAGGTTTTTTCTGTGCAATCGCAGACGAAGTTATCATGCATGACGAAGAATTACTGGAAATATATCCTAAAAGCTGTACCTACTGTCGACATTTGTCGGGCATGCCGCCGTCCAGGAGTGTCACTCAGGCATATCATTTTCGGTTGTGATCATCATCCTAACGGTAAGTACTTGGACAAAGACAAACAGTGTCCTTTTTTTAACCTGATTTTGGCTTTATAGGCAGGGCCCAATAGAGTGATAGGGGCGCGCGATAGGTGAGTGGCCTAGGGAAAATCCAGAGGAAACCTCCGACACGACCACGCCGGAAATACCCTAAGAGTTTGCGCTTCACTGAGATTGGTTGAGCGGCTTCCAGCCTTATGAATAACAGCCCAGTATTTTTATCTAGACCGGTCATTGTGGCACTCTTTGGGGGAGGCCTATGTCCAGCAGTGGACGTCTTTCGGCTGATATAATGATGATGATGATGATTTTTATCTCACGAGCACATAAATCCTGCATGGTTTGAAAATACTATTCGACCAGGTAGGTGGCACTGCTTTTTCGGGCAGGACGACGTCTGCCGGGTCCGCTAGTGTAAGTATATATTTTTTCTGTAGCATGATTGCCATTCGTGCAATTTACAAATAATGAAAATCGATTTTACTTTTCTTTATCTGTTTTTGTATAAACGTTGTCTAATAACACACACACAGCCATGGCTCACCCGTTTTCATAAGATAAAAGTAATAAGAATAAAATAAAGAATAAAAAAGAATAAGAAAGAAAGAAAAAAGAAAGAAATAATAAAGAAAGAAAGAATAAGAGTAGAAGTAAGAATTCATGGTTGGCTGGTAGAGAATGCCATTTGGCATTAAGCCCGCCATCAACATCATCATCATCCTCCTAGCGTTATCCCAGTACAGTTGCATCCTGAAGGATGCCTGGGGTCCGCAACCTAATCCCAAGATTTGACGTAGGCACTAGTTTTTACGAAAGCGACTGCCATCTGCCATTAGCAGTAGGTACTCAGTATTTGGCATTATATTGTCTCTACCCACGCCAACGGCATTAAGGGGCTTGAGCATATGTAGGTACCAATGTTATGTATGTATGTAAGTAAGTATTGAATAGCACCCACATGTCGCGATACTTATCCCCATATAAATGTGCGGATTAAATTCAGTGTGCTGAATGGATCCCTATAACCACGAAATGGTGGTATGAGAAACGTAATGACTTTTCCTCTCATCCATACTAATATTATAAATGTGAAAGTCTGTCTGTCTGTCTGTCTGATACCTCTTCACGCTTAAGCCGCTGGACCGATTTGGATGAAATTGTGCATGGAGATATTTTGAGTCCCGGGGAAGGACATAGGATACTTTATATCCCAGAAATCATACCTTAAAGGAGTGGAAGCTTGTATGGAAGAGCGATAACTTGGTAAGCGCCTATATAATAGCAATAGCAATTACATTCTATCGCGATGAACGAGTTCCTCGCGAACGAAGTCGCGGTCAAAAACTAGTATTAATAAATAAAAATTACGTGTCGCTTTTAGCAGCATTTCATATCATGCTTAACAAAAACCCTATTTTCCCTTTCCCTCTATAGTTCGTTAATATGTCCGTCCATAAGTCCGTATGTCAGACCGTCTGTCCGTCCGTCTGTGCGTCTGACCTCGGCTTAGCTCAGTATCCGTTAATTAAATACATAGTTCTAAATAAATTTACATACACTAACAAAATGGTAGATTGAAATCTTGGAAAACATATTTTTTGGGTTTTTTAGGGTTCCGTACCCGAAGGGTCCAAGCGGAATCCTATTGTTGTCACTCATGCTTCCGTCCGTCCGTCCATCCGTCCGTCCACGTCCGTCCGTCGTCTGTCACAAAAAAATTCCAAATAATTTTTCAACTTCCCTTTGACCTATAAACTTGAAATTTGGTGATAATGATGATGATTTGGTTATTACGTGTATTTTACAAAACAAATACTGATATATGGATAAATCACATTTATTGACGTTGATTCGCGAAGTCCGACTCGCACTTGGCCGGTTTTTTCCTATTATCTACGTAAAGTTTGTGTCAAACACTAGTAAGTATAAGTTTTTTGAAATTTGACATATACTAAAGGATTATCTTATATCTTTAAACGAGCAATTCTTGTTTATATCTATATATATTTCTATATATCTTTATTTCCGGGATCTCGGAAATCTTATATCTTTAAACGAGCAATTCTTGTTTATATCTATATATATTTCTATATATCTTTATTTCCGGGATCTCGGAAATCTTATATCTTTAAACGAGCAATTCTTGTTTATATGTATATATCCTAATCCTAATCCTAATCCTAATAATATTATAAACGTGAAAGTTTGTGCGGATGGCGCGAGACGCCAGCCCGCGAATTTACTTACTGACCCAGCATACGATTAATTAGTATACGCTGTAGGTACGTTTTTTGGCGGGCGCAGGCGTTGTAGTACACAGGAATAAGACTTTTCTAAAAATGCCCCGCAAAATGAACATTACTCGCTTATTCGTATTGGGTGGTAAAGTATACCTATAGTTTAAGGTAATATGAAAATTAAAATAATTTTTAAGAAAAATAAACTGACTTCAATGGGGGAGGCCGGTGAAAGCTTATTATTCTTAGATGGTGCACACTTAGATTCCATACAATGAAATAAAAATGGCTACCTATAAGTACCTATATTTATAATGGTAGAAGAGTAAGTACCCTCAATTCCTCATGGAATCCACCATCAGAACTCACGCTTGACAAAAATGTGGCTTGAAAACCTAGCTTGCTTGACAAACATAATGAAGAGAACAAATCGCCAAACGTGAACTATGCGTCGTTGAAGAGTCATCATCAGCAGTTCCACTTTTTCAAATTTCTGATCATCATTCCACTTCATCAAATGTCACTTTTTTGAATGAAGATGCTTGATTAATTGATGAAAATACTCTGAAGTCGGTTAAAAATAATTGTACATTACTGCAGACGCCGAGCAAGAAGGCCTTGCCGAGTGAGTAGGTATAGACGGCCGACCGCAGGGAGGCCGGATAGTGATACGAAGCCGGAAAGCGTTATTCAAGGGCACAGCACAGGCCTCCTCTCATAGATGAGAGGGCTTGGGCAGTACTCCCCACGCTGGCCCAGAGCGGGTTGGCGACTTCTCATACAACTTTGAATTTCTTCGCGGATGTATGCAGGTTTCCGTACAATGTTTTCCTTCACTGAAAAGCCATCGGTAAATAAATATCAAATGATATTCCGTACATAAGTTCCGAAAGACTCATTGGTACGAGCCGGGATTGGAACCCACGACCGCCGCTTGACAGCTACGTACGCTTGAACCACTAGGCTACCGTATAGCTATCGTAGGAAGTGTCCATGTTTGTGCATTTGTCTGAGGCCTTCGTTCGTTATATTAATTTGTCTCATTTTCTCGAAGGTTAGCTGGAAGAGATGCCTCGGAGGCATAAGTTCGCCTTTGTACGTTATATTTTGTAATTTTATTTCTTGTATGTGTTACTATTATGTGCAACAAATTATCATACATATACCTTAATCCCCTCGTTAGTGGCGAAAAAAATGGCAAAAAGTAGTTGCCTGTATGGAGCCCAATTTGGGCTTTATCAAAGACAAGGGTTCCCAGGTCACCTTTCTATTCAATATTCTTCCATTGTGACTCAGGGTTCTTCTTGTGATTATAACTTTTCTGGTAATAATGATTGTCTACGCCTCGTATTTGTTCGGGCATCATCGTGGACCGACGCCGGCGCAGTGCATGGTGCGGGGCGTGGGAAAGAGAGGGCGGCGCGGCCGCCAGTAGCTCAACAACCGTTCACTGGGCTGCTCATGCCCAAACGTAAAAACAATAGTGATCTAACACCTGTATCACGATTTTAATTCATTATATAAGTGCATGTTCGGACTACGAGTTTCAATTCTCACCGCATCACAAACCCCAAGATCTACATCTTCAAGTACACCACTACAGGCGTGTACAATGATTTATCGATAATTTTCCACCACTAGCGTATCGACAATATATGTCAACGACTGTTGCCCATCCCTATTCCTTCTGTGTACGTATATTTAGAAACTGACTCCGCCACGAATTCGTGCGATAAGGACAACTACAGCTCGGATAAAATTCCCTTGCAAAAAACTGAAAAATTGAGGTTTCGTTCTCGACTGTTTCCTCCTCCAAAACGCAACCAATCATTATACATTTTTGGAAACTGGAAGAGCAAGAAATAATCTATACCGCTACGTTTTGATTTTTTGGATATTTGTTGTTATATTTGTATACTGCGCCTTTTTTTGGAGCCAATTCAATTAAGCCGTTTTTGCGATTTTTGGAGGGCTGTAACTTTCTTTAAAATAAATAGATCCAAAAAAACAAAACGTAGCGGCATAGATATTGATAATATTGACCTTATTTGAAAAAATCATTGCTCTAGGTTAAAAAACCAGGGAGAAAACAGTCGAGAGCGTTTGTATGGGAAAATCGCAGCTAGGCATTCCTCTTAATCTCAAAAAGTACTAGACTGATTTCTATGAAACTTTCCAGTATTGTAGCTTAGACATCAGAATAGGACATAGGCTATAATTTATTTCAAAATTCATCCTCCTAGGGGGTTTAAAGGGGGTGGTCATTTTGTATGGAGAAGAAAATTATCTTTAAGATAGAAACTTGAAACTTCTGTTGTCTTGAAACTAAGCATTAAAATGGAAGAAAACAGTTTTCAGCGTTTTTCGAGATTCGCCCTCTAAAGGGGTGAAACGGGGGTTGAAAGTTTGTATGGGGAGCACATTTTTTTTTAAACGAGGAGCTTGAAACATTGTTTATAGACCAAGTATTCAGTTATAGGAAAACTCATTTCAGCGTTTTTGGAAATTCACCTTCTGAAGGGATGAAAAGGGGGTTGAAACATTGTAAAGGCAAGCTGAGTATTTTAAAGTGAGTGACTTCATACTTCGCGGGTAGACACGGCTAATCTGAGATAAAATGTTAAAAATTGCGTTTTTGAAAATTCATCCCTTAAGGGTCCAAAAAGGGGGGTTGAATGTTTGTATGGAAAAAAATGAGGGACCAGATAAACGTCGTTTGTAGTAGTATATAGGGTAGGTTAGTGGGTAATTAGATCAAAACATTAGGTAAAAAAAACTAGACTACCCGTGCGAAGCCGGGGCGGGCCGCTAGTATTTCTATATATCTATATTTGTTTATTTCCGGGATCTCGGAAACGGCTCTAACAATTTTGATGAAATTTGGTATGTAGGGGTTTTCGGGGACGAGCAATAACGACGGGAAAACGCCGAGCAAAGCTCGGCTGCCCAGATATTGTATGCTTATACAGGGTGTCCAGTAATTAATGGACAAACTTCTAACCACTGATAGAGCTCCTGAGGCTGGTCCAGAAAATGGACATTCAGGTTTAGTAAGAGTCCCTAAGTTTCCGAGATAATCGAACCTTTAATTTTCTTCATAATTGGTACCTTGTTTCACCTTAATGAGTATATAAGGGTTAATCTCCAGAACTACAGATTAGATTTCAATTTATTTCTCATCAACCATACACAGAGAGTAATAATGTGATTATTGTCTTGTTTTTGCAGAGCCGATCAAATGAAATGAAGGTCTCCGCTTCAGCTTCGACAAAAATACTTTCATATGTCCGGATTTCCTCTTAAACGACGAAAAGTTCACGTTTGGCGATTTGTCGTCCTAGCTGTGTTTGTTAAGCAAATTCTATTTTCATGACTAATTTTTGTCATGCTCAAGTTCTGATGATGGGATCCATGAGCAATCGAGGCAACTCCTCAAATGTGAAAGGCACAGGCATTTTAGTATTTTCATCAACTAATTAAGCATTTGATGACGTTTGATGAAGTGAAACTGATGATGATGATCAGAATTCAACGACGCATAGTTCACGTTTGGCGATTTGTTCTCTTTGCTGTGTTTGTTAAGCAAGTTAGATTTACAAGACAATCATTTGTCAAGCTCGAGTTCTGATGATGGGATCCATGAGGAATCGAGGGAACTCCTCAAATGTTAAAGGCATACATACTTATAGTGATTTTAGTATTTTCATAAACAAATCGAGCATTTACATTTAAATAAGTGACATTTGATTTAGTGGAACTGCTGATGATGATCAGAATGGAATTCTTCAACGACGCTTAGGTCACTTTGCTCTCTTCGTTATGTTTGTCAAGCTTGAGTTCTGATGGTGGATTCCATGACGAATTAAGGGTACTTACTCTTCTACATAATAAACATTTTACTTATAGCCATTTTTATTTCATTTTATGGAATCTTAGAGTGCACCATCTAAGTATAATAATCTTTCACCGGCCTCCCACATTGAAGTCGGTTTTTTTTTTCTTAAAAAATATTTGTGAACGAGCTTAGCTTAGGTATTGGACCTGTCTGATGGCAAGCGATTGAGGATTCTTAGTGTTGACTGCTACTGCTAGAGGCAAATTTAAGTCCTTCACTTTCAACACAGCCCATGTTCGGGAGTTCTGGAGGCCTTAATGACCACCAGTAATGCAACACCATACCTACACATTCAGCGCATCGTTACTATGACTGCAGCAGTCTTCTTTGACTGTAAGGTAGATAACAAGATACGTTTCCAGTTCGACTGCTCCAAATAACTTAATAATTGACTTACGCCTCGTACATTACGTGCGTTAATTTACATATTACCTACTATGATGATTTTCAGTGATAGCATCTATCGGATTGTAAAATCTTATTTTTTTTCAGGAATGTCTAAAAACTACAAACAGAAGTTTATATTCGTCAACTTACGGCTTGCGACAGTCTTCTTTGCAACGTTGAAATTGTCACACCGCCTCGGCACATCCAGAAGAACATAACAATATTTCGATACGTCCTCCTAACTTTAATTCCTTAAACATAGATGTAATAAACCATATTTATAGCCTGTTTCTTTATTAGAAAACTATGGAAATTAACGATTGCCGACGTGTTACTTGATGGTTACTTGCCACAAATTATAGTCGTTCTTTGCACTGTCGTCAGTACTCAGTACAGGTTTAATAATGTCTCGCTACCTGCTTTAATAAATAATATCTGGGTGACCGAGCTTTGCTCGGCGTTTCCCGAGCATATGAGACCTATCTAGATCGATTGTTCACCCCCGAAAACCCCCACATACGAAATTTATTCAAAATCGTTACAGCAATTTCTGAGAACCCCGAAATAAATAAATATACAAAAACTGCTCGTTTAAAGATATAAGATGTACACCCATATCACAGGAACATTTTGGATAATTCTTTTAATGTTTCGATAATGGGATAAGGCAGGTTCATGCATTGTGTAATTTAATTTTATCAACTTCATCACGCTTTGAACGCCAGACATGCATGGTTATCTAAGGCCTCGGTCGTTAAATAAACTGACCGTTATGGAAATTCCCTCTATTGACATCATTAATAGATAACACATTAAAAGAATCAATCAGTAAAATCCTAAACGTTTCCCTCGATTTTCATACTTGGTCCCAGGCAACTCTGCCAATAAAATATGGCGGATTAGGTATCCGCTGTACTGGTGACCAGGCTCTTGCTGCTTTTCTCTCCTCTGTACACAGCACCGCCACGCTCATCAGTGGAATTCTTAATGTTTCCAATCCCGCTTATGTAGTAGTGACGGGCTTTGCCGATGCAGAGTCAACTTGGGAGATCGGGAATCCTGGTAAGAGCCCACCTGCTGAAAAAGCGAGCCAAGCTGCCTGGGACATTTTAAAAGTCAAATCTATACACAAAAGTCTTTGAGAACAGAACCTTATCCCAACCGAGCGCGCTCGATTACTGGCAGTGTCCGTGCCTTACACTAGGGCTCAAAGTCTGCAAGCCATATTCCTGCAGCCACTGCGGTGGCTCGGTTGACGCCCTCGGTCGCCACGGCCTATACTGCCAGTCAAGTGCCGATCGGTCAACGACCTCATCCACCGGGCTCTCGGCTCCGCAGCTATCCCATCAACTCTGGAGCCAGTAGGTCTGTCCGCTGCTGACGGCAAAAGACCTGACGGGTGAATAATAGTACCGTGGCATCTAGGTCGACCTTTGGCATGGGATGTGACCTCCGTGGACACGTTGGCCCCGTCCCACGTCCAGCGCTCTGCCAATACGCCGGGCTCAGCCGCTAACGATGCCCAAACTTTACTGTCAAGTGTCGTAAATAAGCTTTCTTAACATAATTATAATTACCTACATATTTACGGCACTTGCAGTAGAGACCCTGGTACCCTGGTCGACAGATACTAAAGAATTAGTCAAAAAAGTTTTTCAAAAATGATCAGGGTCTCAGGTGATCTGAGGGCTGGGCTCTTACTTCGCCATGCGGCTGAGCCTGGCCATTCAGCAAGGCAACGCAGCGAGCGTCCTGGGAACGATGCCTTGGGCAACACTAGGAGGAATTGAGGACGGGCGATTCAAATTGTAATTATTATTATTAAATATTATTTATATTAATTTATTTCATATTATTAAATTACATTATAAACTACTTGTGGGTATTATTTGTGGTTTTTAGTATTTTTATTGAATTTTCATTTTATTAAAAACTTGTTTTGGGATCGCACGATGCTTATAGGCGTCAGTTACACGGTCAATATTATCAAGCGATACAGTATTGGCCTCTCTGTCATTTTCATTTCATGTAAGTGAGAGAGAGGTCAATACTGTATCGCGTGATAATATTGACCGTGTAACCGATGCCATACAATATCTTAGAAAACAAAATTATGTACTTACAATCACAATCGTGCAGAACAGTCCTTAAAACCGTTGTCAGTCAGTATATCAACGTCCTTATGAATTTGTGTGCCGATTCTTTTTTTATGCGCTAAACACCATGCGAACCCCAGCCCGGCTAGCATGAAAATCCGGACCAAATATATGCTCCGACATATAACCTGAGATCCTGAGATAATTCTAAGTGCGGCGGAGACTTTATCTCAAATAGTGTCATGTTAATATTGCAACGTTAATTTATCTCCATACACAAAACGAGAGACATCTATGAGAGAAGGTCTGTGCCCAACAGTGGGACGGTATACAGGGTGGATTTTCTTTTTGGGTCAGTGAGGGCAGCTACCGGATCCCGTGCTGCTACGTGAAAATGGTTTTAGAAGACCTTCCTTTGATTTTGAATCAAAAAAAAGTTTGTCAAAAATGGCCTTTTTTTCGCACCCTGTATGTTTTTTCCAAAATCTGTAAACGCCATTTTTCATTAATTCAAAATCAAAGGAAGGTCTTCTAAGACAATTTTCACGTAGCAGCACGGGATCTGGTAGCTGCCCTCACTGACCCAAAAACAAAATCCACCCTGTATATGCTGATGTTGATAATAATGACACGAAAATGTGTATAGTGTTCAATTTTAAGTGGCGTCCCGAGTGACATATAAGTTTATGTCAATAATTTAGCATTGATTTGACAAATATTCAATTGAACGTCCGACAGTTATTAATCATTTATTTACAAGAAAATATATACAAGAATACAATAATAACTTAAATAAAATTAAAACTAACTTATATGTCCGACAATTTATATGTCTGGGTATTTATATTTAAATTTCACGTATATCTTTTACCCAAATTTGACGGTAAAACGTGACCATAAATAATGTCATTTGACTATCATCCTAGCCCGGCAGCCATCCAGTAGCTAATATAAACCGACTAAATGCAAGGTTGAATGGTCTTCCATATTTCACGTATTAATATTTGACGGTTTACAACCTGCGTATTTTTGACGTATATGCCCGTGCCCCGTCCTCGCCGCGCCCGTCGACGGTGCATTGTCCTAGGTCAACGTTCCGTGTCCGGGCCGGCCCGTTTCCGAGGGCCACCGTCGCGCTTCCGAGGCCGGCCGTCGCTTGACGGCCGTCAAACGGATGCATTGTTGATAGAGCGACCGTTCCGTGTCCGGGCCGGCCCGTGCCCGAGCGTCACCGTCGCCCGGCCGGGCCCGGCCGGGCGACGGTCGCCCTCGGAAACGGGCCGGCCCGGACACGGAACGGTCTAGCGTGAATCATCCTTTAACCGTTTAGTAAAATAAAGTGACGAAAGGTCTTAAGTAAGGATTTTTTTCCCTTTGGCAGCTATCGAACACACACTGTGATTTCAATAGCTTATGCTTATGACAATAAGCCACAAAATTCATGATAAAAAATATAAGAATCCGTGAATATATATACTTACGGGCTATAGGTAAATGTGTACCAAAACAAAACAATTTGGGGCATACCTAAATGTTTCAATTAATAAAATTACATGAATACAGCCCCGACAACATTACAGAGGACGGCAGCAAGAATGCTACTAAATCTAATTGCACATCACTAGTACTGACCCAATTGAAATGGACATTTGAAATATATGATTGAGCGAGATATAAATAAAGCTGCCGGATGTTTTTACATGCATTTCAACCGGTGTTATGACGGGAAGTATGAATGAGCAACCTGTCAAACTTGATGTAACGTCATATAGAATCTTAACTGGCCACATGCCATGCGTCATATCGTCATATCATTATTAAATCATAACCTCCGATTTGAAAGTCGCGCGTCTCGCAGCTCTTTTACAATTGTTTCTCAGTACCTACCGTAAACCGGAGTTTCTTTATGAAGGATTGGGTTACTTTGATAGATTTAGAATATTTATGTTTTTACTTTAACTAAGCCACACTTAAAACTTCTGTTCACACCTGCATCTTTTTGACACAAAAACGCTGCTCCAGTAAAATTTAGGAAATGGCGGTTGCAGTGTTATGCTTTTCAGGTATGGATATAATCATCACACACAGTTTGATTAAGTTTAGTAAATAGTTAGGAAATTTACGAAGACATTCCACTGACAGGTTAACCAAATAAAAACTCAAAGTACCTACTCTTACCTGTTTGTATATCGAATTGTGTAACATTCTCGAAATTTTGTCCCAATTGTATAGTTCGCGCCATTCACGAAGGCGCGCCCCTCCCTAGCCCAAGCCGTACAACTGCGCACAGATTAATATGAGATTGGCTGTGGAAAGGCGCGTCGTCGTGAATGGCGCGCACTATAATGCATGTTGTATCATACCAGGTGGCCTACTTTGTACCCCTGTTAGATAAATTAAAATCGGGCTGACAAACGAACATAGAATTGTCGCACGACAACAAACAAGCCACATTTAGACCGCGGCCTCCCGCTGCGTGTGCGACACAGACAAACTCGACAATTACATATATGTGTACCCTTACCATGAGTTTGCAATGCTTGCATCACCGTACTCGCTAGCGACTGCGTAAACGATTTAGTATGGACAAAAGTACAGCGCCTCTGGCGGTTACGCAATAGAACTAAGAATCGCCATACTATATAATAAATCGTTTACGCAGTCGCTAGCGAGTACGGTAATGTCGGTAATGCAAACTTTGCAAACTCATGGTAAGGGTAGTGTTCAATGACTATATTCTGGTATACCCAAGCTGGTCAACAAGTATCATTCTGATGTAGCAGGAAAGCAGCTTTTCTAATATATTGTAGGAAACAACTTTAAGATCAATTTAAAGATAATTTATTTGTTCTCCATACATAATGACCTAACTTTTAACTCCCTAGGAAGATGAATTTTGAAATAAATTATAGCCCATGTCCTATTCTGATGTCTGTTGAATACTGGAAAGTTTCATAGAAATCAGTTTAGTAGTTTTTGAGAACAAGCGGAACGTACATGATAATGATGATGATGAGGATTAAGGATTAGGATACTAAATTCCGCCCGCGACTTATTCCGCGTAGAACTCGTTCATCGCGTTAGATTTAAATTGATCTTCTTTTATTTCAGGCGCTTACCTAATTATCGCCGTTCCGTACAAAGTTCCACTCCCTTAAAATTGATACTGAAATTTAAATAGGCACATGTGCAAGTACTTAAGTCACTAACACGCACGAGTGCGCAAAGTACCTACGACTAATAATTTATAAGCCTTTTTATAAATGGAATCATTAAGTTTATAATGAGTTTATTATAATTTTATTAATGGACGGATAAAGTCATCATCTTGTCAATATTATTGACGACTACAGGTTGTACTCAGGATATCTAAATTACTATAAGAATAATATTCCTTTACTCAGCTAACCGGCAAAAAATTAAATTCTTATGTATACAAAACTAACTGTTAACATCATTGTGATGTATGTAACCTTTAATATTTAATACATAATACCTAGCCTAGCTACCTAGGTTTTCAGCGCTTAATGTATTTTTGAGTCGGACACTTAAAACACATCCACTTCGCATTGGCAGTCCACCATAATATTACTAATTTATGAAACTTTTCTCAAATAAAAAGAAGAAAAAAAAAAGAAAATTATAAAGGAAAAGTGGTACTTTCCGCACAGTTTGACTGCTTAGAAAATGCACTTTTCAAGCACACGCATTGTAAAATAATCTACATATCGGTATTACATGTTCTTATGCCAAAATAAGCTTCTCTGATCTTACACCGCTCGCCACGCAGGCATCGTATGAGTTAAGCGGTAGGCCTATAGACAAATACATAAACAACATAATAGCTATTTGTTGTGTTCTGCACAATTTCACATCTCAGAGCAAGACTCAAGAGAAAATATGAGAATTGATAACGTCACTTTTATTTTGAAAATGGTCCTGAAATTAATTTTACCTTGTTATATTTAATCGTATATTATTTTCCAATAATTGATTTGTAACATCTTACAACTTGTAATACAACGAAAGTTATATTCACGCATCTGGAGTTCTATTCTGCGTTAGATAGAATCTGCTTCCATAATAGGATTTATGTAGCTTCTTGTTTCAGCACTTGAATTACCGACATTCTTGACTACATTCTCCATAAAACACAGAATCTTATTATTGGATCGTTAATTTTATTGTGAATGATTGACTTGAATGGCGCGCGGCTGGTTTTTTTTAACCCGTCGTCCGCAGCTGTGCGGATGCTGGCTCGCCACGCGTCAAATTTATCATAAAATGATAAATGTTGCGTTCGCGCAGCTTCGCTCTGGTTTTTGTCAGCCGCATTGATACGGTGTAAGCAGGAAATGACGCGGATTTTTGTGGACAGTTATTGCAACTATGTAAGAGATGTTTCGCCTAACATGACACAATCGTATACAAGAAAACAAACAAGCCTGCAAATTTAACCTAGCGAACATTGTAGATCCGATATCTATAGTACAATAAACGAGGTGTTGAATAAAATAATAGACCGTGTACTTACATAATTATTGTTTACCTTAAAGGTTACCTATGTCTCGCTATAGGGCGTATTTGGCGAATAATTGTTCAATTTGTTTATTAACATTAATAATTACATTTCGTGACCAGACGCTTCTGTTTTGAATAATTTACAGTGAGATTTTGAGAAATTGTGTTAAATGTCAATGTAATACAAGTAAAAAATAGTCTACACCCATATAGTAAATCCTCTTTAATGTACTCAAAAAGTGTAGGTAAGGACCAGCTTTACAATATACAGTGTTCCGCGCCCCCGGCCGCGCGCGCGCGCTCGTCGCCCCGGGGCGGAGATGGCCATTACAGCATCATAAGTTGTACCGTTATGGCCAATTACGCCAATTACGGGCCGGGCTGTCTCGTCAAACATTAAGCACGCCGGCTCAACCAAACCACATGAAACACATGAAAGAGGATTTAATATGGATGTAGATTTAAAGTACTGTATACAACTATGTATGTATGTATTGCTTTATTGTACATAAAACACAACAAAGGAAAAAATATAATAGATAGATGAAGTACAAAGGCGAGCCTTTAAGGGATCTCAATTAGGCATTATGTAGCAGTTGCATAAATTACTGTTGCAATTGTCACACATATACGTAGGTATCTTAAATTATGACACCTGAGAGCTACAATACAACACAGTCCAAAATAATTTAAACAACTTTTCAAAGCTGCATACAAAGTCATCTAGTTGAGCGAAATCCTAACTCAGAAATTCAGTAAGCAGATCGAATGCTTCATCAAATACTTAAGATTCCTCATCTGTCCTATAAATCCCTGTTTGAGAGAATGTCTGTGCACATTGTAATGCCAGCAATTATTTACCTGACAACTGACTTGACTTAAGTCAAAGCGAATGTTTGCGCCATTATAGGTCTTACCTTCTTAGAATTACAATTATAATCGCGTGTGCAGTGAAATGGACTTAGATCATTAGGATTGTGACTTTCGGGTTTGCGTTGGGACGGAAGGCTTTTGTCTCCCCAGAATTGCTCAAGAGCATGCAAAATATGCCCGCAGTTCCTCCTCTAATTGTAATTAAGAAATTACGTCCAGTTAAACGGATCTCGTTACATACGGAGTACGTATGGAAACAGTTGGAATTATTTTGATAAGGGATAGAAAATTGTTGCAAAATAATGGATCCTGCTGGATGAGATCGGAGTCTTGGCAATAGCTTTCTTCACAATTCACCTTAGCGACTTTCATCTCGGTGGGGCATTCATTGTTTTAACTCTATTAATATTTTAAGGAATAGGTTTATTATTATTATCAGCGTATACAAATTTAATTATAAAGGTACATATTAAAAGTTACATTACAAAAAATACGAAATTAAAATTAAATACAATAATTAATACATAATTAATTGGTTACAGTTATAAAAATACATCTAAATTTGACAACCAGCTTGAAGAAGAAGAAGAGCACCAGAGATGTAACATGTGTTTCCATGCATTCGACATGTAGCTGACAAGCTGGCGAGATGTCAAATAAATAAAATAAACTTCTTCGCATATCTCTGATGGGCATACACTCTTACGAGATCAGGATGAAATAGGAACTTCGCATACGAATTAGCTACATATTATAACGTACCTTTACGTAACTACGAAACCGATTCCAATAGGTAATATATATTGAGTCGACCACTCCACTGGGTCGACAAGTACCTAATTAATTAAATTCAGCATGTGTTCATGCTGACATTAGCTCGAGCAAATAGCCTGTCGTTATGCTTCGCAATTTCGTATAAATATTTTACATCTATTAAAATTTATCTCGATCTTTCAAAGTTGTTATTAAGATATATATTTGCTCGATTATTATAACGACACAGCTCCATACGTATTATATATAGTATAGTAGCCATAGTTTAGTTGCAAGCGGAAAGACTGAACTAAGGCGACTTCCTGAGTTGGCGGGACGGGACTGTCGGGTACGGTATAAGTTGGTAGTGATAGTGTCTCTGCCTACGATCTTGGCGGTCCCGGATCCGAATCCCAGTCAGGGCATTTATTTGTGTGATGAGCACATGTTCCTGAATCTTGAATGCTTTCTATGTACAATTTAAGTACACTTTTATCTATCTATATATAAGTATGTAAAAGCCATAGTACAAGCTTTGCTTATAGTTTTTTAGTAGGTCGATTTGTGTAAGATTGTTCACAAATATTTATTTACGAAATCGACTGTACATTCATTATAGGAATACTTACTACTACAAAAGTATTCCTATATTACTTATAGGAATACTTTACTAAAATTTGGGGATTCACTGATTTGATATCAACACTATAAGTGTAGGTAAGGCCTGAGTGGAGCGTCCGGCGGGGCGAGCAGCGGGACGGGCGAGCGTTCATAATATTTATTTGTGCAGCGGCGACTCAGGACTCCAGTATGAGTTTCAATTGTTTAACATGCACGCCCCGCTGCACGCCCAACTCGAGCGTCCACTCAGGCCTTACACTTAAAGGGAACTTTAGAACTGTGTAAGCGACATGCGACCCATGTATATCGGGCAGAAGCAAAAAAGGTCCCGTGTACTGTACAATAACATTAGCAAAGTGTTATCCGTGGCCACGGTTGATAATATCTGGATATTATCGCCCATCTCTGATGCTATCACTGCGTGCATCAAGTGACTACAGTGTGTGTGAACCTGCAAATGTTTACTTTTTATTGAACTAGGTATTATTGGGAGTTAAAAATATCTACATATGAATGAACGACAATTTATTTGGTATACATTTATTTACAGACAGTACAGAATAAAATAATTTAAGCATGAATTATACCTAAATGGATGCCGCTCAGCATTGAGCCATGACAATCATGACGCTGATTTTCAGGGCAACCAGGAAACACTGACAAATTTTACAATAGTGCACAGTTACAAATAGAGAGAGAACTATTGCCTTATACGTGATACATTTTTATTTACCGTTATTTCTGACGTTTTGACGCGGGTTGCACCCCCACCATAGTAGCCGATATAGAGTCTGTTCGGAATGAGAAGAAGCTTAGGATATATGGGATAAGAAGGGCTTCTTATTCCAAACAGACTATAATTCTATATAATCAATGTAGATGGGAAAACAAACTAACAGCAGCAAAACTGAATATTAAAAAGATAATAAATATACCTATAAGTATTGCTCAGGAATTCTGAAATTTAAATTTATGCGAACTAGGAAGAGTGCTCTAATCAATTCCCAGTGTTCAGCTTAAGTGGTCTTTAGACAATGTTATAGTAGGGCCCGTGTCGCGCGTACTGCCCCGGAATATATTGCGGGCATTAGTATTCGTTCGTTTGTTAGTGTTGAATAATTGTTGCTCCAATCAGGTGACGTGCCGGGCATGCGGATTGTGGACCTGTGCAACGTAAGCACCTGACTTTTACCACAGAATAGTATAATAACTAGGGTCATAAACACTTGCAAAAACAAAAGTCGTCTCTCCTGTGGTCAATAGTTAACGGCTTATGAGCATGTGAGTTATGATTTTATTACATGAATTTAAGAACCGGAGACGCCGTTTATGCGGGTTACTAGACCAATCCAAAATTTTGATATGTCCACAGGAAAGACGGGTGTCTATTGTTTGCCCGAAATTCATATGGAATAATTTCACTTGCTCGATAAACATTTGCCCGATTTTCATTTGCCCGAATGGTTTATTTACTAGAAAAATCGTTTGACATACTCTTGTATTCCCGAATATTACATGACAGAATGATACGAATGCCATACGTATTGCTATCCATATTCTTAAGTGCAATAATATTATTTGATAGAATATTTATACGCCATACTAAATATAGTTTATCCGAAACAGTCCTAACTTTTATAAAAAAATAACCTCGAAGAACCTATCCGTGATCCGAATCGGATTAAGTAGTAAAAGTAGCTTTTCAAACAAGTTTTTCTGCTCTTTTATAAAAAAATAACCTCGAAGAGGATAGCGGGAGCAAAGCTCTTACAAAATAACGTTGTTACTTAGCGACGATATCACTGGAACAGTGTGTAAGCGACGCGTCGCGTCGTGCCTCGGCACCGCTGTTACTAACTGTGACTGTGACTGCGGAGCGCTGTCACAGAGTAACATCAGTTGTCACAAAAATATCAATAACTGCCGGGAACGATCGACACGCAAATGTCGTGACACGAAATAACCGAAGTGACAAAGTCACGGTGATTTTTCAATGTGATTTTTTTGGAACGGGAATAACAATAACGGTGATCGAAAAGTAACGCTTTTCCCCATGTCTAGGTATCGGTCGACCAAGGGGCCATTATCATTGGCCACAGCATCTATTCAGATGATTATTGCAGCGACAGTCTAGTCTAGTTAGAAGCCCATATAGTGTCTACCGAAAGTACCACAAAGTCATACTCTTTCGTGAGAATTTCGTACTGTTGACCTTTAGACATTAGGGCTTGGTCTGTGGTGGTCCCAAGCTCCCGAGCCGACCCTTCGACATGGGACCCAAGCTTCGATTCTTTTTCCGACACTGCCAATTAGCCTGGCCCGTTCGTGGTTGTGACTATTTTGGAAATTTCCAAATAGGGGCTGGTGGATATTTTTTATTTTATAGGCATCCCATGCCACTTGAATGACTATTATCCGACAATCGCTCTCCAGGCCTTTATCGGCTGAAGGTACGTTGAGGATATCACCAATGAGGGGGAGCGTGCTGTTGATAAATGCAAGAATAGCCCTTTAGTTATCCACACCCACAGTAAAGATGCGCTATGTATGACCTTAAAGCCACGCTAGGAAGCCATCAATAAACCTTCACTCCTGTCAAACCGCACCGGTACCACGAGTAGACATAACCCGCGATATGCTTATCGTCTGAATCTATGGGGTAGATTATCAACGTTGGGAGAACATGCATTGTAGCCGATAACGAAAACACGACGGAATGTAGTCGTACATTCAGAATAGGGTACTTTATCGACGTGAATTCGATGGCAGGTGTTGGGAAATTTACTGGTCAGTTTGATGCGTTTCACATGCCATTGTGATAGGTACCCGTATTCGCGCGGTGTTACCTACCAGGTTTGTGCGCAAGGGAACGCAAATTATACTGATGGGTGCTAAGTGTTTAATTAAGTTTTTTCAAATAATATTTTTTGCGCAAAGTATCGCAGTACCACTACCACTTAGGTATTGCAGTATATTAATAACGTTTCATTTATGTAGAATTGTTCAGAAAATGTACGGATTTTTTTTCGCACTTTTTCTAAATGCTACAATAAACACATGCTGTAGAGGTAGGGAATACGTATGAAAGAGTATAGACTAAAATGTACTACTGACACTACTGAATAAATCGCACTAAATCAAATGGGAAATAATGTCAAACGTTACATTATGTACATAAAACGTAATATCAATCGCAACATCCACATCAACTTGGAATGCAAAACGGGCCGGTCGACCCATGTCGATGCCAGCGTTTTAAATCTAGCCTTCGTGGGTGAAACTAGAAGTAAAGTGGAGGGCAGAAAACGTCGCGTTGTAGACATTAGGTATGACATTCATGCTGATTTTTGACATGATAACATTGGAGAGGAAAATCGCGGCTATATAACCCTGCCATATTAACATACAGACATATTAACTGTTTAATTATCCTGTGTACATTACAACCACGTTATCATCATCATCATCAGCCTATATACGTTCCACTGCTGGGTACAGGCCTCCTCTCATAGATTGGGCAGTACCTAATAGTCCCCACGCTGGCCCAAAGCGGGTCGGGACTTCACATACAACTTTGAATTTCTTTGCGGATGTATGCAGGTTTCCTCACGATGTTTTCCTTCACCGAAAAGCTAACGGTAAATATCAAATGATATTTCGTACATAAATTCCGAAAAACTCCTTGGAACGAGCTGGGATTGGAACACACGACCGCCGCTTCCGACGTTATGAAGGGCTTATATTATCTCTGTTACATCTCGCAATGCAAAAGAGGTAGGATACGAAATGAAAACCAACGATGTGCAGCCGTAATGGCTGGCACAGCACATGCTGAGTTCGCTTCGCTCCTTTGTCACATACATACCTACATATTCACTCATGTGTCATATTTGCTCATTTGTCCTTTGTACAGTTGTAGACGGTTTTAATAATGCATGTACGTACTTGCCTATTTTTTGTCTGTTGTGTGAGAATCAATATTTTGGTTTCAGTATTTCAAAGTATGCCAGACCCACGACCTCATAAATTGCTTTAGTTACGGGTGATGACGCTCCACTGGTAGGTACAGTCATCCATCCTAGTTAGAAATGCTAAAGTAAATTCTATGTCTGTCTTTCTGTCTGTATTTTTGTTTAATCGTGTCATGTCTGAACTGATTGACTTGAAATTTGGTTTGAAGATGGTTGAGATATCTCAGAAATCATACCCCAACTGAGGGAAAGGGGCGGAATATACGCAGGTACAGTTGAACGCAGACGAAGTTGCAAGCAGAAGCTACATGTTTTTTAAATAGGTTTGTGGAGTGTGGCCAGTGCAAACGAGACTTGAATGGTTGTAAATATGGTGGTGGTTACGTTAAGGCGGCTACTAGTGATGAACTGATGAATAACGAATGATCGACCTTGTCTGAATTGTTTTGGGATGCCAAATGATTTGACTTCTGCAGAAGTATAGAAGACTAAAATATTAAAAAATTGAGATTTTCGCTAGCGGACGCATCCGCTTAACAAACATATTATAGAAGACTAGCTCAAAGACTGAAGTATACTTATAAATAATAAATGTATACCTATTGCCTGATGGTAAGCAGACCATGAAACCTATAGATCATTCGCCATCTCCATCACCAAAAGAGACACCAGAGAGCGTTTATTGATTTTACGTTTTTTTCTGTTTACCTACAGCTAGAGATAAGCCTAGTGAGAATCGGATAAAAAAGACATCCGCTATGAAAATGCGTAAATAAAAAGGACATATATTTTTTTTACGTTTTCATTATTAATTTAATATATTGAAATATGACTACTAACTACTACTGTACTATGTTACGCCTTGTCATTTAATAAAGTTCACACTACAGTTATTAATTGACTGTCAATTGTCGATAATCGTACCATTAAACTTATGTCATGCTGGGTAATAAAAGTAGCGTATTTCTTTAATTGATGTAATTCGGGTCCAAACCGACCGCAGAGAAGAGTTTTATTTATAATTATAACCGGTCGGATTGGAAAATTGTATGTTTCTTTTTTTTATAAAACTGGTGCATCAGGGTTTTAGCTTGACTATTTACCACAGACTATGCAAGGAACATTTATTACTAGAATGATATTCAAAAATATATATATATCTCCAATCCCTTTTCACTGTTTTTTTAGTTACATTACAAAATGTACAAAATACTATCATCTTGTCAAGTATGGCCGCAAATTTTCATTATTAGAGTAAATAGATACCTAAAAGACCACGAGGCCGAATTCTATGGTCAGACCAGATATCCCAGCAGCTGAATTACTGCCAGTGCTGCACTCCAACGGCCGCTGAGCAGAACCGATTGCGGCGGTTTGTTGACAAGATTAATAAAATTCACGATCCTCATTATAGTGACTGAACGATCAAGAAAAAGATCAGAGAAGTCAGTAAAAAAAACTTTTTAAAGTCAGTCTACATGAGTCTGTGCTATGTGAATGGAGATTAGAATATCATTTGTGGTTTGTTTAATGCAGCTACAAGTTAGCTTCACACGTCTTAAAAGGTAAAAAATAACGATGTAGCATTTCAATGTTGCCAGTTACGACATAATACTGTGACTTGTAGAGTCGTAAAACAGTCCACTGGTCTGGAGACATTGTAAAATGTCTTAATAACTGTCTTATTACAGTGTGGTCGATGTGGACCCGGTTAAACCAATCGATATGTGCATCTGTTAATGATTAATTAATCATCATAAATCATCTCACTGAACTACATCTCACTATTAATAATAACACATCATCGTTGTCATCATCATCAGGCGAAAAATGTATACATATATGTATATGTACAAATTTTTCGCCTTATAATAAAGGAAAATGGTGCAAGTGCAAGATACATGTTTTAAAGTCTCCGGTACAAGGCAGAAACATGTGCGTGTAATTTCACCACTAATCAAATTTCTTACTGTAAAAACTTCACTTATGGCGACAATTATAAGACAAGTTTTAATACTCAATTCCGATGCAATGATAAAAATTATTTTTTCCTCTTTTTACTTATTTCATCCGCTTTAACGGAAAACGCTAGGCGGATGGTGATGATTTGTTCGTTATTATATATATAGGTACTTTGAACCATACTGTTCGTGTTATAGTGTTAAAATACTACTTTGCCCGTAGCCATATTGATCTTCTGTTCAACTAACTGACGTCATAATCATTTTCAAGTCAACATATGCCACAGTAATGAATCAATCAATAGTTTACCAGTTAGTTGCTAAATGGTAGAAATCGATCACAGCCCACGACTTTGCAATTAATCTAGAATATTGTAGTGTAACTTATAAGTAACTAGTATTACAGAGTACCTATGCCATGTTGATGAATCGGTCTATCTACAAGCTATCACAAGTTTGATCCCTTGCGATATAAATCAACGTACACGGAGATACTATATTTTCTTTACGAGACACGAAACTGTGACTGTGTGTGTGTTTACGAAAATGTGGTCAACACATATTTCCACTGCACAGTGAAATAAAATAAATATCAAATATGATATATTTAGTCTTTAAAATTTAAAGAAAAAAACCATAATACGAGATATGACTCCTGTTTGCGATTTTACCGATTGTGCGTGAAACATGTAGGTATGATAATAGATATTGTTAATTTTGTCGATGTCAAGATCCGTAAGTTTAAGTTTCCCCTTCTCTGTTACATCAGTTTTTGATTTACCATCTCTTGCTGAGCCTGTATCATTTGGATACCTATTTAGTATGGTCCAATATATATCAACATAATGACTTACTCGTATTTAAATACATTACGACGCATTGACGGGCCGTCTATTGCCCGTTCACAACGTTTACTATCGACTAGCCTCAAAGATTCATCCAGCATAAGTAGGCCTGTCTTTCTTGCCACTCCGAGGTGATGCGCTACGAACAAATTAAAGATGCTGCGCCTCGAGGGTGTGCGAGCAGGTTGTTACTTAAATATTTTCTTTTTTAATATTTTTATTTGTACCAGTATAGCCATACTACAGGGGTTTAAGTACAGGTGAGATAGAGATGGCTTTATGCCGATAGGAGTGTTCTGTTGGAGAATAGCTAGTCTTGGGAACAATCCAGGAGAAACATCAAAATTATTTCAATGTTCCAGCTGTCAAAAATGTTGTAGGTGAACTTCCCAAAACGTTTAATCCCTACGTTTTGGGAGGTTCATAAAAACCCGTTGTTCATAAAAAATAACAAACCTCTGCTAACTAAAATATGCTCCCTCTCTTTCTCACAAACAAACACAAATGTCAAAGGGACAGATAAGGACAAATGATTTTAGCGGAAATTTAACTAAAATAGGTTTGATGAACGATTATGAATAAGGTGCAAATTATTACCTTATCATCATAGCCGCATGCGGCTAATTGAAGTACCAGTTTCGTCTCGTTAAGGTATCATCCCAAAAATGTATATTATTACCGATTTCGGGTCTATGACATTCCCTTAAATTATGGTTCTTAATACCGTATTTGGCTCTCTGGGTAAAGAAGTTTGCCGATCCTTGGTATCGCCTGAACGCCTGATGATGTAAATGTCAAACATCAGGTTTGTTTGTTAGAATTATTACCTTTCGTACGTAATATTATTTGTTCTGTGAGTCTCGAGTTCAGAGCAATAACGAGTTGAGAGTTGAATCGAGAAAGATTGTGAATGGTATAGCGGAGTTAATCGCAAACTCCCTGGATATAAATCAGCGGCCATGATACTACAGGATTTCCGAAATGTGCGCGAGGCACGCAACTCACGAGCTCTTTAATCAAGCGATGCGCAGAAGCCGCTTTCTTACTTTCTTATCCTCCTATCTACATGCTCTATGCAATAAAAAACACAACCTTAAAACTTACAGCATAAAGATCAATTTCCAACGATATTTTGGGAGTGCACGAGGTTAGGAAAGTATTTAGGGGACATTCTGCCCGCTAGTGCGCGATGCAAATGCGCTTCTATGGAGCCCATTAAAGGATAATTCATTTGATTGTGGAATTATTTAACCTATGTTCAGTTCAAATATTATACTTACTGACGAGGTTACATACTTATTACCAAGCCGAGCTCTCGTTAATTTATCTTATAAGTGGTTGTTTAACGATTGAATAGTACCTACATATCTGTTAGAATACTTACTTAACTTTACGCAATTTTTCTGATACATATTTAAAGTGTCGTCAAACATTTGACGTATTTACAATACTGAATTACTTATGAACTTAATGAAGGGGAAACAGTCCAGTCGGTTAAGGAAGTAAAAAGAAACCATCCAACATCCCGTGGCAGCCCACGAAGTAACCAAGGATAAGTATTAATTCGTCTTTATTAAGTTAATTAATTAGACATTTTTAATTACACCGCGTTTCTAACTGTCCTTGTCGACATGGCCCATATCTTCGACTCGGCCTCTGTATTAGGCGACAGTCCCCCGAGTCGTGTTTAGTCGTGATTTATCTGTGCTCGGACGACTTTAATTGATCGGACATATATAATCAGCGATTCATTACTGTTTACATTAGGGCTGGCGACTTTGAATCGATTTAAAGGGCGTCAAATTGCTATATTTATTCATTGTAACATTTAAGGCAAATCGTTACAAACTATCTTATAGGTATCTTAGTCTTAACACATTCGCTGCGGCAGCGGCAAAACCAAACTTACTGCTGGTGCTATACGGGCCAAATACTTCCCGTATGAGGATTGCCAAGTTTGCGGCACGACCTCCATTTTCCCGTATCATGTCCTGACTTTAAAGGTCCCCAAAGACATGGAAATTTACTGATTTGAAATAACCATTCCAATAAATAGTATATATCCTTGTGTATATACAGCTGCCGTCGCCCCAGAATATATGTAATATTCTCAAAAATATTGATGTTTTTCAAAACCCTTAATTTTACGGGAACATATCTCCCTAGCCGCACTAGCACTAGCCTAGTGATGGGATAATAAAGGGTCGATAACAACTTATTTAAGTATATACAATATTTGTTATCCACTTGCTTGCTTTGTATTTTGAGTTGAACTCTATTCCCTAGAAAATAAGGGTTATGCCTGGCAACCAGAGTTGCCAATAAAATCGGAAGTAGTGCACATGAACCACCCTTTACTTATTTATTCAAAATGAACAATCAAACTTGCATAGTAAGCAACAGTAAAATTTTGCATTATATATTTAGGTTGAACGCTGCACAGCACTATGACCAACTGAAGCGCTCCGTACCCGCATCTCGGTGCGGCACGGGGTTGCCAGTTACGGCCAAATAGAACCCGTATCGCACCAAAGGATAATAATTACCTTTCTGTGGGGTACGCAAAAATACCTCCCGTACTTTTTTTCTTTTCAAATGAAATATACTTGAAGTAAGAATGTCGGGAGTGTAGTTATCTCTTTCTTACGTACACGGGAATATAGTAAAACCACTGACGCACCGAAAGTAAGACAAGCGCAGCTAGCTGCCGCACAGTTGGATAGTCAAATACGGCCAAATGTTTCCCGTAACGCAGCGAATGTGTTAAACTAAGAAGCAAAAGCATTATTTATTTGATCCCGCTCTAGGTTAACCCTTAGGTTTGCATAACTTTTCGAACAAAGTGTTAGAACACATCACTTGTCATTTACGTACTCGTACATCACTTGTCCTTACAAAAAATGACGGTGGATAATGTCCTAGTGCATTCGAAAACTTACCCAATTTCTCTGCTGGTGCAATATTTAGCTATAGCTTTCAACGTTTCGGTAATTTATTAACCCTTGATGCAAAAGAGGGGTATTACTACTACTATTAGGGGTATTCGTACCTAATCCACCAAATCCATACTATCCAAACGGATAAACAATTTTGAGTGCGGTTTTATTTAATTGAAAGTCTAGTTTATGGAGATAGTTCTTACATAATGTACGTTCGTCGGGGTTTCTTTGGTATTGTTACTTTTAGTTATTTAGCTATGTTTTTTCTTTAAATTACGTTCGCATATCCCAGAGAAGTGTGTGATCTAACAATTGGTAGGTAGCCCTAGGCATCCTGAGATACAATGCAAGTCGTTGTCCATATCGGACGCTATGTGATCTAAAGCGGTCTTAACACGATGCGCACGCAGTCTGCTATAACGGTGCGTTTACACAGCCAGAAGATGTAATCGAAATTCCCGTGAAAACTTTTAGACAATATCGCTAAACAACATGCTGGTCTATTACGCCCTGCGGGGTACACAATACTTCGCAGCGGGGTAATCACGTAACTTTTCGAACGTACGGTAGGCATATTTTTTGATGTCATTTTTAGTATAGGATTTGACATTTAGATCGGCCGTACCGTACGTTCGAAAAGTTACGTGATTACCCCCGCGGGCTGTCAATTATAATGAGATTACCTACTTGCGCATTTTTGCATGCATTCAATGTTGCCATTCTCCCTCCACATGCAAAAATAAGCGAATAAATATAAAAAAGATCACCACCATCCTCTTGACACATGTAACCACAGAAATTTTCTGTGCATGTAACGCATCTCTACGAAGAGACGCTGGTAGATATTGCTTGCCACATCCACTGAGCAAACGGGCCGGTCGCCCAGAACCGTCCCCATATTATTGTTATATCGGCTTCTCCCACGTATCCGTGACAGTACAAGTTCGCTGCTATTCGTTGTTATGTATAATTTAGTGTCAGAGAAACGTGACCCCATTAGTTTTAAAACTATTATACTTATTCACAGGGCAAGGTCGATTCATGCGTTGTTGAAGGCAACTCTTTCTGATGTTGATATTATGAATGCAGCTTTAGGAACAATTATTAACTTCTCTTGATTTAGTTTTTTCGCCAATGGTGCAATAAATAACCCCGGTAGTCCTTAACTAGAGATGTTCGGGCATTAATCAAGTCGACATTATGTCGTTTGACTCGGCAGCAGCTTTAATGGAGACTTATTGATGTTTTAAAATAATGAGACATACGTGTATTCATCGAATTACATATAGATATAACACATATATACATCTGGGATTTTGGGAATATATTGAAGACTACTCCCAAAACTCAACCAAGTGCGTTGTCCACCCGGTACATTATGTGTACCTACTCAAACGTTCGCAAACTTATATTTCTATGTTACATTAACCAAGGTATTTACTTAATTATCTTAAGTTGGTAATTGATTGTTTATGCTAAAGCTCCATACAAAAGCCCTTTAAATATACCCCATTTCCATGTATTTTTCTGACTAATCAAATGAAAAAATATATAAATTACTAGCATTCCTGTGATTTTACCCTCCTTTCTAACTAAATTTCAAATCTCAAAAAGTTTGTACTTTTCATGTCTAGTTACTTCAGAAAATGTGTGCTCGTTGTACTCAGAATCAGCCTAGGTACCTACTACTGATTTCTACGGGAGAAAAAACAATCCCCGAATTTGTAATAGAAATACTGTTTTCCCTTATTGTTACCGTCCATATAAGTATAATGAAAAGTAACAAAAACAGTTTATTCACACTTTTGTGTACACACTTTTATAAATAGAAATGCTCACTATCGGTTCAACTTCCTGACTTGGCCGGACGAAATCTGTATGCAGTATTTTCTACTCTACCGAGATCTTACTGATATCATTTCTTTCCTTTTCATTATATTATTACAGTATTACTTTTGGCAGTAGTAAGTAACTAAAATATTATGGGCGGCTTGGATTTAGTACTGCAATCGTATCACCTCGCTTCCGCGCATGCCGCCACAGCCAGCTATTATGAAGACTCAGTAAACTCGGTAGTGACTCGACCGACACTAGACACTGAACCTCTATAGGTAGTTTAAGTTTTTTCGAAACAAAACACAAACGAAAGCGTTTGCGTTTAGTGTCATTTTGTAAGACAACGCGAGAAGCGCCTCGGGTGGCGTTAGGTGGTTACTCGCCGATCGTTTGTGTTGTTTCGAAAAAACTTACACTGACCGCTGACAGTTTACTGATACCGCACCTGTAAATTCGGAATTAGCCTAAGGAATTATTTTAGGGAGACATAATGGAGATATAATGATATAATATGTATGTTAGTCTTTAAGGTATTTGTATTATGGGCCACAGATGCCTGAAATAAATGATTAAATAAATAAATAAAATAATACAACGTCGCCATTCCTATAAATCACTTCAGCAATTTAGTCGTGAAGAAGTTCAGAGAAACAGGCAGACATTTATGCCTATATATAAGTACGGACTACGGAATGTTGAACAATATGCATTACGATACGAGATACGATACTTATCAGAAAATAATAACAAATTATTGTATTGTTCCAGGGTTTTCGCAAGCACCACAACACACGTAAGTTTCAAATCCTAAATACATAAGTATAGTTTAAAAAATCTTGCAGCATCTTCCTCGATATTCCTAAACCACGCGCTATTTCTCGCTAGTGGATCGTAAATTTTAGTTATGCTTATAAATATAGTAATGCCTGCTCTTGCCTACCTCAAAAATATCTAAACACCCACTCTAAAGCCTAGATACAGAGTAGAGTTCTGTTCAGATATTTGTGTGCATCATAGAACGCATGTACGACAGTTGTTGTCTCCGGCAGAACGTTAATTGTGTTCGTCTGTCGCCTGTTGTGCGCCGGGCACTAGTCACTGGCTTTCTTTAGTCTATGTAGTGCAAACCCCACGCCCGCTGCTGATTGACAGGTGAATAAATACCCGCCAAGCATTCAGAGGACTGTGCCGAGGTGCAAACCCAGACGGAACCACACAATCACAGTGGGGAAAGCTGACTGATTGCCAGTGACTAGTCGAGTGTCATCATTGTCATATTATTATCATATACTGCACTCATGTAAGTTATACTTTTCTCCAAATAAATATTACAGTTCAATAACCCTGTAACGGCACAGCAATTCATTAAAAACATTATATCCTTACACGCAGAAAAACATTAATTCATTTAATGAATTGAATAAAACATAATTCATAAGTATTCATGCATTACAAAATAAAATTAATAGGATTAAAATTAAATTAAAGCCTACCACTATATAATAACAAATAAATAAAACTTTAGGGTTATTAGTGCTATCCCGGTTGTATAGTACTTTTATCTCACGAGTGTGGGTTGGCCATAGTTGTAGTTGTGACACATACGAACACACAGACAACGTCAACTTATAGCTCCTACGCTGACGCACACATAGACAATGTGCATGTATAGCTCAACACACAACCATGGCTCACCCGCGCTCGTGAGATAAAAGTAGGTACTCTAGCGCAAGTGCAAAGCGTGTTCTCGCAGCCAGCAAGCTCAGATGAAATTATGATTGTTCGGTCGTCACGCCGCCGGCTCGTTAGTCGTCAGTCGTTAGCCGTTAGTCGCGCCGATTTATAAGCGTTACTGTCGCAGTTTGTTAAGTTATTTATCTGACGCCAACAGGATCTGCGTGTGAGTTTGATAGATCGCAGCAGGTGATCAAAAAGGCCTAAGCATCTTTAAATCCGTCAAAGTGCGAGTCTTCCTGGTGTACGTTTAAGGTTCTAGTTAAGCAAGATAAAAGTAGAAAAATAGTTGATTTGTGAGTAGTTTAGTAGTCATATAGAAAATCATCATCATAGGCCTTTTACGTCTTAGACAGACGATTCAAGCAGCGACTTGATTTGTACACTTTTTAGTGTGGCTATGTAAGCCTATACGGGAGCGGCATTGTCTCCGGCAGATATGACAGGAGAACTGTGGGTTAGTAGGGGGTAGTGGAGAGTTTGATTGCTTCTTCCTTCTTCGGTGTTCAAGAAGGTCAAACCAGGCCTTGTCGTGATTGTCGCGCCCATCTGCAATCATTCTCCGCCACTTAGTCCTGTCCTCGGCTGTCCGTTCCCAACAACGGTGATCGATGCCAAAAGCTGTCATGTCCCGCTTGGCGCTTGGCGCTATAGAAAATACATAGTAAGTATATTATAGGCACGGTGAACTGAAACCTAAACATACCTTTTTATCCATTAATATCACTGAGGCAAGATCGAAAGGTTATGCCTGTTTCAATTTCTATAAATTACATCAAGACTAAAATGTCACGCAAATGTGGTTGGCGTAACTGAAACTGCCTCCGAAGCCGGAGGTCCAGGGGCGGGGTTCGAATCTAATTTTATTGTGTGATGAGCATGAACACTTTTGTTTCGGAGTCTAGGATGTTTTCCATGTACTAGTTGGTACCCATAGCACATGCTTTGCTTAATTTAGTACTAGGTCGATATTTGTAAGATTGTCCCCCAATATCTAAATATGTACGTTTTACAACACTTAATGAAGTTTGCTCCAAAGAAAAAAAAGGAACACAGTTACCCAGCGACCGCCGTTCGGTTCACGCGTCTTATCACATTCCGGTAGATGCGCCCGACTTGCCGCGAGTAATTACCCGTTTTAATATCATATAAGTGAGTTTTTTCAAGTACCTACTGTCGGGTGCTCCTGGCAACAGGAGCACCTCAAACCAAAATGGATGACCCGAACCCTACTGTAAGTTACGCCAACGTTGCCTCTAAAAGTACCCACCCAAAAAAAGATCAAGCTATTATAATAGATTCAATCGATGGAATCATGATACGAGATTACCTACTGTCGCTGTCAAATGTTACTAAATCGTCTTCGATTCGGTTTATATCACGTATTTCGAACTCCAGAATATGTGTTTACCTGGATTCTAAACAAACAGCTGACGAACTTGTTGACGTGGTAAAAAAAGTCAAAGTCAAAGATCACTTATTGGAAATTCGACCACTACTAACAAGAAATAAACGAATTGTGCTATCTAATGTTTGCCCCGTTATCCCGCATGAAGTAATAGAAGAAAAATTCAATGAAATGAATGTAAAAATCATGTCCCCTATTACATTCATGAAAGTCGGAATACCAGACCCCGGTTTTTCCCATATTATGAGTTTCCGACGACAAGTATACGTTTCCCCTGAGGATGAAAAGAAATTACCAGAATCGATGCAAATTAATTATGACGATACTAACTACTGGATTTACATCACAAATGAGTCGATGAAATGTTTTATATGTAACGGTATGGGTCATATAGCAAAACACTGCCCACAAAATAACCAGGCCCCTATGTCTACGCAACCTCTTAACAGTCACACACAAGGAAGTGAAGAATCCTCCAGCCAACCTCCAATAAAGTTTAACAAACCACAAACACAGACAGGCAATCAACCACCCAGTAAATCTGTGAGTAACAAAGGCGCTAAACGTATGCAGTCAACCATCACATCGGAACCATCGGAAGCAGAACACCGCCCACAAAATATCCAACCTCCTGTGCCTACGCAACCTCTCGACAGTCACACACAAGGAAGTGAAGAAACCTCCAGCCACCCTGCAATAAAGTTTAACAAACCACAGATTCAAACTGACAACCAACCATCCAGTAAACCTGAGGTCAACAAAGGCGCTAAACGTATCTACTCAACTACCACATCGGAACCATCAGAACCAGAACAGATACAAATTGATATTTCCCAGGAGGAGAACTTGCCACAGAGTGACTGTACAGACGACACTGACAGCAACTACTCACTTGAAGAAGAGTCACCAAATAACAAGTCCCTTAAAAAGAAAAAGAAAACCCTAGAAAACAGAACAGAGGATGAAGTTTGGAACGATATTCAAATGGAATTAAATGAATCAGAGATCACACCCCGCTTACCTCTAACATTAGACCAATTCAGAAGTCTTTTAGACAGAACACGTAATAAACAAAATATCCAAGAAATAATCAAGGACTACACCGAAAACATTCCCGAATTAACTGATATGTGCCTATTCCTTCACCCTAAATTGAACAAGAATCTGAAAAACAGGTGCTCAAGATTAACCAGAAAACTGCATGATATAAACTCGGGGAAATCTCAGTAAATACCTATAAAATAATATATATTTATATATATATTTAGTCATATTAATGAAAATTTTGCAGTGGAACGTTAATGGCTTCCACGTCAGATTTGAAAATATAAAACTTATCTTAAATGAGATTGACCCCTTATGCTTTTGTATACAAGAAAGCAACTTTAAAGACAATTATTGTGCCAAGTTAAAAAATTATGTCAGTTTTTATAAGAATCGTACACACAGCAGTATAGCCAGCGGTGGCGTGGCTACATTTGTTAAACCTCACACATTTCCCGAACAAGTTAACATTAATAGTAATTTAGAAGTGATAGCAATAAGAATTAAATTTCCGCTGGCTATAACTGTCTGTAACATATATTTACCCAACAGTTGTTCCTTTAGTGAAAATGACCTAAATAATTTAGTAAAACAGCTCCCAACCCCTTTCGTGTTATTGGGAGACTTTAACAGCCACCATTTCCATTGGGGGTCAAATCATTGTGACCAGAGAGGTAAAATAATAGCGGATTGGTTAGATGTAAATGAAAATATTATTCTCCTTAATTCTCATCAGCCTACCCACTTTAATAGCAGTAACGGGCATACTAGTAACATCGATTTAACCTTTGCTTCTCGAAGTATATCAAGTTATTTCGACTGGAATGCATTGGAAGATCTCTACGACAGTGACCACTTCCCTATTACAATTTCATCATTAATTTATATGAGTCCAACTGTTCAAAAAATACCTCAGCATTTTAAATATCAGAGTGCAGATTGGCAAAACTTCCGCGCTGAAGTAGAAAGTAAGATTAAACAATTAGATAAGATAAATCTGTCTGCCAATATTTATATTAATGATACAGTGAATGAATTTAATCAAATCATAATAAGTTCAGCCGAAAAACATATACCAAAAACCTCCGGAAAACTGAAAAAGAAACAAGTTCCATGGTGGAACGAAGAATGTTCCAAATCACTAAAGGCAACTAAAAAAGCATACAGAAAATACGTAAAAGAATCAAAGAAAAATCAAGACGGCGAACATTGTAACCAGGAACAACAACATAACCAAGAGTTATTAAAAATAGATTATCGTAAAAAGAGAGCCAAAACTAGAAGATTATTTAAAGAAAGTAGTAGGACTGATTGGGAAAATTTTATAACGTCGATTAGTAATAACACTCCCCTAGGAACCGTGTGGCGAAAAATAAATTCTATTAATGGGCAAAAACCTAAAAAACAACCGATAATTTTAAAAAATGATGAAGGTGAACTATGTTGTGATCCAAAAATCAACTCAAAATTATTAGTAACTGCCTTTGCCCAAAACTCTAGTTCCAGTAATTACAATAAAGATTTTTTAGAATATAAGAACCAAATAGAAGAGACCAATACAGCATTTAATTTACAAGATAATAGTAACCCAATGAATGAGACTATAACACTACACGAACTTATCCCAATTTTACATAAATTGGGGGATTCAAGCCCGGGCCCTGACCAGATATCGAATACCCTAATTAAGAAACTCCCCTTAGTAGTTCTTGAACGGCTCTTGGACATCTATAATTACATTTGGTTTAAGCAAGTCTTTCCTGATCAGTGGAGAGAAGCCACTGTTATACCTATCCAAAAGCCAGGCAAACCCCCTACTACTACGACAAGCTATAGACCGATATCTCTTACATGTAATCTATGTAAATTATTTGAAAAAATTGTTAGTAATCGATTGAGATGGTACTTGGAACACAATCAACTATTATCAACGTATCAATTCGGATTTAGACAGTTCAGGTCAACTTTAGATCATTTATCCTTTCTAGAAAATGAAATTCTGACATCCTTTGCAAACAGTAATAGCGTCGTAGCTGTTGCCCTTGATTTAGAAAAAGCATATGAGATGGTGTGGAAACACAGAGTTATTGTACTTCTGGAAAAATTTAACGTAAGAGGTAACATTCTTTCCTTTATTAGAAACTTCTTAACAAATAGAACCATAAGGGTTAAAATAGATGATACAATCTCCGATCCACTCTGTACAGAAAATGGACTTCCTCAGGGGTCCGTTTTAAGTGTTATCCTTTTTTTGATATCTATAAATGATGTTCTAGATATTATAGAACGACCCGTAAAGGGATGTTTATTTGCAGACGATTTAACGATATTATGTAGCGGTAATAATCTTAAACCTACGGAAAAACTTTTACAAAACACACTGGATAAACTCAATGACTGGTGTCAACATACTGGATTTAAATTTTCAGAAACAAAAACGGAATTCATGATCCTATCTAAAACAAAAGTAAAAAATACGATAAACTTAACCATTAACAATCATAAAGTTAAAGAAGTTAATAATCTAAAAATCCTAGGTTTAACATTCGATCCAAAAATGAAATGGGTAAACCACATAAAAAAGTTAAAATCTGAGTGTCACAACAGAATGAATGTTATCAAAATTTTATCATCCGTTAAGTGGGGTTCAGATAGTACATGCATTAAAAATACCTACAAAGCATTAATTAGGCAAAAAATAGACTATGGTGCAATTATATACGATTCCGCTCCCCCCACTATCTTAAAACTTCTAGAAAGCACACATAACACCTGCCTAAGATTAAGTTTAGGCGCCTTTAGAACTAGCCCAGTAAACAGTATCCTTGTTGAAGCAGACGAAATGCCACTAACGTTAAGGAGGAAGGAACTGTGTCTTTCATATGCCACAAATCATACAAGCAATAATAAGAAGTCATTTCTATCAATTACATCACTACCATCTGATATTGAATATAATCTTCAGCCATCCCTTCCCGTCCCCTTAAGACTTAGAATTAAAAAATATCTTAACGAAATTGAGTCCGAACTATCTATTGTTTTCCCACGTAAACAACCTAAGTACCCGCCATGGAAAAATATCGAACTTAAAATAAACCTGGAATTAGCCTACAAGTATCCTCGAAATTCCACTCCAGACTATATTTACAAGAACCTTTTTTATGAAATTATAGACAAATATCCAGATTTTAAGTTACACTATACTGACGGCTCCGTTTGCGAGGGTAGATCCGGTTGCGCGATTGTATCAACAAGCGATATTTACAAGTACAGATTACAAAACTATGCGTCTATCTTCACATGTGAGGCTGTTGCTATCCTAAAATGCCTAGAGGTAATTAATAACAACCCGAGTACTAAAAAGCATATCATATTTTCGGATTCAATGTCATCCCTCAAAGCATTGTCAAATATTAACAACAAAGACCCCTTAGTAAATATAATAAGAGAAAACCTCATCAATTTAATCGATAATCAATTCGATATAGAAATATTCTGGATTCCTAGTCATCAAGGTATTCTCGGAAACGAAAGGGCTGATACCGCAGCTAAAGAGGCTACAAGGTTCGAGCAATGTAATTACACCACATCTAACATCCAAGACTTTAAAAAATACGTTAAACTGAATATTAAAAAAATATGGAACAGCTGTTGGGTAAATAATAACAATAGCGCCTTATACGAGATTAAAAAAACCATTTTCGATAAAAGCATTTCACATGTAAATAGTAGAAGAGATCAGGTAGTCATGGCTAGATTAAGAATAGGACATTGTAATGTAACTCATATACATCTTATCACTAAGGAAGCTAAAAAACAATGCCTAAGATGTAATAGTGATTTATCCGTTAAACACTTATTAATTGATTGTCCAATGTATAATACTGAACGACTAACTGTTAACCTTCCAACATACCTAAGCGACTGTTTAAATAGTCCAGAAAAAACTGTTAAATATCTTAAACTAATCGATTATTATAAGTTAATTTAATGTTATGTTAAACCTAAAGTGGTCGCTAATGACCTTAGCTGTTTCAGCGACCTTAAATAAATAAATTAAAAAAAAAAAAAAAAAAAAAAGGAAATCCAATTACAAATGACTGCATGACATAACAAAAATACTAAGTTTCCAATGTCGTGTCCAAAGTAGTAGAATAGCACCACCCAATGTTGATGTAAATGGTGTCGTAAAAGTCGACTAACTACTGCTTCTATGCAGGCATTGCCCACAACACACTTTAACCGAAAGGTTGGTATGGGCTATAAATAAAATATTACATTTTATTCTCAAACGTATATCTAACTATACTTACTCGGAAGAAAATCTTTGGCTTCTTTTTCTAAGTTATCATTATAGAAGAGAAAACCTAAAATTAAATACCTATGAGTGACACTGAAAAATATAAGAAGAGTGTACCTATTTGTATGTTCTAGGTTTGCTAAGACATGCAAAACTTAGAACGCATAAACTTTGAATTGCATAAACGCGTTTAGTCTAACGAAACGCTCATTTTCATCAATATGCGTTATAAAAACTTCCTGAAACTTGTATGTTATTAGTCATCTAAATCTACCGTGAACGTGTGTGAATGTAGAAAGTGCGAAAAACAGTGATCAGATTAATAGCATATCTTACAGTATACAGGTATAGTTCGGACACAACTCTAAGGCTAAATTCTGTCAAACGAACGCAAGCAAAAGTCGACTTAGAGCTCTGACTGTAAAGTACATTTTTGCTTGCGTTAATTTGACAGCACTTGGCCTTACAGTTTTGTACGAACTATATCTACAAACTTGGCTATTTTTTTTATTCCAATGTGTTCGTGTAAAATTATTAATCTATTCATAATTTCCCTGAATAGCAATAATAATTATCAGTGCGTATAATATTTATCGCATTTTCAGCTTTCTTTTCTGAGCCATGTAAAGACCGAGACATATATGTAGATACATGTAAGAAGCATTAGTTTTCTTTTCTCTACACCTCATAAGGAAAGCCTATAAGAAGCCAACTCTCAAAACATATGTATGCTGGATTTTTTTTTGATCACGCGCCACTTTTTTCTTTTTCTTTTCGTTTGGCGTCTGTGACGCTTTTCTTGCTTCAATATTCTTTAGTTTAAAATAGGTAATTCGATGAAATGTAGTTAAGTACAAGAAAATTTTATGAAATGAATTTACTGTTGCTTATTCTGTATGCAGAATAGTTTGTTTCTTACCAACGCTGATGAATGAGCTCGCTTCATCCTAATTTAAACTGTCTCACATGACTTTAAAAAAAAACGACGAAAAGGCGTCCTCACCAACATTGGAAACTCTGGCAACGCTAAAAGCAAAAAGAACTACATTTATAGAACTTCTATAAAATATAAACAACTATTTGATTCAATATAATACCCTTCCGCTGTGAACGAGCAAGAAGTTAGGACGTTATAAAACTGGGTGTGCTTGTTAGCGGCTTAGCGCCGCACGCACCTCTTCCTCCCCGCCAAAAGAAACTAGCCAATCAGAAGACAGTTTTCAAAATTAGAACTTCACATGTGATCGACGCCATCGCTGCATTGTAGAAGCATTCCGGAAAGTGGGAAATCTCATGAAACGGCCAGTTGGGTGTTGACGTTGTTTGACTGTGCCCGCCCGGCGCGGTCTTAAGGCCCATTCACATGGTACAAGATCTTGCCTGCAGCTCGCAATGTAATGAAAATCACATGCAGGTTCTTGCATCATGTAGTTGGGCTTTACGTGCGAAACACCATACTTTAACAAAAATAGCAGAGTAGGCAATCATTATAGTGCATGTCATCTTCTACATACTTAGTGAATTTCTGTACTAGGCTGGAAAAAAAAATAGTTTCTTGCACTAGCGCTTTCCTAGTTTGTCATTTTTTAAATTTAATCTAAATGCGTTAATTATTAGGACACGTCCATACGATTATGGATACTAGTGATACTAATAAGTCACGAGTTATCATTAAAAATTCGAAATGTGTCAAATTGGTATATATACCTATTATCAATATGAACATTTCGGGCATTTTATGTTTTAGTAGCTCTTAAATAACTTCTAGACTAATAAAATTAGCAAAACCGGGACATAATTCATAACTTTTTTTTTATACTGTTTATTTCATATTATATCCAATAATTACATTATTCACCTTAACTTCTAATCTTAAATGCAATTTTCTTTTTTTATTATATAAAGTATTGTTAGTTATAGTTAAAATAAAAAGAATTAAAATAAATATTTTAAGGCTGCGCGTCATTAAAAAAACGATAACGATTAACAATACTTTATATAATATAAAAAGAAAATTACAGTTATGAGTTATATCCAGGTTTTGCTAATTTTATTGGTCTATTCCGTTAAAACAAACTACGATTCAATTACACCATCAGTCACTACGCAACAATTTTGTCATTCAAATCTTATCCGGTTACCTACCATTTATGGGTGTACCATAATTAATGGAGCGGGCCATACGGCGATGTAAACGAGACTGGAACTGTCTCGAACCTTCTAGAAAAAGGTTGATGCGCGTCGCAAACGTTCGAGAATAACGTCGAAGCCCGTGTCATCGTGACTGCATCAGTCAAATCTGGTGCTCAAATTTGCGTTGATATTCCGCGGATAGGGCTCGTTACGACTTGTGCTCGTGTTTTAGATCATTGGCAGAATGCTTGATGAGTTAAGGAGGTTCCACGCTGTCTGACCAATAGGCTAGAGAGAGAGGCTTAACCTATCTACTGCTAGACTGATTACAAACCGACCTATGAAGTGACGATTCAACGCACAGTACCTACGTACTACGTATAGGTCAAACTCACACGGAGGAGTAATTTGTAGAATAGCGCACATAATACATAATAATGATTATTCAAATCTACTCCAATTATCTAATAGTTAGTGTTCGAACGATCTTTAGTGAGCATTTTATTCCCCCAATAAACTACTAGTAGTACCTACTCTAGAGTACCCACCATAAACAAATGTATCTCTTACTCATACAAATTAAGATACATATTCAAGCAGTGGTCAATAATTGGATTATGGTGCATGTAATATAGTAGTTCATAAAGACGTTAAAGTTGATAACATTGGAACATTACGGACGTCAGAGCAAAACAAAATGTGCATACCCGTTTAAAGGCAGCAATTAAAACATTATCGCAAATGACTAATAAAAATTGCAATTGTTGGTAAAAAAAGTTTTAATGTTAACTTACAATCGCTTACATTAAAAATGATTACATCAATGTTAATCCAATTAGCATTAAGAGCATTAACTGTTGCATGTTGGGATAAAAAAGAAGCTACTACCGTCTTACTTACAAATTTACCGACGCGCAAACACAATCCGCACATTTAGCAGTCCTGAAACTTTACACAAACCTAAATGGTCAAAATCATTTTTCTTTCATAAGATTATGGCTCTACACCGAGAAATTTAGAAACTTTGAAACGCTATTCTGCCCAGACGTTGAAACAATAGGGACTGATTTTCAGATATATGATTCTTGACTATATGATTGTGGTACTGACAATAGCCGAAACATAATTGCTTAAAATTTTCTCAATAGAAAAGAAATCCAAAGTTGAGTCTATGTTTTCCTTTTTTTACTCAGGCTACTAAAACAACGCATTATTAAAAGACATGATGGTATACCTCATCTGTACTCTGAGATGAGGAAATTTAATAAACCTGCACACAGTCAGATATTTTATCGAGATTTGTCTAAAAAAGCCCTTCCCGGAGAGTGTTGCATTGCATCCCGTTTTGTCGTGAACGAAAAACATACGTCTCTTTCAATCAATATATCGCCTTAATGTAACCTAACATCATAGGATCGCGTGAAAGTAAGTACCTTACGCGTGGACATTCACTCTTTGGCGTAGGTACTTACTATACAAAAATTCGCTGCAACAATGTTGCATTAAAATTTAATGGCATCTCATCAGTGTATTACTCGTACAATACAATACAAATATTCTTTATTGTTCACCAAAAAAAGTACATAGAAAACAAGATTAAAATTAGTTTATTAAAGTTTTACGTAAGCGTAGAAAGACCTGAAAAGATTACGTAAATCTTTAGGAACATTACATAACCTACTTCTTAGCAGGGTGAGCGCCAGTACCAACAACATACTAGCAATGTTTGCAGGCAGGTGGGATGGGGCTTACCTAAACGACTGCACTGCGCTCCATATAATGTTTAAAAGTACTAACACTAGACTGACATTTGTAATTTTATTGTATTGGAATTTTAAATTTTTATTTAGATTTATTGTTAATTTTAAATTGTACATCCATACATCCATCCGTAGTAGAACTTTTCACTTAATCTCAAAAACTACTGAAAGACTTTCTATGAAACTTTCCAGTATTGTAGCTTAGACATCAGAATAGGACATAGGCTATAATCACGGACAAAGGCATAGAGATCAAAATTATATTTAAAATAGAAACTTGAAACTTTCCTACTCATAACAGACTAAGCATTCAATTATAAGAAAATTAATTTCAGCGTTTCGAAATTCACCCGCTGAAGGGGCGAAAAGGGAGTTAAAGCATTGTATGGGCAACCGGGGTTTTTTAAAGTGAGTGACTCCATACTTGGCAACTAGACTCTCAGTTAAAATATAAGTAAAGTAATTTCAGCATTTTTGAAAATTCATCCCTTAATGGTGTATAAGTAATAGGGGGTTGAATGTTTGTATAGGAAACATGTATATTCGAAGTGCGGGACTAGATATTTCGTTTATAATAATTCAAAAACATCAAAACGGGAAGTCCAGCTTGACATCCCGTGCGAAGCCGGGGCGGGTCGAAAGTGTCTGTTACCTCTTCACGCTTAAACCCTTGAACTGATTTGTATGAAATTTGGTATGGGGATAGTTTGAGTTCCGGGGAAGGACATAGAATACTTTTTATCCCGAAAGGGCGTGAAAGTTTGTATAGAAGAGTAATAACTAGGTAAGCACCTGAAATAAAAGAACAGTAATTAAATCTTAACGAGATGAACGAGTTCTACACGGAAAAAGTTCCGAGCATAAGCTAGTGTAGGTTACTAATACAACTTACTTGCTCGCTGAGTAAATATATTTTTCACATCACCTATTCGGATAAGGGCTTTTTCTTCCCTGCTAGGAGGGATCAAAATGACACTTTTCTTCCCTGCTACGAGGGATCACAGTGGCACTTTTCTGTAACGAGTAATTGTATTGTATCGATTTTGATAGTTAAGTATTGTATCGATTTTGATAAAATAAATGCACAACCATTGTTATTTTAGATCTTTTATTATTCTCAATAGGTGATGTGAAAAGCAGTATGTGTCACATGGAAGCAAAATTATTTTCACCTTGGGCGTTAATTCTTGAATCCCTCACTACGCTCAGGATTCTATTTTAGAATCCCTCGCTACGCTCGGGTTTCTATTATATAATCCTTCGTTTCGTTCAGGATTCAACTTACGCCCACGCCGTAAATATGTCATTTTGCTCCCTTGTGACACAATCTACTATTTTCACTTCTCATGCTCGAAAAGTGTGTCATATTAGACTTGTGAAGCGGGGCTAAAGTAGTACATTTAAGCCCTAGGGAAAATATGTATACATATTTATGATTCACTAAACATTTTAATTTGACCAATCAAAATACTTCACCTATTAAATCCACAAATCACAGAACAGTAATTTGACAGATTAAAAAATATTTGGTAAAAATATCAACCAACCAGAATACAGCTGTACTAAAATCGACCAATTACGAAAGACCTTTTTCAGTTCTTTAAAGATTAAGCGGTATCTATGGTCAAAGGACTTGCGTCTCTTAAAAGAAAAATAAAGCGCGTGTTGCATCTCCTTCTTTAATATAGCAAAAGAAAGGGAGGCGAATACGTAAAAGCCTTATCACACTACCCTACCGATAGGGTAGTGTGATAAGGCTTTTAAGCGAACACGCATAGCGAGGCATGGTACTGGCCTAAGAAAAAAAAACATGCTGTCAAATTAGACTTACGCCCGCCAAGAGTTAAATTATTCATTGAAGGTGGATAATTTGTGTTTAATGTGTTTTCTCGCAATCGATGTGAAAAGTAGAGTGTATAACTCGGGTCTAAAAGCCATATTACCACTCAAACAATTTTCCCTCACTACGTTCGGGAAAATAACCATCTCGTGGTAATTAATATGGCTTACTTTAGCCCCTTGTCAAACAATCTACTATTTTTACAAATTAACATGCCGATCCGATCCGATCCGAAACTCTGCGCTGCGCTCAAAGACTCGCATCGCTGACGTAGGAGTTAAGACCGCCAAGCTCAAGTGGGACTGGGCAGGCCACGTCTACCGCATGCATCCACAAAGGTGGGCCAAACTGGCCACGGAGTGGGTGCCGAACGATGGGCGACGACGACGTGGCAGGCCAAGACGGAGATGGCGGGATTACCTAGACGCATTTCACAACCATTAGCCAGAGATTACTCAAGATCGTGACGAGTGGAGATTAAGAGTGGAGGCCTTTGTCCAGCAGTGGGACACTATATAGGCTCTTAAAAAAAACATGCCATATTAAATTCAGATGGTACCTGTGCTGAACAACGAAAAAGAAATTAATTAATTTAAATATGTATAAACATTTGTACTGCATTAAGGATTGACGAGCTTCTTTAATGGTCTCTATTAGCGACGTATTAGCATTAAGAATATACAGTCATATAAGAAAAGTAAACGCCTTTACATAGAAGCTTCTACGTAGGTATATAGATAGGGTATAGGCGCGGGCAAACAAATGTCACATCGTTCAATCTTTAGTGCGTACAATCATATCGCGGGCCTTTTGATTTCCTCGGCAGTCCGCCGGGCCCAACCGTAGCGATGCACCTTAAAAATAATCTTAAAATAAACGCCCCTCCACTACTAATAATTATATAAATATATATATATATTAATGCTTTCACGAAGAATTTCTCCCTTTGAACGTAGAAACTTAACACAAAAATAATTCGCAGTATTTCATATAATACTGGACTACCTATCTAAATAGGTAAGTTAGTAAGATTAACAATCTAAATTCGGATATGTACATGTATCTCTCTATTATTTACAAATCTAATACTCAAACTACAAAATTTTCATATTGAATTTTCTAGGTAGTGTCGCTTATAGTACTTATTACTTTCTAGATATTGTTGGAGGATATCGCTGGCCATCTATACGATTCATATTTTGAATTAGGTTTGGACTGTCAGTGCTGTCTCTGTATGTCGTCTTTTATCAACAAAACAAACACGTTATGTCATACAAAGTTGAATAAATAATATATTTATATTTGTACATTATATTTACATAGTTCCCACTGCACCCCTTCTGCTGAAACCGCAAAATCATAATAGCAGCACACTTCATCACATCTTCATTAACAAGGAGACAACCTGTTAATTTAACATGCCTACAAGACAAGGTACCTCTACCTACCAACATACTCGTACAAGGTAAACAATGAAGCGATAAATAATAATAATGGGACTGATTTATTGCACTAATAGACCGGCGAATACTCGTATGGCATGGTACCTACAGGCTACTCTTGTAATTAAGCCGCAAAGAAGTCACAATCATAGCCTTTGTCCAGCTTACAAGACGGGATACCTCCAACTACGTCAACACACCCAAGCGGACCTCCAAAAACCGCTAACGCCTTATTCGAACGACTTAAGCTCTATTATCGCATTTAACATCGCATTATAAATCGCAAACTATTTTACAGCGCTATACCCGGAAAGTGGTACCTTTCTATGACTATCATAGTAAGATACGTCCTTTTAGACTAGTGCGGTAGAATTGGCCACACTCCTACAAAGATGGTTCGTAAAAGGCGTTCCAAATCACGCTATGAGCGTTGCGGTGTAAGGACAATGCTAATAAGACAAGTACTGTCGTGAAACGGAACGTTTCGATGACAGTGAACATGGAATGAAAAGGTACCATACTCCGGTCATATGTCGTTATAGCTCTAGATTGAAATGAACGTTGACTTGAAAGACGTAAAGGTTGAGTTTGCTATTTAGCCTTTTAGTAAGATAAGAGGTTTTGGAGATTGCTCGATCGATATTACAGTACTTTGTCGCCCGGAGCTTTACTAGGGAAAGTACTAAAAAGGACTGAGCGGATTTATTGTCTGTTTAAGGGCTATTGATGCTTGCAATATGCAAAGGTAATTGCTAAATTGGTTATTGGTTGCAGTTTAGGTTCCATTTAGATACGATTTTGTACTATAAGCATAGGTGAAATTGGCGATCAAAGATGATAGGGCAGCGTGGTACAATGTGATGAAGAAATCAGCCGTTCGCCTTTTACCTACTTTATTTACTGGCTAAGCAAGTAAGCATTGTCTGTGTGGAGTACCACGTTTCTTTAGTGTATTGAATGTATTGGTCTGTGCTAGCGTTCATTGCCTGTCAGTGTCAGTCAGGTCGAAAGCATATGGAGTCCGGAGTAATGCCAGCGACCGACCTGTCTCGTAACTTACCTACCACGTCAGTCGTCCTGAAGAATCCTTGTAGGTATATTCAGCGTATCTAATCACCGAATGTCTCGATGACTTGGTCTCTGCGATGACTAACGGTTTTTGATTGGCCATTCACATCGAATACTTAGCCTTGTCACTTGTCTGATCGAATTACGAAGGCATTAAGCGCATATGAGAGTCATGGTCCCTAGATAGGAAGGGTTTAGGCATGTGTTCAATAGAAATCAAAAGTTTTATGACAAAGTGCTATATGCCTATCCCATTCCCATTTAGACACTTTTCTACTGACAGTACTTAACCTCCCTAATGGTCTAAACTAAATAGTCAGGGCTATTGCTATATGATATGATATGATGTATTAATCGTAAGTAGATTGTCAATAACATTATTCATATTTTAATATTACAATAATAAAACTAAATTAAATTAAACGGTCAACAAAAGTTACTGTAATGTTTTCATACAGGGCAATTCTTTGTGTGATGAGAACAAATATTTGTTCCAGAGTCTTGGGTGTTTACTATAGGTACGTATTTATCTATGTAATTATGTATATCATCACCTAGTATCCAATACCCATAGTGCAAGCTTTGCTTCGTTTGGGACTAGGTAGAGTAGGTAGGTTAGGTTAGGTTAGGTTAGGTTGTGTAAGATTGTACACAAGTATTTATTTATTTTAACCGTGGTGCATGTCTCTTTTTTCTTGTGCTCAAATTACACTCACGGACGAAGTTGTTTATATGTATTTGTCATCTGTATCTACAAACGATTATGTATTTACTTCCTTGCAATTCTCGTTGCATAAATGAATAAGGGGTACGGATCGTTCAAATGGTTAAAATTACGTGACAGGGCAGCTTTGCGATTTCTTCTTCTTTAAAAATGGCTTTCCATCAAATTTATGATAATTTCGCCAATCAATACTTGTTCAAAGGCGTTGTTCGGTAACGACGCCATGACAGTAGGCAACTGGTTTTGTTCGGTAGTAGATTCAGCTCGTCGTCGCGCCGAGATGTGTGTTCACCAACGCGGCGACGAGCAAAATCCAGCTTTGCGATTTACTAAGCGCCTCTTCCTCATCCGTTTTTATATGGAAACTGTCAAATGTTATTTGTCACTTTTTGACACTTTCCATATAAAAGCGGGAGAGGTGAGGTAGGTGAGTACAGGTGAGGACGAGTGTTTGTGAATAGCAGTCCAATGTCGCTCCGTTATAACAATACGCCATAAAGTTCGATAAATCACACTTGCCAAGTTGCGCAAAATCTGCCACTAACTCACACCCCGACGTTCATCTCGTGACTACAATATTCCGACGCTGTTACCAAAAAGTCCTATTTCCAAACTATTCCCTGAGTGATAAGACTTTTTGACTAAGACCTGCAGTATTTCCTATTGACGCTAGCGTTAATACTCGCCCCGGGACACAATCACGTCACATGTCATATATCCCCAAATCTTACAATCTTATGACACTCTTCAATTCACCTTTATCACAACGCATTTACACCGAGAATTGCTAGTTACAACTGAAAATTCATCCTCCAAATTTGTATAACTACATATTGCGTTCAAATTACATTCTATTCCCGTTATGTTACAGTAGACTTTTGCCAGACTTAACTGCGGGTTATTGGTTTATGCACAAAGACTTCCCGTTTCTAATGTTGTTGCATACATCTGTAAAACAATGGATTAAAACATAAAATCGCAAGTCCTATGCGTAAGCGATGAGTTCAAAATCTTCAAATAACATTCGTGCCTTAGTGATAACTCTTACTCCGTTGTAATAAAGATTGTTATTGTGCATTCTAGCTGTATGTGGATGGATGGAATTGAACAAATACGTACAACGTACAACAATGATGGAGGTGTCTGTCTGAAGGCAGGCTCTGACACGAGTCGCGGTGTACTATAAACTATGCGGTGACACATTAAAATATGTTCTACCTATGAAAGTACGCACTGAATTTGGTGATCCAATCTTTTTGATATTTTTACTTTTCATATTTCTTCTATTTGGAACTTGATAAAAGTAGAATGTTTATAATGGCATTTTTTTTATGGGTCAAAATAGTCGTTGAATAAAAATGGTAAACATTGTTCCACCAACGGAAAGCCTGTCATTAATTCTGGTCTAGATCCACAAAAGATCAACGACTCATCAATTCCGTGGTTAACTTGCTTCTATGAAACCGATCAAAAAGTGGTTCGCTTGCTGGTAATCATTTGTTATATTTAAATACACTTAATTTTTAAAACTATTCCTACGGATACTTATTTTCATCAATTTTATTTGGTACGAATTTCGCTGACTTATTTGATCCGAATGACACAATTGGCAAGGATAGGATGCTGGGTTTATCACACTGAAATAGGTACGCTGAAATTGAATCATTGTGGCAATTAATAAGTACTAAACCTGTGTTATTTTCGATAACTGTGGTTCGTATGTATTAAAATTGGACAATATTACACGTTGTTACTATATTTTGTGTCAACCGGGATGACTTTGATCTACTGGGATGACATTGATATTCCCTTTTTTTCCCCCTTATCACAGCAACAAAAAAGAAATAACATAATTTAAGTTGTCTAAGTAGACACATTTTCTCCTAAAATCAACTCCATTGCATTATAAACATACCTATAGGTATAGTGCGCGCTATCCACGAAGGCGCGCCCCTCCACAGCCCAAGCCTTAAGTTACAACTGCGCACAGATTAGTATGAGGTTCGCTGTGGGTGTGGAGGGGTGCGTCGTCGTCCATGGCGTGCACTATACACACGTATATTCTTACTCAACTTCTGAGACCATACAAAACTAGCCACCCACTTGAGCAGCTCCAACCGCATTTCTCCACCGGATATGCACCGTGTGAAACAAAAGCAACGCGTTAACGCCAAATATGTTCGAATTCCAAAACAAAAGATTCCAATAATCCCGATCGGCACGCGCTGTCACCGCATTGCAGCGCCACAATGGGACACATCACTGCGTAAATGGTAAGCGGTAATAGAGGATGGTGGTTGGTCCAAGTGACAAACGGCCTGAAGAGGTATACCTAAAATCATTTAAACTAGCCGAGTCGTATCTAATGTTCAATCAAAGATCGACTTTATTGTCCAACCTAGAAGATTCAAAATCAAATGACAGTATTGATTATACAGCCAACGTTATGTAAGTTTCCACTTTTGTACGTTATTCCATTGTGATAAGATGGAAACTGTTTTTAATTTTAATTGAATGTTTAGATTTTTATTTTTATTTAAAAGATATTTTAAGTTTGTTGCAACAAAACATTTTTTTTCTGCTGTTGGAGATGAAAATGCAAATTCGGGTAGCTCCATCTTTTTCAGTGCCACATAAACAATAGAATTAGAAATATACAAACTTTGATTACCGCCTCTTGTAATTCACAATTCTAAAATTAAACAAAATTTGAATTGAGTTTGTACCTAACGATTCCATTGCTGGTGCTCAATCAATTATGCAGAAAGTCTATTCGTGTCATGTCAAAGTCGGAAGTGTATTTATGGTACGTTCAATTTTCAAAAATAAATAATTATGGCAAATAATTCCACATGTCGAGTCAATAGATCATAATAATATAAAAGAGCCTTCGTAGACATTTAACCGTGAAAAAGAACAAGATAATACAATTAAATGTCAATTCGACCAAACAAGAATACGAGTACGTGCCACGTGCTCAACTGCTCAAGTAGTCTACATTCAACAGTGAACTCGAATAAATTTCGAGGTTAGTCCATTTAGTTAGTCCATCCTAGCTGCCTCTAAAATACCTACTAGTAAGCTGGCATAATGACTTAGCCTAATAAGTCAATCCGGTCAAGCTTGGTCAATCCGGCCCAAATTCATTTCCAATCACTATCCGCTCCTAACTCGTTCCATCGCTCAAAACTATGCAATAGTTCACCATTATCTCCGGGATAGGTGCATTGTCGTTGTCGCCTAATTGTTTCATTACGCTCATTGTTGTAGGCTAGCGACACTTGTTAGCCACCTCTGAAGTATGCGAGAATTCGAAGGGGATGTATTCTGTGCAATCAGCGGGCGGACCGGTATGGTCCAGTGGTGTTTATTGTGGTTTAACTGGTATGGAGTTAAGGTTCGATTTCCATACAAAACGTCTTTTGACATTCGCAGGCTAGCGGAGTGATTTTTTAAGAAACTTTAGTAACAAACTTTCATAAATTGGCTTTCTATTTGCGCGAAATTCCCCCTTTCGTAGAATAAACTTGTATTAACCTAGAATAATTTGAATATTTTGATACTCACGTGACAAACTAATTTCTCAAATTATTCTAGTTTACACAAGTTTATTCTAGGAAAGGGGGAATTTCGCGCAAATGGAAAGCCAATTTATGAAAGTTTGTTAAACTTAAAATTATTTAAATTGTCAGAGTTGTATCAAATTAGGCCGTTCAAAAAGCGACTTTACTGTCCAAGCGTGAAGATTCAAAGTCCAATGACAAGTTTTATAAAATGTCGGACATTTTAAATAATTTCTACTATACTTAAGTTTCTTGAAATATCACGCCGCTAGTCTGCGAGTGTCAAAAGTCGTTTTGTATGGAAAGCGAACCACCTTAACTTCAACTATTTGCAAATATGTACCTAGTTGCAATAAAAATAAAATAATTAAAGTCAATGACTTGTACTAGTTACTTAAGTATCTGATTACTTAAATAAATAAATAAATAAATGAAATAAATGAACTTTATTCTGTAAGTAGGCCGCAATGGCACTTTTACAAGTCAAACCCTACTAGCGTTTCACAGAGGCCACTGCCGAGAAGAAACGCCGAAAGAAACTCGACAGTCAGCCATTTTCTCACAAAAATATGCTTATTACAATGATAATACTTAACCTACTTAAGATCAAGAAATCTAAGACACATAGAATTCAAAATTCAGAATTCAAACATTTATTCTGCAAATAGGCCACAAGGGCACATCACATGTCATAATGTTAATGTACAATTTTAAAAAAGTCTTGCAATATAAGCATATGATAGATTTTTCATGAGAAAATATTAATTTACAATTTAAGAAATATATCAATAAGAATTTAATACATTTTTCATGTCAAAATATTAATTATCTATTACAAACATTACAATAATAGTAAAATTGAGAGATGTATAAGGTCTCAGTCTGAATAACAAAATTTAATATAATATCTCATAGATGTAAATGGTCTCTGAGCGTCAAAAAATTCTTAATAATGACTATTATAACGTGCTTTGAGATGTACATGGTCTCAAAGCGTCAAAATAAAAATAATAAGTTTTAAATATAAAAGGAAAAAAAAAAAACAATTTAATATAGAGGTCTCTCTCAGAGTCAATGTCAACAAAAACTAATCCATAACAGGGTGATGTCTCTCGTCAATCTCCAAGAGAAGACACTAGTATTAAAGTAGGTAGTTGTAGACTTGCATTATTTATACTTATTTAGCATACTTAGCACTCAAATCATCCCATAAAATTATTAAATGCCGAGCTGCGATCGTAAGGCTACGCGGTAGTCTCAGTAGCAGCTTAATTTCCGAATGTATCAAAAATGATGACGGTGAAAATGATAAACGCATGAAGTAAAATGTGTTGCATTGCGCTTAACGCTGAGTGGGTTCTAAGTGGCGCTCAAAAGTTATCACTTGGTACCTAGGTATTTATGTATAATGTCAATTAAATCAGAAAGTAGGTGTCGTAGGTGCATTTGTACCGATCGCTTCATAATCGTACCAGCTCTATGAAGGATCTGGGTGTGATGTTTGATCCTGGACTCACGTTCCACGACCATATGCGCTCGCTGGTAACAGGAGGCTTTAAACGTTTGGGTTTTGTTACTCGTAATAGCAGGGACTTTACTCATGCTCGTGCTATCAGACTACTTTATTCCGCACTCGTAAGGTCCAAATTGGAGGCAAGTTCATGTGTCTGGAACCCGTATGAGTCAACCTATGCCCTAATGCTCGAAAAGGTGCAGAAATGTTTCCTACGCACCCTCTATAAAAAGCTGTACGGTTATTACCCATTTATGTACCCTACTGCCTATCTACAGGGAACTCTTGGATACAATTCCCTGGCCACACGAAGACTGTTCGACCAACTGATCACGATACTCCGTGTCCTCCGGGGTCGTCTTGACTGTCCTGGTCTATTCAATGAGGCATGTCGTTTCTTTGTCCCTGACGGCCGCACTCGGTTCCGCGTGGACCGGCTGCGTCTCTTTGCCGTGCCACCTGCCCGCACAATATCGCGACGCAACTCTCCCATTTGCCGATCCCTACACACACTTAACAAACTCGACTCTGTGCAGCTCTCCTGCGATGTGTTTGCGGATGACTGGACCGTGGTTGAAAGAGGATGCCTGAAACTGTGCGAGATCATGACATAACTGTTATAACTAACATTTTGTTTTCCTTCACATTTTGTCAACATTGTGTTTTGTATTCTTAATTAAGTAGTTTATAAAAAAATGTAATGACTTAGGGTGATCCCTGTAATGTTACATGTTTTTCTTATCAATAAATAAATAAATAAATATAATATGTAAGTATATACCTTATATTCAGTGTTCAAAATATGATCAACGACTGCTCTTTGTAGTTTCATCCAAGATATATTTCATTATCAACTATTACATATTCAACTAATATATATAACATAAAGGAATCTAACTTCGTACATTATTCTGTTGGCGTACGTAGATAATTATTTTCCCGACCACCACTCATTAACCTCAACAAATACAACAGTTCGAACATTTTCACATCGTTTCACGTTGTGATAGCCATTTCGATGACGTTTAATTTCAATAGACCAAATCCAACTAACAAGATACCTTTGTAGAAATTTAACTTCATACCTTTTCGGCTAGAATCTGACTCTTCTGTCCACCTTTAGGCTGCCTTTCTATTAGAGCTATGCTACGCAGCTGTGTTGCGAGGATGCGAAAGCTACGCTACGAAACAATGTGACCGTTTCCACTGATGCTAAGCTACGAAGCTGTGCGAGGAAGATGCGCAGCTCGAGCAATGCGATGTATCAACAGGGGGCGCGGTGAGAGAAGAGGCGCAACATAGCTCTGAACCCATTACCACCAGTGCTATGATATGTGCCTCTAATGAAAAGGCACCCTTACCGCCAAACTAAAACCCAGAATACGCAAGAGTGCAAACGTTTTCACCTTGTATCGATTTGTGACAGCGATTTAAAACAATATTGAGGAGTTGCCGCGTATCCAATGAATATATTTGTCGTTCAACTGTTCATTTGCATTTCAACTGTAAATTGAACAAATTTGAAATTCATTGGATCCCATTCAACGCGGCTCGTTGTCAATGATTTGTGCGGGTTGATGGCGTTTGAGCGATTGTTCTTCTGTTTGTTGTGCCGTAGGTAGTTCAGTCAATGAATGTGGTAGTCAAATATTATGTATGCCGTAGGCGTCGTATAGTACACCGAGTCTGACCTAGTCAGTCATGTTCATGTGTCATGTCAAGGCACAAGCCTTATTTTTCAAATTGTATATATGGCAACAATTTTACCTAACAAATAAGCTGTTAGTTATAAGTAGGTATCTATCTCGTTGCTTTGTATATCGTGTTTGAGATTTTTTTTAATTTATAGTGTAATTTATATTTATTGCAGCACGTTTCTCTGATCAGACTTACATAAGCTTGTATAGGTGACTTGTAGAAGTCGACGTTGTCCCTTCGAAGGCCAGCACATGACACACCAGAATAACGTAACATGACCTTAGTAAAAAATCTGTAGTTTTCGAGATATTGGCACAGGTTAGTGTGGTGTATTTTTTGTCCAGTATTGATAGTGAAAAAACTCGAAAACTAAAGATTTTTTTACTAAGGTCATGTTACGTTTTCTTGTGAGTCATGAGCTAGTCTACCAGCCTTCGAAGGGACGACGTCCACTTCTGGGATACCCTGTATAAAACTCACATTAAAACGTCAGAGTGTCAATTAAGTTCCTAACATTAGCTACAATAAATAATGTAAGAAACCACAATCATAATCACTTTAAGATTTCATCAGTAAATATGAGAAATAGCGCAGCTGCCCAGTAATTGTAAAAATAAATTTAAATAACTTCTCAAATTGGCAAGCCGTTGAAAAAAACATCAAACCTCGCAACTCGATTGGCCATTACTTTTGATACATTGCTTCTTTCTTTAGCCAATAAGTCTTCTTGCAGTTTAACTTTTTTATCAACCAGTGTGTAGGGCAACATTATTTACAGGTTTTTTAAGATAGTAGCAACGGCTTCAGAGTGGCTGTTCTAGATAGTAATTGCCTTATAAGCGTGTGTTGACTTGGCATTATAAAAACCTAACACGGAGCCAGCCTTGAGATAGTTGAGATGGGCGCACAAAAAGTGACGATTTCAGTTTATTTTTTATTTATACAATGTTCGAGCAACAGTAATGGTCTGTTTTAATCTAACGCACGCGTAAGAGTAAACAGGATAACATACGAGTACTCATGTAGCTACGGGCAGTAAAAAATCATTTTTTCCTTCTCCGTAGATTCAAGTTCCGTGGACACTGATGAACATCCATACTAATATTATAAATGCGAAAGTGTGTGTGTCTGTCTATTACCTCTTCACGCAAATAAAATAATTTGTATTTGTATTTTTGTATTTGTACGCTTAAACCGCTGAACCGATTTAGACGAAATATTGCATGGAGATAGTTTCGAGTCCCGGGGAAGGACATAGGATACTTTTTATCCCGGAATCGTCCCTTAAGGGAGTTACTATTTAAGGAAGAGCGATAATTAGGTAAGCGCCTGATAAAAACACGGTAGCAATTAATTAAAAATCACCACTAAGTATTCCGATAGAGGTTTTTTGCTAAAAAAAAGCTCTGGCTGTGGCTGAGTAACGAATTTACCTTAGCTGATTCGCAAATGTGTGGATTAGAAAACTAAACAGATGTTCTAAATTTTGGCGGCAATCTTGGTAAAAACAAACAAAGGGTAGTGTAACGACACGAAGTTCTTCGAATTTCAAAGTAGAACCTCTGCACTAAGATTGTTTATATGTTGTCAGTCACAGAAGTCAAGGGTTCGATTTTCAACCCATGCCATCCACCGCACCGTGGCATGGGTTGAAAATCAATCCGTATTCGTAACTTCGTTCAATATTACGAATTTATTACGTAAATATTACAACTGCCAAGTAAATAGCTGTCCTATTTATATTCCAGCACTTATATCGTAAAATAAAGGTAACGACCAAGTACGGATTCGTAAGTAATAGAAATAAAATTCTAAGTAAAGTGGCAACGGCGAATTCCTTACGATTGCTTCGTTTTATCGGCGATGTAAACACAGCTTTATTAATATTAATAGTAGAAAATAGTCCACTTAAGATTTTAAGAACCATCAAGAATATCTGACTGGTACCTTTTTAACACATGCAAGTATCCGTTGGCACACTATTCTGAGTACGGAACCCTAAAAAGGAGTGCAAGGACTGTAAACATTACATTAGGATCATCGATTCATATACAACTCGATTTATGATAACATCGTAGTACCTATAAAAAAACTACTACAACTACTCATAAAATCTTGAAATGTAAAGATTAATTAAGCAAGTAAACTGTAATAAAATACTTGTTTTTGCTGAAAATAAAAAGATTAACTATATATATTTTTTATATATATGGACAGTACCGTAAAATGGGGCGAGTTGGCACAAAACTGAAGTTCAAACCCGGATAAAAGTTTATTTTTGTATGTGGCGCATTGATTTATTTACATAAAAAGTGTTCCGGATGTTTGTTTTTTAGTTATTTTATGATTTTGAGTTCATAACTTTAACGATAAACTCAAAAAGTTGGAAGTCCCACCTCACCCCGTAGTTCAGGTAGGTTGGGGTGAGGTGGGATTTCATATTAAGGCGAGTTTGGGAAAATGTAGGATCGATACTTTAAGATTATGCATTTAATAATAGCATGATATATATAAAAACCAGTTAACCCATCTGCCATTCCTACTCTCCCCATACATAACCCAACTGTCCTCGCAATCCCTACTTACCCCATTTTACGTTACTTCGTGAGAGATGATAATATACAGAGGAAAGATGTGAGTGACAAGATGACGGACGAGAGAGAGGTATGGAATAAAAAACGTGCTCCGCCGAGCCCAAGTAAATGGGCAAAGGTCTGGTTGCTGTGATCAGGTAGTTTTTTTAAACTTTTAATGTCATTAATTATATTGGGACAAGACTATCAGATTCACAACTTAGCTGAAAATAGTGTAATGATCCTGCCTGACAAACAAAGGTACCAACCTCTACACATAGTACCTTTCGTTCCACATCCTAAAAACTACTTTTAAGTAGTAGTAATGTTAATTAAATATACGAACATTGGCCCTAGGCCTTAGACGTTTCACTGCACGTATTATATTACCAACAGTCGTAATTAGATAAATTTTATGGATTAAAGGTGCAACAAATATCAACGTAGAACCTTAGATAGGTACTGTCCTAGTTACTCTAGTGTACAAAGGACGCCAGACGGTAAACATAATCTTTACCTTTCGACATTCAACCATCTAATTTCCGTATCTGCACCGTTGCATATCTAAACCGCATCAATGAATCCAGGAATTATAATATTCTAACAAGACCTAACAAAGAGAGCCTAGGGGCCTTTCATTACTTACCACTCAGAAAAGTATTACAGATGTATGCAGCTCACAGGCGTATACAACTTTCTAGATATAGACAATATTACTGGCCAGTACGCGGCACTCAAATCAAGAAAGGCTTAAGCGGTTAAGAGTCGCAATGGTAAACAACGTTTTGTGAAAAGTAAACCCCGTCGACCTTTGAATTAGCTTTAAGGGGAAATTGTCTAGAATCGATGGTTATCTTTTGTTTACTCATGGATGGACAAACAAAGGAGGTATGCCAGGAAAAATATTAAAACTATAAATATTTTTTCCTGGAATACCACCTTAGTCTAAACCACCCTAGAAACTCGGGGTATACATGCTGTTCTGGCTAAATGTTGCATCACAAAATATATGGTAATTTAATATTCATTGTCAGGTTCTCACTCATGTTTAAATGCAATGTTCTTGCAAAATTTTGCCCTGTAGGTACGCTCTTGAAGTGCATCCGCAAGGGCTCTCATATGATTAAGATAAGTACCTACGCTCTTTCTGAAACTCGTTGTTTATATTCTTGTCTACGTCTTTACACACTCGGTAGACAATCCCGTGTTTCCTGAACTGTCTAGTAATGTAATGTAGGATGTAGGTATCATTAGTTCCTCAGTCTCGTTGATGTCTTTTGCACGGTCATCCTCACTAGTGGCAGTAGTGGCGTAAGTTTTGTACCGTGTCGTTTTAACGTCATGTTTGAACTGACATAATAAATTTCCAACGAGTGAAAGCCACAAAGTACCAAAGTGTCCAGCTACTTTTGAGGCCGTACTATAAGTTCCAATAATAAGGCGACGCTACACGAGTAATGACAGCCCACTACGGCGTTTACATAGCACACGCCTCGTGTCGCTATATTTTTATTATATTAAGCGTACGGCTCGCCCGATGGTAGGTAAGCGGTCACCACAGCCTATGAACGCTAGCAAATCCAGTGTTGACGACCGTTTTAAAAATTCTACACTCCTTTCTTGAAGAACCCCATACAGAAAATTCCCTCGGGAAAACCTCGGCATAGCTCATTCCACAAACGGAACGTTGGATGGAGGAAAAGCGTACCTCTGAAATACTCTGAATACGACGGACGACCATTTAAGTTCCTAGATATGAAGGATGAATACCCTGCCGACGGCGAGCGTTGCGGTGGTGGTGTGGTGAGAAATGGCCGTGGACTATTGCTGTCACTCACGCGTCTCTGTCACATAGGTTTTACAGCCAACGGTTGGAGCTAACAGTCTTAAAATTTTCACAGTATAAACTTCTTGGTGGCCCAAAGCCATACAAATAGTCAAAACTTATTTTTATGTTTAAGGGGGCTGCCATACAGCTAAAGGGGGCGCCACAAACCAACTTAATTTTGCGGTTGGTTCAGAACGCTAAATGTGCGAAGTTTGACTCGCACTTGGCCGGTTTTTTGATCGACCGCAGCACTAACTGAAACAGGGACCCTATATTTTATTACACACTGTATGTGTGTCTGTATTTCCATACTGGCCTCATAAACTCGCGTTCTCATTATACCAGTCGTCACTGTGTCTACCAGGAACACATAACCGCATATGCAAATGCCCTGGCTAACGGGGGGTAATTCCAGTGATTATGCGATCATGGACGTGAGAACATTCAGCAATAATAATATCTGCACGAAATACATGCCATAAATATCTGTACATGCTCTTATATTAGCAGTTTTTTTCTTAAATAATTATCGTATAATTTATTCATGGAAAAAAGTGCAGGCATAGAAAATGCAATAAAAATAATTTGTTATAATAATATGTCAGTAGGTAGGAAGTATGTAGATCTAGGCAATTTTGAAGTTTTCATTTGCAACTCAAATTTTGCAAATTAAAATATAAAGTTGCAAATGCTGGTATATTGGTATCAACCAATCCCACTGAGCGTTAGTAGAGGTCTCCTTTTATTTTAGTTTTCCAACTTACCTTTCCGTCGATGAATTCAATGTGGAGTATGAGGTTAAAAGCGGTCGTCGGCTTAACTATCAATAAATCAGTATATATTTGTAGGCTCAAGGTTTTCGTTTTAATACTTACCTACTTATTTTTTTATTTATGGCGCGTACGCATGCAAATGGTATCATCTCTATTAGGTCTCTGATTGAATCGAGATACTCAACCTTGTTGTAGGTATCTCACGAAATAAATATTTGTATGTTCATTGAATCAGTTAGGTAATTCCATTTACAATAAAGCATTAGAATTCCTTTCATTCAGATTCCTAAAGATTAATTTGAAAGCACGAATGCTCTATCTAAAATAACAAAACTATGCAAACGTTTATGGAAAACACTATTCAAATAAGACTTTTTTGTTAATTACAACACAGCTAAACACAAACCAATATCTCTCTGCGCATCCAATTTAAAATTCGATCCTATGTGTAATACATAGAGTATAATTCCCAGATAAATGCGTTCGTGAGATACCTACAACACGGTTGAGTATCTTGATTCAATCAGAGACCTAATAGAGATGATACCATTTGCATGCGTACGCGCAATAAAGAACTATGGAGTGTTTGTTTATTGCGCAAATGGCTTCTGATAAAATATTAAAATTACACGGTAGTCATTATAGCTTACACATGGTTAGAAAGGATGGCGTGCGTATTGGTATCCTACTAATTCTTCTTCTTCTTCGTCGTCGTTTTAATATTGACAAAGTCGTCGTGGTCTTTAGGTCCTAGCAGCAGACTTTATGACACGCCTCTATCCTCTCCGACAACCGCGGGCGTTTTAATATAATATAACGCCCCCGAATGGATTAATATCAACTATCAACTTACCTAGTGCACTTGCAGTCTAAACCCTGGATTAACACGTACTTAAATACTTTTAGACGACTTCCTGACTTGGCGGGGTGGGATCGATATGTGACATTTTGTTCTTTGACGTAAATTTACTGACGGCGCAAAGATTCTCACTTGACGGAACACTGTCAGTATTACTTTTGCACAGTAGGTAGTAATATCATGCGCAGAAGCGAAGCAGTACTGCCTTCGCATCGTCCCGCTGCCGCGCATCCCGCGCCAGTCAGGAAGCACTCATTTAAATACAGGGGCGCAGTAAAAAATGGTACCGAGTCGACTGAGAGCTGACACTGACATTTGACAATTTTTCTCATATCGTACTGCCTCCGCACCGACAAATCAGGAAGTCGCCTTATTCTGAAAATCATCTGTCAAAGTCGATACGGGAGCGAATTTACCTTTGCAGATTCGTTAATGTATCAGCTGTTTGAATTTTTAACCCATCTGGGTAAATAATGAGACAAAATAATGTTCATAGTTCGCTAAGGTAGCATAGCCGAGCGGGGAGCGCGTTCGATGCGATGCTCATTCTATTTTCGATTCTATTTCTACTACAATTTATTGATATTAGAATATTATTTCAAGTGTTGGCGTCGCCTTTAACTTACCTATATCCTTGCTTTACCTATATGGATAAGACAAACTTTCTCTTTAGCCCTCAAACACAAAGCAATTTAGAGATTAGTTATCTTCTAGAAACTAATCTACCTACTCAGCCTGTGTACGCTTTCCAACTTATTCCTGATATAATATTTTTTGATACCGACACCTACTTGTACTGCACTTATATCTAATACTAATCTCTCCACTAGATATCCACCGGTCTGAGATCAACGAAATCGCTGTTTTCACTAGAGGATCTATTTCACACTACGCCTAGTATCGAAATCGGTTTGGTATTTGTGTCGTTCGCTCGCTGCGCGGCAAATATCGATCAGCTGGGCAATCGACATCTTTTGATTTGGCGTTAGGACATATTATCATCTGACACTTTTTGATAAAAATGGCATCAAATAACTAGCACGTCCTACTCTCGTTCTAAAACTTTAAAATCACCCCACTGATTTCAATAAAGGCATAGAATAGGCCCCAAGCTAAGTGCAGGCTGTACAAGCCTATCGCGCTAAAAACACGATAAGGCCGTGCATACAACAATTAAGTTTCACATTTATCGCGTAGCGTAATTTCATCGCGCCGTATATTTAGAGCTCTAATAAGCGCGATTAGGCCCGTTATCCACATACCCCGAAGCTTGTTTTTGCGTGATTGCTCCGCGGTAGCTTGTAGCTTGCTACTTCATCTTGTGTTCGATGGGTGGTGTAATATACAGACGCTAGCGGACGCGCCACTAAAGAAATGCCAATGTTTATTTGACAGACTAATTCAAACCTCCTACCTTGACAATAATGTACTATTTCCGTCCCTGACAAGAGGCCAGATGGCATGATCCGGTACCCTGAAGTGGAAGTTGAGACGGCCGCTAATCTGAACGCCACATGTGTGGTTACTCTGGCACCTTCAGATCTTCCAGGGACCACGTTAAGGATGAGGCTCCTATGGTGTAAATATGTCCCACGTTAATGTAAATGTAAGTAATGGGCTATTTTGATACTAAAGTTTACTCCGATAAAGTTTTTGTGTGCAAGCCCTCTTGCACTTAGCCTTTCTGGGGTATCAGAACGGGTCTCAGAAGTCATTACTCCCATCAATCCCTGATGAGCCATCAGATCTCTCAAATCAGTTAAATTTATATCGCTCGATACTTCTGTAACTTGGACCTCAGCTTGCAAGCCTGGGGCGTCGGTCAATCAGCCCGCTTCGGCTAAGCAAATTCAGCACAAATAAATATTAGTACATAAACAACCACATACAGTTAGATAATAAATTGCTATCGCCATTTCAATGGACAATCTCTATTGCCTTATTGTGCAAAAACGGGTGTTCTTACGAGTTCATAACGATATGGCATAGGTATGTATAATGTGAACTGTTCAGTGTTCTTGAACCCAAATGTCGGCCCAGTATTGTTTACTCTATGTCAAAATTAAAACCATAAAATCGTAATAATATAAGGCCACACCACTAAAACAATATACTTTATTATATCGTAAGAATACATTTCGCACAATAAGACAATAGAGCAAGATATCAGAAAAACTCATAACTTCTTATCTATGAGTAGAGGCCTTTGTCCAGCAGAGGGATATATAGGCTGATGATGATGATGATGTGGCAAATCTTATCGGAACTTATCTTAGATCCTACCTTTTCCACTTCAGAAAAGGTTTCCTAAAACCACCTGTTGTCTACCAGTACAATTTACATATTTATTTTTTAATCTTGTTTTCTTTTTGTGTACTGTTGTTGTTCTTTGTGTGTGTTGTTTTTGGTGAGCCATAAATAATATGTATTGTATTCTTTCTTAGGCGCTCGTTTGTTTTATGCGTCAAACGCATGCGTTCCTTATAAATACGTTGCGTCAAACGCATTGCGTTGAATGGATTTATATGGAAACGCATGCGTCTGACGCATAAAACAAACGAGCGCCTTTTAGTCAGTCTTATTTATTTCATACGAGTGTAATTCATATTTACGAACTCACGACCCACTGGGTCGGCAAAGATTAATCCCACTTCTGATATCTAGCTCTTAGCTAACCGCCCATTAAGTAGATACGCTGCTAACCGACTAAAACATCCCGTCAACCTCCACTTAAACGGATTAGATTGTGTCTATCCGTGTCTATGCCTGTGACTACCGCGTGATATCGTGTTATAATGCACATTTATTGAACTTAAAATATGTACCTAGTGAATTTTTGACCGCGATGGAACTCTTTTGTCGTACCTAATCCATACAAACTTACGCCCATTTCATCTACTTGGGGGTAATTTTCGGAATAGAATACGCCGAAATTTGGAAAACTGCTATCGATGGCTAAAATCTCTATCACTCTTTTTACTGGTCTCAATTCAGGCGTACGTAGGCTAATAATAAAACCGGCCAAGTGCGTGTTGTGCAACGTGCAATGTAGGGTTCCGTAGTTCTCCAGTTCTCCACCCGTTACACTATGGGAACTAAAAAGTTGCAAACTTATATTTACTATGTTTTTGACAGAAGTTACAGTGTTAGTGTTTTTGACATTATCTATAATATCTGGGCGGCCGAGCTTCGCTCGGCGTTTTCCCGGGCATGAGACCTAGCTACATCGATTGCTCGTCCCCGAAAACCCTCACATACCAAATACCAAATTTCATCAAAATCGTTAGAGCCGTTTCCGAGATCCCCGAAATAAATACATATATGTATATACAAGAATTGCTCGTTTAAAGATGTCCAACGACACCACACGATGGGGATGGGGATGGAAAGAAAATTGCGCCGCCACTTTATAATACATACCTACGTTTAGTTATTTTTTTTCTAACGATTTTATACTATCGATTTTTGGCGGCATTGATTGATATGTATACTCATGCCAAATTAGAACTTTCTAGTACTAACGGTTACTGACCTAAGCCGGGGACGGAAGGACATGGCGAAACTATAAGGGTTCCTTTTTTACTACGGAACCCCAAAAACACACTCTAATACCTTATTGGAACTCAAGGAAGATATTGCACAAAAAAGGGACATTAAATGTATACAGTACAAACGATAAAATGTCAATCACCGTTAATCCACTGCAGCTTGATAGGCATATAATTTATTAACAAAGCTTACAGTGTTGTCAGAACTCAGAAAAACAAAATTTCTAGCCTGGACTTGTGCATAATTTAATAAAGATTTTGCTTGATAAAGTCATTAATTAAAACTTTTTGTAAGGTACGGCCAAGATTATGTACCTACCTGCTTAAGAATTATTTAGCCTTACTGTAATGGAATAAGGTCCAACAGTGTAAAAAAAGTCTTTGACGTCGACTGGACACAAGTTAGCATTTAAATGTCGTATTTCTTGTAAGAAACTAGGACACGATCCAATGGGGAAAAAAATAAGCGAACATGTCCCTTCTTGCTGCATACTTCTAAGCAATTAAGCATAGGTATATGCATTGGTAGAAAATAAACATCTGGCAGTTTTAGTTTTAATAAAAAAAAACAGGCCAAGAGCCAGTCGGGCTCACGCACGAAAGGTTCCGTACCATTATCTATTAAAACGGCAAAAAAATCATGTCTGTTGTATGGGCCTTTAAATATTAATTTTATTGATTTTTTTAGTATTTGTTGTTATAGCGGCGACAGAAATACATCATCTGTGAAAATTTCAACTGTCTGACTATCACGGTACAGCCTGGTGGAGTCTTAGTAATAGGGTGCCGTTTTGCCCTTTGGGTACGGAACCCTAAAAATTAAACCAGAATTGTCGTATCAGTGACCCATCTTTATTAAAGTAAAACGTGTTGAAATAAAATAAACTTTCATTGGTACCACTTCGCATCCTTCAAATACTAACAAAATTAAGTTGTAACTCGTAATAAACTCAAGTGTGTGATCGACACGTGATACCAAGCATAACCCTACGTTTTTATAAAAAGTGCATACCTATTCGTATCCACATCAGTTTGCAGAATTAGTAATTCACCCCAGTAAGTGGATTTAGTTAGAACTACCTTGAAAATTTCAATTTTTTAACGACATTAAATGAGGGTAAAGTGCTAGTTATGTGCTATGATACGCCGCCAACATGTCTGACCGGGCAACCATGGGATACCACATGCAAAAAGGTTAAATACTAATGAATAGGAGTAACTAACAATTTTGCCCTTATGTTAAGCTTGTTCAAATAAAAAGGGTTTTTAGGGTTCCGCACCGAAAATGGAATCCTAATGTCCGTCTGTATGCCACACCACAGCCGATTTACTCAGAGACTATTCAAAAATATTTTGGGGAAGCCGGAAATAATTTGCCTTCATGAGCCGTACTTAGTAAAAGAACTGGACTGGCTGAGACTCATTGACCGAGTGAAACGAAGGTCTCTGCTTCAGGTCCGACAAAAATGCTTTCGTATGTAAGCACTTCCGTTTGTTCTCCTCTGCAGGTCGCATTTCTGAACCGATTCTCGTGAAATTTTATGAGCAAGTTCAGTACGAGTAACTTTATATAATTTAGCTGTCGAGTCTCTTTTCGAAATTTAGAAAACATGCTTTTTATCAATGATTTCGTATGTTTCTGCGGCCGGATTTCGGAATAAGTCGTAAAAAGTGTGTGCGCCCTCTAATTTCCAAACTATGAAATTAAAAATTCAGAATAAAAGGATTAAAGTGCCGTGAGTTCCCTTTGAAGATACGACCGTAAGATTAAATGTACTGGATAGTGGTTTTAAATGTAAAAGTAGGTGTGGGTAAGGAACGGAACCCTTCATTGTGCGTGATTCGATGCGCACTTGGCCGGTTTTTTTACAACTCCGGGCAAGGCTAGTATTTGTACACCATATCGATTAAGTCCCGTTTTCCAATAATAATATTTGTACACCTCTTCAGAAAAGCATACGTTTTTATTTTTTCCACAAAGTATATGAGTAAATGTCTATGTTTTTGGTTTAAAAAATCGACATAAAAGAATTGATACTATTGATAGTACGTTCGCATATTTTTGTCAATTTAATCGATATTTTTTACCGAAGCTAAAAAATAGGACCGGATTCGACCAAACAGGAATTACGTTTTTTCCACGATTAGATAAGTAGTAGTTCATAAGGGACTAAGGGTACATTTTCGTTTACGTTTTTCGTGCGGAGCCCTTAAAATTAAATAGATTATCTAGAACCCAGCCGATCTAGAAAATATATAAATGTGAGGAAAGCAAGACAAAACTCGTGTGCGTGAAAAAAATTAACGGGTGCGTGAACATCTGGAAAACATATTATTTCATTTTAACGTTAATTTGAAATGCAGCATTAAGGATTTATAAACAAAGTTCAGTTTAAAGGGATTTCACAAAGAATAAAACCAGTTTCGGAAATCTGTCTGTAATGAGGGGTCGGCTCTCAAGTCTCTCAACCGTCGCCAGTTTGTCTAGCATAGACTTCTAAGAATGGGTAAATACTGTAAAAAACAAATGCAGCAAACGAAGAAAGAATAATTGACATATACTCGTACATTGTAGAATTCAAATATTATTAACCAACTGTATTAATTTCCAGACATTTATGGATTTTTAATTAGTCTACTCGGTGGGAGGTCGAGGGTTCCAATTAACCTTAGAAGACCTACGTCAAAGCTAGACAATCATTAACTAAACTAGTTAGATGAACATCATAAACATCTTCCAAATTATTTTATGGACATTCCTGATATTGTTATCACAGATGATAGCATCATTATAAAACTTGAAACACTGAAATAATGGTACATACCTATGTTCTTAGTTTTTCGAAAATAGTTAAGTTACTTATATATACTACCACGATTTTCATATTATAAAAATATAATAATATTGAGTGGATTGGGTAGACGCGTTATTGTGAGCAAAAAACCCTGAAACAAATACCTACTAGGTCGAATTGACTTGTGTGTTTCCGACCTCTTTTGCCTTGCACCCTTCATTGAAAGATTTAAAGTTTGACCAGCGGGTGGTGCCAAGTGCCAACAGCATTTTTTTGTTTCAAAATATTTAAGGCAACAATTGACAGTCAGGGAAATTGAATTTTCGTCACTTTTGGACTCAGTTTGCGATGTCTCAAATTTAGCGGTTTTTTAGAGACACAACTCGGTGATAAGATAAAATACACATTATATGCCTCGGTGGTCCGACTCTTGTTTTACTCAGTCGATAATTTCCGATCCCAACATAAAAACCAAATGAGAAACGCGATCCATATCTACACAAGATTGTAAATATTTCACATTATCTAAACATGCCTTTCAACGCAATGAAATGACATAATTACAACGTGTCATGTTTAAACATAATTTAATAAATAACCACTTCTTATCTCATGACAGCCATCAACGAAACCAGCTGTCGATTACAGACCTCTAGTAAAATAACGTTTAGGACCTTTTATATTTTGCTACTATTTTGCAGTTGATTAACTAGGCAGTCTTATTAATATTCAGGACTTTATCTGTGGTAGTATAATAATGAAAATGGTCCCAACCGATACTGGGCCAGCGTGGGGACGAAGTACTGTCAGTTCCCTCTCATCAGCAGTGGAACGTATAATGTCTACTTATAGGCTGATGATGAATATATGCCGAAAACTGACTGCCCATAGTTGGGTGTTTCACCCTATAAATTCTTAACAAATTTACTTACTGACTGTCGAGTTTCTTTCGGCGTTTCTTCTCGGCAGCGGCCTCTGTGAAACGCTAGTAGGGTTTGACTTGTAAAAGTGCCATTGATTGCGGCCCACTTACAGAATAACCTTCATTTTATTCATTTTTTTTATTTAGGTATTCATTTATACGAGTATATCTTAATTCTTGTATATATTTATTTAGGGGATCTCGGAAACGGCTCTAACGATTTTGATGAAATTTGGTACTGTGGTGTACTGGCGTTATGAATAAATGATGGCGGGTAGTTGCTCCTACCAAGGTGACAGCAGTCGCACGACTCGCACTTCACTTGACATCGACCAGCTGTGGAGCGAAGGCAGGAACAGCTGACCCAACGAATAGCCTAAAATGTTGGTTTTATTTAATACCCCGAGCGACCCAATTGGAGGACATCACAGGTACCTATGTGGGGGTTATCGGGGACGAGCAATCGATCTAGCTAGGTCTCACGCCTGGGAAAACGCCGAGCAAAGCTCGGCCGCCCAGATATTATATTTTTATTTGAGACCTAGATTTATATTTAATATCTGGGCGACCGAGCTTTGCTTAAAACCAGTAACTTGAAAATGATATAGAATCGCTAGTCAGTATACAGTTCGCCATTGGTAGTCGTGGGAGCTAGGTTATAAAGTTTCGGGAAGTTCAATTTTTTTTTCGGTTTGGTTTAATATTACCCCTTAGGCGCGCGGTTGTTTTATGCATCAAACGCAGCGTTTCCATTGCGTTGAATGCGGACAACCGCGTGCCTTAGGGCTAAAGAAACCCGGGTTTACTGTACTTCTCAGTTCGTGTGTCGTCGCGTTTAAACTTCTCTTTATCAGAGCATTTAATACATCCTGTTTGATTAGCACGTGTAGCTAGACTGTCAGTGTTAATTTAAGGAATCTATAAATAAATAAAATAAATAGAGCATCTTGAAGATTTCAGACCACCTTGCCTAAGATATCTCTAATACCACAATCTAATTCTGAATACCTAACGAAAATAACATTTATTATTAATAGTCAATGGGCGCTGTACGGTGAGCAACACAATTAACAGAGTTAATTGAAGCCCGTTAATTAGAGACGTGTCGCGTAGGCGCGCCCCCGCTGTAACGACAGCAAAACAAAACGTACACCATATATGCGACCACCCCATACACAAGTTTGCACAATGAACAACGAAATAATTAATTATAAGTTATTGCCTAGGAACAAATAAAAGAGGCGAACTTAATGCCACAAATAATTTCTCTGTCACTTTACATATCAAAATAGCGTGGACTACTTAATCTTGAAAGCTTTATTCTTGTTTTGTAGACTAGACCTAATCACGAAATCTAGTCCTTTTTTTTTAACTACAAAGGCTATATACGTTTTATCGAAACATTAACTAATTCGAACGCGTTTGCGTTTTGTCTCATAATGTATGAAAACACTCTCACCGAGTTTTAAATACGCGCGTTCATCGGTTAGCAACAAATGTTATACTCGCTGTTTTAGTTTCCACTAGTGACCACCAGAAGCGCTGTTCACGTTTTCATACCAATTTCATACATTTTGAGACAAAACGCAAACGCGTTCGAATTAGTTAATGTTTCGAAAAAACTTATACTAGAGCTACTTATTAAATTATGGACCAGTGCCAGGTTAGTGTCCTGTAGAGAAGTCTTTTTTTTTTCGGGTGGTAGGAGATTGGGTAAGTATTTTATACTCGGGTGTACAGCTGTCAGCAGGTATATTTTCCATAGACAACGCCAGCCGCGCGTAATAATTGTATCATGATGTCATTCGTACTTACATACGCGCGGCCGGCGTTGTCAGTGTTATATACAAAAGTCAAAACGCGACAAATAGAAGCCACGCGGTAGTCCGCAACCGCATTTTTTTGCACTCCAACCACTCCAAGAACCCACCACCAACCAAACTCTACAGTTCTAAGTTTATGTGCATTACTTACTAGTGCTGCCTACAATAATTACTACTATGGGTAAAAGTAGGTAAAGTCTTACTTAAATACACCATATCCTGTGTTTGATACGATCCCAAATTAAATAACGGCGACATTTCTCGCAGAGTTTTAACTCTCTGTTATTAAAGTATACTAGTAACTTGTGTAAGAGAAAGGAATGTTGAGTACACGCACGATAAGTGCAAATTTGTTTACTATGACAATCTCAAGACGGATACAATTTGCAATAAAAAGGAGACTCATTTAGATCGTTTATTTACATTTCACTAGCGTTTGACGATGAACCTTTTCCCACAAGTTTAAGGTTGCATTTAAACAAGTACGTTGTCATGAGCTAGAGGAAATAAACGTTAGGACTTAATTTCCTATCGTGATTAAATTAGACTTTTATCGGTCTTTTAGTTAATAGATTCTTGTTGAAGTGATTAAAGCTTGCATTATGGGAAGCAACTTGCTGCCAACTCGCAGCACGCGTGATTCAGCGTTTCTTGTACTTATGTCTCTAACTGCGATTTAGAAATACGAGGGTACGTTTTCTATACTTACTTGCAGCATCAGTTATCAAGTCAATCAAAACCATCCATATAAACCGTCGACCAACCATATAATAAAGTGCTAGAATGTTTATGATGCAAGGAACTATGTAATAGTAATCTGTTTTTTCGATAACAATATATTTCTAGATAGCACAGTCCTCTAAAACTGTCAAAACAGTGGTGTTTTATAATTTTATTACAAGCTTTTATTTAACTTGCAATGTATGTATAAAACTATGTTTGTTCGGGTGAATTCCCGCAACTTAATTTTCAACCACTTGATTGAAGATTGAGCTGAAATTTGGCATATTCATGTATGTTCGGTGACAATGCAATATTAATGGTACCGTCGAGCTGATCTGATGATGGAGACAGAAGGTGCCAGGAGTTAGGAGTTGCGAGGCCATAGCAACCCCTAAACTACACGAGATAAACCCATCGTGTTTGGGCTCATTGGAACCGTGTCCACGAGTAGTTGATGACTTCGGAAAAAAAGTATATCTGATCTGGCAATAAAAGCTTGACTAAAAAATAAAATTTTGACAGAAACTTATTATTTTGCCGACGCTATTGTCGAAGAATTAAGCAAAACAGTACCTACAATGCGATGTCGTCAGCGCGTGTGCCTTGCTATCAAGGTATATAGTTAGGTACCTATGGTATTTGAAAAAATATTGAAATGCCTTTTCTAAATGTAGTTATACTATGAATATGTATAGCTGCCGTTAATATAGCAATTATTTAATATTCTGTTGGATGTATAATTGTGTATTGCTATTAATTTTTTCATATGAATTGCCTCTATAGGGAGAAGTTGGCCGTTATCCTCTTTTTTACTCCATCAGCTTTAACCTATTGTCAATAAAGTGCTTTTAAATATAACAATTACATGAACAGATATTAACCTGTCTAAGGGCATAATTACAAGGAAATAAATTACACAATTTTGAATATAAATGGCGAAGCAAATGCTTATTGGAAGTCCCCTGTTTGATTATAACTTCCTTAGACATACAAAAGTACGTAGGTATAATGATGCTATTATAATACTTATAGCTAGTTAGAAATAATTACAGTTGCATAATATAAGGAATATATTATGCAGCTGTAGCTTCCGTTACAGCTGCAAAATATTTACCTACCATAGTGACATAACTTCCGACTCTACATTTGTAATTATTTCTCTGTATTTTTGCGTCCTTTTTATTAAAAGTCTCGATATTTAACCATCATACAACAGAGCACATGCACTTATTACGCCTGCGAGAAAAAAGAGGGTCTATTCTAATCCGGTAACCCGTGTGTTCCCGGATTAGAATCGACCCTCTGCTGTACTCGCCGCGAAAATGACTGTGTTGAGTTACAAGACAAATTTTACAGGGTAGAAATTGGGAGTAATACATTATTATTACATACATACATTATTATTACATTATTATTATACATTATTATTGGAGATGAGTGTACAACGGCCTCAAGTCGCTTCAGGAAATAAGGCTGTGGTCTAATTCAATCGTCCGGCTCCGTGCGCCGCCGCGATTTATTGGGGTGCGCGCGCGCTGCCGTCGAGTCACGATGCCGTACTCCCGCGGCCGCCGGGATAATGCTCAACTCATAATTAACTTATTATTCTATCCTTGGAAAACCTGCCTGGAATTATACAGTTTTTTTTTAAATGAATACAATATACTTAACGAGATTGATGGACTTTTTAAAACTTTTTATATGATTCTGAGCAGGATAAACCGATAGTTTAATATTCTGGGAAAAAAATTAAAATAAATTTAAACTGATTCTTGCCTAGGTATTCGCAATTCTTCACAAACACAATTCTTCAACACAATCGTTTCAGACCTGTTTCATACAGAATATTTATTGTAATAGCCTACTTGAATTAAATCTTTCGTGAGTCAAGTCAAAACTATACAAATTTCATTAGTCAACAGGAAGTTAAAAAATTCTACATGACAGACAACGGACGGATGGACGGACGCGTGCAACAGCAATAGGTTTCCGTTTGGACCCTTCGAGTACGGACCCCTACAAAAGAAAGACTAAGTACTACGTATACAACATATCTACCGAGCACAGAAACGCTTCATGCTAATCGGCATTTTGAAATTGGAATATTAATTATTTGAATAAACTTATGTTGTCATATAACTTGTACCTTACGAGAGTTTACTCGCGCATATTATGAGGAAGGAAATAATGCGTTTGGATGCTTGACTACTACCCGGTGGCTTCGGTAAATTATTAGGCTGGCTTTTTAATAAGATTTGCTCTTTACAGGCGCGTGTTCCGTTTCAACAATCACATCACAACAATGGAGACTGCAGATACGGCTACAGTTACAAAATGAGACGTGTATACAAAATAAGTTCGAATTATTCAAGAAAATTTATTTTGTTACGAATCAATGGATGCACATAATACTGATTAGATATATAGGCATATTTTTACTATTTACGTATATAAATGTTCTATTTTTACATAGTGGAGTTAAAATTTTAGACAGTAGGTATCAGTTATTAAAGCTTTTCGTCTACGATCAGGATCTGTATGTCTTAACAAATTAAGAAGCGCAGTAAGGGCCCGGACATATGTCCACGGTACGGCCACAGAATAAGGCTAGGTTGCACCAAACCGTCTGTAATCGTAAGCGGTGTTCGTCAAATCTGATTGTATGGAAAATTTGACAAGTTTCTATGGGATGACAGCTGCCGGCGCCATGTTTGATGATGACCGGTCTGTGTTCGTACGTTGGTGCAACTGACCCTAAGTAATAGGTACGGCACCGGGCACCGTCTACGGCCTTTGTTATTGTACGTGGCCGCGTACGGCGCGGCGCCGTACCGTGGACATGTGTCCGGGCTCTTAATCCTTATGATGCGACGTCTCTAAGACGTTATGCACTTGAACGTCCCGATCCCGTTGTCACGAAACTTGCCAATTTAAACTGTATCACACATATTCGTGTTACAATGGAATTTCAGGCGAATTTGAATCATTAAAAATGGCCCAAAAAAATTGAACTGCGCTCTTATGGGTGTTCGTTATCTTCGACCGTACACAGATTAGGTATAACTGAGTCTCATAGCTTGTTCTACAGTCGTTTTTCCCTTAGATAAAATACCGACCGAGCAAAATTCGCAACAATAGCACCGTTAGCATCGATAAATAATGCATCAGATATATGCTATAACTCCCGTTTTAATGACGAAGCCCTTTGTTAACTATTTTAATACCAACTATTGTTACTAATGGCTGCGCTTGCTTTGAATTTCTAAAATAGTGATTTTATCGTAACTATAGTTGCGAGTTGATATATCGACGCGTCACTGGAATGGAGATGTATTGTTATTGCGCACTACTGTAGAATAAGTATGTAACATGGTTACATTAACTGACGTTCTAACATTCACTCGCAACATACAACATATTAGGGCACCAGTGCTATGATAACATGCTCAACAAAAAATCAACAAACATACTCAATAGATTTACTATCACTAGTACGAAACCTATTTCGAAGGAAAACTTACACTGTACACAAGATTACATTTCCTTGTAGTCATAGAAGATGAGATTTTATTCAATGCTATTAAAGCTCACATTTTGTATCGAATCCACTCCAACACAAGCCTACGAAAGATATCCTTCGATTTATAACAATGCATTTATGCCTCTCACCATTCCTCATTCTATTTATTTGGCCCCGCGGCTGTATTACATTACAATCGAATATAATCGATTCCGCGCTCGATTTCCCATCAACACTCTGTATAATAACCAACTCGTACCCTGAATTGTGGCCGACAATTTCTATTATTCGATACATCGAGCCATTCGAGCCTGAGGGCGAGTGACAGTCGATACGCTATCGGGGGTGCCAACGTAACGGATGGCGGTTGCATGTGATACTGGTCTTATATTGCTGCATAAATTAAAACGGCTTGTTTTTGCTGACTTTCTAAGAGATTTAGTGCCAGTTGCACCAACGTACGAACAAAGACCGGTCATCGTCAAATATGGCGCCGGCAGCTGTCATCCCATAGAAACTTGTCAAACTTTCCATACCATGAGATTTGACGAACACCGCTTACGATTACAGACGGTTTGGTGCAGCAACCCAGCCTTATAGTTTAATCTGTCATAGCCAAATAGCGAATAACAAAAATAATAAAAAATAAATAACGAAACCTTTTTTCAGCGATATATTTTATTTATTATTATTGGTTTTTGTGGGCCTTCTATGCCGGCTCGACCAGTTACTGATCTATTGTGGCAGCCCTTAAAGTTCTTTGCTTAAACCCGTTGCTTCCAGGAATTTCCAGACTCTTTGGGTAGCAATCTGCTGTATCTCCTCTGGATGCATGATGTGCTTCCCTAGGTAGATACTTCTTTTGCGCATAAGTGGTCCACAGGCGCAAAGGATATGGATGGCAGTTTCCTCCGACTCCTGGCAGAACCTGCATGCTGCACTTTGTTTTATACCCATTTGTGTAAGATGTTTGTTAAGTTTACAGTGACCAGTGAGTATTCTCGTCACTGCGCAGGTTTTGTGTCTTTTGAGTTGTAATAACTCTTTAGACAGCTTGGTGTTGTAGCCTTTTATTAGCGCTTTTAATTGTTTTAGTCCTTTTGTGAACTTCCACAACTCTATAGCTTCCGGTTTATTGCTTAGCAGAGAGCTTACTTTCTGTTTGGTTATACCACAGAAAGGTTCTGGGCCGATGAAGGGTGTATCTGCAGCTTCAGCGATATAAGAGCCACGGGTTATATTTTGAGTTAGTCGTATGCACTTATATTTTGCACTTGACTGTATAGTGCGCGCCATCCACAACGACGCGCCCCTCCACAGCGAATCTCATACTAATCTGTGCGCACTTGTACGGCTTGGGCTGGAGGGGCGCGCCTTCGTGGATGGCGCGCACTAATCGCACTATACCTACGTATCGTCTGCTGGGATCGTGAGATTCGTGAGTTTTTGCTAACTATGCACATATGCTTTTATAATATAAATCACTATAGACGTCTAGGAAAGCAAGTTGTCGCTAATGCCTTAGTCACACTTACTGAGCAAAACGGGCGAGACAGTAAAATTAGTATGGAAGTTTTACTCCGCCGAGTAAAACTTGCGTACTAACTTTACTGTCTCGCCTGTTTTGCTCGGTACGTGTGACCAAGGCATAAGTCTTCGAGAAGCTTATGAAAATCTAATAGTCAATCGAATAGCTTCCTCTTTAAATTGGAAGTCAAATGACATAGGTAAGTTAGGTACTAATATAAATATTAATAAGCCTAATTTGATAAGCCTTCTACAAATAAGTATTTGTAAGTATGTGTTACCTAGCACTCTATGCTACCTACTACTTTTGTTTGGTATAACTTTTTTAATTATTATTTTTAAATGGCACAGCTCTTGCAAACTTAAGGCCTACACACACGACACCTACTACTAGTCGGTGTGTCTGTGCAAATTATTATTATTGTTTTAATTATAGTTTTATATTCAATGTTCTTTCGTTTTTGTTACAATTTATTACTGTGTGTGCTCATAGTTTTGTTTTTATCCGTGTAGTGTTACCCGCCGTGCCATCACCAAATGGGCCCTACGGAAGACCAGCGCCGGCTGCAATGCCGGCATTATGCTGAGTTGGGTCCATTTCGTGACACGGTTTTATAGTATATTGTGTTTGTCCTTTTTTATCACGAATAAATATTTGAACTTTGAACTTTGAACTTCTTGGCCAGCATCTAGCCCGGGGGCAAAGATGAGGCCGACGACTAGAAAATGGCCTAGGTATTCACTCGTGCCTTAGAAAGGCCTTTTTGATAGATGTACACGTCAAGCTTTGGAAACTAAGTTTATTTGTGTAAGATTGTCCGCATAAAATTGTCACATTACGATTAATTTATTTAATACACAGATAAATCCATGGCGTGAGCCTAGTGGCAGCCATCCGACAAAGGATTTGCTCTGTAATTACCGCTCCGCTCGGGGCGCGCATTTGTCAACTCTTGCGCATACACGCCATTATTGTTTATCGTACCAGGCTAATGAACACGGGCCATTATTGGCTCCTGTCTTATAAAACATCACCACTGTTTGAAATTAGAATAAGGTCAGTTGTGTGCATTTAAGTTAGGCGACACTTCAGGCGACTATGGTAATAGTCACTTCATAGCAACTATCAAGGTCTTAACTGAGCTCCAAATGACTCAACAATGAAAGTCCCCGAGTGTATGGTTGAAATTCTTTTTGTTGAACGTATTTGTAATAAAATGTTATTGGAGTTTGAACTTTATTGTTTGAACGGTAAAGTAGCTCTTTGAAGGAATTGCTTTGGAGCAATTCGTTCAACTGAAATGATTTTAAGTATACTACGAACAACACTCGAATTTGAACTCTCTCTGATATATATACCATAGGTAAAAAGGTGACTGGTAAAAAGGTGAAATATCGTGACTAGCAGTAACATAAAAGCAGCGAACGTTACTGTTAAAGTCAAGAATAATAGCCTCATCGTCCGCAGACAATGCAATCAACCAGTTGCAGGTACGAATAGAAGATAAGAGTAGAAATCAAATGTCTGACTTCTGTAAGTGTATATTTACAATCCTTGCTCGTAGCTGATTCCGCCTCGCAAGCTGGCAAGTGGCTATCCTATCGCTCCCGTGAGTACTACTGACAGTTTTCGCCATTGAATTAGGGAATATACATACGGAAGGTGTTCCACCTCGTAGTAGCGGCCCTTTAAAAAAACAATGAGACTGACTTACAATTACTGCCCCATAATGCGTTTACGCGAACAGCTCTACCGTTTCCTAGACAGATCTTCAACAGTGAATGCGTTACTGGTGTACGAAAGAAAAATATCTCATTATCATTATAGCTTCTCCATTACACTGTCACCATACAATATCAGAAAATTTTATATTGCTATGTAGGTAAAACCTACCGAACCCTACATCAGAGCTGGCGACGCAGCGGAGCCACACCATTAATTACGTCGCCTAAATTAATTCTTTATTTTGTGCGAATTATATATTATGTAAATATAGGCCTCGTTGTCTGAGTCAAATGAACAAATAAATAAATCTTATCCACCGCAACAAATTCGCATTTTAATTTGCCTCAGCCCCCAATATTAATAAGTCTGCATTGACAGCTAGATATTATAATTTAATATTTGTGGACAATCTTACACAAAGCAAAGCTTAATATGGGTACGGCAGGCCATAAATTTAACATGGGTACTAACTAAGATTACTAAGCGACGATATACACTTATATGTATAGATAAATATGTATACCTACTTAAATACGCAGAGAAAACATCCAAGAATCAGGAACAAATATTAGTTCTCATCACATAAATAGATGCCCTGACCTGGATTCGAACCCGGGACCTCCAGCTTCGTAGACAGAGTCACTAGGCGTATTACACCAACTAGGCGTATTATACATATATGGTATTATAAGAGTGTTTGGTTTAATAAAACTACTTACTTGAATGAGTTATAGCTGCCTGCGCTTTCCACTCGTACATAGTCATTACTAATTCCGTGGTCACAACCACAACACACGATTGTCCGCAGGCTGGTAAGTAGCCATCTTTTAATCACTGCCAGCCTGTCTGGCGTTTACGGCACACCAATTGGTTGGAAAACCACGTACCTAATGTCATTAGAAATTATTGATATTGTCTATGGAGCAAAAGATGGGTCAAGGATCATAGAATTTATGTTCTGCGCTGGTTAATTACAGTAAGAGGCAAATAAAATATCGATATTACTTTTTAATTGCATTATATCTACTTGTAACTAAACTAACTATTAGATGTAATGTTTTTATATTTGCTAGCTTATCGATCCTTCCAATAAAAACAAACAGGACTAACTAGATGCAATAGGTACCTACACCGTTTTTATAGAACTTCCTAATCTGACTATACAATACAATCAGCACCAGATATCGATTGTAGCAGCCAAAGTGACCATGCTGACACATCTTTATTCCTATGGTAATAAGGACGATATACGACAAATGTCTTTATTATTATTATTAACTCTTTATTTATTTAAGGGCTTAGGTTCGGTTTTTAGAATATTTTATAAAAAGTAAAATATTAAAATACACGTTACAAAACATAAAAACATTATAAAAGATATATTATAAATTCAATTGAAGTGATATTGTTCTAGTACTATCACTTTAACCTCAGGATCTTAAAATTATTAGATGCTGACTGTACTTCCAATCAAAACAAACGCGCACCATTTCTCGAACCGCAATTTTTCTCGGCCCGTAGCCTATTCACATGCTTATTATACCGGCATTATCACGGCCGGGGGCAATCGGGAACCAGTCGATAGAACCCATTGACACGTGCTAACCACAGGCCTGCGCGTCATTACTGGCTGGTTACAAGTGCCGAACCATCCGGTAGTGATACCGCAAATAACAGAAACCGATTTTTCATTCGTGTTGCGTGTGCTTGCGCTAAAATAAATAAGTAAGGTTTGTTTTATTTACTTGCTGCTCAACATACTTTATTAAGAACGCAAGTATTTTCTCATCATTGTTGAATTATTCATATTATGCATCCTATGTGAAGTAGGTATCTATATTTGTAGCGACACAATACTAAAAAAAAATCGCATAAAAGGAACAAGTCTTAATTATTCTTACATATGGATACTGCTTCATTAACGTAGAATATACACCGTGGGAAGTCAATAAAGACGACAATTAATGACCGCCTGAGGTGTTGGTTGACGCGCTTGACATGATATGAGATTGAGATTCTTCAAGAATCTTGTATACAGAGGTAGTCCCTTAATCGGTCTTCATCATGGCTCCACTAGTGTTGCATAATTATATCCTAAGGGTGACTGTCTCATCGGCAGGCTCTTATCGTCGTTTGCCACTAAACAAATCGACTGTCTGACTTTAGCACACCCAATTTTGAAACAACTAATTCTTAGGGCGGCACCAACTTACAGACCGATAAATGGCGACGGCACATCCCATATTAAACTTGTCAAACCCTCCATGCCTACAACCTACAGTCAGATTTTAACGAACCTAGCTTGTTTGATGCAACCCACACTTAATGTTGTCTTCGAGGCAGCTAGCTACCACACATTTCAGGCCAGCGGCGTAGCGACCTCTGTCTCAATCTCACTACCTATGTGCAAATTAGAAAAAAAATCGCGTCTAGTCGCGGCCTCAGTTGTGCTTACTGGTTCCGCATTCCCCATTGACTGGTGCACACGACAAGGGGCGGTCCGTGGTCCATGTCAGTAAGCTTTACGACGGTTCGGTCAATAAAAGTCAACTCGATAACCTAGTTACAGCTTCCTTCGTCAGCAATTATAATCGCCATTACATCGGCTACTTTAACGATGGCTCGTATTGTTCTGTGAAGCCGGAGGGCACCACGAGGCCCATTGCTCACCTGCCGAGCGCGGCGTTGATTAATAACCGGGCACAGCCGGGGATGCCCGAAGGCCCCCGAAGCTCCTATCTGCGCCAGATTCGCAACTGTTAAATTAATTGCGCTCGGTTTCAAGTTATTGGCCATATGGTGAACTACATTTTTATTTTTATTTCATAGAAACAGATATAAAACTAGTATAGTAAGAATAGATACTATACCCTCGTACACATTGATTTTGGTTGATTTAATTTTTGTCTTTCTCTGGGGCTATTTCATTCGATACCCCACTCAATAGGTTTTCAAATGTACCAGGTGACAGCTGTCCACCAGAGTCTAAATTATCTATAGTGCGCCCCACCCACGATGACGCGCCCCTCCACCGCCCGTACCGTACAATCGCGCATAGATTAGTATGAGATGCGCTATGAAGGGGCGCGTCGTCGTGGATGGCGCGCACTATACTTACCTTTTACTCCTACTCACCTTTACCAAAAAAAAAACTCCATACTTACGCGAACTTCCCTACAGGACAGTAGCCAGGTCGCGGACTAATAGCACCATGCACGTTGATGAATCGAAATCGTTAATCAGATGGACACGCAGGGTTAGGGTCATCACGGTAGAATGCGTAAATGCATTTCCTCTGCGTCAAAAAAAGGGATTAGGGTCATGAACAGGGTTACTAACAACTTTGCAAAAGTAGTCGTCAAATATTCTAAAGGATTAGTTTGGAATCATAGCTTGCTCCAACGCAATTAACATTTTTTTTTCTTTCAGGTAAACAAAAGTATGTCGGCCAAGATCCTGAGATTCCCGAGTAAGCGCCTTACACACATAATTAAATTGTTCATTATTACTTCGCTTTTGTACCAGGGCGCCATCCATCTAGAAGAGATCTCGCTAGCTGCGGCCAGGGTCTTAGCGGTCCAGTGCGTGCCAGCCGTACTGGCCTGCTAAGTCCCAAGCTGCGACTAGTGATGCCACGGAAAAAGAAAACTACTGATTTGTTCGAAGCGACTTATATTGCGACCACATTTAAATCTTCTTCTTATCTACAACACGAGAAATGGTGACGGTAGGTAATAACGGTGCCTAGATGTGAGCAGAAACACACCGGAGGGGCGTTCAGTTTAGTATTAATTGGTTTAATTCTACCTACCTGTCGACTTATTCCAATACATTGACTGCTGATCCACATTGCCAGAATTTTAAGACTTCACTTACCATACGATATCCTTTCGAGTCATGTAAAGAAATATTGAATTGATATCAGAATATCGGTATATCATTTGCAACTTACTGATTACTTACAGACTCCGCAGCTTGTATGTAGGTGGCTTAAAGCACCACCAGTCAACTCACAATGCGCGTGCGGCCAATTCAAAGGGCTCAATCAGGCTTAATGAAGATACAGTGACATTGTATGGGACAATCCCCACTGTTTCGTCGTCAATGCTCGACGGAGGTCACGACTTGTACCTACTCGAAATAATTGTGTAACTGGACAATCAAAATTAATGATTTAACTAATCAGACTATAGATAAAGTAGGTACTGCCATAGTAAAATTACGGCGCTTTCATTTGCACCCTGAATTTATCCCGGAAACTGTCATTCTATGTGGAAATTGTGTTATTTTCATCAAATATATTAGATAGGTTTAGGTACATGAGAGCATTTTGGAGCGCTCGTGGCCCAGCGGCGCTTGCGAACCGCTTGCGCTTGCTAAGGTTAAGCAACGTGGGCAGCGGTCAGGACTTGGATGGGTGACCGCTTTGAGTGGTTACTAACTGAGCGCTCCCGTGCTTTGGAAGGCACGTTAAGCCGTTGATCCCGGTTGCTGTCTATGGCAGCAGTCGTTAAGCCGAGTTGGAGGCCTTCGGGCGGTTTGAGAACTTCTAACAGTCAAGTTGCCCACTCACTTGACAAAGCCTAATCCCAATAAGGTCTAGTTTCCCCTTGGGGTTGGAAGGTCAGATGGCAGTCGCTTTCGTAAAAAACTAGTGCCTACGCCAAATCTTGGGATTAGGTAGCGGACCCCAGGCATCCTTCAGGATGCAACTGTACTGGGATAACGCTAGGAGGATGATGATGAGGTACATGAGAGCATTTTAGTAACCCACAATTTTAAGATCATTAACCCTTTGACCGCCAAAGCGATAGTGTGTCGTCGTGCCCAGTGCGCCAAGCACTGTTTTTTTTTGGTGTAACTAATGTCTAAACCAATAAAAACAAATTAAAACAGTTCATAAATGATTTTTTTCATTACCAAAGTACACCTTCACTCCGACCTTTTAAGTGGTTGTTGGCGTGGTGGGCACGACGACACACAACCACTTTATAGGCTCTTGGCGGTCAAAGGGTTAACTTCGTCGAATGAAAAATTATGTGAAATTGCTTTACAAATTAGGCTCCTGGGTTCTTAACTATCCGGAACAGGGAGACAACATTGCTTTTATTTTCATATCTGCTTCCTAGATCCATTCTTTTGATTTCCTACGTAGACTGTATTTTTGAGTATTGTTATCGTGTCTTTATTGCTTTGACTGTGCGTATACTGTGTATTGTTAAGTATAATGTATTTTTAGTAGGTACAGAGAAGGGTCGCCGCATAGCTGGGGTTTCAAAGTGGCATGTGCCTCCGTAATGCAATGCCCTTGGAAATCCCAAACGTGCTGGCGACGCCGGACTTCGCTGCGACATTGGAAGAGATCGCCAAATACACCAAGTTGAAATGCTCATGAATTAAAAATTGTTGTAATAGCACTTTTGATTTCGAATGGTTATATCATAATAGCATTAGAAATAAACGACTGAATGTCATCCTAAACATAGTAACAGTAACTTCATGATCTTATTATCTCACTGGTGCTGATGTTGGGTCATCATCACGTTTCGCCCTCAGCATTATTTTATCGTGGTACGTGGTACAGCATTCATTGTATTATTACTATGGTTTTTATTCTTGATTTCTTGATAGAGATAATAAAATAAAATAATAACTAATTTATAAAGCTTGTGTTTCAAACCAAACTTTAAGAACCGAAGGTCTGGTTTCTTTTTAATTTTTTTTGAACATGACTGTGGCTTTATAAGCCGGGCCCAATAAAGCGATATGAGTGCGCGGTTGGAGTGGCCTGGGGAAAATCCAGAGGAAACCTCCGACGCGGGCAGTTAAAACACGGGAATACTCTACTCTCTGGTGATGAGGTCTATATTTCTATAACAGCAATATATGCGTAATGAAGCCTGAGTCTTCTGGTAGATGTCGCTGTACGCCTCCCTTAAGGCGTTGTATAAATGAAGGAAGGATTGACAAATTTCAAACCGAGTAGCAATCGCACCTATAGCTCAGTTGGCTAGAGCGACTGGCCGCGAGTGCCGGGAGGTCGCAGGTTCGAATCCTGCTCGGTGCCTAAGTTTTTCAATTTTTCCTTTATTTCTAAAATTTCTAGTTTGCGTTAGCAGCGATACTGCTTAATACAAAATTAACAGCAATATAAGCAGCAGGTATAATAAAAACCGTAATATAACATTAAAACATTTATTTTCAATCCCAACTATCGCTCTCTTTAAACGCAGACACACATTGCGTCTTAGCCTCTTCGTCGAATCGTTCTATCACTTTCTTCTCTCTCTTCTGTTTAGCGTTCTTTTCACTGGGCTCCTTCTTGCCGTTGACTTCGGGCCGCTTTCGGAGAGTGTCGGACGCTCGGGCAGGCTCAGACTTTTTCGGCGGCGGCTCGGTTTCATCAACCTGTGAACGAAAGATGGGTTATTCCCGCTTCTTACCAGCAAATTGTTAGTGCCAGTTGCACCAACGTACGCACACAGACCGGTCATCGTCAAATATGGCGCCGGCAGCTGTCATCCCATAGAAACTTGTCAAACTTTCCATACAATCAGATTTGACGAACACCGCTTACGATTACAGACGGTTTGGTGCATCCCAGCCTTAGACTGGTGTACAGTCAACATCAATAGTAGTTTAGCATATGAAAACGTCAAGTTTTTATTACAAGGGAATCTAATAAGAACTTTTGACCTATTTCATAAGCCAAGCTACTTTTGATGCTGACTGTACCAATGGGGTTAAAGCAGATTTACATAATACTACTTGATTTACTTATAATATAGATAATGTGATGCTCTCTGATGCGCTCTGAGGTTCGACACTGTATGGGCCGTCACTTCAGAGCGCAGCAGATGAATGTGCACAGGAAGCAGTTACAGTTATGACATTTTCATGTCATTCCGCCGCATAACAGCGTCCTGTCATTGTCCTGTACGGTCACGAACTTTAATTGTTGATCCTATTAGAGCTCACTTTATACTGGACATATTACACCGACATCGTTCACTATTCGGGTAAAGTGCACCTTTAGAAATAACAGTTGGGAGTGTTTATCCCAGTGGTCACCACTGGTACCTGTTACATACATAAGCTGGATAGAAGGTCGTAAGATGAATTTTTCAATACCACCTAAAGTTTTACGAACTTCCATGTACCTACGGTCAACCAATTTGATATCTGAGCCACTTCGTACCTTGTAACAGTGAAAATCTATATGAAGGTGATCTCATATTAGTGTCACTGTGACAAGGTACGAAGTGGCCCAGAAATCAAATTGGTTGACTGACCTGAAACACGCCGGAGCTCGTCCTTTTCCTGCTCGGCGGCGGCGGCGGTGACGACACGCTGTTGCTGCGAGCGCGATCCTTGGCGGAGTCTTTGGTATTTTTGACGGGAGACTTCGGCACTGTAAGGGGGACATTCGGCGCGCTGACGGCTGGAAATATAACGTATTTTTTTACTAATACACTCACCGGCAATAAATTTGGCCCAAATTATAAAAACGCAATTTTTTTTCGTCTTCGTTTTGTTTCGATAGTCTTATGTTTAAGAGGTATGATTAGCATGAGATTAACATTAATTAATTGAGAAGTCAGTTATTTAAGACGACGAATTAAGGAGAACAAGGAAATGGAGCGGATTAAGAAAAACATCACATCATAGTTTGAAATCACGAAAAGTTTTTAGACCAAATTTTCTGCCGGTGAGTGTATTAAATAGTACATTACTTACCAAGGGCGATAAAACAAAGAATGTCTCAGATCGCAGGTATTTTACGCCCGAGCCGAAGGCAAGGGCGATAAATATGCGATCTGAGGCTTTCTTTATTATCGCCCGTGGTAAGTACAAAATTTTATGTCACCCCCTGGCCAGGAAGTGGGTTTTTTCGCGCGCGGAGCGTGCGATAATGGCCACTTTATGGCCAGGTGTGACATAAAACAATTTATCGTTTAATTTAGATTCTTCTTCTTATTCGTGTAAAGGAGAGTCCAAATTAAATTATTCTAAAAATATGCCTTGCCAGTTCTACTGCCCGGAGAGTTGCGTCTGTATAAGGTCTTTATGGGTGCAATTATAAGGAATCAGAGTGTGTGTTGGATTTACCTATTACCTTAATGATTTTCGCTACCAGTTCTACCAACTAAAAGACAAATCAATTCAGGGTTCGTGTGCACCAGCTAAGAAAGAAACTCCTCTCAAAAAAAATTGCACCACGTTTTGGACCGGTACAGAGTGCTACTAGATATATATCTCAATTTCCCCTTACTTTATTTGTGCAAGTAATAAATTTGAAGACGATTTCCGGGATAAAAACCATGTCTTTTATGTCCTTCCTTGGGATACAAACTGTCTATATGCCAAATGTATAATCGGTTTAGTGCGTAAAAAGGTAAATAGACATTATGAGATTTATAAACATTATAGTTTGAAATTAGTATGAATAGGTTACGGATAGGTTGTTTTGATGGCATTCGTAGGTAACTAACGACCTAGTAACGACAGTAAGGTGTTCCCACACTGGAGAAATCGTCTTTATATCACAATTTTATGGACACTTAAAACACAGTAAATGTTTGCTCTAATCATCACAATTCTACACTGGCGTAAATCTTTAATAATGGCCTTATTGCCAGTGTAACAGATCCAGCACCTATAGGTTTGAATTTCATAGGTCTAGGTGCGATAAATTCTCATGTAGTTCTCTGTATCCCACCCCACATGCAATCCAGCCATTTCTTACGCGAAAATTAAGCGAACGTCTTGTAGAAAATAAACGCTGGGCAATAGTTTTTGATTAAAAAATAAATTCGATTACTACTTTACTATGGTTCTATTAAAATTTTAAAAATATTAATACTTACATAGGGCATAGCAACACACTAAAGAGCCTGTTATGTAAATAAGGCGACTTCCTGACTTGGCGGGGCGGGATCGATATGTGACATTTTCTTCTTTGACGTAAACTCACTGACGTCGCAAAGATTCCCACTTGATATAATACTGTCAGTATTACGTTTGCGCAGTAGTAATATCATGCGCAGAAGCGAAGCAGTACCGCCTTCGCATCGTCCCGCTACCGCGCATCCCGCGCCAGTCAGGAAGCACTAATTTAAATGTAGGGGCGTAGTAAAAAATGCTATCGCGTCGACTGACAGCTGACACTGACATTTGACACTTTTCTCATATCGTACTGCCTCCGCACCGACAAATCAGGAAATCGCCTAACCCTGCCTTGCAGTCGGGTAATAAAACGGAACGCAAACCTGCATATTCTTTTATACTCTAAGGGTTATCCAAAAAGGGTTTCTGCGATTTTTATACAAAAAGACCTATGGGATTATGGGTACCATCCCTTTCTTTAACCGACAAAGTTTTTGTTTGGCACCCTGGGCTTTAACTCCCTGGAAGTGAGGCGTAATTACGCACTGGCCGGGGCGTGCCGAATATTAAGTGGGTTTTTTTTATACGACGACGGTGGCAAACAAGCGTTGTAATTAACACCGTGCCGTGGATTCAGACTGTCCTCAGTTGGTCTCACAACTGGTTCGCCTTCTCGTGTCGTATCTGTCTCAATCGAAGTTTAATCTTAGACCACGTAATCGCGACTTACTATCAGTTCCTAAAGCGCGTACTGTGGCGTACTTACAGGAAATTACCACTGGTTTGCGCTTTACTTTATCTGAACGCGCTTCTCAAGTCAGCACCTGACTACGATGTTTTTGCAAGTAGATGGAAGATGTCATGAATGCAAGAGATTGTGTGAGGCGATGAATGACCGCCAATCTTCAGTTATTAAGATTTTTCAATTCATGTAGATTTTAGGTAAACACAATGTTATGTTAGTACCTACTTAAGCAATCTTATCTAAGTGTTCTCCGATTTAACCCTTCACAGTGTAAATACACACCTCACCTAATCACCTTATTACATTTTTCTTTCGCTATATACCTTTAAGGTTGCTCTACCTATCTACTTTATACAGCGACCGAGACTTAAATCTAAGTTTATTTGCCAAATTTCAGGTTAACTAAGAACATAATTTTCACAAAAAAGTTTTTTATGTCACACCTGGCCATAAAGTGGCCATTATCGCACGCTTCGCGCGCGAAAAAACCCACTTCCTGGCCAGGGGGTGACATAAAATTTTGTACTTACCACGGGCGATACTAAAGAAAGCCTCAGATCGCATATTTATCGCCCTTGCCTTCGGCTCGGGCGTAAAATACCTGCGATCTGAGACATTCTTTGTTTTATCGCCCTTGGTAAGTAATGTACTATTTTATCACAGTCTACTTCTAGAACAGACTAACACCAACAATTCAGTCGGTCATCCGTCTAAATTCAAACTTCGTGATTGTTCTACTCCAAAAACTTTTCCGTTTTCGAAATTACCGTTACTCTCATTTAATAATAATGGTGGCCTTTTTCGGTATTTTTAAATGCGAACTTAGCCGATTATTACAAAATAAAAGGATTACCTTGCCGGGGCCTCGGTGTGTCTGGCGCTCTGTAAAAAAAGTTAAATATTGACATGAAAACATTACACTCCAAGCTGACATTAAACAGCCATATGCTCATTACATTAGTGGTGAGAACGACATGACTCATAACATACTCGTTATTCGATTCGCTATTAAAATTTACCTTAACTTTAATGAAATTATAGCATTAAATGTTATGAGTTGCGTCGCTGATCTCACAACTTATGTTTTTTTAATTGACGCAAAAATGTTGGATGCAAAGAGTTTAAATTGCTTAATTATACGAATTGCATTGCCTGCTTTATTGTACGGAATGGATATAGTTATAATATAATGTTTTAATGTAATTACAGAACTGGACTACAATGTAACTATGTTCTCTTCTCAAAATACAAGATCATTATTCATTATATTTTATGCTGAAATTAATGCTAGGATACTCGTTTCCAACTTAATACATTGCTTCCAACACACTCAACTACAAGTCAGAATTTAGTTTTATCATGGAGTTGACATTTTAGATTCAGCGTTTTAGCTGCCCAGACAGAGCACAGTGGCGTGTCGTAGTGTCGGAGGCCAAGATACCTACACTTCGGGTCGCTGAGCCAGCGTAGTAATTTTTACTTGGTGTTTATGGACTAAAATTCCTTCAAAACAAAACGAAATTACGACGAGTATTTATATCCACTAAATTCTTTTAACACTTGATTTTCGAGTAAAGCGCACTTTAGGTATAATTTACATGCGGGAGAGGCACGATATTGAGTAAATTATCAATGGTCATGTCATAATTAAGCATATGACATTGAGTGAATAATAGTCACAATTACTCATAGCCTGCAAAGAGTGGGTTAAGTATTATTTAGTATAAATTAGTTAAGACATAAATAACAGGGCAGTATTGTGTTCCAGACTTTAACGGTAATGTCAAGTGCTTTTGCCAATTAAGCCAGGCCCGCACCACGATATTTGGTCGCGCGATAATTTTGTCCCAGAAATAAACGTATGGGTTTATGAAAATCGTGCAGCTCGCACTGTCAAACCCATACGTCGCATTTCTGCGACAAAATTACCTAGGTATTCCTGAGAGTTGATTTTATTTCACCGGGTGAAACCTAACAGTTTTAATCAAATCCTATCTCATTAGCAATATTTCGTATGCACTCACACTTGGTAATTCGCATACGCAACTGAGAGCTCATGAAAAAAACCAACCGTCTTATTATTTGAACATTTACGCACAAACAGCATTCCAGAATTGGCAAATTGCAAACAAATACCTTACGTAGTCGTATAACCAAGAGCCTAATATGTCACGACTAAACGGATTTGGATGAAAATTCTGGGAAATTCATAATCTGAACATATTTTCTAATACATATACGAGTATATAGTAACCGGTTGAGTTTAACTAATAAATAATGAAGAATGTGTTATTTTTTAGGGTACGATAATTACATATTTATTTATTGAACTCAAAAATATATAAAATTACAGTAGGCATATATATTTATCTCGCCAAACTGTATGTACCTACAGTTTGTTGGCGAATGTTGCTCTCTCTCACTTACAGGTTTGGAACTTACACCTACTTCTTTCCTATAAACTAAATCATGCAGTGCTAATGACAGACTAACAATAACTACCACGTAGTGTGTGCACCAACGACGACGTCACGCCATTCATAATTTGCATGTGTTTAAATAAAAAAATACAAATACTCAAGTTTCTATCGTAACATATATATACTATATAAGCCATCCCGCTTGTAGTAATACTTGACGGCAGAAATACGCATCTCTCCTCTCCTGGTAAAAAGCACCGCAATTAAATTAATTCTACGTAGTCCTGTAGAGTAGAAAAATACCTTAAAACCCTTTTAAATCTAGCTGCAAGTGGCTCGAGCACTTATTGGCGTGTCGTTTATTTGGAGCTCGAAGCGTCGCATTTAATTGGGGAAGTAATTGTGGGTGTAAGTCTTCCACTCGCCAGCACAGAGCAACGGCGCAGACGATGCCCGTGACAGTTTTAGGTACTTTTTAATGAAATCTGCCTCATAGTATAATACTTACTTACTATCTCTCGAGCGCTGGTTAGCCATAGATGTGACACACACAAAAATATAGACAACGTAAACGTATAGCTCCTTTTTTATGTATGACTGAACAGCGAGTTAGTCTCACCTGATGGAAAGCGACGACAAGGCCTAAGATGTAACTCGCTAGTTAAGGAATAGCCTATTCACTCTTGCCTATGCGAATAGAGGCATGCCTAATGCATCACAATACTTTCCATTTATAAGAGCGTTTGGAGTTAACCTTTGGAGGATCCATGAGTTCGTATCCATTGACCAAACTGTTGAAACCGAAACGCCTGATCATTACTGGATATTCCTCTGTTTAAGGCCGGGTTATAGTAAAAATCTGATTTGGTAAACAATTTGATTTCGAAATACTACATATTAAAAATGTAAAAAAAATACGATGTTATATTTGAGACCTTTATCTAGTGCAGTCGGATGTCCGTTACACAATTTGCAAAACTTTGTTCGATAGAAAAAAATTCCAAACATACCTCTATTTTCTATCTTAAAACTCATTTTATTTCAATCTTAGGTAACATGCAGTGCCGGATTAACCCTTAAACAAATTAAGCAATTGCCTAGGGCACCACGTCTAGGGGAGCACCAGAAACACCACAAAAAAAGGTCATTTTGAAAATCCGCACGACTAGTGTTGACGTTCGGGGTGATAAGTGCCCGCTCCCCGCTTGCTCGCTCGTTCCGGTTATAGCACTATCATTTGTTAGTAAAATATACGTAATATTAAACATTAAATATGGCCAAATTCGTTCATAGGCCGATGGGAGGCAAAAAAAGCGGAGCAAAATTTCGTAAAAATACTTATATAGGTACTTTGGCAGCTGCTCTTCTCATTCAGAGCGATACAAAACGGTATATATCTCTCTAACTCCCGTCTATCTCTCAGAAAATCACACACTTCTCAGGAGCAACCAGGGGGGTAGATAGGTAGGGAGGTAAAATACAGTATTTATCTATTCAACGAGCTCTAAACAACGACCGGTCAAATCATGATTTTTTTTTTTCACGCCCTGAAAATATTTTTCGATAATTTCTATGATTTTGGGTAAATGCTTTAAACTATGAAAATGTTAAAACAGAATTTCCAGCCGTTTGGCTTGACGGGTAACAGACGTACACGTGAAAGGACTCCAAGTGGACCGAAACTCTAAAAATAAGTAGATTAACATCGTGGTTTGCGTAGTTATATTTTTTTAGTGTCGATTTCTACTGGGTATTGATTTATTCGGAGAACCAACCAATGTTCGAAAATTTTCGCGCTCGCTGCGCTCGCGTTTACATCCATGACTTCATGCGTATGAAGTATTTTCCGCACCTGCATCATAATGTTCGAAAAATTTCGCGCTCGCGGTTTCGTCTAGATATGTTATGACTTGATGCTTATGAAGTATTTTCCGCATCTGTATCATAATGTTCGAACAATTTCGCGCTCGCTACGCTCGCGTTTTCGTCTAGATATGTTATGACTTGATGCGTATGAAGAATTTTCTGCACCTGCATCATAATATTTGAAAAATTTCGCGCTCGCTGTGCTCGCGTTTTCGCAGATGGGGGGCCCATAGGCGTGGATTGCCTAGGGCATCAAGTAGTCTTAATCCGGCACTGGTAACATGATGAGTAGAAAATAATACTAAAATAAACGTATTTGACGGTATGAGGGATGTCGGGATTAATATTGTTAATATAGTAAGCCATGTATTTTTCTCACCCAAAAATGTACTAAAAATTTACGAAAATTACGCGCACAGTTCCGTGGAGAGTGGGATGGTCAATTGCAAACTCACGCGTGTTAGAGCGGGACATTTGCAATGGAACAACCTCGCCTTAACTGACAACTAAAGGCCTATTGGGGTTTTTCCAAAATACAAGACAAGATCTGAACTAAATAATGTTACATGTAGTCTTTGGAGTAATGCAGGCAGGTCGCGGTGACTAGCGAGGGCCGCAGTCACAACACCTGAGCCAATTGTCCGCACCTAAACGTTTCTGGATATGCTCTCTCTATATAAATACTAGCTTCTGCTCGCGAGTTCGTCAGCATGGAACTCGTTTATATCGTGTCTCCATTCACAATTCCGCCCCCATTTTTAACCCCTTTAAAAAAATCCAATGTTTTTCACTGGGTCTCAAGCTAAACCGGTTAGAGCCGCGTGGACGGTGCCACGTGATTTCTTGCCATCCACCATCCTAACTTCTTCAGGTTATTCAGGTTGTTATATAAGATTATATATATATATATATATATATATATATATATATATGACATGTTCCCGAAATAGCACACAAGGTCTTATCTTAATAGTGTTAGTCTTTGGACCCACAGAGGCTGGATCCACCTGTCGCGGCGACAGGCGCGCGCCGCGGTCACGACTGTCTAATTGTCGGCGGCTGCGCAATACTGGCCATTCCTCTGCCCACGTAGCTCACGAAACAAATCAGTTTGCCGAGCTTATGAGCATCGTCATCTGTTTTTAAATGGCGTATCCCACTGACATTGATATATGAATGAATAAGAATAATAATTCAATGATTTTGATACATTTATTCTCCCTCAAATTTAAAAAAATAATGTAATGTCTGCTTCCTGATTAAATTCGACATTTTACATTTGAAGCGATTACGTTACAACTAGCCTGGTCGAGGGTGCGTTACCGATATTCATTTAATTATAAATACCCGTAACATTACGACGACCGCTTTAGCTTAGTTGTTAGTGACCCTGCCTACGACGCTGGAGGTCCCGGGTTCGAATCCCGGCCGGGGCATTTATTTGTGTGATGTTAATGAGCACAAATATTTGTTCTTGGGTCTTGGATGTTTTCTATGTATTTAAGTATATATTTATCTATATAAGTATGTATATCGTCGCTTAGTACCCACAGTACAAGCTTTGCTTAGTTTGGGACTAGGTGGATTTGTGTAAGATTGTCCACAAATAAATACTTATTTATTTATTTTATTTATTCGCCCTAACATTTTACATATTAATTAGTGGATAAAACTAACGTAGTTGGTAGCCCGTGATGGTGGTCTGACGCAGTGAATTTACCTATACGGCAATAATATATATACTGGCAAATGGGCTGTCAGTTGTAAGTACCTATCACGTCGCCATATTTTTCGTGTTACCAGCATCAGATTTTTCGAATTTACCCCATTTTTGTTGTGACACGACTCGCTATTCAGACTACTATGTTGGCCGTTTAAAATTAAAAATAATACGCCAAACTAAAACATGCATCACCCGTATATATTGTATTAGGTTTCGGCCTTGTCAATTCAAATGGGCAAAGGCGAAAAAAAAATCAATCAGCATTCACATGCATGAAACTTTAGCTTAAAATGAAAAAATGAATAAAATGAACTTTATTCTGTAAGTAGGCCGCAATGGCACTTTTACAAGTCAAACCCTACTAGCGTTTCACAGAGGCCACTGCCGAGAAGAAACGCCGAAAGAAACTCGACAGTCAGCCATTTTCTCACAAAAATATGCTTATTACAATGATAAATGATAATACTTAACCTACTTAAGATCAAGTTAGTTATCTAAGTAAAAATATGTTCAATTTATTTTATGTTAATGAATATTGTATTGGTTATATTTTCTTAACTTGATGCTTCAAGAGCGGGGTCTCCTGACACAAGTATTATACCTACTAGGAGGTGTCAATTATGTCCTATTTAAAACACAAAGATTGTGACCAATAAACTACTATTCATTTTAAATTTTTCTTACATTTTGATTTCATTTTCACATGCATAATATTATTATGGAGCTCAATCTACATCAATGTTTCGTTTGCTATCACACGTTTTGACAAATTAGGGTAGGTTGAGGTGGTTTGATAAATCAAGTGTAAATATGATATAAAACCAATACGATTAGGACCGGTTTTGTAACGACCTGTGATACCTTAAATATGTACAGTCAAGTGCACAAATATGGGTGCATGTCACTTGCTCTAAAATCTTTCCCATAGCTCTTATGTCGTCGATGGATTAAGGTTTCGGTACATATTTATGAGAAGATACATTCGATACATACCTATTTTTGCACTTGACTGTACTTGACTGTAAGTTATCTTACAACATATATTTACTACTAATATTGATATGACAAAAAGTCTAATGGTTTTTGTATAAAGCCAACGAGTTAGAGTAGATTCGATCAAAAAGCATACAATAAACGTCAAAATTTTACGTACATACTTTAATTTAATACGTAATACTTTTCTAATATACCTACGCTCTTGTTCGGTCAAATGTATACTTAAGTTCGGTTTTATAAAGATACGTTAGACTTTATGTCGGTAAGTAATGTCAAAAAATGTAAGGTAAAAGTACATTTTCTCACTAGCGTGGGTTAGCCATAGTTGTGGTTGTGACACATACGAACACACAGACAACGTCAACTCATAGCTCCTACGCTGACGGACACATAAACAATGTGCATGTATAGCTCAACACACAACCATGGCTCATCCGCGCTCGTGAGAACGTGAGTGTACCAAAATATGATCTGACACTTGGTTCAACGGATCTTTAAAAAACTCGGTCTCAGTCGGATAGAACCCGTATATCATTTTCCTTTTACGTAAAAGTATTTAATTAATTCGAAGTGAACCATAGAACATGACAGCCTTGACGTCGATATATCATATCTTAAATAATACGTTTCCCAGAGCCATGTTCGGTATCTGTCACTCCTCGACATATAAACTTGTATGAAGACGTCTGATCAATATTTCATACACACAGGCAGAAATAGAAAGAGCAACAACTCTGCCTATATGGCCGTGCTATTTTTTTTTTCGATCGCACTCTGGTACTGATCCATAAAGTTACTTTCACTTATTTTTATTTAGCTTTATGACAGGACAACCGAAAAACATTAGAGTTGTATCGTCAATTAGGTTAGGATTTGAAATTGGAACGCGAATATTATGCATTTTTAAAAATAGAATTGGACATCCTTAGGATATCGTTTTGGTTTCAAGTCTCTGATTTTTTAAGGCGCAGGGTAGGGCAAGGCCTTCCCCATACAAACTTTGTGCACGTTTTATTCGTCGGTTTTGGCACTAACAAATATAATATTTTTTTGGTTGTAAATATTAGATATGCGAAGATCGTGATGTGAAAATTTTCCAATATTTCAAAAATATTCAAAATTAAAAAATAAAAATAAAAAATTAATAAAAATTTACAACACGAAATAGCTATCAGAAAAATAAGCATACTGACCAAAAATCATATCTTTAATGCAAACACAAACGAAGTAAATCCTGCACAAAGTTTGTATGGAGAGAGCTTGCCCTACCCCTCCTCTTAAGTCTGGTAATTAGAATATCCTTATATAAATTTTAGATATGTTCTGCTACATTCACACTTACTTAGTGTCCCTTACTTTAAACTTTTATTGCAGGTTTCTGTCAAACACCTTTCCCTTTGTTAATAAATAACGTAAACGTCTCAGTGCCTGACAATCCAATACTTAACACACTTTCAGTTTTATGACATATTAATAGAGGTTATCAATAGGTTACACTTCTTAAGGTGTCAAACATTGGGACGTTTACGTTTTTATTGGGACGTCTTATAATGAAAGTGTTGAAGAACTTAGTACGGGAGCCGATAAAAAAAGATTATTTCTCAAATAACACAACACATACTGAGCTCATTTGTATACTATTCCGCGAAAAATGTGATTATTGGTACCTAAGACCCCACTTTTTTTTAATAAACTGCATTCAAGTTTAACACAACTCTGTAGCAATTATCCCACTTTAAATCCGACTAACAAAGAGCAGTGCTAGGTTCACTATGCATTATAGTGCTATAGGTAGACTAGCTTAAATGAAAGAAATGTTGAACTGGCGCGACACCAAGCATTAAGGTGCTTCCCGTATTTATTAGAAACTATAGTCAGGTCAGGCAAAAATGGCTATTGGAAGGCGAAGAATGAATCAAATGTCTAATTTCGATTCTGGCCAACCAGTAATGTCACAATCATTTTTTTAGTTTCATTGTTTATGACAACAATTTTATCAAATTCTGACCTTATTGAGTTCTTTTTTTCGCAACTTTCTTATTATGACACGCTTTACTAGTAGACTCTACTAGCAATAGCACCGTATGCCATTACTATTTCTATTTTTGTAGGTATTGGATTTTATTTGTGTTAGCTAAGAAAGTGATGATAATTGTATATGTATATACCTATACCGCCAACAATAAAATCAAAGTAACATTAAGAATTCACAAGGTCAACACGGTACCCAAATTGATAATATTACCAACGTCTCCCTATGCTACGAATAAGCTAAACAAAGATTTTGGCTGCTGACATACAAGCAAGTTATGACGACCGCTTTAGCTTAGTTGGTAGTGACCCTGCCTACGAAGCTGGAGGTCCCGGGTTCGAATCCCGGCCGGGGCATTTATTTGTGTGAATAGCACGAATATTTGTTCTTGGGTCTTGGATGTTTTCTATGTATTTAAGTATATATTTATCTATATAAGTATTTATATCGTCACTTAGTACCCATAGTACAAGCTTTGCTTAGTTTGGGACTAGGTTGATTTGTGTAAGATTGTCCACAAATATTTATTTATTTATTTATTTAAGCTTTTAGACCAGCAACGCAACGCAACGTGTCAAAGTCATTTTTAGTAAAGAGTTGACATTTCTATCAACCTTACGCACGCTCGAAAACGTAAACGCTTCGGAGGAGTAAAACACCGTCGAAGTTACCCTTTCTTTAATGGTAAGGACCAATCTATCTCATTAGATCCATTTAGTAGATCCACTGTTTATCTAATGAGATTTTATTACCGTTACTCGTAGTTACATTGCTAATTTATAATGGATCTATTGAGTTTTTTTTTTCATTACATTCATTTTAGCGCGGAACTTTGAGGAATGGTTATAGTGAGTTTATTTCTCATTAGATTATCTAAAATGGATCAGATCAATCCAATCAGCATCTATTTACCTCTAAAATCGACACTCAACAAACAACTATGCTTTGTGATTGAGCTATTAAAATGGTACGGATCCGGCCGAGCCTGTTTCACTTCCCTTATTATTCTTCCCTCTTTGCGATCCATTTTTTGCTCTCAGTGACACTGTGCCGTCCTGACTACATGTATCATAGAAAATAAATGTTGTGTGTATTATGTTATTACAGAAAATGGCGCGTCACAGATCAAACTACTGCCGTATATGGCGCTTGGCGCGCCTGGCGCTGCCTTTGATTGACTTGTAACCGGAGGGTACCGGTCACTAATAAGCGTTCTCGTTATTAGGATGCCCGAACGCATTTAAGGGGATACCTCGATTCTGCACACGATTCCCCCCACGTAAAGTCACATTATCTCACGAGTGCGGGTTGGCCATGGTTGTAGTAGTGACAGATACGAACACATAGACAACATGAACTCATACCTCCTACGCTGACGCACACAAAGACAATGTGCATGTATAGCTGAACACACAACCATGGCTCACCCGCGCTCGTGAGACAAAAGTACTATAAGAGAGACCCTAATGTCTTCCGCGCACAAGAGAACCAGTTGCCACACTACAAGGACAGCTTTTTTTGGAAAAATTCAATATAACTAACTTTGTACAGTTTTATTTATATTTCCGCTTATGAAAAAGTTTCCGAGGTAAAATACCAGCGTTCTCGTGATTATAGGATGCCCGAACGCGTTTAAAGGGATACATCGATTCTGCACACAATTCCCCCCACGTACCTAAGACAGACGCTAATGTCTTCTGCGCAGAGAGCGAGACGCAACACTCTACGAGAATGTTTTTTTTTTTGGAAAATCAATATTAAAATATATAACTAACTTTGTAAAGTTTTATTTATATTTCCGCTTATAAAAAAGTACGAGTATCTGAGGTAAAATACCATAATTTTAACTTGATTTTGACATTTTAGGGATCGTCCTAATTGGCGCGCGACTACGCGATGATCGCGCGATAGCGCGACTTTAACTTAGAATATTTACTAGTAAAAGTCGCGAATTCGCGCGATAATCGCGTAGTCGCGTTTGTTTAGGACGATCCCTTTAGGACACCTGTTCGAGTTCAATATATTCGCGAATTTCACTCGCGTAGTCGCGTTGTATTAGGAATTTAGGACGATCCCTTAGTAGGCTGAGTAAAAACGCTAAACAATAAAGACTCGAATTTGGATTTTTTATTAAAAACTTTTAATTAAAAACAATCATCATCCTCATATGTCCGAATAGTAATCCTTTTTAGAATTCCGTACCCGAAAGGTCCCCTATTGCTGTCACTCACGCCTCCGTCCGTCCGTCGTCTGTCACACAGGTTTACAGCCAAATGGTTTTGAGCTACAGTCTTGAAATTTTCACAGTATAAGCATCTTGGCGGCCCAAAGCCATACAAATAGTCAACACTTATTTTTAAATAGGTACTTACACTTACTTTTATACTTATTTTTTTCCCCTTAAAAAAGGGGAGCTCTACTTTAGGGAGGGATACAGGGCTAAAGGGGGCGCGAAAACAAACCAACTTAATTTTGCGGTTGGTTCGGAACCCTAAATGTGCGAAGTCTGACTCGCATTTGGTCGGTTTTTAATTATTATTTTTAAGACTGCGTCGTGCAGGGTAAATTATCAGCGCCTGTCAAATTTCTATTTTTTTTAATTATTTTCCCCAGTAACTCACACATACATATTTCACACACACTACTTCATTTTGTTGGCCCGGGTCATTGACTTACTTTTTTTTTAATAAGTATTTTCGGTTGTGTATTGCCACCAGTTAATCAGAGTTAAAAACTCCTTAGAGAAATCGAAATTGTCATAACTTGTCACTGTACAATGACAATGCTCTGTCAATTTCTGTAAGGAATACAAAGTTTTGATTTACAATATTTGATGATTTATTAAGGCATGACAAAAATGTAAAAATAAAAGTCAAGTTCTGATCTGTCACCAAAACCTTACTTCTGAAAATTGGGATTTGATTTTAGTAAAACGCTCCTAATTATTCATATACAAATAGATTAAAAGTGAGAAAAATTATTGCATTATTTGGCTATTTTTTGTATGGTTTTGGTTTGCGCCGGAATTAATATATAAATAAATATATATCAATATAAATAAATAAATATTTGTGGACAATCTTACACAAATCAACCTAGTCCCAAACTAAGCAAAGCTTGTACTACTATGGGTACTAAGCGACAATATACATACCTTATACATACAGATTTAAATAGATACTTAAATACATAGAAAACATCCAAGACCCAAGAACGAATTCGAACCCGGGATCTCCAGCTTCGTAGGCAGGGTCACTACCAACAAGCTAAAGCGGCTTTTATAGGTAATGCGAGTTTTAAGCGAAGATGCGGTTGTTTTATTTCGATATATATTATGTAATGAAACTTAATGAAAATTAATGGCAGTATTTTGAAATAAGTTTGTTAAGTATTCTTAAAACCTAATGATAATGAAATAAGTAGGACAAATATGATCAAGTAGGATTTAGTAAATCATTGTCACTATCTGTAATTGGAACTTGGCCGGCCGGACGCGCTATCGTGTGCATGGTTGAATGTACGAGTCCATAGTTATGTTATGACAAATTAGCTCTCATGTTCCTTCTTATAAGAATGATAATTGAATAGAATAATTAGTGGAGTAAATTTTACTGAACTTTTAACACTACTTGGACAATGGTTGCGTATAGCTAAATCCATGTACATGCTGCATACATGCTGTAATGTAACAGTTATAATACTTATAATATACGCAATTGAAATTGCAATCTTACTATTATTTACTACGTTTACGTAACGTCCAAACAATTATTGCGACGTAATTTTTTTGGTTTTTCAACCTGATTGTGGCCTTATAGGTCGGGCCCAATAAATCGATAGGAGTGCGCGGTTGGAAAGTGGCCTGGGGAAAATCGAGGGGAAACCTCCGACACGACCACGCGGGAGGTTTATACACTGGGATACTCTAAGAGTTGGCGCTCCAGTGAGATTGGTTACGCGGCTTCTACCGAATCTGAGTTGTGAGTGGAATCGAGCTACTTACTGGGAGTTTTGTCGCTGGTTCACTAAACTCTACTAGGCCCGACCTGGGTCGGACTGACTCTACCCGGTGTGCCGTACTTACGTATATCCAAAGACTATAATGTATATACTAAAGTACGTATATCCGTATATCCCAAATCAAAGCAGTGAACCAAATAATTTCAAACCATAAAAAACAATCAAATAGAAATTAGAAACCGTACTTACAGACCTGCAGAAATAAGTAGGACTACATACATATATTTTGTATAAGACTCAGATTATACGTCGTCGTTAGAGATAATAACTAACATAAAAAAAACACATTTATATTTTCATTCTATAATTAGTATTACCATGCGGCTTCGACAATACAATCTTCTGCTGCTTATTACTTTCATTGTTGTGTGACACTGCAGATTGATAATCCACGATTCCTGAAGTTATATCACGACATCGGAGATATATTTAGCCATTAAATGTATTCCTATTTGACGAGAAAGCGTGAATATCCACACAAATTTCAATATGTATTCCAATCCAATCAATCCAATCAGTGGGTTCTTCAATGCTGAGGATCGTGACCGCTATGTCTCTGGCGGGGAGTGCAGATGGCTCGCCAGTGGTTCCGATGATGCGCTGCATGCAGCGCCTGGTGTTCTCGGCGTCCGGCGAATTTGGAGATTTTTTTCAATCCACCTGGCTGGCCCGAGCTTGTCTATCCTCCACCTTTCCCGTCATCATGAATCATGATGTACTCGAGGCTAATAGGTACGACGCGCGATATGTCCAAAAAATGCCAGTAGATAAGTATGCGTTGTTGGCAAACTGTCGAGAGGCGTGTGTGTATGCGTATTTGGTGTTCGATATCAACATTAGATACGTAAAATTATTGAAATATAAAGAAAGAAAAATTTTCATAACTACAAATTTTCATTTGAAGTAAGTGACAAATGTCATTGCGTTATAAAGATGTTCCGTCAGGGTGACCATTCATTGAAATTAATTTCCATTGTAATGAAACGCATCGGCAACCTTTTAGCGTCTAGAATGCGTTTTCGGGAAGGAAAACATTATAATTTGAACGCATAAGTAAACTTTCGGGACCAAACACTGTATGTTCTCTAAAAAATAAAAGGCTAATACCAAAAATTCCATGTTAAAAGGTTCTTAAAACGCCACGCGTCAATATTTATTTACCCTACTTCAATTAATACAATCTTTGTGTGTGGTATACATATTGTATTCGAATACGGGCAAAATGTCAAAAACAGAGCTGTCAAAGCGAAAAAAGGAGCATGCGTCTGCTCTCACCGAGGGCCAATGCCCATCTGTCGATTTTTCGAAAGTATGGTGGCAGGGAAAATGTATGGAAAAGTCACTAAAGTTTAGATATACGTTTGAAATTCTCATTGGTCTTTGCGAGGAAAAATGTGAAAAGTGTGATAACTTATAGTGAATACTTTTGAGATTTGTTTGAGTGTGATTTTGAAACGAAATAATAGATTTTTCAATTCAATTTTGCCTAAACGCCGACACGCGTTCTTCTCATTTTTAGTGCAACTTTACGGTATTGTATTTATTAAAGTGTAATTTATTATAGATTACTAATAGTGATAACTTGTAAACACACTCTTTGTGATAATAATTACATATATTTTATATATTTTTGTAGAGAATCGTGACCTCCACAGATTGAGAGGTGAAGGCTGTTTTTGCTAAATATGCTCGGCGCCCTCTTAATCAAAAACCGTCATATCGTCACGTAATATATGTTCGAATATATTCTTTTGTTTTTTTACTCGTCTAATTAAAACGGCTATACCTACAAGTATTTTGAATTGCATGCCCTTAAAATCCTCATGCTATTATCATCCCTGCTTAGTGCTTACATTGTAGTTATGTCTGAGAAAATAGTGTATTTAACGCTGACACTAGTTTTTGCGAAACCGACATGCATTTAATTTTTCACACGTGATGAGAAATTCTACTTTCTTGGATTAGGCTAGGCTATGGCCGAGCCAGTCCAGGGGATACTTATTATCTATAATTACATCTTAATTGGCGGATACCAAAGATAATAATAATTACGATACATCAAATGATTTCAACTATAACAAGATTTTTTAACGGAAGAGATAAACGCTTCCCTCTCTAAGATGGAAATGCTATTCATCAGGCATCATCATCACTGGCCTTTGCGTCTTTATCAGACGATTTATGCAGCGACCTGCGAACACTTTCTGGTGTGGCTATGTAAGCCTATACGGGAATGGGATTGTCTCCCGCAGAGGTGGCAGCAGAACAGGGTACCAGTGGCCAGCGAAGTGCTTATAGTGGTATGTCTCCTGCTTCTTCGGTCTTCAAGAAGGTCGAACCAAGCCCTGTCGTGGTTGTCGCGCCCCTCTAGGATAGTCTTTCGCCACGGCAGTAGTCTAGGCAGTAGCTTGATAAAGTATACCTAATGGTTTAAACCCGACGGTCGAATGACAAGAAATACGTCCGCACCACCACAAAATCGCAACGCGCGAACATATGGTAACCCACCACACCACCATACCATTGTAAATACATAACGTTAGATAAGTTTCAACAAATACGCGTTCACATCGTCTAAACCATATTATATCTACCCAGAAACTCTCCAAACGAACGAGAAGTACTATGACATGATTACTAATACATGGCCGGGTTAGACATGGGGATAAGCGTTACTTTTCGATCACCGTTATTGTTATACCCGTTCCAAAAAAATCACATTTTAAAAATCACCGTGACTTTGTCACTTCGGTTATTTCGTGTCACGACATTTGCGTGTCGATCGTTCCCGGTAGTTACTGATATTTTTGTAACAACTGATGTTACTCTGTGACAGCGCACCGCAGTCACAGTCACAGTTAGTAACAGCGGTCACGAGGCACGACGCGACGCGTGGCTTACACACTGTTCCAGTGATATCGTCGCTAAGTAACAACGTTATTTTGTAACGTTGTTACTTCGTGACAAGTCACACTGTTACTTTTTAACGGCGGATCACCGTGATTTTTTCATCGTGAAGTTATTTATCACCCACCTCTAGGCCGGGTTCGATGAAGAGGTGTATATGTCGCAGCCGGATTGTATAAACCGCCGTTTTACATTATGGCTAGGCGTTTTACAAAACAGAGCTGTTTTGTATTACGGCGGGTCCGCCAAAATGTGTTCGGCGCTTTGCATTCTTCTTCTTTCATTATACGATTTGCCTTCGACATATACAAATACATAGGTACAGAAACTTACATCACGCTTGTATCCCAAAATGGATAGGCAGAGCACATAAAATTCATTTCAGTGTCACTTATACCATATATAGTAAGGCAGCGTGCATCATTCATTACTTTCTGAAAAATAAATTCAGAATTTAATTAATGATAATTTTGCATAGAAAAAGTAAAAGGTACAATTTTTTAAACGCCATCATAACGCACTATTCTCTCATTCCAGTAGACCATTGCTAATGAGAGCATGATCGCCCGCAGGCTCCGTTGGTCCGACTACACCAACTGTAGGTTATCGAACACACAATGAATGTTAATCTTCAACTCAACACGTAAGTGAACTTTGCTGACGAGTAACACCAAAAAGCCGTATCTCCATACGAGTCCTAAAGTTTCATAAGACTTCTTAAAGACTTTCTGAAGACTACAGTTTGGGTAAGAGCCCAGAGGCAATGAGTTAGCGAATAGCAAAGGTCAGTTGGTCGCAAATTGAAATTTGACTGTTGAACCTAGATTGTAATCATCTTTTGTTACATCAATTTGGACATGACAAATATGTTAGATAAAGAAGTCAAATATTACGTCTTATTACCAACGAAGACATTGGGAAACCCTATTGTTATTTCTATTGTTATTATATGTGTACTAATGCACTAAAGATCCGAGAATTACAAACGTTATACTTCTTTACCAAGCTCGTGCAGGTACCTTCATCTTAATTAATATGGTAATCATATTAATTTATTTGTAACTTATTTATTTTTTAGTAACCTATTAATTAATAGCCGGTCTAGTTTCTGCGAAGTTACGATAGTTCCAATATCGAAAAATCACCCTTATCCGATCAAATCTTTATCTCTAACCGGATAGCTATTTGTAAACCTTTCATCGCAAAGCGACTAGAACACATCTAAGTACATTCCAGAATAACATCCTCTCAAGCTAGCTAGTTAAACGTCAGCCACACTGCGAGAACCAATTCTGTCAAGCACGCGGAAACAAACCACGACCATAGGATCTATAAGATAGAGTTCTAAATCGAGTTCTAAAGTTTATTGAAGATCTCTAAGTAAACTTTGAAGTTAGTATAATTACGTCGGCACCGTCGCGCGTCGCCATACTTTTGTTTTCTGATGAGCCGTTGATCATGCTAACAATATTCCCTAACACCGATGTTAATGCCGCTTGGCACACGCCGCCGCCATCATGTATGCCCATCCGCGCCAAAATGGCAGCAGTTAGCGTCGGAATCACAGAGCTCAAGACACCCGCTGAATAAACGCCTATTAGACCAGTCGACGACAGGTAGCTCCGACGATACATTGTAACGATAAAAGACTGGACCGCATAGCCAGGGTCTCAATATGCTTTGTTTGCGGAAATATAATTCTGCCTCTCCTATTTATGGCACAAAGAAGAGAGGTGTCAAAAATCAACATTTGGAGATATAGCGAAGTTATCTCGCGACGTTTTGAAAGAAGAGAACTTTACCCCATCGAAGTTTTGTATCGAGCCGTCAAAAATCTTAGTACTTGCCTGTGTTTGCCATACCTACGCACGTAATTAATCGGTCAAATATCCTATAACATAATTTAAAATATTTCAGAGCTAATCACGACTTACTGTTTACTGTCGTCAACAAAACGAGATATACTACGCTTTACGTCACAGTGGTTGTACCGTTGTAGCAAGTTTACGCGGTGAATATGAAAATCATAATATATTTTATAGTTGAAATTCTTTTTGTTGAAGGTATTACAATGTTATTGAATTTTGAACCTTATATTGTTTAAACGGTAAAGTAGCTTTTTGAAGGAATTGCTTTGGTGCAATTTGTTCAACTGAAATGATTTCAAGTATACTATACACTACAAACTACATGTATTATAAATATTTACCCCCTTACACATAATGGTTCGTCAAACCTATTTTAGTTAAATTGCCGCTAAAATTCGTTAGTCCTTATCTGTCACTTAGACATTTGTGCTGCGAGAAAGGGACAAAACAGGAAAATACGTTTTAGTTATTGTGAACAGGGGATTAATCTCTGTAATCCCGTAGGTCTCCTAACAGATAGATGGTTCAACTGAAAGGCTAAGCCGCTGTTCGTTTCCCGGTAACGCTTAAGAACTTCGAGAGAACGATATGAGAGAGAGACAGAGAGAGAAAGAGTAATCTCTTCTGTTTACCACATGTATCCGGAGATCGATCTTTTCATGAAAAAAACAGCTTGTTGACTGGACTATCTCTCGTTGGGAGCCACATAGTAATTGTATTTGATTGACCCTCCAGCGACTCGCTGACGGCATTATGAAAATCGAGTGCTCTTGTTATGGATAGATGAATTTTGCTTGCCTTTAAAGAAAACCTGCCTTGATATTTGCCAGTAACAACGCAATGGCGCGGAATTATCGCCCAAATACGGGAATTTCTATGAGCGATAGAGAGAAAAAACATTAAGTTCTATTCGAAAGTGACTACTAGGACTCAAATATACCTATATACCTAATATTATATTTTCATACATTCTCCACCATCAAATCGCTTTATAAAAATAACAACCAAATAAAAACCGTAGCCGGCTTTTTTGCGTGGATGCAAGACCGAGGCTCAGCCATGGCTCAGCTTGACTTGTGGAGACAACGTTATGACAGAAATAAAAATTATAACTGACCAACTTTTTTACGTATTAAGTATGTGTCAGATAAATGGTAGCTGTGTTCTTTTCTTTCATATGACATCAGAATGTGACAGCGATAATTTTAAATGACGGATAATTTTATCTGGCGATTGGAAAAAGCTGCGAGAAAGGATAAAAAATACGAAACAAAAATCAACTGTCAGATGAGGGTACGATTAGACCTTTGATATAGACGGCCGTGCTGTTATCTGTATATCTGTAACATGTTCAAAACATAAGCTACATAGTAGGTACATATATAGTAGGTACGTATTTGTATGATTGTAACTATTGTAACTACACAACAAATTTATTTTAGCAGTAGGTATGTAGAATGGACCATCTCGGAACGGACATAGACGATTGATAAATTATCCCGCGGCCCCACCGCGTTCTTTGCAACAGGCAGATACTTTTAATACAAATTCATAAAAACCACCAATAGGCCAGAGAAAAAAAAATTCTAAGCTTATGTGGTTATGAACATGCTCCGAGTACATACTAATGAAAACGTGCCAACAATTTTGATACGTTTATAATTAAAACTCCAAACATACCAAATGAACAAGCATTACCATAAACGCTCATTTCGAATTCAACCAATCAATCAATTCTTCTGAAAGTGGCATGTCGCATGCGACAAGTCGCGTGTCGTGTCGCAAATATCCGCGACTCGCTAATGGCGGACGTCGAGCAAGCGCGGTACGTTACGGTGCGCAGAAGGTAGATTACGAACAGTAATAGTAGTAACTCGATCACGCAAAAACGTATAATCGGATTTTTATGAAAGGCGATATATTTTATAACCTCGATTTTTTTAATCGAGGTTATAAAAATGTATGAATGAATGAATGTATAAATTTGAAGACTATAGCTTTATCCGTTAATTTTTGAGGGGGGCTCTATGACGTAGGTCTATTTTTTTTTATTCACGTTCCCCTTTAGCGCCATGGGGGTCACCCTTAAAAATGAACGGATGGAGCCATAGTCTTCAAATTTTCACAGTTTAAGCATCGTGTTGACCCAAAGCTATACAAATTGTCCAAAAATATTTTATGGGTTTATAAAAGGGGCTCCCATACAACTAAAGGGGTTAAACTATTCCAAGGGGTTAAACCATATAACAAGCTTCCTGGTGAGTGGAAGAGTATCACTAGCCCAAATATCTTTAAGAATAAGTTAGAGACACTGCTGTTAAAGGAGTGCTTTTACTCAGTTGATGAATTTATGGATTTCTTTGGTAGTAACTAGTCCTTTTAATTTAGATATTCAGGAAACAGATTGTGTTCAATATATTAATAGTATCTGCTATAAATTAGGCTCAATATTGTCTTCGTAATATTATCTATATCTTGTTTTCGTAATATTATGACATCATTGTATATTAGATTGTGATTAGATTTAAGAATTACTATAAGTGACATTCAAATACAATTGTAATATTGTTCATGAATAAATAATACAAAAATACAAAAAAAAAGGGGGCGAGAAAAACAAAATGTTGCCTACCCCATCAACTGGGGTATCGTTGGGTAGAGCTCGTTGAGTGCATAAATAAAGTATTTTTTGTTTTTTTAAATATTGAAAAATAAAGGAATGAGAAGCCACTTAAATTATCATAAAAATTTATATTCCCCCTTTAAAATCTCATTAAATAATGATTAATGTCTCAAAGAAGAGTTTGTTTACATGATAGGACACGTATGAATGTATTGTAGGGAAGTTATGATATGGATGTAGCCAAAATAAATTATCATACTGTTCACGAGTTGTTTACTGCAGCTGTCTTTGCAGCGCAGTCTACTAGGAATCTAGGCATCCCACGATCCGTTTACCGCCACCGCGGTCGACGATTAACACCATATTTGCTAACTAGTCGCAAAAACGCTCGGATCATATCTACACCGGATTACGTAGTGTAAAGGATACCATGATTAGGTGGCATTCACATATATCGACTTGCCTCACCACTTACCAATGTACGTCTGAACTTCGATGACGCTCAGTTGCTACAATTTTTGAGGTAAACTTATAAGGCTTGTTTGCTTTACTTCTGCTTTTATCGTGAGAACAGCCAAGCTGTGGAACTCCTTGCTGGATTCCTTGTTCCCTGTAAACTACAACCTTTCGGTCTTCAAGGCGAGAGTGAATCGGTATTTGCTAGGTAAGCGCGTTCCATCCTAGACCGCAATATCGCTTACCATCAGGTGATTTGTGGTCAAGCGCAAACCTATACTGAATAAAAAAAAAAAAAAAGGCCGAGCGAGGTGAGTCGAGACAAGTAGAGCATCGTATAGCATAGATGATAGATGCAAGTTTAATTTGACGACGCGATGTTGACAGTTGCCGTTCGACTTTTAGGTGATTACTGATTACAGTCATTACAGTGCAAAAATGAAATGTTAACTACAGAAGTAGGTAGGTAGCCCAGTGGTTCAAGCATGCGGCTGTCAAGCGGCGGTCGTGGGTTCGAATCCCAGCTCGTACCAATGAGTTTTTCGGAACTTATGTACGGAATATCATTTGATATTTACCGTTAGCTTTTCGGTGAAGGAAAACATCGTGAGGAAACCTGCATACATCTGCGAAGAAATTCAAAGTTGTATGTGAAGTCCCCAACCCGCTCTGGGCCAGCGTGGGGACTACTGCCCAATCCCTCTCATCTATGAGAGGAGGCCTGTGCCCAGCAGTGGGACGTATATAGGCTGATGATGATGATGATGATTTGTGGACAATCTTACACAAATCAAGATAGTCCCAAACTAAGCAAAGCTTGTACTATGGGTACTAAGCGACGATATACATACTTATATAGATAAATAAATACTTAAATACATAGAAAACATCCAAGACCCAAGAACAAATATTTGTGCTCATCACACAAATAAATGCCCGGCCGGGATTCGAACCCAGGACCTCCAGCTTCGTAGGCAGGGTCACTACCAAGTAAGCTAAAGCGGTCGTCTTTAAAGCTTAAGCCACACAGAGAGCGGGCGGGCGGTAGCGGCGCGGGCGCGGGCGGTAGCGGCGCGGGCGCGGGCGGCAGCGGCGCGGGCGCGGGCGGCAGCGGCGCGGGCGCGGGCGGCAGCGGCGCGGGCGCGGGCGGCAGCGGCGCGGGCGCGGGCGGCAGCGGCGCGGGCGCGGGCGGCAGCGGCGCGGGCGCGGGCGGCAGCGGCGCGGGAGCTCCTTTGTGCTGCCGCCACCGCCAAAAGCAGCTCCCGCGCCGCTGCCGCCCGCGCCCGCGCCGCTACCGCCCGCCCGCTCTCTGTGTGGCTTAAGCTTAATAGACCCTAATTTTTTTTTTTGGCCCGAGCTGTTTTAAACAAAGTTATGATTTTTTAAACCTCTGTTAAACACAGGACATGTACGCAATTTGTATGGGAGCAAAAATATGATTTTTCCAAAAATGAGGTTTTTTTTGAAATCTATCTTTTACAAACTTTAAAGCTTTACGAATACTTCACAACAATCAGTTAGACGACGTGAAAACATATCTGGAAAACATTCTACTCTAATACTTATTTTTTTACAGATTTTTGAAGTAGGAGGACAATTTCATTTTTTGGAATGTACAATTTTTTTTAATTCACCCATTTACTACAATATTTTCAAAAATAGGAGTAATTAAGTGTGTTGCTAGGTAATCTCTTGAAACGTATCCACGGAAGACCAGCGTCAAGATACTCGCAAGATTACTGGACATTAAAGCTGAGTGGAGGCCATTTCAATGACGATTTTATATAGGTGTACTTAATTGGTAACATAATTTGTTATTTTTCTAATGTAATAACCTAAGTAAACGTCATTATTTTTTTTTTCTATTCTATTCAATCTATTGACATTGCTACAAGACAGTTAATATTTATAGACCGCGTGAAGGTGTTTGTGTTATGATAACAATTCGTCTTAGAGATAGGTAGCTGGCACAACTCATCCTAGTTTAAAGGCTTTTTTGACGTTGTAAAGTTTATAGATATCAGCAGACTTTTGCGTTCGCATGTCTTATAAGCTACGGTAGCCCAGTGGTTCAAGCATGCGGCTGTCAAGCGGCGGTCGTGGGTTCGAATCCCAGCTCGTACCAATGAGTTTTTCGGAACTTATGTACGGAATATCATTTGATATTTACCGTTAGCTTTTCGGTGAAGGAAAAACATCGTGAGGAAACCTGCATACATCCGCGAAGAAATTCAAAGTTGTATGTGAAGTCCCCAACTCGCTCTGGACTACTGCCCAATCCCTCTCATCTATGAGAGGAGGCCTGTGCCCAGCAGTGGGACATATATAGGCTGATGATGATGATGATGATGATGTCTTATAAGGACCACATCTTTAGATTCTAACACTTAGGCTACGCGCGCATGATAAATCACTTGCCAATACTTATATGGTGAGTCAGATAAACTTCTGGATATTATTTCGTCGTGATGGACAAAAGTTTATAAAACAGTCTATAGATTGTTTAGTAGTTACAGTATATGTGATTATTATTATCCAATGTTTGCTGTCTTACAAAGCGCTGTTAAACTGTAAACGCACACGACACATCTCAGCGCCCGTGTAAACTCGTCCAAAAACACTGTAACTATAAAACGAGGTGTCGGCCGATGCGTCTCTAAATCGCTACCAGTATTTATAGTTTGTTAAACCGACGACGACACGGCGCGCGCGCTGGTAAATCTTGTGTAACGTCTGCGCGGCTTACATGGAGCTGTTGGGCCGAATTTGGTGTTTAAGGGTCCTTATAAGGTAAAAAATGCTCATTTAATTAGCCCATTTTCTGTTTAATTGACAAGTTTATTGACATTTTATCAATGTTACTATCTAGAACAGGACTATTGCGACCTAATGACATACATTTTAAATGTATTTATTGCATTTTTCATTCAGAAATTTTGTTTCAAACATCACTCCAAATCGACCATTTTCGAACTAACAACTGCTTTTTCCCGCTTAAATTCTACTACACACAATAAAATCAAAAAAGGGCAATGTTACTATCTAAAACTTTAATAAAATCATCGTATCCTATACTCACTTTATTGGTATTATCAATACTTTTGTCAAAATTTGAAATAAAAAAAAATTTACACTTGTAAGTTACACTTAATTGTACAATAATGTACAGCAGGGGTCGGCAACTTTTAAGCAATCAAGAGCCACATAGTAGCTAACAAAATTGTCGCAATACAAAATCAGGTGTCTTAAAGACTTGCCGTAAATAGCAGTAGCAGACCTTAACTCCTATCAGCATTCAAATCAATTTCATTCGACTCGAGTCAATGTAGCTCTTAAGCTCTGGATGTAAAATAGGAATTTGCTCTGGCTTGTCAGACATCAAGTCACTGCCATCATGTAATAATGTTATTTTTTCTTGGAAATAGAATAATTACGTTAGATACATAAAGCTCCATACTACAATATTAAAATAGAAACAAAGAAAACTTCAAATGATCTTAGATCCCTGTTCAATAAACAATTTTAATGCCACCCCTCTCCTCGCTTCCTTAATGACATATGACCGACAGTTGACCTATTGCTCGCATCCTAATGGGACGTATGTCACTCCTCACCTAAATACCAGCACGCCAGTGAATCAGTGTGTGTGTGCCGGAGACATGAACCCTGGACTTCGCAATTAAGGTATGTGAGCAAGGAACCTGACCTAAAGACTATTTTGTAATCCTTTGTGTTAAATCCGATTTTAAACAATCCCTTTTAAACTTCAGTTACGGCTAGCCAAGTTAATGTTTTTACGGACGCTTTTGTAACGACGTGGTAACGACATTTAACTGATTACAATGCTACGCCGTAGCACCAGGTAGCGCGTAGCATGCTAAAGTCATAAGTAAAGGGAGATGTGTTTTACGATGTTGGCGTACCTATTAAAAGCTTATTATTATACTAGCTTTTGCCCGCGACTTCGTCTGCGTAGAACTCGCGTCATCGCGTTAGAATGTTATTTCATTCTTCTATTTCATGCGCTTACCTAGTTATCTCTCTTCCATTCTAACTTAAACCCCGTTAAGGGATGATTTCCGGGATAAAAGTATCCTATGTCCTTCCCTAGGATATCCAACACATAACTATATCCATAACAAATTTCATCTAAATCGGTTGAGCATTTTAAGAGGAAACACGCAGACAGAGTTACTTTCCCATTTATAACCCGCCCCAGTTTCGCACGGGTAGTCCAGTTTTAAATTTATTTATCTAAGCTTTTGCCCGCGACTTCATTCGCGTGAATATCCATTATCCATATCAACTTCTACACCGTATTTCGCCGGGTTGTCTCGCCAAACATTGCGCACGCCGGCTCAATGCGCCCACATGAAACATGACAGAGGACTAAATATATGTTATTAACTTATTATAGATGTAGATGAAAACGCTCGCGAGCGAAGTGAGCGCGAAACTTTTCGGATATTCTGATACGGGTGTGAAAAATACTTCATACGCATCAAGTAATGAAGATGAAAACGCGAGCGCAGCGAGCGCGAATTCTTTCAAACATTACGATGTAGGTGCGGAAAATACTTCATACGCATCAAATAGTGTAGATGAAAACGCGAGCGCAGCGAGCGCGAAATGTTTCGAACATTGATGCAGGTGTGGAAAAGACTTCATACGCACCAAGTAATGAAGATAAAAACGCGAGCGTAGTGAGTGCGAAATGTTTCGAACATTATGATGCAGGTGCGGAAAATACTCATCATGTAATGTAGATGAAAACGCGAGCGCAGCGAGCGCGAAATTTTTTGAACATTCTGATGCAGGCGCGGAAAAGACTTCATACGCATCAACTATAATGTAGATGAAAACGCGAGCGTACGGCGCGCGAAAATTTTTTGAACGTTATGATGTAAGTGCGGAAAATGCTCATCAAGTAATGTAGAAGAAAACGCGAACGCAGCGATCGCGAAATTTTTCGAACATTATGATGCAGGTGCGGAAAATACTTTACACTCATCAAGTAATGTGTATGAAAACGCGAGAGCAGCGAGCTCGAAATATTTCGAACATTATGATGCCGGTGCGGAAAATAATTCATACGCATCAAGTCATGCAGATGAAAACGCGAGCGTAGCGAACGCGAAATTTTTACGAACATTATGATGTAGGTGCGGAAAATACTCATCAAGTAATGTAGATGAAAACGCGAGCGCAGCGAGCGCGAAATTTTTCGAACATTCTGATGCAGGCGCGGAACAGACTTCATACGTATCAACTATAATGTAGATGAAAACGCGAGCGTACGGCGCGCGAAAATTTTCGAACATTATGATGTAGGTTGTGCGGAAAATGCTCATCAAGTAATGTAGAAGAAAACGCAAACGCAGCGAGCGCGAAATTTTTCGAACATTATGATGCAGGTGCGGAAAATACTTTACACTCATCAAGTAATGTGTATGAAAACGCGAGAGCAGCGAGCTCGAAATATTTCGAACATTATGATGCCGGTGCGGAAAATAATTCATACGCATCAAGTCATGCAGATGAAAACGCAAGCATAGCGAACGCGAAATTTTTACGAACATTATGATGCAGGTGCGGAAAAGACTTCAAACACATCTGTAATTTAGATGAAAAAGCGATCGTAGCGGGCGCTAAAGTTTAGTAAAGTGCGGAAAATAGTTCATACTCATGAAGTTATGTACATGAAAACGCGAGCGCAGCGAGCGCGAAAATTTTCGAACATTATTATGCAGGTGCGGAAAATACTTCATACGCATCAAGAAATGAAGATGAGATCGCGAGCGTAGTGAGCGCGAAATGTTTCGAACATTATGATGCAGGTGCGGAAAAGACTTCATAAGCATCAACTATAATGCAGATGAAAACGCGAGTGTAGGGCGCGCGAGAATTATCGAACATTATGATGTAGGTGCGGAAAATGCTCATCAAGTAATGTAGATGAAAACGCGAGCGCAGCGAGCGCGAAATTTTTCAAACATTATGATGCAGGTGCGGAAAATACTTCACACTCATTAAGTAATGTATATGAAACGCGAGCGCAGCGAGCGCGAAATGATTCGAACATTCTGATGCAGGTGCGGAAAAGACATAAAACGCGAGCGTACGGCGCGCGAAAATTTTCGAACATTATGATGCAGGTGCGGGAAATACTTCATTCTCATGAAGTTATGCACATGAAAACGCGAGCGCAGCGAGCGCGAAATTTTTCGATCATTATGATGCAGTTACGGAAAATAATTCCTACGCGTCAAGTAATGTAGATAAAAAAGCTAGTGCGAAATGATTCGAACATTATGATGCAGGTACAGAAAATACTTCATACGCATCAAGCAATGTAGATGAAAACGCGAGAGCAGCGAGCGCGAAATATTGAACAAAAAAAATTTGTTGACCTAATTAAGTGGCTTTGTAAAGAGGTAGTTGAATAGATAGATATTGGCCTTCTGGGCACCCTACCGCCGAGCTCCGAGCTTGAGCCCATTTTTTATCTATAAATCTATTTATTTAGTTTTTAGTTTAGTTTATTTTTAGTTTAGGTTACTATACATGTTATGTAACTTTGTTGTTTATTCAGAAATAAATTTACCCCCGCCGTTGAATAGATATTTTTTTTGTTGATAAATTATTGGAATTTACGAAATTTTGTTTCGATGAATTTAAAATTTGGTAATAATGATTGTTATTACGTATTTTTTACCAACAAATACTAATATATTGATAAATTAGATTTTTTTCTTTGAAATTTCCTTATTTTTCCTATAAAAACCAACTTAACTTTGCGGTCGGTTCGGAACCCTAAATGTGCGAAGTCCGACTCGCACTTGGCCGGTTTTTTTGCTTTCCAATCCGCCTGTTCGAATTTGGTCATACCTGATGTTTATTGTTACGTAGGTATGTATGTTTTAATAACGAATACCAATATACCCTAAATTTATGTCTGTTACGCGCTGAACGTATTTTATACATTTTGCTGACGGAAAACGCAACTAATCGGCACCTCGAAGAACCTCAAAGATGAAACTCATATCGATTATTAAGAAAAGTAAATAAGTAAATGTCCGCCATCTTCAATTTGAAAATGGATAAGTATCATTCTTGTAATGAGCACCTCAAAAAACAATATTTTATACAAAAATGCGCATACTTAATATATAGGTAGTACATGTCGCAAGTGCTACCATGCAACCGAGAGCCCGCAGCTCTGCCTAGGTAAAGTACCCTCCATCGAAAACAAAAAAAAACGAGGTTGCGTAGTAAGGTTTGTGAATATTGATAGCGACTGACTGACCAACATAATTAGATCTCTCATTTCAAACAGTTAATATGGTTTGAGGGACTTTTGTATTTTTGTCTATAGCCTTGAGAGGCAGAGGTATTGTTATTTCACCCCCCATTTTTTCAAATACTATCTGTTTATTATACAATGTTTGAATGAGGTTCTATTTACTTTGCGTCCATGTATATACTTACCAACTTTCAAGCCTGTAAACTTTCAACTGAAAGACTTCTCATACAAAGTTTAACCCCTCTTTTCACCCCCTTTCATCCCTAACCTGTATGATTTTTATAGCCTATAACCTGGCCGAAGATCCAATAAACATATTAGTGAAGGCTGTATTAAAATCCATTCGCTAGTTTTCGCGTGATAGTTAGACATATAAACAGACAGACAAACAGACAAACAGACAAACAGACAAACAGACATGAATTCTAAAAACAGTTGAAACGTGTTCTGTTATCGATTCTTAGACCCCTCCATCGATTTTTTTACTAATATCTTCAATGTACAGATTTTCGACCCTCTTCTGCTTTATTATATGTATAGATTATTTGTAATATACACGGGAACATAAGAACAAGCCGGTCTCAAAGCGCCATAACCCATGTGAACCCAACTGTCGTCTACTAATCGCGCGTCGCGTGCGTCCCATCGCCAAACGGCTCTATATCTCACACCACCCTGGGCAGAACAATGTCCGTAACACCGTGGAACTTTCAACGACATACGCCTTCTTCTTTTAAAGGCTTTTGGTTAGCTTCGACTTCGACTAAACGGCCTCGATCGCAAAGGAATAACGCCCTATGAGAGAAAATACACTAGTAACTTGAGACGTTTGACTTCTAGACGCGTGAACCTAAACTGGCCAAGTTCCTAAAGTGTCCAATGTAGGTTCGGAATGTGTAGTGCGTCATTATTCTTCTAAAAGTGCGTTGTTAGCGTCGACTTAACGGATCGAATATTCAACAAAGAAAGCCGTAAGTGGCTTTGAACCGTATAGTTACATGGGACATTGTTGTTTCAAGTGTGGGTTGTTAGCTTGGCAAAACGAGCTGGATTCCTGTAAGCACTAGGACATGAGGGGTTTTGTTTACAAAGCTTCGGCTTTAACGGTGATAGGGGCTGTAGGCTGTCGTATTTGTAGACAAATAATAGTTACCACACAAGCGCCCGAATACGAAAGGATACCTAGTATGGGTAGAAAGGTATCAAAAGACAAACAACTTATTACTTTAAAAACAGCATTTGAGTATTTTTATCATATCGTTCAAGAGCCGCAGAAACTCTTTAAAATAAGATTGAACATTTTCACTAATCACGTATAAGTGTATGTGTGCTTCGTAACTGGTTTTTTAGGGTTCCGTAGTAAACAAGGAACCCTTATAGTTTCGCCATGTCCGTCCGTCCGTCCGTCTGTCCCCCGTTTTTCTCAGTAACCGTTAGTACTAGAAAACTGTAATTTGGCATGAGTATACATATCAATGACGCTGACAAAACGGTACAATATAATATTGAATAAAAAAATTTTTAGGGTACCTCCCCTACATGTAAAGTGGTGGTGCCTTTTTTTTCTTCCAAACCCCATCGTGTGGGGTATCGTTAGATAGCTCTTTCAAAATATTGTAAGGTTTCTAAAACCATTTTTTGATTAAAGAATTGGTTGGCGTGATATTAAGCTTTGAAGTGATAATTATTATTATGGTCAAGTGTCCCCCCCCTGCCAGTTAAACGGTAGTTACTAGGCATGTGAAAAAAATCATGGTAGTAGTATATACGATGAATTTAAAAGGAAAACTATCACAGCTAAGTATACATTACTAGTTAACGAGTAATACTTAGTACAAACTTTCGTACAATTTCCATTGATACCTTAGATAATGTTGTTAATTCTGTCAAAAACATAGTAAATATAAGTTTGCGAACTTTTTAATCCACATAATGTAACGGGTGGACGACTACGGAACCCTACCTTGTTTTTAATAAAATACACTAATTACAATAGAAAAATGGGATATTGTATGGCCGATGAATGTACTAACGCCGTGTACGGTTCATGTTAAGGGACTGAGTGAAGCGAAAGATGTCAATATCATGTTGTGGATGTTGTCAAGTGGATATTCATGATCCCATCTTTGTCTGCCACCAGGTATGGACGTGGCGTAACATACTTCATTCATGATGAATATATGTACCTAGTTGTAGAAGTAGGGATCTTTGGCAACTGTTTCCAAATAACAATCGAAATAAGAAAGCTATAAATGTTAATACCAGTGATCCCTCTCACGTTGACTTTAGCACGTAGCCAAGTGTGCACCAGACCAGCGAACAAGCACTGATTGATTTTTTTTTTGTTGCAAAATGGAGTGGAGCAAACTGGAACCTAATTGTATAATGGAGTCGAGAAGTAGTAGACATTAAGACAACTTTCTTGACTTAGGCTGCCATGACAGAAGGCAAGGTTTTGTACGGTAAATGGATTCTGGTCGTCGTCGCCCCGGGCACGTGTGCTCACCAACGCGGCGACGACCAAAATCCGTTCGTCAAATCTGATTGTATGGAAAGTTTGACAAGTTTCTATGGAATGACAGCTGCCGGCGCCATATTTGACGATGACCGGTCTGTGTTGGTACGTTGGTGCAACTGGCGCGGCTGGGTTGCACCAAACCGTCTGTAATAGTAAGCGGTGTTCGTCAAATCTGATTGTATGGAAAGTTTGACAAGTTTCGATGGAATGACAGCTGCCGGCGCCATATTTGACGATGACCGGTCTGTGTTCGTACGTTGGTGCAACTGGCACGGCTGGGTTGCACCAAACCGTCTGTAATAGTAAGCGGTGTTCGTCAAATCTGATTGTATGGAAATTTTGACAAGTTTCTATGGAATGACAGCTGCCGGCGCCATATTTGACGATGACCGGTCTGTGTTCGTACGTTGGTGCAACTGGCACTTAGTGTACCAATCTCATAATAACATTTTCCTAGGACGGACACCTACAACGCTAATCACGGTAAATAATCCTTATCACGCACAAGCCCCGGGCATGAATAGAGCTTATATGCATTAATCTCATTTATTTATGCAGATAGCATGCGCGGACGCCGCGTCTGCGTCCGCCGCGATTATTGCGTTAATCCTTTAACGGAGTAAGTATGATAGGTGATTGACGGAATACATTTCCATGTACAAAGACGGCAAAGTATAGCAAAATTGATTTAACGAATGTAGGTGCGCAGTAAAGAAGCGATACTGACATTACAGACCATTTACAGACTGGACTGGCAATTGACACTGATAGCACAGAATATAAAGTTAAACCAGAAATATATGACCATTGTCAAGAGGGCGCTATTATTTTGATTTATACGGCAACAGACTATTATGACTTTATGACATATTGACTGGTTTTTGTTTACCTGTAAGCTCTGACGTAAATTTTGAAATGTTTTGCAGCGAAATAGTTTCATTTCCCGAGCGTTTTTACTCAGCAGTTTATTATATACATTATTGTTAATGTTCCGCTCTTGACTATTAATCGCTTTTTTTTCGCTTTTTAATTTAATATTCAACACATTTCTAATATTAAAACAAACCGCAACAGTCACACAGACGTGCTGAAAATCAGTCATTAAAATTATTGCCAGTGAAGAAATTAGTTCTAATGAAATTCCGCAACATGGCGCATAGTCATATTTTCCTGGTCGGGCTTTTTAATAGTATGTACTGACAGTTGACAGCTTTCTGATATCGTACCGCCACCGCACCGACAAGTCAGGAAGCCACCTAAAAGTTCATTATGGGCAGTCAGCTGCAAAGAAACCCGACGCGTGCATACAAACTTCTATGCAGAGCGTCACGTAACATGTTACAAACCTTACAATATATTATATACATATTATAAAACTCTTGCGTTACATAGTCAACTATTGACAGACAGCGCACACCTAAACCGCTGAAGATATAAGCATGAAATTTGGAACATATATTCGTAATAGTACGTAGACGTGTTCATTCAACCCATAAGGGGGTGAAATAGGGGTTGAACCGCTGTATGGAATTGGAAATCGTTCATTTGGAAAGTTATAGACTTGCAACTTTGTATAAAGGTTTCATTGTAAAAAACAAAACAAGTGATATAGGGTTTTTAAAGTTTATATCTATTTCATAGCACTTTTCTTACTCTAGCCATACATAGCCATACATACACGAGTTCTACGCGGACGAAGTCGCGGGCAAAAGCTAGTATGGGTATAAAGATAGACTAAGTAGTACTTAAAGATTCTATCAACGCCCGAACGGATTTCTTTCCCATGATTAACTAACGTAGGACACGTTTACGGTCAAATAAGTTTCACAGCCCATATAAGTTACGCCAGAGGACGAAACTCCCTAATAACACGCCTCCGGCATCGTCGGTGCCATGTACAGAGCGAGACAAAAAACTGATAACATGAGATAACAGCTTTGTAACATCAGGGTGACATGAGACGTAATTGATCGCGTGTCTTAGGAAACTAACTCCACCTTGGACGTCTTAAAGCCCACGACCATTTTTCTACGGACAGGGAGTATAGGTAATTCTGACTTTCAGTCGCCGAGTGACGAGGCGGCGGCGGCGCGGGTCGGGTCGGGTGCCGGGTGGCTCTAATGAGATTGGCCTTTATGGATCTCCAGGTAAAGTTATAGGTACAGTCAAGTATAAAAATATGTATCGAATGAATCCTCTCATAAATATGTACCGAAATCTTAATTCACCGACATAAGAGCTATGGGAAATATTTATGAGCAAGTTGTATGCACCCATATTTTTGCACTTGACGGTACCAAGAACAAACTCGCAGTCGAGACAAACATTTGTGAATCGAGAGGCTTCTTAGTGCTCCCGGTGTCGCCGATGTACGGGATCTTAGCAAAAGATTGTTCTGTTTTGTTTTTTTTTTCGCCGTTAACCCAAGGGTTGAACTAAACTGACTGAAGTCCAATAAAGCGTACGTTATTATATGTACATATTAGAACATAAGCATATAGGAATTTGAATCATATTCGCGTGTAAAAACAATTAACTTTATTGCTATTTTAGTTTTTTGTTTAAGTTACAATTTTAATATGCCGTCTTACAATTAAAACAATACATGAGTTTTGATAGCGGTATTATTCGCAGGTCGCAAGATTGGGCGGTGCCATTTAAGAAGTATAAAGGCATAAAAAGAATGACAGTAATTGGTACCTACGTTTGATAAAGCTAGACCACACACAAGCTAGCTACTAAACTCTGAGTTTTTGTGGTGTCGTGTCGACCTGTCGTATGGACCCCTCGAATCGCTTTTTTGGTTTTCACAGTGGAAAGCTTTAATCTCTTTAATCATATTCGCGTGTACAACCAATGAACTATTGCCATTTTAGTTTTATAAATTTAGAATGTCGTCTTACAATTATTAAAGCATGATAATCCAGTAACTTTATACATTCAGAGCTTGCGTTAAATCTTTTCTAGTCTTATATTATAGAAAATTTAGTCTCTTCAAAAACGTCAACGTACTATCAGCAACTAGTTCTTAAGGGTTATATAATCTTTCTTTTTTTTTGGCAAAGTTGCGTTCGGTAAGGTTTATCTGAAAAATGACACACAAATCCCCCCGTCCTCAAGTCGACACACAGAGTCCTCGAGGTGGAAAAACTTAGGTTAGTCTTCCTAGTGTACACCCAAGTAACTTTGTGAAATTTCGAACACTTTCCAGGTATAAAGTACATAACAGCTGGATTACTGCCGTTGCCGACATTGTAGTGCCATGTTTACTTTCCACATTGACTGAACCACTGGTACCACTATAATTGACACACGGTCGCGTGTCACACCGTCCAAATACGTGCGCGCAAAATGCCGCCGGCGCAATTTGCCCCGGACGCGTCATTCACTTGTAATTGGCCGCGGCCATCGCCATTAACTAATGAGATCGGACGATAGGATCGCCGGTACGCGCAAAGCGGGTATCACCGCCATCGGCCCGTTACTCAGATCGAGTGATTTTCGAGGTGGTGAGATTTGGACGAGGACGAGGTAAAAGTAGCGCCAAGATTAGGAAAGATGACTACACAAGCAACAAAGCTCTTCCCAGAGGTATTTGATGGTTTTTCTTACAATTCAATGCAAATACTCTTTATATGTCACACCTGGCCATAAAGCGGCAATTACCGCAACTCCGCGCGCGGGAAATCCCACTTCCTGGCCAGGGGGTGACATAAAATTTTGTACTTAACACGGGCGGTAATAAGTAATAAAGATCTGAGGCTTCCTTTATTACCGCCCGTGTTAAGTATAAAATTTCACACATTCTTTGACATTCACATTCATTTGTGACATTCTTTGTTTTACCGCCCTTGTTAAGTAATGTACTATTATCGCACAATCTCAACAAAAATTAACACAAAACACTAGATAATGACAATGAGTGAGTTTTAAAACAAAATGCGGAGTTAATAATTTTGCATTACACTGACGGTTTTGCCAGTTTAGCATCCAGGATTCTAGTAAAAAGATATCTTAAGTAAACGTTTGGATTAAGTATCACACTTTCTGCCAGTAAAACGTTTAGAAACACAAAAGCATGCATGAACCTCAGATAAGGATAAAAGGAAAGCGTTAAATGGTCAATATTCTTATTTGCGTTGCTCCCTTCATCTGAATGTAGGTATAGGTAATATGTGTCGCAATTTTATTGAAATTTCGTAACATGGATGACCAAAAATCATGTGATTCTGGTCAGGTTTTGAAGACCAAAAATCGATACCGATGATAGTTAACAATCGCCGAAATTACGCTTTAGCCGAAACCGATTCGCGCACCGAGCCCCGCCCTAGCGGGTGTCGGTGTCACCCGCACCGACAGCCGAAGGATCGACCCGACAGTGTGTCGAGATCTCCGATACCGATGTGCGAAGCGATTGCAGCAGATACCCGCTTGTTGCGATGGACTCGATCGATTTCGTCACCAGCCAAAGGATTGCCGCGCGTTCTCGAAAAATATAACACATTAAAATTTTATTTTAATGCCAAAAAAATAGACGATTCACGCGCGCGCTTATAAAGTCAATAGCATCGATTCAACACATTCCTTCTTGAACTGATAGTTGCAAATTGATTCGAGTTCCCAGTACAGTTGCATTCTGAAAAACGCCCGGGGTCTAGGGCACTAGTTTTTACGGAAGAACCCGCCATCTGATCTTCCAACTCAAGGAGAAACTAGACCTTATTGGGATTAGGGATTAGGCTTGTAAAATGAGTGGCAACTTGACTGTTAGATGTTCTCAAGCCACGCGAAGGCTTGGCGACTGCTGTCATAGACAGCATCCGGGATCTCTCAGTTCAGAACCACTCATAACGATCACCCATCCAAGAGTTGACCTCGGCTAACGTTGGTTAACCTCACATACCGCACGCGGTACGCGGGCGTTGCTGGGCCACGAAGTGCCACGAACGCTCCTTAAAATAAACTAACTATTGAAACTTTTTTCTATAGATATGTATATTGTATAGTAAGGTATTTCACTGCAGGTCTGCAGGGCACAGGCCTTTACCCCGTAGACGAGAGGGAACATAACGTACTTTAGCATAGCTACACAACACTACCCAATATTTAAATAATGGTATAGTAATTTTAATGAAGACCCAGTTTGAAGTAAACATTGAAAATAATGCAAAATTAAATACCTACAACATATCCAAGTGTTTGACTTTTGAAATTAACTTGAACATTCGCTTCTCGGGACGTATTACGTGAAATTAATCAGCTTAAATTATTTACGCTCACAAACACCATATCTCCCATCGTTTCATTACCTTACTCATTCCAAACAAATCAAGAAAAGCGTCAAGTCACATTTATCACGCGTCATGTGAATAAACTACCTTAAAAAGGCGTAACAGACGTACTTTTCCGAACACAATATATCTTTCTAGAAACAATAAGAACCTACCCGTTTGTCACTTGTTTACGAGTGTCTCTGTCGCGCACGAGACTCGTTAGGCTAGTGAGAGAGGGAGGCGTGCTCTTAACACGTCAAGTTGACAGCCGTGACAAACGGATGCCATTCCACGGGGCCCGTCGCCTTGGATTAACGCTATAGTGTACGGTGTGGTTTAAGGTAGAGGCGACAGGAGGTACTTATAGTAAAAATCAATGTTAAACCTCTCCTGTGTGTATCCGCTCACATCTGATATATCATATAAGCGTATGGGTGTATTGCACATAAAATCGCGCATTGAAACAATTTCTGCTAAAAGAGGAATATTCTATAATTTTGGCATACGAGTATATGTGTGGCATTAAATTGCCTACTTTGTACCTTCGTGATAGATTAATGGATGTAAAGGATAAAGCGCTTCTAAGGATGCGTTGAGCGTACATTTGCTTGTTCTGCAGTCAAATACCACAGGAGGTGTATCTTTTCTGTAATTTTCGTTTACTTTAGAGATCCGCATAAGAGGGGAATTATACCTACTAAGGTTGAAACTGACTTATTCGGTGTACCTAATGTAACACTGCTGTAATGCTCAGGTTGTATCGTATTACGTTACACCGAATGGTTACAAGTCAGTCTCCACCTTGGCAAGGTGGTTACAGGGTATATATATAAATATTTAGAACTAAATACTATTTAAATACTTAAACAGTATAGACCATAGCAAAAACGTGTCTAACTTGGATCGTGGACCAATCAGACTTCAGGGTTCCGGATTCTAAATAGAATTGCCCAAGCGCACATATAGCGCTCGCATTTGTCTTTCAAAAAGAGACGACACATCACCCACTCTTACACGAGCAAACGGGACGGAAGATCAAGATAAGAGCACGGTAGCTTACACTGACGGCCGAGTAATGGCGCCACCCGACGAAGCGCGATTTATTGTCAGACAACCATCCGTTAACGAGTTGGTATAAGTCCTCTTTTCAAGTGTGTGGAATGTAATTTTGGAATAACAAGAGTCGGGTTACGGGCTGAACAACTAACGCGGAAGGTAGCCTTAGAATTCGCATCGTATTCGCAACTTACCTAAGAATCTACACGTGAATGCGACATTTGTTCATTCCGGGGGTGTTCCACGTATTTGCATTGGACATATGGCGCAATATTGCGCGCCTCTCTTCGTGGCAACCGGTACCTATGTAAATATAATGAAAACCACTTTTCTACAAGCCATACGAAATTTAATCTGACAGAGAAAACCTTTTCACACTTTATTTGTAAAAACGAGCTGAGAGCTGAAATACTCGTATCGCGAACGATGTCTTGCGATGGCTTCATTTTAACTGTGTCTTTCGAGCCGTGATACCTAGATACTTTTTTCGTACCCGTAGGTGAAACAAGTCTTCTATGGGGCTGGGGATCAAGCTTACTATGGGCTAGCTATATATGTACATATTTTTAATCCAGTTCAGAGATCGTAGACAACATAGAACCTTATTTTGCGAGAGTTCACGTTCACAACTGTCTGACAGAGAAGGCTATTGCGATTCATACTGGAAGAACAGTAATTTGCAAGCAAATACCACGTGGATGAACGGGATAACAGTACTCATATCACAGAGCCCACTGCCCACACTGTGGGGAGGATGAAACTAGTAAACATTTATTAGCAGAATGTAGTATGTACGCAGTACGGCGACGCGATTTATTGGCGGTGCCGGCAGCGCGCACTGTGTCACGCAGGAATTCGCCACTGCTTCGCGCTCTCTCACAACTCAATACGCTTTTGGCATCAGCACCGGAGTGCGACTTATTCGTGGCGATGGATGGATGTGTGCTATGTTTGCCTAAGATTTTGTGAGGAGATGGATACTCGGCAATCTACTGTGCCTATGTAATTTATATGTACTTTATGTTAATGTTTGTGCTATCGTTCATGACGCATTGGTTTTTGTACTGTAATGTCATGTTAACAATGTTTTAAATAAATAAATATTTGTTAGTGCGATTAACTCTCAATGATTAAAATCAAAGCATCCTAAAACCGACTTTTTTTGCTAAATTTTTCTTGGCTGCCAGCCCTACTCTTCAATGAAGGAAACATCAACCTGTACTAAAGTATTCTGTTACTTATCTCGCTACATAGGATATATTTCCTGCAGATTCTGTCCTTGATATCTTTTATTGATGTCTACGTGTTAGTCACCGCTGTATCACCCAACTTAAATCATCGCAGGCTATCTAGAAAACAGCTGTTCCATTCTATGGACACGTAACTCAGCAGCGATACCATCGTCGCACGCGCGATGACTCTTTACGATGCGCGGATTGCGCCCGCGATTGTTTTTGACTACCTTTGTTTGTTTTAAAACCAAAATGCAACAACATGATTCACTCAGTCATTAGAATTTGCACCGTATGACGTGTCACTTAAGTTTGAAATTGGATGGCATGCCTTTTAGTTGCACGCTGTTTTGGTTTTTACAGTATCATTTGTTCGCTTATCGAGACATCGGGGTGATCAGGGACATATGTTATGAGCTGAGCATTCGATTAAGGCTTGTACAAACAAATCAGGATAGAAACAAATGAATTTATAAGGCTCTGTTTTTTTTCTTGTTAAAAGCTCATTCGGAATAGCTGGACAAGGTGCCGTGCAATTTCCAGGCGTTGTGATACCGAGCAATAATGCTCATTAAGGCGCAGGGTAGGGCAAGGCCTTCCTCATACAAACTTTGTGCAGGTTTTATTCGTCGGTTTTGGCACTAACAAATATCATATTTTTTTTGGTTGTAAATATTAGATATACGAAAATCGTGATGTGAAAATTTTCAAATATTTCAAAAAAAAACAAAATTAAAAAATTTAAAAAAAAAAATTAATAAAAAAAATTTACATCACGAAATAGCTATGAGAAAAATAAGCATACTGACCAAAAATCATAACTTTAATGCAAACACAAACGAAGTAATTCCTGCACAAAGTTTGTATGGAGAGAGCTTGCCCTACCCCTCCTCTTAAGAGTACTGAGTATGTCTACTTAACCGTATACTTAATGTGACTTATGTTTAATATGTTATGGCTGTCGCTTATAAACTGAAAAAAACTAACAATAAAAAATCAACGACCTTTGCGTTTTGCCTAACTCAATTCCTTACAAAATGATATACGGTCACGCGCTTTAATTTATGACCCATTTCGCGAACTTTTTCTTTGACTTTCTATACAGGTTGACAGGACTGTCGACCTTAAGTGGGTCCGAAATTAAAACTCGTGACTGTACGATCCTTTTCTTTCAAAACTATTCTTGTCAACATTCCTTTTTGACACGAAAAAAAGGTCATAAGATTATCATTTATTTCACCCGACCCGACCACGACACGTCCTAAACGGGTATAAAATGTCAAATGACAGGCATGACAGGCTTGACAGACGTGACATTCGAGGGGCCAGTAAGTCGGTGGTCAGTCGACAGTCGCGACGCGACATGTCAAGGAGCGATTGTCTCTTTGTCGGGCTTAATTGCATGTTAAAGTTTTTTTATATATAGCAAAAAGTGTTACATTCATCGTTTTTGATGATTAAACAATTAGCGACGTTTCTTTCTGTAGGGTTATTTGGATCATCAAATATCCCTTACTTAGTCATTGTGTTATTAAGCAAAACCCACGTAGACTTAATCAGAGATAAAAGGTACAGTTAGTGACATGATAATTAAAAGAATGCGACATTCCCTTTTCGTAAGTGGTCAATAGACTTCATTAATTCATTATATAGCTAACTTAAAAGGATATATTGTGTATCAAGTTGAAAAAAAAACTTCGGCATAATTTGCAAAATTGATATTCTTGTTAAATAAGTAGCTTACAAAGGATGGCGACATTTCTTTAAAAGTATTTTTGCACTCACACCTAACATAATTACAGTACTATAACCAGTTACTTGAATAATTGAATTACAGCAACAAAAAACACTTAAACCTAATCAAGATGATAAAGTAGGATTTGTCCAAGGCTGCGACGTATCTACCGTATCTTTGTACTTAAGTGCCTCGCAATTACAAACTTATCTTTACTTTTTTACACTTCAATGAAAACGTTATAAATAAAGATGGCTATGAATGAAGGCGCAACTTTTTAATGTGTTAATGCTATCGACAAATTTGCATTATATGCCATCCAATTTAAAATAGGTAATTGACGATGCCCTATCAGCTCCACGGAATGTTCACAGGTACACTTTGTTTGTATATGTTTTACTGACTGGTAGTGGTGCCGCGAATATTATAACCTATCATGCAGCCCGTAAGCTTGTTTGCCACCGTGGTTGTATAAAAAAAATCGGATGAGTAGTTTATCCGTGCATCAAGTTTATAGTAATTACTAACATCCAGTATTTTCCTGGTTGTCTTCGATGTATTGAACTTCATCCATAAGAAAGTCAGCACCTCAATACTGAAGCGAAAACGAGAAGCAATTCGCATAAAATAATACGATATTCTAAATTCAAACTGCTCTATGTCGTCATCAAATTGTACAAGCCAATAGCAATATGTAAAGTCGACGTCAAATATGTTTACACTTCAGAACCTTCCTTCCTTGTGATAAGGCGAAAAATGTGTTCATCTCTTTAACGTGGACTATACAAGAAGCGATGTAAAGTAGCGAGTGGTGGGCGGGAATCGGCAGATCGACACGTCTGTCCCGCGCTGCGGCTGCCATGCAAATGAAGACGTGGGTAGAGGTGGGTGATAAATAACTTCACGATGAAAAAATCACGGTGATCCGCCGTTAAAAAGTAACAGTGTGACTTGTCACGAAGTAACAACGTTACAAAATAACGTTGTTACTTAGCGACGATATCACTGGAACAGTGTGTAAGCGACGCGTGGCGTCATGCCTCGTGACCGCTGTTACTAACTGTGACTGCGGTGCGCTGTCACAGAGTAACATCAGTTGTTACAAAAATATCAGTAACTGCCGGGAACGATCGACACGCAAATGTCGTGACACGAAATAACCGAAGTGACAAAGTCACGGTGATTTTTCAATGTGATTTTTTTTGGAACGGTTATAACAATAACGGTGATCGAAAAGTAACGCTTTTCCCCATGTCTAGACGTGGGCTCGCCGTATGCGCACGCGCCGGAATATTTGCGGATTATGAATAAACTGTGTAAAATGAAGAGGCTTTTAGACGGACTTTGCTTTTACTGCAATACGTGGCTACCACATTGTTCACTATATCCCGGCTATATAAATATATATGTTAACTAGCTTATGCGCGCGACTTTGTCCGCGTAAAACCCGTTCATCGCGTTAGAATTTAATTGCTAATCATTTTTTTCAGGCGCTTACCTAGTTATCGCCCTTCCATACAAACTTCCACCGCCTTAAGGGATGATTTCCGGGATAAAGTTTCCTATATCCTTCCCCGGGACTCAAACTATCTCCATACCAAATTTCATGTTTTTATAAAACCATGAAACATGTTACTTTGACACAGATACATACATATGGTTGTTGAAATAGGGACGAAAAAAGATGCTGAAGAATGCTTTAAAGAGTTAAATTAGTTGAACAGTGTACGTAGTACCTACGTAGTACGTACCATAAAAGACCATTCTGATTGGGTGTCGATATGTTTTGTGATTGGTAGATTTAATATGGTGAAGTATTTTGATTGGTCAAATTAAATAAATCATAAATATGTATACATTCATATTGTCCCTAGGGATTAAATGTACTACTTTCGCACCGCGTGATAAGCCTAATATTTCCACTTTTCAAGCATGAGAAGTGAAAACATATTTTGAACGCTTTATACATTTTGAGCGCTTTTGCTAGTTAACAAAAGGTAGCGGTAACCGGGCACGTAAATGAGGCTAGAATATCATCGCACGTGTCGGCTACATGCAAATGGCGGCGCATTCGAATGCAAGATGGCGGAAGCGGCACGCGAGGTCGCGGGGTCGCCGTATCGCCACGCGCCATTGTCCGAACGTAGGGTGACCACTACCTTAGGAAGAATTACTTACATAGACGACGTTCAAGTTCAAGCAAGAGGGACGGACAAACTCCTATGCAACTAAATTGACAAATTGTTTAAAACAGCCAAATTGTTTCAATAATACTTAACCACATAGAGAAAAACATTCGTGACTCAGGAAAATATTCATACTCATCACACAAATAAAAATAGGTACCATTCCCGGGATTCGAACCCGTACTCTAGTAAAGTGGTAGTCAAGGTTCTGTTTGTCGCTTCCAATTCCAAGACGCCCTATAGATATGTATCTCTTTTCACGCGTTGCGAACTAATCAGACAAATGAATGCTCGTAAAAAAACGAAGATAAAAAGAAACGTTTAATATTACTTTGTCATAACGTGGATAAGATCCCACAGAAAAACGACGAACATACATGCCATTTGAGTTACTATGGTTTTACAATAAGTATAAAAAAGCGGCCAAGTGCGTGTCGGCCCACGCACAATGTAGGGTTCCGTAGTTGTCCACCCGTTACATTATGTAGACTAAAACGTTTGCGAACTTATATTTACTATGTTTTTGACAGAATTAACAACATTATATACCCCCATACCTTATGAATGGAAATTGTACTAAAGTTTGCTCTTGCAAAGTAGTTCAAAGTTCAAAGTTCAAATGGTTTATTGCATAAATCACATTACAATATAATAATAAGATGGAACAGTAAATAGCTAGGTAACAATGTGACGCCCTGCTAGGGCACAGCAACAATAGATACTTAAAACTAACATCTAACATCATGCTTAGAATTTAACATAAGGGAAAGTGCTATCAATATTTCTAATTATATTTGTCATTAAAATACTCATTTATGTTGTAAAAGGATTTGTTAATCAAGAATGTTTTTAATGTTTTTTAAAAAGAGAAAAAAATTCTATTTCTTTAATGGAATTTGGTAGGTGGTTATATATTTTTATAACCATATAAGGGGGACTCGATGTAACTATTTTTAATTTTGAAAGTGGTAATTTAAGCTTGTTTAGATTGCGATTATTTCTTTTATTTTGTGCTGTAGTAGGGGTGAATAACTTTGTATGGTTTCTTACGAATTTACATGTTTCAAAGATATACATTGATGGCAAAGTAAGTATTTGAAGTTCCCTGAAGTGAGGTTTGCAGGATTGCCTTTGGTCTATATTTGTGAGTATTCTTATACATTTCTTTTGAAGGATGAAAATTTTGTCTAGCGCGCTGCTATTCCCCCAGAGTACGAGGCCGTATGTCATTCTTGAATACGCATATGCGTAGTAAACGGAAAGGGATGTTTGAAGGTCGGTCGCTCGTTTGAGGTGTTGTAGGGCGTATATAAATGTAGATAGCTTTTTGATAACCTCTCAATGTGCGGTTTCCAGTTCATACTAGTATCGAGGTCGATACCTAATACAGTAGCTGAATTAACAGGTTCTAGGATTATATTATTATAGTTTATAATAATGGGTAGTGGCGCTTTTTGATACGGCTTAAATTGAATTATTTTGGATTTTCCTAAATTTAGTCGAAGATTATGAAGGTCTAACCATTCGCCAATTTTTTGCATTGCTAAATTTAACTTACTTTCAGCTTCTTTTAAGTACATTTTTTTAAGTTCGACTAGTACTCGTTTACTAGTAATGTCTACTTAGCTGTGATAGTTTTCCTTTTAAATTCACCATATATACTACTACCATGATTTTTTTCACATGTCTAGTATCCTCCGTTTAGCTGGCAGGGGGGACGGGGACACTTGACCATAACAAAAATTATCACTTCAAAGCTTAATATCACGCCAACCGATTCTTGAATCAAAAAATGCTTTTAGAAACCTTATAATATTTTTGAAAGAGCAATTCAACGACACACGATGTGATTTGGAAGAAAAAAAGTTTGCACCGCAACTTTACATGTAGGGGAGGTACCCTAAAAAAAATTTTTTTTAAAGATTTTATTCTACCGTTCTGTCGGCGTCATTAATATGTATACTCACGCCAAATTACAGCTTTCTAGTACTAACGGTTACTGAGAAAAACGGGCAACAGACGGACGGACGGACATGGCGAAACTATAAGGGTTCCTTGTTTACTACGGAACCCTAAAAATGCCACGAGCGGTACCTACTTCAATAAACAATTATGTATTTATTCAGCGTTTCACTTCGTCACTTACGCACGCGCCGCGGCCGCGTTCACGCACGGCGTAAACACAAGTGCCCTACGCGAACTACCGCGCATCTGTCAGAATAATAAATAAATAAATATTTGTGGACAATCTTACACAAATCAACCTAGTCCCAAACTAAGCAAAGCTTGTACTATGGGTACTAAGCGACGATATACATACATATATAGACAAATAGATACTTAAATACATAGAAAACATCCAAGACCCAAGAACAAACATTCGTGCTCATCACACAAATAAATGCCCCGGCCGGGATTCGAACCCGGGACCTCCAGTTTCGTAGGCAGGGTCACTACCAAACCAACTAAGCTAAAGCGGTCGTCGAATGTATGGAAATTTAATGTGTTTGAGAAAAGCGGGCGAAATGCGCAGCGTGTCGTGTTGTCTGTGCGTAAACGCCACCTTATTCTCACGAAAATAAATAATCTAACGGCATCGTTGCATACAATGAAAAAGAGCTGTCCAAAGTTTCACCCGATCACCCTGTAGCTCTAGTTTTAAGTTTTTTAGAAACAAAACATTAACGAACGCGTTTGCGTTTAGTCTCATTTTGTAAGGCAAGCGCTCGAGCAGCGCCTCTGGTGGTAAATATTTTTTGCCATATAAATTGAGACTAAACGCAAACGTGTTCGTTTGAGTTTTGTTTCGAGGAAACTTATACTAGAAGTAGTGGTCACCCTACCGATATCCTCTCACGATTCCAAACCGTCCGTACAATAGCTCCTATAAAACTAGAATGCGCACTGAAATACGTTGTGCCGTTACAGAAAATACTTTGTTTAATGAACTTATGCTTACCTGCATTGAAACGTTTGTTTTAGTTTGTTTGGAAATTAAAATTAAAATATTTTTGTGGTTGATAAACTGAACTTAGTTCTGTAGCTCTAGTATAAGTTTTTTCTATACATTAACTATTTCGAACGCGTTTGCGTTTTGTCTCAAAATGTATGAAAACGCTCTCACCGAGTTTGAAATACGCGCGTTCATCGGTTAGCAATAAATGTTATACTCGCTATTTTAGTTTCCACTAGTGACCACCAGAGGCGCTGTTCACGTTTTCATCCCACTTTCATACATTTTGAGACAAAACGCAAACGCGTTCGAATTAGTTAATGTTTCAAAAAAACTTATACTAGAGCTACTGTATATTCAACCATAAAGTAACTAAACATAGTATAGTATGGTATGGTTTGTCTATGATTCAACAGAATTCCGTAAAAGGAAAGGAAATGGTCAAGTGCAAGAATATGTATCGAATAAGGCTCTTATAATATAAATAAGAGCCGAAAACTTTTTGCACTTGACTGTACTCATTACGACTGTATTTTTTAGGGTACTGTAGCCAAAATGGAAACACCTTTTTTTGAATATTTGTCAATAAAGCAATAGGAGTTGTGTCTCTAGGACGCCGGGTCTTGCGGCCTCTAATCAGTGATCGCGGGAATGAGAACGTATATGTATGTAAGCACTTTATTGCACACAATAACAAGTTAAAACACGTACATGTTACAAAAGATTGAAGTACGAACTTATCCCTATAAGGGATCTCTTCCAGCTAACCTTTGAGCAATTGAGTGGAAGTTTGGTAGCAATTAGAGACAAACTTACATTGTGTACACGTGAACGTTAGTCGACAGCCTTCCTAACTAACGGATTCCTATGATGTGGAGCGTTGTCAAAATAACGTCTGGCAGTCTGCGTCTGCGTGGTTCTTAACCGGTGGTCCGCGGACCACTGGTGGTCCAAAATGGTCCGCGAAGCCATCAGAAAAATATTGAATAAGTGATAACGAATCAACAAACAACGGCTTTCGAGAGCTGCGCTATAAGGGCGCCGAGCCGTCGGCCCGTCGCCGGACCGGGAAATAGGACGTGATCCATGGCATTGGCAAGACAGAATATAAGTCAAATGGTCCCTCATCACTAAATGGTTAAGAACCACTGGCTTAAAGACAGCATACATAGTGCTAATTCCCATGTCGTGGTGCAAGCTGAGGTTCGACTGGTAACAAGGAGCACCAGTAGACCTAAGGAGAAAACGATTCTGAATGACTTGTAGCGGCTTGAGGGATGTCATAGGCGCGTGAGCGAAAACTACACTTGCAAACATTATTAGACGAACACAAGTTTTGTAAAATTTCAGCTTATTACTAAGTGACATTTTAGTTCTTGTTAATCATCGGCTCCAGCCTTCCTAGCACGAACAGCGGACGATTGAGTACCCTATTGAAGTGGCACAGGAAAGTCAGTTTCCTGTCGAGGGCTAGGTACTCCCAGATATTTGACTTCGTTTTTATTTGAGTGTAAGTATCTCTGTTAATCGCTCCAAAGATTGTGTGAAGTTCAATTCCAGATTGTTTTTCTTTTTGCTCTACGTAAACTGCTAAGTGTAACAATATGACTCTAACAAATAAAACAAAATTGTAAAAATAAAGATTTATTCTTTTAATAAATTACATATCTATGAGATCTTACATTATTGCCAGTTTGCACAATCGTTCATTAAACGCAGTGTCATTATGCTCTCATTACTCATACTTACTACATAAACTCCGCGCATAAAAAATGACAGTAGGTAAGTCTCATAATAAAATATAGGCGCTAATGATCCTTTGTGCAACTTGGCGTTTTACTTAAATTAAGTTTTAACGTTAGAGTCGTATTGTTTTATGAGTAATGCCGCGTTTACAATACATGGCCACTCGCCATATGATATGACTCTGTGTGAACGAATAGGTATACTTATGTAGACATTGCTTTTGAATCAAAATCATGTCCAACGATAAAAACTTAATAAAATAACGTTCAACAAGAAGGTTTCACTATTTCATGTCATTTTAAATGCTAATGTGGATTATTCCGTTTTAGAAACTGAAAATAAATTAAAAATCCTATTGATCGTTCCCCATTATAACAGTTGTAGATAGTAGAATTATAATACATTATACCAACTACGGTAAGAATCTAGTACAAACAGTTCATAATTGTTTATTCATTGGTCAAGAAAAGGTAACTAGCTCGAAACGAATTAAATTAAAAATAAATGAAATAATGTAAGAATCTGTATAATATATAACTAAAGATATCGTAAACTATAATATAATAAAAAGTACAGCAGCAATGTACGAGTTATTCGAGTATTGTGCGAGACTGCCGCCCGACTGACGTTCACAAGATAGTTCAACTCATCTTGGCGCGCGGCAACAAATATGTGCCCAAACAAACCCAAAACAAACGACATTGGAAAAATCACTTAAACTTACCTACAACAGCCATAGTACACAGTACAGTCGGATCATCAATCGATTATTTTTGTATACGTAGTCCATAAATTTTATCAAATTATCACCAATCCCATGGGGTCGACAGAAAAACTCTACCTTAAACCTAATGTCTGTCTTTTATGTTTTTATAATGTACATGAACTATATTTAAACTTTTATCTTCTACCGTAACATTCACGATACGACTATTTATAATTTTAATTTATAAGAGATTCTATCGGCTATGTTCGTCGCACCTAACTTAACCATTAAACCAATACATACATGAAAATGTGCGGCAGAATTAAAGTGCGGCCGCCGAGCACAGAAAATACATTGACCCGTTGCACAATTATCAAAAGTCACGCTTCGTCAGTACTAATCAAAAGTCAAGCTTATATGACAGACCTAAGATTTATAATCCAATATCACCGTATTTATATTTTTAAAAAATTGCTTTAATTATTTGTGAGAGAATTGTCATGGAATTCCGTGTTAAATAATCAGTCAAGTTTACTGAATGAAATGTCAACCACTTGATTACGGACTAAAAAAAAATATTTAGGTATCTAATAACTTATTGTTTACACTTTAACTCTTTGATAAGTTCTATGATTGATATTATTATTGATGTGATAATAGTACATTTCTTGACAATACCAAGGGCGGTAAAACAAAGAATGTCTCAGATTGTAGGTATTTGACGCCCGAGCCGAAGGCAAGGGCGATGACAATGCGATCTGAGGCTTTTTATTACCGCCCGTAGTAAGTACAAAATTTTATATCACCCCCCTGGACAGTAAGCGGGATTTTTGCGGGTGATTGCCACTTTATGGCCAGGTGTGACATACAGTTAATGAAAAAGTTAAAAATGCTTGTTCGTTTTGTTCTAAACCCACTATAAGTCAGAGGTCAAATTTAACTGACCATTGTGAGACCTTATCTCGTTGCAATAAAGTTTGTTTATGAACAGTCTCTCATAATTTACATCGATCGTACTACAGCGAGAATTGTGACTATTATTCCGTCCATTTGTGAATCAATAAGCCAATCAAAACACATATGACGGCTAATATAATCTTAAATAAATTAGATACGCACATGATCGATTCCTCCTTCCGCCAGTGCCTGTTGTTTTGTGGTGCCTGTACAAAAAAAAAACAATGATTATTCATACATTTATATGTTCTAGTACAGAGGACATCAGATGTATCTGTACTCATCAGGGTGCTCAATAATATCTGTAAACGGGCTCTAACGCCTTGACAATAAAGGCGTGTTTTTGATTTTTATGATCACCTTGTTCGCTTCGGTATATCTTATGGCGACTGTACGGGGGGTCTATACAAGACAAGGCTATTTGATTTCAATGTATGCGCGCTCACTTTCATACGCTCACAGCCACTGTGTCAGAAGGAGCGCGCGAACATGGGAATCAAATAGTTATGATTCGTATCCACTGGCTGATTTTACAAAGTATTTATTATTTACAGTATGTATTTGTATGTCACGTACGTCTATCGGCATTGCTTTCGCTGGTTTCTAATACACCAATAGAATAGACATACGAGGGTTATTTTTCATAAAATTTAACAAACTACCGTTCAGCTAAAATGTGCATTGTCTTGTTATTTTAAACGCAAACGACAAAATGGCAGGAAAATACGAACTAATTTTAACAGCATTTTAGACAAAAATAGCAGATGAGGAACGTTTATGAATAAGACCTTTAGCAGCTTCGCCTAAAATTACCACTCTTCGGACAGTTTAACCATTTAATTGGCAGCGCTTATCTAATCATCATCCTCCTAGCGCTATCCCAGTACAGTTGCATCCTGAAGGATGCCTGGGGTCCGCTACCTAATCCCAAGATTTGGCGTAGGCACTAGTTTTTACGGAAGCGACTGCCATCTGACCTTCCAACCCCGAGGGGAAACTAGACCTTATTGGGATTAGGCTTTGTCAAGTGAGTGGGCAACTTGACTGTTAGAAGTTCTCAAACCGCCCGAAGGCCTCCAACTTGGTTTAACGACTGCTGCCATAGACAGCAACCGGGATCAACGGCGTAACGTGCCTTCCAAAGCACGGGAGCGCTCAGTTAGTAACCACTCAAAGCGGTCACCCATCCAAGTCCTGACCGCTGCCCACGTTGCTTAACCTTAGATACCGCAAGCGGTACGCCCCGCTGAGCCACGAGCGCTCCCAGAGCGCTCCCAGCTTATCTAATAATGCATACATTTTTTAGTCATCTTTATGCATTTTTCAAGAACTATCTTTTTTTTTGATGATGATGATGATGATGATGATGATTTTTTTTTTGCTGTGTAGAGCGCAACCGAGGCTTGAAAGCACGTTTTTTTTAATTTTGTAAATTTAAGAGTTAAAACATAAATTACCATGTGTTTAAACTTGGCGTACGGCACGAGCGTCGTTCGCGAATGTTTCGCGAGCGTTCGCATCACGTCCCTAGCTTGCTCGCGCCGCGACAGCGCCACAAACGCAGATGTGTCGTCGATGAACTGTACCACTATTGGACCTATAGGACAAATGAAACCAATTTTACTCATAATTAAACCTAGAATTCATTCAATCCATACTATCCATACTAATATCATAAATGCGAAAGTGTGTCTGTCTGTCTGTCTGTAAAAGGGAAAGGGTTCGCACCATAAGGGTTCCTTTAGCATTTAGCACCTGTTTGGTACGGAACTCTAAATAGAAGTTGCTATTAGACTCTCACCGAAAGGGCTAAACAGCTGACTGATGTCACTCCTCTGCCACTCCATAGGGAAGGTGAGGTGGAACACGTGATCTCTGGGCGGCGTCGCTGCGAACAATATTGCGTAATCAATCCACATGGCAAACTTAAATGGCAGTCGGTGGGGCACATTGCACGTAGAACCGATGGCCGTTGGGGCCGAAAGGTGGACTGACGACCTGGGGCCAATTTTTGAGTGTCGAACGCTCGACTTTTCACTCGACATCTGTCAAAACATCGTAGTGACAGATCTCGAGTGACAAGTCGAGCGTTCGACACTCAAAAATTGATCCCCTGGTAAAGGTCGCGGGTCGTCACAGGACCGGTCATTGTGGCACTCTTTTGGGGACGCCTATGTCCAGCTGTAGACGTATTTCGGCTAATACGATGATGATGAATCCACATGTCAAAGTGCGTGCCGTTATCATTATCAGACACAAGTAGTGTTTTTCTGGAGGCTTTCTCACACAGCGTGCGCTTGGTCAGCGGGAACGTAAGGTAACAGGTTAGCGACGCCACACAGGTTGCGCGACGCGAGCGGGACGATATCATACATTGCGTCGGCGTTGTTTTGTTATGGTTGGATTCTTATCCGCCGATCACGACACAGCGTCGATAACAATCGTTCTTCATTGTACGTAAATCCATATTAAAAATAAAGACAGTAGATACATGTATAGGAGAGGGCTGTCCCGTTGTCGTACATTCAGCGCCGCAAACGACACCATGTCGTTATTTCGGAACGACCCTCAAACCCGGGTCACAAGTGTGGTCAATATGAGCTCGCTCAATCTTCGGCCTCATCTTTACCCTTGGGCTCGATGCTGAACGAGAGCAAAACCATTCCCAATTTTAAAAAAAATACGACGCATTAAGGCACTGGTCCCACCAAGGGCGAGAAAGCGAGTAGCTATCGGCGATTTTCTCGCTCAAGAAACGAATAAAAGATGTAGATCCCGTGGCGGAAAAAAGTGATAGATATATTTATAGTTGATCGCTGGCTGTTCACACTGCCGGCGAGGACTCTCTTCACTAGTTGATCGCAGCGATAAAAGCGAGCACCGCTCAGCGGTACTCGCTCAGCGATGCTCGCTTGGCGATCAGAGACTAAACAGCGGTCATTTTTTCGCCCATCGTACTCGAACACTCGCTTATAGCCGAGCGGCAAAACTATCGGAACTACCACTCGCTTCTCGCTGCTCGCCAACTCGTTTCTAGTTTCTAGCTCTAATCGCTTCTCGCTCATCGCCGGCGGTGGGACCAGTGCCACACCTGTGACACGCGAAGGAACGTAAGCGCTGTGGGTAAGTATGTGTGCGTGCGCTGTCGGTACACGCGTCAATTGTTTGCGCGGGTGCGTAGCGCGTGGCGCGGACGAATCGCGAGGCGCGACGGCACCCGATCGACACCAGGTGGGTCTCTCAGGGGCGAATAACTGACCTCGGTGCGGGGGGCTCGTGTCCGTTCTGTATGTAATAATAATATTATACTATTCTGTACCAGTGGTCAAGGTTTTTTAGTCAGTAACTCACGGTCAGGCCCATCAATGTTCATATACGGCGAGTCCTGGTACGCGGTCTTAGTGAGGAACAACTTGTTCAGGAACGGCCGCAACAGCGCCGCGCACGGCTCGCTCTCCCCCTCTTTCTCTCCTCGCATGCGAGACACGTGCGAACGCATCGCGAGGAAGCAGAGGCCGGTTACGAACGCGTCGTAACCTGCTTCGTGGGATTTGTCGTCGGAAAGCGTGTAGCCACGACCTTTGGTTGAACCTGGAATAGTAATAATTCATTAGAAAGTGTATTTTAATAACAATGTTAGGGTCGATAGGTGGGGTATGCGGCCAGCTAATTTGATGCGCCGGTTTCGGCCTGATGAGTTGATGAACTGAAAGGATATTTGTCGTTTTTTAATTATTCGCATTCAATAGCTACTAATTAAAATGCATACGACTGACTGTTTCTTTAGAGCATGTAAAAATGTAAATATCTTTAATTAAAAACACTTCTTTATTCAGGCGGCCGCAAACTGACGCAGGCCGCGTAACTGGCCTAGCGAGCCAATAAACTACAAGTGAAAAAAAAAACTAGCGAAGTCGCAGGCACTAGCTTCTTCCGCGTAGAACTCATCCCGTTAGGATTTTTTGCTATTATTTAATTTCAGGCGCCTAATTATCACTCTTTCATACAAACTTCCACCCCCTTAAGGGATGATTTCCGAGTTAAAATTATCCTTTGTCTTACCCCAGGACTCGAACTATCTCCATCCAAAATTTCATCTAAATCAGAGCGGTTTAAGCATGAAGAGATAACAGACAGATAGTCACACTTTCACATTTATAATATTAGTATGGTTTGTCGCTATGTATTCATGTCACTTGCAAAATAAATATTTGATATTGCATTATCAACCTACCAACTGTGGATAATCCAAAGGGGGGCTCTGACAACGTGGCTAATAGATGCTGGAGCACGCTGGAGCTCACTTTATCCTTGAAGGGCGGCAGACTGGACATATACTTTGTGTCTAGTAAGCTGGGAACAAGTGTTTTTAGTCAGTCTTGCGGCTCGAATGTGGACCTTATTTGTATAGCAGTAAAATTTAATTCAGTAAAATTCCACTCAATTGCTCAAAGGTTAGCTGGAAGAGATCCCTTATAGGGATACGTTCGCCTTTGTACTTCAATCTTTTGTAACATGTACGTGTTTTAACTTGTTATTGTGTACAATAAAGTGCTTACATAATTCCAACATAATACTTTCTAGTGTTGCAATATAGATATTACATCACAGTAAAATCTGTCACCACTACACCACCTCAATTTGGGCAAGGGGCACTCTCTATAAACAATAATTTAAAATTATGTTAGACTTTTGGCCACATCAATAGCTGTCAATAGACCAATATTATTTACAACATATATTTTAGAAAGTTACTAAAATTGGTCACAGAGCTACTTGTGTTCACGGTGAGAGTTGGTTGTAAAGAAAGATACTCGTAGTAAGGAGTAGAAAATACAATACATTTGTTGCACACTTCAAAAAGAACACAGTACAGAACATCAGGCTTAAAGTAGAGGTAACAACAGGCGGTCTTATCGCTAAAGAGCGGTTGTTTACAGACAACCAATGACAACAATGTAGTGTCTCTCGACATGTTTCGGACCAATACGTGGTCCCTAATCATGAGGTGTAATCGCGACGGCCTCGCGTCTCACACTGCGCGCGGGCGACCACGTATTGGTCCGAAACATGTCGAGCGATATTCGACGTTACAGACGTGAGTGACCCGTTTATTATATTTCAATATATCCGAGACTCACGGGAGTTTTCTATTTAAGGCCGTGTATTACCACTTTTGAGTTTTTAAAAACCATCTGAGACATAGAATATAGTGTCTTAAAATCTAAAAAAAATATATGTGTTACATAAGGATATTGTCTAGTCAAAATCGCAGTCAGTTACATGACCTGATGAATTTCACTCGATAGAAAAAAATCGCGAAGTTACCCCTTTTTGGAATGTTTTTTCAATACTACGGCTATATTACTGATATTTAACATTTAATTTTTGTACTCAATTAAAGATCGTAAATAGTTATAGACATTTTCGCAGGGTTTGCTTTGATAAAATGACTAGCTTGATGACTATAGCTAAATATTTACAAAACTGCGCGCAGAGCTTGCGTAGAGAGCGGGATGGTTAATTGTAAACTCACGCATGTTAGAGCGGGACAGTTGCGTTGGGGATACCTCCCCTTAAACAATGTAGTGAATGAAGAAGTATTTATTATATTATAATCAGGGCCCGTACTTTCATGCCGATGACATCAATTTGACGTCACGCTGCATATAGGTGATCCCAAATAGTTTTATTGTGATTATTAATCAATAGTCGTCAATCATTTTAATCATGTACTTAAATGACTTCAAAAGTAATCTATTCACACGTGAAATAATTAATACCTACTTGATATGTGAAACGTAAATGAAACTATTTCCTTTGTTAAAAAGAAAATTTATAAATCCACCAGAACACTTTTTTCTGATTTTAATAACTTATACAATTAATCATACATTTCTGTACATATTTTTGTATATGACCGTTTGTTTATCTCAATAAATAAATAAAAAATATATATTATGAGAAGTATAAAAACAAAACAAATCGTTTCATTTAAGTTTCATGTATCAAGTAGGTATTTATAGTTCACGTGTGAATAGATTACTTTTGAAGTCATTTGTATATTATTAAAATGATTGATGACTAATGATTAACAATTACAATAAAACTCTGTGGGATCACCTATATGCAGCGTGACGTCATCGGCATGAAAAGTACGGACCCTGATTATAATCATTCCGTTCGTTACATGTTTAGAAATAGAAAAATATGTAGTTTATTTTTTTAATCTTACGTTTAGATACGGGCCATTCAGTATTTTAGTGTTACCTGGGGAACATGCAGTGTGCGAACTCCTTAAAGGAGGCGTAGTCGGGAGGCAGCGGTTGGAAGAAGTGATTGAGCGTGTGGAGAACGTCTAATAACATGTTGTGTCCAACCACCAGCTTCTCCTGAAATACATACATACTTGTGAGTGAACAGAGCATAAATAAAATACAATCTTATCTTATACAAATTTATCTAGTTTGATTTTCAGTGAAGAAGGGAAATGGAGTTTTGCTCGAAGCCGATCGCTTCCAAGTGCCCCTTTTATTTTAACAAGAATTGAAAACCCCACTAAGACAGCCAGGCATAAAAGGGATCACACATCAGCCGGCCACATATGCCGCATACATCCATAGATATCGCTGAAATAGCTAAAGAGTGGATGCTACAAAACAGACAGCTACCCGGGGCGTATGGTCATGTATAGACGCGCTGATTTTCTACATTTTGTCGATTCGCAGAATTTTGTATTAAGGGAGCGTGTGCACGACGCGAAGTAGATAAGACAGTTGTCATAATTTTTGCTGTCCAACCCCCAATCAGGTAAGTGAATCATCGATTTAAAATGCAAATGTATAAAGTTGGGATGGGATAAAAAAATATATTTTACGTTAGTGATGGGATGAATCGGTATTCGCCAGTTAGATTATAGGTTTACGCGGGCTAGTAAAAAATAAATAAAATTAATAGCACATAGTACCTAACATTAGCCAATATGAGCGCGATCTCGCCAACAAACTGTTATCGCAGTTTGGCGAGCAACATAAATTTGATACTTTAGTTATGTACTTTTGATTAATAATTAATTAATTAATTTTAATTATCCGCAACTCGACATCATATGCGCATGTCGCCTATTTGGCGTGATGGGTTGTCGACGCTACTCTACAGCTACACGCTAGCAGACCTTTGTCTTTTTTTTTATTTAGTTGTAGTGGTTATCCCGGGCTTCTCAGCCCTCGTATCACTGCGACCATTACTGATCTATTGTGATCCTTGACGTTGCCGACGACGGTATTCGCCACTTATATATGTACAATAGACTCACCGCCTGACTGATCATCCGCGCCACCTTAGAGAAGCCGACAGCGTCCTCGAACTCCTCCCACTCCTTTTCCTTCTTCATGGCCTCGCGGTCCTGCGCCGCGTTCTCCGCCGTCACCCGCGTCACCTTCAGAACTCTGTTATTTATACAATGAGCCATAATTATTCTCTAGACCCATCAGTAGCAGTAGTACAGACATAATAGTACAGAGGCAAGCAGGTTATTACTAACGAAAGTCATAGACTTTTTTTTGACTTGAGTATGTAATAACCCTTACCTCCCGTGATACACACAATGTATTTCATCACATTTGCGAGGAAATAAATAACTACAAAAGGCAGATTTCAATCCATGTTTCATACAACCACACCAATCAAAAATTGACGAAGTTGATAACTTCACCTCCAGTATCACTGCGAAAGGAGCGCAACGCGCAACCAATCACAGAGCAATATTCTTGCGGCACGCGGCCAACTAGATTTTTTTCAACCAATCACAGAGCAGTATTCTTGCGGCGCGCGGCCAACTAGATGTTTTTCAACCAATCACAGAGCAGTATTCTTGCGGCGCGCGCCCAAAAGATTTTTTTAAACCAATCAGATCCCACCCAAACTCATAACTCCCATGGAAGTTATAAAATTCCATAACTCCCGCGGGAGCTAAATCGGCTATAATTGCTTTATACGCACGCGTGCAATAGCACACTTTACGAGCAAGTGTGATGAAAATTAAATAATATGACCGCCGCATACCGGGTAGAGTCAGTCCAACCCAGGTCGGGCCTAGCTGAGTTTCTTGCTGGACTCTTTTCAGCTTTAGTCAACCAGCAACAAAACTCCCAGTAGCTCGATTCCACTGACACCTCAGATTCAGCTGGAGCCGCTCAACCAATCTCACTGGAACGCAAACTCTTAGAGTAATCCAGTGTTTAAACCGCCCGCGTAGATTAGCCCCAGGGACTCTCCAACGCACTCCTGTCGCTTTATTGGGCCCGGCCAGTCACAGTCACGTTAAAAAAAATAGAATAATGGCTGGGAAACGCATCATACTGCATCATGCGGAAGGGTGATGTGGTATCTTCATGCTTGCAAAATGTTAAATACAAGTGTCATTTGATTGGGTATTGACAAGAGACATCATATTGCTCTGGATTAATTTCTATTGTTATTGGCGCTTCCAGATCTTGTACATCTCTAAAAATATTAAACTAGTGCTCTTTTTTCATTGTTTTGAACTTGACGTTGACTTGAAGACCATGTAAATTGATAAGGACATAAGATAGCGATACCTGTTTTTGTTTTCCAACACCTGGGTCTCCACATAGACCTCCCCCTTGAACCGGGCTCCTAACTCCTGGAACAGCAGCCGCCTGATGAATGCATTACAGCGGTCAATCTCCATCTCATCAGACTTCTTCTCGTCAATGAACTCCCGCACTCTTTTACTGAAAAATAAAACCAAATTCGAAGATTAATTGCGTACAGTGAGGCATATAAAAAAAGTCTAAGTGATTAAATAAAAGTACACCATTATTTTGTGGTGACCTACGTAATAAATACATTCTTTAGGGCTCACTGTCATGGGTTCTTAGTGTCCCCTTTACAAAAAACAAGGATAGCACAAGGAGAACTGGGCTGTAACAAGCAATATAAATAAATAGCCATCTACACCTCTTGAATAAAGAAAACACAGATAAAAAGACAGCTCTATTAATTATTCCAGAAGGTGATGTCACCCACAGTTTGGGTAACGCTGCACCTATTGAAACCTGAACTAAATAATACCTTGTTAATTGCTTACCAGATATCTTCAATTTGCTGTTTATTCTCCTCTGGTATAGGGATGTTGTTAGTCTCATTTGCATATGACTTCTGTCTCTCTGTAAGCATTTCTCTCAGGCGACTTTCAGTTGGCTCCGTCATGTAAGGAATGCCTGAAACAAGCTCTCAAATCTACAAGATATATAATTAATAAGTTTTTTCTATTTGGGTATGTTGATATAATTATATTGATGTATTCTAATGTAAAAAAACACAATGTGTATTCTTATTTGAATAATAAATACTTTCAACTATAAGTTATATTTATTCACAAGAATATTATTGGGGAGGGCTTTTAATTTTCAGAATCAGGGGGCTAATTATTGAATGTTGAATGCTGGCATTTTCACTCTAGATCTATCAAAAAACTATGATGTTTGACAGATGTTAAGTAAAAAATCAAGCGTTTGACACTCAAAAATCGGACCCCTGTTGTGCTATTTTATATCAGTGATACGAGTATTAAAATATTTAACATTCATCATCATTAAATTAAGTAAAATACCAACTAAATAAATATACCAACTAAACCAGCTATCAAGTATTGATACAGAACTACATATTTTCAGACCTATAATATATACAAGTATGATAAAAAGGTACATTTTCTATCTTTGTGAGTTTGTGTAGGTTATTAATTATTACTGGCTTGTATGAGTCCCAGGATTTTTGGGATACGAGCTAGTCATGGGACTGCAAACTCTAGGTGGCAGTAAATATATAAAATAAATATAAAAAAAAATTATTGACACAAAATGCTTACTAAAATACGAATACACTATTTAACTCACCGTCTCGTATCAACTTGTTGAAATCAAACCCCTGTGCTGACAGGAAATCCAAACTTGAACTCTGGCATAGAAACATCCTTTCAGGTCCCGGCCGGCCGCGAGGGAACAGATAAAAATTATACGCGTCGTTTATGTACTGCTTCGCTTGCGCGTCCCAGTAGAAGGCGCACAGACCATACTGAATGAGCAAGAAGTCCTTACAACCCGCCAGTGTCCTTAAATAGTATTCCGCCGGAGAATCGAACATACTAACGTCCGGACCATTTATCAAACCCGTAAACTCCGCGTCTATCACTAGAAAGTCCGCTTTCCTTATACTCTCACTCACAAGGGGCAAGCACTCCTTGAAATCTGAAAAAAGAACACAACTCCCGTAAACACCTTGTGTGCAAAGCAGCTACAAATAAATATTTTTACGTACTTTTCCGAGTGACTTCCATGTTGCAAGTTATCAAAACTATTAAATATTTAATTGTGAAACCATTTAATAGTAGATATGTCTATAAATATGAATAAAACTGATTAAAAATCATGTACACTGATATATCGGCACTCAACGCGCGTTTGTCGTAAAAGTGACACAACACAGTGACAGCTGCGCTGTGCTACCATTATTACACCTGTCAATCTGTCATTTCTATGCAGTCGTGCATTCAAATACTTTCGTTAAATTTTCTTTCGGACATTGTTACATTTTTATTCAATAAGCCGTCTAAATCCTTAATAAGGAGAACCACCTCAAATGCCTTATTTTGGCATCGACATGTGAAACCAAATCCTGCTTCCCTTCATGGGTTAGGGTCAGAGATAGCTTTGTAGAAGGGTCTACTGTGTATGGGATAATATCTGAACGCACCTTCAAATGTGAATGTGGTGCCCGATCCACATAAACATAACATAATGGGCCATTTAAGCCTGGCCGCAGACGCACGGAATTCCGAACGGAAACGGAGGACTCACTCTTAGAGCGAGAGGCTTCAACTCCCCTCTCTCTGAAACCGTATCGGAATTCCGTGCGTCTGCGGCCAGGCTAATGGCGCAGGACAAGGACGCAGCTATGCGTTGAATTGAGATAAAAGGGTCTCTTTTTCCAATAACTGCGTCCTTGTCTTGGGCCATCATGGCTAATTAGTGTGGATACGGCTTGAAGATTTGTTGAAGATGTGAAGCTAAATTTAGCACGTTTACTGGAGGACAGGAGTTCAGTTGTTAGCGTGCTTTAGCCATATGTAAGGCCTTTACACATGGCTAAACTTAGCACTCTAACGCTCTCGTTCTGAATAGGCCGTTTTATTTTCTATACCTACGTAAAAATGCTGACCTTTAACTGTTTTTATGGTTTATGATGTTGAAAAAATAAAGAAATAAATTGAAAAACATTTATATTTACCTATTAACCTCATATTGTAAAATGTTATTATTGGGGACCTGTTGTCCCACCACTTTAGCTGTTGGCAAAGGCCTCCTCCCTCCGTTTCCTGTCCTCTCTTTATTGCACATAGTTTTACTTTATTTTGTGGTATTATTGTGGGTAGTATCGTGACTTGTCAATGATTTGAAAATCATAAGAAGTAGAGTAGCAGCTAATAAAACAACAGAGCAGATATAACTAATTTATTGCACTTCTCTCAAGAATAAAAGAATATAATTTACTTTTGAATAAATAAATTGTATGAGATGGTTGCGCCGATATTCACTATCCGCCGATATTCGCTATCCGCCGATATTCACTCTAGTTCGAAGTTCGAACACTAGCATCGCTCGTTTTACCCAATAACAAAGAACCCTTAACAATAAATTAAACTAAAAGCAAGGCTATGCATGACCAACAAAATCAAAGTCAAATATTTGCATCTCGGAGAGATTCAAGACATTCAATACCTACTAAATTATAACTCCCAGTAGAAAGCCTATGGGGAATAAAACACTAAGATTTCAATATCTTCTCAATGTGGCTAGATAGTCTTTCATAGGCAGCTTTATTCCTGTAGAGCTGAATGTTCGCTTTCACCTTCTTCATGAGTAGCGCCGGATCAATGTCGCAGAGCGCCATTAGGGCGTCTGAAATAGAAAACTTATCAGTACCACGTGCAATGTAAAATAAACCTTATAAACTGTTAAGTGGAGTTCAATTTGACGCCACTCTCAGTCTTACACACTAGTGAACACCTCCATGTACTATACACACTTAATTGAACCTTAAACACTAGGGCGCAAGCTTCAAATCACCTCACCTAACATCTCCTTACGAAAGTCCTCGCAAGTATCGTCCAGGTGTATCAGCATGGCACTGTAAAGTGCATCTATATGAGCGTTGTACAGCACAGTGTCGTACGGGAGAGGGCGGTTCTTGAACAGTGTGACCAGCGTCTGCACCGCGAACGAGCGGACCTTGTCGTTGCTGTCGTCTAGACGTTTCAGCACTCCTGTGGACACCAAAAAAAAATTAGGCAGTTAACAAAATCGTGTCGCCCAGGGCAAGAGTGCGTGGTAAGGCTGTAAGGGCAGCGCCGGATCTAGTTTTTTTCGAAGGGGGGCAAAAACTACAAAATGCCGCCCCCATCTGCATATATTGTCTTACAAATTGTTACCTCTACCATTTCAGAACAGTAAAAGTAGCTACTAGTTATCTACTCTAAGGGGGGACGGGTCATAAAGTCATAATACACCTACGTATAGATGAAAACGCGAGCGCAGCGAGCGCGAAAATTTTCAAAGTTATGATGCAGATGCGGAAAATACTTCATACGCGTCAAGTTATAAAAAAACGCGAGCGCAGCGAGCGCGAAATTTTTTGTCCTGTCAAGACGTATTTTGGCCCGTCAAGAAGTTCGAATTGCCGCCCCCCTACAAATACAAATAGCCTTTTTTTCGTGCATTAGTATTATTCTATCAAACATTTTTTTTTTCTTTTTTTTGTATTCTTTTTTCTCTTTTTTATTGTTTATTACATTTTTTCTATATCTCATGCATGGCGCATTAAGCGCAAAAGGCCTCCCCCAACCTTTCCCATCGTACTCTATCTGCCGCCCCTAAATTTGCCGCCCCCGAAACTTGCCGCCCGGAGCATGGAACCCGGCTTGCCTGTGTAAGGGTTCTCATGGTCATGCATCACGCATGATTTCCATTGGGAGAACCACAACAACACATCACTCATACTCATAATTCCGTATGCTAGTAAGTAGTGTAGTGTAAGTTTTTTCGAAACAAAACACAAACGAACGCGTATGCGTTAGTGTCATTTTGTAAGGCAACGTGAGCAGCGCCTCTGGTGGCCTTAGGTGGTTATGATTTTTTGCTATACGAATTAAGACTAAACGCAAACGCGTTCGTTTGTGTTTTGTTTCGAAAAAACTTATAATAGAGGTTCAGAAGCGGACGCATCTTCCTTCGAGAGCGCTGAGTCTTCGACCTGCTGTTGCTACGGGACTACTGCACTGCACTCCTGGTCACTAACAGGAGGTGATTCAGTACTCACCGAAGTACAGCTTGTGGAGTGTCTCGGGTGTGAAGCAGCCGCGGTGTCTAGCCAGCGTGGTCAGGCAGCACGTGGCCCGGAGCGTGTGCTGCCGGGTCAGCGCCGAGTTGTCGTCCATGAGACCGCTCAACAACGGGACTATCTGCTCCAGGAACGGCTCAAAGGACTCTTTGTTCGGGAACAAATTCACTTCCTGAAAAAGATAGCATAGCTTTATTTTTTTTATTAAAAATTGGATTGCTCTTGGCAGGCAAAGATAAGGCCGACGGCGAAGCGAGCTCACCCAGAAGATGCCTATTCACTCGTGCCTTACCTATTCCAAATAAATGTTTTATTTTAGCACTAAACTAATCTTACAAGGCGTTTTTGAATAAGTATCAACAACAAGTGAAACTGACGTTTTTAAAGAACACATTTTTCGTTCCAAAGGATTTTGTACTCCTCGAAAAAATTCGCCGATTCCAACATAGCTTCACCATGCGAAAAGTCAAGTTAACATGGCTCACAATCGTATGTTAAATTAGATCGCCGACCGACGCCACTGGCCGCTTTTATACTTTATCGTCAACGGCCCGACACGGTAAAAATCTATGGGTTCATTCATAAATAGACTATAGACTTTAGTACACCTGTGACACGCGAAGGAACGTAAGCGCTGTGGGTAAGTATGTGTGCGTGCGCTGTCGGTACACGCGTCAATTGTTTGCGCGGGTGCGTAGCGCGTGGCGCGGACGAATCGCGAGGCGCGACGGTACCCGATCAAAACCCGGCGAGTCTCTCAGGGACGAGGTAACTGACCTCGGTGCGGGGGACTCGTGTCCGTTCTGTATGTAATACTATTATACTACAGTAGAATCCGGATACAGCGACCGTCAAGGGACCGGCGATATTACGTCGCACTAACAGGACGTCGTACAAAAAGGACAGGTTTTCTTTGAAAATGTTTGGTATGAATCCTAACGTCGGTGATTTAGCAGTCGTTAAAAGCGGTCAAATGTTATAAACGGAGTCGTTATAAGCGGATTCTACTGTATTCTGTGACTTTAGACTATGAATGAAAACATACAGTTTTATCGTGCCGTGGACGTCAACGATAAAGTTTAAAAGCGGCCACTCACCTTGTCCTTGTCGTTGTTATCGCCGTCAGCGCCCTTCTCTGTGTCGAGGTGTTTGCGCGGGTTGTCCTGGAGAGCGGAGCACAGGCACGCGGCGGCGGCCGTGCGGATCGCCTCCGCGGTGCGCCCCGGCGACCACACCAGATTCACCAGTATCACCTCTGTGTTAATGCAAACAAACGACGACCGGTTTAACATGCATACGAAGCTGCATAGATATATAGTCGTCTAGTGTCCTTAATACAAGCCTAATTAAGTTTACTATGGGGCTAAGTTCGATTTGCGTAATATTGTCCTCTTACTTTAAGGGGAGGTATCCCCAACGCAAATGTCCCGCTCTAACACGCGTGAGTTTACAATTAACCATCCCGCTCTCTACGCAAGCTATGCGCGCAGTTTTGTAAATATTTAGCTATAGTCATTAAGCCAATCATTTTATCAAAGCAAACCCTGCGAATTTGTCTATAACTATTTACGATCTTTAATTCAGTACAGAAATTAAATATTAAATATCAGTAATATAGCCGTACCTAGTATTGAAAATACATTCCAAAAAGGGGTGACTTCGAAGATCCTTATGTAACACATATATTTTTTTTAGATTTTAAGACACTATATTCTATGTCTCAGATCGTTTTTAAAAACTCAAAAGTGGTAATACCCGGCCTTAACGCGTTGTCCTACGCAAACGCGAAGCGGACCGAAACGGCGCGTGCAACGGCGATACACGAATGCGGTGCGAAGCGGTTCGCTCACGTAGGATATTTCAATGGGTATCGACTGTTTGTTTTGCTTCGCGTTCGCGTCTAATTCGCCCACGTAGGACAACGCGTGACCATCGATATGTCAATATTTATAGTTGCAATTTATAGTGACATTGAATACCCGCAGCCTATCGGCAAGGAAGACGTGGCGATAGGCCTCTCAAAGAGCACCGTGACAGTTACCCCGTCATGAACGATGAAGTCCTCGTAAAATACAACCTTGATGAAACGACTCAGATTACAATCCTGGTATTTGGGTCATTCAACTATTTCTTGTCGCTCGTTACCATAGTTACGTCTCCTGGGTCACTCTTAAAAACTGTGATATTACCGACTTTAATCCTACTAAACATGATTTTTAGCGATGATTATAAACCCATTCTGACGTTGCTCATCTCTTGAGCATGCTACAACTCCATATTATAGCAGTGTTTCTAAGAAACTCGGTTACTCTTGTCTCCTGGCTGACGGGACAGAATAACAACAAGGAAAAGTTGATTGACCCATTTACTAACCTTCAATGATGATCTTAAGGAAAGCTTCCAGTATCTCGCCGCTGCACTGACTAAAGTTCTCTTGTCGTCTCAGCAACGCGGTGGAGAGAGCAGTAAACATCTTCAGTTTCACTTCAGGGTCCACTTTAGGAGTCGCTAGGCATTCCTTCAGCAGAGGAGCTATGAGGTGGAGATTGGATGACATGGCTGACCCTGAAAGAGTACATTCAAACTTATGGTTAGGTAGGTAAGTGCGATTGGGATAGATTTTTCTTCTATTCGATTAGAGGCTTTTGGAGAAAGCCTTCACTACTCAGAATCTGGGTTGGGTTGGAGTTTCATGACGTAAATTCAACCGGTTCTGAATTTAGTGTTTAATTTTTATGTTCAATATTGCCCATGCATATTGGTAGTACTTACTCAAAACAGATATTATCTCAATCCTATCACCAGCAGTAGACGTCAGCAGAGAAAGAACGACTTTGGCAATAGCTACCCAGAACCAAATGAATTCAGACTACTTCGGCTGAACTCCATCATCCGGTTCTTGGAAATGTCGAAGAACAGTTTGAAGTGCACAAAAGATCCCATTGGGTCGAAGTGCATCCGCAAGGGCCCTCATCTAGATGCGATACGATGATGATTATCTCAATAAACAGATAATTTGTTCAATCTTGACCTTGGGTTGACGGCGAAAAAAACAAAACAATCTTTTGTTATGAAATCGTACATCGGCGACACCGGTAGCCAGAGTTAAATAGAAAAACCTGACTGGACTTTCCGGCTCATTGCATTTCTATAGGATGAAAAATTTCCACATGCATTAGGCATCAGAGCTGCGGCAATTATTTTACGGGCGCCTATTATAAGAATCTGCCTTTGCGGTTAAAACATACCAGTGTTCTTAAGCACGCACTCCAAGAGGCATCGGTCCGGGGTAAGAAGCGTCCACGTCAATGCATCAGAGGTGATCGCAGCCAGTATGTGACGGACATGCTTCCCGTATAAAGTGGTGAGCGTTCGACCGCAGTTCTCTATGAACCGCAGCTTATCCAGGTTCGCTGCAATGAAATAGATGAGTTAAATAAGGGAGATTCCAAACAAGACGCAAAACGAACTGGTGCTAAATTAGGTAATATCATCGCTGTGCATGGCCGAACGACTTGTAAAATATTTCGTGTCTTTAGTGTTATAAAACTAGCCCTGAAAATAAAAGACTGTCGAATGAAATAAAACTTTTAACCTTAATTATACCTCATGAAAATACTCCTCAAATTTGTGTGCGTGTCTTCATCGCAAAAAAAAAGGTGTGTAGGGTAAGCTGTAGTAATGTTGCACTCAACTACTCACACAAAGCCATGAACTGCGCTTTATCGTCCACCGGCATAGCGTAAACGGTAAAGTTGACAGTGAACAGTTCCTCCGCTACTTGTTGACAACCCTCGCCGCAGAGATCCAGAACTGCCTCTGATACGTAAATAAGACCCTTCTGGTATTTTTCCTGCAAATTATAAGCAATGTTTATGGAGTGATAGGCTCATATCGGCTATAGAAACACAACTGCCACTCTGGCCACATTAAATTCATTTCTAGCCGAACAACGCAGAAGCGACTTTCACTTTACGATAAGACCTTACCTGCAGGTTGTTGGCCAGAAGTCTGCCTCAGCCTTTTCGAATGGTTTTTTTTATGATCAATATTTACCTACCTATACCAATCGATTTTGATGTCTTAAAATTCTAGTAAAGTGTCTCAGAGGTCAAACTCATAAAAGTTACTTTCGAACCGGAGATCTAATCTATTCGGATCAACGAGGAGTATATCCCATTACGAGTTCTATTTGAGAAGCCTTAGGCGGCTGTCACACTAACGCGGTTTTCGGACGGTTTCCGCAGTGCGAGCGCTACACCTACACCGCTATAGTCTTGCATAGCTTTGTCTCGATCATACACCGCACCGTAGTGCGGAAACCGCATCAGTGTGGCAACCGCCTTACGGTTGTTGGCAAACACAACAAGCGGACCCACCAAGTCTACCTCGGCCTCTTAGAAATAATCTTCTTTGATGGTTTACCAAAACTTATAAAACAATTAAAGCAAATATCATATCATATATCATATGATCATATCATTTAAAGCTTAGAATCGTACCTTCCGAACTCTGCACCTATCTGGATCAGCTATCTCCTTGAAGATATCCTTCAGCTTGGGTTGCACCAGCTCCGCTTGAGAGCCCTTGATGATGTTGGCGAGTACGATCAGCGCACCCCACGAGTCCATCTCAGCCTCCAGTAGCGGCCACCACGTGTCAGGGGAAATGAAGTAGCCGAACAGCTCGGCAGCGCGTTTCACCTAGGCCGTGAAGTCTAAATAAGAGATTCAGTGCACTACGTAGGATATCACCTTAGCGGAGACATAGAAATAAGCAGTTTTCGGTAAGCAGGTAGTCGTGATGAAAAGTTTTGATACTTTCGTTCGGATACGTACGTGATCAGATCTCTAAAAACCATTGTTTTAACTAGGTATCTTTGTTTAAATATGTGCCTACGTTCTAAGCATTCACTTTCAATTTGGCTTGAGAAAAACTACCAAGACATGCTCTATATTCGCCCAAGACAAACTTGAAGAACTTTTCTCTGCGCACAGCAACCAACTATGAACTCTATTCCTATAAATTTAAGGTCACCTCCAGAATAACACGCTCGTCATCGTCGCTGGCACCGCGGTGCAACGTGCGCACGATGGTGTTGGCGTGCTGCGTGCAGCCATCCTCAGCACAAAGCACCAGCCAGCACAGAAGTTGGGCCACACGCAGTCGAGCGTCCGCCTGCCAGCCTTCCATTTCTAGAACAATCCCAAGCGGAAATAGGAGTTTAATCGCCTCATTCAACTGGCCTAAGGAGAACGATGACCGACAGCTCATCGGCAGAGTCAGGTATACAAGATCGCGTTTGGTTTTTAATAGACACAGCGTACCAGACGAACGTAATGAACAACACAATCGTGCCATAAATATGGATCTTGAAATTCGTTACTTATAGTTTCTTCGGGGTGGCGAGCCGCCAACGAACAATTACGACGCGGCCTTTAAGCTCGTAATTGTTCGTCCGTAAGGTTAACCGAATGATAGAGCCGCCATTACCCAGGGACGAGCGAGACGTGAAACGAGACGAGAGAGGGAAAAGACGAAGATCTATAGAGCACTGAAGGACCTACCTCTACCAATAGCAGGCACAATCTTCCCAATATTACTCTGCACCAGCACCCTGCAGCCCAGATTGGGCCGCGTCACGTTCGGATAGTGCGAGGGCACGTCCTTGAGAAAGTCAGTCTTCTTCTTAAGATCCTCCTCGTTCTCATCCATATACTGCAGCCCAATCTTCATCCACAGGTTCGAAGCCGTCTCTCTGATATCCTCCATTACGTCACTCATGCTGGAATTACAATAATTATAAACGAAGCTACGGTAGCCTAGTGGTTCAAGCGTGCGGCTGTCAAGCGTCGTGATAGTTTTTCGGAACTTGTGTACGGAATTTCATTTGTTATTTACTTACCGTTTGCTTTTCGGTGAAGGAAAACATCGTGAGGAAACCTGCATACATCCGTGAAGGAATTCAAAGTTGTATGTGAAGTCCCCAACCCGCTCTGGGCCAGCGTGGGGACTACTGCCCAATCCCCCTCATCTATAAGAGGAGGCCTGTGCCCAGCAGTGGGACGTATATAGGCTGATGATGATGATAAACGAAACTGTTATTGCAAAACGCGCCACTATTGCAGTGCAGTAAAATTACGTCAGTGTTTGTATCAGAAGAAGTAGTGGCCATTGCGGTATTACATTATCAGGTTTTATTCCGAGTTTATGTCTGAAGGTCCGAAAAGTGTCCAAATATGAATTGGAAGCTGTTATGGTGCAAACCAATTCAAAGCATGCTGCACACCGGGCGTACAGTATAGATATAGATAATAATAATACATGTAAAACAGCATTCTACATATAGTTTTGCAGAATATTACCTGGTCAACAGTAGGGGTATCATGCGATGCCAGAAGGAGTACCGGTCTCGGTAGGTGAGCATCCAGTTACCAACCTCCTCTGTTACAGCCATCCGGACCTGGTTGTTCTCATCAAAAAGCTTCTCAGCCATTGGGGTGATAGACAGCTCAAAGCACTTTGCATTGCCTGCTATTACTATGGCCCCTAGAAAATCATAATCATTAATTAGCCAGACACTTGTTACAATGTTAGGCTCCTTTTCTAAAAGATCTTCCATATCTAATAGTGTAAAGTCTATTAAAGTTAAAACCCAGAATTCTTCCAGAGTTCAATTTGTCGCTGGAACCATCCTAACTCATTCCATAATAAATCAGTTAAATACATATTTGTTTATGTGGTTAATACCAAGCTAGTAGCCAAATAAACCTTGAAATATAGCCAATCATTCTAAAACTAAAATTTAATACTTTCATAGAAATATACATATTGTTTGGTTTAAAATTAATTAAAAAAAATATTTATATTGTGTGTCCGCTTACCGTCAGGTGGACCATAAACGTGATCGCCACCGTCAATGTATTTAAAAAAATTTGTCACATTAAAATACATTGTTATATTATTAAAAAGTGAAGTTTAACAGTATGTGTAACCTTTTTTATACAAATACAACAGCGGTGGCAAACAAGCGAACGGTCCAGCTGATGGTAAGCAGACACTGCAGCCCATAGATGCTTGCAACTCCAAAAGAGTTTCGTGCGTGTTGCCACACTATTACTTTATAAAATTTGAGGATTCACTGTGATGACGGCGACGGGACAGAAGGTCCCTTGATCTCAACACACTAGAGCCTCGGGAGGTCTGGCAACCTTGCTCACTTCCAGAAACACAACACTACATAATTGTATAGTAAATAATGTAAACTAACCAATAGCCCTAATCGCCGCCACTCGAACCCTGTAATGTTGGTGTGCAAAGTTGGACAACACCGGTTTAACATAACTTTCACTCTGGAAGTGGAAATCCCGAGCCAGAGTCCTTGTCAGCAGAATAATGCACTCACAAGCCTCAACCTTCACCTTCGGAAACGGATCGGTACTCGTCTTCGCTAAAATACTCGTCAAATCATTTATGAATGGACTTAGCAGATGTGTCACATTATATTTCACTATTATCTGATGTACTAATTCCATTAAGACTAAACGAATCTCTTCAGACTCCTCCACTATTTCTGGACAACCTATACGACGAACCAGGACCGGCATAATGTAGGTTAAATAATAATCGTTCAAAGGTAGCCGGCTGATGAAGTTAGACATGATGGCCACGGCAGTCTCGCGACAGGCTTCGGACGAATCGGCGAAACTTTTTAAAACGTAGGCATAGACTTCTGGGAAAACGACCTTAAGGTCGCAGTCTTGGTGCTCCGGATTCTCGAATATTTCTTCCTTAATCTTCAGTAAGGCCTGTTTTCGAGCCATCTTCGACTCGCTTTGCAAAGTGGTTATATGCTGTTCAAGGAAAGCCCGAGGATTCGACTCAAACTGCGTTTTAGACTCCGCCATTATTGGGATATAGTGTCTTTTATATGAAAAGAAATAACTTGCTTTAATCGACTAAACCTCGATTTTTGATCTGGATATTGATAAACAAAATGTGGTTACCATGACGACACATCACGAATGTGACATTGACATTCAACTTTTTTGGTTTTAGAAGAGGCAAAGGAAACAAATACCTTTGCAAGTTTACATGAATAGTAAAAAATATCATACTCATTAAAATATATTTAAGAAATTGCAGCTCCCATATAGTATGCTATTTTTTGAATTATTTTGGAAGTTTTATCAAATTAATGCATAAGCCTACTAGCCCACAAAACTATATGCGTAGACCGGAACGTTACATAACTGGAGTGAAAACGTGCGCCAATCACAGCTCGCCAAGTAAAGCTGTCAACGTTTTCATTTTCATGAATGGACGAGATAATTCTCTTCATTTTATTCCGATCTCTGTAGCTGTTGTAGCTAAAACTATTATTTAGTATTTCGTTATAGAAACAAATTCAAAATGTTGAAATTCAGTGTGTTTAATTTATTGTTACTCGCGGCGGTGCTGCAAGGAGCGTTCGCGTTAAGAGAAGGCGATTGTGAGGTCTGTGTGAAAACAGTCGAAAAATTCGCAGCCACGTTATCAGACAGCGTAAAGAAAGACCCCAAGTTGATAGAAGCTGAGTTCAAGAAGTTCTGTAAAACCTCCAAAGGCAAGGAGAACAGGTTTTGCTACTATCTAGGTGGTTTAGAAGAGTCTGCAACTGGCATCTTGGGCGAGCTCTCTAAGCCGCTCAGCTGGTCAATGCCCGCTGATAAAATCTGCGAGAAGTTAAAGAAAAAGGACGCCCAGATCTGCGATCTTCGTTTCGACAAGCAGATCGACTTGAACAATGTTGATTTGAAGAAATTGAAGGTTAGAGACCTGAAGAAGATCCTGAACGATTGGGACGAGGTCTGTGACGGCTGCATCGAGAAGACGGACTTCATTAAGAGAATAGAAGAGCTCAAACCTAAGTACATGGGCAGTGGTCGATCTGACTTGTAAATAGTTAAATAATAGGTGAGCATGGCACTTTCACTAACCTATATTACTTTCACCATAGACATAGCAAAATCTAGTATGATGCAAAGTTCTCTTGAAACATGAAACAATCTGCATAGTAAATTCTCAATATGGTATCAATCTCTAAATAATTCATAGCCTTGCATTTGGCCAATTTGTGATTATTTATTCAGGTGGATGTTTGAAGAAGGTCATGAAAATTGCTTGTAATTCTAATCTGAAAACTACTTTAGCCTAGTGCAGGGTTTCTCGACCAGTGAGGCGCGCCCCCTTTGGGGGGCGTGGAGCGATTCCAAGGGGGGGCGCAGGGAGCGGCTCCAGATTTCCTCTTATTAAAAAAAATACAAATATCTATTTTCTTATATAAACTCTCAATTTCAGCCCCTAAGGGGGATGTTGAATTTTGGCTTGACGTTAGGTAAGGCGCATAGGTTAAAAGGTTGGGAACCTCTGGCCTAGTGGGTACCCTGCCTATGAAGCTGGTAGTCCAGTGTAGGAATCTCAATCAGGGTGTTTATTTGTGTGATGAACTCAATTATTTATTATTATTTCATTAAATTGTTGAATCCAGTCTTTTGCATTTTTGGTAATTTGAGAATAACCAAAACTGCACCTAATCCTATCTGATGTTGGTTATAAATGTTATAATATATTAATATTGAGTGTTCTATTTGTTACAGAATAATAAATTAAATGTGATATGAACATCAACAACTAGGCTCCAAAGTAGCCGTGAACAGAAGATCATTGCATTTAAGGACTTGAGTGTTGTGGGAATGTTTGTGCACACATTGAAGTAAATTATTGTAATTATACTAAATATTTTTTATGAATTCTATGGTTTTCTTGTACTGTTCTCTTTTAGGGACACATCTGGCTTTGGTCATTCGATATTAACCTTTTCAACACTGTCGAAAACAAAAGCTGTCACTCGCACATCATGACATGTGAATGTCAAACGGTGGAGTAGAACCCAATAGAAATGCATCCAGGTTGATATAGTACTGCGAGTACTGCACATCCTCAGTGTACAGTCAAGGGCATAAATATGTATACACTTTTGGACCTTATTTCAATGGAATAAGGTAAAAAAAGTGTTATTGGTGCCCTTGACTGTACCCTCAGTCTGAGAGAACCTTAGGTGTGAACGCCGTGCAACATACATATACCCCTCAATATCTTTGTCAAAAAGTTATCATCAAGTCGGAATTATCTGTTGCACATTGCGCATAATAAATAAAATATCTGGGCGACCGAGCTTTGCTCGGCGTTATCCCGGTCATGAGACCTAGCTAGATCGATTGCTCATCCCCGAAAACCCCCACATACCAAATTTCATCAAAATCGTTAGAGCCGTTTCCGAGGTCCCCGAAATATACAAGAATTTCTCGTTTAAAGATATAAGATGTTCAACAGATATTTCGGACTTGATTTGACTGACTGTCCCCCATATGTATTATATAATATCAGCTTACTAATCTTTTCAGGCTGTTGGTTGGCTACAGGCCAAAATCCATATTAGCAGTTCTAACTAGGTCAAATTCTGATAACTTTCCTTGAGATTGGCAATTGTAACCTGTCCTCTACCTGTACCTGTAGACAAGCTTCAGTTGTATGCTTTAAAAGCTTAATAAGTGAAAAAATGTTTGATTTTACTTATTTGATTGGACAAGCTTGACATCCACGCCGTCGATACGGCACCAGGTGTTAAAATGGATTGATTCTATGTAGAGTTGACTAATAATGTTGATATTAGGACGTAATAAATGAGTAATATTTCTAAGAAAAATGTATTTCAAAGATAATGTTTGGTCCACAGTTTTCAAAAAAGAGAATATAAATCACTATTTGCAAGACGACAAATGTATCATTATATCATTGACGTAGACTGTTCTCGTACTAAATGATTTATCATTACGAGCGCTTTAACGGGTCCACTAGCGCCACTAGTGAATAATTTGATGTATTAAAAAGTTAGATGAATTCAAAATACAATTAGCTAGTTAAGGCGATATATCGATTGAAAGAGACACCCTTCGGTTTTTGGCTCACGACAAAACGGGATGCAACCCTCTCCGAGAATGGCTTTTTAGACAAATCTCATTCAATATCTGACTGTGTGCAGGTTTATTAAATTTCCTCTTGTCAGTACCTAGATGAGGTAAAATACCATCATATTAACTTAATCGTGTCTTTTAATAATGCGTTGTTTTAGTAGGCTGAGGAAAAAAAGGAAAATATATAGACTCGACTTTGGATTTATTTTCTATGGAGAAAATTTTATGCAATCATGTTTCGCTATTGTCAGTACCACAATCATATAGTCAAGAATCATATATCTGAAAATCAGCCCCTACTGATTGCTAGTCTGGGCAGGACAGCGTTTCAAAGTCTCCAAATTTCTCAGTGTAGCGCCTTAATACACATTACCTGCTTCTATTATTTCGCTTTTTTCAGAACTCGACAATACAATAAAACCGTGGATGATAAAAAAATATTTATTGGACGGCACACATAACAAATACAACACAGGTTACAAAGGACGATTACACATGGATACACACAGTACACTTTTTTTATAGTTAGATGTTCTCAACAGGTTTCTACGTTCCAAGCAATCCTGTAGACTATTCAGTGAAATTGATTCACCTCTTAGTGGTACTTGTAATTTCTGTGATGTGCTGGAATATAAAAAGATAAACTTCAGCAATGTGCTTATTGTTACCTAATCCTCTGTAGTTTAAAGCGTCAATAGGCTACGGTGTTTGCTTACCATCAATCAGACTGTACGCATGTTTGCGAGTACCTACTAGTGGTAGATATAAAATAGTGGGGGCACTAACGTTCGAAGCTATCTACAGCAGGGGTTCCCAACCTGGGGGTAATTACCCCCCTGAGGGTAAAACAGCCATTCTATGGGGGTAATGAGAGGGGTACACAAAATGGATGAATAGATAAAACTTGCATCATAAATGTTCATAAAATTTCGCGCTCGCTACGCTTGCGTTTTAATCTGCATGACTTGATTCGTGTGAAATATTCTCCGAACCTGCACTAAATCATAAAAGTTCTCAATATTTTGCGCTCGCTACGCTCGCGTTTTCATCTGCATTACTTGATGCGTATGAAGTCTTTTCCACACCTGCATCATAATGTTTGAAACATTTCCCGCCCGCTGCGGTCGCGTTTTCATCTACATGACTTGATGCGGATGAAGTATTTTCCACACCTGTATCATAATGTCCGAAAATTTTCGCGCTCGCTTCGCTCGCGTGTTAATCTATATAAGTTGAAAACCGGCGAAAACGGGGCGAGTTATGAATGCGAAAGTAACACTGTCTGCATGTTAACCCTTAAACCGCTCTACCGATTTAGATGAAAATATTTGGTATGGATATAGTTTGAGTCCCCGAGAAGGGCAAAGGATGCTTTTTATACCGGGGGATGCTTTTTATAAAAAGGGGGTAAAATCGGTCTCCCGGATAGACCACAGGGGTACTGAAGGGTAGCTGACTGAGGGGTAGCGATACTGAAAAGGTTGGAAACCACTGATCCACAGTAACTGCCATAATGCCATTTGCCCATATTAGTACAGTGTTCAGCGTCACACCAGTGTATAGTGTGTTCGAACCACAGTCGAACAGAGAAAACAGAATAACATACATATCCTTGCATAGTTAATAACATAGAAGAACACCATGTTGCCAACGAGAAGCTGGAAGAAAGGGGCGGCGCTCGCTTTCCGCGGCTGCACGTACTTGTGCTGCCATCTCCACCAGGCTACGGGGAAATTAAGAATAGATTAGTGCTAGCTGAGGGGCTACCGCGAACCACAAACGAATTTTTCCCTCTCTGTCGCACTGGCAAGTCTGTACGTAAGTGCGACAGAGACGGAAAACTTCGTTTGTGGTTCGCGGTAGCCCCCCTGGCTGAAGTAGGTTAGGCACTCTCTTTCTATTTATGTAGGTTTTAACTTTACAAATATATTAGAATCATAGGTAGGTACCCCTGCTAAAAAGACCCATGAACGCAGAGACAGATTTCGGCCTGCGAGCAAACCACGATCCAAGTTCCACTAATTTCACATCGCCGAACGGGGTGTCAGCTGAAAATTATCAAGTTATTGTAGTTCCGCAATAGAGTCCAACTAGAAAATAAAATTATATACCTAGTAGGCAACTAGAAATAAAATTATATGTATAGAGAATTTTGTATATAGCGCCATCTAGTGAATTGTTGGCGATGGCAATATTTTTAATTTACTATATTTTATTTGTCCTTGCGGCTTTGCCCTGGAACCTACAAAAAGCATCTCGAAGGTCTAAATCCAAAGGTGTATTACGTAGAAAGAGGTGGATTAGTATATGTAGGTATACAGGTGTAATCTTTAATCAGATCAGTAGTTCCGGAGATTATCCGTTACATTTACAAACTCGCATACACCACATACACATTATAATTTATGAATCATAACTTTATGATTTATTTATACACTTACTTATTGATTGATACAATTACGCTTAAGTACAGATAATTAAAATATCTACCTACGATTAATAATAACACAAATAAAAAAATAATAACTTTATTGAAATTATAGGATAAGTTTATTTGGACCTATGTAGAGGTAATCTCCAGAACTACAAGGTGGTCGCTGGCCACATGTTATGTACAATAGTTTTCAAGAACGTTCTAAAGGCTAGTTTACAATCAAAAGTATCTTATCTGCCATCCAAATTAATTTAGAGATGCCACTAGTTATTGTTTTTTGTTTAGTCTAGGAAGATGTATCTACTTGCCTTTTCCGTAGAATTTGGCAGGGTCATAGGGCCCATGCTTAGCAGCATCGTATTCTTTGGGATAGTCCCCTAAACCCATTATAATTTTGAAATTAAGCTCACCAGAAAATGATGTCAGAAATGACAAGAAATCATGAACTTTGTTTTAGTTTTTTTTTATTATTTGATTGGGGAAAAGTTTGTTTAAGGATCCGTAACTCTGTACCTACCTTTTTTCACATTCGACGACGTCTGACCATAATTAGTAGTTTATGCAACTGGTACATAATGAGGGGCATTAAAACACGAGTGTGTTTTATGAAACGAGCCGAAGGCGAGTTTCATAATAAGGTCACACGAGTGTTTTAATGCCTAATTATGTACAGTTGCATACATTACTTTATCTACACACATATTATAATTACTCTAAGATGGGTTCAGAAACCGTAGTAAATAAATACAATAATTGTGTTAATACAACCTTTTTTGCACGGTTGCGGAAATATCGAAATCAGAACTGGCAACCGATACCTTAATGTTATTTTAAAAAGTAAAGAGTCCTTATTCTGATGTGATCATGTCGTTCTAGCTCAAATTTCGTGCGATATATACTAAAAAAACATCGATCTGACATTTCGCATCGACTGAATTTGAATTTTCAGTGATACTAGAATGGGGACATGTCAACTTTGGCATTTAAATTTTGACAGTTTTGTTTGACGTAATATTTTAACATCATATATGAGATTAAAAGGAAATATTTTATTACTGCTGTAGCCTTAGCCACAGATAAGAAAATTGCCATGAATTCATTGAATGTTGAAATGAGAGTCATTTTCTACGGTTTCCGAACGCATATTAGAGGATTTATGATATGTGTGTAGATAAACTTACTTTACTCTTTGACTGTCGCGTTCGGCCCTATCAGGGCCTGCCCTACTTCATATCACGCCATCTCTTTCACCCTCGTATTATGCACTATTCACTATATGAGTGAAAGGGACGGTACTATACGAAGTTCGGAGTAGACCCTCTGCTAGCTAGCATGAGCGCGTTTATGTCGAACAGTAATGCGGGATTTACATTACGAACCTAATGATATAAATTTTTGATTACATTGCGGGCTGTGGACTGCCGAGGTAAGACGAGGGCGATCAAAGCCCGCAATGTAATAAAAAATGCATGTAACTAGCAAAGAGAATATAACCACTACGTTCTGGTAACTAGTTTCGTAATGTAAATCCCGCATAACTCTAAAACGTGATCTTGTTAGATGGCGCTAGCCGTTAAATATTTGAGCTTCAGTGTATTTAGATGAGGACAAATTTTTGGCACATCATACCTACATATAATTCTGTGACACGAAACTTTATCATACAATTTATATGGGTAACTTCCGTATCACAACGGAAAATTAAAATGTAGGTATGATTGTGCCAAAAATTTGGTCCTCACCCATTTACAAGAAAAATCATAAAAATTGTTATGTAAAGCCTTAAATTAGAGATTGCAATACATAAACATTTCTAATTAATAAACAAGTTCTCTCTAATAACTTTATTGCAGTAAATGTTCACTTTCTCTTACAATACATGATTTTAGCAGACCCTAACATAGACATAAACACAGTTTTACTATCTGCTGGTAGCGGGTTCCCAGGCCAATCTTTAGTGGTACTTGTAGTTCCTGTGGTGCTCTGAAAAATGAAAAACATGATTAGAGTTTTTTTTGTTTAAAAATAGCTTTCCATCAAACTTATGATGATTTCGCCAACCACGTGTACAAAGACTTTGATTAACGACGCCATGACAGTAGGCAAATGGTTTTGTTCGGTAATGGATTCTGCTAGTCGTCGCGCCGAGAGCACGTGTGTTCACCAACGCGGCGACGAGCAAAATCCGATTAGAGTTATAGTTCGTACAAAACTGTAAGGCCAAGTGCTGTCAAATTAACGCAAGCAAAAATCTACCTTACAGTCAGAGCTCTAAGTCTAGTTTTGCTTGCGTTCGTTTGACAGAATTTAGCCTAAGAGTTGCGTCCGAACTATACTAGTACATGGCAACTAGGAGGTCTGTGAGTCAATATATAGAGAAAAACAAACTTTCTCAGAAACCAAATCTATACTTTAATAATCTATATTCAATAAATATTTGAGACAATTTGGTACTGTAAGAGCTAGTAGAAAGTGTTCTAGAACCATTCTTTGAGTGTTTGAACTTCTGATCTTGTTGTGGTGATCTTTGATTTCTTATGTTTGTTTGATGAAGAAATGATAATGGAAATGAAAATGGTGCAGGTCAATTGGAGCCTATATTTGCACATGTTTTTCAATTTGAAAATTATAACGATGTAGATTAAAGAACCTGGGAGAATATCTGTAATGTTAACCTGTCATTTCCCGGACTAAGACATCTCTGGCCTCTTGTAATGTATTCCCGCTCTTGTCAAAACACTCTCGCCACCATGACGACATGAGGCCTATTTGACGAGCCTGTAGATCTCTGGCCTCCATTTTTTACTTCTACACTTGAGCAGTCGGAAATCAAGCCAGAGATATCCGGGCCCGTGAAACTGTGGTAGTAAAATTTTCGTCGATTCATGGTTACCCTCGGGTTAAAGATATTGAACAGAAATAATCAAACTCATAACAATTGAGAGAAAGAATGGCTCATGAAAATTAAGTAAGTAAGAAAATGACAATTATCACAGCAGCACATGTAAACCTGTTAATAACTTACTGATCTTTCCATAGTTGATAGTGTAGAAGAAGATCATGTTGGCCACGATCAGCTGGAAGAACGGCGCGGCGGTCATCCTCTTAGGCTGCATGTACTTGTGCTGCCAGCTCCACCAAGCTAACACAACATATTTGACTTTAACATTGTTTCTTGCAATTTTTTTTATTGTTGAACAGTATCGACAAAGCCTAATTCCAAATAGGTCTAGTTTCCTCTCGGGCAGGTCAGATGGCTGTCGCTTCCGTAAAAAGTAGTGTCTACGCCAAGTCTTGGGATTAGGTAGCGGACCCCTGGCATCCTTCAGGATGCAACTGAACTGGGATAACACTAGGAGGAGGATGATGATGAACAGTTTTTATTAAACATTTGACACGATTGGAGTTATGTACTTTGAGGGTAGGTTTTGTATTTTCAATGACATTGAACTATAACCTATAAAAAAAATTGATATATATAACATAAACGGTACCTCGGCTGCAAGCACCCATGAAAGCAGAGGGAGTCTTGTTCCTGCGAGACAGCCATGATCCGATCTCGCTCAGTTTAAGCTGACCGAAAGGAGTATCAGCTGAAAAGTAAAAATATAATTATGTAATCGAGGGTTGTAATAGGTAGAATATTTTATTTTTTGGAAAATCACTCACGCTTTCCGTAGTAACGGGCAGGGTCGAAAGGCCCGTGCACGGCTGGATTATATTCTTTAGGATAGTCACCGAATCCCATTTTATATAATTATCGACCAAATTATTCGGAACGAAATTTGGTCGACGACAATGACAATCGTGGACTATAGACAAAACATTCAGTGTTGCCAGAGCACTTCCGTCAAAAAGCACGGTCGGGTGTCCAAAAAAGCACGTTTTTGGAATAAAAAGCACGTTTTTAGTCTTCCGTACCCGAAGGGTCGAAAATGACTCCTATTGCTGTCACTCACGCGTCCGTCCGTCCGTCCGTCAGTCGTCTGTCACAAAATTTTGTTCATAAGATTATTTTTTCTTCCCATTGACCCATAAACTTGAAATTTAAACTGTTCATTATTACGGGTATTTTACCAAGAAATACTTATATTTTGATATAACAGGTTTTTTCGTTTGGAAATTTCCTTATTTTCCATGTTAAAACCAACATACTTTTGCGGTTGGTTCGGAAACCTAAATGTGCGAAGTCCGATACGCACTTAGCTGGTTTTCGTTACATACAGAGTACCTATTGAGCCTTTACTACATCGTGTACACATTGCACGACACGAACGATAGTGGTTATATTCTCTTTGCTTGCAGTTGCAGGACAAGTTCTTTCCTGCAACCACAGATAGGGTAGGGTAGGAGAGAAAGATTGTTTAACACAATGATTGTAAGAAAAAAAATACAGTTTTAGAGAGTACCAAACCAAAATTACCTCCCCATTTTTAGTAGTAAAATGTGACCGTCCATCACACAGAGGCCCTTATGGTCGGTATTGAGTTACGCACAGATCTATAATCTACAATACATAAGCTACCAAAAACAATAAAAACCATGACCCTAGGTGCCATACTTTTTTTTTTTAAATCATCAAAGTTACGCAACCCAAAAATGCACTTTAGAGAAATAACTAAGAGAAGTTTAAAACTCATTTAAAGTATGTTCCCGTGGGAAGTTACATAGATGATGGTAGATTCTGAATCCTGAGGTTCTCTTCTATAGGAAACAATCAAAGATTTTTCAATTCCACTACCCCGTTGAGAAAAAATGGCCTTTGATCAGTGCAAGACGCCGATCGTAAAAAAATAAGGAAATTTGTAATATGTGAATTATTATTTCGTATTTTGTGATCTTTGTCATAGTGTATGCTAGAAAATAGTTTTCTTTACACCTCGAATGGAAAATAAAAACGAAAAACTAACGTGATATTTTTTTTTAAATAAATATAGAAAATTATATTTTTTCCATCTCGTCACGAATAAATTTAACAATTTCCGTGTAATACACCATACTTACCTGTAATAAGTCTAGACAAGCATTACACAGTTTTTAATTTGTTTTTATGTCAATTAATTTCAGTTTTATGACCGATTAAAGTTACATGAAAATCAAGGTTTACTTCCATACATTTGAGAAAAGGGCCCTTAAAATGTAACCAAAAATGTAAGTAAATAATAATATTTACATTATCTAAGTAGCAATCTTGTATTAGAACGTAATTCTGAATAAATCTTTTCATTACAAGTTTTTTGAATATTGCGTAATTTTTAAATTATACGAAAAAGCAATTTCGCATAGTAATAATTATTTTTTAACTCTATTAATAAAAAAACCGACCAAGTACGTGTCGGACCACGCACAATAAAGAGTTCCGTACCGACACCTACTAGTCCATATTTAAACCCACTATCTGATACGTCGAATCGAAAAAGGTCGTATCTTCATAGTAAACTCACTGCACTTACGCCCTTTTGTTTGGGCAAAACAGTTTTTCAGCAATTACTCAAAAACCAGTAGCCGTATTTTTATCAAACTAAAAATCGTCGTAAGTATTTATAATGTACAGTCACCAGCATCAATATCTGCTATAACAAAAGCGGCATAAATATCTGACCCGTCTTTACGGCCCTACAAATGGAGCTGTGTCGGATATTTAAATGCCACCATTGTTTTGGCAGATATTAATGCTGGTGACTGTACACAACCTCATTTATTTTTCAGAATTTTCATACATATGGAAATTATAGGGTGGGAGGGGGTTGGCACTACCTATTTATTTTTTAAGTTTACGTTACTATTATATTATGTAGCAATTCATAGAATAATACTTTCCTACCATATGTTGTGACATACGGACGGACGGAAGCACGGACGGACGGACGGACGGACGGACGGACGCACGGACGGACGCACGGACGGACGGACGCACGGACGGACGGGCGGACTGACGCACGGACGGACGGACGCACGGACGGACGGACGGGCAGACATGATGAAACTATAAGGGTTCCGTTTTCACCATTTTGGCTACGGAACTCTAAAAATACAATTCAATAGGAAATGTAATAAGAAACAAAAATAACGACTAGAACTTCCTTGACTTGAGACTAGAAATAGGTATTTGTAACGTGTACCACCTAATCCAGTAAACAGAAAAGGCAAATAAATAATACAGAAAATGGTTAGAAGTAATTAGAATAAGTTATTAACCTATTTATATCATTATTATCTGCGCTCTGCCATAAGGGCCCTTTTTTACTAAACTTTACAACTAATTTTAAGGTAGAAATACTTAACTTATACGTGTGAAACCAAGATAGAAATACAGATCTAGTCTTATACTTTATCAATATGCAAAAAACAAAAAATATGTGATTTTACCGTATTTTACTAAAACGCTGATATCTACGAAACTAGAAAGTGCCATAAGGGCCCTTTTGTTATGGACGGTCTCAAATATTAAAGCACCATAGCACTTAAAAAAGCACGGTTTTAGCACGTTTTTGGGGAGCGCACGTAAAAAGCACGTTCGTATCCAAAAAAGCACGTAAAACCGTGCTAAAAAGCACGTTCTGGCAACACTGAAAACATTTTTTAATTGAAAAGCATATCTAATTGTCTATGCTATATAAAGGTGAATACTCATGGACTTGAAAAGTTGGTTGGTACAATGTTTGAAGTTTTTAAATATAGCTCAAATAGGTCTGACAAGTGTCAGTAAATAAAGTATTAAAAAAAAGAATCTTGTCTATCTATGATTATACAGCAAATTTCATTGTTCGTGTTCGACTTTTTCATTTCTTCGTAAATAAACTGAATTAAGTTACGAAAATGGTCTTGGAAAGTACTATGATATGTGTTGATAACAGTGACTACATGAGAAATGGAGACTTCCTTCCAACTCGCCTACAAGCTCAGCAGGATGCTGTTAATTTGGTATGTCATTCCAAAACAAGATCGAATCCAGAAAATAATGTAGGCTTATTGACCCTCGCGAATGTCGAAGTGCTGGCCACGCTGACGAGCGACGTAGGCCGCATCCTATCGAAGCTTCACCGCGTGCAGCCAAACGGCAACATCAACCTATTGACTGGGATCCGAATCGCCCACTTGGCACTGAAGCATCGTCAGGGCAAGAATCACAAGATGCGCATCGTCGTGTTCGTTGGGTCGCCAGTTCAGTCCGACGAGAAAGAGCTTGTCAAATTAGCCAAGAGACTGAAGAAAGAGAAGGTAAACTGCGACATTGTGTCCTTTGGAGAAGATGGCGAAAACAATCCCTTGCTAACAACTTTCGTCAACACCCTTAATGGTAAAGACAACACTACGGGCGGTAGCCATCTAGTTTCCATTCCTGCTGGTAATTGCGTGGTTCTCTCTGAAGCCTTGATCACTAGCCCTTTGATTGGTGGAGATGGTGCTGGCCCATCGGGCTCTGGATTGTCTCCATTCGAATTTGGTGTTGATCCTAATGAAGATCCAGAATTGGCTCTAGCTCTGCGTGTGTCTATGGAAGAGCAGAGACAGCGGCAAGAAGAGGAGTCACGGCGTCAACAGGCTAACACTGAAGGAGAGGCTCCGAAAGCAGGGGAGACTCAAGACACTGGCATGGAGCGGGCTCTAGCCATGTCTTTGGGCCGTGAAGCCATGGAGTTGTCTGAGGAGGAGCAGATAGCCCTGGCCATGCAGATGAGCATGCAGCAAGATGCTCCTGCAGCAGAAGAAAGCATGGATGTCTCTGAAGAATATGCTGAGGTCATGAATGACCCTGCCTTCTTGCAAAGTGTTCTTGAGAACCTGCCTGGTGTTGATCCCCAAAGTGAGGCTATCCGTAATGCCATGTCCACCATCAAGAAAGACAAAGATGAAAAGGATGACAAGGATAAAGACAATAATGGAAAGGGTTCTGGCTCAGGAGCAAAATAAAAGCATGTCTTTTACAATGTTTTAATGACACATTATGCTTGTAAACATTAACTTTAGAAACACCACTGTGTAACTATCATTTAAATTTATTCAATACAAAAAATTTATTTGAAACAGTTTGTTACTTCTGTGGCCATGAGATCCAGTTTAAACCCTCAATCTTCTCATACCCTGTAACAAAAAATTTACTCCGATTTAAAGTATTCAGATTAAGCCTTTCCAGGTAAAGGTGCTATACCGACCACATGCTTGTATAACCTGGATAGCAGTTGATATGTCTCTTTCACTGACCATCTGTGCTATTATTATTTGATGCTCTACTTTGGTTACTTTGAGATTATGACTGGTCCAATATTTTTTTATTTTCAACCTGATTTTATAGCATCTATTGAATTGAAATTGAATCTAGAAAAAAGGAATGGAATTATCGCCTCTATAACTGTGATAAAAATTAAAATGCGTTCAAAGAAAAAAAAACATTTCGCACGCTTGCATTTAAGCTTAAGCCACACACAGAACGGGCAGGCGTGAGCGGCGCGGGAGCGGGCGGTAGGCGCGCGGGCGTGAGCGGGCGGTAGGCGCGCGGGCGTGAGCGGCGCGGGAGCGGGCGGTAGCCGCGCGGGAGGCGAGCGGGCGTGAGCGGCGCGGGAGCGGGCGGGCGCGTCAATGTGCTGCAGTGTGAAAACTCCCGCCCGCTCACGCCCGCGCGCCTACCGCCCGCTCACGCCCGCCTGCTCTGTGTGTGGTTTAAGCTTAACAAATACCAAGTGTGGCGCGTGCCAACCTGCGTGTTTAAGAAATACACAAGTATTCAAGGTGCTATTTTCATCTTAGACCATTTTAAACCTACGCAACAATGTATAAGGTCGAAAATTCTGTGAACATTCAATGTACTTCTACCCTTTTTTTGTAAGTAACTGATGGCGGCAACGAGAACAATAGCAGATGAATGCTATTGACTATTGTATAGTAACAATAGCCATTCACGCGCTCACTTCAAAAAATTTCAACTGTATGTAGCAGCCAGTGTCCAAAACGATTGTAACACCATAAAAAACTTAATGGCTGCCACATACTTAATGGCGCTGACTATACCGCGCGACTTCATCCCTGCAAAAACTTGCCGTCACATATGAATATTTGACATGTCGTATTTAGCAAAATATTTAAAACAATCTAAGTAGTTACAAACAAAAAAAAATATTACAATAAAAATGGAGATAACATCATATGCCTTGAAAATTAAATTACCATTTTATTAAATAAAGTTCAAATTTGGTTGTTTAGTCATTGTTAATTGCCTTAGGGACAATTAGATTGTTGGGATAGAAAGTTCTCTATTTCTACTTCCTCAGACTTTTACAAGTGTGGTATTAGATACCTATTGGACGCTTTTGTACTTGTATAAAAAGTTTCATCCACTTAGTTCTTATGTCCTTTCCTGCATTTAAAATTAGCTGCATGATTCATTCCACGATCATCATGAAATTTGGTATGTGGGGGTTTTCGGGGACGAGCAATCGATCTAGCTAGGTCTCATGCCCGGGAAAACGCCGAGCGAAGCTCGGCCGCCCAGATATTATCTTTAAGCCCGAAACGCACTGACAGCGGTAGCGGGGCGTGGCGTCGCGGTGCGGAGGCGGTACCGGTTGTAATATTCGAACTAATATGAAAGGGTCCGCACAGAAAACCGGCCAGAAAAAAAGCGTTCTGTGCGGACCCTTTCATATTAGTTCGAACTTCGAACATTACAACCGGTACCGCCTCCGCACCGCGCCGCCACCGCTGTCAGTGCGTTTGCAGCTTTAAACGATCAATTCTTGTATATTTATTTCGGGGATCTCGGAAACTGCTCTAACGATTTTGATGAAATTTGGTATGTGGGGGTTTTCGGGGATGAGCAATCGATCTAGCTAGGTCTCATGCCCGGGAAAACGCCGAGCAAAGCTCGGCCGCCCAGATATTAAAGTATGAAAAGTCCAATTCTCTTTGTACTCTTTTTGAAAATGAGTTTGGAGGTATTACATAATCGAGGCATCCTCATAGAGCTCACGGACTGTACAGTCAAGGGCATAAATATGTATACATTTTTGGACTTTATTTCAATGGAGTAAGGTGAAAAAATGTATACATATTGGTGCCCTTGACTGTACAGTACCCGGCAATATATATTGCATGTCGGGCTTTGGAGAGAGACAATCAGCAGTTTACGACGATTTCCGAACACTAGCAAACATCGATCTATTATCTTATTTATTAATTGACGTTATATGTCAAAAAATACTGTACTTAATGGACTTTATTAGTTTACGTCAATTCGGTGACATGTAAACTTTGGATATCTATAGAGAGTTGTTACAACTACTAGAAAAAATATTGTCAAACAAGTCATGTACATTGTACATCATTTTGTACATGGAACTATTTGGAGTTGAGGGGTTTCAACAACATAATATATTTTGACGACGACTGACAAACGTCACATAGGTAGTGTGAGGTGAGATATGCTCTATGTAGCCGAAATTAGCCGAATCTCTTTCCAAAGGTCTGTGTGCAATATATATCGCCGGGTACTGTAGGTACTTAGGGTAAGGGTGGGTAATGAGAAGGACTAGGGCGCCTCTTCGCGGATTCAACATTCTATATCTTCAAAATCTTATTTACAGCATGGCTCAGATGATTGACTGATTGATTACTTGACTGACACCGATGTTCTTTGCTCTGGAATTTCAGTTTCGCTTGACGTAATGCCATTTGTCTGTCCTCCTCTCGTATCGGCGGGGGTGGTCGTTGGAGGTCTGAAATAATATGTATATAGGTATATTATTATTTAAATGTGTGAACAATCTTACACAAATCGACCTAGTCCCAAACTATGAAAGCTTGTACTATTTATGGTTATAAGCGACAATATACCTACATACATATATAGATATCATCATCATCCTCCTAGCGTTATCCCAGTGCAGTTGCATCCTGAAGGATGCCTGGGGTCCGCTACCTAATCCTTATATAGATATATAATACTTTAATAAATAGAAAACATCCGAGACTCGGGAAAAAATCTTCGTGCCCATCAGAGGGACTAAAGCGGGTATTACACAGTCCTGAATTCAGGACACTTAGAAGGGTTCCGACCTATACGTTAGAGCGAGATGCTTCAACTCCCCTCCACTAGTTAGGACGCCTGATTCAGGACAGTGTAGTGTATTACCCGCTTAAGATGATCTTACTGTCAAGTATGTAAGTGCGAGAGGGACGAATGCTATATGTCCTACATATAAGCGATCTTGGCCCTTCTGATACAAATAAATGATAAGTTAAGTATTGTCCGATATAATAGTTTTATAATTGTTAGGTATATACCTATATAGATATAAGTGGGTACCTAAATAAAGCGCCTGTCATTATTAGTATGTTTCGGGTAGTCCAACAATAAATCAGTCAGCTCCCAATCGGCCTTTCATTCGCTGCACTGGCGACGAGGATGGGATCCGAGCCCACGCGTGCAAAGCACAATAATGACGATTATTAGAGTCCATCGGTTAGTGATACCTAACACTCTGTGTGTAATTGAAGTTTGTACCTAAGGTACGGTTCAAAAGAAAGAGCCCTGTCTGACATAGATTGATAATGATTACAGAACCGAGCCCTAAAAACAGAAGAGGGTACATACCGTCCTCTGATAGTTGAGATCGACGTAGAAAATCAGTTCGCGCTTTAACTAATGTGTCTTTTATCCTTTTTCTTCTATCTGCACTCTGTTGCAGGAGCGCTTTTTCACTCTCTGAAAAATAAACAATGCGGTAATTGCCAGAGAGTAATAAAATAATACTAATCATAAGCTCTAGCGAGTCCAAAGGGCTATGGCTACGTGGTACCCGTTCGGTACTTTGATGCCTCGGTACTTCGGCACCACGCACGCCGCACGCCTCCCAAAGGTCCGGGATACCATTGTCCCGTGAACGGGAAAGGCATCTCTAGCAAGTTGTAATAATGCAAATAAATTGCTAATTGAACCATCCCCCATTTGTCCGTCGTCGTCAAAATATAATATGAAATTTTACCTTCCAATAAAATTAATATTATATTTCCTAAGACATCTGAGATCCGTTGATTTGAGAGGGCGCCGCTGCGCTCGACCGGAAGTAGCCTTTTGCGTCAAAAGAGTCGCCCCACGCCACCGCTGCCACGTGACATCCGCTTCCCCGACCTGCGAACAGCCGAAAGCGCGCGCCCGCCTCTCGCCGCCATGATGGTTCCACATTGTTGCGGAGGAAATGCCGTTGGCAGCCCACCAGGAAGCCATTACTCGGATCTCAGATGTCTTAGGAAATATAATATTAATTTTATTGGAAGGTAAAATTTCATATTATATGTTCCGTTCGACATCTGAGATCCGTTGATTTGAGATCTGTTTATTATCTCCTGGTGGCGAGTAAGCGGGCGCACAAACATTATGGTAACACCCACATAGTAGATAAAGGGAATAAGTAGTATATGGAGTAAACATTATTAGTTAATACGAGTAACTAAGTCCAGGTCGCGAGTTCCTAGAACAGCACACGGGCACGCCGGGTCAGAGTCGTTCTTTTTGGCAAATATATAGACCCGAATACTATCCCACAGAGAACTATAGGCAATTTTCGTATATGTGGATTGAACTATTAAGTATATGTTTTGCAGTTTTGCATCACTAGCGTAGGTTAGCGGTGAATGAGTAATTATTCGTGTTATCAACCGATTATTAAGTGTAAGATTGTCCACAAATATTGCTACAATGACATTAGTATTATTCAGCCCGTTATAAGAAGATACTGCATCGGGACAAAAGCAACAGGATGCGTAAATGTCCAGAAGACATCTAGAACAAAGCGTATTGTAAGAATATTTATATAGTTTAACAGCGTGTCCCTATGTAGTATAACCGGGGCTGGATCAGATAGCTATAACTGGCACCAATACAATAAGTTAATTCCAACTTATCTAAAGTTTTCCGAAATCATTACACGTCGACGTATTCTGATATCTTATTCAGAACGTTGGTTTTCTGAATAAGAAAACGTTTGTTTTGTATTAGAGTAAGAAATGTATTTTATTAGAATTATTAGTGTCTGGACCATAGTTTAGTAGCGCAAGGTCATGATTGAACGTATCAAGCACCACAACAGTTCTTCTGGATACGCTGGTCAAATTACTTTACCTTTCCAGCGCCCTGTCAATAAAAAAAAAAAACGTTGTTATTCACGCCATAACATGGGAATGTCAAAAGCGAAGTTGAACCCTACAGAAATGCATGCAGACAGATATCGCACTGGAAGCCATGACGGATGTATGCGTCGTAGGCGTCGCGCCGATGGTGCGCATACGTCGTTGGCGTCGAAAACGTTAAGACATTAAGACATTTTTGCCTTAGGCGTTCGAAAATATAGAGATCGATAAAAGATGACGATTGCACTTTGCAGTAATTACTGATTTACGGATAAAAATCATACCCGACAAAGTATACAAACCTATTCGCTGGAAAAACATGTGCAAGCTAACGCTACCTGCTGTTGAACTCGTCCCTAGTACACCATATCTTGATAGATAGTTGACGTGCGCTAGCGTGACGCCAGTAGGCGTTTCCGCTGCACGGACCAGCCTGGTGTCAAAGCGTTCACTTGTAATGAACTAGCCAGTCCTTAAGATTCTATGACAGACTTGTGGTGGCGGATGTCCTCACATGCAGATTGTGTAGCTCCGTCGGTTCCGCTACGTCTCGCCAGGCTCCAGCAGCGCCTGCTCCGCTAGGGGTTCGTCATATTGAACAGTGCCGACGTGGTATCAAGTTTACGGTCAGTGTAGCTGTCGGCAACGATCACTGTGTTTAGACGCATCGTGATCGCAGACGCGGTAGAGACGATAGAGAGAGAGAGAGGTCGATGGGCAGGACGCCCAAGCGGCCGAGGGGCGGACGCCCAAGCGGATGAAGGGCGGACGCCTCAGCGGGCGAAGGGCTGACTACTCAGCGTCCTTCCGGGATCCTAGCGGCCTCGGGGCGCAGATGCCACTGGGGGGTGAAGTGTCCCCTGGATAGCCCATCGGCCGCGGAGTTATGATGACCTGACAGGTAGTAAAGGACCAGTGTTACCTGCAGACGGACCCTTAAGTATCATCAGTGATGATTCAGCACTCGTAGCAGCAAGGGAGAGACTTATATGGTCCCGCTGTTCATTTGTAGCATAAATCCTGTTACGTATGTTACTCCATGCTTCGCAGTTCTCACCTTCGTATAAATGCGGGCTTGCAGCTTTTCCAGGTATCGCTAAAGACTGCTGCAATGCAAAGTTTCTCTGGGCGGTACGTTTGCAAAGTCGACATAACCTCTCGTAGGTAGTGTGAAAGTTACGCCAGGTAGAGCCATAAGACACGCAGTAACGTGTTTGTTTACCTTTTCCTTTGGTAGAGAGTGGACTCTGTTTTAATACGAGGTCCGCAACAGCCGTTGTGATGGCTAATTTAAATTGATTAGGGTGATTCTCGTGGAATTCGATATTAGTTTAATTAGTGATAGTTGCGACTGGTTTGTTATAAGAAGTATGTACACAATCAATTTTGTAAAGGTCAAGGGCGAAAGTCCTACTTTATCGATGTATGTCCATGTATAATGGAATTTTAATTAATTTAATCAGTCCCACGTTAACAAGGGTCTATGCCGGTGTTACAGTGAAAAACAAAATAAGGAGCCATGTAGACATGTGAAATAATTAAGAATAAAAATAAGGCATCCAACAAAAGCGGTATAGCAACAAGTAATCACACGTAAACTACCAAAATTCTGAGCGGGAAAAATAACTGTATACTAGAAATGCCATCTGATGAAATTTGAAGAGATATTCAATACCAAGGTCATAGAGGGACTAATAGTCATACTAATGTAAGAAACTCAAAAATAAAAAGGGGGTTTTCCGAACGAAAATAAATTCATACCGATGACAATGAGATCTAAGACAGTTATCTGTTTCGATAACGTCGGAGACAGATCGAAGGACTTCCCGGAAGTCATTCTTCTATAATGGGTTACCCTTTTTCAATGGAGCGGAATCTCGGGCTCGCTTTAGAATAACGTCTTGTTTTTGACCCATTTTTGTTTATTAGAGCCTTTGCGAATAGATTATTAATAGGATCTAACCTGAGCAGTAAGGCGAGGGCGAGCTGAGATGAGTGAGATCCGTTTTATCTTTGTCGATGCTACTCCGTAGATGCAATGACGATTGAATCGACAGAGGTTGGGAATTTTCCCATGTCTTCCCTATGTACTTACTTTCGATGGATCGAAGCCGATCGAATCTGCTGTCCCCTGGGCACGCCTCTTGAAGATGAACTACACTACTTTGGTAAATACGTGTTGTCCTACGGGTGTTGGTATCAATAAAACAAACCACTTACAGTTTTATCGTTGTATTGGCCCAGTAGGCACACAGAATCCAAAACAGAAGGCACAGAAGAGCGAGAGGCACACAAGCACAAGCACAGAATCAGTTCGTAGACGGAAGACAGTTTATAGGAAAGAATAGAAGCAGAAAAAAGGCAGTAATTAAAGTAAACAGTGCAAGCCGCGTAAACATATAGCGAGAGCATCAAGCGTGCAGTCAGTGTCGCGTCTAGGCTTTGACTGGTTTGACCTCTGCCACTGTGCGCAGGCGCAGCGACGCCGCCCGGCCAGTGCGGACCCGGAGGTCGATTAATTACAGTTATCGATAGGTTTATCGATATATCGACACTCAACCGATAGGTAGGTATTATGCTTGTTACGCGGTTGGTTGTAATATTAAGTATATGTGTAAATATAAATAGTGTGTAAATATGTATATTTATAAATATATAAATGTAAGTATAAATTGTGTATATGAATATTATGTATGGTTAATTGTAATTATGTATTATGTGTGACTGTATTTGTGTATTGTAATTCGTGTATAAATGTAATATATGAGTAGGTAGGCCACACCACTCCCCTCCTGAGACCGTCAAGGGCGATAGTAGTCTGGAAACTTCACCTGACGTCCAGATCGAGTAGTATATTGATGAGGTGCAGGTGTAGGGGTAGCGGGACCAAGATCTTCTTTCTCACCTTGGGCAGACAGTATGAAGGCTGGTTTAAGCCTATCAATGGACACTGTTTTCTCCTTGCTGTTTAGGAGGATCTTAAATACCTTGTCCCCACGCGAAAGAACCTTATGGGGCCCGGTGTATGCGGCTTGGAGTGAACCTCGTGATGCGTCTTCTCGCAGGAATACGTAATCACAGGTCTTTAACTCTTTGTAAACAAAGACTTTTGGACTACAATGACGGGCAGCTGGTACTGGTCTTAACTTTTCAGCGAACTTTCTGAGTCGGGCAGTGAATTCGAACATGTCCGTGGTACCGCTCGTTTGTGAGTCGAAAAACTCGCCAGGGAGCCTCAATGGTTCCCCGTAGACCAGTTCTGCCGATGATGACTCTAAGTCTTCTTTAAAAGCCGTTCTTACCCCAAGTAGAACCCATGGCAAGGACTCTGTCCACCCCTCGCTCGCGTGGCATACAATCGCTGCTTTCAGCTGTCGATGGAATCGTTCCACGAGACCGTTGCAAGCAGGGTGGTAGGCTGTCGTCCTTTTGTGCTCGATTCCGGCTATTTTTGACAGACATTGGAACAACGCTGACTCAAATTGAGTGCCACGGTCAGTTACAATGTCTGTGGGGCAGCCGAATCGAGCTATCCAGGTCGACAGTAAGGCCTTGGCAACGGTCTCGGCGGTGATGTCAGGTATCGGTACTGCCTCTGGCCACCGAGTGAACCTATCTACGGCTGTAAGGCAGTAGCGATAGCCACGCGAAAGAGGAAGGGGCCCGACCAGGTCGATGTGGACCTGCTTAAATCGGGCGCGCGGTAGATTGAAGGTGCCAAGGGGGGCAGTTACGTGGCGATTAACTTTGACCCGCTGGCACTGCAAGCATGCGCGCGTCCACTCCCTGCAGTCCTTCTGCACCCCAGGCCAAACGAACCTCTCGGCGACTAATTTAGCCGAAGCGTTGGAGCCTGGATGACTCAGAGAGTGTAGGCTTTCAAATACTTGCCTGCGGTGGGGCTTTGCTACATATGGCCTGGAGGTTGGAGTACTGACGTCGCAGTACAATGGCAACCGGCTACCAGGGACGTGTAGCTTCCGCAGCTGCAAGGAAGAACCTTCGCTTATGAGCGCTTGCAATTCGGGGTCGGACGCTTGACTTTCGGCCAACGCTTCGAGGCTTACAGGTGCTCCCAGTTCTTCGATACGCGACAAGGTGTCGGCAACAACGTTATCCTTTCCGGATATATGCCGAATGTCCGTCGTGAACTGGGAGATGTAATCGAGGTGTCTATACTGCCTTGGTGAACAGGTTTTTTTTCGCTCATGAAAAGCGTAAGTGAGCGGCTTATGGTCAGTATAGACAACGAAATCCCTGGCCTCGAGCATGTGCCGAAAGTATTTGATAGCCTCGTAGATTGCAAGCAACTCTCTGTCGTAGGGTGAGTACTTAGTCTGCGAGGGGGCGAGCTTCACGGAGAAAAACGCTAGTGGCTCCCATGCGCCGTCCTTGAACTGCTGGAGAACTGCTCCCAGGGCTTTATCAGAAGCATCAGTTACCACAGCGAGTTTGGCTGAGCAGTCAGGGTGAGCCAGCAGAGCAGCATTGGCCAAGTTCTCCTTGCAGGCTTCAAATGCTGCTAGTGTATCTCCTGACAGGGTGATGGGTTGCTTGCCTTTCGCCGATCCCGTTAACAGAGCGTGGAGAGGGGCTTGGATTCGGGCTGCTTGAGGAAGAAATCTCCTATAAAAATTAAGCATGCCCATAAAACCTCTTAGTTGACGCACGTTGGTGGGAGGTGGGAAATCTTTCACAGCCTGCACCTTGGAGTCCAGGGGTCTGCAACCCTTCTGCGAGATCTGGTATCCTAAAAAAGTTACCTCGTTGCTGCCGAAGACACACTTGGCTGTGTTGATCATCATGCCGTAGTCCTTCAGCCTTTGGAAGACTATTCGCAGGTGTTCCTCGTGCTCGGCTTCACTATGGGAATAAACCAGGAAGTCATCTAGGTATGTGTAGACGAAATCGAGCCCTCTGGTGATCTCGTCCACGAACCGCTGAAAGGTCTGGCCCGCATTCCGAAGACCGAAAGTCATATAAGGAAATTCATATAACCCAAACGGGGTTGTGATCGCGGTCTTCGGAATGTCCTCTGCGCTGACAGGTATCTGATTATAAGCTTTTTCCAAATCCAATGTGCTAAATATGCTGCAACCGGTAACATTATGGGTGCAGTCATGGATATGCTTGATCGGATACCTGTCAGGCACAGTTCGGGCATTCAGCTTACGATAGTCGCCACAGGGACGCCATCCGTTGTTCTTCTTTGGCGCCAGATGAAGGGGAGATGCCCAGGAGCTCTCCGAAGGTCTAGCTGTTCCACAGGACAGCATAGACTGGAACTCTTTTTGGGCGATCTTGAGTTTATCCGGCGCTAAACGACGGGGAGGTGAGAAGACTGGAGGGCCTGGTGTCGTTCGTATGTGGTGTACGGTATTGTGTGGTGTAGTGTGGTGTCTACCTGCCGGTCGAGTGATCTCGGGGAAGTCCTTGAGGATCTCATGATACCGTGTGTCACCAGTCACCACCTTGACCGACGAAACATTTGGGCAATTGGCTGACGTAGCAACAGCTGCAATGGAAGTTAGGTTATCTATTAAACGCTTATTGCGACAGTCAACAACAAGGTTGTAAAAATTTAAAAAATCCACGCCTATGATTGGCTTTGTAACGTCAGCCACTACAAAACGCCATGTAAAGGTTCTACGTAAAGTAAAATCTAAATCTAAGGTTACATAGCCGTATGTGGCAATAGTTGAGCCATTGGCAGCACACAAACGGTAGTCTGTCTTTGAACGACGTTCACGAAGTGCCGACCGTGGGAAGACACAGAGGTCGCTTCCGGTGTCGACCAAAAACTGCACCTTCGAAGACCGGTCGGTGACGAACAGGCGGCCAGTTGGAGATGTGGGGCAATCGTCCGCCGCCATTACCGACCGCCCCTTGGGTTTTCCGCCGTGTAGTCACAAGGGCGGGTACACTTGGTGGCTTTCTCCGCAAACTTGCTATGGTACCAGCACAAGGGGTACTTCCTATAGTTGGACTGGGAACGCTGCCTGGAGGTACTGCGCCTGCTCCGTGACCCCTGTGCCGCTGGAGTGCGGGATCTGGAGTTTCTTCCCGACGCTTTAAGCTTCTGGAACTCCCTGCGAAGCTCTGCCACTTCTCGAGTGAGCTCGCTGATGAGGGAGCTGGGAACCGCATTGCTTACTGCTGCTACTCTCGGCGATGATGAAGCGAGATCGTTTGCCCTGTCTGCCAAGTCTGCCAGCGCTTCCAGGTCTGCGGTTACTGGCTGACCTGCGAGGACTGTCTGGATGCCGTGGGGCAGGCGATTGATCCACATCGTCTTCATAAACTCGTCCGTGACGCTGGTCCCTGCGAGGCCTTGGAGGTGTCGGAGGAACTGCGACGGCTTCCGCTCTCCGAGCTCTTCATGCATCATCAGTTGTTTAATGCGCTTCTCCTTGGAGTCGCTAAGCCTCTTTATGAGTTCGCTCTTCAGCTTTTCGTATTTGTTATTTGCGGGCGGACTTATGATCACATCCTTTACTGCTCTAGAATGATGGTTGTCTAGGTGCCCAATCACGTAGTTGAATTTGGTTGTGTCGTTGGTGATGCCTGATATGCTGAATTGGCCTTCAACTTGCGCGAACCATATGTCTGGCTCCTCAGGCCAGAAGGGTGGTACTCGCACGCCGACTTTGTAGACATCGACTGATCTTATCGACACGCCCTCATCACTAGCGCCTGGTTCTGGCTGCTTATCGGCCCCGCTTTGTCGCTCGTTTGACATTGTGTTACTCGGAGGGTCACCAGTTTGGTAAATACGTGTTGTCCTACGGGTGTTGGTATCAATAAAACAAACCACTTACAGTTTTATCGTTGTATTGGCCCAGTAGGCACACAGAATCCAAAACAGAAGGCACAGAAGAGCGAGAGGCACACAAGCACAAGCACAGAATCAGTTCGTAGACGGAAGACAGTTTATAGGAAAGAATAGAAGCAGAAAAAAGGCAGTAATTAAAGTAAACAGTGCAAGCCGCGTAAACATATAGCGAGAGCATCAAGCGTGCAGTCAGTGTCGCGTCTAGGCTTTGACTGGTTTGACCTCTGCCACTGTGCGCAGGCGCAGCGACGCCGCCCGGCCAGTGCGGACCCGGAGGTCGATTAATTACAGTTATCGATAGGTTTATCGATATATCGACACTCAACCGATAGGTAGGTATTATGCTTGTTACGCGGTTGGTTGTAATATTAAGTATATGTGTAAATATAAATAGTGTGTAAATATGTATATTTATAAATATATAAATGTAAGTATAAATTGTGTATATGAATATTATGTATGGTTAATTGTAATTATGTATTATGTGTGACTGTATTTGTGTATTGTAATTCGTGTATAAATGTAATATATGAGTAGGTAGGCCACACTACTATTACCTTGTAATTCGATTAATCATAAATATTTAGGCAGCACGCGCCAGACATCCGGCGTACTGCACCACTCGAATCGGCGTAGCGGGCTGCCTTCTGCACTAGGTAGTAGAGGCGTGAGTGGAAGTAGTGGGCTAGTATCAAGACTATACCCGATTACGCTGTGACGCGGCCGGAGCCGGCTCCTGCGCGTCGTTCGGAGCTACTCGGCGCGGCGCGACATACGTTACCAAGACTGGATGTGGTGCCACAGGCGGCACCCATGTAGTCGGTGGCGCTATTGTGGCGGACAGCACCATTGAAGTCGGTGGCACCATTGCGGCGCACGGCACGGTTGTAGTCGGTGGCGCTATTGCGGCGCACGGCACCATTGTAGTCGGTGGCGCCATTGCGGCGGACGGCACCATTGTAGTCGGTGGCGCCATTGCGGCGGACGGCACCATTGTAGTCGGTGGCGCCATTGCGGCGGACGGCACCATTGTAGTCGGTGGCGCCATTGTGGCGGACGGCACCATCGTAGTCGGTGGCGCCATGGCGGCGGACGGCACCATCATAGTCAGTGGCGCCATTGTGGCGGACGGCACCGTTCGGACCGGGGGCCCCGTCGCAGCGGACGCTGCCATGAGGTGGGCAGCGTCGGCTCGGTCGCGGCGGCAGGCGCCGAAGCGGCGCGGACCCGGCGGGCGGCGCCCACGTGGCGGGCGAAGGTGGACATCATCATCGCGGACAGGGTCGCCATGGCGGCGGACAGGGTCATCGCGGCGGATAGCGTCGCTATTCCGGCAGACACATCATTGAGGACAGCGTCGACATTACGACACAAAGCTTCATCGCTGCATCGCGGCCTACAGCACCAACGCGGTCGCCGTCGCCATGGGGCGGACCGCCCCAGGGTAAGATGTGGCGCCGTCATTGCAGCAGACAACAGTGAATCCTCAAATTCCACAAAGGGTATGCAACGCGCACGCGATTGCCTCTGAGTTACAGGCATCTACAGGCTGGAGGATCCACTCACCATAAAGTGGTCCACCTACGCTACGCACGTCTGTCACTGCAGTTGGATACAGTACAACACCGTCGAAGTTTCCATCGCCCTCGGGGCGGACGGCCCGGAGGTTTATTTTACACCGGGCGGGCGGTACCCTTATAGGTGCATGTAATATACTTAAATTGCACGGCCCCGGGGTAAGCGGCAGACACGGAAGGCAGCAGCGCGCGGGCCGGGCTAGCGGCGCCCGCGTGCGCCGACCGACCACGCCACGTGTCCCCGGCGGGGGCCGCGCGGCTGCGGCGGCACCGGACACGGGAGTAACCAAGAGAAAATTATTATTCTGACTCACCAATTTGGTATGACATGTATTCAAACCTCCGTCCAGTGCCGGCGGCGCGGGCCCGGGCGCCGGCACGTGGCGCGGGGCGCCCGGCCGGCGCCGCGCGTCGCCGAGACACGATGACCGCGAAGCGCACTCCTTCTCCTCCGACGAGGGGCGACTCTCGTTGTTCATAGCGAGATTCCGAAACACTCGCGAACAAAAATTTACAAAAGAGGGTAGTCCGATATAAAAGTGATATTTTAAAAATCGTAATTCCTATCACGCGTTATTTTTAGAACTCCCTCTTGATAATTACGTAGAAAATTAAATATCGAGAATTAAGATTCCTCCCTGTCTACGTAATTTACAAGAAAGGTACGTCCGATCAGTACGGCAGACGACGCAACAATGTGGAACCATCATGGCGGCGAGAGGCGGGCGCGCGCTTTCGGCTGTTCGCAGGTCGGGGAAGCGGATGTCACGTGGCAGCGGTGGCGTGGGGCGACTCTTTTGACGCAAAAGGCTACTTCCGGTCGAGCGCAGCGGCGCCCTCTCAAATCAACGGATCTCAGATGTCGAACGGAACATATAATATAGAGTTGTAGAAACCCCCTAACTTTAAACTGTTCGATGTACAAAATAATACAAAATTTACCATTTTGTAGTACTGCCCCCACAGCTTTCTATAGATATATCCTAAGTTTACAAGTCGACATCGATTTGACGTAAACTAATAAAGTCCATTAAAGTGCAATTTGACGTCAATTATTAAATAAGGGGTATATAGTACTTTAATCTCACGAGCGCGGCCGGGTGAGCCATGGCTGTGTCACACAAGCTCAACACACAACTTGTGCTATACATGCACATTGTCTATGTGTGCATCAGCGTAGGAGCTTTGAGTTCACGTTAAGGTAAAAGTACCCTTCACCGAACGCTTAAGACCTACATGTACGTTTGTTTTTTTTAATAAGGTTTAGAATTTTTGTACGCTTATGATCAACAACGTACTGTGAAGATAGATAAATTTGACATCATTTAAATGTACGTCTAAATTTATTACATAGTTAGACGTAGGTATATAAAAATATTTTTTAAAGTTTTTGATATCGATTACACTGATTTGACCCATTCAACGAACTAAGAAACGAAATTTGCACCCATTACCGGATCGGCATGCCCTATCACCGAACTAGGGAAGAAATGTATGGAATGATGGCAGTGTGTGAGTTTGTAAACTGATGAGTGACTATTTATTTCAACCTAAGTGCACTAGTTTTGTGATTTCGAGCCATCTTGACGGTAATTTAATCTAAGAAAAAAAAACTGACTATAACTAAAAAAATAAAATAAAATAATTTTTTGTATAAATAATATAAATATCTATTAAAAATTGTTCGCTAATCGCCAATAATTTATTTTTATATAGTTTATTCGTTAACGGTTTACATGTTAAGAAGCGCTGACTTTTTTAAAGATATACGAAAAATAATACATATCAATATAGATCTAGCTGTAGGTTGAATATGGTTTATATTCCAATGAAAGCCAAATAGCAGCTAGGCCGAGATAATCATATGTTCGGTATCAGGGACCATGGGTACGCTTTACCGGACGGGCGTTCGGTAAAGCGTACACATTGAACCTATCACGCGAACATATATATTAAATAGTATTTTAATAATAATGATTCTGCCATAACAACATAACTACATTTTATCTAGAAATAAGAACTATTACAAAACGATAAATACACAATTATTTTGCTTCTACTTGTGTTAAATAAATAATATGGATTTTTTTAAATTACCTGGTCAATGAAGCTTATTTTGACGTCAAAAAGTCGTGAAAACTATACATTTCAAATGCATTTTACAAAAATCTGTCTAGTTTACAGGCGTTCGGTAATTGCTCATTAAATTACTCTATTAATTGGCTATGTGTAAAGCGAAGTAGTATATATATATATGTATATAGTTTAATTAACGAGTGAAAAAAAAATTTTCAAAACATACGTTTTCCCTGATTCCGAACGCTGTTCGGTAAAACCTTCATGCAGTAGATGAGGGTGACCCATCACCGAATTTACATTTTTGTTGAATTCTGTAAAATTGACTGCACTAAATTCACTTATTTAACTCAAACACACACGCTTATTAACTCATTATACGATAACACCCTATTTTGAAGCATAACGTCACTTTTTAATGCTTTTTTTTGACCTTACGAAGTACACTCAGTTTCTTAACCATTTTCGTAAGGAGTCCCATACAATGCGGCAATCGACCCGCTCAATCGATTGTACCGTTACAACTGAGAAACAAAATGGCTTTCTTTGCCTCGTAGTGGAAGGAATAGGTATCTAGCTATCGGAAAAAAATATCACAACGTAATATTAGCTGTAAGAACTCGACTTATGGCTTAAAATATAAAAAATCCGGTGATAGGGCAGATCCGGTAAAGGGTACATCTACCTTATCTATGTGTTCGTATGTGTCACAACTAGGTACAACCACGGCCAACCCGCGCTCTTGAGATACTACAGTTAGCATCAGATTGTTGAAACACTTGAAAACAATTAAGCATCTAATTCTAATTACCAGATTGTTCATTATCTTGTTTCTTCGCCAGTACGAAAAAGGAACTTTCGATATCATCCAATCGAGGTTTATAACTTTTAGTGGCTGAAAGAAAAGTCTCTGTTTAAAATTCACAGTCATTAAATAAGGGGTATATAGTACTTTTATCTCACGAGCGCGGCCGGGTGAGCCATGGCTGTGTCACACAAGCTCAACACACAACTTGTGCTATACATGCACATTGTCTATGTGTGCATCAGCGTAGGAGCTATGAGTTCACGTTGTCTATGTGTTCGTATGTGTCACAACTAGGTACAACCACGGCCAACCCGCGGTCTTGAGATACTACAGATACAGTTAGCATCAGATTGTTGAAACACTTGAAAACAATTAAGCATCTAATTCTAATTACCAGATTGTTCACTATCTTGTTTCTTCGCCAGTACGAAAAAGGAACTTTCGATATCATCCAATCGAGGTTTATAACTTTTAGTGGCTGTAAGAAAAGTCTCTGTTTAAAATTCACAGTCATTAATTGCTGTTGCCAGTATAGAATTCTTTCTAGACTGGCTTATTGTTTAATTGGATCATAATACATTGATCCAATTAAACAATAAGCCAGTCTAGAAAGAAACTTCTTCTTTTTAACCGACTTCAAAAAAAGGAGTAGGTTCTCAATTCGCCTGTATGTTGTTTTTTTTTTGTTTTTTTTTGTTGTATGTTTGTTACGCGATTACTCCGCCATTTATAAAGAGATTTGGAAAATTATTTCTTTGTTTGAAAGCATATTCTTTCGGATTGGTCCCGTTGTTCTCAAAGTTCACTTCTGATGATGGAATCTATGAGGAATTGAGGGAACTCTTCAAAATTTCAAGGGAAACATATAACGATTTTAGTATTTTCGGCTATAAATCAAGCATTTGCATTCAGAAAGTAGCATTTGGTAAACCGGAACTTATGAAGAAGACCACTGATGATCATCCAAAACTCCAACTGATTCATGGGTGGCGCTAAGATATTTCGATGAAGATAATGAAGCGACTATGACGAAGCCAATTTAGATTGTCATGAATGTCAAGATATAATGTCCGTCTACCTGATCTGGTAATTGAAGCCGGAAGGTTGGCAACGGAACCCCGCCATTTATAAACAGATTTGGAAAACTATTTATTTGTTTGAAAGCATATGCTTTCAGGTAGGTTGTGTTGTTACCACAGTTCACTTCTGATGATGGAAGCAACGAGGAATTGAGGGAAATCCTCAAAATTTCAAGGGAAACATATTTTAGCGATTTTATAATATGACGTAGCCATTTTAAATGGTCTTAATGTAATGTTACCATAAACATGAATCTGATGATTGAACCCGGAAGGTAGGCAACGGAATTTCGTAATAAAACAATGGAACTTAGGCGTGTTTGGGCTTATTGGAATTGCCATGAGATGCACTTTGGAAATATATCACTAAGAAGTGTGAAATAACTAACTACAAAAAAATGGATGAGGTCCTCAATTCTACGGTACCTACGTATTTTTTGTTGTATATTTGTTACGAGATCAAATCGGTTGGTTGTCCCATATACATTTAACTAACAAAAAAAAAAAACACATAAACGGTTACAACGGTTTAGACCTCGGCTTGTGTACCTGAAGAACGATATTTCGCGCTATTGACCGCACTATTGACGTCACAAAACCCCCCAAACGGCTGATTTACTCACAGCGCAGCAGACGCATTTCAAATAAAAAGTGCAAAACAAAAACGAAATACACTTAGTTAGGTACTTTCCACTCAAAATTAAAAAATAAAAAATAATTTTAAAAAATAGAAAACCAACTTCAATTGTTACTCAAATGTACAAATTGTAACTAAAAAGTAGGAAATGATATATTTTTCTCAAAAATAGTATGAAATGTTCTCATAACATCTGTGAAGATAGTATCCGAAAGTGACTCATCCTGGATAGTTACCAGAAGTGTCCAGGAAATCACACCTACTGTCCAGGAAGTAAGTATGTAAATCCCATTACATATCATAATATTTGAATTTAGAACTAGAAGATAAAAGTTGGCAGTAATTGACATTAAAAAAAATGTAGGCACCATGAAGGTTGACGTGTCCGTATTGCACGATGTGTATTGGCGGGAAATACAATTCAATCATGTTTTTAACTATTTCGAGACTAATTTAGAAATTAACATGAATAGATTGAATGAATTTAAATACTAATATAGTAAACATAAAATAAATACGATTTTATTTACGATTAATTAAATACGATTTTATAAATCTATTCTATTGGGCTTGTGGCATAATATCAGTGTTTTAACACAACATCTAGCTAAAAAAAAGTTGCCATTGTATTTTGACGGGATTGACTTCATTGATTTAATTAATATATACAGAAGTATAATTGCTAAAAATGAGTTTAGATGAATCAGATTGCGATACATACACAGATCGCACTAGGTACTGAAAAAATTACTTCCACCCAAGTCTAAGGTGGTATTTGACCATTTATAAAAAGTTCATCAAGTGGAAAGCGGAACATGAAAGTACAAGTTGGTCAGAATGCAGGTACTATTAACCGTTGAACATAGTAGGCGCTATGCTCGACAGCGATAGACAATGGAAAGTCGTGGTCTCTTTCTGTGAAGAGGTAATTTCGCAGAAGGAGGCTGCGGAGCGGCTGCGGGAAAACGATCCTGCCGCACACCCGCTCCGTAGGCGCAGAGGAGGAGGCAGGCGCCGGCGGTATGCGCACCTGCTGCCGCCAACATAGGGCATCTACCTCGCCTTACAGGGGATAAAAAAAGAGGAGCTACGGGCACCCAGGTGAGTGCCCCGCATGAATTGCGGCCTGCAAATTAAAATTAAAATTTGCGGGCCACCCGCCGGTGCGTCGCAGTAGAATGCCACTGTGACCCTGCGACGCCCCATTGAAGGCGTAGCCGGTACTCGTTGGGTTTTTAGACGGTAGTACGGTCCATCCGGATAGTCCGTCATACCCACCCAGGTCTTTCACTGGGTGGGATACGTAAATGTATTTTCCCAACGTAAAAAAAAAAAAAAAAAAAAAAAAAAAGAAAAAAAAAAAAAAAAAAAAAAGGTACTATTAACCGTTGTTCATACAATTTGTTTTATTTTTGAGAAAAGCACTATACAAGCTTCGACCGTAAATGCCATCCTGGCCTCGTATTATAGCCGGACCTCGCCTTCGGCTCGGCCGGCTAATTCATACTCGTCCAGGATGGCTTACTTACTGGTCTCTGCAGTAATGTACTATTAGTAACTTCAAAGCAATGAGCTTACAGGACAATAAATTAATGTAATTAGTTAGTTACTTATTTATATACATATTCACAATATATAATCACGTATTTTTGAAGTCGGTGCCAGCCCCGCTGCGCGCGCCGCCGCCGCTTCGAGTGTCGAAAGTTTGTGGCAAAGCAGGAAACTAGGTACTTATCCTCCTGAGCTGGCACCGACTCCAAAAATACGTGATTATATATTGTGAATGTGTATATATAAATAAGTAACTAACTAATTACATTAATTTATTGTCCTGTAAGCTCTTTGCTTTGAAGTTACTAAAATATATTATTTTCTACTTTTTAGTTAAAATTTTGTACATTTGAGTAACAATTGAAGTCGGTTTTCTATTTTTTTTTAATTATTTTTTTTATTTTTGTACTTCACAACTATAAAACCTAACTAGGTATTCACATAGGTACGATTATGAAAATGATTGTGAAAGCAGGCACGATAATAAAAAAACGGATTCCAAAAAAATACCACTAAAAATTTAAAAATATTTTCCCAACTTGGTAATAGCAACGTAAAGTCTCATATTTAGTCACATATGGGTTATGATAATTTTTTAGCCAAAACACTGCACTTTTTGTTGAAAGCAAGCCGCTTTGCACAGTGGTAGTAGGAACCAAAACAATTTTTTTTTCGAGACAAACAAAGTGTCACCCCTTTCATTGCGTAATTATTCGCAGGAATAAAAAAAAAAACCCCGTTTTTCTCAGTAACCGTTAGTGCTAGAAAGCTGTAAGTTGGCATGATTATACATATCAATGATGCCGACAAAACGATAGAATAAAATATTTAAAAAAAATTTTTTTAGGGTACCTCCCCTACATGTAAAGTGGTGGTGCAATTTTTTTTTCTGCCAAACCCCATATCGTTGGATAGCTCTTTTAAAAATATTATAATGTTTCTAAAAGCATTTTTTGATTAAAGAATTGGTTAGCGTGATATTAAGCTTTGAAGTGATAATTTTTGCTATGGTCAAGTGTCCCCCCCCCCCCCTGCCAGCTAAACGGTGGCTACTAGGCATGTGAAAAAAATCATGGTAGTAGTATATATGATGAATTTAAAAGGAAAACTATCACAGCTAAGTAGACATTACTAGTTAACGAGTAATAGTCGAACTTCAGAAATGTACTTTGCAAAAGCAAACTTTCGTACAATTTCCATTGATACCTTAGATAATGTTGTTAATTCATTCAAAAACATAGTAAATATAAGTTTTCGAACTTTTTGGTCCATATAATGTAACGGGTGGACGACTACGGAACCCTACCTTGCGCGTGGCCCGACACGCACTTGGCCGGTTTTTTGGTGTAATGTCTAAACCAATAAAAACAAATTAGAACGGTTCATAAATGATTTTATTCATGATCAAAGTACACCTTCACTCCGACCTTTTAAGTGGTTGTTGGCGTGGTGGGCACAACCACTTTATAGGTTCTTGGCGGTCAAAGGGTTAAAGTAATTTAGGATTTCTTACCCTGTCGAGTTTGCAGAGTTTTTTAAACTTTTTATATTTTAAGTAGCGCCATCTCGTCTCCTAAGGGGTGTAACTTTGGTTGCCTCGAGAAAAAAACACTTATTTTGGTTCCTACTGTACCACTCAAGCACGTAGATATAGAAAGTCTAAGGGGGGGGGCGGGTCATAAATCCAGTACACATCTACGACGAAAACGCGAGCGTTGCGAGCGCGAAATTTTTCGAACATTATGATGCAAAATGCGGAAAATACTTCATGTTACGCATCAACGTCAAGTCACATGACATACCTAGATGAAAAACGCGAGCGCAGCGAGCGCGATATTTTTCGAACAGTATGATGCAAATGCGGAAAATACTTTATAGGTACGCATCAACATCAAGTCATAGCATACCTAGATGAGGAACGCGAGCGTAGCGAGCGCGAAATTTTTCGAACATTATGATGCAGGTGCGGAAAACTTCACACGCATCAAGTCATAACACATGTAGATGAAAACGCGAGTGCGAAATTTTTCGAACATAATGATGCGGGTGCGGAAAATATTTCATACGCATCAAGATGTCTAGGATGAAAACGCGAGCGCAGCGAGCGCAAAATTTTTCGGACGTTATAATGCAGGTGCGGAAAATACCATACATAATCATATAAAGATAGCTTTTGATTCTCCGAAAAAATAAATACCCTGTGGAAATCGACACTAAAAAACTAACATCCCAAAGCACAATGTAAGTAAATCTACATATTTTTAGGGTGTCGTGCCCAAAGGATCCAAATTTAATGGAGTCCTATTGCTGTCTCTCATGTGTGCGTACAGACGCACACCTAACTGGCGCGTCGCCAGTCACAGGTTTTTCAGCCAAACTGTTGGAGCTTCCGCTTTCAAATTTTCATAGTATAAGCATGTCGTTGCCCCAAGTCATGCAATTTTTATTTTTATGTTTTAAGTGAGGAAAAAATTGACCCATCGCATCGAGTGGGGTACCTATAGTTGTTTAGAGCTCGTGGAATAAATGAATACTGTATTTTTGTTTAAAAAATATTGGAAACCCATCGAGTTCGGTCGAGTGGAGGCCTAGGTACCGACCCTGGTTGCTCCTGAGAGGTGACTTTCTGTCAGGTAGGAGATATTTAGTTAGAGGGATATACCGTCTTGTCTCGCTCTGAATGAGAAGCCACCACCCCAACCAAAAACCAGCTGTCAAACTAAGTATTTTTACGAAATTTTGTTCCGATTTTTTTTTTTGCTTCCTATCGGCCTATGAACTTCGAATTTGGTCATACTTACTTAATGTTTAATATTAGGTATATTTTACTAACAAATACCCTAAATGTGCGAAGTCCGACACGCTATAGGCCAGTTTTTCGGTTCCATGGGGATCAGTTAGGCTAGTTTAATGTTCATCCAAATTTGCAACTTCGAAAAACTTGACCTCGTTACGAAACACGAGAACATAAATTTGACCATTTTTGAATGGCCATAGCTAGGCGTATAGAGCTGCGGTTTTGCTTAAATTGTTTCAAATTAATTAGGTACATCAACAAACGAATGTATTTTATACATTTTGCTGACGGAAAACGCAAAGTTTATGACTTTTAGAACAGTTGCTGTTGATACTGGCTAGGTATAAACATAATTTATTTTCTTGAAAGGGAAAAAAATTGGGATCACCCTGTTTTTTTTTTCTGGCTCTAGGAATGATCAGTGGACCATCGAGCCCTAAGGGGGGGGTTTGAACCCCCTAAACCCCCCCCCCCCCACATATACGTCCCTGGTACCACTGTGCAAAGCGGCTTGCTTTCATCAATAAGTGCAGGATTTTTGCTAATTGAAAATGCTACCTTCTGAATGCAAATGCTCGATTTATTACCAAAACATACATCCGGTCGTGGAGTGTAGAGATATTTGACGTTGCCGACTGCATACTATGCATACAGCAATTGCACGTGCCGCCGCACTCCAAATTGAACCGTAATGGTATGCGTAAAAAACTCAATTAGAAATGAGCGGAGAAGTGTCGCAACAGCACATGCCGCTCACTCTAAATTGGGACTTTTAGTCTCATGATAACGGTTTGATTTGGAGTGCGGCGGTACTTGCAGTTGCTGTATGCAGTCGGCAGCGGAATCATACCTTAAGGGGCCTGTAGAGGCAAGGCCTTCTCCATACAAACTCTGTGCAAGTTATATTCGTCGGTTTTGGCACACACGCATATAATATTTTTTTTGGTTGTTAATATTGGACATAGAAGAATGTCAAATAAAAAAATTCAAAAAAAAGAAAATTAAAAAAATACAATAAATCAAAATAATTGTTTTTTTTTTCTTGAGGTTCTGGCTAACAGAAAAATAAGCATACTGACCAAAAATCATAAGTGTAATGCAAACACAAGCAAAGAAAAACTTGCACAAAGTTTATATGCTTGCCTCTACAGGCACAGAATAAACTAATAGTACTACGTACAGAAGTTGCACTGTTAACAAATCGCCAACTTACAACCCCAAATTATAATAGGTAAATAACAAATGATGACCACACCAAGTGAATGACGAGACGACGCGACCGTCCGGTAGCAATTCGCGGCCGCCACTGAATGAGTACCACCAGGGGATGTACTTGCAGCGGCGCGGCGAACTGACGGAGTGAAAGCCCCCTGCTACAGGCGCCTTAAGACTTGGGATATCACACTCACCGTTGAGGGGTGATACGGGCTTCTGTAGCACCGGAATGTGAGATCGCACGCTTGGGCGGGTCAACGGTATGTCGCTCCTCGGGGCTGTACAAGATACCAGTTCATTTTAAAATAAATACAAAAAAATATCGACATCAAACGCATAGCTAAGAATCATCTCCGTCTTCAAGACTTCGGATTTAAAAAAACTGCATTCAAATCGATTTACACGTTAGGGAGCCACGATGTCACAGGCAGAATAACACAGATCAACATGTTAAACTTAAAACACCTCTTTTTCGTTGCGCGTCAGGGGGCCGGAGTGTCAAACGCTCGACTTTTCACTCGACATCTGTCAAAACATCATAGTTTTTTGAGATCTCGAGAGAAAAGTCGAGCGTTCGACACTCAAAAATCGCCCCCAGGGGTTAACATTATATGACTGGTCTTTTTACCGCAGAAGGAAGGCTAAAGTTCGTGTGATATAACCTTTACATACCTAATGTCTATTTTTATCAGAATAAAAAAAAGCTACACTGGGTTATTCCTACTTTTACTAGAAATAATGGAATATATTAGCATTATAATGTTCTCTTCCATAAATGGTACCTAACCTTTAGTAGCAACAGCTGGATTGTTTTCAGTAGTTACTACTGGTAAAGGGCGGACAATTCTATTCTAACTGTTACCAGTGGTAACAAATTGGTTGTAACAGGTAGGAATAACCCGACAAACAAATGGGGAGAACGTAAAGGTGACGTACTAGGCATTGGATGCGTACTCTTCTTGCTCGCAGTAGCACGGATTCCGGAAGTCATAGGCACGTACGACCCGCCACTCATTGCTGAAATAGGTATGTTATTATTTTTCATCACACTTGCTCGTAAAGTGTGTTATTGCACGCGTGCGTATAAAGCAGTTATAGCCGATTTACCTCCCCCGGGAGTTATGGAATTTTATAACTCCCGTGGGAGTTATGAGTTTGTGTGTGATCTGATTGGTTTAAAAAATCTAGTTGGCCGCGCGCCGCAAGAATACTGCTCTGTGATTGGTTGAAAAAAATCTAGTTGGCCGCGCGCCGCAAGAATATCGCTCTGTGATTGGTTGCGAGTTGCGCTCCTCTCGCAGTGATACTGGAGGTGAAGTTGTCAAGTTCGTCAATTTTTGATTGGTGTGGTTGTATAAAACATGGATTTTTCTGCCTTTTGTAGTTATTTATTTCCTCGCAAATGTGATGAAAAACATTGTGTGTATCACGGAAGGTAAGGGTTATTACAAACTCAAGTCAATAAAATCTATGATACCTATCTATGACTTTCATTACCTTCGTTCGTTTACCTCCCTAAATGCACAATGTACTATTACAGAGTGGAAGCATAATGCCTAGGCGCTAGTAAACTTAAATGACCCATCTAACACTTTTAAGAAACAATACATTAAAATATTGTACCTGTTGCCTGTATGTTGTTTACCTACAAAGTAAAGCTCAAGCCACACAGAGAGCGGGCGGGCGGCGGCGGCGCGGGCGCGGGCGGCAGCGGCGCGGGCGCGGGCGGCAGCGGCCTTTGGCGGCAGCCGCCACCGCCAAAAGCAGCTCCCGCGCCGCCGCCGCCCGCGCCCGCGCCGCCACCGCCCGCCCGCTCTCTGTGTGGCTTAAGCTTAAAAGAAGCAGAAACAATCGCAGTCTGGTGCTCGCGCGCTTGTAATACTTATTATGTAATTTATGCAGGATGCCTCAAATTGAAATTCGGTTTATAGTAACAGGCAAAATCCGCTCTTTTCGATGTTATTCATCGGATATTTACTTATGGCAGCAAATTACCAAATAATGATATTAAATTGAAATGACCACAAAGCGTTTTAAAAATTGCAAAAAATATAGGTACTACAAATACTACGGCGTAGCATAGTTCGTCCATTCTACAAGCAGTCGTAGACTAGGAACGTGTTTGGTACCTATATAGAACACTATCCTATGTAGTTAGGTTATATAGTATTAATCTAACCATTACTCGGACGTGAAGGCGAGTTTTTCAAGTTAGGTGGTGAAATGTCAGCTGTAAAAAAACAATGCATTAAATAGAGTGGAATGTACTGAGGACAAGGTACTTTTGGTTACGAAATATGGATCGATCTATTCAGATATCTGTGATCTATTTATAGTAGAAGAGCCGGTGACACTGAACCTAGTATGATAAGATTCCCAGATGGCATATATATACTCGTAATTAGGTGCGTCATTAGTCGGGGAACACGAAACGGCGATGCTGCAATGCGAAAAACCTGGCGAAGCCATTGAAAATTAAAATTGAAAAATGATGAAAAATCCGGTTTCTAGTATGATAAGATTCCCAAGTTTCATTTGTTCCTCGAAACAGGGGAGGGGTAGGACTATACGATAGTGCAGTGCTGCAAGCCCTCCTGACTGGCCTTGTCAGTGGCAGCAGTATGATAAGCGACCACTTTTCTGAGGTATCTAGTATGATCGGATTCCTGAAAAAAACAGGGCTCATCTGAAAGATCAGCTCTTTCTGTGTAAGAAAAACCACTGCTGCATTTTCCAAACAGTGGAGAAGGTGGTTGCTGCAGCGATTGAAGGAGCCGACAACACTGAACCTATTTCGATAGATTCCCAGATAATATATATATATAATTAGTCGCGGCATTAATGGGGGACACGAAATGGCGATGCTGCAATGCAAAAAAGCAGACAAAGCTATTAAATTTTAATACATAAAAAAACTGGTTTCTAGGATGATAAGATTCTCAAGTTTCGTTTGTTCCTCGAAACAGGGGAGGGCTAGGACTATACGATAGTGCAGTGCTGCAAGTCCTCCTGAATGGCCTTGTCAGTTTCAGTTTCGAGGAACAAACGAAACTTGAGAATCTTATCATACTAGAAACCGGTTTTTTATGTTTTCAAAATTTATTTTTAATAGTTTGTCTGCTTTTTTGCATTGCAGCATCGCCATTTCGTGTCCCCCATTAATGCCGCGATTAATTATATATATATATCATCTGGGAATCTATCGAAATAGGTTCAGTGTTGTCACTCGGCACCTTTAATCGCTGCAGCAACCACCTTCTCCACTGTTTGGAAGATGCAGCAGTGGTTTTTCTTACACAGAAAGTGCTGATCTTTCAGATGAGCCCTGTTTTTTTCAAGAATCCGATCATACTAGATACCTCAGAAAAGTGGTCGCTTATCATACTGCTGCCACTGACAAGGCCAGTCAGGAGGGCTTGCAGCACTGCACTATCGTATAGTCCTACCCCTCCCCTGTTTCGAGGAACAAACGAAACTTGGGAATCTTATCATACTAGAAACCGGATTTTTCATTATTTTTCAATTTTAATTTTCAATGGCTTCGCCAGGTTTTTCGCATTGCAGCATCGCCGTTTCGTGTTCCCCGACTAATGACGCACCTAATTATATATATGCCATCTGGGAATCTTATCATACTAGGTTCAGTGTCACCGGCTCTTAAACTATTACTAACAGCAGTCAGTGCGTTATTGATAAAGTCAACAGTATATGCCATACGAGGCCTATTCCTATTGTCTGCCACTGCCACCCGGTAACCATGAACGTGCAGACAAGTGGGGAAAATATAATTAGGTTCACATTTTTCAGATTTTCGCTTATATCTCTTAAACTATGGACATTTTTGATTTGACTGTATGACAAAGTTAAAGGGCATTAAATTCCCAAAAGTATTTGCTTCGTACCCCTAAATAACCCCGTAAAGTTCCATTAGGTTCCGTAGCTCTAGTATAAGTTTTTTCGAAACATTAACTAATTCGAACGCGTTTGCGTTTTGTCTCAAAATGTATGAAAGTGGTATGAAAACGTGAACAGCGCCTCTGGTGGTCACTAGTGGAAATTAAAACAGCGAGTATAACATTTGTTGCTAACCGATGAACGCGCGTATTTCAAACTCGGTGAGAGCGTTTTCATACATTTTGAGACAAAACGCAAACGCGTTCGAATTAGTTAATGTTTCGAAATAGTAGTTTATGCAACTGGTACATAATGAGGGGCATTAAAATCACGAGTGTGTTTTATGAAACGAGCCGAAGGCGAGTTTCATAATAAGGTCACACGAGTGTTTTAATGCCTAATTATGTACAGTTGCATACATTACTTTATCTACACACATATTATAACTACTCTAAGATGGGTTCAGAAACCGTTGTAAATAAATACAATAATTGTGTTAATACAACCTTTTTTGCACGGTTGCGGAAATATCGAAATCTGAACTGGCAACCGATACCTGAATGTTATTTTAAAAAGTAAAGAGTCCCTATTCTGATGTGATCATGTCGTTCTAGCTCAAATTTCGTGCGATATATACTAAAAAAACATCGAGCTGACATTTCGCATCGACTGAATTTGAATTTTCAGTGAGACTAGAATAGGGACATGTCAACTTTGACATTTAAATTTTGACAGTTTTGTTTGACATTTTTATATTTTAACATCATATATGAGATTAAAATTAAAAATTATATTACTGCTGTAGCCTTAGCCACAGATAAGAAAATTGCCATAAATTCATTGAATGTTGAAATGAGAGTCATTTTCTACGGTTTCCGAACGCATATTAGAGGATTTATGATATGTGTGTAGATAAAAACTTATACTAGAGCTACAGAATACTTTCGAGCCATCCCCACATTGTTACGACATAAGTACTGACTGGATTATCTGTATTAATAATAATTTAAAATAAGATAAGGTTACATAACAATTGCCTTCCACACTTACCAAGTACATACGCTTTACTAACACTTGATCGGTGCATTTTAGAAACATCAGTTTTCTTTTCTGCACTCGTCGTTTCGTAGATGGATTTTTCTAAAAATATATACCTATTTTTATTATAATCGACATTGAAGTTAGCACAAGCTCGCTAAAAAGGCAATTGACTCGTTAGGTACGACCACGGTACGACCATTAAAAAAAACCGGCCAAGTGCGAGTCGGACTAGCGCACGAAGGGTTTCGTACCATTTTCTATAAAAACGCAAAAAATAATGTCTGTTGTATGTGAGCCCTCTTAAATATTTATTTTATTCTGTTTTTAGTATTTATTGTTATAGCGGCAACAGAAAGACATCATCTGTGAAAATTTCAACTGTCTAACTATCACGGTTCATGAGATACAGCCTGGTGACAGACGGACGGACAGCGGAGTCTTAGTAATAGGGTCCCTTTTACCCTTTGGTTACGCAACCCTAAAAAACAAATAGGTGCAGAAATAGGGTATTAAACTAAGGTATAAATACATTATTTTTTACTTTTATAAAAGATCTAACGAAAATATTCGGAAAACATCAATTATTAATTTATTTTAGCTAATTGAAAGATTTTATAAACAAAAAGATTTAAAAAGGACGCTGATTTGAACATACCAATTAACAATTCACACTGTCTTAGTGACGTCACTAAGACAGTATTTCCCAACAAACTTCATATTAACAAATCATTTTTGACATTTAATAAAAAGTTGCTGATTTGATTATGAGTAAAATACCGTATAGGTATCCTCCAGAAGTCCAGATATCCATGGACCTTATCACCAGATCTATTTACTATGGCTTCGTTACAGGTTGTTGTATATTGGACATTGAGCTAATAGACAATTTACAAAAGCGAGGATGGCTATCCACTGCGCTGGGTGAGCAAAGGTCACGTTTCCCATATCTACGTACGTGGCTTTAAGTCGGAACAGGGCCGACCCAAGGGTGGGGCGGATGGGGCGGCCGCCCCAGGCGCCAGATGTCAGCGGGCGCCAAGCGCGGGATGTCAAGGGGCGCCAAACTGGCAACGTCGAAAATTTCAAACCAAAGGGCACCCAAAGACCATCTTGCACCACCCGGATCTAAGGGCTAGGGCCGGCGCTGAGTCGGAATGAAAAAGACTTAGGTACTTGTATGTCATACTTGATTTGTGCAATAAAGTGTTTACTACTACTTACTAGATTTCCGGTTGACGAGCGAACGGGATGGCCGATTGGAGACATCTGACAGGAAATCTTGTTCACGTTCGCATAGTTCTTCATTACTCGGGTCAGGAGCTACGAACAAAATAACGCGCAATAAAAATTTTGAGGATACTAAAGTCCTACCTACTCAGATACATACAGACAGGCTCGGTTTTATAAAGATGCGTTAGACCCTATGTCGGTATGTTATGTCAAAAAAATTACAGAGTTGCTGAAATTTGATCTCCGGGTTCGCCCGTCGCCGCGTTGGTGAACACACGTTCTCTTCACGGCTACGGGCTGAATCCACTACCGTACAAAACCAGTTGCCTACTGTCATGGCGTCGTTACCGAACAACGTCTAATGTACACGTGGTTGGCGAAATCATCATAAATTTGATGGAAAGCCATTTAAAAAAAAAGTGAAGTGAATTGAAATTTGATCTGACATTTGGTCTAACGGATCTTTATAAAATCCGGCCTCAACCAATTTGATTTCTGGGCCACTTGGTACTTTGTCACAGTGTCATTAACATGATATCTCTTCTCTAGTAGCTTTCATATAGATTTTCACTTTCACTGTGACAAGGTACGAAGTGGCCCAGAAACCAAATTAGTTGACCGTAGATAATGCAAGAATTCCTATGCGAATTTGATGAAACCCCGCGAAGAAACATAAAGCCAGTGCTTTCACCAACACCATGTAAATGGGTAGTAGCTATCTGTTTCTCAATCCGTGAACACAGCAGCCTTATTCGTCACCATAATGGTGGTATTTTAACTCCTAAGAATTTTCAACATATTTCCCTTCCATAAAGGGAAACATAGCAGCATAGCTTAGCATTTTTTTTTTTTTAATAATTGAAAACGCCATCTCCTTTTCGGTCTACCTCTGCCTCGATAGCCAGAGGGGAGGCCTTTGCCCAGCAGTGGGACACTATAAATAGGCTATTGAAAAAAAAATTGAAAACCCACATGTCTCCTCCGCAGGGCTTATGGGTGTTTGTGGCTCCAGTGATGGAGATCTCGGTGTCATGCATCGACTAGTAGGGGCAGCTGAAACAGAGATAGGTTACCTATATACTCTTAATTGCACACTTCATTAATCATTTACCAAAAAAACTGCCGAGTGCGAGTCTGTCTCGCACGCGAAGAGCTCCGTGCCATCGTACATGATTCAGGGTACTTTTTTTAATACTTGAGCAAAAAAACCCTGTTTAATTTCTAACTTTACTTCATCCTTTATTTGTTGTTACTCGATATGGTGTGTCCTGCTTGGTGCCTTCAAATCCTGTAACGTTATCCTACTTCGCCTGTACGAGTACGAGTACTACCTATCTTCGTGAGACCCTAGGTATGTTCCGAATCACGCTTACAGCGCTAAAAACGCGTTTACGATCGGACAGAATCACGCTCATAGCGTTTACATGAGATGTCGTGACGTCATTGATGATCTCATGGACGGCGCCATATTGGCGTTTACGATGCTCACACTCCCAGGCGTAAGCACCTTGAGCCAAACGTCAAGTTGACGTTTGATATATGAAAATGACAGTAAACACGGGCTATGAGCGTGAATCGGTCCGATCGTAAGCGCGCTCAAGCGAATAGCGGTCCAAAACAAAACACTTCTCACGCGGCCTTGAGAGCGCTATTTGATTCGGACCGGCCGTCAGCACTGTAAGCGCTGTGAGCGTTGTAAGCGTGATTCGGAACACGGCTCCTATGAGACCTACAGAGCCCGCTGACAGACGGATCAGGCAGCGAAGGATTCGTAATAGGATTCCGTTGGCTACCCTTGGATTTGGGTACTTAGAGTTATTTATTTGGGTACTTATGTAAGAGAGGTAGGGCACAGCAAAATGTCATCTCTTGCTCGAATTTGGAGCAGCCCAACTGGGGAACTACCTCCGCCTTGCAGAAGACCAAAGCCATAATAACATAATTTACTATACAAGTATGTAGTGTTGTGTTCCTGGAGGTGAGCAAGGTTGCCAGAACCCCCGAGGATGCACTGTGTTGAGAGCGAGGGACCTTTTATCCCTTCTGCTGTCAACACAGTGAATCTTCAAATTTTATAAAGGGTAAGCGTCCGCTTACCATCAGGCGGACCGTACGCTTGTTTGCCACCGTCGTCGTATAAATTTTTTTATTAAGACAGAGTCCTGAGTGCAGTGAGGGATTTAAGCTCGCCCATGACAACAACAGCTTGAACTCCGAGGCGTACAGTCAGCAGCAATGGTTGCTACGCGGCCGAGGTGCTCAAAATGATCTTTACACATCTTTATTATAAGGGAATAAGAGCACTCTACCTTTTTTGTATCTAGCCTATAGAGGTGTCCCTACTTTTACAAAGGCCTCTACTTTTCTTAGACAATAACAAGTGCGTGTCGAGCCACGCGCAAGGTAGGGTTCCGTAGTCGTCTACCCGTTACATTATATGGACTAAAAAGTTCGCAAACTTATATTTACTATGTTTTTGAATGAATTAACAACATTATCTAAGGTATCAATGGAAATTGTACGAAAGTTTGCTTTTGCAAAGTACATTTCTGAAGTTCGACTATTACTCGTTAACTAGTAATGTCTACTTAGCTGTGATAGTTTTTCTTTTAAATTCATCGTATATACTACTACCATGATTTTTTCCACATGCCTAGTAGCCACCGTTTAGCTGGTAGGGGGGGGGGGGGGGGGACACTTGACCATAGCTAAAATTATCACTTCAAAGCTTAATATCACGCTAACCAATTCTTTAATCAAAAAATGCTAAAAAGAGCTATCCAACGATACCCCACACGAAGGGGTTTGGCAGAATAAAAAATTGCACCACCACTTTACATGTAGGGGAGGTACCCTAAAAAAAATTTTTTTTTAAGATTTTATTCTACCGTTTTGTCGGCGTTATTGATATATATACTCATGCCAAATTACAGCTTTCTAGTACTAACGGTTATACTGAGAAAAACGGGGGACGGACGGACATGGCGAAACTATAAGGGTTCCTTGTTTACTACGGAACCCTAAAAAAAGAACAGGGCAAAGGAAAAAAGAATCAAATCAGTCAGTCAAGTCCAAGTCATACCCATAACCAGACAATACATGATTTGTATTTGTATCAGAAATCCGCGACTAATCTCACATACAATTACTACGTGTTTTTCCACAACAGTGACGGCGTCATGGCGGTATGAAACGTACGAGTAATACTAACTGTAAGGCGAGGAGGGTCTCCTGTAGTTAAGCCTGGACGTATGTCGAGGGATGTCTATGGCGGTACTGCTGCTGGCGTTGCTGCCCAAATGTTCACGTCGCAACCCTGTATAATGATAAAAAAATTTAGACCGATCTCCGGGCACATAACAAAACAATGCCATGCCAAACAATGTCTAGGGCGGCTCACTCGCGTGACGTCATCGCGCCGCTCAAAGGTCCCCCGCCGGGGGACTTTCAATGCGATAGAAAGTGATGTAGCGAGTGATGCGCGTGCGATAGAAGGAGATGGCCACGCGTAGGCACGTTTGGCTTGCCTCGCGGGGATTTGTTAACAATGAGGCTTCTGTACGTAGTACTATTACTTATTCTGTGTTAAAGGGAAGAAAGTGGGATTTTTGTAAATTTAGAAATTTAAAGGAAAAATTGAATAATTTAGGCTTCGAGCAGGATTCGAACCTGCGACCTCCTGGCATTCGCGGCTAGTCGCTCTAGCCAACTGAGCTATAGGAGCAAGCCGTACCCGGCCCCCAAATTCTTCAACCCTTCCTTTACACAAAACATCGACATCCACCGAAAAGACTCAGGCTTCATTAACGGCACTAACGTCTCAAATTATGTTGAAAAATCGTCAGTTACGACGCGCCATCCCATACTAAATTAATTTTGTACTAAGCAGTAACGCTAATAATTTAGGCAGAAACCTACATTTTTTTAATTTTTCCTTTATTTCTAAATTTGTAGTTTGCGTTAGCAGCGTTACTGCTTAGTACAAAATAAATTTGGGATTTTTGTGTTATTTTTAGCCCGTTGTTTCTAAGTACATAACTATATTCCTCGTTACAGGTGTTCTCAAACCTAGTCAAACTTACTGGATGTAAGGTTCTCCTTATATCGCGGGGTTGCCTGCCGATCCTTGTGGACAACTCCTTGTCCTAACACAAAAACGTGAAATTTTTAAAAACCCTAATTTTATGCGACAAAATGTTAAACGAGTGGATAATACTGTGGGGTTTTGGAAGGCCTCGATTAAAATACCGAATGTAATCAATTACTGGTTTTATTTCTTGTTTTAAACACCTTTTTAATAATTTTAATGCTTCAGTCACGCACGCTTCCGTTCACCGTTCAAATCGTTCTCCCCTCTCTTTCACACCTCGCGTCATCCTTCTCACACACTTACGTTCCGTTTCACTCCTTTCCCTTGCGTCCCATTCCTACAATACCATGGGCATTGAGCAGTCAAGTCGTGAAAACGTAACACACCAAGTATTTATAAAAATCATTTTGGGTCAGGGTTTGTGTTTTTTTGTATTGTATTGTGTCCTTTAATTGAGGTGTGCAATAAAGAGTATTTGTATTATATTGTAGGTATTCTTGATATCTATCGCTAATCTATAAATCCATTCAATCCGGCAATTCTTCAATCCGAGCGAAGCGAGGGAAAAGACCGAGTCCTGAGTGCAGCGAGGGATTTGAGCCCGCCCAATACAAAAACAGCTTTAACTCCGAGGCGTATACTTTACTTTTCTCTTCTCTAGCGAGACGATAAAAAAACCAGGGCTACTAGGAATAGAATCAAATCAGTCAGTCAAATCCAAATCACTTTCGTTGCTCGATATTTTATTAAATTTTTATGTTCTATTTTTATAGGATAAAATTTAAACACTGTAGTGTACGGAGTAAAACTGCAGATTTTACTCCATACACTGCAGCGTCTTGTAACATATAAATTAAATTACTTTTTTGTAAAAAATTGATGGTTCACTTTCCATAGTGACAAATTATTATTCATTCCGCGCATGCATATTCCTTAATTAAATATAAATAAATAATAAATATTTGTGGACAATCTTACACAAATCAACCTAGTCCCAAACTAAGCAAAGCTTGTACTATGGGTGCTAAGCGACGATATACACACTTATATAGATAAATAAATACTTAAATACATAGAAAACATCCAAGACCCAAGAACAAATATTCGTGCTCATTACACAAATAAATGCCCCGGCCGGGATTCGAATCCGGGACCTCCAGTTTCGTAGGCAGGGTCACTACCAACTAAGCTAAAGCGGTCGTCAATTCAATAAGAAGGTACGTTATAAACACCCGGGACTCACCGTTAGGATCTAAGCTCTCTCTCTCCGTGGGAGAGTGAGACGACCAGCGTTTCTTATTCGGCTTCCCGGAGCTCTTGGCATTATCGGTGGAGGCAGCACGAACCTTCAATTGATCTTCTAAATGAGGAGAAAAACTGCCTTGTTATCACGCCAGACGTCACATAATCGACGAAAACTAAGTTCGTATATCTCGCTCTCTATCGCACTTGCGTATTCGAGAGACAGACAGGGCGATACGCGAACCTCGTTTGTTTTTGTTTCGCGGTAGCAGCCCACATTGTCATCGGTCAAATCCTATGCCAGTAAACCCCGCTATACACCTTACGATAGAGAGCGATAGAGTAAGATAGTTTAACTCCCTTCCCCCAGTTAACGTGTTAAATGTCGTGAGGTGTAATGCCCGCTTAAGCTCAGTCGACGCTATCACCATCTACGCTGAGATTCTCTTCTCAGTTGGGCTAGGTTTAGCGAACCAGCGACAAAACTCCCAGTAGCTCGATTCCACTCACACCTTAGATTCGGTAGAAGCCGCTCAACCAATCTCACTAGAGCGCAAACTCTTACCCCCTTATTCATAAAACTTAACAAACCTCTGCTAACTAATATGTTGTTACACATCATAAATTATATTATCAGAGTATAAGTCTAGTAAAATATTTCGCATAAAAATAAGCAATATTTGTACTTATTGATAAAGTACGAAAAAAAAACTTTTTTTTTTCAATTTATAAATATTGTATGAAGAACTTACAAGAGAATTTTTATATTATTTTATGTCACACCTGGCCATAAAGTGGCCATTATCGCACGCTCCGCGCGCGAAAAAACCCACTTCCTGGCCAGGGGGTGACATAAAATTTGGTACTTACCACGGGCGATAATAAAGAAAGCCTCAGATCGCATATTTATCGCCCTTGCCTTCGGCTCGGGCGTAAAATACCTGCGATCTGAGACATTCTTTGTTTTATCGCCCTTGGTAAGTAATGTACTATTTCCCGTTATCAGTCACCATATATTGCGTTTTTATTGAAAAAGAAAAAATCATGCATTTAAGGGTTAAAGCCACAGTCAGGAGCAAAAAAATTAAATAAAAAAAATGGTTTTCTTACTGCCAGTATCCTTGGCTGTGACAGAGAGCGTTGTCGAAGAGGACCCGCTGCGACAGCGCGAACGACCTCGGGACTTTCTTCTTGCCGTTTCGTCTCCTAAGCACATTGCTGATGTACAGTCGAAGTCGTTAATATGTATACACTTTTTTACCTAATCAAATGTGTTTGCTTACAAATTGTAGGCGATCGCATTCGATTAGGTAAAAAAGTGTATACATATTAATGACCCCGACTGTAAAGTTGATTCAGCTCATTGACTGTTGTGACGAGACCGGGGGGTCAACACTTTCTGGACGTATAAAGATGTCGTGTATTGACATGCTCACAGCACTAAGGCAATATTCGTAGAACATTGCTATGGCGTAAGCTGTCAAATTACCTTCGCGCCTCCAAAAAACGATATTGTTAGTAATATATTTATAAAGAACGGCGATGAAACAGTGAAATATTTGCAATACTTTATATACACATGTGAAATGTCCATCAAAATAACGTCTCAATATCCAAGCCAGGCACTTTCTACATCTACATCCCGGCAGAGATCCAAGTAAGTTGGATAAAATGTGAATTGCATTTAATCTAGATTGTCAATTGCTTTATTAGTTTGACTACCTACTTCTATAACCACACACCGTTTGATAACGGGGTCTATTTGTCGGATTCACACACAAACTGTATTCCAATTTTGATGCAGACAAATCCTTACACTGGTGGATTCAATCAAACTACGAATTATTCAACAATATACTTTAATGCAAACTTACAACATACTTAGACAAGCTTTTTGTTACAACCGAATGACTAAGAATAGAATATATACAGATAGGCTTAATCCTATTCAACTTTAGCAGTCAGTGACATTCTACAATTTACAGTATGAGGCACAAATTGATAATTAAGGCTGGTAAGATTACAATGAAATTAAAGAATGATTAAAGTACAATTAAAACAAAACAAATAAAACAAATGCATACTTACACAGCCCACCACCTAAATACTCTACATTAGGCTTGGATATTTTCAGTCGAGTCTATGGCAACATTCTCAATGTTATCCTTATCTGTGTTTATCTGTGCTACCGTGTCTACGTCTGTTACATTACTCTGTGCATTAGCTTTGGTGTTGCCAGTTTTTGTGGAATATTGTCTGGTACCCGAAGCTGAGGTGCACGTGGAGGATTTGCCCTCTCGCCGGCGCTCGCGGGACGCCGCCTTCATTTCCATGTCGACGCAGTGCTCGGCGAACATCAGTTGGAGCGGGGCGTACATGTGCGGGAGGAGAGGTAGGTCGCTCAGGGTTACCTGTAAAAAAAATGAGTGATTGTTGTATGAACTGAACTGTATTTTTTAAAAAGCTTAGGCTTTGTCTACATTATCTTCATTAATAACAATAATAATATAGAATATTGCGACAGAAGGCTGTACTCCTGGACAGGGTGCGGATAGTCAGGAGGTTCCTCTCTCTGTCGCCCGACACCACCGGTAGCTTAGGCCCTGCCTCGCTGCCGGCGGCACTCTAGGTTAGGTTTTTATAATGTTTTTATGTTTTGTAAGTGTATTTTTGTATTTTACTTTTTATAGAAATATTATACAAATCTAACCTAAGAAGGAAAATAAATGAGAATAATAATAAGGCCTGCGTGGTTGGTGGGACAACACCGTGTACTTGGCGTTCATCTTGCGCCCGACCTCTATCGCTACTCGCCTTTGGGCCGTTTCATAAAACCAATCGTGCTTTAATACCTCTACTACTATTGGCCAAGATGGGACTATGCGACAACTTGGATTGTGGGATGTGTGGCGAGGATGACGAGACAATGGAACACTTGCTGTGTGAATGTCACGCCCTCGCCAGACAAAGAATGAACGAATTTGGCAATGGCTACCCAGAACCAAAGGAATTCAGAGTACTCCCGCTGAACTCCATCATCCGGTTCGTGGAGAGATTGGAGAACAGCTTGGAGTAGGTATAAAGGAGGGGGTAATTGCATAAAAGATCCCATTGGGTCGAAGTGCATCCGCAAGGGCCCTCATCTAGATAAAATAAGATAAGATAATACCTCCAATGGGGCAGGCTGCTGCAAACATGGCCACTAGGTGGCGCCACTAGAGTATGTCACATCTCGATTGATGCACATTTAACTTTAAAAATTATTGTACGTTTAAAATACCGTTATAAATAATAATAAGTATTAAACTTTGTATCTTAGGTCGAGACACTGTCGGTTAATATTTCAAAGCCATTTAAATACAAAAGGTTTTGTTTAGACAGAAGGGTGTCGGTTATATTTTCGTAAACATATACTCGTCCGTTTAGCGCGATAAAATGGATCCAAATGAAAATTACGGACGTCTGACTCTGACACAGCTAAAAGCACTTTTACGGCAACGCGAGCAATCAGTAAAAGGACCGCAAAATTAAGGTGGTTGTAGTGGGAAAAATGAGGAAATTTCTGAAAAAAAAAACTAATTATTAATATATTAGTATGTGTTCCGTAAAATATACGTAATAATAAACATTATCAGCAAATATCAAGTTCATAGGTCTCATCCCAAAGAGAATAATAATCACGAACGAATGTCTTAGCACAAACTCAGTGGCGCCACCTAGTGGCAAAGTTTGGCAGCCGCCAACCCCATTATTCTCTTTGGGCTGAGACCTATGAACTTGATATTTGGTGATAATGTTTATTATTACGTATATTTTACGGAACACATACTAATACATTAATAATTAGATTTTTTTTCAGAAATTTCCTCATTTTTCCCAGTACAGTTACCTTAATTTTGCGGTCCTTTTACTGATTGATCGCGTTGCCGTAAAAGTGCTTTTAGCTGTGCCAGAGTCAGACGTCCGTATTTTTCATTTGGATCCTTTTTATCGCGCTAAACGGACGAGTATATGTTTACGAAAATATAACTTACACGCTCCTGTCTAAACAAAACCTTTTGTATTTAAATGGCTTTGAAACATTAACCGACAGTGTCTCGACCTAAGATACAAAGTTTAATACTTATTATTATTTATAACGGTATTTTAAACGTACAATAATTTTTAAAGTTAAATGTGCATCAATCGAGATGTGATATACTCTAGTGGCGCCATCTATGCAGAGCTTTGCGCCGCCTGCCCCATTATGTCTTCTTCTTAGTTGGTCACTCTTGTCAGAGTGGTCGTGGTTGCGCAGACGAGGTACACGGAGCGATCTAATTATGTAGCAGTTGCATAAACTACTATTAAATTTGTGACAAGAACAATTTTCGGACTGACCTGCATATTGTCAAACGCGATGCCGACAGTGTTGTTGTCGTTGAGTATTTGCGCGTTGAGCCGCGGCAGGCGCGCGTAGCGCTGGCTGAAGTGAGTCAGCACCGTGTACTTGGCGTTCATCTTGCGCCCGATCTCTATCGCCTGCGACGTTGTCGAGTGCATCTTGATACGGGCCTCGTCCGCTAACTCGTCCTCCATTGTCGCTTCGTGGATAAGGATTTCAGAGTTTTCACCTAAAAATTACCAGAAGAGAAGTATATAGAATTAATTGAAAATATTGGATCCTACGATTAATGCCATTCAGTGGTATTATCCATGTATACCTATAGCGAGGCTAACTAGAGCAGGAGCTGCCATGTTATGTAACAATTATATAAACCTTTGTCTTTCGTCCTAAAAATTGGATAGGTGACCGCTTTGAGTGGTTACTAACTGAGCGCTCCCTTGCTTTGGAAGGCCCGCTAAGCCGTCGATCCCGGCTGATGTCTATGGCAGCGGACGTTAAGCCAAGTTGGAAGCCTTCGGGCGGCTGAAAACAGTCAAGTTGCCCACTCACTTGACAAAGAGGGGGGGTCGAAGTTGCACCACGTCCGTAGGGTTTACCCACAGCACGTGGGTGGTGCTAAAAGTGCAACAAAAACTGGCAAAGCGTACTGTCTTCTTGACAATCTCACGGTTAGAAATAATTGCCATACGATGATAAAAATGCTCAAATAATACTATGTAGCGAGGGGATAAATACTGACCGATTTTAACCAAGTTTTCAGTAGGCAGCGTGTCCCCGCTGTACGTGATCTTGTGTCCGCCGGCGGTGAGCGCGATGCCGAACGCGTTGGGACAGTGCGGCACCAGGCACGTCAGCACCGCGTCCAGCCCGAGCAGCGCCAGCCCTGCCGACGTCAGCCCCGGCTCTTTCTCCATCTGATAACAACCAAGAGCTTCAGACCGTGAGGAAGGGATGACGGAACAAATCCGCCGTAGGCCCTGGCTCTTTGTACATCTGATAACAACATATAGCTTCAGACTGTGAGGAAAGGATCACAGAACAAATCCGCCGTAGACCTGGCTCTTTGTACATCTGATAACATCATATAGCTTCAGACTGTGAGGAAAGGATCATAGAACAAATCCGCCGTAGGCCCTGGCTCTTTGTACATCTGATAACAACATATAGCTTCAGAGTATGAGGAAAGGATCACAGAACAAATCCGCCGTAGGCCCTGGCTCTTTGTACATCTGATAACAACATATAGCTTCAGACTGTGAGGAAAGGATCACAGAACAAATCCGCCGTAAACATCAGAGTTGCCGAAGCGATTCATGCTGCGGAAAAAAAATTACCGATAGCCAAATATTGTCAAAGAGAATTTGCAAACAACATATCGCCATCGGGTGGCGCAAGAATGAGACATACATTAGTACGCGGTGCGTGGCGGTATAGGCGCGTGGACCACGAACGTAAAAATATACTCATCGTCGACGCATCCCGAAAAACTTTGCCAACATCAAATTTAGATTCTGCGCCGCCAGTGTTTGTATTTGTTAAAATTTTGTGTTCAGTGTTTACTTCAATCTTGCATACAGAATTTATATTTTCTACCCAACTTGAGCTTATCTTGTAAATTATGTCGTAACTCACCAAATTCTGATTGGGTACAAGGCTAAACTCCCCGCTGATATTCTCGAACTGCCGATCGTACATTGTAAGCCAGGTGACGATCTGCCCTGGCGCAAGTAGCAGTAAAGGAATCTTCTTGTTGGGCGTGTCGGCGAGCGCTGCGGCTCGCGCTTGCAACACTCCTATCAGACCTGGGAATACACCATTAATTACAATATAACACTTTAGACTCTAATCTAATCTTCGGATCTGTGCGCGGATACTGTGTGTCATATGCCGTGCCTCAGACAATTAGAAACATAGTGGACGGGCAGTGAACTTTTTTCGAGTCTACCTTTCACATTTTTATCAACTTTTGTGGGGTAGTTAAATGTTGTGTACCCATATCTCCGTTGACAACTTGCTGAGACGACAGTGATACCGAGACCATGACCGGTGTAACCCGTGTCGAAACGTCGGTAAAAAAGGTAAATACATAAATATCGCGTTAGACCTGTTAAAACAAACCTTTTAAGTACACCATTAATTACTAACTATACTCTGGTCCACCATTAGGCGAAGTTGTTTGACAAGTCAAAATCCACAAATGTTGTTACAGTTTGGCCAGCGCTGTTCATATATATGTGGTGGTATATGTAAATATGGGCCTTGTTGCCTGAGTCAAATCAATAAAATAATATTATCGATATTATTTAAGGCCTGACTAGACGTACCGATTTTACGGACCAATTTATTGGATACCCCTGTCTCCATCATCAGATTAGTTCGGTGGTACCATAATGTTGCATTGTCACCGAACTTACACTCAATCGGATACCGGCAAGTGGGTGAAATCATTGTAATAAGCATATTTTTGGGAAAAAATGAATGGCCGTTGAGTTTCTTTCGGCGTTTCTTCTCGGCAGTGATCTTTGAGAAACGCTAGTAGTTTATAACTTGTAAAAGTGCCATTGCGGCCTATTTACAGAATAAAGTTCATTTTATTCATTATAGTTTCGATCAAATCCATATGTCTCTTCATATAAGCTTGTCTAAGTTGGTACTTTTTGACCTGGGGGTTAATCCAGAAATCATGCGAGGTTTGGGCCACTTATAAACCTGGTCTTTTATCGGTATCGCAGATTTTATTCGACAATTATAAAGTCATCATCCTCCTACCGTTATCCCAGTACAGTTGCATCCTGAAGGATGCCTGGGGTCCGCTACCTAATCCCAAGATTTGGCGTAGGCACTAGTTTTTACGAAAGCGACTGCCATCTGACCTTCCAACCCCGAGGGGAAACTAGACCTTATTGGGATTAGGCTTTTGTCAAATGAGTGGGCAACTTGAATGTTAGAAGTTCTCAAGCCGCCCGAAGGCCTCCAACTTGGCTTAACGACTGCTGCCGTAGACAGCAACCGGGATCAACGGCTTAACGTGCCTTCCAAAGCACGGGAGCGCTCAGTTAGTAACCACTCAAAGCAGTCACCCATCCAAGTCCTGATCGCTGCCCACGTTGCTTAACCTTAGATACCGCAAGCGGTACGCAGGCGCCGCTGGGCCACGAGCGCTCGCTCGACAATTGTAAAGTGTTGGCAACTAATATGTATATCTGTCTTATGTTACAAAACTAGTGTACACTAACCTATGTGATGATCGGCGTGAAGATGCGACACGTATATAGCTCTCATCGTCCGGAGTACCTCGTCCACTTTCCTCGGGCCGTAGAACCGTACTAGCTGCCCGAAGGTGCCTTCGCCGCAGTCCAAGAGAATAGTGCGTTGGTCACTAAAATACATTTAGATGAGGAAAGGTTGGGAGGAGAATTACAAAAATTTACGAGGTTGAGAAAAACAAATCTCACAAAGTCAAAAGACGAACATCACTAGTAGGACATAAACAACTATAGGTCGACCGCTTAAAAGGCTTATCACTATCGGTAGGGCCCTAAGGAGGGGGGGGGGGGGAGTTAAAACATCTCACTCATTAGAGCGAGAGTAAGGCTTTAACCGCGGAAGGGTAGCGGGAGGCAGAGCCCCGCTAATAAATTTGCAACTACTAATAAAAAGTTTTAACATCCATATCCCCTTCGTTTTATTTTTAACCTTGCTACTTTAACAATAGAGTCACTATTCGAGTCTTTTTCATTTCGAAGCATTTATGGCACGTGGCTAAACAATGCCTTTGTTGGACCGATGGGTTTTTAAGATAAGACCCGTTCTTCAAAAAGGTTTACAAGTATACACTAAATCGGTCGCCGAATGCAACATGCAGCGACCGAAACAGTATAAAGCAACTAACGCGGTCGACTAACATACATTAGTGATTAAGGCTTCGCCCGGCAATTAGGTGGACGAAAGATGCATTCGCCGAACAGTAGCTAATGAACCTATTGCCACAGAATAGTATAATAGTATTACATACAGAACGGGACACGAACCCCCCCCCCCCCCCCCCGCACCGAGGTCAGTTACCTCGTTTCTGACAGGCCAGGATGACAAGCCGGGTTACGATCGGGTTACCATCGCGGCTCGCGATTCGCCCGCGCCATGCGCTACGCACCCGCGCAAACAATTGACGCGTGTACAGACAGCGCACGCACACATACTTACCCACAGCGCTTATGTTCCTTCGCGTGTCCCCCCGTGCTATTGTGAAGACGACGTTTGCTGGCGACCGCATTAGGTAAAGCAACTTAGGAAGTACTTCTCCACTTGTCGCACTTGTTTATAATTGTATAAACATGTGATTTACACCTTCACATAAATAATATTGAGTTTAAATTGTTAGAAAAAGTTAGTTTAAACACTTACTCAACGTGCACAACGATAGCGCTGGTGTTCCTAGTCTTGCTGGGTATGCAGCTGCCGGTTCCCAGGAAAACCACCTTTGGGTACTCCTTCGTAGGGAGGTAATTCGCGTTACGCACTTGGTGGGCGGCGCCCTTAAACTTTTCTAGGCTCCCGACAAAGCCGTCTACGTCCATGGTTTCCTGGTAGTAGTCTTGGATGTGGAGTTTTGGTTCGGCCGATCTGAATGTGCCAGGGTTTTGAGTATTATTGGAAACATAATTAAATGATCATTAGCAGACCTAGGAATCCGCGGGGCAAAATTGTTTGACAAGTAGGGAGTTCCTATATCGATAAACTCAACTATCGATGCCAAGTCCATATACTACAGTCCCCGGCGGCTATGAAGTCAATCCTGAGACATGCTGCTACATGAGACATGAGGCATGCTGTTACACGTTCGATCATTGTATCGATAAAATTCGAGTCAATTGTGAGTTAAGTCGAATGCAGTTCTCTACTAACTGTAATAAAAAAATATTTACCAGATGTATATGAAGGAAAGTGAAAAAAAAAACATCTAGGTAGAGATAATATATATATTCTTTACTTTATTATGTATCACTTTCCGAAGCACGGATGGCGTCAACGTCAAAATTATCTACATCAGTAAGCTTCGCTCTTTTTCTCTTGTTGGGAGAATGTAGAACATTATCTTCCATGCCAGTCTCACCCAATTTTTCTTTCGTCATTTTTATAATAATTTTTGCTCATATCGAGAGCATCTGCAACTCGATCCAACACCGATGTCACGGGTAATATCGGTCCGCCGTTTTCTCTTTCAAAATAGTCACGAACACGTATGATAAGCTCACGAGACTGACTGTTAAGAACGAATTTCTTTCATCGTTTCGGCATTTTAACAAGTCCAAATAGTAAGCATTTCAAATTCCAAGTTAACAAGCCCTTGCTTCAATCTGCTCCTTGGTCAATGGGTGAGATGGAGATGCGATGGCACTAGGTATTAATAGCCAAAAACATGTACAAGTTTAGCACAATCAAAATTATCAACCTTTGGAAGCGTACAAGGCAATACCTACTTAAATAGTTTTATCATACCTATATTGACGTTTCATTGAATTTATTGACAGGAAATATGGTAAATAATAAATAACTTTGCATTCCAATTCAAAAAGTTTTCTCTAGGTAAAAAGAGTTCCATTCCTAGAGGTTAGTAATAAAGAAACAAACGCATTTATTTATTAATATTTATAAATAACTGAAGGAGAATATTACTAATATTACAATTAAGTAATACGTTTTATTTACATTAATGGACATCATCATAAATCATAAACAATATTTTTGGGTATACGAACTTCTTAACGTGTATCGATATATTGTCTGTGATATTTATGCCACTCACTATTCTGTCACACGCAATAAGTAAATATGTATTTTTTTCCTATGGTTGACATTGTCATTATTCAGAAACTTCATAGTTGCGCAATGTGTCAGGATTTACTTCGTATCCGCGGGGGACAATAGTATACCATTATATAACCTAGCGATTATTTAAAATATGCTATGTTGACCAATAGAACAAAAAACACACAATGCTGCGGGCGATCACTAGTATATAGAGCTAGCATCGATAGTTGAGTTTATCGATATAGGAACTCCCTACTTGTCAAACAATTTTGCCCCGCCGATTTCTACGTGTGATCATTAGTAAGCATAACCTCTTTAGAATAAGGTTTAAAATAGCGTAGTAGATATGAAAATTATGTAAACACGACTTTAACTTTAAGGGAATAAGGTTGCTAAGATATTTTTGAAGCTTTGGGAATATATATACATTTATGAACTCTATTACACACAACGAACAAGGGGCTCACTAACATCAGAACATGACCTCATCGAAGGCATTATAGAGTATATTTGTGGGCACTAATATCCTGTCACTCCAAAGTATAGTGCGTGCCATCCAAGACGACGCGCCCCTCCACAGCAAATCTCATAGTTATCTATGCTCAATGTACGGATTGGGCTGTGGAGGGGCGCGTCGTCGTGGATGGTACGCACTATACAGCCGGTGAACCGATATACAATATATATCAACAACATTCCCAATTGACAACATTTCATATTTTTAACTACTTTATTTTATGAACTAGTTAGAAAATAGGTAAAAATTTAAGCCACCCGTATTTTTTCTTTTTCAATTTAACTCATTATTTCATACAAAAAAACACGTTGAAAAGTAGGTCATTCCAAAAGGGTGTAAGTAAAATACGACGTCATCTTCCCAACAAGAATCCAGAGCCACTCCAGAGCAGCGATTGTCTGTACTCTGTACTAAGGTCTCCCTGAATACAGCGAGGAAGATGACGTCAACTTTCGGTTTACAGTAATTTGCGATTTTTTCCAAAATTAACGGAGAAAAAAATCTAAAAAAATGTTTTTTGTGTACTTCACACGTTTTTCCCGAAATGGTTTTCTAATTAAGACTTTTGGAAATTATGAAATATTGTCAATTGAAATCATATATTTCAATGGACGAATTAGATCAATGTAAGTAATTATTTCTGCCTGGCTGTCGCACTTTAGGGCATCATTTTAAAACAACCTCTATCAGCGCAGAACCGAGAAAAATGGGTTCTCGTATCAGAATGTTAGGTCTAGTGAACCAGCGACAAAACTCCCAGTAGCTCGATTCCACTGTCACACCCCAGATTCCGTTGAAACCGCTTCCTCCAATCTCCCTGGATCTCGCTTTAACCAATCTCACTGGAGCGCAAACTCTTACAGTATTCCAGTGTTTAAATAAACCGCCCGCGTGGTCTTGTCGGAGGTTTCCCCTGGATTTTCCCCAGGCCACTCTCCAACCGCGCACTCCTACCGCTTTATTGGGCCCGGCCCATGAAGCCACAGTCAGGTTCAAAAAATAAAACCGGCCAAGTGCGAGTCGGACTTCGCACATTTAGGGTTCCGAACCAACCTCAAAATACGTGATTTATCAATATATTAGTATTTGTTGGTAAAATACATATACGTAATAATAAACATTATCACCAAATTCTTCGGAACAAAATTTTGTGACAGACGACGGACGGACGGACGCCTGAGTGACAAAAATAGGGTTCCGTTTTGACCCTTCGGGTACGGAACCCTAAAAAAGTAAAGTATAATGTCGTTCACCTGTCAATCTGCCTCTTCGGCCGCAAATGGAACATGGTAAGCGTTCGCGACGAATAAGTCTCTAGCTTGCTACCGTCCACTTGGAGCACGGCGTCCTTCGGCGGGCTCTCGGTGTTCAGTATGTTCTGGAACTGGGCCATCGCAATCTAGAAGCGGTTTAGTTGTGTCACACAAAGCGAAGCGGTAAGCGTGCGTTTACAGGGAGAATGTGAGCAGTTATATACAATATATATCATATGAGTTAAAGGAATGAGACAGTACAGATATAGATGCAGGCCACAAGCAATTGCATTTTTAATTTAAAAAAAAATGTGAAAAAGCTTTACCCACAGGCCAGAGCCGTGTTCCGAATCACGCTTACAACGCTCACAGCGCTTATAGTGCTGACGGCTGGTCCTAATCAAATAGCGCGCTCAAGGCCGCGTGAGAAGTGTTTTGTTTCGGACCGCTATTCGCTTGAGCACGCTTACGATCGGACCGATTCACGCTCAGAGCCCGGTGTTTACTGTCATTTTCATATCATGTCTGTCAACTTGACGTTTGGCTCAAGGTGCTTACGTCTGGGCAAGAAGTTTAGATACATGGGTCATAAACACTTGCAAAAACAAAGGTCGTCTCTCCTGTGGTCCATAGTTAACGGCTTATGAGCATGTGAGTTATGATTTTATTACATGGATTTATAGACCTGGATACTAGACCAATCCAAAATTAAGCTTTGTAGCCCTTAACTTTTGATATGTCCACAGGAAAGACGCGAACCTAAATCTGTTTATGACGCACATACTGGAGGTTGCGCGCTGAACATTCGTTTGAAGCTAGAAAATATGGCCTTGAATGACTGTCTGTTATCTTGCATCTCTTTCACCCTAATGTAAGATGGTAACAGTGACGTCATTCAAGGTCATATTTTCTAGCTTCAAACGAATGTTCAGCGCGCAACCTCCAGTATGTATCTAAACTTCTTGCGCCTGGGAGTGTGAGCATCGTAAACGCCAATATGGCGCCGTCCATGACATCATCAATGACGTCTCATGTAAACCCTATGAGCGTGATTCGGTCCGATCGTAAACGCGTTTTTAGCGCTGTAAGCGTGATTCGAAACATGCCTCAGGTCAGGTGGAATTGAATCTTACGTCAATGTCAACTTTTTGATATATTTGTAAAAGCCATGCGAGCCAAGCACCTTTCGCAGTTGTCATTAGCACTTAAGATTTATTTATTACCCTTAAGTATATTATGTGTCCACCAAGACCATTTATAACACCTAAATCACAATCGTTATCACGAACTGGAAAAACATTTAATACCCCTTTCATAAAACGCTGGATTTTCAGTTTTTCACTTTTCCCGGGTGCCCTTTATAATTATTGAAAAAGATATATATTTACAAAAAAGACGTCGAACATCCGACGCTCTTTGCCTTAAAATCACGAACGGGGCCTTATTTAAATTGCCACTCGACATTGATTAAGTTTTCCATGGTAAATGTAGCTTAAACTCGCTTAACCTTTTGGACACCAACGTCGGATATATCAGTCACGGGCTCACGGCGTACAGTGCGATATCAACCTACATGCATTTTTATACGGTTCAACTTCGCGTTTGGCATGCCGATGCCATGGCGTGTGTAACAGATTTGTATTTGATAGAGCATTGAAAAGCTTAACAAGGACGCCCTGTTTTTATTCCTAGTTTATGTGCATCTTGAGGGATGACTATGATAAATGACTTATTGTCAAGAAATTTATTTATTTATTTATCGTATGGCATTAATTTCGAACCGTGAGATCTTTGAGAAGACAGTACGGTTGCCAGTTTTTGTCAGGAAATGTCCTTCTTACTCAGGAAAACCACTCACCCTATTTTTAAGATCTTCGATTCCCTTTATCTTGGTGGGACTGTTGCACTTAGTTATGGGCGGGTGGGGGCTCCACTCGGCCGGTATGCTCGGATCCTTGGAAAACAGTCAATACGGTTAGAAAATGTCGAGTAATGTATCTGAATTTATGAGGTACCAGTATTAACAGTTGCTATGTCGAGGGCATAAATATGTAGGTATACTTTTCTGGAACTTATTTTAAATGAATAAGGTGAAAAAATTTATACATATTGGTGCCCTTGACTGTACAGAGGGAGATCGTTGTTCATAAGAAAACCGTCATCATCATCAACATCAGCCTATATACGTCCCACTGCCGGTCACAGGCCTCCTCTAATACAAGGCCATAAACGCGCCCAAACGACTATGGAGATTTATGACGCCCAAAGCCAGCCAGTCTACCAGGGCCTGTACTTAAAGCCGTTCCTTTCACCCTTATGGTGTATAACACGAGAGTGAAGGGGACGGCACGATACGAATTTCGGATTTCGATGTTCGGATTAGACCTTCAGACTGTCAGTCAACTAGCGTGTCAGCTAGCCATTCTCGCAGCGTCTTGAATTTAAACATTCGCGAGTCGTGTTAAAATCAAAACTCTCTAATTTATTGTCAACTCGAGCGACCTGTTTGAAGTGTACGTTGCTTCCTCGTCGCGAAAACTCCCGATAAGTTCGAAAGTCTTAACCGTTTTTATAGTTTTAACACCAATCTGTCTTACCTTAAGCAGAGGGAAGACCTCAGTGTCCAGTAGATGTAGTTTGTGTTGCGTGCGGTGCACGGCCTCGGAACCCAGACAAGAGTTCTCCGAGTTAACGATGAGATGCCGCGTCGATTGACCGAACTTCGCCACGAACGCTTTGTAACTGTGAACAGGCAGCAACAGTTGAGTTATTTAATTTTATCGTCAACTAGCGACCCGCCCCGGCTTCGCGCGGGTGCAAATTATAGATAAAAACCTTCCTCTTGAATCACTCTATCTATTAAAACCGGATCAAAATCCGTTGCGTAGTTTTAAAGATCTAAGCATACAACGGGACAGACAGCAGGAAGCGACTTTGTTTTATACTATGTAGTGAAGTCACGTCAGCTCAAATATCTAAACTTTTTCCAATAATACCTGCGATTAAGACATACTAAACATTGTTGAAATAGCCTAGACGACAATACCAAATACCCTGTAAATGGCAGCAAGTCCTTGAAGTTGTGCATTTAGCAATCCAAAACTTAGTCAAAATAAACCTTACAATAAAGAACACTATGTCCAATATAGAGCTATCAAATCAATAATACTTACTTACTTGTTGACATGTGTATTCTGCCCGTCCTAACCTACGTTGCTCAAACTTGGTCACTCACGGAGAGTCATAAGTCCAAAGGTTTGTCAACGGGCTATGGAGCGCAGCATTTTAGGTGTTAAGAGGATAGATCGCATCCGGAACACCACGCTGCGCTCTAAAACACGCATAACTGATGTAGGCGCAAAAACTGCTAGGCTCAAATGGGACTGGGCGGGCCACATCTGTCGCATGCACCCGGATCGGTGGACTAATATAGCCACCAAATGGATGCCACAACAGCGACGCAGACGTGGCAGGCCTAGACGGAGATGGCGGGATGACTTAGATGCCTTCCTCGCCAACTGGCCGGACGGAGCACAGACACGGGAGTCGTGGAATGTCTGCGCCACCTCACGCCAGTTGGGCACTCTGATGTTGGCTAGGTCTTTGAGGGTTAATAATAAGCAGTCGAAACACTTCGGGTTGTGATGTGTGGAGTTGTGGACGATAAGGGTGGGAATGTTATACGGGGAGTTGGCCCCGTTGTGCAAGTGGGTCGCGAATTCCGCCTCACTAAGGTAGTTTATGTCTGGCTACTCTAGAACTTTACCAACCTTAATATACAGAACATAAGGTTGCAACTCACTCAGAGGAATACTACGAGCGGCGACATGTGGATGAAGGTGGGAATGTTTTCTGGGGGAGTTCCGTCGTCGACATACGCCGCGAATTCAGGTTCGTTTAGGGAGCTTATGTCCGGTAGCTCTAGAACTGGAGGGCCCTTATTACAAAGAACGTAAGGTCGTAACTTACTCAGCGTGGTGGTACACTTCGGGCGGCGACATGAGTGGGAATGTTCTCCGGGGAATTAGCTCCGTTGTCGACATACGCCGCGAATTCAACTTCGTTTAGGGTGAAGTCTTAGTAGCTCTAGAACTGGAGGGACATTATTACAAAGAGCGTAAGGCCGATACTCACTCAGCATGGTGGTACACTTCGGGCGGCGACATGTGGACGATGAGGGTGGGAATGCTTTCCCGGGAGTTAGTGCCGTTGTCGAAGTGCGCCGCGAATTCCGCCTCGTTCAGGTAGCTTATGTCTGGCACCTCTAGGACTGGACAAAACATGTTTAAGTATATTTTACTAAACGGCTAAAACTCACGTATTCATTCCCGAAGAGTTCGAAACATGTCGCCCGGAATGACAATTAATAAGTGAGTTTTAACCGGTGTTTAAAATATAGTTATAAATTATAATTATAACATGTCTCACGAAAGTTTAAATTAAACCACGTTATGGTTGAAGATGTATAAAGTTAGAATGGCAAGGGTCTATAATATGATGGTTGCAATTTTATAACTTATTGATGTGATCGTAATTACTAATTACACTCTGGTCTACCATTCGGCGAAGGTGTTTGATAAGTCAAAATGCACAAATGTTGCCACAGTAAGGCCAGTGCTGTTCATATCGATATTATTTAAGGCCTAACTAAACCTATCGATCTTACGGCCCAATTTATCGGGTACCCCTATGTGCTTGCCATGAACATTGAAAATCGAAATAAATAGTGTTTCTCTCAATGTAATAAGCTCTGAATTTGACAAATTAAAATAATTTTTAATGTTTATGATTTATTCATATTTAAAGTACTAAACTTCATATTTAAATAGCCACAAACTTGAAAGCTCATAGATTACAACGTTGGATTAAGTTTGGTTGCAGTGGCGGCGCGTTCATACAACTCGATTCCTCACCGGCTTGCCTACTTTTCAGCCAGTCAGTTATTTTCCTACGGCTCATGAAGAATAACAAAGGCAAATTATTTCCGGCTTTCCTAAGAATATTTTTGACGCGCCGCCACTGTTTGGTAGTACAAGGTTATACTTATCGATAAGTTTTCATCGATACATGCCGTCACTATTTATTTTTTCCTACTCCTGGCAACATCTTATCTGTCAGTTTACTTCGCCGAATTATTGACTTTACCTTAGGTACCCATCTCTAAGGCAATTGTAAGCCCCTCGGTACTAAAAGGCCTTATTGGAACGTGATAAGGTCAACGTAAGGTCAAATTATCTCTGGGAAAGATTTTCGATTGACACCTGACACTTACCAATGAACACAGGACCTGGGTCGTCAGGAGTCTTCACATCCTTGGATAGTACCATGGTGCCATCGGCGAGAACGACGTCTAGCCCACGTTTCAGCTGCCCCAACAAAGGGCCCGGAGGAACTCCCTTCTCTACGCACTTGGCCAAATCCAACGTGCCAAGACGTTTCTGGAAAAAATAGACCCCTTTGAGTTTATTTGCATTTAAGGGCGTTTTTATGACACTCGTTTTATAGGGTTCCGTACCCAAAGGGTAATAGGTCTAAATAGGGTCCCTATTACTAAGACTTCGCTGTCCGTCCGTCTGTCACCTGTATCTCATGAACCGTAATAGGTAGACAGCTGAAATTTTCACAGATGATGTATTTCAGTTGCCGCTATAACAACAAATACCTACTAAAAAATGGGATACAGTAAATATTATGGGACTCCCATACAACATGATTTTTTTGCCGTTTATATTTAATGGTACGGAACCCTTCGTGCGCGAGCCCGATTCGCACTTGGCCGGTTTTTCTTTTTTAATCGTAATAATTTGTTAAGCTATATTATTAAGGGCCTATCGTGCGGGGTAAATTCTCAGCGCCTGTCAAATTTCAATTTTTTTAATAATTTACCCAATTAACCCACACATGCATTATTCACGCACACTACCTCATTTTACTGGGTCGGGTCATTGACCCATGTTTATGTCAACTTATGACAATATAGATTTTGAATATTTAAAGGTTTCTTGGTGCATAAGAGAAGTGTAACAAAAATCGTCAAGTTCTGATCTGTAACCAAAACTCAAGTATTAGTTGTATCTGAAAATGTCTTGAATTTGGAATTTGTGGTAGTAAAATACTCAGTTCCTTGTTTATAAAATAAAACTTGTCAAACCCCTTGTAGTAAGTTAAACCACCGAGCTCGGATGACAACTGATTTATTATTATAATAGCGGGTATACATGTACATTGTGAAACTACCTACAACACCCCTGTTTTGTAAAATGTATTTTGTTTTGCCCTTTCCTCACAGACTCATTTTTATACAACTTAAAACAGAGAAAGACTTTTCCTAATCGGTTCGTGCATGTTATGACTGTTTTATGTTTATGACTTAGGTACTTATTTTGAGAGTTTACTTGGTGATTTTCATGATACGAGTATATGTTGTACCTTAAATAGGTTATTTTAAGCAAAACTTTTCATAAATTGATTATTTTCTGTTTATCAGTTGGTTAACTCTAAAATGGACACTGATTTAATGCAAGTTTTAAGAGAAGAAGCGGTAGTTTTATTACAATATATATAATAACTACTGAAACTATTTATACGGCACGGGATAACTGCAGCAATATTGTGAATCAACTTTGTATTTGAGGAACCAGTACCTAACCTTATAGGTAGTTCTTGTTATTCACGACCTCCCGTCGTAACCCAATCCGCAGAATTGCGCATAGAATAGTATGACATTCCCTGCGCATCGTCGTTATCGTGAATGACAAGCACTATAAAACCTAATGATATAACAAATATCATCAAGAAAGTCATTGTAACATTCTGCAATTGTGGAACTTGGCCGGACCACTACTGTATCAGCTCTGACACATTAACTTTTATATAGTCGTGCCGTCGATGACACTTAACTGAACATCCGTGAACCTTATTGCAACGAGATAAGGTTCAATAATGGTTAACATTGCGTCTATTTTCATCAATAAGAAATAGCAATTATTATTATTTCCTATTCGTTTACTATAACGTCGAGACAATTATTGCGATGCGACATAAGTACTTACTTGTACAAAATCAAAGCAACGGGATTTCCAACGCATGAAAGCTTTAGATAGAAACTAGCGCAGTTTAATATTATAAGTAATTACTGCATATTTGTTTGTTAGACATCGTCATTGTCACCACATCCCCAACAACTACTTGGTTTATTATTTATAAATGAAACATAGGTTTATTATTTTCATTCTAGGTATAATTATATTATGACCAGGCGGCTTAGACACTACACAATTTAAATCCACATCACTCAAACTGGCGAAGAAACTCCGATATTCTTTCTTCTGCTCCCGCTGCAAGAGAGCACTCTAGATCTGTTTCTTGGTATAACGCTGATATTTTATAAACTTCTGTTCAAAGCACCATAATAATTGTGCCTGTTTGTACAAATTCTGGGATATGTTTTGTTTATGCAGATTCTGCGATATATTTAGGTAATCATTGTTTGACGTGAAAGCGCCGTACATATACACATAAAATATAACATTAGATTCGTTAAATTATTGAAATATTAAAATACAATTTGTTTACAAATTTTAATTTGAAATATGATGAGTGACATAAATGTCATAACGTTCCGTTCTGGGTGGCCAATTTATAAAAAGTAAATTACTTTGAACTCAAATACATCGGTAACCTTTTTACGTTTAAAATGCCTTTTCGTTAAGGAAATCATTATAATTTAGTTGCATTAGTAAACATTGGGGACCAAAGATTGCATTTTTATGTTATAACGAATGGCTAATACTAAAAATTCCATGTTAAAAGAATCTTCAATAGCCACACGTCAACATTTATTTACCCTACTTCAATTAATGCAATCTTTGTGTGTGGTATACATTTTGTATTTGTATACGAGCAAGCTGTCAAAAAGCGTGTTTTTATGAGATGTCAAACTGAGAAAAGCAGCATACGTCTGCTCCCATTGAGGGCCGGAGCCCATCTGCCGGCAAGAAAACTACGGCGGCCGGTCAAATTTTCGGAATTTCCTTCACATTGTTAAAAAAATCTCCACATTTTGCAAATGTTAAACACATACGACCTAGATAACATGTAGTTTTGTTACTATTCAAAAATTGAAGACCTTTCATAAAGTATTAACGTTGTAGTTTGCGTTTATTTCCTTTAGTAGAGCTAACTTTGGATTGATTTTTTATGAAGAAAACTATAAGTAATTGTGTTTCTGAAACACATGACGTGTAGAGTGTATCCTTAAATATCATATATAGGAATTACAGAATTCAAGCTTTAGTAATAATAATACAGCAAGTGATCCAACCATCGCAATTATTCAGAAATTTGCTCGGTGCAGTCTTAAGAGAGATATTAGATATAGTAAATATTACAAAATATAAAAAATATTCAAAACTTAAAAATGAGTAAAACACACTCTGTTACGAAAATAGAAATAAAAAATGCAATAATGTATACATTGTACAGTAATACTAATATTTATACCAACCTTCAATGTACAAATGTAAGCAACTGAATAATTCTTCACCTTCGCGAACTCTTTTGTGGGGCTAGGTGACTTCCTCTTCTCTCGTTGTTCTAAGACAGAAAATAGAACAAAAATCAATAATGTGTGCAAGATAGGCAAGAATCTCACCAGAGGCCACAATAAATAGATTTGAACATTTGTGTGAGGTGTACAATAATAGTACATTACTTAACAAGGGCGGTACAACAAAGAATGTCTCAGATCGCAGGTACTTGACGCCCGAGCCGAAGGCAAGGGCGATAAATATGCGATCTGAGGCTTTTTTTATTACCGCCCGTGTCAAGTACAAAATTTTATGTTCTCTTATATTTGTAATGTCACCTTCATGCACGATCGAGGAATGTGAATGTTTGGCACTTTTGAACATTTAATAAATCAGAGACTAAATACATTGACAAACACAGAATATACAATTAAATCTAAATACAATTAAAATACCTACAGCTAAAAAAGACCTAATACGGATCCAGAGGTCGTGTCGTGGGTTCAAATTTGTAATTGTCTGTGGCACGGCGCGATCGCCAACCCGCATGCCATAAGCGTGGCGATTACCGCATTTTCCCCCCATCATGCAAAGCACACACAGGAAACGGCCCCTAGGTTCCGGCGACCCCCCTTGCCCTAGCTACGGTAGCGGTCATGGTGTTGGCGGGGTAGGGGGTGCTAAGAATCTCCGGCAAAGATCCGGCTACCACCAAAGGCGAAGGTCGCGGGGATCCGCTGGATGCGGCCCATGACCGATCGTTGTGGCGCTCTCTGGCGGAGGCCTATGTCCAGCAGTGGTCGTCTTTCGGCTGACTAAGATATATGGCACGGCTGCGAAATAATACCGTTCTGCACGCCCGTCACGTCAACAGACCGTCACGTGGCAAGGTATTGTGGAAATAAAATAATCACCAAATGGCCAGAAGGTATAAATTGAAATTATTGCGAGTCACACCTGAACTTCGTCACAGAATAGTATTACATACAGAATGGGCACGAACCCCCCGCACCGAGGTCAGTTACCTCGTCCCTGAGACGCCCGCTTGGTTACGATCGGGTGCGGGCGCGCCTCGCGATTCGTCCGCGCCACGCGCTACGCACCCGCGCAAACAATTGACGCGTGTACCGGCAGCGCACGCACACATTCTTACCCACAGCGCTTACATTCCTTCGCGTGTCACAGGTGTCACTTCGAGACAGTCACGCTCAATTCTACTTTTTTTCGCTCAAAAAACTTAGAGGAACCAAGAGGTTTTTAAATTGATTTTAAACTCACATGGTCATTTACATTAGGCAATGGACCCCAGGCATCCTTCAGGATTCAACTGTACTGAGATAACGCCAGGAGGATGATGATGGTCATTAACATTAGACTAACGATTAGAAATATCGGGACCTCAAAACACAAATATACATGGTAAATATCCAGTTTCTAATTGTAATTCTAAGGTTAAGAACCTGTACCCAGATTGAACCTTATTACAAAGGCGATAAGCTACACTAGTAATCAGTCGTACCAGGACTACGAGACTGGCGCTTTTGTTCTCTCTTCTTCTTGGGCTCGGGCGCCGGCTCTGGTGCGGGCTCGGGCCCACGGTTATAGTAGTCTGTGTCGTCGTGCGTAAACAGTTCATACTCTGCCGAGGGCACTTCGCTGAGTCGGGCCCGCTTGCACGGCTTCGGTGTAGCGTCTTGCAGGAGGCTCACCTGGGGTGATCTGCGTAAACATTTACGGTTACATAGGCCGGTCAGTAGAGGATCAACGCCAAGGGCTATGTTGCAAAAGGTGGTGGAGAAGATTTTGTTTTATTAAATTGTGCATAAGGATGCTACTGACTATATATCATAAATGGTAGCACGACATATCTCGGGAAAACTTTTGGCAGCTACTTAATAATTCTATTTTTCGGTTTATCGCTCATATGTTCTATACGAAGCATCCTAGCGTTAAATTACCTACGAGCAAGTTAAAGAATATTAAATTCTGCGTCCAATGAGTATAAACACGTAATAAATCGATCAAGCGATATAGTAGAAAACCTTTGTCAAGAAACGATGTTTTCCAGAACTTGGGCCAAATTTCAACAAAGTGATTTTTAAGTAATCTGCGTTTGAATTTTGAATTTATCCTGGCGTATAACGCTTTAATACTAAGAATTTACAGATTACATAGTTACATCAGCATTATAATCATCGAGTAGCTGTTTACGAACCGAAAAAAAACTAGGTTAAGTAGCTGCCAAAAGTTGTCCCGAGATATGTCGTGCTACCATTTTTGATATATAGTAAGTAGCATCCTTAAGCACAATTAAAAAAAAACTAAATCTTCTCCACCATCTTTTGCAAGAGCATAATCCTAGACTGACTGGCCTATACAGTACTTATGTCTCACGAGCGCGGATTAGCCATGGTTGTAGTTGTCACACATACGAACACATAGCTCCTACGCTGACGCACACGTAGACAATGTGCATGTATATCTCAAGACACAAGCAGGGCCACCCGCGTTCATTAGACAAAAGTATTGTAGGTACTATAAAATATTTACATTATTTGATGTTCAAAATAATGAAAAAGGCTCACTTCAGCACAAAGTCATACTACGTGGTTATAACATATCCTATGGCTGTTTCATTACTACTAGTACTATAATGGAGCGCTCGTGGCCCAGCGGCGCCTGCGTGCCGCAAGCTTTATGCAAAGTTAAGCAACGTGGGCCGCGGTCAGTACATGGATGGGTGACCGCTTTGAGTGGTTACTAACTGAGCGTTCCCGTGCCTTGGAAGGCACGTTAAGCCGTTGATCCCAGCTGCTGTCTATGGCAGCAGTCGTTAAGCCAAGTTGGAAGTCTTCGGGCGGCTTGAAAAACTTCTAACAGTCAAGTTGCCCACTCACTTGACAAAGGGGGGTCGAAGTTGCACCGCGTCCGTAGGGAAAGTGCCCACCGCTACCCTACACGTGACCCCTGGGTGGTTCTAAAAGTGCAACAAAAACTGGCAACCGTACTGTCATCTCGAAGATCTCACGGTTCTAAATAAATGCCATACGATAAATAAAATAAAGTACTATGAGATATGTATTATATCATAGGGCAAAACTGGCAACCATACTGTCTTCTCGAAGATCTTACGGTTCGAAATAATTGCCATACGATAAATAAATAAATCATAGGGCAATGAAGTTGAAATATTAAACAAACTGTAATAAACTTACAAGTGTACATATTTGATAGTCATGACATTGTCCTCAAAGTCTTCGGTCGGGCTGCACGGCGCCATCGTCACTTGCATTTCTTTCATAATGACAAATCTCTTTGTCGCGTTATACAGCTCATCCTGAAGTCATAAATCACTTTTTATTCTACCTTCTTACCAACCACCACCCCTGATGATTTCATTAAGTATAATTAAACATTAAGACTTCATGTGACACACATTTATGGGTTATGTTCTCTTATATTTCATGATGTCCATGGTTAATTAAGTGAATATATGAAAAATAATCCATCATTTTCTGATTGTGGTATTTGGGTCAATTAACTTTTTCTAGTTGTTATTCTGTCCCGTCAGCGAGGAGACAAAAAAGTCCCGCTCTAACACGCGCGAGTTTCCAATTAACCATCCCGCTCTTTACGGAAGCTCTGCGCGTAGAATGATTAATAAATACTATAATAATATTGAAATAAAAAAAGTGTGGATTATTTGTGAAATATGACTCGTTGGCGGTTTAGGTATGAATATGTTGACTTCATGTTTTTAATTGCAGACCCATACGTAATAAAAATAAAGACATAGAACCGTTTAATGATGATTTTAAAACCAATCTTTGCAATTATTTTCTATCGAGCCGATTTCGTCCAATTATGTATCGAGTTCGTACACGGTCTTTGGAATATGATGAATATTAACATATATTTTTTTGATGAGCTAGAACACATAGTTTTTCTTAAAAAACTGCTTAAATAACATCAATTTCAACAAAATTTGGTCTTGTCAGCGTCTTAACCGAGTTTCTTAGAAAAATGTTGGTTTTCAAGTATCCTCAAGAGATGACCTATGACCAAATTGATTTATTCTCATAGCTAAAACTCATAGTTGGTCCATTCAAACCCTATAATCATCATAATTCAAATCGAATTACATTTATGATATGTGTAATGTGTGTAGATAAAAATTTTAAAGAGTGACTCAGGAGACGTAACCATGGTAACAGCAACAAATATTAAATTTTATTTTAACAATTATAGTTTGTTCCGTGATCTAAGGCCCTAAAGCCATAAAATAATTGTGCAACACCACGTGCAACACTTCTTATTTTTATTTCGAATGGTGACAAAGCGTAACACGAACTTTTGAATTTCAAACTAAGCCAAGCTTCTTAAAAACTTAAAATACCTTGTGTGTTCCGTAAACAGATGTCTCAACAAGATGTCGCATTACAACTTTTATTGGTGTCATTTGACATGGAACTTTAGCGTTGCAACTATTGCGTTAAGAAATTACTAACGATTTTTTGCAATAAGCCGCGTATTCACTGAGCGAGCGGCTTCGCGAGGCAGCGCCGTGAGGCAAATCCTCGGTCAGTCAGGACGTTTCTCGCCCGAGGCACGTGCTCGGGTGAGCGTGCCGCGGCCCGAGCCGAGCGTTGTCGGTTTTTGTCCATGCTCAAAGGCGCCTCAGTACGTTTGCCGCGCGCACTCGAGACGGTTGTATTTTGCCTCGCAATGGATAAAGCAAAGCAAGAGCAATGCCTTCAGTTAATACTAATAGTGAATATAGACGATTATGGGATGCGAATTGTCCCGATTATAATAATAGGGGACTAAGAGAAGATGCGTGGCGAAATATAAGCCAGAAAATGAATATTCCAGTAGCAGATTTAAAGAAAAAGATGGACTCCTTGCTATGATCGTACAGCAGGGAAAAGTCAAGAGAAAAGAAAAGCACTCGATGTTGGCTCAGCCTCACCGTGGCTCGGCTTGCCGCGCGCGGCAGCCTAGTGCAACAATCGAGGTGGCCTCGCGCGGCAAACGTCCGAGACTGCCTCGCGAGGCCGCTCGCTCAGTGAATACGCGGCTATAGACTAATTAGCTTGTCTTTATGGCTATTTGGCCTTAGGCCAGTGGATGGACTATACAATAAGATACATATACACTCTTAATTGCACACCTCACATTAATGAATCCGTTACACACAGAATTGAAACAACATGTAGGTAAAGGTAGACAACAGGCGGTCTTATTGCTAATGGGCAATCTCTTCCAGACAGCCTTACTGTGCCACAAGCAGGGCTTGGAACCGGTACCGAAAATACCGCTAACATACCGGTATTTATAGGTTTTCTTCGTTTCGGTTCCAGAGAACCGGTAATGAAAAAATACCGGTATTAAGCACCGAAAAATACCGGTATTTTATAAAGGTTCCTGCACGCGTATGCGAAGTTGGCGTATCATGCTTATTTAAAAAAAATATCAATTGAATTTCGTACAAAATTGATATCTGACGACCGGGAGGTCTTTTAATATGAATACGAGCTTAGATTTGTTCCAAAATCGATATTTGAGCGTCCTAGCGGCCAATTAAGACGAATCTGACGTCAGATTGTAATGATGATTGATTTGGAAATTTAGTTTTTTCTTTTATTAATAACCGGTACCGGTAACATGTTGGATATACTGGTTCTTCGGTACCGGTAACTGGTTCAAGGTCATGATACAGGTTCAGGAAAATACCAGTATTTCCAGCCCTGACCACAATATATCAATATTATATTTGGCGAATAACATGGCTACCAAAAACACACATATTCTTACCAAGCCCTCGGGACCATGCAGCGTCATCTTAGGGACCCCAACATCCTGCAGGGTCAGTGACAGCCCGGGCAGGCCTCCGATGTTCCTCCAGGTCTTACTTGTGATGAACACATGCTCCAATCTTGACAGTTTCACTTTGTGCTCATGTGCCAGTCTCTGGGTGCACTCTCCACAGTTGAATAAGTACCTGAATTTACAACAATTTAAAATAATAAAAAGAATATCAGTATCATGAAATACCATATTCAATCAATTCAATTTTTTTTTAAATGGCTGGATTCCGCTCGTCGTCGCTCCGGGCGCGTGCGCTCACCAACGCAGCGATGAGCCAAATCCGAAATACCATAGGTGAGAAAGGGGGTGGTGGTGGCAAAAAGTCAGTATTATAAATAAAAACAGTGACAGCATCCTCACACATCATATACATAATTTTGTACAATTTTTTATTCTTTAAAAAATATGAAAGAACTCTGGATTTTGTAACACCTTGATTTGAAGTCAAATATTTATAGTATTGTAATGCAGGCCATGCTGTCCAATGAAGTATTAAAACAAAGCACACTGTCCAACTTTTAATTGTATTCTAATAAGGAATATGTTCAAAGGATTACAGGCTTTTTATAGATGTTATGATGCTACAAGTCCATTGAAATTAAGTTTTAACTGAATTGCATCAATTGCTTTGGCTTTGCATCATTATACATTTTTAGCATTATAAATTTTATAAATGGTCTAAATGACGAGAAAGAGCCCAAACAGCAATCTGAAGATGATTGCTGATCATGTTTGTTGCCACATCAAGTGTGCAATAGGGATGGTGACACTATAAAAGAAAATCAATAAATACAAATTTTCTACATAAAGGCTCAAATTCTCAATCAAATGGCGAAAAAAGTAATAAAAAAAAAAATGTAGTTAATTACATCTTCAATGTTTTAAGAGTGGGTATTTTTTGTCCCTTTTCCGTAAAACGCACCTTTGTATTGAACGATCGTCATTTACTATGGCGCTACTCAACAGTGACGTCACTGCACTTTCTCTCTCTACTACGAACATTCTAACCGTTGTAGATCCATTATTTTTTGAGATATTTGAATAGGATTTTCACTATTTGGCATAGTTTTATGTCTTCTTTCTATTGAAGTAATAAAACTTGTTGAGTCAACATCCCTATTTACTAAAATTGTGAATTCAAGCTTAGTTCTTAAGAACTAAAATAGTCTTTAGGTATTGATTTGAACATGGTGAATGGTGAAACTTTTTAAGATTTTATTCACTTACCGTTTCTGATCGGTAAAGAGGTACAGCGTGTTAGGCACGCCGCGAGCGCCAGACCCCAACACCTGCAAATAAACAGTGCTGGGGCCATACTTCTCGCCTTTCTTCGAGATGGTCTGACGCTGCTCTTGCGCCTCAATTATCCGCGCGGTATTCACTTTCGGCATTTCGGCTAGAAATTCCAACAATTTCTTAGTATGACCGTTCTTGTAATAACGTACGCTACTTGTTTTAGCTAATCTAAATACAGTTGAACCGTACATGTGTGTTAAGGTTATATTTATCTTGTGTAAACGTTTACAAGCATGTGCGATTTATTGAATTATATTATGGGATCCAGCATTACGTGTTTATTTTTTTTACATTTAAGAGTATTATTTTGGTTTAGAACATTTTGTTAATAAATCGTCCCATATTCTTCTTTTATTTTGCTGTCGTTTTTGACAAGTCAGTCAAACTTTCATCACGAAGAACCATATAACTGACAGTGACAGCTGTTTAAAAATGTGCCATAAGGGCTTGCTCACACAGTGTACGGCTAATATAATCGCTTATTTTTCTTATATACAAACTTGATAATATGGGACGAATGCTATATGTCCGACATATGAGCGATCATCTTAGCCCCGTTGGTGTATTGTATGTGAGCGTGTGGCACGTTTTTTTATATGATTCCGGGTCCACACAACGGGCCATGATGGCCCAACGCTGATTCCGATTGGTTTGTACCAATCGGAATCAGACGAGTTTGTACTACAAACTCGTCAACGAGACCGACGCGACGTTGTAAAGTCGTATAGTCGTACGTTATAGTTCCTACTGGTTCCTACCTCTACGAGTTATAAAATAGTTCGTGAACTTTCAGATCTTAATTTTAAATCTCGTCCGTCTATCTCGTGCTTTTCTTTGCTAAAAATGGAAGTCTGTGGGAAAACGAAAACCATTTATTTATTTTTCATTTAGGCAACTTTACACGTATCATTGCCATGCGAAAAATTCGTCATTGGATTTGGAATGAATGAATATACTTTGGCAACATCGAATTAGAAAAATGGCGTTTGGTACAGCTGTGGGTTGCGCAATTTTTATGTAAATGTGCATAAAATTTGTAATAAATCGGAAGTTTCAAGTGCAACAAATAATCGAGAGACTATAAATGATCGTTTTATACTGTGAAAAGTGTAGGATAAACTAGTGTTTTTGCATGAGCTCGAAGCTGCGATGGACTGTGTATTTTTTGTGTTGTGGTGATGTTCGGTAAAGATAAATAATGAAACGAAAAATTATGCGGCTGTGCAAATAATGTAACAATGATGGAAAAGTTATGGGTGGTGTTGTTAGTGGCCTTGACCGGCGCACACTTCGGACAGGGATTACCGCTGCGTTCGACGCCGCAAAGCTACCCGCACAGTAAGTCAATTTACACTCGTAATTATCATGTTTTTGCTAATATACTAGCGAAAAATACACGCTCATATGCTAAATACAGTCGCAGATACTCTGACATAGCATTACAAAAAGTTATGCTAGTTCTTAACGAAAATTTTTAGTAATTTGGAGACCGAGATATCGTTTCTTTTCTGGCGGTAGGCGGTAGATAATCAAAAACTTATCACAAGTTCTGTGTCCGTTACGGTTTTATTTAACTTTTGAATATAATTTGCCTTTAGTTTGGAACATAAACTAAGAAAAAAAGTTTGTCATATATATCAGAACCTCAATTGAAAATAATAAATGATAAAAATTTAATAGCGAAAAATACACGCTCATATGCAAAATACAGTCGCAGATGCTCTGACATAGCATTACAAAAAGTGATGCTAGTTCTTCACGAATTTTTTTTAGTAATTTCGAGACTGAGACATTGTTTCTTTTCTGGCGGTAGGCGGTAGATAAAAACTTATCACAAGTTCTGTGTCCGTTACGGTTTTATTTAACTTTTGAATATAATTTGCCTTTAGTTTAGAACATAAACTAAGAAAAAAAGTTTCTCATATAGGTATATATCAGAACCTCAATTGAAAATAATAAATGACAAAAATTTAATATCAGAGTGTAACAGGGGTTGTTGTAAACAGCAGCTGGAATACAAAATATAATGTTACGATTACATTATACTATAAAACCAATGCACATGAAACAATTCATGTCAGTATCTTTTTTTCATAGATAAGATAAGATCGTAAGCATGATTTCTACTATTCCAGGTTTCTTAACTTTTTTATTATATAGATAAATAAATACTTAAATACATAGAAAACATCCAAGACCCAAGAACAAATATTCGCGCTCATCACACAAATAAATGCCCTGGCCGGGATTCGAACCCGGGACCTCCAGCTTCGTAGGCAGGGTCACTACCAACTAAGCTAAAGCGGTCGTCATATAGAACAAGATCAAGATTTAAGGTCTCCTACCTGGTACTATGTTAGGTTCCAATTTAAACTTATCATCTTTTGAAATTAATTACTGAAATTGCGTTAAGAATGTTGGTGACCACTCAGGCCTCCATCACAAGATTTTGTGTCAGTACATTCATTAATCCATCATCTCCCATATAATATTTTTTATGAATAGATATGTCTAAGGTAATCTCCAGATTCCCCATGTACTGTGCTTGTGGATTCTTGACGATAAGAAATTACAGTACAGAGGTAGGCCATGGTCAATAAATCCTTGGCAATGGCAATAGGCTACTATGGGCTCTTAGTTTCTGCTTACCTCATAGAATATAAAAACAAATATATTTGAATTTAATTTTGCTGTTGTTATTATAGCCATATATAATCACAGTGGCTACATTATTAGAAGCAGATAATAAGACAGACCTTTTATTAGGTATGGGACATTTTAACTGTTTTCATTTCAGACACAGACGGAGCTGTTTTAGCGGGATGGGGGGAGAACAACCTGTACGCGGCCGTGCCGGCGCTGGCGCTCATCGTCACGGCCTTTGGGTTCCTCTTCGGGTGTACGTGGTGCTACAGACATAAGGACTGCAAGGTAAGAAACACTTTATTTTCAACTTTTTTGTTAGAGATGAGATAATAAATTAAGAAATTGTACAAAAAAAAAAGCAATAATTGGGTAAAAAAAGGCCGGTTACCGGCATGTAGGCATTTATTGAAACTGTTACTAATATGTTCCATTAGCAATTATTTCCATGTATGAGCAAATCATAATTATGTGAATTAACTGCAATATTAAATTTCCAAATTCCACAGCCACACCTTCAATGTACCAAGTGCACTTCCCAAGATAATGTCCTAGTAGACAGAACATTAAGGGCATTTCTACTGAGTTGTCAATTAACTTTCCTTTTCATTGCTGACAATTAAAATTTTGTTAGAAATTAAGTGAAGACGAAATTTTGGTTTAATAATAAAATTAAGCGCATGGTTCCCAGCTTAAAAGAAAAGCCGATGATTGTGAGAAAGGGATAAAACTCAAGTTGATTAGCAGAGGTTTGTTAAGTTTTATGAATAAGGTGGTAAATATCCAGCCTTATTTTATGCATTTTCCGTCTTACACATTTTTGGACTCTAATATTTTACGTACCTACAATATTACGTTTTTTATGTACCTACAATATTATACTTGCCACTGTACTGTACTGTGAGCTGTGAGTAAAGCTTTTTATTACTAATCTACAAAACTATCACATTCATTATATTACTTTATTATAAGACTTTATCAAACGTGACATAAATATGTCTAGCTCAGACTCGTAAATTCATTTCATAATGTTATTCTATTATGTAACCGCACTTTCTAGTGCATTTCATATCAAATTACTGCAGCAATGAGATACAGTTATCTTCCTGCTGTGATTTCATCTGAAACTGTCGTGATCTAGATAGTTTTTTTTTTCTATTGATCTCTTTATTACCATACCATCGAAGATGCTAAGCAATCGTTAAATTCAGTTTACTCCGCACACTCCGCAGTATAGTGAATTCCATAAATATAAAAATCATATATGTTAAGTATTTTTATGTTTGTGCCCCGACTAAGGTATACAGCGTAAGGTCAAGCACGGCGCCATACAGCATTTATAGCACGCTTCAAAACCAGTAAATCCCACATCCGGCCAAGGGGCGCATGTAATTGTTAACTTTAAAAAGTCTCGACCTGGACTCATATTTTTTTACCTTCACTCTTGCTCAAGCGGCCTACGATACGAGATACTTAATATACACATTACACTTTTCTATAAAGTCGACGTCGTTTCGCCATTCATATCTCAGATCAGATACGCATTACGCACTTATTGTATTTTTATTTTCTTTAACAACAAGGGCGTAAGATTAACTATTTCATACAACGACTGTGGCAAACAAGCATACGGACTGCATTATGGTAAGCAGACACCGTAACCTATGATCGCTTGCGACTGTAGACCAGCCGCCCCTTTTTTGATATGGAGATTTATAAAAACTAGTGCCTACGCCAAATCTTGGGATTACGTAGCGCACCCTGGGCATCCTTCAGGATGCAACTGTACTGGGATAACGAGAGTGACGTTATATTTATGAATTTGACTGTACGGGTGTTGTGTGCAAGGCGGTGGCGTGTACAATCAACGGACGGGGTCGACGGACCGACGCGCCCCGACTTATCACGCGTATGACCCATTTAATATCCCGCCGTTTGTCATTGGATGCATTACGTGCTCATAACTCATAAGTGCGATGCACGAATGATACACGTCACATAATACTTTAAAGAAACATCAAAACTTACCCTAATGTCAAAATTATAAGATTTATAACTATTAGCTATACCTACGCTCTTGTCGGTCGAGTAGTCGCCATCTTCCCGGTTGAAGTAGTCAGTCTGGGTCTACGTCTACCCCTTCTCTTTGTTATTTTTCTTTTCCTTCAATTTGTGGTGTTATCGTGGAAAATAAGAAAGTTCGTTTCATGATGTTAAGGTAGCGAAAATATTGAGTTCTACATCTTACTCGTATCGGTAGCCTTTGATCTAATTCATAAAATAAAACCACTGATTTACTTACTTACTACGATGGCTCAGCGCCCCGAAGTGAATCTTGGCTTCCGATATGAGTTGGCGCCATCGCGTTCTGTTCTGTGCGACCGCCCAGTTTTCTGCTTGTAGGGCGCGAAGGTGTTTCTCTACTTCGTCCTTCCAGCGGTATTTAGGCCGGCCAACCGGTCGCCGACCACTTGGCTGTCCCGCGTAGGCCTTTTTCACCGCCCTGTCTGCCGGCATCCTCGCTAGGTGTCTCGCCGACTTGATTTCTCCGATGATATTATATATGTATACACAACTCAAGTAGCTGGTCTGAATTAATTAATGGTATAAAAAACACTAATAAAACGCTTGAGCTTCATCTCGACAGACAGGGCCTTCGGTTAAAAAAAAATGTCAGCAACTTAAGCGCCCTCGGTTTTGCGTTAAGCATTCTATACTCTGCCTTTCCCAAAATCTACCTTTCAGACAGGTTACGCGTCCGCCATAGCCCCATTACACCCGGTCATCCACAGCTAATGAGTCATTAACAGCAGATGGGACAGCCCGAGACGAATTACTCGTGAGCATCTGATACTTGGCAGCAATTGACGTTCTATTCTCCGCGGTGATCCATCAGACGACGTCAGCGGATGTCGATTTAACTTGATGATTGGAGTTTATTTTTGCGATCGTAAAAATATGCAAGTGTATATTACTCCTCGTTTTCACGCACGCAGCGATGTAGTCGCGATGCAGCATCGTTGCAGTTGTGGCTCTCCGCCTTTAGTTGTATAAGATCTCGAGCATTTTTCTACATTAAATCAAGCTAGCAATAAATACTAGGTAGAGATCTCAAACAATATTGACGAGATTTCTTCTTAGCGCATGTTAATCGTAAAGTTCATTGTTCTGTATTAGTTTCTAGTGCAATTAATAGTAAGTATTGATAATCCTTCCTTTTGATCATTGCGTATGTACATTTTCTTATGTAATACGGTGTGGTTACTTTACTATTTTTACAGAAATAAAACATTTTTATAATTTTATTCAATAGAAATAGTTCGAAATAATTTTATGTTCAAAATAACAAATTATAAGTAGGTAATATCTTAGTATCTAAAAAAAAAAAAAGTAGGTAGTACACATAATTGTATAATAATATGCGAAAACGTATAACGTTGTTTGACGTATTTTGCACGCATGGATTACGAGCGCATCTATAAACTTAAGCTAAGGCCATTGTGTAATCCGTTTATTCATACCCAAGAGCTTGTCTCCGAACGGATACGAACGAACCGTTAAATGTGGGAAATCGATTATTTTGTCACTCCATTGTCTCATGTACACCAGTCAACTGTTTCAACCCGATAGGCTTGCAGCGGATGATTTATTGACATTTTATAATTTTTGCCATTGTTAAACCTGAGAAATAACTGAGCTGATAACAGTGATCCACATCTTTCTTCTATAATTTTTTTAATTGATTCAAGGATTTGATTGTGTTGTGGCGGTTATTTTACATAAATGCTGGTTTGATAATCTGGAGATGTTAAATTAGGTAACTAGTTTAACGGTTCGCATTACTTTTATCTTCTTTTAGCCTAATGTTACTTTGCCACACAACTAATTTATTATATTTCTTAACGTGCGAGTGACTCTAAATAGTCTAAATCCTTTCCTATGGAAATCACAAGCAGTCATGAATCGTTAGCGACAAAAATTCATGTTCCGCATCAAACCATAACAATGATGACGCTCCATTTCGCAGTGGGGTCGTTTTGTCAGTTAGGTCAGCATCTCACTGCTCTTTCGGTGTCGAGATGAAACGAGGATAAACACGGTTTTGTTTCAGAGTATTTTACCCCTGACGCAAAAATGTGTGTCATATCATATCACTATCTGTTCACGTCACGTGTACTTCTATCGCAAAAAGGCGTGTCATGTCGGAGTCTTTATGACGTAATTGGTAGTTTCAAGAGAACCGATTTGAGAGCAAATGATCTCAAATCGTTTTCAAGGTCATCGGCTATCGGTACAAGGTTTTATTTAAGTTGCCCTGCTAAATATGTATATTTGCAGGAATGTATGGGACAAATCTTGCAATTGAATTTTAGGCCAGAGTTCTTCAACCAATTGATCTGTAAAATTTCATACAGTACGATGACAATGCAATATTATGATAACACAGAGCTAATTTGATGATGGAAACAAAAACTATATGCACTCCTAAACTACACATAATAAACCTGTCGTCTTTGAGAAGTTGATGGCTGTGGGAAAAAGGTACTGCCGGCTATAACAAAACAAATGTTTTTGTTTAGCCCAACGGTTGTCTGGTAGAGAATGCCTTATGGCGTTTAGTCAACCATTTGTACATATTTCATGTTGTGCAATAAAGTTTAAATAAATATCGAAATGTACCAAAAAATTATATTTGGGATCAGACAATTCGTGCCGTGATTTTCACGGCTAAACTCAGCGGTACGCTGGATTATTTTATGATAACTTGATTGTAAAAGTGTAGTAAGTACGTCTACGAGCATCCTCCTATTCCTTCCACGTGGATGAGTCCCCTTCGGCCGCGTACGTAACCGGAGTTTCGTAACCAGTTGCGTTAACGCGTAACGTTCAACTATACTTGATAAAGCATTTTAATTTGAGTACAGTATCACTGACCCTAGTTTCGTACAAGAACAAAAAGTGTTAATTGTTAACTGGTTTCGTATAAGAACAAAATAGTTTTCGTTCGCAACCGGTTTCGAACAAGACCGAAAAAAATTCTTTTCACATCACCTATTCGGATAAGGGCTTTTTCTTCCCTGCTAGGAGGGATCAAAGTGGCACTTTTCTGTTCAAGGATATTTCCGTTGCCAGTATAAAATATTTAATAATATATAATGAAATAATTAAAATTTGAAGCATCATACAAAACCAACAAAATTCTAGTATCACTGAAAATCAAATTCAGTCGATACGAAACGTCAGCTCAATGTCTTTGATTGCGAAAAATTCTTTTTTTTTTAATTATAAGTAAAAATTTTTTTTATGAAAAATCGTCATTATACTCGATTTCGACTAATTCGGGGATGAGGATTTCAAATTTTATACTAATTTGAATTTTAAGTAAAAAAAATACGAAAAATCATCATTATACTCGATTAGGACTAATTCGGGGATAAGGATTTCAAATTGTACACTTATTTTTAATTTTAAGTTGGAAAAAATTTTTTTTGTGAAAAATTTTCATTATACTCGGTTTCGACTAATTTGGGGATAAGGATTTCAAATTTTACACTTATTTTTAATTTTAAGTTGAAAAATTACTTTTTGCGAAAAATGGTCATTATACTCGATTTCGACTAATTCGGGGATAAGGATTTCAAATTTTACACTTTTTTTTAATTATAAGCTGAAAAATTTTTTTTTGCAAAAAATGGTCATTATACTCGATTTCGACTAATTCGGGGATAAGGATTTCAAATTTTACACTTATTTTTGATTTTAAGCTGAAAAATATTTTTTTTGCGAAAAATTGTCATTATACTCGATTTCGACTAATTCGGGGATAAGGATTTCAAATTTTACATTTATTTTTAATTTTGAGTTGAAAAAAATTTTTTTTTGCGTAAATTTGTCATTATACTCGATTTCGACTAATTCGGGGATAAGGATTTCAAATTTTACACTTATTTTTAATTTTAAGTTGAAAAAAAAATTTTTTTGCTAAAATCGTCAATATACTCTATTTCGACTAATTCAGGGAAAAGGTTTTCAAATTTGATATATATTAGAGCATCTATAAATATGTTACCGGTAGCACTTCAGATCTTTCATTATCCTCAATAGGTGATGTGAAAAGCAGTATGTGTCACATGGAAGCAAAATTATTTCCACCTTGGGCGTTTATACTTGAATCCCTCACTACGCTCAGGATTCTATTTTAGAATCCCTCGCTACGCTCGGGGTTCTATTGTAGAATCCTTCGCTTCGTTCAGGATTCAATGTACGCCCACGCCGTAAATATGGCATTTTGCTCCCTTGTGACACAATCTACTATTCGCAACTGGTTACGAAACTCCGGCTACGTACGCGGCCGAAGGGGACGAGTCGAAGGTAAATAAAAGCCAGTGCAGAATATATTGGGCATTGAAAGCCAAGCAGTAATAAACATGTAAGAATAGAATGACCGCATGCATCAGGAATATTAATAACTGTGGCACTGGCCGGGCCTAAATTACTCAGTTATTGGTGATGCGTATAAACGCTAATAAATACGCACATTGTGTATTGGACGAGGTTGTACCTACAATAATCGCTTTTGTTTATTTATGAATTTAGTTCAAGTTAGGTACTTGGTTTATCGGTTATCATCAAATAAATATAACAAAGTCTGACAATAAGGGTATTAGAAATAATATAGTAATATTAGAAACAAAATTTCCGTGCATAAAGTGCAATAGTTTTTCATCTTATGTATACCAACCTAATTTATTCTGTTAGGAAGGGATAGTTGCCGCCACTCTTACCTCTGCCTACATCTCCGCCCCTTCGAGACTCGTGCCGCGCACTTCTATCGCTTTAAGCTTAAGCCACACAGAAAGCGGGCGGGCGGTAGCGGCGCGGGCGCGGGCGGCAGCGGCGCGGGCGCGGACGCGGGCGGCAGCGGCCCGGGAGCTGCTTTTGGCGGTGGCGGCAGCACAAAGGAGCTCCCGCGCCGCTGCCGCCCGCGCCCGCACCGCTTCCGCCCGGCATATACTCATACTCATACCACCATATATATAGAGCCACATTCGGGTTAAAAAAAAAAGTGTCCTCTAGGGAAGTAAAGGGTGTTTAATAACAATATCTTCGATCGTAACCAGAGTAATTGCAGAGTATCAACGGACCGCACCGAGATTTGGTTTATAACAGTCGTTAACCGTTCGTTTTACCAAGTGGCTTGGCTCTTGAGTCGAACTCGACTCGTAAATCCTTAATGAACTGTAATAAACACCTAGTTTTATGGGTTTAATAAAGTCCTTTCTATCATCTTGATTCCAGCAGAGATCGGATACCGGTAATTGCTACGTACAAAATACCGGTATTTATATCACGTTCTTTTTCGTTCTTTGGTTTATAATTTAATTTTTAATGGGACACTCTAATAATACGAAGTTGTTAAGTAAATGCATGATTCAGTCCTACGTAAAGACCATACAATAATTCAAAATATTGGACTATTTCTGGGATTTTTAAAAATACCGGTTTCGATCCCTGGATTCCAGACGTCTAGATTGCAAGCTCGGATATTTCCTGATCTGATATAAGAAATGAAATCGGATATTAGAATGTTTTTATAAGTCTATTTTAAAAATGTTCGGACCGTCTGAGTTAAGCGATAGGCATGTAGGCTATATTGTTACTATAATAATAATAATAATATGTTTAAAGTCCAGTGCCAGCTCTCTGACCGGTGTTGCCCTTAGGCCATTTTATAATGTCGCTATTTTATGGGGGCCCATCTAGCAGAGAGCGAGTCACCGTCTGCCGGAAATAAAAATCTGAGACAGTTTTATTAGGCAGGCGTCCGTTGTCTCACCCAATAGCCCAGCCATTAGTCCATCATATTCACCCAATAGCCCAGTTCATTTAGACTCCATCAATCAGCAATAGTTCCTATACACCCTGGCGGGTGCTGTCTCTGTGTGCGTCCCATGACACGGGCGGGGACAGCATCCGCTCGGTGTATTCCTTGCATTTCATTAAATTGTCAAAAGGGACTCTACGTGTTGGCTATGTGGTACTCGTTGGTACTTCGGTGCCTCGGTACTTCGGCTCCGCGCACGCCTCCCAAAGGTCCGGGACACCATTGTCCCGTGAACGGGAAAGACATACAGATAATAATAATAGTACATTACTTACCAAGGGCGATAAAACAAAGAATGTCTCAGATCGCAGGTATTTTACGCCCGAGCCGAAGGCAAGGGCGATAAATATGCGAACTGAGGCTTTCTTTATTATCGCCCGTGGTAAGTACAAAATTTTATGTCACCCCCTGGCCAGCAAGTGGGTTTTTTCGCGCGCAGAGCGTGCGATAACGGCCACTTTATGGCCAGGTGTGACATAAAGACATTTATTCAACTAAGTAGTTGTAGGGGCATTCATCCTCACACCTTCCTTAGAACCTAAATGGGGGGTCGCGTACGATACGGTTTCAGAGGAATTTCTTCCCTCGGACGCTACGGTTGTGGAATGAGCTCCTTGCCGAGATTTTCCAGAGGGACTACAGTATGGGGCTCTTCAAGAAAACAGTTTATTCGTTTTTAAAGGGTCGGCAATGCGCATGTGACATCCCTGGAGTTGAAAGCGTCCGTAGGCTGCGGTGACCGCTTACCATCAGGCGCAGCGTATATGCTTGATGTTTTCCACTGACTGGTATAAAAAAGAGTCGGAGGCATGGAGTAGCATTAAATGAGACTTTTCGGCCAAATCCATGCCTCCGACTGCTTTTTATCCTTAACTAGTATTGAGCTGAAATTAGGAATACACTTTTAGTTCAGATGACAATGCAATATTGACAAAAACTTTTTATTGCTTGTTTTGGTATTTTTAGTGAGCTTGTGTGTTTTTATGCAGGCGGGTATTTTGTTTTTTAATTAATTATTTTTTAATCATCTTTTTAGTGCAGTCGTGTTTTTAATTTTTATAATTATTTGTATTTCGAACTTTTTTTGCTTGAAACACATACATTATATATATTTTTGGAATCGTCTCTTCAAATGCTTCATTTTGATACCTCACTTGCTAGGATAGAAAATTTTTTTTACGGAACACTCAAAATGGAGTCTGCAGTCCGCCATATTGTTTTTATTGCAACGTCACATATCCTATGTCACCCGGGATGACGTGAGGATTCCAACGCCTTAACCGATTTAGATGTGTGAAAATTCACACATCTAAATCGGCTAAGGCGTTGAGAAGTCCTGGGGAAACAAAAAAAGTTCACATACATACATACATACATGAAACCTGAAACATTACACTCCTTTTTTTGGGCAGTCGTGTAAAAAGTAGTGCGTATCTTTGCTCTTTGCATCAAAACATGGGTCCATAGTTTATCCGTGCTACAAAGGCTCCTTGCTTTAAATAGGGCGAGTGCACTCGCGCACGGCGAACTGAGCATGCCTCGAGCCTATTGTATTGGGAGAGGCTCGGGCTCTGCCTCCTCGAGCCGCTGTCGTGTCGGAATCAAGTGACATGACCTGCTTACGTAGTGCTTTACGAATGGGTTATGCTAGTGGAACAGCAGTAGGAAATAAAAGTATTCGAGTGACCAATGTTTTGGACGCGATTCTGTCTAAGCCCCGATTTTAAGTTTAAGGAACCTCGACACGAAAGAAGAAGAAGAAGGCGAGAGGTAGGGTAAGGCATTCTCCATACAAACATTGCGCACGTTTTTTTCGTCGGTTTTGGCACTCCAGAATATATTTTTTTGGTTGTAAATATTGGATATACGAATAACTTGAAGGAATTTTCACAAAACTGAAAAATAAACCTACAGGTTATGGTTAACAGAAAAATAAGCATACTGACCAAAAATCATAACTAGTGCAAACACAAACGAAAAAAAACTTGCATAAAGTTTGTATGGAGAGAGCCTGCCCTACCCCTCGCCTTAATAAATATCGTATCACAGCAGCTATGAATCCAAACGAGTAGGCCTAGCACGTGTTGCACTCGAGAGTATGTTGGCGTATCTCGAGCTATCCGTCACTTTCTAACAGCGTCAATCAGGAAAAGACGTGTAGCTCGAGATAAGTCGAGATACTCTCGAGCACATGTTGCTACGGGCGCTGGTAGTGAAAAAGCTCAGCTTTGAAAATTTAACATGCTTTTTGCGATTGTGATGCCCAATTTATTTAAAAATCGATCAAGGATAATATTTGCGCAAGGTACGTTATTGAGCGACATTACACACCATTTGCAAGTGACTAAACCCACGTGTCAGCGTAAGAGGCGTAAGCGACATCCTATTACGAGTGTTGATGGGGTCGCGACGACCCCTCGTTTGCGTCACTCGTTCAAGGACGAATATCAAGTCAATACAAATATAGGCTGTGACTAACGAACGCGAGTAAGTTTGGAAGTAAATATAGATTGATTAGGACGCGATAGACATGACTTGCAGATGAGGATGCTAAATGAGCTCAGTGCGTCTATATCTTTTTGTTTAAGGACCCCAGATGTTTTCAGCCATAACGTCCAGAAGTTTTGCTCCGCCAAATCTAATTCAACTACCTACACGAATAATGAGTGAAAATCCGTATCTTTAAAAATTCATTCTGCCAAACGCCATTGACTCTATTATGGTAATTAAAACGAGCACACCACTCGCAATAACTATTTGTTTTTGTCGGGTGTGAAACCACTAACGATTATGACGTCACGAAATGAAACAAAACAATATCGCTAACCAAAGGCTAACCGCCTCTTACTTTGTTTTCTGCCTTATAAATTGATCGAGTGAATGAGTTGAGGTCAAAGCGCTGGCTCTATCTTAGAGCACTTACTATAATTATCTTAGCACTTTACTGTAATTAAGTGCCGCTTTGTTCTCAAGTAGGTGATAGGTTGGCGGTTCCTTTTTGCGTTAATCGGTTGCGTATTTCGTGCGATAAAGCTTAAGCCACACAGAGAGCGGGCCGGCGGTGGCGGCGCGGGCGCGGGCGGCGGCGGCGCGGGCGCGGGCGGCGGCGGCGCGGGCGCGGGCGGCAGCGGCGCGGGCGCGGGCGGCAGCGGCCTTTGTCGGCAGCCGCCACCGACGGCCCGCTCTCTGTGTGGCTTGAGCTTTAACGCATGCGAATTCCATGCAAACAGGTTTTAATTGTTTTCATCAAGATCAAAGATCGGAGAATTTTACCAAGTTAAAAATCGATAGATACGATTCGAGCCGAGCACGAACAAACTTTGCGTTTACCAAGCAAAAACGGAAACCACGCCTTTATTACTTTTTTGTATTCTGCATAAAATAACCGATAATTAGTTACGTTATGTAATGATATCACTTTTACATTAATTGTATAAATATATATATCAAATATGTTTGTTTATTTACATCCATTTACTTTACCGAATTTAAATTACCCTTTAATCTTTGTTGAATAACTGTTCCACTTAATTAACAGGCAATATTTGAATCAATGTAATAATTGTATATATGTAAACTGAAGGTCAGTTTCACGTTAAAATACGTGCAAGAATTGCATGTAAAATTTGGTTATCTATAGCTATAGTATTTGTTTCTAATAACAATAACTTAGGCCGTACGGCACCAACAACATGTATTATTTACACCGATAAAGGCCTGCTGTGTACACTGAATCATACCTCATATAATCGTATCGATTCACTGGCAGTGTTCATTCATCAACAATCAGTGATTATAATACAGTTTACAAACAAATATAAATAAATTATTCATGGTCGGAAGGCAGGTTGTCAATGGAGTGTATTTTGAATAATTATCAGGTACCAAAATTATTTAATATTTTTTAGTACCCTGAGCAGCTGCTAGCTTATAACTTGCCGGCAGACCCGCCTCTATCCATCCAGTTTTACTCTAAAGCGGGTATTACACTCATACACTGTCCTGAATTCAGAATCCTGACTAGGGGAGGGGAGTTGAAGCATCTCGCTCTAACATATAGGTATGTACCGCTGTAAACGTTCTGAATTCAAGACAGTGTAATACCCACGCAGTCGACATTACAGCTACGTCATGAAATGGACAACAACATAACGTATTACTCTTGAATCTTTCAAGGTGTCACAGATCCATGATACGTCGACAAATTGACTCTAAAGCATAGTATCAGTAAAAGATTGTCAGCAGTGTTTGAGATACCATTTTTTAACTAGAACCTTACAAAAATATTGTATTGAAAATAGAAAATAGCAATAGCAATACTTCTTGGCGCCTTCGCCTTCCGCACGAAAAATCAGTTTCCCAAATTCATTGCTTCGTGTTCGGTTTTACATTAGTATGTGTTTACGTTATTCGTAAGTAAATAAGTGCGTATGAGTCAGCCCCTCCCACCTGCGCGATGAGACAATGTACGCGAGCGCTAAGCGCGTGGGCACGAAACTGCAAGCGGGCTTGTTGCAGTGTCAGCGAATAATTCATACAGTATGTTAACTCAGTCGTCCGAATAGGATTAAAAAAATTTTTTTTCGATGCTTTTCTGGCATGCTCAGTGGGGATCCTATTTAGCGATGTTTCCAATTATAGTATGTTGTTATAAAAGTGGGTTTTAAGTAATTAAATCTTATGTACGCATTGATATTTTACACTCGCTTATTGGTGAAAGAAAGTCTCTTGAGGAAACCGGTCTAATTTCAACAAGGTCTAGTTTTGCCTCTGGATTAGAAGGTGCTGGATTAAAATGGCAGTCGTTTCCGTAAAACTAGTGCCTACGCTGAATCTTCAAATTAGGTGTCAAAGAGAACCCTGATATCACCGGGAAAACGCTAGGAGAATAATTTGTATGATGTTTTGTTTATAACTTTAAACACCAACCAAAAGCCAAAAGCTAGCATGGAACATATAAAGAAATTGTATACAGTTTAGTATCTATATTTAACTGAAGGGTTAAAAATCACGTGTTAATTGTCACTCTGGGCGACATGTAGATGTAGCATGACTCACGAAAGTTAAAATTAAATTCTAGTAAGTATACAGATTTTATTGACTGGTCATGTCTGTCAACGAATTCATATTGGCGATGTAAACTCACGGGACTTCGACGCACATGGTTCGGAAGGATGTTATCAATAAAGATAACATACTGTTCAATATTTTAGCGCGAAAAAAGGAGACCTACGTTTATTGCGTATGCTAGTACATTCTGAGTCAGTTGTCGTATACGTCTGATTTAGAAAAGTTTACAGATCTTTGGCCATACCAAAACACAGTAAAATGATTATTCTAGATTGTTCATATACTTTGCCAATATACCTCGATTTAATGCTACTAATTTGTAGCTGCTTCGATCACAGTAGATCAATAAATACAAAATACTAATATGTATTCAAATTTCAAATGTAGGTAGTTCTTTACGAAATAATTTATTTATTTATGTAATTTAAACTTTATTGCACAATAATAAATAACTAGTACAAAAGGCGAACTTGATGCCATAACTACCAGTCAACCTTCAGGCCAAACAGATAATCAAAGTAGATAGGTACTCAGGTAATTCAAAATATCATTTAACTTATATGAGTTACTAGCGGCCCGCCCCGGCTTCGCACGGCGAGTCCAGTTTTTTAATGTTCGATCTACTTACCTATTTACCTAATATATAATATAATATTAGTATAAATACTAATAAATTACCTACTATAAACGAAATAATTGTCCCTTTCTTCGAATACTATACGTTTTCCATACAGATATTCAACCCCCTTTTTTATACCCTTAGGGAAGAATTTTCAAAAACGCCGAAACAAGTTTTCTTATATTTTAACTGAGAGTCTACCAGCCAAGTATAAAGTCACTCACTTTTTAAAGAACTAAGGATGCCCATACAATGTTTTAACCCTCTTTTCACCCCTTCAGAGGGTGAATTTCAAAAATGCTGAAATTTGTTAAAAATATTTGGTCCCGATACAAACTTTCAACTTCCGTTTCATCCCTTTAGAGGGCGAATTTCGAAAAACGCTGAAAAATGTTTTCTTTAATTTTAATATTTAGCCTATTAAGGGGGTTTGAAGTCTCTATCTTAAAGAAAATTTTATTTTCCATACAAAATGGCCACCCCCTTTTTACCCCCTCAGGGGATGAATTTTGAAATAAATTATAGCCTATGTCCTATTCTGATGTCTAAGCTACAATACTGGAAAGTTTCATAGAGATCCGTTCAGTAGTTTTTGAGATTAAGCGGAACGTACATCCATCCATCTATCCATCCGCACAAACTTTCACGTTTATAATATTATTAGGATATTCTGGTTATAAGTTTTGTGACATTTCACGTTTGCTTCTCGGATTAAAAACGTTCAAAAAACATACGTAGGTACAGAAAAGAAAATTAAAAAAAAAGTATTTAATGAGTTTATTCCGATCGTAATTAGGCGTATAATAGTAGTTGGTTATTTACTGTTTCTGCGGCACGTAAAGCACGCCGCGAAGCGGCGATTTTTTTTTCCAGTTTTTTATGTGCCTCTTAACAAATTCTCTGCGGCAGTTTTTGCGTGCGTGTTTTTTCTTATGAGCGAGCATGTGATAGTCGACCGCCCGCTGCTTGTGTTGATGATGGGTTGGAGATATGTCCACATGTCCCACTGTTGTTTTTTTGGATATGATTGCTTTTTTGATATGGTATACGCGTTTCCTTAAATCGATTTATTTTATTAAGGGCAACGTCTGTTTTTTTGTGCTCTTCCCACGCAAGCGTAATAATATTCTGCGGATGGCAATATATTACGAAATTTATATTGTGATTCATTAGATAGACGATCGTGAGAATTAAAAAATATATTTGTAGAAACCATAACATAGCATTGGTTATTACAAAATTGTCACGGGTTTTGTATTTTATTGGGTATTAAAGCAAATAATAAATTTGAAGATATTCACGTTCACATGTCTCTGTCCCATTTCTTTAGATAGTACAGTAAAAAATAATAGATTTAACGTGTCGAATCATGAAACGAACAGGTGTGTTTTTTAACTAGGCAACAGATTCATTATCTTTTTTGCGGCATGTGTGTGTACGTGTGCAGCATATTTGAAGAACGATAAAGTATCGTTGATTATTATCAAAATTCCACGGTTTTTGTATTCAATTGGGTATTAATGTAAAATATATTTATATCTGCGCACGTTCACATACCTTCGTTCCATTTCTTTGGATAGTACAGCAAAAAAAAAAATAGGTTGAACCTGTCGTAACATGAAACAAACAGGTGTGTTTTTTAACTATGCAATAGATTGCCTTGTCTGCGGCATGTGTGTGTTTGTGTGCATTATATTCGAAAACCGATAAAGTATCATTGTTTATTACGACATGTCATGCTTTTCGTATTTTATTGGCCATTAAAAAACCTAAAGAACATTAAAGCTAAGCAGGTTGATGCACGTTCCACAGTATTCCAGTAAAAATCCTGTTAGAACCTGTCGGGTGATGCAACGAACAGGTGTCTGTTTTATTAATAGATTTTTTGTCTTATCCACCACATGTGTGCGTGTGTGCGTGTTGCTCAATAAAAGCAGATCCCAAGGCGATGGAACCAGCATTCGTTCAGATTAGTTGGTCTGAAAAACCGTGTCTGTCAAGTGGTAAAAGTGTATTAAAGAACAGTGCGAGTAGTTATCCTTAGATTTTTTTGAACTGTGTGTCCACGTCTTACTACCGCTGAAAATGGAGGTAAGCTCGACATTAACTGACTATGCATAAATAACCATTATCTGTTTCCATTTGCATCACGCATTTAACATATTGTTTTGATTGTTTTAGACATCAAACGCGAATTCTCTTGAGTACACCATGAAGAATTATTATTACGGTAATTTGAGTGACGATGAAGCCCAAGTGAAACCGCTTAAAATTCAAGCCCAGAAACGAACCAACAACATCGATGTATTTTTCGATAAGTCTAAAAAGAAACAGACTACAGAATATTCATCTACAGTCGCCCAGTCAACAAATGGCGGTACCAACTATATATCTTCTCGCGCAGATGATGTTACAAAGATCACTCATCTCGTTAAAATTGATGTTTACGATATAAAAAAGTTGCGTGGTATCCCAAACGATCAGCACTGGAAATTCGCGGATACTAGAATCAAATACTACACGCAGACAGAAGACGATGACTATTATTCTAACACAAAAGAATTGGTCTACAATATTACGAAACATATTGCAACAAAAAATGACTGTAAAAAGTATTTCATAGACGCTAAGCCATAAATTATTTCTTACTCCGCCCACAAAAAACTCTCTCCCCACCAACGAACAAATGATTTCTGGGGCTATATATAGTTAGACAACGCAAAAGAAACCATACCGTATCTACCTTAACACCCGAAGCTGCAAAATGGATCTCCAAAGCTCAATCTACGACGAAGACCTTTATGAACGTTGTGAAGATGTCTCGGATCTTAACAAGTCCCTTTTCGATAACGAACTCTATGAACATTGTTCGGAAGTCGAGAATCAGCTGCCAAATATGTGAGTACTCATTATTTTTTTTATGTTGACTGGCAGTGGGGAGGCGAATCCCGATATAAGTAAAACTCTCAACGAAATGTATCATATTTTTCACACCATCATGATGGTGCTTACTAGTGAGGACATTAAAATGTTTAGCAAGCCAGTGTTATTAAATAATTTCCATAAATATTTAAGAATGTGGTTTATAAGTGGGAAACTTGATCAAAATTTAGCTTGCGATCCCGATATTAAACCATATATAACCCCTTGCAGTGGGCACGTAACCGTTTTTCAATCGTTTATTTCGGATTACGATGAGATAGATGGTGTATTCCCCATGGAAGCGTATTGTTCTCTTTGTCAGTCAAGTAAATCAGGTATATTACGGTGCTTTACGTTACTAATTGTAAAAAAACCGCTTTATTTATATATTTTACCTAATTATTTGTTTCATTTGTAGATCAGTAACACGTGGAATCAAAAGAAAGCGAACATCAGAAGAAGCCTTTCAACCATGTGATTCGCACACTCCAGCAGGTGATATGGAACCGCAACAAGATCTTACGTCCCCACAACCATCAACTTCTCGAACCGGAGCTGAACCATCATCTAATATTGGTGACATCGTCGAGTGCAAAACCTGCAAACGAAACGTTACCAGAAGGTACTACGCCCAACATTTAAGAAGTAATATCCATAAAAATAACTGTTTAAAATTTCAACATTCCTATCCCAATGTTGAACTTATTGAAGCTGCGTTTGGAAATAGGTTATTAACTTATAGAATAGTATCAATACAGGAAACAAATAATCCTGAATTTGAAACACCTGAACTTTTTTTTGAGAGGGTTAAACCATCTCTTAATAAACTAATAGATGACACCATTAATCAGCTAACAATTTTCAAAGTAAGTTTTATATTACACGCAGAATTTATACAAGAAACTAAAGGAATCAACAATTTTTTTGATTTTAATATTTTGAGTTGGACCATTTGCAAAGGTGATGACAGGGAAACATTTTTAGAACACTTAAGAAACTCAGTGACGAATAAAATTTCTACTTTTGAAAAAAAAGACAGTGGATGGAGTCTGAAACATATAAAATACTTAGATATGAATATTAATAAATTTAATCCATTGCGTGGTTCTTCATATATTGATTTACCACATGATATTAAAGCAAAAAAGGCAATAATTAACGTGCAAAACCATGATCATGAGTGTTTGAAATGGGCAATACTTTCAGCATTGTATCCAGTTAAGGATAGTTCACAGAGAGTATCGTCCTATATTTCTCATCAAAACAAATTAAAATTTTCAGATATACCGTTCCCAGTAAAATTGACGGATATTCATAGAGTTGAAAAAATAAATGAAATAAGCATTAATGTTTTTGGATTAAGCTATGATAAAAAATCTAAATCACATGAAGTAGTCGGTCCACTCCACTTTACCAAATGCCGTAAACCAACACACATAAATTTACTTTTCATATCTAGAGGTAGCCAGACGCATTACTGCTATATAAAAAACTTATCTCGATTAGTAAGTCGGCAAATATCAACAACCAATTATAGCTTTCACATCTGTGATGGGTGTCTATTAGCATTCTATTCAAATGAACAATTAACAAATCATCAAAAAAATGATTGCGGCCACGTTGTTGTCGAACTCCCTGACCATGATAAAACTAAAAAAAATTGGCTCGGTGATGACATTTCAAGTCATATGATTGTGTTTGATAAATACCAACGAAAGCTTAAGTTACCGTTTGTAGTGTATGCAGATTTCGAAGCATTTTTACATCCGATATCATCTTGTGATCCAGATACATCGAAATCTTATACACATAGTATTCAACAACATGAAATGTACAGTTTTGGTTATTTCATCAAATGTTCATTTAATGATAAGCTTTCGCGGTTTTGTTCATATACAGGCCCAGATTGCGCTAAAGTGTTTATGAATAATCTTTATAACGATTTAGCACAATTAATTAAATTCATTCATTACCGGAAACATCCAATCCCATTAAATCAGACTGATCTTAATAAAATTGGAGATGGTAGTAACATCAAGTGTATCATTTGTGATAATTTGTTAAAATCTCAAAGCAGTTTTAGTTACGATTGGACTTCAGGGAAATTCCAAGGAGTGGCACATAAGTCATGTGATGATAAATTCATACCTCCATCATATGTACCAGTTTTTTTTCACAATTTAAGTAATTATGATGCACATTTTATTGTCAAGGCTTTGAATTTCCGTGAAGGGCCAATCGATATTATCCCACAAAATAAAGAAAAATATATTTCCTTTTCCAAACAACTAAAATTTGATAAGAAATGTTTATCGCTGAGATTTGTTGATTCCTTTAGATTCATGTCGAGTAGTTTAGATAGTTTAGCCAAAAATCTCCAAGACCATCAGTTTCATGAGTTAAGAAAGCAATACCCTAGAGATGGAGATTTTGAACTTTTGAAGCGAAAGGGGGTGTTTCCATATGAATTCATGAAATCGAATAAATCTCTGGAAGTAACATCATTGCCTCAAATAACTGAATTCTACAGTTCCTTAACCGATAGCAGTATAACAATTGAGGATTATCAACATGCACAAAACGTTTGGGGTCATTTCAATTGTAAAACAATGTTGGATTATTCCAACTTGTATTTAAAAACGGACGTACTTTTGCTAACAGATGTCTTTGAGAATTTTCGTAGCGTGTGTCTTGAAACATATAACTTAGATCCAGCTCATTATTTTACAGCACCTGGTCTAAGTTGGGATGCTATGCTTAAAATGACAGGGATTCAGCTTGAACTTTTAACAGACTTTGATAAAGTTTCATTTATTAAAAAAGGACTGCGAGGCGGTATTTCGCAATGTAGCAACCGATATGCGAAATCAAATAATTACTACATGGCAGAATTTAATCCAGACGAACCTTCATCTTATCTCATTTACCTCGACGCAAATAACTTGTATGGTTGGGCGATGTCGCAATATCTCCCTGTAGGTGAATTTGAATGGGTTGATCCTGCTACGGATTTTGAAATTCCTAATGATGCTGATAATGGATACATCTTAGAAGTAGATCTGGATTACCCTGACTCCTTACATGACTCTCATTCAGACCTACCATTTTGTGCTGAGCACATAATTGATGAGAGTAAACAAAAAAAATTAGTTCCAAACTTAAAAAATAAACAGAAATATATTATACATTATAGAAATCTTAAACAATGTTTACAAAATGGATTAAAGTTAACTAAAGTTCATAGGATCCTAAAATTTAAACAAACTAACTGGCTCAAAAAGTATATCGATTTAAACACCACGCTAAGAATAGCTGCAAAATCCGAGTTCGAAAAAGACTTTTATAAACTTATGAATAATGCAGTTTTTGGAAAAACTATGGAAAATATTGAGAAAAGGGTCGATGTTAAATTATTGACTCATTGGGAAAATCATGGCAAGATCAAAGGAATTGAAAGTTACATAGCTCGGCCTGAATTCCACAGTATCTCAATATTTTCAGATACTTTAGCTGCAGTTCAATTAAAAAAAACTAAACTTATTTACAACAAACCTATTTACTTGGGCTTCTGCATATTAGATTTATCTAAAACTTTAATGTACCAATTTCATTATGGGTACATGCATCCAAAATTTGAAAATAAGCTTAAATTATTATATACGGATACAGATAGTTTCATATATCAAATTTTTACGGACGATTTCTACTATGACATAAAAAATGACTTAAAAGAACATTTTGATACATCTGACTATGCATCCAATAACATTTACGATTTTCCATGTATAAATAAAAAAAAGTTAGGATGTTTTAAAGACGAAAATAAAGGTAAAATTTTAAAAGAATTTGTAGGTTTGAGATCTAAAATGTACGCTTTAAATGTGGAGGACTGTATAGTAGCTAGGGCCAAAGGTATAAATAAATGTGTGACTAAGAAGTTTCAGATTCAGGATTATAAACGTTGTCTAAAGGAGAAAAAAAAAATATTTTCGGAAATGTGTCGATTTCGCTCAATTAAACATGTAATTTTTACACAGAAAATAAATAAAATCTCTTTGTCATATTATGACACAAAAAGATATCTATGTAACGACTCGTTTGACACGTTAGCTTGGGGTCATTATAAATTAAAGTATCAATAATTATGTTTATACAAATATTTTTGAGTTGATGTTCTAGCTGCTTAGAACATAAGAAAAAATAAAATAAAAATTGTAAATTTGCCTTGTTCGTTGCATGCGGTGGGGAGTGTTCTAAATAAATTTTCAAATGTTCTTGTATTTATAAGTAATTTAGCATTTTATTATGTATTATATAAATATATCGTTAAGAAAACACATTGTTTTTTTTGCTTGTTTACCTATGTGTGTCTGTGTGTGTGTGTGTGTGTGTGTGTGTGTGTGTGTGTGTGTGTGTGTGTGTGTGTGTGTGTGTGTGTGTGTGTGTGTGTGTACTTAAAATATAAATCAATAACCTCATAAATTACGTTTTAGTTTCTAGACAGCGTTTAGAGAGGAAAGACAGTTTTTTGCTATGTACCATTTCATTCACCCGTTTACGGCTATTATTGCTGGTCCAAGTGGTTGTGGAAAATCAAATTTTGTCACGAATTTTTTAAAAAATGTTAGACAAATGTGTAATATTGAATTTAGCCAAGTACTATGGTGCTATGATGAAATGCAACCACTTTATAATCTGGATGGTATCGATTATGTTCAAGGTATTCCCGATTTAAGTATGTTTGATGGAAAGCAACCCAAACTACTTATAATCGATGATTTAATGAGAGAGTCAGATGGACGTATTGTTGATATTTTTACTAAAGGTAGTCATCACAGAAATTTAAGCGTTTTTTATATAACTCAAAATTTATTTCATCAAGGAAGAGGACAACGCGACATATCATTGAACACAACCTACATTGTTTATTTTAAAAATCCCAGAGACAAAACTCAAATACGCCACTTGTCCCGACAAGTTTATCCAGAAAATACAAAATTTGTTGATGAAGCGTATAAAGATGCTACTATGCCAGCACATGGGTACCTGATGATTGACTTAAAACAAAGCACTGATGATATGTGTCGTTTTAAAAGTAAGATATTCCCATTTGATAAATGTTGTATTATATATATTCCCAAAAAAGGGTTTAAATATGCCAGTAGTCATTCTGTTTCCGTCAGTTCTAAATGATGCCTGACAGAGTAGCCACATATCAACATTTACTTAAAGCTTTGCACACGCTTAAACCAAAATATCGCCAAGCCTTACTTAAAGCATGTGATGAAGATGAAATAAATATAATTTGTGAGTGCATTTACAACGTTTTAAAGGGAAAAGTTCCATTAGACAATTTAGAAAAAAACAAGTTAAATAAACATAAGAATATATTACGCAAATTAGTTTCGAAAGGAAAACAAAAGTTAAGGAAGACTATTATAGTTCAAAAGGGTGGCGCGTTTTTACCAATTATACTGGGGGCTGTTTTGAGTAGTTTATTAAGCTCGTTAACATAATTGAAATGGAGAACACGAAGAAAATGCTTTTAGTAGAACCAGATTTTATTGAGAAGCTCAAACACATTGACAATGCGCCATTAAACTCCTTATCTCGCTTAGACGAGGAGATGCAAAAAATACTGAAAAGTAAAATAGAAGATCGTGAAAAATGGGCGTTATATTCTCAAGCATTACAACGTTTTTTGCATATTACTGAAACAGATCGAAAACCGTTGAAGCTTCCAATAATGATTGATGGTATAAATAATGCCCATGAAGAACATGAGAAATCGATGGTTAAAAAGGAAGAAACTGAAGATAATGTTACATTACCTAACCCAGAACCATACGAAAGAGACGCTACTAGTACTCCTTCAAAACATAACTACCCTGAGAAGTTTACTCCATCTCACATCATTAAAAAAATTCCGAAAAGTTACATAAGAAAAGGACAGTCTTTGATCGATAATATTCTAAAACATAAGCCGATGATTTGGTGGAAGGAAGGAGGGGAAATCGTAGTGAACAATCAAGTTATCCCAGAAACTAATATAACTGATTTGATAAGTGACACTCTAAGACCTCTCAAACGCCCCAAACCTAACGGCTGGAAAGAATTTGCTTCAGTTTTAAAAGATATTGAAGTTCCTACTTCTTGTATAGGTAACCCGACTAATCTGGAATATATAAATGGTCTTCAGACAGAGAAGGTCCAGGAATTTCCAATTTATAAAAACACCAGATCGACGTCGATTCAATCAAGAGGACAATCAACGCCAATTTCATATAAAACTCCTGATTCAACCAAAAAGAAAATAGATTGGGAAAGATGGACCCCTTATTAGATATCAATAGGATTTACTATGATGTTTCTAATCCAGCTGGCTACAGTAGTATTGATAAGTTAGCTAAAGCAATGCATGGCCGAATGAACAAAGATGAAGTAAAAAAGTGGTTACAGTCTCAGGAAACTTATACTTTACATAAACCAGTTCAAAGACGTTTTATACGAAATAAGTACATTCTATCTAACTATAATGAACTTTGGCAAGTAGATTTAAGTGATATGCGTACATATAGTAAATATAATGAGAGTTTTAAATACATATTATGCGTAATTGACGTCTTTAGTAAGTATGCTTTTGCTAGACCAATGAAAAAGAAAGATTCAGAAACAGTTAAGCAATGCTTTGAAGATATATTTATTGAGGCTAGAGCAACTCCACGTCATATTCAATCTGATAAAGGCACTGAATTTGTTTCTAAAGAGGTAAGACATTATTTTAAAAGTAAAAATATAAACTACTATACAACTAACAATCCTGATATTAAGGCTAGTATTGTAGAACGCTTTCAAAGAACATTAAAAATGAAAATGTGGCGTTATTTTACACATAAAAATACATATAAATATATCGATATATTGCAAGACCTCCTTTATTCATATAATCACACTTACCATTCAAGTATTAAAATGTGTCCTATAGATGTTAATTTTAACAATATTATGACGGTTTGGACTAACTTATATGAAACACCAAGAAACGGATTCAAAAAAAATAGTAATACAATGTTAAATGTTGGTGATCATGTCAGAATAACAAAATATAAACACATATTTCAAAAAGGTTATGAGACCAATTGGAGCGATGAAATCTTTGTAATCGACTCAGTTATTAATAGATCACCTCATCTTGTTTACACCTTAAAAGACTTACAAGATGAACCAATCACAGGCACTTTCTATTATAAAGAGTTACAGAAAGTTACTTATAACCCCACCATGATATATAAAATAGATAAAATATTAAGTTCTAGACGCGTTGGTAACAGAAAGGAGGTGTTTGTGAAGTGGAGAGGTTATCCGAATAAATTTAATAGTTGGATATCTGCATCTAGTTTAGAAGAAACATGAGTGATGATAGTTTTTATTTAACTCTGCTGAGTAACAGTTCAATACAATACTACCCCGAAAATACAACAGCAAACTTTCTCACCAAACTTCCAAAGACAATTAAATTAGAAGGAGAATGGGTCGTCGGATTAGTGGAGTTTCATTACCCATGCTCACTGTACAACGTTCAAGAACATGAAAACGTAGTTTATGTAAAAAAGAAAGTTACTTTACAGAACGAAGAGTTGCCTGTTACCGTTGAATATAAGTCTTATATTCCAGCAACAACCTATGACGACATGGATCACTTTATATCTGCTTTTAACGAAAACTCATTATTGAAAAACAAGGTGAATTTTAACTATGACAGAATATCGAAAGTTATCAAGGTCACTTCTTCACATAAAGACATTGTTTCCGTACATGCAACACCAATACTAAACCTCCAGCTAGGTTTCAAACCAAATACGAATCTCATCCAATGTCAACTAGGAAAATTTCCTGCTAATTTATATTTGGGACTACCATCACAATTGTTTATATATTCGGATATTGTTCAACCTCAAATGGTAGGAGATGTTATGACATCTTTAGTAAGAATAATACCGCTTGATCCTACTAAATATATATATGGAGCATATAAAATGCATAGCTTTTCTCCTGCACATTACATACCTGTTTTGCGTAGAGAGTTTGATACTATGGAAATTGATATAAGAATGCATACGGGTGGAAAGGTTCCATTCCAGTTTGGAACTTCATGCGTGAAGCTACATTTTCAACGAGTAAAATGAATAATAGACGTCAAAATACTGCTTGTCCATACGAACATTACTATGCTCAACAAGCTGGTTCAGGAGTAGGCATTGTTTATAAAGGTGTTCCTCACCAGCGAGGGCATGGCATAGGAAGTTTTTTAGGGGGACTGTTTAGATCGGTATTTCCTCTGCTTTCTAGTGGTTTTAGAACGGTTGGGAAAGAAGCATTAAATGCTGGTGTTGGTCTTTTATCAGACATGATGAATTCGCACCCTATCGACGAATCATTTAAGTCTCGTTTTAAGAATGCAAGCAGTAATTTAAAAAGAAAGGCTGATGAAAAAATAGATTCTCTAATGTCAGGATCTGGGTATAAAATGATACGAAAGAGGCAAGAGCGCGCCATTGCACCCAAAGCTTTACGGGGGAGAGGTCCAAAAAAGAATAAAAAATATATAAACGATATTTTTACTAATTAAATCATGTCATTTTTACATAATCATTCATGTGAATGCGCTAAGTCAGAGTTAGATTTGTTTGCTCTTCCATCAACGCAAACAAGTATAGAAAATGGGCAGTGGATACATTATAAACCTATTTCATCTCTTAGTGATGATGGTCCTATTGAATTTCAAGTTCCAGGATCAGGCGATGACTATATTGACCTGTCTCATACTTTACTACATATCAAAGCCAAGGTATTGAATCAAGATGGCACAAAGATCAAATCAGCAGAAACTCATGTTGCTCCAGTGAATAATTGGCTACATTCACTTTTTAACCAATTGGACATATATTTGAATCAAAAACTAGTATCACCGCCTAATAATACATACGCGTACCGTGCATATATGGAAACTCTACTAAATTATGGACCTGCAGCAAAAAAGTCTCATCTTACGTGTGGGCTATGGTATGAAGACACTTCGAGTCATATGGATGAAACTGGTGCGGATAACAAAGGATGGACTAAAAGACAAGAATTTATTAAGGATAGTAAGGAAGTTGAAATGATAGGGCACTTACATGGTGACATTTTTAATCAAGAAAAGTTTTTAGTAAATGGCGTTGAAGTCCGCGTTAAATTAGTACGATCAAAAGAGTCCTTTAATCTCATGTGCAGTCAAGATAAAAAACTTAAAGTACGTATAATGGATGCTAGTTTAATAATACGAAGAACAAAAATTAACCCAAGTGTTTTGCTTGCACATCAAAAGGTTTTAGCTTCAACAACTGCAAAATATCCCATCACAAGAGCGGAAGTTAAAGTACTTACAATACCATCAGGAGTACAAGGGAAATCACTTGATAATATATTCCTCGGTCAAGTTCCAAAAAGGTGTATTGTAGGTTTTGTTGATAATACAGCATTTAATGGCAGTTTAAAACATAATCCTTTTAACTTCCACCACCATGATATGAACTTATTTAGTTTGTATGTAGATGGTCATCAAATTCCTTCTAAAACATTACAACCGTCTTTCAGTACCGGTTTAATGGTATCAACATATCACACTTTGTTTTCGGGTACGGGTATCCATTTTCATAATGAAGGGAATTCAATAAGTAGAGAAGATTATGGTAACGGTTACTGTTTGATGTGTTTCGATTTAACACCTGACTTAGCCGCGAGTTCCACATCTCACTGGAATCTCGTTAGACATGGTAGTGTGCGGTTAGAAGTTCGATTTGAAAAAGCCCTTACAACAACTGTTAATTGTGTTGTCTATGCAGAGTTTGATAATATCATTGAAATAAACAAACATCGAGATGTAAGTGTAGATTATAACAGTTAATTATAACATGTACTACATATATAATAATAGGTTTATGATACTTTGTACCACTTGTTACTAAACCTCAGTAAAGCATTCATCAATAAACACAATAGTTTGTTATGGACACGCAGGAATTGCAATTATGTATGAAGAAAATTTGTCCTACTATTAAATCACATGTTTTTCCAGCAAACAGAATCCCTATTTTCATGGATCTTCCAGTTTATATTATCAGCAATTTAGACCCAGACTCTAAACCTGGTTCTCATTGGGTAGCGATTCATATTGATATTAATGGCAATGGTGAATATTTTGATTCATTTGGTAGAAAACCTGTTGGTTATCATAAGTTGTTTTTGACTAGGAATGCAAAGAAATGGTTTTATAACCACATGACAATACAAAACCACTTAACATCAGTTTGTGGCAAATACTGTTTAGTTTACATATATTTTAAGTTTAAAGGTAAATCGATGTTGGATTTTTTAAGATTGTTTGTAGAAAATACCCTGTATAATGATTTCATGATACAACATATGTACAAATCTATTTTTTTACGAAATAAATGAATATTTAGATAATGAATATATTTTCTTTACCCTCCTTTAATAACCCTTATATACACACACAGGATAAAACATCAATAAAAATGCAAGAGGATAATTGAAACCATTTATTAAACATTTTTATATAGGTACACATGCACATACACAAGTATTTATAACATAAAAAATACACACATAGAAAAAACGTAGTTCGTAAAAGTCTTATTACAAATCACCCCATTTCTCCCACTCCATGCACCATTCATCACTTTTTAACAAAGGCGAAATCCATGTTTCATGACCATTTTCTCTGAGAGGATCTAATTCAATATTAATACGTATGGGTTCGTATGCATCTTCCTTTGGAGAATCCGTCTCCATATCAGAATTTTCTTCGTCTTCTTCGTCTTCCCACTCAATCAAAAGAGGGTTTCCAGTAAGCCTCCAACAAAACGGTTGAAATGCTGGTGAGTAACCGTTTGATGTCTGTGTTTGTGTTTCCATGTCCACACAGAGTTGCACCAAATCTTCGTCGTAGATTGAGCTTTGGAGATCCATTTTGCAGCTTCGGGTGTTAAGGTAGATACGGTATGGTTTCTTTTGCGTTGTCTAACTATATATAGCCCCAGAAATCATTTGTTCGTTGGTGGGGAGAGAGTTTTTTGTGGGCGGAGTAAGAAATAATTTATGGCTTAGCGTCTATGAAATACTTTTTACAGTCATTTTTTGTTGCAATATGTTTCGTAATATTGTAGACCAATTCTTTTGTGTTAGAATAATAGTCATCGTCTTCTGTCTGCGTGTAGTATTTGATTCTAGTATCCGCGAATTTCCAGTGCTGATCGTTTGGGATACCACGCAACTTTTTTATATCGTAAACATCAATTTTAACGAGATGAGTGATCTTTGTAACATCATCTGCGCGAGAAGATATATAGTTGGTACCGCCATTTGTTGACTGGGCGACTGTAGATGAATATTCTGTAGTCTGTTTCTTTTTAGACTTATCGAAAAATACATCGATGTTGTTGGTTCGTTTCTGGGCTTGAATTTTAAGCGGTTTCACTTGGGCTTCATCGTCACTCAAATTACCGTAATAATAATTCTTCATGGTGTACTCAAGAGAATTCGCGTTTGATGTCTAAAACAATCAAAACAATATGTTAAATGCGTGATGCAAATGGAAACAGATAATGGTTATTTATGCATAGTCAGTTAATGTCGAGCTTACCTCCATTTTCAGCGGTAGTAAGACGTGGACACACAGTTCAAAAAAATCTAAGGATAACTACTCGCACTGTTCTTTAATACACTTTTACCACTTGACAGACACGGTTTTTCAGACCAACTAATCTGAACGAATGCTGGTTCCATCGCCTTGGGATCTGCTTTTATTGAGCAACACGCACACACGCACACATGTGGTGGATAAGACAAAAAATCTATTAATAAAACAGACACCTGTTCGTTGCATCACCCGACAGGTTCTAACAGGATTTTTACTGGAATACTGTGGAACGTGCATCAACCTGCTTAGCTTTAATGTTCTTTAGGTTTTTTAATGGCCAATAAAATACGAAAAGCATGACATGTCGTAATAAACAATGATACTTTATCGGTTTTCGAATATAATGCACACAAACACACACATGCCGCAGACAAGGCAATCTATTGCATAGTTAAAAAACACACCTGTTTGTTTCATGTTACGACAGGTTCAACCTATTTTTTTTTTTGCTGTACTATCCAAAGAAATGGAACGAAGGTATGTGAACGTGCGCAGATATAAATATATTTTACATTAATACCCAATTGAATACAAAAACCGTGGAATTTTGATAATAATCAACGATACTTTATCGTTCTTCAAATATGCTGCACACGTACACACACATGCCGCAAAAAAGATAATGAATCTGTTGCCTAGTTAAAAAACACACCTGTTCGTTTCATGATTCGACACGTTAAATCTATTATTTTTTACTGTACTATCTAAAGAAATGGGACAGAGACATGTGAACGTGAATATCTTCAAATTTATTATTTGCTTTAATACCCAATAAAATACAAAACCCGTGACAATTTTGTAATAACCAATGCTATGTTATGGTTTCTACAAATATATTTTTTAATTCTCACGATCGTCTATCTAATGAATCACAATATAAATTTCGTAATATATTGCCATCCGCAGAATATTATTACGCTTGCGTGGGAAGAGCACAAAAAAACAGACGTTGCCCTTAATAAAATAAATCGATTTAAGGAAACGCGTATACCATATCAAAAAAGCAATCATATCCAAAAAAACAACAGTGGGACATGTGGACATATCTCCAACCCATCATCAACACAAGCAGCGGGCGGTCGACTATCACATGCTCGCTCATAAGAAAAAACACGCACGCAAAAACTGCCGCAGAGAATTTGTTAAGAGGCACATAAAAAACTGGAAAAAAAAATCGCCGCTTCGCGGCGTGCTTTACGTGCCGCAGAAACAGTAAATAACCAACTACTTATAATTGATGTAGAACGTGATGTGCTGATACGAGTCGAGAATTAATTGTAATGCCAACGTGTATTGATTCCCACATAAAGTGTGTGCATATCTACTGTGATATCAATAGTATCTTTGCAAGTTTGCATACATAGGTGCATATTTTAATCAACGTTGCTTGTCTTAATTAGTAAATCTCAATCTATCTAGAATACGACTTTCTCAGTCGTAATTTATCATCAGGTACAGTTGCCGTCAAACATCTTGAACCTGATTGACCTGCGCAGTAGCGTAATTTGTACATAAATCCGGTATTAATTTTCTTAGTCGGTAACTCAATCCTACGTCATATATTCTTGCGAACTCCTGCTCGAAGGATGCTAGAGGAAATTCTATAAATACATTATTTCCCACGATACCACGCAACAATTCCAAGCGAATTCCTTGCGAGGTGGACTTTGAGATGCTTCACATTAAAAACCCTAGACTACGCGCGAGACATTCACACTACACGACAACTATATTAGCCTTACATCTAGATTCCGCAAAAATAAACCTTAGGCTGTTGTGATTAGGATTATCCGTCAGCAACCGAGTGTAGGCCGGCGGGAGATGCAGTGGCGCTTCAACTTGGCATGAAGCCCGAGTCAGGGCCCGCCCCCTCCACATCAGCCACCTTGCAACTCGCTGAATAGTTATAAAGAAGTTAGTAACTAAAATATGTTGATGTCGTACTGTGACAGTTTGCAAGTGAATGCATGCAACAGCGGTATTCATTGGGTAGTCAAATAACGATCATCAGGTAGTGCCAAGCTCTCAATGAACCAACCAGTGACGTCAATACAACTCAAACGTCAGAAACGAATATCAGTGTCACCTGTCGACAGAAGACAGAAAATACGACCTAATAAAACGCAATACTTACTCATGGTAGACATTCCTAAAAAATTTGTTATGCCTTCGTAATTAAATAGTTGTAAATAATAAATATCTCTTCGACGAATTAATCACTTCGACATTTATTTACGTTCAATTTATTATAAGCGTTGTCGTAAATCTTTTATCGCATATTTTGTTATTGTTGGATGGCACATCGATGAGCTGTATAATTTACGGTCACCAAATAAGCTATTGTATATTGGTCCGTAACAATTTTATAAACAACATACTCAAGTATCAAAATCATCGACTGTTAGATATAGATGACCGTCCACGATGTCCTTCTGTCGTTCCGTTCATATTCATATTTGGTCATAAAACGGCCGTTAAAATGTTATTGGGCCAAATTACTGAAATAACCAGCTTCTTTGGACGCTGACATTCGACCACGTTTTCATTTTTATTTACCTGCGTAAATGCTTCAATTAGCCTTCCGTTTATTTATTTTGCACGCCACGGGTGCTTCCACCTCGTTAATCATCATTCTGTTAATTGTTGCTGCTATTTTATCCTGGTGATGAAATACGATTTTACGCTTCGTAAAGTTTATTTGGCCTGGAATGAATTGGGCACTACTGTAGCTGTATTTATGTATCTAACCTGAACAAACTGTTCAAAATACTAAACAATTTGGATCTTGATATACTTACTATAAATGCAAAACAACAAATACATCGCTGCAGTACATCGGTCAATCACGAACCGTTTTGCGGGTGTAGTAAATACCTGTGTTCTTGAGACACAAGTTAACTACACTAGATGGGGTACTTTTTTAATATAATAATAAAATAATATCCAAAAATCTGGGTCCGGCACAACCTCTGATAGTCATGGATTTCATTAGCTCATACCTACACGGCACATCAAATGGGTGAGGAACAAATTTGTGGACCATATAGTTAAGCCATTTAATTCGTCTACATTTTGACCACGGTCGCGTACGGTACGATTTCCGAGGAATATCCTCCCTCGGACGCTCCGGTTGTAAAATGATCTCCGTGCCGAGGTTTTCCCGAGATACTATAGTAGAGGCTTTTCAAGATATAATATTTTTTATGGGTCGGCAACGTGTATGAGACACCCCTGCAAGCGTTCGTAGGCTGTGTTTGCCATCGACGTGGTATAAAAAACATTATAACTTGAATTTATTCGTCTGTTCCGGTAGAGTCATTTGTCTGATGTGCAAGCTCGAAAGGATGTAACAGACGAGTTCCTGGCTGAGATATTCAAAGGGATCTTATTGCAACGAGATAAGGTCTATCGATGGTTTAATTGTCTTCGCGTGTGCAGTACGTTCAAAGCCAAGATAAAACAGATAGCATATTGTGCGCGAATCATCGGTGAGTCACGTATGTGCTAATTACAATGTACTTCCAACACGTGTTCGCCTTGAAGTGAGCTTTATCAACACGGGCTTTTAAAATAAAAACATACTAACCGCGATTCCCATAGTGCTACTACCCTACCTGTCTAACTACCCGTCCTCTCCCACTCCCAGTGAAAAAATCAAAACAAAACAATCTTTTGTTGCCCGGCCGGGGATCCCAGTCACCGGTAGCGGACGGTTTAAGGCGCAGGTAGGGCTTTCAATACCGGGATCCCGGGATACCGCCTTTTTCAGAGCAAATTTCAATACCTGTATTTAATTTCAAATACCGGTATCCCGGTATTTTTTGGAAAAAACATTGAAAGGTACGAAACGTTAAAAGAAAAACACCAAATGTTTGATTAATAACATTATTATTATGCAAGCATATTACAATAGTATTTTTAATAATCATATCACTTAATATCCAATCTCCTTTTCTGAAAGCCCTAGGCGCAGGGGTGGGCAAGGCATTCTCCATACAAACTGTGTGCACGTTTTATTCGTAGGTTTTGGTCCTAACGAATGTAATATTTTTTATGTCACACCTGGCCATAAAGTGGCCATTATCGCACGCTCCGCGCGCGAAAAAACCCACTTCCTGGCCAGGGGGTGATATAAAATTTTGTACTTACCACGGGCGATAATAAAGAAAGCCTCAGATAGCATATTTATCGTCATATTCATCGGCGTCAAATACCTGCGATCTGAGACATTCTTTGTTTTACCGCCCTTGTTAAGTAATGTACTATTATGGGTGTAAATATTAGATATGCGAAGAAAGTGATGTGGAAATTTTCAAATATTTAAAAAAAAAGGAAAAAATAAATAAGAATAATATAAAAAAAAAAAATACATAACGAAATAGCTAACAGAAAAATAAGCATACTGACTAAAAATCATAACTTTAATGCAAACACAAATGAAAAAAATCCTGCACAAAGTTTGTATGCAGAGAGCTTGCCCTACCCCTCCTCTTAAGGAAATGTAAACTTAAGGTGGAAGCCCTTTTATATGTACAGTCAAGGGCACCAATATGTATACACTTTTTCGCCTTATTCCATTAAAGTTCCAAAAATGTATACATATTAATGCCCTCGATTGTACTTTACGCTTGAAGTGGGATCTTCAGCCTCCTAGTGGCAACTGGTTCTTGGCCTTTTATTATTCCTTCTGAAAGCTTTTGGTTCCGTTAAAAATTGCCAGAGTTCACTCCTATCCCATGTCTGATAGGAAGGTGTGAGATAGCGAATGGGCCTCATTGCCGATTCATACGCATTAACCTTAAACTTTTAAATAAATAAATATAAATAATAATTATCAAAACATTTGCACAGCTGTCAACAACCGGTCCTTATGCTTTTTATCAATTCATTACATTACACATTATATCCGCGAGGTAAAACAAGTTTTTTTATGTATGTTTCATTTATTTAACATTTTAAGTCATGTGCATTACAAAATGTTGTATCTGATTATTAGAATTAGATTTTGGCGTTTCGCCTTATCTTGTTCGTTTGTTTGTATGGCTGGTTGTACAGCAGACCAAGTGAACATGTACATCTTGTAACAACAACTGTTGTTGTCCATTTCTTCATAAACAGTCAGATAGACTCACGATGGCGCTGTCCACAACAGCTTCTTCTTTAGTTAGAATATGCGCCCAAAAATTCGTGACAACACAGAATGCTAGTTACGAAAAAGATTTATAAATATACCAATTTATATACCTATATGGTCTTGTGTACTTATATTAACGCCATGCATTCGATGGGAATCAAAATGTTTAGCGGTGGAAATTTTCACTTGAACAAGCACGGGTACTCAACAAAGGTCGCTTTAAAACTTCTGTCCAATATATATATTTTTTTAATAAAGAATGTCAATGGCCACACCGATATTCCAATTATTTGGCAGCATGTCGGCATCATGCATTACCAATCTATTTTCGCTCGGAATCCCAACGTTCGTCAAAAGCGAAAAAAAGTTCGGCGAAATTACAAATCATGACACTTCTATGCTTTGAGCTCTGCATATTCACTGTAGTAAATATCTGCATGTTTTATTGCGGTCGTTGTAACTCCTTTGATAATTTTGAAGAATGACTCATCAATGATGTGAATGCGATATGATGATGACGTTGTTATATGTATGTTAGACGTCATGCAGACATGTTGAATGATATTGAAACAAATGAACTGGGAGCTGGTATACGAATTTATGAACCATACTCGTAAGAGCGAACAACACCAACTTTCATAGTTGAGGTGTTACTTAGCATGATTACATTTCGATGGAATAACTGTCGATAATCCTCCAGATGTTTACCGTTACATATGTATGTAATGTACAGAACGTTTATCTCATGAGTGCGGGTCAGCCATTGTTGTAGTTGTGACCTATGGACAATGTGAACTCATACTGACACACACATAGGCAATGTGCGATGTTATCTCAAAACACAACCATGGCTCACCCGCGACCCGCGTTCGTGAAATAAATGCCTAACCTAAACATTGAAATATTATAACTAAGTTATACTATTTGATCAATTTATTTATTATGTAATGGACGTTATTGAACAGTCCCTAGAATTGTCTGCTGATTCTCTATTTCCGCGAATTTGACTCAAAAACAATCTTTACTTAGTGACTAGCAAATAAATGTTGTTTTCCTCATATATTTTTTATATACTACGAGTACTACGACGGTGGCAAACAAGCGTACGGGGTCCACCTCATGGTAAGCGGACACCGCAGCCTTTAGACACTCGTCGCAACTCCAAAACATTCACGTGCTCGTGCGATCCTTTATAAAATTTGAGGATTCACTGTGTTGACAGCAGAAGGGACAAAAGGTCCCTCGCTCTCAACAGAGTGCATCCTCGGGAGCTCTGGCAACCTTGCTCACCTCCAGGAACACAACAGTACATACTTGTATAGTTGTTTTTGTTTATTTTTTCGTCCAACGGGTCAAATTGATTCATATGGCCTAAAGATCAATCGTGCCGATTTTCATGCTTTTGCAGCGTATACGTGGACATTCTTTATTTTTCACTATACATTTTACATAATATCGTTACAATGGATCGTATAGCATCATCAATTCACACGCTTTAAGTAATCACGATATACTTTGTTGGCAGTACGTTGACTATGACAAATCTTAGTAAACAAACTTTGTTCGTGTGATACTGAATATACTGATATGTGATAGGTTGTTTTGAGAAACGTAGATTATACAGGTATTATACTTTAGACCGATTTAATTCGTCTGTGGATATTAACACTCTAATTTGTCCTCTAAATATGTATAACACTTTTTCATTCGGTAGTTAGTATTGAATATCAGCGGGTCACCAACACGTCAACTGTGTAGTGCTCTTTAGATTATATGGTCTAACTCACGAGTTTTCGAGTGTGACTACTGTTTGTCTCTATAAAAAAACCTTTGATAGTTGAGATATACGTGGACGAATTAATTGAAATGGGGAAAATTTGGTTCTATGGCGATATACATCATCCTCCTAGAGTTATCCCGGTTGTGCCCTAAGGAGCCTAGTGTTCGTTTTGACACCTAATCCCACTATTTCATTTGGCGTATGAACTAGTTTTACGAGCAAAATAATGGACTGCCATCTGACCCTCCAACCCAGAGTGGAAACAAGATCAGGTTGAGACCGGCTTCCTCACGATGTTTTCCTTCGCCGAAAAGCCACTGTTACATATCAGATGACATATATTTGAGTGGAGCCGGAATTCTAACTCGGGACCTCCAGCTTGAAAGTTACGTGCCTTAGGTACTGCTCGGCCACAGTGGCTTAATCTCAATCAAGTGTACAAATAGCTTAAATCTCTGGTAGTACTTAGGTAGGTGTAGGTACTGTTTATTATTCTATTGTGCTAGTGCAATCACGTGTGTATAGTTGCTACTAGGCGATAAGTGGCTCGATCTTAAATAGTGTAATCATTGTTTGAACGCAAATTATTTGCAGTGATCGATGATGTATTGTCTTCTATATTAGCAATGCAATGTTATCAACAAATTACGACTGATTTAATCGACCACGACTCCTTTGTTATTGAGTCAATTGGATGTAGTATTACAGATAATCAAAATAATACAAAGTACATAACATTTAACATACAAAAACAAATATTTTCTAAAAGAAAACATCGTGTTCAACGAAAATTCTATTACTCGTATGTTCTGTTGTCGTTTGGGGATGGATTACTGTGCAGCGAACGCAAAACGTTTAGACCGTCAAATTCAACCAGCCTATTTACAATCAGGGGGCCGATTGTTGAGTGTCGAACACTCGACTTTTCACTCGACATCTGTCAAAACATCATAGTTTTTGACAGATCTCGATTGACTGATCTGTCAAAAAACTATGATGTTTTGACAGATGTCGAGTGAAAAGTCTAGCGTTCGACACTCAAAAATCGGCCCCGTGTATTGATTCACGATACTCCTAATCCTAATATATCTTATTGCCAGGAAGTTAGTAGTAATTATTGAATTCCTTTTTTTAAACACTACCGGCTGTGACGTCCTTTCCATTTAACGTCGCCATCCGTCGATACGCGAACTTCCTCCGATTCTTTTCTAAACATTTCCGCCAATTTATTTGCTTTCTAGCTACAATTGTCGGTTTCAGGCTTGCAGCTCCTAAGGTGGGAACTCTGCTAACGACAACTCAACAATCATAGGCCAGTTCGTAAGGTAAATACTGTTAGATAAAAAGGTGGAGACCTTTATTATATGATAGTATTTACCTTTATGCCCCACTTGTAAGAAAAACGATTACGGGCCCTTATCTGTTAAAATACGCTCATCTATTTAGGCCATCTTCCATTTAGTTGACACGTATCTTGAAATTTTCTCAATGTCACTATCTAGAAAAGGATTATTGCGACCTATTGACATAAATCTTAAATGTATTCTTTGGATTTTTCGTTAAGAAATATTTTTTCAAACATCACTCCAAATTGACGATTTTCGAGCTAGAGCTTTTTTTGCTCAAATTCTACTATACCCCGTTTTTTTTTCAAGGTTAGAATTTTGACGGTCACATTCGCCTACAACTCTTCGTTTCCCTAAGACATCAGAGGGTAATACATATTGTACTTATTTTAGTTATTTCAGTAGCTGTTATCACGTCCCAAAGATAGCACGCTGCATATTTTCCCGTTTCAAGATTGTTTTCCCTTAAATCGCATGACGACAATCGCACGACTTTTCTAATCTGAAAAAAAAACGAGTTATATACACAATAAAATCAAAAAAGCACCTATATTTTACTATCTAAAACCTTCATAAAATCATCGTATTCTTTAATCACTTTATTGGTATTATATTAATATTTTCTCATGATAATTTGGATGAGGTACAATACCGTCACTATAGCTTGATTGTGTATTTGTTTGCGTAGGCTGAGGAAGAAAGGAAAATAAATAATAATCTGAGAAAGAATCATATAACTAGTCAAGAAACATACATATATCACAAAATCATTCCTTATTGTTTCCTAAATAATCTGTTCAGAATGGAGTTTCAAAGAACGCGATATTTTTCATTGCACGGCTTTAAGATATTATTATGTTGTTTGGTTGGAATGAATCCAGTCATACTTCCAATCGTGCAGTGTGCAACAAATCAAATAGCATTTACTTTCCTTCGGTAGCTCATCACATAATCTAGTGTGTTGCATTTATTGGAAAAGGTGTAAAATATTTTACGACATCATTGTTCATGTCGTGTTTTGTCGCCTATTGTATTGGACCACTGTGTCCTTAGTTGCAGTTCAGGTCGCATAATACGCCAAAGGCAACCATGTCTAATATACAACATTTTATAACTATGTGCAGAGTGCAGATCCCGGTGAAGGCAATTAAATGAAATGTGTAGGTACCTTATTTCCATGTGATAGGTTTACAAATGGTCATCATATAAGCACAAGTCGTCCCGTGTAGTGATCGGCAATTTCAAACATATCGTAATTTCCCTAAACTGTGAAACATTACAGCTTTATAAACATTTCTAAGAAGTTTCATGCTAGTTAGCTAATAACATAAAAGCATTAATAAGAATGACTATGGTAGCTGACGGCTTAGAAACAAAACCAGAAATTTATAGAAATTTTTGTAACTTAAGTAAAATTTAAAGGGAGCTCTCACTTTGGAAAGTTACAAACCGCCCATCGCTAGTCTCGTGTATCGTGGATACAAAAGTTTACAATGTCTCCAGTGAAGCTCTTCCCAACACCAGCAATTCTTCTATTTTACGACTGCCCTATATTTTCCATATAAAGTCCAGTATTGTCTTTGTATTCAGCTGAATTAACTGCCTCATTTTATCGACGACCTTTTGAGGTCGAGAACATAAAGGCCGGCCAGAATTATGGGAGGTTGTCATTAGCGATGAAAATGGCGAAAGATTCATGTTGTTTCTTTCAAAACTTTGTATCTTTCCTATAAAATACATGTAACTTTCGAAAAAAACAAAACTGACGTTTTTCTGACAAATACAATCATACACGTATAATACCTGTTTTATACTGTGTATTTTACGTATTTTACATGTTCATTTAATTGTCATGCCTTTGACGCAAAATTGACTTCACGTCACATAGACCATAGATTAACGATTCCAATTTATAATTATTTCGTCATAATTGATAATTTCAACCTCTTTAGTTAACTGATATCGAGATATAGTCTGAGCGGAATGCAAAGTCACCTGTTTTTATGAGAGCCAATACATTCCGAGTCCCTATTCATAATATAATATAATAATGCGAAAAATACAATGTATTTTACACGTAAAAAACCTATACTTGCGAAAGATTCAATCGAAGATTCGCAAGGAAAGATACTGTATTTTATTGAAAAATACAGGGTCCTTTGAAAGATACATGTATCTTTCATGTAATTTTCATCGCTAGTTGTCAGTCAAGTTGGTGCTGTTTCTGTTGTATTCAACTGTCTATGTAATTCATTAGTTTCTACGAAATTCCGCAATATTGCCGATCGCCGACACTCCATATGGTCAGGCTGTATATGCGATACCAAGCTATGCATGTGGTAACAAGGGGAATACGTATTACGTAAAATTAAATCGTCAACAAAAAGTAATTATACTAGCCACCAAGTTTATATGCTGATGTTTTACGAAGAATACTTTAAATATTGGTCAACAAATTCTTGCCTTACTAGATAAGGTACGAGTACACAAAAAAGGGTTTGACAGTATTAGGCAACTTATGTTTTTGAAATGTTTGGTTTGCTAAGTTGTAGTTTCGCAAAAACCCTATATTTAATTCATTTTTTCACTAAAACACCTGTCTAACCAGTAGGATAGCGTAAAAAGTACTGTTATACGCTAAAACCTTACTTTTTTTAAAGCTAAAATACGGATTTCGCGACCATGCCAACGTATACAATTTATTCAATATTCTAGACAAAAAAAAATCATCTCACTCTATTATTCTCTCACAAACTTTTCATGAAATTTGTGAACATTTTCTGCTAAAGTAGAGCAAGAACTCACAAAGAACTCTTTGCCACTTTGTGACGGGCTGGTATTCTCTACTTGCAAATTAATTACAGCTGCACATTGTACTTGGTTTGCGTGGCGAATAATGTTCATTTCTAATGATTTTGTCTACCTCTTTGCTACTTTATGTAGTATTTATACTTGTAGTTTGATATTCAGACGCGTTGTATAACCGGCCCTATGCACTACCTTCTCTAACGGGGTTTACCTATAGAATTTTCCGTTAGCAATGACAGAATAACAACCATGTCATCTAATATATTAAATAGTTTACCTTATAACGCGAGTATTAATACAACAAGAAGCAATTGGGATATTTAAAAACACGTCAAAAACAAGAATACCTATAGAAGTTTATCCAAAACAAAAGTAATGAAGTCGGTAGCAAATACGCGTTTAGTCTCATTGTATGAGCAAGTGCAAGTGTAATTATGTCGTAACCATAACAAATGACGCAACTATTATACACGGAATCTCCTTTGCTAATATGCCGAATAAAATATTGCTAGTTTTATCCAAACAGCATAAATGAATGAAAAACTACTCTTCTCACACACACCCACCGTTTACAATCGACTAAATCGCATCCGCCTGTCATATCATTACGTCACCTTTTATAAGCAACTATAGTCTGCTTTAACTGCACCTAAGCTATGGGTGCGTACGGCCACTAGCAGAAAAACGTATGAAGAACCTAGGGTTACATACAGGCATAATGTTTTTTTTTCTGTGGGAATACCCATAGTAAGTACTACTACTTACCTACATTATGCTCAGTGGATGTCCTCGTTCACACGGCGGATTGCACGGCGACACTATTGTTGTGTGTTACAACATATTATTAAAAGAAAATATTGTGGAAGTAATCGATTACAGTATGTAATACCATAAATTATAAATTATGTTATGAATTAAGGTGTCCATGACACCTTGGTTTGCTAGTCAATCAATTTCTTCTATTATTTTGATCAGATATCTTTCGTGCATGCAAGAAATTTGCTATACATGCTTTAAGGGGACATATCGATTCGGTAAACCACGTCCCCCGTGAAAGAGCTACGCTTATTATATCTTTTGCGCACGGCAAAACGGGAATCGGGATACAACGCTCTTCGGGAATGACTTTTTTAGACAAATCTCGATAAATATCTGACTGTGTGCAGTTTTATGGAATTTCCTCTTGACAGAGTTTAGATGCGGTAAAATGCCATCATATTAACTTATTTGTTTCGTTCAATAATGCGTTGTTTTTGTAGGCTGTGTAAAAAAGGAAAATAAAGACTCAACTTTGGGTTTATTTCTATCGAGAAAATTTTAAGCAATCATGTTTCGGCTATTGTCATAAAACACCATCATTTAGTCAAGAATCATATATCTGAAAATCAATCCCTATTGTTTCCTCGTCTGGGCAGAACACCGTTTCAAAGAACGCGATATTTCTCGTTGTAGCGCCTTCACAACTTTTCAAAAATATCGCTCAGATATAACACTTTAAACTCTCGCGCTTTGTAAACATACTTAAAAGGTTTGTTTTAACGGGTCTAACGCGATATTTATGTATTAAAACAAACCTTTTAAGTATATCGCTCAGATGTTTGTAGGTGCTTCCAAAGTTTTAATAAATACCGATATTATTGCTCACGACGACTTGGGACCAACGGATTGTTAATCTACGCTTGCGTGAAGTAAATTCCGCAAATTATCTTTTAAAATTAGCTGACCTGATTTTCCTGGCTTCGCCAATCCGCAACGCCAATTATCACACTTAATAGAATCGATCACGACACCAAAAATGTCCCCTTAGAAAGCCAAGAATAAAGCCTATTTTCAGTTGCACCCATTTAAAGGTACGCTATGCATGCCCTACAGTACGAATAAACGCTAGCATGTATGCAATCTTACAAATTGATACGTGTGCGTAGTTATTAGAAATGGAACTAGTAATGTCACGCGTATAAAATACTCAAAGAAAGCTAATTTCAGATTGGTTTTAGAATCTAGAGACCTTTTGAAAGTTCTTAGGACATAGATATCCGTTAAAGCAACTTTCTATTCGTACATATTGTTATAACCAAATACCACTTATATATACCCCGTTTTTTTTAAGATTAGAATTTTAACGGTCATTTTCGCCTACAATTCTTCGTTTCCCTGAGACATCAGAGGATAATATTGTACTAATTTCACTTATTTCAGTAGCTGTTATCACGTCTCAAAGATAGCTGTTTTCCATGAAATCGCATGATTTGTAGGGTTCCGTAGTAAACAAGGAACCCTTATAGTTTCGGCATGTCCGTCCGTCCGTCCGCCCGACCCCCGTTTTTCTCAGTAACCGTTAGTACTAGAAAGCGGTAATTTGGCATGAGTATACATGTCAATGACGCCGACAAAACGGTAGAATAAAACCTTAAAATTTTTTTTTTTAGGTTTCCTCCCGTAACTGTGAAGTGGTGGTGCAATTTTTTTTTCTGCCAAACCCCATCGTGTGGGTATCGTTGGATAGCTCTTTTAAAAATAATATAGGTTTGTAAATGCATTTTTTGATTAAAAAATTGGTTAGCGTGATATTAAGCTTTGAAGTGATAATTTTTGTTATTGTCAAGTGTCGCCCCCCCCCCCCCCGCCAGTTAAACGGTGGCTACTAAGCATGTGAAAAAAATCATGGTAGTAGTATTTACGATGAATTTAAAAGTAAAACTATCACAGCTAAGTAGACATTACTAGTTAAGACTGTACGAACAAAAAGTTGGTATTTTAGAAAATATACGGTTTTTTCTAACGTCATATCTTTGTTCAAGTGACTACATTGTTAAAGTAAACTTCTGTTTTGTATAGATAAACTCTTATTCTAGACCATAGCGTTGCTAAACTTTTATTTCTATGTACGATTATTTAAAACAGTCAGGTTTTCGTCGGAGTGTTTTGCAAAAATACGCGTCAGAGCTATCTTTCAGGTACAATATTTCCATTTTAAATTGTCAAAAACGATTGGATGTTTATCTTTTACAATAGGATGTATAGTCTTTTAGTACATAGCGATCGCACTAGTTCTGAAATATTGGTTTTTACTATCTAAAAAAAATACTACAAAATGTCTAAATCGGTTTGTTTAAACATTTTTTTCCTCACATGTTTTATAATATTTTGAAAAAAAAAACTTATTATTATAAAACTACAGGTTTTGCTTGATATTTCTTATTTTTTTTAACGCTTATGGATAACCCACTTAATTTAGACGAATTTTTAAAAACCACTATAATTCACAATATAACAGCGCGCGACAACGTTGTTCGATTCATTACGCGCCGGGCCTTCCCAAGGAACGCACGTGTCGCTCTCCTCGGTGCGTTAAGGTCGGTGACCAAGTTCACACCGATACTGCTATTCTGTAGATGTAGCGCGTCCGCTACAGATTAATAATTTGATACTTGGTATTTTATATCTTCTCAAAGCAATAAAGTAATATGATTTTTTACAGAAATGGGCAATAAACGTAAATTGTTTGGGACGAAAAAATCCAACAGTACTACGGCCACACAAGTTAAAAGGTAAAGGTATGATTCCGCTGCCGACTGCATACAGCAACTGCACGTTCCGCCGCACTCCAAATTGAACCGTAATAGTATGCGTAAAAAGCTCAATTTGAAATGAGCGGAGAAGTGTCGGAACAGCACACGCCGCTCACTCTAAATTGGGACTTTTAGTCTTATGATTACAGTTCAATTTGGAGTGCGGCGGAAGGTGCAGTTGTTGTATGCAGTCGGCAGCGGAATCATACCTTAAGGCACCATGTTACCTATTACCTATTGCTGCTAGTGATATTTCTATGTCTGGATATGTGCTTCTATGTTCTTGACGTTCTGTGAACATTTCGGATCTTTCCTTTAATTGTAAAATTCAAACTAATATTTTTTTATTCTTAACGAGCGCCCGATAATTTATGATTGCGTTGTTTGAACTAGTTATCGAATTATATGTATGTGCAATTTCAAATTTTTAAGCCAAGTAGTTTCTGTGGAAAGTAATTTAAAGTAAAACTAGTCCCCGAAACACGTGGACTCCACGTAATTATCATTCCATTTTTGACTTTTTTCCTGACAAACTTATTCCAATTTTGTTGATTAATTCGTGTTCATGCACCTCTAAAAATAGTTTGTATAGTCTCCCAACATATGTTTACTGGTTGTTATCTTTTGTGTGAATTTACTCTCATATTCATATTCATTTATATTTTTTTATTCTTAACGAGCGCCCGATAATTTATGACTGCATTGTTTGGACTAGTTATCGAATTATATGTATGTGCAATTTCAGATTTTTAGGCCAAGTAGTTTCTGTGGAAAGTAATTTAAAGTAAAACTAGTCCCCGAAACACGTGGACTCCACGTAATTATCATTCCAAATTTGACTTTTTTCCTGACAAACTTATTCCAATTTTGTTGATTATTTCATGTTCATGCACCTCTAAAAATAGTTTGTATAGTCTCCCAACATATGTTTACTGGTTATCTTTTGTGTAAATTTTCTCTCATATTCATATTCATATGCATTTATATTTTTTTATTCTTAACGAGCGCCCGATAATTTATGATTGCGTTGTTTGAACTAGTTATCGAATTATATGTATGTGCAATTTCAAATTTTTAGGCCAAGTAGTTTCTGTGGAAAGTAATTTAAAGTAAAACTAGTCCCCGTAACACGTGGACTCCACGTAATTATCATTCCAAATTTGACTTTTTTCCTGACAAACTTATTCCAATTTTGTTGATTAATTCGTGTTCATGCACCTCTAAAAATCGTTTGTATAGTCTCCCAACATATGTTTACTGGTTGTTATCTTTTGTGTAAATTTACTCTCATATTCATATTCATTTATATTTTTTTATTCTTAACGAGCGCCCGATAATTTATGACTGCATTGTTTGGACTAGTTATCGAATTATATGTATGTGCAATTTCAGATTTTTAGGCCAAGTAGTTTCTGTGGAAAGTAATTTAAAGTAAAACTAGTCCCCGAAACACGTGGACTCCACGTAATTATCATTCCAAATTTGACTTTTTTCCTGACAAACTTATTCCAATTTTGTTGATTATTTCATGTTCATGCACCTCTAAAAATAGTTTGTATAGTCTCCCAACATATGTTTACTGGTTATCTTTTGTGTAAATTTTCTCTCATATTCATATTCATATGCATTTATATTTTTTATTCTTAACGAGCGCCCGATAATTTATGATTGCGTTGTTTGAACTAGTTATCGAATTATATGTATGTGCAATTTCAAATTTTTAGGCCAAGTAGTTTCTGTGGAAAGTAATTTAAAGTAAAACTAGTCCCCGTAACACGTGGACTCCACGTAATTATCATTCCAAATTTGACTTTTTTCCTGACAAACTTATTCCAATTTTGTTGATTATTTCATGTTCATGCACCTCTAAAAATAGTTTGTATAGTCTCCCAACATATGTTTACTGGTTATCTTTTGTGTAAATTTTCTCTCATATTCATATTCATATGCATTTATATTTTTTTATTCTTAACGAGCGCCCGATAATTTATGATTGCGTTGTTTGAACTAGTTATCGAATTATATGTGTGTGCAATTTCAGATTTTTAGGCCAAGTAGTTTCTGTGGAAAGTAATTTAAAGTAAAACTAGTCCCCGAAACACGTGGACTCCACGTAATTATCATTCTAAATTTGACTTTTTTCCTGACAAACTTATTCCAATTTTGTTGATTATTTCATGTTCATGCACCTCTAAAAATAGTTTGTATAGTCTCCCAACATATGTTTACTGGTTATCTTTTGTGTAAATTTTCTCTCATATTCATATTCATATGCATTTATATTTTTTTATTCTTAACGAGCGCCCGATAATTTATGATTGCGTTGTTTGAACTAGTTATCGAATTATATGTACGTGCAATTTCAAATTTTTAGGCCAAGTAGTTTCTGTGGAAAGTAATTTAAAGTAAAACTAGTCCCCGTAACACGTGGACTCCACGTAATTATCATTCCAAATTTGACTTTTTTCCTGACAAACTTATTCCAATTTTGTTGATTAATTCGTGTTCATGCACCTCTAAAAATCGTTTGTATAGTCTCCCAACATATGTTTACTGGTTGTCTTTTGTGTAAATTTTCTCTCATATTCATATTCATTTATATTTTTTTATTCTTAACGAGCGCCCGATAATTTATGACTGCATTGTTTGGACTAGTTACCGAATTATATGTATGTGCAATTTCAGATTTTTAGGCCAAGTAGTTTCTGTGGAAAGTAATTTAAAGTACCAGGCCGAACGTCACAATGTACATGACAGTTATCACGCTCCCAAACGTAAAATTTATAAAAAATTAACGTTGTTTTTTGCGTAATTTCTGTATGAAACACAGGCTTTTTATTAATTTCGCGAAAATGAATAGTCAGAAGTAAATAGATTAACACATATTTAAGTATTAATAATGTGTAATGAGATAATAAATGTCGATCGTTTTTTGTATGAAAATCGAACCACCTTAATAAGTGCGTAGGTACGTAATGTTAATAAAATAAAAACATTTAAAACTCACCACATTTTTTCCTACCTCACTCTAACTCTATAACAATGATCAAGACATGTCAGTTCAACCGGCAGCACTCGAACCGCACGCACACAGTAATCGTTTTAGTGTGTAGCTAAACATGGCCGCTCGCAGGGAGATCGCGACTAGGATGAGTTGGAGCGAAATGTTCGTACCCTCTTAACGTCGAACTTCAGAAATGTTCTTTGCAAAAGCAAACTTTCGTACAATTTCTATTATATATATTATATATACCTTAGATAATGTTGTTCATTCTGTCAAAAACATAGTAAATATAAGTTTGCGAACTATTTAGTCCACATAATGTAACGGGTGGACGACTACGGAACCCTACCTTGGCCGGATTTTCTAATCTAAAAAAAAACGGTGTTACCAAAACTTAAATTTCGATTTAACAAAATTTCTAACAAAATATAAATTGCCAGCCATGTACAGCAACGTAAAATGACAACGCGGTACAAATGAAATGACAGCCCTTAATGTTCTGTTTACTACGGCGTTATACATGCCCTCTACCGACATAAAAAACCAAACAATTTTTTGTTTACATGACGGGGATACCCGTCACCGGTACACAACGTCTTGCAGTGCACCTAGTAAATTGAAGGTGAGAAGTTAGAAAATTTGATATTGCAGTTAATTCACATATTTATGATTTGCTAATACATGGAAATAATGAGTAGTGGAACATATTATCATCATATCAGTATCAATAATTGCCCGCGTGCCGGGTAATGCGCGTACGTTGTTAAAAGTTTACTTGGTTTGGAAGTGTTGCTTTATAAAAATTATAAATCATTGGTACCCAAGGAGTAATAATAAAACAAGCGAAGTGCAATGCAACTAATGCAAGTTTCGCAGAATTCGGTAACTAGACCGCAATGCACACAACGAGCGTCGACTAACTTACGGCACAGGATAGTATAATAGTATGTACTGTGTACTACATACTTACGAATATTGTGACTTGTGACGCAGACTTTGAAGACTGATCGAGAGCATGCTCAATTTTTTAATCAAAGTCAAAAATTGAGATTTTCGCTAGCGGACGCATCACATTTAAAGTTTTTCGAGAGCATGCTGTCAGTTTTTGCTATTATATAGTAAACTGATATATATATATACATATTGGATACATGTGTTTTGGTCTGAGATGTACGAGTACCTAAATATAATAATTAATAATTTTGAGACTAATAAATTTACTCATTTTATTAATTACTAATTAGTATCGAGATCGAGTGTTTGTAGATCACAGTACCTACGGAACATTGAAAAGAAGTGAAATATATCAGTGGATAAACTTGAACACTGCTTTGTCTCCAATGATCCTCAATCCAATGACGAACTTATGACACAGGGCTGGGAACTGGCTATATTAAAGTCACAATAGAACGTGATCATTCAAATGTCTGTTTGTCAGATAGCTGTTCGCGTCCATTGAATTCCTTCCCCGGTCACCATTAAACGTCTGAACGTAAATGGAATTCCAATGAAGGTCAAAGCACAGCCGAGGATTAATCAGCAGTACATCCTCGCCGCGGCTGACTGGTTCAGCTTCCGTTTGTCGAAACGGTGAATTTATTTGAATATACAATTAGTTTTTGTCGTCGACAGTCACTTGATTGTAGTAATTTATAAAGTTTCAATCCGCGAAACGAAAGCGCGGCCCGCTCCTTGACATTGCGTGAAAATTTGTGGTTCGCGTGTAACTTGTAGGTTTGAGCCGAATAAAATGAATACAACTTTTATCATAACACTGTTGTACAACAAGTCAGATGAATGGTTATTTATTTAATTTTAGTATACTACTTTATATTTTTTGGTAGTGAAGCGAAACTGCTTTACATTCTAAGGATTAGCACGCTACCGCGATTCCTTATCGTGAACGAAAAACTGCTCTTTCTTGATTCTAATTAGTGCGAGGCATAAGGCCACGGTCTCGACTCCAGCGACCAGCGGCGCGGCGAGCGGCGAGAACAATGGAATCGCGCCGCTGTCGTCCAGAATCGATTCATTCAAGTCTATACATTTTGTACTCGCCGCTCAGCGCTGGTCGCGCCGCGCCGCTGGTCGCTGGCGACGAGACGGCGGCCTAACAATGTGTCGCGCGGTTTACGACAAGGCGCCCGGTTGTGCTAGTCCGCATACAGAGTAGCATTAAACTTAGTTAAACTATCCGTGTGATTCAGTAGGCGATACATAGGTACCTGCGATAATTGGCTACTTGACAGTTTTCGGAAATGTATTTTAAATTATACGTAGGTTTATTTTATACCTGTAACAATTAACTTTTTCCCTCAAAGAGCTTAATTTCTTTCAAAAAAATATTTTTTCTTTAAGTAATTTGAATTTCGCGCGAAAACAGCCGTTCACGTGACTGTAAGTACTATGACGTCGCATTTGATAAACAACTAAAGGTTTACTTCCGCAGCCGACAGTACACGGCAACTGCATGTTACACCGCACTCCAAATTGTACAGTAACTTGTGCTGTTGCGACACTTCTCCGCTCATTTTAAATAGAGCTTTTTACGAATACCGTTACGGTTCAATTTGGAGTGCGGAGAAACATAACGTGCAGTAAGTGCAGTTGCGGTCTGTTGCGGAATTAATCCTTAACTTTGAAATGTGACGTCACACGCATTTCGGTTTTTGTAATCCACAGATAAAAAAACTCTTAATTTATGTTTCAAAAATAAAATGTTTTCAATTAATTTTAAAGCACAAAACCTATTGTATAATAGACCAGTAAAATTAGCTTAAACTTGAAATAATCCGATAACTGTGATTTTCTTTTTGTATGATAGAAACTATTGTTAGTTATAGTTAAAATAAAAAGAATTAAACATTTTAAGACCCCGCGTCAGTATAAAAAAACCAAAAAACAGAATTTTAAGCACATTTTGATTTCATAAGTACAACATAATAAATAACTTTGTTAAAGTACCTATTTTATGATAGGACGCTTGCACTCCAGTTAAAGAAATCAAAATTACACGAATAAATCAATCGGGACTATCATTAATAAAGAAAGTTCGGTAAGTTACACATATTCTGGCTTATCTTACCTGATATTATAGATAACTGAAATTTGACAATTTATAATGAATAGTATATTAGGTGTGTTGATAAATTATCTAAACTTAAACAGATACTCTTTGAGGATTTCTAAAGTCACAAATATTGGTAATTTTGGGATACCCAAAATACAGAACTACTTCAAAAGTGGTTAATTTATGCCGTCGTCGTATTGTTATGACTATAAGTAACAAATTAATCACAAAATATGCACGCTTATAAATTATTTGATGTTTAATATTACTTGCGTTTTAATATGAACGTTATTTCTTGCCATATAAGGCCGTCTTTTCTTTGTGCCTCAACTCCCGGCCATGCTGTCGCGAGTAGCGCTGCTCAAAGGGCCGCCGGCGCCGTCGGCTGACTTTTTAACCGACTTCAAGATTTCAAAAGAGGAGGTTCTCAATTCGGTTGTGTTTTTTTTATTTTTTTTAATGTTTGTTACTCCATAACTAACTCCGACATTTCTGAACCGATTTTGTAATATTTTTTTTAGATTGTAAGTATATATATCCAAGTTGGTCCCGTTGTTGTCAAAGCGCAGTTCTGATGATGGCATCCATGAGGAATCGAGGGAACTCCTCAAATGTGAAAGGCACACAAATAGTGATTTTAGTATTTTCATCAACTAATCAAGCATTTTCATTAAAAGAGTGACATTTGATGAAGTGGAACTGCTGATGATGATCAGAACGGAACTCTTCAACGACGCATAGTACATGTTTGCCGATTTGTTCTCTTCGTTATGTTTGTCAAGCAAATTAGGTTTTCAAGGGATATTTTTGTAAAGCTTGAGTTCTGATGGTGGATTCCATGAGGAATTGAAGGTAATTACTCTTTCACCATTATAAACATACTCTTAGCCATTTTTATTTGATTGTATGGAATCTAAGACTAAGTATAATATTCTTTCACCGGCCTCCAACACTGAAGTCGGTTTTTTTCCTAAAAATTATTAACCGACTTGAAGATTTCAAAAGAGGAGGTTCTCAATTCGGTTGTGTTCTTTTTTTTTAATGTTTGTTACTCCATAACTCCGTCATTTCTAATCCGATTTTGAAATTTTTTTTAGATTGGAAGTATATATGACCAATTTGGTCCCGTTTTTGTCAAAGCGCTGTTCTGATGATGCCATCCATGAGGAATCGAGGGAACTCCTCAAATCTTATAGGCAAACATATGAGACCGTCCATAACAAAAGGGCCCTTATGGCACTTTCTAGTTTCGTAGATATCAGCGTTTTAGTAAAATACGGTAAAATCACATATTTTTTGTTTTTTGCATATTGATAAAGTATAAGACTAGATGTGTATTTCTAGCTTGGTTTCACACGTATAAGTTAAGTATTTCTACCTTAAAATTAGTTGTAAAGTTTAGTAAAAAAGGACCCTTATGGCAGAGCGCAGATAATAATGATATAAAATAGGTTAATAACTTATTCTAATTACTTCTAACCATTTTCTGTATTATTTATGTGCCTTTTCTGTTTACTGGATTAGGTGGTACACGTTACAAATACCTATTTCTAGTCTCAAGTCAAGGAAGCTCTAGTCGTGCCGTGCATGACCGTTGCAAAAAAAATTGTTTTTTATTACATTTCCTATTGAATTGTATTTTTAGAGTTCCGTAACCAAAATGGTGAAAACGGAACCCTCATAGTTTCATCATGTCTGCCCGTCCGTCCGTCCGTGCGTCCGTCCGTCCGTGCGTCCGTCCGTCCGTGCGTCAGTCCGCCCGTCCGTCCGTGCGTCAGTCCGTCCGTGCGTCCGTCCGTCCGTCCGTCCGTATGTCACAACATATGGTAGGAAAGTATTATTCTATGAATTGCTACATAATATAATAGTAACGTTAACTTAAAATAAAAGGTAGTGCCCCCCCCTCCCACCCTCTAATTTCCATATGTATGAAAATTCTGAAAAATAAATGAGGTGGTGTACAGTCACCAGCATTAATATCTGCCAAAACAATGGTGGCATTTAAATATCCGACACAGCTCCATTTGTAGGGCCGTAAGGACGGGTCAGATATTTATGCCGCCTTTGTTATAGCAGATATTGATGCTGGTCACTGTACATTAATAAATACTTACGACGATTTTTGGTTTGATAAAAATACGGCTACTGGTTTTTGAGTAATTGCTGAAAAACTGTTTTGCCCAAACAAAAGGGCGTAAGTGCAGTGAGTTTACTATGAAGATACGACCTTTTTGGATTCGACGTATCAGATAGTGGGTTTAAATATGGACTAGTAGGTGTCGGTACTGTACGGAACTCTTTATTGTGCGTGGTCCGACACGTACTTGGTCGGTTTTTTTGTTAATAGAGTTAAAAAATAATTGTTACTATGCGAAATTGCTTTTTCGTATAATTTAAAAATTACGCAAAATTCAAAAAACTTGTAATGAAAAGATTTATTCAGAATTACGTTCGAATACAAGATTGCTACTTAGATAATGTAAATATTATTATTTACTTACATTTTTGGTTACATTCGTCCATAAAGGTCCTTTTCTCAAATGTATGGAAGTAAACCTTGATTTTCATGTAACTTTAATCGGTCATAAAACTGAAACTAATTGACATAAAAAAAATTAAAACCTGTGTAATGCTTGTCTAGACTTATTACAGGTAAGTATGGTGTACTACACGGAAATTGTTAAATTTATTCGTGACGAGATAGAAAAAATATAATTTTCTATATTTATTAAAAAATATATATCACGTTAGTTTTTCGTTTTTATTTTCCAGTCGAGGTGTAAAGAAAACTATTTTCTAGCATACACTATGACAAAGATCACAAAATACGAAATAATAATTCACATATTACAAATTTCCTTATTTTTTTACGATCGGCGCCTTGCACTGATCAAAGGCCATTTTTTCTCAACGAGGTAGTGGAATTGAAAAATCTTTGATTGTTTCCTACAGAAGAGAACCTCAGGATTCAGAATCTACCATCATCTATGTAACTTCCCACGGGAACATACTTTAAATGAGTTTTAAACTTCTCTTAGTTATTTCTCTAAAGTGCATTTTTGGGTTGCGTAACTTTGATGATTTAAAAAAAAAAGTACACCTAGGGTCATGGTTTTTATTGTTTTTGGTAGCTTATGTATTGTAGATTATAGATCCGTGCGTAACTCAATCAATACCGACCATAAGGGCCTCTGTGTGATGGACGGTCACATATAGTGATTTTAGTTTTATCATCAATTAATTAAGCATTTTCATATAAAAATGTGACATTTGATGAAGAAGTGGAACTGCTGATGATGATCAGAACAGAACTCTTCAACGACGAAAAGTTCACGTTTAGCGATTTGCCCTCCTAGCTTTGTTTGTTAAGCAAGTTCTATTTTTCACGAGAAATTTTTGTCATGCTCAAGTTCTGATGACGGGATCCACCCATCGAGAGAACTCCTCAAATGTGAAAGCCACACACATAGTGATTATAGTATTTTCATCAACTAATCAAGTATTTTCATTAAAAATTGTGATATTTAGAAAATATACGACCCTCTTCTCCCGCACTACGAATATTATTAATATTACGAATAGTCGACCGAAAATTGATATGAAAATCGTACACTGACGGTTACCCTTAAAGGCAGTATACTTTACCACGGGGTCACATCGAATTTTCGAATACCTTTTTACAGGCCAAATAAAAAAAAAAAAAACGGAACCCTTATAGATTCGTCATGTCTGTCTGTCTGTCTGTCCGTATGTCACAGCCGATTTACTCGGAGACTATAAGTACTACAATTATGAAATTTGGTAGGAAGATGTATTCTATAAACCGCTACATAAATGTGATATGAAATCAGGAAAAATTACCCCATACATGTAACCGGGGCATGAAAAATTTTTTTCAAAGAAAGTAGTCGAGAGTTTTCCATTTAAGTCAATCGTTTGTGAGATATTAGCGGCCAAAGTCGTACAAAATGTGTCCCCCCCCCCCCCCTCTAATTTCTAAACTATTAAAATTAAAATTCGTGACGTGACCACATATGAGGATACGACTTTTTTCGATTCAAGGTATTATTAAATAATGTTTTAAAATGCGGAAAGCTAGTTGTCGGTACGGAACCCTTCGTTGTACGTGATCCGACACGCACTTGGCAGGCTTTTATTTTTATTTTGTTTATTTTTCAATCTGAACTTTGAACCCCCCGCCCCCCCACCTGTCGCGGAGTTCAGTGTGGCTACCGGGTGTTTTGGGCTTAGGTAGACGTATATAACATCCCTGCCAAATTTCATTACTGTACCCCAAAATGTCATACTCATACTCATTAGAAAACGGACTACGAGTATATTGATATATGTAAATACTTTTTTTATGTCAATTAGTTTCAGTTTTATGACCGATTAAAGTTATATGAAAATCAAGGTTTACTTCCATACATTTGAGAAAAGGGCCCTTATGGACGAATGTAACCAAAAATGTAAGTAAATAACAATATTTACATCATCTAAGTAGCAATTTTGTATTAGAACGTAATTCTGAATAAATCTTTTCATTAAAAGTTTTTTGAATTTTGCGTAGTTTTTAAATTATACGAAAAAGCAATTCCGCATAGTAATAATTATTTTTTAACTCTATTAACAAAAAAACCGACCAAGTACGTGTCGGACCACGCACAATAAAGAGTTCCGTACAGTACCGACACCTACTAGTCCATATTTAAACCCACTATCTGATACGTCGAATCCAAAAAGGTCGTATCTTCATAGTAAACTCACTGCACTTACGCCCTTTTGTTTGGGCAAAACAGTTTTTCAGCAATTACTCAAAAACCAGTAGCCGTATTTTTATCAAACCAAAAATCCTCGTAAGTAGGGTTTGCAAGATCCGTTGATTTTAAGGATCCGGATAATTCGGATCTTAAAATTCGTAGGATCCGGATATCCGGATATTTCGGATAAAACGGATCCATTTCAATATTAACATTAACAACTGCTTTTTTAAGTAAGAAGCTGCTGTATACTTGCTTAAAAAGTGAAACTAGCAGTTACAATTTAAATAATTGTCCTATTTACGAAATATTTAATCATATCAATCGAAATAACAATCATCAATCAATCAGTCAAATGACAATCACGCACGCTGAACACTGACTCCTGAAGGCGGGCGGAAAGCTAATCCTTAGGTCGCTTCAAAAGCTTTTCGATTCCGCCATACTAGGCAGAAAGCCAAAAGCATAGAACAGGAGTGTGGTGGTGTTGTTCTTCAAAATAACACCATGCTGAAGAATTATAGGCCCATCTCACTTCTGAGCCATATCTACAAGTTGTTCTCGAGTCATCTCACAGGCAGGTTTGACGATTTCCATACTTCCGAACAAGGCGGTTTCAGGAAATGCTTCAGTATCGTAGACCACATACATACGCTTCGTCAGATTGATTATACATTAGACTGAGGAGTATAATCTGCCCCTCTGCTTAGCGTATGTGGACTACGAAAGAGTCTTTGATTCAATCGTAACGGGCTGTGCTATGTTACTTAGCTCTCCAGCGGTACCAATTAGGCTACCTACCGGTATATCGAAGCGCTAAAGTGTACGAGATACGAGAACGCCACTATGTCAGCCTGTCGCCAGGAACAAAACTCTAAAAGTCTAAACCAATACCATTGCAGCGGGGAGTTAGGTGAGGAGATAATCATCTCTCCGAAACTATTCACTGCTGCCACTGGAAGATGTGTTCAAGGTTCTGGACTGAAAGGGGCTCGCCATCAACACAAATGGGGAGTATATCACTCACCTTCGGTTTGCCGACAATATAGTGGTTATGGCTGAGACCATGGAGAACTTAAGTACTAAGCTCGATAGCCTCAATGATCTGAGTTGAGTATGGCCTCTGAGGTCCTAAGATGAACATGAACAAAACGAAGACCATGTTTAACGTCCATGTAGTACTAACTCCAGTTAAGAAATTAGTAAGACTACGCTCGTTAACTCGTTTATGATGAATATGTGTATCTGGGACAAACGGTCCAGTTGGGCAGGTGGAGGAGGAGATCAATCGTCGAATCTGTCTTGGCTGGGCGACTAAGCTGATCTGATGCTGGAGGCTAAACTATACACAAGATACACACGCCGTGTTTGGGCTCGTTATAACCAAAACGAGTAGTTGATGACTGTGGTAACAAAGTACATTCGCTAATAAAGGCTCGTACCAAAAATGAAGTTTATGCCAGAAACTTATTTATTTTGTATTTTTGTTAAATAATATAATTTCTATTCAGATTTACCATTTAAAAATAGATAATTAAAGCTTTCTTTTAGTTCATTATCATATTTTTGATCAAATTTTTAAAGATCCGTTAGATCCGAAATATCCGGATCCTGAGAGCCGTAGGATCCGGATCCAAAAAACGGCGGATATCCGGATATTTCGGATATCCGGATATCCGGATTGCAAACCCTACTCGTAAGTATTTATTAATGTACAGTGACCAGCATCAATATCTGCTATAACAAAGGCGGCATAAATATCTGACCCGTCCTTACGGCCCTACAAATGGAGCTGTGTCGGATATTTAAATGCCACCATTGTTTTGGCAGATATTAATGCTGGTGACTGTACACCACCTCATTTATTTTTCAGAAATTTCATACATATGGAAATTAGAGGGTGGAAGGGGGGCACTACCTATATTTTTTTAAGTTTACGTTACTATAATATTGTGTAGCAATTCATAGAATACTACTTTCCTACTATATGTTGTGACATACGGACGGACGGAAGCACGGACGGACGGACGGACGGACGCACGGACGGACTGACGCACGGACGGACGGGCGGACTGACACACGGACGGACGGACGGACGTACGGACGGACGGACGGGCAGACATGATGAAACTATAAGGGTTCCGTTTTCACCATTTTGGCTACGGAACTCTAAAAATACAATTCAATAGGAAATGTAATAAGAAACAAAAAATTTTGCAACGGTCATGCACGACTAGGACTTCGTTGACTTGAGACTAGAAATAGGTATTTGTAACGTGTACCACCTAATCCAGTAAACAGAAAAGGCACATAAATAATACAGAAAATGGTTAGAAGTAATTAGAATAAGTTATTAACCTATTTTATATCATTATTATCTGCGCTCTGCCATAAGGGCCCTTTTTTGCTAAACTTTACAACTAATTGTAATACTTAACTTATACGTGTGAAACCAAGCTAGAAATACACATCTAGTCTTATACTTTATCAATATGCAAAAAACAAAAAATATGTTTTTTTACCGTATTTTACTAAAACGCTGATATCTACGAAACTAGAAAGTGCCATAAGGGCCCTTTTGTTATGGACGGTCTCATATTTTCCTTTGAAATTGTCACAAACTTTTTATCATCTCGCCTTTTACTTGCTGCAATTAAAGTATTCTGTCCTTTTCGACCTACAGACACCACATCAAAGTTCATTGCACACATACATATCATACAATTAGGAAATTCCATATTGATAATATTGATATCCGCATAATTTGCACGCGCGACGGTAAAACCATGTGCATAGTAATAAACTCGTTAGGACAGGTCCACCGCGCCTCTCGCCGCTTGCTCGCCACTGACGCCCCGCTCTCTCCACCCCGCACCCCACCGCACACATCACGCTTCGCACGTATTTTGAATTGGATTTTCAATTTTTTAAGCATGACATTTACTTGTTTAATTTTGATAAAAACATGATTATAGCAAAGAAAAAAGCTATCCTTAAACAATAAAATCACAGTTATGGTTTTTAATGAATGAGAAATAGATTATTATTAAAACGTTAACAATTAATGATTAAGTTTGGTCCTAAGTGTCTAAGAAGACACAATATAGCTTAAACAGATAAACACATCATAGTTACCATTTTGGCTTGTCTAGATATTGAGATCAGATAAAAACTGTGAAAAAAAACGTACATGCAAATTTGGTTTCCGTTTAAGTTTGTTATTAAGAGATCGCATTGGAATGCACCTCAAAATTATACTAACATGGTATTTAGTTATCGTTTTTGGTTGTAGCAAAAAGTTAGGTAGTGTACAATATCTCAAGATTTTTATCAAATACGGGTAAGACCCCGGATTTTTTTATTAATATATCGAATTAATATTTGATACTCAATATCAATAAACGATTACATAACAAAAATAACGAGTTTATGAATTATGTCCAGGTTAAGCTAATTTGACTGGTCTATAAGTATTGTAAACCTATAAGCTACTGTATCCAACACATTAATTATTTTATCTTTACAACTGTCAAATAGCGAATTTCTCTTTCTCTCTGAGCACTGTGGTATTGCATATGTACGATAATTCAACCTATATTATATCTAAATTTACGAAATGTTTACATGCCTATGACCTACTTCCTTATTCATAAAATATGAGATTGCCCTCTTCCCACAAACATCTAAGTGGCAGATAGAATGAAAGGAATTTTCACGGACTTTTGCTGAAATATGCTTGATTGACGTTTATGAATAAGGCCATTTGACTTTACCTCCTTCTGTACACCGGAACACATTCGTAAATGCAGATAATTAACGTATTGTTTTCTCTTGTCACCAGCAAAACGAAGGAGCGGACAATCAGGTAGATTAATTCAGAGAATTCATGTTTGCTTTGTGTTCGTTTAATACATTGTGTTGTTTGTTTGGTATAGTTTATGTTGTTGGTGGTATCTGATATGGTTTTATAGATTACAGTAGTAGGTTCAAACAGCTGTATAAAAGTTTACAAACGAAGAGCACAAGAGCAGACATCTAATTAAATGTCCCGATGTTCGACACCTTAGTTGGTAAATAAATGACACCTGTTTTTCAGTACCTGTATTTTTATGAAAATGCTTAGAACACAATTTTTGACTTAGTAACTTTGTTTAGACTAGTTAGGACGTAAACATATCAAAAGTCCCCGCCCGTAGCCCCACCGCTGGCAGGGATTTAAAGGTTCCATATTTCGCTGTCGTTTCTAGCGAAAAAGTATAATCTTTTTTGTAGATAATTTTATGTAGGTAGATTACGTATGCCTAAGGACGTTTTTGCTATGGGCCACCGTTGACGAGTTTTTTACGAAATACCGAAAAATGGGACATTTAAACCCCCCCATCCACCCCAGCGGCGGGGGTATGGGCGAGGACTTTTGTTATGTTTACCTCCTAACTAGTCTAAACAAAGTTACCAAGTCAAAAATAGTGTTCCAAGCATTTCCCTCTACACCTCTTTTTGAGCATTCAATAGGGAAGATGCAATTATAATATTTACCATTGTTTTGTGACCAAAATGGTGAAAAAACATAAAATAATAGCTACTGAAACGTTTTTACTTTATTATATACTAATTACAAACAATAATTTCGATTTGAATTAACGTGAAACGGAACTTGTTTTAAAACGGCAATCAGCGCCTGGTGACGTCACACCTGTTATGACATTGACAACCAAAGAGAATATATGTAATCTGTATGGCTAGCACATGATGGCAACGTCAGTTTGTCGGCTTATCTCGATCTATCCGTCACTTTCTAACAGCACCTATAAAAAAAGACGGATAGCTCGAGATAGGCCGACAAACTGACGTTGCCATCATGTGCTAGCCATACAGATTATATATATTCTCTTTGGTTGTCAATGTCATAACACGAGTGACGTCACAGGAACTGTAGATCCGTTTAGGCGCGAAAGTTTAAATTGTTAGTTTGTAATAGCAATTTAAGACTATAAATCATAGTATTTTAATTTTTTAATACACTCGTGGTCTATTCTACATGCAATTCTTTCAAATGAAAGCAATAATAAAAATATTGCATCTTGTCTATGACTGGCCTAATACTATAATACTGAATGCGTTGTTGAATATGACTTAATAGATTATTATGTGTATGTTCTTAGATTTCCTGTGGTTTAATCTATTTGTCATTAACACTGGACATGCAAGTTTTGCGGTGAAACAGCGTACTATACTCATTTACGGTACCAACCTCGTATTTTGTCGAAGAATTCAATGCAAACATAACTTGAAGGAGACAGTTCAAAATAACATAAGGAAGATACGATGTCAAAAGAGGTAGAAGATTTATATATAATATTAACTAACGGGGAGTTTTAATAGGCAAATCTAGTGGTTGGTACTTTCTCACTTTATATTTCTTTTGTGTTGGCATCCTAGGTACGTTGTTTGTTTTGGCGACGAAGTGGCAACGCGATAGGCCAGCTGCAAAAAGCTGTTCGATCGACAGAATTAAAGTTATTTTTCTGTAACACGAATCTTTGCTAAGTGAACGTGAGATGAAAGTAAAAAAGATAACTATGGGATAACCATATTCCAGCCCAACATTAACCACTAAGTTGACTAAGTTGTCGCCAGAAGACTTGTGCCAAGACCGTTTCAGCTCGGTGGACCTGTATTGGTCCGGGTAGATGAGATGACCTGGTGAGTGGTGAATTTGTGGCACTGTCGCTTGCGTGTCGCGCTGCTACTGTCTGTGTCGTTAAAAAGCCTCGTTGATTCCTTTGAAGTGAATTCCTTATTAATTACTTAATTAGAGTCGACGAACTCGTAAATCGTATTTAATAAACCTCCGTTTTTGTTTGGCTACACCTTGTTACTTTACCTGGGGCTTATTTACTTTAACACGCGATCCCTTGTTTTTAGGGTTCCGTACCCAAAGGGTAAAACGGGACCCTATTACTAAGACTCCGCTGTCCGTCCGTCTGTCTGTCTGTGCGTCTGTCCGTCTGTCACCAGGCTGTATCTCATGAACCTTGATAGTTAGACGGTTGAAATTTTCATAGATGATGTATATGCTGTTGCCGCTGTTACAACATTTTTTTGCCGTTTTTATAGATGACGGTACGGAACCCATCGTGCGCGAGTCTGACTCGCACTTGGACGGTTTTTTTTACTACGTTTAATTGTTTTTTGTTCTTTATGATCATATGTGGCATTCCATATCATTGGGGACCTTTATTTTAAACCTGACTGTGGCTTTATAGGCCGGGCTGGGCGGGTGACCTGAGGAAAACCTCTGAAGTGGGGACTTTATTCTGTCACATCTATAGTCTATGGACAAGTTAATCTCCTGAGTTTCCATATCTATTTCTGTATTGAAAATTGCAATGAGAGAACCCAATAGAAACTTTACTTACCTACCTCTTAAAATACAGCAGTGCGGAGTATTAGCATGTCATGTTTTTCAACAGTTTCCCGAACTACTATGTTTCTCTTATAAGCAAACAACACATTAGAAAAAAATACGTGCTAGTGTATACAATGATTTATGACAACCTGATTGGAGAATGGAAAGATTTGTTAAAAATCCTTTCAGAATAAATAAACAGGGACACGATTTGCCTTTTTACCCAGAATGTTGTAGAAATATCCCTATTTTTATGTGCCATGTCATTCGGAATAACAGATTTAAACAAAAGCGATATCCTAACATTATCCTTCTGTCAATTCAGTCAAACGCCTAGGAGGATATCTATTGAATCTGCTTGCAATTACCACAGCGTCAGTATGGCTGATCTTAAAAAGGATATTTATTGAAACTGTAATTTAATTATGATACCATAGCGTCAGTATGGCTGATCTTAAATGCGCATACAAATAACTTTGTTTTTCAACAGTTGTTTACAGCCAGTGCGACACACCTGCACGAGCGGCGCTCGCACCCGCCCGACTCCGGCTTCTCCGAACCCGCCAACAACAACATCAGCGAGGACAACAACAATGGCCCCATATCGCTGCGCGAGATGCAGAACATCGCCAACAACAACGCTGCCGCGTACATCGTCAGCGAGAATGAGGAGAGGAACAGAGTCAGTCGCGAGTCTGTGGTCGAATTCGAGCCGCTGCCGACTGGGATCAGAGTCGCTGATCCGTTGGAGAGATGCGTCGACTGGTTCGGTGAGTTGCGTAACAATAAGTCCTGTACTTAGAGTGACTTTAGGTAAAACAACAATGGCGCCATATCGCTACGAGACGCAGAACATCGCCAACAACAACGCTGCCGCGTACATCGTCAGCGGGAATGAGGAGAGGATCAGAGTCAACCGCGATCCTGTGGTCGAATTCGAGCCGCTGCCCACTGGGATTAGAGTCGCTGATCCGTTGAAAAGATGCGCCGACTGGTTCGGTGAGTTGCGTAACAATAAGTACTGTACTTGGTATGACCGTAGGTACAACAACAATGGCCCTGATTCGCTATGAAATGTAGAACATTGCCAGCAACAACGTATCGCAAGACATGTCATCGTACTTGGATTGCGTTAGTTAAGGACCCTAACAAGAAAATAAGAGGAAGGAGTTAGGTAATAGTGAGCCTAGATATTTCCATTGCGAAGTTCCTGCTATCAGAGTCGATGATATCTTGCCGAAACACTTTGGTTTCCAAAAAACTATTATCGCAGTGCCCAATCTAAGAACAGCCATTAAAATAGAACAGCCTATTTGTATGTAGTATACAACTCGATAAGAAAGTTAAATCTTGTTTACGAAGATCCAATAAACCGTTACACAATTTCTTGCTCAAGAAGGATCACTACCTACGTAAATAAATACCATTTTAAAAATCCCTACTGAACCGGACACTACACATAATATGACATAATCAACACAACAAAGGACCTCACTATTGTTGTTGTAAAAACTCATCTATTTTCCTTTCAGGGGACGAAGATTTTCCAAGGCACCGTTTGCAATATCTGCGCGAGATCGGGCGGGGGTGGTTCGGCCGGGTGAGTGAACATGCTCCGTGTCGTTTAATCTTTCTCTATTGACACAAGCTGTATTAGAGATTGTTGTAAACTCGTATATATTGATTTATGTATGTTGGTTATTTCAATTGAACGAGGGAAGGTCTTGACTTACTTGACTTATGTACCTATGTCCCCTAGATGGGGCAGAGGGCTTCCACAGTGCGCCGCCATCCCGTTCGGTCTTGAGCTCGCGGGAAGGTCTTACTGACAGGGTTATATGACCGTCAAATCTCGCAGTGTTCCTTTATTTGAAAACCTTTGGAAAATCCTGAAATATTAAGATTTCAGGGCTTTTCCAAAGTTAAGGACCATGCTCAATTTATTTAGGAACACTGCGAGATTTGCTGCTCATATGACAGACACGTCATGAGTGGGTTCATGACGTGTCTGTCATATCGATGGACAATATAACCAGCCAATATGACAACCGAGTTATGTTACTATATCGCTGTAAAAAATCTCAGTGGTTTAAACCCACCATTTGAAACGCTCTTTATGAACACATGCATTATAAAACGAATTAAAGAACCAATCACACTATCTCTATATGGATTGAATTATCTTGTAAAACTTAAAAATTGGTTACGTAAGCCAAACAAGAACGCTCTTAAGGACGGAACAACGAAACTACCCACCATGAGTCTATGTTAAATATGCCAAACCAGGATATACAGTCGTTGTGGCCGAAATCGGTCCAAACTATCATCATCATCATTATCAATCAATCGTTCAAAACTGATTGCAGGTAGTGGAAGGTGAAATTGAAGACGAGGGAACAGCAACTACGATCGCAGTCAAGATACTGAACCAGAACGCGAGTCTGGAAGACAAGGCGAGGTTCCTTGACGAGGCGCGCCTCTACCGCGACGCGAGCCACGAGAACGTGCTCGCGTTCGTGGCCAGCTGTCTGCAGGAGGATCCATGGATATTGATCTTCGAGCTGTGCTCTACAGTAAGTAGCATTCGAGCTTAGAGTTTATCCAGATATCCCGCGAGGTTTTTTGGGCCACTTTTAGAACACCAACAAGGATGTTTAGAGTGAGGTTCTAGGTGTAAAATGTACGATATAGTATTAGTTGATTTTGTGTTTACTGTGCAAACGTGAATGTGTAATTTCTACTATCTATATTAGATAGAAGATATTATTTCTCGGTTCTGTAGGTACAGTAAAAAACACAAGAGATCATGGTCTTGCGATTTCCTTTTCTTTCTGTGTTCCAATTGAAGATTGATTTTTATACTGCAAAGAAAATCCTAAACATTGACGATACAGTTTTCCTAACTTAAACTTTGCGATGTAAAAAATTACATCATGGATGTCATATTTATAAAAGGGATCCCGTATTCACACAGCGCACCCGATAAATGAGATCCCCCGAGTATTTGTTATTTTATCCATTTACCTATCTTGTTCCAGGACCTTCAGAACTATTTGACAGAAAACCGTCCAAAAATGGCGGCACTGAACGAAAGCGGCGTGCCGCTGCGGCTCATGTGTGACGTCACTTCCGCTCTCTCCTATCTACACTCAAGGGGGTACACGTATGGGTCAGTATAATTTTTATTTTCATGAATGATGAATGATATATTGATTCATTGACTGATCTACACTTTGGAGCAATTAAAACAGGTCAGCATGTAGGGAAGTTCGATACAAAGTGTTCTTACCAATTTTGTTTTACTTGATTTGATCGTATAATTTATAGATGAATGAAATAAAGAAAGGAACGACGTTGGGCTTACTATGATCTTAATACTTTTCCATATGTGGAGATATTGATGCAATAACAAACAGTGTGTCAAATAAATATTCCAAATAGTTGTTTGACTGAGGACTGGCGCAGTTCTGCTCATGTTCGTGAATCAGAACAAGTCGACCTAGGCAGTGCCTCGTCACATATGCGCTGGTCTTTATTTAGTTTGGGTTGTACCAAGCCGTCTGGAATCGTAAGCAATGTTCGTTTAAATCTGATTGTGTGTGAAGTTTGACAAGTTTCTATAAGATGATTTTTCGAAACAAGACACTAACGAACGCGTTTGCAGTGAGCAGCGCCTCTGGTGGCCTTAGATGATAACTATTTATTGCCATATCAATTAATACTAAACGCAAACGTGTACGTTTGTGTTTTGTTTCGATAAAATTTATACTAGAGTTATTGCAATCGTAAGTTGGTAATGTTGGTACCACCCGCCCGTAATCGCGTTTCTGTCTTGTATGCATAACACGAATATTTGTGTTTATTCCACAGTGAACTGTGCGCTCGTAACGTGTTGGTGCGAGGGTCGGAGGAGGCCGCGCGCGCCGTGCTCGGCCACTACGGCTTGGACCCGAGACCGCGCGTTGTTGACGCCGTCCCGCACATGGTAACATTCATACACACATACATTGATACATAAATAAATAAATTAATATTTGTGGACAATCTTACACAAATCAACCTAGTCCCAAACTAAGCAAAGCTTGTACTATGGGTACTAAGTGACGATATACATACTTATATAGATAAATAGATACTTAAATACATAGAAAACATCCAAGACCCAAGAACATATATTCGTGCTCATCACACAAATATATGCCCCGGCCGGGATTCGAACCCGGGACCTCCAGCTTCGTAGGCAGGGTCACTAACTACGCTAAAGCGGTCGTCAAAGTACATGGGTCATAAACATTTGAAAAAAACAAAAGTTATCCCTCCAATAGTTAACGGCTTGTGTGCATGTACGTTATGCTTGTATCACATGGATTTATAGTATCAAAGACACTGGTTATGCAGGTTACTAGTCCAATTCAAAATTAAGCTTTGTAGCCCTTAACTTTTGATGGAAAGACGCGAAACTAAATCTGTTTATGACCCCCATTTAGCCTAACTTCGATCACATCCATACATCTCCTCATATATGCTCATTAGTTGCACCCGCAACGCAAAAGTAGTTCTGTCAAGATACCCTTTCTTCTCGACTTAAACTCGCTTAGAACTGAAATTCTCAACATTCCCAAACCAGCGATGCTTTTCATTCCTAGCCATTAATTACATTATCTATTTCCAAATCAAATCACTATCTATTTGAGCGATTAAATACGACTTTCCAAGTTAGTGAAGTGAAGATACGTGTTCGTTACAAGTTCCAGCAGGTGGAGTAGCTAGCACAACTTGCTGTCAATTCGTATCTCGCGCGGCTTAGTGATACCTGTCTCGCTCGAACTGTGTAGATTAGGGAGAGGATGGTAGATTTTTCTCTACTCGCGTTGCGTCGCAGCGGCAGTTGTCTACCCTAGACCACAGAATAGTATAATAGTATTACATACAGAACGGGCACGAACCCCCCGCACCGAGGTCAGTTACCTCGTCCCTGAAAGACCCGCCTGGTGTCGATCGGGTGCCGTCGTACCTCGCGATTCGTCCGCGCCACGAGCTACGCACCCGCGCAAACAATTGACGCGTGTACCGACAGCGCACGCACACATACTTACCAACAGCGCTTACGTTTCGCGTGTCACATCACAGGTATGCCTAGACTCTAGCACAACTGCCGCTGCGTAGTTGTATACATCCAATGCGTGTCTATGCGATTTGGAACCTTATCAAAATGACTGATGGCATTTGTACAGGCGAACGACGTGACTGCGCTAGGAGCGCTGCTGCGCGACATCTGCGCGTGGGGCGCCTCGCCGCCGCCCGCGCAGCCCGACTGTCCGTACCGAGAACATTTGTAAGTTGCCACTTATCTAATCCCTTCTGTACCTCTAGTATAACTTTTTTCGAAACAAAACACAAATGAACGCGTTTGTGTTGTGTTTAGTCTCATTTTGTGAGGCAACGCAAGCAGCGCCTCCACTTTATACTGGAGCCACATCCAGAACCGTGCGTCCAATATTTAAAATTTTTGCTATCAGCAGCTTAGACTGCGTTATCTTCAAACTTCATTGCAGTATTTTTTACCCGACTGCAAGGCAGGGTTATTTTGAAAGTGTTTTGTATATTTCTGCAGACAACAAGTGATGCAGTTGTGCTGGCACGAGAACGCCGAGTCGCGGCCCAGCGCGGCGCAAGTGCAAGCGCTCCTCGAGCATCTCCACTCTACGCACCTCCGGGCTGCGGTTAGTCCACTCATTATCACTATTATGGAAGACCCGCGTGGTCGTGTCGGAGGTTTCTTCTGTATTTTCCTCAGGCCACTCTCCAACCGCGCACTTCTATCGCTTTATTGGGCCCGGCCTATAAAGCCACAGTCAAGTTGAAAAAAATATATATATTTTAGGTTCTGGGTTCGAATCCTGGTTAGAGCAAATATTTATGTGATGGGCATGAATATTTGTTTCTTCGTCTTGGATTTATTCTATGATCGTTTAGTATCTATCTATAACATGACCCATTTTGAGCTTATTTTGGGGCTGATTCGATTTGTATAAAGTTGTTCCTTAATATTTAATTATTTTATAATAAAAGTTTTACAAAACCGCAACTTACTGGTGTAGGTGGCGCACGACGATGGCTACGGCAGCTCCGACTTCGAGGAGCGCTGGCAGCGCCTCAAGCCCAACACCATCCCGAAACTGGACGAGCATCGCGCGCTCGTACACGCGCCCTCCACCTCCATGGGCTCGCACTTCGCCGGCGAGTTCCCCGCCCAAGACTCGATCGCCTCCCACATGGACACCGCCGTCTCGCGCTCCAGCAGCATCATGTCCGACAAGGACCCGCTCCACATCAAATCCGAAAGCCTCACCAACCTCCACGGCTCACTCGAAGACGTCCGGAACATTTATCTCACGCACAATGAGCAAGCTGTCCTAGAGTGCCACCAGGCGAATACTAGTCTTGAGGATACGCTTGATGAGGACTCCTCGGTAGATCCGTGGCTGAAGGACATCATTGCGGGCAGCCAGGACGATGTGAGCTACTACAAAGATGTCAGCGACGTTATAAAGAATCTCGATAACATTCTCAATTCGGAGAAGACGTCCAGCTCGGAGTCGAGCCACCAGGCGAGTCCCTCGAGGGACAATTTGAGCTTAGACTGTAAAAAAGACTACCCGATGCAATCTAGTATGGTTAAATCACCAGGCATTACTAACTTCCAAAACATTCTGGAGGTCGGTTTCGAAAATAGGTCACCTGAGAAGAGGCAAGACGAGGATGAAGATAGGGATACCGTAGGCACGCTTAGCCACTCGTTCGAACGGCACAGCGATACCACCAGTCAACATACGCTGGAGAATTTAACTCCTGATACACCTATAAGAGATATGGAATTACCACTTGAAACAATCAATGATGATTTACAAACTAAACTGCAGACAGTTGAAAGAAGTGAAGATGTCCAAGTTGATGCAGTATTGCCAAAAGAAAGTAAAATAGATAATAGTGATAGTGTAAAAACTGATTTTTGTATAGCGCCAACATATAGTGATAATGAAGTTACGAGTGTGAGTGAAGACTGCCAAACACTGAGTGATAGTAAGTTAACTGATATAGTGAATAGTAAGGAAACAGTGGAAGCTAAGTCAATAAGTGAAATTAATGAACCAGTTTGCGACCGCATGGTAGAAGCAAATTTTAAGACTGTTCAGAGTTTGGAACAAAATGTGCCAGTGAATGTAGGAGATGAAGTCTTGCCGGTATACCCTGACATAGTTAAAGACAATAAGATTACAGATCTGTTACCAAATGCCCCACTAGAAGAAAAACTCTCACGACCTGAAATATCTAGCACAAATAGTCAAAAAGTAAAAAATAATGATCTCATTACACCTGCAGAAAGTACAACTGATAGTAAAATAACACCAGTAGATATGGTAGTCCTGGAACTTAAATCTTCGGCTGAAGTCGAAAAATTAGACAATATTAGTCATATAGCTTCTGAACCTCCTACGAGAGAAGAGATGAAGCATAATGAGTCTCTAAGTTATGACATAAAAGAGGAATCAGAAAAACCTGAATCAGTACAAAATATTTCCACCGCCTCAATTATAGGGGCCGCCTTAACTGAGAGAGATTTTAAGGATGATGTTAATGACGCTCTTGTGTCAATTATAAAATCAGATGTTTCTGATTCTAAGAGTAATCATGAAGAAGTTGTGAAATTTCTAGAAAATGAAACAATGCATACTGCAACTACTAGTAGTGCTACAACTCCTACTCTAATTTTATCTGAAGTGCAAGATGATATACAAATCTTTAAAGACGTTGATAAACTCCCCGAGGAATTCATTGACAAAATAATAAAAGAAGCAGAAACTGCTGCTCTTAATTGTATTGAAATAGCACATACTAAAATATTAGTACCTGAATCACTAAATATTTCTAAAGACACTTTTTCTACCAATGATAACAAGGCCGAATCTCTACGAGACATATTAATAGAGCCGGTAGCCTCACAAGAAGAGTCTCTAAAAAAGGAGGAAGCAAAGTTAGCTCAAGCTAGCAGTTTAGATGATATTGCAAAAGTAATCTTGCATGATGCTATCCAAGATGTACCTAAAGCAATGCAACAAGGAAAATCTTCGGATTTTTTTCTTGAGAATCGCTTAGACCTTCAAACGCCTATTATTAACAGTAATTTAGAAAATTGTACACACACATTACTGACATTTAGTGAAGCCGAGGCCCTTCCGGATATTGTGCTTAATGTAACAATTAATAAAGATGAACCAATTGCTGAGGGACAACATGAAAATGAAATAACTGATGAACAAATTCAAACACAGTCAGTTGTCCCTCAATTATCACTTGAATCAGCTAGTGCAGATTCTTCACAGTGTACTTTTCTCATTAAAGATACATTGAAAGAAGACTCCAAGACTGCGTATGAAAGTCCTCAAGATGCTTTTCTAAATGCGCCAGATCAAGTCATAATGCTACCAGAAGTGAGCGCTGAAGCTAAACTAAATACATTTCATGACCTTGAAAAAGGAATAACAGATAGTATATCAAATAAGGATTATGTTCCACCAATTCCGAAAGAAAAAACTGATATGACACCAAATATTGTTGAAGAAACCATTGGGAAGGATAATATCAACGAACAAAATACTCTTCCTAAATCTGATAATACTGCTGTAGAAAATGTGGATACACAATCATCAAATAACAGTACAGCCTGTATGGATCTTACTAATAATATAAAAACAAAAATCATAGAGCACAGCTCTATGGATGATACTGTTAAGTATATTATTAACCATTGTTTGGAAACTCCTGGGAATGAGAGTCATGAAAAAAGAGTAACAGATAGTATATCAATGCCAGAGGACAGACCAAATACGAATTATGTTCCACCAATTCCGAAAGACAAAACTGAAATGGCATCAAATATTGTAGAAGAAACCACTGGGAAAGACAATATCAGTGAACAAAATACTTTTCCTAAATCTGTAGAAAATGTGGATACACAATCATCATATAACAGTACAGCCTATATGGATCTTACTGCTAATATAAAAAATAAAATCATAGAGCAGAGCTCTATGGATGATACTGTTAAGGATATTATTAACCATTGCTTGGAAACTCCTGGGAATGAGAGTTGTTCACTAGTCAAAAACGAATCTACAATGTACTTAGATCTGCCTAATGTTATAAGAGCCACTGATGACTTTTTACACGCGGAAAGACAGATAAGCAGCCATGGGGATGATAAAGATCCTCTATGCTCAAGCACCCCTAAAAGTTCGGCAGACGATACTCCGGATTCGGTAGTTGAAAAATCTGACGTGCTATCAGAAACTAAAGTTCCCGACTATGGTCCCGGAGTAACGTTAACAAAATTGGAACAGCAGTGTGTACCAGATTTTCTGAGCCCATTCGATTCTCCGACTAAAAGCCACCCCACTGACACTTACGATGAAAACAGCTCGGTGGTTCTGGGCCCTTTTGAGAACTGTACCATGGATCTATTTAAAGGCGTCAAATCTGGCACGGATTTAGTAGACATCCCTAAAGAGGAGATTTTTGCGTTCTCCTCGAATTTCAGCGAAATGAATCTCGAAACGCCCTCGCCGCTACGCGACGGCAACTTTCTGAACGAAGTGCCGGACATTGTCCACGATGATTCACATTTCGATGACATACTCACCGACCCTAAGGACGAAATAGACGCGCAGACCGAAGCCAGCGATGCCACTGATAAGTCTATAACTGAGAGAAAAGTGTCACCTTCCACGCCGCCCAACTCCCCCGGTTATTTTCTAGCCTCCACATCTCAGCAGAAATATTTGGTGGACATAGATTTAAACCAACCAACTGAGCCCACTCCCATTGAGTCTGATTCCGGTTTGAGCTCTTTACATAAAGAAATTGAGCTGAACCAAATAGAGCTCCAAATCACATCGAAATTGGCGATGGCGGAGAACGAGAATAACCTGAATATAGAATATGCCGGGCCTCTGACTGTGGAAGGTGTAGTGCAGAATGACCTAGCCCAGGAAGAGGAATCGGCACCGGAAACCTTTCTGGCGGGCAACGGAGGGAACATCGATAATATAAGGGAAATGTTCACTCTGGACGAAGACTGCGTTAACGCGTTAAGGAACGAATTGGAGCTGAAGCTGCCGCTGGCACAGGTGCGTTGATTTTTTATTTTTTGACGTGTTACGTCAGGTTAGACTTATTTCATTGTTTTACTCTTAGGTAACCGAGTGATATAACTATTTAAATTGAAGTAACTGAATTTTAGCCACTTCGCGTATTCGTTTTTCAAATAAAATGCACAATCTTCGAGCGTGTTGGTAATAAGTGTATAGTAAACCGACGAGCTATAGCCTTCCCTGTCTCCCGTAGGTGGCGGCGATAGAGCCGGCATGTGAGACCGAGACAGAGAGCGAGAGCTCGGGCCCCTGGACAGAGCTGCCGCCGCCCCCCGAGCTCGTGGTGAGCTATCCCGGCGCGCTGAGCCCCATCGCCGAGGAGACCGGCCCACAACTCTCGGCCTATGAAAACGATGCGCTATGTGAGTTTACCTTTTATCTTAACGCCAGGAGATCTGGAGCTAGCGCTCAGCCCCATCGCCGAAGAGACCGGCCCACAACACTGTTCTTATATCGCCCGCAACAATCTTCTTAGGGCGTGGCACACCTGTGACACGCGAAGGAACGTAAGCGCTGTGGGTAAGTATGTGTGCGTGCTCTGTCGGTACACGCGTCAATTGTTTGCGCGGTTGCGTAGCGCGTGGCGCGGACGAATCGCGAGGCGCGACGGCACCCGATCGGCACCAGGCGGGTCTCTCAGGGACGAGGTAACTGACCTCGGCGCGGGGGATTCGTGTCCGTTTTGTATGTAATACTATTATACTATTCTGTGGGCGTGGGTAAGGAGTATAATTATACAAAATCTTCTCCCTAGGAACTCAATGCGATAATTCTTCCAAGAAACAAGTATTTTTACAAACTTATTGTTGCAGGGAATGCATCACTTCGCACAGAGTCTTCGGAAAGCTACCCGTCTCCGTGCAACAACTCGACAGAGGAGCCGACGGAGCCCCCCACCGGGCAGAGCGCGCGCGACACCTACAGCCTGCCCGGCCCGCAGCCCTGCACCCAGCCCCAGACCAGCAGCAGGGAGTGAGTATCAGTACTCTGGAGCCTCAGGGCTCTAGTCACAGAATAGTATAATAGTATTACATACAGAACGGACACGAACCCCCCCACCGAGGTCAGTTACCTCGTCCCTGTCTGACCCGTCTGGTGCCGATCGGGTGCCGTCGCGCCTCGCGATACGTCCGCGCCACGCGCTACGCATCCTTACAAACAATTGACGCGTGTACCGACAGCGCACGCACACATACTTACCCACACCGCTTACGTTCCTTCGCGTGTGACAGGTGTGGCTCTAGTATAAGTTTTTCGGAACAAAACACAAACCAACGCGTTTGCGTTTAGGGTCATTTTGTAAGGCAACGCGAGCAGGGCCTCTGGTGGCCTTAGGTGGTAACAATTTTTTCCCATATAAATTATGACTAAACGCAAACGTGTTCGTTTGTGTTTTCTTTAGAAAACACTTATACTAGAGGTACTGTACCGTGTAGCGCGGTCGGCGGAGACCTACTCGTCTCTGTAAATTGCTGGCTTATGGAAAAGTGTTTTTATCGGGTCAGTTATTTTCTCGAACACTATAGACTTAAATAATTATATTATATTTAGTAATTAATTTTGACATGTTATTTATATTCTATTATTCTTTTCCGAAATTCAATTGTTTAATTATAACATTTAATTGTATACCTACTCAATTTGTAAAATATTTGCACGCCTTATTGTGGTTGAATACATGATACAAAAACGATGTAATACCTTATAAGTTAAACTGTATTCTATGCAAATAAATCATTGATTGATTGATTGTACAACAACTCGGACGGAGCCGCCCACCCAACACAGCAACAGACTATCTATTACTATCACTACTAATATCTGGGCGACCGAGCCTTGCTCGGCGTTTTCCCGGGCATGAGACCTAGTTAGATCGATTGCTCGTCCCCGAAAACCCCCACATACCAAATTTCATCAAAATCGTTAGAGCCGTTTCCGAGATCCCCGAAATAAATAAATAAACATATAAATAAATAAATATACAAGAATTACTCGTTTAAAGATATAAGATATAGCTAAGCTTAGTATTATTGATTCGGGAAAATCTGGTCCCGGGACATCAAACCCTCTTAGTCTCTAGCTTAGTGGAGTTTAAATATGTGCACAAACATACAAAAACAACAAAATATTTAATAAAACAATATCCTCATTAATTTGCATATTTCTCCCCAGGATAACGATGAGCGCCGACAGCCTAAACGCCAGCCCGGCGAAAACCGGCATCGACGACCGAACCTTCACCGTAGAAGAGGCTCCCTGCGAGCGCATCTCCCAGGTCTCTCCCTTCGTGCTCAGCCCCACCACGGACTCCACGCCCCGTTCCGAAGTCACTGGCGTCTCCACCCTGTCCAAAACAACGCAACCCACTGACGCCAACGTATCCAAACCCTCCGAAACGCTCTCTAAAACCAGCATCGACTCCTGGTGCTCCAACGACACGCTCTACAACGTAGAGGAGGCCTTCGACGACCTAGCCTCCGATCCCGAGCTCCCGGCCGATCCCGAGAACGATAACAGCGACAGCAGCCACACCCTCACCCTCAACGAGGACAAGGAGCTGAGTCACGTGTCGACGTACATCGTCCACGACAGCTCCGACGAGGACCGCTTCTCCCCCGACTCCATCACGGCAAACGACAACGACAACCACACTTACACGAAAGCGAAAATCGAGTTCACATCGCCGTCCGCCGAAACCAAATCCGAAGTCAACTCGAAGACTAAACTCGAAGACTCGAAGGATCTCGCGTACGGGACAATGATGTCCGGCCCGTCATACTCCAATTGCACTACGGAGCAGCTATCGGCGGATAAAGCTTGGTTATTTCCACATCCGGAGCTAGTCCGGCGCTCGCCTGTCGAGCCCAACGTGGAAGTTTCCACGGTGTCCCTCAGTGAGTGCGACCCGGATCTCATTATTAGCCCTCAGCTCAAGAGCGAGCCCTGCGTCAAGAAAATGGACAGCGTCGAAATCACTTGCCTCGAAGACCATTTACTAGGATACGAGACGAGTCCGAGACGCGACTCCGAGGAGGTTGAAGTCCAAGATAGCCCTAAGTGCCACTACGAAATGGACGCTGGCGTCACCAGTACCCCTCTCTCGGAGATTCCGTCGGAAGAAAGGGCGGAACTCTCCAAAGAGGTTGAAGTCCACGATAGCCCTAAGTGCCACTACGGAATGGATGCTGGCATCACCAGTACCCCTCTCTCGGAGATTCCGTCGGAAGAAAGAGCGGAACTCTCCAAAGAGGTTGAAGTCCACGATAGCCCTAAGTGCCACTACGAAATGGATGCTGGCGTCACCAGTACCCCTCTCTCGGAGATTCCGTCGGAAGACAGGGCGGATTTCGTTCAACTGGAGATACAGACGATGACGCCGGACAATCTACCCGATAATATCCCGAACTACCAGTCGTTTATGCTCTCTGCGGAGATGCGGCACCAGGGGACAGAACGCCCCGCCTTCCCCTATTTACTGGAGGGGTCTGAAGACAGCTTGCGCCTCGGCCCGGACGCGACCCCGTCTTTCATCGAGTTCATGCAGGCCGCCACCTCGCTGCCGCAGGAAACCTCGCGGTTACAGTCTAGTCAAAACGGGTCGGGAGACTTCGATCGATTCGAGAAATCGATGATGATCCGTCCCCAGGACGTTTCCACCGCCGAAGTACTTCGAGAGAAAACCAGCGTTGCGAACGAAGACTCGACGAGGCCTAGTCAACCGAGCCCCGAACCGACCGCTATAGTTTTAAGTCCGCCTAGTATTACGAATTATAAAGAATCTCACGTAGGTAAGGTTAGTACGGTTATTATTACCGACTTAGAGGAAGATGAGACGGAGCAGCCTCATTCGATAATAATTGCTGAAATTTCCAAAGAGCAGGATAGTCCTAATAGGACATTTGAGTCTCATATAGATGCGGAGATGAATCATACGTATAACTCTCACCTGAGCAGAAGCCATAAAGATGGAGCGATCAAGGAGTATAACAGTGATAACTCGAAAAACCTCACTATCAATGGGATAAATGAAAGTAATGATTTAGGACCGCATATTGAAACCAAATCCCCAGAAGTGAAACCTGAAGAAACAAAACAAAAACATCAAACTTTGAACAATATTGACAAGCTCAAAGACATCCCAAACGGTTCAAATGCGAATTTAGTTCATACCAACGACGTTAATGATATAAAATGCAATGGCAACAGGGAAAATTTCGCAATAGTCAACTTTATAAGCGAGGCCTTTGAAGAACTCGTCGAGAGCAACGTGGACGACGGAGATTGCAAAGACATCAAAAACGACGAGGAAAATCTGGAAGATTCTGTAGATGATACGACACTCCCTTTAAAAGATTCCCCGGCACCTGTTCCCGCAATTACACAAGATCCTGTGAACGGAGTGGAAGAGAAAATGGTAGCTGTTACAGAGGATTTTTTACAAAACGAGAAGAAATTTTGCCAACTCGACTCTTACCTACCGTTGCTGAGTGATATAAGATTCACAGGTATGATTTCAACCAAACAATATTGTTGACTGAAATAAAATCAGTTCTCGAATTGTTTAACCACAGAATTTAAATTAGAATAAAATGGTTTATAGTGTAGATATAGTCCAACAATATTATAATGCTACAAAACACTACATTCTAGGTCCGGCGTCTGAGATCATGAGCACGTCGTTTACACAAGACTCGCCGACAGAACCCGAGCCAGAGCGGGACGACAAACCTGGCGCGGACATGAAAGAGTGGGACAGCGATACAGACTCGCACTCCAGTAATTCGTCCAGTGGCGAATTCATTTGGAAGGTCAGTTAGCTTTAGGAAAAGAGTTTGAGTGTGAATTGTGTCTTATAGAGTGAACGATTACATAGCTACATACTTACTTCCAGTTTTACTTAACATACATAGAATATTGTAATTACCTATTAAACAATCCCATGCTTTTTATGACCTCCTTAGTGCTCAACCAAGATTTTGTACTTTCTTTTGAAGTGGCGATGTTATAAATGTGGGGATTAACCCCAAGTTCCCAAAATTGAAATTCGTATTCACTATACATGCACATCTATCTCTCGGACGGGAAGTATTATCTGAATAGAGATGGAGATATTCGAAATACTATTTTCGTTCTATGCCTCTTTTTTGTAATTAGTATTTGTCTTACATATGATAATGATAACATCCTATGTTATAGAGGGATTCCACAAAAAATACCTTTTGCTTTCTTTTCTTACAATTTGTAAATTTTTGTTTTTTTTTTATATACCATAATCAACGTTAGGTCTGCTATACCAGAATCCACAGTAGACGTGTTTCTGAGTTTAAAACACCTTACTTCTTATGGATTTTTTTCTATAGAGATAAAGAGTGCTCATGACTCTAAGCAGGAAAAGCCAAACATTTCCGAAAAGGTAAAAGGGTTTTAAGTGAAGACCCTCTATAATATGTTGCCACGCTACTTACTTATATGTATAACCCGTGACAAACTCATGGTTAAGTACTCTATACCTTACATATTATATGTTTAATTATTATTAATATTATTATACATGTGGCAGCTGTTATTTGGAATAATGAAACCTTAGCAGTTTACACCCAATATTTTACATATTCCATAATATGATAAAGTAACTCTAGAAAGTATTTTACACTCCTCAGCCCCAGGTTCCTATAGAAAGATCACAACGGTTAAATGGAATACCATTTTAATTTTTAAAGGAATAGAGATTCATTTGTTTTATCTCGTCTAAATTAAAACAAGCTGAATTTAGCTGATTCTGATTCAAATCTAATCCAAATCACTACTTGGTCCAAATTCCATTGTCATTTTTCTTGTATGCGGTCTCAGGGGGCTATATTTAATAGAAATTATAGTACCTATAAGTAACAGCTGTCCATGTGACAACGCCATAATACTGGTTGTGGTTTGCATGTGTGTGAATAATATTGTATATGTGTGTGGGCTAGGGCGGCGACGGGCAAGAGACGTCCGTCGTTCCAACCACGCAATTTGACCATGTAAGTGTTTATATACGTATATACCTACTATTTATATTTAACAACCTGATGTATAATTATGTAGTTAATGATGTATTGCCTTACCCAAAACTACGTAATAGAATGCGAAATTAGATTAATTTTGAGTTTATCTAAAAACCACTCTTTTATATTTATTTTGTTCAAGTGCATAGAGCCAGTCTTTCACCGCTCGGTCATAACGTCACACAACACAACACGAGAACACAAGCAACTCAGAGTGTTCTTACCAACTCGATCGTGCGGCGGCAGCCGACCGTCAGTCATAGGCGAATATATAATAAGTACATAGATAGATAGATAGATAGATCACATAATAGTGTCACTACCTAAAACTTTAATGAAATCATGTTTCAATTTTCACTTTATTAGTATTATCAATAGTTTTGTCATAAGTTACTTAAATTTAAATTCAGTGTTTTAAAATTTGTAAGGCCATTGATGTCTGAAGTATTTCTTTGAATGTTTAATAATAACTTGCTTTTTAAATAAGTACATAAATATAAATAGTGTGTGAGGGTATATAAATGTTTTCTGCCAACAAACTGTCATACAGTTTGGCAGATCAGTAAAAATATAATTATGTTACTCTTTATTGTAATAAATAAATAAAAAAAAATAAAAAATTTGGACCTTATTTCAATGGAATAAGGTGAAAAAATGTATACATATTGGTGCCCTTGACTGTACCACTGTTAGGCTAAGGCCTCCTTCATTATTCTACATGTCTCAATCAGTTTCACTTATATATATTTTTTGAAAAACTTGAAGACAGGAGATAGTTATTTATGATACAAGTGTGGAAAGTAGGCTTTTTCCCAATGAATGTCGGTGATCTTAAAACACAAACGACGTGAGTGTTTTAGACCGACATGAGTTACTTTTCATTAGGGAAAGATCTGAAACATATGCCCTTTTTAATACCCGCCAAAGAGAAAATGTGTCGAGAGTGAGGAATAAGTCGGGGCAAGACGTGTCAATAATAAGAATGACGTCGACAGCGCGGCTCGAACGGGCCCGCGGGCGGGCGCGCGCCGGGCTCCGCGCCGGGCTCGGGCGCCGGCTCGGGCTCGGGCTCGGGCTCGGAGGGCGATGAAGTGGAGTTCGTGCCCTCGTCGTGGGACTGCCGCGCCGAACCCGCCAAGTCCTCGCTGCGCAGCTTGCCTTATCACTCGCAGGTCAGTCTTCTATTTCATTCTTGTCTATAACTAAAGGCCGATTTACATGGTGCCAAAATTTGGATTATATTGCGTGCCGCGGGCTCCGGAATTAAGAAGAGAACGATCAAACCCCGCGATGAAATGAAAAATGCATGCAAGTTCTTGTACCGTGTAAATGAGCCTTAAATCAAACTGGTCACACATGGACAATTAAAGGCCTATATTACAAATACAAATACGAATAATTTATTGCCAAAAAACACAAAGTTCCAGTTACATTAAAAAATTACTTAAACATAATATTTATACCTTTCCAAAGACCTACGTGCAATATATATTGCCGGGTACAATTGTAGGTACTGTACGTTTCAATTAAGATTGTGTGAAGAATGCACAAACATATGACTCAGTAATTTGCAAGAAAAATAACAATTATATTGGATAAAAGTTTATTACAATAAAAATTACAATTTTCTTACAAATTGTTGACCGAGTTTGATGACGTATATAAGAAGTCACCATTTTAATATTTACTATTCACATGCGCATTACTCTTTTGCTTCTAAGCTCTCATAAGGATTTGCGCTTATTCTTCTTCTTGCAAAACCATATATCTTTTCCAAGATATACTATCTCCTTATCAGCAGGACATTTGTGTAAAGGGCCAGTGGGTTTATAATTTAGTGGCGTTATGGGGCGCGGGGCGATGGTCCTGATATTGACTGAGTGGGTATGTGATTTATGAACGTCTCCTTCTGACCTCGCGGCCGCCCAAGCCAGGGCCATCAGCAACAACAACAGCGAACACCGACTCATTGTACTGGAAACATAATTGGAATATGTCTAAGTTTCAGTTATTAGACAAGGTGTTCCTATGTGGACTGGACTTACACTAAGTTCTGGTTGTATAAGTTAGGTACTTAAAATGATAAGGAAACATTTTTAGAGAAGTGATTGTGTGGACCAACTCAAATGTAAATAACTATATATATGTTGTATGTTTTTTTTCTATTCGCGTGTAAGTTACTGTTGGCAGCTTTTGGTAAAACCGATACAAGGTATGAAATACCGTGTCATATATTCCCAATTAAGTCACTTTTGGTAAAACCGTTGCACGGTACAGCATCATATTTTGATCCTTATTTTCACATAATTAAGTTTGAATCATTGTATCTATTGTTAATTATTTGACGTGTCAAGTGACGTGTGATAGGTACGTAATGTTGATTCACGGGCCTGACCCTTCGTGGTCGAGTTCAACAGTGCTGCAGAGCAGCTCTATAAGATTGACAATGGTTGTTTTGCGACGAGACAAAATACATTTTTTTATGCAGGTACATTTTTTATCTTTGTACACAATAACAAAACAGACGTAGCTCGTCAAAATCTGTATTATGTTATGGTTTTATAAATAAAAACCCCCGACAAGTGCGAGTGAAACTCGCGCGAAGAAGGTTCCATACCTATGTTACCTACTTTAAATACCATAAGATGATTTTTTGATCGGTGATCAGGAGTTGAAAAATAACCATCTAAAGTAGATTCGAATTTGCCAGGTCTCATGCAATACGCTACTTGACTAAAAAAAATTATAATGCCAATTGAACCAGTTTTTAGAGACGATCAAATGTCTATATGGGACCAACAACAATTAGAGCACAATAAAGGGCTAAAATTAGGGATAAACCTAGCTCGACGCTAGCGGCCCTCAAAAAGGCTCCTACAAATTGACCCTGGCAAATTACGTCACTTGCTGCACAGCATTCGACCAACCGTTGTATGGGAAAATTAGTATTTTGCTGTTTTGTATAATAATGCGCTTAGGTACATAGTTGCCATACAATTTATTTTTTATTTTTACATAAGCATTCTATTGATACCTTTTATTTGAATTTTGGACGGTAAAAAAAATTACATAATGAAATTAATGAAAATGCTATGCTATATAGATTCAAATACAATTTAGGGTGGTCCTTAATTTGATGTTTCGTTTTCTCCCGGGGCACGTTCGTTTCATTAAGTGGCTCGAGAAAACATTACTGTATTTATTTCAGATTATTTATTCCAGTTTTAGGGGTCGCTATTGTTCAAGGAAAATTATGGGTGAAAACAAATGTGTTTTTGTACTATTTATGTTTGTTTATTGGCAACAATAATGTTGTTTCATTAATAACTAACGTTGTTTTACAATTCAATTTTTATTGAATGCTGCACTGTAATGACGAATATGACTTAAACAGTTTTTTTTTTAATAATTGTATTTAGGTTAATCAGTGAAAATTAAGGCAATATAAAATATCAAAACATGCTGTTGTTGACTGTTTTCAAGATTTTTCTTGGACAGTATCCACCCCTAAAACTTGAATAAAAAGTCTGAAATAAATACAAGTGTATTCTCAAGCCATTTGATGAAAGGAACGGTGTCCCGGTAGAAACACAAAAAGTCAAAATAAGGACCACCCTAAAATATAACCAACACATGGAATGGAAAACATCCAAGACTCAAAAACAAATATTCACGCTCATCTCTTCACTAAAGAAAATCGCTAAAGAAATTAGACATGTAATTAATTTAACAAGAAGTATCTTTCTCTTTATGTTTCTTTTATAGTCCAGTTATATAATGTCTAATGAATGACTTACTGGGACGTCGTATTGAACCTGTTTGCAAATGGAACTGAAACTGGTGGTGCCTAACGCCCGCCTTTTATATAAATACTTCACCGTCATCTCTCGAACCGACGCGTCGTCACTACCTAAAGTCCTTCGGGATTTGGCCGGTGGCATTGTCGACAGCTTTCTCCTTGTTAAAGAAAGAGACAACACGGCGAACCGTGTCTTCGTCGTCGTTTTAACTCATGAGTTATAGTGTTACAGTTTATAAGACGCGCCTTATTTCTGGCCCAGTCCGTAATGTACAGTCAGCATCAAAAGTAGCTTGGCGTATGAAAACGTCAAAAGTCTTTATTACAAGGGAGTAGAAACTTTGGACCTCTTTCATATGCCAAGCTAATTTTGATGCTGACTGTTCGTATTTTCAACTTAACCATACAATTGATTGAACACATTCATTTTATTTGTTACTTTCGATTGACACGTTCACGGATACTGAGTGTCAGTGCATGGTTGTCAGAGGGCAAACGCTGTGTGCGAGCATTATTTGTGTCACTATTCGCGCGTTTCAACCGCCTCACTTTCGTGGACACATTTTTGACGAATTCGCCGTAGATTTTGGTGGTATTTCCTAGTTAGATGGTAGAGACGTCCCGTACTTTTATCATTGAAGAATGGCATTGAAGTCTGTATCCAAATTGAACAAAATAGTGACCACGAAAGTGATTTGGAACAAACACTCGAATAATAACCCATTTGCACTGTCATTTCTCATTCCCATGGCCTGTTCTGTCGATTAACACGAATGACTTTTCAGTTCAGTCATGTTTCGGCCAGTAAGATTCATTATACTTATGTGTGGATAATTAACTTGGAGGGCAAACTCTTGAGTGTATTCCAGCGTTTAAACCACCCGTGTGGCCGTGCTTTGCTTACTTTGGAACTGGGTCGATTTGTGTAAGATTGTCCCCAAATATTTATTAATTGATTTATTTGGGCAGGACAACAAGAAGCGCGTGGTGTTCAAGCGACAGAAGTACCACTGCGTGTACGAGTACCCGCGCGAGCTGGCCACCATTGACGCCGACTCGCCCGCCTATCTGCCCGATCTCTCCACCTACACAGGTAATGCCTATATTGCCTATGCTGTGACCTCTCTGCTTAATATGACAAAAATATAGCAATATTTCAAGCCTCCGGGACGCTGAGTCCGTCCGTCGCGTGTTCTAGTGCACATGCCAAATAAGGACGGTACAGGGAGGAGTGCAGGCGACGACGGGTATGCTCCTTTGATTCCGTCGGCAGTTCTTCCCTCCATGTAAGGGTCATCGCTGTCGCGTCCAAGAAATCTCTTCTTTCTTTTTAGTCGTCAAATTTGTTCAACGTTTCATTTTCACACAAACTTAAAATTGTATAGTGTTTTATTCATAAACTGTTGGTGTTTCAGACTGGGACCCCGGCAGCGCGGAGGAGGCGGAGCTGGGCTATGGGCAGCTGTTCGGCGCGGCGTCGCCGCTCGACTTGTATCCGCTACGAGGAACCATCGCCTTCGGAGCAGGTTACCGTCTTTTATTGTTCAATTTCGGTTTGCATTGATCCTTCCCCTTCTATTACTATTTCCTGACGGACGATTAGGTTTGCTGACGGGTGGTATTTCCTGACAGACTATTACCTTTTCACTTCTGGTCTTAGCTATTAATTATTAGTAATCTCATTTATTCAGACAACAAATGGTCCACACAAACAATACATTTTCACATACATATAACCACAATTAATCAATTCTGTGACGTCAGTTAATTTGATTCTACTCCTTCCTCTTTCCCCGTCTGTAACTACCCATTCCGACTAAAACTGAACAACAAAATTTCTTTTCCAGATTACGACGAGGACTTTTTCATATCGTCGTCGGCTCGGCCGTTTGAGAGCCTCGGCGTGATGTCGACCACCAGCCAGTTCTTCCCGGGCATGCGCCTCAAACCCGACCTCGACGAAGAGGACTTTCCCCCGCCGCCCTCGCCCCTCGCGCCTCTCGCGCCCCTCGCTCAGACCAGGACGCCCTCGCTCGACTTCACCACACCGGACTCGGGGGTCGAGGACATCACGCCCGGCTCCACGTCCACAGACGAGGACTTCAAAACTAAAAAGCTCCCGGAGTCCGAGGTAAGCCAGTGGCGGAGCATCGACAGCGGCAGCTCCAGCGAATCGGTCAGCCCGAGCTCGCCCGGCGGCGAGGCCCTCGGTGGCCTGAGACATACGCGAGACAAGCTAAAACTAGATCTACCGCCGAGCCCGCACATACCGTCCCCGAAGCACAACAGGGTATTCAACTTCGTCCTCGACAAGCCGAAGCGGCGCGCAGCGGACGAGCGGCCCGCGCTCGGCACGACCCCAATCGTCATGACCGACGACACGCCGGTCGCGTCCGGCGCGCTCCCCGTCTCTAGTCCCGACGATGTCCTCGTCCCCGAGCCCACCTTCTCCACCTTCGGCAAGACCCTGACAAAGTCCGACCCCGAACAGAAGATCATCCTCACCGACGAGGCGGACAAGGCCAGCCCCGTGAAGGAGCCCGTGCGCGGTGAGGGCACCGTGCTCGACAGCGGCGACGAGGACTCCGGCATCGAGAGCACCAAGGCCACGCTCGAGCGGAAAACGCCCAACGTCTCTTAAGTAGTGTAGCGTAGCTCGGCGGCGGGGCGAAGGTGCCTCGAGGTAAGCCAGAGGAAATGTAGCTTATTGTCTCCCTATCAGACGCTCTGTACCCTTGGCGAGCCGGCGGGAATCGGTTTCTACGGACGCCCCGTTGCCGGCGTAGATTTGTTATTATAATCCCGAGATCTCTGATCCGGTGTTCATTACGTTAGCTGATGTAGTATTCCCAAGGCTAGGTTAACTCGAGGCGTGACTTAGCGAACCATCCGTCTCCCTCGCCCTGACTTCTCATTTGAACGTCAACTGTGAGAAGAGTTTAATTTTGTACAAAATGTAACAGAACTGAAACGGAAAGTCATTTGGGTGGACATAAATGCTTTTCTACTCGTGTAGATCTGTCTAGTTTCCCCCTACTGTACACATATCGGAAAGACACGATTTGTTTTGCGCCAGTTACCTATTCATGTCATACCATTTGCACTTCCATTTCAATCTTGACATCGTAAGATCACTTAAAAAATCGGATTTGATTTACTTGTTGCGAAACAATCGCAGCGAACACGGACGTTGCAGTATGGAAATGGAAAAGTAATTTTGAGAAAATGTCTACATTTGACATTCGCCAAAAATACATTAAAAAGTATACTGTCGTGTTAGTTAAATTACCATTGTAATGATATTTTCGTATAATTTAGCAAATACAAAGCTTCCACGTCCATTTACATTTCAATTGAATGGCATATAGCAACAATGAGATCGGATATAACTGATATAAGGTACAAAATAACCAGCAGTATCTATTATAAGTATGTATGTAAGCGCTTTGATACATTTTACAGTACCGTGATGAAACAGCCTAATTTTTAATACTGTAGCTACGATGGCCTATCCATTTTTGTAAAGGTTTTAGTCCATTCTTATACTTGCTAGATTTTTCATACGTAAAGTGTTACTCTAATTTTTAACGTAGTGTAGAGATGCGTTTGATGTGTGACGCTACGATTAAGGAAATAGTCACAGGAAAATGGCACTGACATGGAGCTCAAAAAATATATATTACTGGCTACTTTTGTTAATAGAGTCATGTGTGTATATGTTTCTGAGCTCTTCGTCTGACCGCTAAGTATGTAGATAATATATAAATACTGATTGTACTATAAATAAGGCGCGACAGGCCAAGATAATGTTTTTAAGTGACAGATACTATGAATGTGCTTCACAGGCTGTTTTGAACTCGTCATTCAAGGAAATAATAAAGCTAGGGGAGTAAAATCAGCCTCATATATTTCACTTCAATGTCTGATCACTTGATAAGTAAGTCTTCGCAGATGGAGGGAGAATCTCATTAGACCTAGAGCGCCAAACGCGACTAAAATTATTCAATATCTAAATTATTTCGTATACAGTGATTTCACCTACGCACAAGTGATTTCGCATCTTCCATCGATCGAACCTCGAAATTATGAAATCTAAATTATCGGTTTAAAATTGAGGTTACAAAGCCAATTCTTAGTTAAGTGAAAATTTATATTAGATAAGGTAGGAGTAGATGTAATGAGTTGTGGTGAATGTTGCGTATTCGGCGCGCCGGCGGGCTTGCCGTGGGTAAACGAGGAGAAACAGTTTTTACTTACACAGAGATGTATACAATAACTATACGAATGACTAGTAAACTAAACCAACCTTAACCTTTGGGGCCTGAGCTATAGGTAACTACAAAGTCGCTGCCATTTGGTAGCGCGCCCATAAGGCTAGCTGCGTTCCCTCGCTGAGCGAACAGAGGAAGGATAAGCATATATGTATATGTCTGAATGTTACAAAGTTTTAGTCGCATAATGACTAAACTTGATCATTCAAAACATCTCAGGCTAGGGGAAAAAAATAGGCATTCTGTTGTTTTCAGATCTAGGTGTATTTGGTAAAAGGAAATGAAACCGTAATGAAAATGAAGCTTCTCGTCGATACCAGGGCAATAGCAAGGAACGGGGTCGCGCGGTCGCGCCGGCCGCCTGTGCCACTCTACAGACATCAATATAATATGCAATACGTCCAAGTGTGAACCTAATGTGCAATTCTTCTCATTTCCATATCATGGTGTTTTAGTTGTTTAGTTACTCAATGTAAATATAATTTAATGATCCAAGGAAAATTTTTAATATGAAATTTTATTGCTTATATGTATTGTACAACACGTTTATTGTTCTGAACATTATTTTTACAGTTTTAGAATGTTTTCGTTAATGTACAGTTGTAAATACGGTAGGAGTCCATTTTGTTATGATGTAGTGAGAGGTTTCACGCGCTCGTCCGTACTCGGAATGAACGGGCGTCTAAAGTTATTCGAAATCTCTAGACAGATTCCATTATACTACGTCGATGATGAACAAGGATGTATTTGAACTGAATGAATTGTCCAATAATTATGGTATTTATTGTTTGTAAGTTGTTATTGATTTGTATGAACTGTCCGCAGTATTTAGTGAATGTGAACGTTGGAAGGTTTTCATATTGTGACTTTGTCTTGTCTTTTAAAAGTATTTCTATGGAGAAAAAAAAATAATGAATAAAACTCATAACTCAATATATGCCTTTTATTTACAACATTAGAAAGATATTTTCTAATGATTATGATTTCTTATTTCTCAACATGCATAAATTCATAATGACCATCTACATTTTTATCTAAGTATTTTGAGATTCATTTAAGGGTTTGGAAATATACAAACGGGAATGTCCAAATAATTATTTGCATAATACTTGCTGGCCCTTCGCAGGCCAGCTTTATTCATGACCCATTTATCAGCCAAGCGAGTCTGTTGTAAGTTCACCCAAAGACTACAATGTTATACTAGCATTCACCTTTCCTCAACGGCTAGTTTAAAACATTACCTAATAAGGTTTCTTTAAATATAAGTGAAGGTCTATGTATGCACATTATCTACACACGTACTATAAACCCTCTGAAATGGTCCCGAAACAGTATGAAGAAACGAAGTATAGCGCCTTACAACTCTTAGATCACAATCTATCCATAGACAAGACAATAATAGTGCATTACTTACCAAGGGCGATAAAACAAAGAATGTCTCAGATCGCAGGTATTTTACGCCCGAGCCGAAGGCAAGGGCGATAAATATGCGATCTAAGGCTTTCTTTATTATCGCCCGTGGTAAGTACAAAATTTTATGCCACCCCCTGGCCAGGAAGTGAGTTTTTTCGCGCGCGGAGCGTGCGATAATGGCCACTTTATGGCCAGGTGTGACATAAATTCATTTTAAATCTGATGATTGCCGTAATACTTGTTATTACTGCCCGTATCTGAACGCATTTCAACGGGTTTAGGGTATCCTCCCATAGCTGTCAAACACTATGTATGGTCGGTCAGGGGCGGCGCCAGATGATGACAAGGCCCGAGGCATCGCTGGTGGCGAGCAGGCTCTCGTCGTAGCTGAAGCTCACGCCTAGCACCGGCGATGCGTGCCCTGCAAATAAAACACTATTTAACATTGAATCTTATCATTTCCTGGGGACTCTTCCACCTAATGTGCCATCCAGAGGCAGCATAGAGTGACAGCTTATGCTAACAATGTAGTCAAACAGCTACTACTTAAAAAATCGCAAATAGGTGAAGGGTTAAGTGAGCGATCTTAAGAAGGTAAGAACTAGTAAATACGTCAAACTAGCTTTTACGTTGCTGGATTCGTCGAGCTATGAGCTCGATAATAAAACAGCAGTTTTTTTTATAAAGCCATAGTCGATCTATTGTAGCAACGTTAAGCGGGTATTACACTGTCCTGAATTCAGAATCCTGACCAGGGGAGGGGAGTTGAAGCATCTCGCTCTAACACATAGGTACGTACCGCTCTAAACGTTCTGAATTCAGGACAGTGTATAATACCCGCTAAAAAACTAGTTTGAGGTATTCAGAAGGTACTTAAAAATACAGTACATAGCGTTTGCCTTTTATAAATATCTATCTATCGTTAAATTTAAATAATCACAATTATTGACGAGTGGCGCTAGTGGACTCGCTCGTACAGCTTAAAGCTGCAAACGCACTGACAATGGCGGCGCGGTGCGGAGGCGGTAGGTACCGGTTGTAATATTCGAACTAATATGAAAGGGTCCGCACAGAACGCTTTTTTCCCGGCCGGTTTTCTGTGCGGACCCTTTCATATTAGTTCGAATATTACAACCAGTACCGCCTCCGCACCGTGACGCGCCGCCCCGCTACCGCTGTCAGTGCGTTTCGGGCTTTCAGCTTGCTTTGACTGACCTTGTAGCTTGTTAACAACGGGCTGTGTGGAAGTGCCCTCGATGTCCAGGAAGTAGACTGTAGCGTCCTCGCTGCCCGTCACCACGCACACGCCTTTCCGGAACGACATGATCGGGCAGAAGGTCGACTTGACGCTGTGCTCGCGATGCATGGTCGAGAACTTCTTCTTCAGCGCCAGCGTGCCGTCGCGGTCCGCGATCCTGTTGTAGTTTAACTTTAATGAAAAGATTCAATACGTTGACACTCCCACTCCCAGGGAGTAGCTGAAGGAAAACGAATGAGCATTAAATAATGCATATGTACGGTTAGATGCCCCTTACAGTAGGTTGACAATAGCATTCGAGAGGCCAGAATTACAAAACAAATTTGGCACTCAAATAAAAAAAAAAAAAAAAAAATTTAAGCTGTTTATTTCAAAAATAATATATATGTTACATTTCCAACTTAACTACTAATCTTAAATGAAAAAGATTTTTTGAGTTAAGGAGTCTAGTATCTATTTGTTAGTTAATATTACATAACATTGCTACTTATGAAGGTATTATTACTATTAGATAGGTACATCAGTGATCAGTATTTTCTTATTTTAAACATGTATCTTTTTATGATATGTCTGGCCTGCCCACTTGTTCGACCCTCAATTAAATTTAGTAATTCATCTGAAAATCTATTCAAGATGCGCGGTAGCATACACTTCCAGACCCGTTGACCGTATTCATTGTTTGTTTTTTCAATTTCAAAGGTTGCTAAATTGGCTAGATTACGTAAGTGTACTGGACGTGTTTTTTTCTTTAGGTTCGCTATGTTGTTATGATATTGTGTTATGATTGCTAGGTCAATCTTTTCGAATACAGTTAGCACTTTGCAGTAGTTGAATAGATTTTCATATTTATTTTTGTATTTATATTTAATTTTTATAGGTACAATCGTCTTAAGTATACGCAGTTGAAGGTTGTAAATATTCAATAGGTATGTTTTATATGATCTTCCGTAGCTTTCTAGGCCATAGCCTATGACAGAATCCGCCAAGGACATGTAAAGAAGTCTTAACGTATTATATGGGACTTTGTGTTTGAGAATAGAAAGTTTTGCCAATATAGATCTAAGTTTGTTACATACATGGTTGATATGTGGGTGCCAGTTAAACTTATGGTCTATTTTTAGTCCAAGGTAGGTATGTTCTTTAACGATTTCAAGCTGCGTACAGTTACAAGAATCGTTATGCTTGTGTAGACACTTATGATCGTGGGCTACGATTTTAGGTAATAGAACTCGGAATAGAACTCGTGTATGATGCCTGGTCAACAATCAACATTGGGCACTCACCTTGGGCGAACGGTTCGGCAAACAGTCCGCATGCTCTGCCACTGCCAAGCACGCCTCGTCAAAGGAACGCGTCGCGTATCGATTATAGCCGTGGCCAATGTAATTTTAATTGGCTATTATTGACTAATTTAAATGATGCCTCACTGGTTTGGTCAGATGTTAAATTTAATGGCAACGCACACGTGACTGCTTTGAAGTTGCGGTGTCCACTTACCATCAGGTGGACTGTAAGCTTGTTTGACACCGTCGTGGTATAGAAAACGATGGTTATCATTTTAACACACCCAACAGCGGTTACCTCGTTATAATAATAATAACCGTTGCCCAGTTATTCAAACATCATCGCTCGAAATGAATGCTGTCCCAGAACTGTACGAGCTACGAGCATGTATGTGCCCCGGAGTGCGGGACTCCGTCACCTGAACTGGTAGAGCTCGTCGCGCGCCACGCTGGCCAGGAGCTCGGGATGGCGCGCCAGCCACGGGCTCCAGCTGACTGTTACGACCATGTACGAGCATGTGTTCCGCAGAGCGGGGCTTCGTCACCTGAACAGGTAGAGCTCGTCGCGCGCCACGCTGGCCAGCAGGGCGGGATGGCGCGCCAGCCACGGGCTCCAGCTGACTGTTACGACCATGTACGAGCATGTGTTCCGCAGTGCGGGGCTTCGTCACCTGAACAGGTAGAGCTCGTCGCGCGCCACGCTGGCCAGCAGGGCGGGATGGCGCGCCAGCCACGGGCTCCAGCTGACTGTTACGACCATGTACGAGCATGTGTTCCGCAGTGCGGGGCTTCGTCACCTGAACAGGTAGAGCTCGTCGCGCGCCACGCTGGCCAGCAGGGCGGGATGGCGCGCCAGCCACGGGCTCCAGCTGACTGTTACGACCATGTACGAGCATGTGTTCCGCAGAGCGGGGCTTCATCACCTGAACAGGTAGAGCTCGTCGCGCGCCACGCTGGCCAGCAGGGCGGGATGGCGCGCCAGCCACGGGCTCCAGCTGAGGCAGGTCACGGCGCCGTCCACGCACAGCCGCCGCAGCTTGCTCAGGGCGCCGCCCGCGCCCTCTAGCCGGTAGCTCACAATCACGCCCTGGATAGATAAGCTTCTTTTTAACCTTTTCACCGCCATTGACTTGATATAAAGTCAATGGCGGTGCCTGCCTTTTGGCGTGCCCCCACACGCCAAAAGGCAGGCTACATGCTATCAAGTAAGATTCATTTTCAGTCTTTTGCTACGAAGACTTTGGCGTATGAGGCACAACTTACATACAGAATCTACTGTCATAGTCATATTATTTATTTCACTGTGGCGGTGAATAAGTTATAATATACTCGGGAAAATCTTTTTTATGTACCGCGGAACACTGTTTTTCATATGAAGTAAATTTCGTTTGCGTTAATCAATTATCTTTCTAGCCCAACTTTTCCTTGGGGACCTTGACTAATTACTTTTAAACAATGCGTCACCACTGAAGTGAACCGGCTGTCATCGCGCACTACAAACTGCAAAGCATCAGCAGTCAACAGCGCTGGCCGCTGGGGTTGTGTATTTTGTACCAATTTATTCGGCTTTTATGAAAATGCACTGTGATTTCTTCGGCTGGAAAAGGGTCTTAGGCTCTTCACCGTCTAATTTTGTACTTAATGGTTGGGTATTATAATTGAAAATACCTTGTCGTTAGCAGCCCAGAACATCCGCCCGCTCGACTCGCAGGCGATGGACAGCACTCGCCCGCCCAAAATACTGCTCCCACCTGAAATATTAATTTTATGCGCGGTTTGGACAAGCAAGAGCTTGCGTGCATTTTTCAGTGAATTTCCATTACATTGCAGGGTTGGATCGTATCCATCTTACCTCGGTAGCCCGCAACCCCGCAATGTAAAGAAACTTGCATACAAGTTCTTGCCAATGCAAATCGACCTATACCATTATTATCTTTATTTATCTTAAGGCGCAGGGGTGGGCAAGGCATTCTCCATACAAACTCTGTGCACGTTTTATTCATAGGTTTTGGCACTAACGAATATAATATTTTTTTTGGATGCAAATATTAGATAAGATTGGTTTTATAAATAAATTATTATGATTATGCGAAGAAAGTGATGTGGAAATTTTCAAATATTTCAAAAAAATGAAAAATTTAAAATTAATATCAATGAAAAAAAAATTACATCACGAAATAGCTAACAGAAAAATAAGCATACTGACCAAAAATCATAACTTTAATGCAAACACAAACGAAGAAAATCCTGCACAAAGTTTGTATGGAGAGAGCTTGCCCTACCCCTCCACTTAAGACTTAGTGTAAAACCTGAGCGGACGCTCGAGTCGGGCGTCCAGCGGGGTGTGCATGTCAAACAATTGAAACTCATACTGGTGTCCTGAGTCGCCGCCGCACAAATAGTATGCACGCTCGGCCGCCCCGCTGGACGCGACGCCGAACGCTCCGCTCCGAGCGTCCACTCAGGCCTTACACTTAGGGTTATTGTGTCTCAATGCTAGACAGGGTTCCTGCTGGATCGAAAACATTTCAGAATAAAAGGCTTACTCATTTGACTATTATTTAAAATCACTCACCTCTCGGGTATATTCCTGTGGACACATTCAGTACCTCCACCATGCCCCTCGCATTTCCAGCCTGGATTATTCATTAAGGACTTGTGCAAAAATATAGGTACAGCTTTGATATGGTGACGTAGCCATTGTATATCTGTATTGTTGCAATCCTGTGTCGAAAGGGCAGTTACAAATTCTGTAACTGCCCTGTCGAGACACGGTTGCGACAATGATGAACCCCTAAATGAATGTTTTGGCTTCTCATTCATGAAATAATAGTTATTTATGTCACACCTGGCCATAAAGCGGCAATTAACCGCACGCTCCGCGCGCGGGAAATCCCACTTCCTGGCCAGGGGGTGACATAAAATTTTGTACTTAACACGGGCGTTAATAAAGAAAGCCTCAGATCGCATAATTATCGCCCTTGCCTTCGGCTCAGGCGTCAAATACCTGCGATCTGAGACATTCTTTGTTTTACCGCCCTTGTACTATTATAATACAAGTGTGCAAAGTAGGCTTTTTCCCCAACGAATGTCGGTGATCTTAAAACACGAACGAAATGAGTACACACAGTTTACAATGCATTATTTAAGCGAGGACAAAAAATATATACATAGCAATAAACGATTGACCTCATCGAGTCTGCCGGCCGGAAGCTGCGACGGCACAGCGAGCGGTGGCGCGCGCGGAGCTATTTTTCGCACTAGTGCGGATAAGTGTCACTTTCTATGCATAAGTTTAGCCTTATAAAGAGCACTTTCTGACCATATGCATTGTAAATAAACATATAGTGAAAGGATACGATGACCATGTTGTTGTTGGCGGGCTGGAAGGCGACGGCGAGCAGCGGCGCGCGCAGCTGGTCGGGCACGGCGCGCAGGCGCACGCGCCGCGACACGTCCCACACCACGAGCAGTCCGTCCAGCCCCACCGACACCACCAGCTCGTTCGACGCCGACCAGTCGCAACCTGCCCAACAACACATCTCAACATATGGAATACGGCCACAGAATAGTATAATAGACATACAGAACGGACACGAACCCCCCGCACCGAGGTCAGTTACCTCGTCCCTGGGAGACCCGCCTGGTGTCGATCGGGTGCCGTCGCGCCTCGCGATTCGTCCGCGCCACGCGCTACGCACCCGCGCAAACAATTGACGCGTGTACCGACAGCGCACGCACACGTACTTACCCACAGCGCTTACGTTCCTTCGCGTGTCACAGGTGTGCTAGGGCATGCAATACCGGACAATTCGAAATCCCCGGATTGCAATCCGGTATTGGACCTCGATCCCGGGATTTCGGTATTTCGAGATCTCGGTATTTTTCACTTGAGAATACGAGTAAGTGTCAATTTACCGTCACAATGTGACTATTTGTGTTATATATAAGTAGAAAAATAATGTAAGACAGGAAATAATAACAAATACTAACGAAATAATTATAAATACTCAACTCTCTTATTTTTGCCTACTTATAAATTTTACGAATACATAGACTTTCATATTGTTCTATTAAAATTTAACGCAAAATTTTCAATTTCGGTATTGTTCTGTTTCAAGTTTCAATCCCGGTATTGAATACCGTTAAAATCGGTCCGAGATCCCGGTTTGCATGCCCTAATTTGGACTCACAGATACTGAATGGAAGCGATCCAGTAACTAAATAGGTCAAAATTGCTGCCTCCAATTCTGACAACATATTCGGAAAATAATTCATACCGTCATCGTCATTGAGTTTCGATTATTACGTAATTATTCCTGCCACAAAAAGTTCAAAATGGCGGCCGCCATATCTAACCCCCTCATTCATAATCGTTCAAATATCCTATTTCAGATAAATTGGCGCGCTCGTGGCCCAGCGGCGCCTGCGTGCCGCAAGCGTTATTCAAAGTTAAGCAACGTGGGCCGCGGTCAGTACATGGATGGGTGACCGCTTTGAGTGGTTACTAACTGAGCGCTCCCGTGCTTTGGAAGGCACGTTAAGCCGTTGATCCCGGCTGCTGCAGCAGCGTCAGCAGTCGTTAAGCCAAGTTGGAGGCCTTCGGGCGGCTTGAAAACGGCTTCCAATAGTCAAATTGCCCACTCTCTGGACAAAGGGGGGTTAAAGTTGCACCACGTCCGTAGGGAAAGTACCCACCGCTACTCTACACGTGACCCCTGGGTGGTTCTAAAAGTGCAACAAAAACTGGCAACCGTACTGTCTTCTCGAAGATCTCACGGTTCGAAATAAATGCCATACGATAAATAATAAATAAATAAATTGCTGCTAAAATTCGTTTGTCCTTATCTGTCACTTTGGCATTTAAGTTTGTGAATAAGGGACAAAACTCATTTTAGTTAACATAGGTTTGTTAAGTATAACGGGGTTAGTCTTTATTATTTTAACCTCTTCATATACGTAGCTACTTCTTCTATACCTAACAAAAAAAAGGAGTTGGTTGTCACGTCACCTGTAACGGGCTGCGTATGGCCCTCAAGCACGAAGCTAACTCGCGGCGGTGAGGCGGTCACGTCGCAGATGGACACAGAGCCGTCGTGCGACGCGCACGCCAGCTTCGACCGGTCGTTGTTCGCGAACTTCACCACACTCACTTGCTCAGAGTGCTGAAATAAAGTAAAGATCTATAATATAAATTATATACTTTTTATGCTTTCTGACCATAAAGAGTCCATTAAATGGACTAGATTAGTGTAAAGTTGTTCAGACCTGAGCTGGTTAAGAATATTATTACTTAAGGGGAGGTGTCCCCAATACAAATGTTCCGCTCTAATACGCATGAGTTTGCAATTAACCATCCCGCTCTCTACGGAAGCTCTGCGCGTAGTTTTCGTAAATATTTAGCTATAGTCATTAAGCCAATCATTTTATTAAAGCAAACCCTGCGAATTTGTCTATAACTATTTAGGATCTTTAATTGAGTACAAAAATTAAATATTGAATAAACACTCCAAATAAAAATTCCAAAAAGGGGTAACTTTGCGATCTTTTTCTATCGAGTGAAACTCATCACTCATCACCATCAGGTCATGTACTGACTGCGATTTCGACTAGATAAGATCCTTATGTAACACAAATATTTTTTTTAGAATTTATGACACTATATTCTATGTCTTAGATGGTTTTAAAAAACTCGAAAGTGGTAATACCCATTTGGTTCTAGCGAGAAATACATTTACATCTTTAACTGCGGTCTTGTATAGGTAGTTCCAGGGTAATTTAAATACTTACACAAGTAAATAGAGAATATGCATGCATAATGAGTAATATTAAGATGTCACTATATGGATATTAAACCATCAAATTACAACATACCTGGTCGAAGATATGGTGTACTCCAGTGAAGGCATAGTTCTCGGATATTGACATTTCATTCTTCTTCTTGCTGCTGGAACTCTGTGGGAAGTCATCCAGTGCAAGACTTGCCTGGAATGAAACAAGAAAAAACAAGTTATTTTAGTGATACTCGTAATTACTGATTAAGTACAAGTTTTGTTAAACTTTAATAAAAAAATTAAGTTAACAAATTTTTTGTTTTTGGTTTTTTTTTGTCAGTAATACGAAGTTAACATCTTTTTCGAAAAAAATTGTTGTTTTTAAGTTTCTGGAGTCAAACTAGGGTAATGTGGTGTACCTTGCTGCTGGAGCGCTGGCGTGAGGAGGCGGAGCTGATGGAGATGTTGTCCTGGACACCATAGCGACGCTGCAGCAGCTGGCTCCGGATGTGCAGGTACTTCTTTATGGTCTCTATGTCCTACAATATATCATGTCTCTTATTACTTTCTAAATTTTCTACATTTATTCTTGTAAGTCCCAGACAGATTTTTGTGATTTTGAATTTGGAACCTTCATTAATTTTGATAGTTTGATACTTAATTTGAATTTGTACATAAGAGTGTACATTACCAGATTATGGTGGAAAATACTAGTTAAGTATATTAAGAAAAAAGTTATGATATGGTAAGCAAGCAAACAGTATCATGTCATTTCAATCAATTTATTTCACTCAATCCATGTATAGAAGTGATTTATGTAATGAAATTTCTACTAATTAATTAGATTAATTATTTTTAACAGACATTCCTCAGTATTAATAGCTAATATTCATTTAATGGACCAAACTTCTAGTGAATTAGTTAATTTTACATCAGCTTTCACTACAAGTTTGGTCAATTAAATGAATATTGGCTATTAATACTGAGGAATGTCTGTTAAAAATAATTAATATAATCAATACTGAACATTTTTATGCTTATAGATTTAATTTAATGTTCTATTTATCAGTTTTTTTTGTTTCTGCATTTGTGTGGGATAAAAAGTCTGGAAGAAATACTAACTTACTTTGAATTTAGCATTTTCTCTAAGTAGTTGACTGCGCCGTCGAATATAAAGGGTTTCTGAAAATTTTATAAAGGTAAAACAGATTGCTTTAGTTCACGTTTCAATGGGTGCATCATCAAGGTTCATGAGTCAAATTGAGGTTCCTTACTAAAGTTGGGATTATTCGGAGCCCTGTACGCATTGAAACGAGCGTCCAAAGCAAATATTTGTTGTTGAAATGCTGCTGCCATCTCCTAGTTGTTATTATAACATTTGTTTCACTAGTTCCTAAAAAGGTCACTATTTTCTGTATACATTTTTTTTATCTATTACACCAATTCAGGTTTCAAACAATTGTGTTGAATTGAATACATAAATGAAAACAAAGCGAAATCACAATCCACCATCAATCCACCTCTATCAGTTCCAGTTCCAGCAGTGTCAGTGTCACTGTCATGCACGTCACGGTCAGTTGACTGTCAGTGTCAAGCAAGTGTCATGAATGTCATAATGACAATGTCAAATATCAACTGACAGTAGAGTAGTAGGTAAACGTCATTTAGATCAACTTAACGGCGTTTTTATATGTATCTCGAACACTCCAAATCCTGTCATTGTTTTAGGGAGTAGGCGGGCAACGAGTTTACATTTCATATATTTCTTAACAGTTTTGTGTTGTTTTATTGTTTCCTCATTGTAAAAGGATGGAGGTGTAAGAAGCTTGTTGCCGCAATTTCTTTTTATAAATCATGATTTTTCTGGATTTTTTAAAATATATATTTGTTAGTTAGTTAAGACCAGTTTCACACAGCCAATCTTAAATTCATAATGTCAGCTTATTTACAGGCACTTTATAATTGCAACATACACAGTTTGACTCTTTCTGAGATGGTATCACGCTGGCCCAGTGCAATTTCGGCACTTTTACGTAGTAAATAATTTTATTATTCTAGGTAGTGTAGGTACTTATAAATCGAACATAGGCAGATATAGTTAATAAAGTAGGTAAGTTTTTGTATTATAAGCCTCTGTCTTTCTTTTATATCACAACGGTAGCAAACAAGCATACGGCTCGTCTCAGGGAATGGCAATTCACATTGCACACTAGCCTATGGACGCTTGAAACCTCCATATTAGGAGATTACCTACTTTAAATATATGTTGCGGGCCGACGAATTGATTTTAGGACCACAAAATTAAAATACCGTTATTCTAAAGTCTTCTTAGAAACTCATAGAGAGAGGTGACAAGGCCGGATTAAAAACCGTCGATTTATAGTGTCAGCCGTTTTATTACCCATTTAACTCGCATGGCACCATGATGGCACCTCTTAACACTCCATCCTATCCGTATAGAAGAAAAGCCATAAAATTGAAGACAATACCAAGAATGACTTTCAAATAAAAGTCAGTGCCAAAGGTCGCATTAACCATTTCCAGATAACTGAAGCACCTTACATTACGGCGATCCGTGCAAAAGCCATTTATCATTCAGCCACAAAAAGCGCGTGTGCTGCGTCCCTGTCGCACGCGCGAGTTCGCGCGAGACGAGAGGCCGGCAGTTTCCCGGAATCCTTATTTCCGATTCCGAAACGGCCGGCGCTGTGATACCGAGAAGTTCCGAGGCGTTATTCTGGGACGTAAACCCGCGCTAGCGAGGTGCCGTCGTTATAAATAATCAGAATGCGTAAAGAGAAGTCGGTGACCCCCAATTACGACACAATCCGTATTTATTCTACCGGGAAACACTTATTTCTGTTTCTTAAGGGACTATTATATTTTTCCATGGAAATACACTCGTAGATCGAAATTTGTAGCGCGTCTTATGTTATGACCCTTAACGTTTTATTGATCGATCTTAATCTATCCGGTATACATACCACGATTGAATGCTGTCAGTAGGTACAATGATTCGACGAAGCCATGAATTTGTTTCCATTTTTTATTTATTTCAAATAAATCGGGAATGGAAACATTCATAGTATCGTCGAATGAAACAAAATGCACCTATAGACAGTATACAAGCGCAGTTACCAAGTTGAGGTATAACATGCCACATATCCTACAGTCTGCCTCATAGTAGCTTAACACTTTGGGATTTTATCGCTTTCATCCGTTGGAATTTAGTATAACAGTTTAATCCGTCGTCTGCCGAACCCGGTAACTCGTGCCGACATACCTGGCCCCTATTTCACCAACTCTACAATTGTCGCCTGACAATGACAATTCAATTTACATTGCTGGATCGTATATAGAAATCAAGCCCGCCAGTGATGCAATTTACTAGACAACCCAGAAAGGTACGTCGAATTGTCAGGCGACAATTGTCGAGTTGGTGAAATAGGGGCATGTTCATAAAAAAAATGCCGTATATGACACCTTGTGAGGCTGACCAAAATGGTCGAATAGAATAAGGACTTCAGCCTGTTGGTCGAATTGACATTAAGACAGAACAAGAACTTTATGGCCATGGAACACTTTCGTGGCGGTTCGAAAGATGCTGATATTTTTGAGCTTCCTGAAACATTAATCCAATAAACTACGATTTTTTCTAAATTCGACCAATCAAGGATTATGTCTTCGATCATAAGTGTTCAAAATTATAATATGTATGAATGATATCCAAACGAGATATTCACACATGAAATTCTATGCCATACATTTTCAAATCAACGTCTAAAATTCGTCCGCTTGAAATATGTGTGAAACTGAATATTTAGGGTACTGTGGTAAAAACAAACAACGTATTCATAATTTAGAATCTCATATTAATTAATGACATTTAATACATTAAACATCATTCATAACATTTAAAACCGTTCATACAACGTTGGTATACGAGACTATATTAACATGATTAAAACGTTAAAATGGGCACCTATATGTATAAGTATTTACAAAATTTAAATAAAACTACCAGACGGATTAATTTAACAGTTAAGTTAGGAATTACATGAGATACCTAAGTAGGTTTGCTATTATATTAGTGACCATCTTAATATTTGCTTTCAACCACGGCGTTTGCAACGATATGGCACAGAACTACAGAGTACAGACAATACATGCTTAACTGATCGTTTTGTGGAAACAATCGCGTTTAACACTTTTCCAGGCCGCACCAACGTACGTGATTTTGCGAAAAACAAACTATATTTTCAAAATATTTATGTACCTATTGGAAATTAATTTAAGCGCAAGTAACTTTTCGCCGAAATTCAAATCGATTTAAACCTAAACTTTGGGTATTAAGGTTGAAATTTTAACTACACGCATGTGGTTGATAAATCGTACTATGCCTGGAAAAGGGTTAAGAAAATATTTACTCTGAGCTCTTGTAGCTTCTGAGTGACCGAAAGTAACCACCGCGGCTGCTAAAATCAATTATTCTATGGATGGTCTTATTCAAAGTCTGCAAGAACGTATGTTTATACGAAATGCTGCACATAAATAATGACTACTTGGCTCTAGTTGGTGGAGGAGTAAGTTCACAAAAATAATGTTTAATATACAGAAGAATACTATCTTACAAAAAACTCCTTCTTCATACCAAAATATTTTTGTAAATTCACTCCTTCATGATATTACTATTAACGCATTTGACTATAGCTTGTACATAAATTACGCCATCAACATCATATTGCATTGATCAATTAGGAAATGCATTGATTAATCTATCAACTATTACAGTAGTTCATTTATTAAATCAAACAGTCAAAATAGTATACATCTACAAAGGCAAGTATCCCTAATGAATAAAACTTACTTAATATACGTACAAATCATATTTTACAATTTTTTTATCATACTTATTGCTAATTTATATACATAATTTAATATTAACTTCAATATAATATCAACAAGTCTAGAAACTCCAAATATTTATGCACCCTGCATGAATAAGCTCTAGTCAGTGTCAGTATCCATTTATTTTATTTTATTATAACCTTTTAATTTATCGTTGCCTACTTGTGTTGTGCTATTACTTCTAACTGTTTTTATGTATTATAGAAGAGGACGCGTCAACACTTACCATCACAAAATCTCATTCCAACACTTTGAAAATATTTGGAATTCATAGTTCAAAAGGTGAAGATAAACTATCATTTATGCAAATATATAAAACACTGAAAGCGGATTAATAATGGAGTCGGTCGCAACGATAAATATAATAATCGATTTTATTACACTTAGTGGGGTAAATACGTCAGGCACACTATGATACCTTAAGGCCTAGGTACTGAAATATTGAGCACGTTTGTACTACGTCATAATCACAAAACCTTCAAAGTTATAGAGCTCATTGAAATGACAGAGGTACATTGGGTACTCAACATTTTCAAAAGCCAACTATTTGCGCTTACATTATTATATACCTGATATAAAAGGCGAAATGCATTATTTATGGCAATATATGCTAATAATGTGTCGTAGAACCACAATAACTTGACGCATAATCAAACATCATTTTAGTTACATGGTAGTATACCTAAAACCTTTTTGCGCCAAGTTATCGTCAAGTTAGGTAGCGTAAAGTTATGGAGACATCTATACATATTTATATGCGATACTTGTCAACAACAATAATTATTATTATTATAGGTACGCAAAATAAAATCAATGACATATAATTTAAGAACTGCATTACGCTCAAATTGGATGATGTAGTATCATGAGAAAACTGGAAAATGTTCAGTTGACGACATAAATAAATAGGACCAGCCCAGCCAGCACGATATATGCTGTCATGTTTTATGTGACGTTTTAGTACATTTCGTGATAAAGCATGACGGTAAAACCTATCATTCTAGCTGGGTTGCAAGCTTAATTGTTTTGGGATAGTCTAAAAGTGTACCAATGTATATCTCCGACTGTACTTACACGCCAAGCTGTAACTAACTATGCATCCCTTTCGCGCCAGACCGGTCTGATGAGGATGGTTTTATGTTCACGATAGACAGCATTTAAGCATCTGGACAAAATGTATAATTTCACCGTGACCTGTTATTTGGTGTCGTTAAACGGGGCTCTCTAGAGCTGCTTAATATTCGCAGTAAAAAGTAGTTTTATGACGAGATACAGCTGCGGGCAAGAGTAGGCTTATGCCGAGGTAAACAACTATATACTACGATGGCAAAAGGAGATTATGAAGCTCATATTATTATACCGTTAGCAATACGATTTACAACACCAAGAGAACCAAGCAAATCTCTTGGTGATGTAAATCGTATTGCTGAATTTCTACAGCGAATTTGACTAATGGATTTGTTAGTTCGGATTTTATACTTCAAGTGAACTAAATCGTAACACGTAAACATTTAATTGGCGTTTACATATTATAACAACGTATATCTTTAAATGGTCTTGACGAGAACTAAATTATACTACAACACACAAAAACAACAGAGTTGTATATTCCGTTATCAAACTTTATCTCGTTGGCAAATAACTACTGCAAATTACTGAATTAGCATAACATTAACCTTTAGATATAATGCGGGCAGATACAATATTCAGGACATTATTTTAAAGTCATGGGATTCCTGGAGGACGCAGCGATACAGCTAAGCCATAGAGCGCTAGGTGTTTATGTTCACTCGAAACCTATCGCCCATCAATGCCGAAATCACGGCCAGCGAGACGAGCTATACTCGGTCTACGGTATAGGTATCGTATTTCTTTGGCAACCCTTTGCCTCACGGCGAAAAAAACCAACAATAACATTCTTTTGTACACATAGCCCGGAGTTCTCCGGGCCCGGGAGACAATGGGAAGCGATGAATCAAGTGACGTTAGAGTTCACGCTCTGAGTTTTACTCGCGCACAGAATTTGGAATCGAGTCTCACGTTAGTAATCCTCGTTTCTGTTAAACTTGCACAGCTATTTGTCGGAACGTAACTGTTGCGCGCACGCCGGCTCCGAATACAAATGGCGCTGGGCCTGAGCGTACTGAAGGAACCGCCGATTTGACTAATACGCCCATAGCCCACCCTCATCACGTTTCGGCCACGCCGGGACCGCTCTTTAGACTAAGCCGTCGCTAATTGGTAATACAGAGAGATTCTGACAGTTATTATAATAAGTCGGTTTAGTATTTAAGGATTCCCGTGTACAATACGTCGGTTGCATTATTACGCATTGTGTTGAGAGGTCAAGGCATTAAAATATCATTTATTAGCTGTTATATAGATACGAGTGAAGTTAACACTGGCTGCACTGGTATACTATTACAAAAAAACTGATTTATCCCTTTATTCCATCAACAGAAACGTATAAATTGTAAAGTATACTTTCATGCTATACTTTAAGGTTGAAAAAACCAATTTCTTTTAGACATGTGCGACGGCTTAAATTTATTAATCATAAACCCTATTTTTTGTACCAGCTCGTATTAGAAACAGGCCAGTTTAGAGACCGCTTGTGGCGTTAAAACAACATGTTTTTCCCCTGCAGGGGTGCTATGCGTTGGTAGTATGCAGTGTTTCGGGGCACACGTGTAGCTAGAGCGACTAGTGAACGACTCTACACATGTCGAACTCGACATTTACCCTTTTTGTACGGTCCCATCATTTCGTTTCAGCCCGGTATAGGATGGCACAACAAATATGAGCTAAAACATGTAAATTTGAACTACCTTACCAAATAAATCGGTCTCCCACGTCTAGACCTTTTTCACGAAGCACATTATTACGAATCCTGATTGTCATCGTATGTATGTTCAGACGATATTCGCCAACCTACTTCACCGTCTATGGTTTTATATTCCGCAAAAAGAAATGCTACGCCGCAACACGCATTGTGTACGAATTGTTTATTACACAATCTAACATCGATTTCTCGGAAATCCAACAGGATGCGTAAGAAACTGTTATTGAACTGGTTTCCCTTGGATTCCGAAAAGCGGCAAGCGTCCGTTTTAGGGCCAAATTTTAATCCAAAATTTGCATAATGTTACTGGTCATATCAAGTAATTAAAATGTAATGTATTCGGTGACATAATTCTGCGGTAATAAAATAAAGTCGCCAATGTTATTTAAAAGATTTCAATAAGACGAAATGAAATTGAAACGGCGAACCGTATCTGACTTGATAGGGATTCATTACGTAATTGTTCTCGTGTGTGTCGTTATGACCTACTTTATATGCAGTACTTGGTACATAAAATATTAAAGCAATTCACTTCTAGACAGAAATCAATATTACAAACCATATGACCGACTAAGTAATAAGGTTTTCAATAGCACCGCATTACTATTAAAGCAATCATTATACATTTATATGTATTACTATGGGTAATGACACCTAGCAGTACAAAGCTAACAGTCACGCCTATCACATTCCTGAACGAGCCATTCAAGTCTGAATCCCATACATCCAAGTGCACTATACAATATACATTACTTATAAAATATACTACCTACGCATAATTGAAGAGGCTAATTAACAGATCTATCATTACGTGCCAAAATACATATTTAAGTATAACACCAAATCTATTACAATCAATAAGAATAAAACATTTCATAATTTTAAAATGTCGTTGTCATAAAATGTAACAAATGTAAATAAAATAAGAAATTGCGCACACTAATAAAAACGCCAACACAAAAGTGTATTTTAGCTAATCACCGTACATTCGATGCATGCCTGTTTAAATATTATAATGCTCATCATTTCTCAGATCTCTGGTCCTCGTCGGTACCCTTACTCAGAATTAGCGTAGGCACTTAAAACATTCATATAAACTATAATCGTGGACATAATATGTATTGCACAGTATAATAAGCCGAGTTTTTCAATGGTAATCACTGGCCGCGATAGTTCGCCGATGACCTTCTCGGAATTAAAAACGAGATAGCCTCTTAGTGAGAAATGTGATTATTCTAAAAGCCCGGGACGAGCTTTTTCCGATATCAGCTACCCTCGGAGGTTCGGGGAAGTTTTAATCATTATACTAACATTAACATCCCGGGGAAAGGCAGCCCGGTGATGTGAAACTCGCAGCGCGTTACCACCTTTTAAGTGGGGGACCAGTTGAGCGCACCCTAAACGCTCGTTTTATAGGGTTCGGTAAAAAACTGGACACCAACTGAGCGCGATAATGAGTTTTGTTTTACATTATCGTTGGGAGTTGTCTATAATGAATTACGTTTTTTTTACAATTAGTTAATTACCTTTGGGTACCAAAATAACCCTTCAAGCGTTAAAATAACAAATATGTCGTACTCAGTTGAAACGAAAACGTAGTGCACGAGCCGCGATGTTTACTCGACAAACTCAACATGTGACGCGCTCGTGGGTAAACGTTTACTAGACAGACGTCACCGGTGCACCTCAACCAGTAACGCAATTATAACGCTTGTTTGACGACCCAACCCAACCCTCGCAGCGTCTAGACTTTTAGTGACGTGGCGTCTAATAAATCTAAAGCAAATTTAGATCGGTTCGGAATATCCTAACATATATAACCTAATGGATCGCCTCAGAGCTCCCTCAAATTCAAAACTTTTTAATGATTCACGAGTTATTAGATATTCCGATGTCCTGATTTACAAGTTATCAAGTAGTTCATAACACACGTTTGTAAGTAATATAATCGTGAATACGTAATAATAAATCTTGAGTCGGTTCTAGGAATCTAGTGACGTGCATCATTGTGAAATTAATTTGTAACCATCTGTTTCATTTAGCGCAATGGAAATACTCGCGGTAGAGACTATTTTTTCAAATTGGCATAGAGTAATTATATCTTCAACAAAAATTTAGAATAAATTGGGCGACGGACAATTTATGAAGGGAATAGCATATATAAATGTAAAACGACACAAGATTAGCTAATTAGATATAGTGTTTTTGATACCCAGGATCTACTTGGGATATACCGAGAGCTTACGACATTACAGATATACCTACCAATGGGAAATTGGAATGTTTAATACCGTATCGACGTTCTTACACAAATACTATTCGGACCCGTTCGTACAATAACATTCATATCACACCAATTCTCGACGAATATTAATAAACACTGGTTGAAACTGTTTCAAAATTGAGCAACAATGGATCCTATATCATAGTAAACTGAGCTTACTATCGGTTGAAAATGTTGAGATATCTAGAGACGTCATAGGTCGGGTCTCTACCTTGGTATTATACTGACACGATAATAGTGACGATTAATGTCTTCGAACAATGTTGGTTAATCACACCCCCAGTTCAAAAGTAGATTAATCAGAGTTTGCTTGAATTGTGTATCAGAAACGAAGATGGTTACAGCTCAGTGACAATCTAAAGTGAAAATCTCAATTTTTGTTTAAGCATTGTGGTGGGGTATCCATAACAACACATCGTATAAAGAAAACTATATATTTTTACATAAACTACCAGGTCCTTAGGATTATGAACTCATATAATACATAACCAGCAGTGGAAGTCTTAATTAAACAATACAAACCTCGGTTACGGGGATAAATTCGCCTTTGTAAAGTCAAATGCAAAAATATGGGTGCATACAACTTGCTCATAAATATCTCCCATAGCTGTTACATCGGTGAATTAAGGTTTTGGTACATATTTATGAGAGGATTCTATCGATACATATTTTTGCACTTGACTGTACCAATATAACAGAATTTGTTACATGACATACCTACAAACTCTGAAAATAAATACGTCAAAAATACGCGCAGGAATGTCCGTGATAAGTAAGATAATTACGCAACGCATTGAAAGTCATCACGACCATGATTTAGATGCTGTTCGGGAGCGCACGTGACATGTCAACAATTCGCCCGGTGACGTGATTGGTAAAAACCGTTCCGAAATCTAATTTCTAGGAAGTTTCTTCCGGAGGGGCAGCCCCGTGGTGCCTGTTTCCAAACATTTGTATAGCGACATTTGTCAGATAGGGTCACTAGGCCGGTTACGAGACCAACGTCAGTTTGCGATCATCTGAAGGATGAGGTATTTACAATTACAGATATTAATATTTATACAAACACGAAAGAAACAGTGCGTTGTATGCTGTTAATTTGGTAGTTTTTGAATGCGAATCCATTAAGAAACTCAGAAAATATTCTCCAGTTCATCAACTCATCCAAGTGGTCGCAAACCGGCACACCAAATTAGCTGCTCGCTAACCGAATTATCGACCCTTAGTGAAAAGTCGCCTTAAAATAGTTATACTTCATAGAGTTAAAGGTCGCCAGATCAATGATTCGGCCGACAAATCCAAGATGAGTTCAATAGGTTTCCTGAATTGAATAAATTCGGGCAACATACTATACTCGAATTTTTAACTCAAGACCAAAAATAACTACGACAGATTTGTCACTGTGGTGTGTTTTTTACATCAAACAATGTAAAAAGGTTGGCTAGATATGAAATATCCGATTGACAAGTGGTTTGCAATGCCATAAGTGACTTTGACATTGTTTGATGTAAAAAAACACACCACAATGACATCTATCTGTCGTAGTTTTTTTGGTCTTGAATTAAAAATTCGAGTATAAGCAATTGGGTTAGAAGAACGCCTCGCCCTTTAGACCTACCTACACTAAGGAATGTCAATGTAACAGGTACGTTTACAGTCCACGAGTTGTTAAAATGCCCTTTTTCAGAAATACTTCAATTGTAAATAACACATGTTTCAGAAAGGAAATTAACACCTCATGGCATGTACGGTATGGTACACAGCCACTGATCTATATTCTCTATTACTCCAATATAAATACAGCGGCCTGGCCCTGACAGTTAATTATAAGCGCCTGGTTGGTATGGTAAGCGTTCGTTCGAGCTGCTCCTGAATCGAAGGATTATTCGCTTGTTACTGAAGAAACAATAGCCACGCCAAAGTCTTCGTAGCAGAAGACTGAAAATGAACCTTACTTGATAGCATGACCCAATATGAAGTCGTGATGACGATGAAAAAGGTTAATAGGCCAGTCCATTGGAACATACAGAGGTGTGTTGGTGTCACTCCCACTCGTCGCCGCTGGAGGAGGGTTGCGGCGAGGACTCGCCGGGCTCGGGGATGACGCTGGCGAGCGTGTGCAGCACGGAGCCACCTCCGGCGCCGCGCTCCGCGCCCGAGATCCCGCGCCGGCGCATCGACAGCTTCGCGTGCAGGTCCGCCATCAGGTCTCCCCCGGACGACGGCTGCAATAACAAGGTACATTTAGAAGGTCTAACCTAACCTCCTTATTTATAAAACTTAACAAACCTCTGCTAATTAAAATGTTGTTTGTCTCTTTATCAGAAACGTAAATGTCAAAGTGACAGATAAGGACAAACAAACTTTAGCGACTTGTTAACTAAAACAGGTTTGATGGACGTTTATAAATAAGGGGGTAGTTTAAGCTTCCTTGTTTTGTACACAAATGTTAATAAACATCGGAAATATAAGGAAATGTAGTTCGGCTAGAAATTATAAGGCGATTACGAACTTTCGCAAACGAATGGGTTACTTAAATCTAGATTGTTAATTTTAGGTTTATTTAAAATCAAATTGCAGCAAACAGTCGACATTGGGTGATTGGGGCATTGCATTAGTCTCAATAAATAAATGGACGTGATACATAGGTACTCTCCAAAAATAACAGCCAACGATTCAAATAGTTGGTATGCGGGCAAGAAACACAAACGACCAGATCCCTAGACAAAACATGTACTATGAGCTACCTCTGTCAGGGACTAAACCCTCAGAACATGAATGTTCTGTACTAAACCTCCGAACAGGGTGCGTAGACAAACAGTACCAGGCCAACCGGTCGGCTGTATCGAATACTTTATGCTATCATGTATAAATATTAGTTTTACTTAGAAGCTGAAACCCGTTTAGAAAGCTCAAGATCCTAACACCAGATTACTTGGAATTATCGAAAACGACGTCTGCCGCTATCTCCTCCTAATAGATAGTGAGCTGAGAAGTTGAGAACATTTAATTACGACTCGTTATCGTGCAGTCAGAGATCATTGGCATAAGGTGACGTGATTTATTTTAATAGCGTCGGCGGTTCGCTGCTTGAACGCAGTTTACCAACTCAGTATAGTCAGTAGGTATATTAACATACCTACATGAAAATGCAGTGTATAATTCCTCGGTGTCACGAATTTAATTATAGGTACTCCTTTCTTTTCTAGAAATAAACCAAAAAAAACCTTGTATTATTTCCATATTTTTTACAAAGTTTTACAAAACACATTGAAGAGATTTTTGATGAGAATATATTTTTTACATAGAATATAATATGGACGAACTGGCTCCTTTTCACCGTTATGTATTAAGGTTAGTACACTCGTTGCAATATCTGTATTGTGGCTCTGGGTACCATTGTGACGGTTTGACGATAAACGGCGCCTCGCTTATCAAGTGCAGTACAATACTCGTAACGATGTTATGATCTGTCTGTGCGCACTAACCGACGCCTACGGTATACCCAATACCCACTCTACTAAACAAATCGCTACTAACTTGTTACACGAGCGTCACAAACGTAAACACTACGATTGGACAGGCGCCATCAAGTTCATCTAACTTCAGGATCTTCAAAAAAATAACTGATGAAAATGAACTCGAACGCCATGACGTTGTATTGCCAAGATAATAGACTTGTGTTCAATTCAATTCTTAAAAAAATGGCTTCCATCAAATTTATGATGATTTCGCCAATGTCACGTGTTCAATGACGTTGTTCGGTAACGACGCCATGACAGTAGATAAGGTTTTGTACGATAAATGGATTCCGCCCGTCGTCGCCCCGGGCACGTGTGTTCACCAACGCGGCGACGATCAAAATCCAGAGTTGTGTTCAGATATTTGTGAGCACCTTGTTCGTCACTATCTTTTTTTTTAACCTGACTGTGACTTTGTAGGCCGGGCTTTGTAGGCCTATAAAGCGGTAGGAGTGCGCGGGTGGATAGTAGCCTGGGGAAAGTTCAAGGGACAACTCCAATACAGTTGCCGGCAAACAGCTTGAACATGATTGACCTGCGCAGTAGTGTGATTTGTACGTAAATCGGCTACTGCGCCGACAAGGTTAGGTTCAAGATGTTTGCCGGCCACTATACGATCACGCAGGCGGTTTAAACACTGGAATACTCTTAGAGTTTGCTCTCCAGTGGGATTGGTTGAGCGGTTTCAACCGAATCTGAGGTATAAGTGGAATCGAGCTACTGGGAGTTTTGTCGCAGGTTCAGTACTATATATACATATAGCACCACTAGATCGTAACGAAACTCATTACCAATGCTAAAACAATAATACCCCTGCACATGTTTCAAACATAACGACGTCTCTGCATTGTGTCATTGATGTGTACCAATTATTCATATGCTAATCAATCAAATTGATCGTCCTTGGAAAAGCCATGTTCGCGTTTACAGCGGTCAAATCTGGGGCTGTGGTAACAATGTTATGAGGTCACTTTTATTTTGGCACAGTTTTTTCTAGGAAACTTTATGCTACACACAAAACACTTCGTTGTAAATCACCCAAATACATATTTTAAAACTGCACCAGGGCAGTTCTTCATCTTAGGCATACTTCGAATGCCAATACGAATGAAAAAAACCTCAACAGAAACCCGGCACACATAATTAACTCAATAATAATAAGTTAATTTGTATTTGTATTTTTTGTATTTGTATTAATTTCACCATTTCCGCCATTTTCTTATTGTGTGAAAATTGTTTTCTTAATACAAATATTTTATTTATTTACCATTATTAATATTATTACAATAAATAAATGTGTTCTATCTTTGTAATGATTCATTTTTGATTTCAATTTGTATATTAGATTAGCACCTCTAAATATGTTACGGGTAGCACACCATCTTAGAGTATTTATAATATTTATTTATTTAAACTTTATTGCACAAACAATATAAGTACAAATGGCGGACTTAATGCCATGAGGCATGATTAATATGTGTGTAGATAAAGTAATTGTACATAATTAGGCATTATGTACCAGTTGCATAAACTACTATTACTCGTATGTTTCTATTTGTCACTTGCGAGGTGTCATTATTCAATCTGAGCCGGATGTTCGAGTCATTTCGCTGACTGCCTAAAGCACCCTCGCGAGCGGTCAATGAATGCTTCCTTCTTTTAGTGTCCTTCTTATAGGTTACTTATGTTAACTAAACGAGTGATGTTTTCCAGAAGCATTACTGTCGGTGTCAGAATAGTTACTTTATGCCGCATGTAAGGCAAATATTTGTTGTATCGAAAAAATGTTAGGTAAATACGAAATAAGACTGTATAAAACAGTTGTTATTGTCCATTTATTATTTTCAAAATCGCAGAAACGTACTTATAGTAGCGAATGATAAGATACAATATCGGTCAAAAACATACGCGATAAAAACCATTGGCACCGTGAAAGACTTATAATTAGACACGCTCTACGATTGTTACATAAATTTATTCCTTATTCGCGTGCAACAAGGTTGAATTTAACATTAAATTATACAATTTCGGTTTTTACAAGACAGTTTAAGTTAAACTCTCAGAATGAGATCGGTTCGTGACAATGTAGGATTCGATACGGTGTGATTGAGCTTTGGCCATCGCATCACGTGAACCGAATTCCGTCCCTTTCGATACAAATGAAAGGAAAACAGATGAAAGTGGTTCAGAATGATTGCCCACTGTGTGGGGTGCGAGTTCAATATGTTTTTGAACTTGTTTTTATTGCTTTTGTATTGTAACAAGCACAAGTAGGCTATTAGATAGAAAAGGTAAAAAATACATAACACTCATTTACTTGACAAAGTGGTTGACAAAAATGACAAATGACATGAGAAATCTAAACTAAGAGACAAAAACTAATATGAGTGCAGCAAATAGAACTGCATAAACTGAATAGTATTTCGGTCATTTGACCGAAAACCGACACGTAACTTTCCGGCAATATTAGTAAATATGCAGTTATGTAATAAGGGTTATCAAGACTTTATGCTTCATTATCATTCTTTCGCAGTTCTTTGAAATCTTAAGCTTAAGCCACACAGAGAGCGGGCGGGCGGTGGCGGCGCGGGCGCGGGCGGCGGCGGCGCGGGCGCCCGCCCGCTCTCTGTGTGGCTTAAGCTTTAATGTACTCCTTGATACTACGCTACGCACGGGCAAATCTTTAAATTGAGAAAATGAAAATATTTATTTCGGCGTAAAGTGTTTTAATGTGAATTAGTAGGTTTATAGTTCATACAGTATTATTAGAAACACTATTAAGGCCGTGTATTACCACTTTTGAGTTTTTAAAAACCATCTGAGACATAGAATATAGTGTCTTAAAATCTAAAAAAAAATATGTGTTACATGAGGATCTTGTCTAGTCCAAATCGCAGTCAGTTACATGATCTGATGAATTTCACTCGATAGAAAAAAATCGCGAAGTTACCCCTTTTTGGAATGTATTTTCAATACTACGGCTATATTACTGATATTTAACATTTAATTTTTGTACTCAATTAAAGATCGTAAATAGTTATAGACAAATTCGCAGGGTTTGCTTTGATAAAATCATTGGCTTAATGACTATAGCTAAATATTCATAAAACTGCGCGCAGAGCTTGCGTAGAAAGCGGGATGGTTAATTGTAAACTCACGCGTGTTAGAGCGGGACAGTTGCGTTGGGGATACCTCCCCTTAATGTTTATGATATCCCCCCATGTTTTACGCGTTTATCCTACTTACTCCATACTTTGTACTGCCGACTGCCGCTTTTGAGCAAGGTGCCGACAAAGTGTGGTCCTTCGTTCGAACAACGCTGCGCCCCATTTCAGCTGTAATGAGTCATGGTCATGGCATGATCGTTTTATAATTCGACTATTATCCTCCGGCACGATATCCTGGAACACAGCTTCCATATAGATCAAGTGGACAAGAAACACTCTATGGACAATAAGGGGTACCACCTATACTATTGCGGGCTATAAATTTACGGTATAACAAAGTATTTGGGTGAAGGCTTTACTATTGTACTGTTGGCGTCATCTGTGCTAAATAATACCGGGATAGTTATTTATATACGAGTACGAAGGTATAACAACCTTCACATATACATGAAAATGCATAAAGATTTAAAATAATTTAAATGGGATAGGATGGATAGGAGGAATAGAATAGGCAGCATCTTTGGTTTAAATTAATTCATGGAAAAAGTCATTCACAGTTTTATGCTTATTCCATACTAGCGAGTATTGAAAACTACCTACATAATACTTATATTATATATATATATAAAGAAATAATGTATTGTTAAAATACCTATATCATGGCAGACGATCGCTTATGGAATTCCTTTAGAACGATTTTTTTTTAATAGTTTTAACCGATATATTGTGGTGGCACGATGTCAGCGTTCACAGGTAGATTATATTTAATCTCTGTAAGCGATTGATAAGCCTAAGGGATAAAAAACAATCCTCATCTAGTGTTTTTAATTTCTTGGTCTAGACGTCGTCTGGACTACCTAATGGGTATCGTCGGCTTTCAGCCATAAACAAAATTGTTTACAACCCATCTTGGCACGCGTTCAATTTATGATGAGATTAATTCTCGCTGAGTCGAATGATACTGAGTTAGCAGTTTCTGAGGCAGAAGCACGTACTTAATAAATAAAATCTTATAATTATAATGTCTGTATATATTATTTATTGGTCTGTAAGATATATGCAAATACCTACTACTACTAAAATACCTACCTAATAATAAATTAAATAAATAATTTATTCGATCAACAGTTTAGTGGTAGCCGTACAAGCCCAATTTCAAAGAAAAACCGCAAATCGATGTACAGTTTAGCCATTTGGCACATGCATACTAGAGGTCAAAACAAAATTTTTGACCCGCAGTTCCTAAAAAAATTTCCCTTAGGAGGGGAGTGCGGGGACTTTTCTTTTTTTGTATGGAAAAAAAAAAATATTTTTTCAGAAACCTATCGTGTGTGGTAGCATATGAAAGGGCATTTTGAGACGATTCTAAAAATATACCACATCATTACATTTCAGGCATTCTTTTTTAATTATCACAGAAATAATTTTCGAAACATGCCAAGTTTGGGCTCCTCCAGACACGATATGGCTGATTTTTTTTTTGTACAATATACCACAAATGATACTTGATATCCTCATATCTAACCTTAAGAAAGCAATTTGGAAAATAATTTCAGTAAGTATTTTTTATTTATTTTTCAAGATTACTAAGTGACACAGTTCTACTTCAATACCTATTTTACGAGACTTATGGAACTGTACTGAAGATACAGTACATATTAATCATAAAATGATACGTAGTATCCATATATCCAACGGGAAATACCTCTTTAACCCTTTAACTGCGTCTTTTCATCAGTTGGTATAGTTGTTGTGGTAGATACTGACTTATAAAGTGGCTGAAAGTTGAATGAAAAATGTTTATTCCTGTTGTTTTTATTTACATTACACTAGCCACTCACTTGCTTTTGACATTTAGAAAACATGGCCTAAATTGGCCCATAGAGAACTACCTACACAGATAAAAAACAAAAATATTGTACCCAACTGATTGAATAGTTTTCATACCGTTGTCATCTGTGTTTCTTAATCAATTAATACTAGGTATTAATGTATGCTGTTAGAGTCTTCCACAGATTAAAAAAAAAATGTTTTGTTTTTTATTTTACTTTTCACTTCTCATGCTCGAAAAGTGTGTCATATTTGACTTGTGAAGCGAGGCTAAAGTAGTACATTTAAGCCCTAGGGAAAATATGTATACATATTTATGATTTACAAAACATTTTAATTTGACCAATCAAAATATTTCACCGATTAAATCCACCAATCACAGAAAAGTAATTTGACAGATTAAAACATATTTGGTAAAAATATCAACCAACCAGAAAACAGCTTTACTAAAATCGACCAATCAGGAAAGACGTTTTTCAGTTATTTAAAGATTAAGCGGTGTCTATGGTCAAAGCAATTACTCCTCTTCAAAGAAAAAAAAAAGCGCATGATGCATCTCTTTCTTTGATATAGCAAAAGAAAGGGAGGCGAATACGCCAAGCAAACACGCATAGCGAGGCATATGGTGCTGGCCTTAGAAAAAAAAACATGCTGCCAAATTAGACATACACCCGCCAAGAGTTAAATTATTCATTTAAGATGGATAATTTGTGTTTATGTGTTTCCTAGCAATCGAAGTGAAAAGTAGAGTGTATAACTCGGGCCTAAAAGCCATATTACCACTCGAACAGTTTTCCCTCTCTACGTTCGGGAAAATAACCATCTCGTGGTAATATGGCTTACTTTAGACCCTTGTCAAACAATCTACTATTATTATTAGGCTTGCGGCCAGTGCTTGTTTATTACTTAGAAAGAGATTCATACATTTTAAACATGCCACGGGCTGAGGACTGTTGCGTCACTTTGTAATATTGAAAAATAAAAAATAAATACTTAATGAAATTATTTTCAAAATTGCTTTTTTGAGGTTAGATATGAGGATATTACGTATCATTTGTGGTATATTGTATAAAAAAAATCAGCCATATCGTGTCTGGAGGACCTCAAACTTGGTATGTTTCGAAAATTATTTTTGTTTAAGATAAAGATGCAGTTAAAGGGTTAAAGAGGTATTTCCCGTAGGATATATGGATACTACGTATCATTTTATGATACGTAGTGTACTGTATCTTCAGTACAGTTCCATAAGTCTCGTAAAATAGGTATTGAAGTAGAACTGTGTCACTTAGTAATCTTGAAAAATAAAAATAAAATACTTACTGAAATTATTTTCCAAATTGCTTTCTTGAGGTTAGATATGAGGATATCAAGTATCATTTGTGGTATATTGTACAAAAAAAAAATCAGCCATATCGTGTCTGGAGGAGCCCAAACTTGGCATGTTTCGAAAATTATTTCTGTGATAATTAAAAAAGAATGCCTGAAATGTAATGATGTGGTATATTTTTAGAATCGTCTCAAAATGCCCTTTCATATGATACCACACACGATAGGTTTCTGAAAAAAAATTTTCTTTTTTCCATACAAAAAAAGAAAAGTCCCCGCACTCCCCTCCTAAGGGAAATTTTTTTAGGAACTGCGGGTCAAAAATTTTGTTTTGGCCTCTAGTATGCGTGTACCAAACGGCTAAACTGTACATCGATTTGCGGTTTTTTTAATCGTACGGCTACCACTAGTTGAATGCTTTGCTTGTGAGTGTAATATAGGGGAGTAACCAATGCTACGTACCCTTTATTTTAATACAGCATATGCCTTATTTCGAATATTGTGATTTACTCAAATAAACAATTAAATTGCGCAATCTGAAGAATTGACACTCCACTGCCACTGAGTCATAATGTGTACTGTCGAGTTTCCACTAAAGGTCCTAATTTCCTAGGCAGACACATAAGGAAAACGCACACAAATTATACAAAGACATGCTAATTATAATTTGTTTGTTTATAGAGTATGTCGTGCGTTCTTAACTGTAGATACAAAAGTGACTTTAACGTGATAACTCATAGTAATTACGACTTTGTGAACTCTACCCCTTAAAACAAATCCAAAATGGAAGAATGTCTGAAAAACTAAATCAAAATTCGCCGACAAAAATGCGTATATATTTTAATAACAGCCAGAGTTACAAGTCACCTCATAGTCATAGATCACTCCAATAGAGTAAGTAATACGGTCATGTAGATTTAGTGCATCCGATCCTATAACGGCTGTAGGTATCTAAGACGAAATAGAACTGTGTATACAGGGCGACATCGGAGTCTCGGAGAGAGTAGCGTAGACTACTGTGTAGTCTGTGTATACAGAATACAATGTAGAGACACTTTTTTCGCTAGCATTTATAATTGTAATTATATTTAGACAAACAAGGATAACACCTAATAAACAACTTTGTTTACAATAGACAACCTCCGTGCGCAGCGACATAACTATTGAGTCATTACCAATGACATGAGCCCTTTTAGACTCGCGCGGATTATGACTATCCACGTGGGTAACTTGTACAATGGGAAATGCTGATACCATTTATCATTGTTACGTTATCAAGCGCCATTATTCGCCCTTCCTAGAAGTGGTCAATTATCGCAATTTCCTCGGAGCATGTAATTATATACTTGAGGTTACCAGCGAGATGCTCGATAAGTATAGTTGTAAGAACTATTGCTAGGTAATGAAGCTGTTCCGCCTCCTGTTTCCATCAATCACGGACGGGTTCGATAGCGGATCAGTCTTGTCTTGGTGTCTTTATGAGACGATTTGCAGCGCTTCAAGAGAAAAAAGTGGAACACCTCTTTAGGTGAATACGAATGTGGTCTAGAAATTGCCTTCCATAGGCTCACATGCGTGATCCCATTTGAAACGTGATATATAAAGTAAAGACATACATATGTTTGGTTTACTTGTTTATTTACCTACCACTGATTTACTTGTTTATTTACTACCAGTAATGCGTACAGCAGAGTACAGTATGTACGTATATGAGTAAGAAATGAAGACAAGCGGCAGGATCTAATTGTATAGGTATTGGCAGTATCTGACCGACTACTTATTTCACATGCCTCGCCAAACCACGTAAGTCCAATCTTTTCCGACCGAACGCAGCGGCATGCCACCTGTCTCGCCAGGGTCCAGAGCAGGTAAGGACGAATCGTTGTCACTTGGACGTTAATCTGCTATTTAGCACTAATAGTTTCCGGGCCATTAAGGTTCATCCATTAAATATGTGTCAGCGACCCAGGCGGGGTTGTGATAGCGTTTTTTGCCGGACGATACCTGGGGTCAGGTACCGATGCTTATATTGTTACGTCATGTTTGCGCGCCGGTAAACTTAATTGCGCAAAACTTATCGCATACAAAAGGTAGACTTGACGCAATGTAGCATTATCTACCTGCAAAGCAGACAAGCGTTGTAGGTCGGACTTTGCGTTGTAGGTCGATAACAATTAGAAACAGTCGCGAACGGAATATAGACATGATTCGAAACAACTCAAGAGAAACATTTTCGGCTATCACTAGGTATTGAAAGTAATAATATAAATGTGTGTAACAATCCAAGTTAGATCTATAGCTCAGTGTTCACTTGTAAGATGCTAGACCGTTTGTGATAGGTAGCTAATTTAATGATAATAGTTCTTCTGTTGGGGCTATTATCACTAGGATAACAGCATCCTGTCTTCCAGCAAGTCTGGGACGAGGGTACGGAAGACATTATCGCGGCGATAAATTTTACATGACAGTATACTTGTGGTTGACCGAACACGCAAGATATTACTTTATAAGGCCTCTCCTTTATTATATTAGGAGTTAGGAGTAGGATATTGTATTAGGAGATTAGTACATTTATGCAAAAACTAATAAATTCAAACGTCTCTGGTGTTGATGGACTTAATGATTTTTAGAACTACACAGTTGGCAACTGACAACAGACTTAGTGGATCTACTTTAGCCTGCAAATACATTCGACGAATTTTTTTACTAGTAACTCGTTTTCAGCCAATGCTCGGGCTGTGTCCTTAATCATAACTCCAAAGATTGGTTTCTAAATGTTAGAAAGACGCTAATGAAATACGGGATTGAAAAGTTTAATACTTATTGAATTATTCAAGATAAAAGTGCAGTATTGTTTTTATACACCTACATACACTGTTCAATGCAATGAAGGGCTTTTCCTTTTTCGTTATCTCATTTTTATATTTATCTCAAACGTAATTTTACATTTTTAGTAGATACATCGCTTTAATTAATTCCAACTACAAATAACAGAGTTACCTATATCACCTATATGTAACCAGGGGTCGGAACCGGTATTTTGAATTATTTTATGGGCTTTAGGTAGAACTTATAGATTGTCCCATTAAAAATGAAATAATAAACGAAAGAACGAAATAGAACGTTATAATCTCGATATTTTTGTATAGATAAAATACCGGTTATCGACCCATGTATGTAACTACCAAAAAAAAACAAGTTTGCCAAGGCTCTTTTTCTAAATAGCCAAGTTCTTGGAATTTATCAGAAAACGCCGTAACATCGAGGCCGTTATCAAGTTTTGAATAAACACCGAAGTTCTCCGTAGTTTTAAGTAATTACATACTGCTAGATTAGCATTTACTAGGAAATCAAGATGACATCTCAAGTTCGTGTTCCCTGAACCGTTTTTTATTAAAAATTGATAATACATACATTAGTTATCTCTTTATGCAGAACTTGTTACATGCGTAGTATTTTTAAATCACATATGAAATAAAGCGATAGGAAATATCTATCTCTTTACCTTCGCATTTAGATCTTAATATTTCACCCTTCCGAGGTTATAGAAAAAACTAAATACAGTCCACAAGTCAACGATTACAGAAATAGAGTTGGCGCCTGATGGGCCTATTAGCAATATGCCGTTGGAAAGCTAAAGTACAGTTATAAAAGACCGTCATCGGTAAAAGCTAACATTTACCAATCGCTAATGGTAAACGTCTCCCGAGCAGAGCTCCCGGGGATGCATTTTGTTGCGAGCGAGGACTAACCTAACCTAACCTATTAAGTTTGTAAAGATGTCCCTTCTGCTGTCAACGCGATGAATCCTCAAATTATATAAAGGGTCGGTAACGCACACGACTCCTTTGGAAATACCAGCGTCCATAGGCTTCGGTGTCCGCTTACCATCAGGTGGACCGTAAGCTAATTTGCCACCGTCGTTGTATAAAAAAAGGTCAGAAAAAATATCGCCCCTTATGAAATCCCTTATATCTTAGGTTTTACCGGTAAATGCTTACACACACATAGTATGACATATAGAATAACATATAATATATTTGACCCAATTCAAGAGAGCAACTTTGAGTCAAGGCACATCATGTTAGTCTGACCTAATTAATTCGATTATATGTAATAAAAAAAAAGTGAGGTATCAGTTTAGTACTAACTATAAAGCAATATAAGCACTAAGCGTATGTATGTATACATATAGTCAGCATTAAAGTACCACGTATTTTAGTAATCAGTTCTTGATATGAATGTTTATCCGTTTTTTGAATGCAGTTCATTGAATGCAGAACATTCCATTAATTGAGACCGTGACAAAAAAGAGAAAAATAACTGTTTGAACATGTCTACGGGTACGGTCTAGGGACTATGTTTGTAAACAACATAAAATTAGATAATATTTTATTATTATTATTTATACCTTTAATTTAAAATAACAGCCCAGGAGATAGAAAAAGAGCATTTACTCATAATTTAGCATGTTTTTTTAGGAGAAACAAACAGAAGTAAATGTACAAGAAGAAATCATGACAGTGCCAATTCTAATTGCTAAACAACATGCATTTACCCCCTTGACACTTGTCCCACTGAGACATAAATATCTAATATAAATTTCAAACTGATCTACTATTGTACTAGAGGTATTGTGTTTCAAAGTGCCTTCTCAATCGGGTATTTGACACAAACGCATTATTTCACGACTAAAACAGCAAAACACTTATTTTCCCATACAACGGTTGGTTCGATTTCGATACTGTGCGTGTGACGTCATTTGCCCGTACCAATTTGTAGGAGCCTTTTGGAGAGCCGCTACGCTAGCGTCGAGCTAGGTTTGTTCCAAATTTTTGCCCTTTATTGTGATTTTCTGTAGTTGGTCCCATAGAGACATTTGATCGTCTATGAAAACTGGTTTGAATGGCACCATAAAAATGTTTTAGTCAAATAGCGAATTATTTGTTAGACTATAATCCTAGCGTAAAAAAGTGAAAGGCTGTGAGCCTTTGAAGAAAATACTGAGAGGTCGCTAGTAGTGGCTTAAGAATGCAAGGCAAAGATTCGCTGGACGGCTAGTGATCTCGGTGGTGTAAAGGTAAGCAAGCTGGTCCGGCAAACCAGAGGCTCGGGTTCGATTCCCGTCTGAGGCTGCGTGCGTGATCAAGGTTAATTTTTCCTTTGTATTTGTTTTCTGTATCAAATAATCATCCTAGCGTTTTCCCGGTTGTGCCTCGAGGAGGCCAGGCTCCGCAGACACTTTCTCCCAACACTTGCGGCAGACGGCGGGAACCAATTTCACGAAAGCGTTTGACCTTCCTCTTCCTTCCTTTTCTTTTCGGAACTAGACCGGTTTACTCGCCATAATTTCCTTCGATAAAAATGATATTTTGTACAAGACTTTTCAAAACCCAATGGTACGAGCCGGGGAACCCGTGGCCTCCAGAGTATATATTCGCGTGCATTACCGCTCGGTTACAGTCAAGTGGCGTGGTATCATCTGTCGACAACATTATTAATCTTTTTGCCATTTTGTCCGCACAGATCAATTAGTGATGCGGACACGTGTCAATTACATCAATTATGGGCGCACAACACCATCACCGGACGGTTATTTATTTATTTATTTTAAACTTTATTGCACAGTAACAATCTGGTACAAAAGGCGAACTTAATGCCATAAGGCATTCTCTACCAGTCAACCTTCAGGCCAAACAGAGAATAATCATAGTAGGTGCTGGATAAACTGCAATGCAGAAATTAATATAACTCACAAAATATTGTAATACGCGTTAAATGCTAATAGATAGGATATAATTTAATTTACACAATATAATTAATACAACATACATATATAATATACATATAATACATACATATATATATATATATATATAATACCCGCTACTAAAACTATGAAGAACCTTAATCACGAGAGTTAGAAAAAAAATGCTCGCGCAACTTGCGCTTAAATGAGAATTTACTCTCAGCCTGCCGAATAGTAAGGGGGAGAGCATTCCACAGTCGAATAGCCTGCACGGTGAAAGAACTGGACATGGAATTGGAACGGTGATCAGGGATAGATAGAATCAACTTACGGGAGGAACGGAGTTCACAGCCCGGGCGAGGACATACAAATTTAAATTTAGATTTAAGATATTCGGGAGCAGCAGGGTCAAATAAAATCGAATAAAGGGTGGTTAGAATTTTGAGTGATCTGCGCTCCCGAATTCGAAGCCACTTCAGTTGTCTCCGATACGCTGAAACATGGTCGTATTTGCGTAGTCCAAAAATAAATCGGATACAGTTGTTTAGGAGCCGGTCAAGCCTGTCCAGTAGCAATTGTGTTACATTGGTATAGCACACATCACTTAATCGATGATCGGTAAAATCAGAGACTGTATGAGGAGAATTTTTGTTTGAACCGGCAGAAAATGCTTAAATTTATAAAGCGATCTCAGCGAATACGTAACCTTGCGACAAACTTCAGAAACCTGGGGTTCCCATGTCAGACCACGATCAATAATCAGCCCCAGGCTCTTCACCTCCGCTGAAAACGGTATCACCGAACTATCAAATGTGATCGGTGCCACATGAGCTAAGTCGGTGCTTGATGTTGAGCGTGGACTTCCGATAATCAAAGCTTGGCACTTTGAAGGATTGACGTCTATCCCAAAATTTTTAGACCATAATAAGATACTTCTGAGATCTTCGTTAATTTTTGAAACAGCGCCGTCAACTTCATCGTGCTTCGCCTGAGCATATAACTGCAGGTCATCAGCATATAAATGGTGAGAGCACTTAATGTCAGGGGTAATAAGGTTAATAAAAATAGAAAATAGTAACGGAGACAGAATGCCACCCTGAGGAACTCCAGAAGTCAGATCACACCAGTCGGAAAGCGACCGGTTATCCCGAATCGCCTGCCTACGACCTAGCAGATAAGATGTGAACCACTCAGCCACTGCCGATGAGATGTTCGAATGGCGGAGAGCAGCAAGCAGGAGTTCATGATCGACGGCATTAAAGGCGTTAGAAAAATCAATTAAAACTAATATAGTGACTTGAGAGGAATCAATGCCCAGCCTTACATCCTCTATAATCTTAAGCAGCGCGGTAGTCGTACTGTGACCAGGACGAAAACCTGACTGTAGTGGTGAAAGGAGATGGTTAGAGTAAATGTGGCTGGACATCTGTTTATGGACAATAGCTTCGAGAACCTTAGAAAGAAAAGGAAGAATTGATATGGGCCGGAACTCTTTAAGTAATGTAGGATTAGTGACTTTAGGGAGAGGAATGACAAAGGCACTGCGCCACACAGAAGGAAAAGTTCCAGAAAACATGGAGAAATTGACTACATGGGTGATAATAGGGACAATGCACTCTAAGATATATATAATCATGATCCTGCTCACCTCGTCATGACCAATCGCGTTTGATTTTATGGATAAAATTGCTTTACGTATCTCATCGTCAGTGGCCGGGGTGAAAAATAAAGTACTTTTAGATTTAGTAGGCAGGGCACTAATATACGACATTGTTTGTGATTTTGTGGTGGGGTCTATGGTAGTAGAAGTTTTAGAGAAATGATTATTTAAGTCGTTAAGTGAAAATGAGGACAAGGAACTAAATGAACATTGAGATTTAACCACACCAATCGATTTAAGGAATTTCCAGGTATCAGCTGGCGAAGAGATAATAATATTTTCATGTATATATTTACGTTTAGCGGCTCTCACCATCATATTGCACCGATTCCTAGCTAATTTAAATGCACACCAGTTTTCATCGGTGCGATCCCGCTTATATTTACGAAAAGCTCGGTCACGCCTCGTCATTGCAATACGGACCGCACGCGTGATCCAAGGCGCAGGCGGTCGCTTAAGTTTGACGTTTCGAACGGGCGCGTGGGTGTCAAACAGTTTCAAGACTGCCGCGTTGAGTGAAACTACCGCCTCGTTAACATTAGGTGCTGTAAGTGTAGGCGTCCAATCAATGGCGCGCGCATCCCGTTTCAACGCGTCTGTGTCCAGTCTTGCAAAACTACGCAGTTTCACTGAGATCGGCTCCATCTTAGAAGGTCGGATCTTATAACATAAAAATACAAGATCGTGTCGTGAAAATCCTGGTGCCAATAATTGGCCTACTTTGCTAACATGACCAGTCGAGGAGGCCAGAATGAGGTCTAACCAGGAGTCTGACGTGTCGAGGTTATGGTGTGTAGGATTAAGCGGAAGTACAGATAGAGCAGCAGATTGAACAATTGACATTAAACTGCGAGAGCGAAGATTATTTTTCAAAAGATCCGTGTTAAAATCTCCCATGATTATGTGATGTGTGCCATCAGTAACAAAATCAGCCAATAGACATTCCAACGACGAGAAATAATCAACCGTTGGCGGACAATAAATGACCCCTAGAACAACCTTTGTACCCTTGATGTCGGTCTCAACAACCAGGTGCTCCATATCATTCGAGAATTTACTGGGAGAAGAGGATATGATTTTAAAAGGTATGTCACTACGAATATATACAGCGACACCTCCGCCACCCTTGCCAGTGCGGTCATTACGCAGAAGTACGTACCCGGGGAGCGCGTATGAAGTGGATGCAAGACTAGGCTTCAGCCAGCTTTCAGAAATAAGTATTGCATGGGCACAGCAGGTTGAAAAAGTGTCAAGGAGTTCATTGTAGTGACTTGGAATGCTTTGCGCATTTAAATGACAAATGTTGAGGAGCTTCGTATTTTGAAATTCGCGCGAAATGAGATTACCCAAGGTTTCGGGTTCAGACAAGGCCGAGTTATCAAGAGAATGAAAAGAAGACGACAAGTCGCGAGCGGAGTGAAAAGAATCATCGTCTGACATAATATTTTAGAGCGGGTATGTATTTAACAATATAGATATAGATACTATATATATATATATATATATATATATATAATAATAAAAAATACTAGAATGGTATTATTATTATTTTTACCGGACGGCACTGTGTAACCTGCCGGTTGACCGTTTACATGCGTAGAGCGTAAAGTTATTTCAGAACAAAGAAACAGGGATTAAAAACAAAATCAAAAAGTCATCCATCATTTACACCATATAACTAACAAAAGAGCAGCAGAAACATTATTAATCTTTTTGCCATTTTGTCCGCACAGATCAATTAGTGATGCGGACACGTGTCAATTACATCAATTATGGGCGCACAACACCATCACCGGACGGTTCGCGGCCGAGTCTCATTAGCGCTCTGTAAAACGTTAATTGCACTGCAGTCATTAATCCTTTCCTCGAAACCCAAGACCTTTGGGATTAAGATTCATCGATTTTTTTTGCGTGGTTAATTCATCGACCTTAGGTAGGGACCACACTGTGCCACATTGGAGCTTACAGTGCCACAATACTTTACATTATTTCATAATAAATTAGTCATAAATACAAGATAAATTATTCCAAATAACTTTTAAACAGATTAATTTTCTGGCGCCAGTGAGCTAACTGCATAATTTGACATGAAAAAGCCTAGTGACACGTCATGAACTCATCACTTCATCAGACGCATAATTGTCACGATATGCTGTTGCAGACGACCTACTGATTACAACAGTTAAAAACAATTTCACTACCAAGCTATTTTGATGACCTTATTCACTTTTTTGTGCTATATTTAGTAGGTACGTATAAGTATGAGTACACTCATGAGATAGTTTATCTAGTCCAGAACATTAATCAGCAAAACTAATACAAAAAGGTTACAAGAGAACGAAACCGAAAATTCCACAAATCTGGCTGATTTTCACCTTTAGGTACACCTACATTTTTATAAGCTTCTATACCCACAGGTCCAGACTCCAGAATACGCATTGCTGTCAGTGCCAGCCAGTGCCACTAATTTCAGTCAGTTATAACATGAAAGTCCCTACAAAACCAATAAGTATGTAGTCGTGTCGTCAAGTAAATTTTTGTAAACTAAACTGAAACTTAGTGATAATAAGTAAAGTTTTTTTCTCAGTGCGCCAAAGTAACATTAGGCATACGGTGGACGCGTTGGCAGAAAACGTCGGTTCCGAGTATTCGTTAATTGCTTGTTTGCGTTTCACAACTTTTTATTTGAGAATTTAATTGCGCTTCTTTCATCTAACATGCTTAATACTAATGGTTATAGCTCTTCGCTGTATCGATAAAAAAATACCGGAGGAATGTATAACATAAAATCAAAGTTGAAATGTTTGAATAAATTGGGTATCAGATATCTCAGTTTGATAATTCAAAAAATAAACAGGCGTAACCTTTTGTTCGGGTCACCTTTACGATTTACAGTACAGTCCTAGGTCGCGTCTAGAAGTCGCCTTCTGTCACACTCGCAACTACCTACTCGAACTTATAATTGTACAGAGTTAAATAGTAATATTACACCGTTTACCTTAATGTCTCAATTAGGAAAAACTAAAGAAAATTAAAATTGGGCTGAGTCAGACCCACTAATCAAAACTATACCTATTGTTTAAAATACATATGCGTGCTATTCGTAAAGCTAGAACTAGGACCACAAGGGAAAACTTGCGTAAGGATCTTTGACAACGACAGCAAAAGCTTGTGACACGTACCGTGCCTATGTAGAAAATAGTACAACTGGCGTAGACACAACGCAAAGCATCAATGATACGAAAACCCATGGAACATAACAAAAAATAAATCACGAAAACAATAACAACCAAAACTTTAACCAACACAGCCTTACTATAGGCGCTCCACTAGGTATAAATCCCCCACCACACCAGTCCAAACAGCGATCAAATACGAGACATACCTACGTCACTATCGTCAAGCTCTCATCTATTACGATCCATAGTCAGGTTGGTGTCCTAAATGGCAGCTGCGATGCGTATCCGGCGAAGAAATTTCCTTACAAAAATAGCACAGTTTAGGCACAAATTGATTACTATGATAAATCCAATAATATTCCTTTGCTACTCCGCTGAAAGGAATGTTCTTTCAGCGGCATAGTAAAGGAATATTGTTGGATTTATCATAGTATTCCGCAAAGTAACGCCTGATTCAATCAATTATTTGATTACTATGAGGATATCCGAGCGTCTGTATTTCCGAGTTCATATAACCTGGACCTTTTTTAGGCACGAGCTTGCTAGCCAAGAGCAATCCCATATTCAATTTAAAAAAAATCCTCGATGGGTTTAAAATACGAGTACATAAGTTAAGTACATACTACTAACGAACTTATAAAAGTAGTATAGAAGTTTGCACGAAAAGCTAACTAATACACCTACCCGCTTGATACAAGCTAATTTGCAGTCCGCAAGTAAAATACTGTTATACCTAATCCTAGTTCCTAATAACCTAATAGTAATAATTTCTAATATTATAGAAAACGTGCGATATTTTTTATACAAGTGTTGCGACGACGATACATCCTATGGTGAATACTCGCACAACAGACAAGCAGTCTGATGTGTCTGGTGTCGTCAGTCTCGCCCGATTCAGTTGGTGACAACTTTGCAAATATTAGATACGTGACCGGTGGACAAATCGCTTCGAATTAGATTTTAGTAACAATTACTAAGTATTGGCGCTACCAGGAACAAGTCCCTTCAGGTGTATAGTACGTTTTAACCATGTGTTTTGCCTGATTCCCAAATAAATGCCAGGTTCTTGAAAGTGGAACAGTTTTCGGATGATTTAGTGTAGACTGGGACCAGTCTTAATGGGACAAGGATTGTTTTAACCTGTTTTGTGTACAATAAAGTGCTTACATACATACAAGGTACCTATCACTGGTGGAACGCCAATTTGGGAAAATTGGACCGGTGGCCTAAATTCAAATTTGAGAATACTGGTTTTGTTTGTGCTCATGCGCTTTGCTTGCGAAATGTGTCTTCAACGTGCAATGTGAGGTTGTTTTAGTTAAAAACCTAAAGTACTATTCTGTGATTAAACTATTTGTAATTGAATGAAAGCTTGATTTTGTAACAGGCTGCCGACGCCATTATTAACGTCGGTTCCTAAAATGGTCTTGACACATCCATGTGTGGATCAGCGGTGCCTACTAGCATATAAATGTAAACCGGCGTCTGCGAGGATCTTCAAGAGCTTATAGGATCTATGAGCTATATAAGATTCAATTGGCATTTTCTGGATGAGCTCGCTTCACCGTCGGCCTCATCTTTGCCCCCTGGCTAGATGCTGGCCAAGAGCAATCCCATTATTAATAAAAAAAAAATCGTATCTTACCTCAGTAGGTGTGGAGGAGGCGGCGGGGCGTAGCTTGGCGCGGCCGGCGCCCCCGGCCTGACGGATGGCAGCCATGAGGTTCGAGTGGGCGTCCCCGGCTGGTTGTGGGGCTTTCTCTCTATTAGGACAAGAGAAACGCACAATATAGTATAGTAGATATGAAGTTCATCATCATCAGTCTGAAGTAAGAGTGAACTCAACGATATTTCTTTACACACACACACACACACATCTTCGCCCAGAATATAATAACGACAAAAAACAAGCTGCAAACATAGGTATCAAAAGACAGAAATATTAACCAAACTCCAAAGATACCAGTAACACATTTAGATCATAGGTTAATGTTTGTACTTAGACTTATTTATTGTTTACCTTTCCAAGGGACAAATCGTCATCGTCAAAACTTCTAATCTGATTGCAAAGTTAAAGTTATTGTCTTGTTCTTGTTTATTTTTATTTATTTATTATTTATTAGCCCCCCCCCCCCCCCCCAGTTCTTGTTTATATTGGGATATAAATAAGCTTATGATGTGCTAAGGTACAAAACCGCGCAAGATATCCGACCTTTTCTGATTAAAACACTAGCCGTGCACGTCGAGGATACGAAAAACATGTTTATTACTTAGAGTTTGTTCGGCCTCTGTTGATGAAGGTGATGATTGATTGATTGATGATTCATACAAATAATACAGATATAAATTAAGACGCACGATATTATAATCGAATAAATTCGCAGAATACTAAAACAGTGCTGAGTTTTTTAAACGCTCGCTGTCTAAACTGTATTTACAGTTAAAAAATCTCGAACTCAAAATATAGTGACACTAATTCTTGACGTATTACGCTGTATCGCGCGATAAACGCGTGTATCACATACTCTGTGTCCGACATGTAGTCGATATAAGGTAATGATAATCTCACTATTATTTAAAACAAGAACTGAAAACTAGAATTTATTCTAACAAATCGTCGGATTGCTTCTGGGTATCCGACGCGTTTCCGCCCACCAGCTTTAGAGAATGGCACATACCTACCCACGAGCCAATAACAATAACTGCATGGGGTAAATTATGTATCCTGATCGCAAGGTAGTACTCAAAGTAAAGCAGCTGTTTTCAAAATATGATGATCCTAAGGTATAATTTCTATGTTTATGTTTCTTCACTCTTATACAGGGATCCCAAGACTATGGGACATCAAGGGAAAGTACCTTAAATATCGTAGATAGGATATTTTGCTGAAAGAAGACATTATTTTAATTTAAAAAACAATTTAAACTGCATTCATAGATTTTTAAATAATTCTTACATGATTGGACCGGGAATCGAACCCGCTACACGAAAAAAAAAATTACACTGTAGTTTTATCATACCAATCGAGGCTTCATCATAAGGATTATTTTTTGCTAAATAATATAGTGTCAGAAATAAAAGGAAGACCATGAATTTTAACAAAACAATTTTTTTTCTCGTGTAGCGGGTTCGATTCCCGGTTCAACCACGTAATTATTTAAAAATCTATGGATGCAGTTAAAATTGTTTTTGAAATTAAAATAATATCTTCTTTTAGTAAAATCTTCCATCTACAACTACAATATTCAAGGTACTTTCCCTGGATGGCCCATAGTCCTGGGACGCCCTGTATACCTGTCAGCTTCATCATCATCATCTAATTTGTGTACCTACTAAGTTTGCTTCTCGAAGGTGGCGGGCAGAGGATTTAGGACTAGAGGCAAATATTAATCCGTTCGCCTAACACGCCCAGTCGCCCATAACGTGAGGGCGAACTTGCGCGGATGCATGGCATGTCATATAAAGAGGCCCATTTACACGATACAAGATTCTTGAACAAAAATCCGCAATAATTGTATGCAAGTTTTGCCATTCAATAATTGAATTCAAGAATTGAATCAAAGTGTTTACACATGAGCAATAACCAAAATCTTGAATGAAATTATTGTATACAATTCTTGACAGTCAATTTTCTTGACCGTATCTTGTTTACACCACGGACATTTATTGCACGGCAATATTTGCTTGCAAGTATTGACACGTCTAAACTTTGAGTTGAATCAACTATGGCGTATTGAAGCAAGAATTGAACCGATTTGCATTGGCAGATTTTCATTCAATATTGAACGTTCGCTGAGGGTAGCACGATGAGCAAAAATAATTTCAAATTTGGTAGTTCGGAGATAATTAAATTAACAGAAATGTATATGTGCAAGAAATAAGTTCCTCGCCAGAGCTTGCAAAATTTACAATGATAAATTTAATGATATTGATATATTCCATCTGTCTCTACAACAATTTGTTTCTGCAATCAAATCGATAAATATAATTTAAAAAAAATGTATGAGTACGTGAAATACAAAAATTATAACTCTTACCTTCTCCTTGTGTTAAAGAATGTATTTATTGAATTTGTGATTGTATTTGTGTGAATGAAATGGTATGTTATGTTTTCATTTCTTCAACCTAATGTTCAAGTAATCTCGTTTTTAATTTTGCATGATTTTATTGTTCTGTTAATTCGGTCTGAGCAACAAATATGTTATGAATTAGTTGTGGAAACTGTTTGGCTATGAATTTGTATTATGGTTTACTATATGTGTTATATTTGCCTGTTTGTTTCCCTTAATAAATAAAATAAAATAAATAAATAAAATATATAGGTCACGAATGTCTCTGGGACACAGAAAATAAAAACTATAAAAACCGTGAGGCTCGTGAGGCTGCTCTTGCAGCTTTTTCTAAAGAATTTGGGGTAGAAGGTTTCGGTCCAAAAGAGATAATGAAAAAACTAAAGGGCATAAGGACGCAATATCAAGCTGAAAAAAAGAAAGTGAAGAATTCAATGGATACTGGTTCCGGCTGTGCTGATATTTATAAGCCAAAACTTGTGTGGTACAATTTGATGGATGGATTCTTACGAAAAACTTCACGCACGGAATCCATTGTGAAAACAAAAGATTGATTCACATTTCTTGTATTCAATTAACTACCTTGGCTTTGTTTACATGCATACCAGTATTGAATTCAAGTTGCTGCTTGAATACAATAATGGCACCTTATGTTTATACAGTGCAATTTTTTTTGTTGCCTCAACTTTCTTGTATTGAATGTTCAAGAACTTGTATCGTCTAAATGGGCCTAAAATCAGTCGTAAATAGCAGCCTAACGCTTATAACTCTCATAATCTCGTAGGGTCGATGGTTGCATTCGACAGACACACTGCCGTCTACCGGACACCCAACAATGTTTATGTTGGGTACCTAACCCACAGAAAACATCGAAATTAGTGCCCATGGGTTTACAAGCAGAGCAGCCGCTTGCAAGTCGCCGACGAAACGTGCGCGTGCTGCTTGTTTTACAATATTGGTAAACATTTTTAGTGGCTCCGTGCGATTTCAGAGCGATCGATACGTCAGTGGCGTGGGCGATAGATAGCTAAGCTTGCGTAATCGACTAGGACGGCCGCGGCTGCAATTACAGCTGATATTGATATCTATTCACAACTCGACTGAATAACTTGCGAAGCGTACCTACATGAGATTTGCGGTGACTTTTGAGGCAGCTTATATGTAGAACGCCAAAATGAAGGTGTATACAAGTTTTCAGTTGCTTATCTCTCATTCCGCGGTTGAACCCCTAAAATAAATGGATTATAAGGCGAGTGACTGTGAGTGTATCGGGAATACGTTACTTGACTTATAGTCAAATCAACAACTTTTTATGAAACGACAGAAACGCCCTACCGGACCTACAAATTTGTGGTCGGCACTAGAGCCTACACATTAGTAACGTCACAATAATCTTTGGTAAAAAATCTAGTTCAATCGATCTCAATATACGATTTCAATAACCGGCCAAGTGCGAGTCGGACTCGCGCACGAAGGGTTCCATTATCTATAAAAATGGCAAAAAAAAAACATGTTTGTTGTATGGGAGCTCCCTTAAATATTTATTTTATTCTGTTTTTTAGTATTTGTTGTTATAACGGCAACAGAAATACATCATCTGTGAAAATTTTAACTGTCTAACTATCACGGTTTTTAAGATACAGCCTGGTGACAGGCGGACAGACGGACAGCGGAGCCTTTGTAATAGGGTCCCGTTTTACCCTGTGGGTACGGAACCCTAAAAAAAGACGACTAACGACTAACTTAATTTATAAAGGCCCTCTTTTACTAGAGAAGCCGCGTTTTGACTTTCTAATAACAATCCCAAACGTAGAAAATAAGGTTTAAAAATTTGAAAAAAATATATACATTACTTAAGGATATAGTCTACTCAAAATCGCATTCAGTTACATGAGTTAATGAACTTCACTCGATAGAAAAAAATCTCAAACTTACTCCTTTTTGTAAAGCATTTTCAATGCAGTGACTAAACTATTAATATTTTTAATTATTTTTTTGCACTCAAATAATGCTATTTAATATTTAAAGACATATTCGCAGAGTTTGAATAGATAAAATGATTGTCTTAATTCCTATGTTTAAATACCTACAAAATTCACGAGCGCGGAGGGCAGATAGGCCCAGCAGTCGCGCGCTGGCGCTTGCGGACGACGGACCTGTGCCAATTTTCTCCGCGATAGTTTCGTGCGGGCAAAAAGGAGTCTTTGACGAATTTGTATACGTTTGGAAGTTATTTATGATGGGCAACAAACGGAAAAAGTCTTGCAAAGCCATACACGTAGCTAACAAAAAGAATTCACTCCAAAGATATGTGAAGACGTAAGTAAATATTTTATAATTTGGTGTACAGTACATTGAAATGAAATAAGTTAGATCTAATTTTTTTATATCTCTAAATGGTAACTTATTAAAATCATGAAATTTGAAACCTGAAGTTACGATCTTAGTGCCATAGTAGGTATAAAAATATCAATATAACAACTGAAGATCGCTATGATTTTTGATAGTCCGTACTTGTTTAATATCGGTACCATTGCTTGCAAACGAATAGTATCTGAGTGCCTTACTCCATTTACTTTTTAATGTAGGTCAATGGAGCAAAAAGGAGACGTGGACAATGCCACTGAAATAAATCTGCTACCTGCAGATCCAACTGAAAATAGTTAAGTACCTGAGTAATGAATTAGATCGGAGAGGGTAGATTTTACGTATTTTATATAGAGTTATCGACATAAAATTATACTAACGCTATAATAGTACATTACTGCAGAGGCCGTGAAGTAAGGGATTGCCGGATGAGTTGGATAAAACGAGTCCTGCAATCCCTGTTCCGGCCGAGGCTTGTATACATAGTGCTTTTCGCAAACATGCAGAGAGGGAGGTGCTCCAACTCGGAAAGTAGAGATACTGGGGAAGTACCCCTTTACAGAAGACTGTCATATAGTACGTGCTAATGTCGCTGCCAGGTATGTACTCCAACTGGGGAAGTACCTCCCCTTTACAGAAGACTGTCATACAGGACGTGCTAATGTCGCTGCCAGGTATGTACTCAAACTGGGGAAGTACCTCCCCAACTGGGGAAGTGCCTCCCAACTGGGGAAGTGCCTCCCCAACTGGTGAAGTACCTCCCAAACTCGGGAAGTGCTTCACCAACTGGGGAAGTACCTCGCCAACTGGGGAAGTGCCTCCCCTTTACAGAAGACAGTCATACAGGACGTGCTAATATCGCTGCCAGGTATGTACTCAAACTGGGGAAGTACCTCCCCAACTGGGGAAGTATCTCCCCTTTACAGAAGACTGTAATACAGGACGTGCTAATGTCGCTGCCAAGTATGAATCCCAACTGGGGAAGTACCTCTCCAACTGGGGAAGTACCTCCCCTTTAAAGAATGTCATACAGGACTTGCTAATGTCGCTGCCAAGTATGTACTCCGACTGGGGAAGTACCTCCCCAACTAGGGAAGTACCTCCCCGACTGGGGAAATACCTCCCCTTTACAGAAGTGTTATACAGGACGTGCTAATGTCGCTGCAATGTATGTACCCCAGCTGGGGAAGTACCTCCCTCCAATAGAAGACCGGCATACAGGCCGTGCTTAGGTCGGTCACAAATATGTGCTCCAACTGGGGAAGTGCCTCCCCAACTGGGGGAGTGCCTCCCCAACTGGGGAAGTACCTCCCTCCAATAGAAGACCGGCATACAGGTCGTGCTTAGGTCGGTCACAAATATGTGCTCCAACTCGGGAAGTGCCTCCCCAACTGGGGAAGTGCCTCCCCAACTGGGGAAGTACCTCCCCAACTGGGGAAGTACCTCCCCAACTGGGGAAGTACCTCCCCAACTCGGGAAGTGCCTCACCAACTGGGGAAGTACCTCGCCAACTGGGGAAGTACCTCGCCAACTGGGGAAGTGCCTCCCCTTTACAGAAGACAGTCATACAGGACGTGCTAATATCGCTGCCAGGTATGTACTCAAACTGGGGAAGTACCTCCCCAACTGGGGAAGTACCTACCCTTTACAGAAGACTGTAATATAGGACGTGCTAATGTCGCTGCCAAGTATGAATTCCAACTGGGGAAGTACCTCCCCAACTGGGGAAGTACCTCCCCAACTGGGGAAGTACCTCCCCTTTAAAGAAGACTGTCATACAGGACTTGCTAATGTCGCTGCCACTTCATGAAATGTCACTTATTTAAATGTAAATCCTTGATTTGTTTAGGAAAATACTAAAATCACTATATGTATGCCTTTAACATTTGAGGAGTTCCCTCGATTCCTCATGGATCCCATCATCAGAACTCGACCTTGACTGAATTGAGAACCTCCTCTTTTGAAATCTTGAAGTCGGTTAAAAATAAGTTTCATCATAATAGATGCATTTGCAGAGACGCAAGTCAAAACAAAGTTAATATTTCTATACTGTGACGCTCGGGCGGCTGGCGGGGTTATGTGAGTTCACCGCCGCTGCGTTCGCGCGCAGTTCTCGCGCGCGGCCCGGACAGGCGCTAAATACCTACTTTCTCAGTAATACACCGCCTTAACGACGAGATTAACTTACTTATTAAAATACGTAGGTTTCAAATACGTAGCTATTTTTACTGTTGTTACCCGCGTAAGTTTCTGCACAGGAATATTTTCTGCTCACCAGAGTCCTTTTTCGAATCCGAAATCAGACTAATGTCGGCGCTACTGTGGCGGAGTGGTGGGTAAATGCTGAATAACTTGTCTGGTACCTATTGTATAGCACGAAAGCTAAATTAGGTTTGGCTGACCTTTACCTACTATCGATCCCGCGCCAGACATGCGAGAAGAGAAATCTATTCTACAAAACTGTAGTTATATACACATGTAGTTTTATACTAATTAATTTGTAGGTATGTTAAGTCTACAGATATCGTATATTTGTTAGATATATATGTTAAATCCTCTTTTTTAAATCAGATATCAAGAAATAGAAGATTTGGGTTTTAAGAGTTGGTAACAAGATTTTCCAAGTTAAGGCGATACATCGATTGAAAGAGACACCCTTTGTTTTTCGCTCACGACAAAACGGGACGCAACCCTCTCCGAGAATGGCTTTTTAGACAAATCTCGTTCAATATCTGACTGTGTGCACTTGCAGGTTTATTAAATATCCTCTTGTCAGTACCTAGATGAGGTAAAATACCATCATATTAACTTAATCGTCTCTTTTAATAATGCGTTGTCTTAGTAGGCTGAGGAAAAAAAGGAAAATATAGACTCGACTTTGGATTAATTTTCTATCAAAAAAATTTAAGCAATCATTTGTCGCTATTGTCAGTATTGTCAGTGTGTTGTCGCTCGAAGAGAGGCCTATGCTCAGCAGTGGGCGATTACAGGCTGAAAATGATGATGATGATGATGATGATGATATTGTCAGTACCACAATCATATAGTCAAGAATCATATATCTGAAAATCAGCGCCTACTGTTTGCTAGTCTGGGCAGGACAGCGTTTCAAAGTCTCAAAATTTCTCAGAGTAGCGCCTTGAAGTGTAAAATTATCGAGATCCCAGTATATCTAGTTGAGCAGTTATCTAGTTGTCTAGTTGAGTCGTTGTTGTAAACGGTGGAACTGGGTATTTATGTTGTAGAACTACTTACGTTCCATTGCGGAAACTTGTTTATAAATATCGATGCTTACCCATACTATAGTAAATAATTGAACACGTGTGCTGTATTAATTAAACAGTATGAAACATTTGTTTAATAATTATTATATTAGAAATAGCACAAACATGTATATGACAATTTATTTCCTCTTAGTCACATCCGGTAGAACACTGAAACTTAATATGAGCCTAATCTAATGTACAATTATACCTAGTATTGTACTTTTTTATACAGCGATAGTGGAAAACAAGCGTACGGTCTACCTGATGGTAAGCGGACACACCACATCAAAGGAGTCACGTGAAGATTTTGGGCGCAAAATTTGAGAATTCGCTTAGGTATAGGAACAATAGGAAGTCAATACACATTTTGCTTTTTTTTTTCAAAACGTTACAATTTTCATTTTTCCTCGTCGCAATTTTTGTACGTAGGTGGTGGAAATGTTACATTTCAGAGAATGGCAAAAGGAAATATTTACGTTTTATAACTCAATGAAAGCTCACGTCACGGCTTAGGGAAATAAACGTACCCGATCTCAAAATAGCGCCGGCATACAGTACTAACAAAACAAGCATTCGATGCGCTGAAAATTACAAGGCAATCGCTAATCAATTCGAATATTATACAGCATCGATACATTCTTTATTACGGTTTTGTTTTCTGGCAGTGATAGCATACATAGATAAAATTAGCTTTGTCATCTAAAGCTTGTTACAACGCGCGATACGCGTATAGCTTGTGAAAAGTGTCATAGGCTAAGTAAGCAAAGTATGTCCTAGATACTTCGTTTTTTTTCAGACTAGAAAAATCGTGCGATTGTCGTCGTGCGATTTCAGGGAAAGCAATCTTGAAACGCGAAAATATACGCCGTGCTATCCTTGACACGTGATAAGCTACTGAAATAAGTGAAATTAGTAGAATATCATCCTCTGATGTCTTGGAAAAACGAAGAATTGTAGGCGAAAATGACCGTTGAAATTTTAATCTTTAAGAAAACGGAGTATAGCATAGCATAAACCATAAGCTTTCGCCTTATTAATATTATGTACTAAGGAAACATAACTGCCGACACACTATTCCAACCTTGAAGCTGTGCATGACGCCTCGTTCATATTCTTAGTAAAAGTGGCGTCGACTTTCGCTCCCCAAGTCCCCAAAGGTTTATGCTAATGCTAACTACACCGATCCGCGTACAAGTGCATAAAAACCTGCATATACTAATAATCTACCTGCCTAGGTCTCGCGAATATGATCATTTATATCTACATACGCGCGTAAGAACTCTAGACAATTTATTCTATAGAAGATGTTAAATGCATGAAGGTTCGATATTATTGACAAAATTATATAAACCTCTTACAACACTCCGTTAGATCCATATATGTATTTATTTATTAGCCTAGGACGCGGGCGGGCTGGAGTCGAGTTAACTTTATTGTGTACGATACAGACGCGATCGATACAGCTATGAATCTAGGCAACTGTTGTGTGCTCCATTTTGCATGCTTAAACATTTTGGGGCGCCTATTATTACGTTTCGGATTTTCAATCCAAAAAAAAACATGTATTAGAAAATAGCAAGTATTTTTTACGTAAGGAAACTAGTATACAAAACCATTCATCATATTTTAGTTATTTTTAGTTATTTTAACTGTAAGCTTCTTTATATTGAATTTGTTATGTTGTTAGTGACAGTGTATATTTTAGTATAGAAGAGTTTATTGATGGTAATAAATACATTAAAGTATATATTAATATAATCATCATCCTAGCGTTATCCCAGTACAGGTGGGTCCTGAACAATGTCTGGGGGATGAATATGGTACGGTCATTAAGGGGAGGTATCCCCATTGCAAATGTCCCGCTCTAACACGCGTGAGTTTGCATTAACCATACCGCTCTCTACGGAAGCTCTGCGCGTAGTTTTCGTAAACATTTAAACATAGTCATTAAACCAATCATTTTATCAAAGCAAACCCTACGAATTTGTCTATAACTATTTATAAGGTCTTTAATTGAGTAAAAAAATTAAATGTAAAATATCAGTAATATAGCCGTAATATTGAAAAACATTCCAAAAGGGGTAAGTTTGCGATTTTTTTCTATCGAGCGAAATTCACCAGTTTTGTAATTGACTACGATTTTGACAAGACAATCTTGTCTTATGAGTTATGGCTTATGTAACACATACAGCCTTGGCCAAAAGTGTTGAGCACCCCTTATTTTCCTTTGTAACTTATAAAAAAACTATTATTTTTTTAATTACAAAAATGCACATTGACGTAAAATATGAAAAGGTATATACTAAAGAACATCTAGAGAACTTTAGATAATATCATTTCGAAGTAGCTATTGCTAACTGAAGACTAAAAATAGACGGGTTTGCAATAAAAAGGACAAATTGCAGATATTTAATTTTCTTTAATAAAAGGATATGAAATGCTTGATTGAAAGTTTAACTTTTATATGGAAAACTTGTGAGTGCTCAACACTTTTGGCCAAGGCTGTATGTCTTTTTTTAAATTTAAGACACTGTAATCTATGTTTCAGATGGTTTAAAAAACTCAAAAGTGCTAAAACCTAGCCTTAAATTTTCAATATGCATAATGCAACTGGTTTTTTTTTGTACTCTCGTAAAAGGCTAGGTCAATTTAGCTATTATGGAGCTTTTAATAGCTGGGAAGGCAGGCATGTCATGTTTAATGGTAAGTTTTTAACTGAAATGTAATAATATGCAGTCATCCTGTTACGGCTACCGAGGGCGTAGGTACTGTAGGTAGTCATTCAGTTGGATGCGTCATTAAGCGCGGCCGCCGGCCATGGCCATATATGACGTTCCAGGCCCATGGCCAACAAAAAAGGGATACTTGCAGAATACTACTGTTTTAGGGTTGGTTATATATTATATATCAAAAATAATGTTTCCTTTTTAACCGACTTCAAAATAGGTTGTCTCAATTCGGTTACGTTATTTTTCTTGGCACACAAAAGTGATGCTAATTTCCACTCTCACTTCAACGTACTGGTAACAAGCACTTAATAAATGTCAATATTTGAACAAGCCGCCGTAGCCTTGTTCCTGACGGTAGTGATATTGCATATTGCTGGGTTATGTTATGTTGCAACTTGCTATAACCAATACAAAGTACCTAATTGCGTTTCTTTACAATACATTGTTAGCATATTTTCCATTTCTACAAAACAGTCCGGTTTATTAATACCCGGTACGTGTTAATTCGCACTACAGCGCAAAAATATAACATAACCGCCTCGTGTGCTTATTTTCGTCTTTTAGGAATGTATGTTGTATGAGTATGAAGGTACCTAGCACATGTGGGTATCACAAGTATCTACTGCAATACCAACTGAAAGTCTCCAGTCCGTACTCTACGTCTGCCTATCCAAAATTAACTGCAATGCTTAGGTATTGTTGCTACATTTCCACTCCATACTCCGGCTCATGGAGCTCATTTACTCTGACGGTTGCGATCAGTAATGATTTGGTTCTGGGTATCAATACAAGTCCTTCATTTTTAGTTGAATGATCCTTACAAGGCTCCATTCCTTTTTGGAGCCTAAGAGAATTGCTGAATATGTTACTGCTTATGACTTCTTGGTACTACATTACTTGTCACACGTGATATAAAAACTGGTCCGTTAAGGGGAGGTATCCCCAACGCAAATGTCCCGCTCTAACACGCGTGAGTTTACAATTAACCATCCCGCTCTCTACGCAAGCTCTGCGCGTAATTTCGTAAATATTTAGCTATAGACATTAAGCCAATTTGTCTATAACTATTTAGGATCTTTAATTGGGTACAAAAATTAAATGTTAAATATCAGTAATATAGCCGTAGTATTGAAAAAGCATTCCAAAAAGAGGTAACTTCGCGATTTTTTTCTAACGAGTGTAATTCATCAGGTCATGTAACTGACTGCGACTTTGACTATACAAGATCCTTATGTAACACATATATTTTTTTTAGATTTTAAGACACTATATTCTATGTCTCAGATGGTTTTTAAAAACTCAAAAGTGGTAATACCCGGCCTTAATGGAAAACTTATAATTAAAAGGATATAAAGCACCAACATGTGCACCGCCTGCACCCGCAAGAAAGCAAAAGGCTTCCTTTTGTCCAACTGATGACTGGCGGTAACACAAATAAAACAAACTCAAGTGAAGTGAGTGTTTCGCCGAAGCGGGGCCCGCCAGTTTCCTCGATGCCGGCTTTGTGAAGGAGTAATTTAGTTAGGAGTTTGTTTAATAGCTTAATTAGGTTATATTCTAAAGTATTTTGACGCGATGCTTTATTCTTTTAGTAACTAAGGCGTATCAATAATTTATTAACTAAAATGAGGTGAACTATTGTGTATTGTGTGTATTAGACACAGACCACCATCCCGTTTTTTCATGTGCGAAAGATATATTGTATATGTTTCTATTTCACGGGACGGGGGGCGTGGTTGATACTCTAGGAATCCCCATAGAACAAAACAAGAAGTTAACAGTACTTTTTATTGCGCAATCATCGGATCTAGATTAGATACGCGGAAATCAGAATGAATCCAGTGACTTGCAAAATTTGACCTAAACATTGTAAAAAGCCCGTTGTGCATGCGGTTATGCGGCCCCGAGCTGCTCTTATTGTCAGAAGGACTTATCCGAACATCTACAACTATTAAATACGTCATTACAATCTAGGAGCGCATATCTGTTTACTATATATTGAGTCACCGCTAAAACCCCATTACGCAGAAAATTATCCAGCTTGCGACTTAATCAGTATGAATGAACCAGTGCAATTTGATTTATATATCACGGCTACACTACACCTACAGTCGCAAATATATAAGTACATGTTTTAGAAACTGAGCGCGTTTCGCCATCAAACGTTTAGTTTGGCGAGTATATTTTCAGATACGTAAAATGTAACATTTTTGAAATAATAAATAAATAAATAAACATTGTATAAGGCCAAAGTGCTCTAAAGTATCGGTTGTCTGGAAGAAATCGCTCTTTAGTGATAAGACCGCCTGTTGTTTGCCTCTACTTATTGTGTCTTTTTGTATTGTACTGTGTCCTTTAATTGAGGTGTGCAATAAAGAGTATTTGTTGTTGTTGTATCGAAAAAACTCTTGCTTGAGTCCAGGAAAGTAGGTGTGAGCTCCCTGGACGCCCTGTGCCGTTTGAGGGACACGATTTTTTCAGACAAATAAAGGTCTATTTTGCTATTGCAACACTTACCACGATACTTTGCCAGTAGGTATTTAAATTCAAAGGATTTAGTTTAAAAAGTTACTCTCGCCTCGCTCCCTATTACCTACGAGTACATCGAATTATATATAATACTAAGCTCTAAGTGCCTATATGTACCTTCGTTTCAAATTAATAAAATCGTGCAGTTATTTTTAGACTTGACCGTAGGTAACATACGACACGCGCGCAAATGATGTAGTTGAACTAAGTAGTTTTAGTTCAAGATCAAACCACACTAAAAACAGTACAGCCATATCTCGCCAACTACTTGATGATCACTCCTAGCATGCACCCTGATGCAACGGTTTATCGACGTCAACAACATTCTGTTTATATCAATTATGCAAGTGGCCTTTCCCACTTAACATTCACATGCGTCTCTCTGGACGATGCTTTATATCTTTACAACATACTATTATACGTATAGTGCTATCAACCAGCGGTTATAAATATTTAAATAAATATTAGAGAACAATCTTAGCACACAGATTACTATGCCTTTAACACCCAGCCTTTGCAGATTACTTTGTCTTTGATTATTATGCCTTTGTACATGCATGTCAACTGTTCTTGTATTTTTATGCTATGTTTACTCATGTACAATAAAGAATTATACATACATACATACATACTATGTGACAAGTTCGTGTACTTAAGCTCAATAAGGCTTGTGTTATTACGTAGTAGATGACGATATATGTATTTAACAGATATTTATATACAGGGTGGAAAAAATGTATGGACCCTGGAGGGAAACTGCCAATCATTAAGTTAGCTCGTTTTACTCAAAGCAAACATTCATTGGTTTTTAAAAAGCAACAAAACTGCATTCAAAATTTTTCTAAAATTCGCCTGTCCGACCCGGGAATCAAACCAGATCAAAATTCTAAAAATAAAAATTATATTTTTTATTTCACTAACAGTCAATGTTAAAGATAATAAATCTCCAAGAAACATTAGGTCTTACACTCGTCTGTCGTACAAGATATCCATAAAATCGAATATTGAGTTGAAACTTCTTAGAAAATCTTAGAAATTTGAAAAAATTCTATGAATGCAGTTTTGTTTCTTTTTAAAAATAAAAGAATGTTTCCTAAAAATAAAAAAATGAGCTATCTCAAGGATTTCCCTCCAGGGCCCATTTTTTTCCGCCCTATATATTATACATACACTACATAAGAACCACACAGGACACCGAAACGAATTTTACTAAGATGATTATGTTTGGATGTCAGGATTGTATGGAAAGTTTGAGAAGTTTCTATAAGTATGTATGTATGTATGTAAATACTTTATTGTACACAAGACAAGAGAAAGAAACAATACAGACAAAATAGATTATACATGTACAAAGGCGAACTTATCCCTGTAAGGGATCTCTTCCAGTTAACCTTTGAGCAATTGAGTGGAGAATAGGAACCAAACGATAGACAAACCAACACGTGTACAAATATATATTTATACTACACATAAATAAACAAATAAATATATATATATATATATATATATATATATATATATACATACTATATATATATATATATATATATATATAAATATAAATATACTTACCCAAAATTAAATACATAAATATACCTATAAATATTGTATCCATATAATTCACAAGTTATTGGATAGCCAAAATTCTTTCAACTTGGTCTTGAGCGATAAGTTGACAGCTGCCGGTGCCATATTTAACGTTGATTGGTGGTAATTGTAAGTAAATACACGAGACAATGCTTTAAATAACTACGATACCATGGCGATAAACTGGCATTGATTTACGAGTGACCCTTTATCGCCAGCTACTCGTAGCATTATTTTCAAGTCATCGATTCGTGGTACAAGCCACGACCGCACGTCAGAATTGGCCCTTCACAGAAGTCGGTCTCAAGTGTCAATTATCAATAAACCGGAGGGATGATTACGTAACGTTTTCGAGTGTGCGCGAGGTAGATCAGGGATCTAAATTTGATTTTGCATACTAAAATTGACAGAGCCTAATGAAAGTTGCTATTAGAGAAAAATTCAAATAACCTACCGTGGTACCGTGTAGAAACACTGTTTTACTCGTATAATGTGACAAAACAATAAAATGATACTTGGGTAACAAAGTATCTACATTTATAAACCTAATATGTCGCATCCGAAGAACAGTGCGTATGATCTAAGACAGAAAAATATAATATTAAAAAACATCCGACATTTCTCTGTAAAAGCTAAGGGCACAAATGAGTCAGTCCATAACAAAAGGGCCCTTATGGCACTTTCTAGTTTCGTAGATATCAGCGTTTTAGTAAAATACGGTAAAATCACATATTTTTTGTTTTTTGCATATTGATAAAGTATAAGACTAGATGTGTATTTCTAGCTTGGTTTCACACGTATAAGTTAAGTATTTCTACCTTTAAATTAGTTGTAAAGTTTAGTAAAAAAGGGCCCTTATGGCAGAGGTCAGATAATAATGATATAAAATAGGTTAATAACTTATTCTAATTACTTCTAACCATTTTCTGTATTATTTATTTGCCTTTTCTGTTTACTGGATTCTAGTGGTACACGTTACAAATACCTATTTCTAGTCTCAAGTCAAGTAAGTTCTAGTCGTGCATGACCGTTGCAATTTTTTTTGTTTCTTATTACATTTCCTATTAATTGTATTTTTAGAGTTCCGTAGCCAAAATGGTGAAAACGGAACCCTTATAGTTTCATCATGTCTGCCCGTCCGTCCGTCCGTACGTGCGTCCGTCCGTCCGTGCGTCCGTCCGTATGTCACAGCCGACTATAAGCTCTCTAATTATGAAAATATATGGTAGGAAAGTATTATTCTATGAATTGCTACATAATAGTAACGTGAAATTAAAAAAAAAGTAGGGCCGCTCCCCCCCCCCCATCCTCTAATTTCCAAATGTATGAAAAAATGAGGTGGTGTACAGTCACCAGCATTAATATCTGCCAAAACAATAGTGGCATAAATATCCGACACAGCTCCATTTGTAGGGCCGTAAAGACGGGTCAAATATTTATGGCGCCTTTATTATAGCAGATATTGATGCTGGTGACTGTACATTATAAATACTTAAGACGATTTTTGGTTTGATAAAAATACGGCTACTGGTTTTTGAGTAATTGCTGAATAACTGTTTTGCCCAAACAAAAGGGCGTAAGTGCCGTGAGTTTACTATGAAGATACGACCTTTTTCGATTCGACGTATCGGATAGTGGGTTTAAATATGGACTAGTAGGTGTCGGTACGGAACCCTTTAATGTGCATGGTCCGACACGTACTTGGTCGGTTTTTTTTAAATAGAGTTAAAAAATAATTTTTACTATGCGAAATTGCTTTTTCGTATAATTTAAAAATTACGCATAATTCAAAAAACTTGTAATGAAAAGATTTATTCAGAATTACGTTCTAATACAAGATTAATGCTACTTAGACTATGTAAATATTATTATTTACTTACATTTTTGGTTACATTCGTCCATAAGGGCCCTTTTCTCAATTGTATGGAAGTAAACCTTGATTTTCATGTAACTTTAATCGGTCATAAAATTGAAACTAATTGACATAGAAAAAAAATAAAACCTGTGTAATGCTTGTCTAGACTTATTACAGGTAAGTATGGTATACTACACGGAAATTGTTAAATTTATTCGTGACGAGATAGAAAAAATATCATTTTCTATATTTATAAAAAAATATATATCACGTTAGAATTTTGTTTTTATTTTCCATTTGATGTGTTAAGTAAACTATTTTCTAGCATACTCTATGACAAAGATCACAAAATACGAAATAATAATTCACCTATTACAAATTTCCTTACTTTTTTATGATCGGCGCCTTGCACTGATCAAAGGCCATTTTTTCTCAACGGGGTAGTGGAATTGAAAAATCTTTGATTGTTTCCTATAGAAGAGAACCTCAAGATTCAGGATCTACCATCATCTATGTAACTTCCCACGGGAACATACTTTAAATGAGTTTTAAACTTCTCTTAGTTATTTCTCAAAAGTGCATTTTTGGGTTGAGTAACTTTGACGATTTATTAAAAAAAAAGTATGGCACTTAGGGACATGGTGATCATTGTTTTTGGTAGCCTATGTATTGTAGATTATAGATCAGTGCGTAACTCAATACCGACCATAAAGGCCCCAGTGAGCTGGACGGTCACAAATAAATATCATTCCGTGAAAAATTTGGTTCGGTGGAAAATAATATTTTCAACGAATGAGGATGGAGAGCTTAAGCACAAAATAAAGAATATACAGAAGGTCCGTTCCCGCCGTTCTTGAAAATACATACCTAAACTTGCCTGACTCACAGGGTTGCTTCTGAATTTTAAAAAGGAGCAGGTATATTAAAAATTCTTCAACATGACATTTAAATATGAACCAGCGTATCTTGGTAAAAAACCGGCAAAGTGCGAGTCGGATTTCGCACATTAAGGGTTCCGAATCAACCTCAAAAATATGATTTATCAATATATTAGTATTTGTTGTTAAAATATACGTAATATTGAACATTGTCACCAAATTTCAAGTTCAAAGGTCAATGAGAAGTCTAAAAATTCTTCGGAACAAATTCTGTGACAGACGACGGACGGACGGACAGACGTCTGGGCGACACCAATAGGGTTCCGTTTTGACCCTTCGGGTACGGAACCCTAATAAATTGATGCGTGACCCGCTGCGAGTTGTGACTTGTGACGGGCGGCGGTCGAGAGCGCCAACAAAGAATATACCTAATTAATTAGGTACCTACTTAACTAAACCATAGTACTTAAATACTGGCGTTTTACCAGCGAACGATAAAATGAATGTGTAATGGTTGATCGTCGTTATCAAAGAGACTAGTTTCAAAAAATTACCTACCTACCTAGGTATTGTAACTACCAAAATGAGAAAACAGTTTTATTTACCGAGAATGCCTGTAAATGTTACGTCTGTGTGCGTGCGGCGAAAATGGCACTTTGTACTGAGCGGACTCTCTGCTCCGGCGCGCGCCGCCGCTATTTACTTTGTGGCTTAAGTCTTCAAAATTAAACGTCTCAATTAAGACAAATGAATGTCGAATCTCATGTAGGTACCTTGTATGACGAATGTCGGACGCCATATTTGGCAAGTCGAAATTCGAATTGAAACAATAGCTCCGCGCGCTTGATTACAGCAAACAATTGAAGAACGTGTCTATTTTCATTTTAAATGCGTATATCTATAAAGATAAGGTTCAGTTTGGAACGCAGGTCTACGTGCGCTAGGTACGTTTTTCTTTTAAATAGTCGTAATCACACTGGATTGACCGAAAAAGGGTGGCGCTTGTCGCTTGCAATTTGCAATGCTTGAAGTCGTAAAACTCTAGAACGCGGAAAGAATACAATCATATACTATGGTGCAACTGCAATGCAATTGTGAGAGTAAATGACAAATGTGTTATAGATGCTTAAACCTAGGTAGATACTTAAGCCCTTTTACACCGGCAAAACGATTGTATCACGAAGATGTTTCCGCGTCCGATGAGACGATAAACGTTTTCAAGAAGGTTTAAACGATCTTTGGCACTTGGAAAATCCTACGAAGGAAATAATTATAGGTTAGAATAATAGTAGGTTCACGTTACTGAGAAGTTATGAGGGCTTCCATGTATCGTGTAGAAATTTCAATCAAACAGACAGTACAGAGAAAATGGGCAATTTACTAAATTGACTAGGTTAATGATAAATAATGGGCCCGTTAATTATTTCGATATAAATTTGTATTCAATTGGTGAGATTACGTTCGTGTAATTATTTAATGAAAAACCTAATTAATTAAAAACACATGGTATATAGTATTCTTATAAAATACGGTGTAGCAAAAATAGTTGTGACAGATCCCTAAGCGTTCTAATGGACTGGTTAAGATCTAAAATTATAAATCCATAATCTGAGACACAAGTATGTATATCCGCGGGACACGACACAGATTCAGAATAGATTATTCGAATCGACGAAACATTTCTTTGGCTTCAACGACGGGTCAGCTCTACCCAACATAGAACCCATGTATTTATAAGTATTTGCTCATTATTACCTGCAGCTTTGTATGTCCTGCAGATGTTATCAGGTAGGGTGGACTGTGCATACTTACGGCACTGTGGTGATATGCACAGGCCAATAGCTACCGTTCTGTGGTAAAAGGTGGTATAGTTAATGTAATTTTGTGAAATTTAATTTTTTATTTATGACAATTGTGATGGCTTAATTTTAATTTTATTTCATTTTAATTATATAATTTTAATTTTATTAAATTTTTATGTATTTTAGGTTTATTTAAATATTAGTCATTTAATTTTAATTTTTATAAATTTGTATGCTTTTTAACTCTTTAAAATGTATTGTTATAACGTTATTATGGGTCAAAGATACTCGAAATAAATGTTTTTTTTTTTATTATATATTTTACATGTGGAAATGTATAATCTACTTATAGTGAGAATAAAAGAATATACAATACCGGCCGCTCAAAAATATTTAGGCGCCCGCAATTTTTTCCATACAAATGTATACAAAATCGATTTTTAGAATTATACCGCTAATTCATAGTCGGGTAATAATTTTTTGTGCTGTTTACTTTTTTAAGGTTACTAAGGCTATTACTAAGGCTCCGCTGTCCGTCTGTCACCAGGCTGTATCTCAAAAACCGTGATAGAAAGTTGAAATTTTCACAGAAAATAAATATTTAAGGGGGCTCCCATACTCCCATCCCATACAACAAACGTGATTTTTTTGCTGTTTTCTAAGATAATGGGACGGAACCCTTCGTGCGCGAGTCCGACTCGCACTTGGCCGGTTTTTTAATTTAGATAACATATCGAGCTGCGAAACGATGTGCGGAATATCCGTTTATATTGCCTATATTTACCAAATGGCAAGCGTTAAAAAATCCGTAATTCTTTTTCCAGCACAAAATCGTTTCATTTTGTATGAACTAGTATATGAGGGTTTTTTAAATCGTTGCATCAAGTAAACTCGAAATTTTAAAATGATGTCTTTGTTAACCATTTAAGGCTCAGTATATTACCTAAATAAAAAATCAATCCAACATCTAAAATAGTCTAGCCTGTGATTGAACAGTATGATTTTGAAAGTCATTTTTCTATACAATCGCTATGGTGAAAATTGCGGGTGCCTAAATACTCTTGAGCGGTAGTGTACCTTTTTAGGGTTCTGTACCTCGAAAGGAAAAAACGGAACCATAGGATCGCTTTGTTGTCCGTCCGTCTGTCTGTCAAGACCCTTTTTCTCAGGAACGCGTGAAGGTATCATGCTGGAATTTATATCAAATACTCAGGTCTACTGTCCCTTGGGGCTGTGAAAAAATCAAACTTCTAAGCCAACGCAATCAAACGATACCTACAGTCATTTATGCCGCAAATTTTCGACACTTGCAAGGGAATCAAAACCTACAGGAACTCAGAATCTTGAAATTTGGTACGAAGCAACGTCTTATAGCACAGATAAAGGAAAAAATGCGAAAACCGTAAAATTTTAGTTACATCATATAATAAAAATATTTTAAATAATTTTAAACTTACTACCCCTTTCCGTTATGTACGGAACCCTCGGTGCGCGAGTCCGACTCGCACTTGTTTTTATTTAGGACGTAGTCAAGAACGATGACTACTGGAGAATACATTTCGTTTAAGTATTTATTACCTAACCTCTAGCATGTGGCTGTTCAATGTATAAGTTATTAATTTAAAATATAAAACATTAGGTTCAGGTGTTGAGCATGGACCCATGCGTAAGGATACGAAGGGTTAACTAAGTAACTGTTGACAAGAAATGATGAAATGAATATAAATCAATTTATATAAATATTGTCAAAATGAATTGACGATGTTTGATGCCAAATCGTTTTAAAAGAACTGAATTCAAGCGAATCCGCCGGTGAAGCGAAACAGCTAACGCTTTTCAGCGTATTATACATACAGTATGTTAGACTTACAGAATGAATGCTAAGGGGCTCTGTTTGCGAAGTAGAGTATGTTTACAAACCCCCGGCTTCCCCGTATTCGGCTAACTAGAAACAACCGTCTCGAAAACAAAGTGGCTCGTGTGCCTGCCCAGAAGCCACTCTGAGGCTCATGGAAACCCGTAATCTTGAGAATTTATTACACACGGTGTTAACAAGGAATTAAGTCGTCTTAATTTTATTCTTTATTTTTCACATACTACAGTATATGGTGTAGTCTCAGTTACCACGGGAGCTCGGGTACCTAATCCCTAGAATTGGCGTAGCCTTTCATTTTCTTCCAACTCAAAGGAGAAAATAGACCTTATTGTATTAAAATAGGCTCATCGAATGTAATTATTACCAAGAGCAGCATTAAGTAAGTAAAAGAAAGCATGTATTTATTCTTTCTTCCCTCAAAGTCCTAAAGTAACCTTTAAACGTTATCGGATCCCTACCTGATTTTTTGTAAACGACGGCTTGCCCGCCATATGTGTCGAGTTATTTTTTGTTTTGGTCCGTCTGTCTGTAACTATTAGTTCAGCTGACCCGTGACACGCCATACTGGCCAAACATTCTAGCTGCACTATTTTGACCTCTATTGCTAAATGAAACAAATACATAATTACATATGACTTGTTTGTTAGTTGTTGTAAGATATTTCATTGGGGAAAGTATTTGACAAATGATGAACTAAACTTACAGGCATGTCATGTCGCTGCCGCTTCTAAATAAAACTTTGCATTAACAGAAAAATAAAATGTACATATATGATATGACGTGGATATTAAAAATACGCCCGAAAATCCACTTCTAATTAAGTAATTTACATATGCAGAGCAAACACGAGTTGTAGACGCAGGCTTATTTAAGTATATTGTATAGATGCCCTACATATATTTTTAGGTTAAGGGTTTTTGTTTTCACTGAAAAACTGTCTTGCCCATACAAAAGGACGTTAGTGCCGTGACTTCCCTATGAAGATACGATCTTTTTTGATTCAAGGTATTAAATAGTGTTTTTAATAGTGGACTGCTAGGTGTCGGTACGGAACCCTTCGTTGTGCGTGATCCGACACGCACTTGGCCGGTTTTTTTTTCACAACTCGCAGCTCGCTTAATTAAGCTAATGGAAATAAATGCGTGTCAAATAAAGGATATACGTGCCGCGTCCACCACACGGCGGCGTCGGAAGGAAAATGTGTTGTAACCCTAACTTAATAACTATGTAATTGCAGAGGCTTCAAAATACCGCTCCCCTTCGACGGAAGTTAAAACAAGATATTTCTGTCCTCAGAACATAAAAAAATATCAGAGTTTCTGTCATTCTGTCAGTGTCAGAACTTAAACTTACAAACATGCCCTAAATACAAAGCATCTCGGTTCGTTCCAGTAAACAAGTCCTAGCGTGTAATAGACGACAATGTCAGAATCGTAATTGGCTGAACCTGTACTAGTCGGAGTTTCCTTGAAGTTGTCTAAGGGATGAGAGTTACGGCCGGCGGGCGCGGCATATTAATCAGGATAAACGAGGTATAAATCGACTTAAGTGCGGCTTGAGTCGGCTCAGGATGGATTTAAGGGTGTTGACCCAGTCCATGGATTGATTTAAGCTCTCGTCGACGTTCCTAGGAACTCGGGGATTATTAACTGCCTTGGAATTATATAGGTAGTAGTTATCTCAGTCTCTTTAGGAGTTTTTGTACGTAGAGCGTGCGGTTATTTGAACTTGCAGCATTGAATGATTTCATATTGTACCTACTAACTACATTATTATGCTGATTTTATATATCGTAGAGTAAATGTTTCCGTTGTGCACAGTTCGCGCGGTTTTTAGATCTCTGGCTCAGCTTTCATAAAAGTTGGACACATTGAACAAGGTTATTCAATCGCATTTGTATGGTGCCCTACAGAGGTTTTTGTTCTATTCTTTGAAAGGTTTTCCTTCAGTGATAAATATTAAAAGATAAAGAAAACCTTTTACATTTTGTATTAAATATTATTAGATGGACAATGCTAATTCAAGAATAACACTAAAATGAAGAAAATGGGTAATGTTTATCGAGTGACAGGGTCGCGAGATGAGTTTTACTAGCCCTGCGATGCTTAAATAAAATAATACCAACCTTTTGCTAGTCTCCTTTGGCGTCAGCGGCTCCACAGGCGGCGGTGGTGGCGGTGGCGGAGGAGGCGGCGGAGGCAAGTCCCGCGCGCTTAATTCAACCGGAACATCCGGAATATCCGGCGTTGCTGACACATCCGGCAAGTCCTTTACGTCCGGAAGGTCCTTTATGTCCGGAAGATCCTTAATATCCGGCAAGTCCGCAATAACCGGAATTTCCGAATCCACTAATTCTTTAAACGGCGCCACTGGGGAAGTGACCGCCGAAGGCGCTATGGAGCCGTCTTGCGCTATAGAGAATTGGACGTCACCCGCTATGCCCGGTAGGTCTGGTAGGTCAGTAGGCATTTCCATCTCGGGAACCTACGAAATAAACAGCTGTTGTAGTCTGTTCTGGCGATGTGGTACATCGATGAGTTATTGACTGTTTTGTGAGCGGAGAGATGTCTTAGATGTAATGCAATGGGTATGTTACCTAAGATAGTTAATTTACTCGTGCACTAACATGACGTCAATCACATCGATAGGTGATAACGGTAACGAAAAGTATTTTAGTTACATTGTTGTATAATTAATCTAACTCTAACTTACCATCCCGATTCCAGGCGCGTACATGTATTCGTCGATCTCTCTCTTCAACACTTCTCTCTTCATTATAGACGAGGGTGCTTCTTCCAGTAAACTCCTGTTTTGTGCACTGGCGACGGTTGGCACGTAAGCCGGCGCCTTGGTCTTGTTGCGCAGGTAAGGACTCTCGTCTGTGTTGAAAACGAGCAGCTCTCCCACGGTCGATAGGGTATCGACTACGGCTTTCAAATCGAAATCCGGTTTCGGTTCGGGGTTTTTTGGCTTGCCCACTTTCACGTGAAAGAAGTGGAGCCTTTCCTGAAAGAATGTATGTTTTCAGTCAAGAAACAAATGTAGAGTCATGCACAATATAATGTACGGTTATCTGGGGGCACGGCAGTGCCCCCGCCAAGTCGAGCGCGAAGCAAACACTGCCGTACCATCCTTTACTGGAACCATTTCGCCGCATTTTCAAGCCCCTATTTGAGAACCTCTGGATAAGACCAGAACGCAGAAATTTTCGACATCCAGTAAGCTATAATCACATACTTAAAATCCAAAATTTCAAGTCTGTAGGTCATTTAGTTCCGAAGTTAAGCGAAAGCAAAGTTTCGCATTTTCGAAACTCACACACTCATAATCATAAGAATAGAACTAGTACTTCCCATAAACTCAGAGAGCTGAAATTTGGTACAGAGTTAGGGTTTAATGGCCACATAAATGGAAAACTATAAAATCTGGAGTACCTGGTGACCCTGATAAAAAACACAAACTGCATAAGTAAGTTTGTAATTCTATACAAAATACATGCGATTACAAAGTTACTTTTGCAGTTTGAATGTTCGTTACAAGAAGTCGTACCTGAAAAGAAAAAAGAAGGACTGCCTACAAAAAGAGATGAGATCCCATCAAAAACATTACATGTAAAAAGATGCCAGTCTCGCAACACAGTTCTTCTACAACAAAAAAGTAATGATATGTAATGTTAAACCAAGTCGGTTATATTTTAGTCAATAGCGCCGGAGGGGTGTCCACAGAACAAGATTTCCTTTTCCACCGACTTGCATCGGCATTACTTTATTTTTTTAAATATATAAAATGGCTTGGCCATCGCACGGCTACATAATGGCAAAAGAACAATCGTCAGCTGATTAAAATATTCCTAATTAAACATAGCGCCCTAATGACATGCAGCTTGAGCGAGTTTGAGCGATACACATGTAAAAGTAAAGCGTTGTGTGCGATGGCCAAGTCATTCTATATATTTAAAAAAATAAAGTAATGCCGATGCAAGTCGGTGGAAAAGGAAATCTTGTTCTGTGGACACCCCTCCGGTGCTATTGACTAAAATATAACCGACTTGGTTTAACATTACATATCATTACTTTTTTGTTGTAGAAGAACTGTGTTGCGAGACTGGCATCTTTTTACATGTAATGTTTTTGATGGGATTTCGTTTACAGCAACCTAATAAGGTATGAGTCGTACCTACTTACATCCTTAAACTTGCAGCACAGGCTGCAAAATTGCATGGACATATTTCAACCGAAATACTACGGATATACGGTCAACTTCTTCCATGCAATTTTGCAGCCCAGTATACGCGCGATAATTTTTTTTTAAATGACTCTCCTTTGGACACCTAACATTCATGGGATTTGAGAAATGTGCTGGGAAATATGCTGCGATTTTACTTACCTCTGCTTGTTTTTCATTGGCCATCCCCTGAGATTTTCTGCTCAGGGTAACCTTTTGCGGTAAATGCTTGTATCCGTTCAGGTCGAATATGGATTGGTAATGGTCATGTGTGATCGAGGCCGGATATTTAGCGCTCGAGAACACCTTTATCGCAGTCTGAATGCCGGTTAACTTCTCGACCTTGGCTCTGCAAGAATCCACTCTCTGGGAGAGTTTAAGCGCTTTCCCCTTGTTCTGCTCCACTCTGTGATTCAGACGCGCGAACACGTCTTCAACTATCCCATTCAGATTGTCAAGGGTGTCTGCGATTTGTATTATCGTCTCTTCAGTACTCAGGTCGCATGGTACCAAGTTGATTTTATATAAGCCCTCCATTTTAACTGAATAAGCCAACTAAGCTATAATCTGTAACAAAGGAAACCCGTATCGTATTATCGAGTTAACCAACGTCACATTTCCCAATGGATGATAATTGTGCAATTACTCTTACTAAAATTACGCAAGCGATCGGTAATGCCTATTATAATTAGGCGTTAATTAGCAGTACATGAAGTAACTAATGAATTTGTCCTTACCGACTAAGTAATCTCCTTTTTAAAACATCTAAAATAAATTAATAAGGCACAACAATTATCACTAAACAGCACAACTAGATTCTTTAAACGGACAATGTTCAATAATCCTATAGCACATTCAAGGTTATAATATCTACAGTTCTGTCACTCAGTCTATGAAATCAGTCACTACACACTCGACTCAGTTTTTCGGAGTGGTCAATGTTGAGTCTACAAGTATCGAATTGAAATTGTCGATTGAAGGGTCTTTGCTCCAGGAGAAGCGGCAATAGGCGTCGGGGCTCATGTCAGATTCGAGCTGGATAGGCGCGTCGGGCACGGGCGCGCGGCCCGCCATCATGTTGTTGAGGTGCTTACTGAGCACCGCGTCACCCGGGCTCACGTACCCGCTCGCCGCGGGCTTGGGCGCCGGCTCGCGCACTTTTAGGTTGGGCAGCGACTCCAAGCACTGCAATTGGATGTAACTAGTATCTTCGCCCTTCTTGGGCGAGGGCAAGGGTAGCGTCGGCAAGCTCTCCGGGCCGAACAGTTTCGTCGGCGACGGGCCGAGCTTTGGCAAGTTCATCAGTCTGGCTTGAGGGTCGTCCGCGCGCACGTAGCCCGCGGGCGGCGGGCTGGCGGCGGGCATCAAGCCCGTTGTGAAGATGGGCTGCGGCAGCCCCGCCATCACGTAGCTCGTGCTCGCAGGCTGCGTTGGCGACTTAGCTAGCTGTGGTGGAACCTTTAGCGGAGACGGATTCAGATCGGTATTCGGATTTATTACAGACTGAACATATCCACTGGTAGGGTTCTTTTTGAAAGCTTGGTCGTTCAAGTAAGGAGAACTCTCACGCGAACTTTCCGATTCAGAAACGGATGCTTCTCCTCGTATTGCGTTTTCATCGCCTCTCGCTTGGTCTATATCTAAGCGCAGCGAAGAATCCGAGGCGGTGTCTGATATTGACGATTGTCTGTCGATAGGACCTTCAGTATTGTTAGATAGTGCAGTACTGTCCGTATGGTCGCTTGAATCGCAATTGTCGATACTCTGTTTAACCCCGGGCGACACGGGTGACACGCTAGTTTTACTATTAGGCAAAAGCAGCATTTCATCTGATGATGGTTTCTCGTCTTTATTAGTTTGATTCCAACCACCGAAACCATACTTTGTTAAATCTTTTTCGGGAACGCTTAATCCATTTGGGAACACAGGCTTGATATCTTCCATTTGCTTCATTTTCTTATAAAGTTTTAATGATCCATAGCCTACACCAACTACGAGAAACACTCCCAGTATTATAAGCGTCAAAGTCAGACCTCCAGATTGACCACAAGGCATGTTATATGTTTGACTCCATTCACCCACATATTCATCTTCAGCATGTTCACTTCTCGCAGGACGTTCCACATAACGCTCATCTCCTAACACTCCATGATATTGATCTGCATCAAAATTTATTGCTCTTACTTGATAGGACATCTCATCTCCTTCACAATATATTGTTTGGTAAGACAGCTCTGTTGTGTTACGAATATCATATTCTTTTTTGTCTTTTAGAATCATAACTTGATAGAGATCAACTGTTCCTGGAGCAAACCAATGAATGGTTCCCAGAGTGCTGTTATACTGTGGTGCACTGCCTATTTTTCCAGGAGGACCAATTCTTGTCCTAACAAAAATCTCATCTTCGGGATCTATTTGTGAGCAATGATGTTTGGCATTGTAGTTACAGGCTTTCACAGCAAATGTATAATTAGTGAGACCTTGTAGCCCATAGACCTGGTGGTATGTTAGGCTGTCCTCTATCTCATAGTATGTGTTTCCATCGGGGAATGTCTTGGTAATATTATAAATGATGATTTTTCCGTTTGTGTGATCTGGTGCATCCCATGTGATATTAACAGAATTATATGTGATTTCCTTAATTTTAACATTTAATGGCTTTGTTGGGGTGTCTTCCAAAGTCGTCACACGGTCAGTGTTATTATGTTGTCTGACTCCAGAAGATGTGTTAAGAGCAATTGTAAACTGGTAAGTTGTGTATGGCAACAGATTTTCCACCTTGATGCTTTTTTCCTCTGCATTATGAATATGAATAGTATAATTCGTACCACCAGTGCAGGAAGCAGTGGTGTCAATAACCGGGCAATAATAGATTATGTATCCTTTCAGGAAGCCATCAGAAAAAATACACTGAACTTCCCAATTTAAGTTAACAAATGTGGTCCCAATAACTGAATCATGAGTTAATGTCACAGGGATCTGATACCATTCCATTCCTTTTGTAGGGATGTCACAATAGGCCCATGTCATGCCACTACTCTTTAGGCCCCTATTAGCAGATATGGCGAATTGGTACAAAGTTGACATGGGTAAATTTATAGAATGTTTACTGATGTCTGGTGGTAAAGTAGTATAGTTCATACGACCTGTACAAGTTTGAGTAGTATTCAGCTCACACCAAAAGAGGGTGTAGTTGTCAATTTTATGTTTTATCTTCTTCCAAGATAACTCATTAGTACCATTTTCATGTGCTAGCTTAGTAAATGACTGTACATTGAGGGTTTTAGTGTCTGCCTCAGAAGGTATATACAGGGTGCTGTAGTTGCGTGAAGGTCCTACAGCATTTTCTGACCACACCATCACCTGCAGGGGACCCGAGCTTGCATTGAGGCTGACGTAACTCAAGCTCTTGTTTTCAGGATATATTGTTTCTGGTTTATTTTCTTGGACAACAACCACTCTATAAGTAAAATTTGCACCAGCTTCTTCAAATTCGTCCAGCTGGGACCAATATATTTTTAACAGACGGTGCGTTACATAAAGCTGCTGGTGGAAAGAACCAGCAGGCATTGGTGGTGCACGGGCAGGCAAGTCACTAGTTGTGTTAACCATTATATATGCATATTCAGACCAGTACTGTTCCAGTTTAGCTTTCTTAGGTCTTATGTAAATTCTCACCTCATACTCCCAGTGTGGATGTGGCAAATACAAATCGAACTTGTAAGTCCTATTTCTCGCTGGCAAGTCTGAAGCATCAACCTTGTGAAATGCTGTTGAATTATCAAGCTGAGATGTTTGATATTCGATCCGGTGGTCCACCCCTCCTTTCAACAAATCCACCATATTGTTGGATATTTTCCACTGTAAAGTTACCATGTGGGGAGCACTGTGAATGACTTCTAGAGCTGTTGGTGCATCAGGCTTCACTATAGAGAAATGGTCAATGGTAAAGTGTTGCGAGATACATCCAAAGAAATTGCAGGAAGTCAGGTTAAATTGGTATATGTCCAACTGTTGCCTGTACAGAGGCCCTCCATCCTCACTGTTTGATGATTTCCACACACACCAGCTGACATTAGCTTCATAATGGACTTTGCATGGCTGGACTGCTCTATCATTAACCACAAAGGTTAGATTGTAGTTAACTACCATGAGAGCTTTAGAAGGTACCCATGAACAATTAAGCTCATTAAGATTCTTGGATAGACAATTAAAAACTTTAATTTCTTGTGGAAGATCATCCACTACTACCTTGCTAGAACATTTTTGATTTATTCTCTTGTTGTTACAATGAAATAATGTTACCTGTTTCTCAGGTCTTTTTTCATAATATCTAATAGTAGTGTCATTCACTCTCTCTGTTTTTAGTGGCCCCGATTTAGCCAATAACTCCAGTTCATCAACACCATCGACACCTTCAGTCATACAGAATATTTCCAAAGGATCCCCATATAAAATCCTGATGTCCCCAGGAGGCTGTATGGACAAGGTGATATTACTCCCGAGACATTCCGAAAATATGCACGGCAAGCAAAAAACTTTGATAAACATGCACCATATCCAAGAGCTCAAGTGTGGGCCCTTGCGTAAACCACTATTTTTAGTTCTTCTTTCCATAACGAATGTTTTGTTCTTGTCAGACCATCACGGCACACAGCACAGAGACGTTTGAACTAAATCGAGCCGAGCGATGTACGCATTCCTTGTTTTTTTATCTCACGATAAATGGCGCACTGCCTGCACTCACGGCGCGATGACACAGACTGAACACAGAACACTCGCCTCGCCTCCACAACACAACACAGTCGCGCACCACTCTCACTTGTCCAATGTTTTGGGTAGAACCATGGTGTGGCTCTGCACTAAAACGACTTCATATAAAAATTCTAAAATGAATTTAAGTACGCCTATTAGTAAGTACTTACATAAAATAGAAAGAAACACTTTGGAATATTCTCGGAATCGCCAACTTCACTTCAGTCTCAGAAGTATGTGTCAAAAAACAAATCAATAGATAACAATAATAATGTTGCCATAACTTATCTCTAGATCTCTTATTTTAGTTTGATTTAGAATTAATTATATTTATATAGGTTAGGTTTAGAATTAGTAGTATTTTATGATATGTTCTAATTGTTAAGCAATTTTATATTTTTACTGTTGTTAATAAAATATATTATATGTATGCCATAACTTAAAATATCTTCGTAAAGTTTCGTTGTAAAATATTTCGCATAAATGGATTTTAATAAAAATTCAAAAATATAAAGCTGTGTAGAAGAGTAATAATAATTTGCAATTATGTTGAATGTAATAAATCTTAAGCCAATACAGCTATATATATAATATAATTTATATTATATATATAGCTTCTTAATTTGTAATTTCTTACCTTTCACATTTGCGATATAGGTTCTTACAATTTTACTATATTTACACACGGTATTTACCTCATTTCAAATTTCCGAACGAAGTGATCTGAAGTAAGCGCCGTTATAAAAAGTACGTTCAAATATATGAATGACTCACAATGTTTGTAATTCCTGCAATTATCGAAATGAAATAACTGAAATAAAAGGTGCTCAAATAATAATTCAACCAGTTGTCTAACATTTATTTTATGCTTACTTCATAATGTTCAACGTTACAGAATAATATGTTCAATTAAACGCGAGACTTAAATGTTAATATAGTATATATTAACAAAGCTTTCAGAACGGAACTTCAACTTTCATCAGTCAGCTGAGATTTGTATATGTATAAATATAATTCAATACTATAAATACCTATAAATCAAATTATATTTAATTAAATTAGGAGTCTATTGACACTGTTATCAAATATGTGATTACGGCAGCACATGTATAACATGGATACCCAGCAACCATTGGGTTATTCAACTAAAGAAGCTCTCATTCGGCTTCGAGATGGAATCCGCGATGTTATTAAGGAGCACAAACAGAAGAATCAGGCCGGGTACGTATTTATATAACATAAACTGTTGCTTCACGTTCACCTTCAGAAGAAGAGTATGGATAGACTATAGATTTCAAAACGTGATAATACAAAAACAGAATGTTCTCATTCTAACCAAAATTCTGTGGTACACAAGAAGCCCGTGCGACGTAATTTCAAACAAAAGGGCAGGGTGACGTTAGTTATTTATTTACTACCTGAAACATTGCTGGAATGATCTTTTGCCTCATCATAAACCTCCATACAACATAGATTATAACTAGAATTCCAAGACCAACCAAGCGCGGACCGTTTGCCGAATCTGGCGTCAGAGGCGTGGGTCCAATGATCGCTTTTATACTTTATTGTGGACGTTAACGTTCACGGTAAACTCTATGGTTTCATTCATAATTATTTATTTACAAATACAAATACAAATAGCCTTTTTTTCTTGCATGGGTAGAATTATATCGAACACTTTTTTTTTTCTTGTTTTTTTTTTAATTTTTTTGTAATTATTCTTTTTCCTTTTTTTTATTTTTTATTTTTTTTCTTTTTGATTTGTTTTTTTATATATACTTTTTTTAATTATATATATATGTATATATATATATATATATATATATTTCCTATTTCTCATGCATGGCGCATTAAGCGCAAAAGGCCTCCCCCAACCTTTCCCACAGTACTCTATCTTGTGCCGATCTCCACCAGTAATTATTTATTTATTTAAACTTTATTGCACAAAATACACAGAATTGTACAAATGGCGGGCTTAATGCCAAATGGCAATAATTAGTCTAAAGTCTACAGTCTACGGTCTATTTACGAATGATACCATAGAGTATATCGTGGATGTGCACAATACTGCACATCCATGGTAAAGTATAAAAGCGTCCATTGTCGCCCCGGCTACCTGAGACCAAGAAAATGAAATTGAATTTCTGGAAATGTAATGGTGTTATCTCAAAACCTCCCCAGGACTACCAAACTCCATAAAGAATATCATGTATTTAAAATTTTTCTCATGTTTTTATTTATTTCAGATATGGATTTATCAAAAACATCATATCATTCTCTTCTGAAAAAGTCTTATTATCAGGAGTAGCCTACACAATCACAGTAGTGTATATAATTTGCCTTATTTTGACATTTATACTCGGAGACTATGTAAAAGCTGATGGCTATTTACTATTAGAGGCTCTCTTCCTTTTTGTGATACTGATAATAAACTTTTTGGTTGCATTGAATGAAGAATATTTATATAGAAATGAAATACCTCATAGAGTCGAGAAAGTTTTAGGTAAGTAAATAAAATAGTTCTTTATTTAGATCACCCATCCACTTTACAGTTATTAAATATAAACGTCTAAAAATTTAAAACCAATACAATATAAAAGCCACCACTAGCACAGCAAAAGAAGAAATACCCATATTTAGCCATAATTAAATTTTATGAATTTAAATACAAGTTGATGTTATCTTCATCCAAGTCAAGAGATAAGTCATTCTTATCAATATGATTTGTAATGTAATATACATATCTTGATTTTGATAAATATCTGATAACTTGAATCCATTTCAATTACCTAAGTACCTAACACATTCTTTGGTAATTCCTGAAAATAATAATTGTTCTGTTTTTTCAGAGCAACTGGATGATGCAATAGATAGGTCAATATGGAAGGAAGGACATTACCCCCACTTATGCGCCCCATTCTCACCATGCGTTATATTGCAATGGACTTACAGAGACGGTAAACAACTGAGATCATCCACAACAACACTAGGGTTGAAATTTATTATTCCCTATATTTAATTTTTCTTACACAATATTTTTCTCTTCTGGATGAACATGGGTTGGACCTTCGGATGAAGACAGGGTAAATTTTGTACTCTCCCTGTCTTTTCTGTAATAGGAGGGGCGAGCGGTGTGTGTGCTTAAATGTGACCCTTCATGCTTCGACTGTAAGGTCGATTTGATCTTACGGATTTCTTCATAGAATGATTTATACGTTGTATGGACTGCACAGGTGCCGACGACGAGAGAGGCGCTTACGTCGGCGCACCCATCCATAGCACGAATCCACAGCACACATCTTTCCATTTAAAAAACATATCTTAGCTGAACCTATTTCAACCAGAGCTATGCTATGTGAACCAACGAATGTGATTGGTGGATTTCAAACGCATCCATAGCAACATAGCATTGCACTAATGGAAAGGCACCCTTATACAGTTTAGGTTTGGATGTTTGTTACTCAATCACGCAAAAACAGCTCAACGGATTAAGGTATCTGTCCGCAGCCGACAGCATACGACAACTGCACGTACCGCCGCACTCCAAATTGAACCGTAATCATAAGACTAAAAGTACCAATTTAGAGTGAGCGGCATGTGTCGTTGCGACACTTGATCGCTCATTTCAAATTGAGCTTTTTACGCATACATTTACGGTTCAATTTGGAGTGCGGCGGTACGTGCAGTTATCGTATGCTGTCGGCTGCGGAATCGAAGCTTTATGATGAAACTTGGTACACAACGAGTTTATAGCCTGGCTGGACTGACATATAGGACACTTTTTATCCCGAAAATCATCCTCCGAAGGGATGAAATAGGGACTGTCGCGGACAAAAGCTCCATCATCTTCGTCGGTAGGTACACTCTTTACAGAGTGGTCGTGGCTATTATGTAGGTTTTTGAGTGACCCGTTTCACGACACGCCGCCATTCCTCCCGTAAAGCCGCTTTCCGAGAGCATTTGTTTAGTTTACTTGACTTACCTACTGGCTTTAATCTGGTCAGACCGTCCCATGGGAGACCTTCCCCTAGGTCTGGTGCCTTTCACTCTCCCTTGCACAACAAGACAAAAGCTAGTAATTGATAAATGTAGGTATGGTGGTGAACCTGCCGTGGTCGCTGCTGGTGGAGGGCGACGTGGTGGCGCTGCGGCCCGGGCAGGAGGTGCCGGGGCACTGTCGCGGGCTCGAGCCAAGCGACCCGGAGCTGTTCTTCGGGCAAACGTTCCAGCCCAGCTCGCAGGTGCACAACTAGTACTTAAATTACTACTTACATTTCAAAGTGAAAAATTAAACGCCACAGGTGGAATTTGAACCCACGTCCTCTGGAATACGTCCATTATCCCTTGTCGTGGTAAATATTTCAATCATTACACTCTGTTATTTAAGCCTTAGGGAGGCTGCTCGTAGCGGCATCTACCGCGAAGTTGTTACAACTTCAGAAACGGCACTAACGTCGTTAGCGGACGCATCCGCTTGACATCATTTAAATTTAGTACTTTAATACTATTATTTGGGGATCATTTTAGTACTAATCGACCTAGTCATACATTAACACTTTCAATGGCAGACTTAAATCTCGAATGTAACCCAGGAACCGATGTAGTAACCTACCCATTACGACAACCCGCCTCCCGCCTAGCGGGTGCTAGCGGACTTTACAGCATCTGAGAAATGTTCGCAGTGCCCGCTAGGTGGGTTCCTGGCAGTGAAAGTGTTAAGCATAGTTGATACCTACTGTGGGTACGTGACGATGATACACTTATAATAAGTAAATACTTAAATACATAGAAATCCATTCAATTAATCGTACTATGTTTTAATTGTCTTGCAAGAAAGTTGAAGAAAGTTAACTAGTAGAAAATACTTCATCATTTACAATAAGTAAAAATTTACCTTATAAGTTGTTCGTACGTTGATAACAACATCGTTTTCAGTACAAGGAGAATTTCAGCACACCACGCGTGCGTGAACCGCACCAGAACCGCACGTATCGTATGTGCGAGACTCCCTTTCTGAAGAACCTACGGCTGGCACTAGAGCAGGCCACTTCCCGCCCGCGCACCGTCTTCGAGAAACAGAGGTACCTGGTAAGTTACACAAGTCTTCTATTAAAAATGTAATAGCTGTAACAGACGATCGAATATGGTGCGCTCCGCACTGCGACCTTGGTCCGCTCCGAACCATATTCGATGGTGTGTACAGCGGTCCGCCGGACATTATTATTATTATTGACGGTGCGCTCGGTGCGATGATTCTCCCACTGGATTTGGTGCGGTCCGCACCAAGTTCGAACGTGTGGACGGATCTGCCATACAAATATCGTCGGAGCACACCAAGGTCACGGTGCGAGCGTACCATATTCGAACGTCTGTTCATGTGTCCCATGACACGGTGCGGTGGTGTGGCGTGACGAGCGCACCGCACAGTCCGTCGGTGCGGAGCGCACCATATTCGATCGTCTGTTACAGCTATAATAAATACAGAACAAAGACAAGTTTGACCAGGTTGTATCAACCAGGAGCACAGATTTATGAGGAGCCACACGATATTATCGCTGCCAGCACCGCATATATAATATTTGAGAGACGCCGTTTCTGAAACTCCTGTGAGTTGTGACTGGCTTTGGAACCGGCCACGTCTAGACGGCGCTCTGTTTTCAAGAAACAGATACCTGGTTCGACCTGATTATACAATAGCATGTATCATTCAAGTGCTCAGTCGACTAGAACATAGATACATAGTAGCTAAGGAGCGAGATATAGGTACGTTCCCTTTGTGTAGGGTCACATTTACACACCTCTTTCAACAACAGAGAGAGGCAACAGAGTACAGCTTGTCAGATAAGTAGATGTTTTCACTCACGAAGTCTCTCTACTTCCAGCCAGTCCATGTCAATTTGATAACTTCTTATGCAATTCTGAGGCATAGGGTGCGCCTTCGTGAAGTCGCCATATTAAAAAAACCTTGATACAGTAATCAGTATTGTTTACGTACACATTTATTGTTGATTTGTTCGTCTTAATAATATGACGGCTCGCTTTACTTTCCAGCCATCATCATCATAATATTTAAGAGCTTGGCTCTTGTCGGTGGAGTAATTGCCAGCTTATTCTACATTCAGCTTTGTCCTCCACATCTCTGTATTACGAAGCATTATTTGATTTATTATTTTGATCACTTTTTTTTTTACTTTCCAGTGCACAGTAAAAATAATGGAAGGCATAGCGCTCCCCCTCGTGATCCTGCTGGTGGTAGTAGCGTCGTTCGTACGGCACGTGTACCGGCTGCCGGGCGTCACGCACTGGACCGAAGTGTACTTCCTACAGACCGTCGCCGCGTCGCTGCCGCTGCTGCAGATCATATTCCCCGTCGTCTGGGTCGCGCTCAACTGTTACGGGATGGCGCGGTCAGTGCAGCAGATAATAGATCTTAGGGTTAAGTATATAAGGACGATTGACAAATGGAAGGCCTAGAGCTCCTCGCGAGTGGTTTCAATGCAGCAGATAATAGAATTAAGCTTTAAGAAAATAAGATCCTTATAAATATTCGGATTAACAACTACTTCATAAATATCAAGCAGGATAATTAATCTTGCGAGTGTTTAAATAGGTAACATGGCTTAAATTCGAATACAGCATATTTTGTGCAAAACATTTTCATTGCCATTTTGCTCAAGAAACCTAACAAAGTTCTAAAGCAGCAGCAGCCCAGTGTAAAGCAGGGCAGTGTTTGTTCATATTCAATGTGTGTAAAAAAGTACGTATTTTAGCAGTTCAACATTTAATGCCAATTTATTGTAGGTTCAAGCTACTCTCCGAAACACGTCAAAAGTACGTCCGCATGAAATCCTGCTCAATATCAGAGGATGCTAGCGACCCTCTAATCCAGGCACTCAGCGAGTCAAACCTCAAACCAGAAAGCCTAAAGTCTTTGTGGAAGACCTTCTTCAACATTTTTTTGGGGAGAGAAGACATGGTCGTGCGGACCGCGAACATTGTCCATGTGTTGGGGTCTTTATCGGTAAGGGTTTTACGTCTTACTTTATCATATCGGTGGTGCATGCTAAGGGCGCGAACACATAGAACATCCGTTGTCTGTTTATTACAGGATCCGTTTTAACGGATAGCTCTGCTACTACTACTTACTGGATCCGGAATACTGTTTTGTGTGTGGATTCGCTCATACACCTACATTCGCCATCAAATAACGGACCTGTAAAACGGATGGCTATGTGTACGCGCCCTAGGATATGAAAATAGCAACACATAGAGGCAGGCGGGTCATACGTTTGGTAGTATCAAATTTTAAGGACGTTAATTTACTTGCGTATAAATTCGTAGTATTGGAAGTTCAACATGACAGTTCTCTTTAGAATGACAGCTACTTTCACTATATTCTACATAAAAAGATGAATAACACACTGAAGGAATTCTAATTTCAGGCCCTCTGCTGCGTGGATAAAAAAGGCATCCTCTCATGGCCGAACCCAACAGCGGAAAAGGTGTTCTTCCTGCGTAACTCCAGCCCTGCGTCGACTGCGTCCAGCAAGACCAGCCTAGCGGGCTCCATGAGGCAGAGCCAGACTAACTTAGAGCAGGAACCCAAGCAGACTGAACCGTCTACCATCGTCGAGGTAAGTAGGATTTATCCCCCTTCAGGAACGATCCTACCTCAATCTCATTCCAGCCAAGGCCTGTTTAAGCTATTTTGACCTTGCATCTTGAGGTGGTCCAAAGGTGAGAAGTATCATTCTCTGTAGTTAGATGCAAGAAGGTACTATTTACAAAAATGTAAGCAAGAATGGCATTGATGTAAGGCCGAAACCTACAATAGCGGTATACTTTCTGCGTAACTTCAGCCCTACGTAAACTGCGCCCAGCAAATCAAATCTAGCGGATTCCATGAGATAGACCCAGAACAACCAGGAGCAAGAACTATAGCAGAAAAAGCCGTCCACCATTGTCGTGGTAACTTTGAAGGAGCGTCTGTATGTACTTAAGTTCAAGTTTATTCTCCGCGAATCCAACCCCGTATCCGCAGTGGATAAATCCAGCAAGATCAGTCTAGTTTCACTATTCGCTCCGTCGTAGATAATTAATCTTAGCGCTATACGAGAGATAAAACGTAGACTTACCGTCTTTCAGAGTGTGACCCTACTGTTCAGCAAGTTCACAAATTTCAAAAATACACGAGATAACACATTACGGTTAATATACGAGATACCGGTGACTCTCGTGTATAGTGCGTGTCCTGAAGGCGCGCCCCTCCACAGCCCAATCCGTACAATTGGGCATAGATGCGTATGAGATTCGCTGTGGAGGGGCACGTCATCGTGGATGAAACGCACTATACCGTAAGAATGCGGGTGTGTTCTTATGATCCAAGCCCCCGATGTTTTCAGGTGCTGGACTTGACGCACGACCAGAACGCGCCGTTCAGCGTGGAGTTCGACGACCAGCGCTGGCGCCAGCACCTGGCGCGGCTCAAGCCGCTGGGGCTGGCCGCGCTGCTCAACACGTGCGCGCCCGCGCCGCGACACACCTACGCGCACTTCTGCGCGCATCTCACGTGCGAGGCGCAGTACAGGTATGGAGTGCTACAAGGTTACACGGGGAACTGGCGCGGCTCAAGCCGCTGGGGCTGGCCGCGCTGCTCAACACGTGCGCGCCCGCGCCGCGACACACCTACGCGCACTTCTGCGCGCATCTCACGTGCGAGGCGCAGTACAGGTATGGAGTGCTACAAGGTTACACGGGGAACTGGCGCGGCTCAAGCCGCTGGGGCTGGCCGCGCTGCTCAACACGTGCGCGCCCGCGCCGCGACACACCTACGCGCACTTCTGCGCGCATCTCACGTGCGAGGCGCAGTACAGGTATGGAGTGCTACAAGGTTACACGGGGAACTGGCGCGGCTCAAGCCGCTGGGGCTGGCCGCGCTGCTCAACACGTGCGCGCCCGCGCCGCGACACACCTACGCGCACTTCTGCGCGCATCTCACGTGCGAGGCGCAGTACAGGTATGGAGTGCTACAAGGTTACACGGGGAACTGGCGCGGCTCAAGCCGCTGGGGCTGGCCGCGCTGCTCAACACGTGCGCGCCCGCGCCGCGACACACCTACGCGCACTTCTGCGCGCATCTCACGTGCGAGGCGCAGTACAGGTATGGAGTGCTACAAGGTTACACGGGGAACTGGCGCGGCTCAAGCCGCTGGGGCTGGCCGCGCTGCTCAACACGTGCGCGCCCGCGCCGCGACACACCTACGCGCACTTCTGCGCGCATCTCACGTGCGAGGCGCAGTACAGGTATGGAGTGCTACAAGGTTACACGGGGAACTGGCGCGGCTCAAGCCGCTGGGGCTGGCCGCGCTGCTCAACACGTGCGCGCCCGCGCCGCGACACACCTACGCGCACTTCTGCGCGCATCTCACGTGCGAGGCGCAGTACAGGTATGGAGTGCTACAAGGTTACACGGGGAACTGGCGCGGCTCAAGCCGCTGGGGCTGGCCGCGCTGCTCAACACGTGCGCGCCCGCGCCGCGACACACCTACGCGCACTTCTGCGCGCATCTCACGTGCGAGGCGCAGTACAGGTATGGAGTGCTACAAGGTTACACGGGGAACTGGCGCGGCTCAAGCCGCTGGGGTTGGCCGCGCTGCTCAACACGTGCGCGCCCGCGCCGCGACACACCTACGCGCACTTCTGCGCGCATCTCACGTGCGAGGCGCAGTACATTTATGGAGTGCTACAAGGTTACACGGGGAACTGGCGCGGCTCAAGCCGCTGGGGCTGGCCGCGCTGCTCAACACGTGCGCGCCCGCGCCGCGACACACCTACGCGCACTTCTGCGCGCATCTCACGTGCGAGGCGCAGTACAGGTATGGAGTGCTACAAGGTTACACGGGGAACTGGCGCGGCTCAAGCCGCTGGGGCTGGCCGCGCTGCTCAACACGTGCGCGCCCGCGCCGCGACACACCTACGCGCACTTCTGCGCGCATCTCACGTGCGAGGCGCAGTACAGGTATGGAGTGCTACAAGGTTACACGGGGAACTGGCGCGGCTCAAGCCGCTGGGGCTGGCCGCGCTGCTCAACACGTGCGCGCCCGCGCCGCGACACACCTACGCGCACTTCTGCGCGCATCTCACGTGCGAAGCGCAGTACAGGTATGGAGTTAACAAGGTTACACGAGGAACTGGTTACCAGTCGCTTGGTAGGCAATCTCTGACTTTGGGGCCGTATCCATCTTGACAATATATTCACTGACAATGGTAATTCGACGTGCATTGCTTTACACATTGGCGCCGTTTATTAGGAAGGTTTTTGTTGTGTTCTTTATATTATAAAGGTACGCCATTACATTATACATTGGCAGTCTTTATAATTTACTAGCCTCTGGCAATGCAAAATAAAATCAAATAAAAAATGTTTTCAGCGAGGATCTAGTTCCAGTCACAAACCGTCGATGCCTTTGCGAACTCGCCAAGCAAATTGGATTCACTGAATCTGTGGAGGATTCCTATACTATCCAGGAGTGTTTACCCATCTTCAGGCATTTGGTGAGTCTGCCGTGTTTAAGGTTTCTTTCTTCTTCTATTCACTGCCACCAACGCATATATGCGTTTACGTTACTTTCACCCAATGCCTTGAACGCACAGACGCGTTCATAATATTTAGTGACTTTCACCCTGTGCCTTAGTGCCTTAGACTTAGAATAGTCGGTTGAACTCACATGTGCGTTTGGGGCACACAACAAAGTGCGGCACCTGCCGAATGTCCAGCAAAAGAGGGTGGCAGTGAATGCGTTAACAGGGTCGTCTTCTGTACTTGAGAAACCCCCTTTTTTTGTACGCGATAGAGAGGGAACACCATAGAATTTTTATAATAACGTCTACTTCCACAGCAAGCAGACACGATCCGTCGCGAGACGCGCTTCGTGCGCGCTCTGCACTTGAGCACGCGCGTCAAAGTGCCGCTCCCGCACATGCTCGCCGTCGTGGTGAAGGACCAGGCCAACCAGCTGCAGATGCTCACACAGGTCACTCCCTACACAACCTCATGCGAGGGTACATGTACATAATGCATTCCTTTGCTGCCTAATGCAGGGGTAAAACGTAAATCCAACTCCACGCTCCGCTCACTGTCTAGTGTTTGTCATGCTCAGTGCTATCGGAAATTGTCTCTGTATATTATTAATCCTTCAGCACCAGCAGTTGTCAAAGCATATAAAATGTTTACCCAGTACACATTACTTAATGCGATTCAAAGGTATTTTGGTCCCTTCGGCACTTACTTTCTACTACTACTACCACTACTCTACTACTTTGTACTATGGCAATATTATCGAAGGAAAGATAGAGGGGAGGCGAGGCAGGGGAAGAGCGAGACGTGCGTTTATAGATAAAGCCAAAGAGAAGGTAAATGTAATGTCGTACCAGGAGCTCAAAGCATTGGCAGAGTACTGAACGGAATGGCGATTACTCCACCGCCAAGAGCTAGGGCCTAGCTCTAGCTAGGCTCTTAAATATATGATGATGATGGCACTTTTACACCTGTGACACGCGAAGGCACGTAAGCGCTGTGGGTAAGAATGTGTGCGTGCGCTGTCGGTACACGCGTCAATTGTTTGCGCGGGTGCGCAGCGCATGGCGCGGACGAATCGCGAGGCGCGACGGCACCCGATCGGCACCAGGCGGGTCTCTCAGGGACGAGGTAACTGACCTCGGTGCGGAGGGTTCGTGGCCATTCTGTATGTTATACTATTCTGTGGTCCAGGGCACGGCGGACATCATCCTGGACTCGTGCGTGGACTACTGGAACGGGCGCGACCTGACGGCTATCTCGCCGTCCGACCGCAAGAAGATCATCGACTTCTACCAGCGCAACTCGCTCACCGCCTACTGTACTGCGTTCGCTTACAAGTAGGTATAGTTCATCAGCTTCGGGCGCGGTTATACGGGCTTGAGGAGGCTTTTTTCATAAAAAGCCCTCTACTCCTGATTAACACTGCACTTCAATAGTATGACCTGCTATTTGTATTTGGACAAAAAAGTCCTAACTAGGGTTTCTTAAAATAGCAGTATTGGCTATAATGATAAGTAAGGCTAAGGCCTTTCTCTTACAACGAGAGGATAGACTAAGTTTGATATAATAATATCAAGCCACTGTATACACAACTTTTCATATAACGCAGTCGTGTATTTCAATTCTTGTTATATAAATGTCTAATACAGATAAAGTTATATGGTTTCGTTTTTCCATTTTAGACCACTGACCCGTGGCATATCGCCCTCCCTGTCGCGCATGTACCTGGAGCTGCCGGCGGACAGTCGGCAGCTGTACGCGCCGCACTCCCAGCAGTGGGCGGACGCGCCCGCTCTGCACTTCCATTCCACCGGTGAGTGTTCTCTCACTCTAGCCCGCTGACCTGTGGCATATCGCCCTCCCTGTCGCGCATGTACCTGGAGCTGCCGGCGGACAGTCGGCAGCTGTACGCGCCGCACTCCCAGCAGTGGGCGGACGCGCCCGCTCTGCACTTCCATTCCACCGGTGAGTGTTCTCTCACTCTAGCCCGCTGACCTGTGGCATATCGCCCTCCCTGTCGCGCATGTACCTGGAGCTGCCGGCGGACAGTCGGCAGCTGTACGCGCCGCACTCCCAGCAGTGGGCGGACGCGCCCGCTCTGCACTTCCATTCCACCGGTGAGTGTTCTCTCACTCTAGCCCGCTGACCTGTGGCATATCGCCCTCCCTGTCGCGCATGTACCTGGAGCTGCCGGCGGACAGTCGGCAGCTGTACGCGCCGCACTCCCAGCAGTGGGCGGACGCGCCCGCTCTGCACTTCCATTCCACCGGTGAGTGTTCTCTCACTCTAGCCCGCTGACCTGTGGCATATCGCCCTCCCTGTCGCGCATGTACCTGGAGCTGCCGGCGGACAGTCGGCAGCTGTACGCGCCGCACTCCCAGCAGTGGGCGGACGCGCCCGCTCTGCACTTCCATTCCACCGGTGAGTGTTCTCTCACTCTAGCCCGCTGACCTGTGGCATATCGCCCTCCCTGTCGCGCATGTACCTGGAGCTGCCGGCGGACAGTCGGCAGCTGTACGCGCCGCACTCCCAGCAGTGGGCGGACGCGCCCGCTCTGCACTTCCATTCCACCGGTGAGTGTTCTCTCACTCTAGCCCGCTGACCTGTGGCATATCGCCCTCCCTGTCGCGCATGTACCTGGAGCTGCCGGCGGACAGTCGGCAGCTGTACGCGCCGCACTCCCAGCAGTGGGCGGACGCGCCCGCTCTGCACTTCCATTCCACCGGTGAGTGTTCTCTCACTCTAGCCCGCTGACCTGTGGCATATCGCCCTCCCTGTCGCGCATGTACCTGGAGCTGCCGGCGGACAGTCGGCAGCTGTACGCGCCGCACTCCCAGCAGTGGGCGGACGCGCCCGCTCTGCACTTCCATTCCACCGGTGAGTGTTCTCTCACTCTAGCCCGCTGACCTGTGGCATATCGCCCTCCCTGTCGCGCATGTACCTGGAGCTGCCGGCGGACAGTCGGCAGCTGTACGCGCCGCACTCCCAGCAGTGGGCGGACGCGCCCGCTCTGCACTTCCATTCCACCGGTGAGTGTTCTCTCACTCTAGCCCGCTGACCTGTGGCATATCGCCCTCCCTGTCGCGCATGTACCTGGAGCTGCCGGCGGACAGTCGGCAGCTGTACGCGCCGCACTCCCAGCAGTGGGTGGACGCGCCCGCTCTGCACTTCCATTCCACCGGTGAGTGTTCTCTCACTCTAGCCCGCTGACCTGTGGTATATCGCCCTCCCTGTCGCGCATGTACCTGGAGCTGCCGGCGGACAGTCGGCAGCTGTACGCGCCTCACTCCCAGCAGTGGGCAGACGCGCCCGCTCTGCACTTCCATTCCACCGGTGACTGTTCTCTCACTCTAGCCCGCTGACCTGTGGTATATCGCCCTCCCTGTCGCGCATGTACCTGGAGCTGCCGGCGGACAGTCGGCAGCTGTACGCGCCGCACTCCCAGCAGTGGGCGGACGCGCCCGCTCTGCACTTCCATTCCACCGGTGAGTGTTCTCTCACTCTAGCCCGCTGACCTGTGGTATATCGCCCTCCCTGTCGCGCATGTACCTGGAGCTGCCGGCGGACAGTCGGCAGCTGTACGCGACGCACTCCCAGCAGTGGGCGGACGCGCCCGCTCTGCACTTCCATTCCACCGGTGAGTGTTCTCTCACTCTAGCCCGCTGACCTGTGGTATATCGCCTTCCCTATCGCGCATGTATCCGGAGCTGTCAGCGGACTGTCTGCAGACTGTTGACTAAATAACTTTAAGATAATTATTTGGTTCACAAGCTTCTTTACCTTACCTAATTGTAGCTTTCTGAACTAAAAAAAACAAATAGACAATTAGACATTAACAATTTAATTGTATTTTTTACAGATTCCTTGTTATTCAACGAAGTGACAGACGACGACGTCAGCGACGCTGATGGCTATTTCGACATGCAATGCAATCAGGTACCTGCATAGCAATTAAAACCTAAACTTACGTTTTCAAGCGAAAAAAGTGGTCTCCACTACAGTTTCACAGATGTTATGTATGAAGTGACAGCTGCATCACAAAATTTATAACATTAAGTTGAATTATAGTTCGGACACAACTCTAAGGCTAAATTCTGTCAAACGAACGCAAGCAAAACTAGACTTAGAGCTCTGAATGTAAGGTAGATTTTAGTTTGCATTAATTTGACAGCACTTGGCCTTACAGTTTTGTACGAACTATACCTATTGTTCATAACCAACAAAGTTCTGCATTGGAAAGCATTTTCACTTATATGTTACGACGTTACCAGGTATTCATAGGCATGGTAACGATGCAATACCAAGCTCAGTCCGACATGGTGGAACTGATCGAGCGGCTCGAGCGCGCGTGCATTCGTTTCGTCCACTTCAGCAAAGAAAACGAGCTGAGATCCCGAGTGTTTAGCGAGAAGATGGGTCTAGAGTCCGGGTGGAACTGTCACATCTCCCTCATCAGCGGGGAGGTGCCCAGGTAAAATAAACTTAGCGTAACAGCTGCAGAGTTGCTATTCGAGCGGCGGCTTTAGTAGGAACAGTGTAACTAGCGACATTTGCTCGGAAACGATATACTCACGTATATATGGCAAGCTTTAGGTGAAAGCTCTGTATCTGTATCTATAGGGATTAAAACGAATGTTGCAGAGTCGAGATAAACTTTGTCCTTAGTTAGTATTCCTCATTCAATATTTCATACCAGTGAGTGTGATTTGGTATCGACCAATACGACTTTTAATTTTCGTCTTCACGTCACACTTCGCTTTCGTAAGCGATTGCATTTATTCTAGTGGAGGTATCGAACATGTGACTCCATTAAATAGTGTCTTGTTTTTGAATTGGGGTTTTCTATAGGCTTATCGCTTAATTAAAACGGCACCTATGACGGGACCCAAGATCTCACCTCAAGATCAAGAGATCAACAGGGGAGATGTCAATGGAATGATATGATATGATATGATACCGTGTCATATCAGTCAATATCACGTATGCAGAAGATATCAGTTCAAAAATTCACATTTTATTTATATAACATTCATCAATCATCAGGGAGGTTCTAATTATGGAAATACATGTACGTACTGGAAATCCGTTATCTATAAGTTTGTAAAATTTGAAGTTGGGTCGTTTATTGGGTCCAATAAGAGGGTGTGTTCCCTATTCACATATCAGGAAACTTAAAAGGACAAATATAAATAACAATCACGTTTGTGCTCTAACAAATATGGGCTTCAAATGAATAACTGCCATCTCATCCAACACACTGAGACAGACAAAATTAGACCTTTACTGTCCCTCTTCTTTAAGTTCAATTTACTAGCAGTTATACTTTCTAGGTGTGCTAGTGTTTGAGTGTGTACTGTTTGTATATATTAATCAGTGTTGTTGTTTTATACTTGATTTATTTGGCTTAGATATGTTGTAAGAAGTTGCAAGAAAGTAAGTAATGAAACTGTTACAGAGTTCGTTTCGTTTTGTTGTTGGTTAAAACTATGTGTGTGAATGGCACAGAATGGATTGATAAATGTTTCCGTCTTGTTATAATGCGTGGTAATTACGCGCTAAGCTAGGGCGACACAAACATATAGCTAAATCATCTGCGTAATTTTTTCCTCTTTGGTGGAAACTATAGACTAATACTTACGTCAATTTATCCAGGCCAAATAATTATTAATATTCTTTTTCTGCAGGTCTGTTAAAATTTAATGTTTAGTGAGTTCTTGCTTACTTGGCGATGCAGACAATAATGCAACTGAAAATAATCTTGGACGACGTCTTAAGTGGCGTCAAGTTGATACCTTACATGTTACAGTAAGTTGTTCATACAGCATGATTTTCGGACCAATCATTACTATCGATACCTCTATATTTCTCAAGAGTTTCTTTACATGAGAATATTCTAAAGTATTATACCTATTTGTTTATTTCTTAGGTGTTCATAGGATCCTAGCATTCATACCGGCCACTTATCAATATCACTTTGGAATTTAAGTTTTGCTGAAATCGATTTAGTTAAATATGCATATGATCGAATATGATGAAGCGAACAAGTCTGAGAACGGCGTAACATCTTTTGGCAGCAAGCATTTGGAGTATCACGCGTCATTTACATAGCCAGTCTTACCGTTTTATTGCTTACACTGGAAACACGATAAAAGTCGCGCGCCATCGTAACAATCGAGTACCTATCCTCCTAAGGTCCATGGGCCTGCTAGTAGTACTTACACTCCTTAATGAATTTCAACTAGAATATAGTTACATTTCCTTTGTTTCGCTTATTTTGGAAAAAAATAAGTTCGACTCTATTTCCTACACTAAAAGGTTCAAATTTCAATGTAATTTTTATTGTATGGTGAGCTTTAGGAGGCTAAATCAAGTCAACAACGTGAAGTCAGTCAGAACTCAGAACCTCTAGTATACGTTTTTTGAAACAAAACAAACGAATACGTTTGCATTAGTCTCATTTTGTAGGGCAACGCGAGCATCGCCTCGGGTGGCGTTAGGTGGTAACAATTTTTTGGCATACAAATTAAGAATAAACGCAAACGCGTCCGTGTTTTGTTTCGAAAAAACTTATACTAGATGTACAGAACTGAAAGCAGCATAAACGAGATTGGTCCTTGAATCATGTCTGGCAGCTGCTAAAGTTTTACGAGGTCCGTGTTGCAGCCGGGCCGCGTCGCCGCTGCCCTCGCAGACGCTCGCGCGCGCGCGCCCGCTCGCCAGGGCCGTCGACACTTGTGACGCGGTCAGGCTCGGCTTTTATAATAGGTTTGTGTTTGTGATGCTGAGGCCTTGGTCGTGCTCGCCCGCCGCGTACGGGACGTCGCACACTGCGGGCGTTCCCGAACATTCTCGAACACACCATACAGACGCCGCACGGCGCGGGCGGCGGGTCAGAACGACCAAGGCCTGACGGTTGACTGCTAGGCAACCTACCTCGCGCCGGGGCAACAGCGTTACCAGGAATTGATTGAAAGAAAACCTTAGGCTAGAAGTGTTAGATTCAAACGCACTCATTGTGCATGTACTCAAGCTTATTCTGTTAGGAACACCTGCACTCCTCAGCCTGTACCTGGCTACGCCCATGTTCGAGGGTATTTTGATCAGCATGATTATTATGGAAGCGTCTCACTGCCATAATAATCATATCACTCAAAAGATAGTGACGATAAACGATAAAATCCATCCATTTTTTCCTGTCAAGTGCCGACAGGGGAATGTTTTTATGTCTTTAGCAACCCTTGTACGCCCTGCCCGTATATCATACATTGTGGTCTCATTTCTAGATGTTAATAAAGTATCAGTCACGTTGCACCGGTTTGAAGGAAAGTGATAATTTGTATAGTCGATTGTGTAACAAAATAAATAGCAACACGCTGTACTGACCCTATAGTAGATCTTATATTCCGTATCAAAAAGGTTTACAAATGGTCAGTTAACTGGGTTACTAATGGTCTAGTACCACTTTCAATCTATTCTGAACGCACTAGCAGTCAATTGTCGACATATTTTTGTCTAACTCTTTTGTTTACATTACTCGTGTTTAGTACTTTAATACTTCTTTTGATTTAAATATGAAAATGTCTAAGCATATTTTTTTCCAAAAGTTCGTTTTACTTTTGTGGTTTTAGAAACACGAATAATGTATCGTACCTAAGGATAATAATAATAATATAATATCTCTTGTTTTTTTATAGTTTTTCCTAAGATACTTCCGATTTGTTACTTATTTGATCAGCATCAATTTAAAGCACCCGTATATAGCGTTTCCCTGCTTTAGATCATTATTCTACTCTTGTAATAGGTAGTTAAACAGTTTCTCGGTATCTATATAGTCTGCACGGCATGACTAATGCATATTTATTTTCCACTATACCTTAGTTACCGAGAGGATATCTACCTACTTATTAAAATTAAAACATCATTTCTATGGAGTGTTTAAAAAATGTGTGTATTTATTAATTTTATTCCAATTTAATGTTAGCAGTATCTATTCCATCCTAGCATTGTCCCTCGTTTTTGTCGATTTTCCTCCTCAGTAGAAGCAATATGACAGACTATGGACGCATGCAACATTTATTTGCGAAACTGTATGTGGCTCTTTAACACAATTAACAACACGACACTCATCGCTTGAATGAATAACAACTAATTGCATTATACATACACCGTGCATTGTGTAGAATATGTATACTAAATCGGATTTTAAATAAAACGTACTAGAGTTGTATGTATAAGAAAACTAACTATAAAAATACCTACGTTAATTAAATATTAACGTATAACATGTATAATCACTGGCACTAAAATCAGTAGATAATCGTCCACGAGTTGTTACAACACTATTAAGTAAGCTTTAGTTCTGTGGGTACTGTCTTGATGTATATTTAATTCTGTTGAAACCGACGAAGAAATACTGACCTGCCCATTTATTCAATTGCCCAAATATTCTCTAACACGTATCAATGTTACTAGCAATAATATGGCGGCGTCGAAAGCGCTATCAATGTCAGCTCCTGGAGCCATAAATCTGGACCACACCACCGTTAAATTCGACAGCGAGATCAAAAAGGCCAGGCATTCCATCACCACCCACACTGGGCTAAAGGTATGTGGCTGCACACATGTGTAGAACACTAGGTCTAACAATTTTGCACCTTAATCCTACAGGCTTAAGTTCCTAAACTGACATGTACATACAATTTTGAATCATTTTATAACGAGCTTAAATAGGTCCATAACATTGTGACATACGATTTGTGAGAAGTGCCTTTAAAGTATGAGAAAGTGGCACAGTGTGTGAGATTTTAATTTATAAGCCACGAAGGAAAAACCTTTCTATCATCGAAATGTATATTTATCATTTTCCGTTTTACCAAGATAATCGATCAGTACGTAAATAGTTAAAAATCAAACAACCTGAAGATTGTTTGTTTCGGTCTTCTCTTCTTGAACAGAAAATAGGATAACCTATTAATTATCTAGCTAGACCAAACACGAAACATTAATGTAACCTTCCTTTTATAGTTTTATAGCTCGATGAATTAAACAACAGATCGATTATTTTAACATCTAACCGTATTAACCGTAAAACGTGAGTTTAATCTATAGCCACGTCCCAAACCTCGCAATAATTTCCATGGCAGTTCCAACGCAGCAGTATAGCGACATCGCACCCATCGGCGGACTCGCTCCTCGACGACGAGGGCGGCTCGCCGGCCGATGCATGCCGCTCCCTCTCCTGCCTCACCGACTCCACCGACCATTCGGCACCCGTCAACTTCGACATGAGCAATCGGGTGAGATGTATACACACAATCATTCAACGCAGCAGTATAGCGACATCGCACCCATCGGCGGACTCGTTCCTCGACGACGAGGGCGGCTCGCCGGCCGACGCATGCCGCTCCCTCTCCTGCCTCACCGACGCCACCGACCACTCGGCACCCGTCAACTTCGACATGAGCAATCGGGTGAGATGTATACACACAATCATTCAACGCAGCAGTATAGCGACATCGCACCCATCGGCGGACTCGCTCCTCGACGACGAGGGCGGCTCGCCGGCCGATGCATGCCGCTCCCTCTCCTGCCTCACCGACTCCACCGACCACTCGGCACCCGTCAACTTCGACATGAGCAATCGGGTGAGATGTATACACACAATCATTCAACGCAGCAGTATAGCGACATCGCACCCATCGGCGGACTCGCTCCTCGACGACGAGGGCGGCTCGCCGGCCGACGCATGCCGCTCCCTCTCCTGCCTCACCGACGCCACCGACCACTCGGCACCCGTCAACTTCGACATGAGCAATCGGGTGAGATGTATATACACACAATCATTCTAATCGATTCAACGAAGCTGTATAGCGACATCGCACCCATTGGCGGACTCCCTCGACGACGGCATCGCCGGGGGCAGATTGCCATGCGGCATAACTTTCCTAGCATTTTCAGTGTAGTGGCATCGCACCCAGTCGCCCTGCGACTGCTAGTGAGCAGTCGGGTGAGATGTATTTAGGCGTCTTTCGACTATTGGAATTTCCAGTCAACGCGGCGATACTGCACCGAATTCGCACCCGTTCTTCAAGTTCCATTTGACTCATTTAAGCAATTGTGAGTGCGTGTATATACCTACACTGGCATGAAGTTGGAGTTACATCCCTATCACGCTTATTCCTATTAAATTGTTGAATATTGAATGAAATATTGAGACTTATTATAAAGCGTTGTCCTCTATCAAAAGAGTGGTCACATGATACATAGATTTTATTTTATTTTATTCATTACACGGGACACCAACAGAGTACATAAGATAAGGTTACAATTGTCTTTGGTATAGTTATTACAGGTGGCTTATGTACCCCAATTACAGGTGAACACATAGTTTTACAATTGATAGTTAACCACATCGGTCACATATGCCAAAGTAAAGTTTTAAGTTGGTCTTTTTTTTTATACCACGTCGGTGGCAAACAATTTTACGGCTCGCCTGATGGTAAGCGGGCACCACAGCCCATAGACGCTTGCAACTCCAGGGGCGTCGCATGCGCATTGCCGGCCCTTTAAAAAATTATTCAGTATACCTACACTCCTTTCTTGAAGAGCCCCATATAGTATCAAACTCAATCCACGCGACCATTTAGGTTCTAAGGTGTCAGAATTAATGCCCTGCCGACGGCGAGCGGTGCGATGGTAGAAAGCGGCCGTGGGCATCATGTCGAACAGTTCTTCTGAGCACAACCCATTATAGAAGCGATAGAACATGCACAAAAAGGCATAATATATTAATATCACGGGATTTCATTTGTGATACTCAACTCGTATTGTTCTGAGATCTATAACGGACGAAAGAGAAGAAGCACACTTCAACAAGGACCAAAACCAAAATGATGAGTGAGTGTGGAGCCAACACAAATGTTGTTTCAAATCATTCTTATTTATGTAGGTACCTACGTCGCGCTAACACTAATCAAATGCATTGTTTCAGGCGAAACTGCCTCGCGGTATCGACGCAATCCGCCCCCACATAGAGCAAGTGGACAACGTGCCTTTGCTCGTGTCGCTGTTCACGGACTGCACTGCACGCTCCGTACATATGATGATACAGATAATGCAGGTGAATGTACACTTTATGGTTTCGGTATTAGGTCGAGTCTCGACTAACCCGGACATATAGGAGTAGGTAACGTACCGCTATTCGTGTCGTTGTTCACGGACTATATAGTACGTTCTAAACTGTAAGGCCAAATGCTGTCAAATGAACGCAAGCAAGAATCTACCTTACAGTCAGAACTCTCAGTCGTTTTTTGCTTGCGTTCGTTTGACAGAATTTGGCCTTAGAGTTTTGTACGAACTATACCTACATGGCACTAGACGTGTGCGCCGATTTAAATATGATCGGCGGCGGCGTTTGCCAAAAAATCGGCGGCGGCGGCGTACTTTCGGCGTTAAATCGGCGTGAAGGTCACGTAAATAAAATTGCGAAATAATTCGTATTTTTTTTTAAATCGAGATCAATGCTATAAATCTGTATTCATACAAGTAAACCACATCCCTATATAACAAAAATGCGGTAGAAACATGGACAATACTGGTTAGGGAGCGACAAAGAATTCGATATGCGGTACTGGAGGCGAATGCTGAGGATACCCTGGACAGCCAAACGGACCAATGACCCAGCTCGGTATCAAGACACGGTTATCCACTGTTTGTCGGCAGTGGCTGCTTTCATACTTTGGACAAGTAATGCGCAGTGGTGCTGATAGTCTGGAGAAACTGGTCGTGGTTGGTGGAATGGGAGGCAAGAGGGCTAGGGGACGCTCATCAACTACATGGACAGATCAGATCAGGTTAAGAAGGCCACATCTTCAAGCAAATTTCACCAAGCGATGAGGGCTACGTTGGATCGAGACCGATGGAGACATTGGAGACAAGTCCTCAGGGCGGCGAAATCCAGAAGTGATCACGATCCTCAGGAATGAGGGACCGACTCAAGAGAGACAGATATAGCTAACAAAAATATCCAGTCTAAAAGCTCCGCTTGGGGCATGGTCCCCATAACGCTAACCGCGTTCCCCTCTGTATTGCCAGAGAAATTCTCTGTGGAAGGAAAGTGTCAGGTCCCCGAGGTACCGACCAGTCGCCACAACAAAGCTCTCATGAATGTCTTCATGTCAGCCGGCCAGGGTCCAGAGTCCACTGCAAGCATTGCAAACTCGCAGAGTTACTAACACAATAAAGACGAGTGTTTGCGCTGTTTGAGAGCTTCGTCAGCTCCAGCACTGGCCTGGGAGCGAGTTGCGTGGAAGTGGGATTGCGCACATGCGGTGTTTCACACCAGAGCCCTCCCTAGTTTCCACGGCTCCAACCTGACTCCATCAGGATGGTTACCATCGTCTTATGCCATACCCACTAGTTCTGTTGTCCCAGCACGAAACACACCAAGCTTACCGGGCCGCCTTCAGGCACGCCATATCGCGTCAGTTTCCGAATGAGACAACTACTAGAGGAGGGGGACATTATATTAGATTTATGAATCGATTATTCCCAAAGTAAAAAAATGTCTTTGAAAAATTCTTAATCGTTTAAAAGGATTGTAACATTACAGGACATACGTACAGACAGACGGACATGACGAAGCTATAAGAGTTTGTTTTTGCTATTATTATTTGGCTATACATGCCTACTTATACGATTTTCTCAGCCGGATTTCCATACTCAGGCGCTCAATGTAGTTCAGACTGCTCTGATAGTATATAATATCTGGGCGACCGAGCTTTGCTGGGCATTTTCCCTGGTATGAGATCTAGCGAGATCGATTGCTCGTCCCCGAAAACCCCCACATACCAAATTTGATCAAAATCGTTAGAGCTGTTTCCGAGATCCCCGAAATAAATAAATATACAAGAATTGCTCGTTTAAAGATATAAGATAAACTAAGAAAAATATTTATTGTCACACAACAAATTTAATATAAGAAGTGTACCACTGTACATACATTAAAACAATAACAAAGCAATAAAAAAGTTAAACAAAAATGTTATAAAAAGACTCTTTGGCATTCAGTCAAGGTTACGCCGATTTCACGCCGATCATTTAGTCGGCGGCGGCGGCGTGGCAAAAAGGCCGGCGGCGGCGGCGCGCCGGCGCGGCGCACACGTCTACATGGCACACATGATACGACAAGTCGTACTTTATCCCTTTTCCCTTTGAGATGAGTTCGAGGCTCGTGGTTTTTTTTGATAGTGTCGGCGGTGCTTATATCCAATGTTTGTTACAGGATTACGGCGAGGTGGTCTGCGTAATGGGTTCCGCAGCCAACTGCCTCAACATGGAGATTTTTATGCAAGCTGATGCCAGGTAAAAGAAATAAAAATAGGATAATGGTACCTCACATTGCTGCTGTTTTGGATATGTGCCTACGAAATGACATGTATGTACTTAGGCGTAAGGCTTGGTCGTTTCAAAACGACGGTAAACATAAGTAACGTCCGTTAAAATCTGATTGTACGGGAAATTTGACAGTCCTCCATGAAATGACAGGTGCTGGCGCCATATTACATCAATTAATCTGCCATAACTGACGAATTTAACAGAGTATTATTTTTAATATGCCTGACGATTGCAGCATCGCCGTGGAGCCGTTATATCCAGTGCTATGCCAGAAGATGCCGCCGTACCAGGTCCCCGAAGACTGCATCGGTCCTATCGACCTGGCGCGGGCTCTCAACTCTGTGCCGTGCTCCTTGTCGGTAAGCACTTCTTTGATAATTCTGTTTCTCTAATGAAGAATATCTCCCAAATATACCCATTGAGACAATTAAGTAAGAAGTTTTACAGCTGCTCCGTGTTAACTTGTATAGAGGTATATGAGAGATCGAGATCAACTTAAGGACCTGTCTTATATTTTTGAAGTGTTTTAGTTAAAGATGACTGTGAGAGCCACACGGACAGACATCGAGAAGATTCCATTTTGGTTGGCATTGCATTTGGGACACTAAAAAGATTGTGGTTCTATAATTCTATTGACAAAGTCGTTTGCATCATTTTTGTTTTAAATAATCTGCCAATCTCCCAGGCTCATAATTGGATTGTGATATCATGATATGTATCTATTAACTCTCTCCTTATGTTGTATGCTACCATTGTACCTAGCTTACCTAAATGTATCCTGAAATGTTTAACCTTAGCTTTAAAATATGTTTTATTTTGCACGCTGCCCGTAAAGTTACTAAATAAATGGCAAAATCAGCCTTTCAACAAGTACTGCAGTAAACAGGTGGGTATTATTAGTAGCTTGGTGCTAAGTCTTAATTGTTTTAAATATGTAGTTTATAGAAAATGAACCTTACGATTATTTTTTAGGGCTGTTTATTCTTTGTAAACCCTGTTTCTAGTAATCCTTCTTTAGCTTAGTAGTGTAGACGACAGGCCCTGTTGAAACTGAGGCTCAGTTACATGCTGTATTGCTTTTTTTGTAATCGAACTGTTTATGATTATCTTTGAACATTTATGCTACCTATGAACAGCGCGGTAACCCTCGTAACCCCTAATGTATGTATGTGTTTACCTCTACATGTTCTGTATTGTATTCTTTTTTGAGGTGTGCAATAAGGTGTATTTGTATATATTTTATAAATTATGCCTTATGAGCGCGCTCATAAATGTTCGGAAGTATAGTTCGAACACAACTCTATGGCCAAATTCTGTCAAACGAACGCAATCAAAACTCGACTTAGAGCTCTGACTGTAAGGTAGATTTTTGTTTGCGTTAATTTGAGAGCAGTTGGCCTTACAGTTTTGTACGAACTATACTAGAATAAATAAACTTATTATTTATTTATTTAGTTTAAGGAGTACCAACAGCTAATAAAATTAACATAGAATCTTAAGTAGTAACAAAAAGACAATTATAGGAACTCACAGATAGAAGCAGAATAAGAAATTAAACAATATTATGTGAAACAGATGACTCGCGACGCGGACGTGTCGCTGTTCACCCTCATCACGATGTCGCGCCACTTCACCGCTTGTTTGTGGAACTCCACGCAGTTCTGGATGTGCGCCGTCTGCTTTATATCCGTTCTTCAGGCGAGTCTCCCTTTTGTATTGCAGGTTAAAGTTGTAAAGTAAGCTGTATCACTAATCTACGACCGCAGTTCACTTGAAAGTGCACGTGGTGGGCTAGCACAACATGCTGTCAAGTCGTATCTCACGCGACATTCTCATTCAAACTAAGCGAATTGGAAAGAGGACGTTAGATTTTTCTCTATACGCCGCGACGTAGCGGCAATTTTGCTAGCCCTGCTGTCTACAGTGGCCGCTAATTTCCCTGTATCATCATCTGGTGGAAGGTTACCTTATCTTAGTAAATAGGTGGGTACACCCTTACGTTCAAGCGATTCTGGGCAAACTATGTTTAGGTATTTAGTATGACTGTAATTTCCACGCAAATGTATTTTGATACAAGAAAAGTCTATTCACATCTAGTTTTCACTTATTTAAAAATTAGTTATTGTTGCCCTCAAATAAGGGATAAAAGTTGTACTCTTCTTCCCTGTTAAGTGTACTCGTACAATGGAACTATCTATTCACGCGCACCACAACCACACCACAACGCAGCGGCAAAAAGTGGTGAAGCATTGGTTACGTGCGAATGTGAATATGTAGCGGTCCGAGTGAATAATAGTACATTACTTAACAAGGGCGGTAAAACAAAGAATGTCTCAGATCGCAGGTATTTGACGCCCGAGCCGAAGGCAAGGGCGATAAATACGCGATCTGAGGCTTTCTTTATTACCGCCCGTGTTAAGTACAAAGTTTTATGTCACCCCCTGGCCAGGAAGTGGGATTTCCCGCGCGCGGAGCGTGCGGTAATTGCCGCTTTATGGCCAGGTGTGACATAAATCTATTTAATTCCATGTAAATTATCGCTGAACCACGTATTCTTGTTTTGGTGTGGTTGATGGTTGTGGTACCTAATGTCAGGGTCAGGGGGGTCTCACTCCGAGGATTCGCCGCGCCGCTGTAAGTACATCCGTAGGTGGTACCATTCAGTGAATGCCGCGTATTGCTGCCGGATAGTCGCGTCGGTGCGTCATTCGCTTGGTGTGGTCAAAGTTTGTTATTTACCTATTATAATTTTGGGGTTGTAAATTGGAAATTTGTTAACAGTGGGACTTCTGTACGTTAGTACTACTACTTATTCTGTGGTAATGCGTGCTACGTTTGTAGGTGGCGTCCCTGTATTCATTCCTGCCGCTAGTACTGAGCGCGGGCGGCGCGGCCTGGGCCAGCGGCGCGGCCGCGCTGCTGGGCTCGGCGCTCGCCTTCGCGCCCGTCGACGCCGCCGTCATGCAGCGCGCCGCCACGCGCCCGCAGCTTGCGGCGCACATGCAGGTCTCTTTGTTCCGCTCTTGGCAACTCGTTCCTGCCGCTAGTACTGAGCGCGGGCGGCGCGGCCGCGCTGCTGGGCTCGGCGCTCGCCTTCGCGCCCGTCGACGCCGCCGTCATGCAGCGCGCCGCCACGCGCCCGCAGCTTGCGGCGCACATGCAGGTCTCTTTGTTCCGCTCTTGGCAACTCGTTCCTGCCGCTAGTACTGAGCGCGGGCGGCGCGGCCGCGCTGCTGGGCTCGGCGCTCGCCTTCGCGCCCGTCGACGCCGCCGTCATGCAGCGCGCCGCCACGCGCCCGCAGCTTGCGGCGCACATGCAGGTCTCGTTGTTCCGCTCTTGGCTACTCGTTCCTGCCGCTAGTACTGAGCGCGGGCGGCGCGGCCGCGCTGCTGGGCTCGGCGCTCGCCTTCGCGCCCGTCGACGCCGCCGTCATGCAGCGCGCCGCCACGCGCCCGCAGCTTGCGGCGCACATGCAGGTCTCTTTGTTCCGCTCTTGGCAACTCGTTCCTGCCGCTAGTACTGAGCGCGGGCGGCGCGGCCGCGCTGCTGGGCTCGGCGCTCGCCTTCGCGCCCGTCGACGCCGCCGTCATGCAGCGCGCCGCCACGCGCCCGCAGCTTGCGGCGCACATGCAGGTCTCTTTGTTCCGCTCTTGGCAACTCGTTCCTGCCGCTAGTACTGAGCGCGGGCGGCGCGGCCGCGCTGCTGGGCTCGGCGCTCGCCTTCGCGCCCGTCGACGCCGCCGTCATGCAGCGCGCCGCCACGCGCCCGCAGCTTGCGGCGCACATGCAGGTCTCTTTGTTCCGCTCTTGGCAACTCGTTCCTGCCGCTAGTACTGAGCGCGGGCGGCGCGGCCGCGCTGCTGGGCTCGGCGCTCGCCTTCGCGCCCGTCGACGCCGCCGTCATGCAGCGCGCCGCCACGCGCCCGCAGCTTGCGGCGCACATGCAGGTCTCTTTGTTCCGCTCTTGGCAACTCGTTCCTGCCGCTAGTACTGAGCGCGGGCGGCGCGGCCGCGCTGCTGGGCTCGGCGCTCGCCTTCGCGCCCGTCGACGCCGCCGTCATGCAGCGCGCCGCCACGCGCCCGCAGCTTGCGGCGCACATGCAGGTCTCGTTGTTCCGCTCTTGGCAACTCGTTCCTGCCGCTAGTACTGAGCGCGGGCGGCGCGGCCGCGCTGCTGGGCTCGGCGCTCGCCTTCGCGCCCGTCGACGCCGCCGTCATGCAGCGCGCCGCCACGCGCCCGCAGCTTGCGGCGCACATGCAGGTCTCTTTGTTCCGCTCTTGGCAACTCGTTCCTGCCGCTAGTACTGAGCGCGGGCGGCGCGGCCGCGCTGCTGGGCTCGGCGCTCGCCTTCGCGCCCGTCGACGCCGCCGTCATGCAGCGCGCCGCCACGCGCCCGCAGCTTGCGGCGCACATGCAGGTCTCGTTGTTCCGCTCTTGGCTACTCGTTCCTGCCGCTAGTACTGAGCGCGGGCGGCGCGGCCGCGCTGCTGGGCTCGGCGCTCGCCTTCGCGCCCGTCGACGCCGCCGTCATGCAGCGCGCCGCCACGCGCCCGCAGCTTGCGGCGCACATGCAGGTCTCTTTGTTCCGCTCTTGGCAACTCGTTCCTGCCGCTAGTACTGAGCGCGGGCGGCGCGGCCGCGCTGCTGGGCTCGGCGCTCGCCTTCGCGCCCGTCGACGCCGCCGTCATGCAGCGCGCCGCCACGCGCCCGCAGCTTGCGGCGCACATGCAGGTCTCTTTGTTCCGCTCTTGGCAACTCGTTCCTGCCGCTAGTACTGAGCGCGGGCGGCGCGGCCGCGCTGCTGGGCTCGGCGCTCGCCTTCGCGCCCGTCGACGCCGCCGTCATGCAGCGCGCCGCCACGCGCCCGCAGCTTGCGGCGCACATGCAGGTCTCTTTGTTCCGCTCTTGGTAACTCGTTCCTGCCGCTAGTACTGAGCGCGGGCGGCGCGGCCGCGCTGCTGGGCTCGGCGCTCGCCTTCGCGCCCGTCGACGCCGCCGTCATGCAGCGCGCCGCCACGCGCCCGCAGCTTGCGGCGCACATGCAGGTCTCGTTGTTCCGCTCTTGGCTACTCGTTCCTGCCGCTAGTACTGAGCGCGGGCGGCGCGGCCGCGCTGCTGGGCTCGGCGCTCGCCTTCGCGCCCGTCGACGCCGCCGTCATGCAGCGCGCCGCCACGCGCCCGCAGCTTGCGGCGCACATGCAGGTCTCTTTGTTCCGCTCTTGGCAACTCGTTCCTGCCGCTAGTACTGAGCGCGGGCGGCGCGGCCGCGCTGCTGGGCTCGGCGCTCGCCTTCGCGCCCGTCGACGCCGCCGTCATGCAGCGCGCCGCCACGCGCCCGCAGCTTGCGGCGCACATGCAGGTCTCTTTGTTCCGCTCTTGGCAACTCGTTCCTGCCGCTAGTACTGAGCGCGGGCGGCGCGGCCGCGCTGCTGGGCTCGGCGCTCGCCTTCGCGCCCGTCGACGCCGCCGTCATGCAGCGCGCCGCCACGCGCCCGCAGCTTGCGGCGCACATGCAGGTCTCTTTGTTCCGCTCTTGGTAACTCGTTCCTGCCGCTAGTACTGAGCGCGGGCGGCGCGGCCGCGCTGCTGGGCTCGGCGCTCGCCTTCGCGCCCGTCGACGCCGCCGTCATGCAGCGCGCCGCCACGCGCCCGCAGCTTGCGGCGCACATGCAGGTCTCTTTGTTCCGCTCTTGGCAACTCGTTCCTGCCGCTAGTACTGAGCGCGGGCGGCGCGGCCGCGCTGCTGGGCTCGGCGCTCGCCTTCGCGCCCGTCGACGCCGCCGTCATGCAGCGCGCCGCCACGCGCCCGCAGCTTGCGGCGCACATGCAGGTCTCGTTGTTCCGCTCTTGGCTACTCGTTCCTGCCGCTAGTACTGAGCGCGGGCGGCGCGGCCGCGCTGCTGGGCTCGGCGCTCGCCTTCGCGCCCGTCGACGCCGCCGTCATGCAGCGCGCCGCCACGCGCCCGCAGCTTGCGGCGCACATGCAGGTCTCTTTGTTCCGCTCTTGGCAACTCGTTCCTGCCGCTAGTACTGAGCGCGGGCGGCGCGGCCGCGCTGCTGGGCTCGGCGCTCGCCTTCGCGCCCGTCGACGCCGCCGTCATGCAGCGCGCCGCCACGCGCCCGCAGCTTGCGGCGCATATGCAGGTCTCTTTGTTCCGCTCTTGGCAACTCGTTCCTGCCGCTAGTACTGAGCGCGGGCGGCGCGGCCGCGCTGCTGGGCTCGGCGCTCGCCTTCGCGCCCGTCGACGCCGCCGTCATGCAGCGCGCCGCCACGCGCCCGCAGCTTGCGGCGCACATGCAGGTCTCTTTGTTCCGCTCTTGGTAACTCGTTCCTGCCGCTAGTACTGAGCGCGGGCGGCGCGGCCGCGCTGCTGGGCTCGGCGCTCGCCTTCGCGCCCGTCGACGCCGCCGTCATGCAGCGCGCCGCCACGCGCCCGCAGCTTGCGGCGCACATGCAGGTCTCTTTGTTCCGCTCTTGGCAACTCGTTCCTGCCGCTAGTACTGAGCGCGGGCGGCGCGGCCGCGCTGCTGGGCTCGGCGCTCGCCTTCGCGCCCGTCGACGCCGCCGTCATGCAGCGCGCCGCCACGCGCCCGCAGCTTGCGGCGCACATGCAGGTCTCGTTGTTCCGCTCTTGGCTACTCGTTCCTGCCGCTAGTACTGAGCGCGGGCGGCGCGGCCGCGCTGCTGGGCTCGGCGCTCGCCTTCGCGCCCGTCGACGCCGCCGTCATGCAGCGCGCCGCCACGCGCCCGCAGCTTGCGGCGCACATGCAGGTCTCTTTGTTCCGCTCTTGGCAACTCGTTCCTGCCGCTAGTACTGAGCGCGGGCGGCGCGGCCGCGCTGCTGGGCTCGGCGCTCGCCTTCGCGCCCGTCGACGCCGCCGTCATGCAGCGCGCCGCCACGCGCCCGCAGCTTGCGGCGCACATGCAGGTCTCTTTGTTCCGCTCTTGGCAACTCGTTCCTGCCGCTAGTACTGAGCGCGGGCGGCGCGGCCGCGCTGCTGGGCTCGGCGCTCGCCTTCGCGCCCGTCGACGCCGCCGTCATGCAGCGCGCCGCCACGCGCCCGCAGCTTGCGGCGCACATGCAGGTCTCGTTGTTCCGCTCTTGGCTACTCGTTCCTGCCGCTAGTACTGAGCGCGGGCGGCGCGGCCGCGCTGCTGGGCTCGGCGCTCGCCTTCGCGCCCGTCGACGCCGCCGTCATGCAGCGCGCCGCCACGCGCCCGCAGCTTGCGGCGCACATGCAGGTCTCTTTGTTCCGCTCTTGGCAACTCGTTCCTGCCGCTAGTACTGAGCGCGGGCGGCGCGGCCGCGCTGCTGGGCTCGGCGCTCGCCTTCGCGCCCGTCGACGCCGCCGTCATGCAGCGCGCCGCCACGCGCCCGCAGCTTGCGGCGCACATGCAGGTCTCTTTGTTCCGCTCTTGGCAACTCGTTCCTGCCGCTAGTACTGAGCGCGGGCGGCGCGGCCGCGCTGCTGGGCTCGGCGCTCGCCTTCGCGCCCGTCGACGCCGCCGTCATGCAGCGCGCCGCCACGCGCCCGCAGCTTGCGGCGCACATGCAGGTCTCTTTGTTCCGCTCTTGGTAACTCGTTCCTGCCGCTAGTACTGAGCGCGGGCGGCGCGGCCGCGCTGCTGGGCTCGGCGCTCGCCTTCGCGCCCGTCGACGCCGCCGTCATGCAGCGCGCCGCCACGCGCCCGCAGCTTGCGGCGCACATGCAGGTCTCTTTGTTCCGCTCTTGGCAACTCGTTCCTGCCGCTAGTACTGAGCGCGGGCGGCGCGGCCGCGCTGCTGGGCTCGGCGCTCGCCTTCGCGCCCGTCGACGCCGCCGTCATGCAGCGCGCCGCCACGCGCCCGCAGCTTGCGGCGCACATGCAGGTCTCTTTGTTCCGCTCTTGGCAACTCGTTCCTGCCGCTAGTACTGAGCGCGGGCGGCGCGGCCGCGCTGCTGGGCTCGGCGCTCGCCTTCGCGCCCGTCGACGCCGCCGTCATGCAGCGCGCCGCCACGCGCCCGCAGCTTGCGGCGCACATGCAGGTCTCTTTGTTCCGCTCTTGGCAACTCGTTCCTGCCGCTAGTACTGAGCGCGGGCGGCGCGGCCGCGCTGCTGGGCTCGGCGCTCGCCTTCGCGCCCGTCGACGCCGCCGTCATGCAGCGCGCCGCCACGCGCCCGCAGCTTGCGGCGCACATGCAGGTCTCTTTGTTCCGCTCTTGGCTACTCGTTCCTGCCGCTAGTACTCAGTTGCTCACCTCCAGGAACACAACATTACATACTTGTATAGTAAATAATGTTATTATGGCTGTGGTTTTCTGCAAAGCGGAGGTACTTCCCCAGTTGGGCTTCTCCAACTTCGAGCAAGATGACATTTTGCTGTGCCCTACCTCTCTTGTACATTGTGAACCTACGTTTTTGATATTGCTGTTGAACGCTCACTTCTGCTGATTTTGGCTCAAAAACATAGTCGAGATGCAAGTGATCGCTTAGAGCTGGGGTCGGCAATTAGTCTTAAGTGGGGTCCGGATAATGTTAGATATAATTTTTTCGAGGTCCAGAAAAAAAAACGATTTTAATGAAATCAATATGCATGCAGCATATTTAACATTATTTGGGGGTCCGCGTTCGACGTCCGCCTTTTGCCGACCTTTGGCTTAGAGCATAGAAAATCGTCGAACTTTCAACTTCTAATTTAATAACAACTCATTCTGTCCACAGATGATCCTATTCGTATTCTGGTGTTATGCTTGCAAATTCCTGCCTTCCGTTATCTCGATAATCGTGCTCTACGGATTTACGCTAAGGTATGAGGGCCGTACACATTTTATGTATGTATGTATGTAATAACTTTACTGTACTACACAAAAAAAAACAACGGGTTGCACTCCGGGAGTGCCGGCAGAAGTGAAAACTCAATAAAGATAGTAAATGGGTCATTGTCAGATTTAGGTGCGCGTCTTTTCGGTGGACAGGACATGCCAAAAATTAAGGGCTTAATTTTCGATTGATCTGATAACCCGCATAATCTGTAATTCCTTTTAGTTTTGTGGTATTGGGGCCAGCTGAGTTTAGCTGAGTTGACACCTCCTAACATCGCAATCACGATTACTAGGAGCGGTCAACTAGCTGGTCTTAGAATCTTAGAATCTGTCGCGAGTTCAACAAATTTTCCCCAGTACAAAAGTGCTCAGCGCCGCTAAAGAAGTTTTCACTTCAAAATATTGCCAATTTGTTTTGCAATCTTCTTGACACTTCATGAAAGATTGCCTTTACCCGACCGTGAATTTTTTTTCGGTCGGTGATAAGGACAAAACATCGCACTATTTTCTCTTCCTCTCATAGGAATCGCAATAAGGCTATCTTTCTCTTACAAAGCGTGTCAGGCTCTTGGTATTTTATCCATCACTCTTGGCCACTAGGTATTTTGAAGGGAACTGTCACCGTATTTAGGGACAATAAGAACTACTTTCCATGAGAATTTATTTGAAATATGATCTTTACGGAAATCGATCAGTCTGGCTATCCGATATTAGTAGTAGTAGTAGTAGTAAACACTTTATTGCACAAATCAAGTACATACAAGAAAAACAAACTTAATGGTAGATATTTGTACAAAGGCGAACTTATCCCTTTAAGGGATCTCTTCCAGCTAACCTTTGAGAAAATGAGAGGATATTTTATATGGCAGACATACTGAACAACATGTACAAGTGATAAAATTGTGTGACTAAATGTAACTAAAATTTCTCGAATAAATATGAATCTAATCGAACTGAATAAATATATATAAGAAATACATAAATATATATACCGCGTAAATAAATATATATTTATACAATATATAAGTTATACTATATAAATAAATAAAATAAAATTATAACCGCAAAAACCTACCTACCCTTAACCGAAAACTCAGAGAGCCACAACTTTGTCAAATTTGCCTTCAGCGACGCTACTGACCTGCACTGCCTAAATGGAGACGGTAAAGCATTCCATAACTTCACAGAGAGAGAGAGAGAGAGAGAGATTACACTTTGGAAACGCTTATTTAGGGACAATAAGAGCTACTTTCCATGAGAATTTATTTGAAATATGATCTTTATGGAAAATCTTAGGATTGTCTTAGAACAGTTAGAACCTTGGCTTTCTAAGAAGACCAGCTGGGGACCCCTCGTAACATAGCAATCACGATACTAGGAGGGGTCAACTAACCTGGTCTTTGAATTTATCGCGAGTTTATACATTTTTCCCCAGTACAAAAGTGCTCAGCGCCGCTAAAGAAGTTCTCACTTCAAAAACACATAAAAAATAATACAAACAAATTAGGACATTTCACTCAGGACTCGGGACATTTTGTTCATACTCTTAATACCGTTGGCAAAAACATATAAAATATGTATTTTTAGATGATCTTAAGTATCGAGTATATTAATGCAGTCACCCATAGTTGCACTCAGGGATGACTTCTTCTTCATAGGTTTTTTTATACCTGACTGTGGCTTGATAGGCCGGGCCCAAAAAGCGATAGGATGGGGCAAATCCATGGGCAACCTCCGACAGGACCACGCGAGCGGTTTAAACGCTGGAATACTGTGTTTTATATATTAAGTGTTTGCGCTCCAGTGAGATTGGTTGAGCGGTTTCAACCGAATTCGAGGTATGTCAGTGGCAATCGAGCTACTGGGAGTTTTGCCGCTGGTTCACTAAACCTAGCCTAGCTAAGAAGACTCCAGCAAGAAACTCAGCTAGGCCCGACCTGGGTCGGACTGGCGGGACGAATAGGGACTATACGAGTACGTGTCTGTGTTGTAGCGATCACGCGGTGGAATTTATTATAGATATCCCACAGGTCGTTCTGTGAGCAAATATCCCAAGCAACCAACGCGACCGACTGCTGGCTCGTGTACCCGGTGAACTTGGGCAACTACTCCGAGGCGCTTGACCTGACGCGCCGCAGCTGGCACGGCTGGGGCGATGACTTCTACGACGGGTTCTATCTGGCGCAGCACATCACGCTGGCGCTGGTTACTCTGCATTTAAGTGAGGGCTACATTCTAAAACTAAGGGCCTTATCACATTTGCGAGTTGCGAGCGAATTTTGTAAGAAGGCGATCACGCAGCGAGTTCGCCGCGACTGATATTTGTATAGAAAACACGCTCTCAACATGCTCGCAACTCGCAAGTGTGATACGCTGATAAGGCCCTAATGGGGACCAAATTGTTTTACCTCTACTCAACCCCTTTCCCCGAAACTTTACGTGTGGTTCCTACTCGTACGTTGCTTACTCCGTGTTGTTTAACTTGTTTATCTTCTCGGACGGAGTCACTAGAATCATTATTTTAGATTTAGTATACTGTTGTCTATTTGTTCGCAGTCGTGATATCCCTGTCTTTCATACATCGACAATCGTCCATATGGCAACGATGCTTCTGGAGCAACAAGGTGTGGTCCGTCGCTGTTCTCGTGCTGTAAGTCCGCCTTTTGTCTAACTACCGGCCATTTGAACAAATCTTTATGAGCGATAATATTCCTTGTAAATCTTTCCGTTTAAATACCAAGCTGTGGCGCAAAATATTAACATCTTCACTGTCAGTCATGTAATGTACCCCAGAAACCGATGTAGCGACTTACCTATAGCGATATCCTAGCGGATTGTCCGGCATCTGAAAAGTCACCCAGCGTCCGCTAAATAGGGCGCCATGCATTTATAACGTAAGACGATTTTGGGACCCCCGGTCGACCACCTCTTATTCTTTCTTACATGGGGGAGCGAGGGGGTCCAAGTCTCAAAATCCGCCTTACGTAATAAATGGATGACGCTTCGGAGCAGCTTCCTGGAAGGTAAATTGTTAATACGAACGCGTGACCTTTCAGAATAGTGTTCCAAGCTTTAGTGAGCTTGCTCATGCTGAGGCACAGCTACGGCTCCTGCGAGAGCTGGCAGCTGTGCGGGCTGCGGTACCGCGTGCCGTGGCGGCTCGCGCTCGGCTACGGAGGGTCGATCGTCGCCGTGTTCGCGCTCAACGAGCTCATCAAGTGGCAGGAGATCAAGTAAGTACTGTTTTATTAGGACCGATTTTTCAATCCCCCGGTAAAGGTATCTGTCAGATAAATGTTAGCTCTGTCCTTTTCTTTTATATGAGATTTGAAACTGACAGCAATAATTTTATCTGGGGATTGCGAAATCGACCCTTAGTGCCAGTTGCACCAACGTACGAACATAGACCGGTCATCGTCAAATATGGCGCCGGCAGCTGTCATCCCGTAGAAACTTGTCCATACAATCAGATTTGACGAACACTGCTTACGATTACAGACGGTTTGGTGCAACCCAGTCTTAGGGTCAGTTGCACCAACATACGAACACAGGCCGATCATCGTCAAATATGGCGCCGGCAGCTGTCATCCCATAGAAACTTGTCAAAATTTCCATACAATCAGATTTGACGTACACCGCTTACGATTACAGACGGTTTGGTGCAACCCACCGTTAGTGTCGCTTACTTTTGAGGGCTTATGCGATATTGAGACGTCACAACTTATCTTCCTTTGGAGGATTGTATGCGTTACCTTGTCCTTGTGCACCCATCGCCTTATGATGCTTCAGGACTTATTTAGTTATTCGGGACATTTCGGAAAGGGACTGCGAAAGTTTCAAGAGACTTCTTTCGGAATCCAGAGATAAATGTCGCTTTGTTTGCAGGGCCGACGTGCGCAACCAGAGACGAGCCCGACTCGACTTCGGTACAAAACTGGGCATGAACTCGCCCTTCTAGTCAATTCTATTTATATTTTTGGACGTTTGACGTGCTTTTGCTCGGGTCCGCGGCGGCCATCCGCCAGTTCGGTCGCAGTACCTCACGCCCGAGGTGAGCTGGCCGGTCGGTGCGAACCCGGAACATGACGAGGCTTCCATAGCCGAAACCAACCATTTTAATTTAAGGGAAAGTGACATTGTACTTACGTAATTATTTATATTGCGCTCTATTTTGTACTTACTGTTTTACAGTACTCTGTTTTTGATAAACATACAAAAGATTAAAATAAATATTTCGAGATAAAAATAATGGTTTTATTGAGTAAAACGAGATATTTATTTAGACTAAGTAATTTGTGATGTACATTATACACAGCAGTCATGTCCGCCAATCGGTTTGTTCTGTTCAGGCTCGACCGAGGTCCTCGTTAACATACTACACTAACAATTACATGATTAATACAAATCAACACTAGTTACACAATACCTACACATAAATTTGTTAATAACAATTTTTAATTGCATTCTCCGTTCCTATGCTAATGTTAGTAACTAAACACTTGTACTTAAAGGTAAGAATATATTTTCGCCAGTACTAGGAGTCTTCAGGTAAGTCTAATATCTCTGTGACGAAGGAACAGACATCTGTCTCCTTTTGACTGTGCTCTTGGCAGAAGGGGTGCGCAAGCAGCGCGTCGTAGTTGGGTCTCAGCTTATAGTCCTTCTTCAGGCATTGCGTGATCATGTCCTCAAACTCGGCCGAGAACTGTCCACTTGGAAGACTGGGTGGGTCATCTTTGACCACTTGTTTTAACTGTTCAAACGGCGTTCCCCAGGTATTGTACGGGAACTTACCAGTAGCTATTTCTATCATAGATATGCCTAAAGACCAGACGTCGCTGCGGATGTCGTACTGGCCGGGGTTTCCCGACGGATCGATCCGCTCCGGGGCCATGTAAGGTTTGCAGCCTGCATCTATAGTCTTTGCCACAGAATCTACCAGGTAACCTGATATACCAAAGTCACACATTTTGACCTCGCCTTTTCTGTTGATCAATATATTGGAAGGTTTTACATCTCTGTGGATGACCTTGAGTTTGGAGTGGAGGTAGTGCAGCGCGCTGACGACAGAGAAGGCGATTTTGCCGAGTATGTTCTCAGGTATGGTGCGGTCGTTCTTGTAGACCTTAGCGTAGAACTTGTCCAGGCTCATGTCCATGACCTCCATGCAGATCCAGACGTCGCCCTCGCGGAACATGGCGCCGTAGAAGTGCACGGTGTAGGGGCAGGCACTGGCGCGCATCGACACGTCCAGGTCCATCAGCAACCGTTTCAGCTCTGGTGACTGGGTGTTGAATGTTGCTGTGATTCGCTGGAATGATACAACAGGGAACATGGATTTACACTTGCTAGAAAACTTGACAAACCTCCCATGTTTAATTCACTAACATACTCGTAACAACAAAAATGGTTGGAAATAAATTAAAATATCCTGACTATAATATGGCTTTCCTATATCATTCATGCCCCAGATGAAAGCCAGGTTTGTACTCTTATGTTGATGGAGTTATGAGTTAAATCGATCTTTTATAGATTTGTGTTAATGTTTGCCTTTCATTGTGTGACTGTATATGTATATGTATGAGCATCATAGGTCCCAAACAAATGAACCAAGTTTTTGAGTGCATTGTTTTTTATTTGAATTTTTTTTCTGTCCGGAACCAGATAGTTCATAGTCCATACCATAGGTTAATTATGAATTAAACCATGGACTTTTATCGTGCCATGAATGTCCATGGTAAAGTATAAAAGCGACCATTGGCTCGTCTTTAAGAGTTAACTCTGGTCATCATCTCCTATATCAATATTTGAATGAATGCAATGATGAAAAACACTAATAATGTTGAATATTTTCTTTACCTACAGAGATACTGACAAAATATTTGTTTTTTTACTGGCCAGTGATGGTTCATATTAAAGGAAAAAAACAAAAGAATGGAACAAAAAGTTAAAACCTAACCTTAGTATTATGACCTTGGGGGGTTTACCTTGACAGCCATGGTTGTGTTGCTGGGTCGGTGCAGCATTTTCTCGACGATGCCGTACGCGCCGCGACCCAGGTCGCAGATCTTCACCAGATCATCCGCGTGCACGGTAAACGTCCTATCATCCACCGTGATAGTGGTTTGCTTGTCCAAATTACGAGGAGGCGTACTAAAAATACGTAAACATAACCAAATCAATACATCTGTAGTACAAAATATTGTACTGTATATGATACGTAACTGATAAGTCAAAATAAGTTTATTTCAATAGTTTTTGATCAAAAGTAGTCAAGGTATACTCACACGGGCACTTCCTCCTCCTTCTTGAAGTTGAAGCGGGGTGGTGGTTTTCTTCCGCCTGACATATTACTTATTTTTCCAACAAATTAATTAAGGGAAATTAGCCTAAATCTGAGTTAAATTGCCGAACACACAGCCTAGCGTCCTGTGGTGGTAGGCGCTTGATCTACCGTATTACGGTAATAATTCCACTATTTACATGTCAATTGCAACTCCAATTAATTAATCCTACGAAAACTTAGAAGTATTCTTAAAATTTATGTAATTTTCATAATCGTATATAAAAATATCTCAAAATATTCCAATAGAGCACATACCTACAGAGGCTACAGATCTGACATTAAAAGGTAAGTGTTGCTATTTTCCGCCCACTCACATAAAGTTACCAGCCTAAAATTATATAAAATGTATGGAAATGTCAGGTCAGGATTAACTTCTTATCTTGTGGGAACTATAAACTGGCTAAATTTAAACTCATATATTTAAGTAATTAATTTACTTTATGTAACTCCCACAACACTAGCAGCATAATTTAGTAGATTATGTTTAAACCAGGGGTGGTTCGGTTTTTTTGTAGGCGTTAAAATAAATCAGTGCCATCTATGTGTGAGCTGTAGACCTCGCAAGCATTTTTTACGTTTTAAGCATGGCTCGTCAAAAAATCCTTATAAATATCGCTCACAAAATATCACGAGAAGGTTGAGAAATGTCGAGTGAACAGCCGGAAGCCGGAACAGCAGAAGTCTTATTTTATTAATGAAACTAAAATTGTATTGAAAATGAATTCCTTATAATATAATAACGTTTTTATTTACATGCAAAATCGAGCACAATGAGATAGTAAACATTAGGTACAATCTGTCCAAGACGACTTTATGACATTATTATTTTAGGAAACAATCAAGTTTCCTAAAATATTTGTACAGATTATCTTGAAGAGAACTTTATAGCTCTGACAGCATGTTTCGCTTTTTTGGTAGCTTCTTCTTTTAACCTATGTCGTTTCTCTTTTTCGGCTAGCCCTACTACAACATCATGCTGTAATGCATTCTTAACTCCAGCTTTTGCGAACAACTTGCTCAACACATAATCATCATCATTGTTGTGTTTTTCTTTTTCTTTCTTATCTTTTTTCTTTTTCACCCTTTTTACAGCTATCAAGTTCTCTATTTCTGGTTCAGAAATATCTGAGGAATGTTTTCGTTTACGTTTTGATTTGTGATGTTTATAGGTGATTTTAGTTTTACTATCTAAAATGTCAGGTACACATTCTGTTGGCTTTGAATTAATACTTAAATTCTTATCATCTATATTACTTTCAGGTACATTGTCTAGCTCTTGTGTTGATTTTTTATATTCTATATCATCATCACCAGTAATTTCTGGGTTGCCTGAATTGTTTAAATCATCTAAATTTTGAATAATATCATCTCCTTCTCCAGATAGTTCTCCCTCTTCTAATTCAGTGTCATTTTTCTTAAGTGCTTCTTTCAGTAAATTTTCTTCATAATCTTTTTTAGAGTGCATATTTATAATATCCAACTCAGATAAAACACTGTCAAAAGGAACATTCGTTACTTTATCATCAATTAAATTAATTTCTGGTGGATGGGATACCGGTGGATTTAAAATGAGATCTCTTTTTTTCTTGTATTTTTCTCTAGGATCTTCTTCATCTTTATGGATATTTGCTTTTATATTCCTTGATATTTTTCTGCTTATTTCCCTTGCTCTTCGTCTCATATCTTCCAATTTCTTTTTTGACATTGAGACTCCACCACTGAGGGGAACTTGATTGGTTGTATCTTTATTCCTATTACTCACATTAACCTTTGTATGTTTAAAAAGAGCTGCAGTCTCTGTGTCTCCTTCACAATTTGGTTCCTCAAAAGTGAAAAGACCTTGAAGTGTACTTGTAGTTAAAACATTCTTCTGGTTGGGATCAATAAGTATTTTATTACTCAGAAAATGTTTGAATATTTGTCTTTGATATATCTTTTCTTCTATAGTGCCTCCTGACAAAAGCCTATAGACTGTGACATTTCTCTGCTGACCAATTCTCCATGCTCTTTCCTTTGCTTGGCTGTCTGTAGCTGGATTCCAGTCTGGATCATAAATAATTACTCTATCAGCTCCTGTCAGATTTACTCCTAGACCTCCCACTCTTGTTGTTGCCAGGAACACAAGGTACTCTGGATTTTCATTAAAGGTTTTAATCAAATTTTGTCTAATGCCAACACTTACAGTGCCATCCATTTTTAAGTACTTATAATCTTGATTTTGCAAATACTGTTCCAGTATACATAACATTGCTCTAGATTGTGAAAATATCAATGCTCTGTGACCTTGCTTTTGCCAAATCTTTAAAAGGGAATGCACTACTGTCATTTTTCCAGACCTTTTCCATGAACCAAAACATTCATCAATTTGTTCAAATTCCTCTTGTGCTTCATACAGGTATAAATCAGGATGGTTACAGATTTTTCTCAATGTTGATAAAGCAACTAATACTCTGGCTCTCAGTGGATCTCCATATCTGCTTTCCTTATCCAGAATACTTCTCACAGTTGAACTCATCAGATAGCCCATGTACAGATCCCTTTGTTCTTGGCTCATGGCACAGAAAAGTACTTGTTCGTTTTTTTCAGGTAGTTTTATATGATCTTGTACTTCAGCCTTGGTTCTGCGTAACATGTATGGTGTAATCATACTCTTCAAGGCTTTCGCAATTTCCAAAGCTGTTGCTTCTTGGAATTCAGTGGCATTAGCATATCCTCCTTGAGTTATTGGTTGAGCAAAATGTTCCATAAATGCATTATATGTTCCCAAAAGTCCAGGCCTCATGAAGTCAAATAATGACCACAGTTCTTGCAAGCTGTTTTGCATAGGAGATCCAGTGATTAAGACTTTGTGAGGTGTTTGAAACTGCTTAACCAGCTTGCTGACTTGAGTATCTGGGTTTCTAATTTTGTGGCCTTCATCTAATATCATGTAATGCCACCGTCTGGCCATCAGATCTTTGCTATATTTAACAACACCAGCATATGTTATGAGCAAAATGCCATGAGAATCATGAAGATTTCTGATAAGCTTGTTGTGGTTTCCAGAGTGAGATCCTGACTGGTGCAGTACAGCAACTCTTAAATATGGGCACCAATAGTGAAAATGTGTCACCCACTGAAAAATAACTGTGGCCGGAGCAACAATAATGGATGGGCCTAAGCCACCCCAGCTGCCCAGATGTGTCTTGGAAAGTCCAGCTAAGAATGCTATAATCTGTACAGTTTTTCCTAGGCCCATCTCATCCCCGAGCAAGCCTCCGGACTGCACCTGATGAAGTTCCCACAACCACTTGACACCAATCTTCTGATATTTATAAAGTTGCTTCCAAATGTAAATAGGGACATTGAGACCATTTTGAAGTTCATGTAATTCATTCACTTTTTTGTTGCCATCTAGAACATAATGGATATCTGCAGACATTGAGTCCCCTTTATACTTCCCAGCTTGCGCTGCAGCAAGATTTTTCTTCCAGATGTCTAACCTTTCGTTGTAGAGTTTTGTGTCCCCATCATCTATTATTTTCTTAAGGTTATGTCGGTTACGCGACGTCGACGTAGATGCAGTTATGTTAATGTTGGGTATATCTCCAGCTTCTTCTTCATCGCCAGAAGGTAAATAGTCACTGCCTTCATCTGAGTCCCGCGCTGCAGACGTACTAGGAGTTGGACCTTGTGGTAGCTCCACATTCTCCGTTGGTTCATGTTTGGAATTAGAACACTTTTTGTTTACGAAAGTTTTGTCCTGTTTCTTAGATATTATTTCAGCAGCCACCTTACTTTTTTCCGACACCGAAGACTTTTTAGAGCTCGTTTTAATGTCACATCTTTGCTTAGCAAGTGCTAGTTGACTTTCCAGATATTTATTTATATCAACCATTATTAAAATCCAATATTGCGGGTAAAATAAACAATCACAACATAATTATCATGCGTGTAGCAACAGACACGAACATGACGAAAACAAGTTGAAACGTTGAAACAAGTATTGTAGGTACCATAACATAATGATATTTTGCTGATGATAGTGAAATTGGTGTAGAGAAGATAGGCAGTGGATAGGCAGCACGATATTTTTTATGAAAACATTATTTGTTATTTGACTTTCCAACTGAGGGAAAGCTATAGCGTTTTTTTGGTAGCAAGGAAGGCAACTGTGTAATGTAAATAATGTAATGTATGTACGAAATATAAAATATTAAAAAAATGAGAAGAAAATTAAGAAAATACACCTTCGTATTGTTAAAATGACTCTTTATACATCGCAACGATTGTCGTTGTTGCAACGCAGCCATTTTACGTTCCGGTTCTCGCTTCATTCAAGGCCTATCCAAAAATACCCCACAGAACTACTTGCATTGAAAAAATTTTTTTCGTCCCCCAGTTACATGTATGGGGTGCCCCATCTAAAATATTTTTGTTTCCTTATTTCACATCACATTTATATAGCGGTTCATAGAATACATCTTCCTACCAAATTTCATAATTGTAGTACTTATAGTCTCCGAGTAAACCGGCTGTGACATACGGACAGACAGACAGACATGACGAATCTATAAGGGTTCCGTTTAAGCCATTTTGGCTACGGAACCCTAATAAAAAAGTACCGTAGATTGGAATGTCGAAACTTACTTCGTAAGTGACAGATTGAACGTGCAAATAGAAAATCGGCAACTTGCTTCGAAAGATTTTGAATATGGCTCACAATGCCCACATCACATGTGATTTATATTTCTTGTGATTTATATTCGCTTTTTTAAATAAACTGTAAGAGTCGGGAAGTTCGAAGAGTTTGGATTTAGAAATAATAAAGAAGTACAAGGTAAGTTTTACGAACGTGACACAGGTATGACCTTTCCGTATTTTTAACCTAAAATGATTAAAAAACAAGTTTAACATCAGATGCAAAAAATGAAAAGGAAAATCGGCGCAGGCGATACACCTTCTCCCAAAAAGAAGAAAGTTCAGTTCTCCGAGACTGATACACAACAGAAGTCTGAAAATAGTAATGATAAAAAGACTAAAAAATCACACAATGCAGATGCGAAAAAGAATTTTAAGAATACGGATGCGAAAAAGAATACAGATGGGAAAAAGAGTTTTAAGAATACAGATGGGAAAAAGAATTTTAAGAAACCTTTCAACAAAGGGAAACCAGAGAAAGGTGACAAATTCAATAAGTTTGGCAAAGGCAAGGGAAATTTCTCTAAAGGAGCAGGTAATAATAAGTTTGGAAAAGATCAGAAGAGTGATGAGAAGCCTAAATGGTCAGAGATGAAGAAGGAGAAAAAGCAGCTGCGGATTGTGCGGCGCAAGGCCAAGTCTTCCGCCGAGGTGTTTGAGATCGCCAACAAGGCCAAACTGCTTGCTGCTCAAATTCAGAGGTCAGTATGCAACAGCCTTTAGACACAGCTTATATAATAATTATTGTATTGATAAAATAATTTGCTGCTATGCTCCTGTTGGATATTATAATTGATACTTAAATTTTCTTTACATTTTATTCAGAATAGTTTTCAGCAGCTGCAGAGCAGTCTTAATACTTATTTAAACTAACAATTTTATTTTCTAGGAAAGTAGTAAAGCCCGAATTCCGCCTAAGCTCCTGCAAGGAACTTCATTCCTTACTCAAAGGGCAATATAAAGCCATAGCTCTTACCCATGACTTGAGCAGAGTTATCCAAGTACTACTGAAGCACAGTCCAGAAGACATCAGAAATGAAATAACTGAGGAACTGCTTGATCTTATGGTGCCTATGGTTCAATCAAAGTATGGCCATCATTCGGTAAAACGAATATTGAAATATGGGAGTGATAGTATTCGTCATAAAGTTATTAATAAATTCTTTGGACACATTGTCTCACTGGCTACTCACTCTATTAGTGCACCGGTGTTGGACTATGCATATGGAGAGTTTGCGTCTAAGAAGGAAAAGGAACACATGCAGCAGGAGTTTTATGGAGATATATATAAGAATGTAAGTTTGCCTATAGATCTTATAGCCATAAGTACAACTAAGCATATATCTGGCTTGATCCTTCTGATGGGGCATTAAAGTTGTGACTGATTTGAAAATGTATAGTTTTTTGGAACTACTTCCAGACTAAAGATAACAAGGTGCATACCTTGAGGGACACATACAAGGACAGCCCGGAGATGAAGTCAGCCATACTACAATCTTGCAAAGCAAACATTCAGAAGATCTTGGACAAGAATCTGCATGATGGAGAGTATGTAATATTTCTTATTTAATATCATTACTTCCTTAACATATTACTGACTGTATTAACTTTTCTTGTAATTACCTAAATCAAATGTAGGTATTTTATTTAGAAGGGAAGCAATAATAGGGATGTTGACCCAAAAAAAATTATTACTTCAATAGAAAGAAGACATAAAACTACGGCAAATAATTAAAATCCTATTCACCCAAATATCTCAAAAAATAACGAAGCTACAACGGTTAGAATGTTCGTAGTTAGAGAGAGAAAGTAAATGACGATCGTTCAATACAAAGGTGCGTTTTGCGGAAAAGCGACAGAAAATACCCAATCTTAAAACTTTGAAGACTTATAATTACGTAATTGTTTATTTTTTTGAATTACTGTTTTCGCCATTTGATTGAGATTTTGAGCCTTTATGTAGAAAATTTGGCTTTATTGATTTTCTTTTATAGTGTCATATGAACTAATTACGAGTCTGTTTATAATCTAGAAATTCTAAGAGTCAATCTCACATTTCTAATTCAGAACATGACTAATATGTTAATTTTTGTAATGAAGAAGAGAACACTGTGTGAGACAAGCCTACTCAGCAATTGGCTCTAATATATGTGGCTGATTGGGCTCGGCAAACGGTGTTGTACGACATTTTTTCGTACTTCAGAAGATATTTGAAAAAAAAAAAAAAAAAAAAAAAAAAAAAAAAAAAAAAAAAAAAAAAAAAAAAAGAACCTAAAAGGACTGTGGAACAAACAAAGCTATAATAATAATAATAATAATAACCGGTTCCGAGCCCTGGCTGATTATGAGAAGAGGCCTATTGGGCCGTATATAGGCTGATGGTGATGATGTGTTGATAGGTTGCTCCACTCAGTGCTGTACGACTATATTCGGGAGTGCAGCGCGGACGAGCGTGTTGAGCTTGTGGCGACGCTGGGGCCGCTCATCGTGCCGCTCAGCAACTCTCTGCCCGGCGCCAACGCGGCCAGCATCGCCGTGTGGCAGGGCACCAACAAAGACAAGAAGGTAACTTAACACCACTGCTAGAAACACGCCTAGCGGCGTTGCGTAACTTTTCGTCGTCAATATCAGTTTCTGGCGTATATTCATAATTTAAGAGATTTCAGTCTGGCAGCAAAAGTGTAAAGGCTTGGTCACACCGCTTGCGCGACGCAAGCGGGACGCTGCGCTGCGCGCCAAAATGTATGAAACCGTCCCGCTCGCGTCGCGCAACCTGTGTGACGTCGCTAATCTGTTAGCATACGTTCCGGCGCGCAGCGGTCGCGTCGCGCGGACGTCGCGCAACGCAGTGTGACCAAGCCTTTAACCAGCGGTAAACATGGCCTTTCACGGCCAAGTTTGTTATCTATAACACTACTTGCTCAGTGCGTAGGAATTTCTAGTGGTGAGTTAAAATAGAGAGAGGTCCAAGATTAACTTGGGCCTTTCGACTCGCTGCAGAGACATGCTGTGCGGTTTGTAGACCATCCCAAACTCTCAGCAATATTGATCCGTTAAGTTTAAAGAGAAACTTTGCCTCCTTGTGCATGTTCTATCGCTTGTATAATGGATTGTGCTTCGAAGAACTGTTCGACATGATGCCCACGGCCGCTTTCTACCATGGCACCGCTCGACATTCAGACTCATACCTTAGAACCTAAATGGTCGCCTACACTACGGTTTCACAGGAATTTCCTCCCTCAGACGCTCCGATTGTGGAATGAGCTCTCTGCCGAGGTTCCCAAGGGCATACAGTATGTGGTTCTTCAAAAAAGCAGCTGTATACATTTTTAAAGGGTTGGCAAATGCACATGTGACACCCCTGGAGTTGCAAGCGTCCATAGGCTGCGGTGACCGCTTACCATCAGGCGGGCCGTACTCGTTTTCCACCGACGTGGTATATAAAAAAAGACTTCATTTATTATATTAACCAGAAATCTTTTTTTCTTTCACAGACGATATTGAAAGTGGTGAAAGAACACGCAGTGGCACTGAGCAAACACAAGACTGGCTACCGGCTGCTGCTCGCCATCTTCGACTCGGTGGACGACACGGTGCTGGTCCGGAAGGCGATAGTGTCCGCGCTGGAGCCACACGTCCGGGATCTCGCTAAGGATCATTGGGGGAACATGGTGAGTGTATAGCTGCAGGTAGTGGAGAGAGCGAGAGATAACGACATGGTCCGACCCAGGTCGGGCCTAGCTGAGTTTCTTGCTGGACTCTTCTCAGCTAGGCTAGGTTTAGTGAACCAGCGACAAAACTCCCAGACTCCCAGTAGCTCGATTCCACTGACACGTCAGATTCGGTTGAAGCCGCTCAATCTATCTCACTGGAGCGCAAACTCTTAGAGTATTCCAGTGTTTAAGGCGAGGGGTAGGTCAAGCTCTCTCCGTCAGAGGTCGAAGTAATCTTTAGTTCGAAATCCGAAGCACAATGTCTGGTAAAAGATTCCCAGTTTGATTTGACGGGATCGCCAGGTAAAGATAATTAAGATGGGATCAAATTAAACTAAATTGGAGGCTAAAGTGCGAGAACTTGTTGATACCAAGTCGCGAGGAATGTACATTTTCAGTGTAGCGTGGGCGTGGCATCTGGGGGTCACTTGTGTTAACCCCATATTTCTGGATGGAGGTTATATTCTTAAGATTCATAACTGTATAAGTTAAGGTCACCTGAGAATCTGTAGCGCATATTCAACAATATGCGATCTGTACCTCTATTACTCTAGTATATAAGTTGTTTCGAAACATAACACAAACGAATGCGTGCGTTTAGTCTCGTTTTGTAGGGCAACGCGAGCAGCGCCTCTGGTGGCCTTAGATGGTAACTATTTTTTGCCATATAAATTAAGGCTAAACCAAACTTGTTCGTTTGTGTTTTGTTTCGAAAAAACTTATACTAGAGGTACTGAGTGATGTTTTTTCAGGTCCTCCACTGGCTAGTGAAGCCGAAAGACCCCGGAGCGTTCCACCCGAGCCTAATCAAGTTCCTAGAGGAGGGATTCAAGAGCGGCACGTCGAAGAAGGATGCAGCGCTTCGTACCAGCGAGCTGCGAGAGGCCGTGCTGCCCGCGCTCGCCGCCGACATCGCGGCCGACCCGGCCTTCTGGCTCAGCGACAAGGGCGTCATGCTGCTTGCTGTGGCCGTGCTGTCCATAGGTACCTAGTGCTGACTCGGGAGGAGTAGTCAACGTTCTCACTGCCAGGCTTCAAGAGCGGCACGTCGAAGAAGGATGCAGCGCTTCGTACCAGCGAGCTGCGAGAGGCCGTGCTGCCCGCGCTCGCCGCCGACATCGCGGCCGACCCGGCCTTCTGGCTCAGCGACAAGGGCGTCATGCTGCTTGCTGTGGCCGTGCTGTCCATAGGTAACTACTGCTAACTCGGGAGGAGTAGTCAACGTTCTCACTGCCAGGCTTCAAGAGCGGCACGTCGAAGAAGGATGCAGCGCTTCGTACCAGCGAGCTGCGAGAAGCTGTATTGCCCGCGCTTGCACTCGCAGCCAACATCGCGGCCGACCCGGCGTTCTGGCTCACAGCGACAAGAGCGCGTAGTTGAATCTACCCCCGACACCGATTTAGCGACCGGTTTACGCGCGATCCAAACGGTCACAGTAATCTTGCTGGAAACAACTGCCTACACGGCCCGTGTGGACCAAGGTTTTGGGGCTTATTTTCGACCGTCTGGCACGGGCTTTATAGTGACAGCACTGACAGCCCGCCTAAAAAGTGCTATCGAGCTGTCCGGCATTTGAGAAAAGTTACCCAGCGCCCGCTTGGTAAAGTAAGGTACAAAGGCGCACTTATCCCTTTGATTAAATTAGATTAGTTACCCATATTGGGCACTGGTCGCTACAAATTCTACAAAGCGTTACGACGTTTTGCTTCTTATGATAGTTCTACCCGGGTATGGCTTCGAGCATTGTAGCTGATGGTGGAAGCACTGAGGCTGTCAATTCATTTCGGAAATATTTCATTTTTCATGCCAAGTTTTACTAGTGATAATAACTTTGGCCTTTTCAACAGAAACTTTAAGTTTTTAACAACCATTAAAAAAATTACAGTTGCTCTGGTCCTCTATACTAGGGCCAAACCGTTTCCAAATTGACATGACTTCTTAGGCGGTTGTGACACTGATGCGATATCCGCAGTGCGAGCGGGACACCGCTTGATTTGCATTGCGCTATTTGCGCTGTCTCGCTCGCACACCGCACCGTCGTGCGGAAACCGCATCAGTGTGGCAACCACCTTAAATAAGGTATTGGTGTGGAGCCTAACATGCATGTTTTCACAGATCCCAAGGAAGAGCTAGTGTCAGCGCTAGCGGACGCCACCTGCCGCCCTGACTGGACGGTGGGCGACAAGCTCGCGATCGAGGACGCGGGCATGCACATGTGCCTGAAGAAGCTGGCCGCGCTCGACCAGGGCAGGCAGGCCGGCACGCTGGGCGAGGCCGTCGCCGCCAGACTCGATGAAGACACGGTCAGTACTGGTACAGCATCCAAGCATGGGATAGTGTCAATGAGGTTTGCCGCCCCATTTTCAAAATTTATTTTACCTACCGTAAGGCGGACTCGTACATTAGTTGGCAGGCATAATAATTAGTATGTAAGGTTAATGACGCCAGCTATAATTCCCATCATTAGTTCGTACGTGACTAAGCGTGTTCTGGATTTGCATTGGTACCGACCTACCGACTTGATGAAGCCTACATTACAGATATTTGTGGTTTGCTACACCGCTTTTTATATCCATTCAAATTGAAACGGGGCATTTTTGATGATCGCGCGTTAGCGTTCAAAGCTGTAAAATACGCGGGAACGTCTATCATGTGTCAAGTAAAATTATTCGGTCGGTTTGTATTATACACAAAGCAATATACACTTTCTCGGAAGTAAAATGAAGAACAATAAATATACAGCTTTACTTATTTTAAGAAGTGCCATTGCGGCCTAGTTGCGGAACAAAGTCCAAATAGTTAATTTATTTACGGTTCTAACTACAGTCTCATGATAAAATAAGGGTTTAGGGTCTGTATGTCATGAGTCATGACATACAGACCCTAAACCCTTATTTTATAAACTTAACAAACCTCTGCTAACTAAATTATCTTTTGTCACAGTCTCACAAGCACATGTGTCAAGAGGACAGATAAATTAGGTTTGTTGGACGTTTATGAATAAGGGGGCTAGTGTTCCAGCATCGCACGTTCTGTTGGGGTCTCCAGAAATCAGAATAACCCTTCACGATTTTCAAGTTAACTGGTCTAAATGGTGTATTTCCAGATCAAGGTGTGGTTGCCCACAAACCGAGGCTGCTTTTTCCTTCTAAAGCTCATCGAGAGCAACCAACCCGAGGTCGCCAGCAAACTTAAGAAGAAGCTCAAACCACACTTGACACTTCTTAAGCAGCAGAAAACAGAAGGGGCTAAACTTCTCCTACAGAATGTTGAGAGTAAATAAACCAGTCTGTTTTACTTATTGTTTTTATTTCACATTTATTTACAATATTTACAATCATTTCAGTACCTTTACATATAAGGGTGACAACACAATACAGACGTACACCTCGTGCGGGCTATGGCGCGCACGCACGCCGTGCACGTTGCACGTATTGTGTTGTTATATCAACCAATGTAAATGAACCATACTGTCAAACTGACTAAAATATGCCATTGGATTCAGCAATAATTTTATATAAATACACTTTTCACTCGTTTATTTTTACTTGTAGTTTATTAAGTACTTTTTTGCTTGTATTTTGTGCTTTTCTATAATAAATACATTACGCATTTTCAGCTAAGTAGTTACAAACAATGCTATACTAAAACTCCTAAAAGGAACAAAACTTGTGCAATAGGAAAAAAATAAATGGTCACAACTAAAAGAGCCTATTTATTTGTCCTTTCATAGTAGTAACAACACATTTTATAAACATGTATTACGTCAGGATTGGAACACTTTACCTATAGGCTGGTCAGCTGCATTTTCTATCACATGCAATGTTTTTTGCAGTATCTCCTTTTGTATCTCTTCAATAGATCTGAAAATCAAAAACAAGAATATAGCTTTACAGTTGTTAGAAATTTCATGGTATACTTTTACATGACTTGTATCTAGACAGTACCTCGCATTATATATTGATTTAAACTTACACGATTTTCACACATTATTATTGGGGGACAGTACCTCGCATGTTTGTCACCTCCGTTTTTCTGGAGGTGATAAACATGCTTTTCCGAGAATAGAATAGATTACCGAATTTATTAAATATTCATTTTACAATTGTGTCATTATAGTCTAAAACTTGTCGATAGAGAATATATACCACTTGCTTGAACTAGGATGTTTCCTGTGTTTCAGACAAATGGGCAATAAATTAATTACTATTTATCTACTATCGTAAATATAAAACATGTTAATTTTTATTATCTAGTACAACTAATCAGAATCCTTTTTATCATCTGTATGATACCTTTCTTAAGTTAGGCCTTCCTTACCCAATATAAAATTATCAAGTCAAAAGTCAATTACCTTCTTGCATCTAGCACTTCCCAATCGTCTTCTTTTAATTGTTGATACATTTCTGCCACCTTCTTTTGAAAACTCAAAACTTCATACCTAGAATAAGATAAATTATTAAATTATAATCATAAAAAAACAGTCTGACAAAAAATCTGGTCTAAAAAAAATTATAGCTGACCTTTCATTTCCAAACCCATTCCTTTGTTCAATGCTCTCAATAGGCATAGTGAAGAAAAACACCTGGTCAGGCTTGGGCAAGCCCTTGTCTGATGATTTGCAGAAGTTGATATCTAGACCTGCAAAAATAATTAATTTTTTATTGTTGAAAAAAGTAACAAGTACTTCCAGTTTACCCTCCCCTGTATCCACACCTCTCAGGTAGTCAGAAATATACTAACTTACAACGAATTAGGCGCTCGTTTGTTTTATGCGTCCGACGCATGCGTTTCCATATAAATCCATTCTATGTAATGCGTTTGACGCAACGTATTTATATGGAACGCATGCGTTTGACGCATAAAACAAACGAGTGCCTAACACCTATGTCAATCTGAATCAGTGGCAGGGAAGACCAAAGTTTGATGTGGGCAAGGCAAGGTACTTTCAGTGAGGCCCCTCTGATGGTTCAAGTGCAAATTTTTACGTTGCGTCCTAGTGTTGCGTATTCGAGGCGTGAGCGCGAGGCCTAGCTGTCTGAGGACAGCTAGGCCTTAAGGCAGTGGCTCACATCCCCCATCCCCCACGCCTAACGCCGCCTCTGAGGGAATAATTAAACACAATTTTATATTGAATAATTCACACCTTTAGCAGCTGAAAATGCCACCCCAGAGTAACAATATCTATCCACAATGATAGTGGTGCCTTCCTCCAGACTCTTAGTGATCTCCTTGGCTCTCTCCCAGCGGTTGGCTGAGAACAACAGGTGGATAGCTTCGTCAGGCAGCTCTTTCTGAAATAATGCAAAGAACATTTTAAGAGGATTGTTTAGCAGAATTTTCCCATACAAAAAGTGGCAATGTTTTCACCCCCTAAAACGGATTTGCATGATTTCTGGAAATGTTGTAGATGTCATCAAATACTAAGTTTCTATGTGTATTGTGTATCTATACTTGTCCTGCAGTAAGTATATGTGTATGTATGTTTTATAATTCCTGTCTTTTTTTTTGTATTTATTGTACAGGTTGCTGTATTTGTCTACCTATGTTCATGTCTTCTCTCATTTACTCAAAGGTTAACTGGAAGAGATCCCTTAAAGGGATAAGTTCGCCTTTGTACATACTATTTCCTATTGTATTTTTTTTTTCATGTGTTTTATTGTGTACAATAAAGAGTTTTACTAATACTACTACTACTAAGATTAGATTTTTTTTAAATAGAGCCCCAGCAGCTAGCCATTCTGCATGATAGGTTCACAATGTTCTTAAATACAATTACTTGTGTTTATTTCAATCAAAGCAGATTCCCTAAGGCTCTAAAAAGAGTCTTGAAAATTGTTTGCATGTTAACCTATCAACACTGTCAAATACATATGCGGTCACTCACACTCCATCCATGACATGAGAATTTCAAACATGAAGTTGAACCCTAAAGGAATGCATGTAGGTTGATATCGCATTGGACGCTGTGACAGAGATATATGAGTTGTTGGTGTTGAACCGATGGTGCAGATATAAGTATAACTTGTTGGTGTCGAAAAGATTAAGCACAGCGTTTGAAGTCCCTCACCCCACATTGTTCAACTTATTCTGATAATCACATTTAAATATTAAAGTCAGTGTACACTGTGCATATCTTACTCACTTCTGTCTATTATCTACTTACCTTTGACATAAGATAATTATTTATAACTTTTCCAATGTCTGTATGTCTTGCTGGGAAGTTGGTGTACTCTACTTTGATTTGTTTCTTCTGTAGGTTTTCCACTGTACAAAATAAACATGTTATTACCTATACTTCATTTTGGTTTATCAGGCAGTCATCAACTTTAACAGTTATTCTGAAGGTGATTAAAATTGAATACATTTAAAGATAAACAAAAATTGAAAAGTTACCTAATGTTTTGCATTGTGTAGACTTCCCCGTTCGGTCCAATCCTTCAATAACAATCAAAGCTCCTCTCTTCATGGTAGAGTAGTTAAAGTTATTTTTGTTTTGTAAAACAAACTTTGGAAGAGTACCGGCACAAAGGAATATCAACTTATCAAGTGACTTAATAGGTCAAACGAAGCAAAAATATCCCAAATCCATACGATATGCAACTATAATTAATTTAATTTGTGCACTTTTTTTTTTTTTTTTTTTTTTTATGGCATCGCGCTCATGGCGCATTCAGCCAAAAAACGAGGAAACGGTATAGGAAGAAAGGTTTAGGGCGATTAGGACGGAAATTTTGAAAAAAGCAAAGGATCAGACAAAGGTATAAGGAATATATATATTTTACTGCTACAATTTTATATTATTGATACATAAAAATGAATATAAGGCTTTAAATATATACAAGGATGCGTCGAAGTCATGAATATATAGGAGTGATGGAATACATACAGGGAATGGAACATTGAGGGATGACAGCTGACTTAATAATACAGAACGATCATATTGTTGACATTCAAAGAATATATGGTTTAGGTCACCGGGATCAGCTCCACAATTACATGCAGAACTGGACACGATGCCTATCTTTGAAAGGTGCTCCGGTGTGCACAAGTGACCCAATCTCATGCGAATTATCATACTGGTTGCTGGTTTTGAAATTGCTATACGAGAAAACCATGGCTTGGCAGGAATAACCGGTTGGAAGTCCCGGAAGCGTAAACCAGTCCTTGCATCAGGTGATGTCCAGAGCTTAGTCCAATCATCCCGTAAGTATATTTTAGGCAAAGCTAAAAGGTCTTCAGATATATTTTCGTATGGAAACATATCACCGCAATCAATGGCATCCCGCGCAAGTTCGTCTACTCTTTCATTTCCTCGTATCCCTCTATGTCCAGGGATCCAGGCAAAGGAAACAGAATAATCTTTAAGTTTACATTTTATTAGAAGGCTACGTATTTTAAGAATAATTGGATTATTAGATTTTGATCTGAAGGGAAATTTAGCTATAGATTGAAGTGAACTTAATGAATCTGAAAAAATTATGGTTTTTTTAAGACACATGATAATGATCATTTCTATTGCTTTCAGGATTCCAAGGCACTCTCCGCTATACACAGACGACTCCGGTGGCAGCTTTATTTTTTGATAAATATTGGATTGCATGTGTAAGACTCCAACACCAACACACCCATTGGGCGACATTTTAGAAGCATCTGTGTATATATGATGAGCATCCTGGCCCTCCATTCCAATAAAATTCAAAAACTGTTGATTTTGTTCTACATCATTTTTTGAAATGCCTATATTTAAAAGGACTGATGGAACTAATATTAGAGATTCATATTCATACTGGAAGATGGGCAGAGTGGGATAGCTGACGGTCGGGGCTTGAATTGATTTAAACCTTTCATAGCTTTTGATCAAGCAAGGGGGACTCTTGTGTTTCCAGTATTTAGATGAGGTTATTTGAATGGAAAGGTTAAGTAAAATAGACCAAAGTTGATGATTTGAGAATTGAGAGCAACGGAAAAGATACCTATCACTAAGAAATTGTTGTCTTAAATGAAGAGGAGGTTCTACACACTCAACCTGCATTGCATTAATGGGACTAGATTTCATAGCACCACAGATAATTCTGAGAGCCTTAGACTGTACATTACGTAATTTCTTAAAACCTGCTGCACTTCCTGGTTCTAACAAAAATGTCCCATAGTCAAGAACACTCCTTATAAGAGCATTATACATCAATTTTAAGCAAAAAGGATGTGCACCCCACCAAACTCCAGATACACATCTAAGGATATTAATATTTTTTTCGCATTTAGAAACTACAAAATCACAATGTGGAAGGCCGGTCAATTTACTGTCTAAAATGATGCCTAGAAATTTAGTATGGCTCTTTACAGGAATAGGGTTGTTATCAAAGTTAACAATGACTGGGGGAGGAAACAGTTTTCTAGTAAATAAAACAACTACACTTTTGTGGACTGAAAGATCTAAACCATTAGAATCCAGCCACTGTTTTAACAAACTCAGTGAATGAGTGATGGTTCTACTGGCCTGGTCAATAGAGAGATTTGGCGAGTATACTAATAAATCATCTGCATACTGTAAAACTTTGGCTGTTTCATTTAGAGATGACTCTAGGTCAAATGTATAAATATTGTATAGCAAGGGACTTAGAACAGACCCTTGGGGAAGTCCTCTCCATACCAGACGGGTAATCCTATTGTTGTCATCAATAATAAGACTGATGGACCTTTGAGACAAAAGATTGACAATGAAGTTGGTCAGCATTATTGGGACACCTAATCTATAAAGTTTATCTTTTAGTACTGAAACTAAGACGTTATCATAAGCAGCACTGATATCTAGAAAGGCGGCTACCACCGACTCATCTCTAGAAAATGCCAAGCGGATATCTGATATTAATATAGCTAAACTGTCATAGGTAGATCTACCTTTACGGAATCCAAACTGGCTTTGTGCTAGTAACTTATTACTCTCTATAAAGAATTCTAATCTGTTTTTAATTAAGTGTTCTGTTATTTTAGCAAATACTGAAGATAAGGCAATGGGGCGGTAAGAGGATACATCTGATGGTGGTTTATTCGGTTTTAGAAAAGGAAGAACTATTTGAGATCTCCATGAGTCTGGGACTATACCCGTTTGCATGACAGAGTTTATGATGTGTAAATAATATGAAAGAATGCTATCACTGGCATTAGCCAGAAAGGAATATGGAACTCCATCTTCACCTGGTGCAGTATCTTTCAAATTACTTAAGGCACCTTTTAACTCATCAAATTTAAAGGGATTATTTAAATCAGGATTTAACAATGGATCACATGTAAACGAAAAAGGCTGAAAGACATATTCTTCCGGGACTGATGCTGGTGCTAATCGGTCCATAAATTGTTGAGCTAGGCCAGGAGGAAGAAAGGGTCTAGAGGGCTCATTAAAAGCGTGTCTAAATCTTTTAATATTATTCCAGACTATGGAAGGTTTAACGCTAGGATTTAGAGACGCACAGAATCGTTTCCATCCGTCAAATTTTTTCTTTCTTAATAATTTCTTAGTATCACGCGCTACCTGCATATACCACTCAAAGTTTTCATTAGTCATCAAATGACGGTACTGTCTTTCAGCCTCTTTTCGCCTTTTGATTGCATGAGTACATTCATTGTCCCACCAGGGAGGAGATGGGATTCTACCTGTCGTACTATTTTTAATAGGGAAAGTTTCATCAGCTACTTCTAAGATCACTTTGGCTAAAGCAACCGAACAACTAGTTAAATCATTGTCAGCTATACTAGGCAACTGCAGCAATTTATCCTCTATACGGGTTTTAAAAACTTCCCAATCCACATTGCATAGATTGTATTTTAACCTTGGCCTAGGCTTTGGTGTAGTTGGAATAGAATGGGAACATGAAACTATGATTGGGAAATGATCACTGCCATATGTTGATTCCAGAGGGCGCCACATTAAAGAGGGTGCAATTTGAACTGAACAAATGGTCAAGTCAACAACACTAACTGATTCTGATGGAGCTGTACGTCGAGTGGGAGCGCCGGTATTTAACAAACAAAGGTTATAGTTATCAAGGATCTCTATTATACGCTCCCCATGATAACTTGAATTCGAACTACCCCATAACTGATGCTGCGAGTTAAAATCGCCTAATATTAAAATGGGTGTAGGAAGAGAGGATATGATTTGTTCAAACTCCTGTAAAATAGATGAAGATGGGTGAGGAATATATACAGATACGATACATATGTTATTTACAATGGCAGCAACGATTGACAAATCGTCGCTGTGGGATGGGAGATGAAATGGTGTAAATGAAATGGAATTCCTGATGAGTAAGGCTACTCCACCATACCCATCAGGGCGGTCCTCTCTGAGACATGAATAACCAGTAACTCTAAGAAGAGCTCTGGGTTTAAGCCATGTCTCAGATAGGGCGAACACAAATGGTTCATATTTATTTAATAAATAGATTAACTCATGTTTTTTACTAATTACACTTCTGCAATTCCATTGAATTATTTTGTCCATTATTTTTAATTTCAACTACAAGTGTCTCAACAAGAGGGGCAACGTGGGACGGTAAACGAATATTGGGATTCGTTAGCAAGCTAATTAGGGCCCGGATATCATCGGATCCAGATTGAGTGTCATCTTTGTCAAGATTTTTTTGAAGCGCACAACCATTTTGAGGAGGTGGTATGGAGTAATCCCTAACCAACGCATTATGCGCGGCAACATCATACCCCTTAGTAGTTTTTCTGACAAGTGGGCGTGGTTTCAAAACAATTGTTTTTCTGTAACTGTGACTATTAGGTTGGCTAGTTGTATCTGTAGCTAATGAATTAACACTACGGTACGGTATTGGTTGTGGCTGGGGTTGGGTCTGAATGACATCTGCAAATGATTTGTATACTGGTGGATGGAGTTTCACTGCTTCTACATAGGAGATACTATTATTGGCCATGGTGACTTTTATTTCCTTTTGCCTTTTGTGCTCTGGGCAAGATTTATTTGTAGCAAAGTGGAAACCACTACAAAGACAGCAAGTGGCACAGTCTTCTTCCACCGGGCAAGTGTGTCCAGCATGAAGGAGGCCACACTTGAAGCATTTGGGTTTCGATCTACAGTTGTTCTTGGTGTGACCAAATTTGCAACAATTAAAACATTGTATTGTTGGGAAAATATATAACTCCACCGGTAGAGAATTATAACAGGAGAATACTCTTTTTGGAAGATTTTGTCCATCGAAGGTAACTACTACTGTTTCAGAAGGTTGCCAAGTAACAGACCCATTAACCAAAACCCTATGGTTCAAGCGCCTCACCTTAAGCACCTTTCCACACCCAGCGGGTACAGAAATGTTTTCCATAATTTCTTCCTCAGACCACTGTGCCGGGATGCCACGGATTAGACCCATACGAGTAACTGTGAATGTTGGGATGAATGCATGCAAATTTTGAGCTTCAAGCCGATGATCATTAATAAAGCGATTCGCATCATCAGACTTCGAAAATGCCATAGCTATGCGAGCCCTGCCTATGCGCTTAACGCTACCATCAATAATGTTCTGAAACTTATTTTTCATAAGGAACTTTCCAAACGATACTGGATGCAAGGAAGAGTTTGCTTCGGATTGTTTTAGTTGTACATGTATTGTAAATGGTGCAATGTCTGTAGTTGAAAATAAATTTCTGCCAACTTTTGTATTTATATTTTTGTTCAAATCAGTGTTAGTTAATTCATTAGGTTTAGTTGGTGACTCCTTAATGACATGAGATGGGGTTTCCTGTGGTACTGGCAATGATGTTAATGTTTCAGATGTATCACATTCGCAAGCATTATTGTTTATGCCGCCATTATTTTGAGAACTTTTTTTAATCTTTTTGTTGCAATGTTTGCATACTTTACTATGTTTGCGTCTTTTTAATTTTCCACTAGCAGAAACAATAGAGGCATCAGTCTCTGTGTCCTTGCTGGATTCATAATTATCTACTATAACATTATACGCGACCTGAAGATTAGTCCCCCCGGGGTCGGGAGGTTCCTCGTCCATATTAAAGTAAGAAAAACTTACCTAATCCAATGTAAATATATACACTAACTACACTAAAATAAATATTTACAAACAATACGAGAAAACTATATACAGAATACCACTTTTCTGATCAATATTTCCAGTAAATTTATAATTAAATGTAAGAGAAACGAAAAACTTGACCGCCGCGTTCCACGTTTCCCGCGCTTTTACATTTGTGCACTTAACCTCTCAAAAACGCAACCTGGCTTGAGCGTTTACCGCCTACCGGCAGTAGACTTTGTAATCAAATTAAGCCCTTAAAATTTAGAACTTAAGGGTTAGTATCGGTTAACGTTATACGTTCATATCACTTGAATGATGTTTGGGATACATTTTTTTTTATGAGGTAACAGTCGTTAACAAATGTCACTTCTGTCATGTTCGCGTTTGCAACACTCAACACTGCATGCGCCGTGTTGCCATATGGTTACATTTTATGCCAGCCGCACACGCACGGAATTCAGAACGGAATCGGTGGGGAGGGGAGTTTAAGCCTCTCCCTCTTCTCTTAGAGCGAGAGGCGTCAACTCAACGGCATAAGCCTCCTGACCGCAGACGCACGGAATTCCGATACGGTTTCAGAGAGAGGGGAGTTGAAGCCTCTCGCTCTTAGGCTGGCCGCAGACGCACGGAATTCAGAACGGAATCGGAAGCGAAACGTAATTTAGGGCTCAAAGGCCCTGGCAACACTGTACTGATGCGCCCGTCCCACGCCCGTGGACGGGCGCCGCCGGGCGCACCTACACTCAGTTGAGTTGACAGATGGTTTGGTTGACAGTTAGTACCCGGAAGTAATGAGTGTCTGTGTTGTGTAAAGTATTTCGCGATTCGCGCGGGCGGAAGATCGTAATTTTCTTTGTCCGATTTAATTTATCATATAATTATTTTAATTTTGCTCTAAGCTACAATAATTTACCATGAAAAAAGGATACAAAGTCTCTGACGTGAAAAGGGAGAAGAAAATCGGAGTCGCCGCCGAAAATCTTCAAGAATTAATTGAGAAATCATGCAAAAAGCTCGGTGTAAGTATTATTCTTCGATTATGTCTCGTCTAAATCGGTAGTTTAGTTGATTTTGATCGATATTAACCGTAGTTTCATTCATAGTTTGCATTATTTATCCTTGAACTGCGTAGCCTTGGCCTATATCGGGTTGCCTTGACCTAATTCCGCTGGTTTGTAGTTCAATGGCAGATGCGCGGAATGCCGCCTGTTCGTGGCGGAGGATGGCACGCAGGTGGCGGACGACGACTACCTGCACACGTTACCGCCCCAGACCCTCTTCATCCTGCTCAAGGACAAGGAACAAATGGTAACTGGTATGTTGTAAGGAATATAGGTAAATAAGTAAACACGAATTAAAAGTAACGCTGTTACATCGCAAAACTGTATGATTAAAGGGTCGCTTTAAAAAGATGTACATAGCTAAACGCTTAATGGAAACAAAATTACGATTGCGTCCTTTGTGTTAGCCATACAAAATATATGAGTAATTGTTACACAAAGGAATCAATGGTTAAGTTTTGTTTTAATCAAAGCCGTTAACTATGTATTTTTTTTAAAAAACGACCCTAAATGCAATTTAACTTTATTTATTAATTAACCTTTACTTATTCAGACAGACATTACTGTGCACATAATAGGTATGTGTGTATAGTTTTTTTTTTAAATTAATAATGGTATTGCTCTTGGCCAGCATCTAGCCAGGTATAGTATAAATATGTAGGTAAAAAAAAAAAAAAAAAAAACACACTGCCATATGTTCTTACTCCACTGGATATTCTACTTTAACTGTAATGTAAGTTTCTATTACATCCACACTTTTTAACAATCATATGTTTGTAATATAAACACTATTACTTTCCCATTAAAGTGGACTATCCAACCCAATGAAGTAAGTGTACTATGTCTTTACATCGAAAATAACATTACCATCAACATCAACTGCGAACTGCAAATAGTGAGGCAGTTACACGTGATCTTGTGGACACGCTGGACAAAAGCACGAATTTTTTTCCAGAGTGTAGTTAGGTCTATAGCTTTATGTTTTTCATTGGAACCAGCTCCTCCGTCGGCCATCTTTAATTTTATAGGGGTGGAAAGTTTGTATGGAAAAAAAAATATTTTTAAGATAGAAACTTGGAAATTCGCTAAAAGACTAAGCATTTAAATGGAAGAAAACAATTTTCAGCGTTTATCAAAATTTGCCCTTTAAAGGGATGAAAAAGGGGTTGAACTTTTGTCAAGTAATTTTTTTTCTAAGCTAGAAACTTGAAATTTTGTTTATAGACTTATCATTAAATTATACGAGACAAGCGAATATCCAAGTTTCTATCTTAAAAATATATATATTTTCCATACAAACTTTCCACCCCTATAAAATGAAAGATGGCCGACGGAGGAGCTGGTTCCTATCAAAAACATAAAGCTATGGACCTAACTAGACCCTGGAAAAAATTTGGTGCTTTTGTCCAGCGTGTCCACATTTACGACCATTTGTTCTAGCAATCTGCCCCACTACGTCTACTACATCACGAAACTAGTTTCATGCATTTCTGATTACATTGCGGGCTTTGATCACCCTTGTCTTACTTCGGCAGTCTGCAGCCCGCAATGTAATAAAAAATGCATGAAACTAGTTCCGTAATGTAAATCCCGCATTAATGTATCCAAGTTAAGATAGGAACTTAAGGGATGTGTAGACTGTGTAGTACTTGTAACTTGAATACATTAATGCGGGATTTACATTACGGAACTAGTTTCATGCATTTTTTATTACATTGCGGGCTGCAGACTGCCGAGGTAAGACAAGGGTGATCAAAGCCCGCAATGTAATCAGAAATGCATGAAACTAGTTTCGTGATGTAAATCCCGCATAAAATATTATTGAGAATGTTACTCATTGCACAGTGCACATACTCACTGATGGTTGGACATAAATCTTGCATGTAATAGACTGTATGTCATTTGATTTCTAGACTTCGACCACTACTACAGCCTAATCCGGTCATCGAAAAAGGACTACATCGAGACTGGGCTGGCCGCCAAGGAGTTCCTCACCACCAACATCAAGGAAAAGTTCAAGGTGTTCCAGAAGTATATCGCGGGCGCTGACGATGCTCGCACCATGCTCAGCGAGCGAGCGCAGGACCCCACGTGGTTTGAAGGTGAGTTTACTAGCAATGCCCTATGATGCCATAAGTCAACGTCCCAGGTGTTCTAGAAGTACATATATCGCGGGGGCTGACGATGCTCAGCGAGTGAGCGCAGGACCCACCGTGGTTTGAAGGTGGATTCACTAGCAATGCCCCTAATGTAACAGGTCAAAGAAACATCAAATGCTGTCAATGTGTGCTACATATAGCTCGGTTGTGACGTGACCCTGACCCGCTTTCATGAGCCAAAAATGAAAAAAAGAACTGTGTTTGGAAACATGCGGAAAATATGAGAGTTCCAGATGTTTTTGCAAACCCTCTACTGCTAAATAAAGTGCGCCTAATAAATATGCATAAACTTTTTCCAGGACTGGAGCCTTCAGAGAAGACCAAAGAACAGTCGATGTGCAAACGCGTCAAGGACCGTATGCGCGGCTACTTCTACAAGACCAAGTCCGCCCTGCAAGCCTCCGAGCTGTACACACAATCCAAGCAAAGCCGCGGCAAGAAACTAATCGATCAGTTCCTCGCAGACCTGCGCAAGCTACTCGAGAAGAACCGATACAACGACGACTACTTCAATAGGAAGGCCGAGAAGAGCCGCATGTGCAACAAACAGGGACTGTTCCAATGCGGAGGCCTATGGAACAGCTCCGCATGCACTTACGACGGCGACCACGTCATCAACCCTTACAGGAGCCGGGAAGAACGCATCATATTCCAAACCTGGAATCTAGACCACAAGATAGAACTCTCCCGCAACATCATACCACATATCCTCAAGGCAATAGAAGCAGTGTACAGCGGGCGGGCCACCTGCGTTCTCTGCGAACACTCCAGCGACGGCACGGTGGAAACAGACAGGTACTATTTGCAAATATTCACTCGGGACAACCTAAAGTTGGTACATATTGTGTGCCATTATAAAGGGAAGCATGATGCTGAATCCGGGGTGTATACACTTTGTAAAAAGTGCAGCCACAGCAGTATTGAAAACAATTGAATTGAGGGAGTTTAAAACTAGCAGGTTGCGTTAATGTCCGACATAAAGCATTCATCCCGCTCGCACTCGAATACTTGCTAACTTGCTGATAAAGAGTGAATGCTTTATAGTCATAAACGTGATCGCGCCAGGTAGTCCAGTCTGCATAGCACGGGTCCGGTTTTAGACGGCCTTGTGTCTACTATTAAAATACTTAATGAAAATGCATATGTGGCTCTGTTTGGTTGCATAATCCAATTACAGTACCTCGAATGGGTTCCACATAATGATTTTAAATGTACCTATTTTTTAAATATATGCCACTATGTATAATGGAAAAAAATTAACATGATACATATAAATTTATATTATATTTCTGTTGTACGATTTATAATCTTGTGCTAACCTGTGATAGGAAACGCAATTTATGCGATTATGCAGATAGTATACATGCGGTTTGACCGCCTCTCTTTTAGCCAAAGGTTGCTTCGTATATTGTAATCATGTTATAATTGTATGTATTGTATTATGTAGCGTTATAAAGTGAATTATTTAGTTAAATGAGTTATCGTTCTCGAATCGAATTTAAATCAATAAAATCTGAGATGTAGTTGGCCCTATGTAGTGCATCGCATATTAAATCATACCTACTTACGTAAGAAATTTTGACTTATGTCTACATATTTCATTATGTCTATATTTTAGGTAAATAAAGTAGGTGCTAACTAACCTATTTTGGCGCCCACTTTTGTTATATATTCAATGAGATATATTTTTAATAGTTTTGAATATTTATCTGCTGCATTTCTACTATGTTAATAGGTCTCCAATTAGAAGACCTAGGGCAGGGTTAACCACTACTTTCCAGCCTTTAGGCAAATCTCTTAATTATTATATTATAAGTATCATTGTTACATATACTAGTGAGGGCATTTTATATTCCTTCTTTAATCTCCTTCCCTTCGAATAGCGTAGACATAAGAATGTACTTTAGTTGTATTTTTACTCAATTTTTATTATATAATCATACAGTGTTACCGGTTGTGTACCAATATTGTACGTATGTTTGTTCTGTACTTGTTTCTGAAGAATCTTAACTTATACACGTTTTGAAAGTTTAATTGTACAATCGCATAACCTCATTGACGTATACAGGGTTCTAGATAGCCGTAAACAATTCACAGAATTAAGAGGGAGGGGGTTACCTCCTATACTCACACCATTTACTTATGCTACGGGGGACTTTGTCACGGTTAACGTTCCGCAACAATTTGTTCAATCATTGGACTTAGGAAAATATGATTTATAAGCAGCGTCCACGTTAGAGATGCGGCATAAGGTCCATCAAAGTATGGCCAATGAAATCAATCAACATAAATATATTGCAGACAATGTTCTCTGTGAGTGAATACAAATTGACTAATATAACCAGGGGCTTACTTTATAATCAAATAAAAAGCGCTCAGATTATTGGGCCCTGGGTTAATAATTATTATACTTATATTTTCGTGGAGCGTGCAAGTATGCAAGTTATACATGCATTCAATTATAGATACCTACTTATTGTGTTGGTCAGTGAACTTTACCCTCATGCATGATTATGCCGCGTATATATCAATGTGTTTATAAGGACCGCACTGTGTCATTACGTAAGTCCCAAATAGAGTAAGTGTAATTTGGAGTCAGGAGGTAGCCCACGGGAGTAGAAAATGGCCGAATTTGCGGTAGATAGCTAATAGGTAAATATTGTGGAGCGGTGATAAAAAAAAAACGCGGGGAGATAGGATTGAAATAGGAAATGATTTAAATCTCGAGTTGATAATACTAATCTATATATCTTTATTAGTTTCCTTACTACCAAGGATCGAAAGCGCCGCAGGTCGTTATATTACATCACTTATCAAGAGCGGTAAAACAAAGAATGTCTCAGGTCACAAGTAATTAATGTCCGAGCCGAAAGCAAGGACGATAAATATGTGATATAATGATTACTTTCGCGCGGAGCACGGTAATTGCCACTTTATGGCCAGGTGTGACATAAAAAATACTACATTAATGCATAATATGTTTTATTTGTGTAATGTAATGTTATTGTTCAGTACCTAACGTAAACTGCCTGAGAATGAGAAATAACAAAGATTATTTGACAATAGAATAATAATTAAAGAGTTCAGTATGTACAAACCAAGAGCTGATGAGAAATACAAATTACCATTAATATCCACCGTGAAACTATTAAGGCCATAATCACCTAATTTAGTGATTTTCCTATCTAATTTGTTGTAGAAGATACAACGGAATGATAACTATAAAATAACAAATTAAAATAAAACTAAAACTAAACTAAAAATTACTTAAATATACCTAACAAAAACCCTAATCTAAAAAACCGCTGCCAGTGGGTAACGTTCCCAAAATGCTGGCCGCATTGCCACGTTGGATGGCAATGCTCAACCTTTGTGCCAGATAAAGTCAGCTCTTGGTTTGTGTTGTACATACTGAACTCTTGTATTATGATTTATGTTTATTGTCAGACATAGGTACTAGTTGGAGCTGTCACTGTCATTTGTTTTTATAGGAATCTCTACCACCGTCACAAAGTAAATAGCGGCGGCGCGCGCCGGAGCAGAGAGTCCGCTCAGTACAAAGTGCCATTTTCGCCGCACGCACACAGACATAACATTTACAGGCATTCTCAGTTGATTTCGGACGAGCTTAGTCGCGACTGTCACTGTCGCGTCGCGAGTGCTAGTTGTGCGCGCGTTGATCACTTGACGTCGCCGCCGCTACGTAGGTACTTTGTGTCACGTACGTCAAAATGAATAACCGATATTATTACAGTTGGAATGTATTTTATTGTTTAAATACAACAAAAAACTGTGCCTACACTTTCTTCAAATTTTCAAACGATATTGAAAGGTAAATAAAACGGTTTTCTCATTTTGGTAGTTACAATACATAGGTAGTTAGGAATTTTTTTGAAACTAGCCGCTTTGATAACGACGATCAACCATTACACATTCATCTTATCGTTCGCTGGTAAAACGCCAGTATTTAAGATATTCTTTGCTGGCGCTCTCGACCGCCGCCGGTCACAAGTCACAACTCGCAGCGGGTCACGCATCAATTTATTAGGGTTCCTTACCCGAAGGGTCAAAACGGAACCCTATTGGTGTCGCCCAGACGTCCGTCCGTCCGTCCGTCGTCTGTCACCAAATTTGTTCCGAAGAATTTTTAGACTTCTCATTGACCTATGAACTTGAAATTTGGTGACAATTTTCAATATTACGTATATTTTTTTAATAAATCATATTTTTGAGGTTGATTCGGAACCCTAAATGTGCGAAGTCCGACTCGCACTTGGCCGGTTTTTTACCAAGATACGCTGGTTCATATTTAAATGTCATGTTGAAGAATTTTTATTATACCTACTCATTTTAAAATTCAGAATCAATACAGAAGCAACCCTCAAGTTTAGGTATGTATTTTCAAGAACGGCGGGAACGGACCTTCTGTATATTTTTTATTTTGTGCCACCGTGTTGTAATTTCTTGACAAATATTTTTATTTGTGTCTTAGAATTCAGAAAACCGTTAAGGAGCTTTACTGTTAATGATTGTTACCATTCGTAGTAAAAGAAAACGATAATAAAAAAAAAAAATTAAAGTATATGTAGTTAAAATACTACATAGAAGCCATATAGAAACAAAGTAACTGATGCATTATCGCTTTCGATCTTTGGGTGAGGCGATCTTTCGACGAGTGTAGGGTACGCTTCCTAGCCCTACACTCGTAAATTTGTCAAACCCGTTATATTAAACCCAGTTTCGACTTATAAGACATTTCCAAAAATATGCATGTAATTCTGTTTTGTAGTGATAATTTTTATAGCTTTGTTATAAATATTATACCTATAGTCTATCAATGTGTTAGTTACTGAAAAAGATTAAAGGAACGGGGATAGATTAAGAATATATATTATATGAGACGCTCGAGCCTGTAGGGAGGTTAAGGCCGGGTTTATAAAACTCCGTTACACCAAACGTCAGTACAAATTTTGGTAACTTTGTACATTTTTTGACGTAACTTACCGACATAAAGTCTAACGGATCTTTATAAATTTAACTTGGTGCATTTGGTCAATCAAACAAAACAAGTATCTACTTTTTATCTCACGAGCGCGGGTTGGACATGCTTGTAGTTGTGACACATACGAACACATAGACAACATGAACTCATAGCTCGTACGCTGACGCACACATCGACAATGTACATGTATATAGCTCAACACACAACCATTGCTCACCCGCGCTCGTGAGATAAAATAACTATACCTACCATTGATTAAATCACTGAATGGCCCACCGAAATCTATTGTAATCAGATTCAATTATTAACAATATAAAATTACATTATAAAATCATTACAAACCTCGTACATTATTAGTCTGATTCAATACATTTACATACATTTTCCATTATCTACCTGGCAGTCGGCTCGAGCGTTCCACAGAACAGTACCACCACATCAGTGTCACTAAACAATATCAGTAGGTATGTTGTAAGATTCACCTCAACCTCCCATTGGTAATTGGGTAATGGGTTTCCAGGCAAAGTACAGCTAGATATCAGAGTTATACCTACTGTTTACCTGAGACGGCGCCTGGCATGAGACAACGGCAAAAGGCGCATAAGGTTCCCTCAGTTCCCTCCCGCCGCGCGCCGTCAAGTTAAATGGTCGATCTATAGTAGCACCTACTATTAAGAACATACGGAATGTAGAAACATGGCGATTCTTAGTTCTATTGCGTAACGGCCAGAGGCGCTGTACTTTTGTCCGTAATAAATCGTTTACGGTTTACGCAGTCGCTAACGAGTACGGTAATGCAAATATTGCAAACTCATGGTAAGGGTACAGGCCCTACAAGCTGATTTATGATGTTATGATACAGCTATTGGTCTCTTCCAGGCAAATATACTAGGTGGAGGAATATTTTGAGTTGATAATCGGTAAAGTCTATGAGTTTTTTTAGAACATTCTTCGGAATCGTGTAAAATCGTTATTTTGGCATAAGAGCGGGGAAGACCGAGCGATAGAGAAGTACAGCTACAGACCAAAGTGCCAACAGACCGTAAAATGCTATTATGGCTGCTAAGTTATATTACGCCAACCAAACAATCCCTCCATATTAGTGGATCAATTAACAGGTAGAAATGAAAAAATTATATCAAAAGTAGGTATGTTGACAATAAGAATTGTCTATTTTTCCTTTTCTATAATTCAATTGGATTTATATTTAAAATTCACTACGGATATCTTTTTTCTTCGAATCTGTCATGCCTGGCAACCCTAATTCTACATAGCGTCATAATAAATAATCCTATAATGTAATGAATATACTATTGTACCAGAAATTCTATTTTGCGACAAATTGTATACTATTTAGTGCAATAGCAATATTATTGAATAAGGGTAGTTGTTAAACGATGCCTGTTGTGGATTATGTATTAATGAAGAATTATAAAATACCTAAAGATATATTTTTACATTCAATATAATAGAGAACACAATAGGCTAATTCCCTAGCTGTAGAGAATGTACAATCTTACAGTAATGCTGAAATATCTCTCTCCCACAGCTAAATATGACGACACCGCATATGAGTAAAAAAAAGACAGATGTACGAGAACGTCGCGTATACTTCGTTCCAGATTAAATGACGAAAAGTTCTCATACTATTCTATTAGAACTTTTCGTGATCTAATCTGGAACAAAGTATACCTACATACGAGTATACACGAGAGGGCGCCTTTTTTTCGTCATAATTGTCTCACTTTAATATTGTTAAAAGATTTGATAACCAGAATTAACATTTGTTTGTTATTTGTTTTAAAGTTCTGACGGGCTAAGATGATCGCATATAGCATTCATCGCTCCGTCAACTCCGTCAAGTATGTAAGTGCGAGAGGGACGAATGCTACATGTCCGACTAAGCGATCATCTTAGCCTCTCTGTAAGTTTGTCCTACTGCTACCTTTTAAGTGGATAATGGTGAGCTAACAATGACGTTAGAAACGAGCGTTTAAAAATTTCGGAGATTCGTCCGGAAACATTAGGTTTTCTGTGTAGTAGGAGATATTTAAAGCATTGCATCCGAGCAGGCATCGTAGTAACGTGAACGTAGCAATAACGTAGAACGTTGAGGTAGACGCTTCCAGTAAGTACGTATAGCTTTAGTCCGTGCTTGTGTAATGTAGCTCGATATACAGTATTATACCTTCTCCTCTACACTAGGCATCTGTGAGGGCTTTACCACACTAACGCCAACTCAATTAATATGCAATGTATGTATATCACTTATGATAGGGTATTGTCTCCCTTTTTTACAATATGTAACTGTAACACTACGAAGATTAATAAAAAATGTTATATGTTACCGTGAAATTATGAAAATAGCTTATAATCTAACGCGTGATATTATAACTAACCGCATCTATATACAATCGCACTAGTTAGATTATAAACTGTAGAAAGATCATAGTTTTACGGTGACGTATAAATTATGTGTGGTCCTTTGGACATCAACTACCGGAAACATATTGATTACTTTTGAGTTTTTTAATTCTGCCTATGTGCCTTTTCTACTTCGTTCCAGATCAAATTAGAAGACGAAAAGTTCTCATACTATTCTATTAGAACTTTTCGCCTAAATCTGGAACGAAGTATACCCTAGGCGCGCACGAGCGGCTTTTTCTCAGCAACTTTTTTTGTCTTTGTCGCACTTTCATACTAACCCATAGACTTGACGAGAAAGATATAATAGTTGCTCGTGCGTTGATAGCCTTAGGGAACTCATTTATCTGAGTTGTGGTTTTCTTTGTTTCAATTGTAACATTTGTGACGTTGTGTCCAAAGGATCAGAACAAGATGTGCCAGTTACTATAGAATCGCCGTCCAATGACATGATGACATAAACCTTACCTTAAGATTTTCACGCTGTTATTCTTTAGGATGACCTTGTTACCAGACTTATAAATTAAAAAAAAAACTGCTAAAGCATGTAGTTCAAAATAAATGGCGTTGTCTAAATAAGCGAGCTCTCGGACGAGAGTTACATTGAAATAAACTGAAGCAGGGACAAAGAAGATATATACTAACGTAACAAGAAGCGACACCGAAGCATGTGTGCTGTAAACCCGTCTCGCGAGCGGGGGCGTGCGAGGGTGGCGCGGTGTGTGGAAATCATTCCTCGGACGGGCAAAGTATAGAATCGTAGCGTGCCAAGGTCACCGACACTCGGTTCACACCGATAGACACGTGTCGCGCCTTTGGCAGGGACGCCTTATACATATTAGCAGGGTCGCCATATAATGAAACTTCCAGTTTCGTTTTTTGAAAATAACTGCCAAGAACTAAACCTTTCAAATTCGATCGTAAACCGATAGAGATACGGTTTAAAATATAAGTAATGCTAAGCAATGGTCATTCTAAGTGTCGGCATAGATTGTTTTATATTACCTACTGTTTATATGAAAATAAAAAGTTTATCTGTTGTTTTTTTTTTGTATCATTAGGTTTCAGGTTTATAATGTGTCGACAATATATATATACTTATATTTAATGTGTCAATTTATGTCGATATCCATTTGGCAGATTAGTGTGTGTAAAGCTTCTCTGTTCCTCTTTGAAGGTAGATTGACGGTGTCTGTATGTAATGTTGATGATCTCGTATTTAGTCCAACGTTCATTGTTGAAGGAATAAATATTTAACATATGCACTGTATTTTATTTATCCCAATGAGTTTTATGTAATAACTAAAGGTTTTTCATGATGAATATATCAACATGTTACTACAATACAACTAACATATTTCCTAAAGTATGTATATTTATGTCTACTCTTTGGCGAAAAGCCCGCCTGTTGTTCACCTCTTATATTAATTGTATCAGAACTGCTTTCTATTGATCTACGCCAAGTGATATATTCAGTATATTCTCTTTTGATCTATGCCTAAAAGAAAAGTGTGTATTGAATTGTACAGTCGAGTTCGAAAATATGTGCACGGGTAAAGTGATAAAAAATATGTGAACAAGGCTTTATGGTTAAGGGAATAAGGTTTCACATATATTTTTGATTCTTTGGAAACGTTCATATATTTATGTACTTGACTGTACACAAAACTCTACTAGTAATGGGAAACTATGAATAATACAAATAACACTATCAGAATATTATCCTTACATACTTTAATGAATAAACTAAATATACTTAAACAAACCCTTGTAACAGTATTGCCATTAACAACTATCTCCTCTTTCGGCCGCCGGCTTTCTTCCCCGGGTTCCTCTGCCCCTTGCCAGCCTTCGGTTTCTTGGCGGTGAAATTGGTAGAGTTACCTGTTTTGCCTCTGCGCGGCTTACCCTTCGGTTTGGCTGTTTTCTTTTCTTCTGATCTCCTATTTGAACAAGTTTATTAAATTAAATAAATGCTATTGTTGCTTAGTTTTAACCAAGCTAAAATTACTATGTTATCTAGGTATGTATTGTCTATTAATGATTGACATTGTGCGCAGCTGGACTCTTTAGGAGCCATGAGGGAGAGTATCATTTAATCTAGGTCAGACCCTTGACTTGACTGACTGCCTATATTCTTATTCTTCTATATTTGAGGCATTTTCCATCCTTGAATTTAAACTTTCGCGAGAACTCCCGAAGAGTTCGAAACATGTCGCCCGAAGTGACAATTAATACGTGAGTTTTAACCGTTTAGTAAAATAAAGCCATTTTCCATCCTTTAAGTTTGATGTGAAAATCTAGACTATAACAGTTGCGATTTGATGTGATAATGATAATAAGGAAAAAAGTAATTAGGATTCTCAATGAACTTACTGTATTTGCTCATTAGCAATATGTTTCGCCACCGCCTTGTCCATGTCAATCTTGGGCCGCTTGTTCAATATGCTGTCCAACAGGTTAAGGTTGCTCTCCCGCTCGGCCTGCGCCGTGGGCACCGGCGGCTTGCGCTTGCGGTCCTTGCCAGGTATGAGCTCGTGCACGCCCTTGCCGCGCGCGTCCTTCTCTTTAGGCAGCCGATCTTGGAACTTGCCGAGGGAAGCTGTGGAAGCGCGCGCTACTGTTGCTGCTGTGGCTAGCTGTGAATTGAAAAATGGTGTGTTGTAAATTTCCTACACATTCACAATAATTTTCCTAATACATACGAAACTTCATCTAGATGGATCATTATTTAATTTTACACAAATGTTGTTCTATGTATTGTATTCATGTCTTAATGTAAGAATACATGATTCAGTATATGAAAGTCATGTACAGTCGTGGGTGTATACATTTTTGACCTTATTTCAATGGATAAGTTGAAGAAATATATACATATTGGTGCCCTTGACTGTAACTATTACCTGGTTAGCTGAAGCTTTATCAGAAGTGACTGGCAGCCCTACTCTTGGAATCTTGACCTTCCTGGCCCTAGCAATGTTCTTCAGCCTCTGCAGTTCATTCTTGGCCACTTTCTCTGACTTGGCCTCTGCCTTCTTCTGGTACATGTCTGTCATGGGGTCCACATTCTGGGGCACCTCTATTAACCAGTCTTTCTCTTTTTCTGCAGCTGCCTTTCTGAATCTGTAACATTGAAACCAAAACTGTATTAATGTTAGGTGTATTTGAGTAAATACAAATATAGGAATAATTCATTTAAAAAGCAACAACATTATGAACAAGGTTATTAACATCAACAATGCATAATAAATAAAGAGAGAAAAATGCATTTTAAGAATGTACAAATTTTTAGTTGAGTAAGTATTTACAAATAATGTTTTTTTTTCTAATCAGTATGTTTGAGAACACAGACTCTATAGCTTACTACTTCAAATTTGTTCCATGATATGCATAGTTTTAATGCATATTAATGAATTAACGAAAATTTACTATCAGAATAACCTATTTAAGGTCCATTTTTCCACAAACCAAAAAAATATTTTTCTTACCCATAAAGTGGCACCCATTTCTGTAATTGTTCATCCCATTCTAGCTTATCCTTCTTCTTCTTAGTAATGCCCTTGGCTTTAGCAAACTCCTGCCACTTGGTCAGTGGCTTGGGTTTGGGCACAGGCTTGGTTCTGGGAAGCACTGTGGTGGGCTCCGGCAGCTTCACTACAATGGCCTCTTCCACCCGCTCTGTGGGCAACTCCCAGATCTTATTGAGTAACAGTTGCGTGTTGTCACGGGATAGTGATAATAAGTACTCATCTCTGCTTTTATTTGAGCTGTAAAATAATAATTATACATATACAAATTGCCTTTGTTCATGCTTGAGTAAAATTATTGTGTTTTAATGAGGAGTTCATTACAATTACTTGTAATATTATAAATTAAATTAATAACTACATTTTATTGCAACCAGCAGGTTAGAACTTCACAGGGTGGTAAATTTTCAATATAGTCATTTTGATAGCAAATATAAATCTGTAGAGATGGTTTAACAGATAAAGGCGCTCTTAAGCTGCCCATGTAATTTTGAAAATCTGCCTCAGTACCCGCCCATAATAAGGCAGGTGATAAAAATGAGCTAGATTACAAAAGTTTTCTGCTTACTTTATTTTTTTTGTGTCCAAGTCATTTGAATCAAAAGCAAGAAGAGTTCCAATGTCAAATTCCAAATCCAAATGCTTTTCTACGGTAATCGGCTTGTATTTCTCTGCCTTTTTCTGTTCTTTTTCTAAAATTTCATTGACTATATCCATTTTAATACGTAAATTCAACACATTTCACTGTACACAAATGTTTAAAGGAATTCTAACCTAACTATACTTGACGTCAAACACGTGTAGTACAAAGCTATTTGAGCTTCATCAAAGGACGCTAGACTTTGATAAATGAAATGGCGTTGGATGCAGTGGTTGGATGTTGGATTTTAGCTGTGATTTGGCTTGATTAATGTTACCATGTTCAAGTTTAGCTCCAAATCCTGTAATTTACATTGTTCACCAAATATTCTTTTTTTACAACTGAAGACAGTTTTATGACGGTAAACATGACTGAAAAGTATTTATTGTGAGCGTGTCAATAATATGTGATGCATATGTCTATATAAATTTAAGTGAATAAAAGACCTATTAAATAACGCTCGTTCAAAGTAAGGGTTGGGAGCACCTATAGTCATGAGTGCAGAGTGGAGTGCGGGGTGCCTCAAGGCTCGGGCTGCGGCCCGGTCTGCTACTTGATGCACGTCAACAGCTTGTGCGGTGTGCTGCAGCACTGCTCAGCGCACATGTTCGCAGACGACCTCTGTGCTCTGCGCGCGGGCTCGGACCTCGAGGACACCTTCCGCCTCGTACAGCAAGATATTGACGCGGTTGTTAAGTGGTCTCATGACAATGGGATAGTTCTCAATGCTGACAAAACCAAATTTATGATAATCCACTCTCCGTATTTATTATTTAAGAATGTTCATCCGGACTTATATGCTCATACCTATCCCTGTTTTCATCACAATAAGTACAACTGCACCTGTGAACCTATAGAACAAGTAAAACTTATAACTTATCTTGGAATGAAAATAGACGAACACTTTACTTGGTCATATCACATCAATTTCATTTATGAGAAACTTAGAATTTTGTTAGGTAAATTTTATAATTTAAGATTTAGAGTTCCTATTAGTACACTAAGATGTTTGTATATGGCGTTAGTAGAATCTATACTGGGTTATGCACTAGACAGTTATGGACTCACAACAAAGACTAATATAGATAAATTAGAATCAATACAAATTAGATTTTTAAAATTACTTGTTAACGAAAAAACTAAAATCAAATATAAAGGTAACTATAGAAAACTCTTTAAAATCTGTAAAATCTTACCAATTAGCCTTAAACATAAGTATCTACTAGCTAGAAATAACCATAGCTGTCTTGAACCTAACCCAGAGAATTCATTATTAAAACCTATCGACCATACCCATAGTACCAAATCTATTGCTACAGGCAAACTATTTGTTCCTAGAATAAATAACTATTATGGAGACAGAACTCTAAAAAAACGTATCCCATACCTACTCAACCGTTTGCCCGAAGGGATTAGGTGTGAACGAAACAGGAATAGGTTCGGGAGATTGCTGAGGAGGCATTACCTAGACTCTGGGTAGTGCTTCCTTAGTAGGCCCTCGAACTTATTTTTTTTTCATACATAACATGTTAGTATACAAATACATAAGTATATTAAGTTAAAAACTAAGTGTAACTAAGTGTGTGTAGTGTGTGTGTGTGTGTGTGTGTGTGTGTGTGTGTGTGTGTGTGTAAGTGTTTTTGTGTAGTGTTGCTTTGCTTGTACATTATGTTGCGTGACAATAAACTTTTATTATTCTTATTCTTATTCTTAACCAAGAGACTGCCGATCCCGCAGTCAAACTGTAGCCACAGTTTTGCGGGGCAATGTATATTGTATTTCATGTAACCTGTGTTTATTAAATAAATAAATAATAAAAAAATGTGGATGAAGATCGTGAAGAATTATTTGATTATGTATGTGTAGTTTATAAAAGTTTGTGCTGGTATCATTTTATCTGTCATAACATAACGTTCAAAAAATTATCGAAAGTACTGTTTTTGTTGAATTGAATTACATATTTTAATAATAATAAATATTGTAGGTGTGAGTAATTGCTAGTATTCAAAAGATGATAACTGATGCAGAAAAAGTATACAGTTTTAAAACAGAAAACAAATTTATAGCCAAAAGTGGCTGTAAGAAACGCATGTGGAGATCACTGAAACAAATACTAACAGCGGAACGAAGTTTACCCTGGCCAAATGATATTGTGCTTTGTAAGTGTTCCCTAGTCATCTGATCAGTCATCCTAGTATTCCCGCTAGATAGTATTAAAATCTTTCATGTTCTCAGTAACAATATTAAAGATCGTGTTTTAATGTTTACAGATTATTCCATTAATGCTCCACCAACATTCAAACCAACTAAGAAATATTCTGACATCTCGGGCCTTCCCGCTCCATACATGGACCGTCATTCAAAACTGTTCTACAGCAATGCAGAAGAATTTGCAACAGTGAGAAGTTTGCCTATGGATATCACGGCGGGCTATCTACAGCTGAGAGGAGCTAACACTATTGTTGGATAAGGCTAGAATATAATAGTTATATGTATTCAAATTCGCCCACAACACACATGTGATGTCAAGTGTTTTGGAAGATTGTACTTTCTTTTGCAGAAAGTCGTTTCTTTCATAGATGTATAGTTTTGCAGAATATTCATTTTATAGAAATCATTTTTTACAAAAGTGTTGCTAACCTAACCTAACGTACTTTTCTGGTTGATCTTATGTTAACATATAAGTTAACAGTTTCTGAAATAAAAGTTTCTGTGAAACGACAATCTTGCGAAACAATACATCCTATAAAAAAAAAATCTCCCAAAAAAGTATACACCGTTTTCGAATATTATTTAATGAGTCTGCAGTATTTATTGCATAAAGAATAAAATAAATGAAGTAAATCCTATTGTTTGTTAAAACATTGAGGAAACCTGTATACCTACATGTGTGAAGCAATTCAAAGATGTAAACCTGCATTGGGCCAGCATTTACTATCCATTCCCTTTCATCTGCTCTGTTATTTGACTTGTGGACATTATTTAACTTACAATTTATCAGCAGTACTTTCTTGCCCAGTTATTCACAGCAAGATCACATTATTTCAAGTAAGCCAAAAAGACAATATAAATGAACTAGCCTTTGAATGAAATATTCATTTGTAGTTTTTTTTTTGTGGGTTCATTCCAGCAGCCGTGAGGCTTTAGCTGGCGGTCAGCTCTGCCCGTGGGTGGACAGTGAGGCAGTGTGGTTGTATGTCGAAGTGAGTGATATTATGTGTTGGTATTATGAGACAAAGTGTGGAGTGTGTCGGACTGAGGTGGTCCGGTACATTTCTGTACCGGGCCTTGTATTGTGATGTTGTGTAGTATTATTGTGAAGTATAATATAGACAATGTACAGAGAACTAGATCTAGCCAAGTACTGTAGAAAATAGTGGGCATAAATAAGAAAGTATAGTGGGTTTTCATAGCCTTCCGTAGATTTCTTCAGAGTTATTATATTTCGTACATTAAAAATAGCAAAATTCTATGTTGTCCCGAAAAAGGGGAGTGTTCATCCTTTCTACTACTGACACAGTTGATGGGCAAAATATTAAGGCGCATCCCTACAAACGAGCATTGCAGTCCTGCGAGCTAGAAAATAGAGGCAGAAACGAGGAGCCATAAAGTAACTTACTTATATACTGAGACAAGGAGCTAAGAAGATCGCGTGTCAGTTACACAATAGAGGCAGAAACGAGGAGCCATAAAGTAACTTACTTATATACTGAGACAAGGAGCTAAGAAGATCGCGTGTCATGTTACACAATTTTGATTCAATAAATTATGAATTATATGTCGGACATATAGCGTTCGTCCCTCTTGCACTTACTTGAAAGTAAGGGACGAATGCTATATGTCCGGTCCGACATACACGCGATCATCTTAGCCCCTCTAGATCATAAATCTATGCCATCCCGTGGGGATGCGCCTTTATACTAATACGGCGTTTTATACATTTCCTTAAACAGGTTTACCAGTATGATTGACAGTGTGATGTGATTGTCAAAATGTGACAGACGTCAAAGTAACATCGTCAACACGTGTGGTTCTTGGGATTAAATTTGGAATTTCTCAATAAAAATCTAGTACAGGAATTAGCTTCAGTCGAAATATGTCTTCCTCTTTCTTTTTAAAAGGCAAATCAAGACAAGTTTTGAAAAGAAAAGGAGAGAAAATAAAGAAAGTTAAACCAAAGAGACAAGATGATTCTAACCTCGAAAACGGCCACGATTCCTCCGGCAGTGATTTAGATTTAAAGAAGTTTTCCGACGCAGAAGAATCTGAAAGTGATCATGAAACAGCTGAGCAGAAAAAATTGCGGCTTGCCAAGAAATATCTTGAAGAAATCGAGAAGGAAGAGGCGAAACGTGCGGAGCTTAAGGAAGTTGACGACGATGCGATTGGAAAGCGTTTACAGCGGGACTACTTGGAACAAAAAGGTAAACTACGAGTGGAAGTAGCGGACAAGTACGTAGCGTGTACTGCGAGTGATGTAAGACTGATCCGTGCGCGGGAACACAAGCTGCCGCTGACGTGTGTGTGCGTGAGCAGCGACGGGCAGCTCGCCTTCACCGGCAGCAAGTGCGGCGCCGTCGTCAAGTGGGGCATCAAGGACAAACGAAAACTCGGCAGTTTGACCTTTAAAACACATTCCAAATACATCAACGGAAGTGTTTCAGCACTTGCTATATCCTCAGATTCTAAATACCTTGCATCTTCAGACGGCTCTAAAGACATCCAAATATGGGACCCCACTACATTGAAGCATATCCACACATTTAGAGGGCACAAGGATAAAATAACCGGTCTTGTGTTTAGGAAAAATACACATGAACTATATTCGGCAAGCAAAGACAGGTCAATAAAAATTTGGTCACTGGATGAAATGGCTTATGTTGAAACTTTGTTTGGTCATCAATCCTCCATTACATCTATTGATGCACTTACAAGAGAGAGAGCAATATCAGCTGGTGGGAGAGATGCATCTGTTCGAATATGGAAAATAGTTGAAGAATCACAGTTAATTTTCAATGGGCCAGTAGGCAGCTTGGATGAAGTCAAACTACTAGATGAGGAGCATTTTGTGTCAGGCAGTGACAATGGCTCCTTGTGTGTTTGGAGTGTATTGAAGAAGAAACCACTGTGCACTGTTCCAGAAGCACATGGCTCAGATAATAATGTAGCGCGGTGGATTACTAGTTTAGCCACACTCTTGAACTCTGATATGTTTGCATCAGGTTCTTATGATAACCATATTAGACTATGGAAAGTGAGTGATGCATATAGGAAAGTAACACCTATGTTTAGTATAGAAATCAATGGATTTGTGAATTCCATGCATTTTACTAGTGATGGGACACAGTTATATGCCGCCATTGGACAAGAACACAAATCAGGAAGGTGGTTCAGAGAAGGAAGTGCCAAGAATGGAGTTTTAATTGTAAACTTTAATATTAAGTCATAGTATGTTGTTAATTGTAAAACAATTATATTATTTTAAGTTGTAGTTTTACTTCCCTTAATACCTCCCCTCTGAATCCCTTTTTCTTATAAGTAAAGGTAAAGCAGAGCAGATGCATCCATGTAGTTTTAGAGATAAATCCTTGCAAATTTTACAAAGTTCGAAAAAATTATGAACTTTGAAAGGCTTTAAAAAACTCTGAAACTATTGCGTCTACAGACCCAATTCTAGTCTCATATTGTAGCAAAAGTCTACTTTAAGAATGTCCTAAGAAGGTACTATCAGCAACTAGTCCTTTAGGGCTATAATCGTTTTTTAGATTTTTACCGAAGTTGCATTTGGTGCTCGATATCACAACCTTGGATTATTCATTGGGCCAACATCCTAAACAGGTCTGACAAAAATAAGAACCGGTTTTGACGCAAACTACTCCGTACTTTCATGCGACAAGATTACTAGACTATTATTATAACAATTTTTTACTGTGACACGAACTTAATAGATTGTGACGGCAATGAAGTGGCAAACAAGCGTACGGTTCACCTGAGGGTAAGTGAACACCGCAGCCTATAGACGCTCGCAACTCCAAATGAACGTGCGCGTTGCCGACCCTTTATAGAATTTGAGGATCCACTGTGTTGACAGCGGAAGGGACGAATTTAGGTCCCTCGCTCTCTTCTCTGCACAGCACACTGCATCCCTGTACCAATCTAGTAAAAGTAGTAAATAATGTTATTTATGTCACACGCTCCGCGCGCGGAAAATCCCACTTCCTGGCTAGAGGGTGACATAAAATTTTGTTCTTACCACGGGCGGTAATAAAGAAAGCTTCAGATCGCATTGTTATCGCCCTTGCCTTCGACTTGGGCGTCAAATACCTGCGATCTGAGACATTCTTTGTTTTACCGCCCTTGGTAAGTAATGTACTATAAGATGGCTGTGGTCTTCTGCAAGGCAGAGGTACTTCCCCTGTTTGAACGCATCCATAGTTACAATGACGTTTGAACGCATCCAACTGTCAATTGACGTTTTCATCTGACCGTCACATTCTGACGTATGACGTTGCGTGTGCGAATGAATGATTGTGATACGAGTACGAACACAAGTTAATCGCCAAAAAGTGCAAGTGAAATTCTGTAGACAAACTTGATTTCCCGTAAATTCAATTATGGTAGTATTAGAAGGAGACGCTGGAGATGCCAAGCCCGCAGGACCTGAAGAAACTGAGAAGGAGGAAGCTAAACCACCGACACTTCTTACTTTAGAAAGTATCCTTTTTCACTGAAACTAGCGATTTTAACTAACCTGAGTCCAATTGAATACTAATATAAGTTTATTTCACTTACAGTAATGTATATTAAGATCGTTTAATTTAAGGTACTCTAGTTTTATTCCTTTTTTTTATTGTAAGCAATATACCTTTACGACGATCGAATACGACGACGGAGATAAGGGTTCAGTTTATTTAATTTGACCCTCTTTATCAAAATATATCGTCCAAAATACTGATTAAGTTTTTACATGCAAGTAATTAACAAATCCCCAAAATAGTAAATTTTAATGGGCTCATTCAATAATATTTATTATTTACAATATTGGAGTTATAATTCTTGTCAAAAGTGCCACATCATATTATATTAAGGCAAGAGTGAATACCTAGGCATTTTCTGGGTGAGCCCGCTTCACCGTCAGCCTCATCTTTGCCCCTTGGCTAGATGCTGGCCAAGAGCAATCCCATTATTAATAAAAAAATATTAAAGCTGCCCATTTACTGCACAAAGCTGTTTCCTTCATACCTAACATGTATAAACATTTATAACCATCATCATCATCATAATTTTCAGCCTATAATCACCCACTGCTGAGCATATAACCAATTGATTCTATGTCAATATTAAACAGTTTGTTCTCTATTTTCTTTGTGATTTGACTTTAATAGCACAATTCTCTCCAGCTTGCTAAGAGAATTCAATGTCTCTCTTAGAAATTGTTTTCCATCAAAAACATTACATGTAAAAAGATGCAAGTCTCGCAACACAGTTCTTATAAAACAAAAAGTAATAATATGTAATGTTAAACCAAGTCGGTTATATTTTAGTTAATAGTACCGGAGGGGTGTCCACAGAACAAGATTTCCACCAACTTGCATCGGCATTACTTTATTTTTTTAAATATATAAAATAGCTTAGCATGTATACAAAACAACATCAACCAACAGAAAAATACCGGGGCACATATTTGCTGAGCTTATCCTATAATACGGCATCAAAAGGTAGCAGGATGCTGCTGGACAAGAACAGCAAAAAACAGGGAAGCCTGGAAAGCTTCGGAGGAGGCTTTCACCTCACTAGGCGGTCTTTATGCAGAAGAAGAAGAAGAAAAGTGATAAACTGTGATTCATGTAAAACCCTACTAAGACATTTATTTTACTTTATTTATTTAATTTACAGTGTACAAAGAAACCTGTTATAAGGAAATAAAAGCTTATCTTTTCTTATCCTATAAAATACAGAGATGTAAAGAATCTCTGATACAGTCCTTTCTTGAAGAACTCCATACTGCAGTAAATCGGGAAAACCTGGGCAAGGAGCTTATTCTACAACCGGAGTGTTTGAGGCATCAAGTTTAGAATGATTTCCATAACCAGCACAGTCTTCCGGCTGACGAAGGATGCGCAGCAGCAGCACGGGCTGCGGCACGGCGACTACCAGCGCTACCGCGGCTACTGCTCGCGCCGCATCCGCCGCCTCAGGAAAGTGCTCAAAATACCGCAAGTAAGTATCATTTCTCTATCCCAAATGGGTCAATCAACTTTTGCTTGTTTTTATTCTGTCCCGTCAACCAGGAGACAACAGTAACCGAGTCTCTTAGAAAAATGTTATAATATAATGGACTTCTAGATTAAAGTCTCTCAAATCACAGTTCTAAAGAGTGATCCAGGAGATGTAAGCATGGTAATGAGCTACAAGAAATAGTTGATTGACCCAAGTATATTGTAACTCTACCTGGGTCAGTACCCGATGTCGATTTTCTCTAGCAATACTTGACGGAGAATTGTAGTTGGTGGCAAGTCGCAGTGATACTAGGGTGTTTTTTTTTTCTTTTTAATAAATAAATAAATATTTGTGGACAATCTTACACAAATCAACCTAGTCCCAAACTAAGCGAAGCTTGTACTATGGGTACTAAGCATGATATACATACTTATATGGATAAATAGATACTTAAATACATAGAAAACATCCAAGATCCAAGAACAAATATTCGTGCTCATCACACAAATAAATGCCCCAGCCGGGATTCGAACCCGGGACCTCCAGCTTCGTAGGCAGGGTCACTACCAACTAAGCTAAAGCGGTCGTCGTTTTTATTTATTTATTTATAGCCTCTTATTCGCCGCTAATTATTGCATTTTTGTGTGCCTTCTGGCAAATGCCTCCTTTATAGCCTCTTATTCGCCGCTAATTATTGCATTTTTGTGTGCCTTCTGGCAAATGCCTCCCCCAGTCGCCTCCATTCATCCCTGTCTGTGGTCACTCTGGTCCACGTCCTGCCGTCCATATCTACAATTTCGTCGTCCCATCTACCAGGGTGTTAGCAGACCGCAAAACCCACTACCCCACAATAGCCTTCTAATAAAATACGTAATACTTGTCAGGGTGACCGCCGACACTACCGTCGACGGGACGTGACGACAGCCCACATGTCGGGGCCGAAGGCGGAGCCCCGCCTGCTCTGCGTGCCGCTGCTGCAGGCCGAGCGCGCCTGGGCGCACGCCATGCAGCTCCGGCAGGAGGCCAACACGGAGCCGCGCAAGAAGTTCCATCTCGTCTCGAGGCTGAAGAAGGCTTACGCGCACGCTCAAACTCTGCTTCAGCTGTGTGAGGTAATTTTAAAACAAACGCTCAACATAATAATAATACAAACGGTAGCTCAGTTGGTTAAGAGCAATGGCCAGATTCCAGAGGTTGTGGGTTCAAATTCCACCGAAGGCGTTTCATTTTTAAATTTTCACTTTGATTTAAAATTATGATTTCTTGTCCGAGTGAATTAATTACAAATTGTATTGGTGTCATTTGACATTGAACTTTAGTGCAAATTTATTACATTAACTTTTGCTATGTTTAAAAAAAACACTTTCTTTTGCAATAGTTTAACTAATTAGCTTATCTTTATGGCTGTTTGGCCTTAGATCGCTGGACGGACTATATCTGTGCGGTGACGGGTTATATATGTGTAATTAATGGTTGTCAGAGCGGCGTGTGCGATGCGCGAACGCAGCTGGAGGCCGGCGCGTACGCGGCGTGGCTGAGCGGCGTGTTACTGCTGGAGCTACAGCAGTGGGCGGGCGCGGCCGCCAGCCTGCAGCGCGCGCAGCTCGTGCTGGAGAAGCTGTGCGCCGCGCTGGCCGAGGACGAGCGGCTCGTGTACAAGCAGAAGGTGAGGCTAGTGCTGCAGTACAGGCGTGGCCGAGCGGCGTGTTACTGCTGGAGCTACAGCAGTGGGCGGGCGCGGCCGCCAGCCTGCAGCGCGCGCAGCTCGTGCTGGAGAAGCTGTGCGCCGCGCTGGCCGAGGACGAGCGGCTCGTGTACAAGCAGAAGGTGAGGCTAGTGCTGCAGTACAGGCGTGGCCGAGCGGCGTGTTACTGCTGGAGCTACAGCAGTGGGCGGGCGCGGCCGCCAGCCTGCAGCGCGCGCAGCTCGTGCTGGAGAAGCTGTGCGCCGCGCTGGCCGAGGACGAGCGGCTCGTGTACAAGCAGAAGGTGAGGCTAGTGCTGCAGTACAGGCGTGGCCGAGCGGCGTGTTACTGCTGGAGCTACAGCAGTGGGCGGGCGCGGCCGCCAGCCTGCAGCGCGCGCAGCTCGTGCTGGAGAAGCTGTGCGCCGCGCTGGCCGAGGACGAGCGGCTCGTGTACAAGCAGAAGGTGAGGCTAGTGCTGCAGTACAGGCGTGGCCGAGCGGCGTGTTACTGCTGGAGCTACAGCAGTGGGCGGGCGCGGCCGCCAGCCTGCAGCGCGCGCAGCTCGTGCTGGAGAAGCTGTGCGCCGCGCTGGCCGAGGACGAGCGGCTCGTGTACAAGCAGAAGGTGAGGCTAGTGCTGCAGTACAGGCGTGGCCGAGCGGCGTGTTACTGCTGGAGCTACAGCAGTGGGCGGGCGCGGCCGCCAGCCTGCAGCGCGCGCAGCTCGTGCTGGAGAAGCTGTGCGCCGCGCTGGCCGAGGACGAGCGGCTCGTGTACAAGCAGAAGGTGAGGCTAGTGCTGCAGTACAGGCAGACTGAAATTAAGAGCCCTATTCATTAAACTTAACAAACCTCTGCTCTGTCTTTTGTCCAGGGCTCGGAAACCGGTTAATTTTTCAAACCGTTATGATATACTTGCAGCAAAACCCTTATATTTCGGTTTCGGTACAAAAACCGCTCTTTTTAAACCGGTTTACGGAGGAGCTTTATATAAAGGTTTCGTTCGATTAACCGGTTTAGAACGATATAATACGGTTAAAACGAACCCACGATTGCCTACCTATCGGATATACCCAAGCCGTTTGCATTTGTGTGTTGATTCATATTAACGGAACTTCGCTTTCGGGACGGACGTTTACGTTTGATAAATAACATTGCATGAAATAGTGCCTTACCAAAATTAGTACGACTCCTTAGCTCGAAAATATGACGAATACCTACGGTCCCATCTGACAGAAAGCATGAAACTGGGCATGCAGGTAGCTTTCATATTTGTGCTTCAAAAATGTTAGGGAAACACGTTGACAGACCTTCGATTCCCCCCTACCCCCACTTTTGTGTGCCGAATTACAGTTTTTTTAAAATTTTATTGAAAACGGCTGAAGCTACGAGAAAACCGTCAAAGGGAAAAATGTTCCTTATAAAATTATCTACAAGTAATTCTTTGGATGTATTTCGATAGGACCTATATTTTTCAAAATCTACGAGCATTCATTAGGGTAAGTACAGCAGAAAAGATGCTAGAGGGCAGATTACTAACATTTCTGTGGGCATCGGGCTACAAGCATGAAATTTGTACCAAAGATAAACTGTTCCGCGGTGATTCTTTTCAGATGTGGAGATTAGTTAGATTCGTCCCCTGTGCGAGGGGAGAGCGGGGTGAATTGGACCAAGCACACCTCTTTTTAGTCTTTTTCTCACTGATCAGTTAAGGCTACTATGGCTTGCGGGGTATCGTTTTCATGTAAAACAGACATCAGGAATTCATTTTTAGGACTCCAAGCGGAACTCCGTCCGTCGTCTGTTTTACAGGTTTTACAGCCAAACGGTTTAGGCTACAGGCTTAAAGTTTTCACAGTATTAAGCATATTGTAGACCCAAAGCCACACCAATTGTCAGATTTTTTAAAATATTTTTTAAGGGGGTCCCCCATATAGCTGAAGGGGTGCGAAAAAAGATTTTTTTTACCCACCCCAACGAGAGGGATATCGTTATTTAGAGCTAATTAAATAGATAAAAACTTTATCTTGTGTTTAAAAAAATATTTAAAAACAAGGGCGTGAGAAGTCACTAAAGTCCGCTATTTTACAAAATTTGTTCCTAATATTTTTTATACTTCTCATTGACCTACGAACTTTCAATTTGGTTATAATATTTAATATTACGTCCCTTTTACCAACAAATACAAAAAAAGAAAAATATTTTTTGCAGGATTTTTTTTTACAAAAAATGGTTTCAGTTTTTTTTTGTGTTTGTTAGTAAAATATACACCATAATAGACATTACTACCAAATATCAAATCCACAGGTCAATGGGAAGTTTAAAAAATCTAGGAACAAATTTTCTAAAATAGTGGACTTTAGTGACTTCTCACGCCCTTATTTTTATGAAGGACACCTTATTGAATCAGTTAAAGTAAAAAAAAATTTTAGGACACTATAGATCACAAGTTAGCTGTCATGGAAACCTCATGCGGAGGAAGTTTGTAAAAAGCTCAACAAATATGCATATGCGCTTTACAAGCTATCGAAGCAAGTCAGTATTGAGGCGGTTATATCAGCATATCACGGATGTATTGGATCATCCCTTCGCTATGGTCTTATTTATTGGGGGAATTCTACCAATACAGATCTCATCTCTCATGTTTATCTTTAATATTAAGTAATTTAAAAATGAATTTGTATGCCTAACGACGAAACATAGAGCACATATTTTGTACCTAGCGCCATATATTGTATTACCTATGTTTACAAATAAATCACTTTGACTTTAAATATTTTGTTATACAAAAAATACAGTATTTATTTACTCAATTAGCTCTAAATAACGATATCACACTCGAAGGGGTGGGTAAAAAAAAAATCGCCCCCCTTCAGCTCTATGGGAGACCCCCTTTAAAAAATATTAAAAATAATTGTTTACAATTGTTGTGGCTTTGGGTCAACAAGATGACGTTTGACTGTAAAACCTGTAAAACAGACGACGGACGGATTTATGACTGACAAAAATAGGGTTCCGTTTGGAGCTTTCGGGTACGGAGCCCTAAAAATGAATTCCTGATGTCTGGTTTACACGGAAACGAAACCGCGCAAGCCATAGTAGCCTTAACTGATCAATGAGAAAAAGACTAAAAAGAAGTATTCTTGATCCAATTCACCCCGCTCTCCCCTTCCCCAGGGGACGAATCTAACTAATTTCCACATCCGAAAAGAATCACCGCGGAACACTTTATCTATGGTACAAATTTCATGCTTGTAGCCCGATGCGCACAAAAATGTTAGTAATCTGCCCTCTAGCATCTTTTCTGCTGTATTTACCCTAATGAATGCTCGTATATTTTGAAAGCTATAGGTCCTATCGAAATACATCCAAAGAATAACTTGTAGATAATTTTATAAGGAACATTTTTCCCTTTGACGGTTTTCTCCTAGCTTCAGCCGTTTTCAATAAAATAAAATAAAACTGTAATTCGGCACACAAAAGTGGGGGAAAGGGGGGGGGGGGGGGGGAAGGTCTGTCTCTGTCAACGTGTTTCCCTAAAATTTTTGAAGCACAAATATGAAAGCTACTACTACTACTAAGCTTCATGCTTTCTGCCAGATGGGACCGTATTTCGAGCTAAGGAGCCGTACTCCAACTCGCACGCGTCTACAAAAATTACCCGACAAGTTGCAACACGTGCTTGTGTGTGTGTGTACGTAAGTACCTACCGACACCGACCCCCGCCAGGGGCCCGGCCGGGTCGCCGCGGTCGCGCCACTCGTGGAATAAACCGGTTTATATAAAGTTCTTAAAACGTTCGCGCTCTCAATAAAGTTCGGAGCTAAACCCAAATAAACCGGTTTTAACCGGTTAAAAAAAAACCGGTTCCGAGCCCTGCTTTTGTCACTGTCTCACAAGCACATATGTCACAGTGACAGATAAGGACAAACTTTAGCGGCTTGTTAACTAAACTAGGTTTGATGGACTATAATGAATTATGGGGGTAAATGTCGAGAGAGTCCTGGGCAAGCAATAAAATTCCATGCGAGCGCCGCGCCACTTTGTATCCTTGCGTCCTAGGCACCTTACGGCCCGGGCAGGACTTCGAGCGGCGGCGGCAATATCGTTTTCCTAATTCATTGCGTGTGATCCCAACTAAGAGCGTTGCGGGTCTAGCTAGACCGTGCAATTAACAGATAAAACGCTTGCGTCGTGGCCGCGGGCTGTTAAGGATAGTCCGCCTCTGAACGCAGTACAAGATATCAGTATTTGTTATGGGAAAGAAACATTATTAATCCTTACCTAAATAAAAATTGCTAGTAAACCTTGACGTCCAGTCATCAGTACAGCCATGAGCACAAATTACGTATTTTATTATTCCGACAGGCGGAGGAATTGAAGCCGAGTTTGCGTTACTGTGCGTACAACATCGGCGACCAGTCGGCGGCGGGCGACCTCGTCGCCATGCGCGGGCAGGGGCTCATTGAGAACTTGGACACGTTGATGGCTCAGGCCAAGTGAGTACTGAAAATAAAAACTCCTGCCACAACATAATTAAGTACCACCTCGACAGACAAAACATTTGATTTAAAAAAAAAAACACTAATCGACACAGACACATCTAAACGTAATAACAACACTCGTGTGCCACCTTTCTTATCAATTATGTACGGAAAAATAGAATAAAAGTTTGCGATAACAGACTGAGAAAACCATCTTTGCGGGGGGTGTCGCAAATTTATAGGTCGGTAATGGAATTTGCATGGGAAATTACTAGCGAGTTCTGACATTGCCGGCGCGCCGTTGGGTGCGAGATTACTATTGTAGTTCCTAGTATTTGTCTGTTGTCTGTAACCATAATGTTTGTGTCGCAGAGAGTCCCGGTCGGGAGTGATGCACGAGGTGGAGTGGCGCGGGCGGCGCGTGACGGTGCGGCCGGAGAAGGTGCGCCTCTTCCTCATCACGCTGCAGGACCTCGACAAGTCCGCCGCCGCCGCGCCCACCACCGAGGCCAAGATCGAGATCCTCGAGAACATCCTCATGGACGTCAAGGACGCCATCTCCGCGATCAAGGACGAAATCAAAAACGACCCCAAACTCAAGACCACCGAGGGCACCCAATCCGGCATCTACTATCTCCTCTCCTACCTGATGTATCTCCGTCTCATGCGCACCGTGGAGAGGAACAACCTGCTCGTGCAGCAGGCGGAGACGGCTCGCAAGAACAACACTCCGATCGACGGGAAGAAGGTCCGCCCGCAAGACTTGACGAGGCTTTACGAGATCATTCTCCAGAACTTCATGGAGCTCCAGCAGCTGCCCGGCTTCGAGAACGATGCGGCTTATCAGCAGGAGATAGACACCCAGATGAAGGCGTACAAAGCCTTCCGATGCTACTACATCGCGCAGGTCTTAACCGGGCTGCGGCGCTTCAGGGAAGCTCTCGCCATGCTCGAACGATGCAGCACGTACACTGTCGAGTCCATCGCTAGCAAACTCGATGACAAACAGCTGCTGAAGAAGCTGGAGACCCTGAAGAAAGACATAGAGAGCTGCAAATTCGAAGTCCACGCCGACTCTTTACTGGAAGACGATGATGAGGAGGAGGACAAATACACGTCCAGCGGCAAACCGTACAAAGATAAGAAGCCGTTAGTAGACCGCTTGGACGAGTACCGCGAGGACACTCAAGTATTGACCAAGAATCCTAACATATTCAAGATGCCACCGCCTATGGAGGCGATCCCATGCAAGCCGCTGTTCTTCGACCTGGCGTGCAACTTTATAGAGTTCCCGAACCTGGACGACAAGACGGGCGCCGCCGACAGCAAGAAACAGGGCGCCGGCATCACGGGTCTGGTCAAGGGATTCTTGGGCTGGGGTAAAAGCGACAAGTAAGAGTTTTTATACGCATTTTATTTGGTTGTTTATTGCCGTATAGGCGACAGAATATATGTATCGGTATAAATTACGCGTTTGTTTTATTTACATTATCTAATTTGGGATTTGATATCGCCGTTAAAATACATTTTTTAAAGTCTAAACAGGCAACACTGAAGCAAAAGAACAAAATCTTTTGAGTGGCGTTTTTACCGGTGTCACTAGTAAAGTCATGTAAAAAGGCTTTATACAGGCTGATTCGGAACAAATGATTAGGAATTCCCGATGGACAATATGGATGATGACCGATAGCTGTGCCGATAGTCAAATCAGCAACATTTAACAAATGTTATGCTAGCACCACACTTCGCCGTTTTTGTGCAAATATTCGTGCTGCATCTCTTTCTTTACTATTGCAAAAGAAAGGGAGGCAAATAAGCAACGCAAACATGCATAGCGAAGAGTAGTAGCGGCCTAAGAGACACGAAGTTAATAAGAAAATAAAAAAAATGACGTCACGATTTTTGATGATCAAACAGCACGACACGTGATTAGGAATTCCCGGCTGACAATATAGAGATGATGACAGACGAATCAGCAATTTTTAACAAAACGTCGAAGAAGTTCTGTTGAAGTTTATAGTGAAATAGGAAGTGACGTCACGATTTTTGATGATAAGTAGTAGTATTTTGATCGTGAAAAAAATCATTTATGAACTGTTTTAATTTGTTTTTATTTACATTACACCAAAAAAACAGTGCTTGGCGTACTGGGCACGACGACACACTATCGCTTTGGCTTGGCGGTCAAAGGGTTAAAATAGTTAATAATTGTTTTTTTTTTCATGATCAAAGTACACATTCACTCCGACCTTTTAAGTGGTTGTTGGCGTGGTGGGCACGACGAGTACGACGACACACAACCAATGTATATGTTCTTGGCGGTCAAAGGGTTAAAAATATACTAGCAAAAATAAGTTTATAAAGGTGTTGTTTCTTTCGAGTATTTTCACGAGTTTCGGGTTATTGGTACCTAAAGCAATAATAATTTATTTAGGATTAGAATGGAGATCAGTGGTTCTATTGGTCCCATATGATTTTGTGAAGATCTTGATGACGATCCACGAGATAAGATCCATCCTATTGAAAGGACTATCAATTACTAAGTCAGAATCTAGGTTGTTTCCTGAATCATCTTGTATAAAGTGGACCATTTGCATTTGTGACATGACAGTTCAACTTTGAATAGGAATTTGTAAATTGAAACTGCATCATATTTAGAGAACAATGCTTCTTTATTTGAATCTCAGTCCCGTCTTTGCTCGTTACTTATATATTTTATATTGTCGGTACATTAGTACAATTCGAAAGCTTAATAAAACCAATAAAATTATTTAACAAAAATATTCTACACAAACTACAATATGTTTTACTTGAACAGTACAAAAATATAATAATTTTAGTTTTTAAACAATTTTACATTGTTAGTCGGCTGCGATGCTGCCTAAGTAAGCATGCTCCATTAACAAACTGGCAAACATGAATGATAGTCCACTTCGATTGGGTCAGTACTTACACACAATGATGGAGCTCGAACAAACATTCTTGCATATAATCTGTTAATTTTTCGATAAGAAACCTTAATAGATTCTAGAATGTTTGTTCGTAAACTACTCGTAGATTTAAACTTTTAAACCCACCAAAACAAGATGTTATTAAAATTACGGCCAATTATAATTATGCCAATTAGCAACACAATTGATAAGAATTAACTTAAGCCGCTATTTTATGCGCGTTCAAGGAGCGGAATTTGTATTTTTTTACTGACACTAACATAGTGTATAAAAATACGACTAACTTTTACACATGATTTTGATGTAACATTTATTGTAAAAAATCTGAACATTACCATTTTACTACTATAGTGGGAAATTAATCATGGTTCGTATTTCGCGGTTATTATGCAATGTTGTCAGGTTAGTAAATAAGGAACTTGCCAAGATATGTCAAGTTTTAAACCGAGTATACCATTTTAAAACCTTATTCCGCGCAGGTTTCAAAATGTATACCAATTATTAAACGTGACCGTACCTCAAGATATAAATATTTTTATGAAGCCTAGGTACATGTAGTTGAGCAAAATTATGTTCTACCAACCACTGTATTATTTTCCGAATTTCGTGAGCAAAACAACATAATTAATTGGATTCATCATTATTATGGTTAATGGATCAGTATTACTAATGAAGAATGTATTAAAACCTATATTTGCACTTTACTAGCACATTGCCGGCCCTGCCCCCTTTATGGCACCTCCAAATATTATCTTTTTTTTTTTTTCGATTTAGGCTCCCTTGTGCACGTGGCGCCCAGTACGGCCGCTCCATACCCATTACCCAAGGGCCGGGCCTACATAAGCATTTCCAGTAACTAAATAATGAGATGAATAATTAATTTTCCTGCGAAAGTTTCCTGCATAAATCACTTATTTTTACATCTGTACCTGTACAAAGAAATACCTATTTGAGACCGTAAATAAATTTGACGAAAATTTAAATATTTATTAGTTAGCATGAACAGCACCCTAAATTAGAATTTGGATACAATACAAATAACATTGCGCTTGCATGGTCAGAAATAAACAGGACCTTTCAGAACTGAAACTTTGGCTACTCAGGATCAATTTAATCGTTTCTAATGGACACCACAGGGGGCCTACCGGGAACCGAAAACGAAGTATCTCCCTCTCTGTTGCCCCAATATGCAAGTGCGACAGAGAGGCAGATATTTCGTTTTCGGTTCGCGGTAGGCCCTCAGGTATATCCTACGACAAGTATAAATACCCATGCGAGTGAGAGACCTAAACATCATATGTTAAATCTGTACTGTACCTGTACCCATTAAAATAATTTTTCCCGTCTTCTACCAGTCCCTGGGATCCCAGGGCAGATAACAAAAGAATGGCATTGTATATTTTTTTCGCCGGGAGAGGACGGCGTAAAATAGATTGAATGGTTAATAAAGTTCGAGCACATCAAGAATTATTTTTCGTATTCACATACGAATAACCTCACGGTATCATTTTGATTCATTTAAATTGGTTTTCAGAGGAACATCATGACATTGTTGTATTGTATGTTCTCCTACACTATGTACATAAGCTCGCATATTTAACAGCAACAACACCCGAAAGTACAACTACAGTATTTATGTCAAAGATATCACATTTATTACACATTTACCTTAAACCGTATACTACTTTTCGGTAGCTATTTTACATACGAGTCACACTCAGTGAAAATATATTATTATTTACCTTAATATCATTTGTCTCGACCGCCACAGATAAAATTATGGCAAAAGTTCGTCTACAGCATAAATCTATTCCTTGAAATTAATTATTTGGGTAATAAAACATGAAAAATATTCTTGTAAATATACGGTTTCTTTTAAAATAAAAAACAGGGTATTATTAGTCTAATACTCAACTCATATTTCTCTTTAGTATCTAATTCACTCTAACGTTTCAGTCGCGCGGTACGTCTACAGCACAATCTCGCTAATTAACACAAAGTTTCAACCAATATGGAAGCCAATGTAGGACTTTAACGGGCCTGTCCAACCAGCACGATATAAAACCTATCATGCTAGCTGGACTGAAGCAGAAAGAATATATGTTCGGCAGTTTTGGTGGATAATGAAAGGCGACTTGGGAACGTAACAGTGGGTGTATATTCATCACAGATGTGCGAAGCTGTCTTTTCATATGTACGACGTCATACAAGCTTGACAGCTAAGTGTCAATTGAAACACGTCCCCGTACATCTCTGGTGGATATTCACCTCAATTGGAGAGCTAGCGGCCGAGCGGCGGCCAATGTTTGGCATCGTGCGCCGCGCGATCTGCGCGCGTGAGTAACTGACCACAAGCAGAACAAGTGTCTAGATCAACCTTCCGACCTACCACTAACTCCTGCTGTTTCGCAATGTCCGGCAGCAGAGCCACCAGCTCCGCGAACATGGAATCAAGTTGCGGTCCAAGCGCAGCCGAGCAGTGCGCGTAGAATTCATCCGCCCCGATTAAACTGTCTCTGAACGCGCGGGAGGCCACTTTAAAGTCCTCGACGGCCTCCGCGTCACCGAGCGCAGCCACGAACTTACTTACGAGTGCCCGGTTTCGGTTCTCGAAGTTCACGGGCGGGACGTAAGAGTGAACGGGCGCCGAGAACGTCTGGCCGGACGAGTTCGTGAACGTCATGCCGTCGCACGGCGGCCGGGGCTTGAAGCCCGGCGGAACACCGTTCGGAACTTTCTTTTTACTCTGCAGAACTGCCGTCATCGGCACCGCGAAGTTGTTGACTGGCGCGACTTTGCGGGATTTACCCAGAGAAGGGAACTCTTTGGCCGCCAGCGAGAAGTCCCCGTTGCCCCCGTTCCGCTCTTTCTCGTTGATGGCGACCGTGTCTATGGTTTTGATCTTGCGGTCCTGGGTGGGCGCGTTCGCGGAAGCCGCAAGAGTGGACGGATCCACGTATCTGAGGTCCTCAATGCCGTTGACGAGGGACATGTCTATATCGTAGATGTTCTCCTTCTTCGCGTTGTTCTGCTTCTTCTTTTCTTTCTTGGTGAGTTTGTTGTCGGCGGGCGGGGGCTGGGCGGGTTGCGGCTGGGGCTTGGGTTGAGGGGGTAGCTGTTTGGGCGGGGGCGGTTGCGTTTTCTTAGGTTTCTGTTTGGCGTTGACTGGGAGGGTCGGGAAATCTGCAGCGGGGTTGAAAGAGGGCTCTCGAGGTGGAGGTTCAGCCCTGGGTTTGGGTTTGTCCTTGGGCTTGGCGACGTTGATCCACTGCGGCGGAGCGGCGGGGGCCGCGCTGGAAGACAACGCGGGGAACGCTTCGCTGCTCAATTGAGCTTTCTTCGGTTGGGAGTTGGACGTGTTCTTCTTTAGCGCCTCCATTTCTTGGCTGTTTATCATGGCGACCTGATGGAAAACCAGCTTGTATAGTAATGTATGTAATCACAAAAATCTGAAGACTTAACAGAAATGGACAGTGCCAGATTAGGCCAGTGCGTACCTTGGGCGGTTGGTGCGAGGCGGCGCCGAGACTCGGGTGGTCGTCGCGCGCGCCGCCCGGCAGCTCGGGGAAGTCGTCGTCGGGGCGACGCGCAGGGAACACCGCTCGGTTGCTGCTCGTCTGCGTCAGCCGGAAGTTGTGGGCGGACGTCGGCTGGCTGTGCAGCTGGATTGATACGCTCGGTTTGGCTGGGATGATAAAACGGCAATATTAAATAAATCTGAGCAAAGAATTCATATGAAAAGTGTATGCTCGTTCTCAAGTGAATGAAACTAGCGGTAAACAAAGAGAGACCATTGAACAAAAAATAAGAATTCATTAACTTTGCCTTACAGGCGCCACGTATCCCGATAGGTCCAACACGGTCGAATAAAGTCATGATAGGGAGATTAGCTGAACAAGTTACGTGTGTAATGGTAGGTTGCGCCGAATGTAATCAGTACCTCTACTATAAGCTTCTTCGAAACAAAGCACAAACGAACACGTTCGAAACAAAACACAAACGAACACGGCAAAAAACTAGTAACCATCGAAGGCCACCAGAGCCGCTGCTCGCGTTGCCTTACAAGATGAGATTAAACGCGTTCGTTTGTGTTTTGTTTCGAAAAAAGCCTATACTAGAGGTAGTTGACACAGGGTAGCCGGTAGGGTATCGTGGTGTACTCACAGCTGCGCAAGATGGCGGCGGCGACGGGCGCGGTGGAGGCGGCGGGAGGCGCGCGGCCCGCGTCGGGGCCCAGCGCCGGGAAGTTGCGCTCCGTGCGCGCCAGACCATCCGAACCTGCGTGTGTGCCCATGTTAGTCTGTTGTTCATCAGTGCCATTATTGCTGTTTTGATCGACTCAGAAGAATAAACTAGGCCTAGTCTTATCTCGTGTTCAAGGTCATGTCCAAGCGGCGAGGCTAAGGGGTTCAGCGGCGTTTCTACCCCATGTAGCGCCCGTGTGCAAATCATTACCCCAGCGCCCTCTCGTAAGCGGCGAGTGGCGCTCGACGCTGCTCGCCAGTCCCTAGAACCGCTACGCCCGCATGCAACGCACACCCTGCACTATAGGTAACGCCGCCTCTGAAGGGGCTCACCCCCCCTCTCCCATGTATCCGTTTATACAAAAATGTAACTCACTAAGTGCCAGTTGCACCAACGTGCGAACACAGACCGGTCATCGTCAAATATGGCGCCGGCAGCTGTCATCCCATAGAACCTTGTCAAACTTTCCATACAATCAGATTTGACGAACACCGCTTACGATTACAGACGGTTTGGTGCAATCCAGCCTACGTGGCTTCCCCCAACGGTGCCAAGTTAAAGCAAACCCCGCCATAACCTTGGATCTTGACGACCGCTTTAGCTCAGTTGGTAGTGACCCTGCCTACGAAGCTGGAGGTCCCGGGTTCGAATCCCGGCCGGGGCATTTATTTGTGTGATGAGCACGAACATTTGTTCTTGGGTCTTGGATGTTTTCTATGTACTTAAGACTGCACCGAGCAAATTTCTGAATAATTGCGATGGTTGGATCACTTGCTGTATTATTATTACTAAAGCTTGAATTCTGTAATTCCTATATATGATATTTAAGGATACACTCTACACGTCATGTGTTTCAGAAACACAATTACTTATAGTTTTCTTCATAAAAATTCAATCCAAAGTTAGCTCTACTAAAGGAAATAAACGCAAACTACAACGTTAATACTTTATGAAAGGTCTTCAATTTTTGAATAGTAACAAAACTACATGTTATCTAGGTCGTATGTGTTTAACATTTGCAAAATGTGGAGATTTTTTTAACAATGCAAAGGAAATTTCGAAAATTTGACCGGCCGCCGTAGTTTTCTTGCCGGCAGATGGGCTCCGGCCCTCAATGGGAGCAGACGTATGCTGCTTTTCTCAGTTTGACATCTCATAAAAACACGCTTTTTGACAGCTTGCTCGTATACAAATACAAAATGTATACCACACACAAAGATTGCATTAATTGAAGTAGGGTAAATAAATGTTGACGTGTGGCTATTGAAGATTCTTTTAACATGGAATTTTTAGTATTAGCCATTCGTTATAACATAAAAATGCAATCTTTGGTCCCCAATGTATACTAATGCAACTAAATTATAATGATTTCCTTTACGAAAAGGCATTTTAAACGTAAAAAGGTTACCGATGTATTCCAGTTCAAAGTAATTTACTTTTTATAAATTGGCCACCCAGAACGGAACGTTATGACATTTATGTCACTCATCATATTTCAAATTAAAATTTGTAAACAAATTGTATTTTTATATTTCAATAATTTAACGAATCTAATGTTATATTTTATGTGTATATGTACGGCGCTTTCACGTCAAACAATGATTACCTAAATATATCGCAGAATCTGCATAAACAAAACATATCCCAGAATCTGTACAAACAGGCACAATTATTATGGTGCTTTGAACAGAAGTTTATAAAATATCAGCGTTATACCAAGAAACAGATCTAGAGTGCTCTCTTGCAGCGGGAGCAGAAGAAAGAATATCAGAGTTTCTTCGCCAGTTTGAGTGATGTGGATTTAAATTGTGTATTGTCTAAGCCGCCTGGTCATAATATAATTATACCTAGAATGAAAATAATAAACCTATGTTTCATTTATAAATAATAAACCAAGTAGTTGTTGGGGATGTGGTGACATTGACGATGTCTAACAAACAAATATGCAGTAATTACTTATAATATTAAACTGCGCTAGTTTCTATCTAAAGCTTTCATGCGTTGGAAATCCCGTTGCTTTGATTTTGTACAAGTAAGTACTTATGTCGCATCGCAATAATTGTCTCGACGTTATATTAAACGAATAGGAAATAATAATAATTGCTATTTATTATTGATGAAAATAGACGCAATGTTAACCATTATTGAACCTTATCTCGTTGCAATAAGGTTCACGGATGTTCAGTTAAGTGTCATCGACGGCACGACTGTATAAAAGTTAATTTGTCAGAGCTGATACAGTAGTGGTCCGGCCAAGTTCCACAATTGCAGAATGTTACAATGACTTTCTTGATGATATTTGTTATATCATTAGGTTTTATAGTGCTTGTCATTCACGATAACGACGATGCGCAGGGAATGTCATACTATTCTATGCGCAATTCTGCGGATTGGGTTACGACGGGAGGTCGTGAATAACAAGAACTACCTATAAGGTTAGGTACTAGTTCCTCAAATACAAAGTTGATTCACAATATTGCTGCAGTTATCCCGTGCCGTATAAATAGTTTCAGTAGTAATTATATATATTGTAATAAAGCTAGCGCTTCTTCTCTTAAAACTTGCATTAAATCAGTGTCCATTTTAGAGTTAACCAACTGATAAACAGAAAATAATCAATTTATGAAAATAACCTATTTAAGGTACAACATATACTCGTATCATGAAAATCACCAATTAAACTCTCAAAATAAGTACCTAAGTCATAAACATAAAACAGTCATAATATGCACGAACCGATTAGGAAAATTCTTTCTCTGTTTTAAGTTGTATAAAAATGAGTCTGTGAGGAAAGGGCAAAACAAAATACATTTTACAAAACAGGGGTTTGACAAGTTTTATTTTATAAACAAGGAACTGAGTATTTTACTACCACAAATTCCAAATTCAAGACATTTTCAGATACAACTAATACTTGAGTTTTGGTTACAGATCAGAACTTGACGATTTTTGTTACACTTCTCTTATGCACCAAGAAACCTTTAAATATTCAAAATCTATATTGTCATAAGTTGACATAAACATGGGTCAATGACCCGACCCAGCAAAATGAGGTAGTGTGCGTGAATAATGCATGTGTGGGTTAATTGGGTAAATTATTAAAAAAATTGAAATTTGACAGGCGCTGAGAATTTACCCCGCACGATAGGCCCTTAAGTATTTATCTATATAAGTATGTATATCGTCGCTTAGTAGTTAGTACCCATAGTACGCTTTGCTTAGTTTGGGAATAGGTTGATTTGTGTAAGATTGTCCAGAAATATTTATTTATCCGAGCCACTCACCCTTGTAGGCCTTGTGTCCGGCGGCCAGCACTAGGTTGGGTGTCTGCGGCGCGGCCGAGAGGCGCGGGAACTGCTCGTCGCTGCGCGTGTCGATGCGCGGCGCCTGCTGAGCGACCGGCGGCGGGGTTATCGACCGCTCCATGTCTCGATCTCGGTCCCTACAGTTAAATACTACATTACTTCAAAGGCCGGGAAGGGATTACCTGCCGAGTGGGTTCTTAGAGCATATTCATATGCAATATACAGAGTGGAATTTCATACAATTTGTATGGGAACAGTTTTCCTTGATTTGCGGCTTTTCAAGTCGGATTTTTTTTTTTGGGTTCCATACAAGCTTTTGATACTAGATAAGAATGCGATCGATTGGCATAAAAAAAAAGTTTATCAAAAATGACCTTTTTCTCGCAACCTGTATTTTTTTCCCAAAATCTGTAACCGTCAATCTTCATTAGTTTGAAATCGAGGGAAGGTCTTCTAAAACCATTTTCGCGTAGCAGCACGGGATCTGGTACCTGCCCTCATTGACCCAAAAAGAAAATCCAACCTGTATATTATAACTGGAATAGCTTTTCACTAAACGCTGTTGAAAACCTTGCACATGTGCAGCAAGATTAATTAGGTATTGCTCAACTTGAGTGTTTTAAGTAAATATGCGAGCTTGATTGTTACCTCGCCCGACGACAGACGACGGACGGACAATGAAAATCCAGTGCAATTACGAGTATATAGCGATATCGCAACAAGAAAGATGTCAGCAGTGGACAGAGGTGTTAAGCGTACGGTCAGCAAAGTGCTCTACCACTTTTGGACTTTAACATACGCATAATAGAGTCGGAAAGTGGTAGGCCACATTTTTGGTCGACTGTACCGTACCACACACTGGAGCGGCCTGCGGTGGCGGCCAGCTGACGGTATAAAATCAAGGCCGCTAGCGTCTGAAAGATTGTTAGGACTGTCGTAGGATACAACTGACCGCCACCGCCACCGCCGGCCGCTGCTGTGTGTGATAGGCTTTATATTGTTATAAGTGACCTGGGCGCCCGCTGCGCCTGCGGGTGGGGCGTGATGTTGAACTGCAGCTCGAGGGTGCGCGCCTGGCGCGCGGCGCCGCGCGGCATGTTGCGCCCGTGCACCACGGCCTTGTGCGCTGCAACCATCGCAAACATGCTTCAAATTACTCGCTAGTCCATCTGTGCTGCATCCGGCGCTTATTTTATTTATTCATTTATTTCAGGCAACAAGGGCCCATAGATAAATACCTAATAGCTAACATACCTACGTAAGTACGTACATACAATTATATACTTTAAAACTAAAAAGTCAAATCAAACCCAAAGCGTCATTCGTTATAAACTAAAGCACAATTTTATCAAAACTGATTTATGAAGTACAAACAGCAACACTATATTAACCACTAGTAGACTTTTCACCTTATCAGGTTCACGAATGGTCTAATTGCCAAGTTCGATACAAAAGTGCAAAGCATTATGATAAAGGTAAACATCATTAGCGTGCTAATGTATCAATGCGATAACAAGTGTAGTGCCATTGATTGCAGGGTATAAAACTCAGGTATAAATAAAGAAAGAGGGCGTACCATGCAAGCAAGCGGGATGCCATGTTCAGTCAAGAAGAAAGTTAAAGGTCCCATTTTTCGGTAATTCGTAAAAAACTCTTAAACGGTGTAATATATTCAATGACATTTTAAAGGGGGGAAAATAAAATTTTATGATAATTTAAGTGACATCCCATTTCTTATTTTTCAATATTTTGAAAAACAAAAAAATACAGTATTTATGCACTCAACTATCATGCTCTACTCAACGATACCCCACTTGATGGGATAGACATTTTTTTTTCGCGCCCCCCTTTAGCTGCAAGGGGGCCACCCTCCTTGCATAAATATAGTATTTTTGTTGCTAAATAGTCACTTAAACTCATTAAATATTAATCCTAGCGAAAAAGTGTATAGAACCTTTTTTGTAGATTTTTCTACATACCTTTGAGATCAATCTCGCTCCTGAACACGGCGGTGAGATGCTGTCCGGCGCACTCGCCCTCCTCGCACAGGAAGTGGTCGGTGCGGAAGTGGTGCGCTAGTGCGGCGTGCGACGCGTAGTACAGGTTCTTGCCGTCGGCGTCGCACAGGTGACAGAACAGGTGCTCCTTGCGGAGGTGCCGGTACAGCTCGTCGGCGTCCATGAAGCGCTCTTCGCAGAACTCACATAACGGATGGCCTCTGTTAGCAATATTCATCAACATTTTAAGTGATGATTATAGTGTATTCATAGAGAAAAGGGTGATAATGATTAACATCTTCAAAAAGAGTTTGTTTACATGATATGACATGTAAGGATGAATGGAGTGTATGTATAGCGACAACGCTCCTAGCGAGCTGCCCGGCATCTGAGAAAAGTAACACAGCGCCCGCTAGGCGGGTTCCTGGCACGGAAAATAGTAAACGCTGCGTATACAAAGCTTCAGTAGGGTTGATTCTATCCTAAGCATTACGTATGGATGATTGATAATTGAGAAAATGCATCTTTTTTTTATAATGCCATCCGAACCTGTTATTAGAGAGGAACAAATGTTTCTATGGAACAATTACAATTAGAACAACACAAAAGGCAAAAATGGGTTTCAAAGTATAGCATAACGGACGTGCTCCGAAAACGCTTCATACTAGTTGAGCGTGTTTTGTGATGTCACATACTATGTGGCCGGTTGTATAGAAAAATAAGTAATTTGCTGTTTTAGTCATTAAAAAAAAAATTCAAATGTTATAAGTTTTTAAGACATTGAAGACTTTTTATGAATTTACTTTTTTACGTGAAAATTTGATGATTAACTGTCCAGTGACATCTTATTACTGTTAATTCCGCATGCATATTCCCTATTGTAGTGGGTAGGTATGGGTTACCTGTGCGACGTGTCATCTAGGTCTCCTTTTCGTCTGTGGTGTGCGAGCTCCTGCCGTGTGTAGCATTTCCTTTCGTTTGTGAATATCTAGAAAGTAAATATAACTATGAATATTATTTTATTTATTACAATATAAATACTCTTTATTGCTCATGAAAAGTAAAATTGTTTTTTTCCGGGCTAATCCCATAATGTTTTAAAAACTCGGTTCTACAGTGTTTGTCGGCTTACTACTTTAGTTAGGGAGAGATAAATATGTTTCATTAGACGGCCAGTTTAGCCTAGTTTTTACCCTGTGTGTGTGGCCCTGCCTACCTAACTGACGATCCTGGGTTCAATTAGCGATCAGAGCAATTATTTTTGTATATAAATAAGGGATCGTTCAACAATTACGTGATCATTTTTGGCCAGTTTTTAACCCCCCTCTGTGTGATCACAGCGTAATCTTTTGTTTTTAACCCCCCCCCCCCCCCCAACCCCTCGCCCTGTTTACGTAATCTTCGTCCGTGCTTAAAATTTTTGCTGTTTATTAGCACTGACACGTATGTCATGTCCAAAATCTGGTCACACTGTTCCACAGTTTGTCTAAAGCAGGGGAAATCCCGTTTCACCTATCTAATAGTTAGTTAGTTACCAGTAATAAACTTCAAAATTGGACGTAAATATTTAAATATAAGTAATTTATTTTCGGAAACGAAGCGCAGATGACGTAATCATGGATTCTTCCCCCCCCCCCCCCACCCCCAAATAATCCGATGTATATAATAAAAATCACCCCCCCCCCCCCCCTCCCTTCCGGTGATCAAGTAATTGTTGAATGATCCCTAAGTTTCTGAGTCTTGGATGTTATTGAGTATTTATATCCAAAAAGAACAATGTTGTCCAGTACCCATAACCATAAACAAGTCTTATACAAGCTTACACATTTTATGTATAAAAACAGACAAGCCGGCACGAATCTATATTGCAATATAATCTACAAAAAACTTATGCAAATCAAGTAGGAATTAAATACCTATTGCATGCCAATCAAGCACATAATTTACTATTCAATTTCTTATTAGGATTGTACTTGTACATGATGTTAGATGTTATTACACAACTATTATCTTATGACACATCTGTTATGTTTCAATAGTTTTTTGCATAATGTAAACAGCCACCAATCTGCTATTGCAGCTACATTCTATATGTAAACATCCTTAAATAATAGTAAATCTGACTTCATGAAAGTTATCTCTTCTTAACCCATTGTGTTATCAATTTCTACTTCAATAATTAGTTATGCAAAGAATAAGGTGCAATTAATTAAATAATCATACTGAGATAACAAATATTTGCTGTAAACTAAGTCCAATGATTACTTAATACCAATGTTATTAAGTAATCATCTATGAGGCAGGCAGTGCCCATTAGTGGGATGAATATTGGCTGATGATGATGATGAATCATCAAAATAAAACTTATTGTAGCAATTGTTCTAACTTGGGGCATTCAGGCCAGTCAAAATGAGAGGAATGTTACCATGTCAGCAAAATGCGTAGGTACTTACATTGTTGCTAACAATGTTCATAATATAATGTAAACATCGCTACATACTATAAAACAAAGTTGCTTCCTGCTATCTGTCCTGTTGTATTAGGCCCAGATGAAAGAAGACACAATTATCATCAGCTTATACATGTGCAGTCAGCTGCAGAGAAAGCCGACCCTCTGCATACATAATGCATGGTCATGTATCTCTGCATATGACTCCCATGAATCTGAGAATGGGCTCTGGACTACTTGGTAGTTCATAACATGTTGGGAACTCTAAGCCTTTTTTATCCATAATACATTTTAGATAACTGTGGCTGTATTTTTAATTCTTTTGTTCTTCTTAGATTGGATATGGATCCCTCTTTGGGTGAAGGTGTCCTCCAATCCCTTCCACTCTTTCCTCTGTCTTCCAATCTCTATCCAATGTTTGCCCGTTGTTTGGATGATGTCATCCAGCCCATCAATTGTATGGCCTTACTACTTTTCTTTTGCCATTTGGCCCACACCAACTGATGGTTTCTAGAGCTCATCTATTGTATGCCATTCGGGTGATATGACCAGCCCACTGCCACTTAAAGGGCATAGGTGAGAGCAGCAGTAATTTGTCATAGTCTTAACATGCTCCTCTCCACATGCACCTTACCTGTGGGTTGACGGCGAAAAAAACACAACAACGTTTTTGTTTACTTGACTTGTAATCGCATCACCGGTAGACATGTGGTTAACTTCTGTATGGTGATATGCAGGTATTCTCACTGTTTTCCTTCACTAAACATTACCTACACATTTCTGAATCTAATTGGACACACCAAGTAATAATATTATGACTTTCGCTTGAAACTTAGTTCTAATATTGACTGCCATTGATATACCATTTCTTTTTTAATTTTTGCTTAGGTAAAAGTAATAAAATACAAAAAAGTTCTTGTTAAAAGACATATTTCTAATAGACTTAAACTAAAAAATTAATGTTCATTCTGCACATAGATGCCACTGTGGCAAAACTTAAGTTTTGTAAAAAAAGTACAGTAGCAAAACTCAGTTTACCTTCAAGTGTTTGACACAAAGGTCACAAAAGTATCTCTCATGGACCTTTCGCATATGGTCACTGAGCATGGTGAAGGTCCGGAACGGCGCCAGCTTGCTGCACAGCCTGCAGCGGTTCTCCAACAGCTCCTCATAGGCATTCTTTATCTCCTGACTACAGAATGCGATCTTGAATTGCCTGTCAAACAACCGGTCCGTAAAAACACGATTGCGCAACTCTTTGTAAGGCAGTACCGACTCCGTAAACACGACCTGTAGATAAAATAAACCAACTTAGCCATAAGTTACGATTAAGGTTTGTGTACCAACGAAACATCGTGCTCACCCTCGCTAGGTCTTGCCGACAGATGGGACATTCGTTCTGCAAGCACAGCACCCGCATACGAGTGGAACACTCGAAACATACGGGGTGGTCGCACTCGCCAATCGAGTAGTACAACACATTCTTGAAACACACTACGCAAGTGTTATTGTCGGCATGGGAGTCTGTCATGGTAGCTGACTATAACGGCTGGGTATCTGTAAAAGTCACACTGGATAGTTATTTCGCCTGATGCTAAATCGCGCTAAGGCTATAATCATAAATCCTGGAATAACTCGAGTACCCACGTACGTAAATGAAGGACGAAAATTTCTGTCTGCTAGCCAAATTTGACAGACTGTGAGGTAAGACAGTGTAGTTTTGGAACCATAAAAACCGTAACCGGAAATGAAACGAACCGGTATTATCGGTAATTCGTGAAACGTCGTTGCCTAGTTCCGGTTGTAATCAATGGGAAAAGCAGCATTTATAAAAATATCTTGAACAAACTTCAAATTTCATTCGTGAGCACCGTAGAAAGAGGATATATAGAAGGAGGGTTAGCGAATCACACATAAGGACAGAGATATTGTGACAGTTTTGTCTGGGGTTACCACAAAAAGAATAATCTCCCCATTTTTACTGACAAGTAGGTTTTTAATTATTAGGAATCTTCAAAATAAACTCTTAGTAAATATTAGCGGGCAAACACAAAACATCCGATGTCCTCCCAATTACGATATGAATGTGTACTAATTTAATACCTACATTAAAGTTAACAAAATCACGATTAGATTAAAACGGCTTAGTTATTCAGCCATTGTAATAATGAAATTCACAATAGTATTCTAAACACGTCACAATAAAAAAATTAATCTGTTATTTTTAACATTCGAGCCGGTTTAGTTTACCCAACATTATGGGTAACATATTTTTTTATACTCTGGCCACTGGTTCATCGATGACATTTCGGTGACAACGGCCGGTGACAAATAATCGGTTCCTTATACGCGATGAGGGACAGAAGATATGTCATTTTTTCTCGCTCCCACGTGTGTTATTGTCTATGCTTACATCTCCTTCACACACCTTTGTATGTGTGTATCACCAGTTCCATCTTATACTTGTTCCATGGTGAGCACATTTTGAAACAACCAAATGTGGATCTCGTATTTTATCAAACGTTTAAAAGTATTCGGAGCTTATATCCTAGAGTTTACGATAGATTTAACCTGACGTCTAGTACGTCTACCAGGATAATAGGGAAAGACATTAAAATTAAATCATTATTTTGTAATTCTCTTTAACTTTTAGTGCGCGAAATGTACTAATGGTATGTGCACGTTACTAAACGCACAGTTTAGCTGCCACTGTCAAATTCAATTTGGCTTGATTGACATTAACCCATTAACGTGACGTGAGTCGTGAATTCATGAATTGAATTGAATTTATTGAATAAACATACATTGTTTCAGAAAGAAGCTTTTTTTACGATTTATATCAATAGATTGAATTGTAAATTATTACCGACGATCACTATGGATGAATATGTTAATTACATTTTACTGATTTTGATTATATTGCCAGTCATCTTGTTCATTAACTTGTGGGCAGGAATTGGATGGGAACTGTTCGTTAATAACTGAACGATGACTCAAGATTTTTAGTCATCTATTATTTACAATTTGGAGTACTCTATATATCTGAGATATTCAGGACTACGAAGAAATACTGGGACTGTTCTTGACCAAGAAATAAGAGTGCCTGCTAGTCGCCTATAAATTCCAATGTGAACATGTTATTCAAGAAAATAAATCACATTAGAAAACAATTTAAATATATTTATTCATAATATTTCATTATAATTTCCTTACAAATTATTATCACATTGACATACCTAATGTAATGCAGATATAAACAATATAGTCATCATAAAATTAATCATAATAAAAACTACACAATATAAGTATTTGACAAATTACAATTTGTCACACACTCACATACAATGTTATTATGGTTAATGGTTGACATGTAAGAGTTTGCAAGGCCTACATGAACAATAAACATTCTAATGGGGTAAAGTATTATAAACAAATGGTTGTGGATATCCATACACACATCCACATGATACCATATAGCTTCACAGAGGCCTATTTATGTTGTAAATGCTTTGTGTGGTGTTTAGTTAGGCTTGTCTCCACTGCATTGTGTTTTCTGTTTGAAGTGTGACACATAGTTTATGCACTGTCATATACCTGATCATGTTTAGCTAATCCACACACAAATAACATTAATCCTTAATAGAGCCTCAAGTTTTCTTATAATTACTGATTAAGTATGTGTTAATTTTTCCAAATAATAATCCTGTAGTCTCCATAAATTGTTTTATGATAATGAATGATTGTGCATATAAATATATCATTCAAATAAACAAGTTTGCAAATTGCACAAAATATTGTTGGTATGTCCTAATTGTCCATTTAATTTCCCATACAGACAATTTTTGTGTTACAAAAAAGAGCCATTCGCTCCATATATAACCTAGGCTCACGTGAATCTTTAAGAGAACTCTTTAAAGAAATCAACATTTTAACTGTAGCGTCCCAGTACATCTATGAGAATATTGTTTATGTCCTTAAGAACATAGACTCCTTCTGTAAAAATTCTGATATACATAATTTTAATACTAGAAATAAAAATAAAATTGCCACTAAAAAATTTCGTGTCCGTAAAGTATACAAATCTTTTGTAGGTCAATGTGTCCGTTTTTATAATAAGTTACCTGATGAAGTTTTGAATTTACCTTTTCCAGCTCTTAAAAAGTACTTGAAAAAATCATTGATGTCGAAGGCTTATTACAAGGTTGAGGACTATCTAACAGACAGAAAAGCATGGCCCAAACCAGATACTTAAATAGAGTAAAGATTCATATATTGTGTATTTTTTAATTTTATCTAGTTGACGCAGTTCTTGCAAGAAAACATATCAAAAGATTTATAACTAAATTTATAGTCTAAAGGATTCAATTTTTTTTTTTCCTAAATAGAATTTGATAATGCTAAGGTATACAGTTTCGAAATGTTTTCTTGCAGAATTACACACTGTCATAACTGGTTTTTTTCCTCATTTTATTCTTTGTTTTTGTGTTGCTTTATATAGATACTTAGATTTCTTGATCTTAAGTAGGTTAAGTATTATCATTTATCATTGTAATAAGCATATTTTTGTGAGAAAATGGCTGACTGTCGAGTTTCTTTCGGCGTTTCTTCTCGGCAGTGGCCTCTGTGAAACGCTAGTAGGGTTTGACTTGTAAAAGTGCCATTGCGGCCTACTTACAGAATAAAGTTCATTTTATTCATTTTTTATTTTATTCATAACAGATTGCTTAAATGTCTATTTTCTAGTAATATCAAAATTAGGTATAGACAAGTTGAACTTCATATAAATAAACTGAGTAAAGGTATGATTCCGTTGCCGACTGCATACAGCAACAGCACGTGCCGCCGCACTCCAAATTGAACCGTAATCATAAGACTAAAAGTCCCAATTTAGAGTGAGCGGCGTGTGCTGTTCCGACACTTCTCCACTCATTTCAAATTGAGCTTTTTACGCATACTATTACGGTTCAATTTGGAGTGCGGCGGAATGTGCTGTTGCTGTATGCAGTCGGCAACGGAATCATACCTCAATGGTGAATACCATAAAAAGTGTTTTCATAAAAAAAAAATCAGTTTAATTGTTACAAAAATTATGGGTTAACAAGAAAATAATCTTAATTATTTATTTTATTATTTTGCATCATCAATGGCCTTTGAGTCTATTACAGAGTATACATGCAGTGTCAATCAGGTAGACAACTTCTTTCATGGCTGTGTATGCCAATAATTTTATAAAAAATGCCTAATATCATTAAATTTCACCAGAGAGTAGTAATTCTTCCATCCCCATGTTGAAGTGATGCCGCCAGACGCGGTATCGCGCGATGTCCTTACGAGTCACCATCCCCACGACCTGTTCAAAAGACAAAATCACTATTTTATGTGAATACCAAAATATACTCACCGGCAGATTGGCCCAAATTAGACAAATGCATTTTTATATATTAAACATTATTTAGTTTATTCAATTTATATTTTGAAATCACGAAAAGTTTTTGGGACAAATTTTCTGCCGGCGCCGCGGTGAGTGTAGGTATTACTTTATTATAGTGAGATAATTGTTGGACAAACATTCATCACAAAGAGAACAATGGGTGAGATTTGCCGCGAGATAGCCTTGGCGAGGCTGTACGATCCGTGTGGACGAGATTTTTGTGAACCTACTGGTCTCACCTCTTTTTTAGGGTTCCGTACCCGAAGGGTCCAAACGGAACCCTATTGGTGACGCCCAGGCGTCCGTCCGTTCGTCCGTCGTCTGTCACACAGGTTTTACAGCCAAACGGTTGGAGCTACAGGCTTCAAATTTACACAGTATAAGCATCTTGTTGGCCCAAAGCCATACAAATAATCAAAACTTATTTTTAAATGTTTGAACACTGGAAGGGTCTCACCTCGTTGACGTCGTTGACTATGGGCAGGTGGCGCAGCCCGAGCGCGCGGAACAGCCGGAAGAGGCGCGGCAGCGACGCACGGTGCGGCAGCGTGTACGGAGACGGATTCATGAAAGGCCGGAGGTCTATCGTACAGGTTTTCTCCCATTCCGATATATCCAACTGTCATGGAAAATTGAGGATTAAGGAAACCAATTATAGGTTATTAAGATTCAAATTAAATATGGCAAAAAGTATGGCTGAAGGTAGTGTTAGGGCCTTCATGAATGTCTAGTTTCTTAATATCAAGCCAATGTGGATCTTAACTTCTTTGCACATGGTTACTTTATACCGCGAGGAGAAGGAAGAAGGCTTTGCCGGTCGTACTCATATGACAAGCTGAAATGAACCTTAATGGCTTAAGACAAGGTTGATCTTACATCCTTGATGGAGGGGTACCGCGGATACTCCTTCCGAAACATGTCCATGTCTACATTGTAGCTGGACCACCTGGTGTTGGCGCCTTCATGCTCGTTCTCGTTGTATATCTTGTTTTGGAGCAAAACGATCAGCTGCGAGCGTAGTATCAGGCCGCGGAGACGCTTGTATGTGTGCACTTCTTGCTGTGAGCAAACAAATAATAAGTAATGCAATCAGTATCAAAATAATTAGACAAAAAGCGATATAGTGTTTTACGCGGAGACGCTTGTATTGTGTGCACTTCTTGCTGTGAGCAAACAAATAATAAGTAATGCAATCGGTATCAAAATAATTAGACAAAAACCGGCCAAGTGCGTGTCGGGCCACGCGCAAGGTAGGGTTCCGTAGTCGTCCACCCGTTACATTATATGGACTAAAAAGTTCGAAAACTTATATTTACTATATTTTTGAATGAATTAACAACATTATCTAAGCCTTAAATTCTAAGGTATCAATGGAAATTGTACGAAAGTTTGCTTTTGCAAAGTACATTTCTGACTACTTAGCTGTGATAGTTTTCCTTTTAAATTCATCATATATACTACTACCATGATTTTTTTCACATGCCACCGTTTAGCTGGCAGGGGGGGGGGGGGGACACTTGACCATAGCAAAAATTATCACTTCAAAGCTTAATATCACGCTAACCAATTCTTTAATCAAAAAATGCTTTTAGAAACCTTATAAAAGAGCTATCCAACGATACCCCACACGATGGGGTTTGGCAGAAAAAAAAATTGCACCACCACTTTACATGTAGGGGAGGTACCCTAAAAAAAATTTTTTTTAAACATTTTATTCTACCGTTTTGTCGGCGTCATTGATATGTATACTCATGCCAAATTACAGCTTTCTAGCACTAACGGTTACTGAGAAAAACGGGGGTCGGACGGACGGACGGACATGGCGAAACATAATTGTTTACTACGGAACCCTAAAAAGCGGTATAGATTAGATTAGATTAGATTTATTTATTTCATAATATAAATTACATTATAGATTAACTTAAAGCTAATTTACAAGAATTTACATTATGATCGTCAAATAGTGAATATTATAATAATTATGTCAGGTATATCATTATTCATTATAAAAAATATGTTATAACAATACCAATCTAAACAAGGAATTCAATGTCAATATCTCATAATGATCGTCAAAGTAAAATTATAACAAGAATTAAATTAATCAATAATATTAAATTAAACAATGTCAACTAAATTTCATTTCCATGTAGTCACCAATATAGTATAGTGTTTTACACGAATACTTGTTCCTGAGTCTAGGGTGTTTTCTATATATTTAAGTATTTATTTATCTACTAGCGGACGCGGCAGACGTCATCCTGCCTGGAAAAGCAGCGCCACCTACTGGGTCCAATTGTGTTTTCAAACCACGCAGGAACCCATTGAAATATACCCACAAAATTTTATCCAAATCGGTCCAGCCGTTTAGGAGGAGTAAGCAATGCCACGTAAAGGAAAATATTTTTGGTTAGCATAGTATTAGTGTTTATTGAATTTATTTCTAGTACACCATATTTTTAAATTTTCTCTCTGGTGCGCACACGAATAATTAAGACAGTTTTCGATTTTGAAGCCATTTGAAAGTTGAAAATGTGGGCTACTTTTCCCGATTCGACCCCATTCGTTTACTTGATCACGGTACAAAAGCCGAACAGCTTGGAAAGTAAAGAAAGCATTATAAAATTTTGAGGAGTAAGAGGGAACAGTAAATAGCAAACTTCACGAGGACCTAACAGAACGAAAATAAGTAAAACGCTCTTTGAGATAGCGTGGAGTTGCAGGGTTGAAGACACACTACGACACTTCGTGTAGATACTCGTACTTACATCGTCGGCTAGGGGCGGGTCCACGACCGGGAACCCGTTGTACGACACCAGCTTGAGCAGCTCGACGATGTGGCCCACGTTCTCTATAGTGCGGAGTGTGAACACGGGGTGTGACATAACTTCGGACGCGTACACGTTGTGGGCTAGTGGCGGGGGCTCCCATGGGAGCAGTGGGACGCCGGCTAGCTGGATGTGGATGTCGTATATGCCCTGCGGATGTCAGGATATTAGTTAAATTGCCAACCAAGTTGACAACCGGAACTTAATAGGGAATTGTTATTGAAAACAAAAGAATCTTAAAAGTCAAATACAGTCGCCATCAAATATATCTGTTACACATGAATCACATGATGATCCAATAAATATGTAAAAAATGAGATGTATTCAGATATTTATGAACACCTCGTTCGATCCGATATATCTGCTGGCGAATATACCACCAGGAACCCACGAAGGCACTAAAGCACAGGACATACAGAATATAATCATTATGGCACTGAATTAATTGGAAATAAGCTCTACTACAAGATATTTTTCTAGTATTGTTCGAATGTCTAACGTACGGTACGGCGCGGCGGCCGTGTAACCTACTAAGGATTTTGTACATGGATCTATTCTTCCCGTCATGTTCACGTCATGTCGAACGTCATGTACAACATTTTTCATGCTTGGCGGCAGAATTTTAGAGCACCCATTGAACGCTGTTATACTTTATCGTCGACGGCCTCGGCACGGTAAAACTCAATGGTTTCATACTTAAAAGGTTTCTTTTCTCACTTTACAAGTTCACATTTTTATCAACTTTTGTGGGGTAGTCAAATGTTGTGTACCCACATCGGTAACGTCGGCAAGAAAGGTAAATACATAAATATCGCGTTAGACCCGTTAAAACAAGTATGTTGACAAAACGCGATATTTTAAAGTGTCAATGGTTTCATGTGGGTTTCATTCATAAACAGACCATAGACTACAAACTTTCGACTAATTACGACTGAAGCCGTAGAGTTTTACCGTGCCGTGACTTCCACGATAAAGTATAATAGCATCCATTATGTCTAGGCAAGTATACTAACCTCATTGAAGAAGTCGCCCACCCACTTGGCGACGACCAGCGTGATGATGATCGGCAGCGCGTTCGATATCTGTCCAGTGGTCTCTATGATGATGACCGTCAGCGAAATGGTCATTCGCACGACCCCGCCCAGCTGCGCTGCGGCCCCGACCAGTGCATACTTCGCCGGGTTTATTGACTGTCGATAATAAACCTTATTTATAAACTGATGAGGTCTACATTATTTTGTTACATTAAAATTTCACATCCATGCGTCTTAATATTATCACGACGGCCAGCGAAATGGCCATTCGCATTTCGCACAACTCCGCATAGTTGACCCGCCGTGTCTTATATAGTGGCGGGGTAAGGCCATAATTTGATGATGGCCAGATACATATAGCGAGGTCCTCTGATGAGGTGCAATTTTATTTATAAAATTGCTTCTTGCGCCAACATTTATAATATAAATTAAAAAACAGTTGAAAAATGTGCCCACGACGCCCACGCCTAACGCCGCCTGTCCTTAGGTAATAGAGGTTATTTTGCATAAGCTTTTGCCCGCAACTTCGTCGCAGCTGAGCGTATTCATCGCGTTAGAATTTATTAGCTACTTTTTTATCAGGCGTTACTTAGTCATCGCTCTTCCATACAAACTTCCTTTCCTTAAGGGATGATTTCCCGGATAAAAAGAAATCTACGTACTTTCTCCTCCCCGCGGTTTAAGCGTGAAGAGGCAACAGACAGCCAGCCTTTGGTATTTATAATATCAGTATAGAGGCTAGATGACTCACGTTGTTTGGCAGCATGAGCTGTATCAGGATAGCGAGCAGCCGGCCCCAGGCGGCGCCGCACAGCAGGTTGGGTATGAACAGCCCGCTCGACACGGCCAGCCCGAACGTCCACGCGGACAGCAGGAAGTAGCACACGACGAACGACACGATCGACCACGGGTTGTACGACCCGATCGGGTTGTGGAGGAACGAGCGCACGGACGCCTCGGGCGTTTGGAACCAGACCGCTGCCAGCGCGTTGTACTCGCCGTCGGCGCAGTATAGCTGGAACAAATAACAATATCTAGACCACACCTCTCTGACACGCGAAGGAACGTAAGCGCACAGCCGGATCTAGGGGGGGGGGGCAAGCCGGGGTCCATGCCCCGGGCGGCAAGTTTAGGGGGCGGCAAATTTAGGGGCGGCAGGGGGGCGGCAGGGGGGCGGCAATTCGAACTTCTTGACAGGCCAAAAAATTTCGCGCTCGCAGCACTCGCGTTTTTTATGACTTAATGCGTATGAAGTATTTTCCGCATCTGCATAATAATGTTTGAAAATTTTCGCGCTCGCTGCGCTCGTGATTTCATCTATACGTAGATGTGTTATGACTTTATGACTCATCCACCCTTAGAGTAGATAACTAGTAGCTACTTTTACTGTTCTGAAATGGTAGAGGTAAAAGCCTGACAAGGAATATATGATCATGCGCCATGTTGCGGAATTTCATTGGAACTAATTTCTTACACTGGCAATAGTTTTAATGACATTGTCAGCACGTCAGTGTCACTGTCGCGGTTTATTTGAATATTAGTTATGTGTTAAATATTTAATAATAAATGAGAAAAAATGACCAAAACAATTCACAACTCGTAACTGTTTGGCGTAACTATGATCTGAAAAAATGTAACGTGGGTTAAATTATGTTTGAGAGAAGTAAAATAATATTTTTATTTACTTGAGAACCCCTATTACTTATTTATAATTTCGATGACTCATGGTTGTTTACGTTCTATGGAAGTTGTCATGTGTCAAATATTTGAAGTAAGAAATCACAACGTTTAGCCGAGTCACGCGGTTTGGCATTAATTAATACCTATCCAATATAGCCACAGTGCACATAACTTAGAGAAGACACTCGATTTTAAACCTTATTCCCGTGTCAGTAAGATTGTTTCTTGTTTACCTGTAACGGCACTTTGGTGGGGTCTTCCCCTAACGGGCGACAGTCATTCAGCGCATACATCATGAGGAACCCGCACGTCGCGCTCGCCGCCGCTACTAGGCACGCCTCCACTACTCGAAGCCACGGTGCTGTTATGTACCTTTAAGACAGAATTCATACTATTGTTAACACCGTAAGGTTGCATTTAAAATGTGCTTGGTTGGCAAACTTTCGTACGGTTTCCGCATTGTGCTGTCTTGCTCGCATACCGAACCGTCGTGCGGAAAACGCATCACCATCAGCCTTATTGGATATCTCAGTGGTCAAAGTAGCGTTGATGACGAGTGACAAGACGTATTTTGGCCTATCAAGAAGTTCGAATTTGCCGCCCGGGGCATCCGGCTTGTGCCCCAAAAAACCCCATTAGTTATGACGATCGGTATTTGAACCTATATAAAACAAAATATCATCATGTTAAAACAAGACACAAGGTCGGTGTTCCCAGGTTCTGGAGACTTGGTACAATAGTGTCACCTGATGCGGAACACGGAGAGCTTGTAGTTGATGTGGTTCCACAGCGCGCCGAGACAGCCGCCGACCGCGCCGAAGAACATGAACACGGGCAACTCGTAGAACTGGAAAGGGAACGGCTCCATCTTCCCCAGGTTCAGGAGGCCTGGTACAAAAGAACATTTTAAAGACGTTAATAATAAATTATTAATTTACAACAAGTCTATGTAAGTCATAGAATGACAGGCAGACTTAAAGAGGTATTATAGAAAGCGTCTGACCTAGAAACAGTGAGTATAAAAACAATTAATTATTGTATTTAGTTGACGTAGTTACATTGGCGCCCGAATTACCAATAATTTTACATTATTGGTTTGTTTACTATTCTTTTTTTTACTATTTTTTATTTATTTATTTATGCAAATTTTATTGCACAAAACAAAATACTTAATGCCAAATGTCATTCTCTACCAGTCAACCATTTATTTACTATTCTTTTTAACAGTGTTTGGCAAGAACATCATTCCATCACCATTTATTGAATTAACGCCGGTTTCCATACCGGTCTAAGTAATAATAAAATAAAAATAAAAAAGCCTTTTATTCCACACCCTTAAGAGGCCGTCAAAGTTTGCGCTTTCATCATTTTCACGAAATCTTACTCGATAGATGGCGTTGGCGAGCTATTTACAATAGTCAAGCATCGATCACTTCACCAGTTACCCCTAGTATATCTTGACACTAGGACACGTAATAACTACACGCAATCGGAGGTCTGACGCATTGGTTCTCCTACGGTGAGGTCAAAGCGTTGCAGAATATTACTTAATTACCTAAGTAACCTACTGTCTGGCGTAAAAATCTTGATCGTTTTGTTTACTTAAAAATGAATATTACTTTAGTATGAAATAATAGTTGTTGTCAATGTAATTATTAAAGAACATTAAAATAAATAAATAAAATAAATATATTTGTGGACAATCTTACACAAATCAACCTAGTCCCAAACTAAGCAAAGCTTGTACTATGGGTACTAAGTGACGATATAAATACTTATATAGATAAATAAATACTTAAATACATAGAAAACATCCAAGACACAAGAACAAATATTCGTGCTCATCGCACAAATAAATGCCCCGGCCGGGATTCGAACCCGGGACCTCCAGCTTTGTAGGCAGGGTCACTACAAACTAAGCTAAAGCGGACATTCAAAGAAGTTTACATATATATATATATATATATATACAAGTAAATAAAATGCCCGTTTTGATTCGAAAATATGTATACGTATGGTACGATCACATGCCGTACGTTTTATTTAAAAAAATCTAGTTTGATTTATTTAGACTCAGCATCACGGCGTTCAGCTATGAAGAAAACTATAAGCAATAATTGATTTTTAGTTCGTTTAGACATTCTGCCACTACTATTATTAAAAAAAAAAATCTCAAAAATAAGACGGAACGGAAATGAGACGGATATATAATAAAACGGAATTTGAGTTAAGATTTTATAAACATAACCGAAAGTATTGAAACGTCTAAAAGTTCATGCTTTCCCGCCGTTCCATCTTTTTTAACAGAATCGCAAGTGTATTTTTCCACCGAAAAACGCAAATTATTTAAAAAACATACAAAAATGTAGCGTTTCCAACAGAAAAATACTAGTTGAATTGGCTGAATACGACCGGGCCTCTACTCTGAAATTAGAAATTGGTATTAGTGGCTTTCCTTTCACGCGAGAGTAAAAGGGACGGCATGTGCAAAGTATAGATTTCGGAGTAGACACTCTGTGCCTTCTTTTATACGCCTGTTTCTACTTTTAATAAAGTTTAGAAGTCGACAAATAAATAGTAATATATGTGTCAGTTTCATTTTTTTCTAGTTTCTATAGAAATTAAAGTTTGATTTCTAGGAGCTTTTTTGATTTATTTCATTGCATGTTTGAGAAAAGCACTATACATAACTCGGTGTGAAAAGGGGTTGCCAGCCTCGTAACTATCCGTCCTCGCTACGCTCGGCCGTCTATATGTACTCGGCCGTCGACCCCTTACTTCTCGGCCTCTGTAGTAATGTACTATTTCTCAACCAAACGTGCAATGCACTGTCGTCATTACGTGCGTTTTATAACAGGATTAAAAGTATAACGTTTCAGGCGGAATAACCCGAGAGAACTGTAAAGAAATTTCGTACAAAATTGAAGGCGTAGGCCGGGAAGTATTTCTTTTTTAACCGAGTGAAACGAAGGTCTCTGTTTTAGCTTCCAGATAAATGCTTTCGTATGTCCGGATTTCCGGTTGTCCGCCTCTACAGGTCGCATTTTAACCGATTCTCGTTAAATTTGGTGAACAGGTTCGAAAATAAAAATAAATTTATTTGTTGAGTCAGTTTTTGTGTTTTTCTGCGGCCGAATTTTGGTCGATAGAATCGTGCGACTACATTTTGAGCATCTACGTACTTTATCAGATGCTTATTGTAGCATTCTGAGAGACAATATGTATTTCGCAGATCTACATAGTACTACCTTGGTACATACTTTGACAAATGTCTAGTTGCTAAATAATTACCTTCCAGTAGCTCTAGTATAAGTTTTTTCGAAACATTAACTAAATCGAACGCGTTTGCGTTTTGTCTCAAAATGTATGAAAACGCTCTCGCCGAGTATGAAATACGCGCGTTCATCGGTTAGCAACAAATGTTATACTCGCTGTTTTAGTTTCCACTAGTGACCACCAGAGGCGCTGTTCACGTTTTCATACCACTTTCATACATTTTGAGACAAAATGTATGAAAGTGTTCGAATTAGTTAATGTTTCGAAAATACTTATACTAGAGCTACAGGTGCCACTAGAGCCACTAGATGCTGATCGCTGACTTTAATCATAATGAAATGCTCATCAAAATAAAGCATTTTTCTAAATATAAAAAAGTCACGATTAGACAAATAAATTAAATCCACCAAGTATCAAGGACAGTACTTGAAAATCAAATGACAACTGCGTTATCAGCTATGTGATTCATAAGTTGTATCGATTTAGTTCACAATTACGTTCCTAGTATACTTTGACTGCGACTTTCATAGTAAATACACATAATGGGAGGTCACAATTTGTATTGGTTTGTTTGAGGGGGTTGTGGTAAGCTTTGTGAATAGCCACAAAAAAACGGTATATACGTCCCCCTCCGACGGCCGCTCGGCCGGTACTGAGTCACCATGACCGTGTCAATGAAAATGTCGTAAAAAAGGCATGTTGTAAATCATTTAGAATTAAATATTTCTATCTAAGTTGCTACTTTTTATTATCTCAAGTCATAATTTAGAAGTTATTTTATCATAGTCATATGCTCAAAAACCTTTTTATTAGCTTTAATATTACTAAAAGATGCAATGAACTTTGAAGTTTTTCAGAAAATTTACCAATTTTAATATTCTTTTTTTATAACATATTTGTATGAAACTTGTAAAAACCCTTCCACTCATCCCTAAGAAGAGTATCTATTGCACATGTGCATAATTTTTTCAAGCCGGTTTGGCACCAATATATAGCTTAACTAGGTCGTTTTTAAAGCCTCTTCAAGCGCAAATCGAGGAAACAGCTGTTAGGTTAAGCAAGATTATTCGGAACCAAATAAGAAAATTTAAAAAGTAGCACACTTATTCCATTCAGAATGAAATGATCTTTCATAATCTGTAATAAAATGTATATAAATACTAAAAGATTATGAGATACGACCTCATCAATTTTAGCCAAATCGTCAGAATATGTTATACGGAGCCTTAAAAAAACAAAATTTTACAAACTAAGAGTAGGTATTACTATCTAAAAGTTAATTATATTGTTGCTTATTCTATGAAGTAATCTATTAAGTATGGTGGACCTGTTCGCGAGTAACGGCCTCCCCCAGCCTCTGCCACTCTGTCCTATCCTGTGCTGCCTCTTGCCACTTTTTGTGTGGTATACTATTATTAATATCGTCGACCCACCTCGTGTGTGGACGACCGCGTTTTCTTTTTCCCTGTAGGCCTTTCCAAAATGTAACACGTTTTGTCCATTTTGCATCATCCATCCTTGCAACATGTCCTGCCCATTGCCACTTCATTTTCAGACAATGTTCTAGTGCATCTATGACTTTTGTTTTTTCTCTTATTTTTGTGTTTCTTACTTTGTTTAATCTTTTTAAGTTCAATGTGCTCCTTTCTTGCGCTCTTTGGCAAGTTTTGTTTGTTTAATCTCATTAGTGTAGGTCCAGGTCTGGCAGCCGTAGCTCAAACAAGGTAGTAGGCATGTGTCAAGAACTCGTTTTTTCAGAGATATTGGTATGTGGCTTTTTAGTACTTCTTTTAGGCTCCAAAATTTGCTCCATGTTTTCGTCCCTCTCCTGTCCAGTTCTATAGCTCCCCTATTTTTTTCAAATGAAGAAGGGTCTAAGTAATATAAAATGTTAAAAAATCTCACAACCAGCCTCATAAATCCGAAGCACAAACCTTTGTATTTTTTATAAATTCAGATTTTTTTTTTCTGAACCATTCAAATTCAATCTGTAAAGTAAATACTTAATAACGTATATCAAATCATGTTGCATGTTACCTGGATAGCTAAGCTCCCCCGCCCGACCATGATAAGCCGAGAGTGCGCAATTCAGTGTGAAGGTAGTCACAACGGTGCCAAAGAACGTGCGCCATGTCAACGCCTGGTTCCAAAAACTCGTTCCTTCTTCCAGTGAGAATAACACTCCACCTGAGAAATTACACGCACATTAACCCTTTGAATGCCAAGAATCGGACACGCATCGCTGACGCCACACCATCGCATTGTTCAACGCGAAATTAAACTTTATTGCGCATAGATCGCTACTGAGGGTCTACTTCGAACTTCGAAATCCGAACTTCGTATCGTGCCGTCCCTTTCACTCTCGTGTTATACATGAGTGGAGTGTATGAGTGGAAGAGACCACACTACACGAAATTCGGATTTCGAATTTCGGAGTACAGGGGGCCGATTTTTGGGTGTCGAACGCTCGACTTTTCACTCGAGATCTGTCAAAAAACTATGATGTTTTGACAGATTTCGAGATTTCGGTCCTGCTTTGGCCAGGCAGTCAGCTGTAGGCGGTGTAGCCTTCGTTGGCGTACATGGAACGATTTTCCGATGCCGTGTATAGCTGAATTTGGCGGTCAATGGGTAATAAAATAACGAATAACAGCAATACCGAACCTATAAGTATTCTTTCTTATGTGCCATTTTTAACCTTTTGTCCGCCACAGTCTATCTATACATACATGATAACAGACACGGTTTAAAATGAACGTTCAGTCGTTCATGTAATGCTAAAGAGGTTTTATTGCGTGCGTTACACTGCCGTGGCGATCAAGAGGTTCAAGGTTAACCGTCAGTTCGATTATCGACTTACTCCAATGAAATTTAGGTCTCAATTTGTCATTACAAAAATGTCATCATCATTAAAATGAATAAAATGAACTTTATTCTGTAAGTAGGCCGCAATGGCACCTTTACAAGTCAAACCCTACTAGCGTTTCACAGAGGCCACTGCCGAGAAGAAACGCCGAAAGAAACTCGACAGTCAGCCATTTTCTCACAAAAATATGCTTATTACAATGATAATACTTAACCTAGATCAAGAAATCTAACTTTATACTAACTAACCGATGGGTGCTCCGAAGGCCGCCGACACGCCCGCCGCTGCGCCGCCCGACACGAAGTCCCGCTTCTCGTGGTCCTCGCGGAAGTATTGGAAGACCTTGAAGTCCTTGTTGAACGTCGTGCTCTTGCCCTGAGATATGCCAGCAGCTACCACCGCGCCGCTGTGAATCATCGGGCCTTCCTGCATGCAAAAATTAACTTTATGTTGACTTGTGTAAGACAAATTTTACAAGTATAACTTTTATCTCACAAGCACGGGTGAGCCATGGTTGTGTGTTGAGCTATACATGCAATATGCACATTGCCTATGTGTGCGTCAGCGTAGGGGCTATGAGTTCACGTTGTCTATGTGTTCGTACGTGTTACAACTACAACCATAGCCAACCCGGGCTCGTGAGATATAAGCAGGGATCGTTACCGGTATTCAAATATCTGCCTCAGTTCGCAACATCTCATCGATATTTTACTATTATATTTAGGTTTACAGAACGCTAACATACATATTAGAACTAAAACACAAATATATATATATATATACTCGAGATACCGAAATCAAATACCGGTTAATTTGTATGAAAATAATACCGGTATTCAATCCCTGGATATAAGCACTATAACCAAAACTTCCCTGCATGTCATTCTAACATGTTTTTCTGTCAGCATTATCATTTAAGTAATTTCACAAGCACAAAGAGCAACAAAAAAGTTTTTTGAGCCTATTATAAATGTTATCTAGTTTTATATCTCTCTGTAATGGTATTATTTATTAAGGTGTGCAATAAAGAGTATCTGTATTGTATTGTATAACGAAGTCAAACATACTGTATGTGTATGGTCATAGCAAAAGTAAGCCCAATAATAATAACATTAAATCAGGTTTTACCTTGCCTCCAGCCAGTCCTCCGACCACAGCAGTGATGACGCCGATAGTCTTTACGATCAACGTTTTGATTCGGACAACTCTCGGCACCTTTACCCCATTCAAGTAACATTTTACTTGCGGGATACCGCTGCCGGCTGCTACTGGCTGAAATATTCAAATAAATAGTTAACTTAAAATAAGGCCCACAATGTTGAGCCTGGCGTCCTCCCAAGTGGATCGAATAAATATGCTAAATATGATCTTATTTTACATTCGGCGCTATGTCATTTTAGCACAATATCATACAAACAAGCCATAAGTCGTCGTTATACTTTTTTACCGACAATAGCCTGTCCTTTACCCATATTTTGCGAGTCAATAGAGTATTAGTTATTTATGTTTTATTAATAAATGTACCTCGTTGTTCCTTTTAACACTAATTAGTACCAAATAATTCTTCATTTTCTCTAACCCGTATCTCTTTAAAATTTTTTTGTAGAATCCTATGACAGAGTGGTAAGTTGAAGTGCTGTCCACGGGCCACTCTGTCACACACAGCGTTTCCTCAAAAGGAAAAATATTTTATTTGCAGTAAAGGAATTGTCACATAATCCCAATAAAAACGCAACTTTCCTTTATTGGGACTGGGACTCGTGAATAAAAATATCATTCGATCAAAATGTATGGCATTGTCGGTAAAAAAGAACAACCCATGTATCTTTAGATGCTCAATCTCTATTTCTATTTACCTCCACATAAGCGACTAGTACGGAGCCGATAAACACTATGCTGATATTAGACAGCACCCATAGCAGGTACGGGACATACATCCTGTGGGGCAAGTGGGTGTCAACAGCTGGACACAAGAGTGAAGGAGATAATTATTAAAAAACAAAAGGGGTAAACGTACCTATCTTCAAACAAGGATGAACAAAAAATTATTCACTTTGAAAAAAAAAAATCGGTTTCATAACGACCGCCAATTACTCTAAAATGTCGCGTAGAATACTAAGCGTACTGAGGCTAGAGAGGTCTCTGTACCGAGCCGTCCGCTACCGGTGACTGTTTTGTTTTGTTTTTTTTAGGGAGAGGACGGGTTAATTCGTTAAACACAATAGGGCCATCTATGACCGCAATAAAAAGATCCTATATCAGAATTATGAGCATTTGGGGAATCGACATAACGAGTATGAGTAATTATCCAGTTTTGTAACACCGTTTCGTTGCGGGAGAGCTCACAATTGCAGATACTTCGATATGATGTTAGTTTTCCCCTACCCTACCGTTATACACGTTACCGTTGTCCCTCGACATAAATATCGAGGGTAGATGAAATAATTGTAGTGTTCTGTGAGTTTATACCATCATGATGACAAAAGGATACGGATTTGGCTCGTCGCCGCGTTGGTGAGCGCACGCGCCCGGACTCCGGAGCGACGACGAGCGGAATCCACTACCGTACAGTCTTTGTTGCCTACTGTCATGGCGTCGTTACCGAACAACGTCTTTGAACACGTGGTTGGCGAAATCATCATAAATTTGATGGAAAGCCATTTTTTTAAAAAGAAGTGACAAAAGGATACATTTCTTCAGCTCCCTATATTTAATCTCCGAGAATTCTTCTATACAAACGTCGATGATGAACGCTATCATCGCCGTAATGATTCCAATCAGCAGGAAGATGAACCAACGCGTGATGTCTTTCCATATGACGAAGGCGTAGCCCCTCTTCCGCTCCTCGTCGAGGAGTGGGTGGTTCTCGCAGGTGTCATAGTCTAAGCTCTGAAAGATAAAGGCGTTTCACACGTGTCTTTATGGATCAGATAAAAGGTACGTGAAAATGTTAAACCGCGCCCAACTGAATCGCGAACCGCGCCGTCCGACATGGCATGCCTGGCGCGGCACATCTGACCCTTTGCCTACCGGCGAAAAGAAAAACGAAAATAACATTCTATGGCACACCTGGCCATAAAGTGGCAATTACCGCACGCTCCGCGCGCGGAAAATCCCACTTTCTAGCCAGGGGGTGACATAAAATTTTGTACTTACCACGGGCGGTAATAAAGAAAGCCTCAGATCGCATATTTATCGCCCTTGTCTTCGGCTCGGGCGTCAAATACCTGCGATCTGAGACATTCTTTGTTTTACCGCCCTTGGTAAGTAATATACTATTTGTTATGAGTCTGGACATCTCCCTCCGGGATCGGGCGATGACAGATTAAACCTCATATACAAACCTAGTACCTAGTTATTCTTAAGCATATTACATACTTGTACTAAAAATAAAGAAACTGTAAACAAGTACTCTGTCTCTTTGAAATAAGGGTTATAAGTAGTTGGTTGAGTTTTTTTCCGTTAATAACTGATATTAGCATTACAATAATGCTAATCATACCAGCATACTCTTTACGTTTACACATGTGTAAAATTATCTACAGTTTAACAACAATACAGCGTGAACTTCGAGACTGGGTCAGTAGATAAGCATTTACAGCACATTATGACTTCACTAGTCATAAAATATCAGTTGTAATATGGCTAATAGATTACTTTTCTTATTTGTTTTTATTGTATAGCCAACTAAAATAATTGTCAACAAGGTAAAAAATCAGGAAGTAGCCACGTACAAGTATATCTGGATAGGTCTGGCCTGCTACCATATTGGTAAATTTGTCAAATTTCCTGTTGAATATCAACTCATATCATTAATTATTACCACTTTGGCAACATTACTTTAGTATAGATATTCTTAACCTGTTGCCACATTAAGTAAAAAAATATTTGTTTTAATTTGAACCTTGATATAACGCAATAAGGTCTACAACGATATCTGCCATAGATGGCTTTGTATGCGGCATTGGGTTAATTTAATTCCCATGTCACAAAAATATGTTATCATCTATAGATACCTAGGTACCGTTAGGATAACATATGGGACACATTTCCACCATAAATTAGTCACTATTGGTAATTCCCCTAATAATGTATAGACGACAATATATATGTATGACTCCTTAATGATTATAATTAAATCACACTCATCATTTTCATTTTATATTATTTGATGTTTGATAATATCAGATGGGCCAAGCTTTTATTAGAATGGACACCAAGAGAAAAACGAAAAGTAGAGGCAGGCCGAGAGTCAGATGGAGAGACTTTGAAAAATATGGCAAATATTGGTGGAGATTGGCCCAAAATAGTGTGTTGCAAAAGGTTGGGGATGCCGCTTAATGCACCATGCATGAAAAAAAAGAATAAGAATATTTAAAAAAGAAGTGTAATTTAAATGCCACAGGTGAGATTCAATTTTCAATTTGATTTAAAATTACGATTTCCTTAGTGGATGAATAACATTTAAAATTAAAATAATAATAAAAATACAACAAAGAAATGAAAATAAAGCATTGTATTTCTATTATTTGATGTTATTATATTTATATGTATGGGATGTTTTTTTGTGTATTTAAGTATCTATATAATATATCTAACCTCCTAACCCGTAGCACAAAAGATTTGCTTTGTATGGGTCTTTGTGACTGGGTACTTAGTACTTAGTACCCATATTAGGTAGCCAGAATTATTTAACAAATTTAAAAAAATATATGGATCTGGATGTGTATGTGTTGCTGACAGTGAACGTAAGTATTATATAGTTCAGAATTTGATTACAAATCTGGTAAAGATTGTATCCACCCCTTTTTTACAAACTCCTTGATGAATGAAAGATACTTACTTCATATTTGGCAGAGAGTATGTTCATAGAACCAGGCTCAATCTTCTGCACTGGGTGTCTCCGCCTGATACTATGGCTGCCTTCTAACTCATCTTCTAAAGGGTCCTAAAATATTCAAGGAATCAAATAACCTATAAATACTTGACGACACAAAAACTTGAGTGTATTTTTATAAACATCAGTAGGACACGGATTTATTATGTTTTTCTTTTTAATAAGAGTCAATGAATGTTGATGATACATTGAATCACTTACTTGATAGTTCACAGATCTGTTTAATTGAGAATAGTTCGAAGTTGTGGCTAACTCATCATTGCTGACTAGTTGAGCTGTATCTGTTTCACTAACATCCTCAGGTCCTTGCGACGAGGTACTCATTTTATTCAGTATAAATTCACAGTCTTCAATTAATTAAGAATCATCATAACCGAGACGTATAAAACCCATTAATAACTGTGACTTGCCGCTCAGTTGATAAACCGCCGTTGCCGTTTAGTTAGTAAATTAATTACACACTTCACAGATATCTCCAAGACCTGTATTAAATTATTTACGTACTTGTACAAAAAATAACTAAATAAGTCACAACACAGCTGCAACACAGAGAGTAAATATTATTTAATTGAATTTCACTATTAACCGCACAGAACAAAAACTTCGAAAAAATTAATTATGTCTTCTTCTACTAAACTGTTGTCCCAGCAGTGCTTTTCATCGAACTGGTATTTGCCACCGCATTTAAATTTGGTCGTATTATTAAGGTTATTTAATAAGCAGCTGTTGAAGTAAACCCTTTTAAACTAAAATCATTTAAAATATGCAGATATATTGTGTCGCTTTGTTTGTTTTGCTGCAATAGGAAGTTAAATTTAAGTTACTTGTTTCATTTTTACGTGGAAAGATGATCCTATTTATATGAATATTCTATGAATTTTAGATAAGTTTTATACAACTTTCAACAAGATTATGGTACTATAAACTACCTATTTGACCACGGATTTGACGTTTCAGTCCTGTCACTTTGCTGTCACTTCAAATGTTGCCATATTAACTTCCTTGTCAACGATTAAATGTTATCTAGCTAAAATTGACAAAGAGAACATACTTGTTACTAGAAATATCAATTACAGCTTAAAAACGTGGTATAAAGAAGTAATGGCTTCAAATAGTTCAAATAAACATGTATCTTGAAATGCCACTATATTCCCGTTTTTATTTATCAGTAAACAATAATATTATTGTTGAGTATGGTTAAGATTGTTATTAACTGATAACGCCGTGCAAAGTATAGGTTTAATTCGTATTTTAAGCGAATAAGGAAGAATATTTCACTTACTTATCTACATTTGAAAACTCTGAGTCTTCCCTGAGATGAATATTTACATTCAGGGCTCTGAATATGCCTTAGATAGTAAATTGATAATGTTATCATTTTATCAGTAAAACAAGTAGAACAAACTTATCCGCATACACGCTCAGTAATCAGCGTCACTGTAAACAATGGAATTTTCATATGTGTGTGTGGCTTGCTCGTTTGGTTGACAATCGCGATGTGTATCCTACATCGTCGCATGCTGAGTTATATTTTCAACAAAATCTTTTAATTTTTGTATTAGTTAGTTGATTTATATCTAAATGTTTTCATTCATCGTGACCGTCTTTCTGTGTTTTAATTTCTAAATATGTGTAATTTGCCGCCGAAGTTCCATTCAGTGTGTCGCCTTTGTTTATCATTCTGTGGCGATAATTGCAGTGATGTTAAACTTCCAATATTCGACCGTGATAAGGATAAATCTCGACTTTCGGATATGATAATGACATATTTGTCTATAATGGTAATCATGTTTGTACTATTTTACGTCCCAACCACCAGGAAGGGACCGTTTTCTCGTGTGAAAGTTTAGCTAGCAGAAGCGTACGAGATTGTGGAAGCTGATAAGCGCCATTAACTTTCTCGCGGGTGTTGAGTATTTTCGCATTGTGATATCATGTTACGGCCCACGCGTTTAGTGGCCGAGCGTATGACTAATGTGGTTCGTGGAAGTGATAGGCGAGGCGGGTGGCAGCCGTGAGTCGCCACGGCCGCGGCTGATAACAAAGGAGATCTCGCCGCGCCTCCAGCGGAGCGCGCTCCGGCCGCCGTGCGCTCACTCGCTCCTGCCGCGGCCCCACGTTCCACCACTGATGCATGCTCCCCCTATTTCATTATACTCCAAGCTATTTTAAGATTCCAATATTATCTAAATATAGAAGTGTATTTAAAGGGAATCAATCTGCAGGGGACTGCATTCTATTCTATCTTGTTTGTTATCCTGCATTGGTCATTAACAAGTTTGAGATTTTTTGTTGTCATTTACTATCAGATTACCTACTAATGACTATGAGTCATCATCTGTGATTGTGCTTGGGAAAGGTCACTGGCCACATCACCTGTAGCTTTGGAATTGAAGCAACTGTTTGATGTATGGAATGTTCTTTTTAGGTGTCCCCGGCAGACTTGCTCCCCCAGGTGGTGTGTGGGAGTTGTGCACACAAGCTTGATGAGTTCCACACATTCAGAGAGCTGTCACATAAATCAGAAAGGCTACTAGAACAGTTCCTTCAGTATGCCAATTCACTTACAGGCCCTAAAGAGGTGAGTTTATAAACACAAATAATTTAGCACCTTTATTTATTTTAAAACAAAAACTATACAACAGCTATATGTACAGTATTATGGACTAATTATAATTTATTTTCTTAGATTTCTTTTAAAATAGAATATATAAGTATATATATAACAATAATTCCAAAATTTTATGCAAAGCTGGAATCAGATTTGATGTTGATGTATTTGATGGGTTGACTTTTAATCTTTGTTTGGTAAACTGTTTTCATGGTGTTCACTAGTAAACCAAGAAGCATTCCGCATAGTGCTACCATGGCCACTCCAAAAATGCTCCACAAAACATGCTTAGGTCGCAACTTGCTGAAACTGAATCCTGATCCCATCTTTTTTGCTGAGTCGAAGGTTGTATCAAATGTAGGGCAGAAAGATACTGTTATGTTGGTTATGTATTCTCCAGCTAATCTCATTGGGGCTGCGCAACTGAAATATAAAAATAATTCAAGGTTTAAAAGGTCTGTGTTAAATAGGTCATAGGACATTATCTATGTAATTGAGTAATAAACATGATGAGCCTCAGATTTATTACTGATTCTAGTCATAAAACTTTAACTACTGCATTTATGGCTTTGAATAGAATAAGAATGTTAATGTATTGGGTACTGAAGATTTATTTCCACACATCATGTCTTAGTTCATTGGAATTTTAACCGAAAAGTGGTGTGACCTTTATGATAAGATTCAACTTATCAATGGTAATCAATTAATCATATTATCTATATTTGGAAATTACTAAGGATGAATTTTATATATGGGTATTGGTAAGGATACTTACTAAGGTATTTCTCCAGACTTAAACTTGGTCCCGGCTTCTTGATTAGTAACTATGTCTGCCAGATCACAGTTGCATAACCAGTCATTATTTGTCATTCCCAAAACCTCTAATTTACTCCAAGGCATGAGGTCTGTAGATAGTTCGCTTAAATTGTTGCCATCCAGGTATACCTGTGAAAATGAAGCCCTTAGTGATAAGAAAATTTGGCGCATTAGGGTATTTTGCAATCAACAATTGATTAAACCCAACAAGCAAAACACCAAAGTGATTAATAAGATGCCCCAGTTCTGTTGAGCTGTCAAGTAAGCAATTCTAAACTAGGGCAAATTCAGTTGCATTACATTTATAACATGATTATGTGTGTGATGTGGTCAGAACACGTTATTTGTACATTCAAAACGCGTAATATGATAGAAGTACAAAGCAGTACTATTTGTATCTGTCTTAGCAATCTTTAATTGGATTAGTCAACCTTTTATAATAGCTTCCTAGACTAACTGCTTATGTTCGTGACAACCTAATCACTTCCTTGATATCCACAATAATATTATGTTACACCTGAGCAGCCTAGTCGTCCCTTACTAGCAAGTATGTAAGTGCAAGTGGGACGATTGCTATATGTCCGATACATACGCGATCGTCCTAGCTAGGCAGGGGGGCTAGCACAACTTGCCGGTCTTGCTGTCATGTCGTATTACGAGCGACTCAGCGCTTCCTGTCTTGCTCGACCTGTGCGAATTAGAAATAGAGGTGGGTGATAAATAACTTCACGATAAAAAATCACGGTGATCCGCCGTTAAAAAGTAACAGTGTGACTTGTCACGAAGTAACAACGTTACAAAATAACGTTGTTACTTAGCGACGATATCACTGGAACAGTGTGTAAGCGACGCGTCGCGTCGTGCCTCGTGACCGTTGTTACTAACTGTTGTTACAAAAATATCAGTAACTGCCGGTTACATCAGTTGTTACAAAAATATCAGTACTGCCGGGAACGATCGACACGCAAATGTCGTGACACGAAATAACCGAAGTGACAAAGTCACGGTGATTTTTCAATGTGATTTTTTTGGAACGGGAATAACAATAACGGTGATCGAAAAGTAACGTTTTTCCCCATGTCTAATTAGAAAGAGGAGGGTATATTTTTTTATACACGCGTTGCGTCGCAGCGGTTTTTGTGCTAGCCCTCGATCTTCACAAATCGAACTAAGCTCAATAAGGGTAGAGCAAGCGAAAGCGCACGAACTCAATACGATTACAATATCACCTATTCTCAATATTTAGTAGCGTGTTCCGTACCATATTATGGAAAGATATCCGTCATCTATAGTAGAAATTATTTAAAATGCCCAACATTTTATAAAACTTGTCATTGGACTTTGAATCTTCACGCTTGGACAGTAAAGTCGCTTTTTTAACGGCCTAATTTGATACAACTCGCGACAGTTCAAATAATTTTAAGTATACCGAACTCGGTAGTAACCCTCCATAAGTTATTGTTATATATTGCTCTTTTTCTTTGGTCGGTAGACAAAAGGAACATAGGTTTATTACTTTTTAATTACGACTTAAGAGGTTTTCCTGGTTTGCAAAAGCCTTTTGTTGAGAGACAATCGTAAGCATATCGGCCCATTGCATCTGATCAAGTAGATTGCGGTTTACGAACTATTTCTTCTATTTAATTTTTACACATAGCTATGCATCGATTTTTGGAGCTAATGTTCGGCCTACCTCTAGAAGTAAATTTAAATATGTACTTAAATCAGGCAATTCATCCTGGATTCTTGCAATTAAAAATGTGACTGACCTCCTTTAAGGTCCACCTATCCTTGAGTCCTCGGAACGCGAGGTGACTGACGAACCTCAGGTTAGGATTGTGGCACAGGTGGAGAACCCTCAAACGTTTCAGTGGTGTGAAGGTGCTCCGTTTTACTTCCTCCAGATATTCATTCTCGCCAACTTCCAACTCTATCAAGTTTGATAAACCTGGAAAAGATTTTGTTTTGTGTCTAATAAAAAAAAAAATATTCGTGGTCCGATCGCCGGTCGGACAAGCCGGACGTGGCCTAAAGGTCTGTGTGATAACATTTATGTTGGCATTATGGCATAGGTAACTAAAATACTTTTTACTTAAAAGGTTTGTTTTAACGGGTCTAACGCGAGAGTCGAGCGTTTACAAAACGCGAGAGTTTAAAGTGTTATAAAATACTTTTTGCCATATTATGTACCATATACTTTGATTGTCGCAACGAAGCGAAATAAGCAGCTTTAAAGGTGTAACATCGACCAATTTGTAAAGCCCAGATTAACTTGTACTAAAAACCTTGGTAATAATAGTAGTAAAAAAATATAGTTCATGAGTTCTACGAAGTTTCCTGAACCTATTAGAAGTCTTCTGTAAGTGCTTCGTGCAATGACTCTATATTCTTATGTACACCTTATTATATCTACCCCTGGATATACTCAGTGCCAGTTAAAAACAAGATTTTAATAAGCCGTAAGATCGCTTAATACACACAAGGAAAGTGAAAATAATTTTGGAAAACCCATCTGCTTGCGTGTGTGAGGAGAAAGGAACGACACCGCACACGTTAAAAATCCATCAAGACGCTTAAACGCAGTTACGATACGATAATTCTTCGTACATACACTATGTTATCTATGACTATCCTACTTTCAGAGTAAAAAAATAAATAGACAAACTTTTTTTTCGAAAGGGATTGAAAATATGTACATATAAATTTGTTTATAATTACCTATAAAACTGTCGTCATTTAGTTCCACAATAGGATTGTTATTAAACGTGAGATACTTCAAAGTGCTGCCGACCAAGCCGAGGCTCTCAGGCACCGTGACAAACTTGTTGTTCGACAAGTCTATCATTTGCAAGTTCAGCAGGCCCCTGAACGCGTCCAGGGGCAGGTCGTCGATGCCCGTTCCGGACAAGTTGAGGACCTGATAATACCAAGAATTATTATTAACCTTTTAAAAGAAGAAATATTAAAAAAAACATGACACTAAGCATGGCGAAGAACCATCTCCGCCATCAAGACTTTCCATTAAAAAATACCGGTTCTTCAGTTAGGGAGTTACGATGCTACAGACGGACTTATAAATAACATAACACCCCTGTTTTGCGTTGCGCGTAGGGGGTTATAAAGGTCACCGACCCGCTATCATTCTTGCTACAACAGCATCAATACATATATATATATATATTATAAACTTTATTTGAAAGCATAAAGGTTACTTTGACCACATACGATATGACGCTCAGGGGGTTTCATCAACCATGGCGTTGAAAGGGTCAATGTTACATTTTCCGTAACTGATGTAGTTTTGGTTTGATATTTCATATCATGCATACATTGAAAATAAAAAGCGTTATAAGTTAGTTTACTTTTATTTTGATCACTTCTAACTAGTGTCATATCATATATGTAATTATATTGTTGTTTGCGATAGGTTGGGCTACTTATATATTGTTGGAAAAACCCGTGCGTAATCGTAATATGCAAATTGGCGAATCTAATGACGCCGGCGGCGATTCATATAGCGGTTATCTTAGACATTGAAAGGAGTTATATAAAATGCTTTTGGTCGAAGATTAGAACTGTAATCTCTTGACCTCTTTTTTGCATACGCTGCCAGTAACATTTTATGCAAATTTCACTGTGAATTTCCTCTGTCAAGCAATACATTAACTTAGGAAAAATATTGATACGCAAACCTAAAAAATACATGAAGCGACAGTTTTTTATGTAGGTACCAAGTTCAGTGCCCCTAGGTATAAATAAGTGGCTTAATATCTAGATTTCTAAAGCCATCGGCGTATTGTATACGTAGTATTTTTAATTTTAAATGAAAATTGGACGTATATACAAAATACAAGTGACCAAAATAATGACACTCACTCTTCTCGGTAGCACTGGCCAGCGCAAGTATGGTGACGTATTCTTTGTAGGGAGGGATATTCTCCGTATCTGAGTAGGGTTGTCGCTCAGGTCCAGGCGGGTCAGGTTAAGGGGAGGTATCCCCAACGCAACTGTCCCGCTCTAACACGCGTGAATTTACAATTAACCATCCCGCTCTCTACGCAAGCTCTGCGCGCAGTTTTGTAAATATTTAGCTATAGTCATTAAGCCAATCATTTTATCAAGGCAAACCCTGCGAATTTGTCTATAACTATTTACGATCTTCAATTGAGTAGGTACAAAAATTAAATGTTAAATATCAGTAATATAGCCGTAGTATTGAAAAAACATTCCAAAAAGGGGTAACTTCGCAATTTGTTTCTATCGAGTGAAATTCATCAGATCATGTAACTGACTGCGATTTTGACTAGACAAGATCCTCATGTAACACATATTTTTTTTTTAGATTTTAAGACACTATATTCTATGTCTCAGATGGTTTTTAAAAACTCAAAACTGGTAATACCCGGCCTTAAGCGTGTACTGGAACAGGCAGCGATAAAACTAGTGCCGCGTTGACCCTTACCTCTAGTTTGGTAGCACTGGACAACGCAAGTATGGTGACGTAGTCGAGGATCTCAATAGGGTTGTCGCTGAGGTCCAGGCGGGTCAGTTTGAGCGTGTAATGGAACAGGCAGCGATAAAACTAGTGCCGCGTTGACCCTTACCTCTAGTTTGGTAGCACTGGACAACGCAAGTATGGTGACGTAGTCGAGGATCTCAATAGGGTTGTCGCTGAGGTCCAGGCGGGTCAGTTTGAGCGTGTAATGGAACAGGCAGCGATGAAACGAGTGCCGCGTTGACCCTTACCTCTAGTTTGGTAGCACTGGACAACGCAAGTATGGTGACGTAGTCGAGGATCTCAATAGGGTTGTCGCTGAGGTCCAGGCGGGTCAGTCTGATTTGAGCGTGTAATGGAACAGGCAGCGATAAAACGAGTGCCGCGTTGACTCTTACCTCTAGTTTGGTAGCACTGGACAACGCAAGTATGGTGACGTAGTCGAGGATCTCAATAGGGTTGTCGCTGAGGTCCAGGCGGGTCAGTTTGAGCGTGTAATGGAACAGGCAGCGATGAAACGAGTGCCGCGTTGACCCTTACCTCTAGTTTGGTAGCACTGGACAACGCAAGTATGGTGACGTAGTCGAGGATCTCAATAGGGTTGTCGCTCAGGTCCAGGCGAGTCAGGTTGGGCGTGTACCGGAACAGGTAACGGTCGAGCGAGTGGATCTCGTTGTGGGCCAAGTCAAGAGTTTCCAGAGCTATGTTACTGTACACGCCTTCGCTGTATGGACCTTGGAATATCTCGCTTCGGAGCACCTCGCCTGTAATTTATTTATTCATTTTATTTAATGTGAAGAGATGTGATTGACTCTTTTACTACTAGTCTTTAGCTGCCGATATATAGCCAAACTCTTTTACTGCACGGTGGTCTTTATGGCGCTACGTTGTATCGCCCGTAGAATGTTAAATGAGGTAGCTAAGGTATGTGGAAAAAAATCGTAGTTCTTCCAACTTTACAGCGATGTCGCATGCGGCGTAAGATGTTTAAAGTGAACAATGCGTTACCTATAACTATAACGTGTGTTTCTCATTTCGTCAATCATATGGAAATATTATTTGCCGATTGCCTATTTGTTTTTCGTTGTATGTAGGTACTAGGTAGTGATAGTGACTAGCTACACACTTGGTAGAATCCGGTAAAATATAAATAATTTCTTCAGAATCTTATGGTTTGGGGTGATCTTCTTGCGCTACCCTTATTTGCGACCATTTTACACTTCAATGTAACATGAATGACAATGTAATCTAGGTATAACAGCTACATATTTTTTATACTCATGTTTAAACAAATATATTATCTTAATCTTTATCTTTGTGATAAATAAGCACGCAATATATACATTCCCGGGGCGCCACTGATTCACATCAAATTGTACAGCGATATGGGGCCGCTACACTTATCGTACATTTAGATTAAGTTTAAGTAATTTGCTATTCATCACGAGTCGGAAAAATCTATTCCGGTAACAATCCAATGATGCCGCCATAGAGAGGTCAACGTCCGTCAGCATAAATATAATATTAGATGATAATACGTTTCTTTGGAACTGTAAGGAAGTATGATCATAGGAAGTATGAATTATTGAAATTAATAATGATGCTTGATATGATTTAGTTTAGTTGGAACTAAACTAACTCTACCTACGTACCATGAGTTTGCAATGTTTGCATTACCGTACTGGCTAGCGACTGCGTAAACGATTTAGTATGGACAAAAGTACAGCGCCTCTGGCGGTTATTCAATAGAACTAAGAATCGCCATACTAAATCGTTAACGCAAACATTCGCATAAACATTGCAAACTCATGGTAAGGGTACTGTCCTGAGTTCGAATCCCAGCCCAGACCCAAGATTAGTGACGCGTATTATACAACACGCAACAAGAGTATGTAGTGGTCTTTAGTCTTGAATGTTTTCTATTTTAACACGTATATGCATGATATATCTCGTAGTTTCGGTCTAGGTCAATTTGTGAAAGATTGTTTCTACATATAGAATGTGATCCAGTATGATCTTTAGCACACTACTCTATTATCAGTATTATCACATTGGTATTCGTTTGATTGAAGTGATTACATTAGATTAATGATATTTAACTTGTAATTATGTAACCCGGTTTCTATTATTGTATATTTGGACAAGTTCTTAATATATCTCTTAGATTAGATTAAATTTATTTCATGATATAAATTGCAGTACAAATTTGCCTTAGTCAAAATTATAAGACTTTACATCACGATCGTCTTAAATAGATAATATGAAACATATTTAAAAACACAATAAATTTCAAATAAAATTATTTAGTATCTCCCGGTAGTTAAGATCTTAGGTTCGTGATATCTAAAAGCAAGGGATATACTACATGGCGGATACATACAGAGATGGTCCCCGCCAGGTGCAAAGACTATATATTTTTTTATTCTTTATTTATTTTGAAGCTTTCGTCAGTATGACGATGTCAGTTCCAGCAAGCCTCTATCTAACCTACTACATCAGAGAGATATAATAATATATATATAAAAAAAACCTACAAAATTTGTATACTTATTTACAAAGAAAACCGTATAGAAACTTTGCAGCCTTTGACAAAGGCTCCGCTAAAATAGACTGGAAAACCCCAATATCCAAAAAGGAAACGCCCCAAACCCTGTCTAACATTTCCCTTTTCTCCTGAGTTCGGACACATTCCATAAAGACTAATTGGTGTGCAGCACTTTGGCTGCGATGGGAATTAAGGATAGGGCTATTGAGTTGAATGTTGCATGGACTCGATAATGGGTTAGGAGAGGAGACTAGCGGACGCCTGCCGTGACAATCAGTCTCAGAATTGTAAAAAGGCAGGCGGTGACTTGCTGCTCGCTGAGTGGGCCCCACAAAATAGTCGCACGCACAGTGCGACAATGGGGCAACATCCCTTTGAGCGGCTGTAAGGTTGTCGATGTTATGACATTTACACTTCCAACCTGGGGCATAGGTTCCGCTCTTACCTTACGACTCGACTCTGGCCGGCCGGTTAATGCAAGCACAGAGTTGAGGGGTGAGGGCCGGATAAACGGGCCCTCTTGGAATAGGGCTCTGCGGTGTCGCCACTCACCGTCAGCTCGCCACCGCGGGCTTATTATTGTTATTTATTAATCGGGCTGGCAGTTGAAACTACTGATGAATCCTGTATCCAGTTATCTTTAAATACAATATCATTGGTGAGCTATATGCCCTAGTATCAATTTAATTTGGTGAATGTTAAATTTGAAGGCTCACTACTTCATCACCGAACACATCCATATTGGTAGGATCGCTAGTGTCGCTATACTCGCTATCGCCAACGCCAACTAGCAGAAGTGCTGTACGACGCTGTGATAACATCGCGAAGATTGAAAATTATTATTCGTATATCCCAAAGTAGGTTCTTTATATATCTTAGATACTTCTTTAATTATAATTTTTGTCTATTTTGGGGGATCGTTGATCAATGGTCATATTGGTCCTTTGTCCATGTCCAACTGATTATAGTGCGTGTCATTCACGAAGGCGCGCCCCTCCACAGCCCGATCCGTACAATTGCGCATCAGATTATTTAGTATGAGTATCGTCGTGGCGCGTCGTCGTTGATGACACGCACTCTATAATATATACCTTCGCTACGCTCCGGACCCCTTATTATGGTTCCGGTTGTTACGCGATAATAGACAATATACATCATCGTCACCGTCACTTTCTATAAATTTGTGTCAGAAAGTGACGATAAACGAGTTCAGAATATCACCTATGAATAATACCATTCGCGGATTCCATGTATTTTAGGAAGGATGACGTGATGCATGCCATGTGAATGTGAGAAGCTTTGGAACTCAATGTGTGTGTGATATGTCATATAAATAAAAGTTCTTACCATAATAAACACTGTTTACTAAATCATAGCGACAGTTCGGTTCAGTTAAAGTAGGTATTGAAATGTTTATTTGCCACATCATTAATTAGAATGTTCATAGATACTCGTATGACGGCCGAGCCTGGCATAAAAAAAATAGTCTTTACGAGGATCTGTCATTAGCTCACCGGCTGTTCAACAGCTGTAAGCCTTGCTAGTGAGACTGCACGGTTGTACCTGTGCTGCGGTTGTAGCCCAAGTCGAGGAAGAACAGGCGGTCGCTGTTGCTGAAGGCATCGTCCCGTATTTCCACGATGCGCTTGGCCCGCAGGCTGTTCAACAGCTGTAAACCTTGCTAGTGAGACTGCACAGTTGTACCTGAGATGCGGTTGTGGTTCAATTCGAGGAAGAACAGGCGTTCGATGTTGCTGAAGGCATCGTCCCGTATTTCCAAGAAGTGGTTAGCTTGCAGGCTGTTTAACAGCTGTAAACCTTGATAGTGAGACTGCACAGTTGTACCTGTGATGCGGTTGTGTTTCAATTCGAGGAAGAACAGGCGTTCGATGTTGCTGAAGGCATCGTCCCGTATTTCCAAGAAGCGGTTGGCTTGCAGGCTGTTCAACAGCTGCAAACCTTGCTAGTGAGACTGCACAGTTGTACCTGTGATGCAGTTGTTTCAATTCGAGGAAGAACAGGCGTTCGATGTTGCTGAAGGCATCGTCCCGTATTTACACGATGCGGTTAGCCCTGTAAACCTTGTGATTGAGATTTCACTGTTGTACCTGAGATGCGGTTGTTGCTCAAGTCGAGGAAGAACAGGCGTTCGATGTTACTGAAGGCATCGTCCCGTATTTCCACGATGCGGTTCGATCGCAGGCTGATGGCAACGCGCGCGCCCGGCGTGGCTGCGAGCGGAGTCACGTCGCTTATGCTGTTGTTGAACAGCGTTATCAGCACCTGGCTGTCTGGAATACGATCACATATTATAGTGTCTGTCGCCCTTTCAAGTACAATTGGGGATGGAACGAAAATCCGTTTTGTGACTGCAGCCTATATTGTTGAGTGCACATGCAAAATGCACAGTATATTGTTGAGCGCCCATAACGGTGCTACCAGGGCAACCCGTAGGACCTCTATTTAAATGTGACACCTGACACCGCATAGTCGATTTTTTATCCGAGTAAAATAAAATGCAATTCAAACATCTGTAGCATGTGTGGTGTAGGGGGCTGTACATCCTTGTGTGGTGATCCACGGTTCCCTGAAAAACTGACAGACTTTGCTTTCTAAGTTATTACTCCAATAGTTTTTATTTTATTTATTCGAAGCAATAATTCGTCGTGTTATGTGTATCTAATCATACAATCATATATGTACATTCCTCTAGAAAAACCATAATTATTTTAATAATATGTGATTCAGTAAATTATCATACGATTGTATAAATTAAGTTTTTCATTGACATATCATCACGCAATTTACGGAAATGCTAAGGTATTGATTTACCCGTTAGCACTTAGCAATCGTTTCATTTTATGGATAAGTTGATTCATAGATTATTTTAAAAACGCTTTTGTGTATGTACATTTTGAAGTGACTGCGGGCGTTGTTAATTCCCGTTATTCTATCTAGTTCCATGAGTTTATAGCTATCAGCGAGCAGCGCGCAGCGTCTAATACTTTGTCAATAAAGTATGTGGAGTGGAAGCACTTGGCTCATAATCAACAGTTTGTGTTTGCCGAGAAATTCATCATCAAAGATAAGGACATATATCTGAGCTGTAGACGTTATCAATGGATGGATTAGTTTCAATAATCTTCGTGTTGGTATGGGTTGGGGGGGCATCATAAATACTGCCGTATGCAGTATGAATGTAAAAAGTGTCTATAATCACATTATATGGTCGTAAACGCCGTACCTATTCTTCTTTTATTTGGTAATATGTTAGCTGGCTATATACGCGTGCTAGCTAACATTGCATATATAAGATACTAGTTGTTGTTCGTTACGTGCTTATGTACCTATATTATGTCCTGTTCTGATTTTATTTGGCTACATTACCCACTGAAAAGTTTTTAAAATATTTTAGTACCTACCAAGCAGTTGTTTTGCATTTAAGAGGAACCTAATACAGATTTTCTCATTTACAATATTATTAAGATTTATTAACATATACATAAACTACTACCTATAAAAGATAATCATAAGAATAGGGTTGTCAATATACAGGCACAGATTATATTGAAATGTAACATTAGGTTAAAAGCTATAAATATTTTATTTATTTATAAATTATAATAGTTCTTTAAGTAAGGGCTATAAGTATTGATAATTATATCCTAGTTATTATGCTGTGTCATGCCTTATCATATCTAATTTTAGATACTTATCGTATTAAATATTTATTTATTATTGCACAATATATGAATTTAAAACAAAAGGTGATAATCATTTATTATATCACCATTGTATATCATAACATATATATACGAGTGCTATTACCAGGAATCGATAAACAAAACAAGCTCAACGCGTTTTGATACTGCCACTAGCAGGCGTGATTCTAATCTAAGCGTATCTCTTGCGATGCGCTAGTTATCGGCACAATAATAGGTGTGGCGCGGCGCTATGCAAGTATGCACAAAATCACATTATATGAATTTATATGTACCTTCATTTACATCGGCCATTTGCTCCGGCCAGCGCGCCGGGATCTCGGTGAATCCTCTTTTAGAACAGTTGACTGTAACATTGCTCTCGTCCACCACTAGCACCTCGCACTCTTTGGCCTTCGCGCCGGCCGCCGCCGCGACCATCCCGCCTAGTATCACTAACACCTACAACAAAAGAACGCCATTACTCACGCCCAGCTAATTGACTACATAAACATACGCGGCCACAGATTTACTCACTTTGCATAACACTGCCGAGGAGTACATCTTCCTCGGTTTTTGAATCGTTACTGTAAAAACACCTTGCGGTCTCTTGTGTGTTTATTATCTTATCAGTTTGTTCAAGCGATATCACGTCCCGTCGTGAAATGAGCCAGCTTATTGGTTCACGCGGACGTTATCGTGCACCTAATGTAGACTGTGTTTGCTCAACTATTGTTCGCTTCTGCTTGTAGGACATCCTGAACATAACCGCCTGCAAGTTGGAAGAGATCATCAAGCCGCTTAGCGATGAAGACTACTTGCTCGACAAACACAAATATGCCGACACAGGATCACCGGACTCCACTGAAGAGATGAAAAACTTAGAGAGTCGGCAGGCGGCAGTCACGCTCCTTCAAATCAAAAACTATGACCCAAACAAATACGCAGTGAAGGCCGAGGAAGACCATCACATAGTGTTCAACAGAGTGCCGAGTTTACCGCCCTCGGAGCGAGCGAGAGAAGTGATGCACTGCAACGCCGTCATCGATATAATAAGCAAAGCGGTGGCGGTAGCGCAGCGTGAAAACGAGGAGTCTCACAAGTATCCACCGAATTATGCGACCGTTATCGAGCGGTCGAACCCGAGCGAAACAAGCTACACACACGAATACTCGGAAGAGCAATATAGCAATGCGTACAGCGCGGCGCCCAACGCGCCCAGTCCCGGCAGCCACGAGGACCAAGAACACAAGGAGATGGACCTATCTCTGTACGGAGCCGTTAAGAACGAGCCTCTCGAACAAGCCGAACCCGCGGACCACCAAAACTCGTACTTCCACAAAGCGCTGAGCCAGAAGCGATCGAACTTCTCCGAAGAGTACAAGCAGCACGCATACGGGCGCTCCGGCAGCAAGAAGTCGCGGGACAACTCGTCCGTGTACGAGGAGTGCAGCCAGAGCAGTAGCGGCTCCGACCCCGACCGGCTGCAGATGGATATCTCGCAGATGTCGCAGGTGAGGGTTATTGTTGTTACACTTTATTTAACATGTATTATTAAAAGGGCGGCAAAACAAAGAATGTGAATTTGACGCCCGAGCCGAAGGCAAGGGCGATAAATATGTGATCTGAGGCTTTCTTTCTTACCGCCCGTGGTAAGTACAAATTTTTGTGTCTTTCCCTGGCCTGGAAGTGGAATTTTCCGCGCGCGTAGCGTGCGATAATTGGCACTTTATGGCCAGGTGTGACATAAAAAAGTTGATATGTCACAGGGAAATGCTCAAAACTTAGATATGATCAATTCTTGCAGGATTTTAAAATGATGTCTCTATTTTATTACGTAATTATTTATTTTTTGAATTACTTTTTTCGCCATTTGATTGAGAATTTGAGCCTCTATGTAGAAAATTTGGATTTATTGATTTTCTTTTATAGTGTCATCAATGTCATCATCCCTATTAAACTAACTAAGCACTCATTAATATTTAATTCCCATTCATACTTCTCTCTAACACTCTCTGACATTCGGTCATCACCATCAGTCTTGCCATCCCTGTCACAAACACGCTGCGAGCACGGAGTTGAGTAGAGCAGTCGAGCGAGGAATGGGCGAGTTTTGGTAGAGGTTTGTGCTTAAGGTAGCAGTGGTCAGTAGCGGTACTCTTGAGTCACTTGTTACGATATTCGTTCGGGACATTGAGTATGAGCGTCTTCTCCACGAGATTTATGCAGTCCACTTTGCTCCTTAAGATAGTCAAGATGAATCTAATTAGGTTTATATTACGCCGCATCTCTAGGGATTCAATTATGTTCCACCCAGTAGTGTTTTTTTTTCATGAACATTCTTAATCGGTGTGACTGTCACTCTGGCTTTATATTTTTTCTGTTATATATTCATATTTTCCTACATAACGATAGTTGTTGCTTCAGGACGACCCTGAAGAGACGCAATCGGCGAGATCAACGCAATCCTCGCCGCAGCCGAGGCAGGAGGGCGACAACGATAAGGATTCCCTCTGGCAGGCCCTTAACAGACAAAATGGTATGTTGTTCATAGTATCTTTTGTTCCTTTTATGATAGTGTGTAGATCTGCATTGCTGGAACAAATTGTCGTAAATGGTGACACGCTGGACACAAACACCAAATATTTTCCAGGGTCTATTAGGTACATGTTTTCGATGGGAACCATTCAACGTAGGCCATCGTAAATTTTATAGAGGAGGAAAGGTTGTATGTACGAAAACATTTTTATGATAGGCCCAATTGAAAATTCGCTAATAGACTAAACATTAAAATAGAAGAAAACTGTTTTCAGCGTTTAACAAAATTTTCTCTTTGAATGTGTGAAAATGGGGTTGAAAGACTTGAAAGTTTATAAGAAGAGCATTTCTTTTTAAACGTGGAACTTCGTTATAGACTTTGTATTAAATTATAAGAAAACTATTTTCAGCGTTTTTAAAACTTCGGGCTCTAAAGGGGTAGGTAAGAAAAATGTGTTGAAATTTGTTAGGGAGCAAGTATTTTATTAAAAGCCGTCCTCTCCCGGCGAAAAAAATAAACAATGCCATTCTTTTGTTATCTGCCCTGGGATCCCAGGGACTGGTAGACGACGGGTTAAACTCAGTTGAGTGGCATTGAGTGACATGGCATTTTCGACCCTTTTTTGATTTTTAGGATTCACTGCGTTTAATTTGTGATGATTGTAATGTATTAAGTTTCATGACGCATTGGACTTCTGTAAGGTCATGTAAACACAATTATAAATAAAATAAAATAAACAGCAAGAGACTCAGCCCAGGTCCATCCATAGTGATGTAACAAACATTTTATTAAATTCTTTACATGGCAAATGGCAACAATTTAACCCGTCTAATAAGCCGTCAATTATAAGAACTTTTATGTCACACCTGGCCATAAAGCGGCAATTACCGCACGCACCGCGCGCGGGAAATCCCACTTCCTGGCCAGGGGGTGACATAAAATTTTGTACTTAACACGGGCGGTAATAAAGAAAGCCTCAGATCGCATATGTATCGCCCTTGCCTTCGGCTCGGGCGTCAAATACCTGCGATCTGAGACATTCTTTGTTTTACCGCCCTTGTTAAGTAATGTACTAATAATTTTGGTAGTGTTAATGTATAAGATAACAACAATTAAGATTCAACAATCAGATCCCAAACGTGGATGCAAAGAAGGGATTTGTCACAGTGTTTAGATTGATGAAAATGCTTGTTTATAGCCACCATCCTGATGAAAAGAAGAAACTAATTGACAATATTTCATAATTTCCAAAAGTCTTAATTCGAAAACCATTTCGGTAAAAACGTGTGAAGTCCACAAAAAAAAAATTTTTTGATTTTTTTCTCCGTTAATTCTGGAAGAAATCGCAAATTACTGTAAAACGAAAGTTGACGTCATCTTCCTCGCTGTATTCAGGGAGACCTTAGTACAGAGTACAGACAATCGCTGCTCTGGAGTGGCTCTGGATTCTTGTTGGGAAGATGACGTCATATTTAACTTACGCCCTTTTGGAATGACCTACTTTTCAACGTGTTTTTTTTGTATGAAATAATGAGTTAAATTGAAAAAGAAAAAATACGGGTGGCTTAAATTTTTACCTATTTTCTAACTAGTTCATAAAATAAAGTAGTTAAAAATGTGAACTGTTGTCAGTATTACGGTTTTAGAGGCTGACCTTACATGACTGTAATAAGTCATATGATTACGGTACGACTCCCTTACTCATATGTGTTATAACATTGTAAGTTAATGAATGATGTCGATAAACAAAAGAAGGACGTCACATGACGTGTGATGTATTATTATAAATAGTTTTGCTAGCGCAAACCAAGAACTCCCCTTGAAAAGGGATATTTAGGATGATATCAGTCCAAAGGATCACTTTTTTTTTCTTATTTAAATTTTAATTTAGTGGACTATAAAATTGTAGTCGAGTCGACTTAAAAAATAGTACATTAATACAGAGGCCGGGAAGGAAACGATTGCCTAGTAACACGAGGCAGGCAAATACCTGTTCCGGCCGAGGTATGCAACATGCATAGAGCTTTTCTTAAAATAAATAAATAAATATAAATAAATATTTGTGGACAATCTTACACAAATCAACCTAGTCCCAAACTAAGCAAAGCTTGTACTATGGATACTAAGCGACGATATACATACTTATATAGATAAATAAATACTTAAATACATAGAAGACATCCAAGACCCAAGAACAAATATTCGTGCTCATCACACAAATAAATGCCCCGGCCGGGATTCGAACCCGGGACCTCCGGCTTCGTAGGCAGGGTCACTACCAACTAAGCTACAGCGGTCGTCAAATGCGAGGAATCTTATCCTATTTGTCATATGTACGAGCAAGTACTAGACTACTTATGCCTCGGCTTTCTTCAAGGCAGTTTCGTGTGCTAATAATCCGGGAGGCTGTTGTCCAGTCTGAACTCTTTTTTTTTAACCTGACTGTGGCTTTATAGGCCGGGCCCAATAAAGCGATAGGAGTGCGTAGTTGCAGAGTGGCCTGGGAAACTCTGACACGACATCGCGGGCGGTTTAAACACTGGAATACTCTAAGAGTTTGCGCTCCAGTGAGATTGGTTGAGCGGTTTCAACCGAATCTGAGGTGTGTCAGTGGAATTGAGCTACTGGGAGTTGGGTCGCTGGTTCGCTAAACCTAGCCTAGCTGAGAAGAGTCCAGTAAAAAACTCAGCTAGGCCCGACGTGGGTCGAACTGAGAGTCTGAACTCGTTAGTATTATTTTACGTTGTTTCTCATTTTGTTTGTCAGGCCGCGGCGGTGAAGCGACGCAGCTGCTGAAACGGCTCATCAACAGCAAGCACCTCGGCATGACGGTGTCGCCGCTGCGAGCCGCCACGTCGCCCATGCCCGCGCTGCCCGTGCCCAATGGCGCGCACTCGCCGGTCAGTCTCTAATTATTCTTATTTTTTATTCCACGTCGGTGGCAAACTAGCTGACAGATGGTAAGTAGTTACTGTCGCCTATAGACGCTTGCAACACCAGAGGCGTCACTCACGCTTTGCCGACCCGTAAGAACCCTTTTCGATGAGTCCCATGCTGTAGCCTATTGGGAATACCTCGGCAGGAAGCTCATTCCACAACCTAAGTATTCTCGGTAAAAAGCACCTGTTGAATCGTACTGTACGAGAACGCAGTGGCTCTAAGGTGTGGGGATGAGCTCGCTGTCGATGGCGAGCGGTGCGATGACGTCACTACCCCCAGCTGTATCCATGTCGTCACCCGAACATTCGAGGTGTAAAAGGTTCATGTTGAACTTTAATTTGTAATTGAAGAGCTGTATACTAACATTAGTGCAATAAATGATTTTGAATCTGAGGCGGCGAAGGAGAAGGCCAGAATTCAAATCGAATTAATCAATAAGCAGCTAGGTTACAGTACCCCAGAGGTGCAAAGACTGCAAAGGACTTTCGGAAGCTTAGCTTGGGCCACATCTTTCTGTCCTCGGCGATGTCTTTGGCTCTCTCTAACCAATTGTCATTCTCAAATATGCTGTCTCTCAAATCTTAAACCTACTGGTCACTGTCTTTAATATCACTTCAGGCAGGAGAACCGGAACTGTGAAAATTTCTGGCTTTATGACTGATATTTTCATTGTATGAATGAATTAATTAATTAAGTTTATTCACCAAAAACATGGTATAGTTCGGACACAACTCTAAGGCTAAATTCTGTCAAACGGACGCAAGCAAAAGTAGACTTAGAGCTTTGACTGTAAGGTAGATTTTGACGTTAATTTGACAGCACTTGGCCTTACAGTTTTGTACGATCTAAACTATATTAGCACAGGTGATACAATCAATATTGTATGACGGTACGGGTGATCTTTTAACACGCAAGTTGCTTCTACAGCAGTTAAAGCTCTATAGTTTTTCCCCTTTTGCATTAGAAGAGTAAATGTTACTGACATAAATTAGTAGCTATTGCTAACTCGATGAGTTTACGCGGCTTACGGATCTAATATAAATCTGGCGTGATTGATGGGTGAAGATAATCGCATTAGAACCGAATCGATTTGTACCAACGATCGATAAGAGATGCCGTGGACTAACGTCGCTAACAGCTAAGTCTCGACAGGTCATCATTTTCGTCAATGATTGAAAGGTGTTGATAAGAAAATGTGTCACAAGACTGGAACGCAAGCCATGCAGATACGTACGTTAATGTGTTGATGAATAACAAAGTGGCTCATAGTACGAATTAAATATATTAGATCTTTTATTATTTCTCTTCTTAACATACCTCCTAGAATACTAACTCAATTTTCACACATACAAATATCAGAGACTTGCGACAACTTTCATTTATAACACACTCAAATTCTCTACCTCCTAAAGACACTTTAAGACACAATCACTAGCAACACTTGAAATATAAACAAACCTATATCCTGTTATGTTAGAAAAAGATAACACCACTGAAAAAAACACATGTATTTTCCTGTTTTGTTAAAAGTCCTCAATTTAAAATAATCAGTTTTTTTACACAAATTGGCAGCAATGCAATAAGAACCACACAACTCTAGCTTGGTTATTTAACTGACTAACTCCGCTACATCACGGCCTCACGCCGAGATGACAACATGAATTAGGTCTTTATTGTCAGCACGTATGTTATGGTAATGGCCTTATGGTAGTCGAGTTTTCCTTGTAACTACTCTTTGTACTGCATTTCTAAGTATATGATTTCATTTGGATAAACCTTTTCCCTGGGTTTTCATTGTAACAGTTATATTAACAATTTATAATTCTTTCAATGATTCGTTTGATGGCTCGTTAGTTAATATTATGTAATTACCTAATGTATTGAAACCAGTTGTATGAATAAAGGATGACGTATTGACCGGGTGATTACAAACGACCTTGTGGAATGTTAGTATTAGGAATAATGTTCATAATTCATAACATTCTAAAAACAGAAACGTATCAAATCAAAAACAGCTTTAAAATCAATATGAAGGAACAGATTTTCTCTTCACATCTGTGGTAATTTAATTATACAAGGTTTAACGGAAGGGCATAATCCTTCAAACTATTTATCTCCTCAAAGACATTATTTCCATGATAATTTGAACAACGGCCTCCGTTCACGGGTTTTATCCTCAATTGTGTCTTATACATGAAACATTGGAGGCAACGGTCACAAACTATACGTTTTTTTTAACATTAGAAATTAGGTAAACAATAAAGCAGGGGTCGTGAACCTTTCTCTTCCGAAGTTAAATCTGAGTGTGAGTATACACTGAATAGAAATTTTTTTGGTGTACTAAAAACAGAATCTGCAATTGTATGTTCTTGCGGATTGTTCAGTTCTTATTGATCCCTAAATGAAAAAGTAGAATAATTCCTTTATTTCCATTGCTAATAAAGTGAGAACCTTTGGCACTGACACTGAAATTAAATCTCATGTGCTCCGCCCACCCAAGTTGGGAAAACAGGCGTGCGTTAATGTTCGCAATTTTATATCACACTGTTACAGAACGGCGAGTGGCAGTCCCGCGCGGCGACGGCGGCGGCGGCGGGCCCGGCCGGCACGGCGCGCAGGAAGCAGAGCTTCCCGGCGCGCGCGCACCCCGCGCCCGCCTCCGCGCCCGCGCCCGCCTCCGCCCCCGCGCCCGCGCCGCACGACGCGCCGCCGCACTACGCGTCCGCGCCCGCGCCGGACAACGTGAGTCTCCTGATTACAGTGACACTCTATTTACAGATGTGCGAGTTGCGGAAACTTTCCAAAAAGTCGGAAAACTGTGAGAAAATTCTGAAACTTTCCCATATGAAAAAAAAAATTGCAATTCTGGAAAGTTTCCGACGGCACATCAGTAACTCTATTACAATACAATATGGTGCGAAATATTGTAGATACTTTTATAAAGGATAGCCAGGGGCATGAGTATGTATACATTTTTTTACCTTATTCAATTGGAATAAAGTCCAAAAGTTGTTACATAAATATGCCCCGTACAAACGATACAATCTAATACATGTGTCATTAAATATGATCATAAATATTTGAACATGAACTTCTGCAACGCCTCGGCTCGCTGTGGTATATCTCATGTCGAATCTGAAGACGGTTCGTGATGCGAACTCCGCTTGTATTATAACCAGGAGGCCAATTCTCGGTTCGCTCGAGATGATGTCTATTCGAGATGATCTCGATTGACGCAATGTCTATCGAAAAATCTCACCAAAATGTCGAACACAGCTAAATTTCTTATTCTGGGGAACGATCGAGATTATGTCGAACGATAATCTCGATGTCTATTGCAATACGCGTTCCGTTTTTTTCGATTGTGTTAGTTTACAATCGAGTGTAAATCAATAAATAATTTTGAGCGAGAACGAGAGAGCGGACTGTAGGACGAAAAATAGTTTGCTACGTACTTTCCCGTGAGATTATATCGAATTGTTTTATGTGAAGTTAATAATTACACTTTTGGAAGGCATTGCGATTTGGCTTACCTGGAGATCTTCTTGGCGATGCTAGGCAGCGAAGCTGCACTTCCTTAGGCTAGCCCAGTGCTGGATCCAGATTAAGCATTACCCTCAGTCCTACAACTTATGTCGCACAAACAGGTAAATCAGCCAACTCGCAATCTTGATAGTTGTTCTTAGGCGAAATTAGGTATCTTGATATACTGCCTTGGCCCGCGGCGCCCACTCGCGACGAAAATAGGGCGACTTTCGAAGGTTTAACGTGTAACGGACGAGCGATTACGACAAGTTCTTTCGACAATTCTAGACTAACTGTGTTGCCACATTAACGCAGGAAGTTAAGGTGACAACCTGGGTTGCTATATCAATAATTTAAATCTACCGATAAATAGGCAATCCTGAACATTCCGCCCACCTAAATGCGACGGCGTGTTTAAGAATGCCGCAGTATTTACTACGACAACGAAATACTTAAAACTACGAAAAGATGCTGTTAGGAAACAGTATGATAACTAAGCTAGAACGATTTACGAAAACTATAACTATTACAGTTCACACTAGCCTGGGGATTACCTAGGCTGTGTAACCTGCGAGACAACTTACAATTTAATTAAGCGTCGTTTGCCATTGGCAAAGGACCAATCTTAGCTACTGGTCTTTTGTACTGCCCAGCGGCAGTCCTAACCGTAACTACTATACAAATTCCATCTACACCGAGGTGCAGAGCGACAATTCGACCCAATGGCCATTGAAAGGGGTCTAATGGTTTTGACTTTCTGCCCTGATCGGGAACAATCTGGCTGCGTCGATCACAGTGAGCGATAAAGCGTCGCAAGGCAGCCGGACAGGCCTCCGTAGACCACTCGGACGCTAGTTCGTTTTCAATGGATTTCGTAGCGGTGCGCATGAGAAAACGAAAGCACCCTAAAAGGGTTCTGGTACCACGACCGCGATCGAAAACCAGATTCAAATTTCCAACGTAATCAACAACCGAGTTCGAAAAACGTTTCGAATAATTTCCCATCAACCGAGCAGAGATTAGTTGGGGACGAACACGAGAACATTTAATGCAGCCAGAGATAACTGAGCAGGTGGCACGTTTACACGAGAATATCCAAAAGTTTTGTGCGAGAAGATTTTGAAGGGTTCGCGCACCTGGGCGCATGAAGCGAGTACGACACTCTTGTATTATCAAGGAAGCGAGACGATGAGAGCGGGGTAACGGCAACGGGTGCTTGGCTTCGAGACAAGTCTTAGCGTTAGCCAAGCGACCGCCCACCCTGAGAACACCGGCCTCGTCAACGAAAGGTGATAATATGCGAAAACTGTTAGTAAGTGAGTTTGACGAACCCTTTTGTATGAGCCCTAGCTCCGACGAAAACGCACTCCGTTGCACAAATTTAACTAAAAGCATGAACGCTCTGTGAATCTCAGATGGCTGCAACGATTCAACGATACTATCTTCGACAGTTTGTTTACAGTTTTCTGCAAACCGATAACGATATTCGAACACACATTGAAGTGTTTTTAACGACGATAATTTTTCCAAAAGTTCTTCCGTTAGTTCGTCTTTATTGGACACGACGAGAGCGGTAATATTTTGTTCTTCATGACGAACATCGATAGACAACGCTGACTTGGGCCAATCCTCGTGGGGATGCCTGCGCCATAAAGGCGAGTTCCACCAGCAGGTTTGGTTAACTAAGTCCTGAGGGAGCAAACCTCGTGAACAGTCAGCACGATTATGAGCGGTTCCGACATGATGCCACCAGTCGGGAGGGATTATTTCTTGGATGTGGCTCAACCGATTGGCCACAAACGTCTTCCACTCGGGCGGACACGATCTGATCCAAGCCAACGCGACGCTAGAATCCGACCATAGGAAGGTCTCACTTATGGAGTGAGAAGGTATCAGAGCCTCCACGACAGACGCTATCAAGTCCGATAACAGAACCGCAGCAACTAATTCAAGGCGCGATGACGATAACTTAAATTTACCATAAACCAATGGTACGACGATACCACTACAGCAGCCACGTTCTAATGCGTCAAGTTGCCCGAATACAGAGCGCAGCGACGGGAGTTGAGTCTTACGTTCCTGCCATTCAAGTTCAATGTTGTCAGGGACGTCCGCATGCCATGAAACACCGGATACCCAGACCAACAGCACTAAGTACTTGGCCAGGAACGTTACAAGCGAGAGAAAACCCAGCTCACAGATCCTTGCTATCTCTGAAATGGTCGCGCGCTTTGTGAATAGACCGCTGTGACTAGCTTCGGCACGAAAACGAAAGAAATCTAACTGAGGTTGCCATAGCAATCCCAATATTTTAAGAGAAATATGAGATGTCTCTTCGAAATGTTTAAAATCCTGTGAGTATAAGTCCGAGGATGGCAGAATTGGCAGACGTTCCAAAAGTTCACTACTGTTGGAGGTCCACTTCCTCAGATGGAAGCCACCCGACGACAATAACTTGGTGAGGTCCATCCGAAGTGAGCGAGCCTGCTCGACAGAATCTGCTTCCTCTAGATGATCACGAGACTCAGGATTACAATTCAACTTGCGCTGCAACGATAAGGATCGCTTAAGAGCGATTTCGCGCGAGTTGACGAAAGTAGGTGTATTCGTAGGATCGACGAAAGGTAAGGGTACTACGAATCTGCCTTCTTCATTACGATAATTTTCTTCACGAGAGTAATCTTCGCAACGTTGGTCCTCCTTCGATACGAAAGGTTTAGTCGGAGAACTAACATTCTCTAATTCCAAACATCTTTTGATGGAATCATCGAGCGACAAGGTGTGCGAAAGATTCGATACGAAAAGACAATGTTTACCATTGTTACGAGTGTGACAACGCGAAACGGTTGCGTTTGAAGTGAGTTGAGTGCTGTCACACTCACCCATCACTATCCACCCGAAAACCGTATTCAACGCAGTGGGTTGTCCAGGCTCCCCTCGCAGAAGGCCAGGTAGCAACGACGAAGCGAAAATATCTGCATTAAGCAGCATGTCCACCGGTGCCGAGCGAGCGAAGTCAGGATCAGCAAGCGATAAATTATTTATGTGCGACCACCTCGACAAATCGACAGGTTGGGTAGGTTGGTCGGCACATATCGACGACAAGACGAGAGCTTCGAATTTAATATTCGACGACAAATTTGTATGACCGAGCGGCTTGATTTCACACGACAGCGAGCCGAGCGGTTGAGCGACAGAATTACCAATTCCATATACGGCGTGTTGGCCACGACAAATATTAAACCCTAGCATTTGTGCGCAGGGTTTCGAAATAAAGTTGCACGCGCTAGCGCAATCGAGAAGTGCGCGCACAGGTCGGAAGTTACCGGAACTGTCCTTAACTAAAACTTTCACAGTCGAAAATAGAATAGTACTGTCCCCAGTCACTGAAGTTAAAACCGTATTACTAATATTACTATTACTAGGCAGTGCATTATCAACAACAGCGGATGCGGGTGTATTGATCTCTCTCACAAAGTGAAGCGAAGTGTGGTGCGAACGATTACACACACTACAACGAGAAGCACGACAAGTTTTCACTTTATGAGCATCCGAGAAACACAAAATACACAGACCCTTTTCTTTAACAAAACGAAAACGGCCATGGATGTCAATTTTTAAAAATTCACTACAAGTCGCAAGACTGTGCCGACCAGTACAAAAGACACAAGTAGGACTCGATACAACTAATGCTGTTTTATTTTTGGTCAATGGTTTAACATTTGTTAATTTAACATTTGAGTTTTCTAAAGCTTTACTTCGCTTTTCAATAAAACTTTTTAATTCATCAAATTTTGGAATGTCAACATTTGAGTCTAACTGCAATTCAAAAGCTTCACGAGTAGCGATATCCAGTTTTGACCATAACAAATAATACAGCATGAAGTTCTGATCGGGCAGGTTGAATTTTTTCAAAATATTTAAATTTTCATTAAACATCCGAAACACTCTTTCTAAATCATTTTTGTTTGTAACCGCTTCACAGTTCAACATTTTTTCATAGTACATTACTGCAATTTGCCTCTTCCTATCATAATAGTTTGACAGAGTATCATAAGCATTGACGTAATTGTCACCCGACAAAGGAAAACTTTTTATTAATTCATATGCGGAACCCTGTACACTCGATAAAAGGTAATGTAATTTCTCTACATTACTAATAGTGTTCCGATTATGAATTAACGAGTCAAAGAGTTCCTTGAATGACACCCAGTTCTCTAATTTTCCATCGAAAGGCTTAATTGTTATTTTAGGAAGTTTTGCTATATTGTTTTCCAACACAACAGGTTTCGCTACAGTGTCCTTGGTAGGTGTACTTATTCTTAACCTACTTTTGACTGATCTCAACAAATATTCAAAGTCTTTTGTCACTTCATATTCATCAAGACGTTGTTCTTGCGTGAGCGGCCTCAAAATTCGGAGTTGCGCTTCATGAAAGTCTTTTTCCAAGTCTGCGAGATCAGACTCATTGTAACCTTGCAAGTCCGAACTTTCGATATGCTCTAAACGCATCATACAATAATCCCGCGCGACACGATAAGCATCCATAGTCGCCGGTTCCAATTCACTATTATCGTGTTCACCCATTTTGTTTTAAATACAAACCAAAACAACAAATAATATTATCATTCACGACAGCGATATAACCTACAATTACTAAATGTCACTTGACGTTTAAGTTTCCGACAGATTAGGCTATTTCTACTATGCACTGCTATACTACTATAATTTTATAAGGTTTTCCACTTAATTAAATATATCTTATATCAAAAACAAAAGCGTTATTCATTTACAATTAACTAATAAATAAATATGGTGATTTAACACATCAAATATATTTAAGTATATTTGCTCTTTTATATACTTACGTGAAATGGAACGCATAATAACTTTGACTACTTTCTTTCAATAGGTATATTTGTAAGCTGTCAATTCAATACAATATTTTCCGCCAACTTAATTCGGTAATTTAATTTAGAGCAAGGCGCCTCGAAAGCCTGAAATTTTTTACAAGCGCGGTGTCCCGCGTTTCAAACGCGTTTTCGCGCCACTGTATGCCTCGCCTTGCACCCCGCGCTGCATCTTCGGCCGCTAAAACTTCTGCGACGTCCACAGCATTGGCGATTAAATTATTTAAATAGATTGACATATTTTTCGTTAATTTTTGCTGCTTTAAACGCACTAAAGTATTGTAGTTAAGTACATCAAATTTCACATTTCTCTACAATACCTGTATTACATTATCTGAAATAGTCGATCTTGTACAACAAGTATACTTATTGTAATAATATTAATTTACAACATTACAACAACCATTTTTTACCGATCGATAATTATGCCAACTGCTTCCTTAACTTTTTAATTTTCCCGTCAGACAGGACGCCGCGGTATTAGATTAGTTACACATATCGGCCACCACCGCGGCGCCACTGTCTACGTCATTGGTATCGCCATCGCCACAATTATAAATGATTAAGGCTGGTTTTCCACTAAAGCTACGCTATGTAGCTGTGCGAGGAAGATGCGCTATGAAGATGTGCTATGCTATGCTACGTAGCTGTGCGAGGTAATGCCGGCTACACGCAATGGCTATGATGCCCCTACGTACGGAGCGCAAGCGTGAGCGAGCAACATGTTTCGGACTGACACGCGACATGTTTCGGACTCATCGAGTAACAGTTTCAGATTCACACGCGACATGTTTCGGATACACACGCGACATGTTTCGGACTGACACGCGACATGTTTTGGACTGACACGCGACATGTTTCGGACTGACACGCGACATGTTTCGGACTGACACGCGACATGTTTCGGACTGACACGCGACATGTTTCGGATTCACACCCGACTTGTTTCGGACTCATACAGCGACATGTTTCGGACACACACGCGACATGTCTCGGACTCATCAAGTAACAGTTTCGGAATTCACACGCGACATGTTTCGGACTCGCATGCGACAAGATTCGGACTCATCTAGTAACATATCAAATTGCAATATCTATGGTTGAGTCCCTCAATTTGTTCGTATATTGGGTTAATACCTAGAATTCTAACAATATTTCCCGCCATTGACAGATCAAATGTCAAAAAAATAGTGATGAAACCATCTCGATCGCTACTAACCACTCGATGTATCTCGAACGCTGGGAGTAGACATATCTCGAGTGTGAGATTTCGAGAATACGCAAACTTGGTTTTCGATCGCAATCCGCCATTTTTTTTCGAGATATGTCTAATAGACATCATCTCGAGCGGCCCGAGAATTGGCCTCCAGGGGTCGGACAAAACGTGCGGATGACGTAATCTTGCACACAGGATGATGTTTGTTTAAACTTCCGTGTGACATGTAGTAACAAAGTAGTATTAATGAAGTAACAAAATAATCGTAAATAAATCCATGGAATTAATAATACAGGTGGTAGGGTGATGTAGTGAACAAAATAAATTTCACGAAACTTGTTACCATAAGATGCGATTAATTGAAATGACATATTACAGCGTTTTTTTATACATTAGTAAATATACATTTTACCTAAATATAATCGTGAAAATACAATAGCTAAACAATAACGAAGTCAATTTATTGTTCATCTGATTGACAATGTGTCAGTCAAAAACGTACTTACTCATTTCAAGTGGCGATATCGATTAATAAAGAGGTTGATAAATGATAAGAATTAATTGTTTATGAAAAACAAAAATACCATTTGAAATCATCCTATAAGTGGTTTGACGTCATCCGCAGTTTTTGTCCGACCCCTGATTATAACTTATAACTCGTGAACGATATTCCAGCAAGAGCCATCGGACACGTCGTCGGGCGGTCGCGCCGCGCCGCGCGTGGAACTGTCGTGCAGCAACTGCGGCACGCACACGACGACGATCTGGCGGCGCGACGCGCGCGGCGAGATGGTCTGCAACGCTTGTGGGTTGTACTACAAGCTGCATGGAGTACCGCGCCCGACCGCCATGCGCCGCGACACCATACACACGCGCCGCCGCCGCCCGCGCCACGACAAGCACGCGCGCAACAGTCAGTATACTAGCTTACTGGACAGTAACATTCCAGCAAGACTCCTCAATTCTCGTTTATTTTTAAATGTGCCTGCATGAGTGTCCACGACCGTTGGACATTGTATGAGGTGTCGGGGCAATAAGACCGCTAACACAATCCTGAAGAATGGCTAAAATATCAGATTTTTATGCTTTTTTTCATCAGAATCCCGTCGCAGCGCCAACCCGTGCTCGGAGCCCGTGGAGCCCGTGGCGGCGCCCGAGGGTGCGCAGGAGGAGGCGGTGCTGGCGGCGCTGCGCCGGCAGCTGCAGCCGCACCTGCTGGCCGCGCTGCACGCGCAGAACACGCGCCCCGCCGTGCGCCCGCAGGTACACACCCTACACCCTACAACCCGTGCTCGGAGCCCGTGGAGCCCGTGGCGGCGCCCGAGGGTGCGCAGGAGGAGGCGGTGCTGGCGGCGCTGCGCCGGCAGCTGCAGCCGCACCTGCTGGCCGCGCTGCACGCGCAGAACACGCGCCCCGCCGTGCGCCCGCAGGTACACACCCTACACCCTACAACCCGTGCTCGGAGCCCGTGGAGCCCGTGGCGGCGCCCGAGGGTGCGCAGGAGGAGGCGGTGCTGGCGGCGCTGCGCCGGCAGCTGCAGCCGCACCTGCTGGCCGCGCTGCACGCGCAGAACACGCGCCCCGCCGTGCGCCCGCAGGTACACACCCTACACCCTACAACCCGTGCTCGGAGCCCGTGGAGCCCGTGGCGGCGCCCGAGGGTGCGCAGGAGGAGGCGGTGCTGGCGGCGCTGCGCCGGCAGCTGCAGCCGCACCTGCTGGCCGCGCTGCACGCGCAGAACACGCGCCCCGCCGTGCGCCCGCAGGTACACACCCTACACCCTACAACCCGTGCTCGGAGCCCGTGGAGCCCGTGGCGGCGCCCGAGGGTGCGCAGGAGGAGGCGGTGCTGGCGGCGCTGCGCCGGCAGCTGCAGCCGCACCTGCTGGCCGCGCTGCACGCGCAGAACACGCGCCCCGCCGTGCGCCCGCAGGTACACACCCTACACCCTACAACCCGTGCTCGGAGCCCGTGGAGCCCGTGGCGGCGCCCGAGGGTGCGCAGGAGGAGGCGGTGCTGGCGGCGCTGCGCCGGCAGCTGCAGCCGCACCTGCTGGCCGCGCTGCACGCGCAGAACACGCGCCCCGCCGTGCGCCCGCAGGTACACACCCTACACCCTACAACCCGTGCTCGGAGCCCGTGGAGCCCGTGGCGGCGCCCGAGGGTGCGCAGGAGGAGGCGGTGCTGGCGGCGCTGCGCCGGCAGCTGCAGCCGCACCTGCTGGCCGCGCTGCACGCGCAGAACACGCGCCCCGCCGTGCGCCCGCAGGTAACATAAAATAAGATATAGTAGATTGTTAACCAAAGGTTGAAAGCGACCCATTTCACCCGAGATATTTTGGCTTTCACCCGAGTTAAACACTCTACTTTTCATTTCGACTATGAGGAAAATAATTGAGAAATAAAATTAATAGTAAATGATATTCTAAGGATTCAGTAATAAAAACACGGCTGGCTGCCCGCGCATCAGCGCCCAAGCGCGGCAGGCGCGCAGCCCAGGCCTATGAAAATTAAAAAAAAAATACTTTCCACCCTAGGGTTGGAATAGTAGATTGTGTCACAAGGGAGCAAAATGACATATTTACGGCGTGGGCGTAAATTGAATCCTGAACGAAGCGAAGGATTATATAATAGAATCCTGAGCGTAGCGAGGGATTCTAAAATAGAATCCTGAGTGTAGTGAGGGATTCAAGAATTAACGCCCAAGGTGGAAATAGTTTTGCTTCCATGTGACTCATACTGCTTTTCACATCACCTATTGAGGATAATGAAAGATCTGAAATAACAATAGTTGTGCATTTATTTTATCAAAATCGATACAATAACTCATTAAGTTACCTATTACTCGTTACAGAAAAGTGCCACTTTGATCCCTTCTAGCAGGGAAGAAAAGTGCCATTTTGATCCCTCCTAGCAGGGAAGAAAAAGCCCTTATCCGAATAGGTGATGTGAAAAAGCGATTTTCAACCCGTTTCCAACACATGAAAATCGAACTTTCCGAACAGGAGAGATGAAAACATAATTTATTTGCAAAATATAGTGGTGACACACCATATAATGCGTGTCATCCACGACGACGCGCCCCTCCACAGCCAATCTCATACTAATCTACGCGTAATCGTACGGATTGTGATGATTGTATTATAAATTGTAATAGAAAGACATTTTCGCTTGTGTTACAAGTATTTGTGAAATGGCCCCTGAATCGTATTTTGTCATTGATGAATGAATGAATCTGTATTTCCCTCCCCCAGGTGGGCCGAAGCCCGCCCGAGTACGACGAAGCCCCGCTGAACCTCGTGGCGAGCCACGCCGCCGCCGAGGAAACGCACTGACTGCCCACTGTGATACCGCGAACCTGCCCAACACTCCTTAACTAACTGCACTGCTTACAGGTTGTACTTTAGTTTTCATCGCTCGGGCCAGACAAAATGTCGATAATGTTCGATAAGTATTCGACTTGTAAGTGTCTGAGCGGTTATGAAGATTGGAATTTTCTTGGTAAATTAAAACTTGGTGAATGTCTTAATATCTCTTGCTATAGACAATAAAACACGTTGAAATTACGTAAAAAAGGTACCAGGAAAACTTCAATGTTCCCTATCACTTTATTTCCACCCATCGCTGAAAGTGTTACCCATTTGTATTGTAAATGAGGCTGTATGGATAGAGGGGATAAGGGATCATATTTACTTAAGACATAATCACATAAAAAGGCGTTTCTTTTACAATGCAAACGTAACACGTCGTTACAACAGCGATAAAACGAATTCAAACGCATTATTCAATATTCCTTTATTATTGTTATTTATACTATTTAGTTATATTTATATACATGGCCAGTGTCAATAGACGAGAAATAACCAAGGATTTTAAGTTAACTTTTTAAACAGTGTCAGTAATCGGGCATTATATTATGAATATCATGATACCTCACACAGTACCGATATGGACATTTGTTTGGGCGTAATATTTATAGCCTCCAATCAAAGTGCCTATCCTATCTTCGTAAGCGAGTGATTCTATGTTCGGATGTTATTAATGTGTATGCTATTTAAATTCGATTTACACGATTCGATTTAATTGGATAAATCAGTCACGAAGGTTTCTTTTCAGTATTTTAGTTACAGCCTCGGATTAAGTTTGTTCAGTTGGCGTTAGTGCGTTTATAGCGTTGTATGTGGTTTGTACACTGTTCCTGGATAGTGTGTGGGGCTTATTGTGTACAGTGAGGTAAATAAATGTGTATTGGTCTCAAAGTACCGAGTGTGCTCGAGACTGCGCCCTATAAAAAAACTACCACGACTGTTTTTTGGTGGTAGGGTTTGCGATTAGGGCATATAAGGCCCAACCTCTTGAGATATAAGTTACAAGTAATGTCTGGCAACATTGGTTGTATGTTCCGTATGCTGCCAGGCGTTAATTAAGGTTGTATCTCGTGCGCGTGAGACGGGTCTCACGGGTCGCAGGCCGAATGCCAATTTTAACGCAAAAGTGAAATCTCGTATGATAGGAACTCATGATATAGGTCTGTTAATTAAGCCTTGCCTTAAAATGCTCTCTTATTGATGAAATTATATAAACGGTTACCTATTTCAAGACGCAAGTATTCGTTTAGATGTACGTAATTTAAGATATTGTAAATTTTATTATTTACATAGTACCTAGGAGCGTTAAAGATAAATCATTAAATTATAGCGTTTAATTTATTTCCCATTTCGGTCAGTATTTAAAATGTAAGTATTTTTTTCTGTCGAGTATTGCCTTAGTTCTTTAAGGTTACAAAGTTAAGAAGCAATAATGACAAATGAGTATCTACTTATCGTAACTTATACGTTATGCGAAACATTTATATATTTTGATAAATCTTAAGGTGGTAGGAGGTAGATACCGTTCATAGCTTCGTTCGTCGCAGTGTTGTGTAGAGCAGATTCAAGTTTTCCACTAATGAAGCGTTGCCTTCGTATTAATATACCTACTTACCTACTAATCTCAATTTAATTGAAATAGGTTTTCGGCATTATTGAAATAGATACTTATATAATTAAGATACGATTTTTATATTAGAAACATAATTTTCTAATGCATGGATATACATATGCCGTGCACTCACGAATGTGCAAACATTCAACAACAGCAAACAACCAAAACGTCGAGGCATTATGTGTTTAAATGTTATCGTTAAACACCTCATCTTGGTCAGTGTCTACGTATATTTATAGCAAAGGCATTTACGTTATGTTCTCTACGCGTGTTTTGTTGTCAGTTCGCCGTCCCTTACTTGATGTTCTCTACTTAATTTAGTTAATAAATTCGTGTTTAGTGTGAACCCCCACGGGCCAGTAATAGAACAGTCTATGAGACGTTGTGATACCTTATGTAGCTAATGGCCGCGCGCGGGCTAGGCCCGCGGTCGAGTGATCCTGTTGCAGCTATCCTCTTGTAACGTTTGACGCGCTAACCTTACCGTATTTTATAGCTTTAAAATTGAGATTATTTATTGTTTACTATTGGAATCACCGTATGTACTCGTATAGGCGTTTGTCAGTGTAGTAGTGTATACTGCTTAGTATTGCTTACTCTAACTCGACGAGGCGATAGTAGTCTTTCTTGACAATAAAGTTTCATGACTTAGGGTTTAAACTATTCTCAAATTATGCTCTCTATTGAACTTTACTAGCTCTCTGTCGAATGATATTAAAATTGATCTGTGAATGATATCGTATTTTTCTATAGGAAATCTATTTTTTGGAAAATAATTTGGATCGACGAGTCATTTTCAACACCCGCCGCTATAGCTGCTGGCATTAGTGATACAGTATTATTTTATTACATTATATCATTGTACATGTCTTAGGGTTATTATTATTTGGTATTTTTGTAGTTTATAGTAGACGTCTGTTATTATGCTATTGGTATCAGGTGAATTCTCTCTTGTCAAGTACACAGTATGTTTAACACTAACAATGTTCCTTATGAAACTGTATTTTTAATCAATTATTTATTTAACTTGTGAAACCAACTTCCCGTTTCCTCAATTAGAACCGTAGCATAACTAGTAGTGACGCCCTTCGATCTTCCAATTCGGTTATTTATAATAATTTAGGTTAATTTATGCGTATTTTAAGAATTTGATGATGATGAACAATGTATATCGATATTTAGTTATGTACTAACAAACCGGTTGTGTTGTGTGTGCTTATGCTCTAACAAGCATGTGTTTGTGATTTTATTTATGCCTCGTCTGTTCGTCGGACCGGCTGCAGACAGCGGCCTTACTGGCGTACTGTTGTAATTTATGCTGAAATATTGGCTTCGACTCTCTGTGGAATTCATTTCGTCATGAACATCCTTTCTCAAATCTAAAGACTGAAGACACGCGCTTTGCTTTCAGAATCTTCTGCGCCGCTAGCACCGTAGCGTATATCCTCTATGAAATGATTAGGTACCGTAATGCCGCCACCACACTTTGCTATGCGTGTGCAAATATTCGTGTTGCATCTCTTTCTATACCTAATATCGCAAAAGAAAGGGAGGCGAATACGCATAGCGAAGTGTAGTAGCGCCATTAGGTACGACATATTTGGCCATCGTGTCACAAAGGAATTAGTTTAGAAAAACGTTTATACTGCTCGCTTTAGAGCTCTCATATCACAAAGTATGTTATCTCGAAAGAACACTTAATAGCATTTCAAATATATAAACATATTTCGTAATATATCCTAAGATTAGCCCTTTAACAACTTATTAATTTATGGTTTTGAAGTCTCAATTTACAATGCAATTGTTTTTGCATCGTTGGGGCAATGTGTCCTCATATACAAACTTGATTAGGTAGACTGTATGTCTTACCGGAATATACAGTCAGCAGCAATGGTTGCTACGCGGGCGAGGTGTTAGGCTCTTATTCCCTTATAATAAAGATGTGTGAAGATCATTGTGAACACCTCGCCCGCGTAGCAACCATTGCTGCTGACTGTACGTTCCTCGAGATGCTTTTCAATATAAGTTCTCTGTAGCTCGATGGCCAAAGTTTTGCCCTAACTCATGTATCAGTCGAACTCACAAAATATACGTGTACTTACACTAGTGAAAAATAACTTTAAGTCAGGGTTAACCTATTGACCGCCACAGTCGACTATACACGACATCGGAAAATCATGCCATGGACGCCAACGACGGCTGCAGCCGACAGCCTGGCCAAAGCAATACTGATCTATGTGCGATTGCGTAAGGTTTAATTTCGCGTTAAACAATGCGATGGTGTGTCATCCGATGCTTGGCACTCAAAAGGTATACTTGTTATCCTTTTTGTAGAACGAATTACCCTTCTCTTTGTGCCTTCTAAACAAAATCACTGTCTTTCATTGTTAAGCGTAACTACTAATGGATACTGTAAACTAAATGAAATAAACGTTAACACTTTCAGCCAAAAGACGGCTTTACGTACAAGGAAAAAAGGTTCACATTTAAAAATTACGACTTATCAGTGTTGACCTTTTGTATTTAAAACAGCAGTAGTGTCCGTAGAGCAGCCTTTTCATTTCGAAGCATTTATGGCACGTGGCTAAACAATGGCCTTGTTGGACCGATGGATAAGACCCGTTCTACAAAAAGGATTACAAGTACAAAACGCTACGATGCTAGTGGCCGTGCATTGTGTGTATAGGCAGCTGCGCAACATTTATGCGCTCCTTCTCAAGTAGCGATCTAAAAGATGAAAAAAGTATTGTAATAAAAATGTGATATTTGTTTGAGAATGTACATAAGTGCGTGTTTCCGAAAAGCAATAACATTGTGATAAGTGAATGAGCATTGTTTGCGAAACTCAGGCTTATTCTGAATTATGTAGAATGATAACTGTCAATTAAAGTATTAGGAGCGAACGAGCCCACAGGCGCCGCAGCTAACATGTGATTATACAACTGAATAAGCAATAACTTTATGATTTATTTATATACATATGCAGCTACCGTCATCTGGTTCGTTCGATCCGCTAAATTCCAAATGTCGATTACCTAAATAAGTGTTTCGGAGCGGTAATCGTTTGATTCGGTGGAAAATGTAAGTAATAATAATGTAATGGTGTCTTTACAAGCAATAATCCTGACTTGGGCGGACCATTGGATAAGTTTGTCGTCAGAACATGAAGTAACTGTATTGACATATATTTGTATATTGTGTAAGTTTCAGCATAAATTATCCTCTGAGATTGTGAGCACGAACGGAATACTCATTGTGAAACATTAATTATTGTTGTATAGATGATAAATAATGTGACTTACGCAGGGATGGATACTTAAATTATTAAAATTTTAACTGATATATTGGCTATGTAGTGAGTAGAATATTTTTTTACAAATAAATGATAGCAGCTATTGGTGTTTTTGATATTCCACTACTTTCCCTTATTTACTATAATTATATATTATCTTATAATCGTTTGTCAAACCTGTTCTATGTCCACATAACACTACCCTATCGGTAGAGGGCCAGGGACTATCTCGCTCTAATGAGTGAGATGCTTTAACTCTCCTACCCCAGTTAGGGCCCTACCGATAAGGTAGTTTGATGCGGCTCTTAGCTAAATTGCCTGAAATTAGTTTGTCCTTATCTCTCACGTCACTTTGACTTTTTTTGTGAGAATGGGACAAAACGCATTCTAGCTAGTAGAAGTTTGTTAAATTTTATGAATAAAGGGTTAAAAGTTTATAGTGCAGAGGGCCTACGAAGAATTTTCCCCTGTCGCTCGAATGTGCAAGTAGAACGCAATGGTTATATTCTCTTTGTATGCAAGTGCAACCAGGGGCGTCTCACTCGCGTGACGTCATCGCGCCGCTCAAAGGACAGCCTTAGGCTGATAGTAGGTATGAATCCTTAAGTGGGAGTTACAAGTCGTGATAAAGTTTGGTCATTTTTCTCATGAACTATTAGATATATCGAGAAAATGATAATAACCAAAGTTATAGATAAATTTATGCAAAACATAATTCTCATACAAAGTTTTTGTGTAGCACGAAGCATTTTTGAGTTCTAAAAAAAATTGGAAACTAAAATAGCCGCCATTTTGAATTTTTTGCGTGGATAGTTTGGCCTCGCTCAGTATAAGTTACAAGTAGCCTAAGGAACAGTTTCCATCGTGAGGCCAAACTTTATCATGACTTGTAACTCCCAAGATCCATTTATATGGGGATTCACACCTACTATGACTTTTAATGTGATAGAAAGTGATGTAGCGAGTGATGCGCGTTCGATAGGAGATGGTCAAGCGTAGGCACGTTTGGCTTGCTTCGCGGGGATTTGTTAACAGTGAGGCTTCTGTGCGTAGTACTATTACTTATTCTGTGGTGCAACGTAGAGGGATATACCTTCTTCGTTTTCGGTTCGCGGGAAGCCCTCAGCAATCTTCGTAGTCTGCGTAAGATCCTTTGTAATAAAACGCACAGTAACGAGCAAGAATATATTCAAGTGACAGTAAGGATGGGCCGCTTGAGCGCCTGCCTCGAGCGCCGGCGGCGGTCCTTGGCGCGGCGCGAGTCCGTAGCCTCGCGGAACAGTTGCTCCGCGTCCGCCGCCTCTGCCTCGCGCCGCATCCACTGCAGCGCGTGCACGTTGTAGCCTACCATGTCCTGTAAACCAGCTCGTAATATTAGATACATCGTACCAAGCGGAATTATTTTTACAATGCATATGCTCAGAAACACCAACACGATGGACCGATCAAGTGAAAGACTCGTCGTCCTCCAAGTTTTACACGGTTGTACGAGAAGCGCTAACAGAAACCTATCTATATAAATTGACTAGCTATATTTTAGACCCCGTAAAACCCTGCATAGTAAATTTAATCGAAACTTTGGCGCAGTTTTCGGGAACTCGATTAAAATTACAAATGACACTCTTAATAGTATAAAATATGATATTGAAGAGTGGGTTGCACCAACTTACGATTACAGGCCGATTGACGTTAAATATGGCGGCGGCAACTGTCATCCCATAGAAACTGGTCAAACTTTCCATACAATCGGATCTTAACGAACCCCGTGTACGATTACAGATGGTTTGATGCAATTTATAGCTGTAGTAGTATTAAAAAAATATGAAATCCTACTAATATCCTTCGAAATAATCATCCTTCGAAAAGCTAGTTCGTATATAACCTTACCCGTATCTCGGCCAGCCGCATCACAGCCTTGGCCTGTATCTGTATGAGCGGCTTGAGCAGCGCCTTTAGTCCATTTATAAACTTTACTTACCCGTATCTCAGCCAGCCGCATCACAGCCTTGGCCTGTATCTGTATGAGCGGCTTGAGCAGCGCCTTTAGTCCATTTATAAACTTTACTTACCCGTATCTCAGCCAGCCGCATCACAGCCTTGGCCTGTATCTGTATGAGCGGCTTGAGCAGCGCCTTTAGTCCATTTATAAACTTTACTTACCCGTATCTCAGCCAGCCGCATCACAGCCTTGGCCTGTATCTGTATGAGCGGCTTGAGCAGCGCCTTTAGTCCATTTATAAACTTTACTTACCCGTATCTCAGCCAGCCGCATCACAGCCTTGGCCTGTATCTGTATGAGCGGCTTGAGCAGCGCCTTTAGTCCGTTTATAAACTTACCCGTATCTCAGCCAGCCGCATCACAGCCTTGGCCTGTATCTGTATGAGCGGCTTGAGCAGCGCCTTTAGTCCATTTATAAACATTACTTACCCGTATCTCAGCCAGCCGCATCACAGCCTTGGCCTGTATCTGTATGAGCGGCTTGAGCAGCGCCTTTAGTCCATTTATAAACTTACCCGTATCTCAGCCAGCCGCATCACAGCCTTGGCCTGTATCTGTATGAGCGGCTTGAGCAGCGCCTTTAGTCCATTTATAAACTTTACTTACCCGTATCTCAGCCAGCCGCATCACAGCCTTGGCCTGTATCTGTATGAGCGGCTTGAGCAGCGCCTTTAGTCCATTTATAAACTTACCCGTATCTCAGCCAGCCGCATCACAGCCTTGGCCTGTATCTGTATGAGCGGCTTGAGCAGCGCCTTTAGTCCGTTTATAAACTTACCCGTATCTCAGCCAGCCGCATCACAGCCTTGGCCTGTATCTGTATGAGCGGCTTGAGCAGCGCCTTTAGTCCGTTTATAAACTTACCCGTATCTCAGCCAGCCGCATCACAGCCTTGGCCTGTATCTGTATGAGCGGCTTGAGCAGCGCCTTTAGTCCGTTTATAAACTTACCCGTATCTCAGCCAGCCGCATCACAGCCTTGGCCTGTATCTGTATGGGCGGCTTGAGCACCGCCTTTAGTCTGTTTATAAACTTACCCGTATCTCAGCCAGCCGCATCACAGCCTTGGCCTGTATCTGTATGAGCGGCTTGAGCAGCGCCTTTAGTCCGTTTATAAACTTACCCGTATCTCAGCCAGCCGCATCACAGCCTTGGCCTGTATCTGTATGAGCGGCTTGAGCAGCGCCTTTAGTCCGTTTATAAACTTACCCGTATCTCAGCCAGCCGCATCACAGCCTTGGCCTGTATCTGTATGAGCGGCTTGAGCAGCGCCTTTAGTCCGTTTATAAACTTACCCGTATCTCAGCCAGCCGCATCACAGCCTTGGCCTGTATCTGTATGAGCGGCTTGAGCAGCGCCTTTAGTCCGTTTATAAACTTACCCGTATCTCAGCCAGCCGCATCACAGCCTTGGCCTGTATCTGTATGAGCGGCTTGAGCAGCGCCTTTAGTCCGTTTATAAACTTACCCGTATCTCAGCTAGCCGCATCACAGCCTTGGCCTGTATCTGTATGAGCGGCTTGAGCAGCGCCTTGTGCGCCTTCAGCGGCGCGTGGTGCACCTTCAACAGGAATACAGCGGCGCGACAGAGGAGCTCGGTGTTGGCGCCGCGCTCGAGCATGCACGGCAACATGCGCACGATCTCGCTCGCTGTGCTGAAGGGGAGGAGGAGCAGCGCTTCTTCTAAGTCACTGCAATGGAAATATAGATATACATATATTATAGGTTTTTACATATATACATATATTTATTGTACATTTAAACACACTGCAGAGGCGTGCGGTGGCGGCCAGTTGACACTATGACAATCTAGGCTGGTTGAAATGTGTGGGTAGACCACAACAACCACAATTTTCAACCACTTACTGGCATTCGATTGAGCTGAAATTTGGCATTTAAGTTTGGTGAGAATGCAATATTATGGTAGGTACCATCGAGCTGATCTGATGATGGAGGCAGAAGGTGGCCACAGGAACTACTAAACTACGCAAGATAAACCCATCGTGTTTGGTCTCATTAGAACCGTCACCACGAGTAGTTGATGACTATTGAAAAGAACTACAGTCGGCAATAAAAGCTTCTACCAAAAATGAAATTTTTCACAGATTTTTTTTTGGATTATGGTCTTGAATGAAGGTAATTAAGTTTGCTACAACTTCATCTTCCATTAATTTCCCCGTAGATCCTCCATTTATCCATCCATCCCCGGAGTATGGGGTATCATTGATATTTTGGTCGAAAATTCCCCACTTTTCGGTTTTTCAGGAATAACTCAGCGCGCGTTCATTTTAAACTGCTGCAAATCTGGGTAAATACTATCTAGGTGGACCCAAAGAACATACCAAAAATGCAAGTTTACCGCAATTATTGCAATTTCAGTGTTTTTATATGTACGATATAAGATATAATCAGCCTAAAATGAGACTAAACGCAAACGCGTTCAATTGCGTTTTGTTTCGAAAAAATATACTAGAGGTAGCTCTAGTATAAGTTTTTGCAGTACCTGGCGCGGATCTTCTTGAGCGTCTCAAGCAGGAAATCTTCTTCGCTGTTGCAGCCGTACGCGGCCATCAGGAGAGGAGGCTGCACCGGCTGTCCGCGCGCCTCCGCGCACTCCTTCCTGTACTCCGCGCCGATGGACAAGCACTCCAGTATCGAGTCCGCCTGAAACACAAACACGGTCTCAACAGTTGTCTCATGTTTCAGAATAGTATAATAGTATTACATACAGAACGGACACGAACCAACTAGCGCTCGTGGCCCAGCGGCGCCTGCGTACCGCTTGCGCTTGCTAAGGTTAGGCAACGTGGGCAGCGGTCAGGACTTGGATGAGTGACCGCTTTGAGTGGTTACTAACTGAGCGCTCCCGTGCTTTGGAAGCGAGCTGCGTGTTAAGCCGTTGATCCCGGTTGCTGTCTATGGCAGCAGTCGTTAAGCCAAGTTGGAGGCCTTCGGGCGGCTTGAGAACGTCTAACAGTCAAGTTGCCCACTCACTTGACAAAGCCTAATCCCAATAAGGTCTAGTTTCCCCTTGGGGTTGGAAGGTCAGATGGCAGTCGCTTCCGTAAAAACCAGTGCCTACGCCAAATCTTGGGATTAGGTAGCGGACCCCAGGCATCCTTCGGGATGCAACTGTACTGGGATAACGCTAGGAGGATGATGATGACAGAACGGACACGAACCCCCAGCACCGAGGTCAGTTACCTCGTCCCTGAGAGACCCGCCTGGTGTCGATCGGGTGCCGTCGCGCCTCGCGATTCGTCCGCGCCACGCGCTACGCACCCGCGCAAACAATTGACGCGTGTACCGACAGCGCACGCACACATACTTACCCACAGCGCTTACGTCCCTTCGCGTGTCACAGGTGTGCTTATGTTTCAAGCCGCCACCACACATCGCCGTATTTATGCAAATATTCGTATTGCATGTGTTTCTTAAATATGGCAAAAGAAAGGGATGCGAATACGGAACGCGAACACGCTTAGAGCGAAGTGTGGTGGGGCCTTAGATATCTAACGATACAGTACTCGTACATATAAAACAGCACAAGTGCAAAGCAAAAAATTAAGTACGGTTCGCGAACGCATTCTACTGGATTCAAAGAAAAACGCGAACACGCTTAGAGCGAAGTGTGGTGGGGCCTTAGATATCTAACGATACAGTACTCGTACATATAAAGCAGCACAAGTGCAAAGCAAAAAATTAAGTACGGTTCGCGAACGCATTCTACTGGATTCAAAGAAATTTGAACTGTTTATACAGAATATAAAATTCGAATGCTGCTTTTCCGTCGCCACCCAACGGATGAGCGATTTCATACAAAAATGGGATTTAACTACGGTATTAGACGATTCAAATTCCTTTACAGCTAGTAGAATTCGCACAGAACAATGTCTGTAAGTGTTCGTAATAAGTGATCTGGGATATATTTTGTTTTTCAGATTGTATAACGTTAAATACGTTAAATAAAAATAAAAAGTTGGTTAATAGATACTTACAGCCTTTTCAGCTCCAATGGTTTTCTTCGTGGGCATGGTGAGCCCCGGTAAACCGGGTACAGGAGCCTGCAATTAAAAAAATAATAATCCATAAATGTAGAATAAAATATATCGGTGTAGTCCAAATTTTCTCAAAAAAGGATCAAATTCTCAATCAAATGGCGAAAAATTCACTCAAAAGAATAAATAATTACATAGTTATAAGTGTTCAAATTTTTAATATAGGTCCTTTTTTGTACCTTTTCCGCAAACCGCAGCTCTGTATTGAACGATCGTCATTTACTATGGCGCTCTAGATAAGTGACGTCACTGATCTGTAACGCTTTCTCTCCCTAACTAAAAAGCATTCCAACGTTAGTTAGCTTCGTTATTTTTTGAGTTATTAGAATATGATTTTCACCATTTGGCATAGTTTTGTCTTCTTTCTTTTGGAGTAATAGTAAATTTTCAGTCAATGGGATGTTAATTTCTGGGCCACTTCGTACCTTGTCACAGTAACATGAGATCTATAGCGGCTTTCATATATATTTTCACTGTGTCAAGTTAAGAAGTGGTACAGAAATGAAATAGGTTGCGCCGGGGGAGTCTCACTCTGTCAGTTCGCGCACCGCTGCAAAAACATCCGTAGGTGGTAGCATTCAGTGGGTTCCGCGCATTGCTAGCGGACGGTCGCGTCGCCGCGTCATTCGCTTGGAGTGGTCAAAGTTATTTACTTATTATAATTTGGGGTTGTAAATTGGGGATTTGTTAACAGTGCGACTTTGGACGTAGTCAAAGGTGCGACACGGGTCTATCGGTGTGAACCGAGTGTCGGTGACCTTGTAACGCTACGATTCTATACTTTGCCCGTCCGAGGAGTGATTTCCACACACCGCGCCACCCTCGAGCGCCCCCGCTCGCGTCCGGACACGCACACATAGCCGCGAGACGGGTTTACAGCACACATGCTTCGGTGTCGCTTCTTGTTACGTTAGAATGACTTATTGCGTACATGAGTGTCGCCGGTGGCGAGCCCCTCCTCCTGTTCCTCGCTGTCGCCGAGCACGAGCGGCTCGTCGCTGCGCGCGAACAGGCGCAGCGCGCGCTCGGCGCCGCACGACGCCACGTGCAGCCCGCCCGCGCCCACCGCCAGCCCGTGACACGCGCCCGAGTGCCCCTGGGAACAAAGTAAGGATGCTTAAGAGGAGGGGTAGGGCAAGCTCTCTCCATACAAACTTTGTGCAGGATTTACTTCGTTTGTGTTTGCATTAAAGTTATGATTTTTGGTCAGTATGCTTATTTTTCTCATAGCTATTTCGTGACGTAATTTTTTTTTTTTTTTTTTTAAATATATGAAAAATTTCACATCACGATCTTCGCATATCTAATATTTACAACAAAAAAAAATTATATTTGTTACTGCCAAAACCGACGAATAAAACCTGCACAAAGTTTGTATGGGGAAGGCCTTGCCCTACCCTGCGCCTTAAGACAACATCCCTTCGATAGCCATAACTTAATTTGCCATAATACTAGTGTTTGCCGTAATCATCATTTGCCATAAAAGTGATTTTCTCTGAAACCGTAACTTTTCAATTTCAAATTTTCAATTTCTATCATTTATTCACTAAACATACAAGATAAAGTAAAACAACAAAACAAAGAAAACTGTGTGGGCCGTGTAGCGAAATGGAGCCTGCTCAGCATAATGCTGGCTTTGCAACCAGCGCTGGTCTTCCGCAGGGCCCATTTCGTGAGCTCCCGGTCCTGATGGTGTCCCAGGCCGCATACTCTGTTTAGCTTTAGCATCGGAGTACCTGAAAGAGCATTTCCGAGACCTGTTTAACGCGTGCCTTAATAGCGGACGGTTCCCAAAGGTGTGGAAGAACGGAAGGTTGTGCCTTCTGCGGAAGGACGGCCGCCCGGTCGACTCCCCCTCTGCATACAGGCCAGTGGTGCTTCTGGATGAGATGGCTAAAGTCTTTGAGAAAATTCTCGCAGATCGTCTTGTCCAACATCTTGAAGAGGAGGGACCTGGTTTGTCGGATTCTCAATACGGATTCCGGGTGGGACGATCAACGATTGACGCACTAAAGGCCCTGAAAAACCTCACGACGCAGGCAGTGGATAGGGGACAGGTGGTGCTGGCAGTCTCCCTTGACGTGAGGAATGCCTTCAACAGTCTTCCTTTTGAGACGCTCAAGGAGGCACTTAGATATCACTGAGTGCCGACTTATCTCAGGAGGCTGTTGGAGGCGTACCTTCAGGACAGGAGTGTAATGTGGGGCGGTAAAGATGGGGTACTACACCAGCGACGAGTTGGATGTGGTGTGCCGCAGGGTTCAGTGCTGGGTCCCATCTTGTGGAACATAGGTTTTGACTGGTTACTGCGCGGTCCGCTCCTGCCTGGTGCAAGTGTAATTTGTTACGCGGATGACACGCTGGTAACGTGCCGGGGGAACACGTACGAGGAGGCCTCGCGTTTGAGTCTGGTCATGACGACGCTTGTGGTTCAGAGGATCCAGTTACTGGGCTTGAGCGTCGCCATTGATAAGACGGAGGTTCTTCTCTTCCATGGCCCTCGAAGAGGTCCCCCGAGGGCAGCGGCGACTACCTTATTCGGGCAGGCGATTCCAGTCAAGACCCAAATGAAGTACCTTGGTCTAGTGCTGGACGGACGGTGGAATTTCAGGGCACACCTTACACAACTGGCTCCAAAGCTGGTGGGTGCTGCAGCGGCACTTGGGCGGCTGTTGCCCAATGTAGGAGGGCCTAACTCGACCTGTAGACGCCTTTACTCTGGGATCATCCAGAGTATGGCACTTTACGGCGCCCCCGTTTGGGTTGATGCCCTCACTGCTCAAAACAAACCTTTCTTGCGGAGGGCGCAGAAGGTTATAGCAGTGCGGGCAGTCCGAGGGTACCGCACAGTTTCGTGGACGGCGGCCACACTTCTGGCAGCAGACCCTCCGTGGGAACTTCAGGCGGAGGTGCTTGCTCAAGTGTATCAGCATCGTGCGGACATGCGGGGAAGGGGAGAAAGACCCGAACCCGATCTCATTAATCGGGTCAGAGCAACAGCATACGCTGCCTTGCTCCGCAGGTGGGCTGAAGACTTGGAGTCCCCTGTGGCCGGCTTAATGACGGTGGAGGCGATCCGTCCTCATCTGGCTCGCTGGGTGACCCGGCGCCACGGGACTCTGTCCTATAGAATGACGCAGGTGCTCACCGGACACGGGTGTTTCGGCGAATACCTGCACCGAGTGGCAGGGCGAGAGGAGTCACCCGTCTGTCACGAGTGTCGGGCGCCACAGGATACGGCTCTCCACACTTTGATGGAGTGTACAGCGTGGGGCCCTCATCGTCTCGCCCTGACAAATGTAGTGGGAAGAGATCTCACGCTGTCGAGCATCGTAAATGCGATGCTTGACAGCGAGAGATGCTGGGAGGCAATGTCCACCTTCTGCGAGGACGTTATCACGCGGAAGGAGGCAGCGGAGCGGGCGCGTGAGGACGATCCCCTCGCGAATCCGCTCCGAAGACGACGGGTTGGACGAAGAAGGCGACTATACGCTCATCTTCTTCCTCCACCTCAGTGAGCCACTGGTAGGGACTGGGGGGCCCCTACCACTGATCTAGCTCAACTGTCGCAGGGTGCCGCCAGTGACGGCAGCACCCTTCTAGGGCCTGAGCCCGCGTCGATGCGGGCATATGCCGAGACGCCCGTGGTGGCATGCGCAAGCGAATCCTGCGGCGTCTCACAAAGGCGATGAGAGAAAGCCGCTGGTTTTTAGTGGGTAGCCTGACGCAGGAGTCCCACATCACCGCGCCTAAAACCCCCAGGAAGGCCGGTATGCATTAAGCATTTTCCAGCGTAAAAAAAAAAAAAAAAAAAGGGACCATTTCGTGAAAACACGGTAGGTAACACGGTAACAAATGTACAGATAAACATAAATATAACAAAGCGAAACAAACAAAAACATAAGAAAAAATATATATATATATATATATAGGTATCTAAACAACAACAATAGGTGCATGTCAGCACCAGTAAATTGTTACATTACATGGGTAACTTATTTGCGCTAAACTGATCGCAGACATTATATGCTTGCCACTAGCGCCAGCGGCAAGACAGCAAAACAGAGGGTAATCAACAAGATTGTCTTTTCAGGATACTTTAAATAAACTTTTCTCAAAAATGGCCTGCAAACTGGACTTTAGTCCCTATATATTGGAAGGTAAAGTGTATAGTTTAAGGTCAGATCCAAATTAAAAAGTAAAAAACATTGCAGGCCACATATATGGCCTGCAATGTCACATATAAATTCCTTTATGTCACACCTGGCCATAAAGCGGCCATTATCGCACGCTCCGCGCGCGAAAAAACCCACTTCCTGGCCAGGGGGTGACATAAAATTTTGTACTTAACACGGGCGGTAATAAAGAAAGCCTCAGATCGCATATTTATCGCCCTTGCCTTCGGCTCGGGCGTCAAATACCTGCGATCTGAGACATTCTTTGTTTAACCGCCCTTGTTAAGTAATGTACTATTATTTGTCGAGTTATAAACTTTTTAAAATGTAGAACCTGTCATATAAAAGGAGGCACAGGTCGTATTCAGCCAATTCAGCTCGTATTTTTCTGTTGAACACGCGACGTTTTTTTATGTGTCTCGAATAATTTGCGTTTTTCGGTGGAAAAATACACTTGCGATTCTGTAAAAAAAAATAAACGGCGGGAAAACATGATGTTTTTGACGTTTTAAGGTTATGTTTATCAAATCTTAATTAATTTTTTGTCGTATTTTCCCCATTTTTGAGAAAAGCACTATATTAGCCTCGGCCGGAATGGCAATTGCAGGCTTCGTATTATAATTAAACGGACTCGCAAGCTCGTCGGTTTAAACAAATACTCAGCCTGCAATTGCTCCCTTCCCGGCCACGGCAATAATGTACTATTGCATAGAGTCGTGTAAGTTGGGTTAGGTTTGTTTTATAACCTTTGGCCCTCTCTGGAAGCGACGTCATTGAACAATAGTGGGCAGTCTGGCTGGGCCATCTGCCCAGGAGTGCCACACACCCTTCCGGTACCCTTCGTCCGGACGGACAGTATATCAAGGTATTCCCAAATGAAAGGTTTATAAATTCTGAAAAGTTAACATCTTCTGAGAAAAACTATTTAGGTCAAATGATGATTATGGCAAATAAACACATTTACCTAAGCTGAAACAGAGACTATCGCTTCACTCAATTAATATAAAATAGCTATAGTAAGCGCATTAAATCATTGTACTTGTGGTACTTACTTGAAGCGTGATAATATTGTCATACGTATCCGCGTCCCACTGCTTAACCTTCCCATCTTTAGACGCAGTGAAGAAGTAGTGTGTGCCCGGGACGAACTGCAGTGACGTCACCGAGTCGTTGTGCGCGAATATGGACTTGTGGCAGTCGCCGAAGTCCATTCCCCAGATTTTGACGTTGCGGTCGGAGGAGCCGGTCGCGATGATGTTGGAGTCGTAGCTGATGTCGAGGCAATGGACCGGCAGCTTGTGACCGTACAGTGATAGGTAGAACTAGAAAAAATATACAACATACTTAACATCTTAACGTAACAAGTCGACCGCCCAAATAATAGTTAGGAAAACCAATGACTGATTTAGCCTCAATTCTTTTATCACTACTCACTAGCCGGTATAATTTGTCGATATAGATGTGGCATTGGTGCTTTTTGATGCTATGTAAGGAACTTGATGCCAGCGGGCGCGGAAACAATGGACTCGCGCCGTTGTAGTCCAGGACAGATTCATTCTCCTCGTCCGCTCGCTTAGATGATTAATAAGGAACGATTGAATGTACATAATTTGAATTGCTTTGGAGTGGCGAACTAGTTGACGTATGATTCAGCGTGTAAGCCCACCTGAACGAAGGGAAATGTGAATTCGTAATATAATTCGAAGCCGTAAATAAAAGAAGAGATTTTCTACAATAGATACCGCAGTATTGGTTAAATTAGACTACAATAAAAGATGATGTTAAAATCACAGTAATGAAAATCATGACCTAGAAATAAAACAAAATAGTACATCTCAACCATAAGTACCTTAAATGTATCTACGAAGAATATTTTTACGGTAGAATCCATGAGAGCCACCGCGATGAACTTGTAGTTGGGACTAATCTTGACAGCCGTTACCGCCTCCTCTAGTTCCAGGGTTCTCGTATGTAGTAAGGAAAGCACCTAATAATAAAAATAGAATAATGTGAATTCCAGTTCGAACGAAACTAGTCAAGTAATATGTGTCTTAATATGTATAGCATAAGGTTCGCTTATCAACACAAGCCATCATTATAAAAAACTACGTATTTAATAGCAATTGAATTACTTTCGCTTTAGACTCCCCCGTAGGATCAGGTATGAGTTCGAACTGCCAAAACTTCACTGTCTTATCCGCGCCGCCAGAAACACAGCCTCTCTGAAAAATAATAATTAAAAAATATAATAAACCAAAACAAAAGAAATTTTGCGGGCCACATTGCTTATTCTTTCTTATCAATTCAAGTTTTATTTAAAATCGAGAGTTCGAAAGGTCTATTATTATTTATAAATATATATTTTGGGTCTATATATAAATATATATTTCAAGTATCGATTCCGAAAATAATCTGGTCATCAACTATGATTCGAAATGACAAAATCTTAAAACCACTTTTTGTACTTTTACCACACATTTTTCAGGTACATTTTCGATTTAAAGCCTTTTGTTTGAAATTTATCTCTGAGTGGCACGTGGCACTGATCAGATCGTCTGATGATGGAGAGGAACCTATGGTGCACTTAGTTTTACTACAGTATAAAGAACTATAAACCAGTATACAATCTTCATTAATTTTTCGAAATGTCATAATCATAACTGTTCTTATTTAGGTAGGTATTGCACGCACCGGACGGTCGCGTCGTCGCGTCATTGGCTTGGTGTGTTCAGTTTGTTATTTACCTAATATAATTTGGGGTTGTAAGTTGGGGATTTTTGTAAGAGTGGGACTTCTGTACGTAATAAGGTAAGCTGTAGTAATGATTAAGTCCCCTTTCTTTGTTTCTTGTTGTGCGTATAAATTTTCAAACGTTTTATTACGCACTGATTCTTTATTTATGGGATGTACCCAAAACCTTCTGTTTTGTCGGCGGCGAAATCTTTGTCGCCATCGATACCAATATAAAAGTACGATGAAGCGTGGATCCATATCAGACGTCTGCTCACTGCGACAACTGCGTGAAAACTGTCGCTATTCGGCGTGAAAACGGTTTTTAAACGCATGAAAATCTGCCGTGTGAACACCCGATAGTATGTAGATAGTTTGTACGTTTAAAAAACGACGTTGTGCCGTGTGAACCTACTCTTACCCTACTAATTCTTATTCTGTGATGCTGCCCGCTTCCCCGCGTATCGTTGACCCGAAAAGAGCCGAGCTTGCAGACTGTATGTAGTAAAGTAAGACTGTTGTTACCGAGTCGGGAGTCATGGCGATGCTGGAGCAGTCGCCGCCGTGCGCGGGCACGGTCTCGAGCACGGCGCCGGCGCCCACGTCGAGCACGAGCAGCGCGCCGTCCGCGCAGCCCGCGGCCGCGTGCCGGAGAGGGAGCTATGGTGCACTTGGTGTTACCGAGTCGGGAGTCATCGCGATGCTGGAGCAGTCGCCGCCGTGCGCGGGCACGGTCTCGAGCACGGCGCCGGCGCCCACGTCGAGCACGAGCAGCGCGCCGTCCGCGCAGCCCGCGGCCGCGTGCCGGAGAGGGAGCTATGGTGCACTTGGTGTTACCGAGTCGGGAGTCATCGCGATGCTGGAGCAGTCGCCGCCGTGCGCGGGCACGGTCTCGAGCACGGCGCCGGCGCCCACGTCGAGCACGAGCAGCGCGCCGTCCGCGCAGCCCGCGGCCGCGTGCCGGAGAGGGAGCTATGGTGCACTTGGTGTTACCGAGTCGGGAGTCATCGCGATGCTGGAGCAGTCGCCGCCGTGCGCGGGCACGGTCTCGAGCACGGCGCCGGCGCCCACGTCGAGCACGAGCAGCGCGCCGTCCGCGCAGCCCGCGGCCGCGTGCCGGAGAGGGAGCTATGGTGCACTTGGTGTTACCGAGTCGGGAGTCATCGCGATGCTGGAGCAGTCGCCGCCGTGCGCGGGCACGGTCTCGAGCACGGCGCCGGCGCCCACGTCGAGCACGAGCAGCGCGCCGTCCGCGCAGCCCGCGGCCGCGTGCCGGAGAGGGAGCTATGGTGCACTTGGTGTTACCGAGTCGGGAGTCATCGCGATGCTGGAGCAGTCGCCGCCGTGCGCGGGCACGGTCTCGAGCACGGCGCCGGCGCCCACGTCGAGCACGAGCAGCGCGCCGTCCGCGCAGCCCGCGGCCGCGTGCCGGAGAGGGAGCTATGGTGCACTTGGTGTTACCGAGTCGGGAGTCATCGCGATGCTGGAGCAGTCGCCGCCGTGCGCGGGCACGGTCTCGAGCACGGCGCCGGCGCCCACGTCGAGCACGAGCAGCGCGCCGTCCGCGCAGCCCGCGGCCGCGTGCCGGAGAGGGAGCTATGGTGCACTTGGTGTTACCGAGTCGGGAGTCATCGCGATGCTGGAGCAGTCGCCGCCGTGCGCGGGCACGGTCTCGAGCACGGCGCCGGCGCCCACGTCGAGCACGAGCAGCGCGCCGTCCGCGCAGCCCGCGGCCGCGTGCCGGAGAGGGAGCTATGGTGCACTTGGTGTTACCGAGTCGGGAGTCATCGCGATGCTGGAGCAGTCGCCGCCGTGCGCGGGCACGGTCTCGAGCACGGCGCCGGCGCCCACGTCGAGCACGAGCAGCGCGCCGTCCGCGCAGCCCGCGGCCGCGTGCCGGAGAGGGAGCTATGGTGCACTTGGTGTTACCGAGTCGGGAGTCATCGCGATGCTGGAGCAGTCGCCGCCGTGCGCGGGCACGGTCTCGAGCACGGCGCCGGCGCCCACGTCGAGCACGAGCAGCGCGCCGTCCGCGCAGCCCGCGGCCGCGTGCCGGAGAGGGAGCTATGGTGCACTTGGTGTTACCGAGTCGGGAGTCATCGCGATGCTGGAGCAGTCGCCGCCGTGCGCGGGCACGGTCTCGAGCACGGCGCCGGCGCCCACGTCGAGCACGAGCAGCGCGCCGTCCGCGCAGCCCGCGGCCGCGTGCCGGAGAGGGAGCTATGGTGCACTTGGTGTTACCGAGTCGGGAGTCATCGCGATGCTGGAGCAGTCGCCGCCGTGCGCGGGCACGGTCTCGAGCACGGCGCCGGCGCCCACGTCGAGCACGAGCAGCGCGCCGTCCGCGCAGCCCGCGGCCGCGTGCCGGAGAGGGAGCTATGGTGCACTTGGTGTTACCGAGTCGGGAGTCATCGCGATGCTGGAGCAGTCGCCGCCGTGCGCGGGCACGGTCTCGAGCACGGCGCCGGCGCCCACGTCGAGCACGAGGAGCGCGCCGTCCGCGCAGCCCGCGGCCGCGTGCCGGTCGCCCGGCAGGAACACCAGGCTCGTCGGCCGCGCACCCGACAGCGGGATCGTGCGGAGGCACGACTGGTTTGGTCTAACGAAGAATATAGATATATGTGGAAGAAGTAAAAGAAAATAAATTATTGTATAAATTTGTTTACTCTAATTGAAGCGATTACTGTTTAACTTATAAAAAATGATAATGACAACTAATTAAGCATACCTATTCCACAATTTGATGGAATCAGCTGCAGCGGACAGGACTGCCAAGTTGTCAGAACTGATGGCCACGCATCGCGGCTCCTTTTGGTGGCCAGGCATTCTTATTTGTTTCAAGCATTTCACTGAAATAAATGTTCTATGCTTAATGGGGTAAGTTGTTATTGATTCTTTTTTTTATGTTGGATACGGGTTTATATCTTAAACGCACTCTACAGTCAGATTGTACTAATTGTGTTTTTTTGTAAGTTACACGCATTGGTTACGCTATAATCTAACGACTGTAGTTTTGAAATGGTGTGGACTTGAGCTTGGCGCCCAGTTTAATGTAAGTGTAGTGATGGGCGGACGGTCAGACTTAGGGCCTCATCACACTTGCGAGTTGCGAGCATGTTCTCTATACAAATATCAGTCGCGGCGCCCGCCGTCCCGCCGAGTACCAGCGTGTTGGACTTGAGCTTGGCGCCCAGTTTGATGGAGGTGTAGTGATGGTCAGGCTTACCTTCACTCTCTTCCAGCCGCAGGCTGTGCAGCTCCACGGAGTTGTCGGCGAGGGTGACGCCGACGCGCAGCTCGCCCGACACGCCGAGCAGTAGCGTGTTGGACTTGAGCTTGGCGCCCAGTTTGATGGAGGTGAGGCGCCGAACTTCGTCCGACAGTGTCAACAGCTCCGGAACTTTGGTTGCTTCTGCATCCACTTCGCCATCTTCCTTTTGTTTTCTACATTTTCAATTGTTTATTTTTATTCATATTTTTAGGTTGTTACAAATCCTACAACCTATATAGGGTGACACCACCAGTAATGGACAAGGCCCAATTATGTACATTAACTCTTATGTAAAAGAAAATAAGAGTCATTCATTTTTTATATAACAATCAAATTAAAACCGTATGGCCATTGAATAAGGGTTGAAGTGTCCATTATTGGTGCTTGTGCTTAAAGTGTCCATAATTGGTGGTGTCACCCTAGGTATGTATTGAGTAGGTCAATATCTAAGTAGTTCTTTATCAAATGTAGTCAAATATGCTTTTACCATATTGGTCAGATAAATCGTTAAAAGTGATTGTATTAAACAGAACTCACGCTAACTTTTTCCTCTGCTTCTTTATTCTTTTGCTCATCCTTTGCTTAGCCTCTTCATCTGAGCAAAACGCGAATATTTCCAATAGAGAATCGTTTCCGAAGCAAGCCAATATGCTTTGTCCAAGATCTGTTGTGAGACCCCCAACGCGCCCTTTACCGCCACGCATCAGGGTGCCCACTTGGTGACATTGTAATACCTAAAAAATAAAAATTGACAAATAAAACGTTGCACCGTGGCATTCCTTGACCTTCAGAATAAATTGCGATTTTGCATTTTGAAGAACACGGTGCAGTGCCATTCTGTAGCTAGAGCGTCAGACCAATCAGTATGGTCTAATCTATGTATAGTCATAGAAATTATATTTTGAACACACATTCACACTGATATTCATAGGTCATCTATTCTATGATTGTGAGTAGTGAATACCCTGTTTGCTAAGATACCTTACGCCCAGTATGCTCTGTTCTATTGAAATTTGGATCCTTACATGTAATAAAATAATTCGATTTTTCAAAGTCTTGAGATATTTCAAATGTGATATTTGCATAAATCCTATGATTCTATATGCCCATTTGCTAGTGGAAATTACAAGTGTTGACTCACTGAACTATCTTCCAAATTGTCAGTTTCTTCCAACTTGACAATTTCTAGCTGTCTGACTAGTTTGTCTTCTTCCTTCACATCTGCAGTCCAGTTTAGCTTCCACACCCGCAGCTCTTGATCCATGCTGCCTGTTACCAGGTATCTCTCCTCTTTCATTAGCACAGCAGACCATACCTAGAAATTAATAGGATGGAATATAACTATTGGAAACAATGCTGTCTCAATTGAAATAATAATAATTGACACAGGATGTATACTTTTCCAGACTACTTAGTAAAGTTTAAAGTACAGTAATATGGCATTTATAACAGGACAGAATGAAGTGGGAAGAAAATGCATTTATTGCTGGTCCATTTCATTACATAGTTGGAACCATGAACAAAACCAAACATAGTGCAGTTTGACATGAACTGTTTAATACAGGACAAGCAAAAACATTGCTCACTCCAAATGAATGAAAAATATGTCAAGGTATTAACAATGGTAAAAATAACTAATCAATTGACTGACACTATAAATAAGATTTATATTTTTTCATACCTCCATTTGATGTCCTCCCAAAGTTTTGAAGCAATGTTTAGTTTCAATATCCCAGAATTTAACAAAAGTGTCCTTGGATGAGCTCACAATGCAGTTCTTCCCATTGATGAAAAGAACACTAGTTATTGCACCCTTATGGCCACTAAATCGTGCAATACCTGTCTCTGACACAACATCCCAAAGTATCACTTCTGTATCCTGTGAACACATACCTACTAGGTTAAGACATTTATTTTTTAACTAAATTATATATAAATTGAGAGAGGATAAAGTATCTGAAGTAGGGTTTCCGCTTTCTCGACTCATGTCTAGTGTTCATACAAACTACATATGAATAATGAATGATAATTATTTTTTTCTGAATACAGTTTATTTAATAAATGAAAAATAAAATATAAATAACATTATAATATGAATAATAGTAATTAGGATTTGGTAAAGTCACCTTTGATCCAGACACCAATCTGTGTCCCTGTTCGTCATATTGCAAGCAAGTGACCGCGGACTTGTGTCCAGCGAACTGGCATACAATCTCATTGTTAACCAGCTCAAACACGCTGATGTTGCCATCCACGTAGCCTACAGCCATGTGGTTGCCTGTGGGACTCGCTGCTATCTGTGACACTACCACACTCTCGCCAGAAAGCACTTGCGCCTATAAGTAGGTAGTTTTAATTTAGATTTACCAATTATAAAGAAGTACCGTTACTTCACATACTGAATGCTAAATTTCAGTGGTTTTGATATAACTAGTGACTTAATTGTAACTTACTTTTTCTCCAAGTCTCATGTCCCAAATAATAACATGCTCACATGCACCCACAGCTATGTATCTACCACTTATTCCATTTAACGTCACATGTGTACTATTACAGTCTGCACTGGCGATAATGTTAAAGGTGCCGCTTGGCACGTAACGCAGATATTGCTTCGTAAGACCCATTCTTGTAAAAAATAATTTAATACAATAATAACCTAACCATGCTTCCGAGCGATTTGTTTACGATATTATTGCTGCGCATGGCATGCTGTCATCTTGACGTTGACACTAGCATTCCGTATAGAGCTTTTTTTTTTTTTTTTTTGTTATGGCTTTGCACTGATTAGCCAATGACATGTTATAGGAATAAAAGTTAGGGAAACAGGAATAGGAATTTATAATCAAACTAAACGGAAATTTGGAAGAGGATATAAGGATTGAGATAGCAAATATATATACTTACTTATAATTTAATATCATTAATTGTTAGGAATACTGCTAATGTTTTATAGACGTCGTAAGATATAGTATATAATAAACATGTTATGGAGGTAGGAAAAGGAATTCGCAATTGTAGCCACCGTGGGGAAATCCGTTGGCGTACAAAAGGGTTATTTGCCTGAATTGCATTATTAAACAGAGTTGGACTATTATCACTTGTAACACAATGTACTTGAGCATCTGCTTCGCATTATAGTTAGGTACTTGGCATATAATATGTATGTATGTGTGTTAGTTATGGTAATAAACATATCTCATACCTTATAATGGAATCTGTGGTGATAGACTTCAACTCGTCTGCTGATGTACAAGAGATGACCATGAAGCTGCGGTGGTCAGCACATTCACCACCTGTTTTAAAAGGTACTTATGACTTCAAAGTCACTAGAGCCCATACAATACTACATCCAATCACAGATGTCTCAAGAATAAACCGCTTATAAGGATCATCCAAAACATACATGCACAGACCTTGTCTCTAGGAAATGTCAACATCGACCCAGGGTTCAATCAACCACATCATAGGCCAGGTCAAACTCAACATGACCTACATTCTATACATATTACATCACATGCGCATGGATACTTGAGGATTCTTTGTACTTCTCGTACCGGTGTGGTGTAACATCCATCCCTGGGAACTTGCCACTTACGGGAAGGGGCCAACTGCCCGTTACCACCACCAATCGTGCTCCAACTAGGAGCTGCACTATACCTCGAGGGACACGTGTACTTATTGTCGAGCTCAACACAAGAACTCAACTCCTCGGAGGCTCCTCTTTACTGAAATTCTGACCAAGGTCTGTTCATGCTTAACTCTAGTTATATAGGTACTACAATCTTTTATGGGCTACGCTACTATACTACTTAGCTGTAGTTCAGCGACCCGGTCAGCACCGTTGTCTTCTGTTAAGGTTTGTGTACAACCTTACATATTGAATACTTTATTCCAGCATCAGCTTAGCAGTCAACTTTATCACATTTCTGGCTTACTCTGCATTAAACTATCATCTTTGTAATTACTGTATTTTAGCATTTATTTGACGTAAAAATTAGCTTTCATTAATAGAATCCAAATGACAGAAACTTTAAATATCTTACCATAAACAAATTAAAGTAAGTCAATCTTTTGTAAGGAGGTTGTCAGATTGTGTTTTCATCAGGGAATATAGGCTACATCGCGACCTCCGTCGCGACACTCCCAACAAGGCGAGTTAGTGATTGATAATTATTGTAGTCAACAAGTGGCAGGTCTATACTTTAATTTTACCAAGTCTTGGACCGCTAGAGTCCTCTTATGTCTCTCTTCCCCAGTAGCAATTTGTATAAGTTCGTCTTCGTACTGTTCGACTTCCCCAAATGTAATATTTACGACTTTATCTAATTTTCCTACGCTCTACTTCAACGTGTACTACTATATGTCTTGTCCATCCGATCAGTTTCATTGATGTTATTAACGTTATCAGTCACATCTATATAATCAGTTAATTGCATCCCTGTTATCGGCTGTATCTATGTTATCAGTTTACGGTGGAACCATGTATCCACAAAGGAATCGCATAGATCCACTTTCCTTCCAATGTAGTTAGTTTAACCATCTATTTTCTAGAATCAATAACAGATGATGGATATAACGTGAAATCTGTTTTGTGAAGTTTTTATCGATTGATGAACATACCCTTATATTTGTTAATGATAATATCACTACGTTTCCATCCTTGTATAAATGTTGTAGAATTGAATTCAAGAGTTTTATCCAACAATTTTAGAGTATGACGCTCTTGTGGTGATGAATTGTCGAGATGCAAGTGAACATTCTTCGTTAACCACTTCAATATGAATAACTCGAAACACCAAACATGTGGATAAACAAATCCATGTTTTTCTTGTCCTTTACTAGCATAAAATCGATTTAATTAGTTCTCACATATGTGTAACATTATTCATCTTTACTCTTTCTGACGGTAATGTAGGAGTTCATAGTAAGATATTTTGTCCCACATCATGCTTCCGACATTGTGGAATTTGCATATAATATTTTGTACTTGTGTTCAGACCATAAGATGTCCAAAGCGTCGACATAGGTACTAAGTTGTGAATGTGAAGTAAGTACCCCAATACGAAAATTATCTTCAAGCGTCTTCTTTTGACGTTTTAAGTGAAATCACATGTTCGGAAAAATCATTGGATTCATATGACAGGTATACGTCAGTCGACAATCATATTTTATGTCTAACTCCCTCTGAGAAAGATCTTAAATTTCGAACAAGAGTTATTTTACCATTTATTTCATCCGTGAAGAACTGTCTTTAAAGACTTCTAAGTTCTTGTACTTCAGAGGTTTTTTCTCATCTCTATATATGTATCGTCGCATCGTACCTACTCACAGTATAAGCTTTGCTTAGTTTGGGTTGGGACTAGGTTGATTTGTGTAAGATTGCCCCAAATATTTATTTATTTTATTTATTTATTTATCTCTATAACTACTGGTTCAGGAATATTATCTGAAAGATGACGCTTCAGGTTGTACATTCTCTTTATCTAATGGAAGTCATTCCCTCTCATGGTGTGAATCTTGAACATCTTCTGAATGGGACCACGTTTGTAAAGATCCATTCAGAAGACCTTCCCCCGCCAAAAGGGAAGTATAACTAACAGGATAAACTTGGTCAGCCGGTTAGATTTTGTAACAAAAAGCTAGGCCATTCAACCATCGTTGTAAATACTCATATGTATTTATGTATTACATGTATTTATTTTCACCCGGTATGTATGATCCGGGGCGCGTTATTTAACTAGACATGTTTGTGTCAATTGTATACTAGTTAAGTAGTAAGATTCTATTGATATGACTTGTTATTGACTTTAGAAATTAATAATGTTACGGTATATTTGAACAAAAATTTATTATATATTTATTCCGTTATATTTCGATTTCATAATTCTTCGGGAAATTTTAGTTACAATTAGTCACACAATTTTGTCATTTGTACATGTTGTTCAGTATGTCTGCCATATAAAATGTCTTCACATTTTTCTCAAAGGTTGATTGTAGAGATTGCTACTACTCATTAGAATTGATCGATCTAGTTACGTCTATATCGAAAATCAAATTCGACGGAACATATTTTGATTTCTTCAATCCTTCGTAATACGAACGGTTCCAGTTTATTTGAGTTATACCAAATTAGTATTTGACTATCAGTCCACAGTATTTGTCAAATTATTCCATTTGTAGACATTTAAAAACGTAATGGATCAGTCTATTATCGATAAGAAAGCTTAGAATTATTCGGCTATCTAGGCATGCGTGAATTTTGCAATCTTCTTTTGACGCGTATGTTTCTCGGTAAGCAAATAGTTTTCATTGACTTGAAACTTTCTAGAATGGTTTTCCATTTGTCTGTGACTGTCTCTGGTAGACGATCATCCTATTTGCGTTTGTCTTTCACGAATATTGAAGTAGTAATTTAGCAGGTAAGAATTGCAAAGTCACATAGATCATCAATTAAAACTATTGTCATCAACACTCACACCTCTTCTAGAGTTTACTTTGTTATTGTTTTTCACTTTTAATTGAAAAGTATCCTTGTTCAAATCTTAATTTAAACTTAAAATCTTTACTACCACATCTTAACATGTGTCAGGTATATGTTCCACAAATTCTTTGGAACTAGAACTCTATTACGTGTGTTAATCGAAATATTTTAAAAAGGCTTAAAGTTTATACACAAATGCATTGTTTCTTCAACGTTGTTGGATAACAGAACCAAAGAGTACCAATTTATATATCTATTTATAAGTATATAGTTTGTCACCTGATAAAGCGTTAAAACATTAACAAGTTTCATATTTTCTTCGGATACGAATATTTCTGGGCATAAAGCTCTATTATGACCGATTTAGACTTACAATACGTATGTAATATGTCAATGACATGTTGAAGCTAAATGTACAGTCTGAAAACATAGGTAGCATTTGTTACCTAATATCTTTTCTCCATCCTCCTATGTTTTAAACATTGTGCATTGGTCATTATAATGATTATCTTGACAGAATATACCCCGAAATTTACGTTGTTTATATTCACTTCCTTGGTGCAAAGGTTCCGGCGAATGCAGAAGTACTAGGACCAGGTCTGTTCCACTGGAAAATCCTTTCATTTCTAATAAATTTGGCTATTGGTTTGTTAAACCTTGGTTCCCCTTTGTATCTTCACTGGTGGATAACATAATGTTCAGTTGTTTTCTCATTTCTCTGTTAGAATCGGAATTAAGCTTTAACTTCATTTCATAAATAATATCTTCAGAAAACTTTCCATAATCAGAATACGTAGGTAGTTATGATTGACGTCATCCCTAAGGACTATAAAATACGAAGATGTCTTTCAAAGTCGTCCAAAGTTCTCCGACAATGTTCAAACTTCATTGCATGTTTCATTTTGTAAAGTGTGGCTTAATGAGCTTCCACAATCTGTACGTGTCTACCAAATCTTCCTTAAGCGTATACACGGCTATCTTATAGTTTTTGTTGACAGTCTCAAGGTCATTAATCATATTCTTAACTTCGCTTTCCAAAGAGTATTTTTATTTTAATTTAATTTGATGAATGTGTTTGCATGTACATGTACTTATAGCAAATAAATGATCTGAATTTGAATCTGACACCCTTAATATAACTGATTCGATAGCTAGAGGAGTCCAAATCAAAGCAACTGTTTCAAGTGCAAAAATATATCGACGTCTCGTAAACATCTCTAACCGATATTCGAATAAAGAATAAGAAATTGAAAGTTTGTAGTTGTAGCTCTGGCAGCTTTCTTCGATTACTAGTGGAAACAGTTCCCATTGGCTTGGGTTCGTTCTAGTAGGATTATTGCGATGAGCTCTGCCAAAGCTTTTTCTCCTTCGAGTAGTAAAGTAGTAGATTAGAATCTCATCTGCGTTGGATGTTGTAAATATGTTGAAATACTGATAAAGATCAGTGTTGACCGATTAAGTAAGGATTGCAACTTTGATGCAGCAACTGCACTCAGTTCTATTTGGTCATTGCTCCACAAACGACATGTATTCAAAGTTTGGCGCTACTAGCTAACAATTTTATGTTGCTCGTAAATGTTGTTAAACGTTTCAATAAAATATCTTGCATGTTTCCTGAAAGATACCCAGAAACCATTCCTTGTTTTATTATCCTTTTCCTTATAGTTGACAATTAAGTGAGATATTGTGCAATTTATTTGTATATATAATGTATTCATCATTCAATACTAATTAATCTTTTCATAATGTTTGATAACAAATATTTTTATAAAATACTTCATAACAGTTCAAACATGTAAAGTATAGCTCCAAATAAAATTGTTCCTTGTAGCAATAAGATGCGTACTGTGTAATAATATACGTTATTTATAATGCAGATAAGATTTCATGAACGATACGTTCTGAACACGTGTATTCTATAGAAAATGAGAGATCCGTCAAGTGCATCGAATTCGATTCTAGCGTAATCTATCAAAGCATAACACGGTATGTAATATGCATTTGAACTTTTAGTTTGCATAAAAGGTCTCGGGACTAATAAATTTTATCATAGTAAGTACTCATTTCATACACCTGAAGAAAGAATTGACAATATTTCATTTTGCTAACCCTTCCATTTTATTTAGGTATCTAACAGTACTCGAAGGTAGGAGATACGTATTTTTCCTGTTCAGTATATTTTTATTAATTTCCCCTTATTTAACTAGAACTGGCAACTGCCGCGTTCTAAAAGGGCGTATGTCCATATTTGGTATGAATAATATTAGCACTCTGGACAAATATTGAACTATAAGTTAAAAGTTATACTGTATCTGTGTCACCTGCGTCAGTGACAGTGACAAATTTTAGGGGGTCTATCCTGACCACCCAATGAACGAAATTATTAAGTTTCTTTCTCTATCGCTCGAAGGTAATGAGATAGAGACGGAGACGTTCGAAAGATTTAAACTCGATTACTTCACTTGACACTCACAACTAACAAGTGTCTTCTGTGTCGATGTCATAATTGTCAATGTCGTATCCACATACAGGTTTTATTGTTTTAATAGGATACATAAGTCAAGTCATTGATTATTCTTATTCAACTTAGTAATGGCTTCATATTTAGTATATGCAATTTTTCTAGAACTATCAGATATAAAAATCCACTATTTAATGTTATTATGATGTTGATGTTAAATAAACGTATTTTCTTTCTATTTCTATATAGCTCAGTAAGTTCACATCTCTAAATGGATTTTTTCAAGCCGTTAGGGAAAAATGAAATGCGAAATGTTGTCATTTTTCTCCAACAATTTAGATAATTCGCTGTACGACGTAAATCATGACCGCGTCGTTAAATAACCATTGCGTACGTCGAAATTTCATCCAAAATCAATGAGCCTATATTTCAACCAAAAATACACAAAAGACTTAGGATCTTGTGCAACAAATGCATTAATTAAGTTTTGGTAGGTAATATGTTTGACCCACACTTATTTAATATTGTCTAATAATTTCTCGCAAATATGAACTTTAACTCAAAATACGTCACTCAACACAAACTTACGCGGTAATTCTAAATATTTGTTATAGGAACATAAATGCGCCATTGCGACGTGCGGTAATTGAAAATCATAACATTCATAACACTCACCCTCCTTTCGGCAAATTATTCTAATATTCCTGATATAGCCGCTTAGTATTTTATTGCACCTAACTTGTATCACTTTATTTCACTTTTACGAAGGTAAAATTTATCAACATTCTGTCACTTCACAAATCATATGTGGATATTTCAATGTGATAGGTACTCTCATGGACAAATTGAAAAGCATTGTAAAATTTGTGAAATTAAGTTAATGTTTCAATTTCAATATAAAAGAAATCGATTTTGAGTTTGAGTTCTTATTACTTTTATAAAAGTTTTTATACAACCTCATAGAGGTATTTTGACAGAAAGGTTCAAAGAGATATGTCCTCCTCTGTCACTCTTAATAGAATTTATATCTTGTCATACTGAAACCTTAAGGTATGTTTACATTATCTGAACCAACACGGGTCATATTTCCATGAATATAAGAAAACATTTAAAGATTAATTCTTAATCAAATTATTATTTTTACTCGTGCTCCGACAGTGGCAAACAAGCATACGGTCCACCTAATTGTAAGCGGACACTGCAGCCTACAGACGCTCGCAACTCCAAAGGAATCACATACGCGTTGCCAAGCCTTATAAAATCTGAGGATTCGCTTCCACATGTTATTATATCGTGTATATTTTCTTAGATTAACTTCATTCTCCTTCCTCCTGAGAGGCTAAGATCGCTTATACCGTAATGTTTTATGTGACGTTTTCACACATTTTGGTCATATAACGTGACGGTATTGACTATCATGCTACCGGGGCTGATGAAACACAAACTGACTTCCCATATCTTTCCTTTTTATGTCTAATAGACTAGTAGATCGTTTTACGTAATTGGTAATTATTAATTATCTTATTTTCTTAATAGCATTTCTTAGTATTGACTTAAGTTCTCAAATACTATCGGAATCTAGTACATTCTCATATAATTAGTCGGTAAGAATATTGTAATTAGCCACCTTGTACATTCAAAACTGGACACAGATATTGTATTAAATATATTCTGCTATTCGAACCATGGTGGTGCATTTAAAGCGTTTTGCTTACTTCATAGTAACACGATTCTGTCGTTTCTATTATTCACTCATAGATGTCAACACAAGACATTGGTCGCTTTTATTATTCGATTGCAGAATATGAGTTATGTTAAACCAAACCAACACACTTCGTTTTATCACAAGATTTTAGTTCCATTGTGATACTCATGTAGAAAATAAACATTTTAATATTTATGTTTTTGAATAAAACCAGCGATACTAACGACATCTTCCCCAAAATGCCGTCAATATCCCAGCAAGCATCTCTACCAATTTTTGTAGCCACCGTGGGGAAATCCGTTGGCGTACAAAAGGGTTATTTGCCTGAATTGCATTATTAAACAGAGTTGGACTATTATCACTTGTAACACAATGTACTTGAGCATCTGCTTCGCATTATAGTTAGGTACTTGGCATATAATATGTATGTATGTGTGTTAGTTATGGTAATAAACATATCTCATACCTTATAATGGAATCTGTGGTGATAGACTTCAACTCGTCTGCTGATGTACAAGAGATGACCATGAAGCTGCGGTGGTCAGCACATTCACCACCTGTTTTAAAAGGTACTTATGACTTCAAAGTCACTAGAGCCCATACAATACTACATCCAATCACAGATGTCTCAAGAATAAACCGCTTATAAGGATCATCCAAAACATACATGCACAGACCTTGTCTCTAGGAAATGTCAACATCGACCCAGGGTTCAATCAACCACATCATAGGCCAGGTCAAACTCAACATGACCTACATTCTATACATATTACATCACATGCGCATGGATACTTGAGGATTCTTTGTACTTCTCGTACCGGTGTGGTGTAACATCCATCCCTGGGAACTTGCCACTTACGGGAAGGGGCCAACTGCCCGTTACCACCACCAATCGTGCTCCAACTAGGAGCTGCACTATACCTCGAGGGACACGTGTACTTATTGTCGAGCTCAACACAAGAACTCAACTCCTCGGAGGCTCCTCTTTACTGAAATTCTGACCAAGGTCTGTTCATGCTTAACTCTAGTTATATAGGTACTACAATCTTTTATGGGCTACGCTACTATACTACTTAGCTGTAGTTCAGCGACCCGGTCAGCACCGTTGTCTTCTGTTAAGGTTTGTGTACAACCTTACATATTGAATACTTTATTCCAGCATCAGCTTAGCAGTCAACTTTATCACATTTCTGGCTTACTCTGCATTAAACTATCATCTTTGTAATTACTGTATTTTAGCATTTATTTGACGTAAAAATTAGCTTTCATTAATAGAATCCAAATGACAGAAACTTTAAATATCTTACCATAAACAAATTAAAGTAAGTCAATCTTTTGTAAGGAGGTTGTCAGATTGTGTTTTCATCAGGGAATATAGGCTACATCGCGACCTCCGTCGCGACAGCAATGCCTCAAGACTAGCAAAGAAGTCAGAACGGTTATACAGAGAACAGCTAAAAATTACGTGATTTAGATCCCCATACTCCCCACAAGAGCATTGTGGATCCGGCACAATATTCATTCTGTGCAAATGAGCCGGAGTACAAACGTGACCCAGACGCATCCTGCACAGCATAGAGGTAACAGATTTCGAAAATACTAGCTTACTAAACCACGGCTTTACTGGAATGGACATCTGAATTTGTCTATAATATTTACCTTTTGGTGTTTCACTACACCACATCCGATTCCACTCATCGTACAAGTACAATTTAGATAAATTAACTAGATCATGACAATAATTCAAATATGGAAATATATCCCCAACACGGATAGCCTCATTAGCCAATTGGTCAGCCCTTTCATTCCCTGGAATACCAACATGACTTGGTATCCAGGCCAGGACAACATTACAACCCTTCTGTGAACATTCATACAAGAGATTTCGAATCCCATACACAGTTGGAGACTGTTTATGGGATTTGAATGGAAACCTCATAATCGCTTCTAATGAGCTGCGGGAGTCAGAGAAAATAATCGTCTTGGGTATTTTCAACATGAGAGCATATTCAATAGCTTTAAATAAGCCATAACATTCCCCCGTACAAACAGAAGTTTCCGGTGGAAGTTTAATTTGTTGAAAACATTTATATTGGAAATGGTAGACCCCAACGCCTACACAACTCTTATCCGTATGTTTTGACGCATCCGTGTACAGGCAGTGCCAGTCAGACCACTCATTATTTATAATATTAGCGAATTCAAGTTTTGGGTTTAGATCAATCTTCGATATGCCTAAGTCAAGTTTGATTTGAGGAACAATAATAACACTATTATAGTTGTACCTATATAGAGGTAAAATATCATCTCGATATGTAGGAGCTTCCAATAGTTCATGTTTTCTATAACTTTTAACTAAACAGGGTGAATCTTTATGGGCCCAGTAATCAGACGTATTAATTTCTTCATCAAGCTGCGCTAATTTAGGAAATAGTGGATGGGAACTTAGTTGTAGAGAGCGAAAGAAAAATTTGTCGGAAAGGAACTGCCTTCTCAAAACCAAAGGCGGATCACAGCATTCCACCTGCAAACAATTTACAGGACTCGACTTCATAGCTCCTGAAACCAATCTTAAAGCCTTAGACTGAATAATATCTATTTTTTTTATTGCACCCACATTACATGGTTGTAACAAAAATGTACCATAATCTAACACACTCCTAATGAGTGCATTATAAAGAAGTCTCATTGTAAACGGATGGGCACCCCACCAAACTCCTGTAAGGGATCTTAAAATATTTAAATTTCGTTCACACCTTAATGAAACATATTCAAAATGAGGGACTCCAGTAAGCTTACGGTCTAATATTACACCCAAAAACTTTGCTTGCTCTTTAAGCGGAAGAGCAGAACCATTGTAATTAATGTGAATAAGTGGGATAGTTCGCTTACGAGAGAATAATACAACAGAACATTTAGACGGTGATAAATCTAGACCATTATTATCCAACCAGTATTTTAAGGCATCCAATGCACAAGTCAAAGACTCGCTAATGCTATCTAAATATGAACCAGAAACATACAGTAGCAAATCGTCAGCATATTGCAGAACATTTGCGTATCTTTTAATAGAATTTTCTAAATCATACGTATAAATGTTATATAGTATAGGGCTCAAAACGGAACCTTGAGGTAGACCTTTCCATACTATTCTATTAATAAATTCTTTTCCACTCTGATCTAATGGGTACTTTATGTGTCTTTCATACAACATATTAACAATAAAATTTATTAATAAGTTTGGTACATTCAATTTTATTAGTTTGTTTTTCAGAATCGATATATTTACGTTGTCATAAGCGGCATTTATATCAAGGAACGCGGCAACCAAAGAGTCATTTTTGGAGAAACTCAATCTTATGTCTGTGGTAAAAACGCTCAAACTGTCAATAGTACATTTACCCTTCCTAAAACCAAATTGACTATCTGATAATAACTTATTATGTTCTAGAAACCATTCCAATCGAATTTTTATTAGGTGCTCGGCTGTTTTAGCTAATACGGATGACAACGCTATTGGTCTATATGATGTCGGATCTGAACTCGGTTTATTAGGCTTTTGTAATAGGATTAATGTTTGAGTTCTCCACGTTTGAGGAATGGTACCAGAAATCATTACTTTATTGATCAAAGAAAGGTAATAAATGAGGCTGTTGTCACTAAGGTGTGATAAGAAGGAATAAGGAATCCCGTCTTCTCCAGGTGCAGAATCTTTGGTCGTTGACAGAACACCTTTTAATTCAGAGAGAGTAAATGGAGCGTTTAAATCTCCATTCATATGAATATTGTTTTTATTCGGCTGTAAAAAGATCGGACATTCAGGGACATATGGAGGAGCCAATCGGTCCATGACTTGCTCAGCTAGATCAGGAGATATTTTATTCTGGACTGACTCTTTAAAAGCCGATCGAAACTTTCTGATATTTTGCCATACAATAGAAGGTGAGACATTAGGGCATAGGGACTTACAAAAATTACGCCATCCTTCAAATTTCTTTGTCCTAAGTAATTCCTTAGTAGAATTAGCAATTTCTAAATAAAAATCAAAATTTTCATCTGTCATATCTTTACAGTAGCGCCGCTCTGCATCCTTTCTTTGATTTACGGCTTTGGTGCAATCTGAATCCCACCATGGTGGCGATGGAATAATATTTGTGCCACAACTTTTTAAAGGAAATGATTCATTAGCAGCTTCTATCAGGGCAGTGGCCAGTAATTCTGAACAAACTAATATATTTGAATTGTTTAATGCTGGTAAATTTTCTACTTTATGCTGGACTATTTCTCTATATGAACTCCACTTCTCCTCAATTAACTTATGTTTAATACGTGGTTGTCTTATTTGCTTTGCAGGTTTGGAAAATGGAAAAGTGATAATCAGGGGGAAGTGATCACTTCCATAAGTGGATGCTTCAGTTGCCCAAGAGAGAGTTGAGGCAAGATCAGGAGTACAGATCGATAAATCCACTGCACTTGGATTGCGTGCTAGCCGTGTAGGGGATCCGGTATTTAGAATACATAAATTATGTGAACTAATTAAGTCTAATAACTGTTCCCCATAATAGTTTGACGAGGAACATCCCCACAACTGATGATGTGAATTAAAATCGCCTACACATACAAAAGGTTTAGGCAACATACCAAATATTTGATTGATTTCATTAAAAATTTCATTGCTGGGACGGGCATAATATAACGAAATATAACAAATATTATTTACAACTACTGCTAAAATAGACAAATGTTCACTATGTACAGGGAGTGTGACAGATGTAAAGGTCAGCGAGTTTTTGATAAGTATGGCCACTCCACCATACCCATCAGGTCTGTCTTCTCGGAGACAAACATAGCCAGGCATTTTAAACAATAACTCTTTCCTTAACCATGTCTCCTGGAGACAGATAAGAAAAGGGTCATGTTTATTAATAATATGTATTAATTCTGGTTTTCTAGTGGTGAGACTGAGACAATTCCACTGAATCAGCTTGGCTTGCTGGTCCATTATTAGTGGGGATCTTATATAAAGCATCAATTACTGCTGCAGCGTGGGACGGTGATATTTTAGTTGATTGTGATAATAACTGAATAATAATTTGTACAATATCAGAGGTACTCATGTCATTATTATCATTATTTTTATTAAAGATAGGTTTACTTTTTGGTAATACAGGTTCTCTAATTAGATCAGCATGAGCCTGGTGGTCAAATCCTTTAGACAATTTATTAATATGATTTTTTGGTTTTAAAAAAACTGTTTTTTTATATGAGTGGGTCATATTGTTGGATGTGGATGGTAAAATATAATTTGGCGGTCCATGTTGTATGTAGGGAGTCTCTACACGTGATGTTGGCGCCGCTGTAAGTATGGCTTCAGCATAAGATGCTCCAGAGACGGGAGGATGCATTTTAGTTGCCTCCATGTAAGAAATGCAACTTTTGCTCATTGTTTCCTTTATTGCCTTTTGTCTGTTAAGTTCTAAGCATTTCTTACTGGTGGCCTCATGAGCACCCTTACATAGGCAACACACTATCTGCTCCTCTTCGATATGACAAGTGTCACCAGAATGACCCTGCCCGCATCTAAAACATCTTGGTGTTGATCGACACTGGTTTTTAACGTGCCCAAACCGGCAACAATTGTAGCACTGAACTGTTGGGTATATATATAGCTCTACAGGTAGTGCAGTGTAACACATGAAAATTTTGGTAGGCAGGATTTGACCATCAAAAGTGATAATAATAGTTCCTGTGTTAATAAATTGGCTGTTACTATTAACAATGACTTTTCTTTTAATTCGTCGTATTTTTAATACAGGCCCACAACCAACAGGCACACTTATGCATGTCAATATTTCATCATCCGACCAATCGTTGGGAACTCCTTTCACCACGCCCATGCGTGTGATATTGAAGGTGGGAATGAAAGCTTTATACTTCTCCTGTTCTAAATGGTTATGCATCAAAAATGCATTGGCATCAGTGTAAGAAGTAAACGCTAGACTAATTCTATTTCTTCCTACTCGTTTTAGTGAGCCATTCTCTATTCCTTTAATATTGTTCACTTTCAAAAATCTGCCAAACGTAATAGGGTGGAGGGTTGTACCTTCACTACCCTCTCTTTGGACGTGGACAACATATGGTGCACTGTCTAATTGCTGGTATTGGACGCGGCCAACAGGCACACGTGAAGGGGAAGGATTGGGTGTCGGTAGTGTGGAAGAATTGGGTTCCGGTAAACTGGGATTGGTAACATTGAGATTGTGAGTGGTGGATGAATCGGATGTGGGGTTTATGTTTTGCTGAGACTTATTTTGTTTAGTCAAATTCTTCGAAACCTTATTACATTGGCAACTACCCTGAATATCTTTACCGTCCTGACCTACTTTCCTCTTGCGTTTGTGGCACGTTGCGCAAATGCGTGACAATATTTTCCTCTTTAAGTTATTGTCGGTGGAAACAACGGACGTGTCCGTGTCCATGGAAGATTCTACAACCGCAATCAACATGTCCATTTTGGACGGAAATTCATCTGATCCTGGAGGGAGAGAAACTGTCCCTCCAGGATCAGGGGGTTTATCCCCCATCCCAAGAGTTAAATATTTTGGAATATATGTATAAAGACTTACCTATATATACAGCTACACTAAATTTACAATACTAACACTACAAATATATACAATAAATACAAAAAACCAATCCTTATAAAGTAGAAAAACTAATATTTTCAATAAAAGTTAAGAAAACACGTCCTCCATCTACAAAGTTTCCCGCCCTTTTTTCCGTATAGAGCTGAGTCGTTGCGACTTTTAATTGTACCGAAACGTAACAGCTTTCATTATCTAGAAACAGTTTCACGAAACAGTTTCAAAAGTAACTAGTTTTTTTCACTGCGGCGCCCGACAAAACGAAACGAACGAAAGAAATATTTATGAATGAATTTTCAAAATTAAGCCTTAACATCTTGCGAATTGAGCGCATTTTTGTCAATCATCAATACAAAACGTTTTTGGCACAAAGCGCGCCCACCCGAACAAAGCTAAGACAGACAGACATGAAAAAAAATTGTCTTAGCTATGGTGTCCCGCATGGACGTCACTTTATAAATTCTAGTTTTTCTTTAATGAAAATTAAGGAAATTTGGAAGCCGCGCTGTTGCCTAAATAAAGGATAAACCGCAATTATTCTCTTATTTAAAGTAATTTCCATTTTTGCTTTACTGTCCAAGGCCATCAGGTTATTATGTTACTCAACAAAACCAGGTTTATTGTTTTTCTTGTTGCTCCTTCGTGACGTCCCCTATCTAATTTGTGCTTATTGATACTTGCTGCCACTGCCAGTCGTTAATTGAACTCGTCGGTGTGATGTTGTAGGTTGGTCGGTTACACGAATCGTTCGCGGAAGAGCAATATGGAGGGTAACCCCACGTCAGATATCGTTATTCTGAGCGGCAATTCGCACCCGGAGCTAGCCGATCTCATCGCCAAGTAAGTGCTGTGATAGTATTTATTAAATTACCATTTTTTATTGGAGTACAGGTACAAGGGTTAACCTAATCAATCATAGCCATGTTATTTGTTGTAAGTGGCTCTCACTCTCAGTAACCAAAGGACAGTATTTTGTGACGTGTTTGATGTTTCTTTTAGCCGTCTGGGTGTACGAAAGGGAGGATGCTCTGTGTATCACAAGACTAACAGAGAGACCATGGTGGAGATAGCGGACTCTATCCGTGGAAAGAACATCTACATAGTCCAGACTGGTACAAAGTAAGTATATACACATTCAGTCTCCTATTAGCTAGGTTATATTTGTTTATTAAATAAATGTAGCTCAAGATCAATGAGAATGATTGACTTATACCTACTATAACCACATTACAGATGTATTGCAAAATGATTTTCTTTTGGAAAAACACGGATCTCAATCGGAATATGATGGCACCCGAACTACCAATCAATGATTGTAATTAATGACGTTTTCATATCCATTATTATGGAACTTTTTTTTAGTGTCAACTGAAGCTAAATGAGATAGACCGATAAATACGAACCTTTTTGATAAAGTAAGAAGGAAAATCATTTTGCACTACATCTGTAATTAGTTATCTTATTGACTGGAGTAGAATTGAACTGGTGCACAGTAATTTATGTAAATTTTCACATTTGCATACCTTGTCATTATAGTTATTCCCTCTTTATGGACTTTACTTTGCATATTAGCAATTGTAATGAATAAAATGAAGATAACATTGATTAGCCAATACTTTATTTTAACAGCTGAAAAAACTTGTATTATAGGCATGTTGGATTTTTTGTTTCAGAGATGTCAACAATAACATAATGGAACTTTTGATTATGGCTTATGCCTGCAAAATGTCTTCTGCCCGTTCCATTGTTGGTGTCATTCCATACCTTCCCTACAGCAAACAGTGCAAGATGAGGAAACGTGGTTGCATTGTCACCAAGCTCCTTGCAAAAATGATGTGCAAATCTGGCCTGACTCACATCATAACCATGGACCTACACCAGAAGGAAATACAGGGCTTTTATGAGTGTCCTGTTGATAATTTAAGGGCATCACCTTTCTTGCTCCAGTACATTCAGGAGAGTGTAAGTTGACTAAAGCTTAGTTAGAGCATAGACAAGAAGAACCATGAACACGTTTGCAAGTCTCAGTGAGAGATCACTCATTAATATAAAGAAGTAATCCTTTTGAATTTAAATGCCTTGAATTATTAGAGACTCGATTACAAAATTATTTCTAAGTTGATTGAATGAATTGTATCAACACTAGTTGATTGACAAATTATTGTTGACAATACCACATTGTCACACCACCATTGCCACATTACCATTGTATGCCACAGATGCCTAAAATAAATGATTAAATAAAATACTCAACTAACAGTAGACATAACATGTCTAATGCACACTGTTGATGACCACCACTGATTCACTTAATACCTTTGCAAAAACAAAAGTTGTCCCTCTGGTGGTCAATAGTTAACTATCTCTCTCCAGTTCAATTCATCAACAAATTATCCCTTAAGTTTCATATTACGTATACCTTTTGGGTTAAAAACGTAGTGTTGTGCCTAAATAAATAAAATAACAATATAATTTCATTCACCTATGAAAACTATACACAAACAGATCCCAGACTACCGCAACTCTGTGATAGTGGCCCGTAACCCGGGCTCCGCTAAGAAGGCGACGTCATACGCGGAGCGCTTGCGACTCGCCATCGCGGTCATACACGGCGAACAGAAAGAGTCGGAGAGCGACGAGGTGGACGGCCGGTATTCGCCGCCGTGTTTACAAAGGTGAGATATGATTACAAGAAGGATTTCATTTTGTAGGAAAACTCTTTTAGTGTGCTCATAAATTTAGTCCTTAGAACATAGATTACCGGATTTTCCACATGATACATTTAGGCGCTTGTTAGTAATAAAGTGGGTATTACACTGGCCTGAATTCAGAATCCTGACTAGTGTGGGGGGGAGTGGAGTGGGGGATCTCGCTCTAAAGTATAGGTCCGAACTCTTCTAAACGTTCTGAATTAAGGACAGTGTAATACCCGCTTAACAGAGACGCGTGTGGCGCAGCGCGGCGGTGAACTGGTCTGCTTAAGATTTTATTTTACATATTCCAAATATTTTTTACACGAATTTAGAGATACTTTAGTTTCATATTTTTATTTATTTATACTACCGATAAGATGATATAAACTTCATAATTCATAACATAATATTAGACTAAGGCGCGCGGTTGTTTTGTGCGGTAAACGCTGCGTTACCATATAAATGCATTGCGTTTACCGCATGCATTTGTTTAGTAACGCTGCGTTTGCCGCACAAAACAACCGCGCGCCTAAGTAGCTATAAAGCTTAAGCCACACAGAGAGCGGGCGGGCGGTAGCGGCGCGGGAGCGGGCGGTAGCTCCCGCGCGGCTCCCGCTGCTCCCGCGCCGCCCCGCGCCCACCCGCTCTCTGTGTGGCCTAAGCTTAAATCATAAATAAAACACTACCAACATCATGTAATTCAAAAAAATACGTCATCAATACTAAATTATTTCCCGGTGCGTTTGCGTAATGCAATATGCGTTTAAGGAGTTATGTTGTTTCAGCGTGGACAGATCGCGCACCATGGACGTGAGCGTGGGCGTGCCGGTGCACCCCGCCAAGGAGAAGCCGCCCATCAACGTGGTCGGGGACGTGGGCGGCAGGATAGCCATCATGGTGGTCAGTAACGACCTAGATACAACCTTATTGTAATGATTACAGAGAGAGAGATCAGATATATAGAAGGCCTTAAAATATATTGCCACAGCAAAAAAAGGTGTCAACGAAAGAAAGAGAGGACACTCTTGAAGCTGCAATTACAGATACACCATTGGCTAGGAAGATTACAGCAAGCAGATAACTTGTCGGAATATACAGATGTGTAAAGATGTATATTCTGACGAGTAAACAAACTGCTCTGTCTCAAAGGGTTTTTGGCATGTAATCATGTATCTATTATGTAAAGTAATATTTTCTAAATTCACAATCAACTTGAAAGGAACTCCTCCCTTCTAGCTTGATTTCTATTAAATCTGTGGTTTAGAGGCAAGGTTTTGTGCTACAAAACACCAGATGTTGTCACACTGAAAAGCTATAAGGATAGCTACTATAGATTGGTGTTGAGTCGTTACGTTTTTACAGAGACAGTCATGGATGTCTCACTTCTAATAACTTTGCAAAATTGTACTGAGAAGCAACATTTGTTACCAGGACGACATGATCGACGACGTGGCATCATTCGTGGCGGCGGCCGAGGTGCTCAAGGAGTGCGGCGCCTACAAGATCTACGTCCTGGCCACCCACGGCCTGCTCTCGTCCGACGCGCCGCGCCTCATCGAGGACTCGCCCATCGACGAGGTCGTCGTCACCAACACCGTCCCACACGAGCTCCAGAAGATGCAGTGCCACAAGATCAAAACCATAGACATATCAGTCCTCATCAGCGAAGCCATCCGTCGCATCCACAACAAAGAATCCATGTCGTACCTATTCAAAAACGTCACCCTGGAAGACTAATTTTTTATTCCAATCTATTATTAAGTATTATTTTTTTAAGTATTGTGTCCGTATTTAGATGTGTCATTGTAACTCCAAAACCTTGTATTATACAGAAGAGTATTGTAGAAGTGTATTTTTATAGGGCCAAGTATATCAATCGAAAGCCACATTTTCTCGCCGGTTATGTATTTATATTAATTGTTATTGTATTTTACCGTATTATCATTTCCTATTGTTAAGGTAGTTAAAAATGTAAGTATTGTTATGATATAAATGGTAATTATATGTGACACAACTGCACTAACTTTTTTGCTAAAGAAAATAATGGTGCATTTATTTACTAAATTATATCTTTGGTGACTAATTCCCAGTCATTAGGTTTAGCTTAAAATTGGACCTTATAACTCTGTGATTAAATTTTTTTTCACACTGTGATTTTTATAAGATGTTCTAATAACGCAATAAACTTTGTAAGTTTTGTATAATGAAACAAACACTCGTTATGATAATTTTTTTGCAAATGTGTGTATTAAAACTCAACACATTGGCTGCCATGAGCATTACCGGTGGGATCAAAAGCTCATAATTTTTCAGGGTGGGCAGCCAACGTGTTAATAAATATGATGCCAATAGAAGCATAAATATCCGTACATGCAGACAGGTTCCGTTCAGCAATAGTATCGCTTACCTTACACAAACGGTGGCCTGTAGATAAGAGTATAAATTAAATGTATAATAGAAGTAAGACGAAATGTATTGTTTTGTTAGAATATAACGTGAAATAAAGTCTCTGCATAATTACTTAGTTATTCATTTAACAGTCATTCCATATTAATAGATAATTCCGGTGGCTTACAAAAAAATAAATACGATTATCCCTCGTTTCTAATAAGAATTTTCTTACTTCCACTGTGGTTTTACTTAAACCTTTTCCAGGCTTCACCAACCTACGTGGTTTGGCGAAAAACGAAATATATATTCAAAATAGTTATTAGATACTATTGTTTGCTTTTGCTGCATCTTTGCAGGTTTTCAACTATTTTGCTACTAGCACGGTTGGCGGGCGAGAAATTGTTTGAGATACGATAAATGTCGTGTCGGTTATTGCATGCAATAGAGCCATCTGTTTCTGCCAATGTCACTTTGACAGTTTCTGAAATAACCTCTTTATTATAGTTGTTATTTTCTCTTAAAATTAATTACATAAAACCAATTCAAATATGAACATAGCTTAAACATTTATGCCGCTATGATATAAACTACGTTACGTGCGACGATTATTTGTACATGTAGTGCCTGATGAATTTGATTTTTTATTATAACAGATTTAGTAAAATGAAACTCTTGCGGCATTTACGTATTATTAAGACTTACGAGTCTCACAAACGTTATTACAGCAGCAGAAATATTCTTAAACTTAAAGAAAGGGGCATGTTCAATGACCTATTCCCTAACACAGCAGCGTGCGTATTGATAAATCTTATTCACATATTTTAATATTTTTTCTTTAAAAATAATATTATTACTTGTTTTGATTCAGGAATGACATCGTGAACTTGTTAAATAAAGCCCCTCAGTCTGTGTATGCCGGATTTGATCCCACAGCTGACAGCCTGCATGTTGGTAATCTGCTTGTAATCATAAATCTTCTACACTGGCAGAGAGGTGGGCACAATGTTATTGCACTGGTGAGTTTTGTGTGGATTCCGTCTTATTGGACACTGGCGACCTTTAACCTGCTTGAACCTGTTCTGTTGAGAGCCTGGAGCACTTTTCATTGACATCAGCTAGGGTCTTCATTCTCAGGCGTCCATTTTTTATGTGATCGGAATAGTGCATGAAAAATGCACTTCAGGCAGGACACAAGACAGTTCATACAGAACAATAGAATTGGCAACTAAAAAGCAAAATTTAATTCCTTAAGGTGGGAGCTTCCCATACAAAACGTATTTTGAGTTTTGACTTCGCAGGCTAACGGCGTGATATTTTAAGAAACTTATGTAACAAACTGTGTGGCTTTCCATTTGCGCGAAATTCCCCCTTTCCTAGAATAAACTTGTTTTGATTGTTAGTTATATTTTATAATTTTTAACAAACCTCACTCAGTTTTTTAATACTATTGTCCACTTTCAAATTTTTATAGCTAGGTGGAGCAACAGGCCATATTGGAGATCCGAGTGGGCGCAGCACAGACCGGACTGCGTTACAGAGTGATGTCATAAACCACAATATTAGTTGCATTAAGAAGAATCTAGAAACTGTATTTGAGAATCACCAGAAATATATCTGGCAGGAACAAGGAAAACTGAGACCAATAAGGTTGTTTTTAATTTGTAGACATTTAGGATGCTTAGGAAAAAAGTGTGTAAAGTAATATTTTTTTATTTTTCCAGAATAGTAAATAATGAGGCTTGGTACAGAGACATTGATTCTATTAGATTTGTCAGTGAGATTGGAAGGAACTTTCGAATGGGGACAATGCTGCTGAAGCAGAGTGTCCAGACCAGGATCAATTCAGATGTTGGGATGAGTTTCACAGAATTTGCTTACCAAATATTCCAGTCTTATGATTGGCTGCACCTATTGAATAAATATGACTGTAGATTTCAGGTAACTATATACAAAAACCCGCCAAGTGCGAGTCAGACTCGCGCACGAAGGGTTCCGTACCATGATCTATAAAAACGGCAAAAAAATCATGTCTGTTGTATGGGAGCATTGGGAGCCCACATAAATATTTATTCTATTCTGTATTTTAGTATTTATTGTTATAGCGGCAACAGAAATGCATCATCTGTGAAACTTCAACTGTCTAACTATCACTGTTCTTGGGATACAGCCTGGTGACAGACAGACAGCGGAGTCTTAATAATAGGGTCAAAATATGTTTCTAGGTTGGTGGCAGTGACCAGATGGGCAATATAACTGCTGGTCATGAACTTATTAGTAGAACAGCTAAGAAGGATGTGTATGGTAAGTAGGCACTAAAATACTTAGAGATCAACCTGAGAATCAGGCTACACATTAGTGATACTCGCTTAAAAAACCATCCAGTTCTTGAATTCAACAATTTAAGTATGTCCATCCATCACTAGTAATTAAAAAGATTTATAAACACTTATATTGATATGACACAGTAACACAATAACAAATAAGAATATTTTGTCATCCATCAGTTGCCTATAATAGGTTTTATGATTGTAGGACTTACACTGCCTCTAGTTACAACGGAAGAAGGTGACAAATTTGGCAAGTCAGCAGGAAATGCCTTATGGTTAGATCCAGAGAAAACCAGTTCCTACAGCTTGTACCAATATTTCGTGCGAACCAAAGACACTGAAGTGGAGAGATTGCTGAAACTGTACAGTTTCTATAAACTAGGGGAGATAAAGGATATTATGCACAAACATAAGGAGCACCCTGAACAGAGATACCCTCAGACTTGTTTGGCAGAGCAGTTGATTACCTTAGTCCATGGAAGTAAGTGTGGGAAACGAGTTGTCATCAACTTTAAGCCGTCATCTCTTGAGACAGGACAAACCAATGTTATGGTTTTTTTTTAGCTAGGAGAAAACGGGGCCGATTTTTGAGTGTTGAACGCTCGACGTTTCACTCGAGATTTGTTAAAAAACTATGACGTTTTGACAGATGTCGAGTGAAAAGTAACGTAAAAGTGTAAGGTAACAATGTAGGGTACGCGTCACTATGCCAATACGAAATCATGTCGTGGCTCTCCTAAGGAAGTTTGACTATACAAGTCAATGCTAGCAACAGAAACCTACATACATTTCAAAGAGGCGCAAAATTAGTCTACAAGATTACTAGATAAATAATAATAATAACGAATTTCATATACAGTACCACTAGTATAAGTTTTTCGAAACAAAAACAAACGAATGCGTTTGCGTCTAGTATCATTTTGTAAGGCAACACGAGCAGCGCCTCTGGTGGCTTTAGGTGGTAGCCATTTTTGGCCATATAAATTAAGACTAAACTCAAACGGGTTGTTTGTGTTTTGTTTCGAAAAAACGTATACTTGAGATACAGTACAGATACCATGTAACCATTTCGAAAATTTCAGAGGAAGGTGTAGAGCGCGCGCAACGAGCAACCGAAGCGATATACAGCAAGGACGTGAAGTCGCTGGTCGCTCTCAGCTCCACGGAGCTGGAGCAGGTGTTCGAGGGCGCGCCCGTGGTGCGGCTGCTGCTGGCGCCCGGCGTCACGGTGCTCGAGCTCGGGATGAAGGCGCGCTGCTTCCCCACGGAGAGTGAGTAGCATAACACCTGTACCTCTATAAGTGTTTTCGGAACAAGACACAAACGAACACTGCCACCCCTATTTTCCTGGACATTCGGCAGGTGTCGCACTTTGCTGTGTGCTCCAAACGCACATGTGAGTTCAACCGACTATTCTAAGGCACTAAGGCACAGGGTGAAAGTCACCAAATATTATGAACGCGTCTGTGCGTTCAAGGCACTGGGTGAAAGTAACGGAAACGCATATATGCCACCAGAGGCGCTGCTCGCGTTGCCTTACAAAATGCTTTTCCAGGTTTTTATTTGTCAAGTTTGATGCTGTCGAGTAGTCCTGAAGTACAGTCTGACTAAGCCACTAAGAAGTCGTGGCACAAGCATTTTATTCCGGCTTCTGTATATGGCAATTTAAGGGTTTTTATTATGTATGTCGATTTATTTCAGGTGACGCAATACGAATTATCCAAGCGGGCGGATTCTACATAAACCACACCCGAGTGAAGAAGATAGACGAAGTCATCACACAATCAGCTCATATCCTGCCCAACCTCATATCCCTTTTGCGAGTCGGCAAGAGGAACCACTACATAGTCAAATGGCAAACGTAAAATAAAACAACAAATCTATTTGAATTTTTCTTTCAGCATGTCCTTATTAGTATTACTTACAACAGAAGCTTGTATACTTGCAGTATAATAATAAAATGCATATCACATAAAACGTCGTAAATACTACATAACATACTTAAGGCTACAAAAAATACATAGTAAAATTCACTGACACAGTGCGGTTCAAAAAACCGTCTGTATTCCCATGAATCAATATTTTGTGCACTATTAGCTACACGTTCGATAAGAGCTGATATTGTACAATAAATTGATTCGTCTATGAGAGGTTAAAAAAGACCGCAACTGTAAGACCTTACAGCCTGGCTACGACTTCGAGCGGCGGCGGCGGCCGCGGTTATCCTAATACATTGCGTGCGATCCCATCTGACCACAACGCGTTGCGCGTTTCGACCGTGCAATGAACAGAAAAAAACTCTTGTCGCGCCGCAATTCACGTAAAGCCATGGCCGCGCTTAGTCAAAAGTTCACTTTTTCCACGCACGTTAAGCTTGTGATAGGTATAGGGACGCAACTGTATGGTAGAACGAGTTCACACTCTAGCTGGGTCTCCATCGCTATACCACCGCTTTTTTTAAAGAGATCGCCTTTTAGCGATAAGACTGTCTACCATCAACATCTTTAAATTTAACCTTGTTTTTCTTTTGTATTTTTTTTGGTGAAAAATACAGAATATTTGTATACATTTAACGTGCCTTGAAAAAGCGCTAAAGTAAATAAATATACCTAAAGTTTAAACTTAATTCAGTTGCGTTCTTTTAGTTAGGGGCAGAACTCATGCACTGCAGTCGTACTGATAAGATAAATATCATAAAATATGGCTAATCGTCATAGTCATAATGTGTACGTTTGTGCACCCGCCTGGGTGGATAATCTTCCTAGTATCACAACGATCAATTGCAACATTTAATATTGTACAAAAACGCTAAATGCAGACTTGCCGAGTCTAAGCAAGACTTCTAATGAGAGCTTCAGTGAAAATCCCAGACTTACAGCTCTCACTATTATTTTAAATATTGAATTTACATCAAAAAAGCAAGATTTGCAGAGTGCAGAATTGAAAATAAGTTAGAAGAGAGATATATTCTATAATACTTGTACTAATATCGTTTAGACTCGGCAAAATTCTGTACGTAGCTTCATAACGCCACATAATGTGATCAAAAGCATACAAAGCTAAATTGACAATGTCAAAAATGTCTTTTTGGAATATTGCTCGAGTCATTTATAGATAATGCTACGATAACTTCATTATGTACTTAAATTACGCGTGCAAGCTATATTTACGTTCCAATACATGTCTTGTAAAATCACAAATGCCTTATAATACGGTAAAAAAATAAATAATTCGACAAAAAAGGCAGATTAAGATATGCAGAAAGGGGCTACAACATAATAACTTGTACAGTCATTTCACTACCATATAAAATGGCGGCAAATGTTTGATGTTCCACTCGGGAACATTGTTTATAAATGTGATGCGATATTAAGTGTAAGCTGGCTGTCTACTGGAGCTGGAGTACCTACGACCGAAGACAAGTAGAAAAAGTAAACGGTAATTCACGATATTACCGTTTTTTATTCTAATTGACTCACATACAACGTAACATCTGGCTAGCAGCCAACTTGATGCACAATAATGCTAACACAAATTTGATAATTTGTTTCTCCAACCATCCTGGCAGATCGTTTAGTACGTTGACTTTGCCAGTACGAAAAATAATTCCTTTATTATACTCCTAGGGCACACGGCAGCTGACTCTAGTCGACTCGACCTTTGTAATTTTTTTTCTGTGCCTTTATCGAATCTGTACAAAAATAAATCAACGCTTAAATTCAGGTGACCGATATAGCTGTCGACGCGTGCCCTAAAAGTAACTATTAAATAGGACGTAGTCCGCATAATAAACAGTATAAAACTCTTCAGTCTCGTTCGATTTTCTAAAGCCTTATTCAAGATATGAAGACTTCGCAAGAGAGAAAATATAATCGGGCTCGCCGAGGCGACGGTAGCCTAGCAATTTACAGCCAAGGATACGTTCGGATCAAAAGTTCCTTCTATAGGAAGCCCAGGCTACTAACGCTAATCTGTCATGAGATGTGATCGAATTGTAAGCTCGCGCGCGAGTCGACCTCGACGCGGGTACAGCGCGGCGAGGCCGAGTCGGACGCGTGTAATACTGATAACCGGGCTTAGGTTTCATTACGACTCAATTTACGTTAGCCAATACTCTTATTAAGTGACTTATTGTCCAAATGCGCAAATACCAGATTCTATCAAACCACGGGATTGTTTTAATCATATTCTGGGTTAAAGTTTAATTGAGATCTCGGATGGAGTAGGGGGCTATGACGTCGTTGGGAAACCTAAGCATAACCGGGACGGGTCGCGCGGAGGCTAGAGGTCCGTGCTCTCGTGCGTGGCGAGCGGCGCGGGCGCGGGCGAGGGCGCGGGCGCGGGCGCGGCCACGGGCGGCGGAGGCGCGGGCACCTGCGGCCGCGGCGGCCGCTGCGACGGCGCGCGCGGCGACAGCGGCACCTCCGTGATGCTGCCCTCCGACTGCGACAGCTGCCGCGTCGCGCTCAGCGTCTTCTGCTCCTCCAGCTCGGCGTCCTTCCCGCCCGAGCTGTGCGTGCGCTGCACGGTGACTCTCCCGCCTTCCTCCCCCACCTGGATCATGGTCGGCTGCTGCCGATCCACGCTGTATATGTGCGTGCGCTCGAGCACGGTCGGGGTGACGTCGGAGTCGCTGGAGCCGCGCCCGCCGCGGAAGCTCTGCGGGCGCAGCGTGGCGGGCCGCTCGGGCACGGCCGGCTTGTTGCGGAGCTGCACCTCCACGTTATCCGGCTCGGCGGCGAGCAGGATGGTTCGCGGCGCGGCCACGGGGCGCGCCGGCTTGTCGCCCGGCTTGGAGCGCGGCTTGTCGCCGAGCGATGCCGGCCCGCTGATCCCGTCCGTCACCTTCATCCGGCTCACGACGCCCGTCTGCGCGGTCACGTTTTTAACGACTAGAGTAGAATCGGCCCTATCCTCTAGGGCCTTTATGCTTTCGAATTTGTCCTTCTCGACTTCTAGGCTCTGCCGCCTGCCCTCGAAGAGGTTCTCCCGGCTGCCGCTCCGCGCCTCGTCTTTGAGCGCCTTGCTCTGCCTGTAGGTGGACCGGTTGATTGTCTGCACGCCCGAGATGACTTTCCCGCTGTCGGATATGACTGGTCGCGGCGGTTTCGCCGGCTTGTCCGCCTCGGGTTTCGCCGGCTCCGGTTGCTGGGCCTCCGGTTTTTTGTTTTTATCCGGGGTGAAGTTGGGCGGAACGGGAGCCAGAGGCTTGTTCTTTCGCCTCATGATGGGCTTGGGGCTGCCGAGCGGCGGACTAGATTGGTCGGAGAGGGAGCTGTTGGACTGGGCCTTCTTGATATCGTTCTCGAGCAGGATGAGGCTGGTGTCGTGGCTGTTGCTCCGCGAATGGCGACCGGCCTCGGCGCGCGGCTGATAGTCCATCATGGATTTACTCATGCTGCTGTAGTCTCCGTTGGAGTGTTCCTGCAGTGCCGCGGTCTGCGCGAATCCGGGCCCGAATCCCGGCGTGAAGCCGTACTCGCATTGGTCGGGCAGCAGATCCTCCTTGGTGAACGAGATGAAGAAATTTAGTTCCTCGTTGAAAAACCAGTCGGCGTGCTTGATTAGGAGTTCCACAACACAGTTGACAGCAGTGGTGACGTTCATGTCGAATGCGCTGTTCTCCTGCGGACCCCATAGTAGGTTGGGCGCGATGACTATAGCCAGGTTCGAGGGTGTCATTTTATTCGTAGCCTGGTTCTGTGTGAGTGTGGATAAGAACTTGATCAGGTACCTGAGGTTGTTGAAATTGGCTTCGGGAAGGGCGTGGATGGCTTCCCACAGGGTGTTAAGGCGGGCGTTCTCGGAGGGTTGGCGGGAGGCGGCGAGAAAGTGCTCGTACAGCCGGTAGGTTAGGAGCGGCTCGGGTAGTTCACGCAGGTAAGACTTGAGCACGGAGGCCACCACGTGCATGTCGCGGTAGTCGGGCGGTAGTGGCACGTTGAACAGACCGGCGTCGAGGGAAAGCTTCATCCTCTTCACTTTCGACGTCCCTGTTGGACAAAAATTATATGTAGGTGACTTTCTAATGCGAACGTCAAAGTTGTCTCAGCAAATGATGACTTTGCAATGTATAGGAATAGGTTCAAATGTGTGGCCTGGATCCGCACCTAAAAATAACCCAGGCTATACTCCTGGATAGTTATAAGGATAGTTCGCGTATGGAGATTGTTTTCGTATTTTAGACACGGTTGGACATCCGTTACCTGGTACGCCAGTCCAGCTATCATGTCATCCATTTTTTGTGTATTAAATGAAAAGATTCCATGAGCTGATTCCAAAAATATACAATTTCATAACAGCCAGTGGTTTCGTAGAAATTAAATGTCATTTATAAAACACTTTCTTTAAAACAAACGATTTTTTCCTGACAGTAAACGGTTGAATTTCAGACACGCATAGATTCTAAGATCGTCCGCGAAGTCACCCGCAGATGGTCGTGAGATATACGGTTACAAGGTGCATACATACCTCCCGCTATCCGGAACAGACCCTCCTCGTTAAGTGCCAGTTCATGTAGCGTGCAAACGCACAACTCTATGGGAAAGGCTATCGTCCGCCCCGTCACTCGTAAGTGATCTTCTAAGGGGTATCCGAACACACGCTTCACCGCGCTGTCATCTGTAAACAAAGGAATATTTGTAGTTAGTGGTCATATATCAGTTTAAGTTTTCGTTTTCGTGCATCGAAAATATGGAACGACCTATACCCCTGCCCTCTACGCAATAAGATGTCGCTGCCAACTTTCAAAGTTAGGTATAGTAGAATTATTTTTGAAAAACAACTCAATGAACGATAAAATGATCCATGAAACGTTTTTTAGTACGTTTTCGTTGGTCAACGAAACATTCCTTGTTTAAGTATTATTTTATGCACTAGAACATTAATAAGCATTTTATACAGCCTTCGCTCGACACGAAAAACAACGACGAGCATGAGAAATATAAAATATAATATTGTAGTAAATTGTAGCGAATGTTCCCCGGTTGTTCCTATACACGTCATTTTTGTTCAGCTGTAAAGTGGCTGCGGGCTGAAAAACAACGGATGGCCAAGCCATTTTATATATTTAAAAACATAAAGTAATGCTGATGCAAGTCGGTGGAAATCTTGTTCTGTGGACACCGGTACTATTGACTAAAATATAACCGAGTTGGTTTAACATTACTTTTTTGTTGTAGAAGAACTGTGTTGCGAGACTTGGATCTTTTTACATGTAATGAAAATGGTTAGTGCAATATTTTATTAATAAATAATTGGATTGAATGTTTTTGATGGGATCTTATGTATTGCCGATTATGTTTCTACTTTTGCGACAGTAAATGTTTTTTATAAATATTTATTTATATTGCCAGGTAGAGCGATGGCAGGTGGACCAAAATGTTAAGAGATTGGTGGCCAGTGAATGGTTTGCCAAAGAAGGCACTGTCAACAAAGTGGGTGGATACCTATCTAGATAGATAAAGGCATTATCAATTATTTGCAATCTGGTAAACAATGATAGTCAAATAAAGCACTACTTTTATTTTGACATTTTTCTGCCTGATCCCAGAGTCGTTTTTTACTTGTTTGCATTTGCACAGAAATACGTAGGTAAAAGTGACTTTTTTGGAAATTGAATTTTAATGTTGGTGTACTTGGTGCTAACCTAAAGTGGCTGAGCATTTCGATAGTTCTTAGTCGTTTTAGCGTATCAACAATGAGACGGTATCTATTAATCTAGTCCTTTTTTTTCTCGATGCGGGTCATATAAGAAACTCTTTCATTGGCGAGGAAAATACCGACGGATAATACTTTAATACACAACACCTAAAATTCACTACCTACCTATCAGTGGCGGCGCGTCAAAAATATTCTTAGGGAAGCCGGAGATAATTTGCCTTTCTTATTCTTCATGAGCCATAGTAAAAGAACTGGACTGGCTGAAAATTAGGCAAGCCGATGGGAATCGAGTTGTATGGACGCTCCACCACTGCTAACTATATCGAAATGTCGTTAATTGTCCGCCAGCTAGGTGCGCTGCTAACTTCGTTGCTGACTGTACATAGGTACCGCGAATACTCAAAGCGTTATTTAAATTTGAGAATTGGACTTCTGCGTACCTCTTTGTACTTATCAAGATTTCGGTACAATTTTATAGTGTAAGTAAGTAGTAAGCATTCTGGGAGAGCAGATCTATTATGTATCAATTTGCTGCAATAACTTGGCCACTAACTGGAGTGTCAGATATAGGTAGTTTTACTCTACAGTATCACGAGAGCAGAAACGGGTCAAACGAAAGTACACTCTCCAATAATGGTGATGACAATTACATCGTGTTTGTCATCTCCAGAATGTAGAAGATAGATCATCTGTGAAGACGATTACACTAATTACGTACAGTACAATTGATGTGGGTCGCACAACTTGCTCAGCCATTTAAAGTATGACTCACAATAAAAGTTCTACGCCGTTATGTTATGTGCGACTGATAAATTGATAATGATAACGTATTAGGCAATCTTTGTACCCTAATAACAATCCACTCGTATTTAGGTTGAAAGCGTTTATAATAAACAACACATAGTATTTATGGAATGAAAGCGCGCTATGTTATATATATATGCTACCTGTACTAATGCCTTATACCAATTGAACTGCCATACTAATATAAGTAAGTCCGTCGGAACGGAAGTACAAATGATTGTATTCCAATAGGATTTTTGTGTGTGTGTCATTAGCATACGCCCGTTTAATACGAATAAACAATGACAGGAACCTTTTATCTGCATTAAATGGTGACGACAGGGCTGACATTGGAACTTCCACGTTTCTTATCAAGGATGCCCTTGGCCGTACGCCCCGCATAGACAAATCTCACGACGAATCTGTTTGGAACCTAATTAGGATAATGATTACTTGGGATACTATTGAAGGGCAAACAAATCATTTGTTAATGACCTTAATCTGTATGTTTTGGGTTTAAATTGTTTATAAATATACTAGTTGGTAATTAGTGTAGACTAAATTGAAAGATGTAGAAAAATGCATTTAACTGGTCATGCATTATGTTGCTTTCGGATGATAATACATATCCCCTAAATACTTCGGACCTAATCTGCAATAATTGCACGTTAAGCCAGTACCTAATTTAGAAGATACAAAAAAGAGCTATCCCTTCGGATTTGTGCCTAGCAGAAGATATTAATGATTAGATATTAATTACCGAACTTGTATTTTCTAAGTTAAAATTAAATTCTCATTAAAGTGAATAAATATCTGGGCGGCCGAGCTTTGCTCGGCGTTTTCCCGGGCATGAGACCTAGCCAGATCGATTGCTCGTCCCCGAAAACCCCTACATACCAAATTTCATCAAAATCGTTAGAGCCGTTTCCAAGATCCCGGAAATATAGATATACAGAATATATAGATATAAAAAAGAATTGCTCGTTTAAAGATATAAGATGTATATTCTTATGAGAATAAATGTCTTAAACCATAATAATTAATAAGTATTCCGTGGTAGCCAGTCCTAGGCCTACTGACACGTGAGTTTTACCATAAAAATGTCAGCTAGCAGGAAGCTAAGTTAGAATGAATTTGTGGACCATATTATAAAGGTACCAGTAGCAACACTAATAACTTTATAAGACTAAGGCAACAGCATTGATCACAAAGGTGATGGTCAAGTATTTCAACTTGCCAATATAAACTTCAGCCTGTGGCCCACAGGCTTAAATAAGTACTTACTTATAAACCTCTCCAGCTCCGGTACAGTGTCTTGTAAGGAATGCAGTGCTGACTCATGGTATGCGCGCTGCAGCTTCACGTACTGCAGCAGTATGTGAGCCATCTCAGCTTCTTTGGCGACTAGACTGAACATCTCCGCAGCCAGGCTATCCCTGGCTGACTCCACTTTTATACCAATTTCCTCTAATTCCTCTCGAGCTGCACTAAGTTTGGCTGGATTCTCTTCTCTTGCACGCTGAAAAGATAATAATTACTATGCTTAGATGTCTATTGGACATGGACTATTCGGGCCAAAATGAAAAGTCGCATAGATGCGTTTGAGATGTGGTGCTGGCGTCGACTTCTGCGGATACCTTGGACTGCAAAACGAACAAACCAGTCCATTCTGGAGGAGCTACGCATAAGTCATCGGTTACCAGGACAGTATGCCAGGACCGCATTCTCACATTTTTCGGACACCTCTCACGACGTCCTTCAGATAGCCTGGAGAGAAATATAATGACGGGAAAAGTTGAGGGCCAGAGGTCCCGGGGCAGACCACCCGCTAAATAGAGCACCCAAGTCACTGCACCCCTGCAACTACATCTGCACGAGGCCATCTATAAGGCGGGTGACAGGAGCCAATGGAGGAGTCTGGTCAGCAAGAATGGGACATGATGTCACAATCCTCAGCATTGGGGGAGCGACTGATGATGATGAGATTGAGATGTCTATTTTGCTCCCACAATAAGTAATTGATGGATGCAAGTGCATACAATATTTTTTCACATGACCTATTCGGATAAGGGCTTTTTCTTCCCTGCTAGGAGGGATCAAAATGGCACTTTTCTTCCCTGCTACGAGGGATCAAAGTGGCACTTTTCTGTAACGAGTAATTGTATTGTATCGATTTTGATAGTTAAGTATTGTATCGCACAACCATTGTTATTTCAGATCTTTTATTATTCTCAATAGGTGATGTGAAAAGCAGTATGTGTCACATGGAAGCAAAATTATTTCCACCTTGGGCGTTAATTCTTGAATCCCTCACTACGCTCAGGATTCTATTTTAGAATCCCTCGCTACGCTCGGGATTCTATTATATAATCCTTCGCTTCGTTCAGGATTCAATTTACGCCCACGCCGTAAATATGTCATTTTGCTCCCTTGTGACACAATCTACTATTTATTCATAATTGAATTAGCATGTTTCCAAATTATTTTTAGATGAAAATTGTTCTACTTTCCTTAGTATGAGATGAAACCAAATGCATAAAGTGTTCTATAAAAATGCAGCCAGAGATAAAAGTCAAGTTATGAACAAAATAATCACTAACTTTGCTATGGTGGCTACTTCTGGGTTTCACAAAAAGCTCATTCTCATTTTAACACATAATTTGTAGCCTATATCATTGTAATAAATATTTATCCTACTAATATTATAAATGCGAATGTGTGGATGTTTTTAACTCATTCACGTGAATCACGCAAAAACGGCTGTACAGATTATGAATGAAACTTTGAAACTAACTTTTAGGACACTTTTTTTTTATCTCGAAAATCATCCATTTAAGTGGTGAAATAGGGAGTGGAAGTTTACGAGGACGAAGTCACGGGCAAACGCTAGTTTGAAAAAAAAAATCTGATTTTTAGGCTTATCAGCTACTTAAAAACATTCATACCTACTTCACCTCTTTACTAAAACAGCATGAATTATCATAATCATTAGATTTTTTTTTCGTTTGGTCTAGTAATAAAATTCACCAGCTTTTTAATAACCTCTTTGAAAACATAAAATAAAAATGAATCATAATTGAGTCATGATCTGATGTGAGGGTGATGATCTGATGATACTAATAATCCAATTCCTGTATTTTTCAATCTCTAATCTACTTATGGACCTTGGATTATAATACTATCGTAAAAACGGACAACTGATAATTTTGATAGGTGTGTAGGAATACTAGGAATAGGAATTGGTGTTTTTCTAATATTATCATACACCATGTCAAACAATGATTAACATGTTTTCTTCATACCTGTCAATGATTATGTCAAAGATAAAAGTTTATCTTACATGATATTTGTGAGCCGCTGATTCCTTTTCACTGATGAGTTTGCTGAGGTGCTTCTTAGTCTTCAAGATGGCTGGCAGATCGTGATCGCTAATTGTTGACAGTGGAGCAATTACAAGTTGCTCCACTTTAACTTCATGTTCAGCTATTTCATTTGCTAAATATTTTTCTGTTTTACCTAAAACAAGTGTTAAAATAAGTTTCTTAAGTATATCCTTTAAGATATACATATAAAAATAAGTTTCCTAAGTTTAAGTAATGCATTTAAAGTGAAAAAAAAGTTAATATACTAATATCATATCATAATCTTCATATACAGTGGAAAAAAATCATAATGTATTAATTACCAAAATATATCCAAACTATTCCAAACATGTAACTAATGAAGTTCACACACAATCTCATTGTATTAGGCTTAATCAAAGAAACAGGATATATACAAGGAACAGTAACATAAACTAAACTACTCATATAAACTGAATAGATTGTAATTAAAATATATATTTGTGTATACAAGATATAACTGAATTCCTTTCATAAAAATCTCATTAACATTCGATTTATTACCTAATAGTTTAGGAACTAATGCTGTTGTTTGCTACCTCTTAAAAAATATAAACAATAAGTTTGATGTTTTAAGAGCATTTGCCCTTTAAAAATTAAAATATTTTATTTATGTACCAATATGTATAGAAGTAGCCAAAATAATTCTAAAAGTAAACACTATGACCTCATTGATATGAATCACAATATGGCATATAACAAGCCACTTTTGTGTCAATTGAGGGGCCCTGGCGATCTAGGCATTGTTGCTATCGCTTAGAACATTATTTTTATTTCCTGCTACTGGACTTGGTCTGTGTATGAATATATGTTGTATATAATTATGAATAATTGTTATTTTTTGCTTACCACATTCAAAAAGGATATGTTTCAGAACACTTTCATCATCATCATAGTTGCTGGCCTCCAACATGGATAAACCCAGCATGTATTCCGGGAGTTTCTTGAGCCTCTTTTCTCGGGCCGCAGGGTCCTGCCCCTGGGTGCTCCCGGCACCAGTGGCTAATCTCTTACCAACTAGTTGTAAGGCATTTCTTAATTGTTCTACTTTTCGATCCGCCGTCTGAAGCTCGTCCGTTAGAGCTTCGCCTTTTCCGCCCCTGCGCGTAAACAAAACCATAATCACTGCATTAACTTAAGGATTTGGCTGGACTAAAGGTGATATAGCTGTGAAATATTTATTGACACTCCCATCCAACGTTAGATAGAGAGGCAGGCACAAAGATCAGTGATGCGAGTGCCAGCGATCTCTACAAAGGAGCTCAAATCTTATCTAATGGTGATAGATAAAAAAGTCACTGTACCTTGAAAATGTTTGGTCGGCGAGTTGCTTAACCCTAAAAAATTGCTTCTTCATACTGAATAATTTATTTCGCCGATATTATTTATAAGCTACTAACAAGGTCATTGGACTTGGTGAATCGTAAAAATAATAAAACGATCAAGCAAGATCTCGGTAAGGAACGAAACGTCAGTGCGTCAATGAGATCATCCTCGGCTCCAGAAGGCAGGAAACTTAATTTTCAGCACGAAGCACAAACAAGAAATTAGTACACTACTCAATAAGGCACAACATTGTCTTAATTCAAGCTAAATACACAACACACTCCATCATTTGTAAAATATGCAATAAATCACAATCACAACTATCATCAGAAAAATAAAATAACATTAAACATAATGTTGCCAACATGAAAATTATGATATTGTATTGCAAATGTTTTCCAAACTGTGAATAAATAATTATGATTAAAAGAATCTTATATTATTCCTTATATATATGACTTCATCTACATAACTACTAGTCATTATCTGTATTTTTATTGGTTCATTTTAGTTATACGTCTGACTAGTCTGTATGTTCAGATATATTTTATTTATTATTATTATAAAAGAGAAATGTATTTTATTAATTTCTGAACGAAATTCAAATGTCATTGGCTCAGTGCATTCCGTTCGGATACTTAGTTGTGTAGTAGTTACGAAGTTGTCTGTACAGGTTAAATCATTTTATTCTTCTTCGAATATTTTTAAAACACGAGTTTATAGCCATATTTCAAAAATTAACAGTGAAATATAATCATCAAGAAATGATATTGCTATAGGAGTCCATTACGAAAACCGACGTAAAATGTACACTCTCTAAATATCAGAACGCTTTTACCAAAAGTCATGCGTCACTTGCATCAGTGACACTGACAGTGACGGTTCCGTCCCGTCTCATCTGTCAGATTGTCAGTTTTATTTATCGGACTTCGTATTTTTATTTACATGAGTTGATAACGATACGACACTCGCAAACGAAACTTTTGTAATGTAGGCAATTGCATTGTAGGAGTAGGGAGCGTAGAATGTACGTTTCTAAAGCATCAAGAGTAACAATATAGTTGCCGAGAAAACGCATAAGCGAGAAGGTGTGTCGCTGAGTATTGATAGTACTGCGTCGCGGTGTAACTGCAGCTGCATTGCATGTGCAGAAAAACATTTAAAATACTTATCCATTGATTACATTAATTTTTTTAAAAATTCCACATGATGGATCGGCGATTTGTAAACGTTATTTTGTTAGGGTTTGGCTTTATGTTTGTCTTTACTGCGTTCCAAACAATGGGAAATATAGAGGTAAGTTGATATTTTAATTATTTACTTTCTCTTTAATGTTTATTGTATTTGGAATCTTGCATGAAAGCATTTTGTCTTGCCAGTAACTTAGTGAACTGAATAACATTTTGTGTATCCCTTTTATTTGTATTGAAATTTGAATTAGAAGAAATTATTTTGGATACAATTTAAGTAAAAATTGTATGTTAGCTATTTTAGGCAGTCATCATCAAATTTAAGAGTTATCCTCTTGTCGGTGGAGTATTTTCCATTTTTCCCTCTTGCACGCCACCCCTTTGACTTCTTGATACGACACAATGCCAACTGCAGCGCTGTGCTGTATTTTAGGCAGTATTGTTTAAAAAAATTCAACCAAGTAAATAACGTAAAAACCGCTTTAATTTATTACAATATGTATGCATCTTTTAACTAATTAATTTGATTTAAATTCTTTACAATCATCTCATCATCTTCCTAGCGTTATCCCAGTACAGTTGCATCCTGAAGGATGCCTGGGGTCCGCTACCTAATCCCAAGATTTGGCGTAGGCACTAGTTTTTACGAAAGCGACTGCCATCTGACCTTTCAACCCCGAGGGGAAACTAGACCTTATTGGGATTAGGCTGTGTCAAGTGAGTGGGCAACTTGACCGTTAGAAGTTCTCAAGCCGCCCGAAGGCCTCCAACTTGGCTTAACGACTGCTGCCATAGACAGCAACCGGGATCAACGGCTTAACGTGCCTTCCAAAGCACGGGAGCGCTCAGTTAGTAACCACTCAAAGCGGTCACCCATCCAAGTCCTGACCGCTGCCCGCGTTGCTTAACCTTAGCAAGCGCAAGCGGTACGCAGGCGCCGCTGGGCCACGAGCGCTCCGCATTTAAATTCTTTACAATATCATACAAAAATGATATTAACCTATAATGTTGTTCAAATGTTAATCTTACTATGATAATTAGTATGTAATTTTTCTCATATTTTACTTTAACTGAGAAAATGCCGACAGTATGAACAAACATCCTTAAAATATACAGTACTTTGGTCAGGTCTGATATATAAATTTTTATGCTATGAAATTTCCTCCTGGGCAGCATGTCTCATTGCAATTCAAAGCAATTTTTCAACCATATTTGTCTTAAATACCGCCACTGTGTGCAAGTACAGGATTGTATCAACCCCTTGCCGCATGTTAAATAGTAAATAATACTATATGAATCTTATTATTTTGACCTAAACCCACTATAACCCACAAGGTACCCAGTAGTAAACTTTTTTTAAAATAAAAAATGGTCAATGCTAGTTATTTTTCCTAATTTCATATCCAATCAAAAAGATGCAATAACGGAGTTATAAACCTTTCCAATTTTTTTTTTTTGGAGTATTGTACACCATACTGCGGTAAATTGTAGAAGTAAACGCTTCCTCCCAGATGCCATATTAGGCCTCTTTCATGTTACTGCAAATATAATAATTAAATAATACGTACTAGCTTAGCTGCTTCTGGAACAGACCCAGTGCTACTTCTCTATAAAAATAATTAAATTAATGCTGAATCTAGTTTCCTAGTTTTTTCTAGGCACCTGCATAAAATCTTTATTTTCCTAATAAATCAAAGCAGTGATTTATATTACTTAATACCTTATTCAGTTAAAATATTCTCCTTAGTGTTATACAATAAAAAAATTGTAAACCAGATCAAAATAAATAATAAATCAAGTCTATACTTGTCTATTATGTAAAACAAATACCCCAGTAGAAAGGACCGGATTCCACGCCTAGGCGCTTTACCGATGACCTTGGAGTGAACGCGCGGTGTCCTACAAATGTCAAATCAAACAGCTCTTTTGAAAGGTTACTCGCGTTCATTGCAACACGGATTCTAGGTACCTTTATGTTGGTACCCAGTTATCAAACAAACGGACATAATTGTGTTTCATAATGATAAAAGTTGTGCTACAAACGTAATACCTACGTACCCACTTACGCCTACAATGTTTGCTAGTACAGTCCCATATAGATGGGCGAGGCACTTACTTGCGTTATTTTTTTTTGCGTTATAGCGTTATAGCCTGTAAGCCTAACTGTAAACATAACACATAACATTTTCTCATATCTCTCCCCCCCCCCCCCCCCCCCCCCCCTCTCATCGTAGCGATTACCCCGGTTGCGCCCTCAGCTACTGCTTCGGGGCCCAGGGTCCGCTTTCCTGCTTTTTCTCCTCCACTTCGCACGGTCTTCGGCATCCACTTGTGTGAGACCATTGGCACGCATGTCATCCCTCACAACAAGGCCCCAGGACTGTCCCCTTTTTCCGGACCCAGACGGACGCGGCATAGCCAGACATTTGTTACCCACGTAACTTGCCGGTTGTCGAAAGACGTGGCCGTACCAGCGAAGTCGATGCTCTTGCAATTTATCTGCAATGTCACGGACATGAAGGCTGCCGCGAATGCGAGAGTTCCTTATGCGGTCGTTCCGCGTCACTCCGCACATCCACCGCAGCATGTTCATTTACGTGACCCGCAGCTGCTGCGGTGATTTACTTATTACCAACCATAAGGTTTTGGTACGATCACCTATGAATCGACGTTTGGTTTGCTGATACTATATAGTACAGTACCTACATAATTATTAAACATGAAGAGTCAAACTTAGTAAAGAGAATGGTACTGGAGTTTCCAGAAACGAAAATAATTTACAGAAAATAAAAACAACTACGTACGTTAGTATAGCGTTATCTTTATTGCACATTTGTATGCAAATGAAAGGGGAAAAAATGTCGGTGGGCGTAAACAATTGCACCTGAATGGCAGGGCAGGCTTACATACCGGCGCGGTCTACGGAATTTTAATTATTTTATGATTTAATTTACGTTAGGTACTGGGTACTCAAACTTGAGTTGCAGAGTAAGTAGGAAATAGTTTAGTAAAAAAGCCGAGTCATACATAAAATATGCAGGAAATAACAGTCCATTAAGGGGGCCCTGCACGAAATTTTGACGAAACTGTAATTCTTCATTTTGCCGCGGTGTTTTTGTCTCGTCGTTTTAACAAAAGCCGCCTTAAACAATATGTTACCATCTCACTTTACCTCAGCTAGTCACTGATACCAAGTGAAAGAAAAGGAGTGAGAAGAAATACCTATGCCATCAAGCTTTGCCATTGTTACGGCAAAAAACTAGTTTTTCCTACTTTTCTCGAAAAGTCTGTTTTTATAATGAATATTATGAGGGACCGTGCCCTGCTGAATATGAATACAAACATTTTGATGTAAGAATTATTCTTTCATGCGAAAAAATTACAACGTAGTTGAAAAAATAGAGACTTAGAGGCACCTTAGATTAGATGCTTTATTTCAAATTTCAACAAGACGATGACCTTGTGTAAGGATCAGGCTAATCTTCATAAGTTATTTTTCACATCACCTATTCGGATAAGGGCTTTTTCTTCCCTGCTAGGAGGGATCAAAATGACACTTTTCTTCCCTGCTAGAAGGGATCAAAGTGGCACTTTTCTGTAACGAGTAATAGGTAACTTAATGAGTTATTGTATCGATTTTGATAAAATAAATGCACAACTATTGTTATTTCAGATCTTTCATTATCCTCAATAGGTGATGTGAAAAGCAGTATGTGTCACATGGAAGCAAAACTATTTCCACCTTGGGCGTTAATTCTTGAATCCCTCACTACACTCAGGATTCTATTTTAGAATCCCTCGCTACGCTCAGGATTCTATTATATAATCCTTCGCTTCGTTCAGGATTCAATTTACGCCCACGCCGTAAATATGTCATTTTGCTCCCTTGTGACACAATCTACTATTGTTGTATGTAACTAATTTAGCGCATAGTACTAGTGATTTTAAAGTACGCCAATTTTCAGAGTTTCGTGCAGGACCGCCTTAAGCAATCCAGGTAATCCTTGAAAATCGCCAATCTAAATAAAACAAAGCGTCCGCACCGTACAGACAGACAGTGTTGACTGGTGTTGACAGAACTTCGGCCGCCATGTAAACCGATCCTATGTGCAGTCGCTGACCGTTTCCGTGGATAGAATGTAGGGGAACAACTATATACAGATACATTTTCGTAATTTATACCTCTTAGGATTAAGTATAAAAACATCTAAAAAAGGTGTCATAAAAAATCGACAGTTAAGTATCACTCTCACATTATTGCGGACCAAACCAAAACTAAGCCTGACATAGACTGCTAGCTGAGTCGTCGTGACACGAGGATGCTACACATACCGGAGCATTTTTCTTTATATGCAAGATGTCGAAAAACAGTATTTTTAGATTGCCTTTGCATCTTTTAAACATGCTCCTTGGCAGATCCACATAACTTCTCAGAAATTAAAAAGATATATTAAAAAATATCTATATTGAATCTATATAATATAATACTAGGTATCTATAAATAAAACAAAGGACAACAAAGCAAAAGAGGATTATTATTATTCTGCAATAAATAAAAATAACAAAAGAATGAAAGATAAGATTGGTGTAATGAAGGATTATGATTATGCATATCACATACCTACCTACGGAGTGTGCGTGTGGTAAAACTGATAGGATGACCATGATGTAAGTATCAATTATTAAAGTTATCACACTAGCGACTTGGAAGCGAGGCGAGCGCGCAGCGTGCTCGCCGTGAGTGCGCAACGAGGTCGCCGGGAGCGCGCAGCGAAATCGCTGCGTAGTTGCGTACTCGCGGGAAAATTTCTATACTTTAGATGAGGCGAGCTCGCTGCGCACTCGCGGCGAGCTCGCTGCGCGCTTACCTCGCTTCCAAGTCGCACGCAAGTCGCTAGTTTGATAAGGCTCTTAAATGGTCAGCAAACCAAAAAAAAATTCTTGGTCTTCGCCACTGGGTAACGTTATTTACATTACTTGTATTGTATCGTATCTGGGTAAAACAGCTTTGATAGAATAATCCGATTTACTAGTATAAGGGCCCCTTGCCTGCGTGTTTTCTGAAAAATAAAAAGGGTATATGTAATTAAGATTAAAATACTTAGGTACAATGACAACATTTTTTCTGCATAAAACGCACACAATATTATTGCGTCCTTGTTCATATTTAGCGGTAATTACCTACATAAAAATATCTTACAGATTATGTGGTCATCACACTCAAAGAGAAACGCAAATATTACCCATTTATTATTACATGGAAAGCGGATGTACAGTCAGCCCATGAAAATGTTGAGCATACTTAGAACCTTGTCACATCGAAATCTAAGAAATATTTAGACTGAAACGAAGTACTAAAGTGCACAACATTTTCGTTGGCCCACTGTACCTCAAACTATAAGTAAATAATCTTCAATAAAATAAGTATAACTCTTGCAATTTATTATATTACTCGTACTTCATTGCTTGTACAATTCCAATATAGCGCTCATGAAAACTTGATTCATGTTTGTTTCGTAATCAAAAGGAGCGCCAGCAGTGACATTATTACAGTTTATGCACTTTTGCCTTATCTGCAATTTATGAAATGGTACTTTGTTGGTGTATATTATCGAGTTTATTGACATGCCCGTAAGATATTGTTATGTAACGAGGAATGAGATCATCGGCCGAGATTTGTGATGGTATATAGCAAAGGCTTGTGCAACGGTATTTCTTTTGTACGCGCATGTTTGAATATTGCGCGATTGCAAAGAACTAAGTATCTAAATTAATTATCGTATCATGATGGTTGGTCATCTTCTAGTTTTGAATATCACATTGTGCTGATCGGTGCCAGAATTTCAATGTGATTTGGATTTGCATGAATACTCATGAAGCGACTAATCTGTATCAAGTTTAGCACGCAGCAGATTTTCTTATAGCCATGCAATGTCATGCTTGTTCGAAACGAATATGTAGCCCGAAATGGCGATAAAATATTATACCTAGGTTAACATACTTCCTACTGTATTGGTAAGAGCTAGACATTTAACAAGCTTCACCGCTATTGTGAAATCTTGTATTTGTAAGCCCTCTTTCCTACTAGGTACGTACAGCAACTTAGCAACATATTTTCTCCTAATGTTCACATTTGCAGATAATCATTTAGGTGAAGGTAATATAATAAGTTACGCGTAGGTATATCAAATCAAGGTACCTAACCTACCTACCTAAATTCTATGCGATGTTAATGACGATTCTGCAAACACTGAACAATGTAGAATAACTGGGACTTCCTTATAGAATGAAACGAAGTAGAATAGTATAGGGTTGCGTAACGCCCGATGCAGCATGAGAACGCATCAATACATTTCAATGGGGCTGACGGCTTATATCTATGCAGATTACAGTAGTTTGTTCCTCTAATGAGAGCGAAAGATTTTGTTCAGAAATATGTTCCGCATCTATGTTGCTTGTTTTTCAACCCAGCAGTGTACGGGTCTAATTATCTGATGTAGCTATTCATTTTGTTGGGCTGTTGGCCTTTTTGATATCACTTCAGAGACCCCAATTGATTAGTGAAATGTTGCTAACGGACTGCATGATGTTGCGCCCAAGATATCTTAATCGACTGCGATAGTGAATTGATATCTCTCACATGACCAATACTCTACAAAAAGATCATTACTGCGTACTTTACTTTTTATACATTAATAAAATATCTCTTGCTCGTTTGGTACTGTTCCTGAGGCAAAGAGATCGACAGAATCTGTTATACATACCTAATTATTTATATTATTTATATGTAGCAAACAAGTGCGAATATCGCGAAAGTATATAACAGTTTAAAGCATGATGCTAGTAGAAAACTTGTTACTGCTTGCATAGTATAGTTGCGCAATCACTTAGTTACGGCAGCTGACTTGTACTGGTCCATAAGAAAATTATACGGTGTTCGGTGATGTATGAAACCCGTAATCCAAGTGAATGACTGGAAAAAAATATTAGGAACACAGAACAAATGTCAGGGAACGCCAGGAACCGTATCAGTTGGGAAAAAGGCGTTGAGGGCGATGATCTGATGATATATGTATGTATGTAGTGCCCGCAGAGCCTTCCATATTCCCAAATGACACAGTCGACGGAGTCGCTGCCGCCGATACGGATAGGATAGAGGACTATATATATACGTAGTGTGTAATTGTGTATGTCATTCGCGTGTTACGAGTATGAATGGTATTATTAGGAGAACATAATGCATCTACCGGTGTGGGACCACTCACATTGATACCAATCCCATTGGCATCGCAAGGGCACTATTGATGAAAATGACAATAATTAAATGGTGGATTCATTTTGTGAAGTATCGACAGTAAACTTATGTAACACTTATCCACTAAATAAAATCTTGTAAGTAACGTTAAAAGTGTTAAAATATTTTTTTAGCTCTGCATATCTTATTTGTATATCAAGTGGTTCTAGTGTTCAAATGACACCCAGGGTGACACCACCAATTATGGACACTTTAAGCACAAGCACCCCTTCATTCAAGCATCAACCCTTATTCAAAGATCATACGGTTTTAAATTGATTGTTCTATAAAAAATGAATGACTCTTATTTTCTTTTACATAAGAGTTAATGTACATCATTGGGCCTTGTCCATTACTGGTGGTGTCACCCTACTATGAACATCATCAACAATTTAACACCGACGTCATCAAGTAAATTTATACACATGATTAGGTACGTACAAATTGATTTGAATATGCCTACATATAATAAATGGTATCTTATTTATCAATATAAATTAGGCTTTATCTATGAAGTCGATCATTTCAAGGATGTGTTTGTATTTAAATGTAGGTCAAGACAAGAGGATTCGTCATCAAGGGTTGTTGCGATAGCATGTTGTCTTATGTTCCAGATTAATATCTGACATTTGGAGATACTTACTTAAAATTTGTTTTTTTTTTACTTACTCTCAAAAAGTATAATCATTTATTCATAAAACAAACTAAGCATAAACAGTCCAGTCTTACTTAAATTGACATTGAGATGTACAGTGAAGTGAAAAAATATGGGTGCATACAATTTGCTCAAAAATATGTCTCATAGCTCTTATGTCGGTAAATTAAGGTTTCGGTACACATATTTATGAGAAGATTCATTCGATTTGCACTTGACTGTACGAAATAAGTGAACAGCGTAAAGTTAAACTTTGTTTGGCTAATGATTGAAAGAGCTTTACTATGACTTTTAAAAATATAATATACCTAACCTACACAATGAAAAATACTGCCCACGTAACGTGTTAAAATGAAGAAATAGACATAAAAAACCGGCAAAGTGCGAGTTGGACTCACGCACGAAGGGTTCCGTACCATTATCTATAAAAACGGCAAAAAATCATGTCTGTTGTATGGGAGCCCCCTTAAATATTTATTTTATTCTGTTTTTTAGTATTTGTTGTTATAGCGGCATCTGTGAAAATGTAAACTGTCTAACTTTCACGGTTCAAGGGATACTGACGGACAGCCGTGTCTTAGTAATAGGGTCCCGTTTTACCCTTGAACCCTAAAAACTAAAAATGTACATCGAAATGCACGTTTGATCAATATATTTTAGGCTTTCTGCAACACATTATCATACGTCTTTGGATTTCCCGACCTTGAACTCATGAATACGATTAAAGACTTTGTTTGTATGGCAGTGCGCTTTATTACGCAATCAAGACTGCCTATTAATCTCTTTCGAACCATATTAGTCGTAATATTTATTTACACGTCTCTTAATAAAATGTGCATCGTCTCATTATTATCGAAGATAAATATGGCCTTCACGGATTTGGATGTTTCGAAATTGAAATATTCAAAAGGTTAACAATGAAAGATACTGCGACAAAAATTGACATTGAATTTTGCATTCCTATTGCACAATTTTTATTTTAAGATGCCATTATTTTAGACTTTATAGGGTCGTATTTAAATTATGCAAGCGCCATATTTTGGGTGCAGATTGGTGGGTGTGTGTTAATGATGTTATATATTTTATTGGTTCGGGTGAAGGCAAGGCTCACCCACATGTGTGGGCTCAATTACGTCATGCACTTAGGCTTTTAAAACAATAACTTCAAAAGTGCCCCGTACGGTACCTACAGCAGATGTCTAATTCTCCAAAACCGTCTAATGTAGGTTCGTACTTACGAGTAAGTAAGACCCCGGTATTCGTAAACTTTCTTCTTCTTTTAAAAACATTTTAGTCTTTTAGATTTCGAGACCAGATCATCCAGAATCATGAAAAAAGACATCGGTTCTTGTCTCCGATCTAACCGTCTCTTACTATAATATGTTTTTATGGCTTGTGTCTTAAGCTTCCAACATTAACTACTCAAGCTCTGCAGCCATTATATATGTATAGGGAATAGTTATGTATCAGTTTACATCACACTTTCTTCAAAATGGTATTGTAATACATTGGTAATACATGGTATTGTAATTCAAATTGGTATTGTACTATAGTTAGGTGGTGCTTATTTAGAGGTGAAGATTAAATTGCATTTAATTCATAATGTCTGTTAGTTTAGGTATGTATTGCAGAAGATATATGATAGAACGTGTACTTATGGATATGGACCGCCTTGACATCTCCAGTATGTAGATATTGTACTGATATGATACTGTGTTCAAGGATATTTAATTCCTATTCATCGGTTATTGTTAATCAAGTAGAGTGCCACTTATGGAAAAGCCTCTACACAAAAAAAAAACCTCCATTATGATTAAAAGCAAGATAAACAAATAGCCATAGGTAAACCTAGTTATTTTTCAACTACAACAATATTCAAATATTGGTGCAAAATTAAAAAAAAATCTACTACGGTAACCAATATACTTGGTAAAGTTAGGACATTAGCAAATTTACCTATTTAATGATTTATTTATTCGCACATTAAGTTCACAGTATGACACCAAAACACTTAAGTGGTAGACAAACTATTAAGTACATATATGAATAACTACATAATATTGCACACAATTATTTACACACAGTAATAAACAACATAAAATCAATAAACGGTTCTAAACAAGCAAATCAGCTTGAATTTTCATAGCACAGACCAGACATTAGGTTATTAGAGTTAAAACTTTCCTACAGAATACTCCAATATATCAACGTATGCCTCCTGCACAATGTGGTCCAGCACAAATAAAAAATTACTCTGATAATGGGGGATCTATCTTTTATGAGGGATTAAACAATTTCGTTTATCTATTGTTCGTTTGTCCCCAGAAAACAATCCTCGACAGTATCGCCCAAGATGACAAGACATTCACCGGCGATGGTTATACATCATTGGCCATCATCTACGCCACGCTGGCCTTGTGCAACTGGCTGGCCCCGTCAGTCATCACCATCACAGGCCCTCGCGGCGCCATGATCATCGGCGCGCTCACCTACCTGTGAGTATATATCATTCCCGGTTGACTGGGACTCTACGATCGTCCACTGGCACGGCTACACGAGATGTGTGCAACTGGTCGGTGGTCATCACTATCACCGCCCCGCGTGGTGCTGGTAATTACTTGTGAGTATGTCATACCTGATGGCTGCCTCGAGTGAGAGGAACCGTTCACCGCACCGTCATTATAAACTGCTATCTTCGAATATGGCAAACATACAACAAAATGGGATACGAGTATGTATGCCTCAATATTAGTTCTGGTATGAATTCTGCGTTTCTTAAATCATGCATAATATCGCACAGGGCTCTACAAGTCTACACCATCTACATTTTTCAAATTAGGTAATAGCTAGGAACCTAAACCTTAAGTTTGAACCAGGGACCCGACCACCCCTTCCCAGAAAAAAGCCTTTGAACGGCTTAGTCGTTCAATGAATAGCCCTAACGTCTTGCTAACCCAATCGAAGGGGTAACCCCTTCATTTTGCTTAGAACTAGGAAAGAGGCTACCACCGCTTTTATAAGGGTATCCCTTTCCAACAATTTTAAGCGCTGGTTGCCCATTCAATGAATAGTTTCGGGAAAGGCTAACCATAACGAGTTTAGCGCTTACCCTTTGGAAGATCTTCAGTTTTCTGTGCTGCGTAAGTACTTGCAACTCGCGTAGAGCGGCGTGAATTAATAGTTTCACTTTAGTTTTTAATATTTGGGTAGCCGACGCCGAAGTTTTGTTTTGTTTCGTGTTCGGGCGATTTTTCTACCGTTGTATAGCGGCATTTTTGGTATGTCCTACCATTATTTTTATCACTTTAGACATGTTTTTAAAGTAGTTGCGTATCTTTTGTGCTATTAAATACGTTAATAGATAATTTTGCATCAATAATGCGTAGGAACTTTTTTTAATAATATATATTTTTTCCATGTCCCAGCATTTTATTGCAGATGCAGATTTTTGTATGGTAAGAGTATATGATTTGACTAGCAATAAAGTTTATAGATACATCGATATTTACATCATTGTAATGGTTTTAATTTAAATGTTTAGTGTATAATATTGCTCAAAAAAGTAGCGCTGTAGAGATTCCTATTGAATAACGAATGTTATTCGATGATATTTTGATTAATTCTTCCAAAAAGACAATTTTATTTTGGTAAGGCTACATTCTTTTATCCATGCCGTGTTGGTTTTGTTGGTTAGTCAGTATACTAAAAGCTTTCGTTGCAAAAGGAGTTATATTGCAGAGTTTTTGGTTGACTATTTTTAGTTCCATTTAGTGACGGAGTTTTAGAAGGTAATTATCGTATTTTATCGTATTTCTTATATGTGGTGTTATTAATAACATCATTCATTGATATAGAAATAACGTTACTTTTCATAATAAAATAACTTAAATTTTGTATCTCAAGGTACAAGCGTGAAGTTCCACTGAGAAATTTTGTTTCTCATTGGATCGAAAATTTACTCAGTGTAACGGTAAAGCCGCGTTATAAGTGCATAAAGAAGGATAATAATTAAAATATGAATTCTGTACTAGTTTATTGCAGTGCCATTACAGATGTCTCGCTCTAACACGCGTGAGTTTGCAATTAACCATCCCGCTCTTTAAGGAACTCTGCGTGTAGTTTTCGTAAATATTTATTTTGATCGTTTTTTGGAATACTGGATCACTTATCAAAAATCTATCCGGTTACCAATTGTGTTAGAACAATAAAAAAGCTATCCTTGCTTGTCATGTTTTCGTAATAAACAAGGAACCCTTATAGTTTCGCCATGTCCGTCGAACCGTCCGTCCGGTTCCAGCTTAGCTCTAAAACCGTTAGTACTATAAAGCTGTAATTTGGCACGGGTACTAAATATAAACGGACGAATATAGAACAACATCTTGAAAAACATGTTTTTTAGGGTACCTTTCCTAGACATCAAGTGTTGGTGAATTTATTTTTGTTTCATTCAAACCGCATCATGTTGGTGCTGTCTAAATATTGTGAGGTTACTCAAACCGTTTTTTGATTCAAGAATCTGTTGGCGTGATATTAAGCTACCAAGTGTTGGTTATTGAAATTTCCTGTTACTGACTGATTACTTTTTTCATGGCGACGTAAGTAGAATTATCAATGAGCACACGTATTGATACAGTGCGTTACCGGGAAGCAGGTATTAATTTTAAACTGATATTAATATGTTCCATTAGCCATTCTACGTCGACTAGAATTTATACTACGATGGTGGCAAACAAGCGTGCGGTCCACCTGATGGTAAGCCGACACCGTAGCCTATAAACGCTCGCGGCTCTAAAGGAGTAACGTGCGCATTGCCGACCCTTTATAAAATTTGAGGATTCACTAAGCTTAGGAGTAGCAAAAACCCAAAAACTGCGAAATAAAATTTCCTAATTCCGCACCTTCAATGTACTACGTAACGCACTGCCTAAGAGAACGTCATAGTAAACAGAACACTAAGGGCTGTCATTTGTACTGAGTTGTCAATTTACTTTGCAATACATTGCTGGCAATTAAAATTTTAATTTAATCGATATCAAATCCCTAGAACTTGTTCCGAGTTAGCACAGGTATGGACATAACTTCATAAGTAAATGTTACTATGATGCTATCTAAAATGAATAAAATGCATCATAAATTCATAACATAACCCTTCATTAAGTTGATGTTTGAAATGGCAACCATGGTTTTCAATGCAATATTAAACTCGTTTAGGTGATGATTTTACTATTGCGTTTTTCATATTACTGAAATCTATGACATCGTTCCTAAGAACAGATCTTCGTATGTCTTATAGTTTCAGACTTCCCATACTGACCGATTTAAATGTTACACCCTATATAATGAAATTATAAGTAAAATGATCACAGCTGAGTAGACATTACTAGTTAACGACTAAAAGCCGAACTTTCATACAATTTCCATTGAGGTAGGTACCTCAGATAATGTTTTTAATTAAGTATTTCAAAAACATAGTAGGTAAATATAAGTTTGCAAACTTTTTAGTCCACATAATGTAACGGGTGACCAACTACGGAACTCTACATTGTGCGTGGCCCGACACGCACTTTACCGGTTTCGTAAAAAAAGAACATAATTATAACTGACGTTGAAAATTACGAAATAATCAGCACTAAAGTTGATTTTTACGATGATATTAGGATTTATGACAGAGTTATCTAAGGCGTTTTTCAATGTTTTCTTCGGTTATTTTACTGTGTTCTTTTTCAGTCTAAATAGTTTTTTGTGTAGTATAATTCTACCTTATTTCTTCACACTGGAAGCTCAAACTTCAATTTCACTACGTTAACTCTTCCATGAAAATAAGCTGTCAAACAAATATAAATATCTGGGTGACCGAGCTTTGCTCGACCTTTTCCCGGAGATGAGACCTACTAGACCTAGCTAGATCGATTGCTCGTCCCCGAAAACCCCCACTTACCAAATTTCATCAAAATCGATAGAGCCGTTTCCGAGATCCCCGAAATAAAGATATATACAAGAATTGCTCGTATAAAGTTATAAAATATCTGGGCGGCCGAGCTTTGCTCGGCGTTTTCCTGGGCATGAGACCTAGCTAGATCGATTGCTCGTCCTCGAAAACTCCCACATACCACATTTCATCAAAATCGTTAGAGCCGTTTCAGAGATCCCCAAAATAAATAAATATATATACAAGAATTGCTCGTTTAAAGACATAAGATTTGGCAACATTGTGCATTATACGTCATATTGGTATTACTAACATCTCACAAAAAATAATTTTGTGGAATATAATGTTTTTCTTCGTTTATAATGCATGCAAATAGAACCGGTCTATTACATGGCACTTTACTAAAAAAAATATGTACCTTTTTCTCGTTTTTTAGGTAAATTATGTTACTTAAATAATAGTGTACGTATACGTACACCTTGTACAAAATGTAACTCAGTGGAAATTAAAATGTCTTTATTTTAAAAGGTTTTGCTATATATGCAATGTTTTTTGTATTTTGAATATTGTTGTAGTCTATATTCATAATTTAGGGAAAAATATATTCATTATCGTATTTTAAACAACCATTTTATTAATTTCAATTTCGTCACTCAGGGGAACATCGGTATCGGTAGATCGGTACCGAGATTAACACTAACACATTCATCCGATTTTTTTTTTGCTAAATCCAATCATTAATCCGTGAGTATATCTATATTTTTTAGGTACCTTAATAATTAATTAACATAATAAACCCAGCTAAGTGCTTGTTGCACTCGCACATTTAGGGTTCCGAACCATCCGCAAAATTTCAAAGGAAAAACCTCATTTATCAATATATATATTAGTATTTGTTGGTAAAATAATAAACATTATCACCAAATTTCAAGTTCATAGGTCAACGGGAAGTTAAAAAATTGTTAGGAACAAAATTTTGTGACAATCGACGGACGGACGGATGCGTGAGTGACAGCAATAGGGCTCCGATTAGAGCCTTCGGTTTCGGAACCCTAAAAAGTATTTGCATTAACAGAATCAGCATTTGTTTTTTGAACACTACTTTTTAAATATGTTACAACTGCAGAAAAGTCGGCCCGTTCGATAAATTGCACGCTTCAACTTGTTCCGGCCCTTCGCCATGCCAAAGGAAACCGTATTGCAATGTGATAAGGTATTTTTAAATCGCAACTTAGCGGTATTTCAAAGGCGCCGGCGTTTTATGGCACCTGTGCCGACGGCGCCGGCAGTCATCCAGTCGACAAACGTAAATTTGCAATTACTGCTCTTATTGTCATCAGTAAAAGGATGAAAATTGCATAAGCGTGGAAAGGGAAACCCCTTCAAACTGTTGCCTTTTCGAAAGGCTTTTTAAGCGCTTAGTAAAAATATCTGATATTCGTTAACTGAACGGCTTACCCATATTTAAAGCGCTTTAAAAGCCGAATGAATGGGTTTTTTTAGAGCAACGACTTCGGTAAGCGAAGTCTTACTAAAAACCCTTTCAAAAACCCCTTGAAGGGGATACCGTATTAAAAGCGCTTTAAAAGCCAAATGAATGGGTTTGAAGCGCAACGGATTGGGTAAGCAAAGCCTTACTAAAAACCCGTTCAAAAACCCTCGAAGGGGATACCGGGCGGGTCCCTGGTTTGAACAGACTATCGAAAATTGATACGGGCAATTGTACTAAAATTCACTCGAATAAAATCATAGAAATATTCGGTCCTACTTATTTGAAACGATGAACTGGATAACCTTAATCAATTCTTAGCATAAGCATACTAACATATAAGTACTTACATACTCGTACCTTACTTTATGCTTATTACGCAACATAAACATTAATCTTTCTTCGAGTGTTACATCTTCAGTTATGTTGCACACATGTATATCAATTATCTGTGAAGTATGTAAATGTATTGTATAAATAAGCAGACGGCTGGGATTTTACCTCGTCTTATTTTCTTCGTAATGAAAGGTTAATAGTTCATATTCATATCTTACATAGATATGGAGTATGACCGCGAACTGTGACAGTTAAAATTGACTTTTTCTCGGTAAATAAACAAATAATATCTTCTACAACGCCTCTAAATTAATATTATGTTCTAAAGTTTTTATAGTCTTGTTTCTGCCTATGGAATGTGGGCGATTTTAAGACAGGCCGTTATTTTGAAGCTCGTCTCTGCATGTTAAAAAGGCATTTGAATAAAAATGCTCAATCGAGGAAAATATCACATTTTAGTTCTTTTCCACACTTTATGTACTCATATATGGTTTATACTTTTATGTCAACGACCGTTTCTCCATATAATTACTGCATACTACTGCTGAGTAATACAGTTTGAGTTAGGTACGTAAATTTTATCGACGTTTCTGGAAAAAACATTGATGTTAGGTACCCACCGATCAAGACAAGACCAAACAAATCATGGGAGGAATTTGTAATGTTTAAATATAAATCATAGCAAAGATCACAGTAATCTCTTAGAATTAGAACTGTATATCGATGCTCAATTGCAAGTGAAACCGGCCAGTTACGGTTAGGTAAGTCGTGCAACATTTTAGTTTAGTTTTCTCTATATTACGGTTCCGTCTCTCTTTATTTCATAACAAAAAACATGAAAATGTACCGTAATGTGAGACTGTATTATCATTTCGCATTTGGAACTTATTATAAAATGTATGTACTATTGTATTATTTGTATTAAAACAGCATAAGTGCATAGTCCGAGTTGTTCTTTGACCAGCTCAACGAGGTTGAATGTTTAGTTTGAAATAATGCGATTTTTCACGATTGTTAAAAACAAGCCTAATCTAGTGAGTTAATATAAAAATAATGTTATATGTGAAAGTTTACGGTCTTAGGGTAAAACGATTTTTCAGCAGCTAAATTATATATACTACACATCATCATCATGAACAATGTAATTGGTATGAGATAAACATGCAATGTATGTATCATCATCATATATATCAGTCTATGTTTGACGACCGCTTAAGCCTAGTTGGTAGTGACCCTGCCTACGAAGCTGGAGGTCCCGGGTTCGAACACGAGTCAGGGCATTTATTTGTGTGATGAGCACGAATATTTTTTCCTGGGTCTTGGACGTTTTCTATGTATTTAAATATCTATAAGTATGTATATCGTAGTCTAGTTCCCATAGTATAAGATTTGCTTGGTTTGGGATTAGGTCGATTTGTGTAAGATTGTCCACTTAATATTATTAAATATTTATGTAAGAGTAGCGTAGTAGTAGGGCGCAGATGAAACGAAAATGTTACGGTAAATAATGTAAATATCAAATGTTTAATATGCACATAGGTAGTACATTAATCGGTTTCTAATCTACCTATTTTAGCGCATTAGTTCTAACTTCTTATTAGTTTCTTTATAATTGGATAGTAAACTATGATTTAAGAAACCTAGTTCCTAGACCGAATATAAAGTAGGAGGAAATATGATAAAATTAAAGCACAGGTTGAATTTTCACGGTCAACCAAGTCAGGTTGACTGGCTCGTTTCAAGGTGGAGGTACTCACATTAATTGTTTGTACGTATGAGCGATAATTAAGAATCATATTTACGCTGCAATTCATCGATAAAATTGCATAATAACCGTATTATTTATGCATACCTACTTATAATGTTTTATACGATTGGTGATGCTTTAAAGGAATTTTTCATTTCACAATCACTATCGAGTCACTCAAGAGTCCTCAGGAATTTAGTATTACCTAACTGTATTCATAGATAACAGTTTTTTTGGCATTTTAAAGTTGAAAAATAGCATTTATAAAGCCGTAACTATTAACCCTTAAAATACCAACATATACGACGTTAAAAGCAAAGTTCAGCTAATCATTTGCCACGAATAAAAGTCATTAGTCGGCCATTAATACATTGGTCAACCAATTTGTCGCGGTTTCAAAAAACACATGACTTAAGGCCGATTTACAACGGTGCAAGAACTTGCCTGCAGTTTTCATTTTATTGCGGGGCTGCGGGCTACTAAGGTAGAACGGTAATATGAATCGCATGCAATTTCTTGCACCATGTAAATGGGGCTTTATAACGCACCGGCACGATTTTCAAGTCAATGCACTTCAAGCGCTACACTGAGAAATTTGGAGACTTTGAAACGCTGTCCTGCCCAGACTAGCAAACAGTAGGGGCTGATTTTCAGATATATTATTCTTGACTATATGATTGTGGTACTTTTATTTATTTATCGTATGGCATTTATTTCGAACCGTGAGATCTTCGAGAAGACAGTACGGTTGCCAGTTTTTGTTGCACTTTTAGAACCACCCAGGGGTCACGTGTAGGGTAGCGGTGGGTACTTTCCCTACGGACGTGGTGCAACTTCGACCCCCCTTTGTCAAATGAGTGGGCAACTTGACTTTTAGAAGTTTTCAAGCCGCCCGAAGGCCTCCAACTTGGCTTAACGACTGCTGCCATAGACAGCAGCCGGGATCAACGGCTTAACGTGCCTTCCAAAGCACGGGAGCGCTCAGTTAGTAACCACTCAAAGCGGTCACCCATCCATGTACTGACCGCGGCCCACGTTGCTTAACTTTGAATAACGCTTGCGGCACGCAGTCGCCGCTGGGCCACGAGCGCTCCCATTGTGGTACTGACATAGCGAAACATGATTGCTTAAAATTTTCTCGATAGAAAATAAATCCAAAGTCGAGTCTATATTTTCCTTTTTTTCCTCAGCCTACTAAAACAACGCATTATTAAAAGACACGATTAAGTTAATATGATGGTACATCTAGGTACTGAAAAGAGGAAATTTAATGAACCTGCACACAGTCAGATATTTAACGAGATTTGTCTAAAAAGCCATTCTCGGAGAGGGTTGCATCCCGTTTTGTCGTGAGCGAAAAACAAAGGGTGTCTCTTTCAATCGATATAGGGTGATGGCACCAGTTACCGGCACTTTAAGGAGGTTGTGTACTTTCATCAATGATAAAAATAATATGGTTGTACTTAGGACAAAAATAACTGAATAAAAACGTTAAATATATCTCTGAGTAACAACATATTAGCTTTTTGTTGACTGAAGAGACACGGATAAATAAAAACATTCTAATAACCAAAAATATAGGCAATCTCCAGTTATCGGCAGCCAGTCTCCAGTGTTCGGCACCCAGTAATCGGCAGTCTCCAGTATTCGGCACCCAGTAATCGGCACTAGTTTAGTGCAAGTATTTCGAATAGGTACTTTTGTTTTGATGTATTTTACGGAACAGGATAAAAAGTTATCGTTGAATGAAACGAATAAATAAAGAATCGAACTGTAGAAAGTTGCTTAGGGTGGTCTGTTTCTTTATATAACCTAAAAGAAACTTTTAGGTTATAAAATGTATGAAAATGAAAAGTGACAGTGAGAAGTTGAAATGTTCTGAGAGAGCTATAGCTTGGAAAGGTAGATAAACAGTAATTATAGGCTAGAAAGACTATACTGTAAAAAAAACAAGCTTCTACGTTCAGTAGTTTTGTTAGGACGTTGATTTTTTAAATTGATAATATTAGATTAGTACTGCAGTTAGAATGAAAATCATGTATTTCTCTCACTATCTGTCCTCGTATTGATATATTGTGAGTCATTGCGTCGGGCAAAATCTATGTATCTACTGTTAATTTATTAATGACATATTAAGAATCATTATTATCACCATCTGCCGATTACTGGCGAAAGTGTACTTTCACGGGACCAGTATTCGGCACTATATTTTTTAACAAGAATAAGGTTACATTATATTGTTCTAATACAACATTATTCGAAGGATATTTATAGCTATACATAACGTAAACAAAAACTCAAACATCTTTCATAGTTATTAAATAATCGACAAATATGTACAGTCACTCTCTTAACTATTTCCTTAAGGATTATTCATTTTCTTCAAAAGCACTGTTTTTCTCATCAGTTTCATGTTATCATCTATAAACAAAACCGCCTGTGTCTATGATATTGTCTTGGATGAGAGTAGAATATACACTGTCTATGGTCCAGTGTTGATTTATTGGAAAAATTGTTGGCAGTCCTAATTTTAATCCAACTTGTAAAAAAAAATGCCGATTACTGGAGCCTGCCGGTTACTGGTGCCATCACCCTATCGCCTTCAGGACTGAGATGTGGACAACTTCTGCCGCGAACGTTCCGTCTGTAGAGCTTCCTGCCGAGGGCCAGTAACCTTGCCCGTAAGGAAATAACGAATAAAAAACAAAAGAAGTAGGTACAAACATAATTAAGTAAAGAAGGATGAAGAAAGACGGCCAGCGGGACTCATATTGTGTGTTTTCGGAAAGTCGTTACGATGTTTGTATGAGGGAAAATGTATGTAAACATTTTATGACACACAAGACACACTTAAAATTGGTTTAAATACCAACGAAACTGGTTATCCAGCTACAAACTCATTCTTATCCCTGCAAGGCAATTATGTTTGACGATCGAGAGACAAGAAAACGAAAATCGCCCTTACATTTCGGTATTTATGATTAATCTTTTTGATTCAGAAGTTACATAGGTACATATGTAAATTCGTGAATCGCAAGTACTTTCTTAATTTGTTTTTTATCTGTGCTTTTTGATATTCATGTGAATACAATACATACATACGTGTCTACTATACGTAAGAGTAGTATATTAGTTAGTAGTATATGTATAACCGAGCCTATAAACCCACTTAACATAATGGGACATTGTTAAACACGTAATTTATTAGAAAATGGCATTAATGACTGCAAATATTTACAGAATATAGAGCGCTCGTGGCCCAGCGGCGCTTGCGAACCGCTTGCGCTTGCTAAGGTTAAGGCTCCGTATAACATATTCTGACGATTTGGCTAAGATTGATGAGTTCGTATCTCATAATTTATTAGTATTTATCTACATTTTATTACAGATTATGAAAGATCATTTCATTCTGAATGGAATAAGTGTGCTATTTTCTAAATTTTCTTATTAAGTTTCGAATAATCTTGCTTAACCTAACAGCTGTTTCCTCGATTTGCGCTTGAAGAGGCTTTAAAAACGACCTAGTTAAGCTATATATTGGTGCCAAACCGGCTTGAAAAAAATATGCACATGTGCAATAGATACTCCTCTTAGGGATGAGTGCAAGGGTTTTTACAAGTTTCATACAAAAATGTTATAAAAACAGAATATTAAAATTGGTAAATTTTCTGAAAAACTTCAAACTTCATTGCATCTTTTAGTAATATTAAAGCTAATAAAAAGGTTATTGAGCATATGACTATGATAAAATAACTTCTATTTTATGACTTGAGATAATAAAAAGTAGCAACTAAGATAGAAATATATTAATTCTATTTGATTTACAACATGCCTTTTTCACGACATTTTCATTGACACGGTCATAGTGACTCAGTACCGGCCGAGCGGCCGTCGGCGGAGGACGTATATACCGTTTTTTTGTGGCTATTCACAAAGCTTACCACAACCCTCTCAAACAAACCAATACAAATTGTGACCTCCCATTATGTGTATTTATTATGAAAGTCGCAGTCAAAGTATACTAGGAACGTAATTGTGAACTAAATCGAGACAACTTATGAATCACATAGCTGATAACACAGTTGTCAATTGATTTTCAAGTACTGTCCTTGATACTTGGTAGATTTATTTGTCTACTCGTGACTTTTTTTTATTTAGAAAAATGCTTTATTTTGATGAGCATTTCATTATGATTAAAGAGCCATTTGTCAAAGTAAAAAACTGTAAGGCCAAGTGCTGTCAAATTAACGCAAGCAAAAATCTACCTAACAGTCAGAGCTCTAAGTCAAGTTTTGCTTGCGTTCGTTTGACAGAATTTAGCCTTAAGAGTTGTGTCCGAACTATACCTAGGTATACGATGTAGTTCTGCGAAATATTTTCTCTCAGAATTCTACAATAAGCATCTGATAAAGTATGTAGATGCTCATAAATTCGTAGTCGCACGTACAAAATTCGGCCGCAGAAAAACACAAAAACTGACTCGACAAATAAATTTATTTTTATTTTCGAACCTGTTCACCAAATTTCACGAGAATCGGTTTAAAAATGCGACCTGTAGATGCGGACGACCGGAAATCCGGACATACGAAAGCATTTATCTGGAAGCTAAATAGTCCATGGGCCACCCAAGAAATCGGTATAATTTGGGGGTACTAAGTTTCCTTTATACAGGAGTTAGATAGGTTTATTACGATGTTAAAAAACCATGATTGCCATCTCAAAATGGTAGCTAACAAAAATGGCCGCCAATCCAAGATGGCGGATATTGAGTATTGCAAAATCAATTATAACTTAAAAAGTATTCGTCTGATTTCATTGTTCTTTTTTTTAAACCATAGTTCTATATCCATCTTGGATTGGCCGCCATTTCTATTAGCTACTACTTTGAGATGGCAATCATGGTTTTTTCACATCATAATAAGCCTGTCTAACTACTGTAAGAAGGAAACTTAGTACCCCCAAATTATACCATTTTCTAAAATTTGGCTAGCTGGCCCATAGCCTAAAAACAGAGACCTTCGTTTCACTCGGTCAAAAAAGAAATACTTCCCGGGCTAGGCCCTCAATTTTGTACGAAATTTCTTTACAGTTCTCTCGGGTTATTCCGCCTGAAACGTTATACTTTGAATCCTGTTATAAAACGCACGTAATGACGACAGTTCATTGCACGTGTGAGAAATAGTACATTACTACAGAGGCCGAGAAGTAAGGGGTCGCCGGCCGGATATTTACGAGGCTGGCAACCCCTTTTCACACCGAGGTATATGTATAGTGCTTCTCTCAAACATGCAATGAAATAAATCAAAAAAGCTCCTAGAAATCAAACTTTAATTTCTATAGCAACTGAAAGTAAACTAGAAAAAAATTAAACTGACACATATATTACTATTTATTTGTCGACTTCTAAACTTTATTAAAAGTAGAAACAGGCGTATAAAAGAAAGAGTGTCTACTCCGAAATCTATACTTTGCACATGCCGTCCCTTTCACTCTCGCGTGAAAGGGAAGCCACGAATACCAAGTACGGATTTCGAATATCAGAGTACAGGCCCGGTCGTATTCAGCCAATTCAACTAGTATTTTTCTGTTGGAAACGCTACGTTTTTGTATGTCTTAAATAATTTCCGTTTTTCGGTGCAAAAATACACTAGCGATTCTGTTAAAAAAATGAACGGCGGGAATGGGAAAGCATGAACTTTTTGACGTTTCAATACCTTTGGTGTATGTTTATCAAATCTTAATTCAAATTCCGTCTTATTATATATCCGTCTCATTTCCGCTCCGTCTTATTTTGAGAAATTGTTTTTTTTTTAGTTAATGGTAGTGGCAGAATGTCTTAACGAACTAAAAATCAATTATTGCTTATAGTTTTCTTCATAGCTGAACGCCGTGATGCTGAGTCACAAATGAATGAGGAATGAAAATTTTAAAATGAATTTTAATGAATAACAATAGGGATTGTTTTTTAAATATTTTTATGTATTCATCACAGATATAAATAAATCAAACTACATATTTTTTTAAATAAAACGTACAGGATATGATCGTACCATATGTATACATATTTTCGAATCAAAATGGGCATTTTATTTACTTGTACAACAACTAATATTATTTCATACAAAGTAATATTCTTTTTTAAGTAAACAAAACGATCAAGATTTTTACGCCAGGCAGTAGGTTACTTAGGTAATTAAGTAATATTCTGCAACGCTTTGACCTCACCGTAGGAGAACCAATGCTTCAGACCTCCGATTGCGTGTAGTTATTACGTGTCCTAGTGTCAAGATATACTAGGGGTAACTGGTGAGGTTATCGATGCTTGGCTATTGTAAATAGCTCGCCAACGCCATCTATCGAGTAAGATTTCGTGAAAATGATGAAAGCGCAAAGCTTGACGGCCTCTTAAGCAACGTGGGCAGCGGTCAGGACTTGGATGGGTGACCGCTTTGAGTGGTTACTAACTGAGCGCTCCCGTGCTTTGGAAGGCACGTTAAGCCGTTGATCCCGGTTGTTGTCTATGGCAGCAGTCGTTAAGCCGAGTTGGAGGCCTTCGGGCGGTTTGAGAACTTCTAACAGTCAAGTTGCCCACTCACTTGACAAAGCCTAATCCCAATAAGGTCTAGTTTCCCCTCGGGGTTGGAAGGTCAGATGGCAGTCGCTTTCGTAAAAACTAGTGCCAACGCGAAATCTTGTGATTAGGTAGCGGACCCCAGGCATCCTTCAGGATGCAACTGTACTGGGATAACGCTAGGAGGATGATGAGAGCAGATATTTCCTTTTTAATGCTAAAAAAAGGAGTTCGGATACCAATACCAGTATACCTGCAGACGTTAATAGACCATTTACCTACCTATATTTTTTATCATTGACAGACATAACACAAATAATTCCAGTGTTAATGTCTTGCACGTGCTAGTTTGTATCAAGGTCTCAAAATTATAAAATAATAATGAAGTTCCACTTTAGCACTTAGTTAGTGGGTTAATGTGAATATGATAACAATTTACTATCATAGTCTGCCCGGCAACAATCAATTTCAGTCGTCAATACTCGTGCTTGTCAATGAATACCCATCAAAAACATTACATGTAAAAAGTCGTTCACCGACTGAATACTGTACTTCTGTACCTCAACACCCTGTACTAAACAGGTCGCTGTTAGAAGTAGCAAACCATCAACGTGAAGAAGCTGTTGCCTTTCCAGCATGTATAAGGGCTCATTTACATAGATTGTTACACTTGTTAAAGCCCGCATACGGCATGCGGGAGCTCGCGTTAGGTTTTTTACAGAGAAAAGCAAGCGGGATTCGGGCTCCAAGGAACATTAAAATAATAACATATTTTTGGCAATGAAACAACCGAAATCACTAATTAACAAAATATAATCGCTGTTTTTACAAAAATACAAGGAATCTACATTAAATTAACAATTAATCAATAAGAAAGCAACTTGACGCGCGCAACCCGAGACCAACCAGCTTATATCGAGATGTCAACTCTACTCATTTCGCGCCTAAAACTGACACTGACAGGTGACGGCTGTCAGCGGGGCTATTTCAGGCGTTCTTTAAAACTTGGAATCCAATACGGCCGTTCCTGACGCTGCATCGTCCTCGACTGCGTCTTCCGATCTTCATCACCAACGCCCGTCGTCACGCGGCGCCGGAAGATAGCCGCGTCGCGGGAGGGTCGACACCGACAGCTTCGGCACCAGTTTTGATGCTCGTTGCTCGGTGACCTGCCCAGAACCAGCAACAGGACACGTCTCGTATCTGCAACAACTTTCTCAATCTCAATCATCTGAAATCTTTTTCTAAGGTTCCGTACCCACAGGCACAAGAGGAACCCTTTTTTGTACCACCATTCTATCACTCATTCAATACAACCATATGTTCCATCATCGTTCAATCAAACGTTCACAATGATCAAACGTCTCCATTCAACATCGCATTACCATCGTCTTCATAGCTCAGTCATCCATAAAAGATGAGGCGTGACGTGAATGAGACCCACAGTATAATGTACATCAGCCTCATCATAATTCACTCAATCATTATGCGATCATACATCAGCTTATATTCAAACCTTTAAATTTACATTGCCATGGCCTTAGCAGGATACACAATTCCTGCGTACGGACAGAGGTAACCCTCACGACCCGTCTGCAGACGCAAGATGAGAACCGCAGCTCCCACTTCGTCACTACGGGTAGAAGCGTCCTCCATTCCCGTCTGCTACGGGATAGGCGTCCCTAGATCCCGTCTTCCGTTAACAAGGATCGTAACCACTTGTTAACCGGCATACATGTAAAATGCTTGCTAACCCGCACTATGTAAAACGTTAACGGAGCCGTTACAACAACCCGCTAATCCGCATACACGTGAAGTGCTTGTTAACCCGCACCATGTAAACGTCGACAGAGGCACCATAGTTAGCGTGTCAACCTGCTCACAGTGCTCACAGTAAACATCGACAGAGACATGCATGTCAGTCAGGTCAAAGTAAAACGTCATCATTAACTTGTCAATCTGTTCAAAGGAAAACGTCAGCAGAGCATCCCATTAGCCTGCAGTGGCGGAGCGTCCATATAACTCAATTGCCTATTTTCCAGCCAGTCCAGTTCTTTTACTATGGCTCATAAGGAATAAGAAAGGCAAATTATTCCCTTCCCTAAGAATATTTTTGACGTGCCGCCACTGGTAGCTTGCTTACCTGCACACACATCTACCATCATCAACACTCTGCTGTGATCCGTTTCATCATAAAAGAGATGTAGTCAGTCAGAGATGTAACGGTAGATGGATGTCCTATCCTATCTCAGGGAGGCTTTAAGAGAAACTATGAGAGTGACTAGAATGCGTTTTGACTCTAAACAATAGAAGAAGGGGAGGTTTAGTTTTATGATAAACAGAATCACAATCCTCAGGTGCAATAATGAAAGCAGCGTATGATTAACCACTATCCTCTACACATTACCTCATACTGGAACACGCTCATGAACTGTAGTTCATTGAGTCCAACCGCTCCAGTGAGTAGCGCATGCCTCCAGGCATCGCTCTCTTCTTCGCAGCATTAACAGGATAGGGTCCAGAAAAGAGGTGTATGACCAACATCCACTCGAAAGCACATGTGTGGCTCCAGAGGACTCGCATGTCAGCCGCAGCTTACAGCGTCCTCTTCACACAGTAAACCATCACTGCAAAAAGCAAACACAATCAGATCCAATTATGATTACATTCATGAACACGACAATTACAGTTAGTCACAATCGAATTCATTAAACCCATTCACATAAAATAAAGTCAACATCACTGTATTAATCCACTAACAGATATGTCTTCCCCAATACGCACCATTTTCACTGTGCCTTTAGCTTGTTGCATTCAGCTTTTAACAGAGACCTTTCACCAATCTTGGCTCCACCTAGCCAAAAGAGCATACTACGCTTACCATCCAACAATTCTAGCGAAACATACAGTTGTACATCATTGTCCATAATGCAATGCCCTTCCTGCTATGTATTGTCTCTCATTTTGGCCTGGCCTTCACTGACTCATATAAACATTTCTAGGCCTCCAGCCCATACTGGCACCTCCATTGGGCAAAAACTTCGCTGTAACACACAGACACAACACAACAGAAGTAATTAAACCAATGCAAGTAACATTTTATCAAGCCAAATAAATCTCTTCCAAATAATCATTTCCCATGAGTCATAAGATGTCCATCAAATAGGCAGATCAACAAATAAGCCCTTGATGATGACCTTTATTCATTCACACTATTGAAGCATGTGAAGTCGCAGCTATAGTCGCAGATCACAGGGCCACCAGTCTGCAATTTACAACTCAGGAACACACTAAAAGAGTTCAGTTCACTAAAACAACTCCATATCACATTTGACTTTAACAAGTTAAGATCAACAAGGCTTTTGCTACAAGTGTTCAATCATTAACATACATGGTGTCCAAAATAGCATTATGCAGATAGCATCTAAAATTGACACATACAAATACAAATTACTAAATGTCAACTTCAGGAATTTCAAGATGTAGTTAAATACAGGGTAGGTATTTTCAGGCATGTTAAATACAGTGGTTTTCATGACACATTGCTTAGTCATCTCAACAAATCCAAAATATTACCTCGTCCATTGCATTAATATTATACTGCACCTTTTGATTCATATGTGAGGTCAAAACTTCTAAGTTCACATACACAGAACAAAGATAAAATAAGTTTCCAAACTTCACCTTTTGTATGAGCTTACCTTGCCGACTGTACACAGCTATCAATTACTCATCGATGTAACTCCATCAATTTCCAAGTCTACCAGGCCATCATGTGTAAACGATTAAACTATGGCTACCATCAATATCCAACATAAGGCCAGTCCCATAGTACCACACCATGCATTTCATGACATCCGGACCAACACCGGTACACAAAACTTCATTTCTAATTTATTTTCAGGAATCTGGCAAAACCTGACCTGCAAACTTGTTTCAAAACAAGCTAACACACATACACATAAGTAAAGAAACATTATACATGAACAATAAAGACTTGCATGTAGTAAAACTTTCCCACAAAAGTACTAAAGTACATCAAAGACCAATGCAGAGGATTTTTTCATCAAAAAGTTGTAAATAATGACATAAAAAACCACTAGCTATAGCTTCTCAAGTTCTCACTTTGTCCCATGAATTTCAGTCTCAACCAGTCATTAATTTCACATTCAGTGTCATCAGCTTGTTGGAGGGTGGCCTGGGGAAAATCCAGAGGAAACCTCCGACACGACCACGCGGGCAGTTTAAACACTGAAATACCCTAAGAGTTTGCGATCTAGTGATCTTGGTTGAGCAGTTTTATTTCAACCCAATTTGAACTACCATCATCTAGAGTGGGGTTACACTATATGTCATCACTGCATCCCATGTACACATACATAAATGATCCCAAATAGGATCTCTGTCTACCCTATAGTAGACACTGCCTAAGTATGAAATTCAAAATTAAGTTCCAGGTAAATTACATGTACCTACTGATCACAACAGTGCACAACACAAACTATGTGACACTTAGCTATACACTTTGCTTACTTACTAATTAAATAATGTTGCAGAGCACAGCGCTATCATTTACATTGCAACTTAACATGAGATGTGTCGATCCAACTTAGTATTCAGTCACTACTCACTCTGGACCTTTACTCACTAATCCCAACAGCATCCATGACTTGTACCATCATCATCATCATTAAATTAAGAGCCAAGCTCTTGTCGGTGGAGCAACTTTCATGAATTTCTTAAGCCTTTCTTTCGACCACCTGACCGTTGCTCATAAATTCTAACTATGCTGTATCTATAGTGCAACTCACAGTCTCTGAAATCAAACTCAATGTGCAAAATGTTTAGGAAATAGCCACAACCACTAACTGTGGTGGATTCATCCATAATTCCATACCACAATTTTAATGACTGATACTCATTACTCCAAATTACATCACTAAATCTTTACTTAAAAAATGTCATGTGACATACTCTTTACTAGTATTGTGTATCACTCTATAGCTGCTTGAAATACAACTTGCAAAAGTACCTTTTTTTTTACTGATGTGCAACAAGTCATTCTACTCAAAGAATTAAAATAAACTGTAAGCTAGTATCAACTTAGATATGACATTCAATGATCATCACCATCAACTAAGAGCTGACCGCAGTCACAACTGTTACCTTACCCAGTTTACCCACCGGTTTTGTATATTTCTAGTACACTTCTTGACATCAAAATTCATAACAAGACATTTGTATAAGCTAGAAGACATCACACTACTGGGTATTTGTGAGATTTTGTATATAAGAGCTTAGTTTTGCTGCAATAGATCTCACAATAGCAGTCTAGGTCAAGATTTGGAAATATAGAAGTACTAAATGTGACTTCACCGCACTTCAACTTTACTAGAAACTAACACAGTCACATCATAACTACCATAGTTATGCAAAACTTTATTTCCTCATTGATTACAAAGTCTATTTGTTACCTGTTTGTATAGTAGAGCACTGACTTTAGGCAAATAGTTACCAGCTTGTACATTACCCCTTGTATGACAATAGAAACCTGCAGTATCCACACAAGCTACAGACAATGAAACTTGCCGCTCGCTGTATATGAACATTTCACTGATTCCCACATTTATATACCCGATGACATGTCATGCATTTAAAACTTGGAACTGCATACTGTAGGGCTTGTGTACCGCACCGTTGCAAGGCAGCTCTTACTTCACCTTTCCGATGAATATCTGACCTGTGAACACTAAACATCACCATGGAACCAATTGTTCCACAAGTGTTTAAAGCTTTGTAGCTACTGCGTCATTTCGTATCAATGCAGCATTGACTTCGATCGTGAAGTGTTGCAACACCGCTTATAGTTACAAACACGTTTTCTTTATGAGATGATTTTAATTCTGCCGTGGAGAAAACACGAATAAACAAAATACGATCCGACCGGCTACGTAGTACCTGCGACTGCGCAGTGACAGTGACGAGATCTGATTCGGTTGCATTTCTTACATATCGTCAATGTTGCTTACGTATCGAAATATCAAATTTCTACTGATTATGAATACGATTGATTCATTACTTGAATCAACTAACAGCCATTACAAAAAACAAGAAAACATGGCTACTCGGCCACGCTACACTTCGACTTTGTGGGCAGTTAGATAAACGTGTCTCACTTCTGATTTTGGCAATGAAACAACCGAAATCACTAATTAACAAAATATAATCGCTGTTTTTACAAAAATACAAGGAATCTACATTAAATTAACAATTCATCAATAAGAAAGCAACTTGACGCGCGCAACCCGAGACCAACCAGCTTATATCGAGATGTCAACTCTACTCATTTCGCGCCTAAAACTGACACTGACAGGTGACGGCTGTCAGCGGGGCTATTTCAGGCGTTCTTTAAAACTTGGAATCCAATAATATATTCAATTCACATCGAAACTGTCGTTTTGATCGTGATTGGCGAGAATTATTAATTTATTACTTAGGGTAGGTTAGGTACGTGTCCTTCAGCCACGCTTTGTGTCTTTAATTACTATTCCAATTACTTGGCGCATCCCTGTCTATTCGATGTACATCGTACGTAATTAGGTGGCTCATAGGTACCTATATGAACATACCTGGGTCGTTCCTCTTTTTTACCGACAATAGCCTGTCCCTTACCCATATTTGGGAGTCATTAGAGTATTGGTTATTATGTTTTATTAATAAATGTACCTCGTTGTTACTTTTAATACTAATTAGTACTTTTTAATTCTTCATTTTCTCTAACCTCTTTAATAAATTTATTTTTTTGTAGAATCCTATGACAGAGTGGTAAGTCGAAGTGCTGTCCACGGGCCAGTCTGTCACAGCGTTTTCTCAAAACTAACTAAAAGACAAAATACTTTATTTACATTAAAGGAAATATCACGTAATCCCAATAAAAATGCATTGTCCGTAAAAAAGAATAACGGCCCACTTACATTATCAACCAAGGGTGTGATTTACTTGTGTTGTCGACCAACACAACTCATTAACGCAATCCAGGTCGTTGTCCTCATTGCGAAAGCGATTAACGATAAAGTTATTAACACATAGACAATAAGTATGCTGGTTACCGATATTAGATACTAATACTTTAGATAAAATTGAGTAGGTAACATATCTTAGTACAGGTTTGTAAATAACACTACAGCCATGATCGCGTTTATGATGAACAAATAGCTTTCGACCCTTACTAGTAAGAGTAGTAAGTAAGTAGGTAGGTAGGTGCCAGAGAGATCGTGAATTAATCACCTGAGGCTGGAAAGAGAAGTGAGGGAATCCAGAAATACCTAATCACCAAATAGTGGCGATAGGCAGGTTTACTGAAAACGCATAAAAGAGCATCAATTGATTAACGGACGAATACTATAATGCTAGTACATTACTTTAATAGTAGATTATACACCAAGGGGATAAAGCACTGTTTTATGTCACGGGTGCGATATTGAATCCCGAACGTAACGAAGGACTCTAAATTTTACTCCCGAGCGGAGCGAGGGAGTAATGACTTAATTCCAGGGACCCGACCACCCCTTCCCAGAAAAAAGCCTTTGAACGGCTTAGTCGTTCAATGAATAGCCCTAACGTCTAGCTAACCCAATCGAAGGGGTAACCCCTTCATTTTGCTTAGAACTAGGAAAGAGGCTACCACCGCTTTTATAAGGGTATCCCTTTCCGACAATTTTAAGCGCTGGTTGCCCATTCAATGAATAGTTTCTGGAAAGGCTAACCATAACGAGTTTAGCGCTTACCCTTTGGAAGATCTTCAGTTTTCTGTGCTGCGTAAGTACTTGCAACTCGCGTAGAGCGGCGTGAATTAATAGTTTCACTTTAGTTTTTAATATTTGGGTAGCCGACGCCGAAGTTTTGTTTTGTTTCGTGTTCGGGCGATTTTTCTACCGTTGTATAGCGGCATTTTTGGTATGTCCTACCATTATTTTTATCACTTTAGACATGTTTTTAAAGTAGTTGCGTATCTTTTGTGCTGTTAAATACGTTAATAGATAATTTTGCATCAATAATGCGTAGGAACTTTTTTTAATAATATATATTTTTTCCATGTCCCAGCATTTTATTGCAGATGCAGATTTTTGTATGGTAAGAGTATATGATTTGACTAGCAATAAAGTTTATAGATACATCGATATTTACATCATTGTAATGGTTTTAATTTAAATGTTTAGTGTATAATATTGCTCAAAAAAGTAGCGCTGTAGAGATTCCTATTGAATAACGAATGTTATTCGATGATATTTTGATTAATTCTTCCAAAAAGACAATTTTATTTTGGTAAGGCTACATTCTTTTATCCATGCCGTGTTGGTTTTGTTGGTTAGTCAGTATACTAAAAGCTTTCGTTGCAAAAGGAGTTTACATTGCAGAGTTTTTGGTTGACTATTTTTAGTTCCATTTAGTGACGGAGTTTTAGAAGGTAATTATCGTATTTCTTATATGTGGTGTTATTAATAACATCATTCATTGATATAGAAATAACGTTACTTTTCATAATAAAATAACTTAAATTTTGTATCTCAAGGTACAATTGGATCGAAAAGTTACTCAGTGTAACGGTAAAGCCGCGTTATAAGTGCATAAAGAAGGATAATAATTAAAATATGAATTCTGTACTAGTTTATTGCAGTGCCATTACAGATGTCTCGCTCTAACACGCGTGAGTTTGCAATTAACCATCCCGCTCTTTAAGGCACTCTGCGCGTAGTTTTCGTAAATATTTATTTTGATCGTTTTTTGGAATACTGGATCACTTATCAAAAATCTATCCGGTTACCAATTGTGTTAGAACAATAAAAAAGCTATCCTTGCTTGTCATGTTTTCGTAATAAACAAGGAACCCTTATAGTTTCGCCATGTCCGTCGAACCGTCCGTCCGGTTCCAGCTTAGCTCAAAAACCGTTAGTACTATAAAGCTGTAATTTGGCACGGGTACTAAATATAAACGGACGAATATAGAACAACATCTTGAAAAACATGTTTTTTTAGGGTACCTTCCCTAGACATCAAGTGTTGGTGAATTTATTTTTGTTTCATTCAAACCGCATCATGTTGGTGCTGTCTAAATATTGTGAGGTTACTCAAACCGTTTTTTGATTCAAGAATCTGTTGGCGTGATATTAAGCTACCAAGTGTTGGTTATTGAAATTTCCTGTTACTGACTGATTACTTTTTTCATGGCGACGTAAGTAGAACGTATTGATACAGTGCGTTACCGGGAAGCAGGTATTAATTTTAAACTGATATTAATATGTTCCATTAGCCATTCTACGTCGACTAGAATTTATACTACGATGGTGGCAAACAAGCGTGCGGTCCACCTGATGGTAAGCCGACACCGTAGCCTATAAACGCTCGCGACTCTAAAGGAGTAACGTGCGCATTGCCGACCCTTTATAAAATTTGAGGATTCACTAAGCTTAGGAGTAGCAAAAACCCAAAAACTGCGAAATTAAATTTCCTAATTCCGCACCTTCAATGTACTACGTAACGCACTGCCTAAGAGAACGTCATAGTAAACAGAACACTAAGGGCTGTCATTTGTACTGAGTTGTCAATTTACTTTGCAATACATTGCTGGCAATTAAAATTTTAATTTAATCGATATCAAATCCCTAGAACTTGTTCCGAGTTAGCACAGGTATGGTCATAACTTCATAAGTAAATGTTACTATGATGCTATCTAAAATGAATAAAATGCATCATAAATTCATAACATAACCCTTCATTAAGTTGATGTTTGAAATGGCAACCATGGTTTTCAATGCAATATTAAACTCGTTTAGGTGATGATTTTACTATTGCGTTTTTCTTGTTACTGAAATCTATGACATCGTTCCTAAGAACAGATCTTCGTATGTCTTATAGTTTCAGACTTCCCATACTGACCGATTTAAATGTTACACCCTATATAATGAAATTATAAGTAAAATGATCACAGCTGAGTAGACATTACTAGTTAACGACTAAAAGCCGAACTTTCATACAATTTCCATTGAGGTAGGTTCCTCAGATAATGTTTTTAATTAAGTATTTCAAAAACATAGTAGGTAAATATAAGTTTGCAAACTTTTTAGTCCACATAATGTAATAGAGTAGGCCCATTTTTGAAGAAGTAGAATACAAGAAGCAAATCGTGTAACAGTTGGGGTGACAATGTAATCAGAGGGTTTAGACCCTGCAGAATACGGATCTGCCTGTCTCCATCCCCAAATTTGAGCCGGAAGAATGTTATATCGGAAAAGGTGGAGCCCATACAAATTTTTTCGTTGTACATTTGGTAAATCGTTGTTCCGGTACCCTAACTGTGGTCCAATTGTTATGGATTTTTGATATGCCGTAAATAACAATATTTGTCATCGTATCCCGAAATTTTTGACACTCCAGCTCCACGTCTTTCTCGGCCATCTTGGAAAATCTGTCACTTTTTTCAGTTTTTTGCTTGTACTGTCGTTATAGTTCATTTTAGTGCTAAACATGGTTTGGCAATATTGTAAAACACAAAATTTGCTGAAACTTTTGGGTACAAAGATTTTTTCCATGACCCCTAGGGACGAAGATATGACAGGAGATATCATTATAAATTACCACTTTTTTCTAGTTTTCCTCTCATGTTTACGTTTAAAGTGCATTTTAGCGTTAACTATAGTTCAGCAATATTGTAGATTACAAAATTGGCTACAACTTTTGTATTGAAATATTTTTTCCACGATCATCAGGAAAGAAGATACGATGTCACCTATGGGGTACTACCGTCGATATTTACTACTTTTCCAGTTTTCTTCACATATTTTCGTTTTAGTGCATTTCTCGGTCAGCAATATTATAGAAGACAAAATTATATGCAAATTCAAAGTACCTACGATCTTCTAGGTATCGTGGAAACAGACGATTTTGTCTTCTGAGGGATTGAAGTGGTACAGATCGGAAAGTGACAGATGCTTTATCTTGTCGTCTATCCCGCTATCACTCGACCATCATAGATCCCCTACAGATTGCGATTAAATGCACTCAAACCTAAATATGAGAAGAAAACTGCAAAAGTAGCAAATTTCAACGGTGCTACTCCATAGATGACTTCATATCTTCTTTCCTAATGGTCGTGGAAAAAATATTTCAATACAAAAGTTGTAGCAAATTTCGTGATCTACAATATTACCGAACTATAGTTAGTGCTAAAATGCACTTAAAATGTAAACATGAACGGAAAACTAGAAAAAAGTGGCAATTTTTAATGATATATCCTGTCATATCTTCGTCCCTAGGGGTCATGGAAAAAATCTTTGTACCCAAAAGTTTTAGCAAATTTTGTATTCTACAATATTGTAGAACTATGTTTAGCACTGGAATGAACTTTGACGACAGTAAAAGCAAAGAACTGAAAAAAATGACACTATTTCCAAGATGGCGGCCAAAGTTATGGAGCTGGAGGGCCGAAATTTTTAGGTTACCATGGCTAATATTGTCCTTCACAACATACCAAAAAACCATATCAATCGGACCTCTTTTAGAGTACCAGAGCAACAATTTACTAAATGTACTACGAAATTTTTTGTATGGGCTGCACCTTTTCCGGTATACCGTACTTCCGGCTCAAATTTCGAGATGGCGACAGGCAGATCCGTATTCTGCAGGGTCCAAACCCTCTGATAACGTTGTCACCCCAACTGTTACATGACTTGCCGCTTGCATTGTTTAGAGACGCCTTTTCCAATTCTGTTCCTCCTCTATAACGGGTGACCAACTACGGAACTCTACATTGTGCGTGGCCCGACACGCACTTTACCGGTTTCGTAAAAAAAGAACATAATTATAACTGACGTTGAAAATTACGAAATAATCAGCACTAAAGTTGATTTTTACGATGATATTAGGATTTATGACAGAGTTATCTAAGGCATTTTTCAATGTTTTCTTCGGTTATTTTACTGTGTTCTTTTTCAGTCTAAATAGTTTTTTGTGTAGTATAATTCTACCTTATTTCTTCACACTGGAAGCTCAAACTTCAATTTCACTACGTTAACTCTTCCATGAAAATGAGCTGTCAAACAAATATAAATATCTGGGTGACCGAGCTTTGCTCGACCTTTTCCCGGAGATGAGACCTACTAGACCTAGCTAGATCGATTGCTCGTCCCCGAAAACCCCCACTTACCAAATTTCATCAAAATCGTTAGAGCCGTTTCAGAGATCCCCAAAATAAATAAATATATATACAAGAATTGCTCGTTTAAAGACATAAGATTTGGCAACATTGTGCATTATACGTCATATTGGTATTACTAACATCTCACAAAAAATAATTTTGTGGAATATAATGTTTTTCTTCGTTTATAATGCATGCAAATAGAACCGGTCTATTACATGGCACTTTACTAAAAAAAAATATGTACCTTTTTCTCGTTTTTTAGGTAAATTATGTTACTTAAATAATAGTGTACGTATACGTACACCTTGTACAAAATGTAACTCAGTGGAAATTAAAATGTCTTTATTTTAAAAGGTTTTGCTATATATGCAATGTTTTTTGTATTTTGAATATTGTTGTAGTCTATATTCATAATTTAGGGAAAAATATATTCATTATCGTATTTTAAACAACCATTTTATTAATTTCAATTTCGTCACTCAGGGGAACATCGGTATCGGTAGATCGGTACCGAGATTAACACTAACACATTCATCCGATTTTTTTTTTGCTAAATCCAAGCATTAATCCGTGAGTATATCTATATTTTTTAGGTACCTTAATAATTAATTAACATAATAAACCCAGCTAAGTGCTTGTTGCACTCGCACATTTAGGGTTCCAAACCATCCGCAAAATTTCAAAGGAAAAACCTCATTTATCAATATATATATTAGTATTTGTTGGTAAAATAATAAACATTATCACCAAATTTCAAGTTCATAGGTCAACGGGAAGTTAAAAAATTGTTAGGAACAAAATTTTGTGACAATCGACGGACGGACGGATGCGTGAGTGACAGCAATAGGGCTCCGATTAGAGCCTTCGGTTTCGGAACCCTAAAAAGTATTTGCATTAACAGAATCAGCATTTGTTTTTTGAACACTACTTTTTAAATATGTTACAACTGCAGAAAAGTCGGCCCGTTCGATAAATTGCACGCTTCAACTTGTTCCGGCCCTTCGCCATGCCAAAGGAAACCGTATTGCAATGTGATAAGGTATTTTTAAATCGCAACTTAGCGGTATTTCAAAGGCGCCGGCGTTTTATGGCACCTGTGCCGACGGCGCCGGCAGTCATCCAGTCGACAAACGTAAATTTGCAATTACTGCTCTTATTGTCATCAGTAAAAGGATGAAAATTGCATAAGCGTGGAAAGGGAAACCCCTTCAAACTGTTGCCTTTTCGAAAGGCTTTTTAAGCGCTTAGTAAAAATATCTGATATTCGTTAACTGAACGGCTTAACCCATATTTAAAGCGCTTTAAAAGCCGAATGAATGGGTTTTTTTAGAGCAACGACTTCGGTAAGCCAAGTCTTACTAAAAACCCTTTCAAAAACCCCTTGAAGGGGATACCGTATTAAAAGCGCTTTAAAAGCCAAATGAATGGGTTTGAAGCGCAACGGATTGGGTAAGCAAAGCCTTACTAAAAACCCGTTCAAAAACCCTCGAAGGGGATACCGGGCGGGTCCCTGCTTAATTCCTGAGCGAAGCGAGGGAATTAAGACTGAGTCCTGAGTGTAGTGAGGGATTTAAGCGCGCCCAAGACAAAAACAGTTTTATCCCCGTGGGGTATACTCTACTTTTCTCACCACTTTTGGCCAATTTTATACTTTATGTTATTGAATATGGAATCGAGTATGAGGACTATTTTAACAAAAAAGTTTTTTTTTAATTCTAAATAAATTTTAAAAATCTAATAATCCTTAATTCTAAATCTTGAAATCCTTATCCCTGAATTAGTCGAAATCGAAGTGACGATTTTTCGCAAAAAAAGTTTTTTTTAGCTCTAACCTCAAAATAAATATGAAATCCTTATCCCTGAATTAGTTGAAATCGAGTATAATGACGATTTTTCGCAAAAAATGTTTTATTACGTTAAAACTCAAAATAAATATAAAATTTAAAATCCTTATCCGTGAGTTAGTCGAAAACGAGTATAATGACGATTTTCCGCAAAAAAAGAAATTTTTTACCTTAAAACTCAAAATAAATATAAAATTTGAAATCCTTATCCCTGAATTAGTCGAAAACGAGTATAATGACGATTTTTCGCAAAAAAAAAATTCTCTTAAAACTCAAAATAAATATAAAATTTGAAATCCTTATCCCTGAATTAGTCGAAATCGAGTATAATGACGATTTTTCGCAAAAAAAAATTTTTTTTGCTTAAAACTCAAAATAAATTTAAAATTTGAAATCCTTGTCCCTGAATTAGTCGAAATCGAGTATAATGACGATTTTTCGCAAAAACATTTTTTTTTTACTTAAAACTCAAAATAAATATAAAATTTGAAATCCTTGTCCCTGAATTAGTCGAAATCGAGTATAATGACGATTTTTCGCAAAAAATTTTTTTTTTACTTAAAACTCAAAATAAATATAAAATTTGAAATCCTTATCCCTGAATTAGTCGAAAACGAGTACAATGACGATTTTTGACAAAAAAAAAAATTGTTTTCTCTTAAAACTCAAAATAAATATAAAATTTGAAATCCTTATCCCTGAATTAGTCGAAAACGAGTATAATGACGATTTTTGGCAAAAAAATATATTTTTTTCTCTTAAAACTCAAAATAAATATAAAATTTGAAATCCTTATCCCTGAATTAGTCGAAATCGAGTATAATGACGATTTTTAAGCAAAAAAATGATTTTGTTTTTCTTAAAACTCAAAATAAATATAGAATTTGAAATCCTTACCCCTGAATTAGTCAAAATCGAGTATAATGACGATTTTTTGCAAAAAAAAAATGTTTTTTTTTTTAACTTAAAATTCAAAATAAAGATATAGTTTTAGTCATTTTTTTTTTTGAGAAAAAAAAACGGAACTGAAATCAAGCGCTCGACCCGCTACAGGCGGCGGCCGCCGACGCAGTCTTTTGTTTCGAACGCGACGTTCCAAACAAAACACGGAGCTGGTGGGCCACCTCCTCGCCGCCGTGTAGACTTCACGAAATTAGACTTTAAAGACATATCAATAAGAACTATCAGAACTCAAATGAAATTATTACCCGGCGGGTAATAATTTGAAATTATAACCCGCTAAAACCAAGGGCCACGTGTAATGATTTGCTTTCCGAAAGGTTTGTATGATATATAATTGAGCAAAATCGAGCAGGTGGTGTGAAAAACCTATAGCTTTCGTCCCTCCTACCTGTAACGGGGTATGTTATAAATGAGATACTTGCTCAAAATCACTAATAATCTCTTAATCTAATTCAATGCATAAAATCTATACATATACATTGGGAAAGGGTTTCTTTATATTCCATTCATTTAAACCTGTTTATCAGTAAGTATTAGTATTCTGTGAACAGATCTAGTTGTACGTCAAACCTTCACTCTCTAAACACAAGGCCACATATTTCCTTGCACCTTTTGTGTAGTTCTATATAGCCACGCAATTATACTCCTTTAAGTGCTATATAATTTTTATTGAATTAACCTGTTAACACAGAAGTAGCAGTCTCACAAGCCTGTACCGTTTCCCTTCGATAAAGGAGTAGGTATTCAGAGATAATTGGCCGGTCAATTTGATCACAGGAAAAAATTGTAAGATAACTTTTACAGCCCTATAAGTGAACCGTTTAAACAGTTGGGAAAGTCGTAGACTACCCTGTGTGAAACGTGGGTGGACTTTTTACATTAAGGACCGTTATAATTTCATATCAATGCTGTTTAAGGACCAACGAGAACCAGAACAGTCTTTTACGTTATCTTTTTTTGATAATTTTGTTTTGCAATGGATGACTTACAGTGCCTGAAAGATATGAAAAGGACGCAACAAAATATCGCATTGTATTTTTAATCTACTACCTACCTAAATCAGTGAATTCGTTTTCGATACATTCACCGATACGAATACGGAATTTGCGATTAGGTATTTGTATTGTAAACAATACTTAAGAATGCACGGTGTTATGCTTTAGGTGTTTGAATTTGAATCCATACAACAGCGACAGTTTGACGGCAAATTAGTACCTATCACAGGTGTAGGACTTTTCAACTTTAACGCTCACCTAGGATTGTATTTTAAAACCGACTGTAGGTACTCTACTCGTATGTTAAAACCGACAATAGGCATGCAGAGTTTTTGTATGAGTTACGTAAGTGAATGAAGTGAAAGAGGTGTATTTCTCCTGTGTCCTTTTCTATGGAACATACGTACTGCATCTGAAAATACCTAGTGGTTATTTGTTCGATGATGTAACTGTCACGCAGAAAAAATCTAAGAAATTCTCCGGAATCTAGGTATGATTAAACGTGTGTATGTAACAGTGGCGGAGCGTTCATACAACTCGATTCCCACCGGCTTACCTAATTTTCAGCCAGTCTAGTTCTTTTACTATGGCTCATGAAGAATAAGAAAGGCAAATTATTGCAGGCTTTCCTAAGAATGTCTTTGACGCGCCGCCACTGGTATGTAAGATATGTTTGTATTGTAGTACCTACTTATGGCTGAAGCAAAGTTAATCGACCGTGCTTTCACCAGCCTTGCCTTGCTGCAGGCTTGCCTGTACCAGATGTCGACAAATCACCGATGAAGTGTGGAATGAACTTTTATGTAGGTTCGCAAATTCTTTGAAGATAGTATACCTGCTTGTTTTTTTTTGGATTTTGATTAGGTATTATTCTATTTATTGCGGCATAATCGTCGTATCGCTCACTCCAATACGCCAATACCTCTGCAATGAGGAGTTAAGCGTATCCTCCTGGATCTCCCTACATTACTTGAGAATTAAATTAATCTTTAATACCTATTCGTGATGAGTTGTAAGGATATCTCGATTGATGACCTTTATTCAGACTTTATGTTTTCAAATGCCAAAATATTATAATCCAATTGAATTATACCGGATTGAGAACTGTGTTTGACTTCCTTATTAAACGGTGCTAAATTATGTACATAGTGAGCCAGATTATGGCATTTCTGATATTGAATTTCATGTGACCTTAACCAGTTAATATTTGATAGGTAAGATACAATTTTACTGCACTGAGGAGAGTGCCTAGCCTATGTCACTGACAATTTACTAACATAACAGGTACTAGTTTGCCAAAAAACTAGGTGGGGTGGAAATATTGTTCTTAGTCTGACTCACTCTAATATTACGAGTTCGCATTCGCAACTCAAAGTTACCTCGGCTGATTTCTACCAATCTCCTAATACCTACACTGAGCGTGAGCGAGGCTCTGAACGTCGGAGATAGCTCACAAATTCATCTTTTGAACGCGTCCTTTAAAGTATGTTAAATTCTAAGCATGATGTTAGTTTTAGGTATTGTTGCTGTGGCCTAGCAGAGGGCGTCACATTGTTACCTAGCTTTATTTATTGTTTCATCTAATTATTAAGATCAACTCGGTGAAGACCGGCATACTTCATTTAAAGAATTACTGATTGACAAATTTTACCTATCCTATTGCCTGAAAGTCCAGTTTTATGAAACTGGTTGATCAAATATTTAGTTGGTTGCTGTCTAAACTTGCGAAATTCGTATAAAAGGCATTGGTTAATTAAATAAGCTACGGTAGCCCAGTGGTTCAAGCATGCGGCTGTCAAGCGGCGGTCGTGGGTTCGAATCCCAGCTCGTACCAATGAGTTTTTCGGAACTTATGTACGGAATATCATTTGATATTTACCGTTAGCTTTTCGGTGAAGGAAAAACATCGTGAGGAAACCTGCATACATCCGCGAAGAAATTCAAAGTGGTATGTGAAGTCCCCAACTCGCTCTGGGCCAGCGTGGGGACTACTGCCCAATCCCTCTCATCTATGAGAGGAGGCCTGTGCCCAGCAGTGGGACATATATAGGCTGATGATGAATTAAATAAGCACTCGTTTTTAAAACACGGCGCAATGGACGAACTTAACGCCAATGTCGGTTAAGATCGTCTAATGGCGAATTTACCTACACATAGGCAGCTTGTACGTAATTAGAGATATTTTGTACGTGTGAGGAATACAATAACAACTGATTGTGAGGATTACAATAACAACTGATTGTGTGGCCTCAGCTCTCAAGAATAAGGTTCATAATGGCTAATTTCGTCAAAAGAAATGTTTGTCGGGTCGGAGAAGAAAAAACCGGCTGATGAATGGCGATGTATGATGTTTTTTTCCTTATGCTAGACGTAGCGCTATCTGTGTAAATTTGTAAGAACTAGAACTGTTTTATCATTTAGTAAAATGTGTTGTCATCCCCGTAGCTTTGCAGAATTTGCTGTAATTGTTGCTATACGATCTTCGCCGACAGACGGTCTTCGCCGAGTTGACCTCATATTGTAATGTGATTTATGTCACACCTGGCCATAAAGCGGCAATTACCGCATGCTCCGCGCGCAGGAAATCCCACTTCCTGGCCAGGGGGTGACATAAAATTTTGTACTTAACACGGGCGGTAATAAAGAAAGCCTCAGATCGCATATTTATCGTCCTTGCCTTCGGCTCGGGAGTCAAATACCTGCGATCTGAGACATTCTTTGTTTTACCGCCCTTGTTAAGTAATGTACTATTATGCAATAAACCATTTGAATATGATTTTTTTTTCTTTATTCCAGGTTTTTCATAGTGACATTCCTCTTCCCCCGTACCGCGCTGCTGTACGCCGCGAGCGTGCTGATCGGCGCCGGCGCAGCCGCGATATGGACGGGCCAGGGCAACTACCTCACCGTCAACAGCGACGCGGATACCATCTCCCGCAACTCGGGCGTGTTCTGGGCCATGCTGCAGTGCAGGTTCGTTCTGGAACATCCGTAATGTTGTGCCTGAGTAATCGTCTAGGCTCTTCAATACGCTTTTTTAAACCTGACTGTGGCTTAGGCCGGGCCCAATAAAGCGATAGGAGTGCGCGTTTGGAGAGTGGCCTGGGGAAAATCCAGGTGGAACCTCCGACACGACCACGCGGGTGGTTTAAACACTGGAATACTCTAAGAGTTTCGTAATGTTGTGACTGAGTAATCGTCTAGGCTCTTCAATACGCTTTTTTAAACCTGACTGTGGCTTAGGCCGGGCCCAATAAAGCGATAGGAGAGCGCGAGAGTGGCCTGGGGAAAATCCAGGTGGAACCTCCGACACGACCACGCGGGTGGTTTAAACACTGGAATACTCTAAGAGTTTCGTAATGTTGTGACTGAGTAATCGTCTAGGCTCTTTATTACGCGGCACACGGGAAAAACTCGGCCCGCAAACCAAAAGAAAAGGCAATGTCCCTTGACTTAAAAAAGGTTGAAGGTCCTTGATTTAGATAATATCTTTCCCGATTAGACAGTGCCGTTTGTAATAAATAAGTACTCTTGATATGATATTCTGATCAATCCATATTTAGGTATTCAATTTTTCACACTTTTTGAATGCCAACAACGCCTAAAACTGTCAAGCGTACCCACATCGACGTGAGGTCGATTTAAAATACTTAGGTACGAAAAACCAGCAGTTGTTTCCACATCTTGGGCAGGCTGTTGTCAAGGTGCTAGGCGTGTTGGGTCCACAAACGTATAATGTGTATCTAATGGATCATTTGTAACTTTTCCAGTTTATTCTTCGGCAACCTGTTCGTGTTCATAAAGTTCCAAGGCAAGCAGCACATAGACCTGGAGACTAGGAACATGGTGTTCGGCTGCCTGACCGCTGTGTGCGTCGTCGGTATAGTGTTCCTTCTACTGCTCAGACCCGCCCGCCGCGCGCCGGTTATTGAGGACGCCAAGGTATTTTCAACTCTATGATTATGCCTACAAAGCTCAAAGTCAAGCAACACATAGACCTAGAGACTCGGAACATGGTGTTCGGCTGCCTGACCGCTGTGTGCGTCGTCGGTATAGTGTTCCTTCTACTGCTCAGGCCCGCCCGCCGCGCGCCGGTTATTGAGGACGCCAAGGTATTTTCAACTCTATGATTATGCCTACAAAGCTCAAAGTCAAGCAACACATAGACCTAGAGACTCTGAACATGGTGTTCGGCTGCCTGACCGCTGTGTGCGTCTTCGGTATAGTGTTCCTTCTACTGCTCAGGCCCGCCCGCCGCGCGCCGGTTATTGAGGACGCCAAGGTATTTTCAACTCTATGCTTATAACTGTAAAGTTCCAAGACAAGCTTTTTGGCTGGCTGACTGTAGTTTGTTCTGTCGGCATAGTGTGCCTTCTACTGCTCAAGACCAAGACCCATTTTTGAACTCAATGCTAATGTCCAAGAAGTTCAATTTTCCAACTAAATAACAACCCCACTGCTGAGACTCCTGAGACCTACGAGAAACGCTCGGTTGTCGATGATGCGGTGGTAGTTTCAATTCTATGTAACCTCATGAAGTGCTTGCAGTGAAAGAGGCTATGTAAAATACCCATGCCGCTTTCCGAAGATGGATTAAGAACTAGCTTGAGATCATGCTTTGGATCGTTTAATTTACGATATCGCGCCCCAATCGTTCTCATTGCGTACCCACAGTTTCTGTGCCTGTTAGAAGAGAGGTGCGTTTTTCGTTCGTCACTACTTAGATTACATTAGGTACATATACGATTTTACATTGAGTTTAAAAAGAAATAATAATAAATTGGATTGTTTGTTTCAGATTGAAGTTGTAAGCACTGAGCCCACCAGTGCCATGGAGGCGTTCAGAGGGGCCCTCAGGTTGTTCTACACTAGAGACATGCTGCTGCTTAGTGTCACCTTCATCTACACTGGTGAGTCCACAGACAGTACAATACCTCTAGTATAAGTTTTTTCGAAACAAAACACAACATACAGTAGCCGACAAACAGTATTGCACGGCGGTCTTTGGAAAGAGACAATTGGCCATTTACTGCGATTTCCGAACACTGGCGAACGTCCATCGATCGCTAATCTTATTTATTAATTTGACGTTTCCTATCAAATAAATACTGCACTTTATGGATTTTATTTACGTCAAATCAATGACATGTAAACTTTGTATATCTATAGTTAAGTTACTGACAAATTTCACTTATTAGGTAGTGTGAGACAACGCTCTATGAAGGCGAAGTTAGCCGACTCTCTTTCCAAAACTCGATGTGCAATACATTATCGGCGGGTACTGTATTTAGGTGTCAAAGTTCGCAAAGATTGTTATTATAATAATGCACCTATGAGCACCTTTATCCTGGGCGTATTTTATATTATTAAATTACTTATCTTAGAAAATACCCAGAATAAACGTCTGTCAATATTGTAACTTCGCTCTTTAACTGCAGAATGCATTGAGCCTATTTTTATAGGCAAGCATTATGAAAACTTCAACTTACTGGTACTACAATGAAGGTTAATCATGATATGTTTCAGGCGTGGAGCTGTCTTTCTTCAGCGGAGTGTACAGCCCGAGCATCGGGTTCACTTTGTCGATGGGAGAGAACGTGAAGCAGCTAGTCGGTCTGTCTGGAGTCTTCATCGGTCTTGGAGAGGTGCTCGGTGAGTATTTTCACCACATTTACTACCTGGACTGGAAACCTCGTGAAGTCCACTAGCATATCACGTATTTTTAGAAGAATCGTACCAAGACTTCTTCTTCTTCTTTATCCCGTTACCCTCTGCTGGGGTGTAGGGCTCGAATCAATTCTCTCCATTTGCTTCGGTCTTGGGCAACTTCTTCCCAGTTCATCCCCATAGAACCCAACTCTTGATCCACGGAACGCCGCCAAGTTGTTCTGGGGCGATCGTACCAAGACAATTTATGTTTTTTTTATACACCGACGGTGGCAAACATGCGTACGGTGCACCTGATGGTAAGCGGACACCGCAGCCTATAGACGCTCGAAACTTCAAGGGCGTGCGCGTTTCGGACCCTTTAAAAAATTAAAGGATTCACTGTATTGACAGAAGAAGGGACAAATTTAGGTCCCTCGCTCTCAACACAATGCATCCTCGGGAGCTCTGGCAACCTTGCTCACCTCCAGGAACACAACATTACATACTTGTATAGTAAATAATGCTATTATGGCTGTGGTCTTCTGCAAGGCGGAGGTACTTTCCCAGTTGGGCTGTTCCAAATTCGAGCAAGATGACATTTTGCTGTGCCCTACCTCTCTTTATGTATGAATATAAATCCGTTTTCAGGTGGGGCCCTCTTCGGTATCCTCGGCTCGCGCACGACCCGCTGGGGCCGCGACCCGATCGTCTTCACCGGCTACCTCATCCACATCACCAGCTTCTTCCTCATCTTCATCAATCTCCCCAACGTGGCTCCCTTCGGCGACACCAATGAGACCTCCTACATCACACCCTCGCCGCATTTGGCTATGCTTTGCAGTTTCCTCTTGGGATTCGGAGACGCGTGCTTCAACACGCAAATATACTCCATATTGGGAGGGAATTATGCTGATAATAGCACGTCTGCGTTTGCGCTGTTCAAGTTTACTCAGGTAAGTTCATAATAGTAATGTATAGATATAGTGCGTCCGAAACTCTAAGGCCGAATCCTGTCAAATGTACGCAAGAAAGAATCTACCTTCTAGTTTTGTTTGTTAGTTTTACAGAATTTGGCCTTAGTTTCGTACGAAATAAAATCGTAGAGATTATTGTTCACTAATAAATATCTCTTATTAGTTATTACATTTTCATCGACTGGCTTACTTCGGCGATAACAAAAACTACAGGAGTATTGAAAAAACGTTTGTTGTTGTTGTTGTCATCCTATGGCACCCCGGAGGTGCAGAGGGCCTCCGTCAGATCGCGCCACGCCTTCCTATCTTCAGCCACGCTTCGCTAAAAAAACGTTTGGCTAGCCAAAAATCAACCCTATGTCAATGACGCCAAGAACAATTCTCACTTAACATTTTATTTGCAGTCGATAGCCGCCGCCGCCTGTTTCTTCTACTCGTCGCGCGCGCTCCTCTCAGTCCAGCTCGGCATCCTCGCAGTGCTCGGCACGCTGGGCACGGCCGCCTTCTGCCGCGTGGAGGTGACGGCGCGCGCGCGCAGCCGCGCCGAGGCGCGCGACCTCGACGAGAAGACCACCGCCACGCACTCGCTCGCTGACAACGCGTTGCATTACGATTGAAGAGGTTTTGGCACTACTCACATAAGTGGTGGATCCGACGCGGCTCACGGTCGACGGGAGCGAAATAGTACCTTGCTTGTAAGTTTGATATGAGTATGTTGGATTTGACGAATGTATTTGGGGTAAAGAATGCGATATCCTCATCAGTATATTTGCAGGAATTTACAGGTACTAATAATGATTTTATAATGACTAGCGGGGCTAGCCGCCTTTCTTTCTCTGTATTCTTTGGAAAGTAATTTTTGTGCTTCTACAAGGAGTGTGGGTGGAACTGGGTGGTGCCATTAATTGGGCGTTTAGTTTATAGTGCGCGCCATCCACGAAGGCGCAGCCCAAGCCCTCCACAGCCCAAGCTGTACAACTGCGCACAGATTAATATGGGATTCGCTGTGGAGGGGCGCGTCGTCGTGGATGGCGCGCACTACACCCCTGCATGATAATGAAACAATGACATATTTTATATGCATCACAAAACATAATAACCATCCAAATTACAATTAAAATCTCGAATATTCCTATTCAGCAAGGAAAACTGCATACAATGGTTCTAATAATTATTTAGATAAAACATGTTTCAATAATAATAACCATACCTTGTTGATACAGTTTAATTGCGATTAGCAAAGCAACCTATGCTTTGGAAAAAAATCAATTTGTTATTAACTGTATAATTATAATTGATAAGCATGCATTTTACTTCTACATTTATAAAAATAGAATAACATTAATTTGTTTTATGTTTGTTATTGAATATATATATATTTTATTTTATATACCTCGCAAGTTAGGTATAATGAACTTGTTGTGTGTACATAAATACTTTTAACCGTCTTAAACAGCGTGATTTAACATTTCATGCACGCATGTTCCAGTTGACAAATAGATATAAGATCAGTCTCTAATGGATGAGGTAATGAACTGCACAAATAATAAACTAGAAAGTGCATATTTAGTATCCACAAATTTCCCCATGGAAAAAACATTCCTAATTAGATAAACTAGAAGTTGGTTACCATAGTACTAAATATATGTTTTATATGTGTAACTTTTATAAGAGTGCACGTGTATTGCATTTTCATTGATGACAGAGAGAATTTGTGCCCTTCGTTAGGCAGTCTCCCTTCCTGATTATATAAAGGTATCTGAATAACTAATAGATATGATTTATAAAGAAAGTATATTGTATACGAAACTGAGTTGGAATAAAAGTGATAAAATATTGGAACATGAATATGTCTAAAATAAAATGAAAACAGAAGGTGCTGTCAGATAAGAATGATATTGTAAATATGAATAAGATATTTTTGTATATAGGTAGGTAACATTAGGACGGATTAATATAATAAAAATGGATATTATAAGTGTAACTATAGAATAAATTCCATCAAGTTATCAATCAGATTGGATTGCGTAAATTAATCCTGTCCAAGGATGTAACAAGTGATTCAGGAGTTTGGCTATGCCTTAAATTGTCAAAATTTTAAAAATAGTGCGTTCACTCTTTAGAGCAATAGAAATCGTTCTTGAAAAGAATGCAAAAAGATGACTAAAAATGTAGTCATTATTAGATATGCTGCCAATTTAAGGGCTAGCGTTTTGTAATAACTAATATATATTGTGGTTATTGAATATTGACACATTCCTGTTAATAGCATTTTGTTTCGTATAATAATTATGTTGTGTGTGTGTTATGGACTGATGAAACAAAAGCATACAAATATGAACACCTTGCCTACAGTGATATACTAGAAATGTTATTTCCAAGATATCAACATTCCATTGCTATATGCTACCAAGTAATAGAAGAAAATGTACTAAAACTGAATTGGTAATAATGGTAATGTCTAGTCAATTATTTCTTCTTTGGCACACTACTTGCTGTACTCAAACTTTATGAAACTGTAACATTAGATGTAATTGTATTATTAGGGCAATAAAACATTATTAACAAAGTTCTTTATTTTCATTTTTTTACTCCAATCTACTACTATTATTGTATGTTTAGGTCCTCGCCCTATTTAAGGCGCTACACTGAGAAATTTGGAGACTGAAACGCTGTCCTGCCCAGACTAGCAAACAGTAGGGGCTGATTTTCAGATATATGATTCTTGACTATATGATTGTGGTACTGACAATAGCGAAACATGATTGCTTAAAATTTTCTCAATAGAAAATAAATCCAAAGTGGAGTCTATATTTTCCTTTTTTTCCTCTGCCTACTAAAACAACGCATTATTAAAAGACACGATCAAGTTAATATGATGTTATTTTACCTCATCTAGGTACTAACAAGAGGAAATTTAATAAACCTGCACACAGTCAGATATTTAACGAGATTTGTCTAAAAAGCCATTCCCGGAGAGGGTTGCATCCCGTTTTGTCGTGAGCGAAAAACAAAGGGTGTCTCTTTCAGTCGATATATCGCCTTAATATGAAATTTTGCATACATATTTAATTTAGATGATGCAATACTATATATAATATCAAACTGTTCTGATCATGGAGAAGCCTTACCTTAGCCACTCCTACACTACACATGTTTGAGCTCAGTTATAATAATAATGAGCTTTATAAAGGAAAACCGGCCAAGTGCGTGTCGGATCACGCACAACGAGGGTTCCGTACCGACACCTGACTAGTAGGTGACATTTCAAAACACTATTTAATACCTTGAATCAAAAAAAGGTCGTATCTTCATAGGGAAGTCACGGCACTTACGTCCTTTTGTTTGTGCAAGACAGTTTTTCAGTGATAGCTCAAAAACCCTTAATCCCATCTTGTTCAAACCAATTTTCGTTGAAAGTATTTATTATTGTACATCACCTCAATTTTTTTCAGAATTTTAATCTTCGTAGTTTGGAAATTAGAGGGGGGACACACACTTTGTACAACTTTGGGAGCTAATCTCACCAACGATTGACTTAAATGGAAAACTTTCTTAGTAACCTTTATATAATTTTTAAAGGCCTATACAATAATACCCCACACAACTACTTGCATTGAAAAATAATTTTTCATCTCCCGGTTACATGTATGGGGTGCCCCCCCTAAAATTTTTTTTTCCTTATTTCACATCACATTTATATACCGGTTCATAGAATACATGTTCCTACCAAATTTCATAATTGTAGTACTTATAGTATCCAAGTAAACCGGCTGTGACATACGGACGGACAAACAGACAGACAGACATGACGAAACTATAAGGGTTCCGTTTTTGCCATTCTGGCTACGGAACCCTAAAAATAAGACTCAGTGGAACTAGATGAGAAAGAGCTTGAGTGTAAATCAAAAGCAATATTGGATAACAAAATGTTTTATAACTACATTACTCAACAACATAACTAATCTATTTACTGCTGTCCGTGGCTCCCATTTTGAAGTCCATGGGTTTGTCATAGCCCATCATCTTAGCGTAGTGCATGGGGTCGTTAAAGTGCCGCGCTTCCACAAACAAGGGCTTGCCCTTGGCCACCATGGTGGTGAACATGCCGGGGATATCCGGGACAACTACATCTTCTGCTTTGAATTCATGCTGAAATTGAATATCACACCTAGTATGAACAAATTGCAAAATGCAAATAAAACTGTATCTATTACAGTAACCTAGTGATTATAACTTGTTATGAGGGTGCATACATTTTATTCAAGTTCATATTGAGATTTAAATGCACCTCATACTCATACTAAATCTTGCATTTAGTTTATCTTGTCTTTATTATTTTAAACTCAATTCTTGTACAAATTTGACGTTAGCTGTCAAAATTTATAGGTACACAATTTTGTACAAGTTTGTTGGACAGAATGCAAAATTAATTACCTGTTTCTCAGCAATAAAAAAGTTGTAGGTAACTGCTTTGTATGTTTTATTTGCTGCATCATAGTCAACATGTGTTACATATTTCTTAGTGATTTGATGCAACAGAATGGGTGTGACAAACGTGAAAAATCCAACCACTGAGCAAATAGCGACGAGGAGAGACGTGCTCCCAATGGTCGCTGCTTCATTTATAATGATCGGCTGGGCTACCATACCCGCTGCGCTGGAGCTCAGAGAAAATACCTTGACGGCTTTAATTTGCGGCGTTAAAGGTCCATAATAAATTCTCTCAGTTTCACCGTCTCCTTTTGCACTGCTAGCAAAAGGCCGTACAAATTTAGTATTGTAGACACTAAGACACTTTAAGTTAGCAATTTCTTTGTGTAACGGTGACAATGATCTGGTTTGTACAAATGTACTGTGGAAAAAAAGTCGGAACATGTTTATCTTGCAAATATTTCGACCCACTAATACACAAAATTAAAATGAATTTAATGGGTTTGAGTTACCATTCGTTGAATAGGGTTATTTCTTATTTTTTTGCATTGATCGCTTTACTGTCACTGACTGTCACTGTCACGGCGATTTACTGTCATACTCATACCATACATACGAGTCACTCCATAGAGACGGACTCAAAATAGAACGTCCCTCAACCCGGACCCCTGCCCCTCGGCGCCATCTTGCCTTCTTGTGACAGTTGTATTGGTGACATTTGTCCTAGTTCTGCGTTTTTAAGAATGACTCTGACTCGGATTTTGGTCGTCGCCGCGTTGGTGAGCACACGTGCCAGGGGCGACGACGAGCAGAATCCATATTCCATTTACCGTACAAAACCTTGCCTACTGCCATGGCGTCGTTACAGAACAACGTCACTGAACACGTGACATTGGCGAAATCATCATAAATTTGATGGAAAGCCATTTTTTAAAGAATTGAATTGAATTAAGAATGACTCAAATATCCCTTATCCGATCTTTTTACTTCATCAACAAAAAAAACAATATATGTCAAAATTGACAATTGGCAAGATCAGTCATGTCATGAAAATTAAAATTTGAAATAAAATCGTAGCTTGAGTTTTATTGGGAATTTTGTGTGTTTGTGGACATTTTTGTGTATTAAGAGGAAGACTAAGGAAAAGTTATGTCAAGCAGATAAATGAGGATGTGGATGTCGTGTCGTATCAGGACGTCAAGAAGCTGGCCTCAGACCGGCAAAGATGGAGAGACTGCATCAAGCTGCACCGACAAGAACCCAGCTCTTAAGAGAATGATGATGATGATGATGTGTTTAATCTTTATTAAATAAATAGTTCTACCAATGTTGCGTATTTTACTTTTCAGGTCAGTCACTGAAACAAATGTAAGTGTGTGGGTGCGTCCGCGTATGCATGTGTGTGTGTGTGTGTGAATGCATCCCTTTCTCTCTTCTTGCTATGTTCCTTTTCACGCTAAATCGAGTGTTAACATAAATCCTTAATGTAATATAACCTCGGCTGAATAACACATTACCTTCGTTTAGGTACGCGTTACATGTTCCGAAAACTATTAAATGACAACCTCTGCTTCCAATTTTCTCTGCTACAGATAACACAATTCAGAAATAAATGTAAAGGAAGTAGGTCGTCTGATACGTTAGTATCTCCTTAGTAGTTTGCGGTCACTGTCAGTCACTTGTCAAACGGCACAAACTACTAAGAAGATACTATGTCAAACGGTGAAACGTTCCGAAATAAAATATTTTGATATAGTTTTACCTGTTCTTGTAAATTACATACTTGAGAAAGGTTTTTACAACTAAAAAGACAAATATTGGGTTTTATGTGTTTTTGTAACAACTACTAGAAATATAACTACAAAATATGTATACAGCAACAGGTCACGATGACCAACTTCCTCGCTCATGAAAACTTGTACAGTGGTTAAGAAAGATGTATAAAAAATAATAGGATATGCGTGATCGATAAGATACGCCTTATCTTCACTTCACTCTTTAAAAAACCGGCCAAGTGCGTGTCGGGCCACGCGCAAGGTAGGGTTCCGTAGTCGTCCTCCCGTTACATTATATGGACTAAAAAGTTCGAAAACTGATATTTACTATGTTTTTGAATGAATTAACAACATTATCTAAGGTATCAATGGAAATTGTACGAAAGTTTGCTTTTGCAAAGTACATTTCTGAAGTTCGACTATTACTCGTTAACTAGTAATGTCTACTTAGCTGTGATAGTTTTCCTTTTAAATTCATCATATATACTACTACCATGATTTTTTTCACATGCCTAGTAGCCACCGTTTAGCTGGCAGGGGGGGGACACTTGACCATAGCAAAAATTATCACTTCAAAGCTTAATATCACGCGCTAACCAATTCTTTAATCAAAAAATGCTTTTAGAAACCTTCTAATATTTTTAAAAGACCACACGATGGGGTTTGGCAGAAAAAAAAATTGCACCACCACTTTACATGTAGGGGAGGTACCCTAAAAAAAATTTGTCGGGAGGTGCCCTTTTGTCGGCGTCATCGATATGTATACTCATGCCAAATTACAGCTTTCTAGCACTAACGGTTACTGAGAAAAACGGGGGTCGGACGGACGGACGGACGGACATGGCGAAACTATAAGGATTCCTTGTTTACTACGGAACCCTAAAAAGGCTAAATCCATCAAATTTATGATAACAATATGAAAGAAGCTTGAATTAACGCTTATTTCCTAGCAATATGCTTTGTCGCGACGGAGGTCGCGATGTAGCCTATATTCCCTGATGAAAACACAATCTGACAACCTCCTTACTATAGATTGACTTACTTTAATTTGTTTATGGTAAGATATTTAAAGTTTCTGTCATTTGAATTCTAAATTATGAAAGCAATGTTTTACATCAAAATCAATGCTAATATACAGTAATTACAAAGATAAAGTTGACTGAAGAGCTGATGCTGGTATAATGAATTTAACGTGAAAGGTTGGACATAAACCTTAACGGAAGACATCGGTGCTGACCGAGTCTCAGAATTAAAGCTAAGTTGTAGCCCATAAAAGATTGTAGTACCTATATAACTATAGTTTAGCATGAACAGACCTTGTAGCTAATATAGTAAAGAGGCGCCTACGAGGGTTGAGTTCATATGTTGAGCTCTACATTAAAGTACACGTGTCCCTCGAGGTTTAGTGCAGCTCCTGGCTGGAGCACGATTGGTGGTGGTAACGGGCAGTAGGCCCCTTCTCGTAAGCGGCACGTTCCCAGAGATGGATGTTACACCACGCCGGTACAAGAAGTACAAAGAGTCCTCAAGTTTCCATGCGCATGTGATGTATAGAAGTTCGGTCATGATGAGTTTGACCTGGCCTATGATGTGGTTGAACCCTGGGTCGATGTTGAGATTTCATAGTGACAAGGTCTGTGCATATATGTTTTGGATGATCCTTATATGCGGCTTATTCCCAGGACATCTGTGATTGGTTGTTGTATAGTAAGGGCTCTAGTGACATTGAAGTCATAAATACCTTTTAAAACAGGTGGTGAATGTGCTGACCACCGCAGCTTTATATTGGTTCCTAGTATCACTGGAGAAAATGAATTGCTTTCTGCATACGATGCAGTTTGATTTTGCTAAGCCTTTTGACCAACAGTGTTTTAACAAGAAACGAAATATTGAACACCATTTTTCTCATGAACTATTTGATATATCGAGAAAATGATAATAACCAAAGTTATAGATAAATTTATGCATAACATAATTGTCCAGTGTTGCCAGGTCCAATCTGAAAAAAACAGTAGCTACGTGCCCTAAAAAACAGGAGATTTGAAAAAAAAACAGTAGACAAAATATATTCCATAACATTTACCTAAATGCGTGTTTCATGGTGATTTAAGTAATAATATAAAAATAAGTACTAGTACTAACTGCCACACTCCGAGAAGTTTCATAATTAGTAAGAAAATCTCATCTCATCTGTCACTTCAACTTCAACTATCCATAACCAAGTAATGCCGGGTGGATCCACACCAAGGGTCATGATGGCCCATCAAACAATGACCATTGTCGTGGAGACCGTGGCTGCGGTTTGATTATGGAATAATGTGGCTCGCAAAGCCAAATTTAGTTTTGAATGTGCGGTTACAGGCTGCGCAGTGGAGCTGTCCCGCGAAGTTGTAGGGTAGGTATAAGTGTAGCAGGGCTTTGGCCGAGCCTTGCGGATAGCTATGCCACTTCACGTCTGGTTTTCCAAACGCCGCTGTTCAAAAAAGTTTACTTTTGTATGAACAGTAGAGCCGTTCCGCCATCCCTTCGACGCGACGCTGCGCACTTTCCTCTCACTACCCCTACATTCGCTTTTCGCTTCAAGAAATTTGACAAGTTATAATTTTTTTCTTGATAATTGAATTTGAACAAGTGAATTTCTATTATCCAGTAGATTTTTTAGAAAAACAGTAGATGTTTCTAAAATACAGTAGATTTATTGAGAAAAACAGTAGAACAGTAGACACAACCCGAAAACAGTAGATCTCCTGTAAAAACAGGAGACCTGGCAACACTGTAATTGTCATACAAAGTTGTTGTGTAGCACGAAGCATTTTTGAGTTCTAAAAAAAATAAAAAAATTTGGAAACTAAAATAGCCGCCATTTTGAATTTTTTGCGTGGATAGTTTGGCCTCGCTCAGTATAAGTTACAAGTAGCCTAAGGAACAGTTTCCATCGTGAGGCCAAACTTTATCATGACTTGTAACTCCCAATGTCCATTTATATGGGGATTCACACCTACTAATGGTAGGTATGTCTTGGGTATAGAACGTAGTGGTTATATTCTCTTTGTTGGGTATGTCAGTTCTTCGTATAGTGTAGTGTGGTGCCTATAATTTAAAACGCGAACACGATACAAGTGTGGACAAAGCTTAGAACTTTTTTGCACGTTGTCAATAAAGTTTAATATTATGTTGTGTTGTGTTGTTGTTGTTGTTGTTGCGGTGGTATTGAGGAAGAAGTTGGTGAGGAGGAAGTTTATAGTAGAAAATTACCGAGGAGGAATTAGGGGGACTAGGAGGTAGGTTAGGTTAGGTTAGGTTAGGCACAGGTAAAAACCATTCATTGGAATTACATTAACACAGTAAGTTTAAATTTAATGTATATCAGTTTTATTGGATTCAGCATTCTTACAAAACCAATTCATAGTGCATAACGTGGTTTGTGGGACAATTATCTTCTTCATAGCAAAATCCAGAGTCTGAGTCCAAAACCATTGTTACGGGGCAGTCGCATCGAGAAAACCCGCAAACTGTTCCCACAAGCCTCGGCTCCGGATTATCGCATGTCCTTTGGGCATACCAGGACGATTCTGAACAGTTGCTTTTTACTTCAACCATCCATTTAGGACAAGCAGCAACGCCTGTTGATTAAAAATAGCTGTTACGAGTTTAAAGTACTTATACCTATAAGTAACATTACAAGGGGTTAAGTATAAATTATACTTAACCCCTTGTCCTTGATACCTAATGGGAATCGATGGGGATATACCTACCATACGTAGTTGTATGAACCGAAGCAACGCGCTGTTTTACACACATTTATTTAGCTAAAATCGATCGCCGATCGCGGATGCATTTTATGAAAATCAGTGCAATATGCTCCTCGTTTAAGACTATTGTAAGTCGTGCGAGCGAGAACAGGCATTCCGGGATATTCTTGCGTGCGATAACTGCGATAGATAGAGACAGTAGTAATTTCAAGCAGAATTAGTGCTTCGGGCGCCAACGTTTTCCACCCTTAAACCTTTATCAAATGAGACTATTTTGGCCTTGATCGATTCCTCACATCCTTAACTAGGTTGGTTTATACGTTTTGTTTTTTTTTCGTAATTATTTCTGGTTTATGAAATAATAACAAAAACCCAGGACGAAGTAATCGTGTCGAAAAATCGAAACTTTAAGGGTTCGTGGTTTCAATCGTATGTAATATTTCCAAAAAATCAAAATGTGTGAACCTTGTATTTAATGATACATCATTTCCAAAAATCATGTAAATCGGTTCAGGTTTAGGGGGTGGAAAACATTGGGGCCCGAAGCACGTTTTTGTATGGAAAAAATTTGCTACACAATCCTCTTAATGTGCTGCATTTATGGAACAGTCTTGCACAACTCACTCCCATACGGTCAGGTCAGGATCACAGGGAAAGCGTTGGATACGGCCAGAACAAGGCACGTTACATACAACGACCTGTCGTGAACACTCTAGGGCGAGCCCATTCTCCAGTACCTACTTATCCTTCTTATCATTATTCGAGTGAAGATGGAGTGAAGTGATGTCGATCATGAAATTCATGATGATGCACATCACGGCGTCGTAGGTGCCTTAAAACAGAATTAAATTAATCGTAACAACGTATACATAGGCTAGACTTACATTCATTGTTGTGCCACAGGCAACTATACTCCATGCCCCATTTGTGTCTCATTTGTGTCTCGGTTGTCATAGGTCTCGAGAAAATCACGTTGGCGAAAAAAAGTACTAAACCGCACTTCAGCATCGTGGACAAACAAGTGCAGGTATATGATAAATGAAGATCAGCTTTTATACCTGTCCAAGTGTCTATATCCTGGTGTTTGTTGGTTTTACGACGATTGTTTTCGATCTATGCATGGAACAATAGTCTATGCGGGTCATTGTCTTTTTTAATAACAATTTGAGATCGTGTCAGACGACCAGTTGTATTGCAATACATGGAATGATAATTCTATTAGCCTATTATGCCTAAGGGTATCTCCAAACTTATCGACGAGGAGTCGGCATAAGCCGAGTGCTTTACTCCACACCACAGCCACACTAGGTATTAACATTAAGTAATTACGTAATCGCCGCCGACAGCAGTCGCTCGGCGTCGGCCGAGCCGATCGATGTCTTTTTCGCTTTTATTGCGTAGAAATAAAGAGATTTTTGATCGGCTAACCTTATTAAATTTGAAACAAAAAAGTGATTTTATTTTTCTATGACTTCCAAATCTTCCAATCTTAAAAACCCTCTAAGTCGGCCATCCGCAATTCCGCAGCTAGATATATCCGCACCTAAACTATGTCATGTCAACTAGCCTTATATTATGTAAAGTATTTAAAACCAAAAACATAATTAGCCGATAGGAGGCGATAGTATAACAAAATTACTTTTAAACAAGAAAATCACCAAAAAATAATAATTTGGATATAAACCATTTTTCAAATTGTTGAAATGCTATAAAATAATAGTTAAAATACTTTAAATACAGTAGAATATATCAACTATTATCTGAATTACTTGAATCCATCACAATCATTGCGAAATATCAAGTAGAAAACCCAAAAATTATTTTAATTAACTTCTACTACTGAGAGCGCTGAGCACAAAAACATGCAATTTTTTGCGACGATCAAATTTCAAGTGCTGGTGCATACGTGGGAGGAGTAAATTATTGTTACTGATGTATTCCTCTGTTAATCTTGATCACTATGGGTACCTTATCTTAGCTTTTGAAAATTGACTTATGACCGGCTAATTCTTAGAAATCCTATGTGCGCCGCCGATTCCGCGTCGATAGGTTTGGAGAGCCCCTTAAGGATGATTCACGCTAGACCGTTCCGTGTCCGGGTCGGCCCGGACACGGAACGGTCGCTCTATCAACAACGTTTGACGGCTTTCTAGCGACGGCCGGCCTCGGAAGCGCGACGGTCCCGCTTTTCAATCGAGTAGTTTTCTATTGATTCAAAATTATCGTTTTTAGAGACAACTGTGCGGTCGATATTCGCAAAGTTTACTACATTCATGTTCTGGAAAGATGGTATTGAAAATGCGTGGTGTTAAATAACTTCGAGTTCTTTTGTCGTAATAGTTGTTAGCTGCTGCCGCTGCGGGTTTTACGTAAATTCAGAGGAACATTCGTTCGTGATTCCCGAAGAGTTAGCATAGCATATTGTATCCCCAAGAAATGAATCGTACAAATACCTATTCATCGATGTTCGGAAATGCACATGTAACAACTGCTAGATATCATTATCATTAGCTTAGCCGGGCCGTACGCTTGTTTACTATAAACCGGAACCGGAGTGGTAGGGGACATGATATGATTCACGCGAGTACCTTTGAAAGGTAACCTTTCATTAAGGGTGAGTGACATGAATCATATTTGGATGTAGACAATACACGCTTTGCTCGCATGCATATATATATACGTATGTATATAGCCGATCGGATCCGGTATTTGAGAAGAGATAAAGAGGCGAATCATACGCCTAAACAAGCACGAGACAAGCGCTTGCGACAAAGCTGACAAAGCTATCGAGCGCAAACAAGCCCTATTGACTCGGTTTATCTTTGTGCAAACAACGGTCAAGCATGTGACAACACAATAAGGCCACATATCGTGAATATTAAATGGTATTCAATAGCTTTCGGATACTATATTAAAATAGAGGAAAAAACGGCTGGGCTAACTCCTCTGCAAAAGCTAACAAGGTATATACTAAAGTAGGGGGATTGTTCCAGATACCGTCCGATTAGCGGAGTTGCAAACTTTGTGATGACAAAACAATATGTTGCCCTATTGCAAATTATAAGACTAATGTGTCTTTTTAACAGTTATATACTCTATTTTTGTCCAAGATTACGTTTTAAGTACTCACATTCACCATTAGTCAAATAAAAGTATATAAATGAAAAAGTATGGTTTTGCCCAGTTTTCGTCCGATTTGCCCAGTTTCCGTCCACACGGTGCCAGTTCTCGTCCAAGACCTGAGGAGGGGTGATTTATGCAGTCAAAATCCAGTTTTCAGTGTTAAAAAACCTTCAATGTGTATATACTATCTTGTGTTTGCTTGTTTCTGGCTATTATTATCCTACTAATATTATAAATGCGAAAGTTAGTATGTTTGTGAGGCTATTTGTGAGGATGTTTGTGAGGATATTTGTGAGGATTTTTGTGACTCAATCACGCAAAAACGGCTGAACGTATTAAGACGAAACTTGGTATACAACGAGTTTATAACCTGGATTAACATATAGGATACTTTTTATCCCTGAAATCATGCCTCAAATACAAGGTTACGCGGACGAAGTCACGGGAAAAAGCTAATACAATATAAGAACGTTAGCGTTTCATGGAATGTTGATTTGATCTACCAATAACCCTCGCTTAAGCCCATGACAGACGGGCGAGAAAGTACGTGAACTTAGGTTTAGGTTTATAGACATTTATTACTCATAAGAACACAAGTTCACTTAAATGAGATACAAATTAAACTTTAGGTAAAAATATTCCAACACATCTTAATAAATATTTTCATATACTACATATGATCTTAACTTAGTTTTAAATAGTATTTCTGAATTACACTCCTTCACTTCTTTCGGTAACTTATTGTACATTTGTGCCCCATCAGATAAATGAGTGAGTGTGATAAATGTTTTTTGAGTATTTATGGTCAACAGATTACTTTGGCATCACATGTTGTACATATGTAGATCTGCTTGTGCATTGATAATTAGATCTCTAAGTTTTTCTCCAAAGTAAAATAGACAAGTATCATCTGCATATAAAGTTACCTGTGCCGACAGTCCTATAGCAGTGAGGTTATTTACATATATCGAGAATAGGAGCGGTCCCAGTATGGATCCTTGCGGTATTCCGCATTTAATGAGTATTGGGTCGCTACTATAGTCACCAATTTTTACAACCTGGGTCCTGTTTGAGAGATAAGATTTAAAAATGTTATATGCTGTACCAGTTATACCCAGATTTTCGAGTTTCTGCATGAACAAATTATGGCTTACTGTATCAAAAGCTTTTTTGAGGTCGATAAAGATGCCGAGGACTTAGTTTTTTTGGTCAATATTGGTCTTTATCTTAGTGACAAGATCAACTGTTGCTGATAGAGTATTTGAACGTTTTCTAAATCCGTACTGCTGTTGAGATAGAACATTTATTTTAGTCAGATGGTCGTCAAAACTTAAGTGGGTGATAGACGGAAATTCACGATCTTTGCTCGGAATCGACATCGAGGCAGATGTATATTTGTTTGTACAAGCTATAAAGTCATACTTTATAGCTCGTACGTCTGTCCTGACCTGAATGTCTTGATGTTGATACCGAGCAAAGTTCGTAAATATTTTTCTATCACCCCGTCTATCACCCACTTAAGTTCGCGTTTTCGCTGTCGGTCACGGGCTTTACATGATGCTGGCCAAGAGCAATCCCATTATTAATAATATGCATATATATATATATATGTAACATTTGTTTATGGCTAAAATTTGACAACTCACGTCATAACTAAGACATTCGACCTATCTTATGTATAATTATTGATTATCATATTATGTAATAATTATTGATTATCTTGCAGATTGTCCTAATTTCATTCAAGCGTCGATTAGATGAAAACCGGACCAACGTAAAAAACTTGGAAAATGATTCAAGCCAGTTATCCGTCTATGAAGACGAAAACTGGCACACTGGCAAAATTGATGTCCCAGTTCCCGTCCACTAAATTTAAGGATGTTATAGGTAAAATAAGTATAAGAAACACTTAAAATTGTCTTCGTTATGTATATTAGTAGTCATATATACTAAAAATATCACTCTAACATGGTAAAAACATTAACAAAAGTTACTTAGAAATTTTCCTGTACCACTAATTTTTTTTTAGTTTGGCCGAATTTTCGTGGCTCAAAAACGTGGCACAAACTTTAGTTGATTATATCTTGGTTATACATTGTTAATTAATATTTGTATGTAATTAGTACTTTAGTTTAGGTTTTAAGGAACGCAACGAGCCCAAACATGCGTGCGTAATTGTTTATATATTCCTATTCTACGCATTTGTAAGAAAGAAGACACCCAAAAAGACGGGAACTGGCACATGGACGAGAAGGGGAACAATCACCCTACTCCTCTGCCCGTGCTCACAAAGCTTACCGCGCAATCTAGTTACGAACGTTTAGGGTGAATCGTTTCTTTTTGTTTTGTTTTTTAGGATGCTTTTTTTTAAACCCTATTGTGGTTGCAAATTTAGGTTTTTCGATTCAGGAATCCATTTGCGTGATATTATATTAAGTAGGCTTTAAACTTTGATGTGATAATTTTTGTTTTGATAAAGTGTCTGTCTCAATTTTTTATTTTATCATCAAGACGACGATAACACAACAAACAAAATTATTTTCCTAATACGAAATTATCTACTTGTTTACGGCTTAAATTAAATACTTACGGTGATTTTCTAGATTTAAATGTCAAGCTACTTAATATAATTACATATTATGTAAAATATCGCTCACTTTGTCGATCTCGTAGCAGCATTCAATCAAATTACCCAACATTAAATGGTCAAACTCCAACCTAAAAAATAAACATCTATTTAGTAAAAGGACGCCATCATTCATCCCTAATTATTGGAATTAGAGAAAACGAAAGCTTTATCCCAAAAGCTCATAAGCTTCGTTGTGAACTTGTGGCTGAAAAAAAGGGACCTGCCAAGTCATGGTTGAAAAAATAGTTGGGGGTTTTCGTTCGCTACCTAGAGACCCTAGAGTTCCGTGATGTCTATTGTAAATAATATCGTAGGCAATTTCATGTTTATTTATCTAATATATAATTTCAACTTAATTTTAATTAGATATATTTTATGTTTTTATTTTATTATGTCCTTAGTTTATTTGTTTTATTGGATTATTTCAAATCACATGCTAATGTTATTGCTGTTTCGGTTTTTTATCAATCATGAATGTAAAAATACATGAAACTACTTTTAAGTAGGTATGTACCTAAATGATTAATTATTATGCTTGCTGCTTTTTTTTCTGACATTTATAACTCACTGACGGAAAAAAAAAACATTTATCTATTTGGTATACTAAATTAATACCTATATGATTTCTGAAAATTTATCTTGAAAATTTTAATGATTTCGATCTGTTGTAAGTTGTAATATTTTTCTCTAATATGGCCGGCAATGGGCATACATTAAAAAGTAAAGTTTAAAAAACATTACAAGCTCTCTCCATGCACCGTAAATGTTACATGTAAATTCCATTAAATGTAGAGTTCCCAACTTTTCATGAAGGTAAAGTGGCCATAAAAATATGGCACAAGTCGTTGTATACAGCAGATTCAAATACGAAAATCAATAGAAAAATACATATAGACATGTTTTTAAAAAAAGGTGCGAAAGCAATTAAGTTTTTGACGTCTGAAGATTATGTTTATCAAACCTTAATTCAAATTCTTGCTTCGTATTAATTAAATGGACGTATTATCAAGGGTTACCTTCGCACGGATCCCTAAAAAGTGTACATTAGCACAACAGCCCAAATTTTGGACAATAATGTTCGTCGGTTTCATCATAACTAGATTACATAGTTTCACCTCATGTCCCTCATGATTGCCGTGGTGGTTTTATGTAGGTATTCGATGATAATATAAACATACATTTTTATTTGAATATAGGTAGGTACTGCCTACTAAGTAGTACATATACCTATTACATATTTCGGATTTTTATGATGGAAGTGTGTACGCCACATATGACGACGTCAAAAGTCTTTATTACAAAGGAATAAGAACTTTTGACCTCTTCATATGTGGCGCTACTTTTGATGCTGACTGTACTTATGCATTCTCAGTGGTGTCCACTTCGACCATTATACCTAATGTCCTAATCTTATTGAAAGGATACCTACAAGTCCCACGGTGTAACAACTTGCAATTCCGATAAATTAAGGGACAAGGCGAAGTAGCTGTCTAAACCTCGATTGAGTAATCAAGTTGATTGATAAAACAACCATTATCTTCATAGTAATTGTAGGAATTTGAAGGAACTCAATTTATTTAGCTACCCGCCGACGAACAAACCAATCTTGCGCAACCTTATCAGTTACCATCATTATCAAATACATAAAAATATCCTTTCTAAAATAAAGTTATACAAAAGTTTTCCCGCCAATATTGCATCGAGGAATTAGCATGAATATAAATTATAAATCGTAGTACTAAGGCAATAAGGTTAAAAATGGATAGTTCCTAATTTCCTGTTGTTGGAACGAGAAAGCAATACCATCGCTTCATTCTATGCCGATCAAACAATGACCACAACCACAGGTTTTGTAGCTGTCTCTTTTGCGCTTTATGGGAGAGCTATAAGAGGCTCTCCCTCTATGCCAAGCTGGTAAGCGCTGGCTCTTTCTTTTTCTTTAGTATGGTATTATTCGACCTGGTGTTCACTCGTCGCGCCGCTTCGCGCGTAAATAGAGTTTTGTTTATTTTACGAAGATTTCTTTGAACTTTTATGAAATTATGGAGTTAACTTAATGGATTATTTTCAAGTGATGTGATATTTGTTAGGTTAATTCTCAGAGACTGGTTTGATTTGTCTCCTCAAAATGGAATTGAGGTCCGTGTTTTGGACAGTTGTGCTAGGCCTGATTTTTGATGCGGAGGCGGGGATGATGGGTGATCAGTGTGACTGGCATGGCAGGTATGTTCAAAATATAATGATCATTATTCATATTAATACTTTTAAAGGCTTTTAACAACTCATTTTTGACACGGACTATTCGGAATAATTAGAAAATGTATTTTTATTAAATTTAGTTATCTTTGAATTAATTTATCGGTAACTTAGTTGGAAAGCATGTTGATTAGGAATTAACGTGAACCTTATTAGACGAAACAAGAAAGGTCCTTGAAATTTTAAAGACAGGTTACCAAAAGAACGTTAGAAAATTAGGCAAGCCGGTGGCAATCGAGTTGTATGGACGCTCCGCCACTGGTAGGTACCGACATTTCCCCTATATGCTATGTGTATTTATTATTATTGTACTATAGTTATTATTATTGTACAACATGTTTTTCTATACATTTTTCTTATTCTTATTTATATGTCAACAATAAAGAACAAAAATGAATACTCTCCGATTAAGAGAATAACAGCTTAAGTAGATGATTTTGTGATGATGATTGATGATTATAAATGTTTAGGTTAGCCTCACTGCACATATAATGCAATACACATAGGTACCTGATACGATTACTTTGAGTTTGACATTGACATATTTATATATGCTCTTATTCCAATGGTAGAGTTTCTATTGCAAATCTACGATTCTTAGACAATGTGTATCTAAATAGAAACTCTTATTATTATTATAAAGAAGTAGGTGTAAGTTCCAAACCTGTAAGTGAGAGAGCGCAACACTCGCCAACAAACTGTATATACAGGGTGGATTTTCTTATTGGGTCAGTGTATGTTTTTTCCAAAATCTGAAAACGCCATTTTTCATTAATTCAAAATCAAAGGAAGGTATTCTAAAACCATTTTCACGTAGCAGCACGGGATCTGGTAGCTGCCCTCACTGACCCAAAAAGAAAATCCACCCTGTATACAGTTTGGCGAGATAAAATTATATGCCTACTGTAATTTATATTTTTGAGTTAAATAAATGAATAAAAAATATTATACTTCGTTCCATTAGATGACGAAAAGTTCTCATACTATTCTATAAGAAATTTTCGTCATCTATTCTGGAACGAAGTAGGTATACATTAAAACAGAATCTCCACTATTTATAATAAGAGTATAATGTCAGTGTCATACTTATATATAAAGCAATTTCTCTGTAGAAATTTAATAGGAATTAGGAAGTACCTACACAGACTAATAAATTCACACAACACAAGACTCTAATCGCAGAATAGTATAATACAATACAATACAATACAAATACTCTTTATTGTACACCTCACAAAAATGGTATAATAGTACTCTCTAATGTTAAGAAAATAAGGACTATACCTGTACATAATTTTGAACGGGTTATTCTGCTTAGCTACTTCTGCTGCTGACTGTAGCTATCTGCCTACTGCGCTTAGTTGAACCTGCACATGTCAACTTTATGGAACCACTTATAATCCAGTTTGGGTAAACTTTACAGTACACGTCTATCTAGATATGTATCAGTACTCGCCGGTCACTGGACATTGGACAACTAGAAACAATAAACATTCCATGTCAACGTCGTTTTGTCAACAATAGCGTGGATTGAACGGGTACCTACTGCCTATCTACGATATAATCTCGGTTCATTAGGTGGAGTACAGTCAGTAACAGAAACAGAAGCAGGAATTCCACGCTCACATCTTCACCACCGCCCGTAGCTCGATGATCTGCCCCAGTTCTTACATCCTTAATTGAAACGCAATGTTTCGGAATGGATGTATATACTTCCGACACAATACAATACAAATACCTACTGTTTATTGCACACCTCAATAAAAATACAAACATTTCAGACCCGACACGTAGGCGCTACACTGAGAAATTTGGATACTTTGAAACGCTGTCCTGCCCAGACTAGCAAACAGTAGGGGCTGATTTTCAGATATATGATTCTTGACTATATGATTGCGGTACTGACAATAGCGAAACATGTATGATTGCTTAAAATTTTCTCGATAGAAAATAAGTCCAAAGTCGAGTCTATATTTTCCTTTTTTTTTCTCAGCCTACTAAAACAACGCATTATTAAAAGACACGATTAAGTTAATATGATGGCATTTTACATCATCTAGGTACTGACAAGAGGAAATTTAATAAACCTGCACACAGTCAGATATTTAACGAGATTTGTCTAAAAAGCCATTCTCGGAGAGGGTTGCATTGCATCCCGTTTTGTCGTGAGCGAAAAACAAAGGGTGTCTCTTTCAATCGATATATCGCCTTAACCAAAACATTCTAATTTGTTACGGGAATTCATATTAACCCAGCAAATGTGATATAGGAGGCTAGCCCCCGGGCAGAATTCAACAAATGCCAGCAATTTGTTAAAAATTTGCACTAGTGCATAAATATTCCTTTAATATCGCGTGTCGGCTTCACATTAACATGTAATTGATGGTGTTTGGTTTTTTCTTCCACGCATGGCTTCAAATCAACAATACTAAAGAAACTCCCAGCCCATCAGTAATGATTACAATGGAATATTTGAATAGCTTACTTAATACCCACAACTGAAAGGTTTTTGTCTTTCCTAATTTGATTGTCTTGTCTAGATATTTTAGTACTATTAATTTCCCCATGGTACTTAACAGCATTGCATTCACAATATTGCATGGTGGATATTATCTTCTTTCTACAGGATCTTTGCATAGTTTTTTATAATCTGTTCCACTGTCAATATAACTCGACATGACTCTCGACCATCCAAAGATCACAAACGTGACTTCGCTGCTCATTCAAAAATATCAACAAGCTATAACAATAAAACAATAAATAACTGTAATTGTTGTATAGGCCATCCGGAAACGGTCTATAGGGCACGGAACAAAATCAACAAGTGAGGTTTCCATTGACAGTGGGGTGGCGATGGCGTGGGAAACGCGGGAGGGAAGTGTTCTCGTCATCCCTCTGTTAGGAGACACGTGACCCTTCCGGGCAGGGCTGTACTTTGTAGGGGACTTATGCTTACCCTTCCCCATTAACTTTATTGATGCGATAAACAGAAAAGTGAAGGACGCCACGCATGAGTGCCACTTTACCATGCGCTTTAGCGTGAAACGGGAAATCTTTAGCTTTTGTCTTTTTTAATTGCGCATCTACCTAGCAGCATGGTCTCGTCAATCACCATGGTTCGTAATTAATTACCTACGTGGTAATTCAAAATAATGTTGTTTGAGATCGGGTATCTCTCATATTCCACATACACTACTTACATACATTTTGTCTAAGATATTGAGATGTACGAGAGTGGTACCTATGATAAAAAGAACTATTGGTAAAACACTTACCATCTAACGACCTTTCAACTCTATCTATGTATGTTCATTAAACTGCTTAGAAATCAGTAATGATTAAGCTTAATGACCTTAAACAAGATGCTAATCACTGAGAGCGCAAGAACAAAGCGCGAAGAAGACATCAGGCGCAAAAAGGAAAATTGAGTGTCAATGTACCAGCATGAGCGGAGCGAGCACTGAGGCATTCAAGTTCGAGTATTAATATTTATTAGGGAGGGCGGGATAAGCGAGGGGACCGGGATCTGTTTATTATAATATCCTCTCCGATTATAACGCGTTCGCACGATGTAGACTGATTGATACAGATTGCCCCGTGCCGAGGGCACAGTGCAGTAGGCGCGATGCGGTTCTGTTATATATGCATCAGGAAATTATACAACACTTACACTTTTATCTACTTATAAGTAATTATATGGAGCCAAAAATATTAGGTACCTACTGGTAATGGTGTGAAAGTTTTCGTCGCTTGTGATGATGGGTATTCTATGCTCCTACTTTTCAACGGCTTCAGCAAAAGATTTATCTCTGCAGGCAAGGCAACCAAATAATCACGTAATGGACATGTAGCTTTCATCATTGTGACGCAATTGTATGGGAAACATTGGAACTAGCTCATTAAATACCCCACGCACTGCATCTGGATAGGATGTAATACGACGGATGTTACATTTCATGACGTATGTCTTAACAAAACAAGGATTCGTAACAGTAATTAATAAATTAGGTACTTGCCTTATCGCGCTCTGGCATCTCGTTAAGAATGCAAAGTATATCTGGAAACACAAGGGTACTTATCTACCCACTTAAAATGGCGCCAATTGTGACAAAGGCTTTTAAGGAACAATGGTAGCTGCCTTTTAAAAGATAATGCGAGGTGGACAAACCATGACTAACAGAATTTTAATGCAATCTGTTATCAATCGCTGCTTGACTTTGAAATGTTTTTATATATAAGTCTGTGCTTTTGAAGTTGTTTTAAATATACGTATACAGTAAACCTACACTACAGGCTACGATAATATAAACGATAAAAATACTGCGTGTTACTCTGGTATTACACTAATTAAACACATCTGACCCATCAAGGAACGGAAGTAACCAAGCGTGAAGCGACTGATCGGCATTATCACGCATTGTGCAATAGTGACCTATTTAATGGTCTTCATTGTGTAGAGCATAAACATCCCGTATGAGGAATACAAAAAAGTCCCATGGTAATAATTTGCTGCATGCAAGTGCCTAATTAACCAAAAGCAAATTTGCGGTTTTACTTCCTGAATCTGACCCATACAGAGTGACCGCGTGCGGATGCTACTATCTGGGTGTGTAGTGGTCTCCACTTCACACGCGATAAGGCATCAGATGGTGGATTGCGCGTCCTAGTCCGCTGACCAGATGGCGCCCCAACCAGTGAGATTGTGTAGTAGGTACCTATAAGTACGAGTAGAGCAATGAGAATGTTTACGATTCACGGTTCCTGGAAGAAGTTGCGTGCCTTACTTCACAGCCGCACTTCATTAATAACATTAGTGATTCAGAGTACGAGCGATTCGGCACCGCCTGGGACCGCGCCGGCAGGGCATTTCACATGGTTTGTGGGAACACCACGCTCCAGCCACCAAGGGAAAACAACCGTCACATGTTGCGAGATGAAATCACGGTTATTTTTACGCGACGATTGTTTTTATTCGTTCGCCAATTGAGGGCAATCAGCGACACGTGTTCCGTCCGAGACGCCCGCCTTGAGGCCTATCTATTCAGCTCGCCATATTGAATTATGTTTAGGCACCTACAAGTTGTACATATGTTTGTGGCATCAATACAATACGTATTTTACGGGGTGCGAAACAATGCGTTTTATAATGCTAATCGTACATGATAATGAAGGGTTTTTATGACGGTTCTAACAATAACATACTCATGTTTGATTCCATTGATGTTACCAAGACACTTGAATGCCCACCATAACTAACTATCATCTTTCCAGTCGTGCTGCATGTGTACTTGGAAATATTTTTATGATGCCCTCTCGGCTCCAATCACGTCGTAACTGAAAAGGGTAACCTAATGCGTGTACCGTCGTTGGCCATGTGTCCACTTACATTATCTTAACTTTCAAAACTTCGCGTTAAGTGATGTGTTGCTTACGCTTTCCGTTGTTGATTCATATAGCTCGAACGCTGTTAGAGATCGTCAACAGCTTTTTTGGCGTTGATTGGTGTAATGACTGTGGCCTAGATGTAAGCGATTTAAATTGATAGCGCTATGAAACAAAGCGTCTCTGTGATACCCGGCCGAGTCGTCGTCAACTAAATTACCTACCGTCTATGGCTTTTCGTTTATCAATACTGTAACTTCTCGAAGCGTATGAAAGAGAATCATTGTTCTCCGAGTCCCGTACACGGTGTTCTTTGAATGAAACCAAACTAATTAACAGCGAATTGTAGGTCGGCATTGTGTCGGCGCGGCAGGTCAGATGAAGGCGTTCTTTGTGTCGCTAGGTGTTTATTTTTTTAATTTGTTCTCGGAGCCGACGGGCTAGAGCCCGAACCGAACGTTTGGCTTTCGGCCTCTACGCTAATTACAGTGGCGATAACTGATCTGTAGTAGCTGGGCCGGTAAATTATGATTTAGTATGGCTCTCTAATCAATGGTTCTAAAAATTTAATAGACACCTAGCTACGTATGACATGTGGCTACGTATGAAACTAATCCTACAGCCCGTACGGAGATACGGAGTAGCAATTATTTTAATGGCCTTTGTATTTATGATTTGAATACATTGGGAATGTTACGTGTTTTCGGTTATGGTTTATCCATTTGTACTGGTGGTGCCTTCTCACATTAAAAACTATGAATCATATGGTTTCTGGAATGAATTTGTTAAATTGTAGGCCCCTCCATGTTATAATAAAAAGTGTTTATTCTAGATCCGATAGAGTATTCTAAATACCTACAATAAGCATTTCTTCTTGTGGTTTAAAAACAGTTTCAAGGTAAAAGCTCGGGGTACGAGTATAGTATACCTGTCCTTAGGCCCCAAATATCCCAAAATGTTTGTTTCTAGATCAGCAGGACCTTTTGAATAATGCATGGGCTGGTCCTTTATTACCCCCAGCAACCCGCGGCGCACGCGCTGCATCTTAATCGCGCTCGATTTCCTCGCTCTCTGTCAAATTACAATACTTACACTATATTATATCCCCGACCGACACATCTTCGAAAGTGATTCAAATGATATATTTAGGCGTCACGACCGTAGCGCATATTTAAGTGTTGAAATGTTTATGCATTTTTGTGGCATCATATTTCGCAATGTAATACCTACAATATTAATTAAATAATGCAACACATCACATCACGTTTGCTGACCAAGTTGGGTCGTTAATGAGGCGGCACGGGCCGCCCCGCGCGCCCGTAACTTGACGCTTTGCTATGCAGATGCTTGCGATGCGGTGTTGCACTTTTGTGCACGCGTTATTAAATGTCTCCTCCAACGTACGGTCACCCATCAGCTAATCATCAAGTTTACATGAAGCGAAATAGGTACCTATCTCTTGAAATTTCTCGCATATAAAGTTTTTAATAAGTTTTATCGAGGTGAAGTGCATTTTTATTCAAAAATTTTTTTATTTACTTAGGTATCGCCAACCCTTTTGGACACTGCATAATACGATGACTGCATCGAATATTTTTGCATTCACGTCCATGTAGGACGATCATTCGTTTATCTGGATATGGCAAAAAAGTCCAAGCGGGTACGACCGATTATAATGCAAAAAGAGGTTCGCGGTCGTTCCATAACCGATTGCAAATGGCAACCGCCGCAGGCCACGTCGGCCATTTATAGCCCGTTGCAATCTCGACTGCTAAAAAATAACCAAGCAGCGATTTCTTCAGTGGATGGCTACCTAACTATCTATCGGTTGTATGACAGGCAAAGAGGAGGCGCGATGCAACCCGACTTAGAAATTTGTCTCGTAAAAAACGGATGCCCACTGTAGACCGCTCGAGGTCTACTCGAGATGCCTTCGCGTAAGCGATTGTTCCCGTTTTTGTATCTTATCGGATTTGGTGAAAGGGTTAACTACGAATTTTGGAAACAAACGGTTATTTTTTCTTAAAACTTGTATAGGTTTTCAAATTGCGACGCCTACTAACTGACAATATTTACTGTTTTGATCGTTTATGTAGGATTGATTTGGTTATCTTACTAGATTTTTTTCTCATTACACTTTCAATTTATCTGGATTGTAGAGCATGTCGTCATGATGTAACACTGTCGTTCTGTAAATTCTGAAACACAAATGAACGGGCAAGAATGCCATAAAGCTGTGGTTTGCCCGCGCCATAACTCGTTTGTTTAAGCTATGGCGTGAGTCCATAACCGAGGCGACACAACAATAGCCCGAGCAGGCTTAGTCGCCGAGATTTTGTCCGATAATGGTTAAATTGGCCTCAACGTTCTTAATAGGGTGTCTTACCTCTATCGGCGACAACTGCCTGTGTTCCACAATTACGGAGGTTTGTCTGGCGATCTGCTGCGTTGTTATCGGTAGGCTTTTAAGATTATACCTATACCTATAAGAATTATAGCACGTTGGCCCGTGCGTGTAATGGAGTAGTTAAGCGTTTAAAGGACTTTATGCCTATACGAAGAGCAGGAGGCCGATTTATCCATGACTATACCACATTGGCTTTCTTTATAATTTTTAATTCGGTGTTTAGTAAAGCCCCGAGTATATACAGTCCCTATGGAAAATTATGGGCATAAATGAATCTGGAGGATTTTTTTCGTGGATGGTAACACATACCTCCTCTACTAACGTTAGTGCAACTATATTAACTATGTAGAAGAATATATTGCATAATTTTAATTCTCTTGAATCTCACCCGACAGCTTGGTAATTCGTGTTGTAATTCATTCGATCATTAATTAATTCCTTCCTGCGGCCACACGCGACTTCCTCTCGGATTGACTCGTGTTAAAGATCTTAATTCCGCTCCAGTGCTTGACCGAGTTGGCCAGATCTGATGGAAACGCAATCTGACCGAACGGCGTCATTCGATACTGGACTGCAACGGACGTTGCGTTTTATGTTTAAAAAATATCTACACCTTCTTCTTTGGTATCATTTTTTGCTGAAGATTGATGGAACGTAGGTAAATATTTTTGTAGCAGCGCCGAAGCGACACATATTTATTCAATGGTCAGCAAACCCGCGGATTATAATAGTTGATGGTTTATATATCCGTCCTGTTTACTACATTTATTTGATAAATCCTTACTAAATCGTTTCGAAATAGAGTTGAATAATTTATCTTCTTGTAGGTTTACCTATTTACAAATTGCTTGCAACGTCTTCGTCTCAAAGCGGATTTTATGTGTTGTTTGCAACTTTATCGTTTTTAACGCTGCACTTACTTTTTGTTAGAGAGCTAGAAATTGATAAAAAATAATATGAAATACACTGGCGGTCAAAAATTTCGGATCACCCTAGTTTAAATAGCCTCAATAGATTTTGTGAAATATTCTACACTCGTTTTATTTACATAATATACTATTCTTCGTATTGCCCTGTATTAGGAATTGTGTCCAGGATCCTATCATAAAAATATCTATGTCCAAAAATAATGATTTTCGCTATATCTCGCCACGTTAACGTTCTTTTTTACACGACTGGCCAAAAAAGAAGTGTAATGTTTTTTTCATGGATTTTTACGAGTCCGATTTAAACCTGGAAACGTTACTTTTTTTGGCTATAACTTTTGCAGTATAGATGTAAAATTAAATAAAGATAATCACATGATTAAAAAAAACTTACAACCTTGCAGTATTTTAGGAAATATGATGGTTTTTTTACCGACCCGTATTCTTTGTCCGCGAGTGTACTAGGGACACCAAAGACCTTAAATAATATTCTGTCGAGCTTAGCCGTCTCCGTGGCAGACGCAGTCTCGGCGGCCATTAGGATTTATGGGCCAGGACAGGACCGGTAAGCGGCTTAGCTCCCGCAGACGACGGCCTTTTCACACCTCTGTGTTTGGGCTCCGCGTTAGCGTTCACGCCTTGCACCCCTAGAGTTCGCGCCTCGGCACATATCACCACTACATTATGTATGTACATTCCTCGACCATGTGAGGTAATGACTTAACAAAATATGTTAGTCTTTATGTGGGCCTTAGTGAGCCGGAATTGAATGAGCTCGGCCCAGTCAAAATCGGTTTAAAAAATAATAAGCTCGTTCTAAATCTAATTGAGGTCTCGGCTAGGCCAATAATGATATTAATGATGGACTTTAAAAAAAACTAATGAAATCTAGCGATTAGGTAGGTAGGTACTTATCGAACTGATACATCGCGTTACGTCTGTGAGATAATGTACGTAGAAATTACGTTTTGATAAAATAAGCAAGTATGCAGGCATAACCAGTACGATAATAATTAAACCCATAATGATGTACTTTAACGACAAAGGCTTTTTACCTTATGTAGATAATCGCATTTATCATTGCAACTGAGCAGGATCGGTTTCTAAGCACAAAAAACTCGTTAGAGGAGGGAAGCTTCGCAATTTTATGTATGTGGCTGCAATTACGTAAAGGCTTCGCTCATGAGGTGAAGCTGACCTTTCTTCGCATCATCAATCAGAGCCAGCCGGCTAAATGAGTAGACTGCCTCTTAAGATCCGCCGCAAACGACTTATTAAGTTTGTATTAGACTTTGTGTTATAGTATACTTAGGTACCTAGGTAACTAAGTTCAGATCGTTTGATACGCATCTTACATACTATAGTACATATATTACATATATAAATTAACCATCACATCTCTAAAGCTGTTTGTAGATGTAGAGTGTCTCATTCACTTGTGATAAAAATGCTTTGTAATATTATATTATTCGTATAGCCATGGTTAAGTACTACAATACATATACATAATAACGCACCTCCTAGTGCTGTTGTAAAATTCTATTCCAAAATGAGCAAGATTACCAGATCCAAGGGTTAGTATTTTTTATTTAATTTTAATCAGTAAACTACCCTTCCTCCTCTGACTCAGAAATTAGTTTGTCCTCTAGCGCGAGGGTCTCCAAAACTTTTTAGACCGAGGACCATACTGCACGTGAGGTAAATTCGTGTGGGCCATGATCCGACTTGCATGCCTGTGCCATAGTCCAGAAAAACGCGGAAGATAACGGTTCGGATTAGAAGGCCTGGCGGGCCGGATCCGGCCCGCGGACCGTATTTTGGAGACCCCTGCTCTAGCGCGCGTCGGGCCTAAGCTGCGTGACTCCAGGTCGTGAGTACTCGTGAGTACTCAGCCATTGTCCGGGTGAAAGTCAGTTACGAGCGTTTTGCGTGTTACGAAAACCTTGTGCTCTATTGAGGGCGACAATAATTTGTGATCACACGACGTTCTTGCAACATCAATCTTTTTGTCCATCCTTTGCATTGTCATTGTCATGAATCATGATGCATTTTCTATAACCAGAGAAAGCCATTCCTTTATAACTAAAGTATTAGCTCTAGAGATAGTTTAGAATCAGAAGGAGTAGGTAAGTAAGGATTTTTTTTTTCCCGGATACCCTACGGGGGTCAAAAAGGGGCCTGTCTCCATAGTGTTTTCTTTTATTTGTTTCCTTTCCTGAATAGGTCTTAAAAACTTCACATGTTCACGACTCGCGTAAGCGGACCAAACGTCTGAATTATTATCTGTATCTGCTAAGTAAGACCTTTCCTGATTTCGATTATTATAGGATTCGGAATTCAACTTGTAGTCATAAATTAGGTACCTATTGTATTCGCTTAACTTGTCCAAGAAACACAGCGTTATTTAAGTAATTTCTTTTATTATTTCCTTTTATATAAGCAGTGTCAGGATATTACGTAATTTTATTTATATTGCCGTTTTCATATCTAATGATGAAAGAGTTGTATATCTAGTTACGCATAACACTCGTAACTATGTAGATTTATTGCATAGACTCGGAATATTTTTACCGTAGCGGGAGGAATCCGGTCTGGTGCTCAGCCACTAATGAGATTCAACTTGTATAGCGAGTGCTAATTTAAATTATTTAGAAGTGTTCATTAATTCAGTATCTTAATAGATGGTGATATACTTTTTCCACTAAATACTTTCAAGGATAACTTGTCCTAAATTCAACTTGTTTTTGATACCTATTAATCCTACGAGCAGGATTTAGCTTTCTAACATTATATCAGTAGTTCTAAACTTAAAGCATATATCTAGTCTTACATATGTCGTTTTAAATAGGATGTGTAACTTTAAAATATATGTACATGATCATATTTTTCATATGACAATGATAGGATGTTTGTAACTTAAATACACCGTGCCCACTTCCAAACATAATTTATGGGACAGATTTACAAAGTATGTAGGTACCATCATGCAATAGAGACTTTTTAGTGGCATCTTAATCGTGTTTCCTAGGCTCTTGTCTTGGATGCTTATCATAGGTGTACGTGACGATAGGAGCAAAAAATTTGGTTTTAATACTAATAAGTAGGTACCTAATTAGTTACTTTAACCGCCTTTAACTGACTTTGGACGTCGATATTTATATAATTTAGTCTTAATTAATATAATCACTCACTCTATAATATAATTAATAAATCGCTTAAAGTGCAATATAACGCACTCAATGATAATTACAGAGGTGTTTGCAAACGTTATCATAAATTATCATTATATTTGTCGGCGGTTATTCGGCGGAGCGCGCATAACATAATGTCTACATCGAGCTGATTGCGCTCGCTCGCTGTTAATCAAAATTGCATTATTGCATTACGACTTCGTCACGGGCAGCGGATAGAGCATTCACTCCACGTACACCGAGATGATGGATTACCAATTTTTATTCATTTATTTATGAAAAGCACCGATGTTCGATTCATATTTTTGAAAAATGTGTTAATCGGGATTTATGGCCTCAAGACTTGTAGCGCTTGGTTGGTTGGTTTTAGGAAATTTATTATTACATTGCATACTGATATTTCCTTCGTTCCTACCTACTTATATCTTTCACTGACTGTCGCCTATCTGGATAGGCGACAGTCACCAGCATTAATATCTGCCAAAACAAAGCCAGCATAAATATTTGACACGACTTTATTTGTATGGCCGTAAGGACGTGTCAGATGTTTATGCCGCCTTTGTTAATGGCAGATATTGGTGCTGGTGACTGTACCACGCTTTGTTGTACGAGGTAAGGTACTCGTATAGTATAACAGTCATGTTATTTGTTTAATTTTCGACCCTTTATTAGGAGCTGACATATACAGGGTGTCCCCAAAACCAACGCCAAAATGAAACGGTGATAAAGCAGTTTAAAAGCTATCGATTTGACCTACATGTATGTTCTGCGATTTTTAGTAGTTTCCAAGATATTCACAGTTTTACCAGCAATTTTGGGTATTTTTCCTTAATAACCGTGTTACGGGATAGTAGTTAATTTTAAGTTAATTTTCTTTTTTTTTCGTCAGTATCCTACATCATTGGATTCATAACGAACTACTGAAGTTTTTAAAAACATGTGCCAGTTTATTTTTCGTATGATTTTTTTGAGTAATCACTTAAAGTTTGATTTTCCATAGTAACATTTTCCGTGTTTGGGTTTATGCGAAGTATGTAATATCAAACTGCGTGATTGCTCAAAAGAATCATACGAAAAATAAATTGGCACATGTTTTTAAAAACTTACGTAGTTCGTTATGAATCAAATGATGCAGGATTCTGACGAAAGAAAAAAAGAAATTTTACTTAAACAACTACTATCCTGTAACACGGTTATTAAGGAAAAAACCCCAAAATTGCTAGTAAAACTGTAAATATCTCGTAAACTACTAAAAATCGCAGAACATACATGGGGGTCCAATTGATAGCTTTTGAGCTGCTCTATCACCCCTCTTCATTTTGGCGTTGGTTTTAGGGACACCCTGTATATTGTGAATACGTACTCATATTTTCACAGAGTTTATGCTATCAATTCACTTGTCATAAGTGTCATAACAAATATCATGGTAACCAAGACCCACGTTGACAGGTATCACCATGATTTGTAACTCCGGGACAGAATAAAACGCATGCACCAGTGTTATTATAATTCTTGATTGTTGGCACCTGCGTGACGATACAATGGAACATTATCGAATGTTTACTGTTAATATTTAGCCAGACGTGTCCAATGGAGAGGAGAAGCGTAGGCGACGGGCGGCGTCTAACTCGTTATGTAAACACGGGCCACCAGCCCGTTCCTATATGCATGACAACCATATACACATTCCAAGTAGCCAGAAAAGTACACTGTGCACCGACAGCGGTTAGGTGTCATGTCTTTGCATTGGAAACCTGGCCTGTTAATTTATGTAACTAAATATCATCCATTAAAACGATAACGCAACGCAACGCTAGGCCCTGCCCGTTAATTTAACTTATTTAACCTGTTTCAATGCCACTAAGCGCTGCTCGGGTCATAATAGTTATCAACTCTTTATTGGCCCAACACGAACTCATTGACATGAACACCTTACTGCTTCACCTGATTAAATAACGTCTCGTGAAACTTTGTGTGTATCTTGACACCGTCGAAGATATCCGAAGTTGAGACAAATCTAAGGTATTGGCTGTTTGTATAGGACATGAGGGTTTGCGGTCCAAATATTTTATTTGCCGGCGTTGCTGGATAAAGGAACGTTTTCTGTTCGCCATTGTGACCGAGTTTGCCGATTTCTAAACAATGTCCAACCACAAAAAATAACTACCCCATTAGCCAACAATATAAAATATGCAATTAAATGTCATAAAAAATGTTATGATAAACGATAGCTTAGTCAAGATTCGTGGGATAATTGCCGGTGCTTTTACAGCTTTTAAAGTTTTAATTGATCTCGATCTCAATCCAGATGCGGCGGGGCATGAGCATGATTTAGAATACCTTCTAAATGTGACCGAGGTTGCCATTTTGCGTTTTTATCTATCGTCGAAAACATTCTAGGTATTAAAAACGTCTATTTAAGCGGCTCGGCATGAGCGAAATTATGAGTTGTGCTCAAGCGTCCATAATACTTGAAATAAGATATTGTTTGCAGAGCACTCGAGTCCGCAGTCACCGCCGTCGGCGTTTAAACCAGTCGTGATTGCTCCCGATCGTATTATTCAGACTAACGGACTACTAATAATAAATATATAATTCATATTCAAGCTTATTTTAAGTGACTATATCGACGCACTTACAAAATTGGATGACTATTTATATTTAGTTTAAATTTGAATAATGATAATTTGCGTGTAGGCGTCTTAAACGAATTTATTGGCCGGTATCTGCTTCGTTGAAAATGCGGAATAAATCTCGCGGTGACCCATTACGTTGACAACGCGGCGGAGCACATCTTAATGAGGCATTCTTCGAACTTGCAGGACTCGAAATGTCGCGGTCAGTTTGTTTCGAGCCGTCATTACATCTAATTTACGAACTTTTGGAACCGCCATAATTGGGTCTCGTGCGGACTCGCTCGCCTCAAAAAAACCTTCGCAAATGTAAGGAATGGTTATTAGCATTCGCAACGCTGCGAGAGCTATTGAGCCTTCGCGGATCGAGTCCTCGGGGCATCATTGGAGCCTGTCGTTATCTTTGTTTAATATTCATACGGGAGTTTGCTGCGTTATACCTGCACGGTTTTAAGGACTTCAATAAATCCAACTTGTTGTATCTAGATTAACAAATATGTTCCGCGTTTAATATAAATTTATTTTTTACACGTACATATCGAGTGTTCGTACCGGTAACAGTGGTTAAACTACGAGTACGTATAAGTAGCGCGGGCAAATCAAGTCCGCTGTTCCGAGTACTCGCCTTCTATATATGCATGAGTAAGTTGTTTAGTTAAATGTAGTAGTGGACACATCCAGACTAGACCAGTCGCCGGTCTAGCCGGGACCGGTCGTTGTGTAACACGCGGGCGCGTGATCGGGCCCACACTTTTCTCAGCTCACTTGATAAATAAATGTTTCATACGAATATATTCCACGCCCACGCGATCCTTTTGTTGGATTTATTTACGCGATTGTCTTTTATTGTAATGGAGAATGTTCTGCTGTAAAGTTTTATAGAGGGAGAGCTGCTGCCCACTCGGAGTAACGGGCCAGCCAATCACAATGCAACTGCTTATTTGTATCTGATCCGATAGCAATCTAGGACGCCAATGCAATATAGCCAGAGGCTATCAGCATAGCTAGTCGAGTCGAGATAAGGAGCTTTCTATACAAAATCTAAATACGAACATATGTTTTAAAATTCCTTAGCTGCATTAGTGCATGATGAACGCTCCAATAATGTAAGATTGTAAGTTAAATAAGAACTGATTTCCACTCTACATGCAAAGTAAAATCTAAATCTTTCTTTAATGGGAAATTTATTCAATTGATATGTGTGTCTCAGACATTTCTACACCTTATCAAAGCGCTTGAAACAAAAATATAATGTTGAAAGTGTGACAATGCAATATAATTATTTAAAATGGTTCATTATTTACGACTGTGAATTAATTCTATGATAGAGTAGGTCAGTCTGAGTCATTAGCGGCGTAATGACCACCGTCTAACACGGCATATGTAAATGAAGTACTGAAGGTCTACAACTGAGTTTTTAGGTAGGCACTTAGTGTTGTTAGTTCCTACGCCAATTAAAATAAATGTTCTCAAACGATTTGCACCACAAGACAACTTTAACTATTTCGTACTATTGGCGGTGGGTGGTTAAGTGATCAAAAGGTATCAATTATTAAGTACAAACATTAATCATTTCCTAAATAAAATTAAGGGTTGCGTCCAACTATTCTAATAAGATGAAATATAGCCTAGTATAAAAATGAATCCTGTTTATTAAATGTGTCAATTCTGCATGCATATATTTAATTATTTATTAACAATTTCCATAGCGAGAATTTCTAAGACTATTTACCTCCGAAAACGCCAAAACTGAGTAACTGCATCCACCATGAAGGGCAGTCCAGGAAATTGTCGTCGTGTTGAAAAACGGGTTGGATGATGATTTTATTTTATCCAAATGCTTTTATGTAAGTAACTCACTATTGTCTTAAATTGGGTTAATGGGTTTAAAACTTACATTTCTTATATTGTTTTCTCTCGCATTCCTTTGATCAATTGTGAAAAGTTCTTCAGTTTCTCGTATCCAATTGTTTTTAATGATGTCGGTAAATCATCGAGCGAGCGGCGGCGCGTGCCGCAAGGCCGAGCTCAGGAGTCAGATATCCTGGGTTAGTATTCACAATGCTTGTCTAAGACTCTCGTTAGACCAACCATTGTAATTCTGACCTTTGATTATACGTAGTTATGTCGCATTTCGGCGTCCAGCTACACTGGGAGTACGCAGTGAGGTAAACCGTGACAGATTGTGAAAAGCTTAGCACCGTCTCTCGCGCACGCTCGCGCTACTTATATGGAGTGTCGGGTATTATGCTTATGCCCTAATGGGGCGAGTAGGGTCACCAGCACCACTGCGCCGACATAAATGGTTTGACAATTTTCAGTATTTAAGGCGAGACGTTCGTGATAGTAATTTTGTATTGTTCTGTATGTAAAAAAATCGGCTGGACTTATATACTTCTTCAACGTTTTCCTGTAATCTAAAGGTACCTAAACATCTAATTGCTGATTTGCCTTTTTACAAATGTCTACTAACTATTAAGTTTGTTTTTTCTTGTAGGTATGTCTATGTACTTCATTTGTGCAATAAAGTGTTAACTACTACTACTACTATTTTTCAATAATTTAGGCCCAGTAGAGAGGCACTTTTCCATATAAGAATCTCTTCCAACTAAACCTTGAAAAAACCAGATGATAAAAATTATTAGTTGCTCCGGTCTCTTCGGAGATATTTATTGCCAGGTGTGATCCCTTCTTTCCATATTTAACTATTTGCCAGAAAATCTACAAATTTATCGAATTCATATTACAATAATTTGTAAGTATTACACCTAATACACAGAAAACGCGACTAACTAATACTTTAAGTGAAGAGCTCTCGCCATTGGAAGCAAACCGTAACCTCGAAGACTAACTCAAATCATATATCATTCGACTTGGATGCACTCGTTATTCATTCTCGGTCTAGAGCAGTGCACTCTAGTATGTACTGTATGCATGCTGCATACAGTACATACTAGACCTAGGTACCTATGTGTGTGTCGGTGCACTATCAACATAAGTACAATGTGTTCTACGAGTTATTTCATCGCTTTAACAATCTACAATCAATTAGAATATAATACTTACTTACATACAGATCCTATTGAAAGAAGAGCCTCGCTAATGCATATGATCATCATCATCCTAGCGTTACTTCAGTACAGTTGCATCCTGAAGGATAACCGGGGTCCGCAACCTAATCCCGAGATTGGGCGTAGTATACTCGTAGGTACCTACTTACAGTACTTACAGTACCTTACTGTACCTACTTACAGTTTAAAAAAGAAATGCTTTGTTATGAAAACATGGCGCTAATAAATATCTGAAAGGCCTTATGTCTGGAGGCGTCCAGGCGCATCAGATATTTTTATGAGCGCTTTATCGTGTCACTTTATTTCAGGTGATACGTACAGTCGCTGTTAAATATATGTATGTATATATTTTAGGCCGTATTGTAAGGTACAAAAGCGTAAATATATCACTAACGTCGACTGTATGAGTGTTAAGTAGTTTGAGCCGCTGGGTACCATTATTCTTCCCTATTATTGATGCTTGTTATGTGCATTCCTATACATATAATTGCCTTGTTGTACTTACCTTTTATAACATAATTTAAATATTGTTTGCCTCAGAAAACCGTATGTACTTAGACTGTTTCATGATTCATGTCACTTGTTGGGCCATGGAATAATAACTTGTTTGAAATAATGACTGTTGCATTTCAGAGTTATTTGCTTTTCCGTATAAGCAGAACAAATTAAACATTCCTGTTCTGAATGGTTTGCATGGATATGGATAACCATTAACTAGACATGGGTCATGGATACAGTTTTACAATCCCATCCCACCATAGGTAACTTATTTGCTTAACTGGTTAATTATGATAAGTGACATAATAGTTATTAGCTCCAACTGTAGAGTTTCTTAGCAATAAATGTATAATAATATATTTCAGTTAATGTTTATCAATAACACCATTAAATCAAAGGAACAAACAATACAACGGAAACAAAATGATGATATATTTTGTTTCACATATATCTACTGACTAAACCAGCATGCCGTAAGATTTAAAGACATTCTATAGTTACTAAAAAACATTACTACCTCGCGAAAAAAAAAACATTGTAATAAGTCTACACTGAAAAATTATAGTCAAAAGTCAAAACTAAACTGCTCGCTGTTAGACATTATTTTTATTTGTATGATGTTTATGTTGTATGTTTTACAAATGCATATTGGCAGATCTATATTCAGGACGCAATTTAACCTGACAAAAGCGGCCGTTGGTCTAAGTTTGTTGCATTGGTGCCGTAAAGTAATGCATGCATGTAGCGGGCCGCAGCCGTCGCCGGGGGCCGAGCCAGACCCTGAGTTAAGAGGGCGCATAAACATACTACACAATTATAAATACAAAAGTGATGAATATAAAAAACGTACTTATGTATCGGCGATGCTTGTAAAATTAAAGATCTGTGAGAACGAACGGGTCACGCTTTTCGTTCGCTCGCCATTTTCAGTTCATTGTACGGTAAGTGTTTGCAATTTTTATATTAAGTGTTAAGAGTTTTTGAAAATTGGCTTACCTATATTAAGGCGATATATTGATTGAAAGAGACGCGCGTATGTTTTTCGTTCACGACATCGTCGACAACTCTCCGGGAATGTTTTTTTTAGACAAATCTCGATAAATATCTGACTGTGTTCAGATTTATTCAATTTCCTCTTGTCAGTACAGTACCTAGATGAGGTAAAATATCATCATATTAGCTTAATCGTGTCTTTTATTAATGCGTTGTTTTAGTAGGCTGAGTAAAAAAAGGAAAATATAGACTCAACTTTGGATTTCTTTTCTATCGAGAAAATTTTAAGCATTTATGTTTCGGCTATTGTCAGTACCACAATCATATAGTCAAGAATTATATATCTGAAAATCAGTCCCTATTGTTTCCTCGTCTGGGCAGAACAGCGTTTCAAATTTTCTAAATTTCTCAGTGTAGCGCCTTAATTTGTTGGCAATCCTTGTACGTTATATGTACAATGTACATTATACACAATAATTTACTTACTTTATAAAGAAAAAGAAATAAAATAAGAACGATGGAAATTTTACGAATATCCCGGCCAGTTTTATTTACAATTATTCATGTCATCACATTTGAATAAGAATCTCGATCAATGACACTATTGTACGTTCATAGTCAGACAGACATACCTACGACGTCAAACAGCTGTATGGGGAACACGGTCCCTTAAATAATAACAAGAGACGGCGAGTAACTATAAATCGCATGCGCCGGGGGCGAGCGCACGCAATCTCAATGCGGAAAATTTTATGGTGGAGCCAAGTATAGCTGGCGATGGAGGCTGCAGCGAGAGATGAGCGCAGGCGGAGCAGTTCAGGGATATACGAAATAAATGATCCCATTTGTTTAACAATGTTAAAGGGTACTAATACTCGGAAAATTAAAGTTGCTCTTGTCACCGAAAGTTATGGATTAAAGTCTAAACACGCACGTAGCCGCGCGCTACGTGCGCTCGCGCGCAGTGTTAAACGCGAGGCCGCCGCGATCACTCATGATTAAGGACCACGTATTGGCCCAAAACATATCGAGCGATATTCGACGATACAGACGTGACGTGAGTCACCCGTTTATCAGATTTAAATATTAAAGTCTAACTTAGAATGTATAGACAACCGCTCTTGTAGTACCTGGTATTAACGTGCATCAGTGGGAGGTGATTAAATAACGGGTGGCGTGTAAATTAGCATCAGAAAAGTTTTACAGTGGGTAATTTTTCAATTTCCGCTTCATCGCAAACGCCATCGCGCGTCGTGAGCATATATCTTAATAATTGTAATATTTATCGTTGTTTATCCCGCCATTTGGTAACGAATATATGAGTCAGTCCATAACAAAAGGGCCCTTATGGCACTTTCTAGTTTCGTAGATATCAGCGTTTTAGTAAAATACGGTAAAATCACATATTTTTTGTTTTTTGCATATTGATAAAGTATAAGACTAGATGTGTATTTCTAGCTTGGTTTCACACGTATAAGTTAAGTATTTCTACCTTTAAATTAGTTGTAAAGTTTAGTAAAAAAGGGCCCTTATGGCAGAGGTCAGATAATAATGATATAAAATAGGTTAATAACTTATTCTAATTACTTCTAACCATTTTCTGTATTATTTATTTGCCTTTTCTGTTTACTGGATTCTAGTGGTACACGTTACAAATACCTATTTCTAGTCTCAAGTCAAGTAAGTTCTAGGCGTGCATGACCGTTGCAAAAATTTTGTTTCTTATTACATTTCCTATTAATTGTATTTTTAGAGTTCCGTAGCCAAAATGGTGAAAACGGAACCCTTATGGTTTCATCATGTCTGCCCGTCCGTCCGTCCGTACGTGCGTTTGTCCGTCCGTGCGTCCGTCCGTATGTCACAGCCGACTATAAGCTTTCAAATTATGAAAATATATGGTAGGAAAGTATTATTCTATGAATTGCTACATAATAGTCACGTGAAATTAAAAAAAAGGTAGGGCCGCCCCCCCCCCCCCCACCACCCTCTAATTTCCAAATGTATGACAATTCTGAACAAATGAGGTGTGTACAGTCACCAGCATTAATATCTGCCAAAACAATGGTGGCATAAATATCCGACACAGCTCCATTTGTAGGGCCGTAAAGACGGGTCAAATATTTATGGCGCCTTTATTATAGCAGATATTGATGCTGGTGACTGTACATTAATAAATACTTAAGACGATTTTTGGTTTGATAAAAATACGGCTACTGGTTTTTGAGTAATTGCTGAAAAACTGTTTTGCCCAAACAAAAGGGCGTAAGTGCCGTGAGTTTACTATGAAGATACGACCTTTTTCGATTCGACGTATCGGATAGTGGGTTTAAATATGGACTAGTAGGTGTCGGTACGGAACCCTTTATTGTGCATGGTCCGACACGTACTTGGTCGGTTTTTTTTAAAATAGAGTTAAAAAATAATTTTTACTATGCGAAATTGCTTTTTCGTATAATTTAAAAATTACGCAAAATTCAAAAAACTTGTAATGAAAAGATTTATTCAGAATTACGTTCTAATACAAGATTGCTACTTAGACTATGTAAATATTATTATTTACTTACATTTTTGGTTACATTCGTCCATAAGGGCCCTTTTCTCAATTGTATGGAAGTAAACCTTGATTTTCATGTAACTTTAATCGGTCATAAAATTGAAACTAATTGACATAGAAAAAAAATACAACCTGTGTAATGCTTGTCTAGACTTATTACAGGTAAGTATGGTATACTACACGGAAATTGTTAAATTTATTCGTGACGAGATAGAAAAAATATAATTTTCTATATTTATAAAAAAAAATATATCACGTTAGGATTTTGTTTTTATTTTCCATTCGATGTGTTAAGTAAACTATTTTCTAGCATACACTATGACAAAGATCACAAAATACGAAATAATAATTCACCTATTACAAATTTCCTTACTTTTTTATGATCGGCGCCTTGCACTGATCAAAGGCCATTTTTTCTCAACGGGGTAGTGGAATTGAAAAATCTTTGATTGTTTCCTATAGAAGAGAACCTCAAGATTCAGGATCTACCATCATCTATGTAACTTCCCACGGGAACATACTTTAAATGAGTTTTAAACTTCTCTTAGTTATTTCTCAAAAGTGCATTTTTGGGTTGAGTAACTTTGACGATTTATTAAAAAAAAAGTATGGCACTTAGGGACATGGTGATCATTGTTTTTGGTAGCCTATGTATTGTAGATTATAGATCCGTGCGTAACTCAATACCGACCATAAAGGCCCCAGTGAGCTGGACGGTCACATATATAGTATCATATGTTAGATATGTCCAGCAGTTCTTCCATAACCGGTCACTTCTGTATCGCCTTCGCTCGTGAACTAGGGTTGACTCTGGAGCTACAGCCGCCCGCCGGCAGTGCAGGGCTATTGTTGCAGCCTACGTCCACAGTCCAGCCTTTGTTAATGCATTTGTTTATACTATTCTAGGAATGCGGTAAGGTCGTACACTGTACGGGCGGTACATGTATGACTGTTGTTGCATTGCAATGTTATCATGAGGTCATTCAGACAAATCAGAAATTATACCTACTTCTTCTAACGTATTCAGTACCCAATTGCGTATTGTAGAAACTATACTGACGAGCAAAAGTAACGAAATGGAACTTCCATACAAAGTGTACCCGTTATTTTTGCTCGTCAGTATATGTACAGTCAACCAATTTGATTTCTGAGCCACTTTGTACCATGTCACAGTGACATTTATATGAGATCTCTAGCGGCTTTCATATAGGTTGTCACTGTGACACGGTACGAAGTGGCCCAGAAATCAATTTGGTAGACCGTACCTATGTATGTGTAGTGTAGAAACTAGCCTTCTGAATAGAGCTCAAATTCCGTAAAGAGGTTTATGCCACACCTGGCCATAAAGTGGCAATTACCGCACGCTCCGCGCGCGGGAAATCCCACTTCCTGGCCAGGGGGTGACATAAAAATTTGTACTTAACACGGGCGGTAATAAAGAAAGCCTCAGATCGCATATTTATCGCCCTTGCCTTCGGCTCGGGCGTCAAATACCTGCGATCTGAGACATTCTTTGTTTTACCGCCCTTGTTAAGTTAAATGTACTATTATTTTCATGGTTCAGTCCGGAAATTTAATGAATTGAAAACTTACTGCACACTATAGTTTCTACTCTTACGGTTGTTAATTATCTTATCAGGAAGAGAATTAACAACGATGTATGTAGCTACCGGTACCTAAGGATGCTTATTCTCTTGCTGGAAAGACTTTTCAAAAAAGGCAACCAACTTTTCTTCTTTTTTCCCGCGGTGGTCAGGCAGGCGGTCGGTTTTTTTTTCACATTCCGCGGTTCCTTGTCACGCGCCGCCCGTGGCGCATTAAACCCTATTGAATCGCTAATGCGTTCGACATGGCGTTTTTATTTCGTGCTTTATGGGCGCAATCATTTTCTTATAGGAATGCTGTTGGAAAAAAATCACTAATTCGGGAAAAGCATCATTCTTTAATTTACTTGAGACAAGTTGCTGTCCCTTCAGCTACATTGACAAAGCATACCCCAAAACTATTATTCTACATCTAGTTGGTAGGTACTCTAGATTTGCATAAAAAAATGTAAAAGTTGAAAGCTGCCAAGGGCGCCTCGTTTCGTTTCAAACTTGACGCGTCCGTCGTTGAAGTCTTTTGTACGGCGGCGATTATTTTGAATCTTGCATATGTATTGTTCACGTGTTTGAACTAAGTACCTACTATTTAACATTTTTATGCATATTAAGGCGATGTATCGATTGAAAGAGACACCCTTTGTTTTTCGCTCACGACAAAACGGGATGCAACCCTCTCCGAGAATGGCTTTTTAGACAAATCTCGTTAAATATCTGACTGTGTGCAGGTTTATTCAATTTCCTCTTGTCAGTACCTAGATGAGGTAAAATACCATCATATTATCTTAATCGTGTCTTTTAATAATGCGTTGTTTTAGTAGGCTGAGTAAAAAAAGGAAAATATAGACTCAACTTTGGATTTATTTTCTATCGAGAAAATTTTAAGCAATCATGTTTCGCTTTTGTCAGTACCACAATCATATAGTCAAGAATCATATATCTGAAAATCAGCCCCTACTGTTTGCTAGTCTGGGCAGGACAGCGTTTCAAAGTCTCCAAATTTCTCAGTGTAGCGTCTTAACGATTATAAGCAAGTAAAACAGACGATACGAATAACGCATATACATTATTTTGTGAGTTTTGTGACGCATAGATATACTAATGGGAAGCTGAAGCTGCAAGTTTCATCATCATGTGAAACTATTAATGAAGCATTTAGCATGATAACGTAAAAATACTTAACACTTTCCATGGGAGCATTCACGAAATACTGATGAGCAATGAATTTGAAACAGCACATTCGTATTCAAATTCTGTTTCATCACAAAACCAGGTAGTTCTAGTTAACAACATATGACGTAACAGAATAATAACTTTCCCTGGTGGGAACTGATCGTAATGATGGTAGTCACGAAATATATAGGGCAATGAAATTGTAAGTGCACATTCGTATTCTGGGCGCAGCGCGTAAGCTTCTCACGGCTCCACGGCGGACTCGCGCCAAGTACACTCAGCCACGTACAATTCGCACGCAGACGGATCTGTCAACGTCTTAAGGCCCTAAAACGAGAAATATCGCGTTCTTTGAAAAGCTGTTCTGCCCAGACGAGGAAACAATAGGGATTGATTTTCAGATATATGACTCTTGACTATATGATAGTGTTTCTGATGATAGCCGAAACATGGTTGCTTAAAATTTTCTCGATAGAAAAAAAAAAATCCAAAGTTGAGTCTTTCTTTTCCTTTTTTTGCTCAGCCTACTAAAACAACGCAACAACCATTAAGTTAATACGAGTATGATGGTAGTTTACCTCATCTAAACACAAGAGGAAATTCAATAAAACTGCACAGTCAGATATTTATCGAGATTTTTGTCTAAAAAAGCCATTCCCGAACAGTGTTGCATCCCATTTTGACGTGAGCGAAAAACATAAGCGCATCTCTTTCACGGGGGGCGTGGTTGAGCGAATCGAAGAGTCCCCTTTAACCCTTAAGTTCAAGCAAATAAAGAATTTGTATTTGTATTTAATATAAACTAAATTTTAATGAAACGCTTGTTACGGCTTATTATGTAGGCATTACAAGTTACCTTAGTACTTTACCGTGCCTTTGATCCTACTTCACTTGACGATGATATTATCGCGAATATCCGATTTGTACAAATAGGTACCTACGAGTAGCATGCGTAGCACAGGTATGTGGACGCCAAAATTGTGAAACTATTTACATGACATTTTCGACATATAATTTTATTCCACACTTTTATTTACCTATATATCTTGTATGGTTGACGAAATATAAGTTGCACCGATTCGCCATACAAGTTGTTCGAAGAATCGGTGCAGCTTATATTTCGTCAACTATACTATGCACTATGTCTTACCTATGTCCTAAGATGACTAGGTTGTGAATATATCTAGTGCTTCCAATTTCCTCAACTCAAGTCTTATTTATATATCTAGTTTTTAACTAACTAGACGTATAACACTTTAAACTCTCGCGCTTTGTAAACATACTTAAAAGGTTTGTTTTAACGGGTCTAACGCGATATTTATGTATTTACCTTTTTTACCGACGTTTCGACACGGGTTTCACCGGCCGTGGTCGCGGATATGACTGTCGTCTCAGCAAGTTGTCAACGGAGATATGGGTACACAACATTTGACTACCCTACAAAAGTTAACAAAAATGTGAGGGGTAGACTCGAAAAATGTTCACTACCCGTCCACTTTGTTTCTAATTGTCTAAGGCACGGCACACAGCACTCACAGTATCCGCACACAGATCCGAAGATTTACCATGAGATTTTATGTTTTGTATCACTGGTCCCCAAGTCGCCGATAGATTGAAACCGTCTCCCCTATTGAAATTTCTTGGGTGTTTCTTGATTTCAATGGCTTCTCGTACTACCCGCGGGTAATAATGGCGTTCGGTGGAGAGGATTTTGGGTTTATGTAACTCAATCCAGTGATTCGATCCAGTCGTTAATAAGTGTTCGGCTATGGCGGATTTATTTATTTGGCGATTTTTGACTGCTGCTATGTGTTCCTTAACCCTCTCCTGTACACTTCGCTTAGTCTGGCCAATATAAACGCTCCCGCAACTGCACTCCACTTTATAGACACCGGGATTCTGGTATGGAATGACATCTTTTGGACTACGCAGCTGATTCGCTACTTTAGATAACGGCGTATATACAGTCTTAATGGAGAAAAAAAAAAGTGTATATACGCCGTTATCTAAAGTAGCGAATCAGCTGCGTAGTCCAAAAGATGTCATTCCATACCAGAATCCCGGTGTCTATAAAGTGGAGTGCAGTTGCGGGAGCGTTTATATTGGCCAGACTAAGCGAAGTGTACAGGAGAGGGTTAAGGAACACATAGCAGCAGTCAAAAATCGCCAAATAAATAAATCCGCCATAGCCGAACACTTATTAACGACTGGATCGAATCACTGGATTGAGTTACATAAACCCAAAATCCTCTCCACCGAACGCCATTATTACACGCGGGTAGTACGAGAAGCCATTGAAATCAAGAAACACCCAAGAAATTTCAATAGGGGAGACGGTTTCAATCTATCGGCGACTTGGGGACCAGTGATACAAAACATAAAATCTCATGGTAAATCTTCGGATCTGTGTGCGGATACTGTGAGTGCTGTGTGCCGTGCCTTAGACAATTAGAAACAAAGTGGACGGGTAGTGAACATTTTTCGAGTCTACCCCTCACATTTTTGTTAACTTTTGTAGGGTAGTCAAATGTTGTGTACCCATATCTCCGTTGACAACTTGCTGAGACGACAGTCATATCCGCGACCACGGCCGGTGAAACCCGTGTCGAAACGTCGGTAAACTAGTGGCTCTGTGAGCTGTAGACCTCGTGAGTGTTTTTTTTATTTCCAAATCTATATTAGATATCGAACCTTTAGAGCAGGGGTCGGCAACCTTTTTGCACCCACGGGTCACATAGTAGCTAAAAAAATCTTCGCGGGCCGCAGATGATAATAATGATCACTGTCTGTTGATATCAACCCGAAACAAATTGGTACGCCGTACGCGACAGTAACGTAGTAAAAATTCGCACCCCTTTTTACTTGAAAAACGAGAAAGACGAAAAAACCGACTCTTCACAGATAAACCAGCTAGTTTCCTTACCAAACCCAGATAATTCGCATTACAACCGCATCGTAATTTCGCGATTCATTCGATCAATGCAAGATATATAGAATAGCAGATATAGAAACTTTAAGGGGGGGGGGGGGGGTCATGTCATAAAGTCATAACACACCTAGATGAAAACGCGAGCGCGAAATTTTTCGAACACTGATGCAAATGCGGCAAATACTTCATACGCATCATGATGAAAATGCGAGCGTAGCGAGCGCGAAATTTTTCGAACATTATGATGCAGGTGCGGAAAATACTTCATAAGCATACGCATCAAGTTATGTAGATATAAACGCGAGCGCGAAATTTTTCGAACACTGATTCAAATGCAGCAAATACTTCATAGGCATCAAGTCATAACAAATCTCGTTGAAAACGCGAGCGTAGCGAGCGCAAAATTTTGCGAACATTATTATGCAGGTCTGGAAAATACTTCATACGCATCAAGTCATGTAGACGCAAACGCGAGCGCAGAGAGCGCGAAATTTTTTGAACATTAAGATGCAGGTGTGGAAAATACTTCATACTGTCTAACGCAAACGCGGCGAGCGCGAAATTTTTGAAAAAAAATTTAGATTGATTTAACTGAAAAAATATACTTACAAGCACATATCTCGTCCTGACCAACTGTGAAAATATTCGTGGTTGGCGATACAGACGCTTCCACGTATGTTAAGAATTTCAAATTTTACCTTTACAAACAATAAAGCCAGGCCGCCTGTTACCGACCGCTGCTGTAGAGGAGGACAAACCATAGATTTTTTTTTAGATTAATCGACAAAAATATTCGATGTAATCAAAGAACGTGCTCACAATACTTCACGAGAATCTGTTGTGAAATGCGACCCTTAGATGTGAACAAATCGAAATTCGGCCGCAGAAACACAAAATAATTGATAAAAAAATTGTTTTTTTAAATTTTGAAAGGGTGACTCGATAAAAAAATTCTATAGGATTACCGCACCTGCTCACAAAATTTCACGAAAATCGGTTGATAAATGCGACCTGTAGAGGAGAACAAACCAATGAATAAAATAAAAAAAAAATAAATTTACAAAAATTTACTTGCCTAAAAAATTCTATGTAATCATAAAACCTGCTCACAAAACTTCACGAGAATCGGTTGAGAAATGCGACCTGTAGAGGAAAAAACATCATCATCATCCTCCTAGCGTTATCCCAGTACAGTTGCATCCTGAAGGATGCCTGGGGTCCGCTACCTAATCCCAAGATTTGGCGTAGGCACTAGTTTTTACGAAAGCGACTGCCATCTGACCTTCCAACCCCAAGGGGAAACTAGACCTTATTGGGATTAGGCTTTGTCAAGTGAGTGGGCAACTTGACTGTTAGAAGCTCTCAAACCGCCCGAAGGCCTCCAACTCGGCTTAACGACTGCTGCCATAGACAGCAACCGGGATCAACGGCTTAACGTGCCTTCCAAAGCACGGGAGCGCTCAGTTAGTAACCACTCAAAGCGGTCACCCATCCAAGTCCTGACCGCTGCCCACGTTGCTTAACCTTAGGAAGCGCAAGCGGTTCGCAAGCGCCGCTGGGCCACGAGCGCTCCAGGTAGAGGAAAAAACGGCCGCAGAAAAATACGAAATCATTGATACAAAGTTTGTTTTTTCGAATTTCAAAAAAGTGACTCGACAAAAAAATTATATATTAGTTACCAAACCTGCTCGCAAAATTTCACGAAAATCGGTTGATAAATGCGACCTGTAGAGGAGATCAGCCAACGACTTAAAAATTTTTTTTTTAAATTTACAAAAATTTACTCTACAAATAAATTATATGTAGTCATGGAACCTGCTCACAAAATTTCACGAGAATCGGTTGAGAAATGCGACCTGTAGAGGAAAAAACGGCCGCAGAAAAACACGAAATCATTGATACAATGTTTGTTTTTTTGAATTTCCAAAAAGTGACTCGAGAAAAAAATTCTATATAGTTACCGAACCTGCTCACAAAATTTCACGAAAATCGGTTGATAAATGCGACCTGTAGAGGAGGACATACAAAAATCCGGCCGGACATACGAAAGCATTTTTGTCGAAGCTAAAACAGAGACCTCGTTTTACTCGGTCAAAAAGGTAAATACATAAATATCGCGTTAGACCCGTTAAAACAAACCTTTTAAGTATAACTAGACGTATTCATAATTTATAGTTTGGTACCTTGCTGCACTGACTAATAAATACACACATGTCAAAGTGATTTGCGTACTTGATTTTATTTACAAACATTCGAACTTTTGTAATTTCCAAGTAGATTTTTTATCAGATCAGTAATCAAAAATAGTAAATACAACTCGGTTACAATATCTGTGGACCTGGCGTCGATGGCTTCACATACATTCGAGGTCCACAGATATTGTAACCGAGTTGTACTCACTTGCGCTGACTGTACATGCGTGGGATTGTGTTGTGAGACGCATGCGGGCTAGGGGCACGGGCATTTCGCAGTCAGTGGGAATGTATGGTAGTGGGGATGTTTAGCTTGTGATAACCGCGCTAGTCAGATAGTTATGTAAATAAACAAAATGATGGTAAGAAATGTCAATCACTTGAAATTTGTGGGAATATGTTGGTGTCAATATGGTTTAGTAGTATAAGCTAAGAAAAGTTAATATGATTTTATTTAACCTTTCCGAAATCATATCGTCGTTATTGTTTCTAAAATAAGTTATGTAAAAGAGGTAGGAGGAGAAAGTTTATTGGGTAATAGTACATTACTTAACAAGGGCGGTAAAACAAAGAATGCCTCAGATCGCAGGTATTTGACGCCCGAGCCGAAGGCAAGGGCGATAAATATCCGATCTGAGGCTTTCTTTATTACCGCCCGTGTTAAGTACAAAATTTTATGTCACCCCCTGGCCAGGAAGTGGGATTTCCCGCGCGCGGAGCGTGCGGTAATTGCCGCTTTATGGCCAGGTGTGACAAAGAATTTTATTGGTAAGGATGTTCTAATTTTGGTTCCATATATTGAGGTGTGCTGAAAGAGTAATTATATTATATTTTAGGTACCTACCTACTGGCACTTTTTATTGTTTTAGCAGGTAATGTTTAATGTTGTATATTATATATTATATGCCCAAAGAGTCCAGATTTTTTTTTCGATAAGTAGTTAATTTAAGCAACTGTAAAACGTTCAGTAGCTCTAAGTAGAAGAACAATCTAAAAACTGCATCTATCTTCGCTCCTATGAGTTCTGCGAAATTATCTACGTAACTATGATGCTATCTGATCCCTCTTATTTGCAATATTTTACCAAACATTAATATAGCAGTGGGTAGTAAATCTAGTGTATATGGCTCGGATGCAATTTCCCAACGAACTGGATAAGCGAGCGTTACAAAAGCGGCTTATCCGAGCCGCTTGTGGTAGTGGTGGTACAGTTTTACGTAACTGCATTTGCGTCTAATGGCTGGTTTAATTAAGCCTAGCTATCCTTACATTACCAAGAAGGGTGCACATCGTTTGCACACTCTAAGGCCAGGTTTTACGAGTAGGTATTAGGATCCGTTAACCAAATGTCAACTCTTTAGGAAAATGAATTATTGGAACAGTTTTGACATAACTTATTGACATTACGTCTAATGTAGTACCTACTTAGTTTTGATAGTGATATAGTCTATCCCCAACTTTAACTGTTACATACTTACATTGCTACCTTTCGCTCTGCATTTTACTATTTTGCCTCAAACCTGTACATAACTATTACACTCATTTTATATGATAGTAAGCGTTATCATTAATAGTTATGAATTGATGTTATGTATGGCAAATTAATATGAAATTCCTTAAAAAGCGTTATCATGTCAAGTTTCAATATTACGTTTTTGTCGTTACCTATAATGTCTTTAAATTAAACTCGTCTACGACATGTTTTCCATTTAGATATCTAATCTTTGAATTTGTAACTGTTTACGTAATGGTAATGGTTATTGTTTAGATCAGATATCCCTTAAGTGGTACCTAATTAATTAATGTTTCAGTAGGTAATTATATTAGTTATATTTGTGGACGGATAATATTTACGAGTAGAGGTACAATCATAAAATTTTATTCCGGCTGTCTCTCACTTAAATCAATCCCTCTTTTACCTTTTATAATAATAATAACTTCGTTGTATATTTTCTAGCGCAAGTAATGCGCAATTTCTGCTCTTGATGTAACATTTTGTCTGATTTTGTACGTGATGTGGAGACAGATATACGGATATCAACCCGTCATGATCTGCCATCCATGGGTACTTATATATCACTTTCATCTACGATGTAAATAACACAATCAATGTCAGTCCGACAAGTGCTCGATGGGTGATAGTCACCGTGTGAAGTGGCTTATCAGCGCGGGCGCACGGCGTTGGGGGAATGGCTCAATTTGTATGGGAAAAGGTTGTGTTTGCGCACCCAGATTACAGATCGAATTATGTTTTACGAGGGAGATAACTCTACAGCTTACAGATTCACGCACAATGCTGTAATCATCAATAGATTCTTCAATGGAAATACATATTATTGAGATTTGAAAGAACTCTAGTACTCATTTGTAAAAAACAGAACTAGATAGCGCACCTTTCCCTCCCTTCCACTCCCGTCCATCCCTTATCATTTTGTGGTGGGCGACGCCGCGAATTAGTATGTGGATCATCCTGAATTCCCACGCTCACGTGAAAGTATGTGATCGCATGACGAAATGCTCCTATCACTTTATCGATATGTTTCCCACAATAATCTTCACTATTTTCTCATGCTTGGGTTTGCGTAATCAATTGATTACGCAAAACGGAGGTTTTTTACAATTTGTGCTCATTGAAGCTTAGAACAATTAAATAAGACTTTATTGTCATTAGCCCTTACATGTAATAGGTATGACATGTAAGTGGTAATGGCACTTAAAATTAAAATTTCCGGAATCCAGACCAGAAACTATCAGTGTTAATGACATTAGCTGTTGCCATTAATACCGACAAGGCTGGAAGGTACAGTCAAGGGCATAAATATGTATACATTTTTGGACCTTATTTCAATGGAATAAGGTGAAAAAGTGTATACATATTGGTGCCCTTGACTGTACCTACCAACGAGAAAGAAAGAACGGGAAAGGGAAAGACATTATTATTAAGATAACGAGTATAATAAACTAATAATATAAACCCATTACCTAATGTACATATTATCAAACTGGTATATTTACTAACGTATACATCAATGTACTGTAGAAACATAACGGAATAAGGGAGCTTAGCCCTGCGGTTCATTTAAATGCATAACTGCGCTTTCCTTCTCGCCCATAGGTACCTACTTGAAGAAGTTGGATCGAGACCACATTGAAATGGATTACCTACATAGGTACGCCTGATACAATAAACTACTACCTACAGAGCTTTAGCATTAAGTACCTAATATTCAGAAAAAAAAATAGCTAAAGGGTTAAGTAGGTACTAGGTACATTACTAGTTTCTGCTACCTGCAGCTAGCTAATTTATGAAGAACTTTAGATTGGTTGATTTATTCATTTATCTCTTATTCTAAGCATAAATATATCCGAGCCGAGAATAACTCCTGTCTATGCACACGGCATGCAACAAAGAATGACAGTGTCCACATAATTGCAGACATGCCTTCAAAATGACGGGTAATTGGGGCGGCTCTTGCGCCGTCGCCTTCACTCGACTACACATGCCGCTATTATGCTACTACTTCGTTTATCAACATTCATAAAGGGAATGTCGTCTAACTTATGCAAAAAGAAGACTTTTTACACTTTTATTAAATTGTACACCCACAAAGCAAAACAAGATGAAAAGCGCGAGCAAAAATTCCATCGTTTAAAACATTTCTATGTCGTTTCACCACTATTACAAGGGCGATTATCTCGTCTCCATAAAGTCCAATCATATCATAAAAATACGAAAGATAACTAAGACAAATTAGCATAATTATCGAAGTTTTACTGCAGCGCAGCGTTAATCGCCTCTTGTTTACGTTTACAATGCAAAGGTCAGCGGTGTTTTCGAAACATGTTTATAATATCTGTCGGCTAGTCAGCGTAAAAACTAAACCCATGTGGTGTCGGCGCCTCGGTGACGTCGCTCGGCGCCCGAACCGACCGCACATGCGCCCCGAATTCGGGACATCAATTAAAAATATGTTTTATGTTTCACTTCCAGGATTTATTAGTGACTTCTTGAATATACTGTGACACACGTGAAATAAAATTGATACAAATATTTTTTCGGCGAAGAAACACATGGCATTGCTTTAACTACACATATGAAAACGTTTGTATACTACACTATTTACATACTTCGATATAGGCACGATAGTATTTAAATTGATTTGCTAGGAATAACTGCTACTTAATCTTATCCAACCAGCGAAGCTGTCTTATACAATTACAGAATGTCCATAAAGGTACAGGAACTGATGCATATGTACTGGCATGCAGCATAAGAAGTAGCTCAGTCACTATTATGTACGATCGTGTTTGCAAAGTCAGTTAACTTTACTTACGGATTGAAAAAAAAAGCTGGTAAGGTAATGCATTGCGACGAGGGTTCCGTGACTTAATTTGTATTCCGTGGAATAACTTTGCTATTGGAAGCTAGACGATAATAATATCCCCGACGTTTTGTGAACTTTTAATGAATTTATGACTAGGCTGTTTTTCATTTTAGTAAAGCTTTAGTTTTGTCGGAATTGGAATGATAGTAGATTTGTTAAATGTGGAGGATCAACTAACAAGTAGGTGATGCACACTGGTATACACTGTATAGGCGATAGGTACAGTCATGGAACAGTACTTTTACTTTTATTTTATCTCACGAACGCGGGTGAGGCATGGTTGATGTGTGTTCAGAATGTTCAGATATACATGCACACAATGTATGTGTGCTTCGGCAAATTCTTGCTCGTGAGATAAAAGTACGGTAGTAATCTCTTTTGTTAATGTAGGCTTACACACATCTCATATCTTTGTATATATCTATATATATTTATTTCAGGGATCTCGGAAACGGCTCTAACGATTTTGATGAAATTTGGTAAGTGGGGGTTTTCGGGGACGAGCAATCGATCTAGCCAGTTTCATGCCCGGGAACACGCCGAGCAAAGCTCGGCAGCCCAGATATTAATTAAAAATAAGTACTTATTTGCGGAACTGACAAATGGCGTTACGAACGTTGGATCATATGGAGTCATGGTGAATAAAACTAGCTAAATCGATTTGGTTCGATCTATTTAATGATCCTTGCGTGCGTGGACGAATGAGTTAGATGGCGGGATTTATTAAGGAGTTAAGGCCACTCTTATCAGTATAATTTAGTTAGCTCAGTCTGTGGTTCAGTTTGCTGCGTACTGTAATTAGTTACACTTCGTAAATAAGGAGTCATTGATTTATCTTTAATATTTTACGCTTCGTAGGTATCTACAGCTACACTCGCTATCTATACCAAATGTTAACGTTTAAGGGGATGCCTCGATTCTGTTTTCCGCGCACGAGAATAAGAGATGCAACACTCTTTAGGGAAGGGCTTTTTATGGACAAAATTCGATTTTAAGGCAGCGAATTTTGCAGCCTCGTTGAAGATAGTCTTGATCTTTAATCAACATACCTACGTATTAACTGAAACTTTTCATAAGACCCAACCTAGTTGCCGCTTCTCTATTCGATTAATCATAGAAGGATGAGGTGCAGAAGTGCAATTACCTCGGAGGCGACGACAGAGGGTCGCCCACGCGCCAGCGCACGAGTTCACCCATTATACAATCAGGACCAATCAGCACACGATACCTATCGACACAGATCAAATGTGAAAAATCCAACTCTGCTCCATAAACTGGTCTAGCTAAAGGATTTAAATTGCCTCGCCGATGTAAGGGTGCAATTTAGAATTGTAGTGCAATTGTGTGTGCATATTTGTAGATTAGACCTACGACAGTATCAGAGCGGTTCTTGCATATGTCATAGAGGTATTATTTGTACTGTAAGTAGTAAGTACATTTGCTAGTATCTACAGGTGTTTACGGAATCAATTCTGCTACATCTATGTATGTATTATGTTATAAGAATATATTCAGAAGATACTTATTTATTATTTACGTGATACCTATGTTTTATTTGTTATTTATATTTTTATCCAAACCTAAACCTCGAAATTTAATGATGGCCCGGAACACAAAAAAGGTTAAAGGTATCCAGAGACGTACATTTTTTACTTTATTGGTGTAGATAGATATAAATGGACATATGAATACAATGGCCACGTGCGGCGACGTCGCCCGCGGCGCCCGCCTTCCCCATTGTCCGATAGCCCATTGTTTCACGCCCATTCTCCGTGCATGCTTTGACAACACACCTGAATACTTCGGCTTGATACTTGTCTTTTATAAGCCTTTCGGATGTCGACTTATTTGAAAATTTGCGTGACTTGAAATTATTATCTATTATGTATATCCAAACACGCGGCGAAGTTTAGGGCTAAGAGAAACTTCATCCAACGACTTCTTCGGTCTCGACGTGTTCTCGACCTAATCTAACTATCCGCTCTCTTATACTGGTAATTTAACCAACTTCAGGGCTAAACCGCACCAACCTATAATTTTATAACCGTTTTCCGCGCCATAGTCTCCAGACCGCTAAACCATATTTAACAAAGAACACGGAACTTTAGCTGTTAGCGATCTCCGACAATGTCTCTAGGCTTTGACCTAGAAACGAAAAAACGTATCACGAAGGTGCGATAGTGTGCTGTAAGGCTTATAATGTCTCTGGAAGTGTGTGGGTGAGCTTAAAAGCTTATTAATGTCCGTGGTAGTGAAAGGCTTGTTCGTGTGCGTGTACAGGCGACACAATGCTGCCAAGGTAACGAAAAAGATTGTATAATAAACCAACGTTAAGAGGACATAAGTCGTTTTATGGAGTAACGTAGAACATGAGCGCGTGGGCAGGCCTCGGGCGCAGCTTGTCGTTGCCAGGGCTGCTTTGTTTTTCTTATTGCTTAGCATCTTATTAGAAATGTTATTGTCAAAAGGAATAAATAAACTAGCCTTCATGTTACTATTCGCTATTGTGAGGAGACAATAGCAAACTCAGCGCGTCTTCGCATTTGTATCTCGGACATTTATTACCTATAAAACCATGCCATATATTATCTTCTTTAAATAGTCCGGTAATAACTTAACTAGATCTAATAATTATAAGCAGAGCTAGAGGTTCAGCTCAGCCCTATCGTTAGAAAAGAGGTTGAACGTACACATCATTGTTATCTCGTGCCAGCTTTGGGCGAGAATAAATAAAACTCTTCGTAGAAGAGATACACATTTATTTTATTATTCTAGCGGCTTGTGAAGCCAAGATAGCGCTTTATGGGACCTGTTATCGTAGTGATGAACTTTCCACACTGTCTTGGCGTACTTTAGACTAAAACCCATTAAAGAAAGATACCTACCGCGTAAAACTAAAAGCCAGTGTCGTGAGGTCGAATTCGCAACATTATTATAAAAATCCATAAATTAGGTATACTTTGACCTTTGCTTATGACCAAACGGTTTTTCTATATCTGGAAACGATATACGTTGGATTAACATAACTAGTCGAAAATTGTTTTATTATTTTTTGTAAGATTTAAAAGGTATTGGAAATTATAAAAAGCGGTTGAGTTGGCATATTAACACTAGTGTGTTAAAAGTTCATTTTATTGATGCCTTTACAACTCTATATCGTATAGGGATTAGATTTTTTGAGAAGCCATATACAATTCAGGTAAAAGATGGCTGGCATTTAACAAAACATGTCATTAAGTATAAGTATTGTAAATTTACATAACTTAAGATACTTTAACAACTTTGGCAGAATTATAATAATAGTACCTACTACCTAGACTCATTATACTCGCGCATTTTCGACATTAATATTAGCAGTAGAGTCCTTCCGTAAGCGTCTTACCTACTGGAAAACAATTACATACTTAACCAAACATTATTAACTTGTGTTATGCATTGTAATGTTTTTTGGAAAGTTTATACAGTCTCTACATGACTACCTATCCGTGCTTTGCCTATCGACATACACACATTTCTCAATAACTAGTGTAATAGATGGACGGCAAAATTAGTAGGTATAGGCACACTTGATCTCAATACCTATACTTTAGAGCTGTAGGTAGTATAAGATTTCCTTATTACACACCAGTACATAGTATATTTATAATATTGAAGGTCCAATCATAAAACCACTAATTTTGAAACCCGCAAAAGTAGCAAAAACCGATTTGAATACCCATGCGACCCACGAAATAAATTAGGCACTAATTTGTGCGCGCGTGACTTCATCTCGTCAGTCCCGTCACTATGAAGGGGATGGCGATAGCGAGGTGGTCCGGGTTTGATTGAGAAATAATATGTATGTCTGTATGTCATGTACATAATATTATTATATATTCGAAGCAACATCATCATCCATCCGACGAGGCATCATCTCCCAATGTATTATTAAGAAGGTACATACTTTCTAATAAAAATACTGTTTCATGGTTTTTCATCACATTTGTAGAAATATAAGTACCTATAACTTATGGAAGAAACTTGCACGGATCAAATACTTTGGTTTTGAAGTTTTCTTAAACAAGTACCTAAGCAGTAGATACCATACCTACCGTCAAGGGCATCAATATGTATACATATTTTCACCTTATTCTATTGTAATAAAGTCAAAAAAGGTATATATATTTATGCCCTCGACTGTACATCGTAAGTGAAAAAGAACTCGGTCTTTCGTTAACGTAACTAATCATCATAATAGTCTAGGTAAGTCTTTTTTTTTTTTATTTGATGTCCCCGAAAATATGCGTGTAATATATAAGTATGGCAAGTATATGATGACCATATGCCTTAATGCATTAGCGGCTTTTAAAGCCTCGGCGCCCGCGTCATTTGCTTGGTAATGGGCCAGATTGCTTCAATTTGAATCTGCCTGTGATTTTCGTTTTGTATTTTTTCTTAATGGCCCACGATTACATCGCGTCTTGTTTTTATGTCATTATCGAAAACGATGCTTATCGCCGAACCTTTGCCGGAATATTCTTTAATTACGTTATATTGTAGTAATTTTATGTTCACCAACACGTATCGAATACCGCACTGGTATTAACCATCGAAATTTTAAATAATACTAAAAGGAACCAATAAAATTATTCATAAACAAATATCTCCGTGAAATGAAGCTGAACGCGGAACAACTTGAAATAGTTAACACTCCTAATGTTTTGGGAACAAAAACGCGCTGTTTTTATGTGTTGTTTTTGTGTATTTGTTTTAGCGCGCGCCGATAACGCAGTCAGGGGTCGCAACGGTAGTAACAGGGTTGAGTCGTAAATTCAATTTAAATATCTTCTAACAAACACTGCTCTGGCTTAAATTATGAAATCCAGATGGGTTATACTGTTAATGGGCGGTCAGTTTTTAATTAATTCACCAATCACATACTTACGCACAAGACAACTTTCTTTACTAAGGTTTCTTAATATTCGGACACGAGAAATAATATAAATTATAATAAGCGTAATGGATAATAATAATTATTAGTATTAGTATATATGGCTAGGTATATTTTTATTATAATTATAAGTGGTGTGTATTGGTTGTGCGCCCCTGCATTACAAGGGTAGCGTTCGGCGATATCCACGTGTGTGCCGCGTCGCCGGCATTCCAAGCCACATGCACCCTGCCTCGGCGCACACTTGTTACCATTAGGCTACCCCATCATTTACTACGAGCATAACTCATCGCGCTAGGATTAAGGAAGTCCTCGATGACGTAAAAGTATTACCTTACTGCTAAACAAGCGGCAAGCCACTTGGAAATGAGAAATTAGAATGTAGTAATAAATATTTATAAGCCCAATATTGTAAATGTCACCGACAATAAACTAACAGTCCATGTTAATCAAACTTGTTTTAGCTGATTGATGTTGTATTGCACGAAACTTTATAACCACTATTTTATTCGAAGGACTTCGACAGACGCGAGATTTATGAAATCAATCAGCGGTAATGGCCATAAATTCCGAGACATTCTTATAAATTTTAAATTGGTCCGACCACAATGCGTTGTCGTAAACCAACGGAGAATACTGTACATACTTACACAAAAGCTTTTATTGTCGCATCAAGACATGTAAAATCTCTGACTCGCATCTTTTATATGAGTTTGGTCGTATATCTGTGTTTTATAGCTGGCCGGTTGTGGGCTAGCGTGGGCGCTGCTCGCCAGAGGAGAAATGCAGTCGGATTGTATGAGGCGCGTATAATGTTACTGCTTTATTCCCCGGATTGCAATGCTACGGCGAAGCCCACGTGCCCGGAGATTACAGATACAATTGTCCGCTCCGGGCTTGTTTATGGCAGCAACTCGAGATACGGAGGGGAAATGACACCTCGATCGCGTGCCGTAATCTTCGCCACTCCTTGCCCGGACTTTCGATCTACATTATATTATGATTCGCACTACTAAGCTACCCACTCAGTTACTCCTACTGGAATGGGCTTGCTACATGACATATGTGCTACAATTTGGTGCCTGAAACAAAAAACATTAATAACAACAACACAACATTTTGCCTACAGGTTAATTGCAAAAAACCCTTTACTTAGTAAGCACAGATAATTTCGCATTCTCGACTGGGCACCGAATATTATTATTTTACTGACGGTTGATAATTTATAACCCTTTTTTATCCCAACGCGGCGCGTGAAGCATACGAAAGCCCAGGGGCAAATCAAGATTTTAATAATTTGTATGAAGAGAAATGACCGAGGTTCGGCGTGTCGCGCCGCGGTCGGAATACGTAATTAGCTTTCTTTTAAACTCATCAGAGGCCCCAATAATTCCAATCAAATTGTCAAAATACGACTAGGACGACATCCAAATTCAGCAAATAAACGAGCCATACCAAAACTTTAATGAGATCGCCATTTTATTGATTATGTTTCAAGAATTGACATTTTTTACGACAGGTGATATGGTTTTTTATAAGTATATCTTATTTCAATGAATGTATTGTTGAAACTGGACACTGCTGTTTTAATTGCGACAGCGGTCGATGTCTTTATATGTTATAAAAATTATGTTACGTATGTTACCTGCTATGTTAGGTTTTTGGGTATCATTTGGAACGTGACTTGTCCAATAGTGACACTATTTATTATTTATTTGTTCAGAAAACCAACAGCGATACAATATTTATAACTTATACTAAATAGCACAGTAGTCGAACAACAATGAGATGATGATGATGATGATGTTTGTCGTCAATATTGAGTGATTTTATACATGAGAATTAGAGAATACCTACTAAATAAGATATTCTCATCATAGGAGCATATAATTTCACGAGTGCGCCAAATATTCTTCAATCAATTAAATTGCTCTATAATATACCTGCAGATACCGGATAGATGGCAAAAGAGCTCGAGCTGCCAAGAAGTCTCATGTCACTTAAACCCGTTCCAAACAAAATCATCCCTAATAGGTACAATCAGAAAATTATATATTGGTAATTTACTTTTATATCTTGCTACATTATTGCACGGTCATTACAGCGGATCGTTCGCATTTCAATTGCTTCTTGCGGACAATACGAGTACCTACTAAGGCTGAGCATTTGTTTAATTATAAATATTATAATACAAAGCATGCAAATGCCAATTCGGCCAAGGCTAGTATAGTGTTTGGACAATACGAGTACTAACCGCGTCATCCTTGTTGCAGCGGGCTGACCAGGAATGCGGAGCGCGGCGTGACGCCGGTGTACCTCCGGTGTCGCGAGGGTATCGTCTCCTGGGTGTACCCCCGCGGAGCTCTGCGGCTGCTGCTGCGGCCGCCCATGCCGGCAGACGAGCGCGACTTCAGCGTTTGCGTGAGGGTCGTCAGGCGCCCGGATCCACCCGATTTGTTCCACATCGAACGGCTTAATGATACAAGTTAGTACCTAATCTGCCTCTGCCCTGCCTTGACCAACATCGAGGCGAAGAATTAATAGCGAAGCGTAGGCAAAGAGTGCATGCGGTTTTTTAAATGTAACTTTAGAATCTGCTGTCTGACTTACAGTTGCAATAAGAGGATCCCAGGCAGCAGCGCTGCTATATGATTTATTTGTTCAGAAAATGATTCTACAAAGTACTCTTTTGTTTGCGGTCGAACTATGATTACAAAAACTCATTAGGCAAATAGGCACCCCGCGCAAAAGTAAATTTTATTCATCAACGCTACTCTAGAACTGAACAGTTATGAGTAAATTTATTTTTGCCGAAGTTTTAGTTAACTTACAGTGATTATACCAGATCTTGTAACTACATTTTAAGGCAGTTATGATCAACTGAGCTGAAATTTGGCATAGGTACTTAGGTATGTAAGTTTGATGACAATGCAATATGGTACCAAAGAGGTAAGTGGTTATTACTAAATACTAACTCCTACACCAAACAAGATGAACTCTTCCAAACCCTCTGAATTATCAGTTGCGTCTGTGGAAAAAAGGGTACTTACCGACAGGCGGCAATAAAAACTTGTACAAAAATCTAAATTTTTGACAGTAACTAATTTAATTTGCAGAAGCCGAACGCTTCCCCGCGCGTCTGTTCGTCGAGGGCGCCCACAAGCTGGTGCCGCTGTACGCGCCAGACGACGGGGACGCCCGCGAGCTCCGCTGCTTCCGCAGCCGCCGAGGCAGGGCCGCCCTCTACGTCGAGGCCGAACCTGAAGAGGGCATGCAGCGACGCGAGGCAATCTTGAGATATGAAGCCAGGCCGCTGGAAAGGCGGCATTATGATCCGGCCACGGCGGACTGCAGACCGTGTACTGAAGAGGAGATGGAATTGGCATTTTGCTCTAGTGATTTAGGTAAGTTTCGGCCACATACCATGAATGGCGATAGGTATTTATCACATTAATACTGATGATTAAAGGCTGGTGGGAGACTGCTCGGAGTTGGAACACGTGGAAGAGTAAGAGCCTCCTTCTTATTCTTGACCGGCAGTGGGACATTCTAGGCTATAAACAAATATTTTTTTTACGAGTACCATTAACATGCTCAGCCATAGTCAGTTAACTTTTGAACTCGATAACAAATGCCTGCTATTATGCGAGGTCTAATTGGAGGTGGACTCTAATAATAAGGTATCCGAATCATTCAAATATGGTAGATTTTTTTGATGTTGTAAACCTTACACTTTTATTCTTTTCATTGAGATAAACGTAAATTTAATCACAACAATGATTTAAACATAATTGGCAACCAAATTGCCAAACGCTAAACGAAGTCGTGGCTTTAGCTAATAAAGAAAATAATGCATAATCTCCGTCTGCCACCATGACGACGCGACGGTTAAACAGAACCAGAAGCCTGATGCTAAATAATAAACGCCGCCCGCACAGTAATTTGTCGCCATAATCGAGATTCCTCTCGCCTCAAATTAAATTAAACGGTATACGAGAATATAATTTTTCCAGCGTAACGACGGCGGAATATTTGACTGCGACCGTTTATCATACGCTGCTATTTGGGAGAAATTTAAAATGTTGCATTTGAGGGAGATATTTTGCGAAAGGGAAACAAAAGAATGTGGCAGTTTTTATTTGAGAGTATGAATGTCACAGCTAAGTACTACTTTCGGAATGACAATTAAATAACAAAATGCGTGTTTTAAAAACAACGGTAAAGAACCCAACGAGACCGTAATTTAGGTACCCACCATATTATACAGCATGATCTAATAGATCGAAGGAGCTTTATTAAATGCTTGCAGTAATGATACCAGCAAAGACTTGGAGAGCGAATTAAGTTAGGTACCTACTTTTGTAGTTTAAATATTACAAAAGTCGCGGCTGGAAGGTGCGGTAGCGTTTGATGGAATTTCGATAAATTCAATTTGGGTTTATCATAAGTTAATATAGGGTTATAGATGCGATCGACTGAGGGCACGCGACGCGGCAGGGAGCTGGAATATTTTTAAATCTTTTTTAATAATAATAGACAAGAGTTATGTCATGAGTTTTTTTAACGACGGCGCGTCCCGCGGCGGGCGCGTTATTAGCCGTCCCGGACCGCATCACGGCTCACGCACTATCCCAATTTCTGTTTGTCATGCAACATAATTATTGATATTTTTTACTTGGACGACATTAATACTCATTAAACCTCATTTTTAAAGATTATCTCTAAGTAGAAATGACCCAAAGTTTGTTCATTTTTTACGATAGTAACTCATCTGAATGCTTAAACTCTATCTTCTGTCGTCCATAATCATTTCAAGCTTTACCTAGATATTCCTTAATAATTATTAGTGTCCTGTTACGCTTTTCACATAGTTCCCACCTAGTAGCTGCTGCAACCTATTATATTTGCAATGTAATGTAAGTACTTTATATTAGGTACCTACCAATTATTCTAAACAAACAGATATTCTGAATATCTCAGGCAGAACGCAGAACCAACAAGAATTATAGACCTATCAATTAAAAGCTTTACAAAAAGTAACATTACCTCTGTGAGAATATGAGAACATGGACGTCAAATGAGACGTGATAGCTTGTTAGTTAAGCCTTCGTAATTATCGGTTGGGCGGGGTTGACGACCGCTCTTCCACTATTCACTTATCTACCTCAAACAAAGGTTCGGTTCGGTTTGAAACTTACGTTCGCTTACTCACGTCGCAAAAAATATACAGACAATAGCAACTTTTAGAGAGTCAATGCCTCACTAGTCTAATAACAAGTACGAAATAATAGCGACAGTGATTAATATCTACTTAGTATAGGATGCTGTCAAGATTTCGTGGGACTAGAGCGGGGTGACGTCAACCGCCGTTTGCTTTTAATTTACGCGTGATTCAGCGTTTGGGCAATCTGGAGCACTTGTAACTCATTCTGGATAATAAAAACTTTAAATCATGTCTAGTTAAATTACGAAGTTGTTCTATCTAACTACGGAGGATACAGTGTATTTAGGTACGCGTTACGCATTACGCGTTAGGTGGGCGTAAATACGGCTTAATAATTCACCATGAATTAACCCTTGATGTTGTGTCCAATAAGCCTTTGGCACTTATTTTTTAGGTGCTCATTATTACTGAGTCTAAAAATACAGATGTGCAAGCAGCGAAAAGTTTCCAAAAAGTTGGAAAAGTTCTCGGAAATTTCTTGAGAATTTCATAGAAATATAAGAAATCTCCATTTTAGATTTCGGAAAGTTTCAAACCCAATACAAAAATGTGAGAAAGTTTCCGACGGCACAATAGTAGGTAGGTACAGTTAAGGGCACCAATATGCATAATTTTTTTCACCTTACTCCATTAAAATAAGGTTCAAAAATGTATACATATTTATGCCCTTGACTGTACCTACTACGGTCGACCGCTATGCATAGACCGCGCGGAAGGGTAGAGGGACCTGTCCCTTTGACGTCACGCCTCTTACCCCAGACCCCGCGTGGTCGTGTTGGACGTTTCCCTTGGATTTTCCCCAGGCTACTCTCCAACTGCGCACTCCTATCGCTTTGTTGTGCCCGGCCTATACAACAAGAGTCAGGTTAAAAAAAGCCAGTCCCGTCACAGGCGAGGACTCAAAGCCGTTGGCTACCGGTGACTGGGATCCCCGGCCGATTGACAAAAGATTGTTTTGTTTTTTTCGCTGGGAGAAGACGGGTAAAGACGGTCGATCTATAAACTATTTGTTTTGTCTGCAGTGTCTCGCGGCACGTTCGTGGGCGCCGAGCAGCGCTCGGACCTCGACAGCACGCAGCTCACGCTGCGGCTCACCAAGCTCATCCGCGCCACCGGCAGCGGCGGCCCCGAGCCCCGGCCGGACGATTCAGCCGAAGACGAATACTATAGGTAAGGACCGACCCAGGTCGGGCCTAGCTGAGTTTCATGCTGGACTCTTCTCAGCTAGGCTAGGTTTAGTGAACCAGCAATAAAACTGCCAGTAATTTGATTCCACGAACACCTCAGATTCGGTTGAAACCGCTCAACCAAGCTTACTGGAGCGCAAACTCTTAGAGTATTCGGTTTAACCTTTTCACCACCATTAACTTGATATAAAGTCAGGACATAAGGTGCCCCACACGCCAATGACTTCATATCGAGTCGATGTAAAGGCAAGCTATACGTGCTATCAAGTAAGGTTCATTTTCAGTCTTTTTCTAGGAAGACTGACGTGTGAGGCACAACTTACAGAATCTACTGTGGCGGTGAATAGGTTAAAGACATTTATTACTCAAAAGAAATTTCAAGTGTTTAAACCGCCCGCGTGGTCGTGTCGGAGGTTTCCCTTGATTTTCCCCATGCCACCCTCCAACCGCGCACTCCTATCGTTGTAATGGGCTCGACCTATAAAGCCACAGACAGGTTAAAAGGAGGTCATTTTCGCTACTCGCTTCTCGCCATTCCCTCCAATGGTTCCTTTAGGCCAGGGGTCGGACACGTTTTAGCAGACAAGGGCAATATAACAAAAACCGCCTTAATTCCTATTCGTTCCATAAAACCTTACGTCAAATCTTACTACTTATATCTGTTTCTACTATTTTTAATGTACTAACGACAGCACGATAGCGGTCGTTAGCCCTGTCGCGCGTCAACTGGCAACCACTTTAAAGCGTTCAAAAGGTTAAATGCTGAAATTGCTAAATCATAAAGATAAATAGGTACATCGAGTGGTTCATTCCTATTGAATTTGAATTACTTCCACATCAACCAACCACCACCAACCACCACCATGGATGGAACCATTTCGTGCAATACCTTGTTTTACTGTTTTATTATTATTTATTTTATTTTTTGCCTTTTGTGTATTGTCACGAATAAATAATTCTGATTTCTGATTTCTGATCAATGGTGGAATGTTGTGCTAAACATCGCATTGAGTAGCAATGGAGCTTCGTTCCTTACCATCACGTTTCCTCTTTTCAGGTACGATGTAGACAACGCGCTGACGCACACCACACACCGCAACCACCGGCGACGGACGCGGAGCCTTCACGCACACATCCACGTGTCAGCGGCGTGCGGGGCCGAGGCCGGAGCTGGCGAGTTCCTCGTCATGGCGCGGAGAAGACTCGGCAGGTACTCGCTGGTTTGCGCGCCGAGAATAGAGGATTGGGTCGAGCTCGTGCAGAGGAGGAATGAGGATGGGAGTGCGCATTGCTCGCTGCAGCACTAGCCAGCTCACAGATGAACGGTTCAGTGATATTTATATATTATTATGTTCAGTCAGCTAAGCTACGGTAGCCCAGTGGTTCAAGCGTGCGGCTGTCAAGCGGATGTCGTGGGTTCGAATCCCAGCTCGTACCAATGAGTTTTTCGGAACTTATGTACGGAATATCATTTGATATTTACCGTTAGCTTTTCGGTGAAGAAAAACATCGTGAGGAAACCTGCATACATCCGCGAAGAAATTCAAAGTTGTATGTGAAGTCCCCAACCCGCTCTGGGCCAGCGTGGGGACTACTGCCCAATCCCTCTCATCTATGAGAGGAGGCCTGTGCCCAGCAGTGGGACGTAGATAGGCTGATGATGATGATGATGATGTTCAGTCAGAATCAAAAGTAGCTTGGCATATGAAAACGTCAAGTCTTTATTACAATGGAATAGAAGAAACTTTTGACCTCTTCTGACTACTATCCACACGGCGAGTTCCTCGTAGAACGGAGACTCGGCAGTTGCTAATAGTTATTCTCGCGCCGAGTATAGAAGACGGGTAGATTCGTGCAGGAACCCGGTTGTTACCAGAGAGCAGAGTTACAGTCATACCTAATTCATTTTTATATATAAGTAAAAGCAGGTATATTGTATTATAGTCATGACGTGCAAATGATCATATTATCAATCATATACCTCTTAACAGTAGATACCTTCCCTACAGCTGTATAATGAATTGGTGATGATGGTATTATATTGAGTATTACTCAACTCTCTGTCTGTATGTTGTATGAAACATTTCGGTACATCTGGCATGTAACTAGTATTTTTATAATTTACGATATTAGATTGTTCTATCCACATGGTGGAAGACAGTCTGTCAAATATTTTTTCAAATGATACAGAGAATGCTGATATCAGATATCTGTCTGGTGTAGAAATTGTAGGGTTTTCAACGTGATGAAGTGTTGATCCTGAGGGAATATTGAGCATATGTATACATTTAGGTGTTTTTCCACCGACAGGAGGAGATGAAAAAGTGTGACGCAAACAGTGATTAATTTAATGACAATTTTATCGCTAATAAAATGCTTCGCCGGTGGAAAAACGCCTATACAATGCATGGTGCAGATCATCATACATTTTACTCTACTGGTAGAGCGATATGATGATATTGATGATCTAGATGTAATATGTAAACCTAGTAATCATATTAAATATGTACATATTTATGCCTCCCAAATAAAAATGCAGATGAAAACTGGTTCACCCGAGTAAAAGAAGTGCCTAAATGTGGGCAGTGTGATATAAAAGACACTAAAGTGCTTGCCATAAACTATTCCTCACAGGACACAATATTGTAAAGTACATTTTATCTCTAACGGAAAGTAACATGTTTTATGTTCTATACATTACATTCTTTTTGTACATATAATTTTATGTTTATAGAAGTCGCTATGCCTGAAACAGCAATAGCTTAAAACCTAATATTATGTATAAATTTGTTCATGATACACTAGTTATATGTATGGCTATTGTATGATGTGGAAATGCGATTGAGACAGTTGCATTAGTTATTGCCGTTTTAGGATCAGCGCCAATTAGGTTTAACGTGAGAAATGTGGTCCAGTGTGCCAAATCTGTAAGATCTTCAGAATAGATGTAAGATTGATCTCAGCTTGTATATATTATGATAGAAAGCGGTATAGTTTGATGGGAAATGTGACTAATACTATCTGGATAACATCTCATTACAAAGTAAAAATGTTTGAGACAAATACATAATTTTCAGAGTATCATGTCATGTTTTTGAATGTTGGTTTAAAGAAAAACTTGTATACCTAATTGGTATACGTATAAAAAAATTGCTTTATGATTCAAAAATGCTAGCCTCGTTTCGCTTCAGTGCTTCCAGCAAAATAACTTTATTTTATTCCAGAAATAGTTTCTATGTTTAATATATATTATGTATGTAAGAAGAGTAGAAAAAATGTGAATACCTACCTATTAATTTTAAAAGTGTACAATCGTAAGTATAGTTTTGATTTGTGATATAGATTACAACGAATGTATTGAAAAGTGCCTATTGTACATAGAAATTATATAGAGTTTGATATTATATTGTTTATAGACTATATGTTGTAAAGGCGAAACTGTTGAATATAAGATTTTAAAAGATGTGCGCATTTTGTTTTTATTCCCCATATTTGACAGATAATATCTTTCAGAGAAACCGAGTGAAACAGTTGTCATATACCAATTCATTTATTGAAAAATCACAACTGAATACCACATAGAAAAACTACTCGGCACGGTTTAACTCTTAACTATATATCACATAAACACTTTAATAATTTCATAGACTATATACAAGGAAAATTACTCATTTTTGGTACACACACACTGCGAAAATATTAATCACTATGTGATCACAGGCACAGGTAAACAAACAGATAAACGAAAACACATTCCTCATATGAAATAAACATTAACTAATTACAATATTTAGAAGTTATCCCATAAGTGCCCAACAAACGTAAATTCAATATTATATAATTATTTACAAATAAAATTAAAAACTGGTTCGGAGTACAAGACTTAGTCACATAAATGTATCGTTGCCAGTGGTTGTTTAAGATTCAAACAGGTACATGACTTACAAAAATGTGATATGTAGATAGAAAGTAGTGTCTTTAGAAATTAACATTCTACGTAGATGACGGCTTACGTAATACAAGTTCTTATGTAAGTAAAAACGAGAAACATTTCATACTTTATCGAAAAATTCATAAGGTGGTAATTCATTTACGTGGTAGTACCCATTTTTCCTTTCAAAGCCCAACCGCTAGTCTTGCGTATTCAGGGCGATTATATTGGACGCTTTTAAACTTTATCATCGACGGCCACGGCAAGTTAATACTCTATGGTTTTCATTCATAGACCAAAGGCTATAGACTTTAGACTAATTATGAATGAAACCATAGAGTTTTATCGTGCCGTGGACGTCCACGATAAAATATAAAAGTGACCGTTGTATTTGAAGAATTTACGAACTTTGAAATAAATATCTCTAGTCGAATAAAAATGGATTAAGATTTTAACGAACACCGCTTATAGTTGACGAAATATAAGCTGCACCGATTCCTCGAACAACTTGTATGGCGAATCGGTGCAGCTTATATTTCGTCAACCATACGATTATAGTTGTAATTTTCCTAGTTGTCCTAAATGTCATAAAATGTCGTTAGCAGTTCAAAACGAAAGGAAGTATGAAAAAGAATAATCCACAGAAATAGCTACCTTCCGTTCTAAGTGATAAGGTTCAAGTTGCAAAACTTGGTCATAAAACGGTAGCACTGTGGTGGCACGCGCCACGCTGGCGACTACCTGGGCAGACTCCGAGCGCTTGATACTTGACAACTCGCCGGCTTTTTATTTATAATGTACTAAATTACTAGTGGCTCTGTGAGCTACAGACTACTTTTTTTTTTAATTTCTCGACACTTACTCAACAACTTTTTTCAGACGTCGTGCGTGTCGTACCATGTCTCGTCCAGATAAACAATGTTTTTTCCATCCTCGCGGTGTTTTTTGATTATGCTCAGATAATCGTCTCTGAGTTTAATCAGTCTTGGTGAATCCATTATAACTTTTCTTGTGTTCTACGTCTTGTACTCGAATCCCATACTTTTAAGTATTTGTGCCAAATATGACTGGCTGTACGGGAACACTCCGCCGTCCTTTGTTAACTCTTTATATGTCATTTCACTTGTAGGCGAATTATTATCTTCATAAAATTTGTTAATCACCCTGGCAATGAAATCTTCGGTGAAATTGTCAATTCTGGTGAATTTTTTAGTGTTTCTTTGCGTGGTTATTGGCTGTCCTCTTTTAACAATTCTAGCCACAGTTCGAACATTTTTCTTTGTACAAGCACGTAAACCTTCCTACATGCTGCGCGGTTTTAAAAAACCCGGTTTTGTTTGATATGAGCGAAAACATCTTCGTGATGATTATGAACGCCCAATTCATATTCCCTGAATAATAATTTAGTACATTATAAATAAAAAGCCGGCAAGTTGTCAAGTATCAAGCGCTCGGAGTCTGCCCAGGTAGTCGCCAGCGTGGCGCGTGCCACCACAGTGCTACCGTTTTATGACCAAGTTTTGCAACTTGAACCTTATCACTTAGAACGGAAGGTAGCTATTTCTGTGGATTATTCTTTTTCATACTTCCTTTCGTTTTGAACTGCTAACGATAACCATTTTATGACATTTAGGACAACTAGGAAAATTACAACTTTACATACGGTTTTGTGCAACCCACCCTAAAGGTAAGTGTCCACGTTTTGCACCGCGCGCCCACTGATCCGCACGTAGATACGGAGGCGCGAATCAGTGGACGCACTTGTGTGACTTTCTATAGGTATACAAACAATATTACATTCCGTTGCGTCCGATGCAGAACTGTGGAGGCTTACTTTAAGACAAGCAAAAGAGACCGTATATACCAATTGTACAATTACCATACGACTTCTTTGAGATACGATTCTAATGTAGTAATTTTAGTTTCGACACCATTACGAATATATGGCACCCTTACTGATTGAATAAGGCGCCCTTTGGAACTTGTCATACATGAGATATACATAAAAACGATGAAGCATAAATTCGGTAATACACCATATAGGGAACTGACACGCCATACCTATTTATCAATACCTACAAACCTTTACGCTCCTGAGCAAGTTACCTTCAGCCTTTTTTAAATATCTACCCCAAACTTCACTTAAATCTCAACCATCTCATATCGATATAAAAAGTTAAAACACTACATTGTAAAAAATCTCATCGAAAGTACTGCCTTTTCTTTCAACAATTGATACTGAAAAACTAATGAATCGTTATAAGCTGTTGTGGTGAAATGACGGTGACGTATAAAGATATGACTTTTTTAGTTTTTGTTATTATTTTGATTTATAAGTTTTATAACACTTTACTGGATTTTATAAAATATAATCACACCAACCTTATCCATTTCTATATAATACGACACGGCCTTAGCTTACAAATGAAATACTGATGCTAAAATTAACATAACATTGGTGAAATTGCGTGTGATGCTTTGCCATTAGCCAATCAGTTGTGCGAAATTGACAACATTTCATATTTTTAACTACTTTATTTTATGAACTAGTTAGAAAATAGGTAAAAATTTAAGCCACCCGTATTTTTTCTTTTTCAATTTAACTCATTATTTCATACAAAAAAAAACACGTTGAAAAGTAGGTCATTCCAAAAGGGCGTAAGTAAAATATGACGTCATCTTCCCAACAAGAATCCAGAGCCACTCCAGAGCAGCGATTGTCTGTACTCTGTACTATGGTCTCCCTGAATACAGCGAGGAAGATGACGTCAACTTTCGGTTTACAGTAATTTGCGATTTTTTCCAAAATTAACGGAGAAAAACAATCTAAAAAAAATGTTTTTTGTGTACTTCACACGTTTTTACCGAAATGGTTTTCGAATAAGGAGTTTTCGAAATTATGAAATATTGTCAATTGTTATGACAATGTGATGTGATTCTATTATAACTATTATAAGCAGTCAAACATTAGAGTCATTATAGTTTGTCCGGAAGTCTAAGGACAAACAGCCATAAAACTGTAAGCAATAAGACTATAGTGTAACAATAGCACTTTAAATTTCGAATGGTCACAAGTTGTAACACGAACCTTTGAATTGCAACCTAAGCCTAGGTTCTTTAAGGCTTAAAATACCTTGTGTGTTCCGTAAACAGGGATTATCTCAACAACGTCAAATATTTTTGTTGCATTACAATTTTTATTGGTGTCATTTGAGATTGAAATTTTGTGCAAACCATTACGTTAGCTTTTGCTATGTGTAAGAAATAACTTACGATCTTATGCAAATATATTAACTAATTAGCTTATATTTATGCCTGTCGAGCCTTAGACCGCTGGACGGACTATTCCGACGTTGAAGCTACAAATGTTTTAGGTAAGGACCGTTTGAATACAGCAGTCCTCTATCTAAAACATTTCAGACGAACAAATAGATTCTTCAAATGAAATTTACCAGCAATAAGGCAATACATATGTAGTAGTCTTTAGATACAGTGACTAAAATTAAACACATGCCCCCCCTTATTCATAAAACTGAACACACCGATGCTAACTAAAATAAGTTTTGTCCCTTTCTTACAAACATAAATGTCAAATTGTCAAATAAGGACAAAAGAAAGCATTAGCGGCCATTTAACTAAAATAGGTAACTTTACAACATATAAGTGTTCATTGAGTCGAGGAAATGGAAACTTGAATGTTTTTGTGTCATATGGCAATGACAATAAGATATAAAATAGTGCCTATTTCCATTTCCCCGAATAATGTACATAAAATACAGCAAACTATAAATGCTTTCGACTAAACGCGTGAAATGCAACGCCACAGTTTATGTATCTACTACAAAAATATACAGATCGACTATACAATACGGGTAAAAATAGATGAATTCTTAATAGTGAGGCACTATTTATATTTCTCAGGTAAGAACATTATAATATACTTTATGTCACACCTGGCCATAAAGCGGCAATTACCGCACGCTCCGCGCGCGGGAAATCCCACTTCCTGGCCAGGGGGTGACATAAAATTTTGTACTTAACACGGGCGGTAATAAAGAAAGCCTCAGATCGCATATTTATCGCCCTTGCCTTCGGCTCGGGCGTCAAATACCTGCGATCTGAGACATTCTTTGTTTTACCGCCCTCGTTAAGTAATGTACTATTTGAGTGCAAACAACGAGACGGATTATTGTCAGAATAATTATTAGTACCGAGGAAGCTCCATGGCAGTTACTAAAGCCCTGTCCGAATCTTAGACCTTCAGGAATAGGAAAATAATACTCTGGAACAAGATTCTCACTTATATACTAGGAACAGGGTTTAAATGCACTTGCCCCGTACAATATAACCACTAGATATTAATAGCATCTAAAAATCGCATTATCTTGTTGAATGCGCCGATGGGGATGTAGCTTAGGGTCCTAATTGGAATAATTTGGAAATAGAACAAATGGATCTTTAAAGATATATCATGTGATCGTATCATGAATGAAGTCTGGATAACGATGACGTGGTAAGTTATAATCATTAATTACATCACAGCGAAAGTGTTTGAATGCATATACAATTACAAGCATAGGATACAATATAGTACATTACTTAACAAGGGCGGTAAAACAAAGAATGTCTCAGATCGCAGGTATTTGACGCCCGAGCCGAAGGCAAGGGCGATAAATATGCGATCTGCGGATTTCTTTATTACCGCCCGTGTTAAGTACAAAATTTTATGTCACCCCCTGGCCAGGAATTGGGATTTGCCGCGCGGAGCGTGCGGTAATTGCCGCTTTATGGCCAGGTGTGACATAAAATAATTTATATAGGCCCCTTAACCCCTCGTACGCGACTGTCAAATGAGGCAATTGAAAAGATTACCTTCAATTTCAATATTATAGGTTCAATTACATAGCACTGCTTGTGTGCTTAAGCATACGATGAGATAATAGGTTATCACAAAGCATTCAAAACAATTACGTTTGTGCCAATTAATAATCGAAAATCAACAAAAAACCGAATAAATCTTGGCATTGCCCCACATCATCTCTTCATCTTATTCTAAAAGCGCCTTTGGCACAAGAAAGAATTCAAACTTCGCTATCGAGAGTAAAAATAATGAACTACTATTAGGAAATTATTGTATTTTTTCCTATAAGTTATTCCGAATAAAAAAGTAGTTTAGGATATTAGGATTGGCGGAATTTAGTCTGAAATATGTGTCAAGGACAAAAATGTACTGCAATTACGGATGTTAATTTATTTAAAAGTCAACTTTTACTGCAGCTGTAAATCTTGTGCCTCATATGGAAGACTGCTATATATGTTGACGTGAATGAAAAATGAATAACTGAATTTGCTTTTTTTTTATAAAATAGTACTTCACTAAAAATGTACTGGTGTGTGGATATAAGAATTGTAGGCATATACCAGCCAAAGCTTCAGTTGATAAGTTTAAACTAAATCAAAGTGTAGCTACAGCGTGGGTGTTCCAACACTCGATGTACTTTATATTGCACATTACAAGAATGAACAGGCTTGGGCATTACAAGAATTAACAGGCTTGGGCATAAAAGTGTGTTTTAAGACTTAAAAAGGTTTCTCATTTTGACTGTCCGAGCCAAATATTAATCTTATTTATTAGGGCTAATTGTGACCTATATATGGGACATATACTATTGAAGTGTACCAGCGTGCGTGCGCGTTTTTGTTACTAAGTTCTATATATTGCACATATACAAAAATAAGAGACATGAGTTTACCAAAGCTGGTTCTATCAGTTTGAAAAGTTTGACCTCAATCTTTGAGCACTAGGGGGGATGTTAATATTTATATTAATTGGATTGCTCCCGCCAAACCTTGTTCTATGACTTGTTCTTGAAACATTGAAGCGAAATCAATATAGTGCACATAGCTTGTTCAATATTGTTTGTTGACGTCATGACATGACTGTCATTTATAAGACACATTATGAAAATTGGAGGCATGAACAAATCTGGACCAATACTCCGTGAACGTCATTACGTCCGATGTCCTTTATATAGCACATCATTAAAGTGAGTTACGACGTCCGATGTCTTTTAAATAGCACATAATAAGATTTGTAAGTTTGTTAAAGCTAAGTATGTAATCACGTCCAATGTCCTTTATATTGCACACAGAGTTTTAAACCTGTTTATACAGCTAAGCTTGTTCGACGTTGACAGGGGTGGGAGTCATGACGTCGACCGCGATGTCCTCCATGTTGGGCAGTACCAGAACCTTCTCGAACTCCTTGCTGAGCTTGTGCTCGATCCAGTTGGAGATGTGCGCGAACCGCAGAGTTCGCGCGCCGACCGCCGGCCGCGCCTTCAGGATTAGTTGCGGGTTCGTTCGGAAACTGGAACAATATATTAATGTTAAATAATATAAAACTTAAATTAACCTCTGTTAAAGAAAATTTGTTGTGTCCCAATGTGTTGACAGATGTAGTGTTAGAGGGAATATGATACGCCAACGAAAACAATCAGATACATTAATCAATCGCAAATTTCAGCATACCATTTCTATACTTTTGACTGCACCATTGTAAATAACCTAATTTGTCTGTATTTTTACCTGTTTTTTATGTACAATAAAGTAATTACATACATACATACATACATATTGTACAGTCACTTCATACCTTGTCACAGTGACATTGTTATTAGATCCCTAGCGTGATCCGAGTGACGAGGTACGAAGTGGAAGAAATCAAATTGGCTGACCGTACCAGTCATATTTTTATGCGATGTAGACCAGAATTTTATATTTGGAAAACTAACCCGAGCCATATTCTGTCGTGAGGCGGTGGCGGTAGGTTTATAGCTAATCGTCCTTCCAAAGCTTGAACTTCCACTTGCAGCTTGATGTCCGTATTTGAGAGCCCCTCCATAGCACGTTTCACGTATTTGAAGTCTGTAACCTGCAACCGATTATACACTTTAAGTGTATATATATAAAACTTGTATAACTACTGAGAAAATATTAGCATAAAATTCGATTCCCTCCAACATCCTTGTTATAGAAGAGTTCACTACGATTTCTCACTTTTCTCAGTCTAGGAGAAAAAGTAAGCCATTTGAAGTCCACCTACTGATATTTTATGAACACCACGGACCTAGAAAACGTGTTATTAAATTAATCGAAACACTTGTACTGACCTGCTGGAAGTATTTGTTCGTAGATATTTTATCAACCATTCGCAGGAACTTCTTTTTCGATGAACCACTCTCTGGCGTCGTAGCCGCGCTGTAAGAAGCAGATCATTTTATTCTGTTAAAGATTTCAACGACAGTTTACAAAATAGGTTTGTTGATGATGTTTAAGAATAAGGCCAGATATAATATTAACTTAAGTCTTAGGCTGGGTTGCACCAAACCGTCTGTAATCGTAAGCGGTGTTCGTCAAATCTGATTGTATGGAATGTTTGACAAGTTTCTATGGGATGACAGTCGCCGGCGCCATATTTGACGATGACCGGTCTGTGTTAGTACGTTGGTGCAACTCGCACTAAGAGAATATATCAATAAAAACCTTCGCCATTATTTCCAATGATACGACGAAAGAAATGACCAAGGGCCATCAATAAGCACAAAAGTTTACAGTGACATGTAGTCGTAATAAGATTTATCATTATCAGTTATTATGCCTCATGTAGATTATTCATAAATGTACAGTCATAAAAATAACAACAAAATCGCGATAAGCTCTATCGCCATTTCTACGGCGCTCACATACGATCATTAACATGATCATTTTAGATTAAAATGTTACTACTTGGCGTGCGCAATGTCCTACGTCAGAATGGGTTTATACTTACCGCTAAAAAAGTAATGTTTAGTAGAATAAAACCCTTCATAGGCAGTTTTAAATAATAACCCAGGAGACGTAACCCAAACCATGCTAAGGAGCAACAGGTTGTAGTTGACTAGCTTTTGCCAGCGACTTCATCCGCGTAGAACTCATTCAAAGTGATAATACTAGGACAAATTCATTTCAATGGAATTTATATCTTTCGAACTTGAAACAGAGTTGCATTTGTTTTGAAATGGCCCGTATAAAAGTACCGCCCGGACGATTCACGGTACATTCGTGTTGGTATTTGTGCAAATTTGACACTTAAGACTAACAGCTGTAAGTCTTTTTTGTACGAAACTATTGGAATGTAACTGACAGTGTCAAATTGGGCCACATTATTCGCCATTTTTGTTCGACATTGTGTGTTGCAAACCGTCTGTAATCGTAAGCGGTGTTCGTCAAATCTGATTGTATGGAAAGTTTGACAAGTTTCTATGGGATCACAGCTGCCGGCGCCATATTTGACGATGACCGGTCTGTGTTCGTACGTTGGTGCAACTGGCACTAAGGCTGGGTTGCACCAAACCGTCTGTAATCGTAAGCTGTGTTCGTCAAATCTGATTGTATGGAAAGTTTGACAAGTTTCTATATCACAACAAGCTGCCACCACATTGTTCGTACAGATGTAGTGCAAAATGATTTTCCTTCGTACTTTATCGGAAAAGTTCGTATTTATCGTGCTCTCTCAATTAGCTTCAGTACCCATCTTACAGCCTTAGGGGTAACTTTGACACTTTGACATTTTTCACTTTGACATTTGACACTAAACAATAAAGTTCCATAATAATGGATATGAAAACCTCACTCATTTAAACAATCATTGATTGACATTTCGGGTGCCATTGTATTCCGATTGAGGTCCGAGTTTTCCCGAAAGAAAATCATTTTGCAATACATCTGTACGTTGGTGCAACTGGCACTAAGTCAATGAAGAATACGTACGGAAGTTCCTGCGTCTGCAGCTGTTCGTTGCTGTCGACGGGCTGCATGGGCGGGCTCTCGTCGTCGCTCGACGACTCCGCAGAGTCTTCCACTTCCGAGTCGAATATCGCCGGCTTGCGTTTCTGCAACATCGCACACGTAAATAAAGGCCCTAACGTGTGTAACGTACGAAAATCGTATGTGAGTATAACTACACTCTGGTCCAGCATTAGGTGAAGTTGTTTGACAAGTCAAAATGCACAATGTTGTCACAGTATGACCAGTTCTGTTCATATCGATATTATTGAAGGCCTCACTAGACGTACCGATATTTTGGCCCAATTTATCGGGTACCGCTAGGTGCTTGCCGAGAACATTGAAAATCGAAATTAGTAGTGTTTCTCTTTTCATATTTGAAGGACTAAACTTCATATACCTAGTAGGTTTACTATTACCTACGTAAATACTACTTTTGTCCCGCATAATGAGGTTTTAGTCGCCAAAAACTTGAAAGCTCATAGATTACAACATTGGATTAAGTTTGGTAGTATAACTTATCGATATGTTTTTATCGATATACACCGTCCCTATTTTTTTTCTTCTCCTGGCAACATCTTATCTCCCCCGACTTCGCCGAATTATGAAGTTCACCTTACATTGCGCGGTTTTATAGTACGATTAAACTCGTTACACCTCTGTGACCCGCAGTGTAATGAAACTCGCATGTGGGGTCTCGTACGTGTGTCAAATGAGGCTTAAGTGAGAGACATAAAACGTTCCTCCCTCTCGCACTTGCATATTAAGCCTTGACCGCGGCGCTTGGTCCGCGTAGCGCATCGGAATGTAAGGTACAGGTGTGCGACGCCACCCAAACGTTATCATAAATTCCGGCGCGCAGCGGCCGCGTTGCGCGGTGTACCGCCGTCGCCGTGACCAATCCCATTATAAAAATTTAAAAGCCTCTTAACTAAAATGTGTTTCGTCCCTTTCTCACAAATACAAATGTCAAAGTAACAGATAAAGACAAACGAATTTTATCTGTATTTTAGATAAAAAAGGTTTTATGAACGTTTATGAATAAGGCAAAGTTACAATATTTATTCATTGGTTTTCGACCTTATCGTTGACAAAGTTCAGAGATGTGATTTGATACGTGATATATAAATGTCGGAGACAGGATGGTCATGAGTACGGACACTGAGTTGTAGCGCAGCGCGTGGTTGGCTATGATTGGTTGAATGGTGGCTGACGTCACGTCGAACCATCTATCCCCACTCCGTGCGCTAGGACGGAGCCGGGTGGGCAGAGCTCTGGGCATTCTCTTACCGAACTCGCTAGAGACCGGACCTCTTGGTTCCACCTCGGAACTGTCCACGCTACATCTAAGTGTTAAAAGTGAATTAATTGATTTGTAACAGAGTACTGGAATAAAACACTATTGGTTTACTTGTTGATCTCAATCTTGATCTCCCACAAACCGCCCCAACGATGAATAATGGACTGGCCAATCCCGACCCTGAGCCCCCTCCGTTATCAGAAGATGGGATGGACCTGTTCCCACAACGAGTATTCACGGGCCACGTGTAACATGCAACACGTGCTATCGGAAACTTCCGATCTGGCGTTTGTCGCCTGGACGGCGGACACTAAGCTAACCACGTGGGAAACACGGTGTACAGGTTAAAATCAAATCTGGTGAGCTCTAACCATATTCTTTGTTTTTATTGCTTGTTGTGCGTACTACATTACGCTAATGCAGTTAATTTATTGCAATAGTTCTAATCTTCAATAATTAACGCACACCACGTGCCATATGCGAGGTTATGTAACGGTTCAGTATTGACCAAGATCATGTTTCTAGCTGAGTGCTCCCATGCGCCCTCCAACGTGTTGTGGTTCCTATGCCAAGCCTTCGAGAGGCTTGTGAATTCCTTAAGTTTCCCCCGCAGTTTAGATCTAGTTTCCCCCGTAGTTTTCTAGTTTCCCCCGTAGAGTGTAGGCGTGGATGTCGGACGCTTTTGTAAAATCTAGTGCCTAAGCTAATTTGTAGCCCGGGGTCCGGGGTAAGGCGAGCGTCAGGATGTTAATTTTGCTGGGCTAACGCTAACATGTTGACGAGTTTAGTGAAAGTGAAATTAATTTTAATCCTTTTCATAGGAACTTTAAATGGTAAACAAACAGTGTACTACGCATAGGACATTAAATGTTTCAGTGTGGTAAATTCATCGAGCATCGATCTGCCAGGAGGTAGCAAACACATGGTCCAGCAGTCGAAGATGCACTGACGGCGAGATCGTGCAGCATCGATGGAAGCCGTCGGACTACCACAAGTTTCTGAGGCTGTGAAATTGTGTCCACCACTGGCAATGGCGTTGGAGCAACGAAATAAAAGGAGAGGTTTCGTTCCAATCTTTTTATTCTAATAAAGAGCCTGATAATATTGGCTAAGGTTTTACAAACGATTCTTAGTACTAAACGTTATGTTGAGATGTTTTTACGTTTTACTGGTTTCGTAAAGTTCACGATATTAGTTTCAATTTCAAGTGAACTTAAAATTAAAGCTACAGTTTAAAGTTAAATTTAAAACAAAGTACTTGCAAAGTGGGTAATATGCTGCAACTGAAAAGTAGCCTGTTTATGATTAGACTGAAGGTTTTTAAAAATACAACTGAAACTTAAAGTAGTCTTTATGTTTAAACAGATACCAAACGAATACATTTTTTAGGATGAATTCGTCGTCGCAGACTCCACTGCGAGCAGTCTTCTTGCTTTTGCCGAGCATCGGCGAGCGAGCTGGCAGTTCGGCAGTTGGTGTGGCGTGTGACAGTATCTGAAGACCCTGCTCTCTGGTCAACATGCACATCGTAGCACAACACCATGGAAAACATTGTCTATCCGGTGAGCTGTTCAAATTTCATTGGGACTTTGGAACAGAGTATTCACGTGCTACCTACTACCTTTGACGATATTTTAATGGGATTTTGAATGAGGGGATAAACTTGGTCATTGTCATCAAAATCGATTCCAATACTAAAACTGGCTGGCGGGCTGGCTAGATTCAATAAGTTACTTTTTTTAATTCTTTTGAGTTGAGTTTTCATCACGATACGTGAATATAATTGCACAGTATTTTAGAATATGTCAGAAAAATGATTCGATATATTTCGAAATGAAAAGTAGCTAGTTTTCCTTGAAGTAGAAGTGGTGAAAATGATAATTCGTAATGAATTACGACATTGTAGAGATTCTAAATGAAAACTATTGGAATAGTTGCCGATTTGAGTTTTACAAGTTTGTCATATCATAGTTTTGGGTGTCTTTGGCTCAGACTGCATACACCTTGAATATCATTCGTAGACGTAAGCGTAAAACACCGGGCATAGATTTCCCGTTGCTGTGCGGCCACGACTGTGAATGGCGTGCGTTTGGTTTGAAGGTGTAAGCGGTTATCGCTGGATGGAAGCGATGTGAACTGATATTGGTACTGTATGAAGGTATCCCATGAGTTTGTGATATGGATACCGGATGGAGGTAGTCCATGTATTTGAGATATGGATGCCGGATGGAGGTAGTCCATGCGTTTTCTTAATTGCTGTTACGTGGTGGCAGTGGTAGTGGTCAAATGAGCATTGCACACCTAAGCTACTGATATTGATAATGTGTTGAGGAGTTGTATGAACGCTTGAACTTTATTGGAACAAAAGAAAGTTGCAGATTTTTATTTGGTTTTCAAACGCATTTTAAATTAAATGCCGTAGCTCCTAATAGATACACGTAGTCTGCTTTTTGGGCGCATAGTACGTATTTATGCGGCTATGATGTCTTACTGTCTTTTAACAAATGACTTCACAGTTGTAGACTTTGACATCCCTTAGGAAAATGCCGGAGAGCCACGTACCATTTGATGTAGATGAGGAAAGGAGTGAGTCAGAGATTGAGGTTCTCAGTTCGGTTGGTCGACCGTACCAGAGGCTTTGCCGTAGCCGTAGCCCGTTAGAAGTCGGCATCTGTACTGTGTATAGTCCGTGGGTGCGCGGTGCGCGGAGAGCTCTGGCGGAGGTCGGGTCTCGTGGAGACCGTAGAGTCATAGGGTTGACTCGGCGATCCCGTGGGGATGCGCGTTGTATGGGTGGCTATGTGATAGCCCTAGGCCACGAATGAGATACCTGTTTCGATGATTTTGTGTTTTCATATTGTAATGAGGCCATTAAAGGCAGTTTAATAGTGGTACTTGGTTGTTCTTGCATTTAGGTGAGTTTAGACTGTAAAAAAAAAAAAAAGAGTGAATAAAGAGTTGTTCTAGTTTGGTAACGTTATTACGAGTTAAATTTTGAATATAGAAGTTTTAATAAGAAACTTTTAGGTAAAGTCAGGAGTGACCGAACGATGTACTGTGCTGTGGTTCCATTTCCATTGTTACAGGCCAGACACACGAGGACGTGTGTCGTCGCAGGATGGCCGTGTCGGAGACAGGATGGTCATGAGTACGGACACTGAGTTGTAGCGCAGCGCGTGGTTGGCTATGATTGGTTGAATGGTGGCTGACGTCACGTCGAACCATCTATCCCCACTCCGTGCGCTAGGACGGAGCCGGGTGGGCAGAGCTCTGGGCATTCTCTTACCGAACTCGCTAGAGACCGGACCTCTTGGTTCCACCTCGGAACTGTCCACGCTACATCTAAGTGTTAAAAGTGAATTAATTGATTTGTAACAGAGTACTGGAATAAAACACTATTGGTTTAATTGTTGATCTCAATCTTGATCTCCCACAAACCGCCCCAACGATGAATAATGGACTGGCCAATCCCGACCCTGAGCCCCCTCCGTTATAAAAATAAACATTGACACCTTCATCCTTGATAGTTGGATGGAATCAAACAGGCAGGGTATACATCTTTGGTATAACAACAAACATCTAAAAAAATAGCTATTGCATAAAAATTAAACGATGAACAAAGAACCAAAAAGAGCACTCACTCGAAGTTGCATTTCGGAAAAGATCCCACTCTGCGTGTTGACACTTGTCTTGTCGCTCTCCACCACGTTCTCTTCCGTGATGAGTAACTTCTCCTCCAGAGTCAGGTCTGTAAAGACAACACATATATAGACCGACCGGCCGGTAATGGTCGCTTTTATACTTTGCCGTGAACCGTCCACGGCACATAACTCTGTGGTTTCATTCATATTTACAATACAATACGAATACAATCTTATTGCACACCTCAAATTAAGGACACAGTACAGTAGAAAATCACAAGAAGTCTTCAAGTCATCATATTTAGTGTAAAGTCTATTGGCTACGATCTATTTGTGAATGAAACCATAGAGTTTTATCGTGCTGTGGCCGGCGACGATAAAGTATAAAGGCGTGCAATGATTCCTCGCCAGTGATGGGTCAGGGGTATGAGGGGAGACGTCAATGGGTAGCGGACGGGTAGGTAGACAGCTCCGTCACTACCAGTGGTGACGTGATTGCTCATACTCACTCTTCTGCACATTCACTCGCTCCACTAGCGGGCACGCGGCTAGTGACAGCTCCGTCACTACCAGTGGTGACATGATAGCTCATACTCACTCTTCTGCACAGTCACTCGCTCCACTAGCGGGTACGCGGCTAGTGACAGCTCCGTCACTACCAGTGGTGACGTGATTGCTCATACTCACTCTTCTGCACAGTCACTCGCTCCACTAGCGGGCACGCGGCTAGTGACAGCTCCGTCACTACCAGTGGTGACGTGATTGCTCATACTCACTCTTTTGCACATTCACTCGCTCCACTAGCGGGCACGCGGCTAGTGACAGCTCCGTCACTACCAGTGGTGACGTGATTGCTCATACTCACTCTTCTGCACAGTCATTCGCTCCACTAGCGGGCACGCGGCTAGTGACAGCTCCGTCACTACCAGTGGTGACATGATTGCTCATACTCACTCTTCTGCACAATCATTCGCTCCACTAGCGGGCACGCGGCTAGTGACAGCTCCGTCACTACCAGTGGTGACGTGATTGCTCATACTCACTCTTCTGCACAGTCACTCGCTCCACTAGCGGGCACGCGGCTAGTGACAGCTCCGTCACTACCAGTGGTGACGTGATTGCTCATACTCACTCTTTTGCACATTCACTCGCTCCACTAGCGGGCACGCGGCTAGTGACAGCTCCGTCACTACCAGTGGTGACGTGATTGCTCATACTCACTCTTCTGCACAGTCATTCGCTCCACTAGCGGGCACGCGGCTAGTGACAGCTCCGTCACTACCAGTGGTGACGTGATTGCTCATACTCACTCTTCTGCACAATCATTCGCTCCACTAGCGGGCACGCGGCTAGTGACAGCTCCGTCACTACCAGTGGTGACATGATAGCTCATACTCACTCTTCTGCACAGTCACTCGCTCCACTAGCGGGCACGCGGCTAGTGACAGCTCCGTCACTACCAGTGGTGACGTGATTGCTCATACTCACTCTTCTGCACAATCATTCGCTCCACTAGCGGGCACGCGGCTAGTGACAGCTCCGTCACTACCAGTGGTGACATGATAGCTCATACTCACTCTTCTGCACAGTCACTCGCTCCACTAGCGGGCACGCGGCTAGTGACAGCTCCGTCACTACCAGTGGTGACGTGATTGCTCATACTCACTCTTCTGCACAGACATTCGCTCCACTAGCGGGCACGCGGCTAGTGACAGCTCCGTCACTACCAGTGGTGACATGATAGCTCATACTCACTCTTCTGCACAGTCACTCGCTCCACTAGCGGGCACGCGGCTAGTGACAGCTCCGTCACTACCAGTGGTGACGTGATTGCTCATACTCACTCTTCTCCTTGAGCTTCATGAGGTTGATCTGCGTGAGGATGGTGATGCAGGCGCCGCCCTCGTAGCGTAGATCGGCGTCGAGCCACACGCCGCGCTCGTCCCATGACGGCACCGTCACTCGCTCCACTAGCGGGCACGCGCCGGCCAGTGACAGCTCCGTCACTACCAGTGGTGACATGAACGAAGGCAGCTGAGGAAAATAGGTTCTTATAGTTTATAGTCCTAGTATGCTTGGCTTGGCTGGCGTCAATGATTGATAAATTTTATTTTAGTTCAGTAACGGCGACATGTGATTGGCCAATTTCATTAGTTTACTTGACGCAAATTGGTACCATTCAGTGGCTGCCGCGCATTGCTACTGGACGGTTGCGTCGTCGCGTCATTCGCTTAGTGTGATCAAAGTTTGTTATTTACGTATTATAAATTTGGGATTGCAAGTTGGGATTTGTTAACAGTGGAACTTCTGTACGTAGTACTATCACTGATTCTGCGCTTGAAGAGAGCTCCATAGAGAAAAGTATGACACAAATGACTCAATTAATTTTGTATTAAGCAGCAATTAACGCTGCTAACGCAACTAGAAATTTTAGAAATAAAGGAAAAATTGAAAAACTTAGGCACCGAGCAGGATTCGAACCTGCGACCTCCCGGCACTCGCGGCCAGTCGCTCTAGCTAACTGAGCTAAAGGTGCGATTGCCACCCGGCTTGAAATTTGTCAATCCTTCCTTCATTTATACAACGCCTTGAGGGAGGCGTACAGCGACATCTACCAGAAGACTCAGGCTCCATTACGGCACTAACGTCTCAAATTATGTTGAGAAATCGTTAGTTACGATGCGCTTCCCTTACTAAATTAATTTGACAAATGACTCACTTTAAGAGTATTAAGTTTCCTCTGTATCCTGTTCTGCACTCGCTGGATGATTTTCGGATCCCTCATGACGTCATAGATGACGCGGGCCAGGACCGTGTTCACCCACGTCACCTCCGCGGGCAGCACCCGGCAGTCGCACGTGGACGGAGCTTGTTTAGGCTGCAACGGAAATTGTACATGACGACGTTGATAATACGGTTGAGTTTCGGTGAACTATTGTCCAATGATATGAGCAATATTACGTATCAATGAAACTATATAAACTTGCTTTAGTAAATACAGTATAGATAGTTTATTCACTAATAATGTAACACTTTTTTTACCGCTAGTGTTAAGTACAAAATTTTATGTCACCCCCTAGCCAGGAAGTGGGATTTTCCGTGCGCGGAGCGTGCGGTAATTGCCACTTTATGGCCAGGTGTGGCATAATATTACATTACTTACCAAGGGCGTTAAAACAAAGAATGTCTCAGATCGCAGGTATTTTACGCCCGAGCCGAAGGCAAGGGCGATAAATATGCGATCTGAGGCTTTCTTTATTATCGCCCGTGGTAAGTACAAAATTTTATGTCACCCCCTGGCCAGGAAGTGGGTTTTTCCGTGCGCGGAGCGTGCGGTAATTGCCACTTTATGGCCAGGTGTGGCATAAAAATATTTTTATGTGGAAATTAACGCACGCTCCGTGCGCTGAAAATTCCACTTCCTGGCCAGGGACATAAAATGTTGTACTTACCACTGGCGGTAATAAAGAAAGCCTCTGATGGCATATTTATCACCCTTGCCTCCGGCTCAGGCTTCAAATAACTGTGATCTGAGACATTCTTTATTTTACCGCCCTTGGTAAGCAATGTACTTTAATATTTGTGATTGTTGCCACTAATGGGTTTGTTGATTGAGATGCTGTATGGGCATTATCTTATGCAGCATAATTATAGCCACGCGCTGTCTCTATCACTGTTCGTTTCCGAAACGTATATACGTTAATGACCATAAATATTCACATAAATAGAACTTCGTGAGCAATTAAAGAAAGACACGTATCTTTTTCGCTCCAATCACAATGACAATAGGGAGTCAAAAAGGTGCATGTTTCAGTTCTTTGCCGTACACACAACTGTATATTCTTCTAATAAATTTACAATTATTAATAAGTTTGTAAGACAACAGTACCTAGTAAATTTCTACCTAAGTACAACACGACCCTTGATTAAATTAAATGGACAATGTACTGAAATTTAATTAAACAAATAAGATATTTCTATAATAATTAACCCTTTGAAGGCCAAGAAAACCTATAGGTGTCGCGTGTTGTCGTGTCGACGGCGCCAATAGCGACTATAGGTGTTATGAACTTATGACGTACGTTGTCAAAGTCACCTTCGTGCTTTACACAGTTCATATTCAATATCTTATGCAAAATGAGTTGGCGTGTAGGTGTTACTGCCGTACTTGAAGAATGGTCTGCAAAGGGTTTAAGACGGTATAGTAATGTGAACGAACATCGGATTTTCGTTTCTTCTTCGTTTTGCTTCGACAGTCTATAGGCGTGGGTTCGATATCGCACATTACTCCTGTGTCCACGGTCTGTCTCTTGCTCGTTTCGTGCACCTGCATAGATGTAATATTATAGAACTAGATTCACAATCAGCCGAAAAAAATGGCCCCCGTAAAAGTATCGCCCGCACTATTCGGACGGTACATTCGTGTTGGTATTTGTGTTTACAAATTTGACACTAAAGACTAACAGCTGTAAGTCTTTTTTGTACGAAACTATTGGAATGTAACTGACAGTGTCAAATTGGGCCACATACTCCGCCATTTCTGTTCGACATTGTGTGTCTATTTCTATATTTTAAATAAATGTGCGCCTGCCAGAAAATCGGTTCGGGTGTTTACCCATACATGATGTTACATTTTAGTCTTATATTCAATTGATATAACTCATATTATAAATCTTCTAGCATAAACAGTCAAATTTTTCGTTCATTAAATTTCTTTTTCTCAAAAATGGCCCGCAAACTGGATGTTACTCGCTACATATTGGAAGGTAAAGTGTATAGTTTAAGGTCAGATCAAAATTTAAATATAAAAAACATTGCAGGCCGCCTGCACTCGAATAATTTACGTTTTTCGGTGGAAAAATACACTTGCGTTTCCGTTAAAAAAAAAATAAACAGCGGGAAAGCTTGATGTTTTTGACGTTTTAAGGTTATGTTTATCAAATCTTAATTCAAATTTTGTCGTGTTTCCCCCATTTTTGAGAAAAGCACTATATTAGCCTCGGCCGGAATTGCAATTGCAGGCTTCGTATTATAAATACTCAGCCTGCAATTGCTTCCTTCCCGGCCACGGCAATAATGTACTATTATTTATAATATTGGTACAGTTGGTATATATAAGTTATGAACAATATTTTTAATCGATGTGCGGGAGGGCCGCGCCGTTGTCGAACCCGAGCCATCTCTGGCAGCAGGTTTACACATTCAAATTAAGATACTGAATTAGCTATTTGATTAGTGTGCTATATGGCCGCCTAAAAGTATACCGAACGAAAGCTTGTCCGAATTAAAACGTGCTCCTAATGAATAAAATACAACCCATAGAATTAAAAGGTTTTAGTAGAGTTTCATTTGACCTAATGAGTGTTTTTCCTGAAACAATAACTTTTCAGATTTTTATATCATTGCATTGAGATCTCATTAAGGTTAGATTTCAAACAGCCCTGACAAGTATACGTACGAAAAGGTTTGCATCCAACAAGAATGAAACAGAGGTAGTGCTACATTCAAATCGAAGATAAGGAAAAAGTATGTACCTGCATGATTTTAATTAAATATGGCCAGAATGTTTTCTCATAAGAGTCGATATCCCAGAGCCCAGAAATACTGGAAGAAATGTCCGTTGGAACCGGATTTGCTTTAGTCTGGAAAATACAAAAAAACACAGCCGTACTGAAACTGATAATAGTGATAATATACATATTCATAAATTTATAATAACATCACATCCACATTCGGGTTATAACCGCTCTTAAAATAATTCGACTAACAACTACCCGCTTTAAAATAAACCAACATTGTTCGCGACTACTTGAGCAACAAATTACAATTCAAAACATTTACAATCTAAATAAATCGCGCGCCGTTATATATAATATATTGGTCTTCCCAAAGTTTAAAGTAGTACCTTACGGAATATCTTACGGAAATTGACTATAGAAGTATATTTACTATATGGTACTCACAGTACTCTTGGGGAACGAAACGGTGTCCTTCTCAGAGACTTTGTAGACGGCCATCTCGATGCCCTCCTTGGCGTCGGGTGCGAGTTCGCTCGTGCTCTTCTCTTCCACTACTGACGACTCTACTGACGGATTAGCTTCTACTATAGCGGTGTGTATCCGACGGAACCTGGCATGGACAATATAATCCCATCAAAAACATTACATGTAAAAAGATGCAAGTCTCGCAACACAGTTCTTCTACAATAAAAAAGTAATGATAGATATAGTCAATAGTACCGGAAGGGTGTCCACAGAACAAGATTTCCACCGACTTGCATCGGCGTTACTTTATTTATTTTTTAAATATATAAAATGGCTTGGCCATCGCACTCAACGCTTTGTAATCGCATGTATTTTGTATAGGATTACAAACTTACTTATGCAGTTTGTATATCTCTGATACGTGACTGAGATTGCAATATTTTTTGATTTTCTAGCAATTATTAAGCTAAAAACTAATTATGTTTACAATTTGGAGCTTGTGAGTATGCTAGAAGTACTTTAGACTTTTGATGATCTGTCAGTCAGTATTTCAGTGACAAAACTAAGGAACTTTGAGGGGCAATAGTTATGAAAATAAAAGTTCAAATTGATTGTTATTTAGAATATATCTAATCCATATTATGCCCAACATGTTACTGAAAATTCAGGGTTCTAGCTTTAGGTAGGACAAAATTACAGGATGTTGAAAATGGCCTGAATGGCTTCGATAAAAGGATGGCACGTCCGTGCACCTTTTTGCTCAACTTGGCGGGGGCACTGCCGTGCCCCCAGATATCGATTTAAAATAAGTGATCTAAGGTGTCGGTTACACGTATAAAGTGTCGCACAGATAAAGACGGCACCCGACCGGCGCCGCCTCACTTCGCTGGCTCGCCATCAACCCAACGCAAGCTCGGAATAGCATCGCCTCAGCAGCGCCGAGGTGGCCGCGCGCCTCTCGCCGGCAGCGAGCTGCAAGCGCGGCCACCCTTGAGGCGGCGAGCTTTTCATCCACCGTTAGCTGGTCCCGAGCTGGGGCGATGCCGTTACGGAGTGGATAAGTGTGCGTTTCAATGAAGTTTCTAACAAAGAATACTGACCGGCGCGAGGTAGGGCGGCGCCGGTTGGGTGCCGAGCCTTTATGCTTGCGACAACCTTTAAGCTTAATAAAGGAGCAAAAAGAACAAGCAGAAATGAATAAAAGATGTGTTATTGTACTAGTTGTAGTCGCGGCTCCTTCCGCATGTGGTTCGGCCCGTGCCAATTTTCCTACTCTAAATATAAATACGTATTTTCGTCCTTTCTAGGGGTACACTACACCGCAAAACATAAAGTATCATGTCTATTCCTAGGGTCTTATTTTTCTACTTAATTTCATCACATTTCATTAGTTCATCCGTGAATAGATAAAAGACAGACGGAAGCATAACACATTTATCTATGTATAAAACTTTTCCAGTGTTGCTGATAGACAATATGTGACAAATTAATAAGCCTGAGTCATATTTGACTCATAGGACAGAGAAAACGTTAATAAACTGCACTCAAGTGGGATTTTAGATATCTTATCTTTTTGTAATTTTATTTACGACCATTTTTGATAAGTTTCGATGCATTTGTGTGCTATTGAGGATTTAGTTATAGACGTATTACAATACGATTGTGAGATCAATAATCATATCGATCCTAAAACATTATCGAGCATAACAGTAAAGTAGGGAGACACCACCAGTAATGGACAAGGCCCAATGATGTACATTAACTCTTATGTAAAAGAAAATAACACTCATTAAGGTGGTTCGCTTTCCATAAAAAACGTCTTTTGACATTAGCAGGCTAGCAGAGTGATATTATAAGAAACTTAAGTAACAAACTTTCATAAATTGGCTTTTCATTTGCGCAAATGGAAAAATTAAAATATCACTCCGCTAGCCTGCGAATGTCAAAAGACGTTTTGTATGGAAAGCGAACCACCTTATTTTTTTATAGAACGATCAATTTAAAACGTCCATTATTGGTGCTTGTTCTTAAAGTGTCCATAATTGGTGGTGTCACCCTAATAGCCACACAGTACATACCACTCGAGTTTGTCGCGGCCCGTCCGTGCGAACAGGTACAAATGTGAGTGCTTGTCTTTGGAATGTTTTACGTGCAAACTCCACTCTCCTTCCGCCGTGCCTTCTGCAGTTTCAGGCTCCTAAAACCAGTGCTGCCGTTAAATTTTTTTTTCACGTCACGTCACCTATTCGGATAAGGGCTTTTTCTTCCCTGCTAAGAGAGATCAAAGTGGCACTTTTCTGTAACGTGTAATAAGTTATTGTATCGATTTTGATAAAATAAATGCAACCATTGTTATTTCAGATCTTACATTATCCTCAATAGGTGATGTGAAAAGCAGTATGTCTCACATGGAAGCAAAATTATTTCCACCTTGGGCGTTAATTCTTGAATCCCTCACTACGTTCAGGATTCTATTTTAGAATTCGCTTCGTTCAGGATTCAATTTACGCCCACGCCGTAAATATGTCATTTTGCTCCCTTGTGACACAAACAACTAATAGGAGTATGAAATAAAAGGCTGTTGATATACCGATCAGATTGAGTTCCTAACGTGAACATTATAATAAAGTCGAAACGCTGGCGTGGTTAATTTCGCCTTTGGATTTTAATGTTTTCTGACATGTAACCTGTTATTGTGTACAATAACGTGCTTTTAATAGGTTGAGGCATTCATTGGTATTGAATCCTGACAAGAAATAAATAGATCAGAATATTTTATATGATTTATTTTGTTTGAGTTTTATTTTTGAACGTACAGGGCTTGGCAAATATTGACGAAGCCATTTTCATACAAATAAATTTTCTTGAGACTGAAACTAATTAAGGCCTTAAATGGATCACGTTACACCCTGTATAAGTTAAGAAAGCTCTATAAAATGCCGAAAAATAACTAAGAGCCCGGACACATGTCCACGGTACGGCGCCGCGCCGTACGCGGCAACGTACAAAGAACAAAGGCCGTAGACGGTGCCCGGTGCCGTACCGTGGACATGTGTCCGGGCCCTTAGATTTGAAATCAACTATCTAATTTTAAAGCCTAGCAATAGCAACCATCGCCGAACTTAATCATATATGCTAAGATCATGGCTTTCCAAACTTTGTAGCCCCATAGGGCCATATGGCACCAGATGTAAATTCGTGCTGGCCATGGACTGACTTTCATGGCTGGGCAACGGTCAAGAAAATCGTTGAAGACCACAGTTCGGCCGGATTGGAAGGCCTCGCGGACCCGACCCGCGGGTTGTATTTTGGAGTCCCCTGAGTTTATTACCCAGGTATCGCTGGGAAGACAGTGTGGAGGCGGATCTGCGGCAAGACTGGCAGGAGGCTGCGCAGGATCGGGAAACGTAGCGTGCTCTCGTTTCGGAGGACAAGATCCTCTTTGGGTCGCTGCGCCGTTAAAGTAAGTCATCATCTCTGTCGGTGAGAGTGTTCTTTACAGAGTGGTCGTGGACATTATGTAAGTTTTTGAGTGACCCGTTTCACGACACGCCGCCACTCCTCCCGTAAAGCCGCTTTCCGAGAGCATTCGTTTAGTGATGCACTTGAAGTGCTGGCTTTAATCTGGTCAGACCATCGCGTTGGAGACCTAGGAGTACAGATGTGCAAGTTGCGGAAAGTTTCCAAAAAGTTGGAAAAGTTCTCGGAAATTTCTTGAGAATTTCATAGAAATATAAGAAATTTCCATTTTAGATTTCGGAAAGTTTCAAACCCCATACAAAAATGTGAGAAATTTCAGAAACTTACCCATGTGGAAAAATTCGCCATTTTGGAAAGTTTCCGAAGGCACATTATCAGTACCTAGGAGCTAGGTTAATAGTACATTATTGCCGTGGCCGGGAAGGGAGCAATTGCAGGCTGAGTATTTGTATAAACGGACGAGCTTGCGAGTCCGTTTAATTATAATACGAAGCCTGCAATTGCCATTCCGGCCGAGGCTAATATAGTGCTTTTCTCAAAAATGGGGAAAATACGACAAAAATTTAATTAAGATTTGATAAACATAACCTTAAAACGTCAAAAACATCATGTTTTCCCGCCGTTTTTTTTTTTTTTAACAGAATCGCAAGTGTATTTTTCCACCGAAAAACGCAAATTATTCGAGACACGTAAAAAAACGTCGCGTTTTCAACAGAAAAATACGAGCTGAATTGGCTGAATACGACCTGTGCCTCCTTTTATATGACAGTTTCTACATTTTAAAAAGTTTATAACTCGACAAATAAAGGAATTTATATGTGACATTGCAGGCCATATATGTGGCCTGCAATGTTTTTTACTTTTTAATTTGGATCTGACCTTAAACTATACACTTTACCTTCCAATATGTAGCGACTAAAGTCCAGTTTGCGGGCCATTTTTGAGAAAAGTGAGTTTATTAACTTACAGCTTCATCGAGGAACTCCTTCAGCCTGGTTATCTCGTTATCATCAAGGTCTTCGTCCACGAGCTCCTCCTTGCCACCGCTGGGCACGTCCAGCTCGGGCTCGATCAACCCTTCCAGTAAAGTCTTGTCCGTCTGGCTGTCAGGCTCCGTACCGGACGCGACGCTGTCGGCTCTCTTGTCTGCGGCAATCGAGTTTTTTTTATCACGACAGGGAAACTACTATATCGATTCTACTCCCTGGTAGCAGAGCAGATATGAAAGATTTAATAAAAATATATTAAGAGGTTATGTACTTATATTATATTAAATATCTGGGCGGCCGAGCTTTGCTCGGCGTTCTCCCGTACATGAGACCTAGCTACATCGATTGCTCGTCCCCGAAAACCCCCACATACCAAATTTCATCAAAATCGTTAGAGCCGTTTCCGAGATCCCCGAAATAAATAAATAAGTAAATAAATAAATATACAAGAATTGCTCGTTTAAAGATATAAGATATAAAAAATCGCCCTTTTGTTTGACTTTGAAGATAGTCAAATAAAATCCCAAAAAAAGCATTTTTTTTTTCTTCTTATTTAATTTCCTCTTTCATTAAATAATTATGTGTTGATCAATTATCCAAGCATTGTTTGTAGATAATTCATCGTAGCTTCACACTTCGCAAGATTTAAAAACGAACTAAATGTGCAGTCACATCTTGCCAATCGATTTTTACCCAAGTCCAGGCACACGGTATCTAAAGACAATCTTATATCTTTAAACGAGCAATTCTTGTATATTTATTAATTTATATATTTATTTATTTTGGGGATCTCGGAAACGGCTCTAACGATTTTGATGAAATTTGGTATGTGTGGGTTTTCGGGGACGAGCAATCCATCTAGCTAGGTGTCATGCCCGTAAAAACACCGAGCAAAGCTCGGCCGCCCTGATATTGTAATAATAAAGTGCCGTATTATAAAATGAATATCTGGGCGACCGAGCTTCGCCCGGCGTTTTCCTAGGCATGAGACCTATAGCTAGATCGATTGCTCGTCCCCGAAAACCCCCACATAGCAAATTTCATCAAAATCGTTAGAGCCATTTCCGAGATCCCCGAAATAAATAAATAAATAAACATATAAATAGATATATATACAAGAATTGCTCGTTTAAAGATATAAGATTCCCATTGAGTATGCTCTTCTTTCATACGTTGGTTCCTAATTCTCTGTCTTCCCATGGCTGTGTCGTGAGTATAGTGCGCGCCATCCACGAAGGCGCGCCCCTCCACAGCCTACGCCGTACAACTGCGCACAGATTAGTATGAGATTCGCTGTGGAGGGGCGCGTCGTCGTGGATGGCGCGCGCTATACCTATCGATTATGCAGGGGTCGGCAAACTTTTTAACCAAAGAGCCAAATTCAGTAAAAATATAAATTTCTGGGAACCTCAGAGTCACAAATCAATATATTTATGAGGAGACCTCGAAGAGCCGCAACTGGCCTCTCAAAGCCGCATGCGGCTCGCGAGTCACAGGTTGCCGACCCCTGCTTTATGGGAATAGTTAAATTAAACTGTGTTGTGGATGATGAACTATAGAAAACTATCACTGCGATATGCCATGTTCGCATATTTTTTACTTAGATACATAATGTGGCATTGAAAATTAAATTACATGTAGTATGCCTGTCTACCCTTTTACCGAATTCCGGCGTGAGTTTATCTATGTAAGTATGTAGATGTTTACCATACCTCTGTGCATTTTTCTGACGAGCCGATGCCGCAATCCCTCTTTTCCCGGCACCTCCGCATCGGATTGTGTAATGCTGTACATAAAAAAATTAACATAATTTTCTATGACACAAGAAAAAACTAAACGAAAATCGGTTCATCCGTTTAGGTGCTACGATACCACAGACAGATACACAGACACGTTAAACTTATAACACCCCTCTCTTTTTGCGTCGGGGGTTAAAAAGTAACTTAAAAATATGTATTTTATGTCACATCTGGCCATAAAGTGGCAATTACCGCACGCTCCGCGCGCGGAAAGTCCCACTTCCTGGCCAGGGCCTGACATAAAATTGTGTACTTACCACGGGCGGTAATAAAGAAAGCCTCAGATCGCATATTTATCAAATACCTGCGATCTGAAACATGTTTTGTTTTACCGCCCTTGGTAAGTAATGTACTATTCAACGAAAATCTAAAAGTGGCCCAAAGAACCTCGCGTGATTTCTGGATAAGCCCTAACCTATTGATTTACAATATGTAACCAAGTTAATTCATTAATACCTTTTCTCTTTTTTTCTCCAAACAAACTTCTTCTTTTTCTCTGGGCTGGTGTTGGTTTCCGTCGTCTCGGACTCTTGTTCCTTCTTCTTGCTGTCTGATGATTCTGCACTTTTCTTCTCGGGCACAACCTCTTTCTCCAATACTTGTATCGTCTCATTTTCATTTAGCATAACACAGATTGGATACTTTTTGCTCCATTGTCTGTAATGAATATAGGTGGTATAGATTATTTTCAACACATTTGCTCGTAAAGTGGCTCTAATTACTTCACGTTTAGGCTCATAATCCAGGCAATTACACACGCGTGCTGTTATTTGCTTACGAAACTCGTGCTATAATATTTATATCCCGGTTAATAGTACATTACTTAACAAGGGCGGTAAAATAAACGTAAATATACGTTTATGTTACACCTGGCCATAAAGCGGCAATTACCGCACGCTCCGCGCCTTCGCCTTTGGCTCGGGCGTCAAATGCCTGCGATCTGAGGCATTCTTTATTTTACCGCCCTTGTTAAGTAATGTACTATTACACCCCACCCGCTGTTCGGAAACCGCATCAGTGTGACAACCGCCTTAGAACAGTCTTCGGTTTCAAGTGCAGGTGTTATCTAGGTGAGGACCAATAATTTGGCACATAGTTAAGGCATTTAAAATGCCTACATTTTAATTGATTCCGTTGTGACACGAAAATGTGTCATACAATTTATATTGGTAATTTTCATGTCATAACGGAATCAATTAAAATGTAGGTAAGTATCTGCAATGCATTCAACTATTGTAAAGTAAAGTAAAAGTAAAGTAAAAATTATTCATTGCATGAAAATGGGTTGCATAGGTGGTTAGTGATTAGTAAGTACAGTGTCTCCATTTTCTACCTACATGAGGTATACAATAGTATTTTGCAGCAATTTAACTGCCAGATTTTAGAAAATATTCACTTAAACTATAAAAGCAATTATTTGTTAACCAAGAGTACAGTTTCGTTTTAAATGACTTCAGTGGTAACATCTTCAGTTCATATGGTAGGTTATTGTAAATCTTGACTCCCATGGCCGCAAGATTGTGCCAACAAAATATTCCTTACACCGCCTGTACACTCTCGAGCGAGAGCACTCGGGATGCTCCCATCGGCATCGGGCTGTGGGAGGTGGGGAATTGACGGCGAGACCCGACCTATACACTCTCGCGCTCGGCCTGTCTCGCTGTGTCTTGGCGAGAGTGTACAGGCGCTATTACATATATTAAGAGAAGGTCAGACGCAAACGAAGATTGTTTTACAATTCTTAGTATACGTATATGGCGCATAGAATGAGTGTGAACCTGTGAACGTACTGGCGTAACGGTCAAACGGTGGGTGTTACAACATCATGTTACTGCGAGGTCGCACACGGTGCGAGTCGAGTGACATAAAGATAGTCGATATAAACGGATTCCATATTAACATGCGTCTATAAAATACTAGTGCTCAGTTGCAAGCTAGTAACTGCAGATATAATGCCTAATCTGTGTACACTACACTTGTATTTTGATAAAGTAATTTATTATGATTAGGAGCAGTATTACTGCTCCATATAAGCTATAAGCTGGACTGGCTGGATAACTTTACTGGACAATTATGGAAATAGTAATTTGATGAAGAACGAGAAAATATTTATGATCCCACATCATCATCCTCCTAGCGTTATCCCAGTACAGTTGCATCCTTAAGGACGCCCGGGGTCCGCTACCTAATCCCAGATTTGGCGTAGGCGCTATAGATATTACGGAAGCCACCATTTGACCTTTCAACCCAAGGGGAAACTAGACCTTAATGGGATTAGGCTGGTCAAGTGAGTGAGCAACTTAACTGTAAGAAGTTCTTAAGCCCGAAGGCATGTAACTTGGCTTAACAACTGCTATCATACACAGCAGTCGAGATTAATGGCTTAACGTGCTTTCCAAAGCACGGGAGTGCTCAGTTAAACACTCAAAGCGGTCTACTCAACGTGGCCAGCTACATTAAACTGAAAGTGAAACATCCTTTCACAATATATCGTATTACATTTGTCAGGTAATAAATTAGTTAGTTTTTCGGCGAAATTAAACTTGAAATTCGGTCGGAACGAGTGTTACGGAAGAGGTTGTTAACCCAATTACCGGTCGAGCGGCGCCGAAGGTCAGTTAGTCGCTGTTCGGACAATGTGCTCCTAACTAGGCTTATCGCGAGATTTACCTACTGCTTTGTTTAATGACCTTATTTATAGGCGTTATTGTGTATCAAATGGAATTAAGTTCTAGGCTGGTTCAGATAGTGAAATAAAGTAGCCAGTAGGTGGCACCTTTAGGCTGGTTTTCCACTAGAGCATCACATTCCTTTATTCACATAGCATAGCTCTGGTGGAAAAGGGTTCAGCTAAGCTTTGTTTTTTATATGGAAAGATGCGAGCTGCGGATGCGTGCTGCGGATGCGTGCTATGGATGCGTGCTGAGGATGCATGCTACGGATGCGCGCTACGGATGCGTGAGCGCTTCTCCCCTCACCGCGCTACCGCTACCCGCGCCCTCTGTCTGTGCGCATCTTCCTCGCGGCTGCGCATCTTCATAGCGCATCTATCTCGCACAGCTACATAGCGTAGCTTTAGTGGAAACGGTCGCATAGCTCGTAGCGCATCCTCGCAGCATAGCTGCGTAGCATAGCTCTCGTGGAAAACCAGCCTTAAGCTCATGTCAATATACTAATATATTAGTGGGCAAAACTAAATATACTATATATATACTAAAAATATACTAATATATCATTATATATAATATTAACGTATACGAACTGTTTTTAGACATTGACGAAGTTTCTGCGTCATAGTAGAGCTATTACGAAACTTGTATACCTATTTCAAGGTGACCAAGTACAGATTATTGACAAGTTATGTTATGAAATGGTATGCCTATTTGTGTTTTTTCTCACCACTACCAAGTCGATGGTAGAGTAAACTCGAAATTAAAACTATCTTTACCACTAAAACGGTTATATTAAACCTGCTAATAATTAGAGGTTATTTATTAATCGTATGGCATTTATTTCGAACCGTAAGGTCTTCGAGAAGACAATACGGTTGCCAGTTTTTGTTGCACTTTTAGAACCACCCAGGGGTCACGTGTAGGGTAGCTGTGGGTACTTTCCCTACAGACGTGATGCAACTTCGACCCCCCTTTGTCAAGTGAGTGGGCAACTTGACTGTTAGAAGTTCTCAAGCCGCCCGAAGGCCTCCAACTCGGCTTAACGACTGCTGTCATAGACAGCAGCCGGGATCAACGGCTTAACGTGCCTTCCAAAGCACGGGAGCGCTCAGTTAGTAACCACTCAAAGCGGTCACCCATCCATGGACTGACCCCACCCGACATTGCTTAACCTTGCATACCGCTTAAGCTTAAGCCACACAGAGAGCGGGCGGGCGGTGGCGGCGCGGGCGCGGGCGGCGGCGGCGCGGGCGAGGGCGGCGGCGGCGCGGGCGAGGGCGGCGGCGGCGCGGGCGAGGGCGGCGGCGGCGCGGGCGCGGGCGGCAGCGGCGCGGGAGCCGCCTTTGGCCCGCCGCTGCCGCCCGCGCCCGCGCCGCTTCCGCCCGCCCGCTCTCTGTGTGGCTTAAGCTTTAATTAGAGGTGTGCTAAAGTGTGCTAAAGTATATGCAGGACGGTTGTAATGTGTATACCTACTACGCGCACGCGTGACGTCATGACGGAGTATGCGTGGCGTCGCATTCCAGTGAGGTGAACATATTGTGATTTGTGACCGCGCTGGGATGCGTAAGCGCAACTTAGCGGGGATCATTGAAATAAAACATAGTGAAGTTCAAGGCCGTCGGCTGCGCGCGCGATCCGCACAAACCCAAAGTTCGCGCTCCGCCACACGAATTTATTTTTAAATTGCCTTATCTTGTTGCGCACCCGACTAAATAGAAGTGCTTAATATTGCATATGTAATTCTATGGAACGGATCTCAGCGTACCATGTGGGTATAAGTAACTACCGACCTTTTAATTAATGATGCGGAACGTCTGGTTACTCAATAAATACACACAATATCTGGGCGACCGGCCTTTGCTCGTCGTTTTCTCAGGCATGAGACCTAGCTAGATCGATTGCTCGGCCCCGAAAGCCCCCACATGCCAAATTTCATCAAAATCGTTAGAGCCGTTTTCGAGATCCCAGAAATAAATACTATATACAAGAATTGCTCGTTTAAAGATATAAGATAATGCAAAAATGGGTAACTCCTAAATCTGTTTAATTTTACAACATCAAGAAGTTATCTCTCAGCAGTGACGATCTCGGTTTGTATGCCCTCTACATAACAGGGCCCCTAGTAAAGAATAAAGTCCTTAAATAATTAATGCCATACGACTAAATAAATAAACAGGGCCCCTAACAATAGACATGACATGGGGTCACAAACGTCGTCGATAGTCTAAGAGCCCTTTCATAAAAGACTGGATATTATAGTTTCAGATTTTTTTAGCGTGCAGTCGAGAATACGCATTTCATTTTACGTTTTGATTTCATTTATTGAATTTGTTGATGCAAAAATGACATTTATCTACACCCATATAGTAAATCCTCTTTAATAAGTTCAAAAACCGTAGATAAGACCCCGCTTTATAATATACTGTGCGGCGGTTGCGCGCGTCCCTTATAAGAACACCAAATACAATAATCTTATGAGATCACGTACAACCATAAGGACACAGCTGCGGGCTGACGGCGGCGCGCGGGCCGGCCTGTCGAGGCAAACATGGCGCACGCCGACGAGACGTGCCCACACGAAACACATGAAAGAGGATTTAATATATGGATGTAGATAAAGTAGTGTATGCAACTGTACATAATTAGGCATTAAAACACTCGTGTGACCTTATTATGAAGCTCGCCTTCAGCTCGTTTCATAAAACACACTCCTGTTTTAATGCCCCTCATTATGTACCAGTTGCATAAACTACTATTAGTTATTAATATTTTAACTTTATTTCATAATTTAATGCTACCTTAATTTTAGGCCGCTACAGAATAAACTAGGAATTCTCTTTACCAAAACTAAGAAGCGGTCAAGGGGGATCCTATTAATTTCAAGTCATTTTAATTTCAACAAGTGATTTTACTATAACAAAAGATTTTCTTATGGTTGCATGGAAAAGGACAAATTTTCATAATAAAGTAGTGCATAAGTATCTAATGATTTTACAATACCTTTTTCTTACAAGTCCGTTCGGCAGTAGAAATAGTTTGGCACCTGTTAAATTATATAGTCTGTGCTGGTAGAACACCACTTTGTCTATTTTCTCGTCCCATAGCGCTCTCTTCGCTATTTTCGTTTTTGTGTATGATATCCTTAAATTGCACCCTAAAAATAGCAGGTCATTAACTTTCAGACATAAATAATTATATTTTATCTTATCAGTATTCTGTCTGATAAACTTAGCATTTGTAAATAAACGGTAAACAATTCTGGAATATTAATTAGTAAAATCATTATGGATTAGTAGTAAAAAAACCTGAAGAAATGTGTTTGCCTTTAACACCTAATTCTTGTATGGGCGCAAGTGTAACAACAGTTGAGATTGTTTAAATTTGAATATTCTTGCTCGGACTGTAAAGTCGCTTTTTGAACGCACGGATTTGATACAAGATACAACTCGGTCAGTTCTAATAATTTTATGTATACATACCTATAATTGATATTTTGTATATTTACCTTCTAATTTCATAAACGCCGTTGTTGTTTTATTGATGTGATACGTATACGCGTCGTATTCGTGAAATCTGTAATGGTTTATCCATCCCTGCAAACGTAATAAAGTTTAAAACGCAAGAATATCTATAAGATACAATTGATTAGTTTATAATGTTTCGTACACACCTCATGTTTCTTGATAGGTCTATGTTCCTTAACATTAGGAATGCTGTACGTGTACGGTAAGATACTGTTTCGTTTCAGCTGAAAGAAGCTAGCTCTGGGCTCCTTTTCCGTACTGAAATAAGTGTCTAAACACCATTGCTTCAGGTTGCTTCCAAACATGAACACCCATATGCCCAAGAGGAATCCATTCCAAATGTTAGAATTCGGGAATAGGAGATAGTTAATAATGAGTAAAAAAGTAAGTATATACATAGATAAATTGAAGAAATAGTGTTTTGTATTAGGAGTATCGCCTTTTGGTATATTATTTTTGCTAGGCGGGGAGCCGAAGTTTGCGGGAGTGATTGGCCTTTGTGGGCAGGGGACTATGTTTATGAGAGGGGAGTTTTTGCCGTCCCCGACATCTTTAAGGCTCGCGTCGCTGAGGACGTCGATGTTGGAGTCCTCCAGGGCTTCCACTCCGGACTCTACTTCCATCATGCTGCTGTCGTCAAGCAAGTCTCCAGTTCCATTTTCAGATTCACTAACTAAAAAAAAATGGAATATATGTACGATAGCATTGCGTCTAGTGAATAATAAATATTTTTCATGTATGCTAATATTATGCTAATAGCTATAAAACCTATTGTAATGTTCTTTGAGGAGACTGTTAACTGTACAGAATTTTACGTCTTCTTCTGATTAGGAGATAAAAAAATCTACGAGTATAGTGACTACGTAAAATATAGTACTACTCAGAATTAGAACTCTATGTGAGGAATTGCTTAAGGTTTAAATAGATAGGGTAAATCAAGACTACTATCGTGTCTTCCAAATCATTAAATAGAAGGACTTACCTAAGTTCTTATGTGTATCATCACTAGATTCAGAATTATTCTTTTCTAAGGGAAGACTCGACTCACGCTCAGTAGGCTTTGCCGTGACAGGTTGCGTAATTTCAGACAGGTTCTGAATACTACTGTGGAGGGATGACACCTGATAGAAATATACAGCTCATGAAGAATTTGAGAAGTCACAATAAAGATAACATCGTTTAGTCCATGCAGACTAGATAAATGCTTGTGTTATAACTAGTTATAAAGTAATGGACTCCACATTTTGGATTATTTAAGTTTCTTATGTGTAGATAGCATTGGTTGCAAGTTTACCAACAAATACAAATATATTAAATAACATTATTATAAAATTACACTCTGATAAAAAGATATTTCATTGCATGCAGTTGCATTAGATATTTCTTACTTTAGTGCTAAAATATGCTCACTAGGAAGTATAAAAATTACAGGTAAACATTAATTGATTTATTACCAACCAAACTGAGATTTAATGGATGTAATGGCAAAAAGTGGATAAAATATCAAATTATAAAGTGGATATCACACAAACCAAGAAATCTGAGGAAAACCTAAATGCCAGCCCCAGGCAATCTTAATAGGAAAACTTTTAAATACCTATATTTATTGACATTCATGTGACTTATTGATTTACTTAGGCCATCTCAGGAGCATGCTATAATGTAAAATATCAAGTTGCTAGGCAGCTACCGCTAGCAATTGCTAAGGCAATTAATTAATTCATAAGTGACAATATATTGTGTGGTTAAAAGAATGACTATATGCCTTCTATATGCAGATAGATAGCTAACTTTATTGGTATTTCAAGTAACAAATAATCATTATTAAGAATTTAGATAATTTTATGCTTTTTATCTATTTTATACCTCTATTTAATACAACTTATACCACTATATTAACTAATTATACAACTTCATGCTTAAGTAAACAGGTAGTTTCAAAACATCAAGGGCTTAAATGCAAACAACAATAATATAAGGATTAAGGTAGCTCAAATACATGATTATTACCTGGTTGTCAGTATCACCAACACTTTGCTGGTCCGAGTCTTTTACAGCAGAATTCTCTTCCGAATCTGATGTAGAATTCTCTCTCGGCACTGTTTTATCCTTTGTTTCTGCAAATAGAACACACATTTCTTAGAATGATTTCTCCAAATGCATAATGGCTAACGATTAGATTAATAATTGAAGATTTTCTAGGTAAATGAGTCACATTATATAAAGTTTCTCATTCAACAGTCTACATGCTTTTATTTTTCTACAGTTTGCAAAAATTGGAATATGGTAACTTCGGTAGTCAGCTTACTAATCAGACATGATTTATAAATAATTATTAAAGTATTTAAAAATATTAAAGCATAGGTTAACAACAATGTGTTAGCAAATTTGGATAATCAATTTATTTTTGCACACTCAGATAACAAGCAAAAAGTCTTACCTTCGACAGAACGAGTTTTAATATCTTCTACAGCTTGAGCTATTTTGAACTTAAAATCATGGAAGATCTTCCAAGTTTCATTAGAGCCTTCCTTCGCATCTATGGAGCCCTCAGATGTAGTAGCCCTCTTCCCTAGACGGTTTAAATACTCTTTCATGGGAGAGGAAGAAACTTCCTTAGGAGGCACAACTGGTTTTGTATCGTCTACTGGCTTAGGCTCAGATTTTGGCTCATCAACATTTTCTTTTTCTGTTGGTTTCTCTGGCCTCATTGATTTGAAATATTTATCCAGAATGGATGAGCTCTTGTCTGCTTTTTTTGGGCTCGCGTTTTCATTCTGCCCACTGGGGGAGTCATTTTGGGGTGTGGGAGGGTCATCATCACACATATGGTACAGCTCTTCCAGTTCCTCGTTATTAGCATTGTACCTAAACGACAATGAGGCATTCGGGGATTTCCCTGAAATAAACCGCGGTGTATCTTTACGCACGCTACACAAACAAAGGCAGAGCAACTAGTTGTTTATACTTACGCATTTCTAATAAGAATGACTAAACTGATGCACTGTAACACTACAATTAATTTACGCATGACTTAACGTCACAAACTTAATAATAACACTAAAACAACTCTCAAGTGCGTAGCGTACGGAGTTTGTTATCGCTTTCGTTGTCAAAGAAACAAATATGGTCCGTGTTTACTGATAAAAGCCGGTTCCAGGAATAACTGTTGCGCAAGATTATTAGTAATCCAATCATTGACTAGGTATCTTCTCCGGACCATATGTAAATGAATCAATTTAAATATAGTTTAACTATTTTTCGTCACACTTACCCGTACCGGAGAGTTCCATATTTAAGATATTTCAACACTACACTGACTACGTATTTCCAAAGATACTCATTATCATGTACCCCAAACTCGTCTTAATTAAACTATACAGAAAAGTCCGTGAAATTTATTTATTGCAGTTTTTATCACTCGCTTATTGAAAATTGTTTCTCTTCATGACGTGACGAGTCCAAACGTCAAATCAAATCAGCTTGTTTTCTGTCGTATTAAAAAAATATAAGTGAATGTGTTATGTCTATGAAAATAAAGTTATGATCACACATAAATTATTAAAAAATAAAAAACCTTTGCTAAGGAAAACCCATACTTTAAGAAAACAAGTAAAATATTGCTCAATGTTTAGTTCTTTTTACCTGTTTTTGATTATTTTTACGAATTACGAGCTATACTATAGTTCTCGTGTGTAAGATACCATCATGAGCACGAGGGCTTAATCATTCGATATCGGTACAAAGTACAAAAAAACCATTCGTTCATTCCATCGTGTCGCGACACAGATTAAGACAGATAAGTGAAATTTAATTGAAAGATTTGTCATATAGTTGTCTCTTAAGATTCTTATGGTTAACCAAGATGAGTTAGAGTGGGACAAATAATGCGACATTTTTCGGCTATCCCCGAGTTGTCCCCCATTTGAACGAAAACCAAAGTTGTCAAATCACTGAAGTTGTCAAACGGAAAACCACTTATGTCACTACAAAACGGCACCAAGGACGGTTTTTCGCAATATTATATTAATATTTAAAGGAAAGTAAAGTTTTGTGCGGGTGTTATTAGTACTCCTGTCTAGGCATAATATACTGAGCAGTGCCGCAGTGCCGGATAACGTTTAAATAGGCGAGGAAGTCTGAAGAAAGTACCAGTTTTCATCGGTAAGAAACTATTGCTATTATTTTAAAAATTACAAGTTCAATATGCAATGTAATAGTCTCAGATTAACTTAAGATGCTTATTAGTATGAAATAAGTACCCTTTACTTAGTAACAAGTTGATTTTAGAACGTTAATTGGTATAAAATGAAACTTTCGTAAACCAGCTAGTGCTGTAATAAATATGTCGACAAATTATCGATAAGAATTATTTATGTGGGATTGGAGACAAAATGACCATGCCACAGGGGGGCATTTAAGAATGTAATTTATATTTATTGTTTCATTTATATTTAGATTTCCGGAAAACAATCTTCGTCAAACATGGATTGACGCGGCAGGGCTCAGAAATTGGATGCCGAGCAAACACCACCGGACAGACAGAAGAGGGGCTAAGATGATGGTTTAGCTTATACAGTGATGTTTTCATACATTTTGGCCATGTAACGGGACGGTATAGACTATCGTGCTAATGCGCAAGGTAAGGTAGGTAGGTATAGTAATTCCTACATTACTCAAGATAAACTCGTTGTGCTTGGGCTCATTAGAACCAAGTCAACAAGTAGTTGAAGACTATGGTAAAAAATGTACGTACAGTTGTAATAAAAGCTTGTATCAAAAATTTTAATTTTCATAGAAAATTATTTTACAAAGAGACGATTATTACTTTACACTTTGTTAAAATATCTTTTAACATATACAAAATTGGGTACTTGTTAAGATAACCAGCCTAACATAAAACTGATCAATAAAAGTCAAGGAGCTTCTGTAAATAATTAAATATGTATGAACAAATGTTTGGTATTTCATTTCACTATTTGTCCTTTTTTATAACATTTGCAGATGGGTCTTTAATTAGTCAACCCTAAGGGTTTAAAATCAGTCAACCCTAAAAATTATAACTTTTGATATAGATGAAATTATTTAAAATGTCTGAGATTTATATAAAACTGTCGTTGGATGTTAAACTTTCTAGCCTGGACGGTAAAGTCGCTTTTGGAACGGACTAATTCGATACAACTCTGACAGTTCAAATAATTTTAAGTTACAGGTAAATTACTTTTAAGTTTACCCCTTAAAAGTAATTTACCTGTACCTGTTACGAATATCAACAGTTGGTAAATATCGATGTCGATATTTTTTAAAGAATTTATCTGCCGCCGCACTAACTCTCGCCACGAAGTGATCAAAAGCGGGGACAGTGACAGATGAAGACCTGTCAGATAGCATGCGAACTATCTCCTTCTTACTCACTGACAAGTACGTTAGTGAGAATAGATCAGAAGTATAGAAAACGTTCAATTAAATGGCACTTATCTGTTAGTTCTGATATCTGTGTGTCGCGACGTTTGCTGTCAGCCTGTCAATGTCAAAATCACCATAATTTCCGTCGAACTTGTGGTCAAAACATGTACAATGCATGTACATCACAAATATTTTCTTTTGTAAAATATTCTTTTCATTATTATTGTCTAAAATGACAAAATGAATGTGATTGAATATTTGTGTTAATTAGAGTGTTTTTAAATCTAAGAAGCTATGAGGACATTATTGTTTATAACACTGTTTGTGTTCGGGTCGAACGGCCTCGGGTCTATAGTCGACAAGGAATCGAAGGTTCGTGAGAGTTACCAAGTGCATCGCATTGATTACTTGAACCATTTAATCACTACATGCTTGTTAAATAGCTATGTGTAGTATATGTGAGTGTGGTGATTGTGATTTACTGTGGTTTTGCAGGAGAGTACCGAGTTGTCGCGGGCACGCGATGACCGGCCGTTGTTGTTCGCGACGTTGGGAGGCGGCATGGTGGCCGTGGAGCCCCACTCCGGCAATATTATCTGGAAACTAAAAGATGGTAAGGCTTCAAACAGTTCAGTCACAATAATGCTGCTTGTTGAATTATTCACTTTCCCACCATTCACAATCTTATTTCATTGTGCAATAATAATGTCCAAAACAAAGGGGACCCCTAATCATATTTATAATAGTTTAGCTTGGTCATTCTGTGTAATCAATGTATGGGGAAGGCAAACAAATTAAGCCGTCAGCTACCAGTGTCCGGCAGAATAACAAAAGATTGTTTCTGGGACAGGACTTATTAATAAAGTTTTAAAACTTGTGTTGCATGATAAACCATGTGTTGTTGCTTGTGTTGTGTTGGTCTTAAAAACTCACATCATGTGTAATAGTTTCCGAAAAAAACCCGGGACACATTTCACGGTGAGGGAGGATTGGGGGGGGGTGAAGCGTCAGGTTGGAGGGGAGGGGAGAGATGTGAGTTTTGAAGACCATACTCAAAGGTATGGTCCACACAAGTTTCAAAACTTTATTAATTTGTTTTTCTGAAAATATAGAATAACCAAACTAGTTGTCGCTACAATGTTTATAATCAACTAGTTTTTATTTGTGATATTCATATGGAGATAAATAAGTGACTGAAAAGAAAAACATCAATTTAACAACAAAACACTGAAAAAATTATCCTAGCGTTATCCCACTTCATTTGCATCCTGAAGGATCCCCGGGGTCTGCTGCCTACTTACAAGATTTGGTGTAGGCCCTACTTTTTACAGAAGTGACTGCCATCTGACCTTCCAACCCAAGGGAAAACTAGGCCTTATTGGGATTAGGCTTGTCAAGTGGTGGGCAACCTGACTGTGAGAAGTTCTCAAGCTGCATGAAGGCCTGTAAATGTTCCTTAACCTCACACACAGCATGCGGTACGCAGGCACTGATGGGCAACAAATGCTCCTTAAGCAAATTTGTGGTCCAGCCTTAAATCAGATTATGAAACTGTTGAAAAACATTAACATCGGATTCTACTGACTACGAAGGTCTGTGTGGTGTTGGATTCAACCAAGCACAAGGGTGTCGTAAGTAGTAGTAGTGTAGACTATAAAAATTGGCGAGTTGTAATTGCAGTATCATATTTTTCCCATGTTTCCCAACCCTCTGGACCGCAAGAACATGTTGTCGAGCCTATGGCACCAATAACAACTATATATAGATATTATGGTGTACATTGTCAAAGTCACCTTCATGCTTCACACTATGGTGAAAACGTTGAAAACACTTTATGAAAACATTCAATTAAAATTATACAGGTTACAGTCAATATCATGGAGATATGTGATAATTAACATCATGCATTCATAATGCATGCACACATGTTGGCTGAATCATAAACAAGCAAAATGAGAAACTGTTTTTCTTTTGAAGACCTTTCTTGAGCAAAGGTCGAAAACATTTAAGTAATTAAAGTTTATACAGGGTACAGCCAATATCATAAAGTGGGTAACATGCTGTTTCTTTACTTTGTTCAGCTGCAATGGAATGTAGAAGACAATAGTCCATTACATAATTGTAATGGTTAATTAACTTTTGCCACAGTTTTCTTTGGAAATGCTTGGTAGGTTTAATTCTACTATGATAATAATTTAAATAAAAAAATAAAAATAAACCGGTTTCTAGTATGATAAGATTCTCAAGTTTCGTTTGTTCCTCGAAATAGGGGAAGGGTAGGGGTGGGGTTAATGCGAAAAACCTGGCTAAGCTATTGATATATTTTTAAATTTGATTTTTAATAAGTTTGCCTGCTTATTTGCCTTGCAGCATCGCTATTTCGTGTACCCCCATTAATGCCGCGACTAATTATATATATATCATCTGGGAATCTATCGAAATAGGTTCAGTGTTGTCGGCTCCTTCAATCGCTGCAGCAACTACCTTCTCCACTGTTTGGAAAATGCAGCAGTGGTTTTTCTTACACAGAAAGTGCTGATCTTACAGATGAGCCCTGGTTTCTTCAGGAATCCGATCATACTAGATACCTCAGAAAAGTGGTCGCTTATCATACTGCTGCCACTCACAAGGCCAGTCAGGAGGGCTTGCAGCACTGCACTATCGTATAGTCCTACCCCTCCCCTATTTCGAGGAACAAACGAAACTTGGGAATCTTATCATACTAGAAACCGGATTTTTCATCATTTTTCAATTTTCGTTTTCAATAGCTTCGCCAGGTTTTTCGCATTGCAGCATCGCCGTTTCGTGTTCCCCGACTAATGACGCGTCTAATTATATATATGCCATCTGGGAATCTTATCATACTAGGTTCAGTGTCGCCGGCTCTTAAACTATGTCCATTTGTACCAAAGAAATAGTGAAAGAAAACGGTAGTAGTTTGATTATGCCTATGCCTGATTAGTGATTATTAATCATTCATCCATAGTAAATTATGCAATAGACTATTCTTGGGATGTTTTGCGTATAGGGTGTTTAGGTCATTTGCATATAGGATTTTTGGCTTTTAGGTCATTCTGGTTTCATGAAGTTTTGTGTTTGGAACGTTTTGCTAATAGGGTTGTTTTGCACAGGACAGGACGTTTTGTTGTCAGGTCATTATGCTAATAGTTTAATTAGTTTTCAGGCCGTTATGCTAATATGACTTTGCTTTTAGGCTGTTTCCATATGAAGGGGCGCAAAGCTTATACTTTCCTTACTTTACTTTGCTTGATTCAGCCTTAGGTATATTATTAAGTGCCTGGTGAATACTTTCCTTCTGATATAATTTATTTTTGTTTTTCATTTCTAAATCAGGAAATGAAAATATCTTTTAACAATCGAGTTCTTAATAACAATCACGGAGTAGTGTAATAAAAATCATAATAACTTTATCTGGATTTCCCTATGTAAAAGTTTTCAATATAATAACAGATAAAAACATTTGGCCTACTTAATACTATTGATAACTAATGTTATCACCATCACTAATCCAGCATACTATTCAACAAAAAGTTAATTGGTTATTAGTATTGTCTATTGCCACATGTTAACAATTAAGTAGTTTTCCCACAAAAACTACAGTTAATTCAAACAACATGCAACCAAGTTAACCCTTTGTTATTATTGTGATTTTTTATAGTAGTTTATGCTACTGCTACATGACGAGAGACACTATGGCAGGCAGGGTTTGAAGGCTTAATTATCTACAGTTGCATAGTCCTCTTTCATGAAGCGTTGAGCCGGCAGAAGCATGTTGGACGAGATAAGTACTTCGGCCACAACCCCAAGGCGGCAGCGCGCACTTGTGCTGTAAAGTTGTACGTGATCTCGTAACTGCATTATTATTGATATCGTTACGGTTCGCGCGCGCGGTCCTTACCTACTGGTTTTGAAATTTTGAATGTATGGGTGTAGGTAAATATTTTTATGTCACACCTGGCCATAAAGCGGCAATTACCGCACGCTCCGCGCGCGGGAAATCCCACTTCCTGGCCAGGGGGTGACATAAAATTTTGTACTTAACACGGGCGGTAATAAAGAGAGCCTCAGATCGCATATTTATCGCCCTTGCCTTCGGCTCGGGCGTCAAATACCTGCGATCTGAGACATTCTTTGTTTTACCGCCCTTGTTAAGTAATGTACTATTATGATACAGTTTGCCATAATGTATCAAATGGTAGTTATTACTTATATATTTTTCCTGTATTAAATTATTTACCTATTTAGTATTAGTCATTATTAGTTGTTATGCTAGTTGATGTTAAATCTCAGTAGGTATTTTGAATAATGCACATGCAATAACACAAAGTACTTAAAAGATGGAATGTTATTATTATTTTTTACCATCATTGTAGTTTGATGTCTACATCTAAGTAGGTAATTTCTGCTGCTTTACTAAACACTTTTCGATAATAATTAATTTCAAACCTAATTCTATACTGATAAGTGATATGATATCCTCTTAGCTTTAAAATTCCAGTTTATATCTAAAATGTTAATTTTAACTCTATACTACAGTGGCGTATTCGCAGTATTCACACACGACTATTTCTAGGGCCGTTAGGACATGTCAGATAGTTTTCCCCGCTTAGTTATGGCAGATATTAATGCTGGTGACTGTAATTGTCCTTTCTTTGTAATTACTATACTGTTTTTTTATGCGCGGTAAATAATTTTGTAGTTTTACCTATGTGCAATAAATCAATACACACATACAAATTTTAATGAGCCTTGGACATAATGACCTTGACCAGATATTTCGAACACCGTTGAAATGCCATAAGTCCTTTTTTTTAAATACATGTTTATCAAAATGATCTTAAACTGAGCAGTGTAATCATACGGACATGTGGTGGTCTGTTCAGAGTAATAACTAGTAATCAAATATGTGTCATTATGTGCGACGTGGCGGCATGTTCTGTTTTGTTGATTTTAGATAACGTTTCTGTAACATTTTTTCCCAAGAGAGCCACGGGCCATGTGGTCAATCGATGTATTTGCCAGCCATTTGAACTTTTTTGGTGTATGTTTTTATAATAATAAAAAAAAACTATCAAATCCATACTTCCATACTATAATATTATAAATGCGAAAGTGTGTCTGTCTGTCTGTTACCTCTTCACGCTCAAACCGCTGAAGCGATATACATGAAATTTGGTATGGATATAGATTAAGTCCCGGGGAAGGACTTAGGATACTTTTTATCCCGGAAATCATCCCTTAAACGGGTGGAAGTTCCTATGAAAGAGCGATGACTAGGTATGCGCCTGATATAAGTAAATAGCAATTACTTAGATTGTATCGCGATGAACGAATTCTACGCGGACGAAGTAGTCTAGTAGGTAATATGCCGCCGTTGAACGAACGCCATTGAAAGGGCTGTTGAGGAATCTTATGTAAACAGCTCTGAATACCTAGGTACCTACGCTTGTTTGCTACCAAAGATGGAAATTTAATATTTAGCACTACATCCAGCAATAATTGACAACATTTCATATTTGTAACTATTTTATGAACTAATTAGTTAGCAAATAGGTAAAAATTTAAGCCACCCGTATTTTTTCTTTTTCAATTTAACTCATTATTTCATACAAAAAAACACGTTGAAAAGTAGGCCATTCCAAAAGGGCGTAAGTAAAATATGACGTCATCTTCCCAACAAGAATCCAGAGTCCAGAGCCACTCCAGAGCAGCGATTGTCTGTACTCTGTACTAAGGGGAAGCGAGGAAGATGACGTCAACTTTCGGTTTACAGTAATTTGCGATTTTTTCCAAAATTAACGGAGAAAAAAAAAAAAAATGTTTTTTGTGTACTTCACACGTTTTTACCGAAATGGTTTTCGAATTAAGACTTTTGGAAATTATGAAATATTGTCAATTGTTGAAGAAACTGTGCTGCAATGATTGCTAGCCCATCGCCCACAACACACTTAACCCTATTTACATAGTCGTCTGAAACCCATGGAAGAAAGGGGGTGGTAAAATTTTAACCTTATTCAATTAAATTAAAAATTTCGTTATTTCAATTTCGTGTGCCGTGGAACGTGCAGATTGCCGTCTATTATCGACTGTTGAATTATACCTTTAGTTTTAAACATTTGTTTCAAAATAAATGCATAGTTAATGTTTGACTCATTGATGATGATGAGTGCATATTTTAATATTGTTTCTACCCAAGATTATGTAAACAGGGTCACGTACCTCCGTCAGAGTTTAGCGACAATGTGTTAAAAGTTGTTTTACATAGTGGGTAATCACGTCACTTAACTCTTAAGCCACCCTTTTTTTGTTTACTATCGGTTGATAAGCGCGATTCAGACGGTCGCCGACAAGTCCCTAGGACGGAGTGACCTTGCTGGAAACAACTGTCTCTACACGGTCCTTGTGGACCAAGGTCGCCCCGTATTGGGGCTCTTTTCGACCGTCATGCACGGGCTTTAAGGTATACTTAAAATCATTTCAGTTGAACGAATTGCTCCAAAGCAATTCCTTCAAATAGCTACTTTACCGTTCAAACAATAAGGTTCAAAATCCAATAACATTTTAATACAAATACGTTCAATAAAAAGAATTTCAACCATACAGTCGTTGCCGTTGCCCTTGCAACGCTACACTTTGTGCCCAGTTTTGAAATACTAAAGCTACCATTATTTCTCAATATTTACATGTATGACATTCTTGAAGAGCGAGCGAGCGTAGCGATCGGTTACCGCCAGGGAAGCCGTTTGGATCGTACCCATCAGGTGACTGCTTGCCGTCAGATAAGCTCGGCTCGTCCACATCATGCTAAAATGAGTAACGTTAAACAATAAACATTCTATCAATTTGTTTTAGAACCAGTGGTGAAAGTCCCCAACCAGCAAGGCAGCCTAATGCCCCAGTTCCTCCCGGATCCTCGCCATGGTTTCCTGTACATGTACGGGCCGCGGGGCGATCAGCAGATGCTGAAGAAAATGCCGTTGACTATACCGGAGCTGGTGGCCAACGCGCCCTGCAGATCTACAGAGGGGATATTGTATACGGGGAAGAAGAGCGATACGTGGTTCATTCTTGACCCCTTGACTGGTTCGCGTGAACATGTATCAGGTAAGATGAATAGTTATATTTTTTATGTTTAACGTACTTAATGACAAACATCTTGAATCCGATTGTGACGATTGGTCGTCGGTGTTTAGTGTGGGCGTTCCCGCGATTACGCGGGTATTACACTGTCCTGAATTCAGAATCCTGACTAGGGGAGGGGAGTTGAAGCATCTCGCTCTAACATAAGTATATACCTAGGTACGTACCGCTCTAAACGTTCTGAATTCAGGACGGTGTAATACCCGCTTTATTCCTAATCCTACTGTTCCCACCTCCGGAACTTCACTGCCGTAATGATACTCTTAAGTCTCACCAATTGGCGGCGGCGAGCGCAGTAATCTGGGGTATTCATTACGACAATTAGTAGTTAACGTCGATTTCATATAATATTTATGCATTTTGTGGTGGTTCCAAAATTTTCCTTTGTTTTAATATTTTTATCCGGTACGCGGTATCAAGGGTTAGTTAACTGATTATGAGAGCAACACTTTCGTATTTTGAAGTATTTTTCCCGTTATTATTATATTATTGGTTATACTCATTAAACCGCAGTTTTATTGTATTAACGCGAAACCATGACCTTCATTGTAGTAGACATATCTCTTTTCTTTTTTGCACACAGCAAAATGTAGGTGAAAAACTTTTAATTTATTTCTGCTGCTGAATATAGATATAGGATAGCCGCCAATGTAGAAAATGAATTACGCGCATAGGTCTATCAAATGACACCCTCTGTTGGCTCTGGGACCATTTTATCTATAGTCGTTCGGTCATGACCAATTCTCGTTATTTTTTTTAGGTTTTGACAAAGCGAAGATATTCAACAGTGACGAGGCGGACACATGTTTCCCGGATAAAAAGCGCGGCATCTACGTCGCGCGCACAGAGTACAACATATTGATGCAGGATTCCAAGCATGAAGACCAGAAGTGGAACGTCACCTTCTTCGACTACTCCTCGCTCGCTATGGGCAAGGAGATGATGAATGACTATGGTGAGTCAATAATTAGGTATAGTTCGTACACAAGCGCAGGGCCAAGTGCTGTCAAATTAACGCAAGCAAAAATCTACTTAACAGTTAGAGCTCTAAGTCGAGTTTTGCTTGTGTTCGTTTGACAGAATTTGGCCTTAGAGTTCTGTAAGAACTTTACGTTACGAGGTCTTTTATTGCCATGAGGTGATGCTTTCCGAACGCGAAAGCTCTCGGTCGAAAAACTTGCAATATCGACATAATTGACACTTTCTTGTTCAGTAGCTCTAGTATAAGTTGTTTCGAAACATTAACTAATACAAGCGCGTTTGCGTTTTGTCTCAAAATGTATGAAAACACTGTCACCGAGTTTGAAATACGCGCGTTCATCGGTTAGCAACAAATGTTATACTCACTGTCTTAGTTTCCACTAGTGACCACCAGAGGCGCTGTTCACGTTTTCATACCACTTTCATACATTTTGAGACAAAACGCAAACGCGTTAGTTAATGTTTCGAAAAAACTTATACTAGAGCTACAGATGACAAGGTATTTGAAAATAATCGTGCGGAAAGTTATATACGGAAAATTTTAACATTTCCGCATAGCGTATTGCTATATGATTCGGTTCTCCGACATGAGGTCTAGCGAAATGATTAATCTTACCGAGAACAATATCATTAGTCTACAGTGGCGGCACGTCATAAATATTCTTAGGTAAGCCGGAAATAATTATGCTTTTATATTCTTCATGAGCCGTAGTAAAAGAACGGGACTGGCTGAAAATTAGGCAAGCCAGTGGGAATCGAGTTGTGTGAACGCTCCGCCACTGTTAGTCTAGCTTGTGAAATCCCTGCCTAAATTCAATTTCACTTCCGGTCTTTCTATGAATCAGTGTCAGTAGATACAGTCACCAGCATCAATATCTGTCACAACAAAGCGAGCATAAATATCTGACACTGTATCTGTAGGGCCCTTAGGTAGGACGTGTCAGATATTATTGCCGCCTTTGTTCTGGTAGAGTTAATGCTGGTGTTACAGCAGTAGAATTGCTGACCTTAATAAGGTTATGTTCAAATTATCCCCTAACTTTCGACAAATATTAAAATTAAACGGTATAGGAACAGATTCTTGCTACTATATTTTTAGCAATTGATTCACCGTTCCATTATAAATAGAACTTAGTATAAAAAGTGAATGAGCTACACCAAGGCCAAGAAGAAAAGACAAAGAGTTGCATTGTATGATGAAAGGTCTTAAATCTCTATATTTGCCTGTTTATCCCTAAATAAATACAGTCATGAGATAAAAAACGGGTTTATTTTGTATTATTATTATTTCTCTACAATGTATTTTTTTGCTCTTGAGTGAATAAAGAAGTTTGTCTCGGCGTGTTTGATTTGCTTTAATGCAAACGTTTGCGTAAAAGATTAGTATATTTAGTACCCGTTCAATGAACCAAGCCGACCCGCATCATATAAACTCGGTTTGGTTCTTTATCGTACACCGTTCCAAGCTTGTAATCCATTCGTTGCACCTCGTTCTGTTATTAAAAACTTATTTTTAATTTACTTGGTACTCACTTCAATTAGGGTTATTAAAAACTTATTTTTAACTTCACTACACAGACACACTTCAATTATAGTGCGCGCTATCCAAGAAGGCGCGCCCCTCCACAGCCCAAGCCCAACTGCGCACAGATTAGTATGAGATTCGCTGTAGAGGGGCGCGTCGTCGTGGATGGCGCGCACTATACTTACGTGTTTAGTTTAGGCTATATATACGTATTTACGTAGTTATAAAGAAAACGCAGTAAAGACGGACGGTAATTTTCAATGTTCCGTACTCGAAGGGTCCAAACGGAGGCCTGTTGCTGTCACTCACGCGTCCGTCCGTCCGACCGTCGACTGTCACCGATTTTTTTAAACTTCCCATTGACCTATGAACTTGAAATTTGGTGACAATGTTCATTATTACGTATATTTTAACAACAAGTACTAATATATTGATAAATCAGACTTTTTCCTTTAAAATTTCGTTATTTTTCCTCTAAAACAAACTAGATTTTGCAGTCGGGTCGGAACCCTAAATATGCGAAGTACGCCACGCACTTAGCGGTTTTTTTTAAAAGCGCCCTTAGGGCCTTATCCCACTTGCGACTTGCGGGCGACTTGGAAGCGAGGCGAGCGCGCAACGATTTAGCGGCGAGTGCGCAACGAGTTCGCCGCTAGCGCGCAACGAAGTCGCTGCGTACTCGCGGGAAAATCTCTAAGTATACTCTAGATGCGGCGACAAAGAGTATTTAAATTCCAATGTCTACGCCCGCGTGGTCACTGGTCACCTATCGCTTTATTTGGGTCCGGCCTATAAAGCTACAATCAGGTTAAAAAAAATACTCGTGGTCACGTTTGTCGAATGCCAACATTATACAATACCTACAAGTATCATATTAATTTTAGGCATAATCCATTTCACGTCTACATCCAACGGCCGGGTGATGTCCTTCGACCGCAAGACTGGCGATCTCGTGTGGTCTCACCACTTCGAGACCCCGGTGGTCGCTGCGTATCTGCTAGACAGAGACGGCCTCATTTCCGTGCCTTTCAACTCGATTGGCGATGACACGCTGGACCACATTATGGAGGACGCGACCACCCTAAGCAACGGACAGGGAATAAAGAATTCTAATATTGAGCTATAGTAAGTTCAAACACATTATTCAGTGATTTAAAGTCTATCCAATTCTATCGCGTGCTTGATTAACCATGCCCATCGTCCTGCAATTGAGTATTATCAAAATAAAATATGTAATATAATTATTTATGTAGTGTGTAAGTAATATTAGTACATTACTTACCAAGGGCGATAAAACAAAGAATGTCTCAGATCGCAGGTATTTTACGCCCGAGCCGAAGGCAAGGGCGATAAATATGCGATCTGAGGCTTTCTTTATTATCGCCCGTGGTAAGTACAAAATTTTATGTCACCCCCTGGCCAGGAAGTGGGTTTTTTCGCGTGCGGAGTGTGCGATAATGGCCACTTTATGGCCAGGTGTGACATAAAATTATTTATGTTTCTTCATATCGTTATATATATGTATATTCATATTGTTTTAAACATCATTACCAACTTTACTTTGAATCTAAATCTGGATCTTAACTCTGCTGTTGTATTGATTTATTACATCTGTTATCTGTTACGGGAAGCGTCATCTTTTAGTATGTTTGTTAGGAATGTCTTCTTCACTCCGAAACTGCCGGGAGACAATCTCTAAGTACGAGGTCGGTCTCCCGAGTAATGACGTTATCAAAATTGGCGCCGCCGCGTTTGGAAACTATGTCCCGTACATACACGTGTGTGGTATCAATATAATGTACTTGTAGCTATGAGTTATAGCATATTTATTCAGCTTTAATTTGAGACTATACACGTGTACGTATGTAAGTGGAATAGTTTGGGCGTGCGTGATTGACACTATTCCAAACGCGGCGGCGGGAATTTTCTTGACGTCATTACTCGGGAAATCGACCTCATAAAGATTGTCTCCCGGCAGTTTCGGGGTCCATGAGACATGACTAACATATATATACTAAAAGATGACGCTGGTTTGCGAAAGTAAAGTATTTGTTTGACGGAAACCCGTAACAATAACAACACGTACTATACGAGTTTTATTTCATAGGACCGCTTTAGCTTAGTTGGTAGTGACCCTGTCTACGAAGTTGGAGGTCCCGGGTTCGAATCCCGGCCGGGGCATTTATTTGTGTGATGAGCACTAATATTTGTTCTTAGGTCTTGGATGTTTACTATGTATTTAAGTATCTATTTATCTGTATAAGTATGTTTATCGTCGCTTTGCTTAGTTTGGTACTAGGTTGATTTGTGTAAGATTGTCCACAAATATTTATTATTTTATTTTTATATGTAACTTATTAATTGAACACTATAATTGTTATTGTAGAAAGTTTCCTTCGTTATCAATTCAACTTGTAAAGACCCTTTTCTCCTTTCAGTCCAACATTATACGTCGGTGAACACAACCACGGCCTATACGCTTTGTCGTCGCTGGTCGATAAAAACACCATTACTATATCCACGGGGCACACACAGCCCTTACTTCTCGAAGGACCCACTCCAACTGAAAACAAAAACACAGAGAAACCTTACGAGCCTTTTAAAAATGTTCACTATAAACTGAACGATTTGAATGTGCATGTCTCGGCGCCGTATCTGTTGCTGGGGCACTACAAAGTGCCAGAGTTGACGACTGCCTGGTCGCCTCCGTTGCCTAATACAAACTTTTTAAATGTACACAACTCTAATGATGCCATAAGATTGATAAACGGCCAGGTTTCCGACACTGAAAATGACGTTGAGAATGAAACAAATGAGAAATCGATCGCAATGCAAGTATCGGTTTCTGTTCAAACTGACGAACTTTTCGAAGGGTTTAACTTCAGGCCAGATTTGTGGTACAAGCGAGGCTACATATGGCTGCATCAGCAGGAGAACAAGGCGCTTAAAGTGGCTCTTATCATCCTCGTTGGATTGGTCATTACCTTGTTTTGGTACCTCCGATATCAGGTATGTTGTGATTACTTTTGATAATTATCAGATAGCAGAACATGTTTGTGTTTTAAAGGACCATCTGATAAGTTAAGGCTTGGTCACACCGCTTGCGCGACGCAAGCGCGACGCTGCGCTGCGCGCCAAAATGTATGAAACCGTCCCGCTCGCGTCGCGCAACCTGTGTGACGTCGCTAACCTGCTAGCATACGTTCCGGCGCGCAGCGCGAGCGTCGCGCGGACGTCGCGCAACGCAGTGTGACCAAGCCTCTAGGATACAATATTTATGGGTGCGCGTGTTACTTTGTGGGATTGACTTTCTTGCTACCACTGGTAACAGCAGGAAATTTATCCGCTTTCTGTTTTCAGTGGTAACTACAGATGAATCATCAGTATTTTTGTTATGTTAACCTATTCGGGTTGAAACTACTTATCATAAGATACTATAAGTATAAATAAGAATCTCTGTTTATGTTTATAACAAGAACATGCAGCTCCTGCATAGTAACATTTTTATTCGTTTAACAGTAGACTAGACTGTGGGAATTACCCATCTTTAAGAATTATCCCAATGACCCTTAATATTACGTAATGAATTTCCCAGTAGAAAAACTTATATTTATCGAATATCAACCTTATTCCATTCAGGAGTAGAATGAAAGTCCTCGAATGAGATTTGACATTCACGCGCATTCTTCACAGATGTTTGTGTATCAATCATTTAGCCGCAGTGTCACGGTTGTTTGTCCAGGTGGAATGATTAAAATTTTATATACGCAGCTTTACTAACAAGTATTTACACACATTTTCAACTAATTAATTACGCAAGATGTGGAAAATACTTTTTAAAATAAAAATAAATAAAGTGTGATTATCCAATATTATTTAAATGAAAGCAAGTGAGTTGGATTCCGGCACGAGGCGTTTCTTACTACTGTACAATATTTTTATATATTAGTGTTGTAGATTATGAGTAAATGACATTAAGATTTATCAAAATGGCTGAAAATGAATGGTGTCATAGTGTCATCTAAAATTGATACTTAATTTTATTGTTGCATAATGTTGTCAAAACACATTGCGGTAAAGCCTAAAGAAAGTGTAATGTTTTTGCCAGTCTATTTATGTTTCTTATTATTATATTAGCGCTATTTAAATTCACTGGTCACGAATTAATCCGCAGATGTGTTAACATACGACAGAACTATTCTCAAAGACTAAAATGATATACTAAAGTAACTATTCTTAGAACCAAAAGGCAGGAAAGCTGTGTTTACATGAGATAACAAGATAGGTAGGTATATCTACCTACAGCTGAAACTAATAATCTTGGTAAATCAGGAATTCAATAAGCTACAAAACGTATTGATTTTCTGGCCATTCGATTTCGTGCCCTATTAAATAAAGAACTAAGTCGAATTTGGATTGTTTTGTGACGGAGGCCGCTATCAGTTACGAAATAATAATTAAGCGTCAGTTAATTTACTGGTTTGCGCGCACGTCGTTGCTAATAATTATTACTATTTGTAGACATATTTTTCCGCGTTTAAATATGTGCTACATAACGTATCTAAGGAAAATCGTTAAAACACGATTGGGATAATTCTAGAAGACTTGCTAACAGTTTTTTCAGGTGCCACAAAATATACTCTGATATAGTTTGTGAATACTGTTTTATGAATACTGCAATTTATTTTAAGCCTGCCCTATGTAATCAGTTCTGTTTTAATACGTAGTTTAATTGATTTGAAAAGTATTGGCACATTCATTAGAGTATTCAAAACATATAAAGCTCATGGAAAATCGGTGCATGATACCTTGTCGGTTAAATGAGATACAAGTAACCATGTTGCTAGGTTGCTACTTGTACAGTCAACCCATTTGATTTCTGGGCCACTTCATACCTTGTCACAGTGACATTAATACACTCAAGAGCAAAAATAACGGGTACACTTTCTATGAAAGTCCAATACAGTGTATGCATTATTTTTGCTCGTAAGTGTATGAGATCTCTAGCTGCTTTTATATAGATTTTCACTATGATAAAGTACGAAGTGGCTCATAAATCGAAGTGGTTGACCGTACATTACATCGACTTCCGGAGTATTCAGTGCACTAGCCTGAACATTCGGTACCTAATTTAAGTTAGCAAAGTGAAAGAGAGACAGAAATCGCTGACTGTATTCGCAACTTAGCAGTTAGTTGTGCTATCTCTACTGATGCATTACCTGCTTGTATCCAGGCGCGCGAGTTCCAACAACTGTCGCAGGGCGGTTCCCGCGGTTCCAACTACTCCACCTCTTCGACCGGCGAGGTCACCGGTCAGCTAGAAGAAATAGGCGATGGCGAAGTCAAGATTGGCCGCATCACCTTCAGGACAGACTATGTGCTCGGCAAGGGCTGTGAGGGAACATTCGTTTACAGGTTTGGTTTTACCTTTTTAATATTCAGCTTCGGTAGTTGTAAGAGCGAGTTCTGCGGATCCAAGTTCTATTTTTACGGTACCTACTCGTAGGTAACGGTTTTTCTATTGCTGTGATACGTATTAAGTTAGTTTACACACATACTTACTCGAAATAGTATCGACACCTAATAATTTAATTAATTTTGGCAATTTATTTTTAGGAAATATAATTACATATGTGTATGTTAGACTTTAAGGTATTTGTATTATGGGCCACAGATGCCTGAAATAAATAAACTGAATTTGTAGATTTTTAGCTTAGATATTTTCTTACTGCTGTAAAAACCTGGTAACACACAGGTAAAAACCATTTCATTCCATAACTATAGATAGAATTTTTTTGGTGGTACTATATGACGCTGCTACGCGGTTGCTACGCGGGCGAGAGGCTCAAAATGATCTTCACACATCTTTATTATAAGGGAATAAGAGCGTGTATAGATCATTTTGAACACCTCGCCCGCGTAGCAAACATTGCTGCTGACTGTACAGACAGCTGCACAGACTGCTCTGTCAGCTGGCCTCTTTCCATCCCCAGCATGCAATTATTTATTCAATGAGAGTCGGGTTTATCTGCAGCTGACTTCATGAAAAAGAACGTGCCCGCGTCTCCGTGCATCGCGCGACGTAAATCGTTATTTTACTATACTCTGATTTTTTTATCTGTAAAGTACTTGCCTATACAAGTTCTATGCAAGAATTCACAAGAAACAAATGAACGCGTCATACATTTTACTATGGCAGTACTTTATAGAAGAAAACAGGTTACAGCCTTGTTACGCAGTATTCTGATAAAGAAAACCCCATTAAATCAACAAGCCCATTCGATTACTTTCTGTAATTAAAACAGGTTAATCCGATTAATTCCTTCTTGGCTATCTGTGATAATATTATCAGCGTATGGGTAAACTATTACATTTACGGATATAAACATGGAGTTGGAAGCAGTTAAATCGAATTTGATGGAAAATCGATTATCGCTGGGGCATTCCTCGTTATGTCACAAAGATAACGACTATAACGAGTGTGCGCATAAACAACGTTACTTTAAAGTCATGGAACTAAATATATGTCGTAACAAACTTTACTTGTCTTACTTACTCATGAATTATTGTCATTTAACAGTCTAGTTTAGATTGTCTCCGCATGCGTATATTCTTTTTTCATACCAATAATCTTTATTTGAACCGGGTCTTCTGATTCTGACTCGTTCACTCAAATTCTTGTCAGTGGACGACAAACCAGCAATTAAACGAGTGTAAATATTCCCAGTTATAAGGAAGTTGATTCTAATAGAAAATAATTAGACATGGTGACAGATACTATCATTGCCACAATTTAGTTGAACTTGGCTTGTCGGCGCGCCCCTCCACAGCGAATCCCATAATAATCGTACGGAATGGGCGGTGGAGGGGCGCGCCTTCGTGGATCACACGCACTATACTTTTTCGAAGGACGGATTCCAAATGATCTGATTTTTTTTAGAGGCACGTTCGACAAACGGGCCGTGGCCGTAAAGCGTCTACTGCCAGAGTGCTTCACGTTCGCCGACCGCGAGGTGGCGCTACTGCGCGAGTCGGACGCGCACGCGCACGTCGTGCGGTACTACTGCACCGAGCGCGACAAGCAGTTTAGGTGAGTGGACAGACTTTATTGACATTGTTTTTGTTTTTATCATTACTATTTATACCTAGGTACTCATCATCATCATCAAATTTAAGAGTTATCCTCTTGTCGGTGGAGTATTTTTCATTGTTCTCTCTCGTACGCCAGCTCTTTGACTTCTTGGTACGACACGACGCCAACTGTTTCTTTTATAAAAGAAACCTAGGTACTATTTTTCTAAATTTATTTAACATTTTTATTTTATTGTACGTGACATTACTATTTTTTTTTATTTTCTTTTAAAAATGTTTAACTTGTAGTTATATACAAAATTGTATATCCCGCAAAGATTTTATGTTGTTTTTTTATTTACATTATTATTATATAAAATGATAACGATCAATATACGATAAGTAATATAAGTCATGTAACTGTATTGTATGAACATGGTATAATGAGATATAAATAAACTAAAACTAAACTAAACAGTGCAAGTCCGGCAACACGAGCGGCAGTCAGATATATATTTGTGGGTCATAAACAGATTTAGGTTCGCATCTTTCCTGCGGACATGTCAAAAGTTAAGGGCTACAAAGCTTAATTTTGGATTGGTCTACTAACCCGCATAAACAGTGTCTCCGTGTTTATAAATCCATGTGATAAAAGCATAACTTACATGCACTTAAGCCGTTAACTATTGACCACAGGAGGGACGGTTTTTGTTTTTTCAAGTGTTTTTGACCCATTTAGCGCAAGAAGCAATGTTATAAAATAAAAATAAAAACTTAAAAATGACCACGTCGTCCACACTTAACGCCAGCGTAGGCTGACGGGCACGTCGGTGTCCGAGGCAGTTAAGCTTCACCCAGCATCATACATACCTGCTTTGGACTACTGCCCTCCAGTAGCGTGAATAGTACAAAACTCTGTAAACTCACTTTATTTTCTTCTTTTAGGTACATAGCGCTAGAGCTGTGCTCAGCGACTTTGCAGGATTATGTGGAGAAGAAGTTAGATTCCCCATGCAAAATAGATGCCGTAGAAGTCTTAAGACAAGCCACCATGGGGCTCTCGCATTTACATTCTATGGATATAGGTAAGTGTTATTTAATTTTAACAATGGTTAGTTGAAGTGGGCTTATCAGTTGGGGTGTACGATTTGCTGTTATAAGCTTCTGTCCCTTTCGCTTTAATCTTGCCCTCTCTCTTCTTAGGTTTAGCGCAGCAGTTCCTAAATACGATATATTTTTTCAAACTGTCACATAAAAAAATGAGATGCGGGAATTTCCTACGCCATTTTGGTTAGCAACAATAGCAACCAAAATGGCCGAAGAAATTCCCGCATCCCTTTCTAACGCCTAGCTATCCTCGTAAAGCTAAAAACCGGTCAAGTGCGAGTCGAAATCGCGCACGAAGGGTTCCGTACCATTATCTATAAAAACGGCAAAAAATCATGTCTGTTGAATGGGAGCCCCCTTAAATGAGACCGTCCATAACAAAAGGGCCCTTATGGCACTTTCTAGTTTCGTAGATATCAGCGTTTTAGTAAAATACGGTAAAATCACATATTTTTTGTTTTTTGCATATTGATAAAGTATAAGACTAGATGTGTATTTCTAGCTTGGTTTCACACGTATAAGTTAAGTATTTCTACCTTAAAATTAGTTGTAAAGTTTAGTAAAAAAGGGCCCTTATGGCAGAGCGCAGATAATAATGATATAAAATAGGTTAATAACTTATTCTTATTACTTCTAACCATTTTCTGTATTATTTATTTGCCTTTTCTGTTTACTGGATTAGGTGGTACACGTTACAAATACCTATTTCTAGTCTCAAGTCAAGGAAGTTCTAGTCGTGCATGACCGTTGCAAATTTTTTTGTTTCTTATTACATTTCCTATTGAATTGTATTTTTAGAGTTCCGTAGCCAAAATGGTGAAAACGGAACCCTTATAGTTTCATCATGTCTGCCCGTCCGTCCGTCCGTGCGTCCGTCCGTCCGTGCGCCAGTCCGCCCGTCCGTTCGTGCGTCAGTCCGTCCGTGCGTCCGTCCGTGCTTCCGTCCGTCCGTCCGTCCGTATGTCACAACATATGGTAGGAAAGTATTATTCTATGAATTGCTACATAATATTATAATAAAGAAAACTTTTTTTTTTAAATAGGTAGTGCCCAGCCCCTCCCACCCTCTAATTTCCATATGTATGAAAATTCTGAAAAATAAATGAGGTGGTGTACAGTCACCAGCATTAATATCTGCCAAAACAATGGTGGCATTTAAATATCCGACACAGCTCCATTTGTAGGGCCGTAAGGACGGGTCAGATATTTATGCTGCCTTTGTTATAGCAGATATTGATGCTGGTGACTGTACATTAATAAATACTTACGACGATTTTTGGTTTGATAAAAATACGGCTACTTTGTTTTTGAGTAATTGCTGAAAAACTGTTTTGCCCAAACAAAAGGGCGTAAGTGCAGTGAGTTTACTATGAAGATACGACCTTTTTCGATTCGACGTATCAGATAGTGGGTTTAAATATGGATTAGTAGGTGTCGGTACGGAACTCTTTATTGTGCGTGGTCCGACACGTACTTGGTCGGTTTTTTTATTAATAGAGTTAAAAAATAATTATTGCTATGCGAAATTGCTTTTTTCGTATAATTTAAAAATTACGCAAAATTCAAAAAACTTGTAATGAAAAGATTTATTCAGAATTACGTTCTAATACAAGATTGCTACTTAGATAATGTAAATATTATTATTTACTTACATTTTTGGTTACATTCGTCCATAAGGGCCCTTTTCTCAAATGTATGGAAGTAAACCTTGATTTTCATGTAACTTTAATCGGTCATAAAACTGAAACTAATTGACATAAAAAAAAAATTAAAACCTGTGTAATGCTTGTCTAGACTTATTACAGGTAAGTATGGTGTACTACACGGAAATTGTTAAATTTATTCGTGACGAGATAGAAAAAATATAATTTTCTTTATTTATTAAAAAAAAAAATATCACGTTAGTTTTTCGTTTTTATTTTCCATTCGAGGTGTAAAGAAAACTATTTTCTAGCATACACTATGACAAAGATCACAAAATACGAAATAATAATTCACAAATTACAAATTTCCTTATTTTTTTACGATCGGCGCCTTGCACTGATGAAAGGCCATGTTTTCCTCAACGGGGTAGTGGAATTGAAAAATCTTTGATTGTTTCCTATAGAAGAGAACCTCAGGATTCAGAATCTACCATCATCTCTGTAACTTCCCACGGGAACATACTTTAAATGAGTTTTAAACTTCTCTTAGTTATTTCTCTAAAGTGCATTTTTGGGTTGCGTAACTTTGATGATTTTTTAAAAAAAAAGTATAGCACCTAGGGTCATGGTTTTTATTGTTTTTGGTAGCTTATGTATTGTAGATTATAGATCCGTGCGTAACTCAATACCGACCATAAGGGCCTCTGTGTGATGGACGGTCAGAAATATTTATTTTATTCTGTTTTTTAGTATTTGTTGTCATAGCGGCAACAGAAATACATCATCTGTGAAAATTTCATCTGCCTAACTATCATGGTTTATGACATATAGCCTGTTGACAGACGGACGTACAGCTGAGTCTTAGTAATAGGGTCCCGTTTTACCCTTTGGGTACGGAAACGGAACCCTAAAAATGGGTGATATCCTCAGTTTTCCTAATACCAGTTTCGACAGACTGATGCCCTAATACCTAAGGCGAACTCTTTTCATTGAAAAACTCTGTTTCAGTTCACAGAGATATAAAGCCGCACAACGTACTGTTATCTATGCCGACGGGAACCGGCGAGGTGCGAGCCATGATCTCGGACTTTGGTCTCTCGAAGAAGCTGAACATCGGCCGCGCCAGCTTCTCGCGGCGTTCAGGCGTCACTGGTACCGATGGGTGGATAGCGCCGGAGATGATCAACGGGGAACGAACGGTAAGCCACAAGTGCTCTAATCATACTTAAAAGATTTGTATAAACGGGTCTAATGCGATATTTATGTCATCATCATCATAATGAGCCGAACGACGTCCACTGCTGGACATAGGCCTCCCCCAGAGAGCGCCACAACGATCGGTCATGGGCTGCCCGCATCCAACGGATCCCCGCGACCTTAACCAGGTCATCAGCCCACCTCGCGGGGGCCTTCCAACGCTGCGTCGTCCGGTACGTGGTCGCCACTCGACAACTCGCTGGCCCCACCGGCCATCGGTCCTCCGGGCAATGTGGCCTGCCCACTGCCACTTAAGTTTGTCAATTCTTTGAGCTATGTCAGTTACTTTGGTTCTTTTGCGGAATTCATCACTGATTCGATCTCGCAGAGTAACTCCAAGCATAACCCTCTCCAGGGTACACAACATTTGACTACCCCACAAAAGTTGATAAAAGTGTGAATGGTAGACTCGAAAAAAGCTTTCTACCCGTCCACTATGTTTCTAATTGTCTAACACACGCGCACAGATCCGAATATTTACCCCGAGATTTTATGTTTTGTATCACTGTTCCCCAAGTTTATTATAGAAAGCGCGAGTTTAAAGTGTTTTATTGCTCTGATCATGTTTTGATCTCTACGGGACGAGAGTGTGTTGTCTATGCCGAAGATGCACGCGGAGGTGCGGGCTATTATCTCAGACTTCGGTCTCTGAAGGACATACCATTGATTGTACCCTTATGAGTACTTATGTCTGTAAACCCGGTTTTTGTTTTGTTGCAGACAACGTCAGTGGACATTTTCTCGCTGGGCTGCGTGTTTTACTATGTGCTGTCGCAAGGACAACACCCTTTTGGAGACGTGCTGAGGCGACAGGCCAACATACTTACTGGAGATTATAATTTGGAACAAATTGAGTAAGTACTTACTAGTTGACACTTGTAAAATTGCTCTACGTCCTATTTCCAGGGCTGGCATTACAATTTTCCATATCCATTCCAGGATCATATCAATTCCTCTTTCCTCTAATTATAGCCCTCAAAATGGGAATAAAGATTATAGGCTTCCTTATTCGAAAATCTGCCTGTGATACACCACATGTTCAATTTTGACATTTTTGGCAATAATAAGAAGAAAACGGGTTCAAAAATGGGTGGCGCAAGACCGGTCATTGTGACACTCTTTGGGGTAGGCCTATGTCCAGCAGTGGACGTCTTTCGGCTTATATGATAATGGGTTCAAAAATATCCTTATCTTGTAATTTCAGCAAAGTACTGCCCGCTGAAGAAGTGTTGGTGACGAAGATACTGATCCGTGCGATGATCTCCGCGCGGCCCCACACTCGCCCGCCGTGCGAGACCGTGCTCAAATACCCCATGTTTTGGGGCAAGCAGTGCATACTCAACTTTTTGCAGGTTCGTTTGATATATTCTCTTCTAATCTTTTGATTTCGAATCGCTCGAGATGCGCTGGAGCCGGCAGGCTTAGAATTATGGGTTTACGTGAATTGAAATTTTGGAATACTTGTGACGGTCTATAACAGAGGTCGGCAACCTTTTAGCAGTCAAGGGCCACGGGCCGAGCTTTTTAATAATTTAGGACTTTATCGGACAAATGGTTTTTCGGTTGTCAATAAGGAGGCTCTCAGAAGGTAATCCCATTATTCCCAGCCTTTTTTTTTATGGACAAAAGGCAGTAGATTTGTCTTAACGCTCATTCAAATAGTACCATTACGTATCTGACGAAAATGCTGTTTTAATTTCAGGACGTGAGCGACCAAGTGGAGAGCGTCGGGGCGTCGCCCTGCGCGCACCCGCTGGAGACGGGCGCGGCGCGCGTGCTGCGCGGCGACTGGCGCGCGCGCGTGTGCGGCCGCGTGGCCGGCGACCTGCGCGCGCGACGCACCTACCGCGGTGACCGCGTCGCGCACCTGCTGCGCGCCATACGGAACAAGGTATATCAACCTACTGTGATATTCGCTATCACTTTTCGTCATCTTTTATAATGCGCACTGGTAAGGTTTGGAATTCCCATGTGTTGTTTCTGTTGTCCACAATTTAATTATTTCCGTATGCCCTTATTGTTACGTATAGTGCGCGCCATCCACGACGACGCGCCCCTCCACAGCTATCTCATACTAATCTGTGCGCAGTTGTACGGCTTGGGCTGTGGAGGGGCGCGCCTTCGTGGATGGCGCGCACTATAAACCTTTAACAATTATAACTGTTATGTTACAAATATGCTACTCATTCCCGGCCCATGAACTGGACATATCACTTGCTAAAATAAACGAGGATTTGGAGATAGTAGCCGATTGGTCACAAAAAAACAACCTTGTTCTGAACCCAGCCAAATCACAGTTCATCGTCATGGGTAACAAATGGCAGCGCATGAAGATAAAGGAACAAAATCCCAGAGTCATTATTGGAGCAGAACTGGTCTCCCAAGTAGAAAACGCAAGGAATCTTGGTTTAGTAATGGATGGGCAATTAAGGTACATGGAACATGTCAATATAAAAGTAAGGAATGCTTTTTACCGACTAAAAGTGCTATACGGTATTCGAAAATACCTGTCAGAAAAGGTAAGGATAACTCTTGTTGAATCCTTGGTGCTTTCGCTGTTAAATTATGCTGACATAGTATACGGTCCAAGGCTCCTGTCCACAACCATAAAGTGTATACAGAGGGTACAAAATGCCTGCATACGCTTTTGCTATGACGTTCCCAAACGAGCTCACATTACACCATACCTCAATGATAGCAAAATGCTGAACATGGACAATCGAAGGTGTCTTCACCTGGCAACCACAGTACGAAAAATAATAGAATTCCAGAAACCCTGTTATTTATTTGAGAAACTGAAATGGGTTCAGGATACGCGCTTAAGACAACTAAGAAGATGCACAAAACTTAGCATTCCTCAACATAAGACTGCATTTTTCAGAGGGGGTTTCAAATTTGCTGCTGCCAAAATTTGGAACGACTTACCACCACCGTTGCGGGAGCCAATGTCGCTTTTAAAATTTAAAAAACTAACTCAAGCACACCTCCTAGACACGCAGGGAAAGTACCCCCCTCGAAAGTCGAAAGTAATAAATAAGTATAGCTATAGTTTAAACCGCAACGACAAACTAACGAATCATGCACGCACGCAAACATAAACATAAACACCAAACAAACACACGTTTTTTTTTTTTTTGCACACATGTCACACATCGACCGTTCACATACTCTATCGTAATATACCACTTTTATTTTATTTTTTTCACACCACACACACACCATACACGTAATACTTCATAACATAGTTAACAATACACCATAAAGATAATACTCCATCCCTCGAGCAAGGAAACGGCTTCCTATGCAGGCAGTAGATCAGCGACCACTCTCTAAGGGACCAGTTTGAAAACCAGCGCTGGGCTGCTAAGCTTGGCACATGCTGAAACTGGGACCCATTTGCCATACATACTTTCTATTATTACTTATAGTTTAGTTTTAGTTAGTCTAGTTAAGTTATTATTGTTTTTTCTCCTGTAGGTAATTGATGTTTATTATCTGTTCTGTTTACTTATTTTTTATGTTGTGTAATGGCAAATAAAGAATTTCTTATTTCTTATGTTACAGAAACATCACTACAGAGAATTAGAGCCAGAAGTCAGGGAAAGCCTAGGAAAGCTTCCCGACGGTTTCGTCACATACTGGCTCCAGAGGTTCCCGCTGCTCCTACCCCATGTCTGGCTCCAGATGCAACAGTATCGACAGGAGGACATACTCCAGGCCTACTACCCACACTCTTTCACGTTCAGCAGAAAGGACGTCGCGGAACTTAACGACGACAACTATGAAGAGGAACTACCCCCAGATCTCTGTGATCCAGAAACAAATGAACTGTTCATAAAAAGCAAAGTTTATTACGACGAGAGCAAAGACCGGAATAACCCTGCCTTGCAGTCGGGTAAAAAGGAAGGGTCACCAAGAAAAATAATTGATTGGAGGAGTGATGAATATAGAAGACAGGACGATGTTAGGTTAAGGGATAGGCATTATAAGAAGAAAGAGAAAAAGAGAGAAGAGATGCCCGTTTGGAGCTTGCCGCCCCAGTAATATTACGATTACGTAGCACAAATAATGCACAGTTATTATGTGATTTATTTATTGTTTTAAAGAGAATTTTAATATATTTTAATTAGAGAGTGACATGTTGAAGTGATGATGATGAAATAGTGTGGTAAGATCTCTAGTGACTTAATTTTAGTTTTATAAGATAAGCTGTAATTATTTGTGAGACAGAGAATTAATAAGAAATGTCTGGCAGTCGGATAATACATGGAGTATAGTATTAGGGACCAAAATGGGAATTGAAGGCGGACTTTTATACGTATTTATGTCTATTAGTTCAAAATATTTCTTTGTAACAAAATGTTACTGTATTGCTTATGAAATTATCTACACTTTCGTGCAGTCTCTTGACAAACATTCCTGATATTATTTTTATATAATGTACAAGTTTTATTTATAATGTACAAGGTTTTGATGAGTGTGAAAGAATGATTGTTGTTAACTTGTTGATTTTTTTGAGTCACGATAATTTTATAAGACTATTTTCTTCGAAAATCATGTTAAGATATGTATTTAAAAATACTAACGAACCTAACAATGCCAAAAAGCTATTTAATAAATAGGGCTTTGTTGGATAAACTAGATTATGGCCAAATTCACATTGGTATTTTATTGATTAGACTAATTGAAGATGCCTTTGAAGCGCTCATTTCGTTCGCGGATTTACGATCTCGGTAAAGGATTAAATTCATCCCCCATTACAATGATTTGTTTACAATCGTTCGGTCCGTCAGTCGTAAAGACTAGCAAGTTGTGGAAAGTTTTCAAAAAGTTGGAAAAGTTCTCGGAAATTTCTTGAGAATTTTATAGAAATATAAGAAATTTCCATTTTACATTTCGGAATGTTTCAAACCCTATACAAAAATATGAAAAATTGGAAAGTTTCCGGCGGCACATCAGGCGCATTCGAAGAACGATAGCACGGTTTTTGTTATGTACCAAAATATTTAAAAAACCGGCCAAGTGCGTGTCGGGCCAAAGTACATTTCTGAAGTTCGACTATTACTCGTTAACTAGTAATGTCTACTTAGCTGTGATAGTTTTCCTTTTAAATTCATCGTATATACTATTACCATGATTTTTTTCACATGCCTAGTAGGCACCGTTTAGCTGGGGGGGGGGGGGGGGCACTTGACCATAACAAAAATTATCACTTCAAAGCTTAATATCACGCCAACCAATTCTTTAATCAAAAAATGCTTTTAGAAACCTTATAATATTTTTGAAGGAGCTATCCAACGATAACCCACACGATGGGGTTTGGAAGAAAAAAAAATTGCACCACCACTTTACATACATATAGGGGAGGTACCCTAAAAAAATTTTTTTTCAAGATTTTATTCTACGGTTTTGTTGGCGTCATTGATATGTATACTCATGCCAAATTACAGCTTTCTAGTACTAACGGTTACTGAGAAAAACGGGGGTCGGACGGACGGACATGGCGAAACTATAAGGGTTCCTTGTTTACTACGGAACCCTAAAAAGACAGTTGAACATAAAACCTCCTTTTTAGATAGTGAGAAAAAGTCATGGGCCGATGTAAATAAGGCCTAATGCCACAAAACTTACCTATACATATGGGCTGAGGTGCTACTGACGTTTACATAAGCAGATATGCAAATAGAAGGCTAGAATTAAATGTATAAAATATTTTATTTCGTATAACATAGTGAATAATGTTCCTGTATCTTATTATAACATGAAATTAAAGCTAATTAACCAGTTTTAAAGTGTATTTACGACGAGAAATAATGAATTTGTAAATAAAATGATTTTTCAATTTTTGAGTCATCAAATCACATAAATAGTAGGTATGGTTCATTTCAGATAAGGTAGCGAGAATGCAATTGACGTGGGACTCAACCTCTTTTGTTGTTAAACATTAAAGGAATAGATAACAAAGAGAGACCATAAAACTAACCAGACGGCTAACCGATGCGGCACGTATATGCATGTTTTTTTTTTAACAATACATGCCTGCGTATTTGTTTTACAATCCTAGTTAAAGATAACAATTAAACAATGGATGTTGGTAATGGTTGGCTTTAACTGCATTTTCGCCACCTTATCTAAAATGAACTTTACAGTATTCAGAAAGAAATATTTTATCCTTGGGGCAAAATAAAGTTTTTGATTGTTTCTATTTAGAGAACACAATTTATGTTATTCTAAAAAATAATTTACAGATTTTTTAAATATGTTTTTTCATGTCAGAGTATGAGAATGATTGTGTATTAAAAAGTGAATGTAATAATGTGTATATGCTCAATGTTTTTATGTTTATAATATGAGATTTTAAAATTAAATAATAACAAATATATATTATAAGTCAAGTTGTCTTATTTCTAAATTGAACTTACCCTAAAATTTGACGTAGATTATTGTCAGTCAATTAGAAAAACATTATTTAAAGACATGTGATGTATAAAACATAAATCAGTCTTAAGAAAATAAAATGGCAGGAATGCTAACAATATGGCACTAAATATGCCCATTTGTGCAAGCAATTATAGGGCTAAAAAAATGTGAAATTTACTCGGAAATGGTAAAAAATTGCATTTCCCCAAAGTAATCATAATTTTTCGTTAGTAATATCAATGTCGTCTGATTTTAAAAGTATTGAAATTACTTCAATTTTTACCTTTATCATCAGTTATTCGAGTCTTAGTCTTTAGCATATTTCTCAATCAAATCAATAATAGTAAGGTGAACTTTTTCTTTGGCGGCGTCCAGCGCAGTTTTTTCAGAACTGTTACATATAGAAATATCTGGATTAAAGCTTATCAAAATTTTGGCAGCGCCAATATTGCCCACGTGACTCGCATCGTGTAATGGCGTGTTGCCCGTCCAGTCCGTAGCATTCACATTAGCTCCGTTATTTAGGAGTGTGCGGATCACTATGATCTTGTTATTCAAAGCAGCTAAGTGTAACGGCATCTGCCCTTTCTTATTGGCACAGTTTACATTAGCATTGTTTAAAATCAATATGTTGCAAAGTTCATCCAATCCACAACGAGCCGCATAATGGAGAGCAGTAAACCCATTTGAGTCTGCGAAATTTACGTCATATAACGGCTTTGCTGATGGATTTTTAATTTTACAGCTTGGGCATTCGCAAAGGGGATGACATAATGCTGAACTGGTGCTACTGATATTGCTGTTTTTGTCTGTGTAATCCTCATAGTTAATGCTCATGTAGAAACAAGCTAGTTTAACATCAGCATATGAAATGGCTTTTGATATCTTCTCAAGGGTTTTCAGATTTTGAACTGTTTTTGCTGCATTGTCAGTGTGAGTGGTTTTGACAGCATTTGATTTATTTTCCGCCTCATTGACAATTTTACATTCCAGTGGCTTTATGTTGGGACTGCTTATATGTATGTATTCATACAAGTTAGGAGTGCTAGTTTTTAAAACTTTCAGTATTCTTAGGTTATGTGCATAATCAAATGATGTTTTGCTGTAGCGATTTTGCAGGGATGGTTCCGCTCCATTTTCTATAAGCAGTTTGGCTATGCCTTCATAACCCCACTTAGATGCAAGATGTAAAGGTGTGTTGCCATTTTGACTGACACAGTTAATGTTGATTTTTTTCCTGCTGTGTTCAGAGAAGTATATTAGAGCTTTCACACAGTTTAAGTGGCCATTATTAACAGCCAAATGCAGTGGTGTATTTTTGTCTATGTTTGGTTGATTCACATTGGCACCAGAGTGAACCAGCAGCAGCAAAGCATTTTGGTGTCCTCTAGACGCGGCGTAATGAAGTGGGCTACATTCATTTAGATCTGTAGCATTAACCTCTGAATTCATTTCAATGAGTAGCTCAACAACTGCTGCCTTTCCGTGGATGCATGCCACATGTAACGGGGTGAGTCCATGGCTGTCCCTGGATGCAACAGTAGGTGAAGACTTCAATAGTCTTTTTGATATTTTACGGCAACATTTTTTGCAACTACACAATGGATGACAAAGTTTTTGGAACATTTCTGTTTCATCAACATTGTTATCATTATCATCACTTTCTTCATCACTGCTCAAATCATCATCTAACATTCTGTTCAGAACACTGTTTTCGTTTCTTTGGAGCTTCTGCAGATGTTTCTCATTCCTTTCCAAAATGACTCTTATTTGATCCGTGTGATTCATTTTAATGAGTTCAAAAATGTATTCCAGTGTTTCATCCCCACCATTTGTGTCTGATGTTGAAATGGATTCCGTTAAGCTTCCTCGTCTCGGTTTCCCATCCTTGAGATTATCCTCTGTAAGATTGCTTTCATAGTAATATGATTCAGGGTCTGGTGGGCCGCCTAAAGCGCCTGATTGGATATGCTCTATAACAGCTTCCAAAGTTGTTATAAGGAAGGCACTCTCATCACCATCACCTTTGCCAATGCCACTGAAGCGGAATTCTTTCATGTACATAAACTGGCTGTACCAGTTTGGCAAACCAGATTTTATAACCAGAAACACAAACACTGGTAACATGTCATCTGCAGTTAGAAGAACAACATTGTTGCTGCTATCTTTCTTGTTGATTGCATTCAGTGCTTGTTTCACACACAAAATCTTTTCCAATACAGTATTATAGGAATCTATTTTTGAAAGCAGATGCTTGGCTCTTGGTACAGCATGATACAAGTCTTTCTTGATGTCCAAATCCCTGAGTTGTATGTCACTCATATTTCTTATTCTCTTGTTAAGATGTGAATCTTCATAAGCACAACATGTACAAATAGGCTTGAACAAGTGATTGAACAACAAATGCTGCATGTAGCATTCTACAGCCAGCTTTATGTTTTCTAGTATCTGTTTGCATGACTTTGACTTTTCTCTAATTCTACGGTTTTGAAGCACAGTTTGAAGGCACTGAGTGTACAGTTCACTCACCAAATCCCGAAGAGGTCCAATAGCTACAGGCAATGTAGGATGTTTCTTTATGAAGAGCTGCACATTTTGTTCTATTTGGTCCAATACCTGACGGCCTGCAGCTTGAGTCCATAGTAAATCAATGCAATTGTTTATTGAAGTCAAATATTCTTTAGCAATTGTATTATCATCAGTTGCTGTAGTGGGTTCAAGAGGACTTTCTATACACCATACCTTGTATTTGAAGAAGTCTTCAGTGTAGAATGTTTCCTCAAATAATATGTGGCTCTGCAATGGTAATGCCTTGGTCACTTCTAGGGTGATAACTTTGTTGGTGACAGTCACTTGTTTCTCTTTCAGAGTAGTATAGTGAGTCTCAGGTAGTTCATCACTTGGTACTAAAATATGAGCACAGAAATCTTCCACGGTGAAGACGCGAGTGTTGAGACTTCCTATTCTTGGCACGCAAATTATCCACGACTGTGTAATGCAGTGTTGAAACAAGTTCGCGTATTCGTTTTTTAGTTCGACAAAAAACGGATTTTCGGAGATAATTTCGTCGTATGTGCCGTCCATGTTGAGATCTGGAAACCGGATAGTGGAATGTTAGATTCGTGCTGCAATCGTGCGGTTAATGAATAATTTATGATTATGTTCAATGGCAGAACCTCGCTAATGAGTATCTAATTACAAGAATAAAGTTGTTGGTCCTTAAACTAGAAAACTAACCTTAATAAATGTTCGTCGATATGTTCACTTGATTATTTCATTTCATTTGGAAATACAAAATAGATCTAGCCTTCTCTAACCATGAATTTATCACTTGTATGGCCTCCTTACCGGTCACTGTCGATGAGATCTCTATTCTTATATCACTTGACTACCGAACGCTAGGTATGTTAATTAATTGACGAATTAGTATTCGCACTGGCAAGGCGTAAATAAATTAATGAACTAAAAACATAATGATTAATGTGTTCCAAACTCAAACGATGCACTTACTTACCAAAGTAAACTAGTAGAGTAAGTTCCTGTTCCTAGTGTTCCTGTTTTTTCACTTCACTGACATTGACAGTGACAGCAACGTGTTGCTAGTGCTTCCAAATAGTATCCCTTAGAGGATAAATATACTAAAGAGTAGAAATACGTGTGCCACCATGAGAGACAGCAATAAAGCAAGATGGCTGCCGTGGGGTGACCATATCGCTAAAATTACCCCATTGCTTCTGTTTATTTTGTATAATGCAATTCATTATAGTCACTGTTTAATAATAAACATTAATTTTAAAATACAATATTATAATAAAATAATATAATAATAATATTGACAGAATCATTATGTAAGACGGGAAAATATTTATTTTTGCTTTATTAAGGAAAGGAAAACAAACAGCGCCAATCATACATACAGCTATTACAATTAGGTAGATCATAAGTCAGCAAAGTTATCACTAATGCATCTACACTTAAAAGGAAAATGTGCACGAAGTAAAAAATATGTAATACCTTAATCAATAAACATGGTGGAATAGAACGAGAAACATTTCTGTAGAATAGAATTTAAACGAACGTCCATTTAGTAAGATAATACTACGTAGTGAAATATTTTTTTTCAGAATATTAACTTCTATATAATATTAAATAATGAGTATATAGATAATACAATTTACCCAAGTCAAGAAGTATAAGTATTTTATATCATCACAAATTAACATTTTCATATAATCCTAAATTACCCGACAATCAGGTTATTTTTAAGTCATATTAGCTGGTATCCCTAAATTGATGAATGGCGCAGTGTTGCCAGAACGTGCTTTTTAGCACGGTTTTACGTGCTTTTTTGGATACGAACGTGCTTTTTACGTGCGCTCCCCAAAAACGTGCTAAAACCGTGCTTTTTTAAGTGCTATGGTGCTTTATGATTTTACTACTAAAAATTGGGAGGTAATGTTGGTTTGGTACTCTCTAAAACTGTATTTTTTTTCTAATAATCGTTGTGTTAAACAATCTTTCTCTCCTACCCTACGCTTTGATATCCTAAAGTCAAAAGTTATGTTTTACCTGTGGTTGCAGTTGCAGGAAAGAACTTGTCCTGCAACTACAAGCTCTATCGTTCGTGTCTTGCAATGTGTAGTTGCGTACACGATGTAGCAAAGGCTCAATACTCTGTATGTGACGAAAACCGTCACATCGGATCACAATCGGACTTCGCACATTTAGGTTTCCGAACCAACCGCAAAAGTATGTTGGTTTTAACATGAAAAATAAGGAAATTTCCAATCTAAAACCTGTTTTATCAAGATATAAGTATTTCTTGGTAAAATACCCGTAATAATGAACAGTATCACCAAATTTCAAGTTTATGGGTCAATTGGAAGAAAAAATAATCTTATGAACAAAATTTTGTGACAGACGACTGACGGACGGACGGACGGACGCGCGAGTGACAGCAATAGGAGTCATTTTCGACCCTTCGGGTACGGAACCCTAAAAACGTGCTTTTTATTCCAAAAACGTGCTTTTTTGGACACCCGACCGTGCTTTTTGACGGAAGTGCTCTGGCAACACTGGAATGGCGGCAAGATGGCGGCTCTGTTGGGCGCAACTAGTGTCAAATTTGACATTGCGCCTAACAAAAAAAAGCGGCACGGTGACAAAGACAGCAAATAATCTATATATCTCTGTCGCACTTACCGAGATTTGTAAATGGCCGTCTCGCTTCATCGCGAGCACGTGGTTTGCGTGGCTCGTCTGGTAAGTCTGTGTAGTATCCCCACACACGTTCGGATACTGTTAAAATTTAAATATAATTCGTATTCCATGATACTGATGCAGCACAGAGATAGGTGATGGGAAATTTAATTTAAATGTATCGATTTATTATGACAACACATAATGGCTGTCAATATCAAACGCATGATTCGTGACAAAATGGACAGGATAGGTTAGAAAAAGATGTATAAGGGAATGCTCTCAGCTGCTTTCTTACGAACATGGTGGCTGCCCAGTTTAAACAATGACAGGTTCGATAAACAGGTATATCGAAAAAAAAGTTTGTTACTAATAAAGCATGGGCTAGACTGTTTAAAACCACTGTTCCTGCCAAGCCAAGGTGACCTTGGTAGACAACGAGGGTTGCACTGCTGGCTACACTATTTAAAACTTCAGTATGCCTGCCAGTAGTTTACCAGGCACGCCTTTCTACCAAGGACAATACCAAAACCACCCAATACCAACCAACCAACCACCAATACCAATAGAGCCAACCAACCACCAACTACCAATAGAGGGCATACCAAATTTGGTTGGAAACCACTGGCTACACTGATTTAAACCACCGTTTTCTACAGTTTTAAACAGTCTAGCCAGTGCTTAAGGCGCAGGGTAGGGCAAGGCCTTCCCCATACAAACTTTGTGCACGTTTTATTCGTCGGTTTTGGCACTAACAAATATAATATTTTTTTTGGTTGTAAATATTAGATATGCGAAGATCGTGATGTGAAAATTTTCAAATATTTAAAAAAAAATCAAAAAAAAAAAAAAAAAAAAAAAAAAAAAAAAAAAAAAAAAAAAAATACATCACGAAATAGCTATCAGAAAAATAAGCATACTGACCAAAAATCATAACTTTAATGCAAACACAAACGAAGTAAATCCTGCACAAAGTTTGTATGTAGAGAGCTTGCCCTACCCCTCCTCTTAAGCAGAGAGCCGACCTACCGTGAACGGAAAAGGAAGTATCTTCCTCTCCTTCGCACTTGCAAATCCGAGCGACAGAGAGGGAGATTACTTTCTACGTTTCGCGTTCACGTTCGCGGTGGGCTCTCAAGTGGAAAGGAGGACTAAAGCAAAAAAACATGAGGAAATAAAGATGGTAGTTAATTACTTGCTGTATTTAAGACAAATAATTTACACTACATAATACAAAAGTACCTTTAATTATATATTATAATGTACTGTAAAGAAAGCACCTCTAGGTAGGTGCTATCGTACACTTAAGGATAAATCAATCGAAACTGATTTTTCAAAATCTTAGAATGTCTAAACTAGGTAGTCGGCAGCAGTAGCTTGGCATATGAAAACGTCAAAAGTCTTTATTACAAGGGAAAGGAAGGAAATGTAGTAGTTTGACCTCTTTCAAATACAAAGCTACATTTGTTGCTAACTGTATCACAATTTTGCAAGGAATCAATATATTCGGATCAGTCGTTCTTGTAGTTCACCTCACCCGCGTCCTCCGCCGCGGCCGCCACCTATCCCTCTTCCCCCAAACCCGCCAATGCCTCTTCCACCAATCCCTCTTCCGCCGAACCCTCTTCCACCGAACCCTCGGCCACCAAACCCGCGGCCACCAAACCCGCGGCCACCAAACCCTCGGCCACCAAACCCTCGGCCACCAAAGCCCCTGCCGCCGAAGCCTCGACCGAAGCCTGGTCCAAATCCACCACCCAGTATTATTGGGATCGGTATTGGGTAATAATATGGCCCTGAAAAACACGAATGTATAGTTTTGTTAAAATACATACACTGTCGAACAAGCAATAAACGACTGTATTTTCTTTAGAACAAGGTAGTTTTTCTTGCTTTTATATTACAACAAATCTTACAGGGCACACTGCGCGTCCTTCTATCCTACCCATCCGTCTACAAAGAAAAGTTAGAACTAGTTAAATTCTCATTGTTGAGTAAAATGTGTGAAAAAAAAAACACTGAACGCCGGCTACACGCACGTATGGAGTAAACGTGGAGTGTATGTGTACGAGTAGGCACCTAGGTAGGTATTATAAAATGCACGCGCCTTAAAGTTGCAGAATGTATTCACTGTTAAGATAAGTAATAATCATAAAAACCTTTTATTTTTGAGCCATTTAGGACCATTAAAGGCATTTTTAAATATAATAGAATGTTAATCCAACCAAGTCTATTGGTAAATATTTTCATTAGCAAAACAAAGCTTTGTAGAGTCGTTTCATCCATACTATCCTACTAATATTATAAATGCGAAAGTTAGTAGGTACTTATGTTTGTGAGGATGTTTGTGACTCAATCACACAAAAACGGCTGAACGGATTATGACGAAACTTTGTATCTTACAACGAGTTAATAGCCAGGATTAACATATAGGATTCTTTTTATCCCTGAAATCATCCCTCAAATACAAGGTCGCGCGGACGAACTCGCAGGCAAAAGCTAGTAATATTATTAATGCGAAAGTGTGTCTGTCTGTCTGTCTACTTCACGTTTAAACCGCTTTACTTGAAATTTGGTATGGAGATAGATTGAGTCCCGGGGAAGGACATAGGATACTTTTTATCCCGGAAATCATCCCTTAAGGGGGTGGAAGTTTGTACCTATGAAAGCGCGATGAGTAGGTAAGCGCCTGATATAATTAATAGCAATTACTTTAATGTCTTCAATATTATCGCGATAAACGAGTACGGGCAATAACTAGTTTACTGTAAAACGGTTGTCTGCTGGTCAACTAGTAATTCCTATAAAACTTTGTGTACCTATGTTTGGACCGTTGTACATTTACAAGTTTTACAACTTACCTCTCCCATAATAATAAGGATCTGGATAGTACTGGCGTTTCACTCGCACCAAACCATCTTTTGTTGACTCGGAGCTCTCGTTTTGGTTTAGCACTAAACTCTCTAATGGATTAAAGTTTTGCTTGTTCGTCGAATCCGTTGTCCTCTCTATGTTTTGATCCTTTGTTGAATTAATTTCTCTAACTGCGATGAGCAGGAGAAATGCAATGTGTTTCTGAAATAGGTACGTATACATTTAGATTCGAAATTGCAATACTTTCATTTAACTGAAATTAATGCCATAGGTACCTATGAATAAATATGATGCATGCATTACTTATTTTGTGGGTGCAGCTGTTAGGTATTATGAATAGGTGTAGAACCTTAAGTAATTAATTGCGAGTAAAAATATTTTCTTCGGCGATAATTATTTAGAACCTGAGTCAAAACTATCTTAATATTATTATACCTACTGTTTAAAGGTACAAGGACCTGTTAATTCAATTTAAATTTTTAACTAGGATTTTGTAACCATTTTCGACACCAAAAAAGAAAAAAAAATACACAAAGCTATCAAACGAGAACAACAACACTCACTGTTAATTCCATGTTTGTATGTTTCACATGAACGGAACACTGGTACAATAATATCCGACTTGTTATTAATATGTAGTCTTCATGTGCTTGCCCAGTAATTTACTTGAACATGATAATTGGGCCACAGATGTTTGCATCCCTCACAGACGATAGGAATTACATTTGTTACTTACATACCTATGTAAACTTAATGCCGTTGGCCTGAAAGTATTTATTTACTCACGATATGTTAATAATATGTACACGGTTAGTTAACTACAGTACTTTTCAAAACAAAATGATTACAAATAGTTTGTCATTTGGTATAGCAAGTTAAAATGACATCATTATGGAAAACACGGAGGTTATTTAAAGGTCTTCGCTTATTAGGGTAACAAACCATGGCACGTATTTTCCGAACGTATATTAGTTACTTAACTATGTACCTACTTTTATATAGTTAGAATCTTCTTGGGCTCGATCAGGATGAAACCAGGATACCTAATGCTAAGACAAGACAGTAGGTAATCAACTCGGCAGCTGAGTACCTTACTTCCTAGCTAAGCTGAATGAGACTCAGCTTTTGCATCCATCCTTAGGTGATAATCTTTGGGGAACGACTTTTTAAAGCGATTGTTTGTATTAATGTACCACCTACTTAATGTTAAAAATGAATATGTTTATATAATTAATAACTTAACTTTCTTTTTGTAAAGCTCATGTCGTGCTACTTATGTAAAGTACCTAATGATGTTCATGTGATTTGTAAACCGACTCGGTGGGTCCCGACGGATTTCGTGGTAGGCCCCCAGGCTCAGCCTAGTTTGGGGCTCAACGGATATTCGTATCATTTATAATTTCTCTTCATGTGTTTTTGGATAATAAAGAATTTGTATGTCTTTCCCGTTCACGGGACAATGGTGTCCCGGACCTTTGGGAGGCGTGCGCGGAGCCGAAGTACCGAGGCACCGAAGTGCCAACGAGTACCACATAGCCAACACGTAGAGGCCCTTTTGACAATTTAATGAAATGCAAGGGATACACCGAGCGGATGCTGTCCCTGCCCGTGTCATGGGACGCACACAGAGACAGCACCCGCCAGGGTGTATAGGAACTATTGCTGATTGATGGACTCTAAATGAACTGGGCTATTGGGTGAATCTGATGGACTAATGGCTGGGCTATTGGGTGAGACAACGGACGCCTGCCTAATAAAACTGTCTCAGATTTTTATTTCCGGCAGACGGTGACTCGCTCTCTGCTAGATGGGCCCCCATAAAATAGCGACATTATAAAATGGCCTAAGGGCAACACCGGTCAGAGAGCTGGGGGTGGAGAGGTGGCACTGGACTTTAAACATATAGCCAACTCGCCACTTAGGTGACCACATCCACCCTCGAGCGACAGCTCTTGCGACTCCACTCTGGACGGCCGGTTAAGGCAAGCCAGAGTCGGAGGGGCCTGTACCACCGACCCACAGGCCACCCCCAGGAGCACTCAGGTACGTAGGGTCGCTACTCCCTAACAGCCCGCCACAGGCTGCCATAAAGAATTTATTATTATTATTTATTATTATGAGACTCGATGTTCATAACAAATTTCATCTTAATCCGTAACGTGCTCAGTGTGAAATAAGAACACAACAAAAAAAAAACAACAACAACTATTACTAATATAAAAGAGAAATGACAGCCTCGATGGCCTTTGACAGAGTCAGTGAAGGGATAAATTAACGGTACTAAATAAGGAATAGCAATTAAATCATTTAGCAAAAAAAAACCTAGACATGACTCTCGCCAAGATGGCGACGAGTGCTGAAACGAGACTCCAACAACAAATTCAACAAACGTAAACTTTGACGACGCGAACCGTGAAAAGTGATAAAATTTACGTCCAATAAATGTTAGGCGACCATGATTGTAGCTGTAGAGAATAAAAAACCGGCCAAGTGCGTGTAGGGCCACGCGCAAGGTAGGGTTCCGTAGTAGTCCACCCGTTACATTATGTGGACTAAAAAGTTCGCAAACTTATATTTACTATGTTTTTGACAGAATTAACAACATTATCTAAGGTATCAATGAAAATTGTACGAAAGTTTGCTTTTGAAAAGTAGGTACATTTCTGAAGTTAGGCTATTACTCGTTAACTAGTAATGTCTACTTAGCTGTGATAGTTTTGCTTTTAAATTCATCGTATATACTACTACCATGATTTTTTTCACATGCCTAGTAGCCACCGTTTAACAGGCAGGGGGGGGGGGGGGGGGAACCTTATAATATTTTTAAGAGCTATCCAACGATGGGGTTTGGCAGAAAAAAAAATGCAACACCACTTTACATGTAGGGGAAATAACTAGTTACGCTAAAAAAAAAATTTTCTAAAGATTTTATTCTACTGTTTTGTCGGCGTCATTGATATATATATATATATATCATGCCAAATTACAGCTTTCTAGTACTAGCGGTTACTGAGAAAAACGGGGGTCGGACGGTCGGACGGACATGGCGAAACTATAAGGGTTCCTTGTTTACTACGGAACCCTAAAAATTATAGTTAACTAAAAGTAAAATAGGGGAACGGAGCGGGTGTTTCACTTAAATTACTAGTTACTTATGGTGAACCATTGGTGAACTATCTATGTATTAACATTTACTGTGTGTGTAGGGTTTGTTCTCTTCACGACTCCCAAATCACTCCGTATTTTATGAACAATGGAATATCAACGTAGAATTCCAGTCCTTTCGTAGCAAACATGTTTACGAGTTCCGATTAACATCTCGAACGAGGCGTGACTGAAGTCCGCAGCCTAATTGCGTTTTAAAATATCTGACGGGTGATTTCAGAGTTGTTTTTCACATTTTGATAGATAGAAGTGGCGTGGCGCCAAAAATCCATACATACACCGTTTAATAGTAGATTGTTAACCAAGGGTTGAAAGCGACCCATTGCAGACGAGATATTTTGGCGCTCGAACGTAGTGAGAGCGCCAATAGTTCGAGTCTGAAATGGGTTGTTTCACCCGAGTTAAACACTCTGCTTTTCATTCCGAATACGAGGAAACTAAAAAAATTTTTTTTTACTTAAAATTCAAAATTAATATAAAATTTGAAATCCTTATCCCTAATTAGTCGAAATCAATAATGATTTTTCGCAAAAAAAATTTTTTTACATAAAATTCAAAATTAATGTAAAATTTGAAATCCTTATAGAGTTAGTCGAAATCGAATATAATGACGAATTTTCGAAAAAAAATTTTTTTTTAAGTTTAATTCAAAATTAATATAAAATTTGAAATCCTTACCCCTGAATTAGTCGAAACCGAGTATAATGACGATTTTTCACAAAAAAAAAATTTTTTGCCATAAAATTCAAAATAAATGTCAAATTTGAAATCGTTATCCCTGAATTAGTCAAAATCGAGTATAATGACGATTTTTCACAAAAAAAAAACTTTTTTTTACTTAAAATTCAAAATAAACATCGAATTTGAAACCCTCATCCCCGAATTAGTCGAAATCGAGTATAATGATGATTTTTCACAAAAAAATCTTTTTTTACTTAAAATTCAAAATAAACATAAAATTTGAAATCCTTACCCCTGAATTAGTCAAAATCGAGTATAATGACGATTTTTAGCAATTTTTTTTTAAAATTTAAAATTCAAAATTAACATAAAATTTGAAATCCTCATCCCCGAATTAGTCGAAATCGAGTATAATGATGATTTTTAGCCAATTTTTTTTTTGATTTTTTGTAATTGGTGGATTCAATGTGGTGAAGCATTTGGATTGGTTAATTTTAAATGTTTTGGAATCAAAAATATGTATACATGTTAGCCCGTGGGGCGCAATGGCCCACTTTCAACCCGCTCCTTAGGTCAAATATGACCCACTTTCAGAGTATGAGGAATGAAAATAAGTATTTCTTCACGTATACTTTTCTTGGACAGCTGTAGAGTAGCTCAATAGCATTCAAGATGAAGCATACCTACTCGTAATTCTAGCATGTATGCAGTGGGATAAGAACAAAAGTTTTAGTATGATATTAAGACGAGCTCGCGCAGGGCCGGTTTTTCATAGAGCAACTATCAATTTTTAATTCGATTTAATTTCCAGTGAAAGTGCGCAGCTAAATGCTCGTCGCGCTCTCATATTGTTTTCGAGTTAGCACAATAGTTCGTCCCAGAATATGCTCTAACTAAATAACAGCTTTATCCCTTAGCCCGCGAAAATGAAAACTGGAGAGCGACTAACGATCGAGTTCATTAACAATTTCCAAAGTGAATTCTTTGATGTTTCGACGGCGCATCTTCTAAAAGAGCGGTCTCTCTAAAAGCCTTTTGTTCCTCGCAACTTCGCGTTCCCGACGTTTCGTTTGAAAACGCAGATAGGCAGTATCTTAATCACTGACAATAGTGCTTTGAATTAATTATGAAATTTATGAAAAAGATATTGGATTGGATGACGATTTTCATGGTATTTTTATTTTCCTTAAAATAGCATGCGGATTTCAATGGGGTATTTGGAACTGGTAAAGTACGGAATATCAGCTGATGAAGGGTTACTAAGTTACTATTAGATTTTCTGTGAAGGAAGACATCGTAAATTCCATCTTATTTCCTTTCATCGGTAAGAGGCCTGAATCAGAGACCTTAAGGTCTGTGACGTGAATCCAACAATGGGCATATAATTGTAGATTGGTGATGATGATGTAGTGAATATAGCTACAGATACAGAATACTGGAATGATGTATTAACGCTTTAAATATTCTTATGTTAATTTAACGGACGCCGAGCACACTGATTATGCGATGCAATGCATAGCCGTGTTAATGAATCGCTATTAGTTTGGGGATTGGTTACTATTTGCTGTACGTGCTATGTTACCAATTCAAATATAATAAGTATTTAAATCCATACTAATATTATATTGTATTTAAATCCATGCGAATATTACATTAAAGTGTGTCTGTCTGTCTGTCTGTATGTTACCTCTTCACGCTTAAACCGATGAACCGATTTAGATGAAATTTGGCATGGAGATAGTTTGAGTCCCGGGAAAGGACATAGGATACTTTTTAACCCGGAAATCATCCCTTAAGGGAGTGGAAGTTTCTTTGGAAGAGCAATAACTAGGTAAGCGCCTGATATAAAAAATAGCAATTAAATTCTATTGCGATGAACGAGTTCCACTCGGATGAAGTCGCGGAAAAAAACTCTTATGTAAACTCAAATCATGGCGATTGGGTTGCTCGTATTTTATTCCAAACAAAAACGCAATATTTATGAATTACGATTAATAACGTGATATCTAGGTACCATGTTTACCTCTATTACATTACCTGTTTAACTAAAACTTGCAGCACGTCAGTTAATCCGTGATACCTAATGGCGCTTGCTACAGTGCCGAAATATCGGAAACTCAATAACACAAATATAAATAAATAAATAAATATTTGTGGACAATCTTACACAAATCAACCTAGTCCCAAACTAAGCAAACCTTATACTATGGGTACTAAGCGACGATATACATACTTATATAGATAAATAAATACTTAAATACATAGAAAACATCCAAGACCCAAGAACAAATATTCGTGCTCATCACACAAATAAATGCCCCGGCCGGGATTCGAACCCGGGACCACCAGCTTCGTAGGCAGAGTCACTACCAACTAAGTTAAAGCGGTCGTCAAAAAAAAAGCGGTCGTAATGGTAAATATCCCGTTATTAATCTTAATTTTAAGTACCTAATGTAAATGACCATGTGAGCTTTAAATCTTATATTGCAATAGTATGATTTATTTGCATACCTATATACGTCTCAAATTTCCTAGGTAGAATCTAAGGTATAACCTAAGATAAAATAACTACTGTATTATTACTTATTCTGTGCTACTGCCAGTCCTTGTACCATTATTTGTACATAAATACTAGTAGTAGGTAGGTTTCTTATCTGTAGTAATCCAGTAACCTTGTCGCCTGAAAGTACGGAGTAGTTTGGACTAATCCCGTAGTTAGTACTGATTTTATGCAGACTTGTTTATGATTTTGGTCCAATGAATAATCCAAGTTTGTGACCTCTGCTGAATGTATTATGTTACTAGATATAGGCCAGGAGTATTTTTTCAAACCGGTTTTGGCAATAGCCCCAAACCGTAATTAATACTTAGCGTTCTTGGTAGCGTTCTTAATACTAACCGTTGTCAACCGTTGTTTAACAAATTTCGGTCTTGTTGAACGAAACGACCGGTTAATTTCGTTCAACAAGACCGAAATTAACCGGTATTTTTCCAATTCGTGGTTCTTTTAACTTACGCATTAAAATGGAAATTCCTTCTTGGAAATAGTAACTTATTAGTCACTTCACACGAATTTGACGATGTGGGTCGAGCTATCGAAGCGCCCGGCTGAGAAACCGATTTAATGTCCACCCGAAAATATTAAATTTCGTTCTTTTTGAATACTCCCGCCTCGCCCCGCTTCGCCTTAAGGTTGTCTGATAGAGAATGCCATACAGCATTAAGTCCGCCTTTTGTACGAAACGATTTTCTTTTGTGCAATAAAGATTAAATAAATAAATAAATCCTTTTGTTTTACCTCTGTATCCCTGTTTCTTTGTTTTTCTTTTGTATGTGCTTATGTGAGGTGTGCAATAACTGCAATAATAGTACATTACTTAACAAGGGCGGTAAAACAAAGAATGTCTCAGATCACAGGTATTTGACGCCCGAGCCGAAGGCAAGGGCGATAAATATGCGATCTGAGGCTTTTTCCCAGGAAGTGGGATTTCCCGCGCGCGGAGCGTGCGGTAATTGCCGCTTTATGGCCAGGTGTGACATAAAGAGTATTTGTATTATATTGTATTGTAAATACCTACCGACAATGGATGCTGGATGGATGGATGCTTTCGTTCTTTAATTAAATGTCTCTGCGATAAATCGGCATACGATGAACGAACAGAAGTATTACGAGCAATATTAGAATGATTTTTTTAAACGGGTTTGATCCCAGCTGTAGGCACAATAAAATTAGCACAGAATTAGTAATTAGCATAGCGTTAGAAATTCGCGTTATTGCACCGTTATATGATACCTACTCCGTTGCCGCTTTGCGGTCATATAAATGTTTCAGCGAACAAGCCGGAATATGAAGTGGTTAATTTAAATTCTGACTCTGCGTGCTGCGGTCGAATATCCGACTGTGCCACCTTTTTATTCACTCTTTAGTTACATCCTTTCAAAATGCACAAGTGGTAGCTTTTATTACTGAAGTGTGGATGAAAAGAGCAGAGTTTTTCGAAGCGCTCTCTGAAATGTACAAGTTAAAATGGTATTGTGGGTTTCATGTAAAATTCGGAGCGCGAGAGTATTCTGTGTTTAGTTGAAATGTGTTATTTTTTAGTTCGGTTCTGTTCTGTTACGTAAGTAATAAAGTCCGGCCGAACGTGTCTGCAATTACTAATTCGGGAATAATATATAAAGAACAAGCTCATTGGATTGAAAGAGAAAACTTAGATGGAGGAACATTATTCAGATTTCTTATTTGCTCTTTAAAGGTATCTAATACATTGTATGTACATATAAGTCAGTAGAGAAGAAAATAATGTACTTATAAATGTCATATTTTCCTCACTAAAAATGACACTTAGATTATCTTAAGGGGAGGTATCCCCAACGCAAATGTCCCGCTCTAACACGCGTGAGTTTACAATTAACCATCCCACTCTCTACGCAAGCTCTGCGCGCAGTTTTGTAAATATTTAGCTATAGTCATTAAACCAATCATTTTATCAAAGCAAACCCTGCGCATATGTCTATAACTATTTACGATCTTTAATTGAGTACAATAATTAAATGTTAAATATCAGTAATATAGTTAGCCGTAGTATTGAAAATACATTCCAAAAACCGGCCAAGTGCGTGTCGGGCCACGCGCAAGGTAGGGTTCCGTAGTCGTCTACCCTTTACATTATGTGGACTAAAAAGTTCGAAAACTTATATTTACTATGTTTTTGAAAGAATTAACAACATTATCTAAGGTGTCAATGGAAATTGTACGAACGTTTGCTTTTGCAAAGTACATTTCTGAAGTTCGACTATTACTCGTTAACTAGTAATGTCTACTTAGCTGTGATAGTTTTCCTTTTAAATTCATCGTATATACTACTACCATGATTTTTTTCACATGCCTAGTAGCCACCGTTTAGCTGGCAGGGGGGTGGACACTTGACCATAGCAAAAATTATCACTTCAAAGCTTAATATCACGCTAACCAATTCTTTAATCAAAAAATGCTTTTAGAAACCTTATGATATTTTTAAAAGAGCTATCCAACGATACCCCAAACGATGGGGTTTGGCAGAAAAAAAATTTGCACCACCACTTTACATGTAGGGGAGGTACCCTAAAAAAAAATTTTTTTAAAGATTTTATTCTACCGTTTTGTCGGCGTCATTGATATGTATACTCATGCCAAATTACAGCTTTCTAGCACTAACGGTTACTGAGAAAAACGGGGGTCGGACGGACGGACGGACGGACGGACATGGCGAAACTATAAGGGTTCCTTGTTTACTACGGAACCCTAAAAAGGGGTAACTTCGCGATTTTTTTCTATCGAGTGAAATTCATCGGGTCATGTAACTGACTGCGATTTTGACTACTAGACAAGATCCTTATGTAACACATATTTTTTTTTTAGATTTTTAGACACTATATTCTATGTCTCAGATGGTTTTTAAAAACTCAAAAGTGGTAATACACGGCCTTAAACACGTTACGTAAGTAATCAACTATCAGCAGTAAGCTAATGATTTGATGCAAGTCAGCGCAAGCAAAGTAGAAAGTATTCTATCTAATTCTATCATACAATTACAATAGGTAAAACATGTTAACGTTGCTACCGAACTTACCCTCAACGTCAAGCATTCCGTTCTATATTCAAAATAAAACGCACCATATTCCGAGCGACTTGCTCCCACAGGAAACGGCGATACTCAACGCGGCTCTAATGGCCCCCATTCACCGTCGAGTGTCACTCGTCAAGCCTTGATCGCTAAACACCTCCGTACAATGCGCGACCCCTATTGGGCTTTTGAATACAATGTTTGGTAACAGTGCATGGGAAGCTTTAAATTAGACGTGGCTGTTGATTTCCTTTGAGAAAACTAGCATCTTCATTGTACCTTTTGTGTTTTAATGTCAGTGGTTAGAAGTACCTAAGGGGTTCATGATTGCCGCATAGCAATGCCGTATGTAACCAGGCCCTTATCAGATTTCTTTACATTGATCTAACGTAATATTTATTTATTGTCCTTTATTTCCCACGTTTCAATTTGGATTTCACCGGTCATGGTCGTGGCAGACTGATGGCTTCTCAGTAAGTTGGCAACACGTTGGCAACGGACGGTGGCACTGGTGGACGATTGCTTAAGTACCTACCTAGGTATGCGTGTGTACAAAGCGCAAAGTTAATAAGTATTATAATGAAGTAACTAGGTAGTTAAGATTTCTTTAATATAAGCAAGTACTTGTAAATGTGGCTCTTAAGTGTAACTGTAGATACCTAAGTCTAAATACTTACCTATATTAGCAGAAGTATAGGTAAGAATATTACGAATCTTTTAAATACCTAAATAGTAACACGTTTATCATCGTTAAATATTTGCAACTCAGCTAAGTTTCAAATCACCACACCACCTTGATTCACAAAGATTGTTCACGTCATGTTCCTGTACTTTCCAGTATACAAAGCGACGTACGATTCTTGAGAGAGCATAAAAGAGTAGGTAAGAAGGGAAAGCCCTTTTACTAGGTATAAATCGCGAAAGCCTCTGAAACACCCTTTATGTACTTTTTCCTTCCTTTTCGAAAAGTAGCTGGAGATTTAGTAGGTCACGTTCCGTGGGTAAAAAGACTAACATTAATCCGTATGTGTTCGGAGTTAGTGCTAGTTATTTACGGAGCTGCGAAATGGTCAGTTAAATCTGGTGTCCATTAACTTATCGTGGAATTTCAAGGATTTAGCAGCTGATGTGCACGGATGCTTTTCTTAAACCACGTTAGAAATTCAAAAGCTATTTTTAAAAATTGCGTACGTTGATTTACTTAAATATCATAATAAATATCGCCACGCATGTCGTCTAGTCTAGTTGATTACAGCTATGTTGACATAATTCATACAATGTGTTTTAAAAATATCATTCTAAATATCGCACAAAGAAAATACGATACAGAACGTTAAATATGGTACGTTAATCGCATTAAAAAATGCATAGGTATTCTATGTTTATGGACTTAGGTGATAAGTATTTAAAAATAATAGATATGAAATGTGCACTGACACGCCTTAAGATTAGGTACAATTCTAAATACCTATCTTCGATCATCAGAATTCCCAGCGGCAGCCTAAGAGTAAACCACAGTAAGTAGGACTTGAGGTTGCGGGCTGCATCGTGTGCATCGCTTTAAGAGCGAATGCATGTAACGCTAAACTTTTTACGCCACGAGCTCGCATCCGTTATACGTGACGCCATTTTGTAAATTCTCTTGAATTTAACGGGGGGATTATATATTCCCTTCTAAATGCGAAAGTGTGTCTGTCTGTCTGTCTGTTACCTCTTCACGCTTAAACAGCTGAACCGATTTAGATGAAATTTGGCATGGAGATAGATTGAGTCCCGGGGAATAACATAGGATACTTTTTATCCCAGAAATCATCCCTTAAGGGAGTGGAAGTTTGTTTGGAAGAGCGATAACTAGGTAAAATTGCAATTGAATTCTATCGCGATAAACGAGTTCCACGCGGACGAAGACGCGGGAAAAACTAGTTTTTAAATTAAACGAATTCAATTAATGGCCTATCATTATATTTTTTCCACATGCATCCACATTTCCTTTTTACGTTGCCACATAATGTACATATAATGTTTTCCCAATTACTTACTAATATTTATACCGAACTACAATATTGAGGAATTCCGTCGATTCCTCAAAGGATGCAATAAAATTGACGTTGGTCACTACGTCATTAGGTAGCAGTTTCCAATCCAAGGGCAAAAATGTATGAGTTACCAAGTGACTAATAGAAAACACTCAAATCGCTAAATTGCGTGCCAGTATATTATTTGAGGAAATCCGTCGATTCGTTATAAGTGAATTATCTCTGAACATAACTACCTACAATAAACATAACATGAAGATTAGTTGAGGACATCCTTATACACCTTATACATTATGTATTTACCTATGCATTTATTTACAGTCTTTCCTTGTACCACTGTACCTTATCCTGTATTATCATATACTTAGACATCATTGGCAACAAACAACTCTGATCCACCATTAACTATATCACAGGTACCTATTACCTTCTGAAGTTATGTTATGAATGAAAAATCTAGCAATTGGACCGGTGATGTTTATTTCACAAACAGTTTCATTTAGGTACGAGTATTTTACCTTACTTAATAAATCATTAAACACCTTTTGGATTAGGCACTGGCGCCAGTTTTGTACCTTTCAGTTTCTCAGTCCGATTAAATTGGCCCGATGAATCGAGCCAGCCCTTCATTCCGATTGATATATGTGATAATCGCCTCGATCGCGTTATCAAGTTTTCGCGATTATTCAGGCCAGCGCGCGTGCATCCATCGGGGTAATTGCTCAGTAGTGTATGAATGCTTTCGCATAATAATCTAGGATATACTAGTACACAATGATACGAATATCTGTATGGCTTTGTCGTCAGACACGTTAGTGCCCGCGAAGCAAACAATTATTGAGACTGAGGCCTTAAGATTTGATTCGATAAATCCGTACAAGCGTGGAAGAGATAACTTTGGGTTTGATTAATTATATGATAGGAAACTACACGAAGTAGTTCACTATTTTGTGCTCTTATGGAACTACCTACTTAGTAATAGGGTCCCGTTTTACCCTTTGGGTACGGAACCCTAAAAATGTAGGTACAAAAAAAGTCAAATTCGATACGCGTTTTTGTCATATATTGAAAGCGTACGCGCGATAGTAAACACATAATCAAGCGTGACCAGTGCACCCTGCACATTGAAATGGTAGTTTAGTTACAAATGAACATCAAATGAAGGATGCAATGCACATTGTCTATGTCCTGCGGCAGCGTAGGAGCTATTAGTTCTCATTGTCTATGTGTTTGTATGTGTCACTACTACAACTATGGCTAACTAGCGCTCGTGACATAAAAATACTGTAGGTATCAACTATCAACCTACTAGGCAAAATAACCTGTTCTTTCATTCACCTAAAAAATGGAAACCTAAACAATATGTATAAAAGTCAAGTTAGGTACTAGTTTAGTTAATTAAATTAACCTTAGATAACCTATTTGCAATGATCTAATGTATATTAATGAATTATTAAGTTTAAGTGTACATAACATAAAACAACACAAGCACACACAGTGTACAAAATTATATTGTAATAGGGATGTCGACTCAAAAAAAATTATTACTTCAATAGAAAGAAGAAATAAAACTATGCCAAATAGTGAAAATCCTATTCAAATATCTCAAAAAATAACGAAGCTACAACGGTTAGAATGTTCGTAGTTAGAGAGAGAAAGTGCTACCTAACCGTGACGTCACTGTTAAGTAGCGCCATAGTAAATGACGATCGTTCAATACAAAGGTGCGTTTTGCGGAAAAGGGACAGAACATACCCACTCAAACTTTGAAGACTTATAATTACGTAACTAAATATTTATTTTTTTGAATTACTTTTTTCGCCATTTGATTGAGAATTTGAGCCTTTATGTAGAAAATTTGGATTTATTGATTTTCTTGTATAGTGTCGTCATCCCTATTCTTATCATGAAATAAATGTGACCGTCCATCACACAGAGGCCCTTATGGTCGGTATTGAGTTACGCACGGATCTATAATCTACAATACATAAGCTACCAAAAACAATAAAAACCATGACCCTAGGTGCCATACTTTTTTTTAAAAAAATCATCAAAGTTACGCAACCCAAAAATGCACTTTAGAGAAATAACTAAGAGAAGTTTAAAACTCATTTAAAGTATGTTCCCGTGGGAAGTTACATAGATGATGGTAGATTCTGAATCCTGAGGTTCTCTTCTATAGGAAACAATCAAAGATTTTTCAATTCCACTACCCCGTTGAGAAAAAATGGCCTTTGATCAGTGCAAGGTGCCGATCGTAAAAAAATAAGGAAATTTGTAATATGTGAATTATTATTTCGTATTTTGTGATCTTTGTCATAGTGTATGCTAGTAAATAGTTTTCTTTACACCTCGAATGGAAAATAAAAACGAAAAACTAACGTGATATATTTTTTTAAATAAATATAGAAAATTATATTTTTCTATCTCGTCAAGAATAAATTTAACAATTTCCGTGTAGTACACCATACTTACCTGTAATAAGTCTAGACAAGCATTACACAGGTTTTAATTTTTTTATATGTCAATTAGTTTCAGTTTTATGACCGATTAAAGTTACATGAAAAATCAAGGTTTACTTCCATACATTTGAGAAAAGGGCCCTTATGGACGAATGTAACCAAAAATGTAAGTAAATAATAATATTTACATTATCTAAGTAGCAATCTTGTATTAGAACGTAATTCTGAATAAATCTTTTCATTACAAGTTTTTTGAATTTTGCGTAATTTTTAAATTATACGAAAAAGCAATTTCGCATAGTAATAATTATTTTTTAACTCTATTAATAAAAAAACCGACCAAGTACGTGTCGGACCACGCACAATAAAGAGTTCCGTACCGACACCTACTAGTCCATATTTAAACCCACTATCTGATACGTCGAATCGAAAAAGGTCGTATGTTTATAGTAAACTCACTGCACTTACGCCTTTTTGTTTGGGCAAAACAGTTTTTCAGCAATTACTCAAAAACCAGTAGCCGTATTTTTATCAAACCAAAAATCGTCGTAAGTATTTATTACTGTACAGTCACCAGCATCAATATCTGCTATAACAAAGGCGGCATAAATATCTGACCCGCCCTTACGGCCCTACAAATGGAGCTGTGTCGGATATTTAAATGCCACCATTGTTTTGGCAGATATTAATGCTGGTGACTGTACACCACCTCATTTATTTTGGGGGGGGGGCACTACCTATTTTTTTTAAAGTTTACGTTACTATTATATTATGTAGCAATTCATAGAATAATACTTTCCTACCATATGTTGTGACATACGGACGGACGGAAGCACGGACGGACGGACTGACGCACGGACGGACGGACGCACGGACGGACGGACGGGCAGACATGATGAAACTATAAGGGTTCCGTTTTCACCATTTTGGCTACGGAACTCTAAAAATACAATTCAATAGGAAATGTAATAAGAAACAAAATTTTTTGCAACGGCCATGCACGACTAGAACTTCCTTGACTTGAGACTAGAAATAGGTATTTGTAACGTGTACCACCTAATCCAGTAAACAGAAAAGGCAAATAAATAATACAGAAAATGGTTAGAATTAATTAGAATAAGTTATTAACCTATTTTATATCATTATTATCTGCGCTCTGCCATAAGGGCCCTTTTTTACTAAACTTTACAACTAATTTTAAGGTAGAAATACTTAACTTATACGAGTGAAACCAAGCTAGAAATACACATCTAGTCTTATACTTTATCAATATGCAAAAAACAAAAAATATGTGATTTTACCGTATTTTACTAAAACGCTGATATCTACGAAACTAGAAAGTGCCATAAGGGCCCTTTTGTTATGGAGGGTCTCAAATGAATCTAATCTAATCATAATAAAGTGCTGGTTTCAGTGTCGTAGATAGCGGCGTGGCCGGAAGCACAGGAAGGTGTCTCTCCCGTACCGGATGTGGCACATTCCGCTGCGTTATCAACGCCGTTTCCGGGTGGCACGGTTCCCGACGGGAATTTATTAACTATTGTATCATTATGCTGGATTTCTGCTTCAAATTTAATGTTTTCACTCTAAAACCCATTTCTGAAAACTTTTATGGATTTTACTTGTCCCACTACGAAATTACATTTAGATCAATGTTACGCACGCTTGAAAAGGTTACGTAATCAGCCCAAATGGCTCGCGCATATATGAGCGATACCTATCACTCCTATATTATGCGGGTTAAGTATGACGTCCCGTTTAACACCCTAACTCCACTAAAAAGAAATAAGAATAAGATCAGGAAACTGCTAAGCAAGCATTACCTAGACTCTGGATACTGCTCCATTAGTAGGCTCTAGAACTGACTACACATAATATTAGGTATACAATAATTACTTAATAACTATAATTAATGCCTTAATAAGAGACTGCGACAGTCAAACTGTTATTTTTCTAGAGGTATACATTTACATACGACCTAAAGTATGTAACTTGAGATTATTTAATAAAAAACTAATAAAGTTGCTTAGACTTAAGGCGATATATCGATTGAAAGAGACACCCTTTGTTTTTCGCTCACGACAAAACGGGATGCAACCCTCTCCGAGAATGGCTTTTAAGACGAATCTCGTTAAATATCTGACTGTGTGCAGGTTTATTAAATTTCCTCTTGTCAGTACCTAGATGAGGTAAAATACCATCATATTATTAACTTAATCGTGTCTTTTAATAATGGGTTGTTTTAGTAGGCTGAGGAAAAAAAGGAAAATATAGACTCGACTTTGGATTTATTTTCTATCGAGAAAATTTTAAGCAATCATGTTTCGCTATTGTCAGTACCACAATCATATAGTCAAGAATCATATATCTGAAAATCAGCCTCTACTGTTTGCTAGTCTGGGCAGGACAGCGTTTCAAAGTCTCCAAATTTCTCAGTGTAGCGCCTTAAGTGTGAAAAAAAATATACGGAGCAGAGTCGAGCTTTTTGACACTAACACACTTCTGGGAATAAATAACTAGACTTGTAATTGGCAAAACGTTTACGTTTTCTAAAGAAACAGCTTGCTTATTACAAGCCGTAAGACTCACCTTCAATTATATAACCTTCGAGAAAATTCCAATGACTTTATCCTCGTTTCGTAACTGATTAAAAGAGACTCAACAGTGACAGGGCGAAATTGCGTTTAAATCCCTTATTATGAAGTACCCACACGGCAACCTACAACTTTTACCATCTTCGCATTTACTCGTACAACAAAAATAAGAACTTCGTGCCGTAAGGCATCCTATACTAGTCAACTATAGTTGTAGGGCCAAACAGAAATTGGAAGGGCGAAATACAATACAATACAAATACTAGAAACTATCACATAATAAAGCAGCACATACCTACAAAAGTAAAAACACTAGTAAACAAAAAAATCATATAACTAAAGTGTTATGTACCTACATACATACTAGCAGAAGTAATAACAACATACATAAATAACAAAATCAATTTAGTACTATTTATTTTTTACAAAATTAGTTCTCCAATTAAATTCAATAACAAAGAAACCTAATTCACAAAAAATATTCAAGTGTGGCGCTAGTGGAACCGTTGAAGCGCTGTTAAGTATCGCGTACTCAGCTGTCAACTCGCCAACCAAGGCTATTATGACACACACAAAACGCCGGGTATCTACCTAAGATCAAAAAGGTAATTAAATTTAATTGTACCTACAAGATTAAATCTATTTGATGGTAGTCACGACCCCGTTTTGCAGCTTCGCAGCACTTTTATGAAATTTCACCGTATGTCATAGCCGCTCACACATTCAACCTGCATCGCACGACTAGACAGCACAGCGCTGAATGCATCATAGTTAAACTCCAGTTCTTTCAACGCGAAAGCAGTTCCCAACTCCGTCTGCAATCATGGCCCATGTAAAGCATTTCGCCGCCGTTCTCACCAACTTTGGAACTCGTAGCGCTCGTAGTTTGTACTTTAATGTTTCAGTATGACGTGGGCCTATAAAGCGACGCGTTAGTACCTACATTTGCCGGGGGTAAAATGCGTCGTTGGTTGTAATGTGGTTGGTTTATAGCGTGGTGAGTTGAACTTTTACCTAATTGTATTAGTCTTCAACCACTTTCTGTGTCTGCGATATAAATTATTTGCACCAACAGCTTAGTTTTAGTCGACTGAAAACATGTTAAGTATGTATAAAATGTATTTGATTTCTAATCAAATATACTATTTTAGTACCAAACCATTACGAGATTTTACGATGTCTTACAATGTAACATTTTAATAAATTATTTTTTGATTAAATAAAAACAGTATTGGAATTAATTCCCAAAGATATATAAATTAACCTACTTAATCACATACTTTTCTCTGAGCCCTCGACTAGAGTTAACTATAATAATAGTGGCAAACAGTGTAGGTAACTGGGTATCGATTTTCAGTTTCTGGGTATCGAATTCGAAACGTACTAGATTTATATTGGATTCGTTCCACCCATATTAGATTGGTTTTAGATATTTTAAGCCCAGAGTAGGTCCTCTGTCCTGTAATACTTGCAACTCTGAGCTCCCTAAATCTGAGTACCTAACTGATTTTTTAAAGCTTTTCACTGCTGAACTCCATACCTAGTGTAGCCTCTAGAGAAAGCCTCTTCATATACATTTGCAAAGCAAAACGTCGATCTCTATTTGTACAGGTCACTGGCAGGTGCAGTTGCGAACTACTCGCAGCAAGTGTCACGCAAGTCGCAAGTTACTCGTTTCAAGTTGCAGTGTCATAGAACTTGTGGCTCAAAGGGCAAGCTGGTCCTCCAAGTTTCAATATTAGTTTCAGAAGCTAACTCGTAAGTTTATGCAAATGAAGCGATAACTTTAACTGTCCACGTTTGGGGTAAATAATATTGGCTGCTCTCCTTAATTTGTTTATAACATACTTAGATTGTATGTACCTAATGTATCTTGTTTACAATATTATAGTTTTATTTGTTTGTTTACGTTTTTATCCACTCGATCCGGACAATAGAGGAGGTAAAACTACCTAAGTTCAGGGCCCCTAAAATAAACTGGTCGAAGTGAAGTTCCGTTGAACGAGGTTCTTTATTGTAAGATTTTTTTTTATAGGAGCCATAATGATGCTTTCATTTCTACTATTTGTTTTCTAATAACCAGACAAAAAATACAACAAAAGTTGACTTTAAAGTTCGAGGCATTGTTGACATTAACTCAATTTTTATTGATAGTTACAGCTTGAATCCCGGGCGGGTAGTTCGCGGTATGGGTACTTGCTTAGTAAAGGGGAAAGTAAGAATACACAGGCTCTCCGCATCCGGGAATTGCGCGGTAACGACTAGTGAAACTAAGCCCTAAAATAAAAATAATTATAAGCCACTTTTACTTACTTAGGTACTCAATTAAAACCAAGTGTGTTATAATTAACTATATAAGTACCTACCAGTGGCGGCGCGTCAAAAATATTATTAGGGAAGCCGGAAATAATTTGCTTTTCTTATTCTTCATGAGCCGTAGTCAAAAAACTGGTCTGGTTGAAAACTAGGCAAACCTGGCAAACCGGTGGGAATCGAGTTGTATGGACGCTTCGCCACTGGTACCTACCTACTTAAAAGTTTATTAGTAAGATAGTACTCGTAGCGAGACAAAACTGAATGAAATTTGCATATTTGCGGTTACCAGGACTATTTTAGTATTCAACTTGTGTACCGGCTGTAAACAGAGACGGGTTTGATGATAAGTTGGAGTGTGAGTACTTAATTCATATCTTAGCTTTTAAGGAGATAAGGTTTCACGTTCACAGCTTAGGTTTTAATAGTAGGTGACTGCGAACATACAGCCCCTAACAAAATTAAAGTTCAGCTTAATTATGAAAGTCACGTATTGCCTTACTGGGAGCAGCTTAAAGGTTGGACTTTTGTTTAACTAGTACGTACTTGTATCTTCTCTAATATTTCTTAAGAGTGTAAAATTCCTCTGCAGTGGATGTAGAATGTTGTTGAGGAAGGAACAAGTTTGTAAATTTTAATTTCGTAGAAATCTTTATTATCGTTACAATCAGCTTTTTGTTGTTAATTATAGGTATTGGCAAATAGATGAAAAAAGGACGTTCCAACCAAAAAATCCTGTTATAGTATACGAGGGTATTTTCACATAGAAAGTGTACCGCCTACTCGTGATTCTGAGTCAGATAACCCAAAATTACCTAGATCCGTGAAAAAGTAGGTGTTAAATAAAAGAAAACCACATTTTGTCGACAAACGAAATCAAGGGACCAGATTTCAGAAAAACAGTCATCATTGTCAATACTTTTGAAGATTTACTAACTAGAAATGAAGGTAGGTAAGTAGTCCATGCGCTCTCAAAAGCCAAGAGTAACCTGTAAGAAATAGGCACTTAGTCCGTGTGACAAATGCAAAACCGATACAAACTCACTTCGCCCAGAAAAATACACACCCGCGCAGTAATCACGTAACGTTTTCGACCGTTAGTAGCTACGATAGATTTAAGGCTTTCTTATTGCAGCGAAACTACAAACGCGACACAAAAAATCCGCTAGGCGGCGCAACATTATCGTAATTCTCCCCAGTAACAAACACAATTACATTTTACACACACTATTTCACTTTACTGGGACAGGTCACTGACCTCGTTTTTTTTAATGATTGCTGTAACTTAGAATTTGAATATGTGACAGACCTTCTTTGTCAAATTAACCAGAATAAGCCAGAGTGGCGCACGTGATAATTAGGTTGTCAACCATTTAAATTTAGAACAGATTGTTATGACATTCACGCAAAAGAGTGTAGACTTGTCATTGCATATCTCTGTCTCTGTTGCGCAGTTTTGACAGATTTCACTTAACTAAATAAGGGCTAAATTTTATCACGACTCGACACAAAAAGTCAAAGTTGCAAGCCACAAATAAGTAGCTTAATTTCAACCACTAAGCCAAGTACATTGTGGTGTAATTAGTAATCGCTTGCTCTCTAAAGCACAGGTCACAGGTTCGAATCTCAGGGAAGAGCAAGTGTTTTTTTTTTTTAATTTTTAGAGCATAAATAATTATTGAGCGTTATTTTGGTAAATAAATATTTTGTACTTTTTTTATTTTATTTAGAAAAAGATTCAACATAAATATTTTGCCCTGCTAATAAAAGCTTACAACTTTATTTATTAGTTCTTTATCTTATATCTTTAAACGAGCAATTCTTGTATATTTATTTATTTATATGTTTATTTATATATTTATTTCGGGGATCTCGGAAACGGCTCTAACGATTTTGATGAAATTTGGTATGTGGGGGTTTTCGGGGACGAGCAATCGATCTAGGTAGGTCTCATGCCTAGGAAAACGCCGAGCGAAGCTCGGTCGCCCAGATATTCTTATATCTTTAAACGAGCAATTCTTGTATATTTATTTATTTATTTATATATTTATTTCGGGGATCTCGGAAACGGCTCTAACGATTTTGACGAAATTTGGTATGTGGGGGTTTTCGGGGACGAGCAATCGATCTAGCTAGGTCTCATGCCCGGGAAAACGCCGAGCAAAGCTTGGTCGCCCAGATATTTATTCTTTATTTATCGTATGGCCTTTATTTCGAACCGTGAGATCTTCGAGAAGACAGTACGGTTCATAAATCCATCTTAAATAAAATTCAAGATTTATTATATAATTTATTATAAACATAAAACATAAGACTGAGGGATTATAATGCGTGCAACCACAGTGCGTCTACAACAGTTTGTAGCCTGTCTCTCAATAAGCTGAGAAGACGTTGATAATTATGTCAGTTCCCCGCATTTCCTCCCATATTTCATTGCAGTATCTATTGCTTGAATTGCTTCTTTGGTTCTTTCATGGTGATGATCCCACTGTTGAACCATTAAACCCCAAAGATTCTCAATCGGGTTCGAATTTCAGGCGATGGCATTACATCATTACATTTATGCCTGGATGTAGCTGTAGAGTAAACCATTCCCAAGTGACCCGTGCTGTATGGGGCAATTATCTTGAATAAAGTCAGGAAAGTCAGTAGAACAATTTGCAGCATCACTTCGTCCAGTAAATTCACGTAAACATTTGCGCATGATGTGGCTATGAAGTGAAGTTCACCGAAGTCGCTGATCATAGATCTGAGACCGCGACGCCGTCACCAGATATCCTCCCCCACATACTAGCCGTAAGCGGCCAGAATTCCTCAGAGCTTTGGGCCCTTTCTATTTCAGATATTATCCGAGGCATCTTTTCATTTAAATTTGTATTATTCTTTTTTTATCGTTTACGTTGATATATTGGAATAATTACACAATGCAATAATATCACTTTCATCGTAATACTGATGTCATTCTGCTTTACATTGAACTGCAGAGCAAATTGAAGTCGAATAGCGTCAAAACTTTGGCAGGATTACGGTCCGTTTGGGCATATTTATTTTGTTACAATACGAAGCTCAATATATTTAATAATTTAAAATATTGTATTTGAAATACCAAGCTTGAATTTAATTTGCTAATGTCAGATGTCAAACTATGTGTCAGGCGCTATGAATATACTCACACATAGACATAAAATATACAATATGCTATATGAAGGAGTGTGACCCGTATAATGGAAAAAAATTCCACATTCTAAAAATACTCAATGAAAACTTTTGTAATAAGAGAGGGTTTAAAAAGGTAAAAAATGATATAATTATAAGCTTTATTAGCCACATTTTATGTTTTCCACTATCTCGAATTGTAAAAGTACCAGGAAAACTATTTTAAATGTTTATTCGTCGATATGACTCACCAGTAATTTACCCTGGAAATGTTAATATCATCTAGTTACTGGTATTAAATATGCGATTTTTATAAATGTCAAACTGCAAAAAGTGCGACAGACGTCCGTCCAGCTCGAGGCCCAACGGCCATCTGTCTACTAAAATGAAGCGCGCAGTTTGCTTTTCTGATATTTTTGAGTTTTGTTAAATATAAAAACATTTAAAAAAAAATTAGCCGTAAAATGCACTTCTTCACATCGTTTCCTATCTATTGATATATTTTACTCGAGTCTGAGTTGGATATATTTTATATACGACTCACAATAAGATCAAAATTTACCTGTTTTTGCGATGTGAGATCATCGAGCGAAGTTTCAAATATCGTGTTTTCAGCCTTAAAATACACTAGACCGACTCTAAAACTATAACATATCTAAATATCCCATCAATAAAGTGAGTATTTAATGGTTTAAAATTGAATGAAAAATACTATGATTTCGAATAACGTGGTCTTAAATGCTATCTGTGAGATCCTATAATTGGTTCTGCTGTCAATACTCATGTTGTTATACTGATTTATTGCTGTTGGTTCTCCTAACATAAATAATAAATAATTATAAATAATAAATCCCATACTAAAACTGACATTTAATACGTACCAACGGTAGTACATATCGTTACGTGATTACCCCGCTGGTCCTTGGATAGGAAATCACAATAAGATTCTAATTTTCTATGAAAACATTCGCTAATCGCTATGCTAAACTATTGAACCATATCCGGTCTCTCGGAACAGCTAAGCGCAGATAAGGCGAGCGAACAGATTAACATCGGGTCTCCAGGGTAAAGGACTCGCAGGAAATGAAGGTTGTCTGCCTCGCGCCTCGGCCGGAAGCGGAGCTCGCTTAGCGCGCCATTATCAGCACTGCCAACATCGCCGACGCATTGTAAACTTGGCTTTTGTCTTTGATTCAGCCATAGTAAAAAACAAAAAAAGTTGCACTCGTTTACCAAGGGTTCGGTGCAAATTTGTAGGTAGATTTATTATAAATAGTTCAGGAATCGATTCTCGCAGTTTATATTTCTTATGGTTTGATCACAAATGTATAGTTTTTAGAGTGTCGAAATATAAGTTTTTTTGCGGCTTAAAAAACGGCCGTGTCTTTTTTTAAATGTAAACTTATATGGTTATAAGTTTGATATTTACACAGCTTCAAGGGACTATAGACCTTTAACAAGTCGATTCCTTCACGCATTCCCAGAATACAGGGTCTTACAGACAGACGGACAACAAAGTGATCCTCTAAGTGTACCTGTTTTCCTTTTGACGTACGGAACCCTAAAAAAATAATAATTTGAATGTTCCTAGAGTTTTTTTTGCATGAAAAGGCAGACAATATTTTTTATAATCAGTAAGTGTATGTAGGTACAGTCGACATGTACTTACAATTTTCGTTTTTAGTACAAATGAATGAGGTAGAAAAGTGTAACATTTTTCACGGCAACTGTAATCAAAATGAGTTACTGCTTTCTCTTGACTATGGCACAGTAGGTAGTCTCTGTCAGCATGCAAGCGGATGCGCGATCTTTGTTTGTGATCAACGCTCGGGTGCATGACTATGTTTGTAATGTGTGGGGAGATTTGTTCCGGCAGTATTTTTACTCGCGGTTATTTCTGTGTAATATTTTTGCTCTGTGAAGATTGCTTTGAGATTATACTTATATATACATTTAAGATTAAAGCACGAATATAAAATTAAACGCCCACACCAGCGGAGCGGACTGGGAATCGAACCCATTGCGTCAGGATTACTATTCCTTAAGCATATACCTCTCCGTTACTGCTGTGCTACTCCTCCTCACCCGTCACCTCACCCTTTATATATGGATACTTTCAAAAAAGACAAAATAATGACATTTGACAGTTTCCATATAAAAACGAGTGAGCAAGAAGTTTAGATACATCCTGATCCTGGAGGTTGCGCGCTGAACATTCGTTTGAAGCTAGAAAATATGGCCATGAATGACGTTCCGTTATCTTGCATATCTTTCACTCTAATGTAAGATGGATCAAATGAAAGACATGCAAGATAACGGTGACGTCATTCAAGGTCATATTTTCTAGCTTCAAACGAATGTTCAGCGCGCAACCTCCAGGATGAGCTGTGAAGTGACAGGTGAGGACGGTGCTTAGTGAAATAGCTGTTTTGTGATATTTCAGCAGAGACATTTTTTGTTCAGCTTATTTACATACATTCTAGCTAAAAGACTATAGCAAAACTTGCCCGATAAGTAGACTGCCAAGCCAACAATCACGCATAACTCCGAACTAACATTTCGGATCGCAGACGCAAAGTTATTCATTGTTCGCTATGCAATTGGCATTCAGTTAAACGTCACCGTCCGCTCCTAGGCGGGACAAAGTAAGAACACAATAAAGCTGCCACTCGTTATAGCGATGAACGAAGGCGAATGGAGGAACGAATGAAACGAATGGAAGACAACGGGATCTCGACTGTCGTTGTCACACATTGTTCAGTTCAAATGAACATCGCGACGAACGAGGCAACTAGGTACGAACAATGGAAAAGCGGGGTTTGTTTGCTCAATCCGCCGGCGAATTTATTACTGAGAATTAAATAGCCATGATGCGTGGTTGAATTACTGTGTTAAGCGCTGATGCGTAATGGGTTCGACTTATATGGTTGACACGTAATGTAAATATTTTAAAGGCTTAAAACTGCCGTGTTTTTACACAATACCAACACTCAATTAAGTTAAACGGATACAACAAAACTAGATTTGTTCAAAGGTAGGTATTAGGTATAATCATCCGTAATCAATTGGAGACCAAAAACTCAAAGTTACACCACCATATGAAGTCTATCGCAAACTATCTTACTGAAAAGTATAATATCAATAAGAATATAATACAGGCACTCGACTCACCATGAATATTATTATACTTTCATATTTTTTCGTTACAGGTACTTTTCTTTTCCGCACTTTACTTTTCGGCGATATTTTTGTAAGTGTTCCTGTCCGCCAAAATTGGGCCATAATAATTTAGTGGTAGGTCCGGCCACATTAAAAGTTAGAGTGTTTTCTTTCATAATGAAGGCGGGCAATGCGTCATAACCTCGGCACCAGGTGGACAGGGGTGCTAAAAGCCGAACCGTGTACTCGCGCGCACGGACCTACATTTATCATTCAAGTTTACACGTTAACGTTGCCATGTGCTTAGAGGTTTTTAGCTTCATGTTTCCATAAAAGTTAAGTATATTTGGTATCGTAATTTATTTTACAGTCAACGTTGGAGGAGACTTGCCTTACAACGTTGTACAGCAGACTGAACTATTATTTTCACATCATCTGTTCGACAATGTAAAATATATATCATGCAAAGCGTACCGAAAGAAAAACCATCCCCCCCTTACCCCCTACCCTACGCTTCCTTTCCCTTGGCTTTAGCCGGGTCGTAATGTTGTACTGAATTTTATTATAACCCGCTAGTTAATAATGCGATTTCACTTCTCATGGTTTTTATTGTTGTTGCTGCTTGGCGTGGGCGCTGGTAAGACGCTGATGTTCGATAAACGCCGCTGGCGTCGCTCTAACGTTGGGTTGACGTTACGCGGACGCCGACGCTCAAAAGACGTTAGTGTGGGGTTTGTCTTATTCGTACGGGCCACCACAAGCTGAATGGAACACATTTCAAATACAAAAGCCGCGACCGCGAGTGTTACAAGACGCTGCAGTGAACAAATTCTAATAAAATGCCGAGTGAGGAAAGTGCCTTTGACTGACTGATTTCATTCTATTTCTAGTAAAGGTAGGTAGCTTCCGTAGTAAACAAGGAACCCTTATAGTTTCGCTATGTCCGTCCGTCCGTTCGTCCATCCGTCTGTCCCCCGTTTTTCTCAGTAACCGTTAGTACTAGAAAGCTGTAATTTGGCATGAGTATACATATCAATGACGCCAAAAAAACGATAGAATAAAATCTTTAAAAATTTTTTTTGGGGTAACTACCTCCCCTACGTATGTAAAGTGGTGGTGCAATTTTTTTTCTTCCAAACCCCATCATGTTGGGTATCGTTGGATAGCTCTTTCAAAAATATTATAAGATTTTTCAGAGCATTTTTTGATTAAATTTTTTGGTTGGCGTGATATTAAGCTTTGAACTGATATTTTTTGTTATGGTCAAGTGTCCCCCCCCCCCCCCCCCCGCCAGCATGTGAAAAAAATCATGGTAATAGTATATACGATGAATTTAAAAGGAAAACTATCACAGCTACTAACCCTACCTTGCGCGTTGCCCGACACGCACTTGGCCGGTTTTTTTTTGTCTCGGGGATAAAGCTGTATTTGTATTTGGCGCGTTTAAATCCCTCACTAGACGGGTCGGACACTAGACGGGTCACCCATGCGATGTTTCTATCAGATCAAATTTACAGTGGGCGGACACTTGCATGCACCAGAACGAAAGAAATGGCGAGAATATATAATAGATACCTAGATTATAGAAACCTTCTAAAAGAGTAGTTACGGAGAGAAATAATAACAACTTTATTTATATGTCTTGCAAACATGTAATACGCGTAGGTACACGTATAACCTAACGTTTTAATAAATACATTTCACGCGATATTCTTAAAAGCAGTCTCTTTCAATGTATTTGTATACCGTACTTCATATCTTTTCAGCAGTAAATATAAAAGCGTAAAATGAAGAATAGGATACCTAGTTGCCATGGAGCATGTTCAAAGGCGCAATATAACACCGCAGCGCTCCACCTTTCGGTGAAAACTCTGAAGGGGCCACAAACTTACTGATTCCCTGCATGGAGCAAAATATTACTCTTAATTAATTTATAAATATGTATATTTTCCTAATTAAGTTTAGGAGGTTATAAAAGAACCTATGGATATAATTCATTACCTATTCATGCATTATTTAAATCTGCAAATATCTGAATTGATTGCGAAACTGCATTATCATAGACATGGTACTTAATGCGAGTTACTGTTTCCTAATAGAGATCTTGATGTTTTATCATTTTAAGTTTATACCGGGAACGTTAGACCGTAAATCAAACTATCCTTACTTAACTACCAAACAAAACCTTAATAACATCGAAATAGCATTTTGTATTTTCGCGGCAAAATGCGAACACTGTTTTATTTTATTCATTACACGAGACACCAACAGAGTACATAAGATAAGGTTCAATGTCTCCGGAAATAGTGTTTCAACAACGCCTTGTTTAATAAAGCACGTAGAAGCAGCCGCTGTGGAATCTTTACTAGTTACAACAACTGAATACTTGAAGCATTCGAGCTTCACAAAGGAGTTTGAGACGGTATTGGGTTGGCTTTTCTCAAGCCATCGCCTAAGGTTTGCGTATATTGGGTATTTGTTTAGGCGTACCTTGTCAAAGCCTAGTTAACCTATTTCTGATCATTTGTAGGGTAGGTATTAGGTAGGCTTCACGTAGGTACATTTTGTACGACTAATTATTTCTTACGTAATAAAACAATGAATTTGGAACTGAAAAGAAAAATCAGTGCATTAGTTTGAGTGTTTTTAAAAATGGTAAGTTGTTTAGCACTCGAAACGCATATCACTCCTAGCTGAAAGTTATTCCAGCTTGTATGGACTACACAAAGAGGCTTTTATCGGCGAAGAGCGGCGCTGCAAACAGAACTCGCCGTGAATACGGCTAAGTAGGTTTACAGACGCGAAATCGTAAGCATCTATAAAATAACCTTTTAAAACGCATTAAAACGTTTTATAGATTTTTATTAAAATACGTTGACTTGTATTTTCGGCGTAATCAGTGAACTTATTCGAGCAAATGTGATTTCACGTAATTTACTTAGTTGTATAATGAAACAGAATAACAAATAAGCCTAAAAAGGTTAAAACTGTTAAAAGGGTAGTTGGATTATCCTTCAGGCGCAGTTATCCGTAACATGAGGTAATATACCCATTTATATATTACATACTAGCTTCTGCCCGCGACTTCGTACGCGTATGAATGTATAGTTTACCTACATGTGATTATTTTACATTAGCTATAACTACATAATATTATTGAAAATTAGTCTATTTTCGGTAGTTTATTCTTAGTTTTTTTGTTAAAAACATTGTAATCTAGAAAACAGTAACAAATAGATAAATTTCTCCTCCAGGATGTGCATTTTGATGAAGTTAAATAAATACTTATACTCGATGTGATCTATGACTGAACTAGACTATGACGCCCTAAAGGCATTTTCCTCCTATTTCTTTGAAGCGAGCATCATCCAATTACAGACAAAATAGTTTCCTTATCCGCGCAAGTCGAAATCTGAACAATTTGACGAAAGAGCTTGATATTGACATATTTAACTGCGCAATTCCTTCCATGCGGCGACAAATAGTTAGCATGTGTTTTAATTAACTTTTTTTTTATGTATCTTTGTATTTTTTTTTACATTTAATTATTTGCATTTACTTGAACGACGAAGGTTCCGAGTTCTGTTATTTTTTAGCATACATTGTTCTTTATTCTGTATATGTATGTATGCGCTGTTGTAACGTTGTGCGTATCACTTAAGCGTATGTTTTTATGCTATAACTATATGTGAGTTCCTGTAATTGGCTCTGTATTTCTAATTAAACTGCTACTTTGTATATTTAGCTGTTGGTTCTCCATAAAAAATAAATTATATTAATATTAAAGATTTTACATGTAGGTATTTTTAAGTTTTTCATGCAGAAATACATAATACATAAAGTACTCTATCAATGCTTTGAGCGTGCTCATTTCACGCGTGCCAAGTTAGAGCTAAGAGTAACAGGACATAGCGGAATGTCACCTCTCTCGTATGCAGAACAGTTTCGCTGGAGAAGTATCTAGAGGTATCAAGCAGAAGACCGCGGTTATAATGAAACCACTGTTGTTGTACGTGTTGTCTTCCCGGGGGTGAGTGAGTAAGGTTGAGATTGAGGAAACTGTATCATTCGTGACAAGCACGACAAATTATCCAATAAACAAGGGTCGGCGACATACATGTGATATTATGGAGTCGCAACGTCCATATGCTACAGTGTTTTACCGTCAGGCATAGGCCGTATGCTTATTCGATACTGACATGGTATAAAAAATAGCTAACTTGTCAGAACAACTGCTCGCACCACGTATCATGTTGCGAAATGTCATGTAAAATTGACCCTCGGCTTCATAAAGCTCCTCGAGTATGTAACAACTTTTATCAGGGTACAATAGCTCTAATGGGGCCCACACATAATGTTACACGATTTTCTGCGGGGAGTTATTTATTCGGAAATCTAAATAGCATGAATTTTACACTGTATTTGGAGTAAATGGAAATCACGTTTACTCGTTTGCCTCCTTTGCCTCGCCCTAGTTGCTAGACAATTACGTGACGTTGTTGTAATAAGAACATCTTAATTTCAAGCTTTTGTTAAACAATCGTAGGATCCAGTAATTACAGGCAAATATAGAATGAAAATGTAAAATAAATGTTGACTTAAATTTACTGAATGTCGTCAGGCTGTCTGGTGACAACTTTTAGCCTGCAGTGTGAGTGCAGCATGGTGAATATGAAAAATCTTTAATAATGAAAATATGTTATTTTGCTCCACATATCCAGGCCTAAAAGTATAATTTATGTTACAGGCATGCGGGCTTTTTTGGAAACAGATAATAGTATGTTTTATTAGCAATTTGCCCCCTGGCTAGATGCGGGCCAAGAGCAAACCCATTACAAATAAAAAAAAATTGCATGTATTAGAAAATCATTACCTCTATATAATGTAATATTCCAATAATATTATGAATAAATGAGTATGAGTATGAATTAACTGTATAATTCTGTATCTAAGTCTGAGCCTACAACGTACGAGTAGTACCTACCTACTCGTATTTATAATAATAACCCTGTAATACTGTGCATTACAATATACATTTGATAATTATGAACGTTGGTCAAACTGACGTTACCAAGGTATAGGTAGAGCTGTTATTACACAATGTGGAATTAATTTTTAAATTATTCATTTATCAGGCAACAAGGCCTATATTTACACATATCTTACAGACTAATATACATATCAGTAAAAAGGAAAAAAAATAGTTCATTTAGGCGACGTATCTGTGTGGCTCTGCGGCGTCGTCAGCGATATAAGGTTCGGGAGGTTGCCCCAGAACCACCGAAACAAGATACCCATCGGCCAACGAGAATATACAATAATAAATAAATAAAAAGAATAAAAAAATCAATAAAATAGAATTTGTAAATTTACTAAATACCTTGACATATTGTCATTATATATTTTTTTTACGTGTAATGTATATGATCCATTGCAAATAAATGAGTATTAGTATGAGTACAGAGAGGCCTACCTCTCTGTACTCATACTCATACTCATTTATTTGCCCTAGCACAGCAAAATGTGCTACAGTCCTCTTGCTCGAATTTGGAGTAGTACCCTGGGAAAGTACCTCCGCCTTGCAGAAGACCACGACCATAACATTATTTAAGTACTATACTAGGATGTTCATTTGGATTCTGGTTTGTCGCTTCGACATTTCTATTTGTGACAAATGAAGAGGTTTGTTAAGATTTATAAATAACAGTTTTAGTCGGTAGGAAGGTGTGTCGGAACAGTTTCAAAGTTTATACGATTCGAAGCATTCTCGCTTTATTACATCCGTGAGCGAGAATTGAATACAAACAAAACTTTCATAATTGCCATCAGACTGCAAGCTTATTTCGTGCCGGCTTACATTAAGACCATGTTTATTTGAGCTGTTCGTAAGGACGTAAAGGTCGTAAAACAGATTTGTACTCGTAGAATTGAAATTTCTGTGAAAATAAACTAGTTACATAGAACTTCGGAGCCTTTTATTAATAGCTTAACCAGGTACGCATGTACAGTCAGATTTAGTAATTACCTACTTTATACCACGTCGGTGGCAAACAAGCGTGCGGCCCGCCTGATGGTAAGCGGTCACCGCAGCCTAAGGACGCTTGCAACCCCAAGGGAACCTTAATTTTGATTTGTTTTCAACAGTAGGTACACAAGTTAAGTGCGGTACATTATATGGGGTTAGAAAGTTAGGCGACTTCCTGACTTGGTGGGGCGGGATCGATATGTGTCATTTTCTTCTTTGACGTAAATTTACTGACGACGCAAAGATTCCCACTTGACGGAATACTGTCAGTATTACATTTGCGCAGTAATAATATTATGCGCAGAAGTGGACCAGTACTGCCTTCGCATCGTCCCGCTTCCGCGCATCCCGCGCCAGTCATGGAGCACTCATTTAAATGTAGGGGCGCAGTAAAAAGCGGTACTGACTCGACTGACAGTTGACACTGACATTTGACAGTTTTCTGATATCGTACCGCCTCCGCACCGACAAATCAGGAAGTCGCCTTAATGTGGGAATTCCCGCCACTACTTCGAGTTGAGGGACTTACTTATAGTTTTCAAGTATATGTAAATATATCTAAATGTAATTTTTCATACTAAAATGACAACAAAAACACTAGCGCGTAGTAGTATTTTTCCGCTTGGTATTGGTTACATACTTTAAATAAAGACTATTATTTATATGATTTCATTACATCCCCCGTGTGGTGCCGGGTTAGAATAGAACCTCCCCCTTTCTTCCCGTGGGTGTCGTAAGAATCGACTATGGAAACCGGTTTGATGAGTGTTTGTGGGCGATGGGCTAGCAACCTATTACTGCAATATTACATTTTCTCCAACTTTAAACCTAGAATTGCTAAAAGTGGCACTGGAATTACATTTCATCTGCTCTGCCTACCCCTTTTGGGAATACAGGCGTGAGTTCTGTATGTATGTATGTATGTATGTGTATGTATGATTTAATTACAAATGTGCAGTTTTCAGATTTTCCCCTGTACTTGTATTACAAGACGATATTATAGATACTTGCCAAATTTCAGAGTTCTAGGTCAACGGAAAGTACCATATAAATGTTGATTCCCTTGAGCCTTAGAGTGTCAAAATTTTCAACTTATCTCCACGCGTTCCAGTGATAAATGATACTTGACAGACAGACGGACAACAAAGTGATCCTATAAGGGCCTGTAAGGGCGGCGGAAAGGCTCAGTGCCGTGCCGTTTCACGTTAACGACGCCGCACCGTGGTAATGTGGACAGGCCCTTAGGGTTCTGTTTTTTCCCTTTGAGGTACGGAACCCTAAAAATATAGATATTTTTTTCACTTGACTGTACGCCATTCCCATACAATAAGTGTGTCCCCGGGCTGGCGTCATTACGGTATATGTGGCCTCGTAAACCGTATCAAATAACGTCTGATACGGCGCTTGGGCGAATAATGGTGCTAATGACTAGATTATGTCTCAAACTTCACCTATTAGGCTATTACTCAAGACAATGTTTATGTAGACATTTAGTTACGTGCCATAAATACTGCTGTAGTAATATAATGTTTTGATTATGAGACGGGTGAGTACGTAACGGCTTCGAGCGTGCGTAATTTAAATCGAACTGCTTTTTCCGTAACAAAAGTTACAAAGTTAGATCTCTCTACCTAGCGTAGCGTATGAGACTGATAGATGTATCACATAAGTTTGGGTGAGAAATTATAATAATTACAATAGTAATTAGTTTCAAAAAATGATATTTAAATACAGTAATTAAGTATATTAATCCCACCTGCTAGCTTCTTCGGTGTAATTCTTGGTATGAAACTAATTTGCAAGATAACATATTCATTAATATCAATGATATCACAATACGAGTATTTTCATGTGTTGTCTTAAATTTGAAATGTTGATGTTCGTTACTGACTGTATTAAATCGATTTTGTAACACGCCTTTGTTACCAAAAATCAAAAAAGGAAAAAGACAAGACAATAAATAGGAATATCACCTAAATTGTTAAAGATTTTTCCCCATTAATTTGATATTTATAACATCACTTTTTGATACAAAACCTTACATAGTATCATTTACTGCGTTTAATGTCTAGTCATATTTAATCGCGCTATGCCTGCAGTATACAGTTAACACGACCCATAAAATATATCCTTCCCTTAGCGGCGTCGTAGCAGTTACCGGCGTAGCATCTCCGTAGCGGTATCTACGCCGTAGCACACGTAACACATAACCTGTTTAGCCGTAACAGGTTAAGGGAGATAAGCGAATTCCACATTTTGTGGCCAAGATAACGCAAATGAACACAATTTGGACTCTTTCCTAGAAATAAGCTGGATAAACGCGGTAATACTGAAATTAAATGTAATATAATTGAGGTTAGGATTTTCATCATCATCATCATTGATGATTTTACCTGAGTGAAAATTATAATGTTTAAAATTAAATAGTGTTTCGTATTTATTTATTGTGTGTAAATAGCCAACCTATTTCAGTACCATTACCAATAAGCATATGTTGTGGTTATCTTTGTATCATTCACGCCACTTAAAAGTTACAGTATGACAATTTATGAACCTTCATATTACTAGAAATTGAATTGCATAATGTTCATTACTAAAAAAAAACGAATTTGGACAGAAGTATATTGGTGACCTGTGGGCCGATTTTTGAGTGTCGAACGCTCAACTTTTCACTCGAGATCTGTCAAAAAACTATGATGTTTTGACAGATGTCGAGTGAAAAGTCGAGCGTTCAACACTCAAAAATCGGCTCCCTGAATGAGTGCATGATTGGCAACTACCTCCTGATTGGTTGCGTAACTAACCAGGCAATTCATTTATCGTATGACAATTATTTCGAACCGTGAGAACCAGGCAACGTTATCGGTAATAATGCGCTGCTAAACCAGGGCCAAACCACTATAGACACGTGTTTGCTGGGATGAGTTTGCATAACGTCCGGAGCCTAGGGTTCCGCGGCCACGCGTAAAAAGTTCTCATATTCCTGCAGTACTGGGAACCAAATCGCACAAAATGCCGAAGAAAGTGGATTTAGTTAATATTGATGCTGTTTATAGATTCATTGAGTTTAGACTAGTATCATCCTTTATAATGCTCACTGCTAAGGTTTGGAATTCCCTGCCGGCGTCTGTATTTCCGAGGTCATATAACCTAGACCTTTTTAAGGCACGAGTGAATAGGCTCGCTTCATTGTCAGCCTCATCTTTGCCCCCTGGCTAGATGATGGCCAAGAGCAGTCCCGTTTTTAATAAAAAAAGTAGGTATGGGCTGGCAGGTCAGACGGAAGTCTCTTCCATTAAAACTAGTGCCTACGCCAAATCTTGAAATTAGGTAGCGGACCCCGGCCATCCTTTAGGATGCAACTGTACTGGGATAACTCGAGGATGGTGATGAAGGGTATTCTACATCTTTACACGAATTACAGTGAGTTGGCGGGGTAATTGCACTTTAAGTTAGACTTACGTGCTAACGGTACGTACGGTAGTTAACAATACTAAAAATCTTTAATATGTTTGTTAAGCGGATGCGTCCGCTAGCGAAAATCTCAATTTTTTAATCAAAGTGAAATTTGAAAAATTCAACACCACAGGTGGGTTTTGAACCCACGACCTCTGGAATCCGTCCATTGCTCTACCAATTGAGCCACCGTGGTATCCCTTGTAATGGTGAATTTTTCAATCTTAACACTCATCTATTAAGCCTTATTAGGGAGGCTCGTAGCGACATCTCCCGTGAAGCTGTTACAACTTCTGAAACGGCACCAACGTCCCAAGTTGCATTGGGGAATCGTTGATAACAATGTGCTACACCCATACAAACTTTAATATGTTTGTTAAGCGGATGTGTCCGCTAGCGAAAATGACCTGAATGACCTGTGGTGTTGAATTTTTCAATTTTCACTTTGATTAAAAAATTTAATACTAAAATTATAATAATTATCCATTGCCTTATGAAAATACTGTGAAATAATACAGAAATTGTTTTATTTTTGTTAACTTAAAAATAACCCATAAAAACCAAAAAGGACGGTGTTGGACTAAAACCGTGACGTCACCAGTCTGTATTTATCTACAGAGTTTATACTTACAGAATCTTCGATAAAAAGTTGCAGGATTGACTGTTAGTCAATTATACTTTACTTAATGTATGCCTCTGGGCAATGTAACCAAAAAAACGGCCAACTCGTAAAAAATATGGAACCACGAATCTCTTTCCGTAACAATCTTGTCCGATTTTTTATTGTTTATGCGCACTTTCGCAGCCATTACAGCACTTTGCGTGTGAATTATTTGCAACACTCTGCCCATTAGAGGATTTATAGGCTAGCAACTAGCTCTGCTAGCTACGTATAATGTAAAAGGTAATAAAATAAATTTCCTGGCCGTGTAAAAAGCTGCGCTAAAAAGCGGTGCCAGCCGAATATTTGTAACATGCTTGGATGTTTATTAGTGGAACAGGCGTTCTGTTGAAGACATTTAGGCGCATCTATTTAGGCGATTTTCTGTTTAATTAACAAGTATTTTGACATTTTATCAATGTTACTATCTAGAACAGGACTGTTGCGACATATTGACATATATTTTAAATGTATATTTTGGGTTTTTCATTAAGAAATATTGATTCAAACATCACTCCAAATCGACAATTTTCGAGCTAAAAACAGCTTTTTTCCGCTTAAATTCTACTACACACAATAAAATCATAAAAGCGCGATGTTACTATCTAAAACTTTGATAAATTCATCGTATCCTTTAATCACCGTATTGGTGTTATCAATAATTTTGTCAAAATGTTTGATCAAAAAAATTTACAACTTGTAAGGCCTCTTAAGGCTTAGGAGGTACTACCACCTCCTCCTGCATTCCTACTCCTTGAAAAAACGTCAATGTAAGTTTGACTATCGGGCCAATCCGTTTGATGGGCTTTCACTTCCTAGGATATCAACAGATAAAATAAAGAAGTCTTGGCATGATATCAAGATTCGAGCGTGTTATAGCGACGTCTAGGGAAAGTATTTTATAGCTTCTATAAAATGTTAAAGGAATACTGCTATTCTGCTAGATTTATATCAAGACAATGACTGTATAAAACAAAATAGAAACTCTAATAAAACGAAGTACAATTTTATTTAGCCTAATACAAGGTTTTAGTATTCTAAGGAATATGTGTGTGTCCGCTATCCACTCTATGTTTTCACATCTTCTTAATTCATACCTACATCGAAATCGTACATTATATTAAAACATTAATACTTTAATTAATACTTATGTACAGTACGTCATTAAAAGTTAGTAAAACCTAAAAATAATAAATAGCTTCACGTTTCTTTTTTGCATACCGCATTGTATGTAATTATTAAAACAGTTACTAATTAATTATTAATTTTTGCATCCCCTTTCGTAATTATTCAATATAGTACCTATACTATTAAAGTCACCTGATAAATTTATTATTAGTTTTGTATATAGATACATATTAAACACCTTATAAATATGCATATTTATAAGGTGTTTATATGGTGTTTATAGTGGCATGGTGTTTTAGTTGTTATGTATATAAACAAATATATACACACATAAACATCTTACAAATACGCAAGTAAGACCAACAGCGTACTTTCTACACTATTTGAGCGGTGAAAGTAATCTGGATTAGTCAGTTACCATAGTATATAGTATAAGCAACACGAAATAAGCCAAACGCATATTCACTAACAAACCACGAACGCGTTATATATGCTAACGATGCAAAACCTACCAAAATAACAGGACACGTGCTAAATATGCGGGCTGTATCTAACCTAGGTCGTCTGTAATTTGGTCGAATATGATAGATAGGGGATTAAGGCTGGGTTGTGACGTCACAGGACGATCAACGTGCCTTGTCATGTGACCAAAGAGCTTGTGCGATATTGCGACACTGTTGCTACTGCATTGCACATAGGACGCATATTAAGAGAGAATTATGCGGTATGCAGCAATAGCAATAAGTCGTTAGTCGGTCGGGAATGTGTTGCTCTAACGAGGAATTCATAATCTATGGCGTATCCATAGTTTATGATTATAGCATTAATATTCGCCTTCGTTTATGAAGCATTTTGTAAAGGAATCACTTTATTAGCTCATGCTCGTAATAGATTTTATGTCTCGTTCGGTTTATGGAAGTATTCTTGTTTTGCAACGAAACTAACCCTATTGGTGTAACTAAAGATATTGTTTCTTATTGGGAAATTGCAAATCTTATATTATGGAACAAGACTGTAAATGAATGATGATGCTTTTAATGAATAAAACTGTAAGTTAATACACGTACATATATGTAATATGAAATTCACTAACTAACGCAAGTAAAGTTTTTTACAAGCTTTTATTTAACTTGCAATGTATTTGTAATTATGTAAAACTATGTTTGGGTGGAATCTTGCAACACAATTTTTAACCACTTGCCGGTATCCGATTAAGCTGAAATTTGGCATACTCACGATCGGTGAAAACGTCATAGCAACTCCTAAACTACACAAGATATACACACCGTGTTAGGGCTCATTGGAACCATCTCCAGGAGTAGTTGATGGCTGTGGAAAAAAGTACAACCGACAATAAAAGCTTGTACCAATAATTAAATTTTTGACAGAACCTTATTGTTTATTTTACTAAACGGTTAAAACTCACGTATTAATGTAATTTTGGTGTGCAATCGGTGCGGGTCGCAGACGCACTCATCCTGAGGAAGAACTCCCGACGAGTTCGAGACATGTCGCCCGAAGTGACAATTAATACGTGAGTTTTAACCGTTTAGTAAAATAAAGTTATAACATGTCTCACGAAAGTTTAAATTCAAGAACCTTATTGTGATTATTATCTTCGCAATCTAGATTTGAATTGGCTTAGTGAGTAATGTGTCATAAGCATACGATTTTTCTTTGTATTCTATATTTAGCGCCTACATTTCAGATTTAAGGTAGTGTAGTAAATAAGATATATAAAGTAGGTATTTCAGGAAGCAACTGCCTTATTGCTACTGAATGGGTGTATAAGAGTCGGGGCGGTCGGCTTCAGGTGCATTGTCAATCAAGTGTATGTAAGCGCGCCTCATAAATAGGACTTGGAACTGGACTAGGAAAAAATAACCGCAGTACGGAGGGCTTTATGGGATTCGGCGAAAGCGAAGCTATTCAATAAGGTAATACAAAATTTGTTCCAATACTCAAAGTCAGCTAGCACTAGCGTAGAATGATAGATGCGAGATGCGAGCGTGGTCCACCGGGTTTACGATGGCCATAATCCGCTTTCCATTAACGCGCGACCCGGTCGCCCAAATCTGATTGCTGACGGCCACCATTGAATATCCCTTCAATTCGCCAAATAGGCAATTAGTGTGCAAATCTTTTGTCTAAGCGGCGGGGCATTGATTGGACGCGACGTTGTTGCATTGCAGGATGCGAGTGGATGAACCATCGTAACCATTCGTGTTAATCGTAACGTTATCAATTGGTCTTATTGTGACATCCAATCCACGAGGAAGCATCATACATCTTGCTATTTCTTGCTAGGTATTTATTGCATAATGGAAATGATAATTGAGCACTGAGTAATAAAATATTCGCAAGTAAAATTCTAAAACGTGAAGATATTGACTATTTAATGATTTCATTCAGATTATTCAGTCAAGTAACATGTTGATCACCAACTCTCTATCTCAATCTAACCGCCCACGCATCAATATTATCCCTTGGTTCTACAAGTTTGGGGCTCTTAATCTATGTTTATAAATGTTCATCTGTAAACTTGTACCTACCCAAAGATCTCTGATAAAGCGTCGTCCTCAAAGGGTAGGAATACTAGCCATAATAATCTCGGCTCTCACCCAGAGTGATTTGACGCAATTTTGGTCAATCTCGCAATTTCGTTGGTGATCTCCGAGGCCCACTTTCCAAGACCCATCTAATCGTTATCCAGAGGCTCTATTCAACTGAACGTATCGAACTGAAATCGAATTTACGTTACTTGTTATCGCAATCGTTTTGATATAGCGCTGGAGGAATGCTTGCGTAACAAAAATGTAGCTATGTATTTGATTTCAATACCAGTCTGTGCAGGAAAATAGACTCTCTGAACTGTTTCAGCTCGGTGTAGTAACGAGGAAAGTTTGAAATCATACTTGAGCGTAATATTGGGGCACAGAATGGTTGGTACAGGATTTGTTTTTAAAATTATGTCACCGGAAATAGTGTTTTGATCTTATGGGTAGTTAGATTGAGAAAGTCACTATACTGCTATGGTCAAAACGCAGGTTTAATTAAGTTTTAGTCACATCTGAAACCTAAGTATTTTACCTACCTAGATTTGAATGCCAAGCCTCAGACAGGTAACTTACAAAAGTGTGTCAACCTCTCAATTACTTAAAATGTCACTACTCAGAAGTGTCAAATTCAAACAGAGCAATTTGTAATCTTAAAAAAAATGTTGAATAGTTTTGTATAATATATCAAACAATATAACGTTGTATATATTCAGAACAATGGTGGATTAGAAAAGCAACACAAATTATGTAAAGAGTAATCTGAGTTAAGATGAAAAAGAATTCCATTTGTAAAGAGCTTAGAGCATTAGGTAATCCCTGCCGTAGAAACTTAAAAACATTTTCTCTTTTCACCCGTAGCTGGACAGCCCTGCCCTGCAGTTATTTTGCGGAATGAAAAATACATTTTCAAATAAAAACGTGGATAAGTAACGACAATTCATTTTAATTTTTCACGCTCTCTAGAATTTGGGTTATATAATTTTTTGCTCATCAAAAATGAGATTGAATATGATTTACATTTCTGATTTAAATATACTGTGAAAATATCATTGCAATGAGGTTGCTCGTTCGATCACTTGATTACACATTTTAATGTGAGATAATTTATTTTTTATAAAAAGTCATTATAAAAGTATTTCTTTTTAAAGAAATTGTGATGTAACTTGTAGGATACGACATAAGGTTTTCTATTCCATATATGGACCTACCATACTACACATATCTAAGTAATAGTTAGAGAAATATGAGGTAGTCACGATCGATAGGTACTCTTACCTACTGCAAAAAGTTCTTTAGCTCTGTCTACAACTTCTTGTTTTTGTAATACAGGGAAATACATAATACGGTGAACGTCCCAATAGTTGAACCTATTGTTAATTACCTCATACCGCAAGTATTGGATCAGTGTTAAACCCTGACACGTTGACCTTCATTCGTTTAAGGAATGAAATACTCTCCCTCATTTTATCTCTCATGAGATAGTATCTTGAAAGGACTTAGAATGCGATCCTTAATCATCTATTAAACGGTATCGACTTAACTAGATAAGTGGCGGAATTAAAAAGGGAACAGAACAAATGCAGCGTTAATCTGTATAAATCCCTAGCTTTTGCGAGGATAAACGGCTGGGCCGGCTCTGTCTCATTGATTTGATATGCCCAATGGCTTGCATCTCCCCGTGTATTGTCCCATTTACTCACGGAAATGTACGACCATGTGAATAATGTGCTAGTGGACTGCTTGTAGCAGTATCACAAACTAGGTATTAAATAATTTTCCTGTAAGCCCCGGTTCACATGAGCGCTTTTTCAACGCGCGTTAAAAAAACGATGAAATGACACAAATTGATAACCAGGGGGCCGATTTTTGAGTGTCGAACGCTCGAATTCTCACTCGACATCTGTCAAAACGTCATAGTATTTTGACAGATCGCGAGTGAAAATTCGAGCGTTCGACACTCAAAAATCGGCCCCTAGTATTTATTCACACGAAGGCGGTTTTAAAGCGCGGCGTTTTTTTATCGAGCACTGTTCGATTTTTGTCGTCGTTGGGCGTTGGACGTTAAATCGAATTAAAGCTTACGGAACCGCCAACGTCGGGTTTTAACGCGCGTTGAAAAAGCGCTCGTGCGAACCGGGGCTAATTCTCATGACATGATTATCACTTTGTCAGTCATCATCGTCATAGCGTTTACCCAGAACAGTTTCACCCGGTAGGAGGCCCGGTGTCCGCTACCTCATGCCAAGATTTGGCGTAGGCACTCTAGTGTTTACGGAAGCGACTGCCGTCTGACATTTTCACTCAAGGGGAAACTAGACCTTATTGGGTTTTATGCTTGTTAAGTGAGTGGGCAACTTGTCTGTTAGAAATTCTCAAGCCGCCCGAAGGCCTCTAACTTACACGTACTCGTACGCGTGCTGTCATCGTCATTACATAAATGTAAGTTTAATTCAGGTTATCCGTACGAAACTGTATGCTATGTCAGAGCTGCACATCCTTCCGTTTCACATTTGCAGTTTGAATTGCAAAATGCATTTGAAAGCCCCTAATTTCAATACTCAAATCAATGACACGCAATTGAAATGCAGTGATTGTTCAAAGCACCCTATTAACCCAATTGATAATGGCTAAGTATGTGTATTGTGATATCAAATATTAGTGATGAGTTACAATACTGACGATGCGTCAGATAAAATCCTCTTGAAGTAATAATAAAATATCGTTTTTATCATCCGAATCGTTTTTAACGCTTGGTATTTATATTATCTGACGTTAAGAGGCTGTCAAGACCTAATTTTGTTGAAATTGATGTTATTTAAGCAGTTTTTTAAAAAAAACTATTCACACATCAAAAAAACATATGTTAATATTCATCATATCCCAAAGGCCGTGTACGGACTCGATACATACTTTTTTTAGGTCTTGTCAGCCTCTTAAACCAGATATATTATGACTACCTACTGATGCAACTGAGACTTAGTGCCAGTTGCACCAACGTACGAACACAGACCGGTCATCGTCAAATATGGCGCCGGCAGCTGTCATCCCATAGAAACTTGTCAAACTTTCCATACAACCAGATTTGACGAACACCGCTTACGATTACAGAAGGTTTGGTGCAACCCAGCCTTAAACTTCCTCATAAAGATAAACCAATGTGTAATGCTGCGCAGCATAGACGTACGCGGCCTGAAGATAACATTTACCCTCAATTTAGGAAACATAATTGTCTGCTTGATAAATGGATAACATGGAGCATTTTGACTGGAAATGTCAAATAAGTTTCAACTATGCTGGTCCCATTAATGATCGGCATTAATACATTCGTCCCTTTCACAAAAACGACTATTGTTTAGCTATTTGGCTAGAACGTGCGTAGGGATTGTCATCGAACAGTGTCGACACGACAAGAGCTATTACGGACATCAAAGACCGAACTATAGCACAAAGCGAGCGGCTACAAAAGCGGCAACCAACAAAGTTCCGCTGCTATCCCGCAATAATTATCTAAATGCGAGTCTCTCTGAGGTGTCCGCGCAGACTATGTGCGTAGAGGCAACATAGCACTGAAATTCGAGGAATACACTCGTATTTAGCCATTAAAATGACACAAAAAACTTACATTTCTTACGTGAAAATTAATACTTTAAATTCTGTTGGTGTTTAGTACCTATAGTTTTCCTGGTGGTTGGCTGGCATCCACAGACTTTATATTATCTATATATATAAAGTTGATGGGTGACTGATTAATCACCGCCCCGCTGAAACTGCCGGTCCTAGAAATTTGAAATTTACACTATAGTTAGGTTATATAACGGAGGCAAGGTATAAGACGGGATTTTTGGAATTTCCACCCCTAAGGGGGTAAAACAGGGGTACAAAGTTTGTATGGGGGGCAATATTTTTTTAAAGGTATAGACTTGAAACTTTGTACAAAGACTCCTTAAAATAAGACAATGAAAGTGATATCTGCGTTTTCAAAATTTTCGTCTCCTAAGGGGTTGAAAAAAGGGGTGAAATATTGTACAGGGAGCAATTTTTTTAAAAAGTGTGAGTCTTCAAACTTTGTACAAAAGTTCCTTATAATAATACAAAAAAAGTAATTTCAGCGTTTTTCGAAATTCATCCCCTAAAGGGGTTAAAAAGGGGTTCAAAGTTTGTATGGGGAGCAAATTTTTTTTTAAGTGAGGTACTTTAAATTTCTTACAGAGACTCTCTGTTTAAATAAAACAAAACTAATTTCTGCGTTTTTTGAAATTCAACCCCTAAAGGGGTTAAAAAGGGATTCAAAGTTTATATTGGAAGCAAAAATTTTTTGAGTGCAGGACTTAAAATTTCTTACAGTAACTGTTTAAATTAAATACTACAAAACTAATTTCAGCGTTTTTTTTTTAATTCATCCCCTCAAGGGGTTAAAAAGGGGTTCAAAGTTTGTATGGGGAGCAACAATATTTTTAATAGAGAGACTTCAAATTTTTTACAGAGTCTCTGTTTAAATACAACAAAACAAATTTCGGCGTTTTTTTTTTAATTCATACCCTCAATGGGTTAAAAAGGGGTTCAAAGTTTGTATGGGGAGCAACATTATTTTAATTGAGAGACTTTCATTTCACAAAAAGACTGTTTAAATTATTTTAGGATTTGTGGACTTGGATAGATGTTTGAAACGAAATTTCTACAGGTCCATAATTAAATACCTACAGTAACGAAGAGAAAACGACAAGATACGTGTCAACTCACACAAAAAATAGCCTAAGTAAAAATGAGTTTTTAACTGATAAGTAGGTACCTAAAGGGATTTTTAGTGGGTTGACCGATTTATATCTGTACAGCATATTAATAATTTGGTCTCACCGGGTAAAAGTACCACAATTATTATACCGTTTCCTGGATATTAAGATGTTTTAACTAAAAACCGAGCTCTACGCAGACGAAGTTGCGGGCAACAGCTAGTCTACATATAAAAGACGCATAGAAAGTCCACTGTCTAATGTTAAGAATAAACATGTTTGACACGACAGTAACCCGAATGTTTCTCCCATAATGCGTGCTCTTTCGAACTGTTAGTGCTACAAAGTTTGCTCCTCAAACGTCTCATACAGCAGTACTGTTATTAGAGCAAGCAAATGTCAACCACGATCGGGTATAGTACGTTCAAAACTGTAAGGCCAAATCCTGTCAAATTAACGCAAGCAAGAACCTTACAGTCCGAGCTCTTAGTCGTTTTTTGCTTGCGTTCGTTTGACAGAATTTGGCCTTAAAGTTTTGTATGAACTATAAATTGTCTGCTTAGGACAGTGTGAGAGCCGAGCGTACACGAACGACTTGGTTTGCCGCCCTCAAACCTCAGGGAAAATTTTGTCATTTTTCTAACAGTATTCATCAAATTATGAAACATCAAGATTGAAACTGTCAATTTAATGTGCTATAGTAAGAAGCGACACCATTTCCAAGCGATTCCAATTAATTATGCAAATTACACTGAGTCGTTTAAAAGAAAATGCATAAAGTGTCGCAACTGTCAGTCGCGCTAATTCTATCTGGGAGCGGAATTATTCAGCGCCCTTTTAAAATGTGCTTTTAGCCACCTCCTCTAATGCGAAGTCATTTTCGCAAATTGTAATGGCGCCTCGGAGATTATCCAAATTTATGACACTTTTGAATGTGAATATTTGGACTGAATGTGTCTACAATTAACGAAGTGGTAGATGGTATATACCTACAAGGTGGATTTCGATAAACTGTATTTAGGGTTGAAAGTCAACCAATTTTATGCCTGTAGTATTTTTTTTCTACCTAAAACTACTGAGTTTTTATCTTTTCACTCAAACTTTCAGTATACCTAGTAGATTGAGACACTACAATTTTTTATCTAATTATTAACAAAAAGCTAGTATAAATAGGTACTGGAGCAAGATTATAAATGCTCCCGACTTCGTTTGCATAAAATTTGTTTTAAAATCGACCGTTACTTCCCTTTTGGAAAATCTTAAGTTTATAGCAAATATACATACAAATAATAGATGGAATTATTAAATGATGATAGTCGCATCTTTCAGGGCTCAATTTAACTGCGCCATTTAGTATGTAGAACGTATTGTAGTCTTTGTATGTACCTACATCATTAGTGTTTTAAATTAAATCTAAAAAAACCATGAACACCAAGTGAAAAATGCTGTATTTTAACCATTAAACCCCACTTTAGTGAAACTTGCTAAAGCTTTTCAAGCGTTGCTCCTTTACACTCGATTTATTACCTTGTGCAGAAAGTTGTGCTCTATACAATAATAGACGATCAGCTCTTGAAAAGTGGAACAGTTTACTTAGTTAATATTTGGAGAAAGTTCTACAGTTATAAATAAATAAATGTTATAATGACAACTTGCTGCAAGTAATTGTCATAGATGTAGTTAACTCTGTGAAGGAATATATAGGTAGATACCTCCGAGATAGTAATATTCTGATTTCGAAGATGGGACGCAGCATATTTTCCTGTTTAAAGGTTTTCTTTCACATCGAATAACTAGCGGATAACGCACGTTTTTTTACATGTGAAATATATACGTACATGATGCTAACTGTAACGTAAAATCAAGCTATCGGACCAAAAGTGTCGGTAAACCATTATTGTAGTATTATGGATAAAATCTACTCATAGTAGAGTACTACGACTCACGTAATGAAGAGGGTAAGAAAACGAAATAATTATTTTGTTTAGGCACCTCCGGTGTCAGTAAAACTTTTTTATATGGGAATCAATTTTCACTTTTCCCGCATTGCATTCAATATAAGTTTCTCTGCTAAAACTCTGGGGTCGGATATTTTACATATACAAAATACCGGTTTTATTACGTTCTTTTCCTTCTTTGGTTTATTATTTAATTTCCAATGGGACAATCTAATAATACGAACTTGTTGCCTAAATACATTCAGTGACTAGGTAAAGAGCATATAATAATTCAAAATATTGGGCTATTTCGGTTTTAATGGTTTTTGGTCAGTTTTGGTGGTAATGTTGAATTTATAAATATATTGGTATATATAAGTTTTTTTAATATGTTTGTTAAGCGGATGCGTCCGCTAGCGAAAATCTCAATTTTTTAATCAAAGTGAAAATTGAAAAATTCAACACCACAGGTGGGATTTGAACCCACGACCTCTGGAATCCGTCCATTGCTCTACCTGTGGTGTTGATTTTTCAATTTTCACTTTGATTAAAAAATAAGGTTTTTTTGCTGTTGGTAGGTTAAGTATTAGATAATTTCAAAATAGCTACCTTGCATTACATACAAACATTGTTAGCCTATTTAATACAAATAATTTCCAATATAAATAGTTAAATAAAAATAAAAGTTATTATATATATCGAAATACACGGTTAAAAGTTAAGGAATTTATGACTTTAATTTACCTGATCAGGGGGGCGATTTTTGAGTGTCGAACGCTCGACTTTTCACCTGAGAACTGTCAGAAAACTATGATGTTTTGACAGATGTCGAGTGAAAAGTCGAGCGTTCGACACTCAAAAATCGGCCCCCTGGACTATTTCCGACCTAAATTAGACAACTATTAGTAGTTAGGATTAGAAAAGTACACTTTCCCTATTATTCATATCGCTATATATGTTATCAACAAAATAACACTAAAATTGCAACAAAAGTAAAAGACATAATACAAAATAAAGTCGGATTGTGAACCAGCGTCTTTGGTTCTTCTTAAGCCGGCTGAAAACATATCTATGATTATTGCCAAAGTTCAAAACACTCGTAAATTCCTCGTAACATAGTCGAATAAACAAGCACTGATTATACGTACGCGGACTACCACGGCTTCGCCAACTCTATCCCAGCGGGCTATGCAGGAATCCAGCAGATTAAACCTTCATTACTGATGTTCGCTAACTTGGCAGGAATGGCCAGCTCAAAGCGAGATTTAGAGCTCTTGTGCATTGCGTGCGATTCTGATCAAAAGCAAGTTGCACGAAAGATTAAACTTAGTCACAGTGTGTCTAGAAAGGTGTTTAAATAGGATGGAAGCCGAAAGTATGGCGGTAGGTAAAACATAGGTATACATTTCAGTCGTTAAAACAACCCAGAAACTGGGACTAATGTAAAGAAATAAATTATAATTTGTAGTGAAATACTTACTTATAACTTATGAAATATATAAAAATTTGTAAGGCCTCTCACAATTAATTTCAAAACAAAAAAAAAGATTTGGTGTTGGAAGAAAACTTACCTCCGAAAATGGAAACAATCAACTCCGAAGTTTAGTAAGTTTACCAAACGACAATACAATAATTTCTGTTCACGGCTTAGGAGTCACCCCGTATCGTATGATTCGATTTTTTAAGCACTACTTTTAAATGTTTCAGTTTTTTTTTTAAATTTAGCATTTTATGTTTATAAAAAGTAATCTTTATAAGTAATTTTCTGTAGGTATATTTTATGAATCAGGGCTTCAGTTATATCCAGATTACTTAATACCTATATAAGATGAATGTCCCAGTGCTTGACACTGATCCAATACATGGCACTTTAAATCTTATGTCATAGTGACACAGGTGATCCACAGGGGTAACTCATTGGTCGTTAAGTGAAAATGTGGAGCATTGAGATTGGGACGTTTACCGTGGAATGGGGGTTACTTTGATTCGTGGGGTTACTTTGATAAAAACTCACTTCATGTTAAAACTCTAGTTATACCTCTACGCTTTCTGAACGCAGCCTATGGTTTATTTTTTTTACGATTGGCATCATTGCACGTTACTGTAGGTGTGTATTTACCATGAGATTAGATACGTCGATCGATGAAAAAAAATTGCAATTTGTACTCATTTTACATACTTTTAATAGCGTGTATAACTTTACAAATACAAATTTCAGTATGATAAATACACTAATTTTATTTAATTCACTGAATCCGGCACCATGTATCGGTCTAACGTCGATCCTTGTTGCAAATCACAACCTTGGCGGCCATGTCCTTTTTCTCGATATTTGTAGTATGGGGTGTGATTGATCACTTATGAGGGTTTACTTTGATCACTGACATACCTAGTGAAATATATTTTTTTATGATATTTAGACAGTTTACAGTTTGATAGACGCTTTTTAGACCGTTCTTGTATTTATTGTTTTAGAGAATACGTTAAATATATTTGAAAAATGCAGAGTTGGCAGCAAAAGCGCAGAGAGCGGACTTCCCCCTATCACTTCTAAAAATTTGCATATTTTCGGAAAAATTCTACTGGATAAACAAAGCTCATAATATGACTGTGAAATAATTACTATTCGTATTATTTGATACTGATAAAATTGTGTCAGATGGACTACCTTTTCCCACCCATATTTTCCTTTGTCAAATTAACCCCAAAAGCACATAAACCTTTTTAAATCCTAAACCTGCGAATGCATTTTTTTTGATATTATTGAGGTAACTGTTAAATTCCGTTAAAAAATGTGGGTATCAAAGTAACCCAAACATCAGTATAAAGTTGATCAGCAACTTATTTTTTTTCCCAAGAGATTCACTAAAAATATTTCTTTTTTTATGAAATCGATTAAACGAATAAAAAGTGATATTGGCATATTTTTCTATATTTTTTGAAGTCACGTTCGGGGAGACAAACACTTTTTAATTTTGAAATTGACCAAAGTAACCCCATTCTCATTCATAAATAATATCTCTGTTGGTAATGGAGTATAACAGTAAAATTAACTGCCAATATTATTCGAATTCGGAATAAACCTGTAATATTTATGATTACCTTACAGGGAGACTAGGGAGCGTGTCTTTACTAAGCAATTATCCTCCTCAAAGTCAATGTCAAGTTTATTTATTCAAGCCAAGTAAGGTTAGGTTACAATCAATATTCACGTCTACCATCTCATTTTCATTCAGTAAAACATAGTTATGTAGGTACATATAATTGTCTTAGATAGGTTTTGATTTGAATATTAAACACAAACTCGAGGCCGTGTCGTACCGAAATCAGATCTTCTATAAGTTATCTTGAAGTGTTAGTGAATTATATAGTCGATCCAGTAATTTTAGGGGTCCAACCTCGAACCTCGGTATAGACACAACTCGGAACAACTTCATTTTGGCGTTCTGTTGCCACAAAAATTACAAAAAATCTCATGTACCTATGCTTCGCAAGTTATTCAAGGTCAAAGGTCACTGAATTAGGTATTTATCGATTATCTCGAATCCTATAACTCCAATGATGTTAACATCTATATATTAACAAATTATAGAGTAAACTTGTTTTTATCTTTTTAGTGCAGTCGTCTCGGCACACCACACTAAAGTGTGTCCCGTTTGTCAACGTGTTTCCCCTGAAATGCATGCCAAGTTTCGTGCTTTCTGCCAGATGGGACCGTATTTCACACATTTTCGATCTAACAAGTCGTAATATATTACACACTTAAGTTGTTATACGTTCATATACATTCAGAGAATCTATTGCATACTATTGAGACGTTCCTTGAATTACTACGTTTAATTTGACTGCATCATCCCCTGATAATGTTTAATTTAAAGTTAAGTCTTTGTATCCTGTTGTTGTCTTGTTTGTCTACTCTTCCTGGCGTAACATCCCGGTGGGAAATATAATGCAAATGCGAGACAGAATGCTCTTACCGCCAGCACCCGCGGAATAAATAAACTCTCAATTCGACACGCGCATACGTCATAGGTATTGTCTCTGGAGTCATATAAAAAAAAAAATGAAATATATATTTTTAGTTTACAATCATTATTGTAAACCAAAAACATTTGTTTTAAGAAAATAATGAAATTTATTTAAATACGAATTATTAATGACACTACCAACACCAAAAATAATACCACTCACCTTATACCAAATAGATAAGATACTCGTATATTTTAGCAAGTTAGTTACATGTTGGCATCTAATTTGAACCGTTTTTAGACAACATACGTGGTTTTTGCTGTAAATGCTTCTGTTATGTACGGTCACTTACAATACCAAAAATCACATATATGACAAAGTGCGCAATTATAATATATTTATCTTTATATGATGCGAGATGTGTGCGCTGGTTGCAACTTTGCATCAACTGTCTGCTTTCGCCGGATTCTTGGAATATGTTGAGAAAAAATCTAAGTTCTTTAAGGTCTCTTAAATAAATTTGCGACGCAAGGGGAGCTGGATTGGACACACGCACCGAGGAGAATCTGAACACACAACAGGCCTGGAATGGGACCCAAAGAAAAACACAAACGTAGCCATCCAAGGCAGCCCAGACAGCGGGCTATGTTTGCAGAAGCGGAGGCTGTAGGGAAGACCTGGTACATTGCTTGAAGACCGATCGCGATGGCGGCATTAAATTAATACATAGCCTTTGTTTGAACATAAGAGCAAAGGATAGCAAAAACCAGCAAGTAAAAAATAAATCGAAATATTTTACCGTGGTCCAAAATCCTTCTGCGTACGAGTGTAACTCCTTCTTGATCGGTTGTATATTATCTGTCGACCTTTGATTCGAAATGCATAACTCTCCATCCACCTTTTAAGTAAAGTATAATATATATCATCAGGGATCCTCGCGACGAGGAAAGGGACGAGGCGCAAGGCCCAGTACCATAAGTAGTAGTAGTAGTCAGTGCATAAAATATAACAAGATTGAGAATTTTATAAATAAACAAAAATAAGCAGCCCGCCTTCACGGTTGCCTCACTCCGATCACGTTGCGTCAAAAATTATCGGAGTTCATTAAAATTTCACCCCTGCTTAACATTAAGCTGCCCGGTAGTTATATTATTCGACCTGCCCCAGTTTAATTGCCAATTACTGGTTAACGCGGTTAGTGGTTCGACGAAATGCACGTTAATTATCAAATGGGAATGATTTGTATACATGTCATTTCATAATTTATGAACACGATATTGTGAATATGTATAAAATAGGGCATATATGAATTTAGGCATTGAATTTAGGTGTATTTTCCGTCAGCTTACAAATTTTACCGCCGAGAATATCTCATATTATACCTAAAATTTGACTGGTAGATAAAGCCCAAAATATAATAAATTCCTCTTTTTGTACGTTAAGGTTTCTCAGACTGGTTAAAAATGACTTAGGTCAATCTCGCGATTGAAATGCGATTTTGTTTTGCTTGCAGTTTTGTTTTCTGTTATTAGTTGCATTGCCTGAGAGAGAGAGAGAGCAAGCGAAAGGTTGGCCGACAAATTTTAACTTGAAACGATTCCCTTCATCACGACATAAATCGCTACACAAATATAAATCAAGCCTACTGGAAATCCATTGCATCGAACCGGGGTCTTATAAAGAAAAGAAGCTAATAACATATAATATAAAACACCGGAAACGGATACTGAATCCGAACTAGACGAGGTCGAACAAAAAGCTCACGAATCTGAGAAACAGCAATCATTCTACCTTCGTAAAAAGTTACTATGTTTGACTGCTTTAGCTATGTTTGATGGAAATAAAATCAGTCGTCTCTGAGATATTCCACTCTGATTGAAACAAATGACAGGATCTGAGCTAGGTAGTATTGAAGTTAAAAAATCCAAATTTTGGTTACATGTTTAGTTTTATCATTTTCCATACCACTCGCTTAGTTATATAGTGTCTCATGATAAGCAGTTAATCAGTGTGTCACCATTACTATGTATTTTATCCAACTATAACATGTTCCTAACTATATCCGGGCTATATTATACACGGTACAGCCGTAGGTACAACGCTGCGATACGGCCCGGGCCGGAAGCTCGCGAGGATAACGGCCCGGTACGCGTCCGGGTCCGGCTCGGCGCCGGTTCCGCTGGCCGGCTAGAGCGGGTTTAATAAGCTTCGATTACGAAGACAAATTAGTTTAAGTTATGAATTAGTAAGGAGTTTACCTAGGTGTAAACTAAATGTAGGTAACTACCTACATTTTAAAGCTTATTATCTATCGACATCGGTAATCGCTAATAATGACATTTGTTTTCCAGTACAAACTGGATATAGAACGAAGTAAGGTAGATGCGGGAAGTGCTAGCGAAAAATAATAGCCCGGAACCTTTCGGGTCCGACACACAGCTGAATTGAGTCTATTCGAGTAAGCAAGCTGAATTAGAATTAGTTTTGCATTAGCCGCGCAAATTATTATGATCTCTATTACGGCTCGAGAATTCCTGCCTCGAGAATTCTCGACAAATTTCTTCCAAGTGGAGACGGAAAAAACTTAACGCCTCGAGAGCTCGAGAAATCAATTTAATTACACGTGCTTCTGCGCACCCTAAATGCGTCTCTTGCGCAAGCGTCGCTCGGGTCGCTTCGTTCCTCAGTCTCTGGTTCAAAATGAACAAGGAAAGACGTGTCAGCGGCAAATAATAATGTTATTATTTATTTATAGACTTATTAAATATGTATAGTGAAGCACAATAAGGTAGGATCAATATAAACGGAGAAGATATTGCATATGTCCACGAATACATTGATTTGGACCAATTATTTCCAGCCGTGGCAGGAAAAAGAAATCGAAAGACGAACCGCAAAATGCCTGAAGGAGCCAGGAGGTCCTTGGAAGCATGGAACCACTCATGTGAAAGAATAATTACTCTGCCACTCAAATGTAGGCTCATTATCTCGATACGTCGAAAGAGTCGAAATTCTTGTTGATTTGGTCCCTCCCAGAACACATCCCATCGTTAATATAGTCACCGGCAGAAAATTTGGCCCAAAACTTTTCGTGATTTCAAACTATAAATTGAATAAATTAAATAACGTTTAATATACAAAAATGTTTTTTTCTGATTTGGGCTAAATTTTCTACTGGTAAGTAGGTAACCTATAAGTTAGTTTAGTATAAAATTTGGTTGTTTTTTTAATGGAAATTATTATTTGTTTATGTTTGCCATTTGCATGATATATAAGGCCGACTATTGACTTGATGAGCTATATGTATGGGTATACGGTACAGTTCAAGGTGTTTGCCAGCAACTAAGTATACACTACAAAGGCTTTATAAAGGTTCGTTGGTCGTTAAGTTACACCGCATATTATTTAGGTGCTCAGGCTCACTATACATTATATTCTCGCGTATTTCTAAAAAAGATCGGCTATGTTAGCCACATACGAGCACATCAAAGACAATTATTACGGAGATGATAGCAGTCGCCTTGGCCGAAATTGGCCGTGGAGCTTATTATTATACATATTTTGGTATTATTTATCTATCGAATAAACATTAAACATAAAGTATTTTTATAAGACTCAAAACAAAAAACGAAAACAATTATTTTTATATGTCGTCGTGTAAAGCCTAAGTGCGCATGGTAAATTTAACTGTAGCGGATAAAAGTCAGAATATTAAGAACTACATAAAAGAACAAGTTTCTCCATAGTACAGTCGTTGCAGTAAATCCCCTTAGAGACCTGAAATGGACCTTCAGAAAAGTAGTTATCAAAGTTTATCAAAGTTTTTTTACGACTTTAAGAACTTTGTTCAATATTTAAGTGCATAAAACTAAAATATGCACTTGTAGTTTTCGAAAAGGATAGGGACTGACTTTACAAATATTCAGGCGAGTATGTTCTTCGCCGAGTGATATCATGATTTAGTTTCTATCTGAATATAAGCTGACTGTAACACATATTTGAGTCTGATATTTAAATAAGGTCTGAATAATCATCACCAACCACAGATATATAAATACAAGAGATAGGCCGTCGCCGTACTAATTATTCCAATACCAGTGTCGCCAGTGTTTGACTTGTGTGTGTTACAACCACATATGTAGTCTTGTAAACACTAGGATCACGCACACATTGCTCATGCTCCCTCCCTACTTGGATTCTAATGCTGCGATTGGCGCGCATACACGCCGCAAAGGTTGTAAATACACACTACTACACGTACACATCAACATCGGTGAACGTAATAGAGATGGGACAGCATTTTTTTTGTTTTTGTCGATATTTAAATTATTAACATGGGAAATTATAAGTTAGGTAGGTAACATCAATGAAAAAAAAGTGATAATTGAACATTTCTGCGGCTATCAATCGGTTCATCTGTTTGGGAGATACAATTTTAAAGTGACGCGCGACGACCCGCCCTCCTGACGTCATAGTGCAGTACTCGCCACGCGCTCACTCCGTTCGCGCGCTTCCGTACTAGACTACCGTTGCAAAATGACGTCACACGCGCGGTTAGCGGGACTCACTTTAAATGCCTTTAAAATCAAAACTACTAGGTATTTTTGAATAAAACAGAAACTAATGTATTTGTATGAATCAAAGCTTTACCGTAACAAACTTTCAAGTGATTTTGCAGACCTATTGACATTCTCCATTCGACACCCTCGAGGGAATCAAAATGTAAAGGGTCCTTTCCGTGGACCTAACCTAGGACTATGAAATTCGGCAATTTTACTACGGCCATAATTGTATAGGTGACCATATCTTTTTATAACCACAATTTCACTTAGTAAAACAACTGAATTTCTGAAAATTGTATTTCGAGAAAAACTGGAAAAAAACTGCGAGACTCGATTCTTTAAGTATTTATAATATTGAGGTGGACTCGTATGCTGCACGGCATCTCTAGTCGCCGCCTCGCCATCGTGACGATGGCATCGTCACTATCGCCAGTGCGAGCCAGACAGTCTTAGAGCACGGTCACGTCACTCGCTCCTAGATCCGATGCTCTCGCGAGCTCCAGGGTAAATACCGTGAATACCGCGATCATTGTTTACTCTGTGTGTATTCTCATAATAAATAACTGTATAAGTGGCTTTCAATAATGATCACCTTTAGCAAGTAGAGATCCCACAATACGTTACTAAAAATTTGTATGGAACTTTGTAAGCGATTTCGATGTCCATTTTTTATATGATGTATACAATATAAATGTGTATTTATATACTTTACTTTTATAAACTTATTGTAGAAACCCTAACTTAAGTGAAAGAAAAATATAGTATAGTAAGTAACAGTGTAATAAATTGAATACATATACATAAATGGGGAGCCGCCTACGTCCAGCAGTGGACAAGGTACGCGAGACTTAGACCTCAATATCCCGAAACGGGAACTGCAAGAAATAAAATTACAAACCACTAAAACTATCGATAGAATGATCGCTTATGTACCGCACTAGTGCGCCCCATCTACCATCGTAAATCGTGCCACTAACTAAGACACTGCGACAACATTGTGTCGATCGGCAAACTTGCTGCCCATTGCGCGTTAGTTACGTGAACGTCTAAGGTGGCAATATACAAAACGGGCAATGAATAACTTTATAATAGAAATATAGTCTGTTTTATTGCCACACTTAATTATTTACTCGTTTTTAGTTAAAAAGTATTAAAAATAGGCTTACCTGTGATAAGTGACTCCGCTATTACTTGAATTAACAATATTGCTTCGATTTCTGCACGTTATAACTGCACAAACCGGCATTTTACCCACAAAAACTGAGTTGTTTACTGCGCAATCGATGGCCGGCGACTGACACGACGAATCAAGTCTCCGAACAAATCGTGATCACACGATCAGGAAATGGCGACATGTGCCACGCCTACAACTCCCATCTCTTGTATTTATATATCTGTGTCACCAACACAAATCGGTATAAGTATATAATATCCGACTTCTGTGTTTCTGCTTCCTCCCATGGACGAGAAATAACCTACATATTATGTAGTTGCAAAGAAAAGTGACACATCGAAATACTTTGATGACTAGTTTGGACAACTTGTCGCACATATGAAACTTTTCACAGAAACAAAATATAAAATGTACAAACGCGAACTTATCCCTTATAAGCGCTCTCGTCCAGCTAACATTCGAGAAAATTAGGACAATAAATGTAACGTTCAAAGGCGATACAAAACTACATAATTAAGCGCAAACACGACACTTAACGTAGTGGCACCAGTAATGGACCTGGCTCCAGTAATGGACGCAAAAATCTTTCACGGTCGAAATTAAGCAACGGAAAAGTATTTTAGTCATGGCAACACTTTAATCATAAAGAATGGGCTTCTACGTATCACATTGACAAATGACATACACCTCGGTCATTTTGTTTAAAAATGGCGCGGCGGCAAAAAGTGTGCTCCGGCATTTTTCACGAAAAACCTTATTTTCTTACAGAAATAACTAAGGAACTAGGTTTACGTTTTTGATTGTAAACTTTATTTTCTCTAAACTATATTAATTTGATATGATTTCGTGAGAAGAGTTAGATATTTAACAACACTTTTTTAAAGTGTTTATTGCATTAGAATCCAATTTGAATGATTTAGAGAGGATGTACATTACTGGTTCCTATTTTTTGTTAATCTCCAATTATGGACAATTCTCCATGATTGGTTTTTCATACTGAATTCTGGTTACCCAATTATGGACACCCAATGTTGGACGGATTTATTGGCGAGGTAAATGTTTGAAAAATGCCACCCAGTTTTATTATAATAGTAGTTTATCTACACAAATATCATAATCCTCTAAAATGCGTTCAGATACAGTAGGCAAATGACCTTCATTTTAACATCAATGTACTTATGAAAATTTTCTTACCTGGGATGAAGGTTACCAGCAGTAATATAATATTCATTATAATTTCCTATTTAGTTCTATAATGATTCTTTTTTTAATTTGGAACAGGAAAATTAAAATTCAGTCGATACGAAAGGTCAGCTCGATATAGGTTTTTTTTTTGGATAAGGATTCAGGGAGAAGGATTTCAAATTTTACATTTATTTTAAATTTTAAGAAAAAAAATATTTTTTTCGAAAAATCGTCTTTCGACTCGATTTCGACTAATTCGGGGATAAGGATTTCAAAATTTATATTAATTTTGAATTTACAGCGAAAAAAAATTATTTTGCGAAAAATCGTCATCATACTCGTTTTCGACTAATTCGGGGATAAGGATTTCAAATTTTATATTAATTTTGAATATACAGCGAAAAAATTTTTTTTTCTAAAAATCGTCATTATACCTACTTGATTTCGACTAATTCGATAAGGATTTCAAATGTTATATAATACCGGCTACTATAAATATGTAACCGGTAGCACTGGTAGCAATGCAGTTTGCCTTCGGCTTCTGAATCCATCTTAGAGTACTTATAATATGTGTGTAGATAAAGTAATGTTACCTTACTTTCAAATTTTATATTAATGTTGAATTTTATATTAAGTTGAAATCCTTATCCCCGAATTATAGTCGAAATCAAGTATAATGACGATTTTCCGCAAAAAAAAAATTTTTTACTTAAAATTCAAAATTAATATGTATAATTTGAAATCCTTAACCCCGAATTAGTCGAAATCGAGTATAATGATGATTTTTCGTAAATTTTTTTTTTAACTTAAAATTCAAAATAAATGTAAAATTTGAAATCCTTATCCCCGAATTAGTCGGAATCGAGTATAATGACGATATTTCGAAAAAAAAAATATTTTTTTCAACTTGAAATTCAAAATTAATATAAAATTAAAAATAACTATAAATACATTCGGTTGACTGGTAGTGAATGCCTTAAGGCATTAAGTCCGTCATTTGTACTTTTTGTATTGTGCAATAAAGTTTAAAAAAATAAATATACCTTCAAATATATAAAATTTGAAATCGAGTATAATGACGATTTTTGTAAAAAAAATTTTTACTTAAAATTCTAAATAAATGTAAAATTTGAATTCCTCATCCATAAATCCTTATCCCGAAAAAAAAATACATTATTGCCGTGGCCGGGGAAAAAAGCAATTGCAGGCTGATTATTTGTTTAAACGGACGAGCTTGCGAGTCCGTTTAATTATAATATGAACCCTGCAATTGCCATTCCGGCCGAGGCTAATATAGTACTTTTTCTTAAAAAATGGAGGAAATACGACAAAATTTGGATAAATATTTGATAATGATAAACATAACCTTAAAACGTCAAAAACATCATGCTCAACAAAAAATAAACAGCGGGATGTTTATTTTTTTTAACAGAATCGCAAGTGTATTGTTTTACCGAAAAACGCAAATTATTCAAGACTTAAAAAGACGTCGCGTTTCCAACAGAAAAATACGAGCTGAATTGGCTGAATACGACCTGTGCCTCCTTTTATATGACAGTTTCTACTTTTTTTTAAAGTTTGGAATTCAACAAATAAAGGAATTTATATGTGAAATTCCAGGCGGCCTACAATGTTTTTAGAACATAAGGTGTCCATGATTGGGTGTCCATAATTGGAATTTGTCTGTCCATCATAGGATTTTCGAAGATTTTCGACTTTTTCAGATTTGGAGCAATTTTCTCGGAACTTACAAGTTTATCCAAAACTTTTGTATGTTAATTATAATTAGTGATTATTAAGCTACATTTTCTTTGAAATAACTAACATCAAACTTATAAAATAAGAGAGTTACAGCCAAAGGATGTTGACGGAGTTCTTAAGCCGTCCATAATTGGTGCCACTACGTTATTACTTTATTTAAATACTAACCGTTCATAAATTCGTGTTGCTTTATTATAAACAGGCCAAAAGAGCACACTTCACACTTTACTTAATTATTTACGAAATAAAGCCTCGATTTCCTAATTTAATTGCCAACATTAATGAGCATTTGTTGGCTTTCGCTTGCAGTTTCCCAGCTTGCAAACTGTCACTCAAGATTAAGACAATTAGCGTTAAATGATTAATCACCTCGCTCGAGCAGATATAATGTAGGCAGTAAGCACTTGTAGGTACAAAACGTGGAATATAAGATTTTAAGCTCACATGATCATTTACATTAGAATTAATGTAATATTTACACACGCCAAAGGACAGTTTTCCGCTCGAACATCCAGGGCAGGGGTCGGCAATTAGTTTTAACTGAGATCCAGAAAAAAAACTATTATTAAAATCAATATGCTGCATGCAGCATTTTTTAACATTATTCAGGGATCCGCGGTCCGCCTTTTGCCGACCCTTGATCCAGGGGTTTATAAAATTGACAGTAGCCGTCGAAGCTCTTAACATTGGTCAGACTATAAGCGCACCATCGCATGCCGTATTAAAGAGCACAGCGTACAAGAACAACGAACCTCGGAAATCAACAGTCGCTGAACACCTTCTGGAGGCAGGAACAAATCATTGGATTAAGTTGCATAACCCTCAGATCCTCTCGACAGAACACCATTACATACCTAGAATAGTCACGGAAGCGATTGAAATCCAAAAGCATAAGAACTTCAACCGGGAAGATGGGTTTCAACTTCCGAGCGTCTGGCGTCCAGTGATCCGTTCGCAAATCAAAAGGAGACTGTTTCCGGAAGGAACTCTCGTGTTGATACTGTTAGTGTGGTGTGTCGTGATCGTGTTCGAGTTTCAAGTGAGAAGGCGGACAATAGTAGTGACGGTGACACTCTACGAAAAAAGCGAACCAAGAACAGGGTAGGTCGCTATGGTGTGTGGGTAGACCACAACTAAAACTCGCAGCACGTCAGTTACTCCGTGATAATGGCGCTTGCAACAGTGCCGAAATATCGGAAACTCATATATAACACATGGTAAATATTCCGCTATTAGGTAATGTTAGTACAGTGCTATGTTGCTATGTGGTTGTGTTGGCTTGTGTTGCTGCCTGCTGGTGGTAACTTGGTGAGTAGGGTCGTCAGAGCTACCGAGGATGCTCTGTATTGACGTACCTACCTTTTTTTTCATACGGGGGGAAAATCCTTTATGGATACCTACCTCTGCACCGCGGGGGAAGTGCGCAGGTTATGTCGGACTTGCACTGACTAAAAACCCACGATTGTCCTCCTCAACCCATTTCGGACGGCTCTGGGCTCTCCCATGGAACTCTCCAGTGCCGCCCTAGTGTCCACCTATATGGGTCCCGCCATGTTTTTATGGACGATCGCAGCCCTCAACTACGACCGTCTCCGGCCCAGACGACCCTCTTTTAGTCGCCTTCTACGACAGGATTCTTATGCCCGGGCTACAGGGCGCTGACGTACCTACCTGCATTACCCGCTTCGCATGCTTACTTTCGCTTCCTTCGTCGCTTAGTACTACCCATAGTAAAAGCTTTGCTTAGTTTGGGACTAGGTTGATTTGTGTAAGATTGTCCACAAATATTTATTTAATTTATTTATTAGTCTGTAGCTGTCAACACTACGAACCCTCAAATCTACGGTGTCTGCTGATCATCAGACAAGCCGTACACTTATTTGTCGCTGTCCTAGTATTAAAAAAGTAATACATTTCCCCCCACATTTCTGACGAAACATTTCGCTGCGGAATGAGTGTGCTCGCTATAAAAAGGTGTTTAAATTATGGCTGTAGTCCCCGTTTTAGCTGATTGCAGGGGAGTGTGACCTGCCGTAATCTTTTGTTTGGCGAACACTCGGCGCGCCGTTGTCGCTCGTGTCTTGCCGAGTAGTTCGCAAATTATATACTTCTAGTTTCAACGTAAATTGTGTCGGTTTTATCGTTGACCCGTTACGGGGTGGTTAAGAATAGTCTTAAAAATCCTGGATTTTATATCATTCTCTTCTCCTCTATCTTAATTATATTGATGTTATTGCCAGCCAACTATTCTACCATAGTGGTTCCAGAATCAATCAGTATAATTGCCTACCTACTATTAAAATTTGAGCGCGATTTCACTAAAATCTTATCTATTGGATCATTACTTTTCAATCACAATAAAAAAAGTAAAAACTTATAAGGTCACGTGAATATTATATTTCTTTTGAGGTTATATTAAAGAAAGTAGACGCTTGTTTTCGTTTGAGTTTATTGACGTTGCCCTGTTGTAACATGGAAATTGGTTCGATTGAATAGTTAAGCCCCTGATTATTTATTGAGCGGCATAAGAGCCAATTTGCGGGCTGAATCACAGGACAACTCGAGCGACCGTTTATTCGGAGACACGTGGAATGCTAATCGGAGCGAGACGATTGAGCCGCCATTGAAAATTATTTTATTATACCCCCTTATTCATAAAACGTAACAACTTTCGGCTAGGTAAGTTCATATTACAGTAAAAAATATGGTGAAATTGCCAAATAAGTATATTTGATATTTTGGTGATAATTACGAGTCTGTATAATTTGGATAAGTCAATGGCGCTGAGGAATAAGGACTGTAGAATCTAGCTTGAATAACTTTGAAACATGAACAAATGAATATGAATATGAACATATAACACTACAATCAGTAACATTAACTTGTGGGTGTGAATTTTTCAGAAAAACTTGTAGTTATCCAGATTTTTGGTGACGAATCTCAAATATAACTTGAACCATCACGCCGTGGCAGCTGCCTTACTCAAAACAATCAATATACCTACGGGTGCATTGTTTCAATAGCAAAGCTCTCTTGGCGTACAAATCCATTTCATTATTATTTGCCCTTTGTATCCTCAAAACAACAACTATTATAACAATGCGCATAAAATAAAGTTTTACCTTAAGAATGGAAAATGAAATAAAAATACCGCTAGAAATAAAATAAAACGCAAATAGTACAGCCTGCTGTACAGTTCTACACATCGGTAGAAGTTTTAACACACTGCTCTTTCCCACGACAATGCACTATTCAGATATCGATGTCGTGGAGCTTGCACGGCTCGGGCGAGTTTTTTTATTTCACTTTATTTTATTTCCTTGGATAGCAGTCACCACTTAGGAAAAGCGTGGTTTTAAGCTGCCGTTCTATGAAAGGAATTTCTTGTCAGTTAAGGCTTCCGTGAATTTTACTGGCTGCTTCGGATCATTTTTGGGAGCGCTCGATCGCGGCCTAGCGGCGCCGGGTACCGCTTGCGGTATCTAAGGTTAAGCAACGTGGGCAGCGGTCAGGACTTGGATGGGTGACCGTTTTGAGTGGTTACTAACTGAGCGCTCCCGTGCTTTGGAAGGCACGTTAAGCCGTTGATCCCGGTTGCTGTCTATGGCAGCAGTCGTTAAGCCAAGTTGGAGGCCTTCGGGTGGTTTGAGAACTTCTAACAGTCAAGTTGCCCACTTACTTGACAAAGCCTAATCCCAATAAGGTCTAGTTTCCCCTCGGGGTTGGAAGGTCAGATGGCAGTCGCTTCCGTAAAAACTAGTGCCTACGCCAAATCTTGGGATTAGGTAGCGGACCCCAGACATTCTTCAGGATGCAACTGTACTGGGATAACGCTAGGAGGATGATGATGATGCTTCGGATCATTTTTCTATTTTTATATTAAGCCTAGTTACATGTTAGTTTGTAAGGACTTTACGAGGCTAACCTGAAAGTTGAAAGTTAGCTTTTAGCAACAGTCGGTTAAATGTTAAAATTTTGGCGTAATTATAACATTAATGCCGGATTTCACCAAACTGGACTGTTCTCTGGCACTCTCTGGTTAGACTTCGAAATTATTGAGTCAATCTGGGAATAAAGGGTCCTTTTGCTAGGACGAATTGACACCACGTAACCTATACAGGGTGACACATAAGTCGTGATACAAAATAGCAAAATATGATTATATTCATGATCCTGAACCACTTTTACTATGGGATCTACCTTGTACGGGCGAAAAAAAAACTGCTGTCTCATAGGAAAGGGTCTTCAATCGACTAATCAAAATGTATGAAGAAGCAGTTTCGTTTTCGCCCATACAAGCTAGGTCCCATAGTAAAAGTGGTTCAGGATCATGGATATAATATAATCATGTTTTGCTATTTTGTATCACGACTTATGTGCCACTCTGTAGATTTCTAAAATCATGTCATCTACTGTAGTCACTAACAAGCACAATGCACAAGCCCTTATAATCGGACGCGTCGATCGGATAGTGTGTATGACCATTAGGCTGCACTCAAAACGCGGTCTCACGCCTCGAGAGCCCTACATTCAAGTGACGCCCCTACATGTCACGATGTCGCGTCACTGTATGTCGTGTTGGGCTGTGTGGAGGGGTTCGAGCATTGTCACAGTGACTGCGGTGCTGACTTGTGAAGATGATAGGTCCTCGATCACTAAATCTATAAAATAGTATAATATTTTAGTAGAAATGGGTCTTTTCCGTGTCTGCCGCCAGCACTTCGGAAAATAAAATACCCGAAGAGAAAAAATTGAATGATATTTAATACCTACCTATCAGAGTTTCATGAATCATCCTACGATAATTAAAAAGTATTATATTGCTAAAAATTCGCCTTATCAGATGTGATACTAAATAAGTTAAACTAACGATCCAAGAACTTAAAATAGTTCACAATGTAAACGTGCCTCGTGTGATCCAAACGCCACAGAGAAACGGGTTATGGCAATTTGTTAAGGAACCATTTTCATTAAAGTATTACACACATTCGGTGTATTCAAAAATCATCAAGTCAAAGGGTTAATCGCGATATCACTGCGAGTTTTGAGTGTTGACTGATGAAAGCGGGCGAACGCGTGAATGAGCTTGTATGGCCACTAAAAGCCCCCCTTATTACAACTTCCACTTTCCCTAATAACTCCCACATATGCTCCCAGCTGCATATTACATAATTTTGCATATTTTCGCGGTTAAGTACTCTTCAAAAGTAATTTATGCGCATTAAGTATGAGCTGGAAAAACGCTGAGCGGTTGAAACTGTACTTTTTCTGCGTTGAGAGTTTATTACGCAGTTACTGGTACAGTCAAGGGCACCAATATGTATACATTTTTTCACCTTACTCCATTGAAATAAGGTCCAAAAATGTATACATATTTATGCTCTTGACTGTACGCAGAAAACTGAACAAGTTGTACAACTTGGTTATGAACAAAATGTTTGTAGGAAAATTTTACTGAATTTTGATAAGTTCGTTCAGTATGGTGTGATTCGTCAAGTACTCAAGTACTAGCTATTAATTAAGTCAACAAAACCAAAACAACAACAATAATACAACTCCAGTAGCTATTAAATGTTATTAATTGCGATTTTAAACTAAATATTGGTTGGGAGCCGTAATCGTAAAGTAGGTATTCGAGGCTGCTGGGCTTCACAAAGCTTATCCCACTTCGCCTCAAGCAAACTATCATCATTATGACTAAACTAAGAAAGTAAAAGAAGTAAGTCAGCGTTGTTACGAATCCCGTTGTCCTATATGAGAGTGAGCGGTGAGATGAGGTGAAACAATAGCTGGATCATTAAAATTATTTTGTTTTAATTGGCATGGGCGACGGCGCTGCGAAGAGCGATGAAGATACGCCACGTTGGGTTTCAATAGGCTAGGCTTCACTTTGTACCAAACCAATGCCACATACGACGCTATGTCAGGCAAAGTTAGATAGTTTTCGAACATACACAACTCAGATTTACTTCCATTGGCCACACTTTGCAAGTACTAAATTGCAATGACCTGAACTGAACCTGAACGCTATTATTATTCCCACTGTATGAAATTATCATTAGGTATACCTATATATAATACTATGGGATTTTTTTATCAGTTCTAAAAATTTTCGGTCATCACAGTCATAAGTGCAAATCGAGAAGTAAATATAATAAGGCCTTTAATAAAGACCCGTTAAACCAAATGTCAGATCAAATTTCGATAGCCCGATAACAAAACTTTTTTTAAGTTCCAAATAAGTTATCGCGGAGTTTGGAATTGCTTAACTGCTAATGCCATGAATGGCTTTATTTACAGCTAGAATTCCCAATGAGAATTACTGTCATAATAAGGTTTAACGGATCTTTATAAAAACGAGCCTAAATAGTCCTTAATTTATTGAAAAAGATGTATCTAGTATACGACGTACTAGGTATATGATTTTACTTATTATGGGAATTAATTTTTCAACGTTTACTTTCTAAAAGTAATCACTTAGCTAACAAGGAACAGCAGACTAATTGCTTCCAAAACAAAACGCCCGTGGAAAAAACTGGAACGGTATCTACGGAAATTCATCTAATTATGCAATTTAAATGGAATTAGGGAATTGTAATAATTTCACGGGGAAGCAAGCGTCGGGGAGCAAGCGGAAGATGAATCCGGTGGCTAATTGCCACTCCCTCGTTACAATAAGTCCCCGTCAAGTATCAGGTAGGTACCTATAGCATTGTTATATAGGCGTTGAATTTCACGAGTGCACTCACGTATCGTATTGAGTAGGTATAACAGTTGGAAAATTGGGTCAGAATGTACGCTAGCTCCGACTAATTGCGAGTACGATTAATTCTGGTACTACACACTTTGAAATTAATATGGTTGGTATGTAATGCTCCGTTTCGGCTTATTGAGAAGTGGCATCTGATTACCTAGTTACAGTGATTAAACTAACCTACACTACATGATAGTCTAATGCGATTTACTTACTGACTTGTCGGTACATCAGAAAGCTGTCTGCTGGGTATTGACTCAACTGTAATGTTAGTGGGTTCAGTACTACTTCTTTATTATGCGCATCCTGACTGGTGAATGCAGTATTGCCAATATAAAACTCTACTCATCGATTTAAATAGGCAATAATAAAATACTGCTTTGGACAGGTATAGGTAATTTTTTTAGTATTAATGTTAGTTTCTTTTTCTTTTTTTTAATTTACCAATTTCCTTGTGTTGTTAAACTCATGTTTTGTGGCAATAAAGAAGATTTTATTATATTCTAGAAGGTACGAAACGAAACTAACAGTCAGACTTACCCAACAAGAAAAGCAAGTCAAAACACAGTAAACATTGATATTTTTTATTGTATTTTCAACATAGACGGTAAGTGAGTACGTGAGCATTGTTTGTACGAATCGGGCTTAACAATTCAATCCAATCAAAAAGGATATTGTTTTTGAATGGAAATGTACATGTCAATCAAACCGATTTCATTGTTTGAATAGCCCTACGCGAAAAGATTGCTATTTTGTTTACCTACTTCCTAACATCTACAATTCCAACTTGGAACGGCAAATTTAATTACATTTGCGGAAGTTTTCTTGTCCAGATTTTAAAATTTCGCGATTGTTTTTCTTTATAAATATATAGATATATTTTAGTTTTTATTCACATACAACATTGAAAGGTGGGATGGCAGTCGTTTCCGTAATAACATATGTCATATCTTGATTCACATGAACCATTGAAAATAAGCACAACAACCACATTGACAAATTCAAATTCACAACATAGGCTTCGTCAGGCCGGTACAACTATGTCATATGCACACATAAAAAATATGGGTTAATTCATTTTAAGTTATTCAAAAAAAATTCATTTGTTTTTTAAGTTTTTATTTTTTATTTTTTTTTAGTTTCATAAATTTTTTATTTAACTATAATATATTTGACAAAAATGCTTCATTAATGCCCTAACATAAAAACAAGGACCAACTACTTATATCATAAACAGCCCCTTTGTAAAATTGTAACAAGTAAGCATTTGCAAGTGATGTGACACACTTGACTGGAGATGGCTACCGTGCACCATTCCCTATCTATTTAAGTCGAGAGTGGGTTTGGTGTCGGCGGAGGTGACGAGAACACTCGTCTACGACACGCTCACTTCAATACTCAAACGGCAGCGAGCGCGGCGGAGCATTTTTTGTGGAAAGTTGTACTCGATTTAGGGGAAGGTGTTGAATACTTAAAAGGTTTGTTTTAACGGGTCTAACGCGATATTTATGTATTTACCTTTTTTACCGACGGCAAAACAAACCTTTTAAGTATGTTTACGTACAAAGCGCGAAAGTTTAAAGTGTTATAAGGTGTTGAATATCTTTGATGATCACATTCTTCATATTTAGTAATATTTTAAATGTTGAAGTGACTTTATTTGTCTTGTCTGTTTAGTATCTTTTACGATTAAATCACAGTTTCGATTAAGAAGGATTTTATTAGGTACGGGGTTAGTGTGGTTCCCATAAAAGAGCACAATTTTATCCTGGAAATCATTTTCTAAACGAATGAATGAAATTATCGTTGCAATTTGTATGAGTACTATGAGGACGAGGTTGCGAGCTACACTATTACCTAATTGACCGAGTAGAGTGAAACGATGGTCTCCACTTCATCTTCGACAAAAATGCTTTCGTATGTCCGGCGACTGTTCGGTTGTTCTCCTCTACAGGTCGCTTTTCTCAACCAATCCTCGTGAAATTTTGTGAGCAGAGGGCCGAATTTTGAGTGTCGAGACAAAATCTATGATTGACAGATGTCGAGTGAAAAGTCGAGCGTTCGACACTCAAAAATCGGCGCCCAGGTTCGATAATTATATTTTATACCCAGACTTTTTTTACGAGTCAGTTTTTGGAAAATTTAATAAACACATTTATTTTCAATGATTTCGTACATTTCTGCGGGGGGGATTTCGGTTTGTTCTCCAGTGATAGACGCATTTACATCCGATTCTCGGGAATTTTTGTGTGCACAGGTTCAATATAATATAATTATACACCTAGAACTTTTAATCATGACATGGTTTTGGAAATTAAAAAATATACACTCACGAGGTTTACAGCTCACAGAGTCACCACTATAAAACACATACTTAGGTACAAAATTGTAACGACGAAAAAAATAACTAATGCTTTTTTACAGCCTACGAGAATCTAAGGTATTGATTTTGGGATGAGGGTCTGCTTGAATTAGGGGCATGTACAGCTACAGTATAACCCACAACAGTACAGTAGCTAATCACGCTTGGAAACAGGTCACAGTAAAGCTCAGGATTAGCCGAGGACCTACGTGGCAGATTGCCGCGACAAAGGCGAGAGGCACTCGACTCGGCACGGCAGCGACGGAGAAAGCACCCCGACTATTTTAATACAAAATAGTGGGATAAATATTTTGTAGACATACCTTTTCTGGTGAACCACTTACTACAAAACAATAATAAAGTTTATACCGAGATAAGTCTATACAATTTAAACGTTTAACCTCAGATTTAACTTTATTCTTATTTAGTAGTTATTCTGACTAAATAAGAAAGGGAACAAATAAAATGATCACCTAAATAACTTTTGATATCATCAAATTTTCGAACCCTAAAATAAGGTTGAACACTCAAAAAAATTTATCGATCAGCAATTCCGAGTCACCAAAAAAATTCTACCTATTTTTGCAGCACTTGCACCTATTTTACTTATTGCGTTCCTATAAATTTATAATCGCATCAAAAAAATTGACAAGTACCACCAAAAACACTAAACTACCACCTAATCTCATGCACCTTTTTTCATTAGAATTACATCCAAATATTATACACATCGCATGCTACATTTTAGTAAACAGTTACAAATTAATTGTTTTTAGCACTATACATATTTTAGTCATTTCCAAAATGTTATAAATTAGAAAGTAAAATTCTAAATTAATTTAAAAAACAACGCGCAATGTGGCTGTGTGAAATAATAACACGTATACTGCTATCTCACTCAATCAAATACAAAGAATTGTCTGAAGCATAAAACCTATTGATATGTCGTTAGAGTGAAAGGTACCTATTGCTGTTTCATTCTAACTACCTATTGCTGATGGTTTACAAACTGCAAGAAGTTTTTTTTTTTTTTAATGGGTTGACGTGAGCGCGTTTGATTGAAATCTTTTATTTGAATATGAGTTATGTTGATTTATTAAATTGTTAGTTTGTTATGAAAATGGATAAAGGTCCTCAAATGAGTTTACTTTATTAATTTAGATAGACTTTCATGGAAAAATTAAAGGAAGTTAATAGGTAGAAATAGGTATAGGTAGGTTTAGGTTATGTTAGTTTTGCATCGGCCCGAAGGGCCAAAAGAACTCAAAATAGGAGCTCCGCGCCAGCGGAGATCCGTCAATACTGTTCCAATGTCAACTAGTTTGAAATAAAAATAGATGTCATAGAAAAATACTACTACCTAGGCAAATTGACGATTATCAGCGAATAGAATAGAGGCAAAAACATCTGAGAACAAATAGCTGTATGTATGCGACTAGTAAGGAAAGCACTGTTGAAAATATATTAAATTAAATTATGTTATTGTACGTGTCTCATTAAAGTTACAGAAATTTTGAAGCTTCTATAAAATAAAATCATTTAGCGCTGTCTTGCTCGCACGCGGTGCGACGTGCGAGCGAGACGGACCGTATGGAAAACCGCATCAGTGTGCTAGCAATGAGGTTAGACTAGATTGGAACCTGCTTTGCGCGACGGGCGTTAAAAAACAATTGCCGCGTGAAATTTGGTGATCATGTAGTATTTCTGGGTATCGAAAGAATTATTTGGGTGTAAATAATTTTAATAGGATTACGAGCCCTGTAATATTTGGATGTAAATTATATGAAATTTGGTGTTTGAAATTAGGTGATCATTAAGTATTTTTGGGTAGTGACTAATTTATTTGGTAACAATGTAATTTAATAGGTTATCGACATGTTACTTCTTTGAGTTGCACTTTATATTTAAAAGGAGTTGGATATTTGGTGCGAATCTAGTATTATTGGTAATCAATGTAATTTTTTAGAGCATCATTCGGCAACTTATTTGGTGGTTCGTTAAATGCTACCCAATAAGAAATAATAAGAAAAATATTTCTTTATTCCGTTTTGCTTCATCGCAGTCGGATAGAACCATCGTACGAATCGTATTTAAAATTAAAGGCTTTGAAATTGATAGTGTATTGACGGTAAGGTATAAATACATTAAATATTGTTGTTTTTAGTAAGTAACGGGTTTAAGTTTTTTTATATTATACTGCAGGGTAGCTACCGATATAAACTATCAATCTAGACTGAAATCGTATCGGATTTTATCCAACCGGAGGTGTAAACCCGAACATCAATAACGGATATCAACGTAATCTCGATTGAAAAAACAATCACTACTTTTAGCTGGCGAATGCAACGGGCATTGAATTGCCATGGGCGTATCGCTTCTCAAAAACAAAGGACATAAAGCCCGAAATTTCAGTTGCTTCTGTTATGGACTTAATTAGCGTTTAATAAGATTGAAATTGACACATGTTAGATGTTCGAGATAATGCCTTTTGGTATTGGAAGTTACGATATGGCTGCAAGCGATGCATTCGAATCATTCAGTCGATTGAATCGATTCATCTGCGGTGCTCAAACAGGCTCGAACACGCGCGAGCACCTCCGTGTCGCTTGTTGTGTGCGGTAGGTGTTAGTGCCATTGAGAAATGTATTACGTACAGACAGACAGATTAGGTACAGTCAGCACCATGAACATGTAATACGATAGATAATGTTGAAAAGCATGTGAGGTGCATGCTTTTAGACTATTGCAGTGTTTAAACAGCCCGCGCGTGGTGGTGTCGGATGTTCCCATGGATTTTCCCAAGGCCACTCTCCAACCGCGCAGTCCTATTGCGCACTTTATTGGGCGGCCGGCTTATAACCCCCACAGTCAGATTTAAAAAAAGGCACAAGCTTATCATTAAAATATAATTATTTTCACTCTTTCCATCCATTAAAATAATGAACTAACGTTAAAAAAATATATTATAAAATAAAAATAGTAGATTATACACCAAGGGGATAAAGCACTGTTTTATGTCACGGGTGCGATATTGAATCCCGAACGTAACGAAGGACTCCAAATTTAAAGTAATGACTTAATTCCTGAGCGAAGCGAGGGAATTAAGACTGAGTCCTGAGTGTAGTGAGGGATTTAAGCGCGCCCAAGACAAAAACAGTTTTATCCCCGTGGGGTATACTCTATTTTTCTCACCACCTTTGGCCAATTTTATTCTTTATGTTATTGAATATGGAATCGAGTATGATGACTATTTTAACAAAAAAGTATTTTTTTAAATTCTAAATAAATATTAAAAATCTAGTAATCCTTAATTCTAAATCTTGAAATCCTTATCCCTGAATTAGTCGAAATCGAGTATAGGTAGTGACGATTTTTCGCAAAAAAAGTTTTTTTTAGCTTAAACCTCAAAATAAATATAAAATTTAAAATCCTTATTCGTGAGTTAGTCAAAATCGAGTATAATGACGATTTCTAGCAAAAAAAAAAACTTTTTTTACCTTAAAACTCAAAATAAATATAAAATTTGAAATCCTTATCCCTGAATTAGTCGAAAACGAGTATAATGACGATTTTTGGCAAAAAAATTTTTTTAAAACTTAAAACTCAAAATAAATATAAAATTTGAAATTCTTGTCCCTGAATTAGTCGAAATCGAGTATAATGACGATTTTTCGCAAAAAATGTATTTTTCTCTTAATAATCAAAATAAATATAAAATTTGAAATCCTTATCCCTGAACTAGTCGAAATCGAGTATAATGACGATTTTTAGCAAAAAAAATAACTTTTTTTCTTAAAACTCAAAATAAATATATAATTTGAAATCCTTACCCCTGAATTAGTCGAAATCGAGTATAATGACGATTTTTTGCAAAAAAAATGTTTTTTTTTTATTTTTAAATAAAGATATAGTTTTAGTCATTTTTTTTGAGAAAAAAAAGGAACTAAATTCACGCGCTTGACCCGCTACAGGCGGCGGCCGCCGACGCAGTCTTTTGTTTCGAATGCGACGTTCCAAACAAAACACGGAGCTGGTGTGCCACCTCCTCGCCGCCGTGTGGACTTCACGAAATTAGACTTTAAAGACATATCAATAAGAACTATCAGAACTCAAATGAAATTATTACCCGGCGAGTAATAATTTGAAATTATAACCCGCTAAAACCAAGGGCCACGTGTAATGAATTGCTTTCCGAAAGGTTTGTATCATATATAATTGAGCAAAATCGAGCAGGTGGTGTGAAAAAATACTTACCTCAAATATCAACGTAATTTATTGATTACAAGAATTTACAGGTACATAAATAACGAAACAAACATAAACAACAACATGATCAAAATAAATGACTTAAAACTACGAACATAATATATAAAAACTAATTACAAAAAAAACCTCTAATTAAATTTCAAACCAACTTTAGACACCAACTGTCAAAAACTTCGTTCCACAATCGTGATTTAATCTGCTAGAAACCACGTATCCAGTCAGGATCAGGATAAAAAGTAAATCAGAAATAATTTTAACAACATAATTATTTTCATTAAGGCGCCTGTATACGCAAGGCCTTCTCCATACAAGCCCTGTGCAAGTTTTATTCGTCAGTTTTGGCACTGCCGCTTTTTTGCATGTTAATTTATTAATTATGCAAAAAAAACAAAAAATTAAAAAAAAATGAAATTCAAAAAATTGAGGGTAATAACTAACATCAAACTTATAAAATAAGAGAGTTATAGCCAAAAGATGTCGACGGAGTTCTTAAGCCGTCCATAATTGGTGCCATTACGTCCAAAAATCATAAGTGTAATGGAAACACAAGCGAAGAAAAACTTGCTAAAAGTTTGTATGGGGAGTGCTTGCGTATACAGGCGCCTCAACATAGGTAATCTAAATGTGAGGTTAAATGCATAATTTAATTATAATACTTATTTTATTCAATATGTACAACGTCTTATAAATAGATAAACAAACAATAAAATAAAAACTTAAACTAGGGGTATATGATAAAAATTAAAGATAAAAAATTTGACCCAAGTCGCCGTCAGCGGGTAGGGTGCCCAGAAGGCTGGCCGCATTACCACGCTGAATGGTAATACTTATTCTTTGCGCGAAATATTGGCCAGCCTTCTGGTCACCAGTGGTTTCTATTAGGCGCGCCGACAGATCTTTATAGAGTCGGCGCGCACTTGGTCCCCATGGTCCCAGTGTTTCCACCCCAAACGCCTCAAATAAATATCCACTCCCTAGGGACGAATACTTGCGGCGTTTGAGGTCTTCGGCAGAGGATGCAGCAGAGCCGGCATTGACTCTGGTGCCCGGGAGATGGGTTGGCGCAAGCGTGTCCACACACGTAGCGTCCCATACAAGGAGACGACCCATCTTCCAGGGCACCAAAGTCATGCCGTCAGGCCTCTTGCCATCATCTCTCGCTAGTCCCACAGGTTCCAAGACAGCGGGCACCTTGATACTACCCAAAGCTCTTCGGATAATATCATTGATGCCCGCGTGACGAGGAATGCGGCCAGCGCTTCTACCGCAGGAGAGACCATGGTGACCAAGACGATCTACCATGGTACCGCACTGACAACGATGTGGGACATTGGTTGCAGTCCCTAGTCGCAGACTCGTCGCCAGCCTGAAGGTGTGGTCATCCAGTAAAGTACCTATTTAATTATACACTATTCCCCAACCTTATGTTAATATCCCAAGTCACTCCGGCTACACTACGTCTATTTGTCAAACGTCTACAATGTATTAATTAAAAGCACTCCATTCTAACCTTAACGACACAACTCACTTGACACAAGTCACAGAATAAACCCCCACATAATATCGCAGTTATAGAATAAGCGGGATCGCAATAATAGTTAATTTATAAGGAATGCATGAATGGCTGAGTGTGTGATACTCGTTCTGCCTGCAGTTGGCTCAAGGGGCTCATTTGAAATTCATATTGTCGTCGCTGCAGATATAGAGACAATGGAATACACCCCCGAACTTTCATAAACAACCTGTTTTGTAAACTGAATTTATTGCGGTTTTCGTTATGCATTTCAGCATTAGAGCGAAGCAATTAAATACCCAAAGCGTGTCTTGAAATCGACTTTTGTCATTTTTTGATCAGCATTGCGAAACAGCGGAGAAATGCTGCAAGAGTATCCTCGGTACAATGCCTCAAGGGCCTGCCTTTAAATTTAATATTAATGAAGTTATTGTTTTATTATTGTATATATATTAATTTCCTTTGCATGAACTTTTTTATTACAAAATTGTAAAAGAAAAATAAGAAATAATATTACTTTGCGATGAAATACCTTAAACGGCTAGGTATATTTCGATCGAATGGCTCGATCTATAGAGTTAGAGTATTCTGAAGGTGCTCTGTCATGTCGTATCTATTGAGGCTCACCTCTGCGAGTATGTTGTCGAGCGGCGCAGGGAGCGATGCCAAGGCCTCGTAACTGGTCACGGTTAGTTTTAATGTATAAATTGTTTCGTAAGATTTTCAGCAAATCTAAGACGATTTTTATATATCAACTCGGTGGCTCATCTACAGAAGCGGCGGCTCTTTTTACCATTGAAAATGGTTATCAGATGCAAATCGCTTGAGACGTATTTTTGGCCATAGCTTCGAGGATTTTGGGAGGATCGAGATGGGAATAATACCATGAGTTGAGGAATTTATCGACACAAATGTGAGCTTGAATTTTGAAAGTCGTAAGGTAATTTTTTTTGGAATTTTGAGAAATGTAAAAAAAGTAGGGTAAATGAGGGGTGTTTGTTTACTAAATTGTACATATTTCGCATAAAAAAAAGACTTAAGAAAAAATTAAAAATAACGTATACTAGGGTATTAGTTTAGCTACAAAATGGTGAAAAAATTTTGAAAATCGGTTTATAATTGTGACCTGTAGGTGGTCCCTTTAGATTTGGTATTGTAGAAAAACGAGTATTTCCGTATATAAAAAGTGATTTAGCTTGACCGATTGTCATGGTAATGGTATTAAAAGGTGCGGATGCAGGCGTGAAGTGCATTCGAGTTGGAATTTTGAAAATCCCACCATAATTCCGCATTATTCAACTTGTAAAGTGTTATTCAAGAAAAAATAAATATTTATTTTCGTAATTTTTGTATTAATTTTCAATGCTCCGATTCTTGCGGGTCTGCGAAATCTGATAATTTTCTTAAATAGTTCTTTATTGGCGGAAGTGTAGATAGTACCTATGCAGTATTCCTCACTTCACTTTACTGTTACACTTTGTCAGTTTACTGACAGTATATTCCTTATATGCAGTAGTAATTTAATGTGCGGAAGCAGAGCGGGAGGTACGAATGCAGTACTGCATCCATACCGCCCCGCTTCCGACAGCCTGACGGCTTGCTGATAAGGCGCACCGGCGCACCGACAAAATACGGAAGTAGCCTTGCAGTATTTTTCATTGAGGTTAAACAGTTCCCGTGGATGTCGGAAGAGTCCTCTATGGAAAACAGGGTTAGAGGTGTGTTGAGACCTATAGGCTACCAACCTATCATCGCAATATTACATCTATAAACATAAAATGACTAGAAGTGGAACTCACAATTAAACCTACCTAACCCACCCATTTTGGGTGCAATGCAAGCCAGAGTTTAATGTATGAGGCTTGAATTACCTTGCAGTATTTTTCATTGCGCCTTCCGGTCCGTGGTCGCCACTCGAGAACCTTTCGGCCCCAACGGCCATCGGTTCTACGTGCAATGTGCCCCGCCCACTGCCACTTAAGTTTAGCGATTCGAAAGGCTATATCGGTTAGTTTGGTTCTGCTACGGATGGCCTCGTAGGCGCAGCGTGGGTAGACCCCCCACAAGGTGGACTGATGACCTGGTAAAGGTCGCGGGAGTCCGCTGGATGCGGGTGGCGCAAGACCGGTCATTGTGGCACTCTTTGGGGGAGGCCTATGTCCAGCAGTGGACGTCTTTCGGCTGATATGATGATGATGATGATGATGATTTTTCATTGAGGTTAAACAGTTCCCGTGGATGTCGGAAGAGTCCTCTATGGAAAACAGGGTTAGCGGTGTGTTGAGACTTATAGGCTACCAACCTATCATCGCAATATTACATCTTTAAACATAAAATGACTAGAAGTGGAACTCACAATTAAACCTACCTAACCCACCCATTTTGGGTGCAATGCAAGCCAGAGTTTAATGTATGAGGCTTAAATTACCATTAAGATTTCATGTTTAACAAGTATGGTCTATGCAACTGACTTGATATACCACATATATATACCCCGTGCCCCGTGCCCGTGGCTATCAAACCACTAAACTAGATTATTGACCGCAACGCAATGCTGACACCTCGCTAGTTGACATAGTGGTCAAATTAATGATCGCCGGTGCTGCACTCCTAGCTAAGCTATAAAGGCTTCGGCACACCGAATCCTCATAGCACCCAGGAGGACAAAACTTGGTTTATGTAAGGCGTACCTCCAGTCGCGGTCGCGGCTCACCCATACCGTGCCGGCCTGTTAAGCCCTCGCCGCAGCAACCAACAGGAGGAAACTTCGGGTGCAGATAGAGCGGATACGAGACTCACCAGCAGCAGACGCTGTAGCGGATCCCCACGCCGGGAGTTCGCACGGAAACCACGCCAGCAGCATCCGCCGTCCCCAAATGACGGCCAGAAGCTCGTCGCGCCGCGCCGTAGCGGTGACGCGACCCGCCGCAGCTCTTAAAGCACCCAGCGCAGGAAGAGCCACCTAGCAGCCAGGAGGGTGCAAAAGACACTCGAACGAAAATCCTCATTAGGGCAGTGAAATTGTACATTAAAATCGCAAAGCGAGATGTAAAGCTGCATTTTTGGTATGTTATTCGAACCCCTTAGGAGTATGTGTGACTACATTTTGCAAGCAAAAAAAAGTTGTGCTACCTGTATGATACGTGAAAAACTGCAAAATTTTCGGACTTTTTTCAGGTATTGTAGTTCAATTCAAAAACTATGGAGTTTTGACATTACTTGTCTATGGCATTTTTAAAGTACATTAAATTTGCAACAATTTGAGCCTACCTACAGCTCCGTATGTCTTATAGTTTTTGAGACATGATGTTTCAAAAATACTGCTTTATTGAGTTTTGCCTATAGTGCGTGTTGTTACGGGTTTCCGTCGGACAAACACTTCACCACCGGCCACCAGCGCCGGCTTTTAGTATGTTATCAGGCATATCTCCTGGACCCCGAAACTGCTGGGAGACAATCTCTCCAAGGTCGCTCTCCCGAGTAATGACGTCATGAAAATTGCCGCCGAAACGTTTGGAAAAGTGGCAATCACACCCAACCTATGCAACATACATACACGTGTATGGTATCAAATGAAAGCTGAATAAATATGCCATAACGTATACCTAAATTAAGTTTCAATACATTGAGACAATTCAAAACTATAAGCAAAATAATAAAAAAGTAAGGAAAACATTTCCGGGTTTCCAGATTTAACAGAATAACTAGAACAGGTACCCGAGAATTATGTTGCACATAAATAGTAATTAGTATGTCAGCTTTACATAACTATTTATTGTTTCTGGATATGACCAAAACTGTGAGAGAAATGCTGAAAAACCCAACAGCGCGGAGCCATTTTTCCATATAAGATAAAAAAATGATGAAACGCCTATTTTCCATGAACCAGCTCAAGCGTTTTAGTATATTGTTAGACATGATATGTGAACCATAAAACAGCAAAAAGACAGTCTATGACCTGTCTGGTTCTCCATAGCCGCCCCCGATTTTTGAGAAAAGTAAATTACACACAAATTATAGCAAATTTAATTAGCTTTCGCGTGACATAATAGATTTTTCACTTCTCATGCTCGAAAAGTGTGTCATATTAGACTTGTGAAGCGGGGCTAAAGTAGTATATTTAAGCCCTAGGGAAAATATGTATACATATTTATGATTTACAAAACATTTTAATTTGACCAATCAAAATACTTCACCGATTAAATCCACCAATCACAGAAAAGTAATTTGACAGATTAAAACATATTTGGTAAAAATATCAACCAACCAGAACACAGCTGTACTAAAATCGACCAATCAGGAGAGACGTTTTTCAGTTCTCTAAAGATTAAGCGGTGTCTATGGTCAAAGCAATTACTCCTCTTAAAAGAAAAAAAAGCGCATGATGCATCTCTTTCTTTAATATAGCAAAAGAAAGGGAGGCGAATACGCAAAGCAAACACGCATAGCGAGGCATATGGTGCTGGCCTTAGAAAAAAAAACATGTTGTCAAATTAGACATGCACCCGCCAAGAGTTAAATTATTCATTTAAGATGGGTAATTTGTGTTTGTGTTTTCTCGCAACCGAAGTGAAAAGTAGAGTGTATAACTCGGGCCTAAAAGCCATATTACCACTCGAACAATTTTCCCTCTCTACGTTCGGGAAAATAAACATCTCGTGGTAATATGGCTTACTTTAGACCCTTGTCAAACAATCTACTATTTATATATGTAGCATAATTTATGTGTAATTTGCATTTCACAAAAATCTGGAACGGTTATGGCAGGTCAGAGACAGTCTCTTTGCAGTTTTGAATTGTCTCAATGTATTGAAACTTAATTCTCAGTCTGTTTGCAGTTTTACGGTTCACATAACATGTCTAATAATATACTAAAATGCTGGAGCTAGTTCATGGAAAATAGACGTTTCATCTTTTTTTATCTTATATGGAAAAACGGCTTCGCGTTGTTGGTTTTTTCAGCATTTCTCTTCCATTTTTGGTCATATCTAGAAACAATACATGATAATGTAAAGCTGAAATACTAATTATTATTTATGGGGAACATAATTTTCGGGTACCTGTTCTAGTTATTATGCAAAATCTGGAAACCCGAAAATGTTTTCCTTACTTTTTTATTATTTTGTTTATAGTTTTGAATTGTCTGAATGTATTGAAACTTAATTTAGGCATACGTTATGGCATATTTATTCAGCTTTCATTTGATACCATACACGTGAATGTGTGTTGCATAGGTTGGGTGTGATTGCCACGTTTCCAAACGTTTCGGCGGCAATTTTCATGACGTCATTACTCGGGAGAGCGACCTTGAAGAGATTGTCTCCCGGCAGTTTCGGGGTCCAGGAGATATGCCTGATAACATACTAAAAGCCGGCGCTGGTGGCTGGTGGTGAAGTGTTTGTTCGACGGAAACCCATAACAACACGCACTATAGGCAAAACTCAATAAAGCAGTATTTTTGAAACATCATGTCTCAAAAACTATAAGACATACGGAGCTGTAGGTAGGCTCAAATTGTTTCAAATTTAATCTACTTTATAAATGCCATAGACAAGTAATGTCAAAAACCCATAGTTTTTGAATTGAACTACAATACCTGAAAAAAGTCCGAAAACTCCTAAGGGGTGCGAATAATATACCAAAAATGCAGCTTTACATCTCGCTTTGCGATTTTAGCTTTTTTATTTGTAAGATTTCACTGGCCTATCATATATACTATGAGACGTGTATGTAGACCAGTGGTTCCTAACCTTTTAGTGATGAGGGACCATTTGACTTTTTCTTGTCTTGCCATGGATCAGCTCCTATTTTTATAAATACGGTAAATGATTCGTTATCACTTATCACGTACCTCACACAAACTGTGTGACTTTTCCTATGAGGATCCATACTTTACAGCGCGCACGTCTATGTGTACTTCACGCGCACGCATGCCGAAGCATGCCGAAGCTGGCGTGTGTTAATAGTACATTGTACGACAAGGGTTAAAAATTGGCCACATTACCTCGAGATGGTTATTTTCCCGAAAGAAATGAGGGACAATAATAGTTCGAGTGGTAATATGGAGTTTGGACCAGCGTTAACACTCTACTTTTCACTCGACTGCGAGAAAATAAACAAACAAAAATTATAGTCACCCACAATTAATTCTAAATTACAATGAGAATATGTTTATTTTAACTACTTTGACACATATTCATACTGGTTGAAATAGGGACGACTTGTTGATTGTATGACAAATCGCAGCTTGGTCGCTTTGTATAAAAACTAAATGAACTGTGGTGCGTCGCTCAAATTAAATTTCATTTTTTATTTATTTATTAAGGATCACCAACAGATAATAAAATACATTAGGTCTTACACTCGTCTGTTGTACTCGTACAAAATATCCATAAAAACAAATATTGGAATGACATTTCGTAGAAAATCTCAGAAAATTTGAAAAAACATTGAATGAAGTTTTGTTTCTTTTTAAAAAATATCTGGGCGACCGAGCTTTGCTCGGCATTTTCCCGGGCATGAGATCTATCTAGATCGGTTGCTCGCCCCCGAAAACCTCCACATACCAAACATCAAAATCGTTAGAGCCGTTTCCGAGATCCCCGAAATAAGTGTCTCCCCCCCCCCTCTAATTTCCAAATTGTGAAGATTAAAGTTCTGAAAAAAATTTTGGTGGTGTACATACAATAAAAAATTCTTTCAACGAATTTTGGTTTGACCAAGATGGGATTAAGGGTTTTTGAGTTTTCACTGAAAAACTGTTTTGCCCAAACAAAAGGACGTAAGTGCCGTGACTTAAATTCCCTATGAAGGTACGACCTTTTTGGATTGAAGGTCTTAAATAGTGTTTTTAAAAGTGGACTGCTAGGTGTCGGTACGGAACCCTTCGTTGTGCGTGATCCGACACGCACTTGGCCGGTTTTTTGCCGTGTACCTACCGAATATCGATCGTTAATCAGGGCCCGATCCCAAATTACCTATAACAAAAAGTTTTCCGGCATAATAGTGGTTTAAGATTACAATTGAAAATACCATTCGTAAAAGCGTTGAATAGTATTTAATTTGTAGTTTTGTTTACTAAACTACCTCTAATATTATATAGCACGTATATTTGAACTCAACATTAGCGCTTACTGTGGAAATCATACTTTAGACCTTTATGACGTGCGCAGTGCTGACGTTGTTGCCCTAATGAACTGTGACCACTGTGTTGCCGTATTAAAAAGACCTACACGAGTTTACTTTGTACACGAAAATCAGTTTAGTGTGTAGAATGGATCTAGCAAAAGTTAGTTTTAATCATAAAGTGAAGACGACTTTAATTAATTAATAATATTTGGTCTTGGAGAGATCTCTCTAAGTTGTGGCATCTTTCTGTGTCTCTTGTTTATTGTCATGTTCGTAAATTAACTTCTCCTGTACCTGTTTAAATAATATATAGAGAAATATCTAGACTACACGAGACTCATGAGATTCATGAGAAGGTTAATAATCATCAATTGATTTTATATTGTAATATAAATTTTGAAATTTGTGACACACGTTATAGCCTAAACGTGTACTTTATATTGCATGGGCCTGTTATGCGTTTGGCGTTTTGACTGCAATAAAGGCAAATCAAAAGCCTCTGTTTGTAACACATAGGTATCAAATATCCTGAATTATAATTAGTAGACGAAATCTTGCTACCTCTACAATGCTAATTAAGTTATTCTGAGCGATGAATATTTTAACTAACCTCAACTATAATGGTACTAAAAACAACGCGCAATGGGTACCTTCCGCGATTATGAATAAAGTCCTGCTCATTTTCCCGTTAGAATCTCAATTAGTTTCAACAAACCAAATGTTAAAAGTTTCCGAGCCTCTAATATACCACATATAAAGGATAATTCACGCCGCTAGACCGTTCTGTGTTGTTCGGGCTGGCCCGTTTTGTAGTACAAGAAATCGACGGACGCGCCCGGCCGTCGATTTCTTGTACTAGAAAACGGGCCAGCCCGGACACGGAACGGTCTAGCGTGAATCATCCTTTACTTGCACATAAGCCATATATGTATGTAATAACTAATGTAACCTTACATAATGAAAAGTCACGTCGGCTATTCAATGTAAAGTAAACACGATTCGCACTCAAGAACCTACAGAATTTTGTGAATAAAGAGCGATATACTTAGATAAATGTAAAAATATGTTATCATTTGAATACGGACTAAGCATTAGCGGAATTAATGTTTCCCCTCCATTCGCACGAAATGAAATCGCCATCTTCCAATGCATTGAAGAAGGAAATCAATAATTGGGCAAAGATAATGGGAGGCCGTAAATAAAGATTCACGTGGAAAACGGGGGGTGAAAAGGCACGGTATCGGTTTACTTCTGGCTAGCGCCAGTTGAATCAAATATTTTTTGGAGGTTATAAATTCTCGTAAACATAATATATTATTGCCTACATAAGATTTTTTAATCAAACCTCTGAGCAAGCGTTTCAACCACCGTGACTTTGGTGGTAGCATTATTGAAGACGCAGAGCGGGAGAGAACACCAGGCCGTAGTATAGCAGGCGAAGAGCGCTTATCACCCTTTTCAAAATGGACAAAGCTAAAGGATATCGTAAATAATAAAACCACCGATGTCACGGTGGTTGAAATGTTCTGAGAGATGCCCTTTTATGAACGTTCATGTCTAAGGCTGTACATATTCTATTTGAGTCAGTCCATAACAAAAGGGCCCTTATGGCACTTTCTAGTTTCGTAGATATCAGCGTTTTAGTAAAATACGGTAAAATCACATATTTTTTGTTTTTTGCATATTGATAAAGTATAAGACTAGATGTGTATTTCTAGCTTGGTTTCACACGTATAAGTTAAGTATTTCTACCTTTAAATTAGTTGTAAAGTTTAGTAAAAAAGGGCCCTTATGGCAGAGGTCAGATAATAATGATATAAAATAGGTTAATAACTTATTCTAATTACTTCTAACCATTTTCTGTATTATTTATTTGCCTTTTCTGTTTACTGGATTCTAGTGGTACACGTTACAAATACCTATTTCTAGTCTCAAGTCAAGTAAGTTCTAGTCGTGCATGACAAAAATTTTTGTTTCTTATTACATTTCCTATTAATTGTATTTTTAGAGTTCCGTAGCCAAAATGGTGAAAACGGAACCCTTATAGTTTCACCATGTCTGCCCGTCCGTCCGTCCGTACGTGCGTCCGTCCGTCCGTGCGTCCGTCCGTATGTCACAGCCGACTATAAGCTCTCTAATTATGAAAATATATGGTAGGAAAGTATTATTCTATGAATTGCTACATAATAGTAACGTGAAATTAAAAAAAAGGTAGGCCCCCCCCCCCACCACCACCCTCTAATTTCCAAATGTATGAAAATTCTGAACAAATGAGGTGGTGTACAGTCACCAGCATTAATATCTGCCAAAACAATGGTGGCATAAATATCCGACACAGCTCCTTTGTAGGGCCGTAAAGACGGGTCAAATATTTATGGCGCCTTTATTATAGCAGATATTGATGCTGGTGACTGTACATTAATAAATACTTAAGACGATTTTTGGTTTGATAAAAATACGGCTACTGGTTTTTGAGTAATTGCTGAAAAACTGTTTTGCCCAAACAAAAGGGCGTAAGTGCCGTGAGTTTACTATGAAGAAACGACCTTTTTCAATTCGACGTATCGGATAGTGGGTTTAAATATGGACTAGTAGGTGTCGGTACGGAACCCTTTATTGTGCATGGTCCGACACGTACTTGGTCGGTTTTAACATTGGAAATGTTTCTTGTATCGTACAGGTAGAGGGTGGAAATAACGAAAAGTGAAACGACACCCTTTTTTGAGAAAGGATAAAGCTAGAGGCTTGAAACAAAGTTTTTCTGAAAGGTCTTGGGAAGGAGCAATTTCGTAGGGTGGTTCTTGGGATCTAGGTCTTCGTGAAGATGAGCAGCATCCTTGCAAAAGTTCAGTACAAGGTAATATAGTACGGTAGTGTGACCGGTATCGTTAGAAAGGTCTTAACAAGCAGGTTATGACGGTAAAGGTCTTGCGAAGATGTGACCTTCGATTAAGGAGCAGCGATCCTTGAAAAAGTTTCAGTAGGAGGTAATATCGTACCGTGATGAGACAGTTACCTACCGTTGAAAAGGCCTCAACAAGCAAATGATATCGAAAAAGGTTTTGTGAGGATCGGATCTTCGGTTGAGGAGCAGCGCTCCTTGCTAAAGCTTTCTGAAAAAGGTAACGTTGTACGATAGTACAGAGGCACAGACACATGGTACAGGCTACAGGTAGAATGTTAAAAATAGCAAAAGTAAAATGTTTTTTGGGCTTTAAATAATTATTTTATAATGTTCAAATAGTTTATTCGTGCATAGTACTCGTACGATAATTCATTATTGTTTTAAAAATCTCCCATTCACAATGGACGTATGTGTTTGTATTACTTTGTCACTTGAAACCTGCGACGCAAGCGTATGATTAGTCAAGTGTTTCCAAGTAAGAGCCCGGACACATGTCCACAGGGGCGGCGCGGCGCCGCGCCGTATGCGGCAACGTACAAAGAACAAAGGCCGTTGATGGTGCCCGGTGCCCGGTGCCGTACCGTGGACATGTGACCGGGCCCTAAGTTAGTGTTGGGTACCGTAAAATGGGGTGAGTTGGCACAAAATCGAAGTTTAAACCAGGATAAAAGTTTATTTTTATATGTGGCACAAAGATTTATGTACATAAAAAGTGTTCCGGTGGTATGAATTTTAGTTTGTCAATGATAATTTGTTGTTTCATTTTATAGTTTTGACTGTAAACACATAATAGTAGCAAATCCCAGCTCACCCCGTATTTGGGGTTAGGGGGGATAGCAATAGGGTAAGTTGGGAAATTTGCAAGGGTTGACACTTTCTGATTAAGACAATAACCTGACTTATCAAAGAATATTTTATTTATGTAGCAAAATTGTGTTTTATTTATGCTCCTACACAAAACAATTTAATTTGTTTTGTGAGTTGTGAGCTTTATTTTTATGACTTTTTGTTTTTAAGATATATTTTTCTATAATTACTTTGGTCTATATGGAGTTAGCAAGAAGTTTAGATACATTTAGTTTTTAGAAGTGTAGATTCTAATGTAAAATGGATCTAATAAAAGATAACGTACATGTATGTACCAGTAAACGCAAAATAAAAAAAAAGACATTAAAAAAATATTGGTGGTTAATTAATAAAATATATATATATATATATATATAAAAGACAGCCTTCATATGTTAAAGACTTTTGACTACTCATATAAATTGACAACCCTGGTCCATAAACACCAACTGACCCCTCTATCATCCCTACACACCCCGTTCGTAACATCGACACCCCATGTTCATGACCCAACTGTCCCTGTCGCCGTCCCCACTCACCCCTCAGTAAATGCATGGTCACCTCAAAAAAATCCTCAAACACGGTTGAATAGTTTCCTATGTTTAAACCATTATAATAAATAAAATAAAACTTATTTTATTCTGTTTTAAATAAGACTCATTAGTATATAAACGGTATTCGAAAGGTTGCTGAACACTTACATTGTCAAATCTCACATAACAACGAAGTTAAATTCAACTAAAAATCCGCTGCTTTTGAACATCAACTTTGGTGGTGATTTTCTTACAGTAATTTTATGATCTTGCTACTTTGTGGTGCTTGAAGAAGAAAGAATTGTGTTAAAAATATTAGTCAGGGACCGTTTTTCAAGAAGTATTATGCAAGAAGCAAGTCGTGTAACAGTTGGGGTGACAACGTTATCAGAGGGCTTAGACCCTGCAGTATACGGATCTGCCTGTCTCCATCCCCAAATTTGAGCCGGAAGTATGTTATACCTTATAATGTGCAGCCCATACAAATTTTTTCGTTGTACATTTGGTAAATCGCCCTGCCCTAACTATGGTCCGATTGTTATAGGTTTTTGATATGCCGTAAAGGACAATATTTGTCATTGTATCCCGAAATTGTCGACCCTCCAGCTCCATATCTTTCTCCGCCATCTTGGAAAATCTGTCATGTGTCTGTGTGTTATCGCGCTCGGAAGAAGTTAAAGTTAGCGAGAGAAGATTCGAGTGTACAGTCGGGCACGAGTAATGAGTTTGCGCTAAGGGCTTCGTCGTTGTTTTTCGCTCCCTCTACTAACTACTTTGAGGACGAGACTCTACCGAGAACGAAAACGCAAAGACATTGCATTACAAACATTTAAGGCGCAGGGGTGGGCAAGGCATTCTCCATACAAACTCTGTGCACGTTTTATTCGTAGGTTTTGGCACTAACGAATATAATATTTTTTTGGTTGTAAATATTAGATATGCGAAGAAAGTGATGTGAAAATTTTCAAATATATCAATCTATAAAAAAAATTACATCACGAAATACGAGTAGTTAGCTATCAGAAAAATAAGCATACTGACCAAAAATCATAACTTTAATGCAGACACAAACGAAGTAAATCCTGCAAAAAGTTTGTATGGAGAGAACTTGCCCTACAGGGGTAAGAGGAGGGCCTCTTAAGAGATACATTTTTTAACGACAAATTAGATGATTATTGCAACATATTATATGACCGGATTTGGTGGAGCAGTCGTCTGTCTCCGCTGAAGGCAGACTCCGCCGTTGCCGTCTACGCGCTGTCTATGGGATATTGCGTCGACATCGATCGTTTTATGGTGTGTTCTAATTGTTCGAGGTTTTTAAAGAAGAATAAAACTATTCTGCTCGCAACCGTTAATGCTTTTCAGCATCCCGAAGAAAAAGATCTACCCGAGCTGTGTCCAATTTCGCAACGACTTGTTGCTCCGAGACTACCATTCATGCAAATTCGCCACTTGCAGTAATTTTCCGGTTCGAAAATATACTTTCATTCATTTCATCATACGTAAGTATCTCATTGTGTAACTCAATACGTAGGTATGTGTTCAAGGTAGGTATGTGTTCCCACACAGTTCAAGGGCTTACACACATTCCAGTGACGTAACATGTAACAGAAAAACTACATCTTGTTATAGACTGAACTGTCATTTATATAACACATATAATGATATATGTAAGTACCTACATTTCCAATGCTCGATCTTTGCAAGGGTTGCGAAATCTGTGATTTTTTTTTAAATAGAGTTAAAAAATAATTTTTACTATGCGAAATTGCTTTTTCGTACCTATAATTTAAAAATTACGCAAAATTCAAAAAACTTGTAATGAAAAGATTTATTCAGAATTGCGTTCTAATACAAGATTGCTACTTAGACTATGTAAATATTATTATTTACTTATATTTTTGGTTACATTCGTCCATAAGGGCCCTTTTCTCAATTGTATGGAAGTAAACCATGATTTTCATGTAACTTTAATCGGTCATAAAATTGAAACTAATTGACATAGAAAAAAAATAAAACCTGTGTAATGCTTGTCTAGACTTATTACAGGTAAGTATGGTATACTACACGGAAATTGTTAAATTTATTCTGGACGAGATAGAAAAAATATCATTTTCTATATTTATAAAAAAATATATATCACGTTAGGATTTTGTTTTTATTTTCCATTCGATGTGTTAAGTAAACTATTTTCTAGCATACACTATGACAAAGATCACAAAATACGAAATAATAATTCACCTATTACAAATTTCCTTACTTTTTTATGATCGGCGCCTTGCACTGATCAAAGGCCATTTTTTCTCAACGGGGTAGTGGAATTGAAAAATCTTTGATTGTTTCCTATAGAAGAGAACCTCAAGATTCAGGATCTACCATCATCTATGTAACTTCCCACGGGAACATACTTTAAATGAGTTTTAAACTTCTCTTAGTTATTTCTCAAAAGTGCATTTTTGGGTTGAGTAACTTTGACGATTTATTAAAAAAAAAGTATGGCACTTAGGGACATGGTGATCATTGTTTTTGGTAGCCTATGTATTGTAGATTATAGATCCGTGCGTAACTCAATACCGACCATAAAGGCCCCAGTGAGCTGGACGGTCACATTTAATTTCTTACTAATAGTTTGTAGTGCTGATGGAAATAGATTTATCTATATTAAAATGTTTTTATGAAACTCTGCTTTATATACTCTTTTTGCTTATTACATTCTGTAGAAACAGGTTATAAAAATTTACATACTTCAATGTATAATTATTTTTAGGTTATTAAGTAAACAAAAATATACACATACATTCATCTGTAGATAGTCCATAGGTGTCGATCTAAAACATCGAAGTACTTTTATTATTTCCACTCGCCAGAGACAATTTTAAAATCGAAGATGATAAGGGAGTTAACTCTGACAACGTGGCGCAAATGCTGGTTAATTTTACTTGCAACAAGGTTTATTTTTAAACGAGTTATAATTCCGGCTATCCTAAGTACATAAATAATTTGTTTGCCGAAAACATTGTCTCAACAGAAGAGTTATTATGCGTGCTTTGTAATAATGCTGGTAATCTTTTGTAAGTCCGTTAATTTATGCGTCGGGACGAGGGTGATAAGAGTAATCAGGGCTCTAGCCGTGCGGACCGAATCTGGAGGCATACTTGCCTCGACACATTGATATGATATTTTTATGATATCCGTTGCGTGTCTGATTTCTCTAAGCCAGGCTTGGTGAGCTTCGAAAAGAGAGCAGCGGGGTAATCACGTAACTTTTCGAACGTACGGTACGGTCGATCTGAATGTCAAATCCCATACTAAAAATGACATTAAAATATGCCTACCTTACCTACGTTAGAAAAGTTACGGGATTACCCTGCGGGTGATAAATACCATACCAATAGAATATCGAAACGTCGACTCGAATAGGGTACTTTTTATCAGAACACGGAATCGTTCGATATGGAAGTTTTATCGCCAAGGCGTATTTTGGGAAATCATCAGTAACGGGTTTTTTTTGTCCTAACTTTTTTAGCCCTAATAAAGAGTCACCTAATAAATTTTGACCGAAACTTATTTATCCTACTGGCTTATTACCTAATATTATTTGTCCTAACTCCTAACGTTTAGTTCCCCTAATGACGATTGACCCAGTGTAATTTATCCTAACACTCAGTTGCCCTAAAAATGCAGTCTGACTCCGCCTTAGCTCCGGTGCTGCGGGAAGACCAGCCCTTCCGCCCTAGCGTGCCAAAGCACGGTCGCACGTGCTCCGCTCCGCAGCTTCGGCTTGCCTCCCGGCCAGCCTCAGCTGCTCCGCTTCGCAGGGCTCCCGCGCTTTGTCACGGCGGGCGAAGGCTGCTCTCCCTCCGCGCCTCCGGGTTTTTATATACACTCTAGGGGTAGGGCAGACAACACCACGTGGATATAGTGGCTACTGGTAGGTAGTGGTACAGCTGTCATCTCAAAACTAGAAACGTACGTAATGTACGGAATAATAAAACAAACTGTATGAAATGACAGCTGTCAAAAAAACAGATAAATTACGTTAGTTGTACTTAGATTAAGCTCAGTGGCCGTGAAAACCAAAATTGGTGTCAAATTGACAGTTCAATAGGTGGTCACAATCAGCGCCGACCTTAGTTCCCGATCAGGGTGGAGCGATTCATTCTGCGTCATTCAAATGGCACGTGTAATTTTTTTTCTTTAACCATATTTTTCTACATTCGGTATTCAGGTGCCCCTAGGAACCTGATGTCCAGAACGGCTGCGCCTTCCAATCTACCCCGGGGCGGACCCTGCTCACAATCACAGCTATGTTAAACTCGTTTTCAGAGAATTAAAGGATTTTGTATAAAACTTACTCCGATTTTTTTATTTTGCTTGTGCTATGATAATTGATTTATAACCCGACGGAGCAAAAGGTTATATCTTGAAATTGTAAATGAAAAGTAATCCTTTCATAGATATACAAATGTCTTTTATTTATTATCTTTTTGAATCAAGCAACACGGTCAATATTTCCACATAAATTTAACAGACTAACGGACAAAATATTTATTGTCGTCGTCGTCGTTTCGTTTTTTTTTTCGTTCTTTTGCCCGTCACCAATAATATTAATAATTACTTCATGTGATATTGCGCATAAAATTAATCTATGTATAGGTATGAGCACTACGTGTGTTACACGTGCCTCTCCCTAAAGGCGTGCGTCGACATCCTTTTGTAATATTATCCCCTTACGAAGAAAAGGCGTATCGGTATCCACCTCTACGCAAATTAGGCCTTGAGCTCTCAATCCACAATGGCTTTAAGCTAATTGATAAAATAATCCCGTTGAAGGTCTTCTTGGCTAGATTTATTAATGCAATATTCAAAAAATGTCATAGCAATATCATATCAATAAGCAGAATCAAATGGCACTTATTCTATTTTAAATTCAAAATGATCACATACCTAGTTGAATCATTGAATACAACAATGGTGTCACACCAATTAAATATTTCTATATTGTTGATTATAGATATTAATTTAAACAAGCTTATGGACTTTTTTGAGTCGATGACAATGCAAAGGTATGCCCAGAAAGTGCCTCTTTGTATGGGCCGTAAATGTAACACGTAAACTCCTAGGTACTTACAGCACTCGTGCGGTTATGTAATTTATAAAATTTTCCAAAATCTAACATTCTATATGATTCAAACTAAAGTGTTTAACAATAAAATCCTTGGGGTGCAATTTTTCAATATAAATTGAGTCCAAGTAACTTTCAAACTAATGATCAAGTGGCGATTACAATATATAAGTACCAGTAACTACCATGATGAGTTGTCCTTTTCATACAAATAATAAAATAAATAATATGCAATTCGTCGTTGAACTGCAAGACACACACATACATAGGATGTACATAGATACTTAATTACTTATCATGATAATATCAATATATGTTTTAGAGTATAAAACACTTCACAGTTTTAACTGTATGCTGCTACTAACGTTACCTACATTCTAATTGCGACTTAACAGATAACAATGGGGTACTTATCAGTAGGGCGGGCAGCCGCCCAGCCAGCGCCAGTCCGCGCCAGTCCGCCGCGCGAGCACCACGCGCGTGTCTCTGCCGGTTGGAGGGAAAAGTTTCCTTATAACATCGACGACATGTTCTCAAATATTTTAACATGGAACTGTGCAGTGACGGACTATAACGGATTTTGCTGAAATGTCGTGAATCACGAACTGCGCTCTTGCTGTGGAAAGCATGAAAGGTTTGGATCAAACGCATTTTAAAATTTGATATTACCTCTTGATTAATTTTAAATTCGATTTTTTCATTTAATTTATTCTAATAAGACAAAGTCATTTTAATGGTCCTATTTATGGTAATTATCTTCTTTCATTGAAACTGGCCTCGACTGTATATTCAATTGAAAAGTTTTTGTATAACTATTCGTTTTTGTTCGAATTTATCGTGATCTAGTGTGATGCATTTTCACGTAGGTTTGTATCAAACATATTATGTTTGATACAAACCTACGTGAAAATGCATCACACTAGATCACGATAAATTCGATTACTCACAAAGGATTATTAATCCTTTGTGAGTAATCGGATAATCTTTTATAATCTTTGCTTTTTGTACAATTAAAGTAACTTATAAACAAACAGTTCTGAATAAATATTTTAATAATTTAGTTGACTTGAAACCTATTACTCTCAGCTAAGACACGGGTTAAAATACCCTATTTCTGGAGCTAGTCGAGCAGTAGTACTTTGTGACTATAATATATGTCTTAAACCTGAAAGTGAAAATATTGCCCAATATACAATTTGAATTAATATGTTTTAGTTTTTATGATCAATATCCATCATTCCTGAGTGATAATGATTATTTCGCGAAATTGACATTGCGTCAATTTGGTGAGAGCCTGATTTTACTCGTATGTTACTTAAAATAGATTAATTTAGACAATCGAATAAAAAAAGCAGACGACGGATATTAATGATTACAGAGCAATATTTTTACAAGTAATTTGACTACAATATTGTCGTCATTATAGAGAGTATAGAGTTCAAAATTCTACATAATATACTCGTAGTTATAATTAGACGTTAAAGGATATCATAACATAAATTACCTTTTTCGTTAATGTTACGCGAAATAAAGGATTTTAATTTTCAATTTAATAACGACTTGTTGAATAATGTAAGACGGGGACCGATTTTTGAGAGTCGAACGCTCGAATTTTCACTCGAGATCCGTCAAAAAACTATGACGTTTTGACAGATGTCGAGTGAAAACTCGAGCGTTCGACACTCAAAAATCGGTCCCCTGCACTATGCCAACATGAGAACAAATTTGTTAAGTAAGTAACTAGGACTTTCATGACACGTAACTCATGGTGCGTGCGTACTGTCATTTTAAAGTTATTATCAACAGGGTTACGGATACATTTAGGTATGACCAATTGGTTATGAACCAACAAAAATAATACGACTTTAAATATGTTATTAAAGGTCCAAATTCCAATAAAAAAAATGAGTGTACATACTGTTATACATTTTTACGGCACAAAGTCATAATATTGTATGGGTGCCTATACCTACTAAAATCCAGGATCATAAAAAGTGGCCTAAGAGACGTAACCAGACGATCGAAAAACTGGTTTACTGGAAGCATAAGATTGTCAAGTAGCCAATTCCCAGTCACGTCGGGCACACTGTCGATGCCAAACTGGCATACATGTTTTCTTGTAAAAAGTTTTGTTTTGGATTGGATTCTTATTCAGATTTAAGTATAAGTTATTATCATTATTGGAAAACGGGACTAAATCGCGTACACTTATAATTTATTTACCTTTTGTAAGTCCCGTTTTCCAATAATAATGTGTGAAAATCGTGTAAGTTTAAATCGATATAATATAAGTTGTTATCATTGTATTAAGCATTATTACTGGGAGAAAATGACTAATTTTTGAGTTTCTTCTCAACAGTGGTCCTTCTTTTCATTTATCTAATTATTTCATGCAGTTATTTTGAAGTACACGGTACTAATATGACTTATACTTTAAAATTCGATAGGTTAATATTTAACTAGGTGGGCCTCGCCAGCGCGAATCCACCCATATTTATATACAAAATAAAATGTACCAATATCGATTCCAAAGGTATTCTATATTATAGCCACATTTATCTTATCCTACGTTCTAGGAACTTCCTGTGAATGTTACTATAAGGAAAACAGCGAAGCCGTCTCAAACAAACCACTTCACACACAGAGTGTTGCTTCAGGCCCGTTTGCCCTCTATTGTTATCTTTACACAAGATAAGTACAAAAAATGTCTATAAATATGGATGCCGAGATCCGAATAATGTGTCCGCTGTGTATATAGCTCAGATTTGTAATATAAGCACACATAACCTAATGCATTGAAAAATTGCTTACCAGAGCGGCGTTCATTTAATCCTTTATCTACCAAGCTCGGTAATTACCGTCCACATGTTATTGTAACGTATTGTTCGTCTTTATGATCGGTAAACGAGAGATAACAAATCAGCTTTGACCACAAAAGTAACGACCAAGATGTGGAGTGGAGGACACAGTTAACGTGGTACAAATACTGGGCACTGAATGCTGAACTGAATTCAAAAGCTGCATGCTAAAAAAAAATTAAACTACGAGTAAGGTACTAAACTCGTATCTGATATCATGTCTAACGAATGCTTGCCAAACTTGGAAGTTTTACAATAACACAAAGGAAGCTTTAACGATATATATGTAATTGTAAAAAGATATGATTTAACTATTAGGTATGGTTGATGAAATATAATTTGCACCGATTCGCCATACAAGTATTCAGTGGTGTCAAATAATGTTCATTTTTGGGTCCTGTGGGTGACCTGAAAGAGTCGGCAACGTTCTCGTGATTCTTCTTGAATCGCAAGCGTCCATAGGCTACGGTATCTGCTCACCATCAGGCAGGCTTGCTTGCCACCGTCATTCTAAAAAACAACCGTGATGTTAGAACATCAACATTTTCGCAAGAAAACATTTTATTTACTATATTTATACGAGTATCAGTCAAGATGAATGAAATCTGAGTTTATTATGTCATCAAGCAACACCGCTAATTAGCTGACGGTATCAAACTTAAACAAATCCCAATTAAGGCAACGAAGAAGTTGGAGTTGGAATGCGATTTTAGCGACAGTATAAGGCTAAAGAAGTAGTGCATCAGTAGTGGGTCACTACAGTGGGTTTTCCTTTGTGACCCTTTAAAGTTTGTGAAAGAGGAAAAGGAATATCTAGGCAATGTACAACTTTGAATTGTATAAAAAAAAAACTGAAGGAGATCGAGAAGTTCTAATCTCAGGAAAATATCCCCAGTTTGTGCACTTTCCAACGATATGTTACATATGCATAATTTTTATTCAATAACCAGAAATCTAAAGCGTTAATAATTTGTTTCACTCTAGGATCTGTCATTAGAACTCAACTGTACTTGTAGAACACAAGATAACCGTACCTAGTGTACTGCAGCATTTTCATTAGATACAAATCTTTCATCTTTGGATAAAAACTACAGTGAGAGTTCATTATTGCCCTAAAATAATAATAATAATATAATAATTGCCTATATAATTGTTTATTCATTATTGCTAAAGCCCTTTTGAGAGACGTCTACAGTTAAATAAATAATGTAAGCGATACGCTTGGTGCCTTTTCTATGTATAGGTTGAGTTGTGACTACAGGACTCGAAAAAGACTCGACTTACGACTCAAACTCCTCTGGCTTTAGGTGCCTTTTCTATACCTTGAGTTGTGACTACAGGACTCTAAAAAGACTCGACTTACGACTCAAATTACTCTGTCTTTTAAATTTGGAGTCCCGTAAATATGAGCCGAGTTCTTGAAATGTAGACTTTTAAAAACTTGAGTATTTGTTACCAACACTACACGCACCATTACACTTTGTATCAAGAAAAGCTACTTGTTTTACTCTGTATCTACGTTTGTATCATAGAAGTTGCGTTACGAAATGATAAATTGTCCAATAGCGTGATCAACCCTCGCAGGTATTTGCTTGCTTAATCGAGAACAAACATTATACGTTGGAGATGGAGTAACAATAACAAAATCTATGTTATTCGATACTGATAGATAACAGATTTTGTATCAAAATAAATGAAATTTACCAATAAGGGCAAATTTAGTTATGTTCTACTTTGTTCGACATGTAGAATTTTAAAGGATATAAATTTCAAAAATGTTCTAGACAATGTTAGAATCATATGGAAACATATAAACCTAGCGAGGTTTAACCTCATAAAATATACGAATATCAGTCACCGTTAACCTCTTAAATAAACAAAGTGTATAGGTACCTATAGGTAGTTATAGAATGCAACTTATAATTTCCCTTAAATTACTTTTACCATTCATGACTCCCAAATTCAACACGCATGAAAGCGTATAAGTATGTTTGTTTAAGGCGCTACACTGAGAAATTTGGAGACTTTGAAACGCTGTCCTGCTCAGACTAGCAAATAGTAGGGGCTGATTTTCAGATATATGATTCTTGACTATATAATTGTAGTACTGACAATAGCGAAACATGATTGCTTAAAATTTTCTCGATAGAAAATAAATCCAAAGTTGAGTCTATATTTTTCTTTTTTTCCTCAGCCTACTAAAACAACGCATTATTAAAAGACACGATTAAGTTAATATGATGGTATTTTACCTCATCTAGGTACTGACAAGAGGAAATTTAATAAACCTGCACACAGTCTGATATTTAACGAGATTTGTCTAAAAAGCCATGCTCGGAGAGGGTTGCATCCCGTTTTGTCGTGAGCGAAAAACAAAGGGTGTCTCTTTCAATCGATATATGGCCTCCCGGGGCAAGAACAGGTATTTCGGAATATTCTTTCTGTTTCACCCCGTCGCGGTTTTGCGCCCGCATCGTGAGATAGAAGAGAGTCTCTTAAACCTTTGTCAAATGAGACAATATTGGCCTTAATCGATTCCATGCATACTTAACTAGGTTTATGCGGTTTGTTTTTTTTGGTAATGTTTTCTCGTTTATGAAGTAATAGCAAAAAACCAGGAGGAAGTTTTCGAGCCAAAAAAACGAATCTTTAAGGGTCCATATTTCAATTGTATGCATTTTTTGCAAGTAGTTTTAGTAAGTGGTATAAGCCTAGTATTTAATAAAATCTAAAACCCTTCCAAAAATCATGCAAACCGGTTCAGGATTAGGAGGTGGCACACGTAATTTTTGTATGTAAACGTTCTGCTACACAATCTTCTTAAATGTGACCACTTTACAGTTTCAACATACATATAACTCTTTTTCCAGAACTTATACGAGTATGTAACAGAAACGAGTAGACGTAATTTACGCCCGACTTTCATGGAAATAACGTAGAGTGCAATTTCAGTGGAACTTTTATTCACATGAATTTAAAATTCATGTCCACAGCTCCGTTTAACCCAACTGGCCATCGGCACTAGTACTGTAAATACAGCAGATTTATTACTTCAAAAATACATATAAGAATACATATACGACAAAAGCTCTACCCGTATGAAAAGCCCAAGTTGTCAGTTTTATAAGGTACTTGAGGTTAAATAGACTGCATAGGAAATACGTACGTACCTATGCATAGGAAGGAGATGAAATTGCCCCCCTGATTGACTGAACATAATCTAATCTGGTATAGGAACATATATCAGAATGAGAATATTCTATTTTGTATCCTCAACGGCATTAAGATAAAACTGAAAACGAAAAGGTTCCCCAATACTTTTTAGGGCATCATACATCCCAGCAAGGTTAACACACACAGTCAGACAAATACTTACAGGAATTAACAGTTTGTCACTTTGTTTGTTGCTCGAAATGAGCAACTGTTGTTTCTATATATATATTTATTGTAAGACCTTTATGTACATAGTTTACAATGAATAAATACTTTAGTTTACTTTACTTTAAGTATGGAAGGTTTTCAAAAATAAGGGCCTTATTTTTTCGCGATTTTTTCTGGTAAAATCAACCAAATAAAACATCAAAGGTCATGTAAAAAAATTTAGACTCCTTGTTGCGCGATCTCCCAACAATGTGTAAGTACTTAATTGTAAATTATTTAAGCACATAACTGATTTAATTCATAGCAGCAATACCGTTCAACTCATCGGACCATCAGGCGCTAAGGGCAGTAAATAAAGCGTCCGCGCGACATACGCCGGCGCTTCTGATTTATGTTATGGGCTGCCATAACACTATATCTTTAAAATGCCAATTTGGAAGCAAATTTTAAAGCGGGCCGTTCTGTGAAATGAACTTGAAGCTTTGAAGTCCGCTTTAATACAGTGCGAGCAGATATTTTATACACCTATGACTCTTGGACTATCTCTGCTATCTTAGCGTTAATTCCAGTTGCACTCTCAGTTATTTGTTTCACTGCCCATAATTTGCTTCATTGCTCGTCATCGTCCATCCTTTGCAGTCTAGCGTCATCATTACTTAGGCTTCTTACCGTCGGCCGGGACATAGCCTGCTCTCTATCGGTGTTGAGTGTTGATGGTGATCGTATTCCATAACACTACAATATAAACAAGATTGTACAATAAAAAGAAAATAGATACACAGCTACAATACTATGCGCGGTTCCGTGGCAAGCAACTATTTCGCGCAAGTATACCGACGTCAACACAACACTTATAAAGACGCTAGAATGCATGGAATACTTGTTTCCTTGCTACCTTTTACTCCTAAATGATAGTGCACTGTAGCTTGGCTAATAAATCAAGTGGTTTTGTTTTTCGAATCGGTTACAAAGCTTTGTTTTATGCGCAAAGTTTTAAAGACTTCGCAAACATTGGATCGATTGTACTCGTAGTGAAGGAACTCATAATATATGGATTCTTACTATGAGTAAATTATCGGATTTTTTGGAAGATTAATTGCAAAATCAAACATTTATTGTGCAAGTAGGCCTCAAGGGCTCTTCAGAGATTAGAGGTACAGTACATTTACAATGATGTCATTTAGTGACATGAATACAAATAATCAAATGAATTGTGCAAGCGGTCTGTGTCAAACTTGAGAGCTATATTATTATGATGTGAGTGGAACAATATTAAGCTAGCACATAATAGTTCAATTTGAATTGCACGTTTATCCATCCTCCGACATTAAAATATTAAACTCAAGTTATCAAGTCATTTGTTCAAGTACAATATATGTGATTGTATGTAGATTGTGTCTGAAATTCTATTATTTACGCTGTAAGATAAGTCAAAAGTATTTTCACACTGTTGCTCTTAAATGAGGAATCAAAGTCATACTTTTTTCCCCCATTTGACGGCAAGAATGACTCATATAGAAGGTGTGAAAATCCGTATGTGCCACTCTATAACAAAATTATTTGTATGACATTTCATGTTTATAGCAGCGGGCCATATAGGCGTTGTGAAAAGCAGTATATGCCAAATGGTGGCAAAATCATTGTCGTCTTGGACGTAAACACTTGAATTCCTCACTACGCTCAAGATTCTAGAATCTTTCACTTCACTTAGAATTCAATATACCGCCTTCGCCGTAAATATATCATTTTGCTCCCTTGAGAGAAAATCTACTATTATATTAGCTCTGACATTCAACATTGTCCCCAGGTTTCATGATCACATGGGTCCTGGCGGCTCTAACGACGGCGCAGGCGACGAGCGACAAGCGGCCACACTTCGTGGTCGAGCCACCGTCGCGCATCTTGTGGCCGGCCACGCGTGGCGCACACGCAGTTTGCCGGGCCGCCGGCCATCCGACGCCCGACGTACATTGGGTGACTGCCGAGGGGCAGCTGTTGACTACGTTACCTGGATTGAGGTGCGAGTACATTTTAGCACAAATTAATGTTATTTATGAATATTCTAGGAAGGATTTTTATTGACTAAAAAAGGTTAATATGGTTACTTGGAATTAATCGAAATTCTGACATGGTTGGTATAATTAATAAGTGTGATGTACAAGAAATACCAGTCAGGGATCACTAGATACTTTCTTCAGGGGTCCGGTGTTTGGTTATTAAAATAAAATTACAATCGCGGTCCGTTTCTACTTGAATGGTCGACTTTTTCATTACTCATTATAAATCACTGTAATTATTATTAAAGTTCCCTATATTTTATTGCCATTATACAAATTATATTGCCTATTTTTAGAAAAGCCATTTGTGATTCCAACTAAACGTAATTGTGATTACAAACGTAACATACGTAAAATCAAGTAACAGAATTTACAAAAGTCAATTTGTTCCTAATTAGAAGACATTTCTCGTCCTCGGATTAAGTTTTATTTTAGTAAAAATTAGTCTATTTTTGTTAGTTTTTCTCTCAGTGTAGGATACGCTTGTTGGTTTGCACCGGTTGAGTCAAAAGAAAATTTAGTTTTCGTCACTTTCCTCTGTACCTACTTAATATAAATTATACGTTAAATACCTATACGAAGATAAATCCACAACAGCGCCCATCCAAGTTTGTCCTCCCTAAAGTTATGTTGTCGTCAGCTCATTGTAATACCGGGCCTTATTAAAAATTACAAAACTTGTCCGAAAGCCACTCCAGGCAGTTGGTCGTCAGACTTGGAAAAAGTTGGCGGCAGCTGTTTCAGTTACGATATTCTGCATTTCTTGACAGAAGGGCTTAACTTGCGGCATTTATTACTTAAACTTGCCTAAAATTTACAATAGCAACAGTAATGTGAATTAACCAAACATAGGGAATGAAGACGACTTTGTTTACATTTACAAGGGGTAAAGTACTTATAATAGCAGTAAACAAATGTACCTATTAAAGCAAAGTACTCAACATTCGCAAATATTTATAATTTTAATATAGTCACACTAGTCACAGAATAATTATTAGTACTTACGTACAAGAAGGTTTTAAGTCTAACAAACCCGCATATTTGACCGCTAATTTCAAATTTATTTATTCGCTTAAACACACAAGTTTACATAACAAGGAAATGTCTGGCGGACCCCAAACTAGGCTGAGCCTGTATCTTGGGGCCCTGGAGTGCAAATACGTGAAACAGGTTTGATTAAGTGTACAGAAACATTTTAACAAAAATAATGAAAGAGATGATGCGACAGTGCATGAGCCGCGGTATGTGTGTGTGTGTGTCTATCTGTGTAAGTGTGTGTGTGTGTATGTGTGTGGTGTGTGTGTGTGTGTGTGTGTGTGTGTGTGTGTGTGTGTGTGTGTGTGTGTGTGTGTGTGTGTGTGTGTGTGTGTGTGTGTGTGTGTGTGTGTGTGTGTGTGTGTGTTTGTGTTTGAACGAGGGTGTATTGAGTGTCTTGTTGCACTTGTTAGCATGTCAGGAGAAGGGCCTCCGTGTCATGGTATGTAAGTGCTAGTAACCAATTATGGCATCCCTCTCGTATGCGCTCGCCGCATAGCACGTTCCTAGGGCGGTATTTATACCTGACACCAGAGAGGTGTGCCCGAGTATCAAAATGTATGAAAACGCTCTCACCGAGTTTGAAATACGCGCGTTCATCGGTTAGCAACAAATGTTATACTCGCTGTTTTAGTTTCCACTAGTGACCACCAGAGGCGCTGTTCCCGTTTTCATACCACTTTCATACATTTTGAGACAAAACGCAAACGCGTTCGAATTAGTTAATGTTTCGAAAAAACTTATACTAGAGCTACAGGGGAAACCTCCGACATGACCACGCGGGCGGTTTAAGCACTCGAATACTCTAAAAGTTTACGCTCCTGTGAGCTTGGTTGAGCGGTTTCAACCGAACTGATGTGTTTCAGTGGAATCGAGATAAGTACTGGGAGTTTGTTTTGTCACTGGTTCACTAAACCTAGCCTAGCTGAGAAGAGTCCAGCAAGAAACTCAGCTAGGCAACTAAAGCCTTGTTGTAAAGGATATGAGAGTGGCGGTGCGACACACGTGTTGCCAGGTGACTATGAAAACCCTCGCCTAAACACACTTCGGATGTCGCTCAAACAAACAGGGTTTAGCCGACTTCTCAACCGTTTCACTCTGTAATAACTTCTGCAACCCACCTACGAGTACATAGTCCATCAGTTATCGTTTAAAAAGATATGTGGGTTAATATCAGCCTACCCAATAATGGGCGAAGTTTCGGAATAGAACTCCGAAGTTGGGGGCGTCGCGACATGTTTCAACTATCACGTGTAACTTTGATAGGGACCTATTATCGTCCTAGGAGATAGGTATAGGTACCAAAAGGGGCTAGATACAAATTACTGTTGGAAAAGATCCCTTACAGGGATAAGTTCGCCTTTGTACATGTATAATTTGTTTTGTCTGTATTGTTTTTTCTTGTTTTGTGTACAATAAAGTATTTACATACATGTTACGGCACAAGGCTCCCACGGCCGGCTCCCACGAGTCATCACCGAGTCATCCCCTTTTCCTGAAACTCGATTGCTCTTTTGCTTAGTGGGCAATTAGCCAATACAAGGACCGAGATAACATTATGTGAAAAGTCTAGTGAAACAAGTGCCTTAATGTCTTCCATCGCGGTCGCGTAAGGTTGTGTTAACCCTAAATAAACGTACATACGACGTCCTGTTTAAGACCTGACCCTTAACTGACGTCACTCCGCCCGCGTGTCCGCTCTCGCCGAATAAATGACCGACCTTATTATGACCTATAAGTGACGTCGCTTAAACGTCGCTGACGTCACCTTGCTACCTGGGTTGTGATCGACCTCGATCAATAATCTTAGTTTTAATATTAAGTTAATTTGTCATCTCACGTCTGCACCGTTTTAATTTTATTAATTAAAAGCACTTCCAACTTCAAGTGTTGGTTTCAAATTATAGTCCACTAGACGGCCATAACGTAATTGACATATATACAACATTTAAAAAAATCGCCTAAATGAAAACGCAATCATCTTTCAATCGACTAAAAAAAACCAAATAAAAACGAACGACCCCAAACTATTTCCGTTAAACTACGTGTAATTCAATCAAACTTTCGATCTTGGGTCTACTTATACGGCCAATAAAAGGTTAATGAAAAAGGATCTAATAAATTAGTCCCTGTCAGAGTCTACTAATAGATGGAATAGCGAAACTTTGCCTGCGAATTCTTACGGTTGCCGACAAGAAAGTTTCGCCATTTCGGCATTCGCAGCAAAAGTACTCGTAACAATGGCGTATTGAATTGAATGGCAGAATTCGTGCTTTAATGTCCTTTTCCTTCTCAAAACGTGTTGCGCGTTCTCAAGTTATGCTTTATTGTTCAACGGCTTAACTTTTAACACGTCTTTTAGAAAAGTATTGGGTTGGATATTTCTTGTTTAACGTCAGTATTAGAATAAGGTCTTAGGTATTTAAATATAAAGGGATAAAAAAACGAACGATGCAGAAGAAAGTACCACTGTACCAAAATACCGTCGAGTTTACCAAAAAAATATTACGAATTCGATGAGTGGCTCACTTAATGAGTGGCATACTTACCGTTTTCTAATGAAATAAATAAAAAGCTTTATCGATAACTTTGTCTTTTTATTAGGGACATTACTGTCTCTGTAAGTGTACCTATAATTCGGTGATTTAAGAGTTCTAAATAATAAAATAAGTCTTTATTTAGGCAATAATCCCATCAATCATTACAAACATGTTCAAAATTTAAAAATTAGGTAATATCTAAATGCCTCCTAAGTAGGTATTTTCTGTCATTTCTCGTCATTCTGACATCAGAACTTCGGACGAAGCCAAAACAATATAAAGTAGTTCTTTAACATGACTATGAAATAGGGTTCATTTGAAAATTTTTGAATTTCACAGAGTAAACCGCATATGAAGTATCAGGTTCCATTAGAGATCGATAGGCCCCCAACCGCACCGGCAAAAAGTTACAGTGAATGCCTATAGACACTAGGTGAAAGTAAGCGGAGTCACGCACGTGTTAACCACTGTACAAGTTTTCGTGCGAGAGGAACTTGGTCACCCACACCTGTTCGGGGCCTACGGTCTATTATGGCCAGCTGTGAGGTTTAAGGCGAGGTTCTTCCATTGCAAATGTCCTGCTCTAACACGCGTGAGTTTGCAATTGACCATCCCACTCTCTATGGAACTGTGCGCGTAATTTTCGTAAATTAATAGTACATTTTTGGGTGAGAAAAATACATGGCTTACTATATTAACAATATTAATCCCGACATCCCTCATACCATCAAATACGCTTATTTTAGTATTATTTTCTACTCATCATGTTACCTAAGATTGAAATAAAATGAGTTTTAAGATATAAAATAGAGGTATGTTTGGATTTTTTTTCTATCGAACAAAGTTTTGCAAATTGTGTAACGGACATCCGACGGCACTAGATAAAGGTCTCAAATATAACATCGTATTTTTTTAACATTTTTAATATGAAACCGTTTACCAAATCAGATTTTTACTATAACCCGGCCTTAAATTAAAAAAAAAATTGCGACCATTATCGTCCGTTGCTAGTAGCCACTAAAACAGTCGTGCTGTAAAAATAAATTCGGCACTTTATAAAAAAAAAACTAATAAAATGGTAGTAAAATGCCTTGCCGAGTATGAATATTGATTTCAGATTATGCGTACCCATTATTTATAGCAGGAACATGACGAACAGACCTTTCTGTTCGAAATTTGGAAACTTGGTTGTGAGTATAAATACGTCTCTTTCACTTTGCTTCTCGACGGCTGGTGAGTGAAAAGGCTGAACGAGGTTTAGGGGTTTCAATTTTTGGAATATCGTACGGATGAAATTGCTCGTTAAAATGAAATTAAAACCGGGCAATGGTGGATGCAGGGTGTTTACTTCTAGCTGCCAAAGCGAGCAGTGTGCGAAACAACCTAACAGCTTATCCTTAAGTACGCATAGTAAGTAGGGAAATGTAGACTTCGTGAATATTCCCTTGGAGAGCCCTAAAGTTGTAAATTCGAATAACGGTTCGCCCTAAAGAGATTTTGCTAGTTTCAGTCGTATAATCATGAGAGGTACCTACAGAACAGAGTTTGGTTCAGTGACGTCTGTATTATTTTTCGATAACCTACACGTGCCTGCGCGAAATGTGTTGTAGGACTTGTAGGTATGTGGTATTATTTTCGGGTGATGTTATTAAAGATTAACTATTTGGTTTTCATTTTCCGTTTTGGACAACATTGGTTGCGTATGTATATTAATCGTCTTCATATTCCTTTTGTTTTTGCTCAAAGGTTAGATGGAACAACTCCTCTCAAGGGATAAGCTCGCCTTTGTTCTATTTTTTTGTTTGTTTTTAATCTAGCCGTGTTTTATGTAAAAACACATATTGGGATTTAATATTGTACCTATATACCTATCTAATTATGTTTCATACGTGAATGTAATTATGACTTTATTTATAAACCTATGACTGGCGGATAAATAGCCTCTTTTATGTGCCTGCGTGCGTGCTATGGGAGCTATATGATCCCGAGATCCGTTAACTACGTATGCGATGGAGCGGAGGTCTGAATTACCTACTGATAATTTTATGAAGAAAGGACAGTGTTGTCGATAAGCATTTTGAATACCATTGTGATCTGTAATAACAAATTAGATACTTGCCAAAAATAGGTGCCTTTCGGGATTATACTCCGGATTTCACGGACAATCTAGCACTTAGTCTGCTGCTGCGCAAAGTAATAGCATAATTAACATTTAGGGCCGAAGTTTAACGGTTTGACCCGAATTCGTTTTAATCGCACGATTTGAAAATTAATGGCTCCAGCCGATTTTCATCCATTACTTAAATAGGTACAGTTAGATTGGCACCCAGCAGCTATGCTTGACCCGACGACTTCATTTTATCATCATCATATCTACGCTCATCATCAATATTTAGGTTGTATTCTAATGTATTTCCATCTAAATAAACAACAGGAATAGCAGCACTTACCCTCTATAAAGAGGTCAAAGGAGTAATTTAGTTTCCAGGTTAAGCGAAGTCGTAGTCTTTAGATGATTTTGAAAATAAAATACGCCCCTGCTCATATGGCGCCCTGTCGTTCCGCCCAAGTTTCTGCATACAAAATAGCACAGACCAAGTAACGTTGCAATATTAAGCGACGTTTGCAGCCCCCGTAGACTCAAACAGAAGGTAAAAGAGGTTATATCCCGTTACAATAACGACAAAGTTCTCCGCATTCCTATATTCAACTATCCAACTAACATTGGCAGTCTCGAGTGACTTTAAGCCATTAGAATACAGGTCGTTTTCGTTCGTGTTTACCATAAAGATATATCGTTCAAGTCTTAACATAGCCGTGTTGACTGGAGACCGAGTTAGGGGTAACTTTTGACACCTTCACCTGCAAAGTTAGCCAAGATTTATTTACCTAGAACACGTAAAGACAACAAACAAACTAACTTAAGGCCGGCCACGTGAGGTCTAAACTTTTGATTAAAATGTTCGCAATGGCGAGCCGAATCCAATATCTACACGAGTCTTAGTGAAAAAGTTATGTATATTCAAAGTGTAAGTGTCCTTAAGTTTGTTGGTATATCATAATCATTAGCCTATATACGTCCCACTGCTGGGCACTGCTGGGCACAGGCCTCCTCTCATAGATGAGAGGGATTGTTGGTATATATTTCAGTTGTAAAGGTAAAAGGGTCATAACAGATTTAGGTTCGCGTCTTTCCTGTGGACATATCAAAAGTTAAGGGCTACAAAGCTTAATTTTAGATTAGTCTAGTAAGGTCCGTTTCTTTAAAACCATGTAATAAAAGCATAACTAACATGCTCATAAGCCGTTAACAATTGACCACAGGATGGACGATTTTTGTTTTTTCAAGTGTTTAATGTTTATGGCTCAAAAGTTTTTCTTAAACCTTATTCAACAGCCATTGTAAATGTAATTTAGGCACGTTGCTCAAATCGCATACGCTGTCAAACGTCGATATATCGAAATCTAATAAAAATTATGTTTGGGGACATATTCGCGACGTCTCGCTATCACGAATTGTCAAATTGCAAAACATTGGAGCAGAAAATTAGGTTTCCATGTAAATATGTATACAAGCTTCAATGTAATGCGAATATGTCGTTGGAAAATTGGCAGTGATTGAGTATCGCGAATCTGTAGATAACCTGTCACGCTTCGGGATGAGAAAAGATTGAATAATCACGCGTCTGAAGACTTGTCCCTATATATATACACCTACCTATACATACGTAAGTAGACGAATGACATCTTAGCGTTGCTAACTTGATAATTATGATGTTAGACGGATTTCTGAATGGGGGTTTTATGAAAACAACACGATAGGTGTGTACAATATAGCATCCCTCACATCCCTGAAGACGTAAAGCCAATTTATGTTATATTGGGTGTTGATTTACGCCCCATTTTCTTCCTGGCTCTAAAAATTGCTTTCAAATTGAGATGTAGAAACCTCTATTAGTAACATCAATGGTATTTCTACAAGTCTTGAATATTTCTAAGGAAGACTATGTCCCGGTCTTGTTTTTTTTGTTATTATTATTCAAAATGCGATTTCTTTTACCCAGCATCTAGCCAGGGGCAAAGATGAGGCCGACGGCGAAGCGAGCTCACCCGCAGGATGCCTATTCACTCGTGCTTTAAAGAGGTCCAGGAACTAAAATAAAATTGTTGTCCTCAGACACGTCCTTAGTGATGGGAGACTAGTGCTGGGCGCGCGGCGCTCACTGCTCGACGCGGGCAGCGGTGGCGCGGGCGCGGTGCTGCGGTGCCGTGCCGCCAACCGCGCTGGAGCGACGTTGTCCCGCCCCGTGTTACTGCAACCAGGTGGGCCTTTTGTATATAGTGCATCATCACACATCATCCTCCTAGCGTTATCCCAGTATTTGCGTCTAAACAAGTGAACTCCTTTGTGCGGTAAAGTTGACCCAATTTCACGCTAGATGTCGCTGTACCGGCCTTGCGAATTTTGAATCACGCGAACGGTATGTCGACGTAGAATGTATATTCTATAAGAGGTCGAGACGAGTTAATTTTCATATAAAAGACGCCATTCTTTAACAAGTTAGGAGTACAGGTACACACACCCAAAGACTACAATATATATACTAAACACACCCAGTACAGTTCTGTTGGCTCTGTTGCATCCTGAAGAATGCCTGAGGTACGAGACCAAGATTTGGCGTAGGTAGGCGCTAGTTTTTACGGAAGCGACTGCCATCTGACCCTAGATAAGAGTGTCATCTGACCTTCCAACCCGAGGGAAACTAGACCTTATAGTGCTAGCGGTACGCCAAAAGATGCTGTAAATAGTGTTAAAAGCATGAAAATCGGTACGATTGATCTTTAGGACATATGAATCAATTTAACCCGTTAGACGAATAAAAACGAAAAGGAGAGGAGTTATGACGACATATTTTTTTGTATGGAACTTAAAATAAAATAAAAATAATTTTCAAAACATAGTACAAGCTTAGTACCCATAGTACAAGCTTTGCTTAGTTTGGGACTAGGTTGATTTTGTGTAAGATTATCCACAAATATTTATTTATGTATACCAAGTTTGGGTTCCTCCAGGTATGGTACCTAATATCCTCATATCTAACTTCAAGGAAGCAATTTTGAAAATAGTTACAATTAGTGTTTTTTTATAATTTTTCATTTTTACAAAGTTTGCTTAGCAACATCAACGAAGGAAAATTGGCGGAAATAATTCGTGAATAAGCGAATTTAGGCAGGGTTGTAGGTACAGTTGACCTAAATAACATACTAAAAGGACTGGTCGATCGGGGTAGGAAGTTAATGTTGCTAAGCAAACTTTGTAATAATGAAAAAATAAAAATAAAACTACATGTAATTATTTTCAAAATTGCTTTCTTGAGGTTAGATATGAGGATATTAGGTATATTTTACAAAAAATAATTCAACGATATCGTACCTAATATAGGCGCGACCCTGTTCTGTCCGCCCCATAATGCTGCAACTCTGTGAGCCCTTACTCCAGCACTAGGGCACTATTGCATGCTTGCATAGGTAGTTGGTCCTTATATTATGAGCGGAAATCTCTTTCTAATGAAACTGGTTGAAAAGAAGTAGAACTGGTTGAAAAGAATAAGTTACAGGTCATTATGAAATAGGCCCCAGGTGGGTCTCACATACGTGTTCAGTGACGGGCGGCTAAAGTGCTTTCGGCGCAGTTGTTGTAAGGACACAATATTTTACGTTTGGGGTATACGAATAGGTATCTCTAAACGTCCGTATAATATTGTACATTTTAGATATGTTAAGAACCTACTTATAGCACTTACCTATGTATAAATCTAGTTCGCCCACATATTCACATCTAGGAAGCGAAGTTGTAATATCTTCTTTATAATATTATGGAGCACAAACCACTACCTACAGTCGCACGCCAAAGGAACAACTGTGGTACAATAGGTCAGCGGTTTGTGCTAAGTCTTATAATTAGAGTTTGTGTTAATGTAACTATTAATATGTGAAGCCACTTACTTATTTCTTTTGTTCCATTTATTAGCATTACTTATATATATATATATATATATATCTGAAAAAAAAAACCAGTCACTTTAAAATTGAAGAAAAGTGCAGTTTCTTTGTTTAATACCTAGTTAAAACACGGATGTTTGACTTCTTAGATTATACGTAATGGAAAATAATGAAAACTGGTAAACAACAGACTTGTGTAATAAACAGACGGACGGGAAGAGAGCAAAACAAATTACAACTTCGAGTCGAGTTGGACCAATTAACTTTCCGTTACACAGCGGGGAAATATGGAATAAAATGAAAACAGCCCACGGCTGCGAGTTTTTTACGCGGAAAACTTTTAATTAAGGGATCAAATGACATTAGAGCCAGTTCGCAATAAGGTAACTTGTCTTTGTTCGTCCGCTCGCGAATAGCGGGCGGGAAAAATATTACTTTTATGGCCGCGAAATGAATATTTTGAAGAGATTACAAATAACATTAACACAATAATGGAACATCAGAGAACGCTGCGAGACACTGTATGCATCAGAAAGATTTCTGACATGTAATTTTGAATTATCTAGTTCTAAAAAATACGCTCAAGGCATTTATTTATCAATATTTTGATGCATGCAGTTGACGTAATTAAAATTAAAAGTCATGATGGGAGACCGATTATCCGAAAATGAATTTAATTCTACATAAAATTTTCTTTTTTGTAGAGCATTTTATGAAGAATACCTACTTATGTCTAAGAACGTTTTTTGCTAAGGGTCATCGTTTACGAGTTTTGTACGAAATATTAAAGAAGGTACCTTTAAACTTTAAACCTCTCTACACCCCCAGCACCCCCCAAACTTGAGGACTTTTAGTATATTCATCAGGATACCGCAAGCTATAACTGAACAAATTTACAAACTACACGAAAAATTTCCCCTGATCGCTAATATTCGGCTTAATTTTCTCAGACTATTACTAAAATATGCAGATTAGTTAGTTCATAAAACAAAATACGTACCTGTTTATAAGGTTTTATATTCAGTCCAATTACTTTTTATACAACGGCTCAAAAGTTTTAATTAAAGATTGAGCGACATTATTCCTTCATCTCGGAAAGAACTTCGTTACAGCGAAGCCCGCGTTTTCTTTATTGAAAATGGCTTTATTGTTAAAATGAAGATGCCCTTCTGGGACAGATATTGTAATTTTTTAAGGCTTCCATTTGCGCTAGTTTGGAAAGCAATAACGTTACACGCCGAAACATTATCTCTAAGTACTTTATTCATCTAATATTAATTTAAGATCTTGCAAATATTTATTTATTTCATCACTTTTTCAACGTCTAATTTGGCACCGAAACTAATTAAATATATATAGGTATAGCGAAATAAGCGTTTATGGAAATAAGCTCTTTTGAAAAATAATCTTTTATATTGGTATTTAAAGAGAAAATTTACAGTTTTAAGTGACTAAAATAATAAACAATAACAAATAATACTTTTTTATTTTGTTTATGTGTGTCATGACATGTAATTAAGTATAACTTTGAAACACTTACCAGTTCCTCTCTTGATTACGAGTCAACAAAATGATTAAGTAACTTTCGCACTTATAACTTTAGGGTAATAAAGTACCTAAACGAATAAGCTATTTACGCTCGAATCTAAGTTTTTTACCTCCTAATCATCTGGAAGTTTGACGTAGGGGAGCCGCATTTGTAAAGCGTGCTAAACTTTTTCAACAAACGCTTTATCTCGTTTTCCGTAAAAAAAGTTCCTGGATTTTTACACGGTCCATCGTTACTTCGGCCATTAACCAGATCTTAATCTATGTCTACCTTGTCTTGTTATACTGACTGAATATTTAAAATAAAATATTGGTTTTCTCTTAATAGATGTCTTTTTAGTTAGCAGATTCCGGAATAAATGTTAGGTTAGCTTTACCCTAAAAATATCATAGTACTTAGTTAGTACATTCTTGATCCTAAATACTAAGCTTTGTCTACAGCCATATCTCAATGGGTTACGAACCATGTAAGTAAGTATACATACAATAAGGGTTACTTTGTAATTTTTTGTACATAGTCAAGGAGTAGGCCTATAGTTTAATTGATACCATTGCACAACGAAATTTAGTCATATATTACCATATTATACAATATATATCTGTATAACTTGCGTTAAACACTCGAATCAATGTCGTGAGAACAGCCAATCTGTGGATCTCCTTGCCAGATTCCTTGTTCCCTGTAAACTACAACCTTTCGGTCTTCAAGGCGAGAGTGAATCGGTATTTACTAGGTAAGCGCGTTCCATCCTAGACCGCAATATCGCTTACCATCAGGCGATTTGTGGACAAGCGCAAACCTATTTTGCATGAAAAAAATGTAAAATGTAAAAAAAAAACGAATTCATTCATAAACTACTCATTAGTATGCAAATGAGTGTCAAGTTGTGTCCGACTGCTATAATCGATGAGACATCATGTACGTTAACAACGTAGGTGACGAACACCTTATGCAGTTTGCGACAAGAGATGCTTGTTAAAGAGAACGAGGTAAATTACAACATCAAAGTTGCAGGCACTTTCTTCAGAAGTCATTTGAATGAGAATAAGCTTACTCTGTTCCCATTTGTTGCTTTTCGATTCCTTTGTAGTCTCTGCTGAAGGAGAAATTATTAAAATATGGTAAATAAAATTGGTAACTCGAGCGCAAGTTAGGGTCGACTCATGGGTTGAAAAACATGAAGACATTGTATTCATATTTGGGAGGTGAGGTGTTCGAGCTTTGGCTTGCTAATGCCGCAAATCTTATATTAGGTATAGTATATGGAATAGGTAAATAATTGGATTATGATGACGTATCTATACGCAAAACACGGTACGCTATATAATAAAAATAATAATTTGTGCCTTTGCCAATTTTGCCATGCATGTTTACTATGAGTAGGAGTAGCTAAGTATCTCACTAATATGCTACGAGTAGAGCTAGGCATACCGTAACGCTTCACTGATTTATTTGTGATATGGCTATTGGTTATTAGGTACTTCCTTCTAAAATACGAATGTATTATGTAAAATCCTATTGGATTCGCAAACTTTAACTTCAACGTAAAGACAAGTAAAAATCTGTGAACCTACCAATTAGATTGAAAATCTCCTAATTAGAAAATTAGATAACATAAACATGCACACTTTGTACAAGGTTTAGTTTATTTCAAAGCGGTTAAGACGATACTTAGTCTTGCAACGCGATCTTAAAGATGCTCGTTAACTGAATATCGACGTAGCGACACTCGAGCACATTGTATTCTCCTTCTAATGATGTTCTCGTAAAAGTAAAAAGAATATTTTTTGTCAGGGTTTTCAGAATTACATCTCTAGGATAGGACAGTGCTATATATTGAGATGCTGGTTAAATAGATAAAAAAATTTCAACTGCTTAAACAATTTAATAAATTACTATCATCACAATTAGATTGCGCGAACATTGAGATCATTAGATATTCGATATTATTGAGGTGTGCAATAAAGAGTATTTGTATTGTATTGTATATACCTACTTAAAACAGTAGGTTTCTACTGTAGAGGTAGATTAACTCATATTCACGTCCTTGAGACAAGACTTAATTTACGCTATACCTACGGAGGTTTGGCATGACTATTATTATTAATATTGAGAATCTTATTTTGTTGACAGGTTAATAAACCTGTCAACAAAATAAGATTCTCAAAATAAGAACTATTGTATGGAAAATATACAGAGTTAACGAGAGTAATCCGCATTACATAATCGTCAAAGCCGATGAGAAATTTCTACATTTAAATAAACACAAAAGAAGGGTCGGGGTGAATAAGAAACTTCTCCGTTTTTCTTTCATAATCGCAGTAATTGTAAAAAACGGGGGACTAATAAAAGAAAGAGTCCGTGTTTGAAATAAAAGTTGTAATTTTTTGTTAGTTTTTTTTATACATCAAAAGGCGCAGAATTTTAAGAACCAGAAAAAGAAAAAAACTTTTGTTCTTAAATTCACATTTCGAATTCCAATCTGTTGTTAGTATTGGCAGCGTGCAAAGCGGGTGGAGGGGGTAGCCTAAACGATCACAGCGCTCGCTACGGCTAAAATTTACATTTTGTCGGTGACTTGAGCTGTCAAATCCATATTGCAGTAAACATTTTCTAATAGTTTTTGAGATAAATTTAATTTGGCCCTAGTAAAATGTGTTATTGTCAATTGTAAAAACACCACAGAATAGCGACTGTAACTTTTACCAATTTTCAAGACCGTGGTGGAAACGAGACCAAAGAAATAAGTGGATAATTGCCGTAAGAAAAAAAAGTAAGTCACCTAACCTGACAACAACAACTGAAAACAACAATTTTAATGTTATTGGCAATAATGTTACTGACTACCATCGTCCAATATTGTCTAATATAGTAAAATAACACAAGATTTCATTAATTTTTTTCACAATATTTACTTACTTCTCGCTTGACAGCTATGACATAATGTCCATAATGGCCACCTGTCCGTGGCGCTGTCGTCGTGCACGGTCCCAATAAAAAAAATGTCGTGAATGAAGGAGTTTCCCTAGATAAAGAATATCTAGGAACTCTCTGATATAGGAACTTTATGGACACGCAGAAACATGCATATAAAACCATATTTAGTTGATTGACAACCAAAAGTCACTAAGTAAGTAACAAATATATACAGTTCGTGCCTCAACATCATTTCAGTACTGAAATATGAGATTTCTGAGGCAAGGCGATTGTCACACTGATGCGGATTCCGCAGTGCGAGCAGGACAGTGCTATGCGTGTCTATAGCGATTTCTCGCTCGCACACCTCACCGTCGTGCGGAAACCGCATCAGTGTGACAATGACAACCGCCTAAGAGTAGTGACAGATTTGCAGTTCGTTGATCTAGAAAAAAATTGTCAAGACCGCAAACGCGATAGTGCAAAGCAAGTGACGATGTAGCGTACGCGTAATGTCAATTTACAATACATTGTGCGTCGTAAGTCGGTTCAACTTGCGTCGTGGATGCGATGATTTCACTGCGTGGAGTGCGTGGCGCATCTCCGTCATATGCATATAAACAATCTGAATTCTGATATTGACACCCGCCGGGTAATCACGTAAGTTTTTGAAAGTACGGTAGGCATAATTTAATGTCATTTTTAGTATAGGATTTGACATTACCTTACGAACGGTCGAAAACGTTCCGTAATCGCACCGCTGTTGCACATGCTGATATCATACAGCACGCGACTACAAACCACGATTGTCCGGACCCACACTTAAAATGAGATAGGTATCGAATTCAAATAATACATTTATGTAAAAAATTAAGAAATCATGAGAAATCATGAGAAAGAAATCATGATCATTTTTTCTCAGAAGAGTAATATTTTTTTCATACAGTGAGGGTATGCTGCCAGCGTCTTTGGTACGATGCCTCGGGGGCCCTGTCTGTAATTATACTTTTTGTTGTTTATCAAAATAAATAAATACACGCAAATTGTTGTTTATCAAAATAAATATATCAACAACTTAATCACGCCAGTGCAGCGCCGACAAGCAGCAATTAGCGATATGTGTTGGTAACTTTCAGTCGAGAATTTTCATGCGGATACTTCGCTTATTGCCTCTCGTACGCTGCTGTTAAAAAATTACTTTAAAAGCATTTCAGAAAATAACTCCGACGAATTTTGAAATAAACTTTAATTAAATTGTGAATGTTTCTCGGCGTATTACAAGTGAACAGGCGGTTGCTGTGTTAGAATTGACAGATTTTGTATTAGATATCAAATATTTTTTAATCAAAGTGAAAATTGAAAAATTCAACACCACAGGTGGGATTTGAACCCACGACCTCTGGAATCCGTCCATTGCTCTACCAATTGAGCCACCGTGGCAATCCCCCGTGTTGGTGAATTTTTCAATCATAACACTCATCATAATTGAGATTTTCGCTAGCGGACGCATCCGCTTAAAACACATTTAAAAAGTAGATATCAGATGAACAACAACTTAACTTTTTTACATTACAAACTAACGAGTTTCGAGAGATCAAAGTTCATCAGGATAATTGCGTAAGTTTAGAAGCGGATGTTCATGTATCAAGAGATGACGTTTGGAAGGAATGGCTAATGTCAAATTAGGTTCAAAAAATGGCTGTTGAAGAAACGGAGTTGATTAGAATATAATATAAACACCCGGTATATGAAATACCTATACATACGGTTGTTGCTTAATTTATTACACAACATTATGTACCTACCTAAATATTACGTATTAAACATACCTACACCTAAAATAATTTACATACGTACCCATACTGAAATAATGTGTTCGACAAGTGCACTTTAACATTGGGTACTACTTAATAGTAGCAATTTATTTTATTTATTTATTTATTTTATTTTATTTGGGGCATTAACAATTTCCTTTCTTTTGTTAGTCGAATTTAAAAATAAAATATCAGTAGGTATTCAAATAAAATTAACTGTCGGGGAGATCATAATAATACTTAGGTACTATGTTAATATAAACAATGCTCGTCTTTTGCAATTATTCTGTTATTTATCATTCACTTTTTATTTCTCATTTAGTTTTTCTCTTAGCGAGCAATAAAAGAAGTCTCCCGTTACCAATTAATAGAATGAACTCGACTCTGTACTTATTTTTATAAAAACGATGCCGTAACTAAATAATGAAATGCCAATCTCATAAATTCTTTGAAGGAAAACGTAAAAATCACTTTGAATTTTAATTCCGCGAGGGCTTCGAATTCTTGCAGCATTTTATGAAACATCATAAACCTAACCTAACCTATTCGTAAATATTAACTCGAATGAATACATTACTACAGTTCCTACATTTGACATACGTATAAAGAATATATACTTTAGCTTAGCTTAGTTGGTAGTGACCCTGCCTACGAAGCTGGAGGTCCCGGGTTCGAATCCCGGCCGGGCCATTTATTTGTGTGACGAGCACGAATATTTGTTCTTGGGTCTTGGATGTTTTCTATATATATAAGTATCTATTTATCTATATAAATATGTATATCGTCGCTTAGTACCCATAGTACAAGCTTTGCTTAGTTTGGGACTAGGTTGATTTGTGTAAGATTGTCCACAAATATTCATTATTATTATTTATTTATACTTAAATGGCCATACCATTTTAATTTGGGTAATATTTACCAAAATACCAAATTATACAAAACGATGACTTAAAAACGAGCCTGTTTGGTGTATGCTCTTCGCCGATGACATTGTTCTTGTCGGTGAAGCCGGATATGGTGCAGAGCAGACTGGAAGAGTGGTGACATAGACTGGAGGATGTTGGTCTAAAGATCAGCAGATCCAAAACAGAGCACATGTTCTGCTATTTCGGCGGTCTCTCCAGGTTTACTCCCATACAACTGGACGGCGTTGCGCTCCCGGTTTGCTCCTACTTTAGGTTAGGTTAGGTTAGGTTAAGAAGTGCTCATCAAAAAAGAAAAATGTGCCTTATGTACCTAACTATATATTTTGTTTCATTATTTGTTTAGTTGAAGACAGCGTGCTGTCGCACACGGCTCGCCAGCTCACTCCGGCCAAGGTGGGCGGTTCAGTGCTGCTGCGCTGCGAGGTGTCCCCTCAGCTTGGGCTTGTCGAGATCTCCTGGCTCCAAGACGGCTTGCCACTTACTCCTGGATACCTTGGGCCGGGTAATTTTGACAAAACATTATTCACTGTCTCATGAGAGGCATATGAGGCAAGGAAAAATCTCCCTCAGAAGTTGAGCAGCTAAGTTTAACTGAGCAGTGCTGGAATTTGATTTCACCTGTATCTTTCAGATTCCCGTTGGATCTCTGGTGCAGGAATTCTGTTGGGACTGGATCTCACGCAAGCAGACGTTCAGGCGGAATATTCTTGCGTTGCCCTGGAAACTGTCAGCCCTTCGCTCAAACTGACCACTGACGGTAAGCACTAGTTATAAATGAAGTCAAGCGGATGCGTCCGCTAGCAAAAACACAATTTTGAATCAAAGTGAAAATTTAAAAATGAATCGCCTCAGGTGGGGTTTGAACCCACGCCCTCTGGAACCAGTCACTGTTATCTGGGTGTAGCACATTGTTATCAGCGATTCTCAATGTGATTTGAGACGTTGGTGCCATCTATGAAGTTGTAATAATTTCACGGTAGAAGTCGCTACGAGCCTCCCTAATAAGGCTTAATTAGAAGAGTGTAATGATTGAAAATTTCACCGCTACTCAAAAGCCACGGTAGCTCAGTTGGTTAAGAGCAATGGACGGGTTCCAGAGGTCGTGGGTTCAAATCCCACCTGGGGCGATTAATTTTTCAATATTCAGTTTGATTTAAAATAGCACTAGTTATTCTTTTGAGCTTTAACTTCTTCACTTTAACTATTCATGTCGACTCTGGCAGAAGTTTATGACAAAGTACCTATACGCTGCGGCCTGAGTGCTGAGTGCCCGCCGCGGGGTGGCAACGGCATTTGCATAATGTTTTATATGGACGCTGCACGCGCTGCAAAGCTGTGCGGGTCCTCAGGTCATACTCTGAGGGTTATTTCATTGAATTTTGTTAATATCAACAGATAGCAGTTGGCTGGAGAATATTGAACTAAATTCAATAGAGACTCTTGCCGGCGGGACAGCGATCCTACCTTGCATCATAAAACACATGAGTGGACACACCATTAGGTAATTGACTCTTGGTTTTTGTGCAATTCATTAGAATATTCGATGAATTTTAATTCTCGTGTAGGACATAAACTTATTAATTAAGTATGTATTATGTTTAAAACCACACCCTAATAATACATTTTCTAATTTGAGAATAATTGCCGGTAAGGGAATTTACTAAAAGGGAGCATCTACACATGGGTACCATCATCTGGCCAGGTACAACAGATAGCCAGAGCTTAGCGATTGTCTATTATTTTCTTAACGAAGATGGCAATCTCCGCATTGTGTTATTCGTCAAAATTTTCTTCTATACCTAGGTACCCAAGGGGTAGTCTTGATAAAATCAATTTTTAGCTATAAAAGTGTCTGTTGTCTACTTCTGCCTAGATGTTGTTTTATTTCTCTTTCAAAAGAGGTCCGATTGATATGGTTTTTTGGTATGTTGTGAAGGACAATATTAGCCATGGTAACCTAGAAATTTCGGCCCTCCAGCTCCATAACTTTGGCCGCCATCTTGGAAATAGTGTCACTTTTTTCAGTTCTTTGCTTTTACTGTCGTCAAAGTTCATTCCAGTGCTAAACATAGTTCTGCAATATTGTAGAATATAAAATTTGCTAAAACTTTTGAGTACAAAGATTTTTTCCATGACCCCTAGGGACGAAGATATGACAGGATATGTCATTAAAAATTGCCACTTTTTTCTAGTTTTCCGCTCATATTTACATTTTAAGTGCATTTTAGCGCTAACTATAGTTCGGCAATATTGTAGATCACAAAATTTGCTACAACTTTTGCATTGAAATATTTTTTCTACGACCATTACGAAAGAAGATATGAAGTCATCTATGGAGTACCACCGTCGAAATTTGCTACTTTTGCAGTTTTCTTCTGATATTTAGGTTTGAATGCAATTAATCGCAATCTGTAGGGGATCTATGATGGTCGAGTAATAGCGGGATAGACGACAAGATAAAGCATCTGTCACTTTCCGATCTATACCACTTCAATCCCTCAAAAGACAAAATCGTCTGTTACCACGATACCTAGTAAGATCCTAGAATCCTAGGTAATTTGAATTTGCGTATAATTTGGTCTTCTGTACTATTACAGACCTAGAACTTGAGCTAAAATACACTAAAACGCAAATATGGGAAGAAAACTGGAAAAAGAAGCAAATATCGACGGTAGTACTCCATAGATGACTTCGTATCTTCCTTCCTGATGATCGTGGAAAAAAAAAATCAATAGAAGAGTTGTAGCACATTTTGTGATCTACAATATTGCAGAACTATACTTAGCGCTAAAATGCACTTAAAACGAAAATATGGGACGAATACTTAAAAAAAATTGCAGTTTTAAAGACATCTCCTGTCATACCTTCGTCCTTAGGGGTCATACAAATAATCTTTGTAGCCATAAGTTTTAGCAAATTTTGTCTCCTACAATATTGCCTAACCATGTTTAGCACTAAAATGAACTTTAGCGACAGTACAAGGAAAAAACTGAAAAAAGTGACAGATTTTCCAAGTTGGCGGAGAAAGATATGGAGCTGGAGGGTCGAAAATTTCGGGATACAATGACAAATATTGTCCTTTACGGCATATCAAAAACCTATAACAATCGGACCATAGTTAGGGTACCGGAACCACGATTTACCAAATGTACAACGAAAAAATTTGTATGGGCTGCACATTACCCGGTATAACATAAATACTTCCGGCTCAAATTTGGGAATGGAGACAGGCAGAACCGTATTCTGCAGGGTCTAAGCCCTCTGATAACGTTGTCATCCCAACTGTTACATGACTTGCTTCTTGCATGCTACTTCTTCAAAAATGGGCCTACTTTATATGCTTAGTCGTGACGAAAAATGCAACAAAGCCTTTAAACTGACAAAAAATTGAGCCCGGGAAACAATAAAATCCGAAAGTTACAAAAACAGGCTGAAAAAGTTATGACTGCACAAACAATATTATCTAGTCTTCCATTTATCCTGTACGGCCTTTGTAAAGCCTTTGTAGGTAATTTGCAACGCAACCTTTTACATGTAAGTCTATCTGACTCGGCGCATAGGTTTGGTACCATATTCATATTTGTGGCGTAACAAATTTACATTTGGGTATGTGGAGCTCCTAGTTCAACAAAATTAAATCGTCAGTTGGCAGCGGCAGGACGCGGGGGGGACCTGGTCGGCGGTGGCGGGGGAGGGGATGGTGAGGGGAGGCTCGCTGGTGCTACCGAATGCACGAACGCACCACGCCTCGCGATACGCCTGCTTTCCCGGGGCTGACTCTTCACCTAGGATCATGATACGGCTCCTCGTTTTTGACGCTCTAGCTGTGACGGTATCGCCTAACCCTTTGGTAAGATATTTCCGTTCCTTATTTCGTCATCTAAGTCATCTTACATGACTTACAGACGGATATACTCTTTGAAAAACTAAACCCCCGTAAAAAAAAAGTTTGGAATGACTAAGTAATTTGTAAGCTGGCTTCATTATTCCTTGATACTTTCGTCCGGAGATGAGAACATTTCAACTTTCTGTTATTTTCCTCATATTTCCTCAACACTGCTTATGAATGAAACCTCAATCTGACCGTTTATTTATATTTACCCCTGAAGGTTTCGGCTTATAATATCATAGCTATTTACAGATGCTGGGAACGGGTGGCAGCGGTCACTTGAACTGTTCTGTAACCGGGGGACGCGGTGGTGGGGTAACCCTGAGCTGGCAACACGAAGGCAGACCGCTCCATGCTCCTCAAGCCCGACTAGCGCTCGGCCCAGTTCACTCTCACCACGCGGGCATGTACCAATGCACTGCTCACGACCATTCCGATTCCGCAGTTGCAGGAGCCGAACTTATTATTGCTGGTAAGACATTATTAATAACAAGTCATTAAATGCGCTAAACAGGGGGATTAAGAGAATTATGGAAAATCTTTGGTTGGGTTCCAGATAGACCGCCAAGATTGGTGTCTACGTTCAGCGAAGCAGTTACTAGGATTGGTCAGAGTATAGCGTTAAGATGTGCGGCTACTGGCATTCCTCCACCTCGGATACTCTGGACGTTGGATGATAGACCACTGCCGTCGGCTCCAGACAAGTAAGAAATTACTGTTATTCGTATAATCCTTTATAAGTTTTGAAGAAGGTTTTTCGTTATTTATTTCTCCGTCTTAAGTATTTATTTTCTTTATGTGACATGTTTTGTTTTTAGATATAGTGTAAATACAAGAGCTGAAGGTGTTTCTGGGGGTGAAGAAGGAACGATTGTATCGACGCTGAGTGTAACTATACGAACTGCTGATGAAGGTGGCAGATATGGATGTAACGCCACAAACTCTCGTGGTTCACAAGCTCATCACGCAAGACTGAATGTATTTGGTACGGCCATGATTTTTAAATACTTATTAAATAAAACTACCTTCAGGCGACTTCCTGAGTTTGCGGGGCGGGTTTGATATGTGGTATTTAGTTCTTTGACGTGAGCTTACTGATGTCGCAGAGATTTCCTCATTTGATGGGACTGCAATACCATACGCGGAAGCGGGGCAGTACTGCTTTCGTATTCGCCCCGCTTGCGCGCATGACGTGCCAGTCAGAAAGCAATCATAGATCTGGGGCGTAGTAAAACCGGTACTGACGCGACTGACAGTTGAAACTGACTGTTGACAATATTTTCATATCGTACCACCTTCTACTGATAATTCCGATAAACAGAACTTACCCAAGTAGCATAGTATTTTCCTAACTTTAGAGATTGTTTTTGTTTTCAGGGCCACCAAATATTAGATATTTATCGTCTATTCATGTAAAAGCCGATACGGATGTGGTTTTACACTGTCCGTACTCTGGCTACCCAATCAAGTGAGTGGGTAACTTTTATTGATGTATGAAATTATGATAGCAGACATCATAATTGTTAAATATATTTTTAGGGAAGTAGTTTGGAAACGCGAAGATGGTTCCATAGTTGAGGTCGTAGTGGAATCTAACGATGAGAGAGGAATGTTGAAGCTGTCCTCTGTTCGAAGTAGTACAGCAGGAAGCTATACCTGTGAAGTGCGCGCCGAAAGTGGGGAACTTGCTAGAAGGACTGTTCGGATTGAAGTTCATAGTAAGTATATTTACTAATTACCAATTTGTATTTGGAGCTTGCAGCAATAATAAAGCGCGCATATTTATCCACAGAGCCTCCAAAAATTGCGCCGTTTCAATTTCCTGAAGAACTTGAAGTAGGCGGCAGTACGCAAGCAACATGTAGTTTAATTTCTGGCGACAAACCTATTCAATTCACATGGCACAAAGATAACTTACCAATCCCGTCTATGTTAAAGGTACGTAAATTAGCAAAAGCTTATATGCAAATATATGTTGTGCACAGGCTATATTTAATTCATATTTAAATTTTAGGCGGAGCAAAAAAACATGGACTTTTTTTCTATATTAATTATTCAGGAACTAACGTCGGCCCACAGTGGAGATTACACATGCAAAGCCTCAAATGAATTTGGGGCTGTTAGTCACACTGCATCTCTAAACGTCAAAGGTAGTTTTGATTAATAGTAATATCATAAAGGTTTTGTCTAATATAACATAAAGTAATATTAACGTATTAGCGTAGCGTAATGAACAGTTTTCTCGTACAGAGCCGCCGACGTGGGTGTGGAGAGCACAGAACACTTCGGTTTCAGCCGGTGCTTCCCTCTTATTGCCATGTTCAGCAAAAGGGCAACCAGCTCCTAGAGTGTCTTGGGAATATTCTTTAGGTAAGACCACACATTGTTGTAATCCGAATATTTGGGTCTAAAAGGTCCGTAATGCTAATGAAAATGGCCATGTGAGCTTGAAATCTTTAAGAGCAGAAACAACTTTTCTTAATGAAAATCTTAATTGTTGCTTGGTTGCTGTACATTGCCACCAGTCAATATAATATCCTCTACACTGGGCGTCAAGGGTTTGCTGTGATTTTAAACCCAAATTATTTGGCTATTTTTTCTTTTACCTTATTTAGCAGGATAGGCATCTCCTTCTAACTCCAATCCAAGCAAAGCCAGGTTACATGTGACGCCTGTACCTACATCATATACTGACAACCTGGCAGCGTCCACTGTCAAGTAAAACTTCAGAATCTCCAGCGCTTTCTTATGATACTTATAATACATATACTAGAATAAGCTGAACAAACAGCGATGGTAATATTTATACACTATTTATATATATTAATTTTGTGTTCTGGAATAGATGGAGAAAACTGGCGTCACGTGCTATTCGGCCAGTCGGAGTCTAGCGACGCCGACGGAGGGACCATTCTGTCGGATGGTACGGTATGGCTCAAGGCCGCTACTCCGGAGCACGAGGGCTGGTACCGCTGTGTGGCGCGTGCGCATCATGCCTCCATACACCATACTTTTTACTTGGACGTAAGAGGTTAGTTGGAAATAGTAACCTGTGTCTACGCTATTAGTGTCAATTTTAAAATGGAATTCTCGAATGCGTGAAAACGATTTTGGATCATTATTTCATTTGACAATCGATCCTAATTTATTTTATAAAATGAAACTACGAGTACAAGTTAGCCGAAAATAAATCTATGGACAATTCAATTCAATTCAATACATTTATTTCAGGCATTGCCCATAGAATCATATACAAATCGACCTAGTATCAAACTAAGCAAAGCTTGTACTATGGGTACTGCGTAACTATACACATACTCATATGGATAAATAGATACTTAAATACATATAAAACATCCAAGAATCAGGAACAAATATCTCTTCGCTCCAGCTACATAAGCAGGGTCACTACAATAACTAAGCTAAAGCAGTCCTCAAAACTACTGAATGACAAATTACAGGCCGTGTGAAACTGGGAGTGTAATACACAAATCTATTTAATATTTGGTTAAAATTTCCTATCGTACCTCTATGTTTTTTTTGCTTCTCGTTCCGTGCCTTTTTCTACTCTTATGACTATAATATTAATTTCTTAATACATTGTATGAAGTAGTGATTTTCTCCCCATTTTTTAAATAATAGCTCCTCATTCCAACAAAAATACTCAGCCAAGGATTCATTCTTAAATGTTTATAACGTTATATTATTTAGAACCGCCAAAGCTGAATAGAGGTGGCAATGGTGGCGAAACTCGGTGGGTTGTGAGAGGATCTACCGCGAGGCTGGAGTGCACCGTGAGTGGGGAGCCCGAGATACACGTGCATTGGACACATGACTCCAGACCTTTGGCATTGCAGTAAGTTGAACAACATTATACCTATCTTACAGATAGATTTCTTTAACCTTTTGACAGCCACAGTCACGTAATCATAGGATGACAAGAGCCGCCGTGCCTAATAACGCCACTGTCATGTATTAGCTGACAACACGTACAATATAAAGGCAACCTAAATACGTGCTAGGTATCTAGTAAGATTCATTTTCCGTCTTTTGCTATACTTAAAAACTCTGGCGTGTGAGACATGTCTTACGTAATTTGCTGTGACGGTCAAGAGGTTAAGGCCGGGTATTACCACTTTTGAGTTTTTAAAAACAATCTGAGACATAGAATATAGTGTCTTAAAATCTAAAAAAAAAATATGTGTTACATGAGGATCTTGTCTAGTCAAAATTGCAGTCAGTTACATGATCGGATGAATTTCACTCGATAGAAAAAAATCGCGAAGTTACCCCTTTTTGGAATGTATTTTCAATACTACGGCTATATTACTGATATTTAACATTTAATTTTTGTGCTCAATTAAAGCGTAAATAGTTATAGACATTTTTGCAAGGTTTGCTGTGATAAAATGACTGGCTTGATGACTATAGCTAAATATTTACAAAACTGCGCGCAGAGCTTGCGTAGAGAGCGGGATGGTTAATTGTAAACTCACGCATGTTAGAGCGGGACAGTTGCGTTGGGGATACCTCCCCTTAAGTTAAGACCCAAATTTGTGTCTTGCCCGCTCGCTATTGATGCTGTACTTTTCGCTAGCGCACGGACTAACTTGCGTTTGAATAAAGTTAAAATAATAGTAGTTTATGCAACTGGTACATAATGAGGGGCATTAAAACACGAGTGTGTTTTATGAAACGAACCGAAGGCGAGTTTCATAATAAGGTCACACGAGTGTTTTAATGCCTAATTATGTACAGTTGCATACATTACTTTATCTACATCCATATATTAAATCCTCTTTCATGTGTTTCGTGTGGGCACTTCTCGCCGGCGTGCGCCATGTTTGCGTCGACAGGCCGGCCCGCGCCTCCGCCGCCAGCCCGCAGCTGTGTCTTAATTTTGTACGTGATCTCGTTAAAGTGTTATATTTCGTGATCTAATAGGGGACGCACGCAGCAGCCGCACAGTATATCATAAAGCGGGGTCTTATCTACGGTATTTGAACTTATAAAAGAGGATTTACTATATGGGTGTAGATAAATTATTATTTCGAAACATCAAAAGTTCAGAATTTAGATAAAGATTTTTTTTAAACCATGAATTAGTACTACTTATGAATTAGTATTACTTATGGTTTAGTAGTAGTAGCGGATTTTAAGTTGAAAACGGTCTTCAAGAGTTTATTGACATATTGATACGTAGTATTTGAATACCTCTTAAATGTTGACCATGGTGATCATGACTGTATAATGTTAGGTTGGCACTGGCAGAGAAACGTCAGATCTGAAGACGAGTTTCTCATTTGTTGCCATACTGTGCTCATTTATCTTTCATGTTTCCTATAGTTAAGGAAATGGGAGAATAAAAAACTAAGTTGGAAATGGTTTACCTATGCCGATTATCAAAGATTTGTCCCGTTATATAATTTTTATTATAACCTGTTTTTCTGTATTTTGGAAACTCGCTTATGCTGTTGAAACCTTTCAAATATTTTCGCTTTGAATGTCAGCGGCGCCGGAGGCATCGAAACGAGAGACACTGGTAATGGGAAGATATCAGAAATAACAATAACACACGCGGGGCCCGAACACGCGGGGGAGTATCGCTGTCTCGCCAGAAACCTCTACGGAAATGACGAATTGGTGTATCGATTGTATGTAAAAGGTAATTTTACTCGAACAACCATATAGTACGATTACTCAAACTTTACTAGTGACAGGTGATGTTAATCCAATTGATATTCCGTCTTGACATCTAAATAAGAAGGTATAGTTCGTACAAAACTGTAAGGCCAAGTGCTGTCAAATTAACGCAAGCAAAAATCTACCTTACAGTCAGAGCTCTAAGTCTAGTTTTGCTTGTGTTGGTTTGACAGAATTTAGCCGTAGAGTTGTGTCCGAACTATACCTACGATTTTTAGACAGTTTGTATGTAAAATAAACTCTATTACATTAGTGTTAAGTAGAATATCCAATGGAATAAAAGCACAATTATGTCAGTGGTAAACTTAAAATAGGTACCTAATTTACCTGTACACGTGCACGAATAGGTACTAAAGCATTCGAATAATTTTGTTTATTTTTGGTTTTTGACAAGCACTGTCACCGGACTGGACCTATTAATCTTTACAACGCTCTGTTAGAGTACCTACTTTTATCTTATGAGCGAGCGAGGTTGAGCCATGGTTGTTTGTTGAGCACATTGTATGTGTGCGTCAGCGTAGGAGCTATGAGTTCACGTTGTCTATGCGTTCGTATGTGTCACAAGTACAACAATGGCCAACCCGCGGTCGTGAGATAAAAGTACCTATACTATAAATACAAAAGCAGTCACTCAGACTCCATGACATCGGAATGTCAAAAGCGAAACTGAACCCAACAGAAATGCATGTCAGATATCATACTGTGACGGATATCCATCGTTGGCGTTGAACCGATAGCCCGGATATATCCGTCGTTGGTGTCCCAAAGGTTAACTCACAGGAGTTGCACTTACGATTACAGACCTATCAGCGTTAATTCTGATGCCGGCCGCTTTCATCCAATATACCTAAGTTGACAATCTTTCAATAAATCTGATTTTAACGAGCCGATTTTGTAATAAAAATAATCCGCTGATAAGTATAGTAGAAATTATTTAAAATGTCCGACATTTTATAAAACTTGTCATTGTACTTTGAATCTTCACGCTTGAACAGTAAAGCGCTTTTTAAACGGCCTAATTTGATAAAACTCGGAGAGTTCAAATAATTATAAGTATATATGTTTGGATTTATCATGTCTTTTCTTTCATTATCACAATGTCCCTCTCACAAATGCTTACGATAAAAGCAGAATAATAAACAAAGACGATTCTAAAATGACTTTAATTGTTGAGCCATTTGGAGGTCACTTAATACTGGAATATCCATAGCTTTACTACTTATGAAAATAACAACATTAGCTTGACACCTAACTAAATGGCTCAACAATTAAAGTTCTGGAGTGTACATCAAAACACATTCGAGAATTAGGTTAGGTTAGGTTTTATTGTTGCACTTATCGGTTTTGAATTCCACGTTTAAAAGAGAGTATCCGGACAAATAACGTTACAATTTTAGTATTTTAAAAAGCGCTACGACATTTTTGGAACGAAATGATTAAATTTTAACAGTACAAAAGACGTGATCAAAATCAATGCCTTATAATAAATCTGGCGTCCATTCGAATATTGAAACGAGGTTTTAATGAAAATTGAACTTTTCACGAAATATCTCTTTTACGAGTATGTAAAGCCTTATGAGTCTCATGATTAATATTTAAAATGTACATCTTTTTTATAGGTTTCAATGTAATAGGTATAACGTTGAAAGTTTATTTTTCAATGCAGAGCGTCCGAACATCCCCGAAGAGGTTCGGATATCGGAAGTATGGTCCAGAAGAGCGCGAGTGACTTGGAGGATAGCTCGGGGGGCCCTAGTGTCACACTACTCGCTTCAGTACAGGGCACTAACCCGGGACTTGACTGTGCCACTGGAAGCGCCACTGGCAGGGTTACTTGACAACTGGGAGTCGCTTGAAGTACTCAATCTGACCTTGGCAAATTCGGATTTACTCCACATTGCGTAAGTTATAAAATTTCTAACAATTACGTACATGAACTTCGAAACCGTTTTTGACTTCGTATTAATTTCATCATAATATATAACTACGAGTACCATAGAATTATAATATGTGGGAATAATTGTTTAAAACCTATTCTGCTCCGGATGGTTTCAATAAGTACAAACCTATTTGTAGTCGACAAATTTAATACTAAGTACATTAGGTTTATTGCAATTTATGACCAAGCAAGAGTGAATAATTGAATTCAATGCAAAATATTTCATTCAATGCCATTCAGAGGAAAACAGCGTGTAGCATTATTACCTCTATAGCGTTGTTGCTATAACAATGCTACATCACATCACATCACAGTCACGTTGAATCAAAAACTGTGTAAAGTAACATTTTGTGTTATATAATTATGTAACGTTAGTTTACACCTTATGCTTTCCGTCTGTTTATTTGGACTTGAAATGTCCACTATAGTTTGTAACGTACAGTCAGCATGAAAAGTATTTCGCATATGAAAAGTTTAAAAGTCCTTATTGTATTGGAGTAAGAACCTTTGACATTTTAATTTTCGTAGTTAGTCTTGATGCTCACTGTACGTACACACGTGACAGATCGGAAGGGCCGGGACGTGCTGGCGCGTCTGTGTCGGGGCTCACGCCGGACACACGATACGCGCTAAGAATCGCAGCCTTCAACGACGTCGGAGCCTCCGGTTACACCTCCCCGCTGCACTTCACTACTAGAGAGGAAGGTTAGTTTGGACGCAATTCAAATAAGAGTAGCTTTGTCCTTCGTTAGAGATAAACCAAACTCCAGAATTCGAAACGCTTCTTTGTAATTGGGAAAGTACCATAATTTTACAAGTCATTCAAAAAAGGTGCTTTATAAATACTTTCACAATTACAGCCTTGGCCAAAAGTGTTGAGCACTCACACGTTTTCCATATAAAAGTTAAACTTTCAATCAAGCATTTCATATCCTTTTATTAAAGAAAATTAAATATATTTCAAAAACTAGCTACTTTCGTTGACGTTAAAGATAATTGCACGGATAAAAATGCAATTTGTCCTTTAATTGCAAACCCGTCTATTTTTACTCTTCAGTTAGCTCTTTTTTAGTTAGTTAGTTCTTCGAAATGATAGTATCTAAAGTTCTCTAGATGTTCTTTAGTATATACCTTTTCATATTTTATGTCAATGTGCATTTTTGTAATTAAAAAATTATAGTTTTTTTATAAGTTACAAAGGAAAATAAAGGGTGCTCAACACTTTTGGCCAAGGCTGTACATAGAAGCGTTTTGAATTTTGGAGACGCGGGACATGTTGTCGTAGTGTATCTCTTCAGTCCTACCGTTAACGTGGATGAGCAATTTTTGTTTGAGACTTTTTGGTGGATTGTACAGAATAGGAACTACGAGATTCATTAACCCTTTTCAAGGCATTGTACGATTTATCGACCACATGCGTGTAGTCAAAATTTCAACCTTAAAACTCAAAGTTAAGGTTTAAATCGAATTGAATTTCGGCGAAAAGTAACTTGCACTTAAATTAATTTCCAATACATAACTATTTTGAATATATATTTTATTGTTCGCAAAACCACGTAGGTTGGTGCGGCCTGGAAAAGGGTTAATATATAGTCATCTGATTTCTACGATAACTGACGGAAGCCAGGTGTGAGTATAGATATGTGTGGACGGATGCAAGAATTCAACAGACCGAAAAAAGGTGAATGGATAGTTTGAGAGACGATAAAAATAGAAAGGAGACGATAGAAATACTGAAGAATCACGGTACCTATGTATTTTACTAGTCAAAGCCACATGCGTTGTACTGTACCTTTATCAAAACAGTTTTAGGTTTCCGTATCGTATTTCGTAAAGTAAGATTTGCGATATAAATGTAAAACACAGGTTGTATCCCTTCTTTTGTTTTATGTTTGAGTTTTATTTTGATTACGAAATAAAATTTCGCACGGGCACCGCACAGAAAACAAAACTGCATTTAATTATATTTAACAGCACGAGTTACAATAATTACAATAATAATATGATGTACATGTTCCAACACCTCTTAACGAGGTGGTGACGTCTATAATACAATAATGGACTATACGGGGTCATCCGGTGTTAATACCGACCATAATCGTTAAGCTATTTTATGTGCTACCCGTTGTATTACGGGCTCGTAAAATGTAAGTGTTGAAGCATTATTTCGACACGGAGTTTCGTTAAGTCTTAATTTCGCTAATGCTCAGTTAAACTAACTCCGTCATTTATATACTATAAAGGAATAGAGGATTTTAAACCTTCAACGTTCATGTGATATTGTATTGTGAAATTTAGTGACAAAATGGCATGACATTAGGTATACGAATCGCGCGCAGTCAAATAAAATGCGCTAAATCAACCTATAACGCTTAAAATGTGCAACATTCTCTCGGCTTAAATACATACATAAGTAATACAGGACGCCTTAAGCAGTCCTTTGTGTAATTATTAATATGACAAGGTGTTTCGATGATTGCGTAGCCCCGGGCGGTGCGCCGAGAGACATCACCGTGCGGGCACTCAGAGCGAGGGAGCTACATATCACTTGGCAGGTAATATTCCTACAATCGTAGACGATCGTATTTGGCCCCTCAAACCCCCGGTAACTTAGTAGCTCACTCTACACTGGACTTGTTTGCATAAATTAGAATATTTTCTAGACAAGCCATCCAACTATACAGCACGGAGTTTAAAATATAAACTACTATCAATGGGACTTTATTATTAACCAATAAATGTGTAGAAAAGCCGTCAAATGCATAATGTTATTTATGTAAAACACAACACAGAGACCTCGTTTAACATTCATGAACCGTACCGTAAAATTCAATGATTTATTTTTCATTATTAGCCACCGCCTAGAGAAACATGGCACGGCACTCTACTGGGCTACACGATTCGCTGGTGGGTGTCCGAAGAAGGCAAAGGAACTCCCAACGACGGGCCAGGCTCGGAGAGTGGCGCGAGCGCAGACGCCACTAGCACGACTCTGCGGGGACTGAGGGCGGCTACTCGATACGGGGTCACAGTGAGGGCCTATAACGCCGCGGGTACTGGACCCGTGTCGCCGCCCCATTACCGTCATACCTTGGAATCACGTAAGTAACTGTTTGGTTTATTCCTAGCTACTTGTACATACCTATATCAATGGAATCATTTCAATATTAAGTTTCGATATTCTGTGCGATATAACATTTCCGTTGGTATACCCAACCTCAATAATCGGCTTTCTATCGCTCATCTGAAAGTATATTTGTCGTCAGAAACGAAGATCCTCGAGAGAGATTAAGAAAATAGAAGCATTATTATTTGGCACTCAGTATTTCATATTACCTAAATGTAATGAGAAATAATATTATATTATGAGGTATGATTATACTTGTGAATACAAAAAATACAAAAATCAAAAAAGTTGGTTAAAAACGAAAAGCTTCCGTTAAAATATGCTCAACCAATTTACAAATTTGAGTAAAATTACACAATTTCAGCGGCGAGGCGTAACCGCTCCGCTTTTCAAGTTTTGTTTTCAACTTTTGTCATTGCACTCGTGAATAAATCCGCAATGCGCTATCGACAGGAAGCGGCGATCGTAAATTTTCACATCAAAATGCAAAATGGTTTAATTGAACCGTGGCCTCCTATATAGGTCAAACGGTTGGACAAATTGATGGCACTTGGAGAGCTGACTTTGTTAGCATTTTTGAAGCTCAAAGGAATGGTCGATATTCAAAGCGGACTAAAAATTCAGTCGTTCGTTCGTAAATTTTAAACCAGTTAGAGCAGTCCGGTTTATTTATGTATAACCATCTTTTTCTCAAAATGATGACAACAAAAATATCTCGCAACAAGCAAATATAGTGGCATCTGTACGGAACAAGAAAAGGGAAAATACGGCGTTTAATGAACAAAAGATTTCCTTTGGCAGGATTGATATCTATAGTCTAAAGATGCATTTACGAAGTAGAGCCCCCCCGGATTTTTCACGTGGTAAGAAATGGGGGGGGTCCAAACATAGCAGCCGACCTATACATTTCAAACTAAGCTGACTCCTTTCTTATATCTACTAAGGCAAGTTTGGTATCGTTTTCGTATAAAAGGAATACACCGACATCATTTCTGATCGTACATTTTACTATTTTGGAACAATTTTCTGACTAAAATCGCAAATTTATACATTTTTAATTTTTACTTTTTGATTCAGCGCTCTGATATTGGATGTAAAAAGTTGATTCAAATAATGAAATAAATACTATAAGAAAGCTCAATTTATGCAGATTCTAAATATATAAATATCAATATAGCTCTGCCTACAAAATTATGACAGAAGAAAATATCATGGGTCGCAAGACGGCTGCGCGGGCGAGTCGGTAAGTACCGAAATACGTTACTAGCTACTGGGTACAGTCACCGAATTGAAATGTTTTCCACTTTTAAGAGTAAAAATAACTAATAGAGAACCTTACCTGACTATACCGACGTGTCTGACTAATAACAATGATAGTTCCTCTAAGTTATTTTCAGGTTTTAAAACGATGACTGTGATAAAAATTACACTGTAATATTGTATGGATTTTAGTTTCAGTATGCATGCGCTTAGGGCAGCCTATCAAGCAGGTCACTTGTGGGGACAAACTTTAAATGACACACAATATATACCCTCCCTAACAGACGAGTGGATAAAAGGAGGAACAGTGGCAGCCCGTATGGACAACCCAACACAGAATCTGGAATGCGGCACGAGCAGAACTTAGCTGCAAAAACAGCTGCAGAGGCCACTGTCCTTGAAAGCGAGAATGAATACCATGCACGCTGCTTCAAGACCTGTGGGTAGTCGCAAATGCGATTACTGATGGTTTTAAATGTGTGTCCAGTGTGGACCAGGGGTTTCAGCAAAGATGACGTCGAGGAGGCCGAAGAAGGAGAGTACAACATCTTTATCAGTTTATACTGGTCCTGGGTTTAAAAAATCATAACTAACTTCAAAAAAGATGAGGTCCTGTGTTCGACTGTAAATATTTTTTAGATATGTTCACAAATATCTTTGCTAGTTTAAGACCGATTTCGCGGCTTTTTTTTGGATTGGAAAGGGCTGCCTCAATGATGTTTTCTTTTAAATTTGGTCAAGATCTTATAATGGGATCCATGAGAAAATGGACACTCTTCAATTTACAAAGGTATCTCCGCGGTATATGAATGCTAATTATTACTTACAAGGTGGACCAATATCATTTTTTTTATTATTAATAATAAGGCAGTACTTTTAGGGTGATCCAATATTATTTTGGACAGGATCAGTTAATGTTAGTTGGCATTTTTTTTTAATTTAGCTGTTATCCATATAATTCATGGAGTTCGAATTTGTACTATCGTTTGTAGGGGCCTATCTTTAGAAGTAATCAAACGATTTTAAAAATTCTTTCTGTAATAGAAACCTGCATTAGTCCTTAATAACGTAAGCTAAGACTTTTTGTAAATCGTTAACTCGTACGAAGCAGGGCGGCTCTCTAAAATTTGATAAATTTTTACGTGTAATTTTAGGGCGAAATTGATATATTTCATTGTTTTTTTAATATTTTAAGACGTGAATTGGCATGAAATATGTTTTTATTGAGTTAATAAACCCACCACTACGATTCCAAGATCACAAACTGTGTTTTTTAATTAATTTGATTTTTGGTTCTATCTTTTAATTTTTAATTTTTTTAATACTTCCACAGTAGGTATATTTTTGAAATATATATTTTTAAATATGATATTAACAGGGTTTTCTGAAGACCTATTTTTTTTTCAAAATGTGTAGGTGTTTTTTTAAAGTTATGGCCATTTTTCTGTTTTCAGTATGAATGAAAAATTACCTATTTTTTGTTATTTTTCGAAAATTTTGTATGGAATGGTACAAAAATAATTCCAGAAATGAATTTAGCATCCTTGATTTACTCGAAATTGACACCCAACTTGACCCAGTAGCTTAACTGGCGCAGATATCAAGATTAACCTGGACTCACCCCCCCCTCAAAAATTTGACATAAAAAATTTCGAGGGCTCTACTTCGAAAATCCATCTCTGGGTCCTAAAAGACCTACCCTGATACAGGAAATCTTTTGTTCACGAAATGCCGTATAAGTCCTCTTACCGAGGCCACTAATAGTGTTGGATTGAAAGCTTTATACGTACCATGCTTAAGAAAATATATTCAAGTGCTCATTCGTGCTGCGGAACATAAGTGATAGAACCAGAATACCATGAAATGGCAATCAGCCAGACACATTCCTCTGAAAACTCAAGTCTGTCCGGAAACATCTTAAGTGGCGACCGCGTACTGCTACGCTTTTCACAACCTATTTTACTTCAGCTCACCATTCCTGCCTATTTGAACTTGAACAAGAACATAGCTCTTAGATTATTAACAACTAACTAAGCACATTCGGAGATCAACGTTCATCCCATTCACATCAAATTAAATGGCGCTTATTGTATTTTTCACTTCTCATGCTCGAAAAGTGTGTCATATTAGACTTGTGAAGCGGGGCTAAAGTAGTACATTTAAGCCCTATGGAAAATATGTGGACATATTTATGAGTTCCAAACATTTTAATTTGACCAATCAAAATACTTCACCTATTAAATCCACCAATCACAGAACAATAATTTGACAGAAAAAATAAAGCGCATGTTGCATCTCTTTGTTTAATATAGCAAAAGAAAGGGAGGCGACTTACGCAAAGCGAATACGCATAGCGAGGCATGGTCCTGGCCCTGGCCTTAGAAAAAAAAACATGCTGTCAAAGTAGACCTAGAGATAAATTATTCATTTAATGTGGATAATTAGTGTTTATGTGTTTTCTCGCAATCGAAGTGAAAAGTAGAGTGTATAACTCGGGCCTAAAAGCCATATTACCACTGGAACAATTTTCCCTCACTACGTTCGGGAAAATAACCATCTCGTGGTAACATGGCTTACTTTAGACCCTTGTCAAACAATCTACTATTGCCCACTGCCCAATGCCCATAGACCTCCATATTATACCTATCAAATCCTACTGAGCCAAGAGTACTTTCCACTGTCCTTGTGATCAAGGTTGTAGTGTATTTATTCAATATTAGATTTTTGCCGCGACTTCGTCCACGTAATGTACCACTCCCTATTTCATCCCTTTCTGGTTTGATTTTCGGGATAAAATGTATTCTAAATGTTAATCCAGCTATGTGTATCATCATAATCTGTTTAGCAGTTTTGGCATGATTGAGTAACAAACATCAAAACTTTCGTATATTTCTAGCCGTCCTCTCTCGGCGAAAAAAATAAACAATGCCATTCTTTTGTTATCTGCCCTGGGATCCCAGGGACTGGTAGACGACGGGTTAAAATAGGCTGTCATAGCAGTGTTTAATTCAAACGTATAGGTATAATAATTTCCTCTATGATTCAAACCCACTGCAGCTTTGAAGCCTTCCATGACACTTCAATTTCAGATTTATTCCTTAAAATGTAATTTTTTGTGGTTTTGATTGTACTTATTTCAGAGATAGGGGTAAAAATTGTTTAAATTTTGCATAAAGCTTTCGATTTTTTTCGTAGTATATAAGCTACTGTTTGTTTAAATATGCAGCTCCAACTGGCGGGCCTGAGGGCCTGAGTTGTAAATCGAGTGGCGCGACATCGTTACGGGCAGCCTGGCGGCCGCCCGCGGTGGATGCCAGAGGAGGGCTTATTACACATTACACGCTGCAGTTCACGAGATACGACGCGGATCCTTTGCTTCCTACCCAGGAAGCGTATTTGCGAGTTCAGGTGAGGAAATTACAGTTTCATTGCTGATTTATTATGTCATGCATCATTACAATTCGTGATTAATTAAGAATCAAATCTTGATCATTGTGTTTTCTTCTTGTTTTGGAAAATTTACTTTATTTTGCTTACCGAGAACAGTAAATCTGGCGCGCCAATTATATCTTACTTTGATATCATCTTATTACTCATATGCCACTATAGGCTGAAGAGGCGACAATATCCCGCCTGACGCCATATGCAGAGTACGAGATAAGGGTGCGCGCACACAACGCGGCGGGCGACGGACCCCTGTCAGCGCCACGAGTGTGCCGGACAGATGAAGATGGTAATTGACATGGAATTATTCCTAACTGACCTCGCCTAAAAGGTTGAGTGAATCAACTTTTGGGCCTATATTACTATTTCGTTCAGTTACGCAATAAGCTTTATATTGATAAAGTTAGCTAGAATGTTATATTGATCTTATTATTTCACGAGTTTCACACATTGTTTTACTGAAAGAGATATAGTTGAATTGAATCATAAAATTTTACATGAATGATACCAATGTCTTTTGTCGATCGTGGACATTGCAAATTGCAACACTTCCAAAACATAAGCTAAATAAAAGATACGAGTTTTCACGCATAACGACTCATGTGTCCCCCTGTGGCCACATCCTGTAATACCCAAACCTATTAGACTAGGCACAGAACTGGAAAAGGCGCCTCTCATCGTTTTAATGCAATATAACCAGATTGGTTTTTTTTTCAGTTCCTAGTGCACCTGGAGGCATGAAGCTGATAGCTCTGGCTGAGCGATCGCTGAGGGCATCATGGCTTCCACCGCCTGAGCCTAATGGGAGACTCACACAGTACATACTGTATGTGAAGGACTTATCTGGGTTAGTAACCGTTCCAGATGGCAGTAGAACCTTGCTGGGTACACATTACCGCGGCCAGCCATAATTGGTTTATTTTTGACATTAGATATCTAAAATATTAATTATTAGGTTCATTTTGCGGTGCCTTTATAAATACTAGCCATTTTTTTATGTTGTAATAGACTAAAAACCTGTTTTTTGAACTAGCCAATTTCGATTTGTTCCATTGGACTCATATGTTGGATTCTAATCAATATTTACGTCACTGCTTACTCACTTATCGCGCATGCTAGGCTCATTATATCACTCCTTGTTTACTGACTGTATTTTGTTCATATTCATGTAGATCACAGGAACCAAACGCTACACGGGTGAACGCTTGCACCGAGGGTGATGGTGTCTACACGGAGTGTATGAGGAGCCTGCGCGGCCTCCGTGCTGGCCGGACGTACGAGGCGTGGGTGCGCGCCGCCACCAGTGCGGGGGAGGGCCCGCCGACCCCTGCCGTCGCCTGCCAGACCAGCGCCTTGGGTAAGTTAGGCGGCTTCGGCTTGCCTCAGTACCATAAAAAAAAATTCGGCCCTCACTGTGTTTGTATTGTTATATTCTTCTATAGCTCCTGCTCGGATCTCCTCGTTCGGTGATGTGGCAGTAGGAGCTGCTGGCGGTTCGTTGTCGTTACGATGTGTCGTCGGAGGGACGCCGCCACCGGCCAAACGATGGTTAAGAGGCGGTAGTCCTTTGCACCCCCGATCACCGTTCCACCTCGACGGTGATGCTCTTCTCATCAGAGGTATTTGATGATAGAATCTTTTCGTTATTAACTACTTAATTCAGACTTGATATGTAGTAACAAATTACAAGAGTTCTTGATGATAAGTTTCTTTGTGTCAGGTTTGGAATTATCTCATGCCGATAACTACACATGTGTTGCTGAAAACCCTCATGGTTCTGATTCGGCTACATGGAGAGTTGTGGTGCTGCGGCCGCCAGCGCCTCCGGCTCTGGCATTACTTGAAGCACGCTCTAGGGAACTAGAACTTGACATGCGACCAGCTTCAAGAGCTCCAGGTCATGCGTTGCCTAAATCTTATAGTTTACATTGGAGATTGGCTGCTCCTGAGGTAACATTAAGACAAATGGCTTCTGACCGTGACGTAAAATGGAAACTGTGAGTTTAACAGCCATTTGTTTTAGGGAGAATGGAGGGTGCTACCTGCCAGCCCTGGACCATTGACGTTACCAGGCCTTCGCTGTGGATCAGCTTATAGGGCTTATGGTTCCGCTGGAGGACCACCTGGTACAGAACTAGCGATCCGTACCACTGGCGGCCCCCCAGTTGCACCTCCTGACTCGAGGTGGATAAGAGTTAATTCCACACACGCAAGATTCGATACAAGTAGTTGGACTGACGGTGGGTGTGGGCCGGTAGCGTTGAAGTTGGAATGGGCTGGGTCGGGAGTGGCTGGTGCCAGGGATGTGCCTGTTGGTGGTGAAGTCATTCTGGGCGGTTAGTGTTTTTTTTTTAATAATCTAATGAACTACCTCGTGTTTGTTCTACTAGAGTTAGGCAAGGACCAAAATAATGTAATGCATCTTGTGTAGAAAGCTCATAAAGTCTTAATGTATTCATAATTATACTGCTAATTTATTCTATGAAAGCTGCTAATCATCTAAGTTGGAGGATATACTTGGTTTTTCTTTTAACAAAAGCCATATTTTTAGGTTTAACGCCTGGCTCAAGGTACCGCGTGGCAGCCCGCGCGTCAAACGAAGCGGGCTGGACGCGCGAGGTGTACGAATTTACCACGACTCCGGCCGAGGGAGGGTACGCGGAAGAGGTGGACGCGCCCTTTCCTGCCACCGCCGGGGAACTCGCCTTGTTGTTAGCTCTCTGTGCAGCGCTATCGCTGGCTGCATTGACCATTTTAGCTATTCTTTTGAGACGAAAAAGGTACGTAGATTTGAATTTTTGACACGTTTAATTTTAATCGTATGTACATGAGTGAATTTCACCAAACGGGCATTTTTGTCAAATTCCCATGGAATTTTGAAATACCAATAATATATAGAAAATTTTATGCTGATAATTTGATAAAAAAATTAATAAACACAAATTTTCTTACGGGGTACTTATACATATAAAATTACGGAAGTTATTGCAATTTGAAAATTTGACATGGGAACGGGAATTTATCTGCCCATGGGAATTGCCTTTTCTTAGAAAAAAATGTATTAAAATTATTATTTATCATCTAATTTATCAAGAATTATAAAGTTCAATTGTATCGGGTTACTGTCCTCTGTGAATAAACCAACACACAGCAAAACCTGCATAGACCACATCTTTATATCGAACAGTTGTGACGCTGAATCGATTGTCTGCTCATCTGACCTTACTGACCATGATTTAATTATGATCGGCATTGTAACGGAACGTCTTAAGAACACGATTCGGAAGAGATCAAGATTAAAAGTGGATTACGACGGACTAAACAGAGAACTTGAATCTGTTGACTGGTCCCCCGTTGCGAGAGCACACTCTGTCGATGATGCTGTGTCTTTTTTTCTCAACCACTGTCTCAGAGGCGATCGCTAAGAACTCCAATATGATTCAAGTAAGCCGCTCAAAATTCTGTGTTCAACCTTGGATGACCCCTGGGCTTATTAGGTGTTCCAAACAGAGAGACAAACTACACCGTATCTCGCGGCAATTTCCAAAGGACGAAACAAAGAAACTTATATATACAAGATATCGCAACTTCTTCATTAATCTTTTAAGAAATCTAAAAGCTGAACATGAAAAGAAGGAGCTCGCTGCCCACGGAAAGTCGCCTAAAAAACTGTGGAAAACTATTAATAAAATAACACATCGGAATCCTCCTACAAGTACTGCGCAAAGTCTGACAAAGATAAAAAGCACTGAGAAAGAGTCTTTGAACGCATGCAATGAATACTTCGCTTCTGTTGGCCAAAATCTTGCCAACATAATCTTAAGGAAAGAAAATGAAACACAAGAGTCTCTTGCAGCCAAAGTCAAAGCTAACCCATCAATACTAAACTCCGTATACATCTCTCCTACGGACAAAAATGAAGTTCTTAGCCTGATTCAAAAATTAGACCCAAATAGTTCTCCTGGCCTTGACAATATTAACAATAAGATTCTGAAAGCCATTGCTTCCCAAATTGCTGAACCACTGGCAGTGATTTTTAATCAAAGCATAGAAAGCGGCATATTTCCTAAGGCCTGGAAAATATCGGCGGTCGTACCGATTCATAAAGGTAATGACAAAAACGAACCCGTCAACTATCGGCCCATATCACTTTTGGGATCTTTCTCGAAACTTCTAGAGAGAATTGTTAACAAAAGGATAGTTGCTTACCTTGAATCAAATTCCCTCCTAACAGATCGCCAGTTTGGTTTCAGAAAGGGGAAATCGACCGAAGACGCCGTTACACTTCTCACAAAAATGGTCTCTTCACATCTGGATGAGGGTCGGGCCTGTGTCGGAGTCTTTCTTGACTTAGCGAAGGCCTTCGACACGGTGTCTATCCCCATCCTATTAAGAAAACTAGAGGCCTACGGGTTCCGGGGAAATATACTGAAGTGGTTTACTAGTTACTTGACTGAAAGGAAACAGTGTGTCAAAATCGGGGAATTCCTTAGTGACCTGAGAGCGATTTCATTTGGCGTACCACAGGGCAGCATTCTAGGTCCTACGCTTTTTCTGTTATACATAAACGACATTACACTTATTCCATTACAGAATGCTGAACTACTGTGTTACGCCGATGACACCGCTATCGTTTTTCACGGGTGTTCTTGGGAAGATGTTTACGGCCGTGTCGAGAATGGTATGTCTCTAGTTTCAAGTTGGCTAAAGCAGAATCTTCTGACCTTAAACACAACAAAAACAAAATGTCTATGCTTCCACAAGACGGCGGCGTCTTCGCCAAAACTACAGCGGGAACTTAAAGTCCACAACCGAAACTGCACTGATTCCTCAGCTCAATGTACGTGTGACCACATGGCAAGAACGAATACAATAAAGTACCTCGGAATTATGATAGACGAGAAACTGAATTTCAAGCAGCATGTATCAGCGGTATCGAGTAGAGTACGTAAGCTGATACACACTATGAAGATGCTTAGAGAGTCAGCTGATTTCACCCTGTTAAAAACCATTTATATGGCTCTTGGACAATCGATAATTAACTACTGCATTCTTGCCTGGGGAGGCACAGCTTCGACTACCCTTCTTAAATTAGAAAGAGCGCAAAGAGCGGTGCTGAAGGTAGCCATGAAGAGATCGGTGAGGTATCCCACGAAGGACTTATACAGTGACACTCAAGTACTCAGTGTTCGGAAGCTCTACTTTCTAAGGGTGGCTCTGTCGGTACACAAAATGGTTCTCAACTCATCGAACTACAATAGCTTGCTTAAAAATAGAATATTTAAAATTCCTACGATAGCTGTCAAAACCACTTTTGCACATCATTTCTCAGTCTTTTTGCACCCCCGTATTTACAATCGACTAGTGAAACTGTATAATTTTAAAGAATACTCTGTCTTTGAAGCAAAAAAGGTCTTAACAATGAACATGATGAATTTGTCTTACGTCGACACAGAAAACATTATTAGGACAACATATTGAGTCGAACACAAAAACACACACTCATCTCCACACACACATACCACACACACGCACACACACATACAACACATACACATACAATATCCCGCTCACACATGCACAACTTGCTGATGTACAATTAGAATTAAAAATTTAATTTTATTCAAACTACTTATGTTTTGCTTTAATAAGGACTAAACTGTAGTTAATTCCTGTTATTTGTTTTATTATTTCTGTTACCTAAACATGGTTGCTAGCCGCTATTGAAATGTCTCTTATGTCAATCGTATGTATTCCCCCACGGGACAGGCTACGCCTAGTGTGGGGGTCAGTTAAAAATGTAACTATGTTTCTTTAATTTTTTGGTAATAAACTATTTGTATTTGTATTTGTATTTGTATTTGTATATTTAGCCTAATTTTACCAATCATGGGTTCAAGTTTCAACCGAGGAAATTTATATACACCAAAAATCTATATTTTAAGTTCAATTTCTCTTTATACAATCACATAGCAACTTCTTTGCAGAAAATCATACACGTATTAATATGTCAAACTATCACTAAATGCAGATGCAAAATACAGACGCTCGCAACTCCAAAAGCGTCACGGGTGCGTTGCTGACCTTTTATAAAATTTGAGATGTCCGCTTTTACTTGTTTGCCACCGTCGTTGTATATAAAATGCGTATGTATCGATATATACCTACATGATTTCATGTACATAATGTTCATTGACTTTGTTCATTGATTCTTTTCAAATATTTAAGAAGCTAAGTGTAATTGTAGCAGTTGGCCTGTTTTTTTTTAATAAACGCATAAACTACAACTCTAATCGATATACTTAGTACAAATTATATTTATTTATGCATTTCATCGATAATTATTGTTATTAAATGCGGTTTATTAACAAAATAAGTGACCCTTCCCAATTCCCGTGCCCCAAAATCAGCTGTTTTGGGTAAACAAGCTATGGGAATTAGGACACGGGAATTGGAAACCGATATAAAAAAAATCATAAAAAATTCAAATCGCATGTTAATAATATTTTAAGTTATCGTTTATATAGAGACACCAAAGTGCTTTATAATGCATACATAAGTTAATGATTACTTATGTAAGACTTTGAATTTCTAAGGGCCACCGAAATTGCAAGCAAAAGCAAAAAAATTGTCGCCCACCCAGAAACCGAAGTACTTAGGTGGTTTACTCGAACTTAATGCGGTTTGCTATATATATTTTTTTATATATAATAGCTGACATTTGAGAGCACATGTGAAGCAGGATGCGAAGCTGATCAAATGTAAACGATGGCTGCCAGGGACCTTTGAATTTTGCCGACAAAATGAAGAACTCTCGCGCTCGGACGATTTTTAAACATCAATTACAAGTTATTCACCACAGTGAAGTAAATAGTGTCTGTGCTCAGTGATAGTAAATATAATCGAGTTGAAGTTTTTGACACAAAATCAGTGATTCTAATGTACAGTTTTTGATAGGAATTTTTGATTGATTCAAAACTCCATGCCGGACAGGGCACGGAGTCTTAATTTGAGGTATTTTTTAATGTATTTTAAAAACAAATATGTCAGTGAATTTGAGTGAACCTCAACGTGGAAACATGTATTCTTTATGAAAAAAAAAAATGGTACGTATTATCTCATGCTACACTACGATTTTCAGCTCGGACACAAAAAAAAATCGAGTTTAGAAAATGACCCACATATTTAATTTTTATGCTTCATTTTTAATATTTATGGATTTAAAAAAAATCCTATGCGTCTAAAGTTTGACTTTTTCATGAGTTGCAGAACGGAAGATCTAAACAATTATTTAATTAGTGCCAAAGTAACTGCCTTTACCTACATTTATTATATCATCACGCTTTCATAGTTATACTTCCACACATTATTAGAATCATCTTACCTACCCGAGAACATGTTCAAATTCACGTTCCTTGAATATTTCAATCTCAGAATAGAAATCATGACAAAAGTCGAAATCGCATTCGCTTGCAATTAAGATTGAGCTGAATCAGTAAAAATATTCAAATAACCGTGGATCGTTAGGCCGGTGATCTGTGGGCGAAGTGCTGACACAGGGCCTCTTTGTCGACAATTAAGCGTGTAGACCCGCCATCGACCCTTCTCACGTCTCCCGTGCTAACGACGTATGACACGAGTTTTAATATCGCCTGTCCTTCCGTAGAAAATATTAAAGTAATAACGCCGCCGCTATAGATCCCGCTGTATTTTTGGGTAATATACGACTTGTGGGGAAAAATAGGATTTTGTTCAGTGAAATATGTTGAAAGTATTTCGTTTGCAAAGTGAGCGCAGTTTCGGGTGGGGTGAATTTGATTTTTTGTGTGTTTGGTTTGGTGCAGTCTAACTGTAGGGACTTGATCAGTGAAAATGATTTTAGTTAAATGTCTATAGGTAATTAAATATTATTTATTTCTGAGTACTGAAATACATATAGTATAAGGAAGAAGCCACCTAAAGAAGTCGTAGTTTTATTTTTCTTAACAAATATTATCAAACCACAAGCTGAAACTAACTATATTAAAAAGTGTAAATTTATAGTCAAATAGAATTTAAAATGCCTCTGTTTACTCATCAAATATATTCAGCATGATTCAACGTCACATAAAGCCATCTATGTCCTCTTACGTAGCGGGAAGTAAGATGTAAAATATATTCCCTTGTGGAAAAGTAGCGAAGTTAACCACGCTATAGGAGCGAGTCACTATCACAAATAATTTATGGCTGGTTGCGAACATTCCGGGAAAGAGTTCTTTACTCGTCTATTTTCAGGTTTCACACTCCATAAAGTACCGAGTGTAAGACTTTCTAAATAGTAAATATTAACCTTCATACTTGTTCAATCCTAAAATAACTATTGTCTTTTATATTTTACCTATATCAACGTGACTGAAATTAGATAACTAAAGCACGAATTTGGGGTAGTTTAGTGTACCCCTACAAAAATACCCCAAATTCGTAAACCCTACTCTAGTGATTAAATAAGTGTTACTAAATAAAATAATTTCGAATAAATGATCATCATCAATGCTAAACGTAAGAAACAAAACCTATTTCCTCAGCTTTACTTATAGAGATAAAACAGAAATTAAAACATACTTTTGCATTCATTCTTTTCCCCCGTTTTAAAGCAATAGCTCATACAGCGAGCGAAATGAAATGACTTTATCAAATTAATAAATAGAAAGGAACGGTTTTCTTGTTTACCCATGTCAACCTCGTACTTGATTTAATTAAAATAGACTATTTAAATGGGTAGTAAATGTAAAATCGCAAAAATACAAAATACTACTGTAACCTTTGACGACTTTAGGGTCCTGTGATTAACACTACAAATATGTGGGATAGAAAATTACTCACGATGGGAGACGTTTTCTCAGTGATAGGTGAAATCGGATTGTTGCTGTATATACAAGGCGCACACCGTGGTCGTGGAATGAAGAGTGAGTGAGTGAGTGAATGTATGCAGATAAGGAGGTTTGAGACTAAGGGTTGGTGTACAGACGTGTGTAGGTATAAGAGCGTGGGTTCACACGTGGTACTGAGTGGCGATGCTGCACTACTAAATACTTATTTTTATTTATCTGATGAAACTACTGATCGTCGATTTTTGATATTATTTGTATGTTTTTTTAGTTACAATAAATGACTAAAGTTGTTTAACAACACAGAAATGATGGCGGCGTGGCGCGCGTGACCACGAGCGCTGAAAAGCCGACTTGTGGCACGTACCGCGCGCCACCGCACCAGACTCCGAAGCTACCGCCCGACCCACCAGGTGAGGCTCCTTCAAAGTATGACTCAAATACTTAACCTATTCACTGCCACAGTAGATTCTGTAGGTAGTGCCTCACACGCCAAAGTCTTCGTAGCAAAAGTCTGCAAATGAACCTTACTTGATAGCACACAGCTTGCCTTTACATCGACTTGATCGACTCGATATAAAGTCATTGGCGTGTGGGGCACCTAATATCCTGTCTTTATATCAAGTCGATGGCGGTGAAAAGGTTAATCATGCTCATCTTTCGAACCTAGGACCACATGCTTCATTTCGTAGACAGGGTCACTATTAACTAGTCCAAACTGGTCGAATTTGTTAAAGACTGCGAATATGTTGAAGAGGCCAGAATGGATAGAACCCTATCAAATTTTCAAGCAGCTAGAATAATGTATTTTGTGGTGCTTTTATTTACCTATCCCATAGGCAATATACCAGTTAAATATTGTTTCTAGAGAGTTTGTTTGCCATAATAATTGAATCACTATATTTGGACTAAAGTGCTTCACTTTTATTATCAAGCATAATATTTACTCTTGTTAATGTATAAATGCTACTCATACGCAACTTAGACGTCGGGAACTATAGCAACACTAAGCTCTCGGGTATACAACCGTGAACGTAAATCTAGTTTTGGCAAACGCTGGAGTTCGTGTGAGCGCTAAATAAATAAGCTCACATATGCCCGGCAATGCTATTCACAACTCGTTTCACTTCATCTCAACGCTGAACCCTAGGTAGTATCGTAGCATAGTAAATATATTTGGTGAAACAGTCTGCACCCACGCTATGCTGAAAACTAGTTCTACGCACACATGCGCGGCACACGTGACTGGTGTACATATATAGCAGACTTACACCAGTCTCTTATACCTAATGCGTCATGCCTCTACGCGCCATCTACAAGGTGGAAAAATGCTGCTACGCACACGTATAGTGCGCGCCATCCACGACGACGCGCCCCTCCACCGCCCGTTCCGTACAATTGCGCATAGATTAGTATGAGATGCGTTGTGGAGGGGCGCTCGCTTCGTCGTGGATGGCGCGCACTATAGCGTTCGTGGGCCTCGAATGATTTAAGTTTATTGTAGCGACGCGTATCAGTGTGGAATTGTGGATGCGTCAAATCGGATGTTTAACAATTGGTTTTATTAATGCTTAACACATTCATTGCTTATGAGTTCTATGCGCTACGCTCGTAGCCCATGGTTTTTCCGCTTCGTAGCGAAAACTGCCTATGAACGGAGGTCTCGACTATTGAGTCCTAGGCGCTGAATATGTTAAAGCTGCGACCACATCGCTGCTCAAAATGCGGTGACGGTAGGTATGGAATCGCCTTATGCGTGACGTTTTTACTTAATTCATAATTAAGTCATTAGTTCCCTCTCGTCACTGCGTTAACACATCGCTCCTATAAGCTCCCCTAATAAGGTATATTGAACGATACACGCATGCACGCAAGCACGCACGACGAGAAAGCACGTGCCCGACCGTTTAAAACTTGGCCGACAAGCCCCTACGACGGAGCGATTTTGTTCAGCACGGACCGTGTACAAACGAAATTTTGCTGGAAACAACACTCTATGTGGTCCGTGCGGACCAAAGTCGCCCGTCGCTATTCAACCGAGTTTTAGCGCATTCGTTATAACAACGCGTACACTGGTTAGCCAGAGATGAGGTGAATTGTTGTGAAGCGCGAGTACCTAAGCCTCGTTTGACCCGTTATAAACGTGCCAGAGTTTATGAATGGAATTTCACCCCTTTACGAGGTTATTTCGCAAATGGAGGGCTATACGAGTATGACCTTGATTTTAATTACTGACCCTAATGCAGAGATATCAGGGGACTCAATTTAATAACCTTATTGTAAGTTTTGTGCGAGTTATAATTAAATACTTTTTAAATTCTGTAGTGGTTTAGTTTTGTTGTTCTAGGTAATTATTTACGCCGGTTATATCCAACATATTCATAACAGTGGGGACTGGGGAGTAAGGAAGTAAGTATAATAAGTATTGTATCATGCAACAAATAAATTTACTTGCTCTACTCATGGATACTTATCTCGCGGCATAATGCAAGCAAAAATTACAGAACCAAAGTGTTTCTGATATCAATAAATTTAAGAAATTTCATGTCGTCATTTGATGGAAATATAGATATTGTACTTAGGTGATAGTATGAGGCAAATATTATACTTATTCTTGTTTCCCTTTTTGTGTTTTAGGGTTCGTCTGGTAGGGAACGTCTGGTGGGTTATTGAAAGCACCGTCTCATTTCAACTTTTAATGTGTTTAGTAGGTAATAGGTATTGTTTTAGATACTGACAATCTCCAATTATTTTCTTCTATACTTAGGCGTAATCTATTTCATTTATTGTTTTACTCATGTTTTAATGTAATACTTAAAAATAAATATTTATTGACAATCTTACGCAAATCGACCTAAGTAGTCCCAAACTAAGACCTACCGACCTAGTCAAAAACGAATTACAACGAGTATTATTCCGATTCAAGAGTATCTATATCTATATACATATAATAAAGCAGAAGAGGGTCGAAAATCTGTACATTGAAGATATTAGAAAAAAAATCGATTCAGGGGTCTTAGAATCGATGACAGAACACATTTCAACAGTTTTTAGAATTCATGTCTGTTTGTCTGTCTGTTTATCTGTCTAACTATCACGTGAAAACTAGCGAATGGATTTTAATACAGCCTTCATTAATATGTTTATTGGACCTTCGGCGAGGTTATAGGCTATAAAAATCATACAGATTGGGGACGAAAAGGGGTGAAAACAGGGGTTGAACTTTGTATGGGAAGTCCTTCAATTCGTGGTTTAAAGGCTTGAAAATTGGTAAGCATCTACTTGGAAGCAAAGTAAAAAGACCCCCATTCAAACATTGTGCAATAAACAGATAGTATTTGAAAAAACGGGGGACGAAATATACTACTTGAGAGGCCAATGACAAAAAAACAAAAGTCCCTCAAACCATATTAACTGTTTGATATGAGAGATCTAATTATGTTGGACAGTCGGTCGCTATCAATATTCACAAACCTAGGCACATACCAGTCTTACTATGCAAGCTCGGTGTTTTTTTTGTTTTCGATGGAGGGTATCTACGCAGAGCAGCGGGATCTCGGTTGCATTGTAACATTTGTAACATACACTTGCGGCATATAATGTATGCGTATGATTGAAATAATTTGAGTTGGCCGAGTTGCATCAACTTTATTAGTTTAAAAAGCTATTTTACTGTTCAAATAATAAGGTTCAAAATCTAATAACAATTTATATCTAATAATATTTATAGAAATTCGGTCAACGAAAATAATTTAAACTAAATATGTACTGTATTTTTGTATAAAATATTTTTTTTGGGGTGCCATTTTCAAATCCAAGATGGTGAAAATTTAAAGACTCGATGGTCCACTGACCATTCTCAAAGCCAGAAAATGTGTAAATCATTGCGATCCCTTTTTTTCCCCTATGGCCATTATCAACTATGGACAGGGACGTCTGGATAATATGGGGAGAGGCCTTTGCCCAGCAGTGGGAAAAATAATAGGCTATAAAAAAAACCACCAACAACAACTCATTATTTTGTTCAAAATTTAGCGCTCGCTGCGCTCGCGATTTCATCTACATTAGTCGATGAATATGGAGTATTTTCCGCACCTGCAATCCTAATGTTATATAATGTTCGAAAATTTTCTCGCGCGCTACGTTCGCGTTTTCAATTACATTACTTAATGCGTATAAAATCTTTCCCGCACCCGCATCATTACGTCCAAAAAATTTCGTTTTCATTTCGATGACTAAATTCGTATAAAGTATTTTCCGAACCTGTATCATATTGTTCGAAACATTGCACGTTTCCATCTACATTACCCACTTGATGCGTATGAAGTATATTTCGCACCTGCATCATAATGTTCCAAACATTTCGCGCCCGCTGCGCTCGCGTTTTCATCTACATTACTTGATGCGTATGAAGTAGGTATATTCCGCACCTGCATCATAATGTTCAAAACATTTCGCGCTCGCTACGCTCGCGTTTTCATGTGTATTACTTGATGCGTATGAAGTCTTTTCAGCACCTGCATCTTTATATCCGAAAATTTTCGCGCTCGCTTCGCTCGCGTTTTCATTTACATTAATTGATTCGTATGAAGTTTTTTCCGCATCTGCATCGTAATGTTCGAAAATTTTCGCACGCACTACGCTCTCTACAATACTTGATGCGTATGAAGTATTTTCCGCACACTGTATCATAATGCTCAAAAGATTTCGCGCTCACTACGCTCGAGTTTTCATTTACATTACTTGATGCGTGTGAAATCTTTTCCGCGCCTACATCATAATGTCCAAACATTTTTGCGCTTGCGGCGCTCACGTTTTTTATCTACATGACTTAATGCGTGTGAAGTATTTTCCGCACCTGTATCATAATTTTCCAAACTTTTCGCGCTCGCTTCGCTCGCCTTTTTAACTACATTGCTTGATGCGTATAAAGTCTTTTCCGCACCTGCAACATTATGTCCGAAATTTTTTGGGCTCGCTACGCTCGCGTTTTCATTTGCATTCCTTGCTCGCTACGCTTGCGTTTTCACCTATATTACTTGAAACGTATGAAGTATTTTCCGCACCTGCATCATAATGTTCGAAACAGGAAACGACATGGGAAACTTTAATCTAGGAAATCATACCGCAAGGGGGTGGATGATGGTATGGAAGAGAGATACCTAGGTTAGCGCCTGAAATAAAAGAATAACAATAGCATTCTAATGCGATGACCGAGTTCTACGCAGACGAAGTCGCGGGCAAAAGCTAGTTTACAATATATTTTTCCTTTGAGCTGCCCGCTCAAAGGAATTTCCTTTACTTATTGTTTTTGGAATAAATACTTAGTTATTTAAGTACAATACCTACAATACCTACATGTATTACAATACAATTTATCCATCAAAACATTAAACATTAAATTGACGTCTCATTAAGATATATCTCGAAATGCAAATTAATTATTGCAGCATAATTACTTAACTATTTGTACATTAAATTATAGTCAACGTAGCGAAGATAAAACGGGCGGGAGTGAACGCGACAGCTTCCACGAAATCTGATTAACTGCTTTATAAACATTCACTCGCGGAATGAAATCGAAATAATCCGTTTTATTTGACTAAGCCTTTTATTATTATTTGTAGATGAGATTTTTTTAGTTATCCGGTTCTGCAGTTTGCCAACATTACAGTAACCATTATTATACATTTTTGTATATGTCCTCTTCAAGTTGAAAATATCTAACGCCCTTAAGTATTGATAATGATAATCGTTCATTAAACATATTATTGCTTAAATGCCGCTAATATTCGCTATCTGTCACTTTAAAATTTGGGTTTGTGGGAAAGGGACAAAACACATTTGAAGACCGCTTTAGCTTAGTTGGTAGTGACCCTGCCTACGAAGCTGGCGGTCCCGGGTTCGAATCCCGGCCAGGGCATTTATTTGTGTGATGAGCACAAATATTTGTTCTTGGGTCTTGGATGTTTTCTATGTATTTAAGTATCTATTTATCTATAATAAAATAAAAATAAAATAAAATAAGCCTTTATTGCTGTAACTTAATACTAACTATTAACTTTGTACATATTTATTACTGTTTTATATCCTGTATTTGTAATTCTATATAAACTTATGTTGGTTGTATTATACGGAAACCGGTTTTAATTGTACAGCTTGTCCTTCGACAAAGGCCCCCTCTACCCTCTAAGGCTTTCCATTTCGTTCTGTCCTTTGCAATACGTGTCCATGCTGGGCCAGCTGTTTTTCATATCGTCTTCCCATCGTTTTGTTGGTCTACCTTTGCTCCTTTTGCCATCTCGCGGGTACCACTCCGTGATTAGTCTCGTCCACTTCTCTCTTCCTTCTCTTAACATGTGCCCTGCCCATCTCCATTCTATTTATCTATATGAGTATGTATATCGTCGCTTAGTACCCATAGTACAAGCTTTGCTTAGTTTGGGACTAGGTTGATTTGTGTAAGATTGTCCATAAATATTTATTTTATGTATTTTTTTATTTTATTTTTTAGTTAGCAGAGGTGTTGTTCTGTTCAGCCCTATACCTACTAAAGATAAAGAATGCCTGGAGGCATTAAGTTCCCCATTTGCACTTATTTATTTTGTGAAATAAAATTTCAATACATAAATATTAAATAAATCTGAATATGTATTTGATGATATTGATTTTACCGGCTCGTGTAAGCAACTTGTTCAACCCGACACTTTGACATATTTGATGGCACGATTCGATGAATAACGACCTGACACGAATGCCGTTGTGTCCGTGACGTCGCGCGACATGTCGAGCGAAATCGCGCTTTTGCTCGCATACATCATCGTACCTATATTTAATTTTAGTGCATTCCTCAAAGCAGTATACCCCGGGTCCGATCCCTTACGTCAATTTTACTAGCCATAGCTGTGTGATATAACATTTCATATACTCTGCTGTAGATGTGTACGAGATAAGTCCGTACGCGACGTTCGCTGGTCCAGCGGCGGCGGGCGACTCGCGCGCATACACGCTGCAACTACGCGCACTGGCGCGACATGACGACGACGCCGCGCCGCCCGCGCACCCGCCGTGTTGCGATGGTGAGAATGAACATTGGTACCTACTGGACCAGCGATTCGTCTACTTTGCTGTTGATGTGTTCGAGATAAGTACGTACGCGACGTTCGATGGTCCGACAGCGCACCCGCCGTGTTGCGACGGTGAGAATGAACATACATGATACTGGACGATACGCCTACTTTGCTGTAGATGTGTACGAGATACGCGACGTTCAATGGTCCGACAGCGCACCCGCCGTGTTGCGAACGCAGAACAAGGTATTTCGTTCAATGCCCGGAACTCTTTTTACGTGCGTTGACTTGTATGATCACATAAATGATACTGGCCAAACGATAGGCTCATTGCGGCGCTGACAGAAGACACGGAATGCGACAGACGATATGCAGGATATTTTGTAGGTATATAGCGTTGTTCAGATTGCTATCGGCGCTTTATGTTCAAGTTTTACACAATTTTTCATTTGAAACTGGCCTTTAAAAATCAAGTCCGTCACCCGTCGCTCTTAGCATTTTTCACGGTTTAGCCCTGAGGAGCCCGGGGCCCGCTTTGACATCTAAGTAATCCCAAGATTTGGCGTAGGAACTAGTTTTACGAAAGCGACTGCCATCTTAATTTCCAACCTATAGAGGGAAAAAGAGAATTGTTGGGATTAGATCGGTCTCCTCACGATGTTTTCCTTCAGCCAAAAGCCATCGTTAAATATCAAATGGTATTTCGATGGTAAGTGGACTCAGCAGCATATAGACACTCGCAACTCCAAAGGAGACAAGTGCGCGTTGCCGACCTTTTATATAAAATAACCATTATAAATTATTGTCAGCAGAAGAGACATGTGTCGACGCGTGCGACGTGCAACGACGGCGCAGGCGTCGCCGCCATTTCTGCCCGGATCATTATAATGGTACTTTTCTATCCCAAAACAATGTCCTATAATAAAGAATGTCCCAAAAAGGACGCAACATTTAAATTTGCCGCCATTTTTGCATTTTAGTGCTGGTAACTCTAAAAAAGATACTATTTGACAGTTGATAGTTTAGTTTGGGGTTTTTAAAAATGTAGCACACTATACCAGAGAACACCTAATTTTTATTCTAGAACAAAAAACAATGAAAATTTGGCTACGAATTCTCGCAAATTTCGTGTACTGATTCGTTTCGGTTGCCAAAAGTCCTAACGCATTCAAGGTGGAGGTTTAATGTTGCATTCGCGAAATTCAGCCACATTTGTGCAAAGTGGTCAATGAAAATTTCATCAAAAGAATTCGTATGTGCCAGCAAAGTCGTGGTGGGTATTCCCCTGATGTGCTATTTCATGCATATCCTAAAAAAATACAGTAAATAAAAAAAATGTGTTTTCTAATTAATTCAAATATTGCGTCCTTTTTGGGACACCCTATATAATACCTTCATGGTACTAGTGGGATAATTTTTCCTTAAGATTTAAAAACCTATAATTTAATATTTTTCAGGTTGTTCACAAGACTCTGGGAGTTGAGAAACGAAGCCAACAACTGCCAAAAGTTCTAGCTAAAGTATATCTAGTCAGTGTAATTAGTTAATTCGATTAATATATTGATATGTATACAAAAATTTATACAATAATATTGTCTATTTATATTATGACGTTTTTCTTTGCTCGCTACCACCTTCAAAGGCAAGAGCACTTTAAATACCTACGACTGTATTTCTGTGATCTTTCGAGTACTTAAGGTTGTCGCACACATAAAGGCTCGGCACCCCACCGGCGCTGCCTCTTTATAACTTTATACCGCAACGTGCACTTACCCACTCCGTAACTGCATCGTCCCAGCTCGGGGCCACCTTACGTCGTATGGTCAGTTCGCCGTCGCTGGGTTGCTGAAACGGCCTAGGTACTTCAAACGTAAAAAAAGTTGTCAACCAGTGGACACATCGGCGCTGCTGAGGCGATGCTGTTCCGTAATTGTGTTGGATTGAAGTCTGGTTGACATAGGCCCTTGTCCAGCAGTGGACGTCTTGCGGCTGATATGATAAAGCCTGGTTGGCGGCAAGCCGGCGAGGTGCTGCCGGAGGGGTGCTGAGCCTTTATGTGTGCGATAACCTTTAGAAGTCAATAAGCTGCCATAAGCTGGCTTAAGCTGGTTCCGGTGACATTTCACCGTTTTCTGAGAATCTCTATTCCGTGTCAGAAATACTGATTGTGAACCAATTTCTAAGTATCCATCTCATCTATCAATAATTCCATACAACACCGTGTTGTGTGTCTATCCAAGGAAACACCGTATTTTGCACTAAGTTTATTTTGTACGAAACAACAAACAATAGTTCTCAACTTGACGGCGTAAAGCCAGCTCTAGTTTGAAATTATTGAAATAAAAAAAAATTGAGACTCCGTGGATTGAATTACATCTAAATGTAAAGTCCACGAGCCAGGTCCAAGTTTCGTCTGTCATTTCCTCTCGAGCTTTTGCCCGTAACTTCCTCCGCGTAGATTCGTTGCTGATATATTCTGTTATAGGTTTAGCATTACTTATTACTCCCAAAGAAAAAATGTATCATATGCCGATGCCCCATCCCAGATCTCAATACGAAATTTCATCACTATTAGTTCAGCGATTTAAACGTGAAAAGTTAAACGATAGACAGTTTCTTTAGTCTTTGCTATTGTCACTCAATCATTTGAGTTGGAAAGTCCGTTACGTTATAATATAAAATTTATCAACTTGGCGGGGGCACTCCCGTGTTACATCCACCGTATAGTGCATGTGTATGTCCACGCTATATACATATGCTATGTAGGTAGGATCTGATGACGTCACCAGGTAACATGACGATTTGGTTATATAACACTACAAGGTATCTAATTACGAGTAGGTATGTCTGTGCGAGTTTATATCTCTCAAAGTGATCCATAACCCACTATCCATTTTAGAATAATTGTGTATTTATAGCGTGTCAGAACGAGTGTGCGCAACACACCATGATATTGAAATGCGTAATGTAGAGTTAGATTAACCCCCAGTCCGCAATACCCGTACCTAAAGGGCTCGTCGTAACACTAACTTTCGCTTATCGCGAAACCCAGAGCTCGCTGTTCTCATAATTCTATTTTATTCAACGAGATTTATTCGCGGACGGTACTAAATAACACTTTAACGCGGGTGTAAAATTTTTGAAGTCCCAAATGGAATCCAGTTCGGTTTAAGCGCAATCCGCTCATAGATTTGGATGCGCAGTGACATGAGTGACACAGAGTCCCTGTAATTTCAAGCATTTTATAGGCAACGGTGTCCGCTTACCACCAGGTAAACGGTACCCTTGTTTGTCACCGACGTTGTATAAAAAAAGAAACATGACCAAATTTATGCATTCACAATGTAATACTTAAACAAAGGGTATCCCAAAACGTACGCAAGATTTGAATTGGCCTCCATTTGTACGAAAAAGCCACCACAAAATAAACCATTTAACTTCTGACAATTTAGGGTTATTAAAAATGTGATACACTATACTAGAGGACAACGCATTATTGTTGAACAAAAAATAATGAAAGATTGGCTGCAACAATTTGCAAATTTCGTGTACTGTCTCGTTGCGGTGATAAGAATTGGCCCCCTAGATCATACTGTGATTTACATATTTCTATGGGGACACCATTAGATTTACATATTTCTATGGGGTTATTTGAGTTCAAAGGTCTATAAGCCTACACCTAATAACGCATTAAAGGTGGAGGTTCAACGTTGCATTCCCGAAATTCAGCCACATTTGTGCAACATAGTCAAGGAATTTTTCGTTAAAAGAATTCGTATATGTGTCAGCAAAGCCGTGGTGGACATTTGCCCGATATGCTATTTAGTTGTTTAAATAAAAAGAATCCAGTAAAAACGAAAAAAATGTGTTTTCTATTACATTCAAATTTTCCGTAAATTTTGGGACAATCGTTAAAATAAAAAACCGGACAAGTGCGAGTCGAACTCGCCCAAGGACCGTTCCATACAAACTTGAAGGTACCTATATATATATAGTTCAGGAATCGAGCCTCGCAGTGTTTTGTAAGCTTTTCCCGAAATTCAGTTTCCAAAACCTAAACTATATTTTTTGTTAAATCGTAAAAGTCTTTAGGTTTTAGATTTTTAATTTATTACAAATACAGTTTTCAAACTTTTCCCTATACCTACTTGTAGATTTAGGTATAAGATGATATAGTCATTTGAAGTGTCAAATTATAAGTTTTTTGCGGCTGTATCTTTTTTTACCTTAACTTAGAAGTTTGATTATTTTCACAGCTTCAAGGGACTGTAGACCTGAATATTATATTGTTTTAATTTCAACTCAACGTCGACCTCCACGCGCGTTCCTGAAATAAAGGGTCTTGACAGACATATAGACAGACAAACGGACAACAAAGTGATCCTATAAGGGTTCCGTTTCTTTCTTCTTGAGGTACGGAACCCTAAAATTGAAATTAGGATTATTTTTATTTCAAGCTACCCGGTCGTATGAACTAGGTATCTTTTGTTTGTATAATCAAACTTTAAGCGCATTTTAGCATGAGCATAACTCGCCATAACAAGAGATACGAGTACGCTGAGAATAATTTATAATTATAAGACGATATTATTTTTGTTAAATAGAATTCATAGGTTCTCTTACTCGTAGCAGCGTTCGTAAGCATATTCATGGACTTTAAATTTAAGATCAAAGTCTCCTTTGAATACTTGCAAAGAAGCTTTTAAAAAGCAATTTTTATGCTGAGAGAAAAGTTGGTGTATGATAATTGATAATGGTTGTATATTGTAGGAGTTATATTTTAAAATTGAAGAACATATTGCAGGAAGCCATCTGTCAAGCTAATAGGAATAAGTTAGGTATATTTATATAAGAATAACTAAAAATTATTTAAAAAAATGGCACGGTTGCAAAAACCGGTAAAAAAAACTACACTTTTCACACGGAGTTTATTGATGTTAAGAAAAGCATAAACTTAAATGCATTTTCAAAGGATTGTGTGTCATAAAGTCATAAATATCCAAACTTTGTACAAAAATTGTTTTATGTCACACCTGGCCATAAAGTGGCCATTATCGCACGCTCCGCGCGCGAAAAAACCCACTTCCTGGCCAGGGGGTGACATAAAATTTTGTACTACCCACGGGCGATAATAAAGAAAGCCTCAGATCGCATATTTATCGCCCTTGCCTTCGGCTCGGGCGTAAAATACCTGCGATCTGAGACATTCTTTGTTTTATCGCCCTTGGTAAGTAATGTACTATTTTTTTGTTGATATTAAACAAAAATTACAACTGTTACAGTTTCTTAATTTTCGCCAAACTGCGTGGCAGTTTGTTAGCGAACACAAAATACACTCTTCACTTGTCAATTTCTCCGGAGTACCTAAACTTAATTAATTAAATGATGTTAGTTACATGTTGGCATTTGAAAGGTTACTTATTTACAAAGAACTACCGAAATTACCTATTGCGCACAAACAATACAAACACGTAAGGTTGAGGAAATAGGTACCTATTATTCGAAATGCAAATTATATTTCGTCTGCAATACATGAATTTAAACTAATGATGTTTGATGCGAACGATTTGTTCTTATATTCAATCACTTTCTCTTTTACCGAACTAAACTTTCAAATCAGTAACTTTTGTATATATAATATTATATATCTACCAGTGGCGGCGCGTCAAAAATATTCTTAGGGAAGCCGGAAATAATTTGCCTTTCTTATTCTTCATGAGCCGTAGTAAAAGAACAGGATTGGCTGAAAATTAGGCAAGCCGGTGGGAATCGAGTTGTATGGACGCTCCGCCACTGATATCTACAGTAGATGTGCTAATTTAATATAATTAATAAACTTTTCATCGATGTTTCATTTGATTCGTTGTGATCCATCGTCACCGGCATCGGTGCATCTATACTTAAGACGACGCTTTGGAAATATTGGTTGCATGGATTTCCATTTTTCTCAGCAACCAAGCAACTGATGAAAACGAAATTGACTCACATGATCAATCATACCTTTAGCTTTAATTTTATAATTGCTTTTCACGATTGGATAACTTTTGCAACAGACTTTTCTTCGTCAAAAACACCTCTGTTTAAACAGAGATTCGCATTTTACAGACAAACGGCACTTGTTAAATAAAAAATAAAATAAAAATAAAATAAAATTCATTTATTTCGGACAACTTAAGATCCATAGAAATTGTTAGTATTACAGGGCTTACATAACTATGTTAGTGCGAAAACTTAAATGTAAGGAGGACCAGTGCCTCAGTAGGCTGCCGTCCCATCTATCAGCCACTACATTCAGGAGACTGTGGCGGCTGGCGCGCACCCTGCAGAGCGTCGCGGCGCAGCGCTTGCGCAGCGTGGCATGGAACCCGTCCACTTGCGCGTCCGCGAACATGCCGGAGGCACTGCAGTAGCGCGGCAGCCGCAACAGCACCCTGAACGCATCATTATATTGGACGCGCATTGCATTGAGCGATCTCTGTGTGTATTTGCACCATAGGCTACAGGTATACAGCGATGTACAGTACGCCCTAAATAATGTTAATTTAACACGTACCGCACATCGGCTGAACCTGCGCGCTATCATGTTAGCCCTGATCGCCAATGCTCTGCGCTCCCTCTCAATGTCCGCGTCGTCTCGCAAGTCGTCCGTTAGCAAGTGTCCCAAATACTTGAAAGTGTACACCCTCTTCAGCTGCTGTCCATTTAAAAGTATGGGGGGAACATACGCTGGACACTTGCTACCGGCCTTAAATATCATGTACTCACTTTTGAGTACATTATATTTAAGGTCGTGTTCCTTAGCGTACGATTCACAAATATCGAGGAGTATCCTTAAACCTCCTACCGATGGGCTCAGCAGAACCATGTCGTCAGCATAGCTTATGTTGTTAAAACAGACCCTGTTCACATGGCATCCGACATGTGTTCTGCTGAGCTCACCGATTAAAGCATCTACATATAAATTAAAAAGCTTAGGAGAGGTAAGCCCTCCCTGCCTTACACCGCATTCCAAATTGTAGTCATCGGACAAGACGTTTCCCCAGCGAACACTATTTCTCTGGCTCGCGTACCAACACCTAAACAAGCGAGTCAACTCCCTAGGGAATTTGACCTCATCAAGCTTTTTCCATAGCATATCATAATTTACAAGGTCAAAGGCCCTAGAGAGATCCAAGAAACACGCATATATAGGTGTCTTTCTGCGCGTATAATACTCGACAGCCTGCTTTAGACAGATGATTGCACTCTCAGTTGACAAACCGGCCCGAAAGCCGAATTGTGCGTCGTGTAATTGCAAGCATTTGTCCAATTGCACATTGAGCAGGCTGTCAAGTACCCTTGCTACAATCGTAGCCAGAGAGATAGGTCTGTAATTCGTCTTATCCGATATATCACCCGTTTTATTTTTGACAATGGGGATCACTACGGTTTTCGTCATATTAGTAGGTACATAAGAATGTCCGATGCACAAGTTAAATAACATAGTTAACAGTCGGGGTAGATGTGGGCCGGCAAATTGCAGATGCTCGATGCTCAACTGGTCATGACCGGGAGATTTCCCCCTTTTCATCATTTTAACTGCTTTAATGACGTCATTAGGACTAAAACGAACCTGAAGGTCAGATTCCAGCTTATCATCGAGGATCTGTGTCTTACAATTGGATGGCGACTTCACACTGAAATGTTCTTTGAACATGTTAGCGATCATCTTAGCGTCAGAGATGCCGTTAACAGTAACAGAGAGTCCAGGCCTTGATTCCATTTTCTTTGTAAGTTTCCAGAAGTTTCGGAAATCATTTTGTCTGTGGTGAGAGGCAAGTAAATCCATTTTGATTTGCTCTTGGTGCTGTTGTACCCACCTGAGTCTAGACTTGAATATTTTTCGACTAGAACACATCGCGTTAAATTCATGACCCGAGGTCTGTTTACCACCCAAGACCCAGTTTTGAAAACAAAACCTCGCCTCCCTATGTGCCTCACTCACGTGCTTATTCCAACCTATTACTTTTCCCTTGCCGACCCCACTAGCAGTCGCCTTACTATAGATCGATGCCTCACAAAGTGCATTTATTATGTTCTGATATAAGGTGTCAAGAATCTTAATATGTTCTAGATTCTTACAGCATTTGTCTGCGCAACTACTAAGTTCCACAGGAAAATCAATACACTTTAATAAATCGTTACATTTATCGGTATATTTTTCAATTTCAATGGATGATCTCTCACCCCAAGTTATATGTTTATTACAAATTATTGGGTTCGGATTACACAATTTTGGCTTAACGACATTAATATTACATTTAACAACTAGAGGGTAATGATCGGAACAATAGACGCCGTAGTCAACAAAAACATCAACTATTGTTTGCCACCCAGCGGCAGTCGTAACACAATGATCTAGCCAACGTTTAGACCCGTTCGAATCACTTAGGTATGTACAGGTGTCAGAATCGGCACCTAGTTTCGCCATATCCGCACACACTAAGTTTTGCTCGGCACAAAAACTAACTAACTCTTCACAAAATAATTCTCGTGGATGAGCATTAAAATCGCCTAACAGGTACGCTGTTTCAATACTATTTTCCTTAATTACGGCATTTATTTCACTTATACACCGCACAAAATCCGGCAAGTTATCTGCACCGTTAGTCGGCATATAAACCGAAAACACTACTAATTGCTTATCATCCGCCGTAATTTTAATGGCGCATATTCTAGCGTTCTCACACAGAATAACAGATGTGCACGGAAACATTTTCTTACGCCACAATAACGCTGTCCCGCCGTATGGACGACCGCGCAACATACCTGTAGACGTATCAACCGCCGAAGTCCCTGTGCAGGCAAACTCGTCACTTATACTGTTTAGGAACGCAAGGTCGTGCGGCAGGAGCCACGTTTCCTGTAAGGCCTCTTAGTTTAAGCTAAAGCCTCTAAGTTAAAGCCTCTTAGTTTTCAATATAGATTCATCTTAACAAACACTTTAAAATTATAATTGGATTTTATAAAATAACTTAGAACTCTTATTTAAATCGAAAAACACGGTTTTGTCGTATACGACCTTATAGTTTAAGCCAGCGCGTGCTGTGTTTTCTATACAAGAATGATGACAAGATGTCAAGTCAATCGGCCGACGGCCGCTGTCAGCGTTGGACCCGTGCTCGTCGAGACCAGCAAAATTACGTAAATTAAGTTTAAAATGTTATTTAATTCGCTTAAAAACTCGAGGAAGCAGTCAAAACGAAAAAGGAAAGCTTGTTTAATTGATTAATGTAAAAATATGGTTATAAAAGGTAAGTAAAAACGGAAATATATTTATTCAACAACATTCGTAAATGTCATTCAATGTTCTAGTTGGAAAAGAAAACAATGCCATGGAGTCGTCTCCGGATTTAAACGTAAACGAAAATATGTCATGTTATATATAAGTTTTGATAATCGAATACTTAGTATTTGAGATATAAAACCGTCTTACTGATAAACTGTTTTAAGAGTATTTTTAACCAATCTAGTGTTCCGAACCAACCTTAAAAAATGTGTTTTATTAAGTATTTATTGGTAAAATATACGTAATAATAAACATGATCACCAAATTTCAAGTTCATAGGTCAAACGGAAGTTGACAAATTCTTCGGAACAAAATTTTGTGGCAGACGACGGACAGACGGACGGACGGACGCATGAGTGACAACAATTGAGTTCCGCTTGGCCCTTCGGGTACGGAACCCTATAAAGGAGGAGGTTCCTACTTCGGCTGTATTATAAATTTCTATACATCGTTTTAATTTACATTATTTTATATGTTGTACAACACGAGAAATGCTACTGAATTATAAAGACTTACAAAATGTGTTGCCAATGTAGGGTTTTATACCTATCTAACTCGCTAGTGGCAACTCGATATGCCATGGGTTCTCTGTGGATTGCCAGAATTTTATACAGTAAGTATAATTTCGCTTGCCAGATTTTCATTAGAAATAATTTTGTATTCCACGGCGTTAAGATTTAATTATATTCATGTATTTAAAGCCTGGATAAGAATTTATTTTACCTTCGCCGTGTTGCGGATATTGGATTGCTTATTGGTTGTTGACATGTCCGGTACTGACATTTTATAGTGCCGTTGTATTTAACTGGTTCGTTGGTTTGGGGTTTAACTCAATAGGTATTTTTTTTCGTATTAAGGGACACGTCCACCAAACTACGAAAATAGGCCAAAAGATCTTATAATCGAATCACTGGCCGAACATTTTATAATTGAGGTCGGTGATACTGAAAGTGACACTTCAACAACTGACAAAAATGAAGCATCATCGGAGTTCGAATCTGAAGAATATTTTGAATCAGATTTAGATGAATAGGTAGCATAGCAGAGGCTGTCAAGACCTAATTTTGTTGAAATAGATGTTATTTAACTAAGCCGTTTTTTAAGAAAAACTATTTGTTCTAGCACATCAAAATATATGTTAATATTCATCATATTTCAAAGACCTTGTACGGACTCGATACATAATTGGACGAAATCGGCTCGATAGAAAATAATTGCAAAGATTGGTCTTAAATTCATCATTAAACGGTTCTAATCTATGTCTTTATTTTTATTACGTATGGGTCTGCAATTAAAAACATAAAGTCAACATATTCATACCTAAACCGCCAACGAGCCATATTTCACAAATAATCCACACTTTTTTTCATTTCAATATTATTGTAGTATAATTTATTTACTATTTTACGCGCAGAGCTTCCGTAAAGAGCGGGATGGTTATTTGGAAACTTTTGGACATTCTACATTGTTAACATGAAGCTACACTGTACCGACTGTACATGACTTACACTCATTATTATTAATTTCAGGGCCAAATACAATCTTGTCAGGGTTTAACTGTAAACATGTACAATAGATATTTTATTTCTTACCTCCTAATCTGACTGACATCGGTAATAATGTCGGCACGAATAGTTTTACATATTTGTATCAAGTTTTACCCGATAAAATTCTTATTATTAAATACCCATACATCTCTAATTAGGTACACAATAAACACAATCTAATCTAATCTTTATAGGTATTACAAATTCTAAAAAGTAATGTTATAATTAGAAAATATTTAAGAAATGTGGAAAGCACAAATTAATCCTCAAATTTGATAAAGACTCGGCAACGCGCATGGAGTTGCCCGCGTCTGTAGGCTGCGGTATCCACTAACCATCTGGTGGACCATACGCTTGTTTCCCACCGTCGTATTTAAAAAAATTAATACCTCTCCTTTGATGTCTATGTTCCGTGCGGCGCTCTGTCTGTCAACTCTGTCATGCGCTATTCGATCGCGAGCCGCGTAAGAAATACCGGGGCGGATGAGGTGAGGGGAGTTCAGCACACTGTTCGAGTTTCATAGTTTATCACGGCGTCACCTTAATTGTGCTCATTGGAAAAAACGTAAGTATTACAGGCTGAATAATAAAAAAATGGACCAACACACTATCACAATAAATTTTCATGATTGAGAACGGTGACACAGAAAGGATTGGTTGTCAGGTTGTCACGTTTATTTCGACGGTATTCATGATACTATAATCCCTTTTATACAGTTTTATTTGGACATATGAACGCGTATCTTGTAATATGACGCTCCCATCAGGTCATTTACCCACAAAGATCGATTTGCAGAAGCTTACTGAAATCTCACCCAAACGATGAGACCCTTCCTAAGTAGCCAGTTACACAGTCGACTGGGCACGTCTGGCTAAAGTTTATAAATACGTGTCGCATGAGTGCTCCGTGAATTATCTCGTTAGTTTCGGAAGGCCAAGTGTTTAAAACGCGGTTCTCGACTAGTTATTTTAGTCGCTGAAAACAAAGTGGTGGATTTGTTGAATAATTAGTTGATTTTTGCTGGTGTTTGAAAGATTTAAGGGCTTTCTGGCGGTACCAAACAAATTACGATGATATGATGATGATGAGCTCGTGACCGATTCCGGCCTCAGCGACTGCATGTTCTAGGTTTTATGAAAACTAGCACATAGATAATTATCAATATGTAATTAGGTATCTATAAAAGTTAAAAATAATGGACGGACCTTTTAAAAGCAGTACGAAGTCATCCGTAGCAGAGTGCACTCGCAATGCTAAGCAGCCGCCCGAAATGGAGAGACACAGACATCGCAAGGGAAAGTCTAAAGTCCAATGCCAAAAACAAATCCGGAAGTGAACAAATCCATCTAAACACGACCACGACCACTCTGACAAGAGTGTTACGACTGAGAAGAAAACATTGGTAAAATGGTTGAAAACTAACAAGTCAGTAAATACTACATACCTACTTTCTTACAAATAAACTTCTTTTTTACATTAGGATTGTAAATTACGGTTAATATTTATCTATGTCATGTTAGGTAAATGAGTGATAATAAGAACCTTAAATTAAGCACATATACGTTAGGTAAATTAAAGTAGGTATCGACCAGTTTCTGTAGGTACAGTCTAACTCAAACGCTTAGAGCTATAAACCATAGGTACAATGCTAGCCAGGCCGAAGGAAAGAGTCGGTAATAGCAAAGAGACCTGGAAGAGTTAGAATATCCAATAATATCTACATAAGCAGGAATCGCAAGTTTCATTATTTTAATTATTAGCATATCAAGTGCCACTGCCGATGACAAGGCACTTTTCCAATAAAAATCTGGCCAATATCAGATGGAACGGACAAGTTCTTAAAAGCAAATTAAAAGTTTTTCACAACCGCATCCATTCGTAATAGTTCCAGAACGACTCACGCAGTATTGCCGCGCACAACACGTTTGTATGCAAATTTTATTCGTAAAATCCGGAGTGATGGAGCCCTGTGGAAGAGCTATCCGAGCCCGCAGACCTCGCAAAACTTTTGGGTCGACTTGATAACGCGTCCCTAAATACAGGCCTGCCTCGATTACCTTACCATATATACGAAATTATATTTGAATATCGAATACGTACCTTATTTATTTAAAATCTCCCGGGATTTGATTGGAAATTGATTTTGCGCAAGCTCTCCCATTTTTATGAGGGATTTAGGTCAAATGGAAAACAATCAAACGGAGTGGACATTAAAACATACGAAACCGACCGACATCGTTTAAATAAATTAGCCGGGCGGGAGCTCATGTGCCCACCTAAATCAATACGGTAAACGGTTCGTGGGCAACAGTAAATATTTTCTGATTTGCATTCTATCTTTTGTAATTATAATAAATCATTTTTGTAAACGTTCAGTTTCATAAAAGTCTATTTTTAAACATCCCATTAAAAATAAGTTAGGGAGTGAATTTCAAAATAATGACTGAAGAAATGAATTTATTTTGGAAATATTATAGTATTGAGAAAAGAATAAAAAAAAACAACGGGTTGCACTCCGGGAGTGCCGGCAGAAGTGAAAACCAAACACACGCGCACATTAGCGCAAGCGAAGCGCCCTGCGCCGCCTAAACGAAACAGCAGGCGCAGGCATACATTTTCCCCGCGCGGTAGAAATAGTGGAGGATAAAATCATTTGTTAGTACTTATTTGTATTAAAACAGGTCACGTGTCCGTCTTACGCTTACGATATTAGGAGGGGTCAACTTAGCTGGTCGTAGAGCGTCCTAGGCGTACTTTCGTCCACTATATTGAGACCTCCTTAGGCATCTGTCGCGAGTTTAAACATTTTTCTCAATCACAAAAAGTGCTCAGCGCCGCTAAAGAAGTTTTCACTTCAAAAACCGGCCAAGTGCGTGTCGGGCTGTCGGGCCACGCACAATGTAGGGTTCCGTAGTTGTTCACCCGTTATATTATGAGGACTAAAAAGTTTGCGAACTTATATTTACTATGTTTTTGTCAGAATAAACAACTTTCGATATCTATTCAGATCATTGCGCCGCCTTTCCCATATTCTAAATGTGTTAAAATTAAAAATACAAAGGCGTGAAGGTAACGAGAATGCAGTGAACATCAGATGTCGAATCTACCTCTATGAAAAGATGATTCGCTGAACAGCCGCTGTCAATCTCTTCCTCTTATATTTGTCGAAGTTACTAAGTTTAAATGGAATTTTCAGTTATATCGAATTAACCAAAGTGACTGACAGCTGTGGAAATGCTCGGTAAATCAACAAAAACGAAATTCTCTGTAATTATAGAACACTTACACTTATAAATAAATAAATAATAATGCTTATAAATTATCGATACTATCCATCCATTCTAATGATTTCATTGCGAAAGTTACTCTATAATATGTCTGTTTATGTTACCTTTCCACACTGAAACCATTGATCGATAAATTAAGATGAAATTGTACATGGAAATAGTTTGTATCCCGAGTAAGGATGTATATATCATTGTTTTCATCCTGGAATTCATCTCCCAAGCGGGTGGAAGTGGAGGGTACGATATACACAAGTTCCACGCGTATGAAGTGGCGGGAAAATGCTCGTAGCTTAAATACATTTAGTTTAGACATAAAACTTAAAATTGCACAGCAAATTACGAAATAACAAGTAGTTAGAGAGCCCACTACACAATGCTCGATGCTCAGTCGAGTGCACCAATTAATGTTGGTATGTGAAGCGTTTATTAGTGTTTTCATCGCAATGTTGCACCAGAACTGTAAGTTAATTAGTCCATATATCGTTATAACCTTCAATATTAGGTAATTATATACATTAATAATAAAATACAATTTCAATTTAAATACACTTGTTAATATAACGATACTCTATTTTATTGACGTAATAAAAATATACCCTAGTCTATAGATCCGATATGCCAACATTGTGGTTTATAATCATCAGAACACTAACTACATAAATATGTATGAGGTTGTCTTTTTAGACTAACATAAAGATATAACTTTGAACTTCGTAGTACAGCGATATGAAACTTTGAAAGCCAATTAGGTTATTCAGAACATTTTCAATGATAATAATATCATTGAGAAAGTCTACAACTTTGAAATTTACATAAGAAAATGAGGTTCTTCGATAAACATTGCCTATTTAATAATACCATGCTTTAGTTAGTGACATCGATGTAACCAAAATGTGTGTTCTTAAGACAAATTTAGGCTCATATTGAAATTGAACAGCTCCTCAGGTTCTACACTTTTATAACTTTTAGACAGGGCATTATGACCTCTTATGGTATTGGCGATGGCGAATTGGCGTGTTATGTTGTATGTATACCGTTAAACAAGGACATTAAGTTCTAATCAATCAATATTATACGTATTTAACAGACCCAATATCTACCAATAGGGATGTTGAAACAAAAAAAAAAATATTACTTCAATAGAAAGAAGACAAAACTATGCCAAATAGTGAAACTCCTATTCAAATATCTCAAAAAATAACGAAGCTACAACGGTTAGAATGTTCATGGTTAGAGAGACGAGAGTCACAACAGTGACGTCACTGTTGAGTAGCGCCATAGTAAATGACGATCGTTCAATACAAAGGTGCTTTTTGCGGAAAAGCGACAGAAAATACCCACTCTTAAAACTTTGAAGACTTATAATTACGTTTTTTTTTTAAATTACTTTGTTCGCCATTTGATTGAGAATTTGAGCCTTTATGTAGAAAATTTGGATTTATTGATTTTCTTTTATAGTGTCATCATCCCTATTGTGCCGTAACGTTTTTTATAAATGGCATTAGCTTTTATCAATAAGTTTGAAATTAGATACTAATATTGAATGGAAAAAGTAGATAAATTTAATGATAAATCAAATGACAGTATTTCACAGCAGTCAGTAAAATAATAATAAACAAAAGAGTCCGAGCCACTGAAGCGAGAAACGTCACCTCAAATCCCGGTACGGAAGCCTGGCTTTTTCGCACGAAAATTACGCATCGGCAAGGAAGACGCATTGGCTCGTAAAATCGCATTTATTACTTAAATCAGGACATGAATGAAGTAGTACGCAATTTTAATAAATTTGGTTCCTTACAATTTGCTTATATATTACAATAAAAGTAGAAAGAATCATGTAAATTAAAGATTACGATTCAACGACCGAAACGAGTGTTCTCGACTTTGTACAGTCACCAGCAGTTATATCTGAGTTAAGGTGTTCTCAGGACAGTTGTGGAGCTTAATTGGAATCTTAAGACTTTTTTCTGGGAACATTCGGGGAAACTTAAAACTTGTCTTACTGGCGTCAGTAGCATTTAACGCGACACAGGGTGTTCTTAGAACACTTATAGGTAGACAATTCAGGGACATCTCAGAAAGTACTCAGAGATGGGGTTAAATATAATAAATTAATCATTAATATTGTAGCGACCTAAAAATTTTAGTCCATGCTATGATAACTCGCGTATAACGCCAATGTCTTGAGACAAGATGTGTCATGTCATTACGTACCTATATATTTATTGAACATGCGTAAGTCGTTACATACACATATTCCTATAGCTTGAAGAACGATATTGCGACTATGTATTTTAGATACACTGGCTACAAAGTTGTATCTTCGAACAGAAAGCTGAAATGTATTAACGAGAAAAGTTTACCTGCACCCAGAGTACCCAGACCGTGCTAATAGACTTTTCTAATTAGCCCAGAGGCTATATTCGCGCCTCTTGCTCGCGTGCAGTTTCTACGGAGTCGTAACGCTAGGTAAAAATATTACCTACTTTTGATGAATTTTGTGCGTTCGGGACAACCTTCATCCTCCAATACTAAAGGAACGAAACTCAAGATAAACCTAAGAGACGTAATGAAGTGTTACTTAGGTACCTACTCTATAGTCCGAACTATAACGTCCAAATAAGTGAATCTAACGACGCCTTTATGTCAAGTTTGACATAAAGGGTCAAACTCCTTTAACTTTTTGCTACGATGCGTGTCAAGAGAAATATTTATAACAAAATAAATTTATGAACGCATCCATAATTATTTGACAATCAACAAATATGTCTATCAAAAGGCGATCATTTGTGACAATGACATTATAGGCTAGTTGGGTTGAAGTAGAGATGATTCTTTATCTACTTAAAGACTTTCTAATGAATTTATCTTCATTAGTACCTATGTCTAGTTCTGGTGTTAGGATCAGACTCCATCTTGGCGTATCAGTAGCACTGTATGAGTATGAGAGACATACCATACAACAATAATCAAAATTATTCCTTTTAGTTGTAGCTTAATAACGGGGTCAATCATTATGTAGGATTCTATTTTCTATTATTTAGGAACATTGAAGAAATAAAGGACTTAGGAAAAAATAAAGGCTTTCAAGGGCAATTTGCCGTCCCACTGAAGACCATTAGCTGCTGATTACGTAAACAGATCACGTAGACCTTGTTGGAGATAAATTACCAAATAAATATTATTATTACCTACATATCTAAAGTTTATTAAATAATGAGTAGGTAAAATATGTTAGGAAAACTTACCATATTAACTTACCATATGTTTCTGTTGTCTTTTTGAGGTGTGCAATAAAGAGTATGTGTATTGTATTGTATTGTATAAAAATTAGGGAAATTTAGTAGAGATTATTCTACTTGGTAGAAAAATGTGGTATGTTAAGTAGGAAAAACTAGTAGGCATTGTAGGTGTTAAACCCCTTTAGATAGTGAGGAGTCCAAGTCTGATTTGTTTCACATAAAAGAACCGGGGTTATTCGGTACACAAAGAAGATTTATCACTAGACGATCACATGGCCAAATCAATTTACTTTCACGGTTAATTTTGTTCTATTTCATTTAAAGTACGAAGGAGTCTTTATATGGGTTTTGAGAGAGAGGGGGGTAGAGGGAAGCTACATGACCTGAAATGACCTTTATAAGTCTTAAAACCAAAAAGTTATGTAAAAAACACGAAAAAAAAATTTTTTTGCTCTCCTGAAAAGTAGCGTTTTGGCGTTTACCACCTTTGAGCCTCAGTAGAAGTATCGATATCGTGTGTAGCTGTGAGAAAAACGTCATTGACAACTAATGTTCCCACCACCACCAGCACACCCACCCAGCCACCAGCCACCCGCGTGGACCATGGAAGTGTCACGAACAAAATTCAAAATTGCCAATCTGATCTGATAGTTAGTCTATAGCTTCCTGATATTTCAGATGCAAAAGAAGTCATTCTCAAGAAATATTCGGTAGATACCCTTCTTTCTATACCCGGGTAAAAAGAGTAAAATCCTGTATCCGGAACTTTCTCGGCTTCATGCCATATTAAAAGGGACAGTGATAAAACGGTCAATTTCCATGGCGATTAAATTTTAATGTTGTGAATGGTTCTGGAGACAGTTTTGAAATGTGATCCCGCGGCGGGCGCATATTTGGCGCCGCGAACACTTTCATATTTGATGCCCCGGTATTGCGGTGTGGAACACGCGACAACTATTCTGCTCGGTCGTAAATATAAATAACTAAATATGTGATTACTGTGGCACATCATACATATAAACAATAATTTCGCGTTTATTAGCTGCTTCTGTATCCTTCTGTAATACCTTAATACTGCATTGTCACCAAACTTGCATAAGTAAGACAAAGTGGCAAAAATCTTACAAGTTGAGGATAGCTGACCTAAAATTCAGTTACAATATTTGATCTAGGTACACCACACATACCTGTGCATACTAACTATCAGGGCAATTTAAATAAAAGCTTGTAAAAAGAGCAGTGTGGTGTATTCAAATTCAGTGTTGGAATAAATATATTTGACTGGAGGAATCTACACTAACTTCCACAACGCATTTACCAGTCAATCAGTTTAAAGAAGCGCTACTAAATGCCCTCGTTCTCGGAGAGTTGTGCAATGTAGTTAAAGAACTCGTATCAAGCTCGGGCGGTGATCGAGTTAATAAACTCCACAGCGATGCCCCGCTTAGACTTTAAGAGCGCATATTTCTTAGTAAAACATGGCAGTTATGTTCTTTTTGTACCAAGTTGTATTGTCGACTAGTGCTGCGGTTGTAAACCAAGAAGTTGGATCTCCAAATGGGTTTCAGTCACTTCCCCTTTCACAGAAAGCCCAAGCACGAATAGGTAAGCGCTAACTGGGAAGTGGCATGTGACATTTATTTACATGCATATCTGCTCTAGTTATGAAGGGACATTGAAAGTTGATATCTTTGGGTAAGATAAGGATAGTAGGGCCCCGGCAAGTACCTTGTAGAGATCGCTTACCCAGTTTTATTCGTTAAACTATCGGCCATATCAACACCTAATTAATAGGGTGGATCATTCAATGTATGAAAAATTTTTTTTTTGTTTTAGTCCTTTTCGGCTGCTATGCAAAAGTTGTAACATCCACCTAATATTCATAATATAAAATATGAAAGAGATGCATTCATATTTAGTACTGCCCCAAGCTAACGGAACTTTTACAAAATTGTCTTAGTTGGCATGATTTTCGCTACCCAATTCGGTTATTTATTTATAGAATTTTGATTAATCGTTTAATTATATCGTGGTGCATCACTACGAACCTCTCTTCTCACCTACGCGGGGTTGTGTTGCACCATTAGTTGTGCCATAATTTAATCAAGTAATCAAGTAATTTATTGCATTCATGTTGATTTAATCTCTCTCTCTCTGATCTGATGGTTCTGATTGATTTACATAAGACTATGATGCTAGCGCGATACCTTGCCCAGCAGATGAGAGTCATCGTCATCGTGGAGCATGGTATCCAACGAAATGGATATTTTGGGCACCCCAAAATATTTTATTGCCCATTTTAGCTGATGAAAAAGAGCAAGTGAGTGATGGCAAAATTTAATTTTTAGTTAGTTGCAGTTAGTGGCCCATTTAGAAGGGATGGATTCATCAAAACGAGGTTGGAATCTCTAAATATGGCATTTTTCAACTCCAAATAAGATTTTAGAATACAGTGAAAACCTGAAGTTTTTGCAGGGTGTGTATTTTTTGTAATACAACTTGTTAAGTATGTTTTTTTTTCATAGTCTATGTAATCCTTAACAACGATTAAAGCATAATAATCAGTGATTTCCTGCTTTTAATTTACCTACAAGTTCAGTTTACCTGCGGCGGTTTTTTGAAAAATTTGGCAGCCTTGGAGCAGTATAAAACATTTGAATAAATAAAAATAAATAAAGTGAGCAGAAAATTGACCAAAATGCGACATTAATAAAATGTAACAGTTAGCTACTTTATTATTTTTATTGAATCTTGAACGATGAACATTGCAATCAAATAATTTATGTGCATAATAATAAAGACTACTTACTTACTGTTTTAATATTGTTTCTCCGACACTTGTACAGTGTCCGAGAAAAAGATTTAAATTACTATCGATAGCAGCAACATTTTCCGATAGCCTCGGAATGGAATCTTCGCTACAAAAAGTGTTTGTCCGTCTGCGAGGTAATTAGATCCGACGTCGTCCGCGCTCGAGCCTCGATCAATTTTCCGTCCATTTATCGCTTTTTTTATTGAATACACCACAGTCATGTTACAGACAGTTGTACTAGAGTGTTTACGATTGCTCCTGGGAGTTTTTAACTCAGTCGGCACCTAAGAATCTTGTAGAAGTCACAGCCATAACAATTTTAATGTCTTTTTTAAATCATTATTAACTACTTAGGTACTCCAATTTACGAAGGTTTCCGTTTTTGAATCGTACTTGAATTTAAGTTAATGAGTACACCAAACCTAACTAACTTCTTAATATAATTATTAGGCTTCAAGAAAAATACCAAGACTCCGAAGTCTGAATGTTTGCTCTGTAAGGAAAGCTGCCTGAGATTGTTTTTAAGTAGGCGCGCCTTGCTGAGGCACAAAAGATTAATTACGGAATCGACAGTTTTAATTAGTTTCGTAATTAACAGCCGCATGGCGCCGCCACGCGAACTAAAATAAATTACCTTTTAATACAATCACTTCGTCGGACTTTGATTAAATTGTTAGCCTTGCCACACAAGGTTTGAGATTTCACCAAAATTAAATGCATACTTGTTAAGCAAGAATTTATATCTGTTTGAGCTTAGAATATACAATATTTTAGCCGCCAACATTCTCAGAATAGCGGACGTTGCATGCAATAAATTTGTTTAGACTGCTGGCTTTGTTGAGTACTAAAACGATAGGAACGATAACTATTTTATCGGTATTTGACAATCGAAATTTGGCATTTTAAACTTCAAGTAAGGAAAATCTGTTTTTTTTTAATCCATAAAAGAATGCCGCACGTTGTACCAGGCGTAATTCGTCACAATCGGAATGGTGACAATTCCCCCGGGAGAGCTTTGAGAAAAATTGTCGCTAACGAGCTTGTTCCCCCCCACCAACCCCCTCTTTTAATCCACGTCCCCTTTATCCGCGCCACTTTAAAATCCCTTTTGCTATTTTCTGCACGAAAGAATTATCAAGAAATAGAGACATTTAATCGCTATCTACGTATTTTTCAATTAAGCATTATTAATTTGCTTTATTTTTGGGATGGTCGTCTTGCCTTGAAAACCTGAATGCTCGTGCACTTTTACGAAGAAAGTGGAACTAATTCTTTGAATTCATTGGGAGCACAATTACCAGCTACTGTATATTTTGGAACTATCAGCTAAATAGTTTTATTCTGTAATAAACCGGCATTGAAAATTCTAAATCCCGCATCCGAATAATATTTTTATCAAACCTTTTAAAAGGCAGAACGTCGAAATAGGCAAAATTGTTCACCGAGTGTGCTCTCTTTTCGATAGCATTCAGCCTCATTAGCGATTTTCCATTTGAACGGGCCGCCAGAAAGACGGGGAAAGATGCTGGCAAGTCTTATTCTCATAATAAGGCGGCGAGAAGCTCTCTGAATACGAGAAAATGGCATCCGTACAATCGGAACCATAAGTAGGTACTTATATGTAGGTAGTTACGTTCCCAAAGTGCCAAAGTACTTTAAGTAGACGGGACTTAGTATTGATGATGAGTAATGACTTGATGAGACTACGAGAAAGAATGACACTTCCATTAGATAAGCTTGGTTATTCGATGAAAAAAAAGTAGCATCTCCAAATTGTGATGAATATTATGTACCAGAAAATGTGTATCATGTTATAATGGAATGTGTCCGAAATGAAGCCGCCAGACGACTGGCTTCTAACTCCGGTTTTGGCGCCGCGAAACTGAAGATAACTTTTTTACGGACTAGTAAAGGCGAAAAATTCGTTCTTGGGAAATTGTATAAAATTCTACAACTAAATTCCAAAACACATTACTGAACATAGGCTTGTAAAACAAACACTAATTTCCAAAGCATATTTATTATTAATAAGGTAAATGATTACATGATGGCTAGGAATGTTTGATCGCGATGAGTGATAGCGTTTATTTTTCACTAAATTTTTTCAACTATCTTTTTACTCCTCTCTTTCTCTCTTTTTTTACTTTTTTTTTATTGTACTAGCAATGTTTTTTTTTTCAGAATTGTGATACTGTAATTCTAATTTTATATACGTACATTGTGTATGTATATTGTTTTGAAAATAACGACTTCTCGCCGAGTTGCTTACGCCAGTTCTTCTCAAGGTAGAGGTTTATTTAAAAAAAACCAGTGGTAGGTGCATGTAGGTATAAGTAATATAAAAATAAATAGGTACATTGAATTTGATGTCAGGGCCTGCTACAGTGCCGTGGCTACTCCGCTGTCTCTGCTGGTGCTGCAGCCGCTCTACGCCGCGCTCTGATCGCAACCGAGTTAATTGTAATTCCGAATATATTGACGTAAAATACTAACGGGACGGGATTACTAAAAAATAGAAGCCAAATCCTTCATACTCGGCAGATCCAACGATCATTCATTTCCAGATATAAGTAGCTTTGCTAATGTATTCGTACTCTAACGGCTCAATAGTCTGTCTTCATAGAAAAAGTAGTTTGAAATTCTAATAAGGTAGCCCTACGTATAATTTATTTCCGTGAAGCAAAGCAACGTCCACGAGAAATAGACAGAGCTACTTTAATTCCGTTTGACGACCTCGATGAAAAATGTCGAACAAAGGTTTTTTAATCAAGCAATCAGTGCTGTCTCTTTTATTTACAGCAGAATATCAGCTTGTTAGTTTCCGGTTTAAACTGGTTCTCTGGTAGCCGGCCATAATAATGAAAGCCCGACTTTGCACTGAGTGGTAATTGTAATCGACCACTTTCCATCCATTAACTGGGCGGATATTTAAAAAGCTTTACCACGCCTCACTTGCGAACCAGTGTAAGTCAGACTTTCGATTATGCGTTGTTGCTACGATTGCCGGCGTAAAGATATATAAGGTGCGCCATACCAATGTGCAGAGTTGAAACAAGTCGTGAATAGCACTTGGGATCGGATGGGTGGCCACGCACTGCTGCCAGATTAACTCGAAAAGCGCTTAGAAATTGGGTTATCTCTAGCCAACACATTCAAGGGAGCTATAAGAGTTACTCGTGCAGAGATAATCAAATTCAAGTAGGTATAGTATTTATTCTAAACGCATTCGCGATTTACAAACCATGATTCTAAAGATGGGTCGTACTAGTTCATTACATACTCGTATCTAAGCATTTAATTTTTTCGTAGCTTAGTTTTATAGTGCCTGATCCATGTCACTCTTTTCAATCTGAATCACATTTCAGAAAACGATACGAATCACATTTCAGAAAACGATACTAACGTGTAGAAAACGTAGTGTGAATTACTTTTCTTCACCTCATAGGCGACCTCGTGTGGGCCCAAAGCATTGATAATCAAATGGATTAGTTAGATATCAAATTAAATGATCGAAGACACCGAAGTTTAAAGTACGGTGACGTTTAAAAGTTAACGCAGTTTAGGCCGCGTTACGCGGTGACGCGTAAAAGCGGTGTCTATAAGCGTATTTTAAGTATCCTCGATCCTTAAAATTGTTTCTGTAAGATGGAAACCTAGATCATTGTCGTCGCCAGTGCGCAGTGTACCCCATCTGTAACGGTTGGGCAGAGAGGACGCACCGCACTTTGCTCCGGCCACAGGCCGTCTCAGCGTAATCAGCGTTGCTATGCAATTCACAATTTGACTAACCTCACCTCCCCACTCACGCCTAGTATATCTTGACGCTTGGATTCGTAATAACAAACCGTAATCGGGAGAATTCATTTACACTGGTTTACCTAATGTGCAGTGGGACGTTGTGAATAACCGCCCTGCTTCGCTCGTTGGAATAATTTTAAAGTGTACATTAACATTTATACGCGGTATGTACGGTCGTTGTAGGGTAACGGCTAATCACTGCTTTGCATAAGGCTAATGCTAATTGTAATTGATATTAAAATTAAATATACAACAAAATACTCGGCTAAAGTGCCATTAAGTATAGGTAGCTGTAATACGGTAATTGAAAGTATGTACCTAGGGCACCAAACACCAGCACTTTGTGCCGTTAAAGAAGGAATGAGGATACAAGCGTTCATAGGCTATTGTATCTGATTACAGGGATTTAATCTGGTATAAAAATTATGATAATAAATATCTTATTAATTATATAACCTACATTAAGGCAATAATAATAATTAACTTTGAATTGTACAGTCATATAGGGTCTAGGCAATACTTTTTTTCACATATACCTAACTCAAGATTAATATATCATATTGATCTTAATTTTTTTATAAATATCTTCTTGAACCGACGTAGATAAATTACACAGACGGAGCTAACATTTCTCCGTAATGTGGTTACACACTAGAACCGTGACGCTACGGGACCGCAGGCCGTGTCTGTGACAAAGCGACGCATGCTAGTTCTAGCCGTCTACATTTTGCTAATTTTCGTATTTCGTTTCGGATGCCAAGATCGTCTTTGGGTCACTACACCGAAAAAGTTAAGTTATTCTTTGGATCGAAATTATAAATTATTTAAAATACAATGAGGAGAAAATAAGCGTGTTATGCGCCTGTCGTAGGACGTACCTATGTTAAAAGTCTATATTTCGAAATTGCATTTAAAAATTGGAATGTTTTTAAAAAGTTTCACGCACACGTTAGATCGTGACTTTGCCGAAATTTAGTACGTTGTAATTAGTAACCTCATAACCAGTGACCGTGTTGGTATAGTGCGCGCCATCCACGACCACGCGCCCCTCCACAGCGAGTCTCATACTAATCTCTACGCAGTTGTACGGCTTGGGCTCTGGAGGGGCGCGCATTCGTGGATACATTGTATTACGACGCGTACAATAATCTAGGCATTTTATTTGTAAAAAAATACAAAATACCTATGGCAAAAAAAAACTAACAACTTAAAACTGCTGATTTTTACCGCAACATGACTACATACTTACATAGCAAAACGTGGTTTTCATGTGCAATTAGTATTTTTAGCTGTGCAGTAAAATATTAATTAGTAAAACCAAATAAGCTGTCGATATTAATTTGTCGAATGTTGATGTAACGAGGCCATTTCCTGATTAGATGCCTTAATGTATTTCGATTAGACATATGAACAAGTAGTAAATAAATTATTTATAGGGTTCCGTAGTAAACAAGGAGTACAACCTTATATTATAAATTCGACACGTCCGTCTATCCGCGCTGCTTAACTCAGTAATCGTCAACTACAAATTTGTGATTTGCCATGAGTATCGATATTTACGCCAACCAAACGGTAGAATAGTCTTTAAAAAACTTATGGCATACCACCTGTGCACGAAAAGTGGGAGTGGCATATTTTTTCTTCCTGACCCCATCCTGTGGGGCGTCGTTGGATACTACTACTTTAACGGCGCAGCGACCCATAGAGGATCTTGCCCTCCGAAACGAGAGCACGCCACCTTTCCCGATCCTGCGCAGCCTCTCGCCGAATATGTCGTTGGATAGCTCGTCCAAAATATTATGTAGTTTCTAAAATCATTTTTTGATTGTAGAATTCGCTCGCGTGCTTTATAGTGCTGTATTTTTAGGGTTCCGTAGCCAAATGGCGAAAACGGGACCCTTACAATTTCATCATATATGTCCGTCCGTCTGTCTATCCGTATTGTCACAGGTGTTTTACTCAAAACATATAAGGTGTTTTGGAATAAAATTTCAAATGTAATGTACCTATGTCAAATAACAAAAATCATTTTTTAGAGGGGTACTCAATACATGATACTGAAAGCTAAAAATAATTATTTTGGTCAACAAATGTGGTACATCATTCGAATGATATAGGTGCATTTGAGAGTTCCTTAGAAAAAAAAGGTATATTTGGAGATGATACCACAATGAGAGATGATGAGTCACAATAATTGTGGCCCCAGGGATGCATTGACAATGCAATCAATGCAGTTTATAGAATTATGGCACAAAAGAAACTGCTACAGAAATACTGAAAATATATTAAATGAAAATAATGATGTGGCGTGTGGGGTATATAGGCCTTTAAAAATAAAGTAGAAGTTTCTAAAAAACTTTTTTATTTAAGACAACTGTTGGTTTGATATTTATTTATTTATTCATTTATTTATTGAGGAGATGACACGGAAAACATACTTGAGATGAACGAAACTAACTAGAAATAACATTAATTATTAGTATTAGCTGTCAAAGTCTTAAAAAGTATCACCATTTTACTGAGTTTCCAAATTATGAAGTTGTGAATTATTGTGAAAAATTGGGGTGGTGTATAAATACTTTCGACGGTTTTTAAGTTATCACTGGAAGATTTTCTTACCCAAACAAAAAAATTTAAGTGCCGTGAGTTCCCTGTAAAAATACGACCTTTTTTTGATTAAACGTTGTGAATGTGGTTTTAAATGTGGACTGGTAGGTGTCGGTACGTGGTTACAGTTACAGTAGTATTTATTATGCGTTTTTTATTTATATCAACGAAAGATTAAGAACCGCATGTAAATAAAATAACCTTATCTAAAAATAAACTAAACTAAAACCTAAATAAAAGTACTTACAACTAAAAAATGGCCTCAAATTCGGAGCTTTTTTAGATTTTTATTTATTATTATCTTATACAAGCATTTATATTGCTTGCCTGAAAACTATTGCCACGACATTTTGTGCGTAATCCCAATCGCACTTGACCGGTTTTAGTAAGTGTATTAACTAATATATATTCATCAGTTCTTCAGTCAAATTTCAATGAGTAACATCATTCGCTCTATTATCCAGTGACAACACTGCACGCAAGCTTCTTAAAAAAATGAATTTCGAAATAAAAACATTTAAAATATTTCTTGCAATTGAAAATATCTTCGGTTTGTATAGAAACTTCATAACCTTCCGTAAAATAGTGAAAATCTTAGTAATTATTCGCATATTTACGGAAATCATTTTGGCATTGTATACCTTAAAAGATATCACTGAACATTTTTCCGAGTGTTTGATGAATGTACAGTCGTATGGTTCTATATTGTTATCGTGTTATTATTCAAAATCATACATAGAACTGATTGGGTATGTTAATTTGAGTCACATTAATTTCAAGAGTGACAATGTGTATAACAGTCGCCTAAGTGTGTGCTTGAAGTTGGCAATTAATCTGTGGTGTGGATATTTTGTATCAGATTGTATTTTGGTGTTTATAACATATTATTATGAAACTAAGGCGAAATTGGTTTACGAGTACCTAATAACTATAAACAAAATGCTAGTCAATCTTCGCTTTTACCTCGAATACGCGTTTTTTTACTGCATACTCTGTACGATATCTGAACAACTGCAATTCATTTCACGGTCTATACGAAATAGAGATCCCGATGATTGTCCCACAGTTATTATAGTGGAAAACGATAACAGAGTAAGTAAACAGTCAAATAAATTCGAGGAGTGGCGGCTCAGCTATCTAAATATGAAGAATATTTCCCATCTTTTTTACAAGATTTTTGGCCCACAGGTTGGTATTAGATTTCACACAGTGTTTCAATCGACATATTTTTAGTGGCTAACATTGATTCAAGCAATTAGCGGAAATAATTCGTGTATAAACGAATTGTAGCATAGTTGTAGGGAAAGATGTCCTTAGCAATATACTAATAATCCTGACAGATGGGAGTGGAGCTAACGGGTAGGGGGGGAAGGGTTGTATAAAGGATTTTTTTTAGTTTTTCTTAAAAAAACTCGTAAACGGTAGTCCTCAGTACTCACATTAGAACTCATGCGAAACGTAATGAAACAATTAAATAGGATTATTTCACAGTATTTCGAAATTAATGTTGTTCTTTTCAGTTAGGAATGTCATTTATCATTATTGTAACCCGGAACGTAGCCGTATTTTACAAAATGGTATCCTTCGAAGTCAATGTAAGTGTACGTTATAATAGTTTTGCTGTGACATTAGTGTTCGGAGTTTCGGTGGCAAATTTCACACAGTGGGTAATGGAGTCGTTTTTATGATTAACTTTGTAAGATTTGAATAAATAAATTATTTATTTACCTGAAGTACTTAAATGGTGGCAGGTACAAACATTATACTGTCCCGACTGTTTAGATAACATTTTTGTACGTATGTAATAAGTAAAAATAAATAAATTTATTAAACAATGTTTACCTACATACTTATGTTATTAGTAGTCCTGTGTTATCATGGTATAAGTAGGTAATGCTCGCAAGATAATTTATAAGGAGAATTATGCAAAATTATTCATTTAATCGTTATTCGTTTAATCAAAAAATAGTTAGGCGACTCCATTTACCTCTGCGAAATTTGCCACCGAAACTCCGAACACTAGACATTACCAATGATATCTGATTTAAATAACTTACACTATTTTAAAAGTAATAATCTTTACAGGGTAATCCGAAACATGATAATCCGGTTGGAATAATATCGTTTGCCATTGCTACATTGTGCTCGTTTATGTTTACGAATATGGTCGCCCGAGCGGGGCAACGGGTTCAGAACAGTGCCCGTGACTTAACCTGCGGTTTACAACAACTTAAAGTTGAACTGCATGCGTCACCAGGTACCTAAATTTATTGATTCTCCTTCGCACAAGGCCGCGTTTAAGGGCAAGAAATACACAGAGAGAAAAAAACTACCTACTTATTACCACTAAGTTTAGTTAGGGTTACTAAATGTTACTTAACGGCACGACAAAATTTTATTTTGTAATAACTTCAAACTGATTTTGTAGGGAAAGAAAATAAATTGTAGGCCTTTTTTAGGTGTAGTTTTATAATCACTAATCAGTTTTAATTTTATTTCTTTCAGATGACACGCAGCAAAAAGAGATAAATCGGCTTTTGAGAGTGGTTCTGACTCGCCCAATATACATAAACACTTTAGGTGGCTTAAACGTTAACATGACTTTGATTCCCACGTTCGTTGGACTCGTCACGTCCTACACAGTCGTTGCTCTACAGTTTAATAATGTCGTATAACATAATTAAGGAATAGAGTTGTAGTTCTACAGGACTTAAATGAATAGTAGTTTATGCAACTGATACATAATAAGAGGCATTAAAACATGAGTGTGGTTTTATGAACGGCGGACGTGGCGCAAACAACATCTCCTGCCACTCCTGATGATACCTCGGAGAGAGGCGAAACACGTGTCGAGGTGGTTTTGGCAATATTGGTACCTAGTGTTTTGTTGTATTTATGTACTTTTGATGTTTGCGTGTGCGGAGGGAGAGTAAGTTGCATTAACCGCTTGTAAAAAAAACGGGCAATTGCGAGTCCGACTCGCGCACCGAGGGTTCCGTACACAGTTCTTGTATATGTAGTTGTGTACCCGTCCCGACCCCATTAATTCAGGAACAATCTTAAAAAAACATGACAGCACCATCTATCGGCGCATTGTGTTACTAATTTGAGCGACTGAATAACTTAGTACGTATGTTGGTTTTCCAAGGATAATTCTTTATCACATCAACCGATTTCAATAATTGTTTTTTTTATTTGAAAGAAGGTATTTTTAACGTAATTTTGTAAATTTAAATATAAAACAAAAATATATACAAAGGTGATTAAATTACAAACTTAGTATAGAAGAGTTTTTTGACGATTAAAAAAAAGAAAAACTAGATAGGGCTATGGCTATATTTTTCCTGTAAAATATATATGCATATTAATGTTGTGTAATAATTTCAAATTTTTTTCTTCCTAAACTTCAGAGATAATGGGGGGAATGGTATTTTTTTTTACATTTTCCCTCGTAAATCGAAATTTCCCCAACGAAAAAAAACACACACAGCCCTTTCATATGATACCCCACTTGACATAGTTGCCAGACTTTAAATTTTGAACCCCCTTTTATCTGTCATTATTCACAGAAAATTAAATTAAATATTTTAAAAACCATCTTCCATGTATTTGGGTTACCCTTATTTATAACTATTCTAAATTTCAAATCGATAGCATAAGTAGTTCTTGAGATATTTAGCGATGTGACAGACAGACAGACAGACAAAGTGAGTCCATAAGGGTTTCTTTTTTACCTTTTTGGTACGGAACCCTAATAAGCAAGTGGGTGCATCTCATTATCACTGATATACCTACCTACACGTTCTTTCAGCGGAATATCAAAGGAATATTGTTGGATTTATCATGGAAAACCGCAAAGTAACGCCTGATTCAATCAATTAGACTTATTTCGTCGGCTTAAGGCTCAGGATTGGTCACTCTGTTGTATTGTCTGTTGTACAAATGTGTGAACCAAATCCCGGCAATCATCATAATGCATTATGCGCTGAGCTGTTTACTGCGATGCAATCACATACGATTGACGAGCAACGTAATGGGATTAAGTGAAAACTGATAACTGAATGAATGGAATGATAAATTGATAATTCAGATTGATCCTTGGGGCCTTGTTGGCTGAAACTTTAAAATCATAATAAGCATAATTTGTGAATAGGTATAAAAATTAACATAGTATTCCTACTTGTCGGTTTATGGACACGGGCGATACATACATATATCATCATTATATTTTCGTGATTGGCAATATGCTGTTAATGTAACCTGGTTAAAAATAAATAAATACCTAAGAATTTTAGATTTTGAAGTTTGTTTTTAAATATCCAATTTTAAACCACCTGGATAGATGCAACAATAAATGGATTCATTTGATAATAAGTTATTGCTGCCGTTAACCACTATTATAAAGGTATACACAAGAATTATTGACCCGCCTGTAAGCGGCCACTTCAGCCTATGAAGTTTGTAACATATGTTAGACTTTAAGTACTCAAATTCATTCGAATTTTAATAAAAACCGCAGCATATTTAATTAACGTATTTCGTTTATCATGTACCTATTATTAATCGTCTAAGAAATCATTACATTACATGAATGTGAACCAACACGTTACAGATTCGACTCTACGAGTAAAATCGTATAACAAAAATACGTGTACACATTATTCAATCTGTCATTAGTCTAGCTAGCATTAGGATACTTAGCAGTTCTGAAAAAGGGAAACTATGAGCGGGATGTCAAGGGGCGGGGCGACGATAAAATGAAAATGAGGGGGCGGGGGGCTCGTTAGCGAGCGGTCTCGCGGCGCTCGCGCGATTGTCACGAGCTCAATATTTATCCCACAGTGCCAACCAAAAGTCAACCTTATCACCAAACCTCGAGATTCAATCTTCAACAGCTACGTCACTTTTAAAAACGCTGACGGAACAAAGAACGCATAAAATTCTGCAATACAAAGGATTTTCAGAAATGAAACAGACGTAATGTCTAATTAGATGATTCGTTCGTCGCTTCTGAAAGTGGAATCGAAATTTAAAAGTACCTATTTCGTATTTGAATATTTTGAGACTCAAATGTGAATACCTAGTTTATTATGAATTATGGAGGCGTGTGTACGTCGGAATAAAGATACAAGTGAGTTAGATTGTGGGAAATATATTTTCTCTAATTAGAGAATTAAAAGGCTGAGTAAAAAAAGAAAAATAAGACAACTTAGGATTTTTTTATATCGGGAAAATTTTAAGCAATCATGTTTCGGCTCTATTCAGAGTTCAGAGAAACAATTATATAGGTATTTCCATGTCGTTCGTTACACTAACGTTGTAACCATTGGATGATAGTTTTCCCTATTTACGTAGATAATCAAACCCAGACTTCGTTAATGTTTTCAAAGGTTTCCCCTGGATTTTCCCCAGGCCACTCTCTAACCGCGCACTATCGCTTTATTGGGCGCAGGCGCAGCCTATTATTATTTATTATTAATCATTTATTCACAGACAACAGGGTCCATTTGTGTAAGTAAGCTCTTAATTTATATTAGTAGATTTCAAATTAAATATTAACAATTAAATTAGAAAATTAAAACAAAAACTATCAATACATAACATCATCACAATTTGAATATAAAACCACGGCCAGGTTAAAAAAATGGTTCCAGTTCGAGTAGTTGGATATCTACTGGAATGATTCCCGCTACCTACTTAATAGAAGGAAGTATAATTTAAGCAAGCGGTACCCGCGACGAGGCGCGATTTAATTTCCTTGGAAACGACGCTATCTGTATGCCATCTGCGGTGAATGGCGCGAGCAAACAGCTCACGAGATATCACCAGTCAGGTGTAGACGCACACACGGACGCTCGTCGCGGGCCCGGAGCTACTACACATAATAGGCTGGTTTCCTATTTTTTTATGATGCCTTTGCGAACTAGTTTTTAGAGAGGAACAACATGGCCAAATGTCTGTATAACGAAAGTCAGAGAATTGATAGCTAAACTTGAACAGACAATTCAATTTTATTGTGATGTCACAACGCTGAGCCAAATCCGCTACTAACCGATGTATAAGAAAAAAAGTAAGCAGCAAAGCAGGAGAACGCAACACCCGACTAACTCACGGACTTATCCCGACCCAACCAAAGCGCTACTGGATGAGGCTAGAGCTAGTACATATTTGATACAATCTCACAAAATACAACCAGCATACAAATAGTATGACAGTAAAATAGTATATGACATTATTTCAATGTGTGAGTTTTGTGTTTGGAGTTTAGAGTTTTGTGTTCTATAGGCACGCATACGGCAGACGTGACCGGAAACACACTGGAGGGGCGTTCAGTAACCCTTATTGCATACGAAGCCATAAATGGCAGATATAATTTATGATCTTCTTGACACGGGTCAAGGTTCAACTTCAAACCAATAATCTTAAACATCTTGGATCTGTAAAGGGTTAAGAAAGCTTTAGGCCTTGGTCGTTCTGACGCCGTCGCCGGCTGCGTGCAGCGGCCCGTCGCACGCGACGTCTGAAAAATGTTCGCGTTTGGACGTCGCTCGCGACGGGCGAGAACGACCGCGCCCGAACATTGTCGAACATACCATTCAGACGCCGCGTGCGACGGGCCGCTGCACGCAGCCGGCGACGGCGTCAGAACGACCAAGGCCTTAGTGGACTGCAGAAAAGGCACTGCAATTATAAAAAAAAAATACTTTTATCGTCATCCTCAGTGTCCCCTGCCTGCAGTCGTCCAATTTTTGCTTTAGTACATGTAAATAAACTTACCGTTGAACTGCTTGTTTTATCTTCCGAAACATCTTTTCAACATCACTGCGTCTTGCTGACATACACATGCACTTAGCTACACTTATACTTATCACAATACAGCGATTCCCATACTGTTTGATTATTTGCTCATTTAAACTTTGTTTCGAGTTGGGGTTTATCCATTTTATACGTTTTATAAGATTAAATATAATAAGTATTGTACTTAAATTAAAACTTTACTTTATTTACAAATATGGTTTACAATAAATAAAAAATAATTAAAAACAAAACTTAAACTATTCTAATCTAACAACCCACCCCGAGTCATACCTGGTGCAAAGGTGCCCAAAACGCTTGCGGCGTTGCCGCGTTGAACTGCAATCGAAAACCTTTGCATCAAGTATGACCCGGAGCGGGGTTCAAGCCCCCTGTCCCGCATTCGTCTCCCAACCTCACTTATAAAAATTTGTACTTAAATGTTTTACATGCGATATTTTTATTGACACTGACCTAGTGAGTATTATATTCTTTGACACTGACGTACAAAAGAGATGGCCAGCCTTGAGCCTAACTCTGTAACTTTAGAGGTTTGCAATGTTTGCATAGTTTCAAATCAGTCACTTTTTAAGAAAGATCAAAAACGCTCTAAATATGAAGTATGTACAATAGGGAAACGGTTAAACTTAGTAGTACAGATGTAGTGCAAAATGATTTTCCTTCGTACTTTATCGGAAAAGTTCGTATTTATCGTGCTCTCTCAATTAGCTTCAGTATTACCATCTTACAGCCGTAGGGGTAACTTTGATACTTTGACATTTGCCACTAAACAATAAAGTTCCATAATAATGGATATGAAAACGTCACTCATTTAATACAATCCACACAATCATTGATCAAAACTAGTCTGAAAATAAACATTTTTTTTTATTATTATTGATTGACAGTTCGGGTGCCATCGTATTCCGATTGAGATCCGAGTTTTCAGGAAAGAAAATCATTTTGCAATACATCTGTATAACCTTGTAGTCTTTGGTTTAAGGGGCTCCCTCACGAATTTGCTGTGTTTACGAAGCTTATAGTATGCTTGAACGTTACATAAACAATAAGGTTTCTTAGACAATATTTTACCTTGGTTATTGATCTTTAATATGGTCTCCGGATATTTCATAAAAAATACCGTATCTCAAGAAAATGACTTTTCCGTGAACACTTTTCTCGAGCTAAAATATCTATAAACTCCCTTATTACGTGGCACTTAGACATCAAACTTTAATGGTGAATAATGATGTATATTTCATTTTCGTCTGCCAGCTTTTCCAATTTCTAAATAGTTTTTGAGAAATCGATACTATTCAAATGAGTGAGTTATTATTGCCAATACAGTATGTACATATTTCATCAAACGTGCCCTGCTGTGCTGGCCACATGTAACATTATCAGCATATGTTACCATTATCGGAATCATCTGAAATAAAAAGTATTAATAGCATTCTCCGAAGTTCTCGTAGCTCGGAGCACACATACACTCTTTGTCGATGAAAGAGCTCTCTCGGGGCAAACGTCGGACCTTTTAATGGTAACTGCTCCGCTTGTTCTGATGAACAATAACAGACTTTCTCAGACGGCCTTCGCGACTGTAAATGCGACGGGTTTTATCCTGGCTCTATTAACTTTAGTTGTTATATCTGTGATTAAGGTAGGTAATACGCTGATGACTGTCGGTAAATACTGTAATTCCACCGTACTAAAGAAAAACATTTATCAAGCAAGGTTACGTGACGTTTTCAAAAGTACGTAGGAATGATAAACCTGAATGTTATTTTATGTCACACCTGGCCATAAAGGGGCCATTATCGCACGCTCCGCGCGCGAAAAAACCCACTTCCTGGCCAGGGGGTGACATAAAATTTTGTACTTAACCTCGGGCGATAATAAAGAAAGCCTCAGATCGCATATTTATCGCCCTTGCCTTCGGCTCGGGCGTAAAATACCTGCGATCTTAGACATTCTTTGTTTTATCGCCCTTGGTAAGTAATGTACTATTTCACACCTGCTATTCAGAAAAGAGTTATTGTAGCCCTTGATTGAGGGATCAAACTTGTACTTTTCTTCCCTTTTGAGGGCAATATGACCCTGTTCCTCATACAAGGTGTGAATAGCAGTATGTTCCACTCGGTATAGAAAATGGTTTGTAAGACAATTCATGCTTTTAGCAGCGGGGCTCATAGGCGGCGTGGAAAGCAGTATGTGTCACACGGTAGCAAAATTATCTCCGTCTTGGGCGTAAACACTTGTATCCCTCGCTACGCTCAAGATTCACTTTAGAATCCCTTGCTTCGCTCAGGATCCTATTGTAGAAACTTTCGCTTCACTCAAGATGCAGTCACGGCCCTCGTCGTAAATATATAATTTTGCTCCCTTGACACGCAGTTTACTATTCCAGCCGAAGTTGTGACAGAGCCAGCATTCTTCGTGGTGCCTGAGAGATGGGACGGCAACACATGTTGCATCCCAGGCCAGAGGCCGACCCATTCTCCAAGGCACCAGTGTTATGACGTCGGGCCTCCTTCCGTTGTCCTTGCGTCGTAACAAGAAGGTAAGTCAATATCCACCAGAGTAAGGCGACTTCCTGATTTGTCGGTGCGGAGGCAGTACGATATGAGAAAAGTGTCAAATGTCAGTGTCAGCTGTCAGTCGACTCGGTACCATTTTTTACTGCGCCCCTACATTTAAATGAGTTCTTCCTGACTGACGCGGAATGCGCGGTAGCGGGACGATGCGAAGGCGGTACTGCTTCGCTTCTGCGCATGATATTACTACTGCGCAAAAGTAATACTGACAGTGCTCCGTCAAGTGAGAATCTTTGCGCCGTCAGTAAATATACGTCAAAGAAGAATATGTCACATATCGATCCCACGGGATTTTGATCGTCGCCGCGTTGGCGAGCACACGTGCCCCGGGGCGACGGCGAGCAGATTCCATTTACCGTACAAAACCTTATCTACTGTCATGCCGTCGTTACCGAACAACGTCATTGAACACGTGACATTGGCGAAATCATCATAAATTTGATGGAAGTCATTTTTTAAAGAATTGAATTTATCGATCCCACACCGCCAAGTCAGGAAATCGCCTAATGCGAGGACGTGTTAATATTTGGCACCCAGCTGCAGCTGCATGCAGGCATGGGCCTGCGAGATGGCAAGTGTATTAAAAACATAGCCTCACCTATTGTTGTAATATCTCTTGCGGATATTCTCCACCCTGTCGAATAAAGTAAGGCTTTACCTGTCAAAATATTCATTTCTGAATTGTGCCCCTGTTACTTATAGTTAAGTGAATAAACGGTTTTATGCCAAAATAGGCCCAATCAGTTATCAACAAGAGCATTCCCTCCCCCATTTGTGTCAATTTAACCCGTCAAGTTAAATTAGGTTAGCAACGCCCGTGCGAACGGGTTATGCAAATCCAGTTATCTGTTTTTCAACGTCCAGTTAATTCAGTTCTTTCTCGTTTGGCGCGCGAGCGCAGGAAAATTGCGCTATTTTGCATTTTGATGAACAATTTCGTTGAAAAAGACAAATATTGTCGCTAGTGTGTAAGCCGAAATAAAATTAACTATGTGTAAATACAAAAACTTCTTCATAAATATGAAGCATAAAGCAGAAGTGATGAGCATTCATAGAACCGTGATACCATTGTTAATATTGTTATGACGTCACGGTTCTACGAAAGCAACACAATGCTACAGATTACGGCGTAGCACTTCGTAGCGGTGCCTTGCAGCAATGAATATTGAGGCAATAGGGTATTAAACTAAGGTAAAAATAAATTATTTTTTACTAGACTAATAAAAGATCTAACGAAAATACTCGAAAAACATCAATTATTAATTTATGATAGCTAATTGAAAGATTTTATACGCATAAATATTTAAAAAGGACGCTGATTTGAACAAACCAATTCACACTGTCTTAGTGACGTCACTAAGACAGTATTTCCCTACAAACTTCATATTAACAAATCTTTTTTGACATTTAATAAAAAGTTGCTGATTTGACTATGAGTTTAATACCGTATTTCAAAAACTTCTCAAATTGAAATAACGAGTACGAGTGCAGCAGAAAAAAAAGGGTTTACGTAACGTTTTAGAGCTTGCGTTAGGTAGATCTAAATCATCTAAAGCCATTTTCATACTAAAAACGATACTATGACTACTTTTTTTTTTCATACTATCTAGCGCACGAAAAAAACAAACTGATCCCTATTTAGTCAACTCGAACCCCTTCTAAAACAATTGCACATGCTCTTCAAACTAGTATACCTAGTACTTATTCCGCTGCTACAGTGCTACATTTTTTCCTTCTTGAAAACCATCCCGGACTATAATTTCAACCTCCCAATTTTCCACGGTGCCCAATACCAGCGTTAGGGTGAGTATCCATAAGAGATATTTATGCTATGTTTTATGAAACTTCTCATGCTTCACAGCTGCGTGCTGTTGGGTATTTACCCTTATACTGTTTTCACGCAAACATTACGTGGTCGACACACAGAACGCGTAAAAAGACACATTTACTCGCACTTACAATTTAAAAAATACATCGTATATTGTAAACAGCCAGCCATAAAGCGGACCTCGTAAAGCGCGCCATTACGGCACAGATGTTATCGCGACATAAAACGCCAAAATTAAAACCTATAAAATAACGAGGTTGGTGATTTATGTCGAACGCGTTGGTGTAACCGACATATTGCGGTTATTGGACGTCGTAAAAAGATTGGGTGTCTCCGTCGAATCATTGCGTTGCGTGTGTTTCGGACGGATAGCCGAAGATTTGTTGGTCAGTGGTTGGTCATTAAAATGACCCGTTTAAGGCATAGGTAGGTAGGTACTGTGATAGGGGTCCTAGCGTAGAGGTACGGTTGAGGGATCTAGGAGGAGGGTTAGATATCTGGAAGGAAATACTTAATCCACATACAAATTATAATGTATTCATACTATATCCGAATACATTCACATTCAATTATTATCTAATTAAAATGACACATCAGGTGTCACTCCGAGCGAGTCCCAGGCTAGAGTCCCTGGAAAACCATTTGTTTCCAGCAGAATGCCGCTTTGACAGGCATTCCAGAATATATTCAAATACGAATATGTTACTTTATGATTCTAGACCAAACATGGCCAGCCTCATACAGTAACAACCTCTACATTCTCCCTCCTCCTCGGGATGAAGAACGTAGGCAAGGACCTGCCTAACCCTATAGACTAACTAGGTCTTGAAGCAAGTGCCAATAAGAACAGCCCAGCAGCCCAGCAGCAGTAATAAGTTACGTCGCAATCCGTCTGAGCATCACCATCAGATGTATCGAAGTCAACTTGGTGCTCATAAAAACCGAAGATGCGCATCATCCATTACCTAAATCAAAGTGGTTAAGTTGGAAACTGTTAATTACTACAGTAATCAGTAATCAGTAATTTATTGCGTTCATGTTGTTTTACATATTATATGTAGGTGACAAAATTAACATAAAGTAGTTGTATCAAACATGAGCCCTGCAAGGGCGTCGCAATTGTTGCCTTAAAACTAAGTAATTAAAATGGACTTAAATCTACAAATTACAAATTATTATATTGTGGCTGTTAGATACCATATATATGTATATGACACACACACAACAATATATTATAGTATAGTTCAGACATTTTTACATTACATTATTTAGGTTAAATGTGGGTTAATTAATTTGTCTTCAAGGTATTCATTCACTACGTAAGTAACGCAAGACGGGCTCAGCTTTTAGGGCACTCCACTTAGCTAGCTTAGAAAAATGCCGAGTCAAATGGGATGGGAGTCAATTGAGATCACCACTTTCGCATCATAATGGGTTTTGCCTATTTGCTAAACGTACGTGTAAGTACGAGCGCATAGAGGTTATAGAAATGCGAAAGGGATGAGCTAAATTGAGACCGTAGCTTTCTTTCAAGAAAATTTGACTTACTAAGAGGTGATTATAGCACGTTCATAATCAGCGTGACAATGGAGTCATAAATCATTACTCAATGGTCACTTTAAGAGAATGATTTCCGAGTAAGTAAAAGTATGATTAGTTATGGTAAGGTAGTATGGTAAGTTATAGTATTAATCGTCTGGGATTATATTTGTATAAAGACCGTTACGTTTGACCGCAAGTAATGTCAAAAATTCTATTAAGTACCTAAAACTATAACTTTATTTATCTTTAGGCACAACAAATCATTGATAAATCGGCTCTTAGTTTACTGTGTCCATTGAACGTCTAATGTTTATGAACAAGGCCACACATTTGGAGAGATCCTGTGTAACCTATATATTTAAGGTACCTTTTTTGTTGTACCTACTGGGGGAAAATCCTTTATGGAATCCTTTATGTCGGACTTGCACCGCAGAAAGAGCAGCTCATCTTTGCATCGCAAAACAGCTATTAAAAATTCAAAGTTCGCCTCTTGGAGTGTAATGAAAATAATGAAAGGTGTAAAACCGTCACTGTTTGTACTGTAATGTTTTAGTATAAGAACATTGAGGGTAGTTACAGACAGAAGAAACAGCTACATAAAGATTTGTGCCAGATTTTGATCGTCGCCGCGTTGGTGAGCACACGTGCCCGGGGCGACGACGAGCAGAATCCATTTACCGTACAAAACCTTATCTACTGTCATGGCGTCGTTACCGAACAACGTCATTGAACACGTGACATTGGCGAAATCATCATAAATTTGATGGTAGCCATTTTTTAAAGAATTGATAGATTTTTTATTGAAGATTTGTGCCAAATTAAAAAATGAACTACCTATACAGTAAAAGAGCCCTTGAGGCCTAACTGCAGAATAAATGTTTGATTAATACAGTAAGAACTGGCGATAGTAGAACGGACTGGAGAGAACTGCACCATCCTTACATCAGTGCACAAACTATCAACATGGAATGATAAATAAAAAGATGAAATATTGTCATTGATCTAATTTTTACGTTATGTTGTTTTTTTACAGGAAATATAATACAACAGAATAAAATGATTATTAAAGATAAAAGCCAAACAAGTGAGGATCTACATTACAATACAATACAAATACTCTTAGTTAATTGTTCACCCAAAAAAAAACTATTACCTTTTTTATGAATGCCCTTGTTTTTATGATATATTCTAACGCATTTATATTTTCGTATATAAATTGTCATTGAAATCGTTAGGTTTTTATTGATTTAAAAGTAATATAATTGTGTCATAGAAGTTTTTTTTTCACTTAGTAAAACATTACAAAAAATGTACCTACTCGTTTTTAGTAAACTGTCGTTATTTACGACATCTATTACGGCATCTCCTCTTTTACTGCAGCCTCGTCCTTTGCTGCGGTGCCGATATTAGTTGAGGACCGTGTAATTATACCGATAGTTACCTTCTAACTCCACGAAGGGTTAAAGGGAATTTGCAAGTAAATTAGCAGCTCAATACGTCGACGATGCGAAACTCCTGTGACGTAAACTTCGTCCCCTATGGACATCGCGGTTTCTGATACGGCGACGCCTCGTTCACGCTAGTACAAGCTACTCTCCCTGACTTTAGATTTATTCATTCGCTTGCCCTTTTTTCCTCGTACTGGGGGTTAGCGCAGCATGTTTTTTTTCTTTCATACCTTTTTATCGCCCGTCTTCTGTTCACCTGGCTTTTTAATAAATGTTGTTAGGCGTGATGTATAGAAAACAACCAAAGGTCCACATTAAAATCGAATCGATTCCTCCCAAAATATCGAACACTTGTAAAGGATTATCTAGTTGTGACAAATATTGAATTCAGCACCCGTTGTTTTACTTTACTATGTTTATAATTATAATATAAAGTTCAGTTTATAATTTTATGTCACACCTGGCCATAAAGCGGCCATTATCGCACGCTCCGCGCGCGAAAAAACCCACTTCCTGGCCAGGGGGTGACATAAAATTTTGTACTTAACACGGGCGGTAATAAAGAAAGCCTCAGATCGCATATTTATCGCCCTTGCCTTCGGCTCGGGCGTCAAATACCTGCGATCTGGGACGTTCTTTGTTTTACCGCCCTTGTTAAGTAATGTACAATAATCGTGAAATCAATATAAAACGTCACCGAGAAAAAACCAGGTACTACTTAATGAATAAGTTGTACTCCAATACTAATTTGGCACAGTCCTCAATTTTACGATTTGTTAGGCAGATCATTACTGCATTCGCTCATCCATCGTCGTCATTATCATAACACTAAGAAATCTTATTATTTTCTCCATTGTGCAGAAACGTGGAAATATAATATTTTTTCCTTGAGGAAAAAGATAAAGAAATTCAATATTTCATTGTAATTAGGTGCACGTTTTAATATCATCATTTTAATATGTAGGTAATAAATAAAGTGAAAGTGGTTTTCTTGAACTACCTTGTCTTTTGTTTTTTATAGTGTTTATATAAAAACCAACTCCAAATCAATACGTATAAAATTATCAATGATGAAACTAATATACAAGCGTCTGGTGACCGAAGAGCTGGCGACTTCCTTGCACAACGAATCAGCATTGCTATACAGCGAGAAAATGCCGCCAGCATCCTCGGTACAATGCCTCAAGTTAACGTTAGGTTTTAAAGCAATAAAGATATACGAGTATATATAAGGTAAGCCCGTATTAAATTTAAGTTAGCTTTAATATTATTTAAGTTATTGTTGTATTATTGTATATATTTTCTTGTAAATAAATGATTTAAACAGATACAAGCCAAATATGACTTTACAAATATTTAAGTCAGGCCTTCTCGGTTCTTCTTCAAGTAAACGAAGCTCAGTGTAGTGCAAGTAGCCAGCCAAGCATCGGGTCGTGCGGAATTAAGCCGACGACGAGCCCACTCATCCAGAGCGAAACTTTCCCCACACCAAAACTTACTTGCCGTACTTTAGGATATTTTTATTTCAGACACATAGATGTAATATTATAGAACTAGATTCACAATCAGCCGAAATAAATGGCCTCCATTTTAAGTCAATGTTCAGTTAATATCTGATGAAAAGTGACAATGTGACATGTATATTGTTTTAACCTGTTTTGTGTACAATAAAGTGCTTACATGCATACAATGAAATATCAAAATCTTTTTAGGGTTCCGTACCCACAGGGTAAAACGGGACCCTATTACTAAGGCTCCGCTGTCCGTCTGTCCGTCTGTCACCAGGCTGTATCTCAAAAACCGTGATAATTGGACAGTTGAAATTTTCACAGATGATGTATTTCTGTTGCCGCTATAACAAGAAATACTAAAAAACAGATTTTTTTTCCTTTTTTATAGATAATGGTACGGAACCCTCCGTGCGCGAGCCCGACTCTCATTTGGCCGGTTTTTTTATTTCCTGATCGCAGATCTCCGGGCACAAAACAATGTTATTTTTATGTTTTTTTTTTTTGCCGGGAGAAAGCAGAGTAGGTATGTGAGAATTAGAGAATTATATATTGCTATTTATCGGCAAGTGCTACGGAATTAATTCAAGAAACGTTTCGATTTAAATCATTTTGTTAATGTATGTATATATTATGTTATGTCATATCATATAAACCAGGGGTCGGCAACCTTTTAACGGCCAAGGGCCACATAGTAGCTAACAAATTTGTCGCTGGCCGCACGTGTTAATAAATTGTGGCCCTATCAGGCAAAAGGTAGGCCGCCTATTGTCGACCGCTGATATAAACTATCGTAAATATCAGTTCAATATCAATTCAGTAGGTACTTAGCGAAGTAGCCCCTAGCAAAGGACGATCGACCGTGTGCAAGTATATTAGTATATACCCTGTCAAGCATCAGAGTGAGCCACTCTTCCAGGTGGCTTGTTTATCGCTCGATAAATTCCAAGTAAAGCAACTGTCACTTTTTGACACCACTTTTTATCTTATCGTTTATCGCTTGATAACAGGATCATGAATCTGGGGCCAGAACGTAACTTCCACAGATTAATGTATATACGTACATGCTTATTTTTTCTTTTTTAATAGATTTTAGTTAGCGACGTTTACAACTATCCCAAATTTTAATTCGGTAGCATCGTTACTGAGATTTCGTTCAATGAATAAAGAGAATTAAGGCACAGGCGACAAGACGTGCGCGCTTTATCATTTTATCAAACGCATTGGATTTCCATATTATTCCGACAGACGCACGCTATGTTAGGAGCGGAGCCGTGCGCATAAAATTTACGCCTGATGCGGGAACGCGTTCTGAGGATCCTTAAGTATTAATCCCAGATTGGAATACATTTAATTCTAACGTGAACTCGTCATTTAATTTGCTTTTTTAAAAGATCGTCACAGATCCTTATGTATATCCAATAAAAGGATTTTCATACCTTTTTGACTGGTACCTAGGTTATAATAATAAACGTCCAGGCGCACAGTCCGAAGATTTATTCAGATACGTTCTAAACCTTTTTGCAAAATATACAAGTAGCTTAATCACGTATCGGGCACACATACCTACTTGGTCAGGTCACGTTCTGCAGTGTCCGTGACAGATCCCAGTTGAGCTTATTTCTGCACCATTACACTTGCCTACAATACCCACTCCGTTGTACTGTTCGATTTTAATCACTTGTATTAAAAAATAGACTTAGTATTTTTACGTTTTCGTACCGAAATTGAAGCAATGACTTACTGATGACCCCTTACAACTCACACGGCTTTTTAGGGTTCCGTACCCGAAGGCTCAAAACGGAACTATATTGCTGTCACTCATGTTTTCAGCCAAACGGTTGGCTACAGTCTTAAGGCGCAGGGTAGGGCAAGGCCTTCCCCATACAAACTTTGTGCACGTTTTATTCGTCGGTTTTGGCACTAGTTAACAAATATAATTTTTTTTTTGGTTGTAAATATTAGATATGCGAAGATCGTGATGTGAAAATTTTCAAATATTTAAAAAAAAAACAAAATTAGAAAATTTAAAAAAATTTATAAAAAAAAATTTACATCACGAAATAGCTATCAGAAAAATAAGCATACTGACCTAAAATCATAACTTTAATGCAAACACAAACGAAGCACAAAGTTTGTATGGAGAGAGCTTGCCCTACCCCTCCTCTTAAAGTGTTTTACAGTAATAAGCATCTCGGTGGCCCAACCCCACCCCATACATATAGTCAAACCTTATTTTGAAATGCTTTAAAGGGGGGCTCCCATACAGCTGAAGGGGGCGCGAAAACAAACCAACTTAATTTTGCGGTTGATTCGGAGCCCTAATGGTGCGAAGTCTGACTCGCACTTGGCCGGTTTTTTTAACATTACATCCTTTCACTTAACACAAACCGTATCGCAACGTAAACAATCTTGTTGCAATTAGAGGACACAATTGTCGTCAGAGTAGGTACCTAACCTAAGACAAGTAAATCACTGTACACGTAAGACGTCACAATGTGATGAAGCATCTCCGTGTCTCGCTCACAGGTCACCGGCTACATCAATCTCCATTAAACGCGGGATTACCTGAAGCCGAAACCCTTTCCGCGTAATTGCAGCATAGCCCGATGATAATACGGCCCTTTGTGACACGCATTAAGTGCCGTACTAACATTTGATTTCAAACGTATTGATGGGCTCTTTCAGTAGCTCTAGTATAAGTTTTTTCGAAACATTAACTAATTAGAACGCGTTTGCGTTTTGTGTATGAAATTGTATGAAAGTGGTATGAAAACGTGAACAGCGTCTCTGGTGGTCACTAGTGGAAACTAAACCAGCGAGTATAACATTTGTTGCTAACCGATGAACGCGCGTATTTCAAACTCGGTGAGAGCGTTTTCATACAATTTGAGACAAAACGCAAACGCGTTCGAATTAGTTAATGTTTCGAAAAAACTTATACTAGAGCTACAAACCAAATGTACGAGAGCAAACCGAATACCATCTATTCCAATCTGATTTCAATAAGGTAGGTGTTTCGAAATAAGGCCTCCCCTGATTAAATTGATACCTTACGATGGTTCTGCAAATCTTTCTCGAAGCTAATGAAATTAATATGGATTTGGAGATATGTAGACGTCTGCTCTGAGAAGAGAAAATGATGAAGATTTTATGCCAATTGACGTTATGAAATTGCATATGCTGCATACGTATTATCACCGAACAATGTATAAAGATACAGTCCCAGCAGATATATCGGAGCGAATAAGATACTTTTGAGCATCCTGAAAAGTACAATATATATAACGGTGACTGTATATAGTCGTACACCCAGTTCTCTGTCTCACACGTCAACCTACTTATGTATAGCCCAGACACTGGTTTAAGGCCAGTCACAAAGATAACTAAAGTTCAATGTGAAATTACACCAATAAAAAATGTACTACGACAGAAAATATTTGACGGTAGTTATTGAGATCTTCTCTCTTTACGGAACATACCTACCATGTATTTTAAGCTTTAAAGAAACTAGGCGTAGGTCCCATTTCAAAAATTCGTGTTACGACTTGTGACTATTCGAAATAAGAAGTGCTATTGGTGCACAATTAGTTTTATTGCTTCAAGTTTTATGGCTATTTAGCCTTACGCGGCTGTCCAAGCTATACCTAACTAACCGAACGAAGACCTAACTAACTAAACGAAGAGTACCTGAGAATAAAAATAAGTAGGTTTTTTTATAGTAGGTAGGTACCTAATTGTAGATTCAATGTTGATTCGTGTTTAATTTAAGTAGGTTTGTTTGAGTTTCAAATAGCTATAGGTACTGGCGGATAATATTATTTTAGTAATTTAGTACAACAATTTAGTACCTTTTCCTTTGAAAAATAATGGCAAAAGAATACGTATTATCTCATATTTCCAGTCGCTAATGCCAACTTCATTTCATTAAGCTGAATATTTATGCAAGTCACTAGCGAATAACGATAGCTCCGAGCGGGCCTTGATTTAATTCCACCGAAGTGTGGAACGTCGGCTTGATATAATGCTCAACTAAATAATGCGGACCATCCCTCCCAACCTCCCCCTTTTACCCCCCTTTTAGATTAATCGTCAACATACCTCAATGTCAACCGCTCTTGCAAATGACGCAAAAAATAGTGACAAATAACGGTAAATATGAAACAGTCTTTTCAAAATCACTGTCGTTTTATTACGTGGAATTTACTCCAGTAACGATGACATGCAAACGCTTTTAGGTCCAAATGATGATGCCATTGTATTTATTTTGTAGAGTCGTCAAATGAATTTCCTGTACCTTTTTATAGTACTTTTTCCTGTGTGTAGTGTTCACGCAAATGTTTGTTATACTTGGTGTAATTCTTATTTATAATGTTGTTATTTGTGCCGCTCTGGCCTTAGCCAGTTAAGGTGCAAATTGTAATTACTAAATAAATCAATCAATCAATCAATATGTATATTATTATATATGGGATACGTGCAAGCTAGGCGAGTACATGCGTTACGTCAGTCTCATTTAAAATACGAGCGGTTTATAGTTTTATCACATCACATAAAATATTTTTTCCTCGTCTCGGCTCTCAAGGCCGACTCCAGAGAATTATTCACGACAAGTGACTGGCCCCATCCCATGGATGGCGCCAGTCACTTGTCGGCCTAACTTAGGTTCATAATATGAACCTAAGTTAGGCCGTTGTTATATATGAACTTCATATATAAAAAAAACGGCCAAGTGCGAGTCGGACTCGCGCACCGAGGGTTCCGTACAAACCTGTAGGTATATAAGTAAAAGTTCACCCATCACGACAATCGAGTCATAGTTATGGTCATGTTACTACTCAATTGAATCAGTATACTTGTTCCTATCGATCGCACTGCTTTTGACAATAGAACAAATCGCGGAGAGTGCGAATAATAGATAACGGTCGACCAATGAGCTGTGGATGAACAAAACTAAATCAACGTTAGCTATTTATATCCCCTTGTATCAGGGTGTGTACATACTCGTATGGGAGAAAAATACAGCAGGCTCGCTAGGTCACTGGGTAAACACTTAAAGATGAAAAATTTAAGTTAGGCTGTTTGACCATCGAAAAACATGTCGTCACTTTTAAATAAGTATCTCCTCACACCTCACACTAACAGAGCATTTTTGACGTATTATTATTGGGAAATGGGACTTAATCGCGTACACTTATACTTATTTTAAGGCTGCCTCGATGTTTCGAATGTATCTCAACATTCGTGGTCACGAGCTGACTGGCGTGAGCGGTTTTCAACATCTTCTAGCTGCAAGGGGTTTTCGGGGTAGTAAGTGCAAGCATGGCAATACGCCGTCAAATACATCAACGGACATTGTCAGTGTTGTGTCGCGCAGTGACAACCCTAGTGTAAAAGTGTATAAAGACCAAGAGCGATTAGTTCGTAAAAACCATGCGGCTAAATCAGGGTAGTACATACTAATAGGTGTATAATAAATTTAAATTATTATAAGGTATCAATTATGTTAATTCATAACGGGTGGACATGTGGACAACTATGGAACATGGCGCGTGGCCCTACAAGCACTAGGCCGGTGTTTCAACCTCATAAAACTACTAACCTTTTATAGCTTAGGTACGATGACAGCATCAGCGTTTTTTTTTTTTCCTTATATTTCCCATAATCGACTTAAATTTGCGGTTGGTTCGGAACCCTAAATGTGCGAAGTCCGACACGCACTTAGCCGGTTTTTTTTTCAGTTTATTATAGGTGGCTTGTGGTTTCGCTGTGTTGTAAGCAGGCTCGTCGATATTCGTCGGTCGGCCCCGCGCCGATTTGACTCCACGCCAGACCAATATTCAGCGGAGCGACAAATCAGCACTTCGATATTGCCTCCATTTGCTATCCAAATCAATATTATGGAAAATCGGATTTTTCATCGCGCCAAACCGCGAGCATTAAGTGAACCGAAAATGTTTAATGTTCAAAATATATCGGCTTCTTACGGTTCAACAAACTGTGTTAACGTGCGTAAGATGGTTATAGGTAAATGGCGCTTGGAATACGATTTTTAGTGCTTTACCTAGTTTAAGAAAAGCGTAAAAAATCCTTAATAAAAACAGCAACCTATATCGGTATCTTTAATATCATTCCTACTAATATTATAAATGTGAGAGTTAGGATGTTTGGATGTATGTTTGTGACTCGATCACGGAAAAACGGCTGAACGGATTATGGTGAAACTTGGTATGCGATGAGTTTATAGTCTGGATCACCATATAGGATACTTTATATTCCTTAAATCATCCCTCAAATGTATGGATTCGGGGTGGAAGTTGAATCTAGGAACCTGACGTCTCTACCGAGACGAAGTGATGTACCTACCTAAAGTCAGCATCAAAAATAAATTGGAAGCAATAGTGCATTCTGCTTACTGAACTAACTGTATAGGGTACATATAGGTACTACGTCAAGTGTAATTTTAGATTAAACATTATCTCTTTAAATTGTGTGCCCTACGTTAAGTCCAGTCTCACATTTGCATTTCACTTGCATTTTGATAAAAAGAATCTATACAACCTGAGCAATCGCATATTGAAATTGTAATATTTGTCTAATTAGGAATTAAAAATAACATCAAATAAGTAAATATATTTATTAATACCAACCCCACTAACGTCATGGCACTGTTTTTCTTGCCAATTCACTTCTACATTATCAAATAATGACTGTAGTTCTAATAAGCTCTTAGTCGCTAATCTACTATTATAATATACTATAATCTACTATTTGTGTCGCCTGGCTGTCAAAAGTAGATGAACTATTTAGTTAGTTATACGAGCAAACAAAAGATTAGATCTATTTGTAATACTTTTTTGCGCATCAGGGAAGTAAGGTAGAATGTGGATCCAGGAGTCAAGTGACAGCGTCAAGACGCTAACCTGAAACAATATTTTAATTATACTTTACCATTCTTAACATTGAAGCGGATGTTACCGGATATCCCTATATTTCACAGAAAAGGCAACATTCTACATCGACTTTTCTTCCTGCCTTTGATAGGCATTTAATTAACAGAGAACAGATCTGAGATGTTGCCACGACAGACATCATTATGCCCAAGCCCTAATTGTATTCCATCCACCATTATTGCTTCTTGCATTCCTTGTGAGCCTTTTGTGTAGGTTTTCGGTAGCGTACAGTAGGTATCAATATTACGTAAAAGGGTATGTCGATTTCGAGAGGCGCAATTGTTCTCTTACAATTAGACTGACACAACGGAGTATGTGGCACGTCAACAGAAAACATGTTAGATTTTCGTATTGAAATGGATTACTTTTTTTGTTATGTTACTTTATTGTACATATCAGGTAGCATATATTCTCTATCTCATTGTACACTCCACACGCATACAATCCACATATGCATCGTATTGAGACTTCAGTTTAACCTGCTAGGTTTATAAAAACATAAATATAAGCAATGACCTTCTGGCAATTGTTCATAGACACATCACATAATCATTCTTAGTCTGTATATACCGGCTAACTGACATGCATCTCCTCTAGTACAGTCAAAAACAAATGTAAGTTTATACTCTTGTACTTTATTCTATTGACATAAGGTAAAAAACTGTTAACTTACTTTTGCTGTTGACTATACGCCACGCAATCTTGTAAAGGAGTAGCCCACAATCTAACCTAATGAAGGACCTACGCTTTCTATGACGTCCTTATAAAGGTTGTCGCACACATAAAGATTTGGCACCCGACCGGCGCCGCCTCTACTCACCGGCTCGCCGTCAACCAGGCTTCAAATTAACGCAAGCACGGAACAGAATCGCCTCAGCAGCGCAGCTCAGCCGCTGATTGACAGCTTTTACGTTTGAAGTAGGCCGTTTCACTCGCGCGCCCTAAGTGGGGCGACCACGCTCAATCCTCTCACCGGCAGCAAGCTGCAAGCGCGGCGTTCACTCTGCGACGACGAGCTGTCTATCCACCGTTAGCTGTTCCCGAACTAGGGCGATGCCGTTACGGAATACATAAGTGTGCTTTGCAGTAGGTATAAAGTTTCTAACAAAGAATACTGAACGACTTGAGTTGAGGCGGCGCCGATCCCGTGCCGAGCGGTTACGTGCGCGACAACCTTAATGCCTCTTACCTTGGTCTCAGCCCTATAGGTGAAACAGTGGATAATGCCGCGATGCAAGCCCTGCATGATGCCGAACACATCTCCGGGCCCCAACAGCTCATGTGTGGTTTCAGTCAGGTCAGGCCGCACAGACACCACGGATACCGTTCCGGATGATACCCAGTGCATGCGGGAGTCGCTGTCGCCTGCTACTACTATATAATTTCCTGAAACATACCACGAACTGAATATTTCGAACGATAGCGCTTAGACAACATCAGGGATCCTCAACACAACATTGACTTATAATTATAATTTTAAAGTGTACTACCTATTAATTGACATAAAGTTGTTCTTGATTGCCATGTCGTGTCTAATCGTATTCCTAGTCTGAACGATTGAAAAACATTATTCACTAAATCTGTACAAAAGGTTGAAGACCAAGAAGATTGTTTTCTTTCATTGTGTAAATAACAAATTCCAGTCTTTTCTCATTTTGATACGAGCGTGTCTCGATTATATAAAATATCATATAAAAAGAACATTCTGATTTCCTGGTGATCTCTATGTTCCTTTTTAAAGCCTAGACTTTGGACGCAGTGAAATATAAGACCTTTTTAAGACATAGTTTTAATTAAAACTTAGATTTTTTCTGACTTTAAGTCAAACCCAGAGAAAATATTGTGATTTTCTCCCTAAATCCTTTTTAAAAAAGCAAAAACTCAATGAAACTGGGTTTTACCTGGAAAGAATATTGTGTAATCCATAGCGACGGTGAGCTGGCGAAGGAACGACTCCCCTGTGTCCGCGAAAACGTAGCAGTTCCTCAAATGTTGGCCGAACATCGCCGACATGAGGTCGCAGCGCCTCACGTACGGAGTCTGAGCTAGCAATGCTGGTAACTGATTAAACAAACATTTGTTACAACAGGGTTAAGTATTGACTAAAAGAAACAAGACCAAAACTATGCCCAATGATAGAAATCTTTTCCTAAAATCTCAAAAAAATACGAAATTCAATCGATCGTTCCATACGAAAGTACCTTTTACCCAAAAGGGACAGGAGATGGTTCCTCCTAAAACTTGGAGCACTTATAATTTAATGATTATTTATTCTCTTTAGGCTGCCTTTTTCACCGTTTGATTCTAATTTTCATCGTTGCTTCGAGAAAAATCGTCATTATTGTCTTTTCAATTTGGTTTCAACAATCCTATTATTAACATGGCTAAATACACATCTGGATCCATTAATAACATACCTGTCGTCCACGCTCGGTCATCCATAGTTGTTTGACGTACTTCCACAATTTTTGAGACTGGTAATCTTTAAAAAATGGTATAAAATATATAGGTTAAGGTTAGTGACATGGTAAAATTTTAATTTATTCTACCTATGTGTATTGTGGTGCCAGGATAGCATGTATAAGCACCGCCCTTTCCTCCATGGATATCATATAGAGTCAGGTACGGGAACCGGGGTGAAGTGTGCTGTGATGGATGGGCTAACAATCTAAACTCTAAAGCATATCACACGTTCTCCATTTATAATCCTACAATTGCGCACAATGGCTCTACCAACCCCTTTTGGGATTATAGGCGTGATCGTGAGTTATATTTATGTCTTTAACATAAGCTTACTTACCTGAGAGCCCTTGATTTTTGAGCACATCCATGAGTTCTCCCGTTTCCTTTTCGTATCTGGTCAAAGAGTGTTCACTTGAAAACGTAACCTGAATAGGACAGAAAGTTGGCAGGTTCTCATTAAGTTCTATGTTACAATTTGTCCTATAAATTCCATCATGAGTATACATCAAATTTAGATGTACAAAAAAACTGAAGAAACGTACTTTAATTAAGATTGAAATGACTATCTTGAATACGTCTAATATGTAAAAAAAAAAAATTCACAGAAATCAAAAGAACCCCCACTGTGACGCTTACAAACCCATGACTTTAATTATATTTCATCAAAATTGGAATTCTGCGAAACAAAATGTGACGTGAAGCTTTCCACAAATGACGTTTCTAGGAACAGAAGCTTGAGGCTTTACTGCCTACATATCCTACTCTGTCGCAATTGTAAATCGAGGCTTTCAGGAGCCTAGTTGTGTAAATTACTATGAAATGACGTCACTCAGTTTAACTGGACATTAGGATAATGTTTAAAAGGTCTGGCGATAACGGTTGCGCTATTTTACTGTTGGAATCTTTTAATACTGGATAAATTCACCCTTAGGCGACTTCCTGATTTGTCGGTGCGGAGGCAGTACGATATGAGAAAAGTGTCAAATGTCAGTGTCAGCTGTCAGTCGACTCCGTACCATTTTTTAGGGTAGCATTTAACGAACCACCAAATTAGTTGCCGAATGATGCTCTAAAAAATTACATTGATTACCAAAAATACTAGATTCGCACCAAATTTTCAACTCCTTTTAAATATAAAGTGCAACTCAAAGAAGTAACATGTCGATAACCTAATAAATTAAATTGTTACCAAATAAATTAGTCACTACCCAAAAATACTTAATGATCACCTAATTTCAAACACCAAATTTCATATAATTTACATCCAAATATTACAGGGCTCGTAATCCTATTAAAATTATTTACACCCAAATAATTCTTTCGATACCCAGAAATACTACATGATCACCAAATTTCAGGCGGCAATTGTTTTTTAATGTCCGACGCGCAAAGCAGTTCCAATCTAGTCTAACCTCATTGCTAGCACACTGATGCGGTTTTCCATACGGTCCGTCTCGCTCGCACCTCGCGCCGCGTGCGAGCAAGACAGCGCTAAATGATTTTAAGAAGTTGAAGTTTGAAATAAAAATAGCTATTTTAATTTCAAACTAGTGGAGATTGGAACAGTATTGACGGATCTCCGCTGGCGCGGAGCTCCTATTTTGAGTTGTTTTGGCCCTTCGGGCCGATGCAAAACTAACATAACCTAAACCTACCTATACCTATTTCTACCTATTAACTTCCTTTAATTTTTCCATGAAAGTCTATCTATATTAATAAAGTGAACTCATTTGAGGACCTTTATCCATTTTCATAACAAACTAACAATTTAATAAATCAACAAAACTCATTTTCAAATAAAAGGTTTCAATCAAACGCGCTCACGTCAACGCATTAAAAAAAAAAAACTTCTTGCAGTTTGTAAACCATCAGCAATAGGTAGTTAGAATGAAACAGCAATAGGTACCTTTCACTCTAACGACATATCAATAGGTTTTATGCTTCAGACAATTCTTTGTATTTGATTGAGTGAGATAGCAGTATACGTGTTATTATTTCACACAGCCACATTGCGCGTTGCTTTTTAACTTAATTTTAAATTTTACTTTCTAATTTATAACATTTTGGAAATAACTGAAATATTTATAGTGCTAAAAACAATTAATTTGTAACTGTTTACTAAAATGTAGCATGCGATGTATATAATATTTGGATGTAATTCTAATGAAAAAAGGTGCATGAGATTAGGTGGTAGTTTAGTGTTTTTGGTGGTACTTGACAATTTTTTTGATGCGATTATAAATTTATAGGAACGCAATAAGTAAAATAGGTGCAAGTGCTGCAAAAATAGGTAGAATTTTTTTGGTGACTCGGAATTGCTGATCGATAAATTTTTTTGAGTGTTCAACCTTATTTTAGGGTTCGAAAATTTGATGATATCAAAAGTTATTTAGGTGATCATTTTATTTGTTCCCCATTTTTTACTGCGCCCCGACATTTAAATGAGTGCTTCCTGACTGGCGCGGGATGCGCGGTAGCGGGACGATTCGAAGGCGGTACTACTCCGCTTCTGCGCATGATATTGCTACTGCGCAAACGTAATACTGACAGTATTATGTCAAGTGAGAATCTTTGCGACGTCAGTAAGTTTACGTCAAAGAAGAAAATGTCACATATCGATCCCGCCCCGCCAAATCAGGAAGTCGCCTTACAACACGTTGTAAATGTTACCTGCATAGCAGTTGCGACGACGATCGCTGCCAGAACTTTTCCGCATAATAAACAGACGTTCTGAACCAAAACTGGTATGTGGCCGCTAATTAGGTACTCGTCGCCACCCGTAGCAGTGAGCAGGGTCGCCATGACGTAGAAAGATGTTGTAAAATCCCATACTTTGCTCGGAGCCTCTCTAAAAATTAACGCATATTCAATGCCAATTCGTACCGCCGCTTTTGGTCCCGAAATCTACCTAATTAGTTATTAACATTTAAAAAAATTACAACTCAAATGACGTGTCCATCCATAGTACCCTGAATAGCACGCGTGGCGTGTAGCGCAGAATATAAGTAGTCCGGTAGGTACGTGATTGCTGCCTAAAGATCGCGTATTTGAATCCCGGTAAGATTATAAGGCTACAATACGTTTTTGTGGTTGATTACGTTGTAAAGTTTACCATCTGCCACGACGAAACAGGATAGGTACCTATACCTATGTTTGTGGCCTTTTTGTTCTTATGAGGCCTTTTGAGTCTCCTAAATATTCGTAGCCGCAAGGAGGAGAGAGCGAGCGAGGAGAATTATGTATTTACTATATTTTAATGAGAAACATTTCCCTTAATTTGATTTGAAAAAATTATATATAAATACTTATCGAATATTACTTATGTTTTGTTTCATTCCCATCAATAATAACAACACATACATACATATGATACAAATACTGAACTTTCCCCAGTTGCGGTGTGAGATACAATCGATACCCTATATTTATTTTGTATTTATTTTGTATGCATGCGAACTCGTCTAAAGATAGAACAAAGGATTATCTTTAACCTTAAAAAAATCACAACGATATAGCTTTTTGAGGAAGATATTAAGTTATTTTCGTGTCTCATACGCACTGAACTAAAGCTTGGTTAAGAGTTCAATAGGTAGGTCTCAAACGCACTGGCTGAGAGTTCATTTAAAATGCAGTGAACGTGTTAAGACGACGAATGAGAAGTAGCCATTTGTACGTAATGTAACGAGTTAAGACGCCGCGCCGACGAAGCTGCGAACAAAAGCTAGTCATGAAATTATGAGCATCCTTTATTTTATGTACCAACTATATCTCTGAAGCAAGCTCCTAATGATACAAACAAGGCCAGAATAATGAATGGTCTTGTTACAAAACTAATGTTAAATTCAACGAAGTTTCTTTGAAGTCTTGTCGGTAATAATAACAATAGACATTTCTTGCTTTGACTTGATATTTGAAACAATAACATATCGCGAGAACTGGTATAAGGAAATAATTGGCGTAAATGCTTTGCAAACAAGAGTGTTTCTGGTAAGGGATTAGTATGATAAATCTTGACCAGTGAAAAGAAGGTCTCTGCTTCAGCTTCGACAAAAATGCTTTCGTATGTCCGGCGGATTCCCGGTCGTTCTTCTTCACAGGTCGCATTTTCTCAACTGATTCTAGTGAAATTTTGTGAGCGGTATTTAATAATTATATAGGGTATTTATTAGTCCAGTCGCTTTTTAGATATTATAAAAATCAAATGTTGCATCAATGATTTCGCATGTTTCTGCGGCTGGATTTCGGTTTATTCTCCTCTGCAGCTCGCATTTTTCAACCGATTGTCGTAAAATTTTTTGAGCAGCTTCTATTTTTACATATTTTTTTTAGTCGAGTATTATTTCGAAATTTTCAATTTTCTTTTCCTAGGGTTTGTTGTGGTGTGTATAGGGACTACAGGTCGCATTTTGAGAAATTTGGTGAGCAGGTTGATAATTATATAGTTTTTGGGATGTGAGGTGTACAGCTCACCGATTCTACACAGGGAGGTAGTAGTCAAGGATAGAGCTGCGCTAAATCTATTCATCGTGGTCCCAATGTAGCGGAGCTGCTCATTGGTGATATGGTCACCGTTAAAGCGGTTTGGGTATAGGAATCCCAATGTTGAACGCCCGGTAGAGGCGATTAATGAGGTCAAGGCTGTAAGTATGCCTATGAAACAGGTCAATAGCCTACTAATTTACCTATGTAAATATTTTAAAATTATGAATGACGTTATTATAATTGTGTAGCGAAGTTTACATGCAATGTAAAATAATTATTTATCTTATTTTATTTTTTATATGACTTGTCTGTAAAATGACTTGTAATCTTGTAAATGTGAACTTTTACCAAATAAAAAGCTCACCGAGCCACTAGTAATATTTATAGTATAGCTGTACGTGTATCAGTATATAAAATTCTTATGTTGGCTTTATTTAAAATGCGGTATGTCGATTGCTGTAGAAACTCTTACGATACTCCGTCAGTGGGGGGCATCCTTCAGGGTCCCTTACTTAGATTGTAATATCATGAGAACCAACATAATTACTTAGTAACAGGAAGGTTACTTTGATAATCCGTGCTGATTTTTTTTCTATTTTTTTATGTATGACAATGACGGTATCTTAAAAAATAAAAAATGAAACAAGCGTACGGTCCTCCTGATGGTAAGTAGACACCGCTACCTATTAACGCCCGCAACTGCAAAGCAGTCACGTAATTTTCATCGCGCTGTGGACATAACACACTATATTATAAATGTAGTCGTCAAACATCAAGATCTGGTTGATTTGTCAGCTCCCGTAAGTCTATCAGACTGTGCGTTAACTAGGCACACAAATCGCCTGTATCTCTCTGGAAGGTACGTTTTATAAACTGTTAGTGTCGGAAATTATTATCTCATTCGTAAACAGTTGCAAAAATACAACTAGTACTTATATACAATAGACGTATGAAGTTAGGTCCTGCACGTTGCGGGGTTTCCAGCAATTCCAGCCTTAGAAATAAGTACATACTCTGCAAGGTGATGAGTCTTGATCGTACGCACGGCGCAGAGGGGCTCAACTGATATGACCACGATCAGCCACAAGCACGTGAACGTGTGCACAAAGAACACCACTGCGTGCACCGTCATCGCTGCCTGCAAGCACGTAACGTAAATTAAACACATAGGTACTACTACTACTCATACTCATATCGACTAAAATTTGTAAACTGTACTCGCTATTGAGTATGAAGGGTCTTTGACGATAACGACGCAGTAAAGGCAGCACTGGCAGGGACAGGTATTGTTTATTTATTGTATGGCAATTATATCGAACCGTGAGATCTTCGAGAAGACAGTACGGTTGCCAGTTTGTCACGGTCACGTGTATAGGGCAGAGGTGGGTACTTCCTGCGGACGTGGTCCAAGTTCGAAAAAACAGAAACGGTGGGCTATACTTGGATGAATTCCTCCAAATAATACGGGTCACATAGCAGCAAAGCTTTCTAGCCGAAAAAAAAGTCCAGATAAGAAGTGAGGAAATAGATTTCTCAGGATCTACGGAAAATGGGTGGGACGAACCTGTAAAGTAGTGAGGTTGTTGGTGAGAACAACTGATGTTTTATTATAAAACTCGATCAAATACTTGACTCGGAACAGCTTATTGGCTCTCAGGTAATGCATAGCTGTCAAATCATTTCTGAAAACAAATGAGTTAGTTAGTTAGGAACTTAACGTGGCTTTAACTGTAAAAAAAAGGTTTATAAATATTTTTGACCCCAGTATTTATTTTAGGGAACAAATAAAATGATCACCTAAATAACTTTTGATATCACCAAATTTTCGAACCCTAAAATAAGGCTGAACACTCAAAAAAATGTATCGACCATCAATTTCAGGTCACCTAAACACTCATACCTATTATTCCAGCACTTGCAGCTATTTTACTTATTGCGTTCCCTGAAATTTTATAATCGCATCAAAAAATTGTCAAGTACCACCAAAAATACTAAACTACCACCTAATCTCGTGCATCATTTGTTATTAGAATTACATCCAAATATTATACACATTACAAGCTATATTGTAGTTAATACATACAAATTAAAAAATGCGTTCAGAAACCGTAGAAAATGACTCGCAAAATAACATTCAATGTTCTTACGTGTGGAGAAGGTTACAGCAGTAACATAATGATTATTATGAATTAAAATTGTTCATTATGTTATTAAATATAATAACAATTTTTTTTTTTCAAGTTTTTACGAAAAATCGTCATTATACTCGATTTCGACTAATTCGGGGTTAAAAATTTCAAATTTTACATTTATTTTGAATTTTGACTGAAAAAAAAATTTTCTACAAAAAATCGTCATTATACTCGATTTTGACTAATTCGGGGATAAGGATTTCAAATTTTACATTTATGTTGAATTTTAAGTAAAAAAATTTTTTTTACGTAAAATGGTCATTATACTCGATTTCGACTAATTCGGGGATAAGGATTTCAAATTTTACATTTATTTTGAATTTTAAGTAAAAAAAATTTTTTTTTACGTAAAATCGTCATTATACTCGATTTCGACTAATTTGGGGATAAGGATTTCAATTTTTACATTTATTTTGAATTTTAAGTAAAAAAAAATTTTTTTACGTAAAATCGTCATTATACTCGATTTCGACTAATTTGGGGACAAGGATTTCAAATTTTACATTTATTTTGAAATTTTAAGTAAAAAAAAAATTTTTTACGTAAAATCGTCATTATACTCGATTTCGACTAATTCGGGGATAAGGATTTCAAATTTTACATTTATTTTGAAATTTGAAGTAAAAAAAAATTTTTTTTTACGTAAAATCGTCATTATACTCGATTTTGACTAATTTGGGGATAAGGATTTCAAATTTTACATTTATTTCTAATTTTAAGTAAAAAAAATTTTTTTTTACGTAAAATCGTCATTATACTCGATTTCGACTAATTCAGGGGTAAGGATTTCAAATTTGACATTTATTTTGAATTTTAAGTTAAAAAAAAATTTTTTTTACGTAAAATCGTCATTATACTCGATTTCGACTAATTTGGGGATAAGGATTTCAAATTTTACATTTATTTTGAATTTCAAGTAAAAAAAATTTTTTTTTACGTAATATCGTCATTATACTCGATTTCGACTAATTTGGGGATAAGGATTTCAAATTTTACATTTATTTTGAATTTTAGGTAAAAAAAAATTCTTTACGTATAATCGTCATTATACTCGATTTTGACTAATTCGGGGAAAAGGATTTCAAAGGTTACAATTATTTTGAATTTTAACTTTAAAAAAAAATGTGTATCAAAACACTCGTGTTTTAATGCCCGAACATGTCGAGTGTTAGTCCGAAACATGTCGCATAACCCTAAAAAACACTCGTGTGACCCTATTATGAAACTCGCCTTCGGCTCGTTTTATAAAACTCACACTCGTGTTTTAATGCCCCTCATTATGTACCGGTTGCATAAACTACTATTAGCATTGAATTATAAGTTAAACTTCCAATTAAGGTAAACGTCGCAATGTTTGACACCTTATGTTGATATTGTTGATACCCAAGACTCAAACGTTAGCGTGTGTATATAATATACATATATATATATATATATACAACGCGCGAGCCGAGCGAGCGAAGCGAGCGTGCCGCGGCAGCGGCCGGCGAAGCGCCAGAACCAACACATGTTGAGTCCGAAACATGTCCCTGGATGCGTCCGAAACATGTCGCTTGATGAGCCCGAACATGTCGCGAGTTAGTCCGAAACATTGTAGCATAACCCTAAAAAACACTCGTGTGACCCTATTATGAATGTCACGTGTTAGTCCGAAACATGTCGCTCGGTAACCCTAACATGCCGCGTGTGAGTCCGAAACATGTCGCTCGATGAGCCCGAATATGTCGCGTGTGAGTCCGAAACATGTCCCTCGATGACCCCAACATTTCGCGTGTGAGTCCGAAACATGTCGCTCGATTAGCCCGAACATGTCGCGTGTGGGTCCGACACATGTCGCTCGATCAATCCGAAACATGTCCCTTGCGTTCCTTACATTGCGCCATTATGTCCATTGCGTAGATTCGGCATTAGACTAGATATTAAATTGAATAAACAAATGACGCTTGAAATAAGGTGATCATGTAGTATTTCTGGGTATCGAAAGAATTATTTGGGTGTAATTAATTTTAACAGGATTATGAGCCCTGTAATATTTGGATGTAAATTATATGAAATTTGGTGTTTGAAATTAGGTGATCATTAAGTATTTTTGGGTAGCGACTAATTTATTTGGTAACAATTTAATTTAATAGGTTATCGACATGTTACTTTTTTGAGTTGCTCTTTATATTTAAAAGGAGTTGAAAATTTGGTGCGAATCTAGTATTTTTGGTAATCAATGTAATTTTTTAGAGCATCATTCGGCAACTAATTTGGTGGTTCGTTAAATGCTACCCTTTATTTTATTTTCACTTTACTTTTTTTGCAATCATATAAACAACAACACTTTGACATATTCGATAGTTACTGCTATTTTAGAGAGTTCTTACGGCAAATTAAATAAAACGAATGTCCTCTTCCGGACCCTATTATCAGACCAGCTGCCTTACATTAAACCGTAATATTGTATTGTTATCAGAAGCATCCAAAATGTTAAAATTGAGATACCTATCCTACAGTATGTTAGTCTAAATTGATTTCACGTTTTGACCTATAAATGGACGTGATTTATACGTTCAGTCAAGCGCACCAATATGTATCCACTTTTTCACCTTATTCCATTGAAATAAGGTCCAAAAGTGTATACATATTTATGGCCTTGACTGTACACAATACATAACATACGTGATAACGTGATATAGTTATATATTTGAAGACGAACAGAGAAAACTTTAAATCTTTCTCGTAGTCGTGTCTTACGACACACCTAAGCGTTCTTTTAACGTTAGAATTGGCCGATATAACGGTCTAAAACTTGTGACTATCAACGGCTAAAAAAGAGGTATTGACCCAAATTATAATAATGGTGTGAAATAAACTAAAAGCGAGGGATCACATGAAATATGAAGGCAAAATTCAGCCAAGTATAAGTAATTATATAATGGTACCTACCTATGTTGCTAATAGACGATAGCAATTTAACATGTTATAAAAAGTAAACTAACGAGCACTAGGTAATTACAGTGTGCGTAATGAATGTCGTTAAAATTTTACACTCATTGAAGCAAACGGAAATAACGAGCTTTTTTACATGGAAATTTCTCAAATTAATTATGTAATGTTCAACCGACAGGGAATAAAACAAAAGTGACTGTTAAGTGCATATTCCATGGGAAAATTGTGACTAAATCTGCAAATATATACTCGTACAACCACCGTTAAATTGGTTTGGAGACATTGGAGCTGAAGGAATTAGCTTGTAATGTAAGTCAAATACTTATCATGTTTAGATAGGGTCTGTCGGGATAAGTGCACAAGTGGGGTATGCGTGCTTATCATAACATATCTTGGAATCTACAGATATTACATCTTAAATCCTTGCTACAACCGTCCATATATCCATACCCATATCCATGTAAATAATAGAGAAAATCGTGAACTTACGGGAAACAGAAACCGAAAAGCATGAACGGGAAGTTGATGAATAGGTCTGAGTAGAACTGCATTTTGTGTCGAAAATAATTCCGACGACATTTAGATGCGTCCATGATCAGCTCACCGCGCCTACTCGCGTAACCCTGAAATTGTATTGCCGTTTACTAATTACAACAAGATAATATATAATGAACTGAGGCTGTGTTCCCCGTACATAACCAGAACTCTGGATCTCAAAATAGGTAGGTTAGTTTTATTAAGTAGCTTCAGATGCCCGAAGGGCAAACTTCCCAGAAATAGGAGCCCCGCCTAGCGGGATTCTTTCGACTCATGGAAGAAGAAAATAAAATTGTACTGCCGTTTACTTACTAAAACAAGATATAATGAACTGGGGCCTTGTTCCCCGTTCATAACCAGAACTCTGAATCTCAAAATAGGTAGGTTAGGTTTATTAAGTAGCTTCAGATGCTCAAGGGCAAACTTCCCATATAGGTATAGGAGCCCCGCGTAGCGAGGCATCGTCGACACGGGGAAGAAGAAAATGAATTTTACGTTTCAAGGGTGGTCGTTAAAAATTGTATTCTTATTGTCGGTAATGTTTACTTGGTTATGTATAGGGAATTAAATTAAAAATATGTTCGTATTAGCGAACATCAACTAATGATTTTTTACACGATGTCAATATCAATTTAGTGTATAGTTGTAGGTACGGTGGAGAAAAGTACCTCATGCATAGTTAAGTACATGTTCAGGAAGAAATATATGTCGAAAATCGCCAGAATCCACAATATAACGAAACAATCGTTGAGCGTAGTCATGGTGTACAGGACCACCACGTAATTCGCCGTCGCCATGAAGCTTGTTATGTAGCCACCCATCTATCAAACATACAAATTAAAATTACTCATTACTTGCAACATTTATGATAGGCCGTAAGTCTGGAATTCTTTGAGAGTTATGATGAAGCTTTCAGATGTTCTTTAATTATTCTTTTTGTCAATTAGAATTCTTGTTTTAAATGTAAAATAGTAGATAGGTAATTACTCATGGTATGTAATATAAAAGGCATTAAAGTGGGAATAAGTCTTTTTCTGCAGATTATTGATATTGCGGATAGAATAGCAGTATTACGCTGTAGCGTATAATTTCATAATATATATTTTATACAAAACCGTTAATTTTTCATGCTTTCATTTAAGCCATGAATGAATTGCGTTCATCATTGTCACCAGCCCGATTATCTTTTAAGCTTTTACAGTCAAGCGGGAACTTTTCCTCTTTTAAATAATTAAACGCGAGGCCGGCTAAGGAATTAAAATATGAGTATTTTGCCGGAGATTTGTTACTTTAGGTACATTAATTTATACTTTAATATACCTACATTATGTAATTTTATATACGTGATGAAACTTTATATTATGCGGCAATGAAAACTGTTTCGTTAAGACGAGGCATTTGAATTTTAGTAGTATTATACCTTTCGATATCGTAAGCAAAGCAGCTACGCGAAAGAAATGTCAATATGTTATTTTTCATTATATATAGTAACGAACTTGGATAGGATTGAAAAACACGATTATTTCATTCCAAACTAGTGACCATTTTTTTTTTGCTAATTATTTCAGAACTATAAGCATTTATCCTTTGAAATTTTCAGAAACGACAGTAAATATAACTACTATACCTATTTCAGCAAACTGGGAAACATAATTTTATTTACTTACTAATGTAGTTTATTTTATATTTTATATGATCCGAAGAGTAAAAGATGCAAGTGCCAACTTACTAATTATCTACCTAATCTAATACATTTAAACGAGTAATTCATATATATATAAGTATATTTATTTATATATTTAAGGGATTTCGAAAACGGTTGTCTATTCGAACACATCACTGCTCCTACTAGAAGCAAAAAGGAAGGTCCCTTTAAGTTTTTTACGAACACCTGACCAAGTATAAGTCGCTATCACTCGATAAAAAGTAACAGGTGCTTCATCTATCACCCGATTTACGAGACCATCGTAGACGGTCAATATGTATGTACATATGTATGTAAGCACTTTATTGTACACAAAACAGGTACATATATACCTTAAGAGCAAAATATTTACCAGATGCATCCAAGAGCCTGGCTTGAATAGATTGTACATGTTCGTCTGACTCTGCAGGGACAAGGCGCTCATCGTGCCCACTGACTTTGTCTGGCTCAAATTTGACTGTGAGTGGGCGCTTCGCAGAGCAGACACTACGCGCAAATAGATATTTAATTTAGTCATTCAAAATTAAGTTACACAGTAGAACAGTGGAAACTGAATTACTGCGCAATTACCATAATAAGAATAGCCAAATAATAGCCCTGTATCCGCATAGAGTACGGCTACCGCGGCATCTGCCTGTCGTAGAAGACAACTTAAAGGCTGCGATCGTCCATAAAAACATGGCGGGACCCACATAGATGGGTTTTAGGGCGTCACTGGCGCGTTCCGTAACGGATTCTCCGTCCGTAAAAAAAGATATCAAATGTTAAATTAACGAGAGAGAGACGCACAGCCATAGTCTCGCATAACCTCAAGTATTCATTACGCACTACTGTCTATCTACTTGCTAATACATCGTGTGGATAATATATACTTTTATGATTTGTACAATATCCATATATCTGGATACTTTGCAAGATTTAATAGTGACCCTATCATAACTTGGTTGTCATATCAATTGGACACAAAACTGGTTAATGTAACAGGTCGATCCCGGTTATATTTATTTTATTTATTTATTTATTTAATCATTTATTTCAGGCATCTGTGGCCCATAATACAAATACCTTAAAGACTAACATACATATTATATCATTATATTTCCTAAAACTAAATAGTAGTAGTATCACGTTGGGACGACGACGCGAGGCGCTTACTCTGGGTGTCGAATAACCGGTATATAAAACCGTTATGACACGGTCAAGTACCTACTACCTATATTTCTGTTAGATCGCTCAAATTGTTCCAAAACCCCTGGTCGCTTGTAAATCTGAACTTCGTCTGGACTTACAATTGACTACCATTCTAATTGGAAATTTAATGTAGTTTTACACATTATTATCATCAATTAATTAGAAATATCAAATTCCCTCAGCCTGTGCTAGTACCTGTGGGTGGCATGTCGTATCGACTGTCATCAGTCGTGCATATTGAACTGAATCTTGAGTCCAATGAAAACTCGTCGATTTCTGATGCGTCTGTAAAAATACCGTCATAAATTCTGTAAACGCCTGTAAATATTACCAAAAAGGCTAGCAAGAGCAGAGCACATGAAATTTAATTCAATCCTCAAAAAGGGTAGCCAAAGGGTAGCCAACGCGCATGTAAATCCTTTGGAGTTGCGGGCGCTATAGGCTGCGGTGTCCACTTCCAATCAGGTGGACCGTACGCAAGTACGCATGTTTGTCACCGTCGTCGCATTAAAAAAAGAAATTGAATTATTAGTGCCCCTCTAACAATATACATAGTACTTACTAGTTTGATTTTCGCTTCCCTAAGGTTGTCTGGAAGGAATCGGTTTTTAGCGATAAGACCGCCTGTTGTGTAGGTATCTTTACTTATTGTGATTTTGTACTGTACGAGATGTGCAATAAAGAGTATTGTATTGTAATACTAGGTTAAAACACCAATGTAATAAAGATTTAGTTTCGCATCTTGCCTCAGGACATATCAAAAGTTAAGGGCTACAAAGCTTAATTTTGGATTAGTCTAGTCACCCGCATCAACAGTGTGTCCGTTTCTATAAATCCATATAATAAAAACATAACTTACATGCTCATAAGCCGTTAACAATTGACCACAGGAGGGACGACTTTTGTTTTTCAAGTGTTTATGACACATAATGCAGTGACAGGACGTAATAAGCACATGGTAAAAGTTCATCGCCAACTTCACACATTCGCCTTGTACGGTCGACGCTATAGATACACTTTTGCACTTTATTTCATGTAATAAGGTGCAAAAGTGTAAATGTATCTAAGGCGACTTCCTGACTTGGCGGGGCGGGATCGATATGTGATATTTTCTTCTTTGACGTAAACTTACTGACGAAGAAGATAATATTTACAAAAATCAAAGCGGGGGAGATGCGAAGGCAGTACAGGGGACCGATTTTTGAGTGTCGACCGCTCGAATTTTCATTCGACATCTGTCAAAACTTCATAGTTTTTTGACAGATCTCGAGTCTCAAAAATCGGGCCCCTGGTCCGTTTCTGCGCATGATATTACTACTGCGCAAATGTAATACTGACAGCATTTCATCAACTGAGAATCCTTGCGACGTCAGTAAGTTTACGTCAAAGAAGAAAATGTCACATATCGATCCCGCCCCGCCAAGTCAGGAAGTCGCCTAAGGCTTCGACTGTACAACACATGCGGTAAGACAGAGAGTGCTTTGATTTTTGTAAATATTATCTTCTTCGTTTTCTTATCCTTATGAGTCAATTTCACCAAACGGGCATTTTTGTCAAATTCCCATGGAATTTTGAAATACCAGTAATATATAGAAAATTTTATGCTGATAATTTGATAAAAAAATTAATAAACACAAATTTTCTTACGGGGTACTTATACATATAAAATTACGGATGTTATTGCAATTTGAACATTTGACCTGGGCACGGGAATTTATCTGTCCATGGGAATTGCCTTTTCTTAGTAAAAATTGTATTAAAATTATTATTTACCATCTAATTTATCAAGAATTATAAAGTTGAATTGTGTCGTAGTTATTTAGCCTAATTTTACCAATCATGGGTTCAAGTTTCAACCGAGGAAATTTATATTAACCAAAAATCTATATTTTAAGTTAAATTTCTCTTTATACAATCACATATCAACTTCTTTGCAGAAAATCATACAAGTATTAATATTTAAAACTATCACTAAATGCAGATGCACATATAGACGCTCGCAACTCCAAAAGCGTCACGGGCACGTTGCTGACCTTTTATAAAATTTGAGATGTCCGCTTACTTGTTTGCCACCGTCGTTGTATATAAAATGCGTATGTATCGATATATACCTACATGATTTTATGTACATAATGTTCATTGACTTTGTTTATTGATTCTTTTCAAATATTTGAGAAGCTTAGTGTAATTGTACCAGTTGGCCTGTTCTTTTTTAAATTAACAACTCTAATCGATATACTTAGTACAAATTATATTTATTTATGCATTTCATCCATAATTATTGTTATTAAATGCGGTTTATTAACAAAATAAGTGACCCTTCCAAATTCCCGTGCCCCAAAATCAGCTGTTTTGGGTAAACAAGCTATGGGAATTAGGACACGGGAATTGGAAATCGATATAAAAAAATCATAAAAGAATCAAATTACATGTTAATAATATTTTAAGTTATCGTATATATAGAGACACCAAAGTGTTTTATAATGCATACATATGTTAATGATTACTTATGTAAGAATTTGAATTTCTAAGGGCCACCGAAATTGCAAGCAAAAGCAAAAAAATTGTCGCCCACCCAGAAACCGAAGTACTTAGGCGGTTTACTCGAACTTAATGCGGTTTGCTATATATAATTTTTTAATATATAATAGCTGACATTTGAGAGCACATGTGAAGCAGGACGCGAAGCTGATCAAATGTAAACGATGGCTGCCAGGCACCTTTGAATTTTGCCGACAAAATTTAACTCTCGCGCTCGGACGATTTTTAAACATCAATTACAAGTTATTCGCCACAGTGAAGTGAATAGTGTCTGTGCTCAGTGATAGTAAATATAATCGAGTTAAAGTTTTTGACACGAACTCAGTGATTCTAATGTACAGTTTTTGATAGGAATTTTTGATTGACTCAAAACTCGATGCCGGACAGGGCACGGAGTCTTAATTTGAGCGTTTAGGTATTTTTTAATGTATTTTAAAAACAAATAAGTCAGTGAATTTGGGTGGACCTCAACGTGGAAACATGTATTCTTTATGAAAAAAAATAAATGGTACGTATTATCTCATGCTACACTACGATTTTCAGCTCGGACACAAAAAAAATCGAGTTTAGAAAATGACCCTTATGATGGTATTTTGACTCGGTGCCAGACGGGGTACATTCCATATTAAATGTACAAGATTCCTAATAAATTAACGCAGAGAAAAATGAACCCATTGGGTAGCAAAACACGAACCTCATAAGTAGCTTTTGACTGACAGGTATACTTTAGGAGAAAGCTATTCAAAATTTTGATTCTAAAAAATAAAATAAGAATATTTACCAGACTCGGAGTCATCAGCCATGCTCACGTTGATTGGCAAAATATAGTCTTTGGAAGTTTCGAAAGCTTTGTTCAAAGGCTCTTGTATTTTGGGGTAGTATTTGACCAGGTTGAAAAACGTCTGACTCGGTATCACCAATAGATCGAGACTGCGGCTCGCGTATATTGAGACTTCGGAACACGCTATTGAATGCTGAAAATAAAATTCCAATGATGAAGTATAAAATAGGGGATATTGCAAGAATTATGAAGTGATTTGTTTGTTTAAATCAGTTGCATTCTGTGTGTAGTACATGGCATATTCCACCAAGATCACGCGATTTCTCAACAACAGATTTATCACCTTCGACCGTGCAACGAAAACTATGAAAATAATGAAATCTTTTGGACACTGAGCGTCTTCACACAATATAGCTGTATATTGTAAAGCTTTGTATGGATATATAGGTATATGTATTTTATAATTTTGAAACCTTCTCATCGCTAAATAGATAACCAAAAACTCGGTACGCGGGTATGTAGTTTCAAATTAAGGGGCGACTGTATAACTCCAGGGTTTATGAAGTGTTTTAGTTTTTATTTGGTTAACCTGGACCAGTGGTATACCTTCGTAAATTTCCTAACTATTTACTAAACTGAATCAAACTAGACATAGTTCGTGATGATTGTATGAGTGTTCTAAATCTATTAAAGCAGCCCCGTTTATTCCTAATTTAACCCCGGTTTACAGTATTACCAAATGATTATATGTTTATACAAGTACCAGAATTTTTAGGTCTGACTTTGAGTCTTTTACGATAGCGAAAACATGACATGGTACCTAATACAAAGAACAAACGTATTAAGTACTTATATAATCATGTAAGATCAAAGAGTATGTTCTGCCTGAACTCATTTCTTACCCCCGTGAAATTGCCGAACATGCCGCCTGGTCCCATACAAGTAATCATTTCATTGTAAGAATTCATAACATCAACCTGAAAAAATGACATTTTGTTTATGGAGCATTTGTGTGCTTTTTTATACTGTCATAAGGATGCAATAGATTAGATAATCGTGAACTGCCGCCAATCTTAAACCGGGGTATTTTATCCCGACCTGACACATTTTTAGGGCGTCAATAGATTTTTATAGAGCTTCAGTGAATGTAATAAATAACCAACCATATCCTTACCTTGCCCCGATAAATAATATAAATATAGGGCTGTACATCCTTGCATTGTATGATGGTTTCTGCCTTGAGGAAGTACATCTCGTGTAGATGCTGAGTGATGACCCTGATGAAAGATCTCTCCACCTTGCTGAAGAGTGGAACTTCGCGCAGTGTTCGCTCGTACATGAAGACGAGGGTATCCTCCATAAGTGCGGAGTTGAGCCGCCGGCAGATTTGCTACACAATTTAATAGATAGAAAAGAGTTGTTAGGTAAATTGCACGTGAAACATAATAATGTTAGCACATAAGTTTTGATTGTTGGTATGGATTTAAATAACGCCATTTACCTGCAAAATTTCGACTCAATTGGAATGAGATAAGATAGTAAAATCTTACATAATACCCAGATACACATTAAAATACAAAAAATGGGTGATTTTTCTGTTGAAACCACTACTCTGTAGGATCTCACCACTCACTCACCAAACCTATCGACACAGAGTCGGCATAAGCCGAGTGCTTTACTCACTATTCGAACTAATCCGTAATAGGCAGTAGTGGCTTCGCGTCGGCCGATCACCCGTGTTTTCCGCTCTTATTGCGCAGATATAAAGCTTCTTTTGATCAGCTCATACCGACTCCGCGTCGATAGATTTGGGGACACTCTTAGTCCTCCAATTACCTACTTTAAATTATTAATTTGTACTGCTTACTTGAGGATTGCTCCCGTTCGTACGTCTCCACAAATATTCGAAGTATTTCAATGTCTTCGTTGTCAGCATTGGATCGACATTTTCTTGGTATAAGAAGTTTGCCAAGTCTGAAGTTTTCTCCTGTAATAAGTTATTAAAATGTTAAATTATTCACGAGCTTTCAATTAGACCACGATTAAGCGAATGTGAGTAAGCGGAAGCTAATTATAGTCAAGTTTAACCCGATTTAGCGTGTGCTCTCGAATTGAGTCATAAGTGTCATAACCTCATAACATTTGACGACAAAGGAACCACCTAACTCAAGTTTCAAACTTTCCGACCTAAGCCAATTGGATTAATTGGATTATACAATTTATGTAAATTGTATCGTAAATTAACCCTTATAAGCACACTCCATATCACGTTTTCTAATCAAATAACACTTGGTTATATAAGCTCGAATTCAATATAGGTGTGATCAATAATAATTATACACAACAGACTAGAGCCGTATTTAGTAACACACTTACATAGGAATACGAAATCAGAGGGGCTAAGATGATAGCTTATATGTCGGAAATATAGCATTCGTCCCTCTCGCACTTACATACTTGACAGTAAAGGACAAATGCTATATGGCCGACATATAAGCGATCATCTTAACCCCTCAGCGCCCGTAGCACATGTTGCGTTCGTGAGTATCTCGACTTATCTCGAGCTACGCGTCTTTTTCTGATTAGCGCTGTTAGAAAGTGACCGATAGCTCGAGATACGCCGACATACTCTCGAGCGCAACACGTGCTAGGCCTACAGGTGAGCAAACAGCTGGCACGTTAAATAATAGCCTACGAGCCAGGTACAAATATCGTCAGTCTATTCCTCTCTGATGATACCGTGTAAAACGCTGCAGAGAGCTGTATCAAAAAGTTCCGTAAATGTGGGTTCAGTAGCCGCGTAGCCTCCCACGCACGTCGCTCATCAGATGACAATCTTTCCACCGAGATATAATATGCTGACATATTTATTTACAATATTCATTGACAGGGGCTGTGTCTTCGCTATGCGCTTAAATAATCTATAGCTACGAACTCGTGAAAGTTGAAAGACGTACCGTGTGATCAAGTAAAGCGGTGCCCGTGGATGAGCGAGCGGACGCCACGTAGCCACACATGAAGGCAAAATATAGGACAGCTACTATTTCCAGCACCGTTATAATCAAGCAGTCAGTTGTGTTCCCAGACGAGAAGGGGGTGCATCCGCAGCCTAAAATAATACTTGTGTGAGTAGAAATTTAAACAAAATGGCCATTCCGAAATAGTTTTCTAAATACAATAAGTATGGTGAAGTGAGATAATATACTGTTATTGGTTTGCTTTGAGGAACGATTTAATTAATTAATTAATTTATTTATTTATTTATTCAGACAACATGGGTCCATCGAGTCGTTAGTTTTGTTACTTATCCTATGTTAATTGAATAAATTAATTAATGAATACAATTATTAGAATTAGAATTACAATTACTTATACATTACAATTAATTAATTATTAAATTAGTTAACATAATAAACCCGTTCAGACTCGGGGTTTATTAGTCCCGCCATCCATTTAGGTATGTTTACGGCAAAGGAGTTTAGTGAGTGTGACTTAAATTTATCTGGCCGTCTATGATGGTTTATCATTTGCCGTTTGTCATTTATCATTAATCATTTATCGCTATCGTATTTTTATCGTATGCTATAATATGGTTATGTCGTGCTGTCTATTGTCGCGTCGATTAAATGACATTTAGTCCTTTATCCAAGGGAAACGTCATCCAACGAATATGGCCGATGGTTTTTGTCATCATTTAGTATTTTAAACACGAAATACGCAACAATCCGAATTATGGCGATATATGTTGTCGAGTCAAAACTCTTATTTTTTCACGAACTTTTATTTACGATGGGTCTCGATCGGATCTGCCGTAGCACTCGACGGACTATTAATATCAAATTAATATAGATAACACACTATCTACTTTTGACAGCGAGAAGTGATAAACGACAACCACTGACGTTTATACATAACATGGGCGGTCGATAAATAGATAAATTATCGTGAATTGACGTTCAAACTCAGATAATTTTATCGTCGTCCTTAGGGGGTGACGATAAGCTATATCGTATGGAAAAAACCTTGGTTTTTGAACATAAAACGAGCATTTGATTTTTAAGTGATTAAATTAATTTAACACGGCTACTTCTGTAGGTTATGTAGGTTGGCTACAGTTGAGGGCAAATGATATTATTAAATATAAACTTGTGCGGAATATCAATTGTACATATAAGTAGTCAGTAGCTTTACGATGAAGGAAAACGTCGTGAGGAAACTGGTGTAATCCCAACAAGCTCTAGTTTTTTATCTGAGCTAGAAAGTCAGATGGCGGTTCATCATCACCATATGAGCCGAAAGACTGCCACTACTGGACATAGGCCTCCCCGAAAGAATGTCACAATGAACGATTCTGCGCCGCTCGCGTGCAGCGGACTCCCACTCAAGTGACAAGCCTAATCAATAAGGTCTAGTTTCCCATGTGTTGCAAGGTCAGATAGCAGTTCCTTCCGTAAAAAAAAACTAGTGCCTACACGAAATCTTTGGACTAGGTAGCGGATTCCGAACATCCTTCTAGATGCTACTGTACTGGGATAGCGCTACGAGGATGATTTACAGTTAGCTTTTCGTGAGGAAACCTCCACACAGCACATCTACGAATAAATTCAAAGGAGTGTGTGAAGCCACCAATCCTCATTGGGCCTCATCGTTGTATTTAATTTAGCCGCTACTACACTTCGCTACGGGTGTGCAAATGTTCGTGTTGCATCTTTTTCTACAATGTCGCAAAAGAAAGGGAGGCGGATACGCAACGCGAATACACGTAGCGAAGTATAGTAGCGCCATAATGTTATTGTTTTGACTTCACGTTTATCATAGATAACACACAATAAGTACAAGAAAGGAACAACACCACAGCAAAGAAATGCCACACTAACCGTATATTATAAAAAGTCACTTAAGTGTGCTAAGCACAAGGCATTTCTAAACCTTCTTCGTTTGGTGTCATAATAAATAGGCCGCCTAATGAAAAGCATGCATTCATCCAGTATAAAATTTAATATTTCTTTTAGTTTGTAGTTAGGATTTAGACTTATTTGAGTATTATTTTTAATGTTTTTTTTTTCTTTTGTTCATTTATATTTGATTAATTTGTATATATTTTTTTTAAACATGGATAAAATACCCTAGAAGTTGAACTTTTTGAAGGATGACGTTTTCGTTGATGAAGTTACCAAACGACATTTAATCGTCTTCTTAATTTTATCGTGTGTCAGAAGCATGTTCGGGAAGACGATATAAATGGGATATCGATAGTGAGAAATGAACGATAAATGATAAACATAGCCCCCGATGACACGTTGCACTTTTACTTACGTACTCTGTCAAAATCCTAATAATATTATAAACGTGAAAGTTTGTGCGGATGGATGTAAGTATGTACATTCCGCTTAATCTCAAAAACTACTGTACTGTTTTTTTATATACAACGACGGTGGCAAACAAGCGTGCGGTCCACCTGATGGTAAGCGGACACCGCAGCCTATAGACGCCTATAGAAGTTCAATTAAACTTTCCAGTATTATAGCTATAGCTATATAAAATAGGACATAGGCTATAATTTATTTCAAAATTCATCCCCTTAGGGGGTCAAAAGGGGGAGGTAATTTGATATGGATAACAAAATTATCTAACTACTACTTACCTAACCAACCTAACTACTAGACTAAGCATAGAAATGGAAAAAAACGGCCAAGTGCGAGTCGGACTCGCGCACGAAGGGTTCCGTACCATTATCTATAAAACGGCAAAAAAATCAAGTTTGTTGTTATGGGAGAGAGTTAAATATAAATGTATGTATGTATGTATGTATGTATAATTCTTTATTGTACATGAGTAAACATACCATAAAAATACAAGAACAGTTGACATGCATGTACAAAGGCGAGCTTAAATGTAATTCTGTTTTTTAGTATTTGTTGCTATACCGGTAACAGAAATACATCATCTGTGAAAATTTCAACTGTCTATCACGGTTCATGAGATACAGCCTGGTGACAGACGGACAGACAGACTGACAGACGGACAGCGGAGTTTTAGAAATAGGGTCCCGTTTTACCCTTTGGGTACAGAATCTTACAGAATCCTAGAAACTGCCCTCTCTGTGTGAAGTCGTTGCGGTTTATACATGCGAAAGTATCTCTGTCTGTTACCCCTTCACGCTTAAACCGCTTAAGAGGAGGGGTAGGGCAAGCTCTCTCCATACAAACTTTGTACAGGATTTACTTCGTTTGTGTTTGCATTAAAGTTACGAATTTTGGCCAGTATGCTTATTTTTCTGATAGCTATTTCGTGATGTAATTTTATTTATTGAGTAATTTTTTTTTTCATTTTTTATAAAATATTTGAAAAATTTCACATCACTATCTTCGCAGATCTAATTATTAACAACCAAAAAAAATATTATATTCGTTAGTGCCAAAACCTACGAATAAAACGTGCACAGAGTTTGTATGGAGAACGCCTTGCCCACCCCTGCGCCTTAACCGATTTAGATGAAAATTTGGTATGGATATAGTTTGAGTCGAAGGGAAGGACATAGATACTTTTTGAAAATAGCACCTTCTTTCTATGACTAGGTAAATATCTGTTACTATTCTATTTTCAACATTATTTGATGTACAATTTCGAATAGACGGATTTCCATTTGTTTCGACGCTCGCTCGTCGCGCACGACACAGAACCATATAAATTAAAGGGAACAAATAAAATGATCACCTAAATAACTTTTGATATCATCAAATTTTCGAACCCTAAAATAAGGTTGAACACTCAAAAAAAATTATCGATCAGCAATTCCGAGTCACCAAAAAAATTCGACCTATTTTTGCAGAACTTGCACCTATTTTACTTATTGCGTTCTTATAAATTTATAATCGCATCAAAAAAATTGTCAAGTACCACCAAAAACACTAAACTACCACCTAATCTCATGCACCTTTTTTCATTAGAATTGCATCCAAATATTATACACATCGCATGCTACATTTTAGTAAACAGTTACAAATTAATTGTTTTTAGCACTATAAATATTTTAGTCATTTCTAAAATGTTATAAATTAGAAAGTAAAATTCTTAATTAATTTAAAAAGCAACGCGCAATGTGGCTGTGTGAAATAATAACACGTATACTGCTATCTCACTCAATCAAATACGAAGAATTGTTTGAAGCATAAAACCTATTGATATGTCGTTAGAGTGAAAGGTACCTATTGCTGTTTCATTCTAACTACCTATTGCTGATGGTTTACGAACTGCAAGAAGTTTTATTATTAATTTTTTAATGCGTTGACGTGAGCGCGTTTGATTGAAAACTTTTATTTGAAAATGAGTTTTGTTGATTTATTAAATTGTTAGTTTGTTATGAAAATGGATAAAGGTCCTCAAATGAGTTTAGTTTATTAATTTAGATAGACTTTAATGGAAAAATTAAAGGAAGTTAATAGGTAGAAATAGGTATAGGTAGGTTTAGGTTATGTTAGTTTTGCATCGGCCCGAAGGGCCAAAACAACTCAAAATAGGAGCTCCGCGCCAGCGGAGATCCGTCAATACTGTTCCAATGTCCACTAGTTTGAAATAAAAAAAGATGTCATAGAAAAATACTACTACCTAGGCAAATTGACGATTATCAGCGAATAGAGTAGAGGCAAAAACATCTGAGAACAAATAGCTGTATGCGACCAGTAAGGAAAGCACTGAACTTGAAAATATATTAAATTAAATTATGTTATGTACGTGTCTCATTAAAGTTACAGAAATTTTGAAGCTTCTATAAAATAAAATGATTTAGCGCTGTCTTGCTCGCACGCGGTGCGACGTGCGAGCGAGACGGACCGTATGGAAAACCGCATCAGTGTGCTAGCAATGAGGTTAGACTAGATTGGAACTGCTTTGCGCGTCCGGCGTTAAAAAACAATTGCCGCGTGGAATTTGGTGATCATGTAGTATTTCTGGGTATCGAAAGAATTATTTGGGTGTAAATAATTTTAATAGGATTACGAGCCCTGTAATATTTGGATGTAAATTATATGAAATTTGGTGTTTGAAATTAGGTGATCATTATGTATTTTTGGGTAGTGATTAATTTATTTGGTAACAATTTAATTTAATAGGTTATCGACATGTTACTTCTTTGAGTTGCACTTTATATTTAAAAGGAGTTGAAAATTTGGTGCGAATCTAGTATTTTTGGTAATCAATGTAATTTTTTAGAGCATCATTCGGCAACTAATTTGGTGGTTCGTTAAATGCTACCCTAAATTAAATTAAACCAAAAAAAAAACCATTGTGCGTTGAAAAAAATGCCACAGAAAGTGTAAGTTTTACAGTTATAATTGTTATAAAACATATAATTAAATTAAAGTGACTAATAGTAAAATAATAAAATGTATGGGTAAGTTAATGCCTTATTTAGCGTGATGAATACGTTTTCAGTCGCTGCACCGCCTTACAAAAGAGGAAGATGGTGGAATATATGTCTCTTCACCCTTTATTCGCTAATGGGGAGTTCCAGGTAAACATGAAATTGACATTCAAAGTTCAAACAGTGTTCGTGGATCTATTTTGAATAAATGATTTTTGACTTTGACTTTCAGGGCCCTTTAGGCATTGGCAAATATGAGGCCGAGTGGAGGGCGCTCGCAAGGACGCTGAGGGAGTTCGGGCCGGAGAAATCCGTAAAGCAGTGGAAAATCGTAAGTCATTGCAATCCAAATCATTGGAGTCTTTATTGTTTCAATATCTGGGCGGCCGAGTAAAATGCTCGGCGTTTTCCCGGGCATGAGACCCAGCTAGATCTATTGCTAGTCCCCGAAAACCCCCACATACCAAATTTCATCAAAATCGTTAGAGCCGTTTCCGCGATCCCCGAAATAAATAAATATATATATACTGAGTTTTTTTTTTGCAGTCGTGTTTTTAATTTTGTAACCATCATTTTATTTTCAATTTTAATTTTTTATGTATCTTATGCCGTGTAATGTAAATATTTTTTGACACCAATTTTCCTAATCCAAAACTAAGCAAAGCTTGTACTATGACTACTATAGGCGACGATATATAATTATATATATATTAATATATACATACGTACTTATATTCTTCTGCACTTATATTATATAGTAAGTATCTGCTTAAATCCATAGACAACATCCAAGATTAGGAAATAAAATATATGTGCTCATCACACAAATAAATTCGCTTTGACTTTTTTTTAATAGAACGATGGTGGCAAACAAGCGTACGGTACACCTGATCAAGCGGACACTGCAGCGTATAGACGCTCGCAACTCCAAAGCAGTTATGTGCGCGATGCCGACCCTTTATAAAATTTGAGGATTCATTGTGTTGGCAACAGAAGGGACAAATTTAGGTCCTTCACTGTTAAGTCTCAACACAGTGCACGCACGGGAGCTCTGGCAACCTTGCTCAGGAACACAACACTACTACATACCTGTATAGTAAATAATGTTGTTATGACTGTGGTTTTCTGAAAGGCCAAAGCCAGCATTATGCTGAGCAGGCTCCATTTCGCTACACGGCCCACACAGTATTTAAAAATAAAAAAATAAAAAAAATTAAAGAACATTTATTGTCACAAAAATTATACAAAAATTTGTAAAACAAAAAAAAAATACATATAAATGATTGAAATGAAAAAAAAGGCGGAAGTACTTCTCAGTTTTGTAGACATGAAGGAGCTGTAAGGTATTCATACGAGTATGACAGTGAGGTGTAAGTACCAAATGTTATTCACAGACATGGAGGGACCTCAAAAGAAAGGCCCGGGTGGACAACGCGGCATCGCGGAGGCAGGCAGCGGTCACTGGCAACAGCGAAACAATCACTGAAGTTGGGGACGAAGAACTTATGGTGTTGTCAGTGATCGGGGTCGAGTCCTCCGAGGGTGTAGGACCTCCGGAGTCCGGGTTCGGTGAAGTAAGTAAATAGTTTTTAATTTTTAGGTGAATTAAGAAATGGTTTTAGAAAACTTATAATATTTTTGAAAGAGTTATCCAACGACACCTCACACGATGGGGTTGGGATGGAAGAAAAAAAAAGTATTTCTAGGATTTTTTTCCCGTTTTGTCGGCGTCATTGATATGTATACTCATGCCAAATTACAGCTTTTTAGTTTAGTACTCACGGTTACTGAGAAAAGCTGGGGAAGGACGGACGGACGGACGGACATGGCGAAACTATAAGGTCTACAGTAGAGTACTTTCCGTTGACCTAGAACTATGAAATTTATCACGTAATATCTTTTTATTTGTTAGTAAAATTAACCGATGTAAAATTACGGGAAAAAATCTGAAAACTATGCATTTCTAATGACAAATCTTCTATCTTCGTCTTATGACCTACGTACGGAACCCTCGGTGGCCTAGTCCGACTCGCACTTGTCCGGTTTTTTAATATTTTAGAACCATGATATAGGTATTATGTAATGAAATGAAAATGGAAATAGTTTATTAGGTTTAACATGTGGCGTTATACAGAGGCAAAGGTTGGCACCTTCCAGTAAGCATAGCAATGCTTGTGTGGGAAGGTGCCGCTCTTCCATAACTCGGAGTTGTTATTTATAAAAATTATAAACCAACAAACAAACTGATTACATTACAGCTCTATAAATATGTTTGTTTGTAATATTATATTAATACCTTCACTCGTAATATTGTTACTGATATTGTTATATTTGAACCCTAGGTTGAAGATGCTGTAGAGAACTCCCCCGTTTCGTCCCCGGTCTACTCAGATACCGATACCGATCCCTGGACTCCGGGTCGTTTACTCTCGAGCTCCACCCTGGAATCCCAGGGCTTACTCGCCTGCCCCGCTGACCCCTCACGTCGCGTTGCTCCCGCTCCGGCGCCCGCAGCCGCACCTGCTCGTGCCCCCCCACCAGCGCTTACCCCTGCGACTGCTTTTGCCCCAGCCCCCACATGGACTCCGGCTCCCGCACCTCTTCGAACTCCCTCGACCTCTCGTGCTTCAGCCCCCACGCTGACTCCGGCTCCCGCACCTCTTCCAACTCCCTCGACCTCTCGTGCTTCAGCCCCCACGCTGACTCTGGCTCCCGCACCTCTTCCAACTCCCTCGACCTCTCGTGCTTCAGCCCCCACGCTGACTCCGGCTCCCGCACCACCAGCTCCCTGGACCGCTCGTGGTCCAGGCCCCCCGTACACTCCGGCTCAAGCACCTCGAGCCCACCCGACCGTTCGTGCTCCAGCCCATTATTTGCAGTTACAGCAAGAACTGAACACCACACTCCAAGTAATCCATTTTATAAATATTCCATGTTGTTTATATAATCCGGTTGATATGTCCTAAAAGTGGGGGGGGGGGTCTTATCGCCTGCCGACCGCCTGTTGCTTCGTTATTATTTTTTGTCTTGTGTTATTTTTTGAGGTGTGCAACAATGTATACAACATGTATTGTGTTATTGACAGGGCATTCATAGGGAGCTCGCCAGAGGAAACGAGCTCCGGGAGCGTCAGCTCGCAGCGTTCCAGGAGCACATGAGGCTTATGACCCGTCAAAGGCAAGAATTTTATTAAAATGGGTTACCCCATTTGTACAAGGGTCCCCAAACTACGGCTCTTCCAACTAGCCCGCGGACGGTGACGGAAGTGCCCACGGTCTATACCCTGAGATCTAATTCAGTTCCAAAAAGTTTACCGTATTCTACTAAATAAACCCCCATGCTAAAATGACAAGCGTCATTTTCAATTGTGCATAAGGATGCTACTACCTACGAGTATATACCAAAAATGGTAGCACGAGACAGCGACTGAGAGAGTCTTGGAACAACTTTTGACAGCTACTTAACCTGTTTTTTTTTCAGTTATCGCTCATATGTTCTATACAAAGCATCCTAGCGTAAAAGTGCTCTATGAGCAAGTTAAAGAACATTAAATTCTGCGTCTAATGAGCATAAACACATAATAAACCGATCAAGCGATATAGTAGAAAACCTTTGTCAAAAAACGATGTTTTCCCGAACTTTGACAAAATTTCAACATTGTCATTTTTAAGTAATCTGCGTTTGAATTATAATCTTCGAGTAGCTGTTTCTTTGCGCGACTTTGTCTGCGGAAACTTCCACTCCTTATTTCATCCCTTCCAGGGGTGATTTTCGGGATGAAATCATTGAAATAGTAGTTTATGCAACTGTTACATAATGAGGGGCATTAAATTAAAACACGAGTCTAGCTAATAATAATCATCTTATAATGTTCGAAAATTAAATTAGATATCCATCTATCAACTTTCCACCCATTTTCTCGTCATAGTTCATAGAACTTTTCATCAGTTTAATTGTTTATAACATTATTATTTTGTTTCAGACTCGACGATACGCAGCTATTGGAGTCATTAAATATGGATTAAAAAAATAAACATTTACTTACATTTTACTCGTTGTATTAATTGCCTATGTACCTACCTACACAAAGAATTTACTTCCTTCTTGCATGGAAGGTTTTCGACTATTACTACTAATATTGCCAGCAACCAGCTTCTTGAAAATAGCAACTTCTGTATAGTTATAGTAGTCAGGTATGTTGTAAGTAGTAAGGTATGTTGGGTAAGATCGGACTATTTTTCAATACTTTGGTCAGTACTAGGAATTTTTTTTTGACTAACTTATCTAACGATTCCTTGAATTATTATCGTTTGTTATCAATAAGTATGAAATATATTTTCAACCAATGTTTCATTTTCTCATATGTGAAACCATTTTTATTTAATATACCTTTAAAGATAGTATTTGTTAATATTTTTTTTATCCTACTCTATCGAGTGGGGTATCATTGTTTAGAGCTCATTGAGTAGATACTTACTATATTTTTTATTGAAAAAAATATTGGAAAACAAAGGAATGAGAAGCCACCAAAGTCAGCTTTTTTAACGAAATTTTGTTCCGATGAATTTTTTAACTTCCCAAACACCTATTAACTTAAAATTTGGTAATAATGATTGTTATTACGTATATTTTACCAACAAATATTAATATATTGATTAATTTGTATTTTTTTGTTTGAAATTTCCTTATTTTTCCTATAAAAACCAACTTAACTTTGCCGTCGGTTCGGAACCCTAAATGTGCAAAGTCCGACTCGCACTTGGCCGGTTTTTTTTGCTTCTAATCCGCCTGTGACTTTCGAATTTGGTCATACTTGAATACTTGATGTTTATTGTTACGTAGGTATGTATGTTTTAATAACGAATACCAATATACCCTAAATTTATGTCTGTTACGCGCTGAACGTATTTTATAACCCCTCTTTTCACCCCCTTTCATCCCTAACCTGTATGATTTTTATAGCCTATAACCTGGCCGAAGATCCAATAAACATATTAGTGAAGGCTGTATTAAAATCCATTCGCTAGTTTTCGCGTGATAGTTAGACAAATAAACAGACAGACAAACAGACACGAATTCTAAAAACAGTTGAAACGTGTTATGTTATCGATTCTTAGTCCCCTCCATCGATTTTTTTACTAATATCTTCAATGTACAGATTTTCGACCCTCTTCTGCTTTATTATAAGCGTCAGAGTCTGAAGTTTTTTATAACACATCGGTGGCAAACAAGTTGACAATACAGTAGCTCTAGTATAAGTTTTTTCGAAACATTAACTAATTCGAACGCGTTTGCGTTATGTCTCAAAATGTATGAAAACGTGAACAGCGCCTCTGGTGGTCACTAGTGGAAACTAAAACAGCGAGTATAAAATTTGTTGCTAACCGATGAACGCGCGTGTTTCAAACTCGGTGAGAGCGTTTTCATACATTTTGAGACAAAACGCAAACGCGTTCGAATTAGTTAATGTTTCGAAAAAACTTATACTAGAGCTACCGAACGTAGACAGCGTACGTTCCGCCGCACTCCAAATTGAACCGTCGTCCCACGTCGGAGTGAGCTGCGTGTGTCGCCGCCTTCTACTAATACCATTAAGGTTTAATTTGGAGTGCGGCGGAACGTGCGCTTGCCGTGAACGTGCGGTACAGCGGTATTCAACAGCTCTGCGGATACTTAGTGCGTGTCATCCACGAATGCGCGGCGCTCCTCCACAGCCCAATCCATGCAATTGCGCATAGATTAGTACCTATGAGATACGCTGTGGAGGGGCGCGTCGTCGCGGATGACATGCAATATATACCTGGGTATCGGGATTATTCTAAGCTTGGATACATGTATGTGTAAAATTATAAGTACTGTGCGGGCAGCTTGGGGTGCCTTTCGATTAGAGCTATGCTACGTTGCTATGGATGAGTTTGGAATCCACCAATCACATTTATTTAACTCGACAGTCAGCCATTTTCTCCCAAAGTATGCTTAATTACCATGATAATACTTTAACTTACTTATATAAGATAAGAAAAACTGAGTATCTATTTAAAACAACACAAAAACAAATAATAAAACGAGGGAAAAAAGTAGTTATGTACAATGTGTAGTTCCGCATAGCATAGCTCTAATGCAAAGGCACCCTTATCTTGGTCCCGGCCGGGCCAGGTGGCATCATGTGGGAAATAGATAGCTTGGAATAGAGAGAACGAAGTTATCATAATTAAACAAACTTGTACGCAAAATACGTGTTTATTAATCTGGCGCGTTTCTCCTGCGCCAGTCGCAGTAAGCGAGCGTTTTGTGGATAGGGCATATTAGGCTCCTGATTCTCAGGAGCGGCCGGCTCCATGTTTCCCGCTTCTATCGCATCCAAGTTTGGGAGCGACCTGCGATGAAAAAAGTTTAAAACTTTCAGATCTCGTATGTGACTTGAGATGTCTGTAATTTAGTTTTCAAATTGATAACAGCATATTATATATATTATACCTTATCGAAATCAAAGGTGCGACACGGGTTTATCGGTGTGAACCGAGTGTCGGTGACCTTGGAACGCTACGATTCTATACTTTGCCCGTCCGAGGAGTGTTTTCCACACACTGCGCCACCCTCGCGCGCCCCCGCTCGCGTCCGGACACGCACACATAGCCGCGAGACGGGTTCACAGCACATGCTTCAGTGTTGCTTCTTGTTACGTTAGTATAATATCTTCTTTGTCGAAATCAAATCATTATAGCCATCCCATACTAACTGAGCGTGTTATGTTATGTGACGTCACATATATGGTATGTTGGGGTAAGATCGGACTAATTTTCGATACTTTGGTACGCACTCGGAATTTTGCTTTTACTAACTTATCTAACGATTCCTTGATTTTTTATCATTTGTTATAAATAAATATGAAATATATTTTCAACGAATATTTTTCATTTCCTCATATATGCAACCGTTTTTATTTAACATACGTTTAATACACATTAACATACGTACGTTACGTGATTTATTTAACATACGTAAATTATAGCCTTTGTCCTATTCTGATGTCTAAGCTATAATACTGGAAAGTTTCATAGAGATCCGTTCAGTAGTTTTTGAGATTAAGCGGAACGTACATCCATACATCCATCCATCCATCCGCACAAACTTTCACGTTTATAATATTATCAGGAATTAGGATATTAGGATTAGGATACGTTTAAAGATACTATTTGAATTTTTTTTTCATCGGGAAACATCGGACGTAAACGGGAAACAACGGACTATGTTGAAAAATGAACTCTGTGCAGTTACGCGTATGGTACGTTTAAAAAAATAATCCGGTCTTTCCTGTCAAAACTACAAAAAAAACACTAATTTTATATTTCACGCTGTTACAGACAACCTGTCGCTTTAAATCAACGCGGCTGACTGAGTTGTGGGGCGTAGCAATAATGGGACAGGCAGGTGTGTTGTCAAATCGTTTATTTTTTAGTTTAGTAAAAAAATGAATTATCCGATCTTGACCCGATCCGGTCTTACCCCAACATACCTTACTAGGAACGCTAGGAGGATGATGAATTTGATGGTTTACTGTTACATTATAACTGGGATTTGAAAAAAACTTCACTTACCTAAAGTGGCGCATTATATTATATAATACGCAACAGGTATTGATTATGGCAGAAGCTTTGTCTGGCCTGTAGTGAAGCGCTCGGTCGTGCCCCAGTAACCGGAAGATGTTCTTAACGTACCCATTGGTTCTTTCAATTGTATTGCGAAGACAGCAGTGCCAGTTCGTGTACCTCCACTCTGGGCTATCCGGGGCAGCTTGTAGCACTGGCGTCATTAGCCAGGGCTCCAGAGCATACCCCGAATCACCTGAAAATTTATTGACTTGTTTCAAAGTGGCATATAATATATATCACGGTACGTTCAAGGCTACTCGACTTAGGAACAGCTTACCACTGGACAAGGTGTGCTAAAACTCTTTTTGCTTTTAAAACCTGACTCAAAGAATATTATTTGTCTCTCCTCTGTTATTGGTCAATCTATTTGGTTGATATTATATTGTATTTATGTAAAATTTTATGTATGTTTATTATATAGGTATGTACGCATGTTTATTATTAATATCTGGGCGACCGAGCTTTGCTCGGCGTTTTACCGGGCATGAGACCTATCTAGATCGATTCCTCGCCCCCAAAAACCCCCAGATACCAAATTTCATCAAAATCGTTAGAGCTGTTTCCGAGATCCCGAAAATAAATAAATATACAACGACCGCTTTAGCTTAGTTGGTAGTGACCCTGCCTATGAAGCTGGAGGTCCCGGGTTCGAATCCCGGCCGGGGCATTTATTTGTGTGATGAGCACGAATATTTGTTCTTGGGTCTTGGATGTCTTCTATGTATTTAAGTATTTATTTATCTATATAAGTATGTATATCATCGCTTAGTACCCATAGTACAAGCTTTGCTTAGTTTGGGACTAGGTTGATTTGTGTAAGATTGTCCACAAATATTTATTTATTTATTTTATTTATACAATAATTGCTCGTTTAAAGATGTGTAGCACACACACGTATAGCGATATCACTAGCAGCTTAAAAACGAACAAATGAATGTATAAAATTGAGGCCGAGTGAATGAATTCGAGGCGAGCGAATGAATGGCTGATGGAAAGAGAGAGAGAGAGAGAGAGAGAGAGAATGATTAGTAAATAGTAGGTGACGTGCGAAGATTTATACCCACATGGTATTTACTTAAAATCTATATATTATCGGTTTACCGCCTACTCATATAATGTTGCATTATCTCCGCTACCCAAAGGTTCTCTGGAAGAGATCGCTCGTTAGCGATAAGACAGCCTGTTGTTTACCTCTCTTATAAACCTAATATTCTGTACCTACTGTGTTCTTTTTGTGTTTTTTTTCACCATTGTAATTTAAAGTGAAAAATAAACGCATTTGTATTTGTATGTAATATATATATATATATACTAGCGGCCCGCCCCGGCTTCGCACGGGTAGTCTAGTTTTTTTACCTAATCACATCATCATCAGCCTGTATCAGTCCACTGCTGGACATAGGCCTCTCCCATGGCACGCCAGCGCTACTGAGCTCGATCTTCAGCTACACTACGTTTGCCGACACGCGGTCTCCATCTAATGTTTGGATCTAATTACCTAGTTACTAACCTACTCTATATATTACTACTAACGACATTTGTATAGTCCCTCATTTAGAACATTACCTACTCATTTTCCATACAAACATTCAAGCCCCTTTTTAGACCTTTAACGGATGAATTTTCAAAAACGCATTTTTTTATATTTTATCTGAGATCCGCCATGTCTACCCGCGAAGCGCGATTTCTTATAACTGAATGCTAGGTCTATAAATAAAGTTTCAAGTTCTCGTTTAAAAAAATAATTGCGCCCCATACAAAATTTCAACCACTTTTTCACCCCTTCAGAGGGCGAATTTCGAAAAACGCTGAAAACTGTTTTCTTCCATTTTAATGCTTACAGAAGTTTTAAGTTTCTATCTTAAAGATAATTTTCTTCTCCATACAAAATGACCACCCCCTTTAAACCCCCTAAGGGGATGAATTTTGAAATAAATCATAGCCTATGTCCTATTCTGGTATCTGAGCTACAATACTGCAACGTTTCGTAGAAATCAGACCAGTCGTTTTTGAGATTAAGTGGAACGTACATTCGCACAAACTTTCACGTTTATATTATTATATTATTAGGATTACGATAGGATATTATTAGGATTAGGATAGGATTCGGATATATCTACAACATACTGGATAATTAATATAGTTTTACGTGATTTGTAATTTTTCAGCAATTTCTACTTACCCAAAAGGAAGTACTCCCCAATATGGGTTTCATGTAGCCGTCTAAGCTCCGCCTTGATCACGCTATTATTAAATATAAACGAGTCGTGCACTCGCCCCGGAAACCTCGCGTTGATCGCGATTATCTTGCAATCTACATCGGCGATCTAAAAAATATTAATTTACAATTAATTTAGCTTCTAACATTTACGTACGTAATTTGTCTAGTCTAGTCAGTAACAGCAATTCTGAAATTTATTTTGTTAATTAAAATATAGTCAATATCAATTTGAGGCGGCTTCGTTATGAGAAGATAAGGGTTAAGGCCCTGTTATTATTATGTTTATTTATATTGCTCAAAATAAGGGTCACTTACATATTTCAGTAGTATTGTTATTCATTGGAGAGAATAGTAGATTGTTTGACAAGGGTCTAAAATAAGCCATTTTACCACGAGATGATTATTTTCCCGAACGTAGAGAGGGAAAATTGTTCGAGTGGTAATATGGCTTTTAGGCCAGAGTTATACACTCTACTTTTCACTTCGATTGCGAGAAAACACATAAACACAAATTATCTATCTTGTTAAATGAATAATTTAACTCTTGGCGGGTGTATGTCTAATTTGACATCATGTTTTTTTTTCTAAGGCCAGCACCATATGCCTCGCTATGCGTGTTTGCTTTGAGTATTCGCCTCCCTTTCTTTTGGTATATTAAAGAAAGAGATGAACCAAGCGCTTTTTTTTTCTTTTAAGAGGAGTAATTGCTTTGACCATAGACACCGCTTAATCTTTAAAGAACTGAAAAACGTCTTTCCTGATTGGTCGATTTTAGTACTGCTGTGTTCTGGTTGGTTGATATTTTTACCAAATATGTTTTAATCTGTCAAATTACTTTTCTGTGAATGGTGGATTTAATCGGTGAAGTATTTTGATTGGTCAAATTAAAATGTTTTGTAAATCATAAATATGTATACATATTTTCCCTAGGGCTTAAATGTACTACTTTAGCCCCGCTTCACAAGTCTAATATGACACACTTTTAGAGCATGAGAAGTGAAAAATAATTGATAAGTGGTTCATAACTGATGCTTCTATCCTACATCATTCATGTTGGTGATTAGTTTAAAGTGTAATAGCTGGACAATATATATATATATTTTCACGTATCGATTAAAAGACATACTTGTGGTTCCTATTTTCTTTTGAGTAGTATATTAACAATTCACATATACATATTACTTACTAACTGAACATTGAGCGAGTGCACGCCCTTCCTATTTAAAAACTGCACGCCGTGCGGCAGAGGCGGCGGGAATATCTTGACTTGGGTGCAGTCGATTACACCCAAGATGTGCGGCAATCCATACGCCTGTAAAAAGGCATGCGCCGTTGATCGCCGGGACCGTTCATTGCCTGGGAAAATTATCCACTTGCCCATGAGCCTGTAAACAAAACAATGCGAATGTAAGCAAAAACTAGCCAAGTGCGAGTCAGACTTCGCACATTCAGTGTTTCGAACCAACCGCAAAATTAAGTTGGTAGGTTTTCGCGCCCCCTATGGCTGTATGGGAGCCCCTTAACTCTTTTAAAAATAAGTGATGCTGTCAAATTTTAAGACTGTTTCTCCAACCGCTTGGCTGTGTCAGACGACGGATGGACGTGTGAGTGACAGCAATAGGGTTCCGTTTTGAGCCTTCGGGTACGGAACCCTGAAAATTGTCTATTGCAAATCTATAACATGATTGAACGAGCTATCCAATGAAATCCATGTGTGGTTTTCTAAGTTAAACCCTATTTTTTAGGGTTCCGTAGTAAACAAGGAACCCTTATAGTTTCGCCATGTTCGTCCGTCCGTCCGTCCGTCCGACCCCCGTTTTTCTCAGTAACCGTTAGTACTAGAAAGCTGTAATTTGGCATGAGTATACATATCAATGACGCCGACAAAACGGTACAATAAAATCTTAAAAATATTATAAGGTTTCTAAAAGCATTTTTTGATTAAAGAATTGGTTAGCGTGATATTAAGCTTTGAAGTGATAATTTTTGCTATGGTCAAGTGTCCCCCCCCCCTCCCCCTGCCAGCTAAACGGTGGCTACTAGGCATGTGAAAAAAATCATGGTAAAAGTATATACGATGAATTTAAAAGGAAAACTATCACAGCTAAGTAGACATTACTAGTTAACGAGTAATAGTCGAACTTCAGAAATGTACTTTGCAAAAGCAAACTTTCGTACAATTTCCATTAATACCTTAGATATTGTTGTTAATTCTGTCAAAAACATAGTAAATATAAGTTTGCGAACTTTTTAGTCCACATAATGTAACGGAACAGACTACGGAACCCTACCTTGCGCGTGGCCCGACACGCACTTGGCCGGTTTTTACATATGATACCGTATCGAGCAATATAAATGCGACTTACTTTCTATTCACGGCATTCACAAATTGGCCCAGGTAATGGCTAACAGTGGACTGAGCGATGGACAAGCCGTGGTCTTGTCCAGTCCCCCGCTGGTAGCTGCCATCACCCAGGAGATGCAGCGATGTAAGAACCTAAAACGCAAGTTTTATGTGATTTTACCAACAAAATATAACATTAAAACTAAACTATATATACCTCGAGTAGCCTAACTACCGCACACCATTTTATCCGAGAAATAGAATATTACCAAGCAAAGCTGCAAGCGTCCATAGGCTGCAGTGTCTCGTTACCATCAGCCGAACCGTACGCTTGTTTGCTACCGAGGCGTTATAAAAGAAATACCTTTATATAGACCGGCAACCCGTCGGCATGAAGAGGGCGGAGCTCCTCATCCAGTTCATCACATATATAGAGTGCCATCTCCTTGCGCACTCTATATATGTGATGAAATTCAGCATCCGGAAGTTCAAACGGGTTTGAGGCATCCCGAATAGCCCGTCGCTGGATTTTCCGCCGCTGCTTCTCGGCAGCAGCTACTGCCATCTCAAAGAAAAAATATCCTGCCATCCCTACAAAAAAATTAATGATACTTTATAGAAGTATGTGTATGCTACATTAGTGTAAAAACTGAGAGGCATGTACTTACTTGAAACTTGAAATAATAAAATTGAATCACTTTAACTCAATATATGTGCTAGATTTGGTTGATAGGGCTTGTCGCCGTCAAGTGAGCACTTGAATATAAATTTATCCCAGTAGAAACGTCAAATCACGTCAGTTTATCGTTTAACGAGATACCATGTTATACAAAACGTCAGTTGCTATCGTTTGTCATTAGTCGATGTCGACAGTGGATAGCAAGAGTAACCATGTTATAAATCGATAAATGTTCGGTAAATTTACCGTTTATCATTTATCGAGCCCTTATCGACGTCGACAAACGGCAAATGATAAACCATCATAGACGGCCTGGAATAAAAGCAACGATAAACTTATCCCTAATATAAAGTTGGAATGAAACATCTTGTCCATCAAAATGTAATGGTTAATTTTAAAACGCGAATCTGGTTTTATAAAACGAGCCGAATGCGAGTTTCATAATAAGATCACACGAGTGTTTAATGCCTAATGGTAATTGTGTACAGTTGCATACACTATTTTATCTACATCCGTATATTAAATCCTCTTTCATGTGTTTTATGTGGGCGCGTTGAGCAGACGTGCGCAATGTGGCTGTGCTGTAATGGGCGGAGATGACGGTAACGGTACAAATTTTGAATAGGTAATGGCCTTGGCCGGGAAGAATCCCGGGCTGGCATGCGGGTCGCGGTATATTGTAAAGCTAGTTCTTACCTACACTTTTTGAGCGTATTAAAGAGGATTTACCATATGTGTGTAGATAAAGATTAGAATGTATACCATAAGGCCGCGTTTACACGCGTTTACACCGACGCCAGCGCCACACGCGACATAGCGCTCACACATGTTCCTAATCTATGAATATATACCTGCCCAAGGTAAGGTCCTAGGTAAAGATCCGTGACATAAACACTCCTAAGTGATACAAGAAAAATCTATATACCTCTATTGTAGATGACATCTGACGATGACGGAAACGAAATATCGGAATAGTGATTGTTTTTATTTAATAAGTATAGGTAATCTGTGCATTGCATATAATATAATATTGGTACTAACCCATGAAAATTTCGAAACAATGAAAGAAAACTCTGATATATTCCTCCATTGCACCTGAAAGTTTAAAATAAATTAATACACAATAATCTTTTTAATTAGTCTTGAAAATAAATCTAACCCCTACACGGAGAGCTCTTATTTAAAGGGAAAACAAGATACTCGAGATCAAGCGGCATGTAAGAATAAGTCACAAAGTAATGAACCGAGAATGATTTGTAAAGAGAAGGCTATTAACGGCTTACTGATTCTTAAGCTTAAGTGAGCCAGACAGCCAGCCAGCCAGCAATAAAGACTTAGGCCCGGTCCGGTCTTATAAAGATCCGTTAGACCTTACGTCGGTATGTTATGTCAAGAAAAATATATAGAGTTACTGAAATTAGATCTGACATTTGGTCTAACGGATCTTTGTAAAACCCGGCCTTAGTAAAGGAACGGTGAATTCGCCGGCTTACCCTCAATAATATAGTTCTTGCTATGCATGACGACAACCTGAGTACAATTTGCCAGTAAACGATCTGATTTTGGTTCAACGAAGGTTCTACAAAACGCAGAGAAAGAAAATGCAGCAGAGAAATTCACAATTGTTAACGCTGCGGGTAAAAATTTCAATAAAAATATCAGTTGACTTCCTTGCATTATGTCATTCTCCCAATAGCTCACAGCAGCCACTATTCTGGTTAACTGAAAACGTAAAAATTACATAATCAATAAGAACCAATTTCAATGTATCCTGGCTAAATGTATGTATGTATGTAAGCACTTTATTGTACACAAAACAGGGGGCCGATTTTTGAGTGTCGAACGCTCGACTTTTGGCTCGACATCTGTCAAAACATCATAGTTTTTTGACAGATCTCGAGTGAAAATTCGAGCGTTCGACACTCAAAAATCGGCCCCCAGGTTAAAACAATATACATGTCACTGATTAAAGTACAAAGGCGAACTTATCCCTATGAGCTATGTATCTTGTCTTGATGATAAACAATAGGTAAATATCCATCCATACGGTACATCATATGTATGGGTACGTCATTTTATAGTTGACTGTACGAGAAAATATTATTTTTTTAATATTTGAAATGAAAAGTCCACAATTAAATCAAATTTTTGATTTTATCCTTAAACCCTATCCCAGCCCAAATTAATGTTAATCCACAAAATTACAAAAAGGTGATCATACACTTCTAAGTAAGTATAAAATTCTAAGTATTGTAAGTGGTATTGCAATTCTAACATGGAATCCTGAGCGTAGTGAACACGTTTCGTTTACTCTCGATGAGATATTGTATTTTGCTCCCTTATCAATATAATACAGTATTCTATTCTATAGATTGCTAATATACACATGCAAAAATTACCTGTAACAGTTTGTTCAATCGAAATACGTCTAAATAAGCTTGGTCATTAATAAGACTCACCTGAAATAGGAAAAAGTGTTGTTGTATTTACCACCGTTTCGAAACGTATAGCTCCTTTTACACACAGGTGATACATACTTGTCACCAGAAAAAAAACATATGCAATCATCATCATCATCATCATCATCAGACTATATACGTCCCACTATATTATTATGCAATATTAAATAAAAATAATAATTAGTTTTTTATATATATAATAAAATGTAAACTTAAATATTTCAGGAATATTGATACTACTAGTTTACAATGAAAGTGTATATGTAGTAGGTACCTATATTTTGATAAGGATTCCATCTATGCTGAAAGAAATTTCATATGGTACTTACAAAATTGGTTGCAGGAAATGAAATAATAGCATCCAGAAAAAATCCCTGCTTTAGGTATCGAGATATCGTATACAGAGGATGAGTGACTAGAAGAGATCGCTCGTCGTAGTAAGCTACGTAGGCCATTATTATCATATCAACAAATAGCACAATGTCCGTATAATAGAATGAAGAGCTACTGAACTTACTGCGCGAAATCTGAAAAATAGAGGACCCTATAACAACTAGTAAGAATCTTAAAGGCCTATCCTTAGATACCCCACATATGGATTGAATTTTTTTCATCCCCCAGTTACATGTAAGGAATGATGATGAATAATAGTTTTTCGTAATTTCACATACCATTTATGTAACAGTTCATAAAATTGGTACCAAATTTCATGATTGTAGTACCTACTACTACTTATAGTCTCCGAGTAAATCGGCTGTTGCATACGAACGGACGGATAGACATCACAAAGCAAGGGTTTAAAAAAACTGCTCATATCGAACCCGCAGCTAGATAAACATAGGCCTTCGGAACGTATGCGCTTGATTGGAACCCTCTCGCTGCTCCACTGGCACGTGATGCAATAAAAAAGTTGGAATGTACGGGCAGGTACCTATATACGGGCTTCGGCTTGTTTCATTTTTATTTGTTCCCCAACTGGAGATAATTCATTGAGTAACTTTTTCTTAATTTGAGCAGAATGCTAACTGAGTTTGAGAGTTTGTGTGCAATAAAAGCAATATGAATAGTATAGTGCGTGTCACGACGATTCGCCCCTCCACAGCGGATCTCATACTAATCTATACGCAATTGTACGGATTGGGCTGTGGAGGGGCGCGTCTTCGTGGATGACATGCACTATGTTTTGCAATGTGAGTCCGCCGTACATCTTATCTTATATCTTTAAACGAGCAATTCTTGTATATTTATTTATTTCGGGGATCTCAGAAACGGCTCTAACGATTTTGATGAAACTTGGTATGTGGGGGTTTTCGGGGACGCCAAGCAAAGCTCGGTCGCCCAGATATTGAATATTATATTAGTTGGATTATCTATCTATATATATAAAGTTGATAGGGTGACTGACTAATCACCGCCCGCCGAAACTGCCGGTCCTAGAAATTTGAAATTTACACAATAGTTAGCTTATATAACGGAGGCAAGGGATAAGACGGGATTTTTGGAAATTCCACCCCTAATGGGGTAAAACAGGGGTGCAAAGTTTGTATGGGGGGCAATTATTTTTTTAAGGTCAAGACTTGAAACTTTGTACAAAGACTCCTTAAAATAAGACAATGAAAGTTATATCTGCGATTTCAAAATTTTCGTCTCCTAAAGGGTTGAAAATGGGGGTGAAATATTGTATGGGGAGCAATTTTTTTTTAAAGTGAGAGTCTTCAAACTTTGTATAGAAAAAAAGTGATTTCAGCGTTTTTTTTAAATTCATGCCCTAAAGGGGTTAAAAACGGGGTTCAAAGTTTGTATGAGGAGCAAATTTTTTTTTAAGTGAGGGACTTCAAATTTCTTCCAGAGACTCTCTGTTTAAATACAACAAAACTAATTTCAGCGTTTTTTGAAATTCATCCCCTAAAGGTGTTAAAAAGGGGTTCAAAGTTTGTATGGGGAGCAACATTTTTTAAGTGAGAGACTTCAAAATTCTTACAGAGTCACTGTTTAAATACAACAAAACTAATTTTAGCGTTTTTCGAAATTCATCCCCTAAATCGCTTAAAAAAAGGGTTCAAAGTTTGTATGGGGAGCAATTTCTTTTAAATTGAGAGACTTTCATTTCGCAAAGAGACTGTTTAAATGATTTCAGGATTTGTGCATTTGGATAGATGTTTGAAACGAAATTTCTACAGGTCCATACTTAATTAAATACGTACAGTAACGAAGAGAAAACGACAAGATACGTAAGCACAAAAAATAGCCTAAGTAAATGAGAGTTTTTAGCCGATAAGTAGGTACCTTTAAAGGGATTTTTAGAGGGGTTGAGAATTTGGGTTGACCGATTTATATCTGTACAGCATATATATTAATAATTTGGTCTCACCGGGTAAAAGTACCACAATTATTATACCGTTTCCTGGATATTAAGATGTTTTAACTAAAAACCGAGTTCTACGCAGACGAAGTTGCGGGCAACAGCTAGTATTAGTATAAAAACGAATGTATTACAGTTTCTATTACATAATCACTGTCTATAAATCATAGATTTGGAATAGAAACTCTAATACATTTCCGTTAAAGTAGATTATCCAATGGAATAAGAGCATATATTATGTCTGTGTCAAACTCTAAGTAATCCTACTCTACGTGGATCATTGCAATTTGATCTTAAAGTATTTTATCTACACCCATACAGTAAATCCTCTTTTATAAGTTCAAATGCCGTAGATAAGACCCCGCTTTATGATATACTGTGCGGCTGTTGCGTGCGTCCCCTATTAGATCACGAAATATAACACTTAAATGATATCACGTACAAAATTAAGACACAGCTGCGGGCTGGCGGCGGAGGCGCGGGCCGGCCTGTCGACGCAAACATGGCGCACGCCGGCGAGAAGTGCCCACACGAAACACATGAAAGAGGATTTAATATATGGATGTAGATAAAGTAGTGTATGCAACTGTACATAATTAGGCATTAAAACACTCGTGTGACCTTATTATGAAACTCGCCTTCGGCTCGTTTCATAAAACACACTCGTGTTTTAATGCCCCTCATTATGTACCAGTTGCATAAACTACTATTAATACATTTTTTGTTATTTTATAGTTGGATCGTGACAATGTTCGATCAAGTCTTCTCAGTAAAAGACTAGCCTTCAAGGCTCGGCCGGCAGCTTAATTCACACGTCTGCACTCAATAGTGATCAATCGTATTCAAACGAATTGAATTGTACACAGCGCCTAACTTGTAGACAGCGCTAACCAAATTTAGCTGAAGACCAGCGGGCCGATTTTTGAGTGTCGAACGCTCGACTTTTCACTCGACATCTGTCAAAACATTATGTTTTTTTTGACGGATTTCGAGTGAAATTCGAGCGTTCGACACTCAAAAATCGCCCCCCGGGCCTGGGGGCCGATTTTTGAGTGTCGAACGCTCGAATTTTCACTCGAGATCTGACAAAAAACTATGACGTTTTGACAGATGTCGAGTGAAAAGTCGAGCGTTCGAAACTCAAAAATCGGCCCCCGGTTCTTCTACCTACACATTCATGTTTAAGCGTGTCAGGTCAAGTCTTGAGTGTATCCGATCTGTCCTACGAGTAGGTACACGCGGTCTCTTTTAAGACATATACTAATTATAAAAATAACATTTAGGGCGAGATAGCCGGGTCTTGTTTAGCCGTGACGATATCAAACGTCGAACTCAATTCGTATAGATTGTCGCTAAAGTCGTAGGTACATACCGCTAAGAAATAAGGAACAGTTATAAGGTAATACACGGCCAGGAAGCACCGCACAATACACCAGAACTTCAGGAACATCCCGTGAGGTGTGATGCAGCCGGGTACGATGATAAATCTCAGAAATCTGCAAATTAAAAACTCTATCGGGGATCGATTTTTGAGTGTTGAACGCTCGACTTTTCACTCGACATCTGTCAAAACGTCATAGTTTTTTGACGGATCTCGAGTGAAAATTCGAGCGTTCGACTCTCAAAAATCGGCCCCTCGGTTCGCGTTCTTTAGAATATTTGGATACTAACTAGTTAGTATCTAAATATTCTACCGATGATACCGATGAAGCGATACACAGTTGTGATGAAGAGTGCTTTAGAAATATATGGTTACTGTGGTCACTGCAGCCGAGGTATGATGTATGTAAAGTCAATCATCGTTGCGATATCTCACGCGAAGACTTATTGTAGATAAGCAGGCTCGTTGTGATTGGCAGACTACATAATTTTTAGGGTTCCGTAGTAAACAAGGAACCCTTATAGTTTCGCCATGTCCGTCCGTCCGTCCGTCCGACCCCCGTTTTTCTCAGTAACCGTTAGTACTAGAAAGCTGTAATTTGGCATGAGTATAGATATTGATGACGCCGACAAAACGGTAGAATAAAATCTTGAAAAAAAATTTTTTTTAGGGTACCACCCCTACATGTAAAGTGGTGGTGTAATTTTTTTTTCTTCCAAACCCCATCGTGTGGGGTATCGTTGGATAGCTCTTTTAAATATTATAAGGTTTCTAAAAGTATTTTTTGATTCAAGAATCGGTTGGCGTGATATTAAGCTTTGAAGTGATAATTTTCGTTATGGTCAAGTGTCCCCCCCCCCTGCCAGCTAAACGGTGGCACCTAGGCATGTGAAAAAAATCATGGTAGTAGGATATACGATGAATTTAAAAGGAAAACTATCACAGCTAAGTAGACATTACTAGTTAACGAGTAATAGTCGAACTTCAGAAATGTACTTTGCAAAAGCAAACTTTAGAACAATTTCCATTGATACCTTAGATAATGTTGTTAATTCTGTCAAAAACATAGTAAATATAAGTTTGCGAACTTTTTAGTCCACATAATGTAACGGGTGGATGACTACGGAACCCTACCTTGCGCGTGGCCCGACACGCACTTGGCCGGTTTTTTACTAATCTTTAACTATAGTAATATAATTTCTGTGTGTTCCGAAAAAAGTCGATTGCGGCGTAAATGAGCACATTAGTGAGATAGAAATATCTTAAATAATTTTTAAATTCTTACATAGTTACAATTCTCGGAAAAAATACCAATTAAAATCGCATTTACTTCAGTCAGGTGACATTAATTAAACTAATTCGGAGCCATCAATCACGAAAGGAAAACCGATCTCATAAAAACATGATATTTTTCATCGGTATCATTAATAATGTTCACAGAAAATGTAAATCCGTCTTAATTAAGCTTTAAATATTCTAAAAATCACCCAATTAAGTAACTACGAGCTCGTATTTCAAATATTTTAAAACTAATCTCTATATTAATTGATATCATTTTCATTCTTAGAACTGTTTCAAAAAAATGCAATATAATATAGAGACTTAAATATAATAATACAAGTGAATTAACTGAAATCAAAATAACCTAATTAAAAAAAAGTTTTATTGCCACAAACTTAAAATTAAACATAAATATTTTCTAAATAAAATTAAGTAAACTAAACATCAACTAAGCGATTTGGCCCAAATCGCTTTCAATTGGCTTCATACAATAAAATATTGCGAATCTGAGAACACGTACATAATATGGCGTAGGTACTCTTCAAAGTCCGAAAATTCAGAATAACCTAACTCAAAATATTGATAATGACTAAACCCACACTATTACACTCACTGTAACTAATCCATAATTTCACTCAATGCGTCATACCTTCTTTGGTCATACTGTACTTATATTTGTAATGTAATATTTTGTAACAGTATAATATTGTTACTTGAGTTAGGAAGCCTATTAATATTTACCTCATCACCCCTAACTTTTCGAAGGCCTTGATGTAGTGAGCTCGCTCTTCACGACCGCTTATTGTGACGAAACTTTCTTTTATCTCTTGCTACGAGGAAAATAAGTTTTCAGACATGTTTTGCAGAAACAAGTAATATTAGTTCTATAAAATATTTGGGATCATATAGAGGTCTTTTTTACTAAATTTTGTTTAAAGATCGAAATTATAAATTTATTCGTATAAAAAGCTTCTAAGTTTTTATCTGAGAGCTTCCGTCTAAATCTAAATGGAATGTAATTCTGTACACTGATATCGAACTGATTTCTGTGAAACTTTTATTGTACCTAGCTTAGACAATACTTAGACATCAGAATAGGACATGTAATTTATATCAAAATTCATCCCCTTGGGATTATTCTGTTATTTCAATAAACTATGTGTTTTGGTGTGCTCAATGGGTGGGTTTATTATCTAGTATTTATGCAAAAATTAATTTCACCGCAATCCGATTTATCTTGGTGTCCATTCGCCCGACCATAGGCCTCGCGACTTCATATTCTTCCGCTTTACTTTGAATATCAGGATCTTCCAAAACCTGCACGATATTATTTCAAATTCAATAACATGCACCTAACACAGAGTTACCTAAGGGTTAAATTAGCATATTTCCTGTGGTTATATATAATAAAGTTAAGTTAGTTTATTTACTTCTAGCCATGTCCTTGGTCGGACTAATATTCCACATAAACAGGAGTAAGTTTAACTTTTCGTAAATAAGTGATACATACATAAATGTGTCGACGTTAGTTTATTCACAGCGCATGTTACCTTTTATTTTGTTCATGTTAATGTACCTATTCCGATTAACTTGAATATCGCGTTAAAAACGTATCCATCACTGGCACGTAGTTAGCGAACGCATGAATCACCTTCATAATGGGAATGCTGATGTCGGGGAATGTGCTCCAGCACTGCACCAGCGCACTATATTCCATGTGCAGCAATATGCAGTTAGTTGATGTCAACACCGTGTACACCTGGGTGCAGTGAACAATGGAATAAAGTTAGTTACGTAGCTGCCATGGCCATTAGGTATATCACAGCAAGCAAGATACGTACAGGTCTCAACACGACTCTATTGTCGAACCGTTAGAGTTCATTTTCAAATATTTATGAGCACCCTGATGAGTCTCATCTCAACGCAATTTTATGGTCGCGTTCAATTTTTTGAAATATACCTAGTTCATACATGTAGCATATTAACACATTCGCTGCCAGGCTGCGCCCCCTAGGAACAAAATTGTAGGGACGTGAACGCACATATGCGTTGCCGACAGTGAATGTCTTTATACCTAACCAAAGAACAAAAGAAATATAATTTTCTCTTTTATATCAGGGGTATCTTTACTTCATACAATGTTACACTTCAAAACATAATACGTTTATGCCAAAGCCAGGTACTACGGCGGCTTGCTGCTTCATAATTATACAATGTCTGAATTGTATATAATCGTTTCATAAGTTTAGTAAAACTACTAACATATTTAAGACAAAAATATTTTAAAATAGAAAATACAAACTAGTTACCTAGACCGCCTGTTGTTTACCTCTACTTTAAGAGGTGTGCAATAAAGAGTATTTGTATTGTATTGTATTGTATATCTATATATAAAAAAGTTTAGTTGCTTACCTTTGGTAATCCGAACAGCATCTCGATCATTCCAAATTGACTTCCAGGGCCCACATTCGATACCACTTTTCCCTGGTTGTTAATAATATTGCAGTGGCCCTAGAAAATATACGTAGATATAGAGTAGAACTTTAACCTACTCACATTCAAGATATATGAGCCTATTTATATCGATAGTCTAGACCAACATAAAATAATGTGAAGCAAATCTAATGGCTCTCATAACGAAAACCGGCGTTGAAATAAAATGACAATTTTATGAGTGTGAAATTTCCCGCTGCGCCACGGGTCGGCAAATAGCGCGAAAGCAAATAAAATACGGAACCCTAAAAGAACAAGATAAAAAGAGAGAAAAAAAGAGAAAAAAAGATAAAATAAAAAAGATAAAGATAAGGTATGGTAAAGATTTTTTTTTTTGCATCTGTTACTAACATATTCTATGGACATTGTCTGAATTAAATAAATGGAATTGAATTGAAAAACGACTATTTTCATATTTAAAAAATTTTGTTAATTTTTTTGTCTTGCACATAAGCGTTCTCCTTGGTTGATACAAAGTTAGTTGTAATATTACGTTAGCATAAAGTTCTGCCCACTTGTTTCGGTAAGTATTGCAAGTGTTTCTGTAGGCTTGAAAGCGGAGGATTGGGGTTAAATTTAATATTCGTCCCTAACAAAACTAGTAATCCTCTTGAGAATCGCTGACAAATTTTAACATAAGCTGAGCACTCATCGTAATCAGTACCTAATCATTAAAAACTTTGGGATTATAGAAAAAGGCAATTTTACAGATTCTCTCCAGGCGAGAGGCGAGTATTATACCGGGCGATTGATATCTAATAATGTGAGTTGCTCGGAAGGTTTTTTTTAATAAAACCGACAAAAGTTTGATAGCTCGATAAATAATTATATACTTGGCAGAATTGACATGTAGCAGGTTACTTGTGTCTTGTATTACCGTGCTATGGATTTTATTAGATTTATAGTCCCTCTCGAAATTGTGTGAGCACCTATTCCAAAATGAGGTGCGATTTGTTAGGAGAGTACACGACATGCGTTTGATAGGTCACAATCGCTATCATCTATGGACTATGACCACTAGTAACTGAGACTGTGGTTCACAAAGCCTCACCTCACCTCTGCGGAACCAGTGTAAGTCAGACCTTTGATTACTTTTTGCTATTCCGAGCCGCACCGGCGCCCAAAAATTTGGGGACCGTTAAGTTGAAGTCAAAACGGTACCTATAGTGAGAAAACCTTTTCGACAGGCCAGATGAAGTTCAATTGTACTTACGTCAATGTCATAAACACTTTGATAGCTTAAAGCTTATTTCAATTTACCTGTACAAAGCCCATCCAGAGTGGCTAAAATCGGCCAGTAATTTGAAGATCTTTAAAAAATATTTCGAAGGTTGTGAACCCTTAAAACTAAGTAGGTACTACGCCGGTAGAAAAATAATTACAAAATAAACTTCTTTAAAAAATACTTAAACCACTCTAAACATTCTTCAGCAATATACTTGTATATGATACCTAACTTGTCAGCCTAACACTCAACAAACACAGCCTCACAGTCGACAAAAGAATGCTCTTCACCTAAAAATGCTTTAATTTCAACTCGCCTTTTGTACAATGTACATATCGCGGCCAATGTCCGCTGCGTGCTGAACGACCTCATCATCAGGTAACACGATGCTCCTGCTATTGGCTGCCACAGTTTGTAGTAAATCACGGCTACAGTCCTAACAAAAAAAAAATCACATAAGCACTGAATACACCAGAGTTTCACGCAGAACATTAAGCAATATATATGAGTATATACATATACGATTCGACAAATTGGCGTCAAGGTATTTGAGATGCACGAATAAGTGTGGTTGATCAATTAAAGTACACAAGTATTTTATGTAGAAAATATCCGTGAGTAAATAAATAAATAAATGAACTTTATTCTGTAAGTAGGCCGCAACGGATATAATAATGAATTAACGCTAAAAGTGCCTCTTGTGCGAGCGCTAATTATTAAGGACCGCGTTCCGGTTTGAAACATGTACAGCAATATTGGACTGTAATAAAGTGAGTGAGCTGTTAAAAATGCCTTTAAATTAAGATAAAATCATTTATTTAGAACTACTTTAGAAATGTGTGGTTCGTCATTCATTACATTAGTATTTTCGATAAAGGTACAGTCGAGGGCATAAACATGTATACATTTTTGGACCTTATTTCAATGGAATAAGGTGAAAACATGTATACATATTGGTGCCCTTGACGTACCTGAAACAGTGGGCAATACAACAAGGTCTCCACCGTCTCGATAGACAACACTTCTTGCTGAATATTCGCGGACATGTCTTGGAACAGCTCCTTGACACATACTGCATTATTGTAGTACCTGTTAAAAGCACATTATTTTTTTAAACAACGTATATAGTGTCCCACTACTGGGCAAAGGCCTCCCTTTTTTTCGCCAGTCCCACCGAACCCCCACCCACCCCAAGACCCACGTCCTAATGGATCCCACAGGATGGCTACCGAGGTAGAGGCAGACCGAAAAGAAGATGGCGGGACGACCTTGATACATTTTGTACGGACTGGCAGGTGCTGGCAGACGTCAGAGACGAGTGGCGAAAAGCACATACTTAGTCTTATTAGTTTAAAATGTTTTTTTTTATGTTTAAAATTGGGGTAAGGCCAAAGAATCCATAGTACCTACCTACTACAATTCCTACATATTTTTGGACACTTTTTTTCTCCTAGCAGAATCGATAGAGCTCGTGATTCTGAGTAGGAAAACCCTAAAATTTATCGAAATCCGAGCACGTTATCGGACAAATATTTCTGAAAATGCTCAGATACGGTTACCTGGGCCTTTATAGGTAGTATAGGTACCCAGATTCCTTGTTTATAAACGGCCATTTGAAATAACATTCACATAAACTTGGCGAAATAAGCAAATATATGCGTCGCGCTCAGCAAAACAAGCTTGGTTACGCCATTTAACTTCGCCTACAGAAGTTTTCAATCAGCTAATGGCCTAATCTGCACACCACTTTATATCGAGTCAAACTTCAAAATACAAATTTACCGAAAGAAAACCACTTACCATTGTACGCAGAAGAACTTTCTCACTCGAGCCTTGATTTTATCGCTAACCTGATTAACTGATAGGAAGCAAAAAAGTTCCCGCATCGATTCCTGTTTCGGAGTATAAATGTTCAAATTAAATATAAACGCAAACTTTGACCTAAAGCATATTTATAATTATTTTCATCTTCTTATAACGCATTTTAATAATGAGAGGAATTTTCGAGAACCAATTTACAAAAAAAAATTACACAAATGTTATTCGAGTAGACTGCAGGAGGTTATAGGCCTAATGAAGGTTTTTCAATGACAGACGCGGCAAAATAGAGTCTGAGATTGAGTCACGCTGAAAAAAGCGGAAAAACTAAACATTTCCATCCGAAATATAGCGAAATAATTGTAAGCTGCTCAGCTGATTATAAGTCTATCCTATACAAAGTTACCTACCTTGAATTTACACCTCCTTTGCGATGCGAGCATGAAGTGGCTGCACATGGTCGCCGTGTAAAAACAAGTTAAATAAAATCCAATGAAAATAATGAAGACCACCTGCAATAAGCATTTTTATTAGCTTTTACTTAAACGTAGTTAAAACTAGAATTGTTTGAAATAAGTGGTCCTTTATGATCATTCTACTAGCGGCAGCCAGTAATTTTAAACCATCGGTAATTGAAAGTTTGATCATTAAAATCTGTTTTTTATTGTAATTAGCGTTACCTTATTTAGCGTTTACCGGATAATAAAGTAAGGTCAACGCAACCGACCCTAAGTGCCCATTCGACTAACTTCCAAAGCCTTCTATCCTCACCAGCAACAGGTCATCGACCCCTGGGGCTATATCGGGAACGCCGGTGCCCAAAAAAGAGGCCACCCCGAACATGAGCGAGGCGATCATCGGTTTCTCATGCTTCGCGTTCGTCGTGGAGAATACCTTAGTCTCCACGTAAATCAGATGCTTGACCCATGAGTTCTAGAAACCAAATATATAATTTTTAATATCTAGGCTAGAAAGCCACCACCAGCTGGCAGGCAGCACATTGACCAGCATCTTGAAGCACATTATTTAATTGGTGGATTTTTGAGACAGACTCAAAACCCATCATTGGTAGGTTATAAGTGTTATAACGTGATGTAGGTAACTTACACAAGATTTAAATTATATTTTATCTATTTAGACTAGTTAAGGACTTAGAAGTATTCCCAATATTCCCATGGATTAAGTATATGGAGTGAAATTACAAAGAGACTGCTAAATATTTACATAAAGATAAACTTAGTACTTTTGCCAATTGTAAATCCGTTAGCGGACGCATCCGCTTGACAAATTTAACTTAGTACTTCACCATGACTCAAACTAATCGCATAGCAAATTTCAGCTCAATCGGGTCGGAGTCGGAGCTTCCATATTTAAAAACCATATCAAACAGATCAAGAAGATTCGAAAAACACTGGTGTTTAGAGCCAACGTCGTAATAGGGAAAAGCAATCTATAGCTGCTCTGACTCCTGTTGCGTATATCGATCTCACCTCATACATCATCATCATCACAGTTTCCTAATTATAAGATTAAGTATTATCATAATAATAGTACTTACCGGTCTACACAGCTGTTGTGGACAAGAGACCAAATATAGGAGGCATCCGGACCAGTAGCAAAGTATTGTGATCAGCAAAGAAAACTTTATTAAGCAAATGACCTGAAAATATGTAATCTGTATAATTGTATAGTCAACCGTGATCAAGTGAGAGGGAGCCCAATATACAGGGTGTCCCAGAAGTCGACGTCGTCCCTTCGAAGGCTGATAGACCAGCTCATGACTCGCCAGAATAACGGAACATGACCTTAGTAAAAAATCTTTAGTTTTCGAGATATTTGATTATTTTACTATTTTGAAAACTACATAAAATGAGGCGTAGGTACCTAGGTTAGTGTGGTGTATATCTCGAAAAGATTTTTTACTTCGAAGGGATGACGTCGACTTCTGGGACACCCTTTATGTATCGTTTTCCGTATGTATTAGCAAATCCTAACTAATTCACATATATTAACTGCAATATTGAATTTCCTAATTCCGCACCGCCAATGTACTACGTGCACTGCTCAAGATAACATTATAGTAAACAAAACACTAAGGGCTGTCATTTATACTGAGTTGTCAATTTACTTTGCAGTACATTGCTGGCAATTAAAATTTATGTTAGAAAATAAGTGAAGTCGAAATTTTGGTTTTTAATAAAATGAAGCGCATGGTTAAATTAAGAAACTACGTGTAAATACCCAACTTAAATAAAAGCCCGCTTGCCGGTAACACACTGTATATGGTTTAAGAATAGTGGTCATATAACTGAGTTGTCGAGGTTTCCCAGTAAAGTTATCGGAATTGTAGAATCATGAAGTAGAATAAAAACTCCTAAATATTTGCACATTATTCTGAAAGACAATAATCATACCCTGACATTGCTTGTGAATCTCCTTTCCATGATATTCATGTACTCCCAAATGTGCCACACTTGCAGTAACGGGAACAGTGCAGCCACTTGACCGGCCGCCGTCGTCCCCGTAGGATCCAGGGTGTCCGTGAATATGTTCACGGGAAACACGGACAGAATGTCCAGATAAAAACCATACGTCGCCATCTTCACCTCTGCTATCTCCTTCACCGTATTCCTCATCAAGTTCTTTGGACAATAACAACTTATTAACATTAAATAATTACATAATGCATAATCGTCTACAACTTCGAGCGTAAAGCGTCCGATTGTAACGGGAGTTGGTGCTACATGGCCATTTGACATGATCTTCGTCTTATCCATGTTCATCCTTAGACCAACTCGCTCGGAGGCTTTACTGAGGTCATCGAGCATTGTACTTAAATCCACTGGAGTCTTTGACCAGTGTGTGTTGCCAGTGATGACATATGGTACGGAAACGTGGTCGCTCACCATGGGCCTCATAAGAAGGCTCAAAGTCACTCAGAGGACAATGGAGAGGGCTATGCTGGGAGTTTCTCTGCGTGATCGCATCAGAAATGAGGCCATCCGTAGCAGAACCAAAGTAACCGATATAGCCTTTCGAATCGCTAAACTTAAGTGGCAGTGGGCGGGGCACATTGCACGTAGAACCGATGGCCGTTGGGGCCGAAAGGTTCTCGAGTGGCGACCACGGACCGGAAGGCGCAGCGTGGGTAGACCCCCCACAAGGTGGACTGATGACCTGGTAAAGGTCGCGGGAGTCCGCTGGATGCGGGTGGCGCAAGACCGGTCATTGTGGCACTCTTTGGGGGAGGCCTATGTCCAGCAGTGGACGTCTTTCGGCTGATATGATGATGATGATGATGAATTACATAATGAGATAATCATGATTTTGATTCAGTTTTTTGTAATTCGATAACATTATTGCCAGGCAAAAGATGCAACTACCTGAACTACCCCTGACTGATTTCGCCTCACAGTACTCTGACTGTCACACCAAAGACCTTAAGAAGTCAAAAGACATACGACATAATCCTATTTGGGGCTTATTTTGTAACACCGGCCGCCTGCTACTTGAAGTATTATTGTAATGTGTAGGTAATAAACACATGTATTTATAAAATTTACAGACCTTATCATAAATGGCAGTGGTAAGCTGTGTGTAGATGTTCAGAAGCAAGCCGGTGGTGATCACAGTAGTGATCACCTTCTCTACATCTGACTGCGTGATCTGAATGATGTTCGAGTAAGGCGCCATTATACACAAGTATAGGATCATGATGAAGTGAATGATTCGTAGCATACGCATCTGAAATAGACAAACATCACTACATCATAGAACAAGTAATAGTACTACGTACAGACAGAAGCCACACTGTTAACAAATCCCCAATTTACAACCCCAAATTATAATAGGTAAATAAAAAACTTTGACCACACCAAGCGAATGACGCGACGTCGCGACCGTCCGGTAGCAATGCGCGGCAGCCGCTGAATGGTACCACCTACGGATGTACGATACTTGCAGCGGCGCGGCGAACTGACGGAGTTAGACCCCCTGACTACATTGTAATCATCTACTATTGTCATTATCATTACTGTAATATCATTCGGGCTCATCACGAGTAGTATCGTCTATCACGGCCGATGCTACTTCTGCACTATTCTTTAAGTACTCGTACTGGCAAAAATCTGTGACCCATGACTTCCATACAATTCTGAATCCACTTTGTCAGTGGCTCTGTGAGATGTAGACCACGCATGTCAATTATTTAAAAAAATCTTGACAATTTTTTTATATAATTATTTATCGAACCTCCTCGCAAAATTTCACGAGGATCTTTTGAGAAATGCGAACTGCAGAGCAGAATAAACCGAAATCCGCCCGCCCGCAAAAATATGTTACGACATCGTAAAAAAAAATTTTTTTGATAATTTCCGAAAACAGTCTAGACAAAAAAATCCCATATAAAATTTATCGAATCTACTCACAAAATTTCACGGTTGACAAATGCAACGTATAGAGTAGACTAGCCGGAAATCCGCCGGACATACGAAAGCATTTTTGTCAAAACTGAAGCAGAAACCTTCGTTTCACTTTCACTCGGTCAGTAGTACCGGTCGTCTCGGTAAGTACTTAAAGCATTACTTTTATGAGACAGTAAGCTGCGTATTTAAGCTTGGTGACAAATAGGTCTTTCTTTTTACTCACGAAATCAGTGTCGGGTTCCAAAATCCAAGGAAACGTTGCCCTTAAACAGATCCTTGGCGCTTGAATGGTGGTCACTTTTGGAGACATCTGATACAACTCTAGAAACTCCTCAGTAAATTTCGGGCGACGGACGTTATTGGCATCTGATGAAAATGTTCTCACTTGTTAAATCCTATCAACGCGAATACTCTTACAACATTTTTGTGCACCACTACTAACTGCTTTGAAGTTTAACCTCAGATTGAGAAATTATTCCTATTTAGTCCAAAATCATCAAAACGTGCCGAAGCCGTCCGAAAAAGATCATACCACCAACGATGATCATGATGACATATTATATTATTTTATTTGTTATCATCTCCGAGCAACACAGGCTTCCGAACGTCATCGGAAGGTGATCATCGATAAGGTGATATTTAAATTTCAATTTATTTTCCGCCTTGGATCGCCGTTGAAAAAGCAATTTAAGACTTTGAATACCTACCTCTGTAGTACATGTGTGAGTCGTCGACGAACGTGGGATCTTCATCTTCTATTCCCGCTAAACGGTTTTTGAGCACTTTTATTGGTCTATACCTCGTTCTAATAAGTCTTGAATCATCTCTTTCATACGCCACTATTGCCTCCTTGAAATTAGAACTGTGAAAAACTAACGACCTACTACGGTCACAATATGTGCACCTCCCCGTAAACTGACGTCCGCACAACCGTACGCAGAGCTCTGTACTGACGTGTAAGTGTAAATATAGATTATTGTGACCGAGTAGGTAGTACTGAAATCTCCTTGCCAATTTGTTACCTACCACTGGTATTTTTTATTGACTACTAAAAATTCGACAGTTATGCTTGGGAACAAAAATTGAATCAGTAGGGCGTACATAATTGACACCAATCAATATTCAACTCAATATCGTTTATTTCAGGCATTGCCCATAAGGTGTTAGTGGATATAAATTATAAAATCTTACAACTACTGTTAGTATACGTTACACAATAATAATAATAATATACAATAAACAGACAATAAACAGAATGACTTGGACCGGATGAGTATAACACAATCAATATAAATAACTACATAATTAAAACAAATAAAAATTAAATATTAAAACAGTAACACATAAAATACAATTTAATTGAATTAAAAATGCTGCAAATTGGTTTATATTACAAAACGAAACATTCAAAAAAGTTCAACAGTTTTTTTTAATGTTAATGTAATAATCCTGAAAAGTTCCCAAATTAGTAATTCATAAAAAAATCCTGTTAACCATAACAACACCCTAACAACACATGCGAATCTGACGATAGCATCGAGCAACTGTCACTGACTGTCACAAACATTAAAAAAAGTTCAACAATTTTTGTTTTAATAAGTAAATTACTGCACGTCAGAATTTCTTAGCAAAGAAAACTTTGAAAATTCATAACTCGAAAACTACGAATAATCGGCTAAAATACATGGGGTGGGGTGATAGCCCACGACGTGAAGAATCTAAAAAAAAAATTGACGTCCAGGTTTGGGCCACCCTGTGTAATCAATACGATAGGAATCTTTGGTGCTATTAATACTCACCTGCTTGGTTCGCGCACTTCGAAGTCGGCTCTCTATTTTGTCGCGTATCTCATATAACAGAGTTGACTTCTCGGCCATAGCGCGCATGAAATCCGTTCGTCGTAGCACCTGGCAATCAGCACAAATTAAAACTTAAAGTAACGTATAGGCAGGTAACATAGGTGCTAACGTGATGCTGTTAAAAACTCTCCCCTCTATGTGTTTTTCAGTACGTCTGTCACCGGGCTGTATTTTTTATACCACTTTTTCACAGAGTGTTGTAACCGTGGCAGCTGTATCATGTAATTCTAATAAAAAAAAACCGGTCAAGTGCGAGTCCGACTCGCGCACCGAGGGTTCCGTACACAGTTCTTGTATATGTAGTTGTGTACCCGTCCCGACCCCATTAATTCAGGAACAATCTTAAAAAAACATGACAGCACCATCTATCGGCGCATTGTGTTACTAATTTGCGCGACTGAATAACTTAGTACGTATGTTGGTTTTTCAAGGATAATTCTTTATCACATCAACCGATTTCAATAATTGTTTTTTTATTTGAAAGAAGGTATTTTCAACGTAATTTTGTAAATTTAAATATAAAACAAAAATATATACAAAGGTGCTTAAATTACAAACTTTGTATAGAAGAGTTTTTTGATGATTAAAAAAAAGAAAAACTAGATAGGGCTATGGCTATATTTTTCCTGTAAAATATACATGCATATTAATGTTGTGTAATAATTTCAAATTTTTTTCTTCGTAAACTTCGGAGATAAGGGGGGGGAATGGTATTTTTTTTACCTTTTTCCTCGTAAATCGAAATTTCCCCAACGAAAAAAAATACTAAAAATTGTTTCAGAATGTACAAGTCAAGCCCTTTCATATGATACCCCACTCGACATAGTTGCCAGACTTTGAAATTTTGAACCCCGTTTTATCTGTCATTATTCACAGAAAATAAAATAAAATAATTTAAAAAACCATCTTCTATGTATCTGGGTTACCCTTGTTTATAACTATTCCAAATTTCAAATCGATAGGATAAGTAGTTCGTGAGATATTTAGCGATGTGACAGACAGACACACAGAAACCAATAGGGTTCCTTTTTTACCTTTTTGGTACGGAACCCTAATAAAGTAATAGGTACCCCTCATCCTCAATAAAGAAGATCCAACACAATATTTAACATTTTATCACGGTAATCACTAGCAATATCCGAAAATCCAATTATAATATTTTAAATAGTTAAAATGTTTGCTATAAATAAAGTTAACTTTATAAAAGCAGTAAAATAAAGTACACAGCTTTCACAATATCGCTATGAAATCTGCACAAAATTAAATTGGCCATCATTAACAGCGAGGCCATTAATTGCCACGCCGCGAGGACGGGTAAAAAATGTACTTACCCCGGCTGACGCCATTGTGTTGGATATTCATAATAGTACATTACTTACCAAGGGCGATAAAACAAAGAATGTCTCAGATCGCAGGTATTTTACGCCCGAGCCGAAGGCAAGGGCGATAAATATGCGATCTGAGGCTTTCTTTATTATCGCCCGTGGTAAGTACAAAATTTTTTGTCACCCCCTGGCCAGGAAGTGGGTTTTTTCGCGCGCGGAGCGTGCGATAATGGCCACTTTATGGCCAGGTGTGACATAAAAATATTAAATTAACTAACCAATCCTTAAAAATACTATACATATTGTATTTCTATACAAAGTGTAACCGTCGTTTTTTGCTGTTAAAGTATATATTTTAGGTAGCTGAAGCTCGTTAGTGAGTTTATTAACAATACCGCCGGTAACTTTCCTTCCGTAGAACAAATCAAGATTTCACATACGTAATACGTAATACAGTCAACTGGAAACCCGTTATTACACTTGCCTGCACTTCCACGTACGTAGCAGCTGTGACGGTAACTTTAGCCGGGATCGAGTAGAACAAACTCAACTCCCCAAGCACCTGCCAAATCAAAAAAGTTTTAAATCATAAAATATCTTTGATTACGCTTAACATTTTATTTTAAAATTGTATTAGAAAATGGGATGTTTTCGCTGTATAAAAAAAGATTATGAAAAAATAAATTCCAAATACATTTAGCAGTCTCTAGAGATAGGTATGTTCTAATGGAGAAGAGGGATTTCGGGATTATTTGTATAAATAGATTTAAAATGTATTTTCCATTACTTATAGTAAACCTATTTATTTACAAGGAACATAATCTTGTTTGAACTCATGGGGTACTTAACGGTAACACTTAGCTGATTATTTTTGTTGTTCGGCTGACTAATTTTATTGATCGTTGAAAGATAATAATTAAAATTCGACTAAGTACCGTACACTACTCGACGAATTTTAGAACCTAGATGATACAATAATGCAAATACTGGTTATGGCACACCTCAATAACAATTTACTGGAAGAAATATCGCATCGTTCAGACTATCAATATATATTTCAGTATTGACAATCTATAGGGCTGATTACAAATGTGAGCAACTACTGGGCAATTAAGAAAATCATATTCACAGTTTTGACAGTAGGTGCTTGATGTGATGTCACAATGTTGCCACCTGGATTGAGAATGAGTTATTTCCATCTCTATCGCTCAATACAGGAATTTTAAACCCAGCCTCTAAAATACAACATACTGACCGTCCCCTCCGTGAAGGCTATCATCGGGCTCTCATTATCCTCGTCAGACAACATCTCTATGACTCCTTTCTTCAAACATATCATCCCGTTTTTCACGACCCCCTGGTTCCAAATGTGCTGTCCGGCCATGAAAATCTCGTGACGCATCAGCAAAGAAATCTGACGCAGAAACGCTTCCGCTTCAAGAAGTAAGAAATGTTAAACGAGTTATTAAGATCCCACATCTGCCACCTTACGGACCAAGATACTGTTAGGGTGAGAAGAACTAATCAACTTAGACTTTACTTAAGTCTCTAAACAGAACTGCTGTGGAAGTGTGCTATGTGACGTCAATACGCCGTTCTTAGTGGGACCAAGTTGCTGCTCGCGCTTTTTACGTTACGTCAGTTTTTAGTGGCATGTCAATTTATAATTTTAATATTTCACCTGTTACAGAGCTACTTAAAAATTTTCCAATGCACTAGCCTAGCGCGAGCCTATTCAAACTCTTGATACCCGAAATAGTATACAACGCTAATAAAAAATCACAATCATAAAGGTCAGCATTAGAATAAATAGCCACGGGTTCCAAAAGATCAACATAAATCTAAGGACAGGAGGCAATAAGAGCATGTCTAGATCAATTTGTGCACTGCACCCGCGTAGCTACTTCTGCTCCTGGCTGCACTCAAATACATTACGTGGGCCTAGAAACAGGCATGCATCATTGAAGTATGCTATATTAATGTGACAAAGATGAGCTCCATCTGCAGAGGCAGGGGCAGCTGGTGTAGGTAGTCGGACGTCAGTCCAGGTACACCATCTTTTATTCGTCATGGTTGCTGCTTGTGCTTGTTATTACTTTATTTTTTCAGTTTTGACATAGAAAACAGTACTCTCTTATACATTTTGTTACATGGCGACCAACGTGGGGCCTATTCAGACATAGTTACGTACGAGTACAATAAAATCCTATGTCGAAACCAGTTTCGAAACCCAGGTTGCGTAGGCGTATATGACAGCACAGCACCGAACCGAACGAATGTTTCTTTTTATCTCAGTGGTTGACTGGTAGAGGATGCTTTAAGGTATTAAGTCCACCATTTGTACGTTTTTCTAATGTGCAATAAAGTTTAAATAAATAAAGGTAAGATTACTAAGTCTAGAATAAGAATAAATATTATTCGAATTCCTTACGTGAGTCTCGAAACAGCAAAGTATCGTGGAAGTGACCTATATTGATGTCGAAGATGAGCTCCATTTGCAGAGGCAGCGGTAGCTGGTGAAGGTGATCAGACGTCAGGACTCCGTCCTTCATTCGCCAGAGTTGCTGCTTGTACGTGTTGGCGAGTTCGACTAACGCTTTCGGGGCCCCAGACTTTTGGAGGTAATCTAACATGTGGTGATACTAAAACAGAAAAATAAATTAAGGAAAATGTCCACACGCAGAGGTACACAGTACACAGTTTATAAAACAAAAGTCGTCTTTTCTGTGATCATCAGGACTTAGGCGCATGTATGTATTGTATCAATAGTTTGCCCGTCTGGGAAGTACAATAGAAAAATTGCTCGTACAAATAATTGCAGGCAATCCAAGTTGGTTAACGTAATCCCAATTTAACTTATAAGGACGTTAGTAATTTACCTGATCAATGAACGTAAGACGTCGACTATTTTCCACAAACAAATCCCAAGTCAGCGTCCCAATAAAGCGATACCGCATGACAGTGTGACCCATTATCATCACGGCAGAGGTCAGCCACATCTCGAAAGGGAACTAAAAAAAGAATAGTTACTTACTGCGTAGGTAGTATTTAAACTTCAAGAATCAAGCGAGGTAAAATAAACTTTACTTGAATTACATACACATACACACATGTACATGTACATGGTGTACATTTACATGAAGGTAACATATTTACATTTATATCTTTACACGTCACTTCACTCCTGACCATAAAGTGGCAATTGTAGTTCGCTAACTTGCACATTATTTATTGCCCTTGCTTCGGGCTTGTTCAACAAGAAATGCGATCTAAAGCTTTTTAACAGATAAAAAAATCGGCCCTGCATGCCTACACACAATACGATTTGGCAGTGGCACTGCAAGCAGGGCCCTGCCGGCAGGGCTTTGTGTAGGCAGCTTTAACTACTTTGCTGACTGTAGAGTATCGTCTTTCTTGTCGGTGGGTATGTAATACAGTCAATACAGACAAAGTAATATGTATACACTTTTAGTGTTCTTGGCATTCAAGAAACGAAAAAGTCAGTGGTACATTCTATTTCAAATAGCAAGGCCGGATTTCGCTTAGAATTTCCTAGTAAAATCCGGCCGGGAACTTCACCGCAATAATCGGAAGCGGATGCGACTGACCCTATCGATCACTACATATTTTATACTGAGTCAGTCCCAGTACAATGCTGGAAATGAAATGGAAGTCGTCTACGGAACCCGTCGAGGTGGTCGAGGTGGTGGTGGTGGTGGTGGTGCTGGTTATCATGAATGATTAATCCTATCGACGATAACTACACTAACAAATATTTGTTAAATAATAAAGTCCGTATCTCCAGATCGTTTCAATACTGAAATATGAGATTTCTAAAAGTAATGAGGAATTTGCTAGTGAGTTTTGGTTGTCCACTGATGATTTTATAGTCGCAGAATAAAAAGATTTGTCACTTTTGGACCTTAAAAGAAATGAAGCCCAAAACTGACAAACCTTTTCATTCCAAAAACTTTATGAATTTTGATGCCATGTGAGAACTATCATGGATGAGAAAAATCTACACGATTAACTATTTAAGTCGACTATGTCCAGCGCTCGTGGGCCAGCGGCGCCGGGTACCGCTTGCGGTATCTAAGGTTAAGCAACGTGGGCAGCGGTCTAGACTTGGATGGGTGACCGCTTTGAGTGGTTACTAACTGAGCGCTCCCGTGCTTTGGAAGGCACGTTAAGCCGTTGATTCCGGTTGCTGTCTATGGCAGCAGTCGTTAAGCCAAGTTGGAGGCCTTCGGGCAGTTTGAGAAATTCTAACAGTCAAGTTGCCCACTCACTTGACAAAGCCTAATCCCAATAAGGTCTAGTTTCCCCTCGGGGTAGGAAGGTCACATGGCAGTCGCTTCCGTAAAAACTAGTGCCTACGCCAAATTTTGGGATTAGGTGGCGAACCCCAGGCATCCCTCAGGATGCAACTGTACTGGGATAACGCTAGGAGGATGATGATGACTATGTAGGTAAGAACCAACTTTTTGTATGTTTAATTTAAACTAAAGAAATTTACTCACGATAGGAAAAGAATCACCAAATATAACGTTCAAAACTCGGCAGGCGCAGTAATAGTAGCAAGCCATGTAACTGTACAACAAATAACTTAAAATTACTACAATGCCTACAAACAAGGTCATAATTAACAGTGGTTTTAATAAGCTAACTAACCCAATTACATAGTGTAAAATATATCCACTAAACAACTTCAAAATCGGCAAACGCAGGGGCAGACAAGGGGCGGCAGTGCGGCCACGGTGATATTCAAAACTGTATGAAAGCCATTGTACCAGGTTGTATCTATAGATCGCCGGACAATACTGTCCTCTCGAAGATCTCACGTGTGACCATTTTTCAAATAATAAATATTATGAGTTTACACGGCTGCGCTGCTCGCGTCTTCAGTGCATTTACAGGTTAACGCAATATCTCATAGCTGCATATTCAATTGCAATATATTATAATAATATGATTTCTCTTGTCACTCACTTGTCAAACCTTAACTGATCAGCACCAACTTGAGGTGGATACTCGAGATTGTAATGCACGGATGAATCGAAAATGGACCGGTGAGCATCGAACCATACACACGTGACTCCGTGCAAGAACAGAAGCATCAATGCTATATGTTGCAAGACCAACATCAACCGACGCGATTTGTGCATCTGGTGGAATATACACAAGTCACTCCTCATCGCCTTTATTAATCTACCACGGAACAGCCTTGATCATTAGGGTGGGCCGTTGTTGTATGGGAAAAAATAAAAGTTCCAAATTCGAAGTGTAATAGGAATAAAAAGTTGCAGTTTAATAAGTAGATTATGGTGATAATATAAAATTTAAAAATATATACTACTTTTAGCCCTCTTCCAGGTGCCAAAAATTTTAAGTTAGGGTAATATTTGATAATTATTTAAAGGTATAATATTACTAGTATTTAGCCCGTTTATTTTTGTAAATTAAAGATGAATGTTAATATAATAGAAATCATCACTATTATTTATTTCTGTTTTAATATAATCAGTATTAAAAATATCCCAAATTTTTTGTAATTAATAAAAATACCATTAAACGACCGATGTACTGTATTATAAAAAAAACGTACTACGTATTTTTCAAATATAATCTCAAACAAAAGTACGAATGTTAATATTAAAATAAAGCAGGGTTTGATTGAAAATATATAACTTTTTAATGGTTTAAATAGACGGTCAAAGGTCCTATTTCGCACTTTTCCAGGCATGTTGCCACGTAATTTTGGCCATTTTTTTGCTTTAATCATTATCATTTTTATGCTTTATGTAACGTGTTTAATCCACGACAGCTCTGACGAATGCTTTAAGCACCAATTTGGATATATTTCATAGATCAAAAAGCCTTTTTTGAAAAACCCCATTTTCGTCGTCTAAGTGGATCACAAAAAAAATATCTTCTGATAATAAATAATAACCAAAAACAAGTATAATTGATACCAAAAGATGTTATTTAATTAATAATAAAGTTTAAATAAATTTAAAAAATAAGATATAGATTTTTAAAATTTTTGAATTTTCTGACATTTCATCGTCGGTAGAGGGCTAAAAGTATATGCCAAATTTTTTTATATTATTTTTCCCCTAATCTACACAAAATCATACAGCGTATGTATACTATTACATTACGAAATTCCAAAATTTTGAAAATCGGCCCACCCTATTGATCATTCTGCACCCCTGAGCTTACGCACAAAATTATGAAAATGGAAAGTGGTCGCCCCGCATTCATTGTTGAATATTAATTAATGAATTGATCGTTACTAATAAGTACAATTTATTCGTTGAATATTTGTTTAAAATCCATTTAATAAGGTTTTTTTTTGTAATTGAAATCACTGTTTCATATAATACCGTCTACAAAATCTTGTTATTGTCCATTCAGTTAAACTTTCACAACTACGTATAATGATGAAAGGTGTTAAAGATTAAGGTCGGCTCAACCTAAGATTCTAGATGATAGTAGGTATGAATCCTTAAGTGGCAGTTACCTACTAGTCTTCGTTGAGTGAACTACTATAATGTACTGACTCTACCTGGCTCAAGTTTTTGAACTCAATTTTAGTTAGGCTGAATAATCTCAGTATACTTACATACTCATTAACTTGCACAAAGAAAGTAAGAAGCCTGTATATACGGGCTACACAAAACCAGCAGTCGATTTTCAGCAACCAGAGGTAATCCGGATTGTTCTGAACTGAAATTAACAATCAAATAATTTACTTTCATACGTGTGATGAAAAGAAATATAAAATTTTAATAAGTTACCCACATTCTCGCACCGGTACCCCATTAGCATCACACTAAGTAACAATGGGCCATAACATTGGAACATACTCTTATAGTTCATTCACTTACTTCCAATACACCCATATTGTTTACAATCAGCATAAGTAATATAGCTGTATAATAACTAATACTTACATATCAATCGAATCGGCAGTAGACTGATTACATCAGTAAGCAGTAACAAATTGCATCTTCTATAAACCCTTATATGAAGCCGGGCCAAAGTCCAATGAGCATGTAAGATGTATATGAAGACATCCACTGCGAATATCAAATCGCAAATGGTGGTATCGAACCAAACGCTGACGGGTGGTGTGAGGTAGTATTGAGTCAATAGAAAGATGATATATTGGTACACATTCGTCAGCTGAACGAGAATCTGAAAGATTTAATTAGTTGGATGCATATTTCCAGAAATTTCTATGATTAAATTTATATTTATTTGGAGCGTGTAGAAAATAATGCAAAGTCATCTGGCTCACATTCAAAGCGTCGACTGCGGGAGCATTTTCGCCTTATAAAAGACCGCAGACAAATAACACTACTTTTCCATCTAATTATTTATTAAGTGTTTTGTCCCCAGCGAAGTAAGGTCTGTAGATAGATATATTTACTTCCTGTGGTGAGGTTGTGTGAGCTCCTTAGGAAATACATCGGTAATAGTAAGTGTATTTGTCTGGACAAATCTTTATAAACGTGTCCTAAGCTTTAAAAAATCAGCTACGCTATTTTGTTGTCCATGAATCTCCAGAGCTACTATCGCCTACAGACTACGTTGTTCGTTTTCTACCAGGCGTTTATCTTTCGAATAATAATTTACGCTTATTTCGTTCAAAACTGAATGCAAGAAACGGTGAAATAATTGGTTACACCAAGGAAGCGGTCGAATCCAAGGTTGTTTTATTCTCTTCAATTACAGACTCATCTAACCTGCCACCACATCATCCAGGGCAGCAGGATGACGGCCATGGTGATCCGATACAGCCGGCCCTCGAAGAACATCTGCCCTCTGAGCCCCAGCTTATCCAGCTTGGTCTGATCATGGTGTATGTTGATGCGACTGGATCGGACTGTTATATCGGTGGTTGTTGTACTGCAACAATTCAGTCATCATCGTCATCAGTCTATAATATACATCCTACTTTGGTGGGCCTACCGCGAACCGGAAAGGAACGAATGTTCGAATATCTCCCTATCTCGCACTTGCTAATTCGAGCGCAGTAGGCCCTCTCCTCTCATATGACTCACGGGCCACAATCCAACGCCGCATTTTAAATTAAAGTGACAAAATATTAACCGTTTCGAACTGCGACTTTTGCCAGAACAGGGAAAATTACCTACTTAACCAACCAACTAACCTACTTATACTTATTGAAGTCTCACACGACTCAAGGATTTGTTTTCAGCGATATCTACCTAAATACGACTCAGTTTTCTTAAAGCAAAATCTTAAATCTACATCTACTAAACTAATCTAATACTTTCCATAAAAACTTTCCACCCCTATAAAATTAAAGATGGCCGAAGGAGAAGCTGGTTCCTATCAAAAACATAAAGCTATGGACCTAACTAGACCCTAGAAATAATTTGGTGCTTTTGTCCAGCATGTCCACATTTACGACCATATTTTGTTCTATCAATCTGCCCCAATTTTATGATACTTATGTAAATATTATGCAACTATTATCATCTCATATTGGAACAAGGATACAAACCACCATGAGTCTCAGTTAAATATTATGCCAAACCAGGATATACAGTCGCTGTGGCCTAAATCGGTCCAAGACTATCATCATCATCATCATTGTCATCTGAGATCAAGATGATATTTCATATACAGTCGCTGTGGCCTAAATCGGTCCAAGACTATCATCATCATCATCATTGTCATCTGAGATCAAGATGATATTTCAATTAATATATAGAAAAACTCGAAACTAAGAAAATCAAGATTCAAGGAATGTGCATTACAAACATACACTGATACTTCAGTTACATAACTATGGATGTCTATTACTCTACTCACCCAATGGTCCCTAGGGAAGGTTCACTGACACTTCTCAACATAATATTTACGAAATTAGTCTTACTTCATCGATAAAAATCGTTGAAGCCATAACGGCTTTTGCTTCATAACAATCATAACCAACTAGTCTTTCGTTGAACTGAAAAACGAGTTTTATAATTACAGGCATAGATTTGTACAGTCGATGTCAAAGATATCTTTACAGTTTTGCACCTTATTTTGTTGTAATAAGGCGAACAATGTATAATTTGACGTCGACTGTACAAAGCAACAACGAATCAACAGATTCAGAATATCTGGGCACACATTTGCCGTCCCATTATGTTACCTACCATAGTCGAAAATATACAGTTCTAAAGTACCTATCACTTCCATACAAATGTAGGTATGCAAAAATTTGACTAGGTATAGTTACCCAAATATAGATACATGGCGATCTAACAGATCTAACATTGAATAAACCGCATCTCCTTCCACAGCGCTATTACTAACGTCCACGTACCATTCAAATGCAACATGTACGCAGAACATATGTATGAATGGATTCACACAAATGTACATGGACACCGTTGACTGACCATTAATAAACTTTATTGCAACGGTATAAGGTCCATTAATGGATACTTCAGTGTGTGTTCGTGTCTATAAAGGTATAGTACATTACTTACCAAGGGCGATAACACAAAGAATGTCTCAGATCGCAGGTATTTTACGCCCGAGCCGAAGGCAAGGGCGATAAATATGCGATCTGAGGCTTTCTTTATTATCGCCCGTGGGAAGTACAAAATTTTATGTCACCCTCTGGCCAGGAAGTGGGTTTTTTCGCGCGCGGAGCGTGCGATAATGACCACTTTATGGCTAGGTGTGACATAAAATTACTTTAAGTTCCGACACTAACATCTCAAGATCGGACAGTTTTGGTGTGCAAATTTAAATTTAGAATAACTAAGAATTTAGGGACATTAAATAGTAAATATCTGGGCGACCGAGCTTCGCTCGGTGTTTTCCCGGGCATGAGACCTAGCTAGATCGATTGCTCGTCCCCGAAAACCCCTACATACCAAATTTCATCAAAATCGTAAGAGCAGTTTCCGAGATCCCCGAAATAAATAAATATACAAGAATTGCTCGTTTAAAGATATAAGATAAGATACCGCCGATTTACAACCTAAACACGAGAAAATCTATTATCCCACGCAGTTGTAATGATCAGTGATCTCCATTGCAGGATTGTAATATCAATAAACAGTAAGTACCTATACTCGAAGATGAAGAATCAGCGAGTTGCAGTTATAATTAAATACCAAACTTCCAAAATTGTAACTCACAACTACCTACTTGTAACTTCAAAATGAAATTCAAGCAACGATGTGGCCATTATAATAACTTCCTGTAGAAATAAGACCCCCAAAGGGTCTATTAGATGAGAAATCTAATACAATTTTATGTTTCATTTCGGCTGTATCACTAAGCAGCCGAAATGAAATGCCATATTTGGGCGGATATTGAAATTTTACTGCGCTCCGACTCGAGAGCCGGCGTCGGTCGTAAAGCGTGCAAACGGACGCGGATAAAGGCTCGGGGCACACTGGGAAACGACAATTAAAGGATGATTCACGCTAGACCGTTCCGTGTCCGGACCGGCCCGTTTTCTAGTACAAGAAATCGACGGCCGGTTGCACGTCCTGTATTAGAAAACGGGCCGGCCCGGACACGGAACGGTCTACTGAGACAGACGCAGCAGTCCATCAGGCCCATGTTTGGAGTAACCCAACTAGAGAATTACCTACATCTTACAAAAGGCCTCAGGCATAATAACCTTTTCTTGGTGCATGTCTACATACCTTTAAAGACTTTTTCGTCCAAATTTCATGCTTATATTTTCAGCGGTTTAGGCTGTGCACGGTCTGTCAATCGTTACGTCTGTAACGCAATAATAGTCGCCAAAACTACCGATGATGCACTGTCTTGAGAGTGAGGGATCTGCCTTTAACGATTTGAGGATTCGAGTGATTCGACAGCTGCACAATGTTTCCTCGAATCAGTAGGTATAGGGTTGCATCGGGCTGGGCGGTTACCGCGAACCACAAACGAAGTTTTCCCTTTCTGTCGCACTTACGTACAAACTTGCAAGTGCGACAGAGACAGAACACTTTGTTTGTGGTTCGCGGTAGGCCCCCTGGTCATATGCCACCGTCGTAATATTTTAAAATTAGTGGAGAAACGGTGGCTTTGTTTTTGTATCATGGTAGTACCTATAATGATGTGAATAATTTTATATAACGCATAAATAATTAAATTGTATGTATAAGTATGTCAGTATACTATGTTAATTGACGGACACAAACGTTAACACTAGTTTAAGCCATAAACATGACCACAAAACTCATCGTGCTAGCTGAGTGTGTACCAGGCTTAAAGCGGCTGACGAGTGCGCGGTGCTAAACCGGAAAATATCCCCAATGAGGTGAAAGTGCCAAACTCAAGATCGGCGCGTCATAAACCCCCTTGTCATCGGGTCGATCGGTTCACAGAATTCCGTTGTTTGTATTCCCTAGGGTTGGTTTAATTCAACGAAACTGTACTTTTAAATGATGTCACCCTGATATATATTATTATACTCTTTGGATGTCACTTAGCTTAGGCTGTTTTATAAAGATTGTGTTGGTAAGTATATTGTATGTCAAAAAAGTCCTGAGCTACTACCAAAATTATATGTGACATTTGATCTAATAATATCTGGGCGGCCGAGCTTTGCTCGGCGTTTTCCCGGGCATGAGACCTAGCTAGATCGATTGCTGGTCCCTGAAAACCCTCACATACCAAACATCAAAATCGTTAGAGCCGTTTCCGAGATCCCCGAAATATATATATATATATATAGAAATATAGATATATATAAGAATTGCTCGATTAAAGATATAAGGTATATTTTTAAAACCCGGACTTATTTTATTGGTTTGAGTATGAGTATGTTTGACTATATTGTTGGATTAAATTAATACAATTGGTGCTACAATAAAAAATTGGTTTGCATAATTACACGGCATTTCGTGATATTTCGTGACCATTGAATAAAACTCGAACAGAGGACGTGTTGCTTGAACAAACTCTAAAACAAAAAGTTCCGAACGCTGCCCAAGCAAAACGGCTAGGGTAAGTGCTCCAGTGAATGAACACTGCTTACGGCTTTTTTTACTTAAAATATATTTTTATGTAAGGTTAAATGTCTGCCATCACAAGTTACGTAACTTATACAATAGGTGACATTCCTTTTAACAAATTTTATTTAAAATAACTAAAACAATAACAAAATTAAACCTAACAAGGAAAACTTAAATAATATTAAAAATAGCTAAATCTAAAATAAAAACCTACTAATAATACCTACTAAAAATTAAACTCTAAAAAGGGACCCTGTGGCAGGGTACCGAGGACACTGGCAGCGTTTCCTCGCTGAATCGCAATACTTATGCGTTGAGCGAGGAAGCTGCCAGCTCTCTTGTCCCCGGTAACGTCGACCAACCGTTTACCCAAATCCCGATACAGCTTGTGTGCTGCTGGGCCCCACGGACCAAGGGTCTCGACACCAAAAGCTACGAAGTTGTAGTTGGCGTCGAGACCCCTGTATTTGCGCCTTTTATTTGCTTCGGCCGCCTCCGCCGCCGCGCCGGCCCTGTTCGACGTACCGTGGAGGTGGGACGGAGCCAGTGTGTCTACGCAGGTGGCGTCCCACACTAGCACCCGTCCCATCTTCCACGGAATTAACGTCATTCCGTCCGGTCTCTTACCGTCATCCCTAGCGATCCCGACCGGCTCAAGTACAGCCGGTACGTTCACGCTGGCAAGAGACCGCCGAATGACGTCATTAAGCGCGGCGTGACGGGAGAAGCGGCCTGCGCTCCTTTGACAGGAGAGCCCGTGGTGCCCCAGTTGGTCAACGTAGTGTCCACAGTGACACTTATGAGGTGCGCATATTGGTACCCCCAGGCGGAGCCCAACTGCCAGACGCAGGGTCTCGGGTCCTAGGAAAGTACCTGTATTGGGTGATGGGTACGCGTTTAACCAGTGGCCAGACTCCTCGCTTCCTACAGCAATCAGGCGGGCTCGATGGACTCCGGAACTGGAGTTCAAAATAGTGGCAAAAGTTAATTTTGAAATAGGATCATCCCAGCTTTTTTGTAATTTTGGATTAAGTGGAACATTTTGCCCCGGGCAGGCAGATAACCAGGCGTTTCTAGCGTCGTCCAAGCCCGCAATCTCAATGTCTGAAGGGGAAACCCTTAGGATTTTACCAATGAGATCGGACGAGCTGTGGACGGACGATACAAACGCCGGTAGGGAAACACTTGAAATTTTGCGCACCCCAAGCCCGCCGTAACGAACAGGGAGGGATGCTTGATGCCAGGACTCTTCGCTGAGCTTTAAATTTAGAATTATTTCCAGATTTGTTTTTAATAAGGAGTCGATTGGAGTTAATAAATTTTGGTGTTTCCAAAAGGGGCTACAGCGAAGCATGTAGGTTAATACAATAGGTAAGTAGTTATATATATATTGATTATACGTAAGTTAAAATTATGGATGGAAAAAGGCTTTTTAAGCAAAAAAAAAGGGAAATCTGCAGTGAATGAGCACGAGTTTTAAGTAAATGGCCAACGGAAACTAGTAAATGAAGTACTGTTTAATTAAGTTATGCGATTTCGTTGCAATTATCTCGTTATTAATGGGAGTGATTATAGTTTATTTTACTTTTTCTAAAAACATTGGAAATACTGTAAAAAGAATCGTACGTTCACTAAAAGGGGACAGTTAGGCTTGTTCACATAGTTTCCTTCCTACTAATAATCCTCACCCGTGTCAATTTTCGACCATTCTCATTTTACAACTACCAGTATTGGAACTGAGGTGATGTAAAATACCAGATGTGCTAGAGATTATACAAAATTCTTAATTTAAGAGAAATGGGTGCGTTTTGTTTATTCACTAACTTTGTTCATTAACTGTTGTACTTACCTTACGCAGCATCACGCTGCTGTAGGCAACTCATACAAAATGAAAATACGCGTCCAAACTGTAGTAACGAAAGAATAATTCATATTCAGGAGGTGAGGGGGGCGGAGGGGGCCATCCACTTTGCATAGGTAGGTAGTTATTTTGGCGAAACGCGCACCCAGCTCTCATGTAATTAAGAGATTAAAGATCAGCGGATGGCGTGGAGCGAGCTCAAACAGGTTTTTTATGAAAAAAATCACAGCGTGCATGTTCAGTGTTAGCCATTGAAGCGTATTTTCATACATGAATTGTTTCGCTCCAGTTTATGAAAGTATATTGAAGAGGGCATGATTGGGATTATTTATGAGTATTCAATGGGCAAAGTTTTTCTCGTTATAGTGATTTAGGTGGGTATTATAGCAACAAGCAAGTTTTGAGGGAGAGATATGATAGTTGTTGTTGAGAATTAAGAATATTGTCAGTCAATTAGTCCGGTCAATTACTCTCTTAGCACAATAGGACTAGAGCTAAACTTTTCCAAATGCGAGCTTCTCATCAACAAACCCCTCCCAGCAGCCGACGTGCAAAATATCATCGCATATTTTAATACCCTAGCCCCCAATATAAAAATTATAGATAGAAATTCACTTCGACTCCTAGGCGCTCCCATATTCCCCGAATCCATTCCTCCAATCATCAACGAACACCTCAATATTCATAAAGCCTATTCGGACCGCCTTCTAAAAATCAGTGCACACATGGCATTAATTATTATAAAGTTTTGCCTGTTCGTTCCCAAATTCACTTACATACTGAGGTGTAGTCCCATCTGGAAACATCCTCATCTCATCGAGCCCTTAGATTCCGTACTCAAAACTACTCTCTCATCTATCCTAAATATCCACCTCGACAATCGCGCTTGGACCCAGGCCTCCCTGCCAATCCGTCATGGTGGCTTGGGTATACGCCAAGTTGTCAGTGTGGCTCTCCCTGCATTTTTGGCCTCGTTTCACAGCACACAACATCTCGCAAATAGGATTTTCTGCACAAACGGTGACAACGAGTGCATCACTACCCTGAACGAGGCCAAAGATATCTGGATGCAGTCCTGCCCCAGTGTCCCTTTTCCGGTTTCGCCTAAGGCGACTTCCTGATTTGTCGGTGCGGAGGCAGTACGATATGAGAAAAGTGTCAAATGTCAGTGTCAGCTGTCAGTCGACGCGATACCATTTTTTACTACGCCCCTACATTTAAATGAGTGCTTTCTGACTGGCGCGGGATGCGCGGTAGCGGGACGATGCGAAGGCGGTACTGCTTCGCTTCTGCGCATGATATTACTACTGCGCAAACGTAATACTGACAGTATTATATCAAGTGGGAATCTTTGCGACGTCAGTAAGTTTACGTCAAAGAAGAAAGTGTCACATATCGATCCCGCCCCGCCAAGTCAGGAAGTCGCCTAAGTCGCAAAACAGTGGGACGAGCCGCTCTGCAAGTCAACGTTAAATGATCTCATTGACAGTGCACAGAGTTCAGCAGAGCGCGCTCGTCTGCTAGCAGTGGCGGAACCGGAAGCGGGATATTGGCTCCACGCGTTACCGGCAGCCAACATTGGCACCCTGCTCGACAAAACGACTCTCACCTTAGCCACCTGTTTGCGACTAGGCGCTAAAACCAACGAGCCTCACCGCTGCCGCTGCGGTGCTATGGTAAATGAGCTGGGCCATCATGGCTTGTCCTGCCAGAGGAGCGCAGGTCGCATCTCCCGCCACGCTTCTTTGAATGATATCATCCGGAGGGCGCTTGCTTCCGTCAACGTGCCGGCCATCCTTGAGCCGAACGGTATCGCACGTGACGACGGCAAGCGTCCCGACGGTATGTCACTCATTCCATGGAAGCAAGGGAGGACGCTTGTGTGGGACGCCACCTGCGTTGACACGCTCGCGCCGTCCCACCTACAAGCGACCTCTATTAAGGCGGGGGCTGCGGCCACAACGGCAGAACAAAACAAGCGGCGCAAATATGCTGCCCTCGGGGAGGGCTACATATTTGCGCCGTTTGGTGTTGAAACTTTGGGTCCGTGGGGGCCCAGCGCAAAACAAATATTTAAGGAGATCTCCCAGCGCCTCACAGATGCCTCGGGTGACCAGAGGGCTGGCAGCTACTTCGGCCAGAGATTAAGTCTGGCCATCCAAAGGGGTAACGCTGCCAGCCTTCTGGGCACCATAACCCACGAAGGTGACCTGGGGCACATATTTTATTTATAAGTCTATTTTTAAGTTTATATTTAAGTTTATTTTTAAGTTTATTATATAAGTTTGTTAGTAATTTTTAAACAATATAGCTGACAACACGAATGAGACTATTCGGGTAACGGCTATAAACGCCTTCAAACAGGAAACTATTAGTCCTATTTACGATTGCATAAATACATTTTTCATCTCACCCGCTTGGAAAGGCGGAATAAAGAAATTTATCGTTTCAAATCTGCGTGCAAAAGTCCAGAGTTATGTTCTTGTTGGGTGGCGGGCGACCGCCGCCGCCGGTTGTAAAATCCAAGTGCCATTATTCTTTTGTTGTGCTAATTTGTGGTCTTAAATAAAGCTCAGTTGATATTGTTTCAACCATAAGTATTAGTTTATTTAGTATGCAGTTAGTCGAATACGTTTTACTCAGTACCATGTTGCATTTAAATTAGAATTCTATTCCGCATCGCATACTGTTGCTTTTACAATTGCGCACTTGAGACTTTTACGAGGTTGGGTTAAGTAGGTAGTGTTTATTACCCAGCTTTCCAAAGGCTTGGCAACATTGTTATAAAGTTACTACCTGTAAAATAAGTAACTAACATGTTAGTAACTAGGACGACAATTAAGTTTTAATAGATCAAACAGACTTAATTTCTCAATAATCTGCTATTTGAGTTGAGTAACATCAAGACATCTTCCAAACAACCTTCTAATTAGTATATTATTAACTTCAAGATACTGAATCATAGTCATTTGTTTGGATTTTTGATTGTTCGCTCTTAAAATTTTACTAATGTTCAGTCACTAGGAACGAATTCCATTCCTAAATTTCTGCAATGCTGCGTTGTTGTCTCCGCCTGCTACACAATACACAAAAATGCGTTATGCAATATTGTGTATCACAGAAAGGAACAATATCAAAGGTAAAGAGAAAAGTTCCAGGCAAAAGATGTTGCATGTCATGTGTGAGTTGTATGTGTGTGTCGTGTGTGTGTGTATCAGTGTGTATCTAGATGGTAAAGTATGCATTATAGTGAGACACGTGCGTTTAAGGCATCGACCCATTAGTACCATGCATGCTTTCGACCAAATCAAAGACCATGTTTCCAGCATCATTTAAAACAGAATCATAAGTAAATCATAGACGTTGGAAGCTTGCATGGTAATGATTACGGCACCTAAGTAATCAGATATCCATACTATCCACACTAATATTATAAGTGCAAAAGTGTTTCTGTCTGTTAGCTCTTCACGCTCAAACCGCTGAACCGATTGAGATGAAATGTGGTATGGAGATAGTTTGATAATATAAGGTAAATTGCTGGTCAATGCCATGCACAAATCGGAGCATATTTATTAGTGTGTCTCTGCTATTTTATACAGCGCTAAAATTTGGATTAAATTTTGATCTATGTTACGGGTACGGCTCTAAATTGATAAGTATATTTACCTACATAAATTGATAAGTACGTAACCACCCTTAGTTTTAATCATACAGAAACTAATGGTGTTTATTGACTTCACATAACACCACGTCCGTGTGTATCACGCCTTAAATGCTTCAACAAAAGCCGGTGCAAAACGGCACACCGCATAGCCGCCACATGTAAAAATGGTTGCCGGGTAAAGTGCATTGCATGAAAGGTGGTAACTTTGAGTAAACTGTGAATTCCACCGCTGCTACTGCACTGCTAATTAGTAATGTTCGAGCTTTGTACTCGACATCAAAGCGGTGCGTGCAACCCTATTGTAATAACTAGTGAATTTTTCATATCTTTTGTAGGGAGCCAATTGCACTCTTTGAAATTGTACATTTACAAAGCAATACTTTGTCATTTTTTTTATTCTGTGTAGAAACTAAAGAGTATAGTGCTTTTGATTTCAACTAATAAGAGGTAATAAGGATTTCCTTTCTAGCATTTCTTGAACCGTTCTTAATTAAATTTGAAAAAAGCTTGTAATAGGTGGTCAATGCTTGCCTGCTTAAGGTACGCCTCAGTCCTTGACACTGTCCCAGTATGCCATCTTTGATAATATTAGTCATAGTAATGGAAGTGACACCAACAATAATTGGATGTAAATCCAATCCATCTATCCATCCATCATCATATTTATCATCCGTCATCCATTGTAATATATTTGTTTTGTGCGATGTGTTATTATAGATTTAAGTGCAATCCTGGATATGTTTACCTGCATCTCTGAAAGAAATCTACTTACTACACGTGAAAAAAAATAGAGGTTAATAAATATATAAAATACTTCATCCATTCGAGGCCCACCAACGCTATGCTATGTGTAACACCACAGCGAGTAGAAGCATTTTTCCGCCTCATAGCAAGAATCGCGCGTAGGGACATATTATAGCACAGTTGTCATCAGTCCTCAATAAATACATAGAAAAAATAAGATTAGATTAACATGTAGCAAGGTGCTGTACTATTTACGTTAGTTCACTACGTAAAGCCTCTTTTTTATACATATGGTATTTCAAAGTTGTTAATAATACCTATATTATTAGGATTTGTTCTTATCAATCAGCATAAAAGAAAATGGCGCCCTTTTGTATGTGTTCCTTTTGTGTCCAAGATATTGATGTTTATAGCGGTCGTGGTCCTGATTGAAAATACGCCTGTTATTGGTTCGGGATTTACGCACAAAACAAATTAGGAACGTTAAATCGAATAACATTTCTTTGATGTTAGAATTAACAAACAATATGAAAAAGATTTTTATTTTGCAATCTGGAATGCTTCGGATTAATTAAATAAATGCATCATGATTTTAATTACGCTATTTAACACGGAAGGAATCGCCATGACTGTGTTTATGACAAATAGATATTTCCATATTTTTTATACTGCTCCTTGGAGGCCTTCGGGCGGCTTGAGAACTTCTAACAGTCAAATTTGCCCACTCACTTGGCAAAGGGGGGTTGAAGTTGCACCACATCTGTAGGGTGTACCCACTGTTACCTACGTGACACCTGGATGGTGCTAAAAGTGCAACAAAAACTGGCAACCGTACTGTCTTCTCGAAGATCTGACGGTTCGAAATAATGCCTTACGATGAATAATATATACTGCGCCTACTGCGCATAGCTATATGAAATTAAGTTCCACACCAAATTATTTATTTATTCAAACGTTTTATGCCTCATTCTTTCCGTAAAGTAAATACTCGTAATAGTATCTTTAACGCCATACCTATGAAGCCTTTCCAAGTCAAGCAACGTAAAACGCTGCCTTGCCTACTTTATTTCTAGTTCCTCGGCGCAGGAAGTCGGGGTTTAATTTCGCGCCTGAGGGTTGTCCAGACTGTCCTTTTATTGTGTCGGCAAGAGTTACATGGCACTAAAGTGATGTGGCAAAATAAAGTCTAACCTGGACTATTGTTGGATGTATTGTGCAATAGTTTCTGAATTGGGATCGGACCTTGTAGCAATAATTGGTAGACGAAAATGAAGAGTTGAAAAGAATCCTTCCAAGGATTAATTTATAATACATACCAGCTAGTTGATGATGAAACTTATCAACCTTTTGTTAGGTAAATATAAGATCGTACTGTCATTTTTTAAATGGAAAACGACATTAAGATCAAAATTACGCAAAATTTAAGATGTTACGTAATTATACCTAATCTTTCTTCCTAATATGTGCTTCTTTCGATTCTATAGCTGTTATTGTAGTTATATTTAATTTATGAATATATTTGCGTATGTAGGAATGTGTGTATGTTTATAAGTATGGTTATGTGTGTATGTTTATTTTTGAGGATTTTAGTTTGCCACCCATCACACACCCACAATCCACATCCCCCATCCCATCCCACATTTGTCGCTATTTTTCCGTTACCCAAAGGTTGTCTGGAAGAGATCGCTCTTGAGAGATAACACCGCCTGTTGTTTACTTCTAGTTTTAAATCTACGTACTCTGTAATAGATTTATTTATTGAGGTGTGCAATAAAGAGTATTTGTATTGGATTGTATTGTATATAATTTTAAACCTAAATACACAAGTATGACAGGGTTTTCAGAAAAATTGTATATTGTTCTATCAGCACACAGTTAACTGAAGTGAGCCTTATTGCAACGAGATAAAGTCTAACGAATGGTCAGGTAACTGTGATGCTGATTGTTTTAGATTGGAAAATTATACGTAAATCCACGTAACGTAATGGCACCAATTATGGACGGCTTAAGAACTCTGTCGACATCTTTTGGCTATAACTCTCTTATTTTATAAGTTTGATGTTAGTTATTTCAAAGAAAATGTAGCTTAATAATCACTAATTATAATAAACTTACAAAAGTTTTGGATAAACTTGTAAGTTCCGAGAAAATTGCTCCAAATCTGAAAAAGTCGAAAATCTTCGAAAATCCTATGATGGACAGACAAAATCCAATTATGGACACCCAATCTTGGACACCTTAAGGTTTAAAAATATTGTAGACCGCCTGCAATTTCAAATATAAATTCCTTTATTTGTTGAATTCCAAACTTTAAAAAAAAGTAGAAACTGTCATATAAAAGGAGGCACAGGTCGTATTCAGCCAATTCAGCTCGTATTTGTCTGTTGGAAACGCGACGTCTTTTTATGTCTTGAATAATTTGCGTTTTTCGGTAAAACAATACACTTGCGATTCTGTTAAAAAATATAAACATCCCGCTGTTTATTTTTTATTGAACATGATGTTTTTGACGTTTTAAGGTTATGTTTATCAAATATTTATCCAAATTTTGTCGTATTTCCTCCATTTTTGAGAAAAGTGCCGGAATGGCAATGGCAGGGTTCGTATTATAATTAAACGGACTCGCAAGCTCGTCCGTTTAAACAAATACTCAGCCCTGCAATTGCTTTTTTCCCGGAAAATTAAAATTCAGTCGATACGAAAGGTCAGCTCGATATAGGTTATTTTTTTTGGGATAAGAATTCAGGGAGAAGGATTTCAAATTTTACATTTATTTTAAATTTTAAGAAAAAAAAAAATTTTTATTCGAAAAATCGTCATTATACTCGATTTCGACTGATTCGGGGATGAGGGTTTCAAATTTTATATTAATTTTGAATTTACAGTGAAAACAATTTTTTTTGCAAAAAATCGTCATTATACTCGATTTCGACTAATTCGGGGATGAGGATTTCAAATTTTATATCAATTTTGAATTTCAAGTTAAAAAAATTTTTTTTTTTTTAAATATCGTCATTATACTCGATTCCGACTAATTCGGGAATAAGGATTTCAAATTTTACATTTATTTTGAACTTTAAGTAAAAAAAAATTTTTTTACGAAAAATCGTCATTATACCTACTCGATTTCGACTAATTCGGGGTTAAGGATTTCAAATTTTACATTAATGTTGAATTTTAAGTAAAACAATTTTTTTTCCATATATCGTCAGTTTACTCGATTTCGACTAATTCAGGGATAAGGAGTTCAAATTTGATATCTATTTAGAGCATCTATAAATATGTTACCGGTAGCACTGGTAAGCAATGCAGGTCATTTGCCTTCGGCTTCTAAACACATCTTAGAGTACTTATAATATGTGTGTAGATAAAGTAATGTATGCAACTGTACATAATTAGGCATTAAAACACTCGTCACACGAGTGTTTTAATGCCCCTCATGATGTACCAGTTGCATAATAGTAGTTTATGCTATTCATAATAAGGTCACACGAGTGTTTTAATGCCTAATTATGTACAGTTGCATACATTACTTTATGTCACACCTAGCCATAAAGTGGCCATTATCGCACGCTCCGCGCGCGAAAAACCCACTTCCTGGCCAGGGGGTGACATAAAATTTTGTACTTACCACGGGCGATAATAAAGAAAGCCTCAGATCGCATATTTATCGCCCTTGCCTTCGGCTCGGGTGTAAAATACCTGCGATCTAAGACATTATTTGTTTTATCGCCCTTGGTAAGTAATGTACTATTATCTACACACATATTAAAAGTACTCTAAGATGGGTTATAGTAGCCGGTATTATATAACATTTGAAATCCTTATCCCCGAAATAGTCGAAATCAAGTAGGTATAAAGATGATTTTTCGAAATAATTTTTTTTTTTCTTAAAATTCAAAATAAATATAAAATTTGAAATCCTTATCCCCGAATTAGTCGAAAACGAGTATAATGACGATTTTTCGCAAAAAAAAATTGATTTCACTGTAAATTCAAAATTAATATAAAATTTGAAATCCTCATCCCCGAATCAGTCGAAATCGAGTATAATGACGATTTTTCGAAAAAAAATTTTTTTTTCTTAAAATTTAAAATAAATGTAAAATTTGAAATCCTTTTCCCTGAATTCTTATCCCAAAAAAAATAACCTACATCGAGCTGACCTTTCGTATCGACTGAATTTTAATTTTCCTGTTCCAAATTAAAAAAAAACATTATAGTACTAAATAGGACATTATAATGAATATATTACTGCTGGTAAACTTCACCACAGGTAAGAAAATTTTCATGAGTACAATGATGTTAAAATGAAGGTCATTTGCCTACGGTTTCTGGACGCAGTTTAGAGGATTATGATATTTGTGTCGATAAACTACTATTATTATAAAACTGGGTGGCATTTTTCAAACATTTACCTCGCCAATAAATCCGTCCAACATTGGGTGTCCATAATTGGGTAACCAGAATTCAGTATGAAAACCAATCATGGAGAAATTGTCCATAATTGGAGATTAACAAAAAACAGGAACCAGTAATGTACATCCTCTCTAAATCATTCAAATTAGATTCTAATGCAATAAACACTTTAAAAAAGTATTGTTAAATATATAACGCTTCTCACGAAATCATATCAAAATAATATTGTTTAGAGAAAATAAAGTTTACAATCAAAAACGTAAACCTACTTCCTTAGTTATTTCTGTAAGAAACTTAGGTTTTTCGTGAAAAATGCCGGAGCACACTTTTTGCCGCCGCGCCATTTTTAAACAAAATGACCGAGGTGTATGTCATTTGTCAATGTGATACATAGAAGCCTATTCTTTATGCTTAAAGTGTTGCCATGACTATAATACTTTTCCGTTGCTTAATTTCGACCGTGAAAGATTTTTGCGTCCATTACTGGAGCCAGGTCCATTACTGGTGCCACTACGTTAAGTGGTTTATGGTTATTTAAATCAGCGAATGGACGCATTGTAATTGGATAGGAAATGAAATGATTGCACACGTTCGCTCATGCTAGTTCGTAGGTACAAAACAGTGAAATCAAGCACAATGCCCGAATACACGATAATCAAATACAAGTTTAATTAAATATTCAACGAAATTGCTGTCGCCCGGCTGAACGTAGGCCAAGTCAAGTAAAAAAAATCTTTTGCAATCAACACACACATAGTAGAGAGGCCAATTCGTCGAAAGTGCCTTATTTACGATTTTCGTAGGACTGAAAAGGTTTATACCGACAAGTGGTATCGTTGGAATCAGCATCGTTTACTGATTATCAAAATGCATGTTGTCGCTTCCTAAAGTGGTGGAATGAGTTTTTATGACGTCATAAATTATATGTAGTTAGGAAGAGCCCAAACCGTCGTTTGATACCCCACTCGATAGGTTTTTAAAGAAAAATTGTTTATTTTTCATACATAAAATTTTGTGACGTCATAAAAACTCACTCCACTACTTTAGAAAGCGGCAACATGCGTTTTGATAATCAGTAGAGCATGCTGATTCTTGTCGAGCTTCTTCTGAGATTCTGAGCTTCTATATATATAAAGTTGATGGGTGACTGATTAATCACCGCCCCGCCGAAACTGTCGGTCCTAGAAATTTGAAATTTACACTATAGTTAGGTTATATAACGGAGGCAAGGGATAAGACGGAATTTTTGGAAATTCTACCCCTAAGGGGGTAAAACAGGGGTGCAAAGTTTGTATGGGGGGCAATAATTTTTTAAAGGTATAGACTTGAAACTTTGTAAAAAGACTCCTTAAAATAAGACAATGAAAGTGATATCTGCGTTTTCAAAATTTTCGTATCCTAAGGGGTTGAAAATAGGGGTGAAATATTGTATGGGGACCAATTTTTTTTTAAAGTGAGAGTCTTCAAACTTTGTATGAAAGTTCCTTATAATAATACAAAAAAAAAAATTTCAGCGTTTTTCGAAATTCATCCCCTAAAGGGGTTAAAAAGGGGTTCAAAGTTTGTATGGGGAGCAAATTTTTTTTTAAGTGAGGTACTTCAAATTTCTTACAGTAACTGTTTAAATTAAATACTACAAAACTAATTTCAGCGTTTTTTTTAATTCATCCCCTCAAGGGGTTAAAAAGGGGTTCAAAGTTTGTATGGGGAGCAACATTATTTTAATAGAGAGACTTCAAATTTTTTACAGAGTCTTTGTTTAAATACAACAAAACAAATTTCGGCGTTTTTTTTTTAATTCATCCCCTCAATGGGTTAAAAAGGGGTTCAAAGTTTGTACGGGGAGCAACATTATTTTAATTGAGAGACTTTAATTTCACAAAAAGACTATTTAAATGATTTCAGGATTTGTGGATTTGGATAGATGTCTGAAACGAAATTTCTACAGGTCCATAATTAAATACGTACAGTAACGAAGAGAAAACGACAAGATACGTGTCAACTCACACAAAAAATTGCCTAAGTAAATGAGAGTTTTTAACCGATAAGTAGGTACCTAAAGGGATTTTTAGAAGGGTTGAGAATTTGGGTTGACCGATTTATATCTGTACAGCATATTAATAATTTGGTCTCACCGGGTAAAAGTACCACAATTATTATACCGTTTCCTGGATATTAAGATGTTTTAACTAAAAACCGAGCTTTACGCAGACGAAGTTGCGGGCAACAGCTAGTGTCGGTATAAACCTTTTCAGTCCTACGGAAATTGCGTTTTTTCAACTTGGCCTCTCTACTAACATACCTTCAATGCTCGCCTAATACTATCATGGCGCTCGTCATAATATTCGTTTTGGCAAAACCAAAAATTCGCATTGTTTATAGGTCATCCAATTTACGGGGATATATACCGATAAGGGTGGATTGCACTGTACCTAACCGTAAGCTGTGTTCGTTAAAATCTGATTAATTAAGGAACATTTATCAAATTTCAATGGGATGACAGCTGCCGGCGCCATATTTATTAACGTTGACTGGTTTGTAACCGTAAAGCGTTCTATAAACCTGCCAATTAGGGCAATTAGTCGCGACAACCATAGACCGTTGGTGTATATGAGTGGGGAGATTCTTTGTAGATTGAACGTACTAGCCAGTCCAAGCGCACGACGTGTTTTATTATATTAATGAACCTAGTGCCAACGCGCCAGTGTGTGTAACCGATAATTGAATCACCTATCCGATTTGAGGATTTCGGGGAAAGCAAAGTCCTTTCACGTAGCGTCAGATTACCGGGCGGCGCGATTGGAAACTGCAAACAGAATAATACAAGAGCTAACGGGTAAGCCGAATTTTAATGAATCTGTGCGTTAGGCTGATATATATTATTATACTCTTTGGCGTTAGGTTCTGTTGAAGCCTTAAGGTGTGTGTGTGTGTGCTCTTTATTATTGTTCTATTTTGAAATAGGGATGTTGACTCAAAAAAATTAATTACTTCAATAGAAAGAAGACATAAAACTATGACAAATAGTGAAAATCCTATTCAAATATCTCAAAAAATAACGAAGCTACAACTGATAGAATGTTCGTAGTTAGAGAGAGAGAGTGCTAGTGACGTCACTGTTGAGTGTTGAGTAGCGCCATAGTAAATGACGAGCGTTCAATTCAAAGGTGCGTTTTGCGGAAAAGCGACAGAAAATACCCACGCTTAAAACTTTGAAGACTTAATAATTACGTAATTATTTATTTTTTTGAATTACTTTTTTCGCCATTTGATTGAGAATTTGAGCCTTTCTGTAGAAAAATTGAATTTATTGGTTTTCTTTTATAGTGTCATCATCCCTATTAACTGGAAACGTGATTATGACTTCTATTATGTAATAAGTAGCCTGATAGAATGATATTAATTTAGGTAATGTTTTTAATGTTGTAGGGCACACAGGGCATCATTGACTGACCTACTGAATTTTAACACCTCTTAATTACCACCGGAGCTCACCTGAAAAACTGGCTACCAACAGTACAGCATATCCAAGAATTCCGAAACAAGACTAACATATCCTTCCATCTCACTCAAATTCTTACTGGACACGGCTACCACAAATTCTACCTGCACCGTTTCAAAATTACCGACGACCAGTGCCCATGTGATGACAGCAGCTCACAAACAATCGACCACCTTCTGAAACAGTGCCCAAAATTCATCAACCCCAGACTCAACCACGAACTCACCTGTCATAATCTCCAAATTGAACCGTATAATTTGCAAGACCTCATGAGAAAAGAAACCACAATAGCCTCATATTGTAAATTTTCCACCACCATCATAAATAGTCTTAAAAAGTTCAACGGTACATAGTTCGACCCACAGTTCACACATCACTGCATTAATATCATCAACCTCATTTACCTACATGCATAGAATCACAAATACATTAGAAGTTGTTAATAAATAGGAATAGTGAATTCAGCCGCCCGTATCCTTCGCGGGGACTGTTTTCTTATAAAACAGTATATAAAAAATATATATATAATGTAAGTATGTAGTTACATGACTTTACAATTAAATAAATGAAATACAATTAAATTATCATTGTAATGTGCAGTGCGGAAACCGCAAAACTGTGACGATACATATTTGCTGAGTTACGCTCCCTCTGTGACGAGGGGAAATCTTTGTATTTCTATAGTTCTGTATCTCAAAAGCAAAAGAGGGACCGTTATAGGATCACTTCGTTGTCCGTCTGTCTGGGGTATCAACTAGTAATCAAGTGACGCTTGGAGATGTAAAAAAGTCATAGTTTTAAGTTAAAGCAATCAAAAGATAGCCGCATATTTGACACTCTCTAGGGAATCTAAATTTATCGGGTACTTCCTGTTAATCTAGGTCCTAGATTCTAGGACCATGGCATTTGGTAAGAAGCAATCTTACATTACAAGTAGAGGAATAACTAAGGACATTTTGAATTTGAATGCAAACACTGTGACGGGAGCTCACGTTACACTACCGACATATACTTACCTACCCACATGCTAAATAGCTACAAATCATGCGGGTATGATACGGAACCCACGTGTACGAATGTGACTCTTACTTGGTCGGTGTTTTTTTCTTATTATAACTTATTTTGATCATTAATGACTCAAAAGACGATCGCTGAAAAACTAAAGGCGACCTAAATTGAAAGTAAAAAAATATTTCTTCCAAGCAGAATCGAGCTTGTTATGCTTCTTCGGAGCGCTAGACTTCTCCCAGCAGTCGCAGATAAATCAACGATTTTAATCATCACACTTCAAAACCTTTCTTTTAAATTTTTAAAATCATTTTTATGAAGGGTGAAAGGATCCTAATAAGTAGTCATGTTATGAAGTATTTATAGAAAGGATCCTGTTGTCAAAAAGGCCGTTTCCAAGCTATTTATTTCCTTGTGCCTTTAACTCAATCCCGTGCAAATGGCTGCTCCGGGCTAGAGCCGCGGTATTACGTTACAGAGGCGACAGCGAACGTCCATTTCCTCAGGGCGGGCGCTAACTCAATCACCGCTCTACAGGATTTTTCCTCCCGACGAATTCGCCTGTTAACACAGAGAAACGTGACCGAAGGACCGGACTGTCTGATGTCCTAACAAAGTTCTCTAGTATTTTCCCTTTACTTTGCCGCTAAGTGGACCTTTCACCTATTGCTTTGGATTTTAGCAGATGTATCCGGCTGAGAATTTAATAGGGAAAATATAATGTTAGACGGTATTCAACTTGTGTTCCATATGTGTGATTGTAACCTGTGATTGTGTACAATAAAGTGTTTTGAAGCAGGATGCATTTAGCATGCCCGTTACGATACAAGCACAAAATTATAACATCATGAAACACTGCAACTTATTAACTTTTTTCGGGGTCTGTCTGTACTTCCAAAGGAAAAAAAACGGAACACCTATAGGAACGCTTTGTTGTCCTGTCTTTCTGTCAAGACCTTTTATCTCGGGAACACGTCGAGGTATCAAGTTGACCAGTACTTAGGTCTATAGTCCCTTGAAGCTGTGAAGAAATTAAACTTCTCAGTTAACGTAAAAAAAAAGATACGGCCGTTTATAAACGTTAAAATAGTGATCGAAGTTCACTTCAAGAAATTCGTTTGATCATCTAATATTTCGACACTCTCTTAGGTCTATAGTCCAAGCTGTGAATAAATCAAACTTCTCAAATAACGTAAAAAAAAGATACGGCCGTTTTATCTTCGAATGAAGCGACTCGCATAATAGTGATCGAAGTTCACTTCAAGAAATTCGTTTGATCATCTAATATTTCGACACTCTCAAGGGAATCAAAATTTGTAGGGTACTTTCCGTTGACCTAGAACTGTGAAATTTGGCAAGTAATATCGCCTTACCTATACTACAAATATAGGAAAAAAATTATAGTGTTTATTTAAAGTAGGTACGTACCTAATCAAGTAAATCAATCATCATAGTTTTATTGTATGACCTACATATTTGTACGGAACCCTCGTTGTCGCAAGTTTGACTCGCACTTGTCCGGTTTTTTTATTAATAAGATAACTTTTTAATAGCTAGTTTATTTAAAACTGATAACAGAAGTATACTTTTGACAACCATTATAGAATGAATTAGACTTCGAGCCAGCCATTTATCCAGCTTTAAGTACTTGACCTCTATAAAAACCTTACTTATCACCCTGATCCTTTAACCTTAAATATTCCTCAGCATCGCCGCGGTATCTCAAAGACATCATTTTATGCCCAACTCTCCCACGAAAAATGCTAAGCCACTTAAAGGCTCCCCTACCTTACTTACGCTGGGTCTAAATAAAAATACTTTATTTAAATCCTGGAAGCAGTTGGGTCAGAAGGTTGATTTAATAAGTTGGAAATTCTGGACACTCCTCGTAAGCCCTGGGGCTTAGGTGTAATAGCACATACAGCCAGACCCTTTCACGGGTCTGCCTAAACATTATAATATTGGCTTTAGATGCAAGGATGTGCCTCTGCATTTCAATGAACTACGGCGCGCTGAGAGTATTTTTGACCGAGTGAAACGAAGGTCTCAGTTTTAGCTTCGACAAAAATGCTTTCGTATGTCCGGATTTCCGCCTGTCCTCCTCTACAGGTCGCATTTACCAACAGGTTCTCGTGAAATTTTGTGAGCAGGTACGAAAAAAAAAGAAAGTATTTTGTCGAGTCAGTTTTTGGAAATTTAAAAAAACAAACTTTTTGTCAACGATTTCGTATTTTTCTACGGCCGTTTTTTCCTCTACAGATCGCATTTCTCAACCGATTCTCGTAAAATTTTGTGAGCAGGTTCTATGACTACATAGATTTTTTTTGTCAAGTAAATTTTTGTCAATTTTTCGTTCGGTAATTTTAGGTTCGGTAATTTTATAGTTTTTTTTTATCGAGTCACTTTTTGGAAATTTATCAATGATTTTGTGTTTCTGCGGCCGAATTTCGATTTGTTCACCTCTAAGAGTCGCATTTCACAACCGATTCTCGTGAAGTATTGTGTGCAGGTGCTTTGATTATCACACAGAATATTTTTGTCGAGTAATTTAAAAAAATCAATAGTTTGTCCCCCTCTACAGCGTTACTCAACCGATTCTCGTGAAATTTTGTGAGCTGTGCCGCTGCTGGTTTGGAAATTTAAAAAAAACACGAGGTCTACAGAGCCACTAGTTTTTAATTTCAGTTGTAAATTTACTTTATATCCTTATGAATAAATGATATGTTTCATTGAGTACAAAAATTAAATGTAAAATATTAGTAGGTAATATAGCCGTAATATTGAGAAAACATTTCAAAAAAGGGGTAACTTTGCGATTAAGTATATTCTATCAAGTGAAATTCATTAGGTCATGTTACTGACTGCGTTGTTGACTCTAGACAAGATCCTTATGTAACACATATATTTTTTTAGAATTTAAGACACTGCTTATATTCTATGTCTCAGGTGGTTTTAAAAAACTCGAAAGTGGTAATATCCAGCCTTAAGGCGGTTATCACACTGATTGTGATTTCCGGACACCACACCGGAGTGATAACCGCCTAAGATTCTTCACGCTCTTCAGAAACCCGAAACTCTACTAGCACTCACATTTAAGGACGCTAATCATGAAACAAAGAACTTACAACTTTTCTTTCTCTCAGAAATGCAATGTCAAAAATCTGGTTCTGACGCTTTTTCCTCGACAAAAACACGAAAGGGCCCTTGAAAATGAGCCAATCATAAAATTACAACTTGGTTTAGCATCAGATTTAAATAAAATGCCTATATTATGCCACAATGGATGCCCATCATAACTTACTTTACCTACATACCCGAATACGAAATTCGAAAACAAAATAATTGCCAAAGCCAGGAGAGCAACATATAAAATACAACGAAGCTATTTTTATTTTCTTTATCCCTCATTTTCCTCATAAAATCAACAAAGACAGGCAGGAGGCTCATTATTTGCGTCTTTAATTCGTAAACAGAAGTTATAAACAAAAAGTAAAAGTTAAGCACTCGCCATATGCCCCGGTCACAATGAGTATGCACCTCACCGCGTGACGACAATCAGGCGCTCTGTCGCACTTACGGGGGGCTAAGATGATCGCGTATGAAATTTGAGCATTTATCCCTTACTATCAAGTAAGGTAAGTGCGAGAGGGACGAATGCTATATGTCTGATATAATTATACGCGATCATCTTAGCCTCTCCGGTGACTCGTCCTCACCTCTAACCTCACACCTGACCCGTTTTGAAATAGAAACTGTGTAATGTCATTTTTTGACAGTTTCCATATAAAAACGGTTGCGGGATAACGGCCCAGGTTTGTGAATAACGGCCCAGGGAGGGGCACAGATATTGTGACCGGGCAGTAGTTACTTGTGGGTCACAGTCACAGCGTTCAAAGAGAACTCATTACCGGCTACTGTTGTTTATTCGGGCTAGATGATAAAACACAAGGCTAATTAAAATTACAACAAAACTTTGAGGTAACATTAATTAGGGTAATTTAATGTATACGAGTAAGTATATTCAATTCAATTCAAAATTATTTTATTTGCCATAAGTATATATGTAACTATGCAAATACATAATAAAATCATCGAAATCATCGAATCCAGGCAAGGACATAAATATATGTATGTTCCTAAAGTGACCAAAATATCTGTACGCCCTCACGCCCTCGTTAAAGTAATGTTCATACTATTGAGTGAATTTCACCAAACGGGCATTTTTGTCTAATTCCCATGGAATTTTGAAATACCAATAATACATAGAAAATTGTATGCTGATAATTTAATAAAAAAATTAATAAACACAAATTTTCTTACGGGGTACTTATACTTATAAAATTACGGAAGTTATTACACTTTGAAAATGTGACCTGGGCACGGGAATTTATATGTCCATGGGAATTGCCTTTTCTTAGAAAAAAAAATATTAAAATTATTATTTACCATCTAATTTATCAAGAATTATAAAGTTCAATTGTATCGAAGTTATTTAGCCTAATTTTATGGGTTCAAGTTTCAACCGAGGAAATTTAATATAAACCAACAATCTTTTTTTTAAGTTAAATTTCTCTTTATACAATTACAGCAAATTCTTTGCAGAAAATCATACACGTATTAATATTTAAAACTATCACTAAATGCGGATGCACATATAGACGCAACTCCAAAAAGTCACGGGTGCGTTGCTGACCTTTTATAAAATTTGAGCTGTCCGCTTACTTGTTTGCCACCGTCGTTGTATATAAAATGCGTATGTATCGATATATACCTACATGATTTTATGTACATAATGTTCATTGACTTTGTTTATTGACTCTTTTCAAATATTTAATAAGCTAAGTGTAATTGTAGCAGTTGGCCTGTTTTTTTAAATATACGCATAAACTATAACTCTAATCGATATACTTAGTACAAATTATATTTATTTATGCATTTCATCCATAATTATTGTTATTAAATGTGGTTTATTAACAAAATAAGTGACCCTTCCCAATTTCCGTGCCCCAAAATCAGCTGTTTTGGGTAAACAAGCTATGGGAATTAGGACACGGGAATTGGAAATCGATATAAAAAAAATCATAAAAAATTCAAATCGCATGTTAATAATATTTTAAGTTATCGTTTATATAGAAACACCAAAGTGCTTTATAATGCATACATATGTTAATGATTACTTATGTAAGAATTTGAATTTCTAAGGGCCACCGAAATTGCAAGCAAAAGCAAAAAAATTGTCGCCCACCCAGAAACCGAAGTACTTAGGTGGTTTACTCGAACTTAATGCGGTTTGCTATATATACATTTTTTTATATATAATAGCTGACATTTGAGAGCACATGTGAAGCAGGACGCGAAGCTGATCAGTTGCGAACGATAGCTGGCAGGGACCTTTGAATTTTGCCGACCAAATTGGACTCTCGCGCTCGGACGAATTTTAAATATCAATCACAAGTTATTCACCACAGTGAAGTGAATAGTGTCTGTGCTCAGTGATAGTAAATATAATCGAGTTAAAGTTTTTGACACGAAATCAGTGATTCTAATGTACAGTTTTTGATAGGATTTTTTGATTGATTCAAAAGTCGATGCCGGACAGGGCACGGAGTCTTAATTTGAGCGTTTAGGTATTTTTTAATGTATTTTAAAAACATATTAGTCCGTGAATTTGAGTGGACCTCAACGTGGAAACATGTATTCTTTATGAAAAAAATAAATGTATTATCTCATGCTACCATAAGATTTTCGGCTCGGACACAAAAAAAATCGAGTATAGAAAATGACCCTATTGATATTGGATAGGAATGGAATCGATTGGCATAAAATTTCATACAAATTGTTTGGAAAAGTTTTCCTCAATTTATGACTTTTCTTACTTACTTACTATACTACGCTGGCTCGATGACCAAAAGAGGATATGATTTTTCTAGCCAGATTTTTTAGGCCCCATACAGGCTTTTGATCCTGGATAGGAATAGGGTCGATAGGAACCAAAAAAAAGTTTGCAAAAAAGACCTTTTTCTCGCATCCTGTATGTTTTTTCCAAAATCTGTAAACGCCAATCTTCATTAATTTGAAAAATGGGAATGTCTTCTATAACTCTCTCTCACTGACCCATAAAGAAAATCCAGCTGTGTAAGTACATACATGTATTATCAAATACACCGTCATTCCGTCAACATTATAGCAAAACAACATCGATGTAATACACGGAAAACAACCGAATAAATCCGAATAAAATCAAACCTCCTCCTTAATCGTAAAATGGTCGATGTTAAAAATGAAGGCAAGCATGTCGTGATCCTGAAATCGTCCGCATTTCTGGAATCTTCCATCAGCCAATTGCAATAAATGAGTCAGTCTGATTGGAATCCGATGGTAAATTTTTTTGCTCGCAGCCGTCGGGAATGAAAAATGGAGGCAATTTTCAGTACTCGCGTCCATTTATCACAAGTCATTAGGTATATAGCGATGTTTGGACGGTAATTACTGGAAATCATTCTGTAGAGGCACCTCGAGATTTAACTGATAGAGTTAACCTACTTATCAATGTATCAATATAATCTTAAGGATAAATAGACAAAACGAATTTTATTTGTCGCTACCTCGTACCGCGTGCGGTATGTGAGGTAAGCAACGTTAGCCCAGGTTGGCCTGGGCTAACTTTGCTTACCTCAGAAGAGAAGTAAGAGTTGGCTCTTGGATGGGTGACCGCTTTGACTATTTAATAACTGAGCGCTTCCGTGCTTTTGTGGCACGTAGAGGCGTTGATCCCGCCTGCTGTCTATGATAACAGTTGTCAAACCAAGTTGGAGGCCTTCGGGAAGCTTGGGAACTTCTCACAGTTAAGGTGCCCACTCATTTGACAAGCCTGATTGTAATAAAAATAAAAGAACATCGTCCACAAAGTAGATGAGCTTCTTTATTTACTTCTTCAATAATCGCATAGCAATTATTTACTGGCATTGATTCGTTAGGTACCTACGATGAGTATTAGATGTTTCCATTAAGGTTAATGGACTTAATCCCTCGGCTCTAATGGGTGATTGGATCCCTCGGCTTCCCCGAATCCTACGTTAATTTGGCCGGCCTGGCTACACTTTCTTGTACAAACATTATATTCCTTTTAGTCTTGCAAAAACAAATATTTCCACAGTAAATAAACGCTACTGGGCTTCGTTAAACCGCCTAATGTATACTGTCTCACATCGTTAGTCCTCTGTCGCTTGAAAAACATTAGAGATAAATAAATAAATAAATAAATATTTGTAGACAATCTTACACAAATCAACCTAGTCCCAAACTAAGCAAAGCTTGTACTATGGGTACTAAGCGACGATATACATACTTATATAGATAAATAAATACTTAAATACATAGAAGACATCCAAGACCCAAGAACAAATATTCGTGCTCATCACACAAATAAATGCCCCGGCCGGGAATCGAACCCGGGACCTCCAGCTTCGCAGGCAGGGTCACTACCAACTAAGCTAAAGCGGTCGTCAAATGTACCGACTAGTCGGGAAAGCCGACTATCCGGCCACATTTCTAGTCGGCGACTAGTTGGCTAAAGAGGCCGACTAATCGGCACATTATGACTAATTGGAAATCACCTTCAACCTCGTCAAAAAATGTCCACACTCGCCATTTCCTTTTCGACATTGTTCTAAAGAAGAGCACTAGTTGTTTGTATACCACAACAATTCGATAATTTCACTGTTTTGTCTTTCTAATTTGCTATAATATTATGTATCGCCGGCCGGTGAAGCAATTAGATCGCTAAAACTTAAACACGAACGCATGGCGAGTGGCACGACGAGCGGACCGAAACGAACATTCCCGATTGCGCCCGAACTCAGCCGAAACCAATGATCGGCCTTGCCGACTAGTCGGCCGATTAGTCGGCCATATCAGCGCCGACTAGTCGGCTAGTCGGCCAAATCCATAGTCGGTACATCTGTACATCTCTAAAAAACATCGATGTGTGAAAGAGATGCATAATAGGAATTAAGAAAGATTATGAATTTAAAAGTTACAATTAGTGCCTATTTAATGCCGATGCTGCCGCAATACATTATAATAATCATAATAAAATGCTTTTAATAGAGTCTGTTATTGTAAGATACTAATAGTACCTAAAATTATAGTTACTGGTCAATGTCGTTGGACGACACACATGGTTATGGATATACCTCGACTCACTATGGAAAGGAATTAGGGTATACTTGCTGCAAATTTATTAACGCAATACTAACCAAAACACAGTCCCATCATCATCATCAGCTTCGCGTTACCGCGTTTACAATGATAGCTTTCTAGAACAATATTAACTACTAAATTAAACATATATTTATGGCAACCGACTTCCATCGATAAAAGGATCATGAGATGACGGTTTTCAAGTGAAATAAATTGACTCACTCACAGGTATAGAAAAACCGGCCAAGTGCGTGTCGGATCACACAACGAAGGGTTTCGTACCGACACCTAGCAGTCCACTTTAAAAAATACTTTTTAATACCATGAATCAAAAAAGGTCGTATCATCATAGGTCACGGCACTTACGTCCTTTTGTTTGGGCAAAACAGTTTTTCAGTGATAACTCAAAAACCCTTAATCCCAACTTGTTCAAACTAAAAATCGTTGATATTACTTATTTATGTACACCACCTCAATTTTTTTCGGAATTTTAATCTTCATTGTTTGGAAATTAGAGGAGGGGCACACATTTTGTACGACTTTGGCAGCTAATATCTCACCGACGATTGACTTTATGAAAAACTTTCTTATTAACCTCTATATTATTTTTAAAGGCTTATCCAAAGATACCTCATACAACTACCTGCATTGAAAAAAAAATTGCATACCCGGTTACATGTATGGGGTGCCCCCCCCCCCCTAAAATATTTTTTTTCCTAATTTTACATCACTTTTATGTAGCAGTTTATAGAATACATCTTCCTACCAAATTTCATAATTGTAGTACTTATAGTCTCTGCTGAGTAAATCGCCTGTGACATACGGACAGACAGACATGACGAAACTATAAGGGTTCCGTTTCTGGCTCTAGCTGGTTCGACAGTATAAATACTTATACATGTATTTTCAAAAAGTGTAGGGCGGATGACCTAAATTAAATTGGCTGCATATAAATAAAATAAATAAAAATAAAAATAAAGAAGCCTTTATTATTCCTTAAAACCAAGAGTTGCTTAAACGATAATATTACCTACAAAAAAAATGAAACGTTTTAACTTTTTTTTTCAGTACTATGTTGGAATTTATAAAAACTATTTTTTTTTACTATATTAATTAATATTTGTTTTAAGGACCCCTCTTAGGGTGAAGGCCTCCTCCAGTTGGTTCCATTAGATTCTGTCCTGTGCCTCTTGTCCCCATTTCTTTCCAGCGATTCTCTCGACCTCGTCTGCCCATCTTTCAGGCGGTCTCCCTCTTTTCCGCTTGCTTTGCGGGCCTTTCCAGAAGGTTGCTCTTTTCGTCCATTTCTCATTTGACATTCGTGCTACGTGGCCTGCCCATTTCCACTTTTAGAGTAGGCCCATTTTTGAAGAAGTAGAATACAAGAAGCAAATCGTGTAACAGTTGGGGTGACAACGTAATCAGAGGGTTTAGACCCTGCAGAATACGGATCTGCCTGTCTCCATCCCCAAATTTGAGCCGGAAGAATGTTATATCGGAAAAGGTGCAGCCCATACAAATTTTTTCGTTGTACATTTGGTAAATCGTTGTTCCGGTACCCTAACTATGGTCCAATTGTTATGGATTTTTGATATGCCGTAAAGAACAATATTTGTCTTCGTATCCTGAAATTTTTGACACTCCAGCTCCACGTCTTTCTCCGCCATCTTGGAAAATCTGTCACTTTTTTCAGTTTTTTGCTTGTACTGTCGTTATAGTTCATTTTAGTGCTAAACATGGTTTGGCAATATTGTAAAACACAAAATTTGCTGAAACTTTTGGGTACAAAGAATTTTTCCATGACCCCTAGGGACGAAGATATGACAGGAGATATCATTATAAATTACCACTTTTTTCTAGTTTTCCTCTCATATTTACGTTTAAAGTGCATTTTAGCGTTAACTATAGTTCAGCAATATTGTAGATTACAATATTGTCTACAACTTTTGTATAGAAATATTTTTTCCACGATCATCAGGAAAGAAGATACGATGTCACCTATGGGGTACTACCGTCGATATTTACTACTTTTCCAGTTTTCTTCACATATTTTTGTTTTAGTGCATTTCTCGGTCAGCAATATTATAGAAGATAAAATGATATGCAAATTCAAAGTACCTACGATCTTCTAGGTATCGTGGAAATAGACGATTTTGTCTTCTGAGGGATTGAAGTGGTGTGGCGTTTTGCATACCAACTCCTTGGTAGTCTAAGCCACGGAAATGTAAATGTCATTCTTACGCTCTTCAGATTTTAAGTTAGAATACTGACAGCCATCAGAAAGGAAAATGTTCCTATGTAATTCCATACACAATTTAATTTCTTTATCCTGTAAATATGTAAATACAGCTGTATAAAGTCTTCACTGTTTACTTCATCTCCTGCCGGCTGCTCCCGAACACATAACAACACGGAGGCGGCGAACGTAGCCGCCCCCTAAGTGGTATAGATCGGAAAGTGACAGATGCTTTATCTTGTCGTCTATCCCGCTATCACTCGACCATCATAGATCCCCTACAGATTGCGATTAAATGCACTCAAACCTAAATATGAGAAGAAAACTGCAAAAGTAGCAAATTTCAACGGTGCTACTCCATAGATGACTTCATATCTTCTTTCCTAATGGTCGTGGAAAAAATATTTCAATACAAAAGTTGTAGCAAATTTCGTGATCTACAATATTGCCGAACTATAGTTAGCGCTAAAATGCACTTAAAATGTAAACATGAACGGAAAACTAGAAAAAAGTGGCAATTTTTAATGATATATCCTGTCATATCTTCGTCCCTAGGGGTCATGGAAAAAATCTTTGTACCCAAAAGTTTTAGCAAATTTTGTATTCTACAATATTGTAGAACTATGTTTAGCACTGGAATGAACTTTGACGACAGTAAAAGCAAAGAACTGAAAAAAATTACACTATTTCCAAGATGGCGGCCAAAGTTATGGAGCTGGAGGGCCGAAATTTTTAGGTTACCATGGCTAATATTGTCCTTCACAACATACCAAAAAACCATATCAATCGGACCTCTTTTAGAGTACCAGAGCAACAATTTATTAAATGTACTACGAAATTTTTTGTATGGGCTACACCTTTTCCGGTATACCGTACTTCCGGCTCAAATTTCGAGATGGCGACAGGCAGATCCGTATTCTGCAGGGTCCAAACCCTCTGATAACGTTGTCACCCCAACTGTTACATGACTTGCCGCTTGCATTGTTTAGAGACGCCTTTTCCAATTCCGTTCCTCCTCTATTTAGTTTTTGTGCGTGTTCTGCGGCATCTATCACTTTGGTAGTTTTCCGTATGGTAGAGTTTGGAATCTTGTCTTTTAATTTCTTTCCCAACAGACTTCTCTCTATGCCTCTTTGGCAGACTTGTACTTTGTTTCTTGTTGTGTTGTTAAACACCCAAGTTTGACACCCATAAGTCAAGCAGGGTAATAGGCAGGAATCAGCAAGCTGCATATACTCACGTATAAGTCGAGCCGACATCCTTACTTCATAATTGGAGCTAGGATGCGGATAGCTGGTTTAATTAAATCTTCTCCGCGCCGCATCCTTCAGCCCAGATTGACGGATTGACGCGATGGCTCTGTAATTAAATTTTATAGACACACCGCTAATTAAGGACATGTCTAGATTTATTTCTGCTTTAAAATTTAACTGCAATTTTTGTTTTAGAAAGGGATACTAGAAGTAGCTATGCGGACAAAGTACAAAAAATTATCGGTAGGTAGTGTTTTATCATCGTATTAACTGTGTATCTAGATCATTTCATATTTGACTTTTAGGAACGAGCAATCGATCTACCTAGGTCTTCTGTCCGGGAAAACGCCGAGCAAAGCTCGGTCGCCCATATATTTATTATTATTTTATCATCCGATAGATTTGAATCGGCTTCTATCGATGGAAAACTTTTTGAGAATACTTAAACGTTAGCATGAACTTATCACACGTTTTTGGATAACATTCTTAAACATTGGTTAAAGTTGGGTTAAAGACAGTTAAAGATACCTGTAGGTAACTTTCTCTCACACGAATTATATAAAGGATAAAGGTTGTGCTGTCTTTTGTGTTTGTCTATTGACTGATTTAAATGCGGAACAATTTACTTGACATGAAAATCATATGGTGACGTTTGTCATCAGATTAAAAAATCACAAAATTCGTATTTATATTTTGATAACACAATCATGTTTTACCATTCAAAATAAGGTAGCATTATTGTAGTAATTTTAATGTGCTGTCTTGGTTGAATTTAGGGTGTTTATAATTGGTTAAATTTAAGAGTTGTTCGTAGTCGTACTTGCGATGGTTGGGACGGGCAGCCTCGAAAGTGCCCAGGCCGAAGCACTACCGACCGCTCCGGTCGAACCAGCGTTGCAAGAACAGGAGTTGGGAGCGGCACTAGAGACTAATGTGGTATAGTTTTCGTTTTTCAATTAAAATCGAGTACAAGAAATAGACCAATACAAAATTCGCCACCATCTGCACAAAATGACAAACGATAAGGTTGAACATAAAATATAATTACTTACCAAGTTTACGTTACGTGTTTAACGGCAATTGACTACTATGATATATACAAAAATGATTAGTTATTAAATCTTGTTAGGGTTTATTACCTAATAGTTTTGTGATGCATATTATATTGCAGTTTTATATATCCGATTATTCACTTCACTTTAAAAAAAAATGGCTTTCCATCAAATTTATGATTATTTCGCCAACCACGTGTACATTATACGTTGTTCGGTAACGACGCCATGACAGTAGGCAAGACAGTGTACGGTAGTGGATTCCGCTCGTCGTCGCTCCGGGCGCGTGCGCTCACCAACGCGGCGACGAGCCAAAATCCAGCCCATTATTCATAAAAATGTTTCACAATCACATGTATCAAAGTGACAGATAAGGACAAACGAGCTTTAGCAGCTATTTAATTAAAATAGGTTTGATGGACATTTATGAATAAGGGGGATAGACTGTCACGTGACAGCAGTCGTTAAGCCAAGTTAGAGGCCTTCGGGCGGCATGAGAACTTCTAACAGTCAAGTTGCCCTCTCACTTGACAATTTAACCCTTTGACCGCCAAGAACCTATAAAGTGGTTGTGTGTCGTCGTGCCCACTACGCCAAGCACTGTTGAATTGGTGTAATGTCTAAACCAATAAAAACAAATTAAAAAAGTTCATAAATGATTTTATTCATGATCAAAGTACACCTTCACTCCGACCTTTTAAGTGGTTGGCGTGGTGGGGACGACGACAATGGGTTAAGCCTAATCCAATAAGGTCTAGTTACCCCTCATTCGTAGGAAGGTCAGATGGCAGTCGCTTCTGTAAAAGCTAGTGCCTATGTCAAAGACATTCGACACGAGCCAAATAAGGCTAAATTCAAGAGAGCCCTGAAAAAATATTTACTACAGACACTTAAGTGAAAATTGCATATATGCAAAATTCACTTAAGTGTTGAGTACATTCCCATGACTTCTGCACATACTTCATTATTGTAATAGCTATTAAGTTTTATAGATATTTATAGAGACTCGTACCTGCAGGCAAACTGTCAATACAGTTTTGCAGGAAAATGTATATAGAGTAAGATTTGTATTCTGTCTAATAAAGCAAATAATAATAAAATAATAAAAAAAATCTTGTGATTAGATAGCGAACCCCGGGCATCCTTCAGGATGCAACTGTACTGGGATAACATTAGAACGGTGATGATGAGTTTTATAATGGATAGCTGCTTGCAACGCAGGAGCGTGGCGTAGGCACCTAACTGTCTATACTTGACAAGTATAGACTATAGTATATTTTAGGTATAGGGAAAAAGTATACACGACATTTACACTATCTGTATTTCACAGAAAATAACAGCAGAAGACGAGGATGTGGCCAGATCAGAAGCGACCTTCCGTTTCACTGTCCCCAACATCAGTCAGCTCAAGGAACAAATACTATCTCCAGCGTGTTACGTGAGATGTCTTCCCTGGAAGGTTTTGGCCATGGTCCGGCTCACGACGACCCCAGAGCGGCAACAGCAGAAAGCACTTGGGTTGTTCCTCCAGTGTAATGGAGAAAGTGACTCTCCTGGGTGGTCGTGCTACGGTCTGGGAGAACTGAAGCTGCTTACGTACAAGCCTGACAAAGAGCACGTGTGCAGGAAACTGCATCATATGTATCACTGGTAAATACATATTATCTAACCTTTATAGTGTAGTGATAACTCACAAATCAATATGAAAAAGTAAACAAATTTATGTAATAAATCTTATTGAACGCTTCTATTTTTGATAAATTATATAAGTAAACGTATTATGTAGGAGAATACAGACTATCACGGAACTCGAATATAGTGTACTTAAATCTAAATTAATTTGACAGCAAAGAAGACGACTGGGGTTTTGCGCATTTCATTTCATGGAAAGAATTAATGGATCCCGAAAACGGCTTTGTCAAAGACGACTCCATCACGATAGAGGCTCACGTGATCGCCGAGGCGCCTCACGGCGTATCGTGGGACTCAAAGAAACACACCGGCTACATCGGTAAACCTTACATCGGTAACAAGATCATCATCATCCTCCATTGACGTCGACTGTTACATGTCCATTAATAGTGTGATATAAACATAAGTTATGATAAAAAAATATCGGGAAGTAATAATTATGACCAAGTTATATCTGGGCATAAAACACCAGCCCTCATCCAGCAATCTACTGCAACTTTTAATCTTGCAGGAGACCATCATTTTCTAAATTTATCTTAGCATGTGGCCGCTACTCAGTACATCCTGTCATCGGCAAAGAAGTCACCGAAAGTCAACATTTTAGTGAAAATATATCTATTCAAATAAAAACAATCATATTATTAGGACATTGGGCTACTACTAGTACACTTGTAGTGAAAATTTTCCAAAGATCGGACAAAAGACTTGATAGGAAAAAACTCACTTTTGATAGCGTGGACCTTTTTAGTTCAATTCTACAATCTTATTCGTTTCCAGGATTGAAGAACCAAGGCGCTACATGCTACATGAATTCGTTACTGCAAACGTTATTCTTCACCAATGTTCTCCGTAAAGCGGTATATAAAATCCCCACAACTGGTGATGACAGTTCGTGCTCCGTGGCATTTGCTCTGCAACGAGTGTTTTACGACCTTCAGTTTTCTGACAAGCCTGTTGCCACGAAGAAACTCACCAAGAGTTTCGGCTGGGAGACGCTGGACTCATTCATGCAACACGACGTTCAGGAATTTCTTCGGGTAACAGTCTAGTTTCCTTACAGTACGAATACTTCGAGTTTGACACTGACCACTGGATATTCTACTTTACGATAATGTAGTAGAATTTCTGTTACAAACATACGATTTTAGACAGTGTGAATGTAATATTAAATATAGAATGTCCCATGGAATAAGAACATATGTCAGAGTCATGCTTAATATAATTTACCTGTAATCTTTTTACCCCGTTTGTTTCATCTAAAAATGACGCTCTGAATACAAATGACGCATACATTTTGTTGTCTTATATCTTTAAACGAGCAATTCTTGTATATATATATATATATTTATATATGTTTTTTTAGTTATTTCGGGGATCTCGGAACGGTTCTAACGATTTTGATGAAATTTGGTTTTTCGGGGACGAGCAATCGATCTAGCTAGGTCTAATGCACGGGAAAACGCCGAGCAAGCGGTAGCCCAGATATTGTATTGTTACAAGAAATGATTGAAAGCATACACGATGTCAATAACATCTGTCGTTGTTCTTGGCACTTGATGGGCACAACCTGGAATCATGTTTAGGAGCTCAGATGTTCAAAGGAATACAAATTTTAACGATTACTAAATAGATTAAATTTTCCCGTGCTTTGGAAGGCACGTTAAGCCGTTGATCCCGGTTGCTGTCTATGGCAGCAGTCGTTAAGCCAAGATGGAGGCCTTCGGGCGGTTTGAGAACTTCTAACAGTCAAGTTGCCCACTCACTTGACAAAGCCTAATCCCAATAAGGTCTAGTTTCCCCTCGGGGTTGGAAGGTCAGATGGCAGTCGCTTCCGTCAAAACTAGTGCCTACGCCAAATGTTGGGATTAGGTAGCGGACCCCAGGCATCCTTCAAGATGCAACTGTACTGGGATAACGCTAGGAGGATGATGATGATGCCTAAATAGATTAAATTTTTCAGGTATTACTAGATAAGTTAGAAAATAAGATGAAATCGACGGTTGTGGAAGGGACCGTACCGAAATTATTTGAAGGAAAAATGACGTCTTTTATCAAATGCAAAAACGTCAACTGCACAAGCACGCGCGTCGAAAGCTTCTACGACATTCAACTTTGCGTTAAGGGGAAGAGCAATAGTGAGTTTAATCTTGAGGATTGCTTAGAATATTCCACAACTAAAATTCTAAAATTTTCTAAGTTCTGTTTTTAGTAGCTTTTATTTAACTTGCCCTGTTAGTTTAGTTCAGTATGTGTCCGAGACAAATTTTACAGCTGGATTTTAGACTATTTATGACAAGACAACCAATTGAGCTGAAATTGGCATACTTGCCTGCCTGGACCTATTTAAGGCAATAGTGAATAGGTATTTTTTGGGTGAGCTCGCTTCATCGTTGGCCTCATCTTTGCCCCCTGGCTAGATGCTGGCCAAGAGAAATCCCATTTAGGCTGCGCTTCCACCAGAGATGTGCGAGGATGCGTTTTCATACATTTGACACATCGCAACGCGCCGAGCGAGGTGTCAAATATATGAAAACACATCCTCGCACATCTCTGGTGGAAACGCAGCCTTATAATTAAAAAAAACTACTTATCTATGATATGATAAAACTAGTGCCTACTCCAAAATCTTGGGATTAGGTAGCGGACCCCAGGCATCCTTCAAGATGCAACTGTACTGGGACACGCTAGGAGGATGATGACTTATCTATGATCGGTATTTAATTATGGTACCACCAAGCTGATCTGATGATAGACACAGAAGGGAGGCCGTATCAACTCCGAACCCACACAAGATAAGCCCGTCGTGTTTTACTTGAAACCGTACAGTTCGCAATAAAAGTTTGCACCAAAAATGTTTTCTTTATTTAGCTAATCGCTACCAACAAAGAGATGTGTTTTGTAGCTTGTCATGCATCGTATCTGAGAATACTATTTAGGTTCTGTTTCTTAGCGTCAAATTTGCATACCTTACCTCACCTTTTCATGCCTTAGTCTACGAGTCGTTCAAAGACTACATCAGCACGGAGCTACTAGACGGAGACAACAAGTACGACGCGGGCGAGCACGGGCTGCAGGAGGCGGAGAAAGGGGTCCGCTTCGATGTGTTCCCCCCCGTGCTGCATCTGCACCTCATGAGGTTCCAGTACGACCCACTCACGGACGCCTCCGTCAAGTTCAACGACAGGTACCGCCACTCTAACTCTGCAGTGGCGCAAATGATTTGACTTTCTTATTCTTCATGAGCCGTAGTAAAAGAACAGGACTGGCTGAAAATAAGGCAAGCCGGTGGGAATCGAGTTGTATGGACGTTTCGCCACTGATAGCTACCATAGCAAACGCCGTTTGTTTATAGATTCCTCGTAGAAAATAACCTGTTAAGTCTTATGATTTTCATATCTTGACCTCTTAATAATTTGTTCAGGTTCGATTTCTACGAAGAGATAAACCTGGACCCGTACCTGCAGGAGATCCCGTCGTCGCCGGCGCACTACACGCTGCACGCGGTGCTCGTGCACTCGGGCGACAACCACGGCGGACACTACGTCGTCTTCATCAACCCTAAGGGCGACGGCAAGGTACACTTACCATTGTAAGCAGGAGAAGCCCGAGACACCGGCCGACTACACGCTGCACGCGGTGCTTGTGCACTCGGGCGACAACCACGGCGGGCACTACGTCGTCTTCATCAACCCTAAGGGCGACGGCAAGGTACACTTACCATTGTAAACAGGAGAAGCCCGAGACACCGGCCGACTACACGCTGCACGCGGTTCTCGTGCACTCGGGCGACAACCACGGCGGACACTACGTCGTCTTCATCAACCCTAAGGGCGAAGGCAAGGTACACTTACCATTGTAAGCAGGAGAAGCCCGAGACACCGGCCGACTACGCGCTGCACGCGGTGCTCGTGCACTCGGGCGACAACCACGGCGGACACTACGTTGTCTTCATCAACCCTAAGGGCGACGGCAAGGTACACTTACCATTGTAAGCAGGAGAAGCCCGAGACACCGGCCGACTACACGCTGCACGCGGTTCTCGTGCACTCGGGCGACAACCACGGCGGACACTACGTCGTCTTCATCAACCCTAAGGGCGAAGGCAAGGTACACTTACCATTGTAAGCAGGAGAAGCCCGAGACACCGGCCGACTACACGCTGCACGCGGTGCTCGTGCACTCGGGCGACAACCACGGCGGACACTACGTTGTCTTCATCAACCCTAAGGGCGACGGCAAGGTACACTTACCATTGTAAGCAGGAGAAGCCCGAGACACCGGCCGACTACACGCTGCACGCGGTGCTCGTGCACTCGGGCGACAACCACGGCGGACACTACGTTGTCTTCATCAACCCTAAGGGCGACGGCAAGGTACACTTACCATTGTAAGCAGGAGAAGCCCGAGACACCGGCCGACTACACGCTGCACGCGGTGCTCGTGCACTCGGGCGACAACCACGGCGGACACTACGTCGTCTTCATCAACCGCAAGGGTCCAGTCGATCAATCTTCTAGGTAGTAGAAACTATCAATCAACGTCGACTGTCGATTCTACCATCGATCGATTATCGATCGATTGGTGTAGTAACACCCTAAGAGTGAAGGCAAGGTACATCAACTCGTCGCCTTTACCACACATATCATGACACTTAAGACTCTCCCGTCACCAAAATGTTGTCTCGCTAACTCGCTAATGTTAGCGATATGTTGTGTAGCAATACTGCCTGGACCAACCTGGAACGATAGTCAAGATAGCCTATAGGCTCTTTTAAGTATACTTAAAGATAGACGCTCCAATAGGCTTCCTCGAGCTATCAAGTCGAGATACGTAAAATTGCAATAAACACTAATTCAATATGTAGTATAATTGCGACAATATTGCCGAACTAACCCTTAACTACTAACACAATTCGTCTTTCTTGCGTATAAAATTCGGTGTATTTGATTTTTAAAATCAAAACACTCTTTAAAATGCTTTCTGGTAGGTAATGATAAGACCTTTCCGTGCATTTATTTGCCCTCCATCCTGTCTAAGTTTGACCCATACCGATAAGTCAATCTGAATCAAAGCTATAGCTACAAATGAATAATTGTACGGAGTACCTAGTGGCTTTTGCCCGCGACTTCATCCGCGGAAACTTCCATTCCCTATATATCATCCCTTCAAAGGATTATTTTCTGGATGAAAATTAGGTCTGATGAGCTCCTGACCGATTTCGGCCTCAGCGACTGTATATTCTAGGTTTTAGTTAAGTCTTAATAGGCGTTACTTATGTACTGGAGTGCCGTTGTTCCACTCTTTGGTGCGCTCTTAGGTGACTTATGTACCCGATCTTTTTTGTAAAGGTACGAGCACATTTTGAGCAGGTTAACACCCCGCCAACATAATTAGGTATTCTATATGTTAATCCAAGCTGTAAACACAATATTGTATACCAAGTTTCAACATAAACCGTTCAGCTGTTTGCATTATTGAGTAACAAACATCTAAAAATTATCGCATTTGTAGAATGACTTGTCATTTAATTTTAATTTCAGTGGTGCAAATTCTTACAACATTTGTAGAATGACTAGTGAATTATTGTCATTTAATTTCAGTGGTGCAAATTCGACGACGACGTGGTATCTCGCTGTAGCAAACAAGAGGCTATCGAATACAACTTTGGAGGCAAGGAGGACGCGCCGCACCTCGCGCGCCGCGCCACCAGCGCCTACATGCTCATCTACATACAGTTAGTAATATAGGTGTACTATTTAACTGAGACCGCGCGTGTGACGAGACATGGGTAAGAAGGGAGACGTCAAAGGGTAGCGGGCGGGTAGCGGGCGGCGGGTCCCTGTCTCCCCGCCAGCCTTCCGCGCGGACTCAGTTAAGCGGTCGATTATAGTAAGCTAGGAGCTAGGAAAATGTTTGTCAGATTTTGGTCTCTATTACTGCACATATAGAGTCTGAAATTGTGACGAATGTACGGTGTAGTACAAAAAAACATTCTCAAACAGTTCTACAGCTTGCAGCGCCAGCTTCGTTTGACCTAGTTACTTTTATGTATGATTTCATTGTTGCAGTATATAAATGTGCAGGTGAATTCGGCGCATCGACTTCTATTATTCAATTTTCATATTATTTTTCATTTTATGATTAGGAGATATTGAGCTGAGTATCGCAAGGTACGACAGCCTTCACTAATATGTTTATTGGATCTTCGGCCAGGTCATGGGTTCCAACACTGCCTCGTACCACTTGGTTTTTTCAAAAACTTATATACGAGATATCACTTGAAATTAACAGTAGCTTTTCGGCGAAGGTAAACATCGTTAGGAAACCGATCTAATCCAACAAGGTCCAGTTTTCCCTCGGGGATGGAAGGTCAGATAGCAGTCGCTTTCGTAAAACTAATTCGCTTCACCGTTGGCCTCATTTTTGCCCCCTAGCTAGATGTTGGCGTAGAGCAATCCCATTATTAATTTAAAAAAAACTTGTAGGTACACTAGGTACCCATACCAAATCTAGGCATCAAATTCTTGGTGGCCGGCGTGGACTCCTCTAGGCCAAAACCGGGAAAACTCTAGAAGGATGATGATTGATGATGTTTTCATTTCGTGATTAAATCGACTGTCGATTGTCATACAGCATTTCTGTAGAGCCTGGATCGTCATGATTGATGTCTCTTTGACTGCAACGTTAAAACTCTGCACTGCTCCAAAACCGAAGTGCTTTTTCAACGATGTTGGTGACAAATGGAAAAAATGATACATTGCATTTTCATTAGGTTAGGTGCTTTAACTCCTTAACTCGAATTCGCTAACAGAGTCGGGAGGGGGGTTATTATAGGTGGCATAAGCAGTCATCGGAATTTTCGTAGCATTTTTGAGCTGTTATAGGGACTTCTCGTTTATCGACTTCCAATATACATATTTTGTCGATATATTATAGACCACAACACAACATATCAAACAAGATCAAAAGTAGAGGTAAACAACAGGCGGTCTTATCGCTAAAGAGCGATCTCTTTTAGATAACTTTTAAGTGGCTGAAAATGTTAAATAGAGATTTGCAATGAAAGCAAAGAAAAATAAAGTTTAATAACCATAAGAAATTATTTATATTATTTATTTACAAGAAATAATAAAATATTATTATTTTAATTTCTATTTATAATTTCCTAAAAGTTGGTATCCACAGGTTATCTCGAAGAGATCGCTCATTCGCGATAAGACTGCATGTTGTTTACTTCTACTCATAATCATAATTATTTTACATATTGTATTCTGTAATTATCGATATACATATGTATAATCGGAAGTCGATAAACGAGAAGTCCCTATGACAGCTCAAAAATGCTACGAGAATTCCGATGACTGGTCATACATAAGTCATAAATTCTTCTGTGTTTTATGTAATTGGTTTGAAGAAATATATTTGACAATGACATCTAAATTGTTAGTATTGCCAATGTCAAAGAGATGTTTTCCTTCAAAATAGTAGTTTTGAAGTTGTATATATGTAGTAACTACTTTTATCTCACAAGCGAAGCGTGGGTTGGGCATTGTTGTAGTTGTAACACAATCGAACAAACCCATAGATAACGTGAACTCATAGCTCCTATGCTGACGCACACATAGACGATGTGCATGTATAGGGCAACACACAACCATGCCTCACCCACGCTCGTGAACTAAAACCTACTCTAATAAAACTTTAGCGATGTGTAAAATAACGTCATATTTACCTATCAGATAAAACCAAATTTATCTGTGACCCCAACTGGTTTTGATTGATATCTTATATCTTTAAACGAGCAATTCTTGTATATTTATTTATTTCGAGGATCTCGGAAACGGCTCTAACGATTTTGATGAAATTTGGTATGTGGATGAAATTTCGGGGACGAGCAATCGATCTCTAGTTCTCATGCCCGGGAAAACGCCGAGCAAAGCTCGGCCGCCTAGATATTTTATCTTAAAACGATCAATTCTTGTATATATCTATATTTCTATATATATTTATTTCGGGTAGTTACCTTGGAAACGGCTCTAACGATTTTGATGAAATTTGGTATGTGAGGGTTTTCGGGGACGAGCAATCGATCTAGCTAGGTCTCATGCCCGGGAAAACGCCGAGCAAAGCTCGGCCGACCAGATATTTAACTGTTTAAGGTATCACAAATGTGTATAAGTTAGCGTTGCTTAGTAGTCGCCGATGTTCGAAGTTTACCAACGTTGAAATTCGCTTGTGTACAGGACGTCTCAGCTGAAATACGTGCTTCAAGACGTTTCCGAGGCGGACATACCCTCGGACCTGTGCGAGCGAATCAACGACGAGATGCGATACGAGATGGTAAGAACATGTAAATATCGATTTACCGCTTGCCATTATTATTTTTCTTTTTTTTCGACTGGATAAGCATGAGCTTTACGCTTTCAGGCGGGCGAAAGATAAAATGCAGGAAAATCAAATCTGACACCTCAGTCAGTTCTGCAAAGTACTACGCGAAGATTTTCAACGCACTAAAACAGTTCTTCACTTTGCAGGCCCTAACTGGCTCAAAGTATAAAAGCAGATAGCGACGCCGTCAAGCCTTGCATGTAGCACATTATTTTATAAACTTTTACAATGTTATCGAAACTATGCAGACCACTTGTTAAATTTAAATGTAGGTGATTATAGATGTACCTATTGTTTACTTTGTCTATTGTAACTTTTTTGAATTATTGTCAATAAAATTTGTTGCGAAATTGTTGGTTGAATTGCATTTAAATTTATTTATTTGCTTACTAGGTACTTTATATAATTTGCATTTACTTATTGCCAAGTAGATACGATGTTCAGATTCAGATAATATTGACCACCCTGACTGGGGACAAATATATTTGATACCGACTGTACCTATAACCTACACATTCTAAGTCTGTAAATAGATCATGACAAACATCCCAAACACTCAATCATAAGCGTCGTTTGGCATACCTAATGAAAATATATACATACCTACACATGAAAGTGAACAGAATGGGCACAAAATATCAATTCGCGTCACGTTTGTTGGCAGACCCTTGATGGAAAAGCCATCTGTCCCTTCGCCCACACGGCCTCTTCAGATCACTTTAATACTCTATCATATTTGCTAACGTTATACGACATTTAAATTCGCCCTATTGCATATCTGGAGTCTGAAATATATAGTTACGTCTACTGAGATTAACGTGAAACGTGTTTTAAATGCACTGTTGGCAAATGAGTTAATTCCTTCGCTAGTTTTTGATAGCTAGTTTTTAATGTACAGATTGTTTACTGATAGGTACGGACACGCGCTTTAATTTACGACCCATTTCGCAAACTTTTTCTTTGAATTTCTATACAGTTTGACAGGACTGTCCTTAAAGGGGTCCCAAATTAAAATTTGTTACTGTACCTAAAAAAAAAAAAAATAACATGATGCTATCCGATAGCAAGCAAATAACTAATCAAGTAATATTCATTCCTTGGATATCCCATCAACAATCGGCTACTTGTCAAAAAAATACACTGACAGTCGAATGGCACTGTTAGTGTATTTATTTTAGAGGATAAAAAGTTTATATTTATGGGACCAGCTGCAATTAGAACACAATTTGCAATTTTGATGCAATGGTTTACCGCAGTGTTTTTCAACGTGTGGGTCGCGACCCCCTGGGGGGTCGCGAAGCCTCTGAAGGGGGGGTCGCGGGGGGTCGCGAGAGGTTGAACGAACTACCTCAGTGAAAAAAAAACAATAATGTTTGAAAGGATAGATTTAGTAAAAAAATATTAACAAAACAATATACTTCTGAACATTTGTATGTTAACAAGAAAATAAATCTTATGACGACTTGACTTGTCCATATTACATTTCTTTTCAAAAAACTAAACGAGCTTCCGACACTGCACTAAACTATTAATATTAATGCCAAGGTTGCGCTTGTTTTTGACTAATCAATTTCTCCGATCGTGGATCTGTTTTTGCTACATTAAGAATTAAATCGTTTTCCAGATTTAAGCGATTTCTTTGCTTACTTTTTATTTGGGCCATTGATGAAAACGTCAACTCACACAAGTACGAGGTAGCAAATGGAATCAAACACTTCAAGGCCTTGGTCGTGCGTAGAGTACTTACCGCGCGAAAATTTTGTTAGTTGTCAATTGGCGAACGTATTCGATTCCAATTCGAATTATGTAAAATTGTAAACCTATAAAAATATGTTTATGGATTGAATATGTGTAACGACTGTAACGTAAAATACCATATACGCAAATTACCCAAGGGTAGGGGGGTCGCGAATAATTTTTTGGTCATAGGGGGGTCGTGTCATGAAAAAGGTTGAAAAACACTGGTTTACCGTATTGTGACGCCATGTTTTACATTTCAGCCATTTTTGTGTAAGTATATGGCTTGTCATAACACACGTTATCTTAAGTTAGTCTACGTTATTAACAAATCACTTTGTCCGTGCCCCATCCAATCTCCGCATGAGCCATTCATAATCTGTCGCTCAAGGGAAGTTCCCCCAAAGTCTGAGCATCACACATCACACGTCTTGTTTGTGCGTTTTAAAATTCATAACGAGCGGCGAGCACAATTAAGACTGCTCTAAACAATGCAATCTCACGGGACGGCAGACACTGATGAGGAGGAATGGCGGAGGTTTTGCTGGGCTCCGAGGTTGAGAGTCTACATCAAAAGCTAATATTTGTGGTGTTCCACAAGGTAGCGTCCTAGGCCCTCTCTTGTTTTTGGCATACATTAATGATATGCCAAAAATTCTCAAACACGAATGTATTTTGTTTGCGGATGATGCTACCTTAATCATAAAGAGTGAAAATAAATGTAACCTAGAAATTGAAGCTACTAGTGAACTAGATACCACCATGAAATGGCTAGATAATAATAAGCTAAAGTTAAATTTTGAAAAAACTAAAATGATCATGTTTCAGACTAGGAATTCTTCTCGAATAGGTATAAATGTCCACAGTAACAACTCTTCCATACAGCTTGTAGACTCAGCCAATTTCCTTGGTATTGCGCTTGACGAACATCTCAATTGGAAGACTCACATTGCAAATGTATGCTCTAGATTGGATCGTTTCGTGTTTGCATTGCGGCGCCTCAGATCTGTAGCTTCAAGACAAGCTTCACTGTCAGCATATCATGGGTATGTTTCTTCCATACTACGCTATGGGCTTATCATATGGGGTAACTCTACCGATGCCCAAAGAGCGTTTGTTACCCAAAAAAAATGCATCAGAGCTGTATATGGAGCAGAGTACCTCGCCCATTGTCGACCTATATTTCAGGAACTTAACGTTTTGCCATTACCCTGCCTCTACATATTGGAAATGACCAAATTTGTAAAAAAATACTCACACTTTTTTCCACTACATGACACAATAATAAATAAAACTAGCAAACCTAGTAGAAGGCCTCTCAAATTGTATCTGCCCAGACAAAAACTAAAATTATTTGGCATGAATGCGTATTGTATGGCTATAAAATTGTATGAAAAAGTTCCTGAAGATTACAAAACACTACAAACACATCAATTTGAAAAAAAAATGTTTAAGTGGTTGCTCAATAAATGTTTTTACTCTGTGACTGAATTTTTAAATAATGAATTGAAATAATGAATAATGAATTTGAATTTTTTTTTTTTTTTATCGTTCATCAGAATTGTAATAATATTTATTTCACAATTTAATAATGTTACTAATAATTTGTTAATATTAATGTTTTTCTTTTTTCTTTTTTTTTTTTTTTTAATAATAATTCTTATTTTAATGAGAATGTTAATATTATTCATTTCATAATTTAATAATACTTTGTATTAGTCAATAATGTTAATTGATGTCACTAATTATAAACTAATATTCTCCAAAATATTTCTACGCCGATGTTGGCAGAATATGCTGAACTAACACATTTTACTAACATTTAATGTACCATATTCTTAGAAATAAATAATTGATTGATTGATTGATTGATTGAGGTAATCTGGTTATTATGATTTTGATGTGATTCAGATTCTAACATTTACGGATAACGAACACGCGGGCGGTTTTAACACTGGAAAAATACCTAAAAGAACCGAGTGGTGGGTACCGGGTTCAGTACAATACAATAGAAATACTCTATGTCACACCGCCATAAAGTGGCAATTACCCACTTCCTGGCCAGGGGATAATATAAAATTTTGTAAGTACTTACCACGGGCGGTAATAAATAAACATAATAACATAAAACATAATGGAGCTACTGTACAGATTGCAACATTATACTGACTTTACAGCTAGGGCTGCGCTGATCTTTCCTTTTTTTTGTACCTGACTGTGGTTTTAGGCCGGGCCCAATAAAGCGATAGGATAGGAGTACGCGGTTGGAGAGTGACCTGGTGAGAATCCAGGGCAAAGCTCCAACACGACCACGCGGGCGGTTTTAACACTGCAAAAATACCTAAAAGAACCGAGTGGTGGGTACCGGCACAAAGTAAATAGCGGCGGCGCGCGCCGGAGCAGAGAGTCCGCTCAGTACAAAGTGCCATTTTCGCCGCACGCACACAGACGTAACATTTACAGGCATTCTCGGTTGATTTCGGACGAGCTTAGTCGCGACTGTCACTGTCGCGTCGCGAGTGCTAGTTGTGCGCGCGTTGATCACTTGACGTCCGCGCCGCTACGTAGGTACTTTGTGTCACGTACGTCAAAATGAATAACAGATATTATTACAGTTTGAATGTATTTTATTGTTTAAATACAACAAAAAACTGTGCCTAGACTTTCTTCAAATTTTCAAACGATATTGAAAGGTAAATAAAACGGTTTTCTCATTTTGGTAGTTACAATACCTAGGTACGAGTAAGTAGGTAGGTAATTTTTTGAAACTAGCCGCTTTGATAACGACGCGATCAACCATTACACATTCATCTTATCGTTCGCTGGTAAAACGCCAGATTTGAGTACTATGGTTTAGTTAAGTAGGTACCTAATTAATTAGGTACTTATATTCTTTGTTGGCGCTCTCGACCGCCGCCGGTCACAAGTCACAACTCGCAGCGGGTCACGCATCAATTTATTAGGGTTCTGTACCCGAAGGGTCAAAACGGAACCCTATTGGTGTCGCCCAGACGTCCGTCCGTCCGGCCGTCGTCTGTCACAAAATTTGTTCCGAAGAATTTTTAGACTACTCATTGACCTATGAACTTGAAATTTGGTGACAATGTTCAATATTACGTATATTTTAACAACAAATACTAATATATTGATAAATCATATTTTTGAGGTTGATTCGGAACCCTAATGTGCGAAGTCCGAGTCGCACTTGGCCGGTTTTTTACCAAGATACGCTGGTTCATATTTAAATGTCATGTTGAAGAATTTTTATTATACCTACTCCTTTTTAAAATTCAAAATCAATACAGAAGCAACCCTGTGAGTCGGGCAAGTTTAGGTATGTATTTTCAAGAACGGCGGGAACGGACCTTCTGTATATTTTTTATTTTGTGGTACCGGGTTCAGTACAATACAATAGAAATACTTGTATGTCACACCGCCATAACGTGGCAATTACCCACTTCCTGGCCAGGGGATAACATAAAATGTTGTACTTACCACGGGCGGTAATAAAGATATTCTTTGTTTTATCGCCCTTGGTAAGTAATGTACTATAATTGCACACACCTCAAAAAGAATACAGTACTCAGAACATAAGGCTTAAAATAGAGGTAAAAAAACAGGCCCGGTACCCGGTATTTTTGACCAGTCAATAGATACTTCTTTTGTGATTCGCACTTTAGTAAAGTCGTTCAACTTTACTGAAAGTGTTTTTTCATCCTACAAACTGGCCTTTCATATTACAAGCCCTGAATTAGACATTCAAACAACACAGGGATGACGAAACGTGTTCCATAAAATACACCTCTAATCAGCGATACATTGTCAGAGATAATGTCATTGGTGAGTAAATACGTGTACCTCGCATGTTGTTGCTCTCATAAATTCACGTGACTATGTATTCCCAAAAGGGGTAAACAAACAGCTACCGTTGAAACTCGTAACTTCGCCTACGACGCATATCTTCGCCTACAACCACCATGACTAACACGTGCCAACATTGTGGGAATGGGATTTTTTTTGTAGGTACCTACATACATAAATAAGGAATTCATTATTAAAAATAAAAATAATTTATAATGGCCCCTGAGTGCCAAGAACACTGGCAGCATTTTAGCGCTGTATGGCGACGCCAAGGCGTTGTGCGAGGGAACTGCCAGCCTCTTTGTTCCCGGTGTCATCGACTAAGTCTCTTTGCCAGTTAATGGAAGAGCTCCGTTGCCCCAGGGCCCCACGGACCAAGGGTCTCGACGCCGAAGGCAACGAAGTTGTATACGGCGTCAAGACCACTGTATATGCGTTTTTATATGGCTTCGGCTGCCTCGGCTGCTGCGCCGGCCCTGTGCATTGTGCGCTGGAGATGAGACGAGGCTAGAGTGTTCACGCAGATTGCGTCCCACACCCCACCCGTCCCATTTTCCACGGTTTTAGGGACATCCCACCCAGTCTCTTGCCATCGTCACGAACGATGCCGACTGGTTCGAGCACCGCCGGCATATTCACGCTAGCAAGAAACCGGCGGATAATATCGTTAAGGGGCGTGGCGCGAAAAGCGGCCGGCGCTTTTTACGCATGATAGACCATGGTGCCCCAACCGGTCTACGTCACTGCCAAAGGGACATTTCTGCGGAGCACAAATCGGGACCCCTAGGCGCAGGCTGACTGCCAGTGGGAGCGTGGTGTTGTCGAGGAATGTGCCGGTACAGGGGTAAGCGTTCATCCATTGACCGGCTCCTTGCATCCGACAGCAGTCAGTCGTGCGCGTTCCACTCCAAGACTGCCGTTAAGTATTAAGGTGGTGTAAGTTGAAATCACATTGTCCCAGCACATAAGAAATTATGGATTTGGTAAAATTGGTCAAATAAGGTCTATCTACGCTCCTCCGCAAAACAGAGAGAGATATGACTCACAGAAGGCGTTCAAAGAGGCAATATTAGCCTTGTTAGAGTGCCTTTACCTCAGAGAGCGCGGGTGAGCCATGGTTGTGTGCTGAGCTATACATGCACGTTGTCTATGTGTTCGTATGTGTCACAACTACAACAATAGCCAACCCGCGCTCGTGAGATAAATGTACTATAACACAAGCACATTATTTTAGTACAAAACGTGTTTCAATTAAGTCGCATGCCTTGCTGTATGGCTAGCACATGATGGCAACGTCAGTTTGTCGGCTTATCTCGATTCTCGAGCTATCCGTCACTTTCAAAAAAAGCACTTTCAGCACATATCAAAAAAAGACGCATAGCTCGAGATAAGCCGAGATACTCTCGAAGCCATTATGTGCTAGCCCTCCTGCATTCAAAGTCCGATATTGTTTTCAGCTAGTTAGCCTAGCTTTTTTAAATGTGCATGCTAGTCCCATAAATCCGGCGGACACGTGATAAATCAGACGCGATCCGGTGTCCGCGCGCGAAGTACCGAACTAGTTTATTTATCGTCCGGTTCATTTCAGCGACAAGCCGCTGCCATTTAATACAGCGAGTAGTTGCAGTTGACTACGAATTTGGGCATCCAGTTTGCAAGTAACAAATTTTATTTCAATTTCATTCCGATTCCGACCCTGTTAAATAATTATTCAAATTCGGTGCGGCGCGATTGGGAAGAGTAAGCACATGCCATGAACCTAGGCGATTATCACTATTATTACATACATAAGTATCAAACAATTTAAATAAAGTGTTATAACCAAATCCGTTGTTCGACTTCGGTTTCTCTTTCTGAAGTCTGAACCAATTTCAGAAACACTAAGTAACGATTCCAATTCTTTGTATGAACACTTCTATTAAAACAACACTTAGCTATTATATAACAAGTTTCGTGTTTCAATTTACTCGTATGCTTCGCTAGTTCTATTCATTCAATCCGCTTATAATGTTTTGAGCTAGTTAGCCTATAGTGTTTTAAAGGCCATATTTAAATCCGCTTGACACGAGATAAGTGACACGCGATCAAACTGGCTTTTATCGTCCGGTATACTTCAGCGACTAACTACATCATCTTGTTCTATACCTACTGTTTCGTTATCAGTGCGTCGCACTCTCAATTGTTTTTAGCTTTTGTGACACGGAACCCGTGGACCAAGACGGTTGAAATAGTATTTGAAATTGGGACCCTGGGTCGTCACTGCCTGGATTTTCTAATGAGAATCGTGGGTATATCCCAGCTGGTCAAAGTAGTTCGAATAGTATCGAGTCTGATGGTGTTCGTCCATATTTTATTATTTTATTCCTTCTCGATTAAGAAAGGAAACGTGTAAAAGGAGTAGAGAGGAAACTATTATATCATCCGTCCTATATCTAGTTGGACACATAACATTTGATTATTACATGAAGGTCCTTCCGTGGTCCTTCCCTTCTAAGCAATCCTTTGAACGACACATGACTTGATTTCTGAACTTCTGATTTGATATAGGTAGGTACAAAATAAGGTCAACGAGTTAAATTATAACATGAGAGAGAAAAATACTAATAATGAAATTAATGATAATGACGTATCAGGACAAGAATAATGAAAAATTTTTTTTGTTCTTCGGTATATCTTTTGGTATATGGGCAGTATATAATACGAGTACTGAAGCTAAATTATCATACCTTTTTAACAAGAACACTTCTTCATATTGACAAATCTGATCAAATGACTATGAATGGATAGGACTCTCAATATCCCACATGTTAGATATCCATAGCCGTCCCGTGCCAAACAAATAGGCCAAGTAAATCATAGGCGATAGTAACAAATGCGCCCTCAGTCTTCGGCCTTTTTGTCCCAGTAATGAAACGACAGGGCGGGCATCAATCTGCCTAATCCAATCACTGCGAGACGAATGAAAAATAATGACTTTACTTGTATATTTTACGATTATTATAAGTTTTACATTATATAACTATATCTGCGTTCTTTATTTATTGTTATGTTACCGTAGGTACCTACCACCTAAATTACGGTCACGCTCGTTAATTTGTGACCCATTTCGCAAACTTTTGCTTTGAATTTCTATACAGTTTGACAGGGCCTTAAGGTTTACTTAAGGGGGTCCCAAATTAAAATTCGTGACTGTACCTCGACATGACACGTCGTTTAATTCCATCCCACATCAACATGTTCACGTATTTACATATAAAATTGGTAAATAACTTAAGATGCTTAGTAATATCTATGGCATCAGACACTTACAAATTAGTAGCCCAAATCTTAGCTCCATCTCCATACATGCTTAAATCCGATTCACAGTTTAACTGGACGCATGAGTATTTCATCAAACTACAGAGCGGTAGCGATTTTTGTAGCTTCAACAATGTGAAAAAAATCTAGCGCTCGGATTTTGAAATATAAAAAAAACGGTTAAGCCTCTTCGGGCCGCAATTACCGGGCGTCCCAATGGCGTAATCCGGCCAACGGCGAAAAACTCCTAATTAATAGTACAGCTTCTGGATTAATTAGTGCCGATCTCCAGACACTCTTTATTATTTAAATTCAGCCGGCTAACAAACCTATCATTAAAACTCTAGTTGGAAAAGTTAAACTTTCCACGCTGTCTAGCTTTAGCAGACAGCTTTTTACAGTTTTCACTAAGAGTGAGCATAATTATCTAAGTTTTATACAAGTTCCGCTACTATGCAAGACAGTTTTGCCGTTGCACAGAAATAAATGTAAATTCAGATGTGCCTGGGGACAGTTTCCCAATACTTATATTCAAACTATCGTACCATTGCACCGACTTGCATAAGTACCTAGGTAATTAAATGGGTACCTATTGTATTTTGCGAGGTCTTCTTGTTTGAAAATATTAACTTAAATTATAGGAATCGAAGTATTACCAACATTACTACTAAATTACGAGTATGTTTAAAAATGTGACCTTTTATACCTTTTTACACACACGCTGTTGTAGCTAATAAATGACATTATGCGTGTGAGAGAAACTAAGTAATCATAACATTATACATATAGGTCTGTGGCCCCGTTAATTAGGCACTGGCCTACTGTGGTAACATTTGTGCATTTTGACTTGTCAAACAACTTCGCCTACGTATAATGGTGGACCAGAGTGTAGTTAGCAAGATGACGGTTATGTCAGACATATATAGCATTCGTCACTCTAGCCTAGCAATTACATGCTTGTTATAGGTCGTGTCATGTAAAAAGAACGCTGGCGGCAAGCTGCCCATTCGGCGATTTATCGGTCTATTTGGTGGCATAAGGCTACCAATGCGCAAACACACCCCCTCCACTTTCTTCCAGCGTTCTTTTTACATGACGCGACCTGTACCACCAAATAGACCGATAAATCGCCGAATGCGCAGCTTGCCGCCAGCGTTCTGTCCGTATATATTAAGGGTTTTAAATAATGTAGGTATAGTATACAGTTTCTATTACAGATTTCCTAAATAGCCCGCTAGGTACCTACTTGAAAAAAGATCTTGAAAATCTTCTTACTAATAATAGAAAGACATGTTCACCTCACTAGCTCGGAAAGCAATTTTTAATCTTTAAAAACAGATAGCAAAACTGCATTTTATCCACATGTGTGCAAAGTAATTTTGAAATCCGAACGTGTTCCTAGTTACTTTTTTAACATAATAACATGTAAGGCTGTGTTCCCACTTGGTTCCCACTATCCGATACAATATCGGTGTAGGATTCGTTACCGATAAAAATGGATGGAAAACTGCTTAGTGCTCACACTATCCGATCCGATATCGGTCAGATTCGTATCGGATCCGATATCGGTTAGTGTTGAATGTTTGTATGGAAAACGAGTAATATTCGAAATGAGGGACTAGAGAAACGTCGTTTGTATATAGGGGGGGGGTTTGTTGTATATAGGATAGGTTAGTGGGTAATTAGATCAAAACATTAGGTAAAAAAACTAGACTACCCGTGCGAGGCCGGGGCGGGCCGCTAGTTTGCAATAATTTGCAAATAGGCACGAACTTGCTTATCACTAAAGGGATATTATCTAAAACACTGCATAAATTCAAATCTGCCGGATGGATGCTGAATGGTATCAGGGCCATCCGTTAGGAGTTACACTTAATGAAGCTTCCCAGAGGGCTTCCATTAGAAACCATTACCCTGAATAGAAACTTCGAGAGTCAGTGAACACCCCAACTATTATAGCTATTTAAACCCGCTAAGGGTATTGAATAGCTCGAGAATTGGGAATTACAATCGTAATGTTGTTACTGATAGACTTCATTCAATTTAGAACAATACTGAGGCAAAAAGGTTAGTAACAATAGTAAATTTTATCATGAGGGAGGGAAATGCTACAGTGTGTAACTAGACGCTTACAATGAACGCCTGTCCTTTACCGAATGCTAAACAAAGGTCGGTAAGTTAATCTTAAGTATTTAATTAAAAACTAATGAAAGTTATATACACAATTAAATAAACTCCTTACAAATTACGACGCAAAATCTATTAATAACTACAAACATGGCCGGCGGCGGAGGCGGCTACAATACGTTTCAATAAGAGCCTATGTCGTGAGAACATAATAAATTGCGACCGTAAACGTAAGCGTGCGCGGTGTAGTTTCGTTTGGAGTGATGCATGCGATACTGGCAATGGCTGCGATGCGGAGGATTTTTGCGATGTAATTTTTACTTATAAATAGCCGGGCGCGCGGAGCGGACGGATGATTATTGTTTCGACTGTCTGTGACTCTGGTTCTATAGATTATTTTTGGTGGGTTTCTCGTCATCTTTGTTTGAGATTCCGTTGTTATGTGGAAATGCTCCGCATAGTGGGGGAATCTTCTTTACTTTCAATTTAATCATTATTTTACGGGGTTACAATTTATTGCTATTTATTTTAAGAGAGCCAGATCAAATTCGGCATACAGTTTAGCCTGACGAGATACATTTAACCTAGCGGACGGTAAGCAAATTTATCTCGGTGTCTATTAGTTTACCAAGTTATATGGAGGACTTGGCACCAGCTTTTATATCAACATAAGCGGTGAACTTACTCCTAGCGTCTCTCAATGTCCAGCTGGCAACGTAATCATGGCCTATTCTGTTCAATTCAGACCTTGGCAAAGGAGTGTATACTCCGCTTGATGAAATTGTCCAGTATTTGGGAGTCGGTCTTTATCATGTATATTATATACTCCATTATATGTTAGGGCGTTTCATAGCACAGATCCCTTTAGACTTCGGTCAGTTGTGATATGAGACAATACACAGGCTTTAGGTTGAATTTCTCAAGCTAGCCACTTGAACGTTCTAGTAGGGAACTGTTTAGGTATATAGGTAAAATTAGGGCCTCACTACATTACACTAAAGTAAATACCTCACGGTTGAGGTTTGCATTCACTAGAGTAGGAATAAGAGCTATATGGGGATACTAGCGGTTGCCCGCAACTTCGTCTGCGTAAAGCTCGGTTTTTAGTTAAAACATCTTAATATCCAGGAAACGGTATAATAATTAAGGTACTTTTACCCGGTGAGACCAAATTATTAATATGCTGTACAGATATAAATCGGTCAACCCAAATTCTCAACCCCTCTAAAAATCCCTTTAGGCACCTACTTATCGGTTAAAAACTCTCATTTACTTAGGCTATTTTTTGTGTGAGTTGACACGTATCTTGTCGTTTTCTCTTCGTTACTTTACTGTACGTATTTAATTATGGACCTGTAGAAATTTCGTTTCAAACATCTATCCAAATCCACAAATCCTGAAATCATTTAAACAGTCTTTTTGTGAAATGAAAGTCTCTCAATTAAAATAATGTTGTTGTTTGTTGTTGTTGTTGTTGTTGTTGTAAAAGGGGTTCAAAGTTTGTATAAACTTTGAACCCCTTTTTAACCCATTGAGGGGATGAATTAAAAAAAACGCCGAAATTTGTTTTGTTGTATTTAAACAGAGACTCTGTAAAAAAATTGAAGTCTCTCTATTAAAAAAATGTTGCTCCCCATACAAACTTTGAACCCCTTTTTAACCCCTTGAAGGGATGAATTAAAAAAAACGCTGAAATTAGTTTTGTAGTATTTAATTTAAACAGTTACTGTAAGAAATTTTAAGTCCTTCACTCAAAAAAATTTTGCTTCCAATATAAACTTTGAATCCCTTTTTAACCCCTTTAGGGGTTGAATTTCAAAAAAACGCAGAAATCAGTTTTGTTTAATTTAAACAGAGAGTCTCTGTAAGAAATTTAAAGTACCTCACTTAAAAAAAAATTTTGCTTCCAATACAAACTCTGAACCCCTTTTTAACCCCTTTAGGGGATGAATTTCGAAAAACGCTGAAATCAATTTTTTTCTATTATTATAAGGAATTTTCATACTAAGTTTGAAGACTCTCAATTAAATTTTGAAAACGCAGATATCACTTTCATTGTCTTATTTTAAAGAGTCTTTGTACAAAGTTTCAAGTCTATACCTTTAAAAAAATATTGCCCCCCATACAAACTTTGCACCCCTGTTTTACCCCTTTAGGGGTGGAATTTCCAAAATTCCCGTCTTATCCCTTGCCTCCGTTATATAACCTAACTATAGTGTAAATTTCAAATTTCTAGGACCGGCAGTTTCGGCGGGGCGGTGATTAATCAGTCACCCATCAACTTTATATATATATATATAGAGATTAGAGTAGGCCCATTTTTGAAGAAGTAGCGTGCAAGAAGCAAGTCATGTAACAGTTCAGGGACGTATATGTGGGGGGGGTTTAGGGGGTTCAAACCCCCCCCTTAGGGCTCGATGGTCCACTGATCATTCCTAGAGCCAGAAAAAAATATCAGTGTAATCCCAATTTTTTTCCCTTTCAATAAATATGTTTATACGTAGCCAGTATCTGGTGTACTGTTCTAAAAGTCATAAACTTTGCGTTTTCCTTCAGCAAAATGTATAAAATACATACTTTTTTGATGTAATTAATTTGAAACAATTTAAGCAAAACCGCAGCTCTATACGCCTAGCTTTGGCCATTCAAAAATGTTCAAATTTATGTTCTCGTGTTTTAGAGTAGGCCCATTTTTGAAGAAGTAGCATACAAGAAGCAAGTCGTGTAACAGTTGGGGTGACAACGTTATCAGAGGGCTTAGACCCTGCAGAATACGGTTCTGCCTGTCTCCATCCCCAACTTTGAGCCGGAAGTATGTTATACCGGATAATGTGCAGCCCATACAAATTTTTTCGTTGTACATTTGGTAAATCGTGGTTTTGGTACCCTAACTATGGTCCGATTGTTATAGGTTTTTGATATGCCGTAAAGGACAATATTTGTCATTGTATCCCGAAATTTTTGACCCTCCAGCTCCATATCTTTCTCCGCCATCTTGGAAAATCTGTCACTTTTTCAGTGTTTTCCTTGTACTGTCGCTAAAGTTCATTTTAGTGCTAAACACGGTTCGGCAATATTGTAGAAGACAAAATTTGCTAAAACTTTTGGCTACAAAGATTTTTTGTATGACCCCTAAGGACGAAGGTATGACAGGAGATATCTTTAAAACTGCAATTTTTTTTCTGTATTCCTCCCGTATTTGCGTTTTAAGTGCATTTTAGCGCTAAGTATAGTTCTGCAATATTGTAGATCAGAAAATGTGCTACAACTCTTCTCTTGAAATATTTTTTCCACGATCATCAGGAAAGAAGATACGAAGTCATCTATGGACTACTACCGTCGATATTTGCTTCTTTTTCCAGTTTTCTTCCCATATTTGCGTTTTAGTGTATTTTAGCTCAAGTTCTAGGTCTGTAATATTACAGAAGACAAAATTATATGCAAATTCAAAGTACCTACGATCTTACTAGGTTAGTGGAAACAGACGATTTTGTCTTTTGAGGGATTGAAGTGGTATAGATCGGAAAGTGACAGATGCTTTATCTTGTCGTCTATCCCGCTATCACTCGACCATCATAGATCCCCTACAGATTGCGATTAATTGCACTCAAACCTAAATATGAGAAGAAAACTGCAAAAGTAGCTAATTTCGACGGTGCTACTCCATAGATGACTTCATATCTTCTTTCCTAATGGTCGTGGAAAAAATATTTCAATACAAAAGTTGTAGCAAATTTCGTGATCTACAATATTGCCGAACTATAGTTAGCGCTAAAATGCACTTAAAATGTAAACATGAACGGAAAACTAGAAAAAAGTGGCAATTTTTAATGATATATCCTGTCATATCTTCGTCCCTAGGGGTCATGGAAAAAATCTTTGTACCCAAAAGTTTTAGCAAATTTTATATTCTACAATATTGCAGAACTATGTTTAGCACTGGAATGAACTTTCACGACAGTAAAAGCAAAGAACTGAAAAAGTGACACTATTTCCAAGATGGCAGCCAAAGTTATGGAGCTGGAGGGCCGAAATTTTTAGGTTACCATAGCTAATATTGTCCTTCACAACATACCAAAAAACCATATCAATCAGACCTCTTTTAGAGTACCAGAGCAACAATTTACTAAATGTACTACGAATTTTTTTGTATGGGCTGCACCTTTTCCGGTATACCGTACTTCCGGCTCAAATTTCGAGATGGCGACAGACAGATCCGTATTCTGCAGGGTCCAAACCCTCTGATAACGTTGTCACCCCAACTGTTACATGATTTGCCGCTTGCATTGTTTAGAGACGCCTTTTCCAATTCTGTTCCTCCTCTATTTCGTAACGAAGTCAAGTTTTTCGAAGTTGCAAATTTGGATGAACATTAAACTAGCCTAACTGATCCATGGAACCGAAAAACTGGCCTAGAGCGTGTCGGACTTCGCACATTTAGGGTATTTGTTAGTAAAATATACCTAATATTAAACATTAAGCAGGTATGACCAAATTCGAAGTTCATAGGCCGATAGGAAGCAAAAAAATATATACGGAACAAAATATCGCAAAAAAACTTAGTTTGGCAGCTGGTCTTTGGCTGGGGTGGTGGCTTCTCATTCAGAGCGATACAAAACGGAATATCTCTCTAACTATCTCCTTCCTGACAGAAAGTCACTTCTCAGGAGCAACCAGGGTCAGTGCGCTATTGAATGCGCTAATAAAAAATAAAAATAAATAAATAACCTACTCCTCCTAACCTACGCCTCTACTCGACCGAACTCGATGGGTTTCCAATATTTTTTAAATAAAAATACAGGATTCATTTATTCCACGAGCTCTAAATGATCAATATTTTCCCCACTTAAAACATAAAAATAAAAATTGCATGACTTTGGGTCAACAACATCCTTATACTATGAAAATTTGAAAACGGAAGCTCCAACAGTTTGGCTGGCAAAAACCTGTAACTGGCGACGCGCCTGTCAGGTGTGCGTCTATACGCACACATGAGAGACAGCAATAGGAGTCCATTTGGATCCTTTGGGCACGACACCCTAAAAATATGTAGATTTACTTACATTGGGCTTTGGGATGTTAGTTTTTTAGTGTCGATTTCCACAGGGTATTTATTTTTTCGGAGAATCAAAAGCTATCTTTACATTAAATTAATTATGTATGGTATTTTCCGCACCTGCATTATAATGTCCGAAAAATTTTGCGCTCGCTGCGCTCGCGTTTTCATCCTCTTGATGCGTCTTGATGCGTATGAAGTATTTTCCGCACCCGCGTCATAATGTTCGAAAAATTTCGCGTTCGCGTTTTCATCTAGATGTGTTATGACTTGATGCGTGTGAAGTTTTCCGCACCTGCATCATAATGTTCGAAAAATTTCGCGCTCGCTACGCTCGCGTTCCTCATCTAGGTATGTTATGACTTGATGTTGATGCGTATGAAGGTTTTTGCGGAACTGCATCATAATGTTCGAAAAATTTCGCGCTCGCTACGCTCGCGTTCCTCATCCAGGTATGTTATGAGTTTATGACTTGATGTTGATGCGTATGAAGGTTTTTGCGCATTTGCATAATACTGTTCGAAAAATTTCGCGCTCGCTGCGCTCGCGTTTTTCATCTAGGTATATTATGACTTGCCGTTGATGCGTAACATGAAGTATTTTCCGCATTTTGCATCATAATGTTCGAAAAATTTCGCGCTCGCTACGCTCGCGTTTTTGTCGTGGATGTGTACTGAATTTATGACCCGTCCCCCCCCTTACAGTTTCTATATCTACGTGCTTGTAACAGTTGGGGTGACAACGTTATCAGAGGGCTTAGACCCTGCAGAATACGGTTCTGCCTGTCTCCATTCCCAAATTTGAGCCGGAAGTATGTTATACCGGGTAATGTGCAGCCCATACAAATTTTTTCGTTGTACATTTGGTAAATCGTGGTTCCGGTACCCTAACTATGGTCCGATTGTTAAAGGTTTTTGATATGCCGTAAAGGACAATATTTGTCATTGTATCCCAAAATTTTCGACCCTCCAGCTCCATATCTTTCTCCGCCATCTTGGAAAATCTGTCACTTTTTTCAGTTTTTTCCTTGTACTGTCGCTAAAGTTCATTTTAGTGCTAAACATGGTTCGGCAATATTGTAGGACACAAAATTTGCTAAAACTTATGCATACAAAGATTATTTGTATGACCCCTAAGGACGAAGGTATGACAGGAGATATCTTTAAAACTGCAATTTTTTTTTAGTATTCCTCCCATATTTGCGTTTTAAGTGCATTTTAGCGCTAAGTATAGTTCTGCAATATTGTAGATCACAACATGTGACTCTTCTATTGATTTTTTTTCCACGATCATCAGGAAAGAAGATACGAAGTCATCTATGGAGTACTACCGTCGATATTTGCTTCTTTTTCCAGTTTTCTCCCCATATTTGCGTTTTAGTGTATTTTAGCTCAAGTTCTAGGTCTGTAATAGTACAGAAAACCAAATTATATGCAAATTCAAAGTACCTATGATCTTACTAGGTATCGTGGTAACAGACGATTTTGTCTTTTGAGGGATTGAAGTGGTATAGATCGGAAAGTGACAGATGCTTTATCTTGTCGTCTATCCCGCTATCACTCGACCATCATAGATCCCCTACAGATTGCGATTAATTGCACTCAAACCTAAATATGAGAAGAAAACTGCAAAAGTAGCAAATTTCGACGGTGGTACTCCATAGATGACTTCATATCTTCTTTCGTAATGGTCGTGGAAAAAATATTTCAATGCAAAAGTTGTAGCAAATTTTGTGATCTACAATATTGCCAAACTATAGTTAGCGCTAAAATGCACTTAAAATGTAAATATGAGCGGAAAACTAGAAAAAAGTGGCAATTTTTAATGACATATCCTGTCATATCTTCGTCCCTAGGGGTCATGGAAAAAATCTTTGTACCCAAAAGTTTTAGCAAATTTTATATTCTACAATATTGCAGAACTATGTTTAGCACTGGAATGAACTTTGACGACGGTAAAAGCAAAGAACTGAAAAAAGTGACACTATTTCCAAGATGGCGGCCAAAGTTATGGAGCTGGAGGGCCGAAATTTTTAGGTTACCATGGCTAATATTATCCTTCACAACATACCAAAAAACCATATCAATCGGACCTCTTTTAGAGTACCAGAGCAACAATTTACTAAATGTACTACGAATTTTTTTGTATGGGCTGCACCTTTTCCGGTATACCGTACTTCCGGCTCAAATTTCGAGATGGCGACAGGCAGATCCGTATTCTGCAGGGTCCAAACCCTCTGATAACGTTGACACCCCAACTGTTACATCATTTGCCGCTTGCATTGTTTAGAGACGCCTTTTCCAATTCTGTTCCTGCTCTATATAGGTAGAATAGGATTAAAGTCTTGTGTAGGATTAGGATGTTAGAAAAGAGGGTTTAGGGATTTAGGTATTAGGTATCAACGCGATTATAGGTTTATCTATATATATAAAGTTGATAGGGTGACTGACTAATCACCGCCCTGCCGAAACTGCCGGTCATAGAAATTTGAAATTTACACTGTAGGTAGGGTATATAACGTAGGCAAGGGATAAGATGGGATTTTTGGAAATTCCACCCCTAAGGGGGTAAAACAGGGGTGCAAAGTTTGTATGCGGGGCAATAATTTTTCTTTAACTCCTTAAAATAAGACAATGAAAGTTATATCTGCGTTTTCAAAATTTTCGTCTCCTAAAGGGTTGAAAATGGGGGTGAAATATTGTATGGGGAGCAGTTTTTTTTTTAATTGAGAGTCTTCAAACTTTGTATGAAAATTCCTTATAATAATAGAAAAAAATTGATTTCAGCGTTTTTCGAAATTCATCCCCTAAAGGGGTTAAAAAGGGGTTCAGAGTTTGTATGGGGAGCAATTTTTTTTTAAAGTGAGAGACTTCAAATTTCTTACAGAGACTCTCTGTTTAAATACTACAAAACTAATTTCAGCGTTTTTTGAAATTCATCCCTAAAGGGGTTCAAAGTTTGTATGGGGAGCAACATTTTTTTATCAAATTTCTTACATTCTCTGTTTAAATACAACAAAACTAATTTAAGCGTTTTTCGAAATTCATCCCCTAAATCGCTTAAAAAAGGGTTCAAAGTTTGTATGGAGAGCAAAATTTTTTTGTGTGAGACTTCCAAAATTTTTACAGAGTCTCTGTTTAAACACAACAAAACAAATTTCAGCGTTTTTCGTAATTCATCCCTAAATGTCTTAAAGGGTAATTGCAGTTTTTTGAGAATGTATCCCTTAAGGGTGTAAAAAGGGTGTTGAATGTTAGTATGGAAAAAGAGTACCTAAGTACCTAATAAATTCAAAGTGAGCCACTAGAAATTTCGGTTTTAGTAATATAATATAGATAAATATATTAAAAACTGACCTACCCGTACTAAGTCGTGGCGGGTTAGAAATGGTAAAGTATGTCTGTCTGTCTGTCTGTACCCCCTTTACGCTTAAACTGCTGAACCGATTTGATGTGAATATACCGAGTCCGAGGAAAGGACATAGAATAGTTTTCATCCCATCCCTTGAGGAAGTGGAAGTTTGTATGGAACAGAGATAACTAGGTAACAGCCTGAAATAAAAGAATAGCGATAAAATTCTAACGCGATGACCGAGCTCTACGCAGACGAAGTTGCGGGCAACAGCTAGTTATGTAATAAATAGGAGGTATCTAATAATATCGTTAAATAGACCCTAAAAATACTGGGTTTCATAGATTTTTATAGGTATAATATGTTGTCAAGTTTCAATTCTTCCAATCATGAGTAGGTTAGCAGGGCTGGTTCAGAAAGATGGAAATAACTCTGAAAGTAGCAGGCGGAGTAAAGTAAAGGAGTAAAGTAGTATTATTCCCCAATATTATGAGTGAAAGAATGCTCATTGCTGGGAAAGCGTTGAGATATCGTTTTGTAAATGGTTAGGAAACATTGGGATGTGAGTTTAGGGTAGAGAGAACTGGTAGTTAAAGATGCTTCTCATCTAAAGATTTATTAATGAATTTATTTTCATTCGTATGGATTTATCTTCATATCTTCATTAATATGTCAAGGTCTGGTATAGGTTAGGTTCAGTCTCCATCTTGGCGTGTTAACAGCATTGTATGAGATATGAAAGACATACCATACAACAATCAAAATTATCCTTTTTAGCTGTAGCTTAATAATGGGTACATTAGGTATGTAGGATTCTATTTCTACTACATAATGCATTAATGGATGATTTTGATTTAGGGGAAAAAAGTAAGGCTTTCAAGGGTATTTGCCGCCCATTGGAAACCTCCAGCTGTTAATAACTAATAATAACGTAACTGAACACGTAGACCTTGTTGGAGCTAAATTACCAATAATAATTTTATTATTATGTATTTTAAAATCTAAATATTGGGTAGGTAAAATATGTTAGGAAAGCTACTGTAATTGTTATGGAAATTTAGTAGAAATAATTCTACTTAGTAGAAAAATACGTTGTAGATTTGGTAGGAAAAAATAGTAGGTATTTGAGGGTCTTAGGTCTACTAGTGAAGAGTTCAAGTCTGATTCGTTTCACATAAAAGAATCGGGGTTATTCGGTACACAACGTAGTTTATCACTATAGACGATCACATGGCCAAATCAATTTATTTTCACGGTTTTCTGTAAAGTATGGGGAGCTGTAATGTTTAGAGGGGGTAGAGAGGGGGGGAGCTACAAGTGATATCTCTGTGTGAGTGTGAGAGCGTGTACATGTGTAGGTAGATATCTGGGTGTATGTCTGTAGCATCGTAGCTTTCCAACGAATGCTACCGATTTGAGTGCCGGTTTATTTTCTTGTCGTCTCAGTCCAAATGGTTATTATATTTGTTGTAACTTAGGTTCCTTTTTACAAACTTACTAGGTTATTTTATTAGATATAATAAGTTTAATGTTAAAGTTCATTTTTAATTAACTATATTCAATATATTTGCGTTACATATTCTGTTACAGCCGGTTAATCGGTATCCGTCGTGTGATGTTTTTCTTCTACATGTTAGAAAAAGAAACTTCAAACTATTCTAATTTTGATTTATAATAGTACATTACTTAACAAGGGCGGTAAAACAAAGAGTGTCTCAGATCGCTGGTATTTGACCCGAGCCGAAGGCAAGGGCGATAAATATGCGACCTGAGGCTTTCTTTATTACCGCCCGTGTTAAGTACAAAGTTTTATGTCACCCCTGGCCAGGAAGTGGGATTTCCCGCGCGCGGAGCGTGCGGTAATTGCCGATTTATGGCCAGGTGTAACATAAAATACACTTCGAGCATTACCTATTAATTTAGCGATAGTAGTTTTCAAAAGAAACTTCCGGTGTGACCATTAAATATACATTATTGCCCAAATAAGTATTCATAAGTAGATTAAGTATGTAGTTATTGTTAGATGTTAGATTATTTCACTAAACATTTGCTATGTAAAACATAAACCTATTTTAAAAAGTAACTAGGTAGTTAAATATGGAAGAGTCTTGTTTGAGACACGATAGGGTACGGACGCGTCCATCCGCAGCCCAAAACATCCATAAAAACTCGGCAATTAACAATAGGCCTTCGCGAAACAATAGAAACACGTGTTCTGCAAGGACCGCCGCGGTACTCTTCGTCCAACCAGTCAACCAAACTTCGCGCGATTCTCTACCTCATACTTAAAATGCCGACCGCCAGTTCAAAATATGCAGTGCAGTGTCTTATATAGTATTTAGATAAATAGTGAGTGTATGTGTATTTAATGTGAGTGACAACCTCGTCCCGTCCGTCCCATGCACGACAGCTGGGATAATACGCAATGCAAACCCTGCGAATTGGTGAGCTCTTTCCAGTTTAAACTCTTCACATTTCTTTTAAAATTAATGATTCGTTTGAAACACATTCGCATAGGGTCCACAATGTAGGTAACAGCCAGGTCTACTCAGGCACCACGGTCGTGTAGTGGTCCCTTAAGCATAATCGTAATATTATATAATCTAGGCGAGTAAGTTGATACTCACAACCCCGGAAATAACATAAAGATAAATATGTAAAAGCATTAACTAAAAGTAAACGCCTGACAACTGAATAACGCGGCGGTACCTTCTTTTGTATGTATGTATGTGAATGCCTTATTGTACACAAGAAAAATGGTTGAAGTGTGCCTACACACAGAACAGATAATAAATACCTGGGTTTCTACTATCGTCATTTCTTTTAATCTGTATTGCTAAAATTTAGTACCTAGGGCTCTCGGCTCTAACAAGAGGTAATCAAAGACCTGTCTCAATTAAACGGCGCTGTTACGTGATGACAAAAACATTAGGTATAACTACACATTCATAGTCGATACCGGTTATAAAATCATTATTTTAAAATTCTACCATAAAACATTGCGTAATAACTGAACATAATGCCGAGCCAAAAAAAAAAACGCACCCGGGATATTTTCAAAGAAACTCGGGTCCCTGACATCTGTTACACAACTGCAGCGAAAGAAGTCGCCAACAATGACTTAATGGAGAAAATAAAAACTTTAGAACCAAAAGAATAGTGCGTAGGTAAGGCACAAAAAAAATATTGCCTCGAGTCACAACGATAGGCATGCTACCTGACATGGAATGTCTTACAACCATAAGGTCCGTGAGAGTACCTACATGTAATATCATCCCTTAACATTAAAATCGGGAAAGTTACCTACTACCAACTCAAATCTTTTAGTAAGAAAAACAAAAAGAACACTAGGGCTACCCGAAGGTATATATCATAACATTCAAATCAAAGCTATGAAGACGCAGCTATCAGATTCGAAGTAAGAAATTAACTATGAAAAATAAGAACCTCAACAAGACGAATTCTCCAAGATGGAGCGTAAAGCATTGAAGCACTCACTTTCTCACACGAAGACAACACTTAGTGAGGGCCACGTGAGGGCTCAATCAAGCACTAACCAGAATTGGTTAAAACTCACCCACCCTGCCGAAAACTATTCTGAAGATTCAACATTGAAGTTATGATGCAATTAACACATAAATCATTAATTTTGTGATAAAACTGTGTTACCTACTTATCTAGTGTGATGGTGTTATGTTGAATTGTTGATATTTTGTGTGCATTTCTAAGAGTGGCAAATGTGTATTTAACTTTTTAATTTTTATGTGTAACTAGATAATAAGGTGTACCTAATTATAGTGTAAGTACCAAATATTAATCCGCTTTGTGCTAACCGTAAGAGCAGAGCAGGGCGTCATAAAACCCTCTCACCCAACCTGGAGTACTCAAGTAACTACAAATCTAACAATGCCGCAGTGCCGCTTTAGGAAACAACACCCAAAAGCAACCGAAGATAATAATGTAAATATTAATGTCGTCTTCGGATACCAATCGACAGCAGGTTGCCGTCGCAGCTGCTAGTGACAATAAAGTTTAACTATATCGTAAACAAACAGAGCAAGCGGAAGGTTGGCCGACCAATATTACTTGAAGCGGACACTGAATCTGAACTAGACGAGATCGAACAACAACAGGATGAAAGCCACGATGGCCACCCTCCAACTCACAAATCTGAGTAACAGCAGTCATTCTCCCTTCATACATATTGACACACGTATTTATTTATTCTTCCTTTTACTGGGCACGATGCTAGTATTCGGTCTGGTTGTATCTATCCCTTCAATCCACCTCCCGACTGCAATAGCCCTACACTCCCCTCCTGTACTTATTGGCTCTCCGGTGTCTCGGACAGGAGGGTCAGTTGGAGACACCAGGGCGGCAGAAGACGTAGAGGACCTAGCGAAAGGGTCCGAACGCTCGCTCTGTCACAGCACTTGCAGCTACGGATAGAGGCTGCTAAAGTTCCTATGCACCTCCGGCCGACTGTCTGTGCGGTGCCAGTGCGATCATTTGAGCAAGGTCGTCAAGCCTCTTCGACCCTCCCTCCCGGGTGTGGCCAACGCCTCCGCGTCCTTGCAGCAGAACTGCTGGCTGGATGAGTCACCGGAACGGAACGGAACGGAACGTAACTAGGTAGTTAAATATGGAACGTGATTGTTCCGCGCCAGCGCCGATTATTATTACCGGCTTGTTTGGAGTGACTTGATTTGATGTTAACAACAAAAGTTGATCGAATTAAACTGTAGGTATCTCGTGTATTTGTGGTGTTTTTAATATACAGTAGAATCCGGATACAGCGACCGTCAAGGGACCGGCGATATTACGTCGCACTATGTCGTACGTAAAACGAACTGATTTTCTTTGAAAATGTTTGGTATGAATCCTAACGTCGGTGATTTAGCAGTCGTTAAAAGCGGTCAAATGTTATACATGGAATAGTTATAAGCGCGGCCTGAACAATTAATATTACAATACAGTTCTTTATCGAAATTGTTCTGATTTCCGGCGCAGCCTCCGTACACAAACGTCTCGCATTTCGCTTTATTTACATCGTAATAGTACCTGAAACAGACATAAGATATAAGACAAGATGTTTATTTGTAAAGTCTTGTACATGAGTTGTTACAATTATGCCGAAGCTCCACCATAAATGAATAAGTGTAGAACCTGAGTGGACGCTCGAGCGTTGCGTCCAGCGGGCGGGGCGTGCATGTCAAACAATTGAAACTCATACTGGTGTCCTGAGTCGCCGCCGCACAAATAGTATGGACGCTCGGCCGCAACTCTGGACGCGACGCCGAACGCTCCGCTCCGAGCGTCCACTCAGGCCTTACACTAAGACATGCATTTTCAATCAACGTACAACGACTACGTTGTAAGCCAGGGGTCGGCAGCCTTTTAGCAGCCAAGGGCCACAGTAGCTAACAAAATTGTCGCGGGCCGCACGTGTTAGAATTTGTGGCCCTCTAAGGCAAACGGTACCACATTGTCGGTTATTTAAGCTTAAGCCACACAGAGAGCGGGCGGGCGGTAGCGGCGCGGGCGCGGGCGGCAGCGGCGCGGGCGCGGGCGGCAGCGGCAGCGGCGCGGGCGCGGGCGGCAGCGGCGCGGGCGCGGGCGGCAGCGGCGCGGGCGGCAGCGGCGCGGGCGCGGGCGGCAGCGGCGCGGGCGCGGGCGGCAGTGGCGCGGGCGCGGGCGGCAGCGGCGCGGGCGCGGGCGGCAGCGGCGCGGGCGCGGGCGGCAGCGGCGCGGGCGCGGGCGGCAGCGGCGCGGGCGCGGGCGGCAGCGGCGCGGGCGCAGGCGGCAGCGGCGCGGGCGCGGGCGGCAGCGGCAAAAGCAGCTCCCGCGCCGCTGCCGCCCGCGCCGCTGCCGCCCGCCCGCTCTCTGTGTGGCTTAAGCTTTATCAGTCTATAATTTGGACTGGATGAAACCAGCTTTAAACTCTATTCTTCATGCATTCGACGGCAACCAACAACAGTGCACCATCAAATAAAAATTAAATTTATTACGTCCGGAACGCATTCTGGATAATTGGACCCCTGAATGTCAGAGTCAGAGGCATCGTATTTTCAGTACATCACATTCCCGTGAGTGCAAGGACCTCATGATGAACTTTTTCAAATGTGCGATTACATCAAAATACGAAATAAAAAGGTACTTAAAAAAGAAAGAAAAAAGGGAAAAGAAGAAAAAGAAGAGAAAGAATGAAAAGAAAAAGCAGAGAAAGAAAGGAAGAATATTACTATTTACTACTACTACTACTTACTTGGTAATACGACCCAGACATCGGCCAGTAATGGGTTGAAGCATGCAGACGTCAGTGTTTTCTGGCAGGTTTAAAGGCATGAGCCCAGATCCTATAGAAATAATGTGTTTTCACTTCTCATGCTCGAAAAGTGTGTCATATTAGATTTGTGAAGCGGGGCTAAAGTAGTACATTTAAGCCCTAGGGAAAATATGTATAAATATTTATGATTTACAAAACATTTTAATTTAACCAATTAATATCCTTCACCTATTAAATCCACCAATCACAGAACAGTAATTTGACAGATTAAAAAATATTTGGTAAAAATATCAACCAACCAGAATACAGCTGTACTAAAATCGACCAATCAGGAAAGACGTTTTTCAGTTCTCTAAAGATTAAGCGGTGTCTATGATCAAAGCAATTGCGTCTCTTAAAAGAAAAAAAAGCGCATGTTGCATCTCTTTCATTCATATAGCAAAAGAAAGGAAGGCGAATACGCAAAACGAACACGCATGGCGAGGCATGGTGCTGGCCTTAGAAAAAAAACATGCTGTCAAATTAGACATACGCCCGCCAAGAGGTAAATTATTCATAGAAGGTGGATAATTTGTGTTTACTTAATGTGTTTTCTCGCAACCGAAGTGAAAAGTAGAGTGTATAACTCGGGTCTAAAAGCCATATTACCACTCGAACAATTTTCCCTCACTACGTTCGGGAAAATAACCATCTCGTGGTAATATGGCTTACTTTAGCCCCTTGTCAAACAATCTACTATTAGTGTCATCTAGTGGCCAATCAATTAACTACATAGTTTATCTTTTCACCACTAGTTAGATGTAGACATGGAATAATTTTAGTGCCATCTATTGCCTATTAAACTAACCATATAGTCTGTCCTTTCACCGATAGATGTCAGCACTTTTATTAATTTTAGCGCCTTCTAGTGGCCAACAAATTAACTATATAGTTAGTCTTTTCACCACTAGATGTCAGGAAATAGATTAAGTTTAGTGTCATCCAGTGACCAATGAAACCAACTATATAGTTAATCTTTTCACCACTAGATGCCGCTTATAAATATAGTTCAGCTTCGCACGACTAGATGGCACTAATTATTGAATACCTACCCTTGCAATAATTTTCGCACTCTGTAACTGTATCGAATTGGTTCATGTTGTCACGTATGTTGCACCCAGTGAATAAATGCGGTAAGCAATGATCTAACTGAGCGTTGTAATAGTACCTGTAAAACATAATGATCGGAAAATTATTGACTAAGCTTAAGCCACACAGAGAGCGGGCGGGCGGTGGCGGCGCGGGCGCGGGCGGTGGCGGCGCGGGCGCGGGCGGCGGCGGCGCGGGAGCTGCTTTTGGCGGTGGCGGTTGCCGCCCGCGCCCGCGCCGCTGCCGCCCGCGCCCGCGCCGCTGCCGCCCGCGCCCGCGCCGCAGCCACCCGCGCCCGCGCCGCTGCCGCCCGCCCGCTCTCTGTGTGGCTTAAGCTTAAAGGGTATAGCCGGGTAAGCATGATCAAACTGTCCTTGGCCAATAAATGATTTTCCTTTTACCTGATTATGAACCTTAATGTGTGTATGTACTTTCACCAAATTTTAACGCTCAAATGTTTGTGGTTTTTGAGAAAATCGTAAATAAAGGAAAATCATTTTTATTTATTTTTAGCCAAACTACTTATCCGATTTCTTTGTAATTTCTTTGTGATCTGTTCAATTTGACTTTCTTATGATTAACCTAATATAATATATTTAGGTAAGTCATAATAAGGTATTTAGTATGGAGAAAATCTATGGCATATATTAAAAATTCGAGATTTTCACACTGTTGATCCTAGTTTTTCTTTTTTATAAAAATATATTTTATCTACACACATATCATAAATCCTCTAATATGCGTTCGGAAACCGTAGAAAATGACTCTCATTTCAACATTCAATGAATTTATGGCAATTTTCTTATCTGTGGCTAAGGCTACAGCAGTAATAAAATATTTCATTTTAATCTCATATATAATGTTAAAATATTACGTCAAACAAAACTGTCAAAATTTAAATGTCAAAGTTGACATGTCCCTATTCTAGTATCACTGAAAATTCAAATTCAGTCGATGCGAAATGTCAGCTCGATGTTTTTTTAGTATATATCGCACGAAATTTGAGCTAGAACGACATGATCACATCAGAATAAGGACTCTTTACTTTTTAAAATAACATTCAGGTATCGGTTGCCAGTTCTGATTTCGATATTTCCGCAACCGTGCAAAAAAGGTTGTATTAACACAATTATTGTATTTATTTACTACGGTTTCTGAACCCATCTTAGAGTAATTATAATATGTGTGTAGATAAAGTAATGTATGCAACTGTACATAATTAGGCATTAAAACACGAGTGTGTTTTATGAAACGAGCCGAAGGCGAGTTTCATAATAAGGTCACACGAGTCTAATGCCCCTCATTATGTACCAGTTGCATAAACTACTATTATACAATATTAAATTATACATAAAATAACTAAATTTGGTAATTGTCGCTATCTAGCAAGTATAAAAAAAATCTTGAAAACTATCAGCTCAAATATTTTCTGTTTTTTCAGAAGATATGCAATATTTTTTTCATTAAACTAGATAATTCTATATATAACATATCCAAATTACAAAGAAATCGGATAAGTAGTTTGACTAAAAATAAATAAAAATTATCCTTTATTTACGATTTTTTCAAAAACCACAAGCATTTGAGGGTTAAAATTTGGTGAAAGCACATACACACATTAAGGTTCATAATCAGGTAAAAGGAAAATCATTTATTCACGAAGGGCAGTTTGGCCATGCTATACCCTTTTTATCTGTACCTGGTATATCTAGGTTACCTAGTCATGTACGAATGCGTTGGCTAGGTATATGTCAATAATGAAAATACCTTTTTGAATACAGGGCCCCAAAGTAAGGCCCCAGTTTTTTGCAAGGTCCTCAATCCTCATTCTATCCTGCGTCATTCATTTTTAAAAATGCTAGGTGTTCATTTCATGTGACGTTTCAAAAAACGGATAAAACGTTTCCATAATACCTAACCTAGGTATATATATGCCAAGGTCAATCAACCCGTGAGGATGAAGACACACAATAATGGAGAATGTCAATAGGTCTGCAAAATCACTTGAAAGTTTGTTACGGTAAAGCTTAGATTCATACATTACATTAGTATTTGTTTCATTCAAAAATACGAAGTAGTTTTGATTTTACAGGCATTTAAAGTGAGTCCCGCCAACCGCGTGTGACGTCATTTTGCAACGCTAGTCTAGTACGGAAGCGCGCGAACGGAGTGAGCGCGTGTATGGCGAGTGTTGCACTATGACGTCACGAGGGCGGGTCATCGCGCGTCACGTTAAAATTAAATATCTTGGAAACTAATGGACGTATCGAAATAATCCTTTCACATATTTGTTTTTAGTTTCAACAGAGAATACAGAAAAATAGAATTCTAAATTAGTTAACATTCTCCATTGTACGAGTATCTACATACCTACCTGCTATGCGATAGCGTTGAGATTTAGACTGAATTAATAGACTAGTTATATTGATATTAGTACATACTTTGTTTGATTATTTCCACATTTGCCAATTACGGGTTGACTCGTGCACCAATAATCCCATTTCCATAGTTCACTGAATTGTCGTAAACGCCCTAAAATAAGCCTTTTTTAAGTCACAACTTATTAACCTATCTTATCTGACCACACTATGCGTTATAGCTGGGGCACCTCGAAAGATACTGGCATTCTTAAAAGATTTTCACAAATGGCGGTCACGAACTTTGCTTAATTTTCTATTATCTTTATTATTTCGCACACAATTGTATAAATACTTACATACATATAATGTTTAGTATAGTTTTTAGTTCATAAATATGTTGCTACATCCTACTAGGGTCCATGTTTGTACTATCTAGCTTGTAAGAACACCTTGTATAATACCATGGTTTGCAACGAATAAATGAAATGAAATGAAATCTTACTTCTGGATATTCTTTCTCTCCTTTCAAATATATCCGTGGTACGTTGTGAATTAAAGTCCGCTTCGCGTACTTCAATTGTTCTCATCAATGTTGTTGGTTGAGCCGAAGTCGCTTCTGTCTGAGAAGCCGTGGTGATGTTATAGTTTGTTGTTATAATGTTTCCCTCAATCAAATGAACAACTCCCAAAACAGCGAATAAAAAACAAAAATACATATTTCTGCACTGGACTGATGGTAACAATAAACTAGACCAAATTTATTTTCCTATAACAATTTTATTACTCTTTCTGAGACGTAAGTAAACTTTGGTAAGGTTACTGCTACATACCTTCATAAATCGATTTGAGATAAGTAAAATATAGTTTACAATATGTTATGTTTTGTGGTCATAATACCTAAGTACTCTACAAAATAATATGACTGGTCATCTGGACATGGTCAGAATCAGCTGTAACCTTAGATTCGTAGCGCCATCGTCATAAGGCCAGTAGGTACCCTTACCATGAGTTTGCAATGTTTGCATTACCGTACTCGCTAGCGACTGCGTGTGCGTAAACGGTTTGGTATGGAGATTCTTAGTTCTATTGTGTAACCGCCAGAGGCGCTGTACTTTTGTTCATACTAGATCGTTTACAAAGTCGCTAGCGAGTACGGTATCGGTAATGCAAACATTGCAAACTCATGGTAAGGGTACAGTTGACAAACTCGCCGTCCTCAAAATGTTGGTTACAATAGATATGTTATGTAAACTTGTAGTCATAAAGTACTCTACAAAATATGAGTGTAACATGGTCAGAATATCTGTAAGCTTAGATTCGTAGCGCCATCGTCATAACACCAGTTCACAAACTCGCCATCCTCAAAATGATGGTCTAAAAGCATATCCCACCACTCGAACAAAAGTAGATTTTGCACACTAACTAGTAGGAGACAATCCCAATATTATTTTAAGTAGGTACGATTATTTTAAGGAGCGCTCGTGGCCCAGCGGCGCCTGAGTACCGCTTGCGGTATCTAAGGTTAAGCAACGTGGGCAGCGGTCAGGACTTGGATGGGTGACCGCTTTGAGTGGTTACTAACTGAGCGCTCCCGTGCTTTGGAAGGCACGTTAAGCCATTGATCCCGGTTGCTGTCTATGGCAGCAGTCGTTAAGCCAAGTTGGAGGCCTTCGCGGGCGGCTTGCGAACTTCTAACAGTCAAGTTGCTCACTCACTTGACAAAGCCTAATCCCAATAAGGTCTAATTTCTACTCGGAGTTGGAAGGTCAGATGGCAGTCGCATTCGTAAAAACTAGTGCCTACGCCAAATCTTGGGATTAGGTAGCGGACCCCAGGCATCCTTCAGGATGCAACTGTACCTACTGGGATAACACTAGGAGGATGATGATGAGGTACGATGAATACCAATCAAGCTAATCAAGATAATTTCTGGGAAAGAGAGCGCCACCAAAGTTCATTTCTAGAGAAGGAGTGGAACTACAGCGCTGATACAAAATATTTTCAGTCAGCCCTACATACATGCATTTTAGCATAATAAAACTCAGCCCAACAACGCATTGTTGCATTCGCGCGCCGGTATGTCGTTATGCGATAATGATTTGTGTGTCGGCACAATGCAACGTTTGATCGGAGCTGTTTGCTGATCTAATGGCATTTTCCATTTGCATTCGAATTCCGGGGCATTGCAGCAGTAGGGCGATGGGGAAATGCCGAAAGCCTGAGCTATATAGTGCATAAAATGCAGAAGGTCCATGTCCATTGTCCATTCCTCACTTAGGTACGATACGAGTTAGGTATAGGTACCTATGTTACACACACGCGCAGTAACTTCGGTCACACTGTACTTAATTATTTTAGTTTATTATCCGCATGCTTTGCATTATTTTCTTGGCAAACCATTAAGTTCTGGTTTTTATTTTCAAGACAATAAACTTATTCTTTATTTGAATTATAATATCCCCATTCCTACTTGATTAAAACGAATCTATCTGAAACGCATAGATATTGCGAGTATATTATTTCGCCTGATAAAAACAAGTACTTACCTATATATTAAGAGGGCGTAGATATGCCATTGCAAAAGTCCCGCTCTAACACGCGTGAGTTTTCAATTAACCATCCCGCTCTCTACGGAAGCTCAGCGCGTATTTTTCGTAAATATTGATGTTTATTCTAAACGTGTACTTACATTTATAAAGATAATCTTTTTTCTCAAGTTTGAGAACTTATCATCTTACAACTATTAAACCAAAAATCATTGTTAATGATGGGAGGGTTTTAACCGGCAAGAACCTATAAATAAAGTGGTTGTGTGCCCACCACGCCAACAACCACTTAAAAGGTCGGAGTGAAGGTCTACTTTGATCATGAAAAAAATCATTTATGAACTTTTTTTTTTTTATTGGTTTAGACATTACACCAAAAAAACATTGCTTGGCGTACTGGGCACGACGACAAACTATGGCTTTGGCGGTCAAAGGGTTAAAGATCCAACCAAAAACATCGAAAAAAAGAGTTATGTTTGAAAAATAAAAGCGTCGAGAATTTTTTATCGAGATATTAAATCACTATAGATATTGAGATCTATGTCGATAAACATTGGCAAAAGTGCATATATGTGGGCTCTTAATCATCCCTTAGATAGATAGAATTAACTTCTCATTATCGTAATAAAAATAAAAAGGCAAATATAAGCCCCCCATTCCGTCTTCTTGACATGACATGACAATAAAAACTTGATGATGACAATAAAAACACTTGGTTATCGAAATGGGGATTGACCTCTACCGTAAGTCTTTTTAGACTGCAAAAATCTTAACACAGCCGGTGGAACGCTCCGAAAAGTGCCGAATTCCTTTTACGTGAACGGAACTTCTGTTCCACATTCCTTGTGCCAATGCGATGAATACTCGAATGCCCGAATCGGATTATAGCTAACGACTCTCCATTGAGCGGGCCGTGGCGCATTCTCGTCGCGTGCCCGGCACTGATAAACTGCGGTATTGCGGCCGGCGCTGGGACAAATCTACGATGGACGCGCGAATTCTATGACACATTGACACTGGTTTCTCATTGATTCCAGTGTTAATTTAGGTACTTAGCCTATTCACCGCTGCAGTAGAATCTGCAAGTTGTACCTCACACGCCGGTCTTCATAGAACAAGACTGAAAATGAACCATACTAGCTAGCACGTAGCTTTTGCCTTTTTACATCGACTCGATATGAAGTGATTGGCGTGTGGAGCATCTAATCTCCTGATTTTATATCAAGTCAATGGCGGTGAAAAGGTTAAAAAAAGGGCGAGTGACACTCTAGATACTTTTCGGATTCTACTCATATCAGAAAAATAGTATAACTGTATGTTAACTACTTATTTGATTATAGGGTAGAGGGGAAGTGCTGGATAATAATCCATATTTAGATTGTACAATTTATATTGGACATTGGGCACAATTTTTTTTTATTTCTACGTAGGCGACGGCTCGCCTGATGGTAAGCGGTCACCATAATCTGTGTTAATTAAGCTTGCCCTTTAAAAAATGTGTAGGTATAATATACAATAGGTTATACACTCCTTTCTTGAACACGACTCCATCGAGAAAACTTTGGCATAAGCTCATTCCACAACAGGAGCGTTCGTGGGAGGAAATTCCTCTGAAAAAGTGAAGTAGGCGTATGAATAGTGCAAATAATTCGAGCTCACCATTAGCAGATAAGTAACTATGTATTTCCTATCTATACGATTCCCGTGCTAAGGTCCGAATAAGCCTACCGACCTAAACTATTTACCAATTTACCCCGTCTCATCTAGCAGATCGTCTGTCGCTAGCAAACGGATTACCATCCATCCGCTGCCGGCGATTAGCTAATTATGGCGGAAAATTACCTCCAAGTCTTACCATTACACTCATTAAGTTTAACTAAATAGGTAGGGTGGGGTAAATTTAATTACTAACAGAACTATAAGTTAGTATATTTACTCGTATTTTGTGAAATTATCTTTTCACCTCACCCGCTCTGAAAGGCTTCTTTATAGTTTCAAATATGCATGCAAAAGTCCACTTTACCCGCTACCGAGGAAAGTGGTTATGAAATTCGAACTTTAAGCAGTTCCATTAGTTTTTTCTATAAAGTGAAATGAGAGGTCATTCCTAAAGGCTTGGTCACACCGCTTGCGCGACGCAAGCGGGACGCTGCGCTGCGCGCCAAAATGTATGAAACCGTCCCGCTCGCGTCGCGCAACCTGTGTGACGTCGCTAATCTGTTAAGGCTTGGTCACACTGCGTTGCGCGACGTCCGCGCGACGCGACTGCTGCGAGGTTAGCGACGTCACACAGGTTGCGCGACGCCAGCGGGACGGTTACGTTCCGGCGCGCAGCGGTCGCGTCGCGCGGACGTCGCGCAACGCAGTGTGACCAAGCCTTAAGCGGTTAGAAATCTTAACTTAGCTACATTACATTAGATATTCGGTCCTTAAACGATCATCGGAAAGAGCTCTCAACTTCCATGCGTCCATTTTACGACTACTAAACAGACTGAAACGCCAAAATACATTTTACTACGCAAAAAGCGCACCCGCTCTAGCTAAATTATAAAAAGGGATCCATTTCGTTGGTGTACCAATTATCGATGAGGGCACTCGGTGATCCTATTACCGGGGAATCTTATCGATGTTTTGGGATTTAATTACCAGATGGATGCCCTTCGTAAAATAAATTAAATGGACCGCTGGGAGCAATCGGAGCCATTCGGTATTGCGAATCATGAATATCGCTAATGTAAACCTACTGTGCTAATGGACGAAACGTTAACAAGTGATTAGTCTAGAATACCTAAAATACCTACTTTATTGAAATATGTTTTAGGTGGTTATGTTTTAGCTCATTACAGTCATTAAGACTATTTACATAAAATTAAAATTCGGTTTCTTACAATTGACGGTACTTTATTAATAGTAGGTAAGTAGTTAGGTATTGTATTACAAAAGCCAACCGAAGTTCAAAATACGATGAGGTGTCAACAATAAGTAATGAAAGTTAGCCATACAAAATATATGAGTCATCGTTACACAAAGGAATCAATAGTTAAGTTTTGTTTTAATTAAAGCCCTTAACTAGTTATGTAAAAAAATTATGAAAACGACTCAGGTACCTACAATAATGGTTGGCTGGTAGAGAATGCCATTTGGCATTAAGCGCGCCTTTTGTACAATTTTGTGTTTTGTGCAATAACGTTTAAATAAATAAAATATCATGGGTCATATAGCCAGCCTTATGCCAAATTTCAGCTCAATCGGATACCGGCAAGTGGCGGAAAAAAGGATTGCAAAATTTGAAGACAAGTTACATACTTACATATTTGTGACTAGTTATTGCGCACGGCTTCGTCCGCGTGGAACTCTTTTATCCGATAGAATTTAAGTAATTGCTATTAATTCATATCAGGCGCTTCCCTAGTCATCGATTCATCGCTTTTTCATACAAACTTCCACCGGTCAAGGAATGATTTCTGGAACAAAAACTATCCTATGTTTTTCCCCGGAACTCAATCTATCTCCATACCAAATTTCATGTTAATCGGTTGAGCGGTTTAAGCGTGTAGAGGTAACAGACAGACAGACACACTTTCGCATTTATAAGTATGGATATCCATACTTATAAGTGCGAAAGTGTGTATAGTATGGATAATGATAATCCATCGCGCCTTCGTGGATGGCGCGCGCTATACGTCTGGGTGTTCGCGGAGGCACGAGTCGCCGAAACAGAACCGCCTCCCTCATGAGTCGTGTGCGTAGTTCCAACAAGGGGCTTGCAGTGGGAGGCGCGTCGCTTTAAATGCCTGCCGCTCGCTCGGCCCGGGGCCGGCCGTCAGTCGAGGGCCGCCCGCCGCCGCGCGAACGCGTCTATATGCACGTTACCGCTGCCGCCGCAGACTAGAACGCGACGAGCGACGAGTCGATAGCCCTTTAACCCTCTAGCGCTACACGTGCCGCGTGTGAATGATTACAAGTTATACGATAGACAGATGCACAGAGTAGGCATGTTTTTTATGCCTAAACGCCGTTTTTGTTAGAAAGTGAAGCTTCTGTACTTGTACTATTACTTATTCTGTGGTTCCAACAGCCTTTGAGAGTATTCTCGCTATGAAAACATTTTCTATACCAAATCAGCTGTACCTAAATTTTGTGCTCTACAATTTGTTAATAGTGTTAACATCGTCGGAGTTATAGAAACTGAGATAATCGCGAAAAACCGAAAATTGTGACCTTGAATAACTTGCAAAGCGTACATGAGATTTGCGGTGACTTTTGAAGCAACTTATAGAACGCCAAAATTAAGATGTATACAAGTTTTCAGCTGGTTATCTCTCATTCCGAGGTTGAACCCCTAAAATAACTGGATTAGTCGAGATGTTTTGTGGAAAAATGCTAATGTTGGAGTTTGAGGCTTCCGCTACGCTATTTAGCGATTGTTTATTAGAGGAGGAACAGAATTGGAAAAGGCGTCTCTAAACAATGCAAGCGGCAAGTCATGTAACAGTTGGGGTGACAACGTTATCAGAGGGTTTGGACCCTGCAGAATATGGATCTGCCTGTCGCCATCTCGAAATTTGAGCCGGAAGTACGGTATACCGGAAAAGGTGCAGCCCATACAAAAAATTTCGTAGTACATTTAGTAAATTGTTGCTCTGGTACTCTAAAAGAGGTCCGATTGATATGGTTTTTTGGTATGTTGTGAAGGACAATATTAGCCATGGTAACCTAAAAATTTCGGCCCTCCAGCTCCATAACTTTGGCCGCCATCTTGGAAATAGTGTCATTTTTTTCAGTTCTTTGCTTTTACTGTCGTCAAAGTTCATTCCAGTGCTAAACATAGTTCTACAATATTGTAGAATACACAATTTGCTAAAACTTTTGGGTACAAAGATTTTTTCCATGACCCCTAGGGACGAAGATATGACAGGATATATCATTAAAAATTGCCACTTTTTTCTAGCTTTCCGTTCATGTTTACATTTTAAGTGCATTTTAGCACTAACTATAGTTAGGCAATATTGTAGATCACGAAATTTGCTACAACTTTTGTATTGAAATATTTTTTCCACGACCATTAGGAAAGAAGATATGAAGTCATCTATGGAGTAGCACCGTTGAAATTTGCTACTTTTGCAGTTTTCTTCTCATATTTAGGTTTGAGTGCATTTAATCGCAATCTGTAGGGGATCTATGATGGTCGAGTGATAGCGGGATAGACGACAAGATAAAGCATCTGTCACTTTCCGATCTGTACCACTTCAATCCCTCAGAAGACAAAATCGTCTGTTTCCACGATACCTAGAAGATCGTAGGTACTTTGAATTTGCATATAATTTTGTCTTCTATAATATTGCTGACCGAGAAATGCACTAAAACGAAAATATGTGAAGAAAACTGGAAAAGTAGTAAATATCGACGGTAGTACCCCATAGGTGACATACATGAAATAAACATTGAAATCTTAGACAAACATTTTAATCCAATATAGTTGAATGACAATAGAAAAATCAATACATATATGTCAACACGTTCCTTTTGACAAGAAAAATAAAACCAGCCACTTCTTGGCGAAAGAGGCGCTAACATGCCGGCCCCCTTGAAGCTCATGACTTCAACAACTGGGCAGCGGACATATCTTCGTAACAGGACGCCTGCATGTACCGGACCCAGTAAAAATGTCGACTACTCGGACGACACCATCTCGGCCAGGATGTAAGGCAGTAATCCTTCCCATTTTCCATTTGAGTGGAGGGAGGAAGTCCTCCTTGATTATGACTAGTCCGCCAATGTCTATAGAGGGACCTTTTTGATTCCATTTGGCTCTCTGTTGCAGTTGAGACAGGTATTCAATACTCCAGCGGCGCCAAAAGTGCTGTCGTAACTGTTCTATTCGTTGGTATCTCTGTACAGCATTACCAGCTGGGCAAGTAGGCTCCGGCAGTGCGGTCAGTGGACGACAAATGAGAAAGTGACCCGGAGTGAGGGGTGACAAATCTTTTGGCGATGATGATAATGGTGTCAGTGGACGCGAATTAAGAATAGCTTCTATTTGACATAATGTAGTGCTTAACTCTTCATACGTGAGATGAGCTAAACCAAGAACGCGTTTTAGGTGATGCTTGGTAGACTTGACACCTGCTTCCCAAAGACCGCCGAAATTGGGAGCATAGGGAGGCGTAAAATGAAACTGGATGCCGTCATTCGAAAAGGTATCCGGTAATTTAGTCTTAATTTCATTCCAACCACCAACAAAATTGGACCCATTGTCGCAATAAATGTGCGAAGGCATTCCACGACGAGCAATGAATCGTTTGAGCGTTAGAATAAAGGTAGCACTTGTCATATCCGTAGCTAACTCTAGGTGGATTGCCTTGGTAGAAAAACAGATAAAAACGCAAATATAAGCCTTAATATATTTGGCGCCACGCCCTTTCTTGCTACTAATCATTATTGGACCTGCGTAGTCAATTCCAGTCACGTTGAAGGGAGCTGATTCTTCAACTCTGGCAGCTGGTAAATCTCCCATGATGGGATAATTCACACGAGCAGCTAGCCTCATACATGTGGTACATTTGTGAACAATAGATCTAGCTAAATCCCTACCGCCGATTGGCCAATACTTTTGACGTACGCCAGCTAATAATAATTGAGGACCTGCATGCATTAACTTGACATGCTGATCTTCAAACACCTTCGTAGTTAGGATGTCACGTTTTGGTAATATTATAGGATGCTTGACATCAAAACTTGCGTTACATTGTGATAATCTACCTCGTATACGAACGAGTCCCAAAGGACATAAGAAAGGTTGCAACTTGGCGAAGGAACAATTTCGCGGAAACTCCTTCTTTGATTTAATTGTCTCAATTTCACTTGCGAAGTGCTTAGCTTGGACACTCTTGAGTATAATAGTTAAAGACTTGTCTAATTCATCACATGACAATGGTCCCTTGACACATTGCCCTGGAGAGCGAACCTTAGTATAGCCAATAAAGCGCAAGACATATGCCAATACCCGCTTCATTTTTGTCAACGTAGAGCATCGATTGAGTAAAGTATCGATGACATCGTCTTGAGGCTGTGTGACAACGTTTGAGACAACTCGTTGTTCGGGTAATTCAACAGGGTTGATACACTGATGCGTAGGCCACATCCATTCTTCTGACATTAGAAACGAGGGTCCGTGCCACCACAATTCGTGTTTTTGAATGGCATCAGCTTTTATACCTCGAGAGAGGACGTCGGCCGGGTTTGCTTCACTTGCAACATACCTCCATGTAAACGGAGCAGTAGCTTCTTGTACCTTTGATACCCGATTTCGCACAAATGTCTTCAAGTTATTTGGTCCATACGACCAGGATACAAGCGACCTATGGATTACTAAACAAAGTTAAGTAATATTTCAAAAGCGAATCGGATATAATACATGAAATAAACATTGAAATCTTAGACAAACATTTTAATCCAATATAGTTGAATGACAATAGAAAAATCAATACATATATGTCAACACGTTCCTTTTGACAAGAAAAATAAAACCAGCCACTTCTTGGCGAAAGAGGCGCTAACATGCCGGCCCCCTTGAAGCTCATGACTTCAACAACTGGGCAGCGGACATATCTTCGTAACAGGACGCCTGCATGTACCGGACCCAGTAAAAATGTCGACTACTCGGACGACACCATCTCGGCCAGGATGTAAGGCAGTAATCCTTCCCATTTTCCATTTGAGTGGAGGGAGGAAGTCCTCCTTGATTATGACTAGTCCGCCAATGTCTATAGAGGGACCTTTTTGATTCCATTTGGCTCTCTGTTGCAGTTGAGACAGGTATTCAATACTCCAGCGGCGCCAAAAGTGCTGTCGTAACTGTTCTATTCGTTGGTATCTCTGTACAGCATTACCAGCTGGGCAAGTAGGCTCCGGCAGTGCGGTCAGTGGACGACAAATGAGAAAGTGACCCGGAGTGAGGGGTGACAAATCTTTTGGCGATGATGATAATGGTGTCAGTGGACGCGAATTAAGAATAGCTTCTATTTGACATAATGTAGTGCTTAACTCTTCATACGTGAGATGAGCTAAACCAAGAACGCGTTTTAGGTGATGCTTGGTAGACTTGACACCTGCTTCCCAAAGACCGCCGAAATTGGGAGCATAGGGAGGCGTAAAATGAAACTGGATGCCGTCATTCGAAAAGGTATCCGGTAATTTAGTCTTAATTTCATTCCAACCACCAACAAAATTGGACCCATTGTCGCAATAAATGTGCGAAGGCATTCCACGACGAGCAATGAATCGTTTGAGCGTTAGAATAAAGGTAGCACTTGTCATATCCGTAGCTAACTCTAGGTGGATTGCCTTGGTAGAAAAACAGATAAAAACGCAAATATAAGCCTTAATATATTTGGCGCCACGCCCTTTCTTGCTACTAATCATTATTGGACCTGCGTAGTCAATTCCAGTCACGTTGAAGGGAGCTGATTCTTCAACTCTGGCAGCTGGTAAATCTCCCATGATGGGATAATTCACACGAGCAGCTAGCCTCATACATGTGGTACATTTGTGAACAATAGATCTAGCTAAATCCCTACCGCCGATTGGCCAATACTTTTGACGTACGCCAGCTAATAATAATTGAGGACCTGCATGCATTAACTTGACATGCTGATCTTCAAACACCTTCGTAGTTAGGATGTCACGTTTTGGTAATATTATAGGATGCTTGACATCAAAACTTGCGTTACATTGTGATAATCTACCTCGTATACGAACGAGTCCCAAAGGACATAAGAAAGGTTGCAACTTGGCGAAGGAACAATTTCGCGGAAACTCCTTCTTTGATTTAATTGTCTCAATTTCACTTGCGAAGTGCTTAGCTTGGACACTCTTGAGTATAATAGTTAAAGACTTGTCTAATTCATCACATGACAATGGTCCCTTGACACATTGCCCTGGAGAGCGAACCTTAGTATAGCCAATAAAGCGCAAGACATATGCCAATACCCGCTTCATTTTTGTCAACGTAGAGCATCGATTGAGTAAAGTATCGATGACATCGTCTTGAGGCTGTGTGACAACGTTTGAGACAACTCGTTGTTCGGGTAATTCAACAGGGTTGATACACTGATGCGTAGGCCACATCCATTCTTCTGACATTAGAAACGAGGGTCCGTGCCACCACAATTCGTGTTTTTGAATGGCATCAGCTTTTATACCTCGAGAGAGGACGTCGGCCGGGTTTGCTTCACTTGCAACATACCTCCATGTAAACGGAGCAGTAGCTTCTTGTACCTTTGATACCCGATTTCGCACAAATGTCTTCAAGTTATTTGGTTCGGTTCCTAACCAGCCAAGCACGATAGAAGAATCGCACCAAAATAGAAATTTGTCAATGTTAAGCCTTAGCGATTGTTTAATCTTCTGACAAATTCGAGCCGCTACCAACGCACCGCATAATTCGAGTCGCGGCAACGTTGTGGACTTGAGTGGTGCAACCTTGGCCTTTGCACATAGTAAATGAGAGTGGACTGTATCATTTGAATCTATGGTTCTAGCGTATGCACACGCGCCGTACGCCAACTCGGATGCATCGCAAAAAATGTGAATTTCGACTTGCTGTTGTTGATTCACTAGTATATGTCTAGGAATATCCAGCGTGTTGAGGTGGTTTAGTGTCTCAACGATTTCGTTCCAGTCACTTGCGATTTGATTTGGTACTGCAGTGTCCCAGTCCAATTTCTGAAGCCATAATCGTTGCAGTAGAACCTTGGTTTGTATGACCGTAGGTGACACTAAACCCAATGGATCGAATATCTGTGAGATCGTTGTCACAATCGTTCGTTTTGTAACAGGTTTTTCGTTTGTCGAAACATGTATCTTATAACTGAGAGTATCAGCTTCACTGTTCCATAATAAACCCAACGTCTTGGACACAGGAGATTCGTTGAAGGTGTATTGACAATTTGCTGCCACATCGGACAGATTTGCAAGAACTGTCTCATTGTTTGATCTCCATTTTCTGAGTTCGTAACATCCAGATAGTAATTGAGCGTTGACTTCAGTGCAGATTCTGGTTGCTTCGTCTATAGTATCTGCTCCAGAAAGCAAGTCATCGACGTAGAAGTCGTGCTCAATGACTGTACCAATAGAGCGGTCTTTGCATTCATCAGCTAGTTGCTTCAGACATCTGACAGCCAGATACGGAGCTGAAGCAGTTCCATAAGTTACGGTATTCAACTGGAACACAGTATAAGGTTCGTGCTTGTTCTCCCGCCATATAATTTGCTGTAGCGGCCTTTGTTCATGACGCACGAGAATCTGTCTATACATTTTAGCTACATCTGCAGAGATAACTATTGCATGTTGTCTAAATCTCAGCAAAATTGCGAGTATGTCATCTTGAACAACAGGTCCAACTAGCTGAATGTCATTAAATGACAGTCCGCTGGATGTGCGCGCCGAGGCGTCAAATACAACCCTCACCCTCGTCGTTAGGCTATCCTCTCTGACCACGGCGTGATGTGGCAAAAAACACTGTTTGACACTGTCATCAGGTGTCACCTTTGACATATGACCCATGCTTTCATACTCGTTGATAAATTCCTTGTAAGATTCTAAAAGCTTTGGATTCGCGTGGAGTCTTCTTTCGAGTGACAGGAACCTCCTTTCAGCCATTGAGAAAGAATCTCCAAGTGAATTTGCATCTTGTTTCAATGGCACTTGAACGAGAAATCTTCCGTCTGAAAGGCGCTCTGTTGTGTCCTTAAAAATCCTTTCACAGATGTGCTCTTCCTCGGACCAGGGTTTCACTTCTGCTACTTCTTCGAGTTCCCAAAATCTTGCAAGTTGATCTTGCACTTCCATTGTTGAGGCAAAGTGACATTGTATCCTTGGAGCTGCAGGAACGCTACCGGACACCACCCATCCCAACTTCGTCTCTTGCAGGGTTGGTTGATCCTTGCCAAGATGAATCCTCTTTGTTTGGATTAAATCCCAGAAAATGTCAGCTCCAAGTAGAAGGTCGACGTCTCCTGGCGTCGCGAACTCAGGATCAGCTAGATAGATGCTGTACGGAATCTGGATATCCTGAATGTTCATCTTGTACGTGGGGAGAGGCTCTGTTATGTAAGGAATGACATAACATTCAATTGTCGCTTCAAATGCCCCATTGATAGCTTCTAGATGAAGATCACACTTGTTGACAATTGACGATGGACGATTGTTCAATCCGATGACAGTTGTGTTGACAGCTAACATCTTCGGCTGTAGCACCTTCGCCAGCTTTTCGGTGATGAAACATGACGTACTGCCACAGTCAAGTAGAGCACGAACAATATGCGCATTGCCTTGGCTGTCAAATATTTTGACACATGCTGTTGACAGTAGCACCTGGTGAGAGGTTCTTGCAGTAGTTGTAATAACCTTGGAGTCAGCAATGGTATCCTGCTTGTGCGGCGTTTCGTCGTCCTTGGAATGCAGCAGCGAGTTGTGTCTCTTGCCGCATACTCGACAGCTTGAATGCCTGCAGTTATAGACAGTGTGGCCAACTCGAAGACAGTTGTGACAAGCCTTCACCTTGGTGACTATTTCTCTTCGCTTAGGAATCGATTCTTTGAGAAAGTCGACGCAATGATATATTGTGTGGTCTCCGTTGCATACCACACACTTCCACTTTGTCGGCGAGTTACTGACAGTTGCTAATCCCCGGTTCACATGAGGTTTTGATGAAGTAGATGGCTTTGGCTTGTTGTGCCCTTCCAAACTCTCGAGAAGATCTGCTCGGTTCTTTAAGAAGGTGTTGAGCGCAGCATAATCTAGCTTTTCGATAGAGCTTCGATAGGTTTCCCATTCCTTTAAGGTGCATTGGTCCAGCTTGGTGGTTACTATGTGAACAAGGAGTGTGTCCCATCCTTCAGTCGCCTCTCCCATTGCTTTAAGAGAGCGAAGGTTCTTGTTGAACATGTCCAAAAACTCGCGAAAATCCTTTGATGTCTCACGCGGTTGCTTAGCGTCGAACAGCGATTTGACATAATTATTAATTAATAGCCTATTGTTGTCAAAACGATCGATAAGCATATCCCATGCAATAGGGTAGTTACTCGTTGTGAGCTCAAGTGAGCTTATCAAATTTAACGCACTACTTTCCAAACTGGCTCGTAAATAGTGAAATTTACTTATAGAATCTAGCGAATCATTGTTGTGCACCAAAGAGCAGAATGTATCTCTAAAGTGTAGCCAGTTTTGAAAGTTTCCGTCAAATTTTGGAAGTGTTATCGTTGGAAGACGAATTTGATACGGCCTACCATTAGAAGAACCGCTATGATGAACGTCAGAGCCCCTATTGTCTCCCTGATTGCATTTCATCACAGACTGGAACTGACTACCCTGGCTACCATCGAGGGAGCCTGGCCGTGCACGCCTAGTGCACTTTAACAAGTCTTTAGCTTGTACCATTGCGTTTAGATATGTAGATTCAAAAACTTCTCGTTCGATATATTGCTCGTCGGGATCCTCGCATAAACATTCAATTTCCAATTGGACCTCGTCAAATTCTAGCGATAATGTTTCCATTTTATCAACCCTAAGCTCCAATTCCTGGCATTCCGCATCGGGTAGCGGAGTTCCCGAAGGATATTTAGAAACATTCTTATGAAAAATGGTAAGTCTCGCCTTAATAGAACCACGCTTCCGAATTAATTTAGTAAATTCATCTTTGTTTACCATTTTTAAGTTTGAATTTGACATTATTTAGCAAAAATCAATAATTGAGTTTGAAGTTTAAAACAAAAGTGACATTCGAAAAATCAAATTCAAAATTTTATTTAAAATTAAATTTACGTAATTTCGAAATCGAACAAATATGAGAATTTTGTAATTGAAATTGAAGTCGTGTAATTCAGAATGAACGAATGATATGGAATAGACTCACTTTCTTTCAGTCGTACACCAACCCCACCGCAGAACTCCCTCGACCAACTGGCAGCTCATGTACCAGCAAACAATCGATGGTCCAGTAATTCTCGGTCACATTTGTATTGATTTGGGCGTATACTTGTATAGGCCGAAGATGGGTACTCTGTCGAATGATAAATTGACGATTAGAAATTGCTTTTGCCGTTGCGTCTTGTTTCCTTTACGTAGCTCCTGCACCAGGCGGCGAGTAGGCACTGCTTGCACGTCGTATCCGTTGTTGCCGACGCGGCAATGATTGTTGCCGTGATGCCCGTAGATTTTGTATGAAGATACGTGTAAGGAATTATTTACGTAGATTATATCCGATTCGCTTTTGAAATATTACTTAACTTTGTTTAGTAATCCATAGGTCGCTTGTATCCGGCTCGAAGGACCAAACTATCATGTTAATACATGAAATAAACATTGAAATCTTAGACAAACATTTTAATCCAATATAGTTGAATGACAATAGAAAAATCAATACATATATGTCAACACGTTCCTTTTGACAAGAAAAATAAAACCAGCCACTTCTTGGCGAAAGAGGCGCTAACATTTATAATGATATCTCCTGTCATATCTTCGTCCCTAGGGGTCATGGAAAAAATCTTTGTACCCAAAAGTTTCAGCAAATTTTGTGTTTTACAATATTGCCAAACCATGTTTAGCACTAAAATGAACTATAACGACAGTACAAGCAAAAAACTGAAAAAGTGACAGATTTTCCAAGACGGCCGAGAAAGACGTGGAGCTGGAGTGTCAAAAATTTCGGGATACGATGATAAATATTGTTATTTACGGCATATCAAAATTCCATAACAATTGGACCATAGTTAGGGTACCGGAACAACGATTTACCAAATGTACAACGAAAAAATTTGTATGGGCTGCACCTTTTCCGATATAACATTCTTCCGGCTCAAATTTGGGGATGGAGACAGGCAGATCCGTATTCTGCAGGGTCTAAACCCTCTGATTACGTTGTCACCCCAACTGTTACACGATTTGCTTCTTGTATTCTACTTCTTCAAAAATGGGCCTACTCTATATTTTACTCATGCAACAAAAACTTCTCGCACCAAAGATACCGTCACGTTTTATGGCCGAAATGTATGAAAACGTCACATAAAACATCACGGTATACGCAATCATTTTAGCCCCTCAGGGGTCAATAAAGGGCAGAATGAAAGGGTCATTGACTTGAAAACAAACAAGTGTAAACAAATATAGGATTATATTCAGTGAAACATTCACATCCAACATAACAAACATTGGAACTCCCTCCAATAGTTTGTAGGTACGAGCTGTCACGGGACTCCACGCGAGGTCCAACCCTACAGACGGTTCTAAATAGTGAATCAACTATGAAACTATAATCCCATTTGCCACTATTATTTCCGGCAAAAAATTAGTTAAAAATTAAATAGTAACATTTACATGTTCGGATGTTCAGAAGGGCTTTCAGCCGTTAACAATGCGGTGCTAGTTACTTTAGGTGCGGCGGCGGCGCTGGCGCACCGCCTTTGTTTTGGTGATTCGACAGTCAAAACATTTTATTCTATGCACACTTCAATATTTTCTATAAAACAGGTTACATAAGAATTCACATATCATTAAGTTATTTTTTAACGTTAGAAAAAGCAGAAACCTACACAGGATTCGCGTCCTAGGTATGTGCAGTAGCTATTATGTACAAGCCTCACTAATAGTTGCTATTTTATCACAATGGCGATTAAATTTGATTCAATGATGCTAATTTAAAAAAAACTACAATGAAATTTTATTACGATTATCTATGAACAAAAAGCATTCAATGGTAAAGAATCAACACATGGTCAAATTACAACATAATAATTAAGTATTACGGATAGTATAATGATAACAATATAATTTAAGTCTATGTTATAAAAGTACACGGAGCGCGCGTGGCGCATGCGCTATTACAGGCGACAGTCTACCAAAGAGAGTTACCATTCGATTACCAACCCTATTACACTCTCAATAGGACTTAATGCAGTTTGGCACTAGTAGATTCAATTGGGTGTAAACAAATAATAAATATATATCAATACTATCGTCAAAGCTACTTTAATACTTTTATACAATGGTTGCCATCTCTCCAGACAAATATTCAGCCTTGATAGACATTGCATTGGGAAATACTATTTAAAATAACCTATTACTTCTACTAACATTATACCCTCCATACTACTTACATTATTTCATTGATATAGTAAATCACTTTCCATAAAATTGATTACATAAATTTAATGATTTTATTATTCGTCCTAGACATTTTATATTGAATCATATGCGCAATCAACAGTGTACAGTCCAGATCAAATACCACATTCTGCTTTGATGGACGGTCACCCATATCCGAGAGACACACCTACTCTTACCGAGAATTCGTAAAATGCGTTACGTCTGCGACCCGCGGCGCCGCGACTTTAGGCCACATACCAAAAAGCGACCACACACAGGCACATTTGACTATATACATATAATAATACCCTTAAAACATCGTTATAATTATATCTTCATAGTACAAACTCGTATCTAAATAATGCTGTATACTCTGTAGAAATGCTGAGGTCGAGTCGAATCACCAAAAATGCAACCAGTCGGTCGGCGATTTTTGCGCCTCGGCCTCCGCCGACCAACCGATCCGTGCTTAAGTATAAATAAACTTTATTCGACATCCTAAGAATTGGGGGAGGCCAAACACGATTTTCAACACTGGAAATGCTAAAAGGCAATAAAACAAATTGAGAATACTTTGAACATAACCGACATTCACTTACAAGGTTAGACGCAGTCTACGCTAAAAAGACTCGTTGCCCGATCGTAATAAGGATTAGCTGCACAATAGTATGCTACATCTCTAGTGAGTACCAAATGAGTATCAACTGCTTACCACCGCAAACACATTTCCTTGGATTGTTCACTTTGTAAAAGAGAAACGCAGTTTACATACATGATCTGTTACTGTCTGAAATGAGAGCTCGGCCAAGTCTTATAGGCTCAAACCGTCTTCGAACTCTCACAATGCGGCCGAACTCTAGCTCACAACACTACTTGCGATGTATGCGACTCATGAGCTATATTGGGACACCCGTTTTATTTTACATCGACTTAACATATATATCAACTGGTTATTTATTTATCGTATGGCAATTATTAATTGGTTAATCGATGTCTAAAAATTCATTACACATTGCATTGGACCTTACCACTGAGTACAGTTCGTTTTTCTTTAGATCATAGACTCACGATTGCGACAGGACGAGCCAGTTTAGTTTAGACGATCTCTACAACGTAACTTTAAATAGTGGATATATATTTTATAATGGCCTAGAAACTGTTTCGAAAAGTAATTCTGCAAATCGTTCAAATATAAAACAATGTTACGTACATCTGCTAGCAGGACTACTGATTCCAATTATTAACTACGATGAATGTCACCTATGGTCCAAATATATATAAATACGTAATAAATTAGCGCGGTACAGGAAGTCGCACTGGTGTTCATGTTGACGCTAGAGTGAATGTAACTTACCGACGTTCCGAACTACCAAGCTGCTAACATACGGCCATAATGTCTAATTTATTTGTATACCTCCCGTTAAATTGAGTTTCGCGGGAAAGCGTCATTATCATATCATAATATTTCCTAGTCAGATTTACATAAGTTCGAAAAAAAGAAATCCGCCCAACGTTAACTTACATTCACCCAAAAAACAATACGTCTAGGGCCCATATAAATATGCGTTTAAAATTACAAATTATGTACATACAATATGGTCTAATCTAATAATGTATAAAACATGGACTCCGCCGCGTTGCAAAAATATGGAAATGATATTGATCTGCTTCCAAACGTCATAAATAGATAACAGAGGGCGCCGGTAACGGTCGGGAGTGGTATTTACATAAGTATCGGGGCCCTAGGTCGGTGCTCTCGGCCGCAGCTCAGTTGTAAATCTTGATGGCCTTCTCCAGGTAGTTGACGCGCGAGCGCTTCGGCGTCTTGTTGATGTGGTCGAGCCCCAGCCACGGCCGCCCCGTTGCGTCTGGAAGCGACAGATCTTTTTACATTTTAGCACGCATTCCCTCGCGAATACGAGCTATGTTAATGTGCAATTTTGTATAACGCATAATAACACGTTTGTGTTGACAGTTTGATTTGGTAGTAGTGGAGTAGTGAGATACTTCAGATGCCGGAGCGGCAAACTGCCTATACCTACCCTGTTTTTTTTTATCTACAAAGTACTGCCAAAGTAAAATGTCCCAGCCCATTTTTGCATAGAAATTGTATAGGCTAGTACTTTATAAGAAAAAAAACAGAGTATGGAAATAGAAGCCCCGTGCAACGTGAGCCCGTCAAAACTGACGAATTAAAATAAAAAGTTGTAACTGGTTTCATTTAACTGTCATTTCGCGGATCTATTATTAAGGCTTGGTCACACACCGCGCGCGCGACGCAAGCGGGACGCCGCGCTGCGTGCCATAATGTATGAAACCTTCCCGCTCGCGTCGCGCAGCCAGTGTGACGTCGCTAACCTGTTAGCATACGTTCCGGCGCGCGAACGTCGCGCAACGCGGTGTGACCAAGCCTTTATGCGTAGATGTGTCATTATGTGTATAATATTTAGCGAACACCGATAGCATGCCAATGGAAAGTTTGAGACGGTAAGAGTGGATACTTACTTGCGTTACTACTCGGCCTGAAGTCGAATATGTTTATTGTCGCTCCTTCACTTATGTAGTTAGGTCTGCCATTTGTCACTATAGCGAAATTGTACTGAAAACAGATAACGATATAATGAGTTTCATAACCGAACTATCGCATAATCAGGAACATACAGGGTGGCCCCAAAATACGTTGACACGTTATTTTTAGGATATTTTTTATTACGACGCGACTACACGACTTTTGTAAAAAAACATTAAAAATACTAAACAAAACACTAGTTATATGCAAAATATTCCCCTTTGGCTTTGGTACACAATTGCAAACGTAAGTTAAACTGACGAGCAAAATGCCGCACGTATTAAAACGTCATTTTCGGAAAAGTCTGCATTTCTATGTTTAGTGGTACAGACCCTTGTCTCTAAGATAGACTAAAAATGATAATCGATTGGATTAAGATCAGGCGAGAATGGTGACCAGTGTGTCGATCTTATGAGGCCAATTTTCATGATAGGTCCAAAATTTGCCCATATTCATAAGCTGATAAAAGTAGCTGGCTACCTTAGACACCTGACCTTAATCGATTATAGTATTTGGTCAACCTTAAAGACCATAAAGGCTGCGTCACTAAACTTAGAAATGTACATTGCTCTGAAACTATAATACTTGCGAAAAAATTGGCAAGATAACGTATTTGGACGTGCGGCATTTTGCTAGTCAGTTTAACTTACGTTTGCAACTGCGTATCAAAGCCAAAGTGGAATATTTTGCAGATAACTAGTGTTTTGTTTAGTTTATTAATAGTATGTTAACGCTTCTTTACAAAAGTCGTGTAGGTAGTCGTGTCGTAAAAAAAATATCCAAAAAATTCCGTGTCAACGTATTTTTGGGCCACCCTGTATTGACAAAAAAGTCTAAACTTAACTCTCAAATAAAAACCGTCTCGTTTTAAGCTGTTAAAGATCTTTAACTATTATTGTATTATTTTCAACTCTAGATTTGGGGGAGAGCCAGAACTCGAAATAAGTTAATGTATACGTATTGCTCGGCTGCTATAGTGCGTGTCATCCACGTCGACGCGCCCCTCCACAGCGAATCTCATACGGTGGAGGTGCGCGCCTTCGTGGATGACACGCACTATAATCTTGCACTTGTCAAATAGTGAGTCGTTTGTCGTTTTATCCACGTCGTGATGATACACGCGAACCGTGCGCCGGTGTGAAGATCAACGTCAAATGTAAACTAACATCAATTGTTAAAACTGGCATTAACGGTCACTCCGGGTATTTATTTCAAACTATATTACACCAAACGGTTAAAACTCACGTATTGACAATTAATACGTGAGTTATATTATAACCGTTTAGTGTAATATACTTTTAACATGACTCACGAAAGTTTAAATTCAAATATTTCAAACTCTTCGGGAGTTCTTCAGGATAACTGCATGCGCGTAGTTTGCAGCGCACGTCGTTATACGTCAGGTATGTGCTCATCTTCAGTACCCTTACCATGAGTTTGCAATGTACTCATGGTAAAGGTACTGACGCTACGCTCCGAGGGGCCTTAAGCCTTATTTTTCAACAATTTTTTTAGTTTAAAACAATGTTTCTTGCGCCATCAGAGTGCCTCGCTGCTCACCTTTTCCCACTCCTTGTTGGGTATGTCTAGCTTGGCCTGCAGGCGGTCGCGCACTGCCTGGAACGGCTCCAAGTGCTTGACGCGCGTGTAGAACGGGATGCCGAACGTCGCGTACACCTGCTTGTGGAAGTGCGCGCACGGCACTAGCGCCTCGTCCTCCTGGAGAGTTACAATATAATCGCTTGAGTTTCAAACTAAAGACTCCATTACAATATAAAACAAGGGCTTTGAAGCAATACAATAGCTTTATTATTGTATGTACCCGAAATGATAAATCCTAACACTACACGAAACTACAGACACTACAGTACGATTACTTTAAGTTTGACAATGACTTATGCTTTTATTCCATTGGATTTTCCACTTTAACGCTAACGTTTCTATTACAAACAAAGATACAAAATGTATTGCAAAATGATTTACTTTCTGGAAAACTCGGATCTCAATCGGAATACGATGGCACCCGAACTGTCAGTGATTGTATTAAATGAGTGACGTTTTCATATCCATTATTATGGAACTTTATTGTTTAGTGGCAAATGTCAAAGTGAAAAATGTCAGTGTCAAAGTTACAGCTACGGCTGTAAGATGGGTACTTTTGAAGAAGCTTTCGTTTGATACCACACACGATAGGTTTTAAAACATTTTTTTTTAAATTCCATACAAAAAAGATGTCGTCATAACTCCTCTCCTTTTCGTTTTTATTTTCGTCCAACGGGTCGAATTGATTCATTTGTCCTCAAGATCAATCGTACCGATTTTCATGCTTTTAACACCATTTGCAGCATCTTTTGGCGTGCCGCTAGCACTACAAGCTGCTTGAAACAACCGCTAGTACACAGACCTGTAGATTAAGCTCGTCCTGTGGTATCTCCTCTATTCTGAAGAGTCTGGGCGGCGCGATGGTGACCTGGTCCAGTGTCAGGTCCGGGTCTGGCCCGGGCAGAACTTTATGACACGACACCTCCACGATCCGTAATCTGCATATAAACAGCACAAGGTAACCAATATAGCAAATCTAAGTTGGTGTTTTACGTAGTTGTTATTTAAAGTTTTGGGAATCAAAATATTAAGCCGTCCTCTCCCGGCGAAAAAAATATACAATGCCATTCTTTTGTTATCTGCCCCGGGATCCCAGGGACTGGTAGACGACGGGTTTTTCGAAAATAGCGTGATGGTATTTCCCGTTAATGGTATTTTACGTAGTTGGTAATATATGTTTATATAATTTAAACGTTATTGTGCAATTGGCGTTTTCCGTTTTTGGTATTGTCCGTCGAAAGGAACAGTCACAAGTCACAATACTTTAAGACATAATTACAATTCTGTATATTTCTGTATAATGTAAATGAATGCCATAATATTAAATAAATATTCTGTACAGTTAACTATGACCGATTGTTCTGAATCAGATTTTGGTATATAAAATGAGACTGTGGGGACTATAACTAGCAGATTCCCTCTCCCTCATGGGACAGGCTTGTTTCCAGCTGAAGGTAAATAGGTTTTTTTTTATTAAAAATGGGATTGCTCTTGGCCAGCATCTAACCAAGGGGCAAAGATGCTTGATGCCAGGTGGATGATAATGATAAAGAACAAGTTTCTCACCTGCCAGACCCGTCGGGAGACATTTCAACAACTTTAGCCGCTTCTTCTAATATGTCAGCTACTTTGCCGCTTTTGTTTGGATATAAAATTAATTCTTTATCTTCCTTATAATTTGGACCAACCTGAAATAAACCACCAAATAAGTTTACACAATTAATTAACTATCCAGGTAGTTCCTTTGCCATGGTTAAGTCAACCCAGTCACTCCTCAAATCTACGATTAGATAATCTATTTATATGACCGTATTTTTGTATCACTGATCCTAAAAGAATAAGAACACATACAACGGCCCGTCTGTTACGTACTTATACAACTTTTATTAATCAAAACATTTAACTTACCCATAAACATTTGAATTGTCTCTTATTGTCCAATTCGTTAACTTTAATAGATAAAATCTGGTAGAACAATTTCTTAGGGCACTTTGGTTTACAGTACACTAGCAGGTCCTTCAGGATGCCGTCGTAGGAATACCGCAGCGGAAGGCCGGGCGTGTCCTTGTAACTGCAACCATAAATACAATAACAATAAGAATCGGATCCGGTTGTAGCCGCTCAACCACCATCACTGCCATCACTGGAGTGCAAACTCTAACCATTAATAAGAATCAGAACATCACTGGAGTGTTAACTCTTACCTTACCCCCTTATTCATAAACGTCCATCAAACCTATTTTATTTATTTAGTTAAATATTCATCAAAGACACTACGGTCAGATCAGAGACACTACGCTCGATGTTGTTGACGAATATGTGTACCTGAGACAATAGTCGAGTCAGTCTTGGCTGGGCGGCGTTTGGGAGACTACGCAATATCTTTTCGTCCAATATCCCGCAGTGTCTCAAGACGAAAGTCCTACGGCTCTGAAACGTGGTCGCTCACTATGGGCCTCATAAGGAGGCTCAAAGTCACTCAAAGAACAATGGAGAGGGCTATGCTTGGAGTTACTCTGCGAGATCGAATCAGAAATTATGAAATCCGCAGAAGGACCAAAGTAACTGACATAACCCGAAGAATTGCCAAACTTAAGTGGCAGTGGGCAGGCCACATTGCCCGGAGGACCGATGGCCGGTGGGGCCAGCGAGTTGTCGAGTGGCGACCACGTACCGGACGACGCAGCGTTGGAAACCCCCGCGAGGTGGGCTGATGACCTGGTTAAGGTCGCGGGGATCCGTTGGATGCGGGCAGCCCATGACCGATCGTTGTGGCGCTATCTGGGGGAGGCCTATGTCCAGCAGTGGACGTCGTTCGCCTGATTATGATGATGATGAGCCCATCAAGATTCGTTCGTCCTTATCTGTCACTTTAACATTCATGTTGGTGTGGAAGGAACAAAACACATTTTATTACAATTAGAATCAGATTTAGTTAGCAGAGGTTTATTAAGTTTTATGAATAAGGAGGAGGTTAGAGTATTCCAATGTTTAAACTACCAGCGTGGTCGTGTCGGAGATTATCCCCAGGCTGCTAACCAACCGCGCATTTCTATCGCTTTATTGGCTCTGGCCTATAAAGCCACAGCCAGGTTTAAAAAAAACAATAAGACCGGGCCATTGGGCAATCGAGTTAAAGCTTAAGCCACACAGAGAGCGGGCGGGCGGTAGCGGCGCGGGCGCGGGCGGCAGCGGCGCGGGAGCTGCTTTTGGCTGCCGCCAGCTCCCGCGCCGCTGCCGCCCGCGCCCGCGCCGCTACCGCCCGCCCGCTCTCTGTGTGGCTTAAGCTTAACTCCTCTACTCTTGAGAACAAGCATCATTGTAACAGAATCACATGTATTCAGTTATATCATATTCAGTTAAAGGGGTTTCTTTTCTCAGAATTGGAATTGCCAATCAAGCGTCATAGCCCATCGAACTGGACAACTATTGGAACGTGTTGCAAGCCGGCCTGGGCCGTGCCGTCCCTTTCTCTTATAGTGGACACGAGAGTGAAGGGGACGTCACGATACGGATTTCGGATTTCGATTTTAGGAGTAGACCCTCTGGAAAAAGCTGCCTGCACCGGTTGTTATGTGCTTGACGGCAGAGTTGGAGGTTCGAGGAAAATCAAGCCTAAAGAATACGTCTTATATTCTGTGTCTGGCAGCAGTGCTTTTATTTCTACACCTTATCGTCGTTCGTAAATTTTGCATGTCCAAATGTTGGCGAGATGTACTGATCTAAAGAGACGGGACTCTCATACTAGGGAATGAACGCGAATTGACAGCAATTGCCATGTAAATGTAATACTGCCGCCATTATCCGCCTCGAATATTCCATACTATCCTCGGATATCATTTTTTTGTACCGAGTTGCGCGAGCCTGTACTGATCCTCCACAAAGTTGTCTTTGTACCTAAAAAGTTACCGGTTTCTGAAAAAAAAACTTTCTATGAAACGAAAATTCTATGAAACAATTCATTCTATGAAACATTTTTCTGCAAAAGAAGGGGTCACCCCGGGAAAGGACATAGGATACTGTTTATCCCGGAAATCATCGCCTAAAGGGGGTGGAAAAGTAGGTAGTGTACTTACTTCTGACACTTGAAGAACTGTATTAAGTAAGGGTCGACATTGAGCCGCTGGCCGACCGCCCTCGCCATCTGCTCGTAACGCATTTGCATGGACAGCTCCATTGTGAATCTGAAAATGTTTCCCTTGTTATTATACAACATTTGTTTTTTCATGTGATTATCTGTCTGTACTACTAAGCTTAATGTATTTTGGAAACCGAATATTGCATAAATAATCTAAGATTGTATTCGGTTTCCAAAATACATAGGTTATTGAGAATTATTATTGGTAATGTGCGTAAAAAATATAAAGTAGCATGTAGACTGTTAAAATAATTTTATTTTCATCACACTTGCTCGAAAACGGTGTCATTGCACGCAGGCGTATAAACCAGTAATAATAGCTGATTTACCTCCCACGGGAGTTATGAGTTTAATTTTAAAATATAGAAAACACTCGAACGTCATTGCAGACATGCAGACTAAGGAGGTTAAAAATCAGCCAAGGTTTATTTCCGATCTTCAAAACTTGGCTACAGAATAATTTTAGTGTATATAAAATACATATATACGGTACATTTAACTGCGTTATATTTATATATTACTAGTATTTCGGAGATTTGTTCATATTCAATCTCTTATGGAAAATAAGCTGGCGTGATAAGTTTCACTGCCGTACATGAAGTAAGGCGTTCAAAGGGGTTAAACAGTAGTATGTGTCTCACTCACCCCGCGTCATTAGGCAGCGTCTTATCCACAAACTGCACCTCCACCTTGTAGAAGATGTACTTGAAGTAGTCCTGGCACGTGGGCAGCTCGAGCTCCTCGTGCCGGTGGTCGGCGCGCTCGAACACGATGATATCGCCGTCCATCAGTTCGTCCAAAGCCTGGCCGCGTGCACACGACTCAACCCGAGCGGCGGCCGGCTGGTGGCCCCCGCGCGGGTCGGACAACGTTTAGGGCATGCAATATGTACGCGACTATATTTAGGAGAGCAACTACAGGGATGTTGCTTATCGGTAGTTAATTCTTTATCGGTTAATTATTTATTTCGACCCGTGAGATCTTCGAGAAGACAGTAAGGTTGCCATTTTTGTTGCACTTTTAGCACTATTCAGGTGAGTGGGTACATTTCCCAACAGACGTAGTGCAACTTCGAAACCCCTTTGTCAAGTGAGTGGTAGTGGAGGGACAAGACTAAAATTTGATGTGGGCAAGGTGCGTTTAGCGAGGCCCTCTGATGGCTCAAGAAGCAATATTATGAATTAAAAAATAATTGAATAATGAGGCGCAAGGCTTCTCAAACAGCGACGCGGTGGCTCACTTCGCCCACGCCTAACGCCGCCTCTGTTGTAATGTTTGAACTACCCACTTTTATGTGTAGAATTTATTTCACTTTGATTAAAAAATTTAGAATTTAATGTTTTAATCGAGACATGAAAACCACAGCATAATAAAAAAGAAATTCTCAGGCTGACGGCATATCACGAAGCGGTTCCATCTCAAAATAATGCTGGCGTAAACACCAGTGCTGACCTTCCGATCCGATGGTACCGTTGGATAGTGTTTAACGATTCATGTTTGATTTAGTTTATAAACTGACATAGAAAATGCGCTCTTCTATTTCTAAAGCGCGAGGAGAAAATGGTTATACTATAATTTTAAGAAATATCTGATTGGAGATACCTAAAAATCCACATTTGACTGACAGACATAACAAAGACAGCAACATCCCGACGAAATAAAACGTATCTCATTGCATTAATATTTTGAATTTTAATCTAGTGTTTTGAAAGCTATTTTGTAATGTTTGCAAGGAATATGTGATGTGAAAATTGCATGCCCTATAAATGATATGCAGAATCGTTTTAAATATTACCGTTTCGGTTACTTTCCTTCGAATCAAATATTATGCATTATGTATGTGTCTATCAGAAAACTATGGAATTGTAATAAAACGAGTCTGCATTAATATAATGTAAACACATATTAGGGTAAACAACTCGGTTATAGGCACCTACCAAAAACGCGTTTTTTTTAAACTTGACGATCTTTGTAATCGCGAATTAGAGGCCTGTAGGGGAGCAATAACTTAACCGTTTACCCTAAGTGAGAATGAGGAGAATATAAGCTCTATATGGGTAAAACTATAGTGAGAGGCAATCACACTAATGTACAGGAACATCATTGGTTATTATCTCTTTCGTTTTTTCTTGAGCAGTTAAGCAATCACCTAAAAGCGTGAGTTTATGTCTCACCTTTCTCCTAAAGTGAAGATGTTGTCAAAGATTATGGATCAAATACCTTCAAGTTCAATGCTTTAAAATTGCTTGGATTACGAAGATTCAGGACGCTAAGCAGAAATTGTTTGCAAACTTCGTACTTTCGTACCCGAAGTGGGTTTGTTCACACTAAACGAAGATGACAGCTACAAAGCAAAGGTATATGGTGTAATAAACTCTAAGCTCTATGGTGTAATATAATGTGATTAATGTGTAATGACACGTACCATACCTGTGCCGGCCATACACGTTAACTACAAAGCAATCAATCGTCCAAGTACCATAGAATACTATACGTAATAAGTATAATTTCAAATTATACTGCTTCTACAACTTTGTCAAGCAAACATTAAGAGCTGTACGGAACCAATAATATCCTATCAAATTTTTCATCATACATTTTGACAATTACCATATAATTTACAGATAAAAGTTACAAAGAGTTCAGCAGAAAAAGTTTACAAGAGTTTTAGTTATTGCTATCCAAATGAAAGGTTAGCCATTCAAAGGATATATGGCAAGAGTTAATGGCATACGATATAGTGTACATAAAATGCATTTGCAGATCGTTGTCTTAAGATGCATTTAACAATCGTTGTAACTTCTAAACGATGCACATTTACCAATCGTTGTCACTTATAAAGTGGTCTAACAGTTCAGGTTGCTCAAAAATATTTTATCTACACCCATGTAGTAAATCCTCTTTAATAAGTTCAAAAACCGTAGATAAGACCCTGCTTTATAATATACTGTGCAGGAAGCTTCTCGCGGTTGCGCGCGACCGCTATAAGAACACCAAATATAATACTCTTCCGAGATCACGTACAACCATAACGACACAGCTGCAGGCTGGCGGCGGCGCGCGGGCCGGTCTGTCGAGGCAAACATGGCGCACGCCGGCGAGACGTGCCCACACGAAACACATGAAAAAGGATTTAATATATGGATGTAGATAAAGTAGTGTATGCAACTGTACATAATTAGGCATAATGCCCCTCATTATGTACCAGTTGCATAAACTACTATGAAGATGCTTCCTTCCTACACAGACACTTACACTTAGATAAGACACTTCCTACTACTACTAACCCCTTTACAATAGAGTCGTTTTCATATATTTGTGAGCACTTCGTTCGCTCGGATTTATCTAATGGCGACCGTACATCGATTTGCCAATACTACTCGTACGAAAACAACGGAACAGCAAAGTAGCAGGTCATCAACTTGTGAGACTATCAATCGACATCAAATGGGAACTGGGGAAAACTAATTAATTATACCTTTTCAAGTGGATCGCTGTAGTTATTGATCTTTTCCACGAAGTCAGGTTTGATTTCCTCGTACAGCACGAGGGGAGTGTCGGCCGGGAATCCTGGGGAGCGAAATGAACAATTTGAAATATTTTAATTTAACGTTATTTGCAAACAAGAAAACTAAAGAGGATCTTTTTATTAAAAATGGGATTGCTCTTGAGCCGTGTTCCGAATCACGCCTGAAATGCTCGCAGGGCTTACAACGCTTACGGCCGGTCCAAATCAAATGGCGCGCTCAAGGCCGCGTGAGTAGTGTTTAGATTCGGACCGCTACTCGCTTGAGCGCGCCCACGATCGGACCGATTCAGGCTAGCCCGTGTTTACTGTCATTTTCATATATCAAACGTCAACTTGACGTTTGGTTCAAGGTGCTTACGCCTGGGAGTGTGAGCATCGTAAACGCCAACATGGCGCCGTCCATGACGTCATCAATGACGTCACGATATCTCATGTAAGCGCTATAAGCGCGAATCGGTCCGATCACAAGCGCGCTTTGAGCGCTGTAAGCGTGATTCGGAACATGCCTTAGTATGAGATTCGCTGTGGAGGGGCGCATCGTCGTGGATGACACGCCATATAATCGCTCCTTAACAAAACTCACCAGCACGTTTATTGAGTATGGGTATAAGATCGGGCAGCTTGCTCGCTATGGGCAGATAGTGATGCCCGCAGTAATGGATCCTCTTCTGCTTCGGATCGTAGAACTTAAAGAACAGGACCACATCGTTGTCCTTGTCAAACGTGGGTAGAGTGCTGAGGCCAGAGTCCGGGGGCAGCATTTCCAGGAATAAGTTCCACGGGTTTGTGTTCTCTGACACGTCCGCTACGGTCTTCAGTTGGTCATTGAGGATGTCTAGGCAGGTTGGCCTGCATGTCTGTGGGGTAAAAAAGTATATTGAGTTAGCAATTCGCATCACTTCCTACTACTTCTTTGAAATATTATGTTAGCGGAAGTAAAGCATCTCCTTTATAGATTGATAACACTGATAACCATCGCGATGATAATCTTTAAAGAGGAAACGTAGCGTATTAACGTATGCTCTCTCTAACTCAAACCAAAGATCTTTTTTTTTATGTATTCAAGCTTAGTATTTCCACCTGATTAGAACGGCGGATAGCGGAAGTTCTCCGCCAGTATCTCTACGAGTTCCGCCACTCTCACTTGCTTGGGGACGCGGAATGCACAATAGTTCTCACTTGACTCCCATCCTTGAAATTAGACGTGATTAGAGCGCGCACTGTAAGACCGCGGTAGGAGGCTTCTGCCGTTTTAGGGGAAATTCTCCGCTAACATTTCAATGAGTTCCGCTAGTCGCCTGCTTCTGGACGCGGAATACGGCCGCTGTCACTCCAGAAAGGCTAGCACGACTGCCACTGCGACGCGAGTAGAGAAAAATCTACCCAGGAGGGTAGGGTAGGAACCCTCCTCTTTTTAATTTGCACAGTTCGAGTGAGACAGGAATCGCTTAGTCGCGCGAGATGCGACTTGACAGCAAGTTGTGCTAGCCTCGAACCAAGACATATTTTACACGAATTGGCACATAAAAAGGATTCTTACCTGATTAGAGCGCGCGCTGAACGGCCAAGGGCGCAAATGCTTCTGCGGATAGCGGAAGTTCTCCGCCAGCATCTCCATGAGTTCCGCCACCGTGGCCTGCTTGCGGACGCGGAACGCGCGGTAGTGCGCGCGCTCGGGGTCGTAGAGGTCGTTGCCCTGATGCCCGTCAAAGTCGTCCTCGAGGACCACGTTCACTGTCATGTAGAGGTGCGCCTCGTTCCGCTCCTTGCGACGGATCTGGAAATATTGCATTGTTTATATCGAGTCCGGCTGACTTTTCGCACAGGGCCACCTTTTGTTATACAGTCACAAAAACTGATATAGGTCGACCGAGACCAGAGACCGCGCAGAAGGGTAGCGGGAGGCAGGGACCAGCTGGCCGCTACCCGTCCGCTACCCTTTGACGTATCTCCTCTTACTCCTGTCCCGTCACTGGCGAGGACTCATTAAGACGGTCGGTCTATAAGCGCCTTTTATATCAAGAGGGTTAGTCACGAAGACTATTGCCTATTGCACTGCTTAGTGGCGCGATTAGGCACCAGACATTAAATTAAAGCCATAACACGCATTCAATTAAGTGGCGACCCAACCGCATCAATAAAAACCATTCGCTGCTGTCGCGTGTGATGCAAGCACTATAGTTTCATACAACAATTCCGGCGTATTCCTGCCTAACACTAAGCAGGACACAGTGGTGTCTGTAACAAGCTCTGCAATTAGTATATAACGATCTATAATGAATGTCAGCTCGTTTGGTAACAGATTACTAAGTAACGGATTACTAATAAAATATAACGGATTACTAATAATCTACTTACAGTTTCAATTCTTTTCTCTTCCGCCAGCCTTTCGCTGAGCTCAGACGGAATGTCTGGTTGATTTACTTCTTGCAACACCGTTTTCAATTGAGAATCCCTGTAAGCAATTAAAATTAAGCCTTTACATCCACAGAGAAAACCACAATAGCGGAACTGGTCGGAATCAATCAATATCCGGACTTATTTTAAAGAAAGGATATTACCAGTTTCGAGTGACTTACCTAATATACACCAACATGTAGGCGTTGGTGCAATGGCGCACGGTGAGCGCCATATCTTCGTCGTGGCCTCCGTAGTTGTACTCGATGGCTTCTTGCTTCGTGCAGCGGGATACTACGTCGTCGTCGAACTTGCACCACTGCAAGATACAAATTATGTTCACCTTACATACCTTAAAATGTTTTGGATTCAAATGCAAGTAACTAATTAATTTAAAAAAACGGGAATCTATAGATAATATTAAGGTAAATATCGATGCGAATATCCGATCCTTAGTAACCAACTAATCACTGAAGCTGGATTTTGATCGTCGCCGCGTTGGTGAGCACACGTGCCTGGGGCGACGACGGGCAGAATCCATTTACCGTACAAAACCTTATCTACTGTCATGGCGTCGTTACCGAACAACGTCATTGAACACGTGACATTGGCGAAATCATCATAAATTTGATGGAAGCCATTTTTTAAAGAATTGAATTTAATCACTGAAGCTGATTTACATAGTGAATGTTGACAAAGTGAAAGACCACGCGAACGTTGCGCATCGGAATTCCACTCCGTCGCATTTTTGGGGTCAAAGCGATGACAATGCATCCTAAAAAACTCAATTAGTAGTGCAAGTGTACCTTGCCGTCGCCCTTAGGGTTGATGAAGACGACGTAGTGTCCGCCGTGGTTGTCGCCCGAGTGCACGAGCACCGCGTGCAGCGTGTAGTCGGCCGGCGTCTCCGGCTTCTCCTGAAGGTACGCGTCCAGGTTGATGTGCTCGTAGAACTCGAACCTAGGCAATTACGAACGTTCGTGTCATTTAGTGTTACCAGACGGCCCGCAGTTTTAGGAACGTCCCGATTTTCAGCATTGATCGGTTACCCCATTCGCAACAGAACATTTTCCCAAATTTTGAGCAGTCAGTATACAAATCAATGGGCATTTCTCAGAGCGTTTCTAACGCCGTGACTTCGGTGGTCGCATTCTTGAAAACATCACTGCAGAGTGGGAGACCATATCAGGCTGTAATATAGCAAGCGAGGAGGGCTATCATCCTTTTCAAAATGGATCACAGAAACCAAAGGACATCGTAAATAATACGAGCAACGAAGTCACGGCGGTTGAAAGCCGCAGAGAAATGCACCAATATAGACGCCTTTTTTGCTGTGTCAGTAATAAAATTCAACAACGCAATAAAAACCTACCATTCTTTGACGTAGACATGAGGTAGGTAATGATATGTTGACTTTTCTCGTTCCAATATAGTCAACATATTTCATACAATAATCAGTGTGTCTGAATCAGACTATCAGTCTGATTGAATGAACAATCATCATTACATCCACTTTGCCGGATGATGAAAATACTATTCAAATATCAAAAAGTAACGAAGCTACAATTAATGTTCTTAAAGAGCGAGAGAAAGAGTGACGTCACGAACCTCTAGCACCATAGTAAAATTAAGTTCCTTACATAGCTTACAAAGGTGCGTTTTGCGGAAAAGGAACAGTATATGCATGGTCTTAAAACTTTGAAGACGTAGAACTAAGTAATTATTTTATCGAGTTAGTTTTTTCGCTATTTGATTGAGATTTTGATCATCTCTATTTGAGGGTTGCCCACGATTTCCCATATTACATTTTAAAATACTCATAGGTCAATTTTGACTTCCAAGACTAACAAATTCTGCAAGATAAATAAAATATTTTGAAAAGCTTACCTGTCGTTGAATTTGACGGAGCTGTCCGTAATGGGGTCGTACTGGAACCTCATGAGGTGCAGATGCAGCACGGGGGGGAAGGAGGCGAATATCACCCCCTTCTCCGCCTCCTGCAGCCCGTGCTCCCCCGCGTCGTACTTGTTCTCTCCGTCCAGCGTCTCCGTGCTTATGTAGTCTTTGAATGACTCGTCGACTGCAATCATAGTCAAACTTGTAAGTATTCGACAGTTGGATTTTTGACGTGATAACGTCTTATAAATTGGTAAACGAACGCCAACACGAAAAAGTGTGACGTAATGTATGTCCAACCTGAGCCTTGTTGAGCGAATTTCTATAAAAATATTATTGGATTTTGAACCTTATTGTTCGAACGGTAGAATAGCTTTTCGAACGAATTACTTTGATGCAACTCGGCCAACTGAATGATTTCTAGAATTAAAAAACAGTTGACTGTATAACCGGTTTCTCTCCTCAAAGGGTAAGGCTGGGTTGCACCAAACCGTCTGTAATCGTAAGCGGTGTTCGTCAAATCTGATTGTATGGAAAGTTTGACAAGTTTCTATGGGATGCCAGCTGCCGGCGCCATATTTGACGATGACCGGTTTGTGTTCGTACGTTGGTGCAACTGGCACTAAAACGCGTTTTATTTAGACACCTAGCCCTTACTGATCTTGGTTAACTAACAGTGTCACTTGAAAATATTGGGAACAATCATTGGGAATACCTCGGCAGGAAACTCATGCCCCAACCTAAGTGTACGAGAACGCAGTGGCTCCTGAGGGTGTGGGGATGTGCTCGCTGCCGATAGCGAGGATATTATACTCTGAATTACTATGCTATACAAGTTATATGCAAGAAACAAATGAAAGCGCCATATATTAGACATAATTTCGCATTTATAACACAGCATGGATGGCTTAGTCAAAATGGACGTATTTATTAGTAGTGGTATGATTTCAGTCACGTTCTCGTTCTTGCACTTGATGTACGACGTAACCTTGCCATCAAACTGTCGAGGGACGGTGCTCTTTATAATTATAATACTTACTGTTCTTCTTCCCCTTGATGTTAAGCTGGATGTCGTAGGTCTCGACGCGCGTGCTCAACACGTTGACGTTCTTGCACTTGATGTACGACGTAATCTTACCCTCAAACAGTCTAGGGACGGTGCTCTTTATAATTATAATACTGTTCTTCTTCCCCTTGATGTTAAGCTGGATGTCGTAGAACGAATGGACGACGTAATCTTGCCCTCAAACTGTCGAGGGACGGTGCCCTTGAAAAGCATAATACTTACTGTTTTTCTTCCCCTTGATGTTAAGCTGGATGTCGTAGAAGGTCTCGACGCGCGTGCTTAACACGTTGTCGTTCTTGTAATTGATGAACGACGTCATCTTGCCCTCAAACAGTCGAGGGACGGTGCTCTTTAAAATTATAATACTTACTGTTCTTCTTCCCCTTGATGTTAAGCTGGATGTCGTAGGTCTCGAAGCGCGTGCTCAACACGTTGACGTTCTTGCACTTGATGAACGACGTCATCTTGCCCTCAAACAGTCGAGGGACGGTGCCCTTTAAAAGCATAATACTTACTGTTCTTCTTCCCCTTGATGTTAAGCTGGATGTCGTAGAAGGTCTCGACGCGCGTGCTCAACACGTTGACGTTCATGCACTTGATGACCGACGTCATCTTGCCCTCAAACAGTCGAGGGACGGCGCTCTTTAAAGCATAATACTTACTGTTCTTCTTCCCCTTGATGTTAAGCTGGATGTCGTAGAAGGTCTCGACACGTGTGCTCGACACGTTCACGTTCTTGCACTTGATGTACGACGTCATCTTGCCCTCGAACAGTCGAGGGACGGTGCCCTCTACGCAGGTGCCTTTCATTTTACTTTCCAATTTGTCTAGTAGCACCTACAATAAAAATACAAGAAAATTACAAATGGAATTATCGCAGACAGAACAAAATTCTAAAAACAACATTATACTTGACCATTTATGAGAGCAGCCCTTTCAATCATGACCCATGATTTCATTTCACATGTCCGTCAGTGGGACCTACATAGGTTAATGATTCTCCCGCTCAAATTGGCATTACAAGCTCTCTTTAAAAATGGCTGTCCATCAAATTTATGATGATTTCGCCAATGAATACTTGTTCAAAGACGTTGTTCGGTAACGACTCCATGACAGTAGGCAACTGGTTTTGTTCGGTAGTGGATTCAGCTCGTCGTCGCGAAGAGCACGTGTGTTCACCAACGCGGCGACGGGCAAAATCAAACAAAATCAAATCAAATTAAACACACACACAGACATAGTCACACACAGACACAGACACAGACAGAGTCAAATTAAACTGTGTTGATTTGCTAGAACGAGAATAGGGATTACTTCCCGCTGCATCCTGCCTCTCGGTACATTGTCAACTTACCATTTGGCGTGGAGAGGGCTTGCTCGCCAACATTATTGTAAAAACGAGGAGGTTAATGGTTTCTTTTAGTTTTTACTATAATGTTCACAGTACAGTGCTTCAATGGAATTTACATCTTTCAAACTTGGTACAGTTGCATTTGTTTTATTTCATTCACTTCCGAAATAAAACAAACTCTTTCCTGTAACATGCGATTAAAATTTCATAGCCAATTTTTCTTTTTTGGTGGGCGGCTAGAGGTACCTAGCCTACTTACCCTAAGGAACTCCTGGACGTCATGCTGCATGAAGGAGTCCAGCGTCTCCCAGCCGAAGCTCTTCGTCAGCTTCTTAGTGCCGACGGGCTTGTCCGAGAACTGTAGCTCGTAGAATACTCGCTGGAGCGCCAGGGCGACGGATCTACCGAATTTACACTTTGATGATATACTCGAGCCAGCTACATCCCCCTACAAATATCTGTTACTAGTCGAAAAGCAGATCAGAACAGGGAGAAAAAACCAAAGTAAGTGCGCGCCGGAGTTCACACATTTAGAATCCCGCACCAATCGCAAAATTAAGTTGGTTTTAAAGGCATTTTTAAAGAAAAAATCTGATGTATCAATTTATTAGTATTTGTTAGTAAAATATACGTAATAATAAATATTATCACCAAATTTCAAGTGTATAGGTCAAAGAAGTAAAAAAATTCTTTAGAACAAAATTTTGTGAGTTATGTACAAACTACATATATTATTAGTTTACCGTGTACTATCATCCGACTCCGTGGGCATCTTGTAGACTGCCTTCCTCAGTTGGTTGGTGAAGTAGAGGGTCTGCAGAAGGGAGTTCATGTAGCAAGTCGCGCCCTGGTTCTTGAGGCCTGCGAATAACAACAAGTTTAATTAATCAAATCACCAATCTCAGGTCACGATTAACTCTATACGGCTCTCCACACTTTGATGGGAGTGTACAGCGTGGGGTTCCAGCGTCACGCCCTGACAAATGTAGTGGGAAGAGATCTCACGCTGTCGAGCATCGTAAATGCGATGCCTGACAGCGAGAGATGCTGGGAGGCAATGTCCACCTTCTGCGAGGACGTTATCACGCGGAAGGAGGCAGCGCAGCGGGCGCGTGAGAACGATCCCCTCGCGAATCCGCTCCGAAGACGACGGGTTGGACGAAGAAGGGGACTATACGCTCATCGTCTTCCTCCACCTCAGTAAGCCACTGGTAGGGACTGGAGGGCCTGATCTAGCTCAACTGTCAGGAGTCCCACATCACCGCGCCTAAAACCCCCAGGAAGGCCGGTTTGCATCAAGCATTTTCCAGCGTTAAAAAAAAAGGTCACGAACCCTTTAACCACCATCATATGATATATGAGACAAAATCACAGTGTAAGTGACACCTTAACTTATGACAGACTTGAAAATTGCGTGTATATTTTTTGACGTTCAGTGGTTAAGGGGTTAAACATGTTCTAAAATCCCTTTCCTGAAATCATGATTTTAGCAAAATCCAATCTCAAATTATTTGAAATGAACTCTCAATTGTATTTACAATTTAATTCCATTGGCCTAACCACGTGTCTGTTACTTTTTTTATGACCGAGTTAAAGGTTATGAGATGATCCATAAACAACTTATTTAGAAAAGAAAATGTGTGAAGAGTATATTTCTTTCTGAGTCTTGGGTTTTTCTGCGTAATTAGGTATTTATATCTATGAAATATATCGTCGTCTAGTACCTACCCATAAAACGAGCCTTACTGAGCTTACTATGGGAAGTTTCGCTTTGTGTAAGATTGTCCCCCTCATATTATTTTTTAAACTATGCTATGACGCCTATGACTCTTATAAAAAGGGGCACTTGTCCTATACAAATGTACGAGACTTTTATTTCACTAAGGTCATGATAAAAATGACCATCATTACGCCGTTGACCGCCGCCTTTTCAAAACGTCATCGACAACATACTCGTACTTATATGAATCATCGTTGACCATGACGAAAAGTCAACAGTCAACTCATGTGTAAATAATTCGACGTATTTAGACGGCACTAACTATACTAAGTATATTGAGTTGTATTTTTAACATGGACACGAGATCGATATGACGCCTTGCTATTAAAATATCTTTTCAATTCAATTCAATTCAATCATTTTATTTCAGATAATTGTTATAATCCATACAGTTTTATTACTGTAAAACTGTACTGTTGCTTTTGCTTTATTACTGTAATTTTATTTTTATTGCCATTTGCAATACAATATTTTCTTGTATTTCGTTGAGTTTTTTTTTCTTATTAATGGCAGATCTTTAAATATCGCTATTATAATAAAGGTATCGTCTTGGTTCATAACAATATTTAAAAAAATCTGAAATATATTTCTTGCACATTTATAGCGGAATATCCATAGGTAAACGTACCAGTGTTCGACACTGACACTGAAATGAAACAGCTTTCTATCTTATGTTTTGTCACAATACGAGTAATACACGTGAACATTTTCTATCAACTATTGAGTATTACAACACTTACCAACATAGCCGGTATGCTTCTTAGAGTCCCAGGACACGCCGTGGGGAGCCTCCGCGGTGACGTGCACCTCGAGGGTGATAGCGTCGTCCTTGATGTAACCCTTCTCGGGGTCCAGGACGTCGTTCCACGCCATGAAGTGGGAGAAGCCCCAGTCATTCTCCTTACTGTTGAAAAAAGCTGTATTTTAGGCTTGGTCATATTAGTAGGGGAAGTAGTGTCACCCAATGTATGGGAGGTCCACATTTTGGTATCGGATGAATTCACTTGGCACAGATGTAATATAGGTAAATCTAAGTTAATTTAGCCCGGTAGCCATCCGCCACCCCCTGGGGGGTAAGAAGGGGGGGTCCTTGAAAGTCCCATTTTTGAGTTTTTCATGAAAAACTCATAAACGGTGACCCATAGCGAAAAAAGTTCTTAGGCATAAGTAATCGAAATAAAATTATCTACATAAAAGGTTCTATACACTTTGTCGCTAGGATTAAAATTTAATGAGATGGGGCCGGAGACGGGGGCCCCTTAAAAACAAGCAAAAATATTTTTGAAAAAATTGTATAGCCTTGGGTCAACAAGATGCTTAAATGGTGAAAATTTGAAGAATATTGCTCTAAATTTTTCTCTTTGATGGGGGCTCTATGGGGTAGTTCTTTTTTTTCATACATGCTCTCCCTTAGCTGCATGGGGGCCACCCTTAAAAGGTAACGGATTGAGCTATAGTCTTCAAATTTTCACCATTTAAGTATCTTATTGACCCAAAGCTATAAATTTTTTTCAAAAATATTTTACAGCTTTTCAAGGGGGGCTCCCCATACAGCTAAGGGGGGTGCGAAAAAAAAATGTGACCCACCCCATCGAGTGGGGTATCAATGAATAGAACTCATTGAGTGCATAATTGCAGTATTTTTTGTTTTTAACTATAGTGAAATACAGAGGTATTAATAGCCACTTAAATTTTCATATAATTTTACATCCCCCCTTTAAAATCTCATTAAATATTAATCCTAGCGACAAACCCCCTTATTCATAAACGTCCATCAAACCTCGATTAGTTAACAAGCCGCTAAAGTTCGTTTGTCCTTATCTGTCACTTTGACATGTACGTTTGTGAGAAAGGGACAAACAACATTTTAGTTAGCAGAGGTTTGTTAAGTTTTATGAATAAGGGGGAAAGTGTATAGAACCTTTTATGTAGATAATTTTATTTAGATTACTTATGCCTAAGAACGTTTTTCGCTATGGGTCACCGTTTATGAGTTTTTCATGAAAAACCCAAAAATGGGACTTTCAAGGCCCCCCCCTTCTTACCCCCCAGGGGGTGGCGGATGGCTACCGGGCTAAATTAACTTAGATTTACCTATATTACATCTGTGCCAAGTGAATTCATCCGATACCAAAATGTGGACCTCATGACACTACTTCCCCTACTATATATATAGCGTGCGTGACGCAAGAGGGACGCCGCGCAAAGCAACAATTGCGCGCACGAATGGACGGCTGCTTCATCTGCCTTTAATTTGTGTACCCCTTATGGGCATTTTCACTTTAAAGTGTACCCCCTACTTTTTTTCGCATCTAGGTAATTTTCGATTTTCTGACTCTGAATCACTAAACAAACTGAGTTTGTGCGATACCTGATACGATAACGGTTAAAAGGTTAATAGGCAACTGTATCCAAACTGAAAACTGTATATAACGTTTTTTGAACGGTATCGACCCCTAATAATAAATAAAACATCTGAACGGGTGTCGCAGAAGAAAAAAAAAACAAAATAAGGAAAGGACCCCGCTAGTACTAGTTCGAGGCAGAGTACTTTCATCTCATGAGCGCGGGTGAGCCATGGTTGTGTGTTGAGCTATACTTGCACATTGTCTATGTGTGTGTCAGCGTATGAGTTCGCTTTGTCTATTTGTTCGTATGGGTCACAACTACAACAACGGCCAACCCGCGCTCGTGAGATAAAAGTACTATATTAGAGCAGTATTTGCGGCTAATTTTGCGTTAAGTGGAAGCTTATGCCAGCAATGAAATTGTGGAACTTTTCCAACGGTATACCATTTACTATAATAAGTGACAACCACACTAAAATGTTCCATTGCAAGCTTGCCGCCGCCAGGATGAGCCCTCATGGTTAAGGATCTCCTACCGGTTTGAAACATGTCGAGCGATATTAGACCTTAAAGTGACTGACAAGTTTCGTTAAACATATTTTAATATGACTCAAACTCACGAGTTTTCTATATATAATCGTTCGATTAATCTAATCCCGTCACAACAATAAACCATGCCGACGTGCAGTGACGTCAAATACAGCACACTCTACAATTAAAATAATGAAAAGAATAAAGTGCTACCTACATCAGTTTCAATAATGTGCAGGGTTATCAAAAATCTATATCAAATTGCTACATATTTCATTATTTTGCCTATTTCAGTAGGTAATAGTATCATCAAACACGTGTCCACGAAAGTGAGGCGATTGATACGCGCGAATATATATTGAAATCATAATAATATTTATCTACACACATATCATAAATCCTCTAATATGCGTTCGGAAACCGTAGAAAATGACTGTCATTTCAACATTCAATGAATTTATGACAATTTTCTTCTGTGGCTAAGGCTACAGCAGTAATATCATTTTCATTATAATTTCCTATTTAATGTTATAATATTAAACGTCATACAAAACTGTCAAAATTTAAATGTCAAAGTTGACATGTCCCTATTCTAGTATCACTGAAAATTCAAATTCAGTCGATGCGAAATGTCAGCTCGATTTTTTTTTAGTATATATCGCACGAAATTTGAGCTAGAACGACATGATCACATCAGAATAGGGACTCTTTACTTTTTTAAATAACATTCAGGTATCGGTTGCCAGTTCTAATTTCGATATTTCCGCAACCGTGTAAAAAAGGTTGTATTAATACAATTATTGTATTTATTTACTACGGTTTCTGAACCCATCTTAGAGTAGTTATAGTATGTGTGTAGATAAAATAATGTATGCAACTGTACATAATTAGGCATTATGTACCAGTTGCATAAACTACTATTTTTACTCACTAGTTTTGCCATTGTTAGTACTTAAGAACGTATTGTTTTTTTAAATTTCTCATATAAGTGAATTACTGTTATTCTTATGAGAAATAAAAGATCTTTAAACCGAATAATAACCCTTATTCAAAGTGAACGTACCTGTAGAACAAATGCTGTATCTTCCTAAAAAAAGGTTCACAATCAGGCTTATGCGAGATGAGTCTCAACTCTGCCATGGCGTAACATGACCAGCTGGAAGATTCGCTCTCCCCGTTGCACTGCAGGAAGAAGCCGAGCGACTTCTGTTGCTGGCGGTCCGGGGACGGGGCCTGCCGGGGCATCACCATGATCTTCCAGGGCAGGTTGCGCACGTAGCAGGGCGGGGACAGAACTGAGTCCTTGAGGCTGCGGAAGTTTTGTACTGTGTAGCGGAAGGTCGCTTCCGACCGGGCTTCGTCGTCTTCCATTTCGGTGTCTTGCTGCTTCGAAAATACAAAGTAATTTACATTACATATCGTATCGATACCATACTTCACAATCGTACTAAAGTGTAATTTAGAAGTTTTATTTGTGCACTAACGTAATAATTACAACAACATTTTCCCCGTAATGGAGAATGTCAATAGGTCTTCAAAATCACTTGAAAGTTTGTTACGGTAAAGCTTTGATTCATACAAATACATTAGTTTTTGTTTCATTCAAAAATACCAAGTAGTTTTGATTTTACAGGCATTTAAAGTGAGTCCCGCTAACCGCGTGTGACGTCATTTTGCAACGCTAGTCTAGTACGGAAGCGCGCGAACGGAGTGAGCGCGTCTATGGCGAGTGTTGCACTATGACGTCACGAGGCCGGGTCGTCGCGCGTCACTTTAAAATTCAATATCTTGGAAAGTAATGGACGTATCGAAATATTTCTTTCACATATATTTTTAATTTTCAAAAGTTCAATACAGAAAAATGGAATTCTAAATTAGTTAACATTCTCCATTATACTAATTATACTTTATATGATTTTCAGACCATTCACACTAAAGTCCGTTTTTTTTTTCGTAACAGACAAAGCTATAATATAAATTTTAATATATTAATATATATCATAACAAGGCATCTTACTATTATATTGTGCGTACTAGTTGACAGAGTCCCCACACACAGCTATAATATATATTAATATATATTACAGCTCAGTCTGCGGGCTCCGTCAATTCGTATCTGACGTAATGGTCTCTGATGCGCTCTAACGCGTGACAGTGGCCGTAAAGTTAAACGTACATCAACACGACAATATAAAACAAGTATTTGAATGTACTCACAACCATAGCTGTAGATGTTGTCTCTTGGTTCTTCATAACCTCACTCATGACCACCTGATCTGTGGACCATTTCATAAGGAGAGTCTCCTCGTCGCAATCCTTGTCTGTCGCTGTATCTACGGTCTCCACTGTAACAAAAAAATAAGTTTATTCACGAAACTGCACGAATTAAAAAAAATCACGATGCTGCTTACAATTTATATACAAATATTCTTCTGTCAAACCAGAATATGGTTTGTTGGCATATCCAGTACTATCGTTACTCGACTGACGGATTTTGTTTATCAGATTGCACAGATAATGTGTGATAAAGTAAACAATAATAAGGGTTTGTGCTGACTCAAACAAGTGTAAAGTCAACGTCACAGATAAGTTTATCATTTTGAATCTTAATCCTTTCTAATAAGGCGATAAATTATAACATGTCTTTGACGTCGATTGTACAGTCTACAGCACGAGATAATATAACGTAGGGAAATTAATTCATTGTTTAACCTTAGGCGAGCAGCCTCTATTAGGCGAACAGTGAAACATTACAATAAAGGACATAGTGTCACAACTACAGTGCCTACTTTATCTCACGAACTAGAGTTAGCCACAGTTCTAGTTGTGAAACATAAGAACACACAGACCAATGTGAACACATAGCTCTTACGCTGATTAACACACATAGACAATGTTCATATATAGTCGCTTTGTCAGACATTGGTTATTGCAACTGCGCTAGCGTATCTGTCGCTGCGACGTGACGCAAATAGAGATAAATCTACCCTCCTCTTTCTAATTCGCACAGTTCGAACGAGACAGGAAACGCTGAGTCGCGCGAATTACTACTTGATAGCAAGTTGTGATAGCCCACCAGATGACTGTAAAGTCAGCTGCAAAAAGGTAAGACAACATTAGTCCGTTCATAAATATCTTCGCCATATATTAACCGTCCACAGATTTGAGAGAAAATATTTTGAAGTGTATTAATTGTGTAGACATTTTTGCAGCTGACTGTACTGTGCTGACATAGCATTAAGCACAATGATAGCCGTGGTATGTTTATCGATCTAGATAAGGTATCCGTCACGGTATGAGAAGTCATATTCCCATTCATTGACACTCGTCACGCCAAATGACGTATCGCGTTGGCGATACGCGTGTTTATAAACACTTATACATAATCGCTCTTATATTTGGTCAGTCAGTACCTGGGAGAACGAGCGTCGCTCGGCGCTTTCCCGGGAATGAGACGTAGCGAAACCGATTGTATTCCCCCTAAAACCTCCACATATCAATTTTTATCAAGATCGTTAGAGCCGTTTCCGAGATCCCCGAAATAAAAAAATACAAGAATTGCTCGTTTAAAGATATTAATATCTGGACGACCGAGGTTTGCTCGGCGTTTTCCCGGGCATGAGACCTAGCTAGCTCGTCCCCAAAAAACCCCACATACCAAATTTCATCAAAATCGTTAGAGCCGTTTCCGAGATCCTCGAAATAAATAAATAAATATACAAGAATTGCTCGTTTAAAGATATGATGAGATATTTTGTTATTATATAAATATATGTTTGTGGGAAAATGCGTCGCGCAACGCAACGCCAATGCACACACTAACTTTCTGACGACTAAGAAGATGTAGGCAAGTGGGCACGCTTCGCCTTCATGTTGAATCAGAACTGCAGAGGACATATTGCAACAACAAATTTGCCATGTTGTTTTAACCCCGCAATAAAAGAATCTTAAGATTAACCAATCGGGCTGGTCAATAAAAATTAATGACAAAATTGTAGATTGTATTCCACCCGAGTCCAAACACGCGCGGTGTTAGATGATGCGTCGAGTGACGAAAAAGCCCAGTTTCACATGAAATTTTTTATATATCCATGTAAGCCATAATTGAGCTCCGCTTCACCCAACGATGCGCGTGTTTACCAATGAACACTAGAGCCTAAACAGACTTTTAGACGTTGATCTACTCTCTCATCTGCATCGCAACTACATCGCAAAAAGTGACCATGTACCACACTAATGCGGCATTTACACGAGGCAAATTGGCGAGCCATTCCACCAAGCCAAGACATTGTGCCAATCCAATCGAATATGGATTTTTAATCCAATCAATTGGCCTGTGTCTGTTTACACGGTGCCAATATTGGATTGTCTTAGTGGAATGGCTCGCCAATTGGCCTCGTGTAAATGCCTCATAAAGGTTTAATTCCGCAGCCGACAGCAGATAGCAACTGCACGTTCCGCCGCACTCCAAATTGAACCTTAATCATACTTAGTAGTATGACATACTAAAGTCCCAATTTAGAGTGAGCGGCATGTGCTGTTGCGACACTTCTCCGCTCATTTCAAATTGAGCTTTTTACGCATACCATTAGGCTGCGTTTCCACCAGAGATGTGCGAGGATGCGTTTTCATACATATGACACCTCGCAACGCGCCGAGCGAGGTGTCAAATATATGAAAACACATCCTCGCACATCACTGGTGGAAACGCAGCCTTACGGTTCAATTTGGAGTGCGGCGGAACGTGCAGTTGCTGTTTGCTATCGGCTGCGGAATTAAACCTTTAGGCTTGGTTTTATATATATTCGTTAGACCTTGTTTGTAAATGATGTGAAAAATGTAACGAGTTACCAATATTTGACGACCAAAATTGGTTTTGGGATGCGCGGATCTCGCACGAGTGCACGCTTCTATACGAGTAAATCAACCGCGGTGCACGAGTTTGGCAAGTTGCAATGTTGAATACATTACATTACATTAGGCATTTCAGTATATATAGGTAAAATAAATATAACAAAAAAAACACCTTTTACTTTTCACTCAAACAGCATAATATGCTTCACATAATAAATATTTGTATCCACTTTTCTTCCCGAAACGAGAATTGCAACTACACAATCTATCATTTCTAATGACAGAATTTGGCACAGGTTGTCAAAAAAGACAGTCAAATTAATTACAGCCAGTTGCATAATGGGAAAAAAGTTTTGTTAAGGTGAGGTATCCCCAACGCAACTGTCCCGCTCTAACACGCGTGAGTTTACAATTAACCATCCCGCTCTCTACGCAAGCTCTGCGCGCAGTTTTGTAAATATTTAGCTATAGTCACTAAGCCAATCATTTTATCAAAGCAAACCCTGCGAATTTGTCTATAACTATTTACGATCTTTAATTGAGTACAAAAATTAAATGTTAAATATCAGTAATATAGCCGTAGTATTGAAAATACATTCCAAAAAGGGGTAACTTCGCGATTTTTTTCTATCGAATGAAATTCATCAGATCATGTAACTGACTGAGATTTTGTCTAGACAAGATCCTCATGTAACACATATATTTTTTTTAGATTTTATCTATATATCTCAGATGGTTTTTAAAAACTCAAAAGTGGTAATATCCGCCCTTAAAAAAAGATCTGATTATAATCTGGCCATGAATCATGTCAGTAGCAGACACTGAATGTGTTCACTCCTCCCTTAAATTGGGGTAATAGTGGCAGCATAAGAATGCCAAGATGGTTCTAGCTTCTTTCCTGTGACAGGTATTGTTAGTCTAACTAGTGTGTTTCATCTACGACGACGCGCCCCTCCACAGCAAATCTCATACTAATCTATTGTGTAGTGGAGTAGTGGAGGGGCGCGCCTTCGTGGCTGGCCCGCACTATACCACAAACCTTATGTATTTGGAACATACATACATAGAGCATACATAGTGTATGAAGCAGTGGCGCAGTTACTACCTACTGTACAGAAAGGAAAACTACTGGAAACTACAGTCATATAACTCACAAATCAGTCAAATCATACAGTTTGTGACACTGAATGTACCAATTAAGATTTTGAGCTTAATGAGTGCAGTGTGCCATTGAATCTGCTACTGTTGTAAAAAAAACTGCTGCTCATTGTATAATAATTATAAGAGCCCGGACACATGTCCACGGTACGGCGCCGCGCCGTACGCGGCCACGTACAGAGAACAAAGGCCGTAGACGGTGCCCGGTGCAGTACCGTGGACATGTGTCCAGGCCCTTAGGCAATGTTTAGGAAGTGTCAACTTTACAAGTTGTTACTCAGACACCAACCAAAGATTTATTTACACTTTCTGTGTCACAGTAGGCATAGTAGCTAAAGTTCCTAAGTATCACTAAATTAACTAACAAAATGACACAAACAAGCAAGGTGTTATGATATTTACATATGTAACTTATGTTAAGGAGGAGTGGAGGAGGGGGAAGCTGCTTCACAAATCATGAATCAAGCTCCTTATGAGTATGGAATGAATGAATCACTGAATATGTAGCATAAAATAATAAAATGAATACATTCATACATATATGTGAGCATCAATGGCATCCATCCAATATTTGATTCATGTATAAATTAAAAACAAAGTTCTTTATATCAAATATATTAGGAAAACACAGTGTTCTAAAATTAGAAAGTATTGCACTCAGAGGACGACTTGCAGTTTTAGAACAAAGGAAGATATGCCTGTTTACGCATGGACCTAATGCAGGCAAACCATCAAATACTAATGACAAAACTATCAGGAACTCCTCTGGCACTCACATAAACAAATGGTCACTTTCATTGCCACTAATACTGTGTAATTCAATTTGAGGTTAAGTAAAATGTAAATATTTAAAATTAATGAATCAGAATGATAAACAGTGTGCTTATGCTTATCCTTTACAACGAGAAAATAGAACAAAACAGCGAGTTCGAAATGACAATGACGTTAAAAAATTCGACCATTAGCCATTGAATAATATAAGTGTATTTGAATGATAAATTAGGCCTGGTTTAGACGTCATTAGCATGCGATATATATATTCCGGGGTTGTGATCGAGATAGTGATGTTACTAACCGTCTTGTGTCTCCATCTCCTCGACTTGGTTCACATTAGTGTCGTGCTGCCTGTCTGCAGCAGTGTGGTTCATGTTAGCCGGGCGCGCCACGGGGGACTCTCGCCCACGACTCTTCGATATTTCCTGAACAGACACTCCGTTATTATACCAACTCAATGCACGACGCTCATTACACAACCCACTACCACCGATTTTTGCACTACACCTACCTACCAGGGGATCGCTCCCTTTGGATTTCCTGAGGAGTCGTTGACAGAATCGCAACGGGCCACTTCGTTTGCTCTCAATCCTTTCGTCTTTCACTGCTGTTTTGTAGTGTTATATTGCTCTACGCCGAAGTAACGTTTATAAGCGGCGCGGCCGTCTGCAAAGATCAACACAAGGGCCCGACGTCGCTGGTACGCTAATAGCACATTCCTAATATTTTAAGCATCGCCAAAATTAATCGATTACTGCATTATACGGCCGAGTAATAATATTCACTAACGTATCCAGTATTATAATTATTTACGCGAAAATAAACAAAATGGTGGTTAATTTAATTTCTGGCTTCGGATGTGTGGCCCGGTTTGATCGACGAATGCACCATTTTCTCATTCTCTCACATTCACCGTAGGGATGGCCCTGTGGATGTCGTTTGGTACATAAAGCGGTAATTACACGAGGAAAAAAATTTTTGGTACTATAGAGGACTCTGTTACACTTAAGAAAAACGAAAGGGATAGGCTGAGAAATGACGTCTGGTTCCGTAACGACAGTGTAAACGTGCCCTAAATAAGTATGAGCGTTGTAATAACTGTCTCAAACAGCGTGGACTAATTTAATGTTGCCATAAAGATATATATTCCCAAAAATATAGAAAAATAAATCTTGCTTCAAATTTTTTTTTACATCGCATTTTCATGTTGTTGGAGAATATGGAACAGCGTAAAGAAGAAGCAAATTACATTACTTCTTAATTGTATATTAAAAAATAGAAGTATTTCGTTTGTCACAGAAGATTCACAGCGAGGTTTGTATACAATTAATTTCGAATATTCGTGCCATTCATATTTTTAACAAAATGAGTAATATTTAATAAGATGTTCAAATTATTATTCAGAAAAATGAATTTTTCCGGTATTCGGGGAGATTAATAATGAACTATATGGCAAGACCTTGAATCATTCTTTCATTCATTATGTCCAATTTTCCAGCATTTCATCCATTCAATCATTCAATGTATCTCTAGCTAGTCTGTGATCTGTGTGATTAACTGTCAAAAAATGACAAAATGACAGTTGAATACAAGCCGATATGAAGCCGATTATGTTGTCGAGTGCAGCATAAATAATATAAATCGAATTCCTGAATTGCTTGCTATGTTTTGATTCAGATACTTCAACTCTTAGTTCTCAAAATGTTTCCTACAAATCATAAAACTATATTTGTACTAGACCATACGCCATACTTTGGTATATCATCGGACAATCCTATAGACTTCGATGTTTCGAAAAGCCGGGGCCCTGGTTATGTACCCTTGCCTCCAGTTTGTAAATCGCTTTGGACTTGTAGTGTAGAAGCCGCTGTCGAGTACTGTCGGATAGTATGGGATCTGTTTCCCGAAGGCAAATTGGTAAGTATTTACTATGAACATGAGAGAAAACAAAAGGTTATATTTGGTTAAAAAATTGCTTCAAAAATGTATTTCAGGTCCGATTCGTTGTAAGTGATTCTGCAGCACACATCCTAAATACTTGGGTTGGATCACAACAGAACTTAACTCATGTAAGTAATGCTATTTAATATGTATCTTGTAAATACCTATACAGGGCCGTCTTTCCCACTGGGCACTCTGGGCACGTGCCCAGGGCCCCGCGATCGATAGGGGGCCCGTGGGGGCCCCCCTAGTTGAGATCGAAGTGCTGTATCAAGGCCATAGGGGCCCCATTATCGCAATGTGCCCAGGGTCTCGAATTGGTTAAAGATGGCCCTGTACCTGTACCTATAGCATAATTTCAGTCCGTAACACAGGTACCTCAATTATAGGAATGGGATGTTAAATTAGTCCATAAGTATTTTCACACTTGCTTTGCTTTACTTTAGGAGGGTTTGACTTGTAAAAGTGCCATTGCGGCCTACTTACAGAATAAAGTTCATTTTATTCATTCATTTTCATTTCATTTCATTTTATTCATTTTGCAATCACACAAGAGGTACTTTTTTCTGCTGCTTTAACAGTAAATTAAGCTGTCCGCTACCGGTGACTGGGATCCCCGGCCGGATAACAAAATAATTTGTTTTTTCTTGCTGGGAGAGGACGGGTCAATGAATACCAATAGTTTTGACACTGCTAAATAGTAGGTGAAATAAACTAGGTTAGAGAGACTTCCATCCATGTACTGTATTCATTAACTTTCAGCATCATTATTCAAGTATCTTTCTTATGTTTGTGACAATTTCTTTTTCTTTTAATTTATGCCTGTAGTCTCCATGTCTGTACCATAACACCAACAATAATATTGAACTAAATTGTAAAATTCCAGATACTCAATGGCTTGTGCCTGGTTGGCGCGGTGCGACGCGGCGCGGGCGGCGACGTGGTTGGCCTCTGTGCAGCCATCGAAGCCCTCAGCGAGCCCTCGCCAACACAGTCCGCTAGGCCAAATTCAGAAGCACTCTTTCAGAATCGGTGAGATGTGTTCAGTTAGAGTTCCGTATTATCGTCATTAAAAGCATTAATTTCGACGATATGAGTTGACTACATAACTTATAAAGGTTTTTAATTTTCTTACAAATTTTGGCATCAATAATGTTTCAGGGGTCGAATAATCTGCATTACCAGTGCACGGGACGATGACTCCATAAGGAGCCTAGCTGAGATAGCTTTGAATGGGCTGATCCAGCAAAATAAGAAAGCCTCAAGCCAGCCCAGCACCTCAGAGTCAAATGGTACTGCTCCTCCACAGTAAGTAACTCTCTCTTTATATTCTAGCTAGATCATAACATTCATAACATTACAATCGTGTTTCGGACACCCGTAATGGATAAATAAATTGCATAAATAATATGACAATACAATACTGGACTAGTAATATAGTTTTAGGGTTAAGTTAAGTTTTAGATTTTATGTGTATTATTTGTGCGTGCGTGTAATTTGTTTATAATTATTGTATGCTATACTGACAAAAATATAGATTGGATTGTTAAATTAATATTGATTACAAAGCAAATATAATTTACAATACTATAGTAAACATTATTTAAGGCTTGCGCCGTAGCACATGTTGCGCTCGAGAGTATCTCGACTTATCTCGAGCTACGCATCTTTTTCTGATTGGTGCTTTTAAAAAGTGATAGAGATACGCCGACATACTCTCGAGCGCAACACGTGCTAGGCCTACTGATTTCCTGATAAATGCTGACGTCGGTCGCGCACGCTCAATAAATACAATGTTCTATGGGACGCCGCACAGCGACGCTGACGTCCGCGGCAGTTTGTTTTTTAGTTTATTCAGAACAAAAACAGTTGATTATTTAAAAAAGCCTAATTAGTTTTAAAGTTTACATGGAGATGCTTGTAAATTATGTGCTTTTTTAACAAAGAAGATAAGGAAAACATGTAATAGTTGCCTCAATATTGCCTATCGCCAGCCATATCAGAGCTCACAATAGGGCAAATACATAGTTTGTCAGGGTCTCCGTCATCGAAATCGATGAGGAGGACTATATATATATATATATATATATATATATATATATATATATTGCCTAAAAACTGTTTTTTTTTTCAGGACATATCCCATCCAGTATTGTCATTTAGTTATAATAAACGTTACGCCAGAAAAAGCTGAAATAAGGGTGAATAATCAGCCTCTTACAGAGGTGAGTATGAATATTTTATACCTTGATTATCCTTATTCCTATATAGGGATTATTGGTAAATTATAGTACTCGTAATATTATGAATTAAATATTACTATTTAAATACCAAAAAACAATGTCTCATAATCTGTATTATTTATTTTTGTTATTAATAAAAAACAAACAGTTTCGGAGAACGGCAGTTTTTTGACGGAAACCGAACCTTCGGCCGAAACATGATTCTTATGCCGAAACCAAAACCGAAACTTCTATGGGTCGGAAACTAATTAAAACACAAAATCTTCATTTTAAAATAGACAGCATATCAAGATTATCAAGCTGACACTAGCAAGCGAGCAAGACAAAATATACTTCTTTTGTCTTTATTTATACTTGTGAGGTTTGTGTTTGTGAGAAACGGGCAAAACATATTTCAGTTTACCCAGAAAGAATATATGTGTGTTATAGAATAGGGATTTGTGTAATATTGTTCACGAGTATTTATAGAAAAAATTATAAGTCATCTGAATTATTTCCTTTTTGTGTGTCGAAACAAGAATGTCTCGAAAAAGATAAAATCGTGTGATTGCAAGTTTATATATCTATTTTTTTTTCGTATTAAGCAAATGGACATACATTTTCAGATGGGCAATGGTCTGATGGGTGTGGAAGTAATAGTATCCAGGGCCAGCGCGCTGGCAACACTGCTTGGCCGCCTGGTGTTGCCGCACTACAAGCTGGTCACGACTACAGTTACTGGGATACCGATGAAGGTAATCTGCAAGTGTGTGTGAAAAGTGAGGCAGCGCGACACCGGCATAACGATGGACGGGTCGAGTTGTCGGATTCGAATAGCTCGAATCAGACACTAAAAGGCTTATCACACTGCCCTATCGGTAGGGCCCTACCTGGGGGAGCAGTGTTAAACTATCTCGCTCTAATGAGTAAGATGCTTTAACTCGCCTCTTCCAGTTAATGCCTTACCGATACGGCAGTGTGATAAGCCTTTAAACGAGCCAATTAGAATCAAGTTTGGTTGCAAGTCGAATCTACTCGCCCTTATGGAATTCTATTATGTATTTGAATACTTTGCAACAAATGGTTTATTTTGGACCATAGAATGTTAGTAACAATGAAACCTTGCGTGCGTAACTATCTTAAATAGGTTTCATTTTTAATTTCTCTTTAGTCTTTGTCCTGTTCCCATGATTTGGGGTTGGCTCTCCTTATTTTTCGCCAGGTTGGTGGGTCCTGGGCTATGTCTAATGGGATTTGGGATTATTTCATATATCCCTCATTACTGGAATCCTGATCTTAATGTGGAATATTCAACCCACTCAAGTACATGAAAAATGTATTTTTAATACGCCGATAGATGGCGCTGTTACAAGCCTAAACAAGATAACGACAGTCTATAGTAAATTTCACATACGCCAAATGAGGATAATGGCTCGTTATGGCGTCGACGACGGGTCGACGCCTCAGTGTTGCCACACGTGACTATTTGTCACGTAATTTTTAAAAGCCCGGTTTTTTTTATGCCGGGGTGTTTAATTTGTACAATATGGAATTAGGTACTATAACAATACCATATAAATCAATCACGATTTCACGAAAATGCTCGCAAAACTTCAATTTTTGAATGTGTAAAAACGTAGAAAAGGACGATGTTTGACCATACGCAAATTAGAACCAGTGACGTCACCACCTGTTCCGGTTTCCATAAAAGCTGAGCGTTTTTGACGTTTCATAAAAAGTTGCTGATTTGACTAACAGTCAAAATCCCTATCATCCCCATATTGCTCGTCGCTGCGTTGGAGAAAACACGTGCTCGGCGCGACGACGAGCAGAATCCACTACCGAACAAAACCAGTTGCCTACTGTCATGGCGTCGTCACTGAACAAGTATTGATTGCGGCTGCCAAACTTTGCCACTAGGTGGCGCCACTAGAGTTTGTGCGAAGACATTTGTTCGTGATTATTATTCTTTTTGGGCTGAGACCTATAAACTTGATATTTGGTGATAATGTTTATTATTACGTATATTTTACGTTTGTATTAATAATTAGATTTTTCATTACAACCACCTTAATTTTGTACCACCGTAAAAGTGCTTTTAGCTGTGTCAGAGTCAGACGTCCGTATTTTTCTTTTGGATCCATTTTATCGCGTTAAACAGACGAGTATAAATAAAAAATAAAAAAAAATAAATAAAAAGCCTTTTATTTCCAAATTCCCATTCTTACATTACAACTTTTGCGCATTTGTTAGTAAGTTTCTTATAGCTAGTAAGTTAGTGTTGAGTTTATATATATATATATATTTTACTATTTATTTATTTAATTTGGACCCCTCTTCGAGTGTAGGCCTCCTCCAACTCTCTCCATTTTTCTCTGTCTTCCGCTTTGTTTAGCCAGTCTTTCCCAGCAGTTTCCTTTATATCATCTAGCCATCGTTTATATGGCTTTCCCACTTTCCTTTTGCCAATAGGGCCTCTCCATTTCGTTGCCAATATTGTCCATCTATTGTCTTTGTACCGTGCGATATGTCCTGTCCATCGCCATTTTAATTTGAGGGCTTGAGTTAGTGCATCTTGTAACTTTGTTTTTTCTCTTATAGACATACTCTTTATTTTCTGTATCTTTTTTATGTTGAGCATGCTCCTTTCCATGGTTCTTTGGGTGGTTCTTATCTTTCTTTTTATTCTATCTGTAAAAGTCCATGTTTGGCAACCATAGAGCAGGCTCGGTAGAAGGCATGTATCTGCCACTATCTTCTTAAGGTTTAAGCTGTATTTGCCTTTTAGGATTTCTTGCAATGACCAGAATTTCCTCCAGGTTATGTTAGCTCTCCTTTCTACCTCTTCTTCGTTGTTTGTTTTTGCGAAGGACAGTTGTTTTCCTAGATATATATATTGGTCTACATAGTCTATGTTATTGCCGTTGATATTTATTTGTATTTGTTTGCTGTTTGTCATTATTTTGGTTTTATTTGTGTTCATTTGTAAGCCTACTCTGGTGCTTTCTTCATCTAGTTGTTTTATAAGCTCTCTTAGTTCTGTTGCAGTTTCGGCTACTATGACTATGTCATCTGCAAATCTCAAATGGTTTATGAACTGGCCCTCCAGTTTAATGCCTTTTGTTTTCCAATTGAGATTCCGAAATATGATTTCCAGTACAGCGATAAAGATTTTGGGTGACAAAGGATCTCCTTGTCGGACCCCCCTCTCTATCTTTATTTGTTTTCCTTTTGTCTCCAGCTTGACTCGGCTAGTGCTTTTCGCGTATATATTCTTTATAATATTGATGTATTTTTGGTCCACACTAAGCTGTTTCCATGCATTCCAGATTGCGCTGTGATTAATGCTATCAAATGCCTTGCTGTAATCTATGAAGGCGACATATAGATCTCTATTGAACTCTTTATACTTCTCTATTATCTGTTCTAGTGCTTGTATGTGGTCAGTGGTGCTGAAACCTGCCCTGAAGCCAGCCTGCTCTCTTGGTTGTGAGTCGTCAATTGTTTTGGATATTCGCTTTAGCATTATGGAGGAGAATAGTTTGTAGATGCTCGCCAGTAAGCTGATTGGCCTATAGTTACCGATGTCTAAGGGATTACCTTTCTTGTACAGCAGTATTATATCGGATGTACACCATTGCTCTGGTATGGTTTCTGACTTAAGTACCATATTGAATAGATGTGTTAAATGATGAAGCAGAATTGGTGCACCATATTTTAAAGCTTCATTTGTTATTCCATCTGGGCCTGGGCTTTTTTCGGTTTTTAGCTGCTTTATGTGTTCATACACTTCTTTTTCTTCAATCTGCTTTACTGACAAGTTTTCGTTATTCGCAATGGGTGTTTCCTCTTGTATGTGGTTGTAGTCCTTCCTTCTGTAGAGTTCTTCATAAAAGTTTGTAGCATGTTTTATTACGTCTTTCCTTGTTTTCGTTTCTTCTTTGTCTTGTCCAAGTTTTTCTATCCAAGATTTGTTTAGCTTAAGTTCTTTTAAAGCTCTCTTTGTACTTCTGTGTTTCTTTAGGTTCCTTGTTATGACTTCCTTCCTGTGATTCCTGTAGTCTATTCTTATAGATTTTTTTGTTTCCTTGAACAGCCGGGTAAGTTCTTTCTTCATGTCTTGGTCTTTGTCTTTCTTAAACATTAGTTCTGTGCGTTGTTTTATTAGTTGTTTTGTATTGTCGCTAAAGATATTGTTTATTTTTGTGTGGTCTGTCTTAGTCTTCTCAGTTACGCTGTCTATTATTGACTTTTCTATCTTATTGTAGTAATCTTGAACACTTGTATCCTCTATTTTGTTTCCTAGTTTTGTCTCTAAGCATCTGATATAACTATGTTTTTCCTCTTCTGTCTTTAGGCTTTTAAACGAGGAATGAAAGTTTTTTCGACTCTTTTTTGGAAGTTTCAAGTTGAATGTTGCTCTCAGAAGTCGGTGGTCAGATGGAAATAGTACATTATTCAGGACTGCGAAATTAGTGATATGTGCTGGTCGGTTTGTCATTATGTAATCTATTTCATTTCTGGTGTTTTGATCAGGTGATATCCAGGTCCATCTTCTGTTCGATCTTTTGTTATAAAAGGTATTCATTATGGAGAGTTTATTTCCTAATGCATACTCTATTAGTCTTCCTCCTCGTTTGTTTCGATCTCCGTAGCCATACTTGCCCATAATTAGATTTTCTTCCTTCTTGGGGTTGCCTATTTTAGCGTTAAAATCTCCCATGACGATTATTTTATCGCTGGCTAGAGAGTGAGCTTTGTCTATGTCATTGTAGAATTTTTGGATTTCATCATCACTTGATTTATCTGTGGGCGCGTATACCTGAATTATTGAAAGTTCTACCCCTTCTATGTTGAGTTGAAGCAGTGCTACTCTTTCTGAGAGTCCTATGAAATTGGTGATTTGGTTTTTCAGATTCTTTTTTATTAGAAACCCCACTCCGTTCAGTCCTTTGGTTTCTCCATAGTAGCAGAAGATATAGTTTTCGTACTCTTCTATACTGCTGCCCATTCTTCTGACTTCACTTAATCCTACTATGTCATGGTTTATTTTACCGAGTGCGTTGTTTAGCTCTATATATCTTTCTGTTGATGCTAGAGATCGTACATTGTAGGTGCAAATTTTCAAAGTTTTCTCTGTTTTAGTGTCATTTTTTCGTGGTGTTTTTCTGCGTGTAGGCTCTTCATTTGTTTTGAAATTGTTTATTTGTTTAGGGTTCTGTTGTTTTGTTTCGCTGGATTTACTGGTTGCTTGACTTGTTTGATTTGTTTGTTTCGTTTGTGGTTTTTTCGTTGGAGGGTTGCGGTCATAATTCCCCACGATGACCGCTATTCGTCTTGGGGAATGATAGTTTATGTTGGTTGTTTGATCTGTTGTGGTGTGTTTCCGGGGGTCTGTCGTTCGTTGCTATTGTTTGCTCGTGCCCTGGGCTGCAAACGAATTTGCCCTTGGGCGGTTCATGAGATCGAAAGCATTTGTTTTATTTATTTTATTTGGTGCCTTTTGGGGCACTTCTTCGTAGGAGTCTTTTTTTGTTGGTGTTATTGTTGGTGACCTTTTTCTTTTTTCTGTTGCTTTCGATTTTCCTCTGATTATGAGTCGGTCATAGCGAATTACGGCATTGTTGCCTTTTTTGATCTCTTCTTGCAGCTTTACTTTGAGTTCTTTCCTTGTGTTTAAAACGTCTTTTGGGAAGTCTTCTGTGACATATGTGTCCAGGGGGAACTTTTTGTTGTTTTTTAGCAGGTCTGTTCTTCTCCAAGCGAGGGAAGTTTTACTAGAATGGGTCTATGTTTCTTTTCTTGCTTTCTGCCCAGTCTGTAGACGTCACTTAGTTCCCACTTATCGAACGGTTCTGATCCCGCAGCTGTGCACACCGTGCTGAATGCCTCAATGACCAGTTTTTGGAGCTCTTTATTATTTTCCTCTGTTTCCTCAATTCCATGAAGAATAATGTTGTTCCTTCTTATTTCTTTTTCCAGGCTTCGGACTTTATTGTTTAGAGTTGTTACTTTTTCTTTCAGTACCATATTTTCTCCTAGCAATGGTTTCAGCTTGTCATCGATTGTGGAAGCCAAATCGGTGGTGAGTTTTTCTGTTTGTGCCTTCATTTGGTCTTTAAATTCTTCCTTCATTTTATTTATATTCATGTCCATGGTCTCCATTTTTTCTAGTAGTTTTTCTATCTGTTTTTCCATAGTTGTTGAAATTTCTACTAATTGGTAGGAATTTTAAATAAACAGACGAGTATACGTTTACGAAAATATAACTCACACGCTCCTGTCTAAACAAAAACTTTTGTATTTAAATGGCTTTGAAACGTTATCCGACAGTGTCTCGGCCTAAGATACAAAGTTTAATACTTATTACCAGACATCGGAATTCTCGTAGCATTTTTGAGCTGTCATAGGGACTTCTCGTTTATCGACTTCCGATTATACATATGTATATCGATAAATACAGAATACAATATGTAAAAGAAATATTATGATTACGAGTAGAAGTATATATGACTATCTATTTCTTTTATAGAGAAACTAATGATGATCTGGTAATAAAATATTTTGATTTTGATTTTTTTTTAAACAATTTTTAGCACTAAAACAGACTTTGAACATGAAATTGATAAATGTTAAAACACTGAACTGAACTGATTAAATGTAAAATTGTTAACTATTAATTTTTCATTGCTTTCATTGCAAATCTCTATTTAACATTTTCAGCCACTTAAAAGTTATCTAAAAGAGAGCGTTTTTTAGCGATAAGACCGCCTGTTGTTTACCTCTACTTTTAATCTTCTTTGATACGTTGTGTTGTGCTATGTATCGACAAAATTTGTATATCGGAAGTCGATAAACGAGAAGTCCCTATGACAGCTCAAAAATGCTACGAGAATTCCGATGTCTGCTTATTACAGAGAATTAATCATTAAGTTTTATTTTATAACGGTATTATAAACGTACATATTTTTTTTAAGTTAAACGTGCATTAATCGAGGTTGCTCAAACTCTAGTGGCGCCATCTATTTAGAGCTTTGCGCCGCCAACCTCATTTGATGGAAAGCCTTTTGAAAGAAGACGAAGAAGACAACGTGAACACTCAGCTCTTACGCTGATGCACACATAGACAATGTGCATGTATGCACACAACACAACCATGGCTCACCCGCGCTCGTTAGATAAAAGTACTGCACTAGATTACATGCTAAGGACCAACTTTTGCACATTTCGAGCACCGTTAGGGCCGATTCACACCGGAATGGCAGCGACCGGCAGCGGTCGGCAGCGGCCGGCAGCGGCGCGGCGAGCACTTTTTCAGTGTCAAATAATTTGAAACTTTATCTACATACTTAAAAAGTCCACAGCTCGAAAAGGTCGCGCGGCCGCGAGGCTGCCAGCGTCACCGCGCGACCTTTTCCGAGCATTGGACTTTTTAAGTATGTAGATAAAGTTTAAAATTATTTGACACTGAAAGTGATCGCCGCGCCGCTGCCGGCCGCTACCATTCCGGTGTGAATCGGCCCTTACTGTTGTTCCCGTTATAAAAAAATAACAGTGAAAAAACCTACAAGGAAACCTCACGTGTATTTTTTTACTGCACCTACAATACCGAGAAATGATATCTACTTATGTAGCATTTTCTTAAAAAATAAAAGAAATTACACAATCACGTTTTCATAACGCATATACCTACCAAAATAAGCACAAGATCAATTAATATACTTCATTTTCTTTGGATTTGGATAAGCCAAGTAATTAAAAAAAAAAAAAAAAATTACGTAATTATAAGCCTTCAAAGTTTTAAGAGTGGGTAGTTTCTGTCGCTTTTCCGAAAAACGTACCTTTGTATTGAACGATCGTCATTTACTATGGCGCTACTCAACAGTGACGTCACTTTCTCTCTCTCTCTAACTACGAACATTCTAACTTTTTCACTATTTGGCATAGTTTTATGTCTTCTTTCTATTGAAGTAATAAATTTTTTTGAGTCTACATCCCTATTGTACTTATGACATACGTATAAGTAATATATGATAATACGAACAAAAACCAGGAAGTGATGTCAATTAAAGGAAGTGAATATGCAAATTGCATATTATAACAGTATTGAACTGATTTTGTGTTAGTATTTAATACAGTTATTGCTAAATTTAATTATGCAAGGACGTCTTTAGTTGATCGTTATTTTTGCCACATAAAATTCAATCTCTTCTGGTAACATCCCGACCCCTTTGTACGAATTGAATGCCACGGCATAAAAAAACCGGGCCTCTAAAAATTACGTGACAAACGGTCACATATGACAACACTGTGGCGTCGACACGGCGTCGACGCCATGACTAAAAGACATTGTCATTCAGAGTATGAGAAAATTACTATAGACTCTAGTTACCTTGTTTAGGCGTGTAACAGCGTTATCTATCGGTGAATTGGAAATACATTTGGAAAAGACACATACATATTTCAATTTCATCATCATTGGCTTGCCCTTATCCCATTTAGTTGGGGTCGGCGCAGCATGTTTTTTTCTTACATACCTCTCTATCGCTCGTCATCTCGGCACTCACATCCTTCCTCTCCATATCATCTTTCACGCAGTCCATCCACCTTTTCCTTGGCCTACCCCTTCTCTTGCATCCCTCCACATTCATAACTAATACCCTTCTTGTTAAATGACTCTCTTCCCTCCGCATAACATGACCATACCAACGTAGACGATGAGCTTTCAACTTATCGACTATGGGTGCTACTTTCAGGCTTCCTCTTATATACTCATTTCTAATACGATCCATTCTGGTAACTCCGCTCATCCATCTCAACATTCTCATCTCTGTAACATGTAATCTCTTTTCATCCGTCACCTTTGCGGCCCAACATTCCGATCCATACATGACGACAGGTCTCACAATGGTCTTGTAGATTATATTAGATATTGTATTATATTGTAGATTATATTTCAATTTATAGATTGTGATATGTAACTTCAAATATTTGAGACTTATGAATTGAAATTTGTAGTGATGAGGCTAAGACATCTCGTCTGTCAAATCAAGCGATTATTATCGAATGGTTCATTGCATCTATTTTACAACCGATTTTTGAAATATTTTTTATCAAGCCTGTATAAATATATCCCATATCACAATTGTATCATTCTACACAAAGAAAGAATTAATTAATTATACTTTCTCTCGTTCAGAAATCGATAACTATTTTATTCCAACATGGCAAAGGTACGTTCACTGTTTGTAGTACATTTTGACTATTTTTCGTGTTGTACTTCATAGTTTAATTGTATGATATTTGGTTTTGATCATAAAGGTATAGTTTATACCTAATCGATTTCTATCAATTTACGGAAATGTCATATGAATCAAAACGACAGGATTGGTCACAAAATACATAACACGTAAATGTTTGGGTGGTGCATTATTATCGTAAAATCCTCAAAAAATATGATCTGAAAAAATGTAACGTGGGTTTAATTATGTTTGAGAAAAGTAAAATAATATTTTTATTTACTTGAGAAGCACTATTATTATTACGTTTTTTTATTTATAATTTCGATGAGTCATGGTTGTTTACGTTCTATGGTAGTTGTCATGTGTCAAATATTATTTTACTTTTCTAACTTCTAAAATATTGTCTAACCGTCTGTCATCGTAAGCGGTGTTCGTTAAAATCTGATTGTATGGAAAGTTAGACAAGTTTTATGGGATGACAGCTGCCGGCGCCATATTTAACGTTGATCGGCCTGTCTCTGTAATCGTAAGTTGTGCAACTCACCCTAAATCTTTTTGGCGAGGAACCATACTTTTTGCTCCCACCGTGCGTCCAACGACACTTCTCATTACTTTTTTTTTATTACAGGAGGAGCAAAATGCGAGCTCGAGTGCGAACTATGATGTGGAGATTATACACTCGGCGGAGGCTCACGCGGGGCTCAGGGCGGCGCAGACGGCCGCCGAAGCCACAGAATCGGTAACAAACTCTCATCGCGTCGCTCTGCCAACCAACCACTTTTCGCGCCTCGGAAATAATGTACTATTATCGGCCGTTAATCCCGTTTTTTTCGAACCATTGTAGTAATATGTTACTGGGCAGGTGGTGCTCCGCTGGTGGACGCCGCGCGGCGCGGAGGGCGGCGCGGGGGGCTGCGGCGGGCCGCTGTGGCGCGTCACGCCCGCCGACGTGGCCTCGCGGCCCTCCGCCTGCCTCGTCAACTTCCTGCTCAACGGCCGCTCCGTCACGCTCGAGGTGCCCAGGTACAGTAGTGTGGGTGCTCCTGTAGTGGACGGAGGCCGCTGTGGCGCGTCACGCCCGCCGACGTGGCCTCGCGGCCCTCCGCCTGCCTCGTCAACTTCCTGCTCAACGGCCGCTCCGTCACGCTCGAGGTGCCCAGGTACAGTAGTGTGGGTGCTCCTGTAGTGGACGGAGGCCGCTGTGGCGCGTCACGCCCGCCGACGTGGCCTCGCGGCCCTCCGCCTGCCTCGTCAACTTCCTGCTCAACGGCCGCTCCGTCACGCTCGAGGTGCCCAGGTACAGTAGTGTGGGTGCTCCTGTAGTGGACGGAGGCCGCTGTGGCGCGTCACGCCCGCCGACGTGGCCTCGCGGCCCTCCGCCTGCCTCGTCAACTTCCTACTCAACGGCCGCTCCGTCACGCTCGAGGTGCCCAGGTACAGTAGTGTGGGTGCTCCTGTAGTGGACGGAGGCCGCTGTGGCGCGTCACGCCCGCCGACGTGGCCTCGCGGCCCTCCGCCTGCCTCGTCAACTTCCTGCTCAACGGCCGCTCCGTCACGCTCGAGGTGCCCAGGTACAGTAGTGTGGGTGCTCCTGTAGTGGACGGAGGCCGCTGTGGCGCGTCACGCCCGCCGACGTGGCCTCGCGGCCCTCCGCCTGCCTCGTCAACTTCCTACTCAACGGCCGCTCCGTCACGCTCGAGGTGCCCAGGTACAGTAGTGTGGGTGCTCCTGTAGTGGACGGAGGCCGCTGTGGCGCGTCACGCCCGCCGACGTGGCCTCGCGGCCCTCCGCCTGCCTCGTCAACTTCCTGCTCAACGGCCGCTCCGTCACGCTCGAGGTGCCCAGGTACAGTAGTGTGGGTGCTCCTGTAGTGGACGGAGGCCGCTGTGGCGCGTCACGCCCGCCGACGTGGCCTCGCGGCCCTCCGCCTGCCTCGTCAACTTCCTACTCAACGGCCGCTCCGTCACGCTCGAGGTGCCCAGGTACAGTAGTGTGGGTGCTCCTGTAGTGGACGGAGGCCGCTGTGGCGCGTCACGCCCGCCGACGTGGCCTCGCGGCCCTCCGCCTGCCTCGTCAACTTCCTACTCAACGGCCGCTCCGTCACGCTCGAGGTGCCCAGGTACAGTAGTGTGGGTGCTCCTGTAGTGGACGGAGGCCGCTGTGGCGCGTCACGCCCGCCGACGTGGCCTCGCGGCCCTCCGCCTGCCTCGTCAACTTCCTGCTCAACGGCCGCTCCGTCACGCTCGAGGTGCCCAGGTACAGTAGTGTGGGTGCTCCTGTAGTGGACGGAGGCCGCTGTGGCGCGTCACGCCCGCCGACGTGGCCTCGCGGCCCTCCGCCTGCCTCGTCAACTTCCTGCTCAACGGCCGCTCCGTCACGCTCGAGGTGCCCAGGTACAATAGTGTGGGTGCTCCTGTAGTGGACGGAGGCCGCTGTGGCGCGTCACGCCCGCCGACGTGGCCTCGCGGCCCTCCGCCTGCCTCGTCAACTTCCTGCTCAACGGCCGCTCCGTCACGCTCGAGGTGCCCAGGTACAGTAGTGTGGGTGCTCCTGTAGTGGACGGAGGCCGCTGTGGCGCGTCACGCCCGCCGACGTGGCCTCGCGGCCCTCCGCCTGCCTCGTCAACTTCCTGCTCAACGGCCGCTCCGTCACGCTCGAGGTGCCCAGGTACAGTAGTGTGGGTGCTCCTGTAGTGGACGGAGGCCGCTGTGGCGCGTCACGCCCGCCGACGTGGCCTCGCGGCCCTCCGCCTGCCTCGTCAACTTCCTGCTCAACGGCCGCTCCGTCACGCTCGAGGTGCCCAGGTACAGTAGTGTGGGTGCTCCTGTAGTGGACGGAGGCCGCTGTGGCGCGTCACGCCCGCCGACGTGGCCTCGCGGCCCTCCGCCTGCCTCGTCAACTTCCTGCTCAACGGCCGCTCCGTCACGCTCGAGGTGCCCAGGTACAATAGTGTGGGTGCTCCTGTAGTGGACGGAGGCCGCTGTGGCGCGTCACGCCCGCCGACGTGGCCTCGCGGCCCTCCGCCTGCCTCGTCAACTTCCTGCTCAACGGCCGCTCCGTCACGCTCGAGGTGCCCAGGTACAGTAGTGTGGGTGCTCCTGTAGTGGACGGAGGCCGCTGTGGCGCGTCACGCCCGCCGACGTGGCCTCGCGGCCCTCCGCCTGCCTCGTCAACTTCCTGCTCAACGGCCGCTCCGTCACGCTCGAGGTGCCCAGGTACAGTAGTGTGGGTGCTCCTGTAGTGGACGGAGGCCGCTGTGGCGCGTCACGCCCGCCGACGTGGCCTCGCGGCCCTCCGCCTGCCTCGTCAACTTCCTGCTCAACGGCCGCTCCGTCACGCTCGAGGTGCCCAGGTACAGTAGTGTGGGTGCTCCTGTAGTGGACGGAGGCCGCTGTGGCGCGTCACGCCCGCCGACGTGGCCTCGCGGCCCTCCGCCTGCCTCGTCAACTTCCTGCTCAACGGCCGCTCCGTCACGCTCGAGGTGCCCAGGTACAGTAGTGTGGGTGCTCCTGTAGTGGACGGAGGCCGCTGTGGCGCGTCACGCCCGCCGACGTGGCCTCGCGGCCCTCCGCCTGCCTCGTCAACTTCCTGCTCAACGGCCGCTCCGTCACGCTCGAGGTGCCCAGGTACAGTAGTGTGGGTGCTCCTGTAGTGGACGGAGGCCGCTGTGGCGCGTCACGCCCGCCGACGTGGCCTCGCGGCCCTCCGCCTGCCTCGTCAACTTCCTGCTCAACGGCCGCTCCGTCACGCTCGAGGTGCCCAGGTACAGTAGTGTGGGTGCTCCTGTAGTGGACGGAGGCCGCTGTGGCGTCCGAAGGTTTTGCCCTCTAGATTTGGTTCGGTCCGGACCAAGTTCGAATGTGTGGACGGATCTGCCATAGAAATATCGTCGGAGCAGACCAAGGTCACGGTGCGAGCGTACCATATTCGAATGTCTGTTCATGTGTCACATGACACGGTTCGGTGGTGTGGCGCGTCGAGCGCACCGAACATGTCCGTCGGTTCGGTCGTACCATATTCGAACGTCTATTATATGTTCCGTTCGACATCTGAGATCCGTTGATTTGAGAGAGAGGGCGCCGCTGCGCTCGACCGGAAGTAGCCTTTTGCGTCAAAAGAGTCGCCCCACGCCACCGCTGCCACGTGACATCCGCTTCCGCCGACCTGCGAACAGCCGAAAGCGCGCGCCCGCCTCTCGCCGCCATGATGGTTCCTCATTGTTGCGTCGTCTGCCGTACTGATCGGACGTACCTTTCTTGTAAATTACGTAGACAGGGAGGAATCTTAATTCTCCATATTTAATTTGCTACGTAATTATCAAGAGGGAGTTCTAAAAATAACGCGTGATAGGACTTACGATTTTTAAAATATCACTTTTATATCGGACTACCCTCTTTTGTAAATTTTGTTCGCGAGTGTTTCGGAATCTCGCTATGAACAACGAGAGTCGCCCCTCGTCGGAGGAGAAGGAGTGCGCTTCGGGATCATCGTGTCTCGGCGACGCGCGGCGCCGGCCGGGCGCCCCGCGCCACGTGCCGGCGCCCGGGCCCGCGCCGCCAGCACTGGACGGAGGTTTGAATACATGTCATACCAAATTGGTGAGTCAGAATAATACTTTTCTCTTGGTTACAACCGTGTCCGGTGCCGCCGCAGCCGCGCGGCCCCCGCCGGGGACACGTGGCGTGGTCGGTCGGCGCACGCGGGCGCCGCTAGCCCGGCCCGCGCGCTGCTGCCTTCCGTGTCTGCCGCTTACCCCGGGGCCGTGCAATTTAAGTATATTACATATTACATGCACCTATAAGGGTGCCGCCCGCCCGGTGTAAAATAAACCTCCGGGCCGTCCGCCCCGAGGGCGATGGAAACTTCGACGGTGTTGTACTGTATCCAACTACAGTGACAGACGAGCGTAGCGTAGGTGGACCACTTTATGGCGAGTGGATCCTCCAGCCTGTAGATGCCTGCAACTCAGAGGCAATCGCGTGCGCGTTGCATACCCTTTGTGGAATTTGAGGATTCACTGTTGTCTGCTGCAATGACGGCGGCGACCACTATGGTGCTGCCCGTCATAGTGGCGCCACATCTTACCCTGGGGAGGTCCGCCCCATGGCGACGGCGACCGCGTTGGTGCTGTAGGCCGCGATGCAGCGATGAAGGTTTGTGTCGTAATGTCGACGCTGTCCTCAATGATGTGTCTGCCGGAATAGCGACGCTATCCGCCGCGATGACCCTGTCCGCCGCCATGGCGACCCTGTCCGTGATGATGATGTCCACCTTCGCCCGCCACGTGGGCGCCGCCCGCCGGGGTCCGCGCCGCTTCGGCGCCTGCCGCCGCGACCGAGCCGACGCTGCCCACCTCATGGCGGCGTCCGCTGCGACGGGGCCACCGACTACGATGGTGCCGTCCGCCGCAATGGCGCCACCGACTACAATGGTGCCGTCCGCCGCAATGGCGCCACCGACTACAATGGTGCCGTCCGCCGCAATGGCGCCACCGACTACAATGGTGCCGTCCGCCGCAATGGCGCCACCGACTACAATGGTGCCGTCCGCCGCAATGGCGCCACCAACTACGATGGTGCCGTCCGCCGCAATGGCGCCACCGACTACAATGGTGCCGTCCGCCGCAATGGCGCCACCGACTACAATGGTGCCGTCCGCCGCAATGGCGCCACCGACTACAATGGTGCCGTCCGCCGCAATGGCGCCACCGACTACAATGGTGCCGTCCGCCGCAATGGCGCCACCGACTACAACCGTGTCGTGCGCCGCAATGGCGCCACCGACTACAATGGTGCCGTGCGCCGCAATAGCGCCACCGACTACAACCGTGCCGTGCGCCGCAATGGCGCCACCGACTACAATGGTGCTGTCCGCCGCAATGGCGCCACCGACTACAATGGTGCTGTCCGCCGCAATAGCGCCACTGACTACATCGGTGCCGCCTGTGGCACCACATCCAGTCTTGGTAATGTATATCGCGCCGCGCCGAGTAGCTCCGAACGACACGCAGGAGCCGGCTCCGGCCGCGTCACAGCGTAATCGGGTATAGTCTTGACACTAGCCCACTACTTCCACTCACGTCTCTACTACCTTATAGTGCAGAAACGCCGATTCGAGTGGTGCAGTACGCCGTATGTCTGGCGCGTGCTGCCTAAATATTTATGATTAATCGAATTACAAGGTAATACATTCGACTGATGTAGTTCATCTTCAAGAGGCGTGCCCAGGGGGCAGCAGATTAGATCTGCTTCGATCCATCGAAAGTAAGTACATAGGGAAGACATGGGAAAATTCCCAACCTCTGTCGATTCAATCGTCATTGCATCTACGGAGTAGCATCGACAAAGTTAAAACGGATCTCACTCATCTCAGCTCGCCCTCGCCTTACTGCTCAGGTTAGATCCTATGAATAATCTATGCGCAAAGGCTCTAATAAACAAAAATGGGTCAAAAACAAGACGTTATTCTAAAGCGAGCCCGAGATTCCGCTCCATTGAAAAAGGGTAACCCATTATAGAAGAATGACTTCCGGGAAGTCCTTCGATCTGTCTCCGACATTATCGAAACAGATAACTATCTTAGATCTCATTGTCATCGGTATGAATTTATTTTCGTTCGGAAAACCCCCTTTTTATTTTTGAGTTTCTTACATTAGTATGACTATTAGTCCCTCTATGACCTTGGTATAGAATATCTCTTCAAATTTCATCAGATGGCATTTCTAGTACAGTTATTTTTCCCGCTCAGAATTTTGATAGTTTACGTGTGATTACTTGTTGCTATACCGCTTTTGTTGGATGCCTTATTTTTATTCTTAATTATTTCACATGTCTACATGGCTCCTTATTTTGTTTTTCACTGTAACACAGGCATAGACGCTTGTTAACGTGGGACTCATTAAATGAATTAAAATTCCATTATACATGGACATACATCGATACAGTTGGACTTTCACCCTTGACCTTTACAAAATTGATTGTGTACATACTTCTTATAACAAACCAGTCGCAGTTATCACTAATTAAACTAATATCGAAATCCACGAGAATCACCCTTAATCAATTTAAATTAGCCATCACAACGGCTGTTGCCGACCTCGTATTAAAACAGAGTCCACTCTCTACCAAAGGAAAAGGTAAACAAAAATGTTACTGCGTATCTTATGGCTCTACCCGGCGTAACTTTCACACTACCTACGAGAGGTTATGTCGACTTTGCAAACGTACCGCCCAGAGAAAGTTTGCATTGCAGCAGTCTTTAGCGATACCTGGAAAAGCTGCAAGCCCGCATTTATACGAAGGTGAGAACCGCGAAGCATGGAGTAACATACGTAACAGGATTTATGCTACAAATGAACAGCCGGATCGCTGGAGCATATAAGTCTCTCCCTTGCTGCTACGAGTGATGAGTCATCACTGATGATACTTAAGGGTCCATCTGCAGGTAACACTGGTCCTTTACTACCTGTCAGGTCATCATAACTCCGCGGCCGATGGGCTATCGAGGGGACACTTCACCCCCCAGTGGCATCTGCGCCCCGAGGCCGCTAGGATCCCGGAAGGACGCTGAGTCGTCAGCCCTTCGCCCGCTGAGGCGTCCGCCCTTCATCCGCTTGGGCGTCCGCCCCTCGGCCGCTTGGGCGTCCTGCCCATCGACCTCTCTCTCTCTCTCTCTCTCTCTATCGTCTCTACCGCGCCTGCGATCACGATGCGTCTGAACACAGTGATCGTTGCCGACAGCTACACTGACCGTAAACTTGATACCACGTCGGCACTGTTCAATATGACGAACCCCTAGCGGAGCAGGCGCTGCTGGAGCCTGGCGAGACGGAGCGGAACCGACGGAGCTACACAATCTGCATGTGAGGACATCCGCCACCACAAGTCTGTCATAGAATCTTAAAGGACTGGCCAGTTCATTACAAGTGAACGCTTTGACACCAGGCTGGTCCGTGCAGCGGAAACGCCTACTGGTGTCACGCTAGCGCACGTCAACTATCTATCAAGATATGGTGTGCTAGGGACGAGATCAACAGGAGGTAGTCAAGCGTTAGCTTGCATATGTTTTTCCAGCGAATAGGTTTGTATACTTTGTCAGGTATGATTTTTATCCGTAAATCAGTAATTACTGCAAAGTGCAATCGTCATCTTTTATCGATCTCTATATTTTCGAACGCCTAAGGCAAAAATGTCTTAATGTCTTAACCTTTTCGACGCCAACGACGTATGCGCACCATCGGCGCGATGCCTACGACGCATACATCCGTCATGGCTTCCAGTGCGATATCTGTCTGCATGCATTTCTGTAGGGTTCAACTTCGCTTTTGACATTCCCATGTTATGGCGTGAATAACGTTTTTTATTGACAGGGCGCTGGAAAGGTAAAGTAATTTGACCAGCGTATTCAGAAGAACTGTTGTGGTGCTTGATACGTTCAATCATGACCTTGCGCTACTAAACTATGGTCCAGACACTAATAATTCTAATAAAATACATTTCTTACTCTAATACAAAACAAACGTCTTCTTATTCAGAAAACCAACGTTCTGAATAAGATATCAGAATTCTGGCTACGTCGACGTGTAATGATTTCGGAAAACTTTCGATAAGTTGGAATTAACTTATTGTATTGGTGCCAGTTATAGCTATCTGATCCAGCCCCGGTTATACTACATAGGGACGCGCTGTTAAACTATATAAATATTCTTACAATACGCCTTGTTCTAGATGTCTTCTGGACATTTACGCATCCTGTTGCTTTTGCCCCGATGCAGTATCTCCTTATAACGGGCTGAATAATACTAATTGTCATTGTAGCAATATTTGTGGACAATCTTACACTTAATAATCGGTTGATAACACGAATAATTACTCATTCACCGCTAACCTACGTTGGTGACTCAAAAACTGCAAAACATATACTTAATAGTTCAATCCACATATACGAAAATTGCCTATAGTTCTCTGTGGGATAGTATTCGGGTCTATATATTTGCCAAAAAGAACGACTCTGACCCGGCGTGCCCGTGTGCTGTTCTAGGAACTCGCGAGTCGCGACCCGGACTTAGTTACTCGTATTAACTAATAATGTTTACTCCATATACTACTTATTCCCTTTATCTACTATGTGGGTGTTACCATAATGTTTGTGCGCCCGCTTACTCGCCACCAGGAGATAATAAACAGATCTCAAATCAACGGATCTCAGATGTCGAACGGAACATATAATATGAAATTTTACCTTCCAATAAAATTAATATTATATTTCCTAAGACATCTGAGATCCGAGTAATGGCTTCCTGGTGGGCTGCCAACGGCATTTCCTCCGCAACAATGAGGAACCATCATGGCGGCGAGAGGCGGGCGCGCGCTTTCGGCTGTTCGCAGGTCGGCGGAAGCGGATGTCACGTGGCAGCGGTGGCGTGGGGCGACTCTTTTGACGCAAAAGGCTACTTCCGGTCGAGCGCAGCGGCGCCCTCTCTCTCAAATCAACGGATCTCAGATGTCTTAGGAAATATAATATTAATTTTATTGGAAGGTAAAATTTCATATTAATACTATTACATTGCAGGGTTTGTTCGTACTCATCTTACCTCGGCTGTCTGCAGACCCGCAAAGCAAAGAAACTTGCATGCAAGTTCTTGCTTGTAAATTGGGCTTAACATGAGTGGACGCTTGCAGGAAGGGCGGCGGGCGGTCGGCGTCGCACGTGCTGGCGGCGCAGGGCGGCGAGCTGTGGATCGGCGCGCTGGGCGGCCGCGCGCCCTACGACGAGCCGCCCGCGCTCTCCGAGGGCGCCGGCGGCCGCGTCACCGACTACAGGCGAGTCTCGATGCCGAACTTTGCGTTCTTCTACTTCTCCTGTCGATGGTTACTTCCTCTGGAGCCGTGTTCCGAATCACGCTAAAAATGCTCCAGCCAATGATGATGCAATGCCAGTGATCTGGTTGCGCGGCAGGATCCCGGGGATGTTGACTGAGGCAATTAATTAATACCACAGTCTAGTAATACACTAATATTTATTTTAATAGTCTTTACATCGCTCTTCAATCGTTCCGTGACATAATGAGAGAGAGGGAAGGCCGGGGTGCAACGTTTAGTTACCACAGCTCTCCCCCGGAATATAGAAAATTTGCTTATCCACTAACCACCACCGCTAAAGTATCACTTAATATTTGTACTCTAATATAACTATGCTAAATAATGGGAAGTACTTACAACTAATATTTGTACTGTAATACAATTGTTATGCTCTTACAGTGCTGACGGCCGGTCCGAATCAAATAGCGCGCTCAAGGCCGCGTGAGTAGTGTTTTGTTTCGGACCGGTATTTGCTTGAGCGCGCTTACGATCGGTTCGTCGGCAGCCGACGATAGCTCGTGTTTACTGTCATGTTCATATATCAAACGTCAACATCTCATGTAAGCGCTATGAGCGTGAATCGGTCCGATCGTAAACTCGCTTTGAGCGTTGTAAGCGTGATTCGGAACATGCCTTGGTTAAATCGTGCGGGACCAGAAGCTGGCTAGAGCCCTGTCTGTTGCGTCACGAAGGTCTCGCTCCGAGCAGAAGTACGGGCACGCCGGGCAATATGCGCACATATGCAAACACTCGTGTGACCTTATTATGAAACTCGCCCCCGGCTCGTTTCATAAAACACACTCGTGTTTTAATGCTTCTCATTATGTACCAGTTGCGTAATAGTAGTTTGCCACAACTGGCCATAAAGTGGCAATTACCGCACGCTCCGCGCCCGGAAAATCCTACTTCCTGGCCAGGAGGTGACATAAAATGTTGTACTTATCACGGGCGGTAATAAAGAAAGCCTCAGATCGCATATTTATCGTCCTTGCCTTCGGCTCGGGCGTCAAATACCTGCGATCTGAAACATTCTTTGTTTTACCGCCCTTGGGCAGTAATGTACTTATTACATTACAGAATAAAAGAGTTCGGTGCACTAATGCAGCAGAACCGTTTGTTCCCGCTGCGAGGCGCCGGTGCGAACGCGAGGGCGAAGGCGCGACTGCAGCGCCACACCACCTACTGGCCTCTCACCATATCATCCACGCTCGTCTTCAACTTAGGCTCTGTGAGTTTACATTTTATATTCTGTACCCTCTACACTCGATGAGGTAATCGTGTTCCAAAAACTAACGTCAACGGGCGCACTTCCGACGTGATTATTCCATAATCGTTAAAGTACATTATTTTTTATGAATGAAAGTTACCCTTATATAACCAGTTACATGTATTTTTGTGTATATTTTTGTGGAATAATGTCCAAATTACGAAATGTTCATTCTGACATCTGTCAGTTTTTGGAACACAATTATCAGTGTAGTATGTATAGTTGAGACCTTTTGTCCCTTCTGCTGTCAACACAGTGAATCCTCAAAATGTATAAAGGGTTGCAACGAGCAATTGACTCTTTTGGAGTTGCGAGCATCTATAGGCTGCGGTGTCCGCTTACCATCAGGTGGACCGTAAGCTTGTTTGCCACAGTAGTAGCATAAAAAAAACTTTTTTGAAACAAACCACAAACGAACACGTTTGCGTTTAGTCTTAATTTATAAAAAAAATAGTTACTACCTAAGGCCACCAGAGGCGCTGCTCGCGTTATCTACAAAATGAGACTAAACGCAAAATAACGTCAATAAAGACTGTGCTTTAAAGAAGGAAAAAAAAAGAAAAAAAAACAATTTTCTTCTGTCGAGAAAATAAACATCGTGTTTCGGCTCAAATCGGAAAAACAATCATAGGTATGTTCGTACAAATCTGTAAGGCCAAGTGCTGTCAAATTAACGCAAGCAAAAATCTACCTTTCAGTCAGAGCTCAAAGTCTAGTTTTGCTTGCGTTCGTTTGACTGAATTTAGCCTTAGAGTTGTGTACGAACTATATTATATGTTCCGTTCGACATCTGAGATCCGTTGATTTGAGAGGGCGCCGCTGCGCTCGACCGGAAGTAGCCTTTTGCGTCAAAAGAGTCGCCCCACGCCTCCGTTTCCACGTGACATCCGCTTCCGCCGACCTGCGAACAGCCGAAAGCGCGCGCCCGCCTCTCGCCGCCATGATGGTTCCTCATTGTTGCGTCGTCTGCCGTACTGATCGGACGTACCTTTCTTGTAAATTACGTAGACAGGGAGGAATCTTAATTCTCGATATTTAATTTGCTACGTAATTATCAAGAGGGAGTTCTAAAAATAACGCGTGATAGGAATTACGATTTTTAGAATAAGTATCACTTTTATATCGGACTACCCTCTTTTGTAAATTTTTGTTCGCGAGTGTTTCGGGATCTCGCTATGAACAACGAGAGTCGCCCCTCGTCGGAGGAGAAGGAGTGCGCTTCGCGATCATCGTGTCTCGGCGACGCGCGGCGCCGGCCGGGCGCCCCGCGCCACGTGCCGGCGCCCGGGCCCGCGCCGCCAGCACTGGACGGAGGTTTGAATACATGTCATACCAAATTGGTGAGTCAGAATAATAATTTTCTCTTGGTTACTCCCGTGTCCGGTGCCGCCGCAGCCGCGCGGCCCCCGCCGGGGACACGTGGCGTGGTCGGTCAGCGCATGTGGACGCCGCTAGCCCGGCCCGCGCGCTGCTGCCTTCCGTGTCTGCCGCTTACCCCGGGGCCGTGCGATTTAAGTATATTACATGCACCTATAAGGGTGCCGCCCGCCCGGTGTAAAATAAACCTCCGGGCCGTCCGCCCCGAGGGCGATGGAAACTTCGACGGTGTTGTACTGTATCCAACTACAGTGACAGACGAGCGTAGAGTAGGTGGACCACTTTATGGCGAGTGGATCCTCCAGCCTGTAGATGCCTGCTGCTGAACTCAGAGGCAATCGCGTGCGCGTTTCATACCCTTTGTGGAATTTGAGGATTCACTGTTGTCTGCTGCAATGACGGCGGCGACCACTATGATGCTGCCCGTCATAGTGGCGCCACACCTTACCCTGGGGGGGTCCGCCCCATGGCGAGGGCGCCGCGTTGGTGCTGTAGGCCGCGATGCAGCGATGAAGCTTTGTGTCGTAATGTCGACGCTGTCCTCAATGATGTGTCTGCCGGAATAGCGACGCTATCCGCCGCGATGACCCTGTCCGCCGCCATGGCGACCCTGTCCGCGATGATGATGTCCACCTTCGCCCGCCACGTGGGCGCCCCCGCCGGGTCGGCGCCGCTTCGGCGCCTGCCGCCGCGACCGAGCCGACGCTGCCCGCCTCATGGCGGCGTCCGCTGCGACGGGGCCATTGACTACGATGGTGCCGTCCGCCACAATGGCGCCACCGACTACAATGGTGCCGTCCGCCGCAATGGCGCCACCGACTACAATGGTGCCGTCCGCCGCAATGGCGCCACCGACTACAATGGTGCCGTCCGCCGCAATGGCGCCACCGACTACAATGGTGCCGTCCGCCGCAATGGCGCCACCGACTACAATGGTGCCGTCCGCCGCAATGGCGCCACCGACTGCAATGGTGCCGTCCGCCGCAATGGCGCCACCGACTATAACCGTGCCGTGCGCCGCAATGGCGCCACCGACTACAACCGTGCCGTGCGCCGCAATGGCGCCACCGACTACAATGGTGCTGTCCGCCGCAATAGCGCCACCGACTACATCGGTGCCGCCTGTGGCACCACATCCAGTCTTGGTAACGTATATCGCGCCGCGCCGAGTAGCTCCAAACGACACGCAGGAGCCGGCTCCGGCCGCGTCACAGCGTAATCGGGTATGGTCTTGACACTAGCCCACTACTTCCACTCACGTCTCTACTACCTAGTGCTGAAACGCCGATTCGAGTGGTGCAGAACGCCGGATGTCTGGCGCGTGCTGCCTAAATATTTATGATTAATCGAATTACAAGGTAATATATTCGACTGATGTAGTTCATCTTCAAGAGGCGTGCCCAGGGGACAGCAGATTCGATCTGCTTCGATCCATCGAAAGTAAGTACATGGGGAAGACATGGGAAAATTCCCAACCTCTGTCGATTCAATCGTCATTGCATCTACGGAGTAGCATCGACAAAGTTAAAACGGATCTCACTCATCTCAGCTCGCCCTCGCCTTACTGCTCAGGTTAGATCCTATTACATAATAATCTATTCGCAAAGGCTCTAATAAACAAAAATGGGTCAAAAACAAGACGTTATTCTAAAGCGAGCCCGAGATCCCGCTCCATTGAAAAAGGGTAACCCATTATAGAAGAATGACTTCCGGGAAGTCCTTAGATCTGTCTCCGACATTATCGAAACAGATAACTATCTTAGATCTCATTGTCATCGGTATGAATTTATTTTCGTTCGGAAAACCCCCTTTTTATTTTTGAGTTTCTTACATTAGTATGACTATTAGTCCCTCTATGACCTTGGTATAGAATATCTCTTCAAATTTCATCAGATGGCATTTCTAGTACAGTTATTTTTCCCGCTCAGAATTTTGATAGTTACGTGTGATTACTTGTTGCTATACCGCTTTTGTTGGATGCCTTATTTTTATTCTTAATTATTTCGCATGTCTACATGGCTCCTTATTTTGTTTTTCACTGTAACACATGCATAGACGCTTGTTAACGTGGGACTCATTAAATGAATTAAAATTCCATTATACATGGACATACATCGATACAGTTGGACTTTCACCCTTGACCTTTACAAAATTGATTGTGTACATACTTCTTATAACAAACCAGTCGCAGCTATCACTAATCAAACTAATATCGAAATCCACGAGAATCACCCTAATCAATTTAAATTAGCCATCACAACGGCTGTTGCGGACCTCGTATTAAAACAGAGTCCACTCTGTACCAAAGGAAAAGGTAAACAAACACGTTACTGCGTGTCTTATGGCTCTACCTGGCGTAACTTTCACACTACCTACGAGAGGTTATGTCGACTTTGCAAACGTACCGCCCAGAGAAAGTTTGCATTGCAGCAGTCTTTAGCGATACCTGGAAAAGCTGCAAGCCCGCATTTATACGAAGGTGAGAACCGCGAAGCATGGAGTAACATACGTAACAGGATTTATGCTACAAATGAACAGCCGGATCGCTGGAGCATATAAGTCTCTCCCTTGCTGCTACGAGTGATGAGTCATCACTGATGATACTTAAGGGTCCGTCTGCAGGTAACACTGGTCCTTTACTACCTGTCAGGTCATCATAACTCCGCGGCCGATGGGCTATCGAGGGGACACTTCACCCCCCCAGTGGCATCTGCGCCCCGAGGCCGCTAGGATCCCGGAAGGACGCTGAGTCGTCAGCCCTTCGCCCGCTGAGGCGTCCGCCCTTCATCCGCTTGGGCGTCCGCCCCGAGGCCGCTTGGGCGTCCTGCCCATCGACCTCTCTCTCTCTCTATTGTCTCTACCGCGCCTGCGATCACGATGCGTCTGAACACAGTGATCGTTGCCGACAGCTACACTGACCGTAAACTTGATACCACGTCGGCAATGTTCAATATGACGAACCCCTAGCGGAGCAGGCGCTGCTGGAGCCTGGCGAGACGTAGCGGAACCGACGGAGCTACACAATCTGCGTGTGAGGACATCCGCCACCACAAGTCTGTCATAGAATCTTAAGGACTGGCCAGTTCATTACAAGTGAACGCTTTGACACCAGGCTGGTCCGTGCAGCGGAAACGCCTACTGGTGTCACGCTAGCGCACGTCAACTATCTATCAAGATATGGTGTGCTAGGGACGAGATCAACAGCAGGTAGTCAAGCGTTAGCTTGCATATGTTTTTCCAGCGAATAGGTTTGTATACTTTGTTAGGTATGATTTTTATCCGTAAATCAGTAATTACTGCAAAGTGCAATCGTCATCTTTTATCGATCTCTATATTTTCGAACGCCTAAGGCAAAAATGTCTTAATGTCTTAACCTTTTCGACGCCAACGACGTATGCGCACCATCGGCGCGACGCCTACGACGCATACATCCGTCATGGCTCCCAGTGCGATATCTGTCTGCATGCATTTCTGTAGGGTTCAACTTCGCTTTTGACATTCCCATGTTATGGCGTGAATAACAACGTTTTTATTGACAGGGCGCTGGAAAGGTAAAGTAATTTGACCAGCGTATCCAGAAGAACTGTTGTGGTGCTTGATACGTTCAATTATGACCTTGCGCTACTAAACTATGGTCCAGACACTAATAATTCTAATAAAATACATTTCTTACTCTAATACAAAACAAACGTTTTCTTATTCAGAAAACCAACGTTCTAAATAAGATATCAGAATTCTGGCTACGTCGACGTCTAATGATTTCGGAAAACTTTAGATAAGTTGGAATTAACTTATTGTATTGGTGCCAGTTATAGCTATCTGATCCAGCCCCGGTTATACTACATAGGTGTCCCTATTCCGCTGTTAAACTATATAAATATTCTTACAATACGCTTTGTTCTAGATGTCTTCTGGACATTTACGCATCCTGTTGCTTTTGCCCCGATGCAGTATCTCCTTATAACGGGCTGAATGTCTGAACTAATGTCATTGTAGCAATATTTGTGGACAATCTTACACTTAATAATCGGTTGATAACACGAATAATTACTCATTCACCGCTAACCTACGCTACTGACGCAAAAACTGCAAAACATATTCTTAATAGTTCAATCCACATATACGAAAATTGCCTATAGTTCTCTGTGGGATAGTATTCGGGTCTATATACTTACTCGTATTTGCCAAAAAGAACGACTCTGACCCGGCGTGCCCGTGTGCTGTTCTAGGAACTCGCGACCCGGATTTAGTTACTCGTATTAACTAATAATGTTTACTCCATATACTACTTATTCCCTTTATCTACTATGTGGGTGTTACCATAATGTTTGTGCGCCCGCTTACTCGCCACCAGGAGATAATAAACAGATCTCAAATCAACGGATCTCAGATGTCGAACGGAACATATAATATGAAATTTTACCTTCCAATAAAATTAATATTATATTTCCTGAGACATCTGAGATCCGAGTAATGGCTTCCTGGTGGGCTGCCAACGGCATTTCCTCCGCAACAATGAGGAACCATCATGGCGGCGAGAGGCGGGCGCGCGCTTTCGGCTGTTCGCAGGTCGGCGGAAGCGGATGTCACGTGGAAACGGAGGCGTGGGGCGACTCTTTTGACGCAAAAGGCTACTTCCGGTCGAGCGCAGCGGCGCCCTCTCAAATCAACGGATCTCAGATGTCTCAGGAAATATAATATTAATTTTATTGGAAGGTAAAATTTCATATTATTTAATCAAGATTCAAAATCATATGTCATTTATTTATTTGTCTGTGATTTATTTTCTTGTAAAGTGACAAATGGTGTCACTGTAAATGTATCTTTAGAGTTGCACATGTAAATAAAATAAAAATTATAGCAGTCAAACCACAAACTAAAAATGTTTGAGGAGCGGACGACTACTAGCGACATCTAGTGTGGAGTAGGATTACTAGGATCAATACGCAAAAGAATCCTAGTAAAAATGCCTTTGTATTAAAAACGACATTCATACCTAATCATCTCATGCATTATAAGAATAAAAATTATAGCAATCTAACCACAGTCAAACTAAAAATGTTTGAGGAGCGGACGACTACTAGCGACATCTAGTGTGGAGTAGGATTACTAGGATCAATAGGCAAAAGAATCCTAGTAAAACTGCCTTTGTATTAAAAACGACATTCATACCTAATCATCTCATGCATTATTAGAAATGACTGAGTTACTGAAATCTTATCGCACGATTTACAAAAATAAGTATATAACCACTACTAGCGACATCTACTGTCCACTGGAGACAAGCACATGTGGTTTGAGAAAGTTGAAAGTTCTATTAGAGCAGGAACAGAATTGGAAAAGGCGTCTCTAAAAATGCAAGCGGCAAATCATGTAACAGTTGGGGTGACAACGTTATCAGAGGGTTTGGACCCTGCAGAATACGGATCTGCCTGTCGCCATCTCAAAATTTGAGCCGGAAGTACGGTATACCGGAAAAGGTGCAGCCCATACAAAAATTTTCGTAGTACATTTAGCAAATCGATGCTCTGGTACTTTAAAAGAGGTCCGATTCATATGGCTTTTTGGTATGTTGTAAAGGACAATATGAGACGGTCCATAACAAAAGGGCCCTTATGGCACTTTCTAGTTTCGTAGATATCAGCGTTTTAGTAAAATACGGTAAAATCACATATTTTTTGTTTCTTGCATATTGATAAAGTATAAGAGTAGATATGTATTTCTAGCTTGGTTTCACACGTATAAGTTAGGTATTTCTACCTTAAAATTAGTTGTAAAGTTTAGTAAAAAAGGGCCCTTATGGCAGAGCGCAGATAATAATGATATAAAATAGGTTAATAACTTATTCTAATTACTTATAACCATTTTCTGTATTATTTATTTGCCTTTTCTGTTTACTGGTAGGTGGTACACGTTACAAATACCTATTTCTAGTGTCAAGTTTGTAGGGCCATAAGGACGGGTCAGATATAAATTCCGCTTTTGTTATAGCAGATATTGATGCTGGTGACTGTACATTAATAAATACTTACGACGATTTTTGGTTTGATAAAAATACGGCTACTGGTTTTTGAGTAATTGCTAAAAAACTGTTTTGCTCAAACAAAAGGACGTAAGTGCCGTGCGTTTACTATGAAGATACGACCTTTTTCGATTCCATGTATCGGATAGTGCCGATACTGGGTTTATTATGTGGACTAGTAGGTGTCGGTACGGAACCCTTTATTGTGCGTGGTCCGACACGTACTTGGTCGGATTTTTTTAAATAGAGTTAAAAAATAATTATTACTTTGCGAAATTGCTTTTTTGTATAATTTAAAAATTACGCAAAATTCAAAAAACTTGTAATGAAAAGATTTGTTCAGAATTACGTTCTAATACAAGATTGCTACTTAGATAATGTAAATTATTATTATTTACTTACATTTTTATTACATTCGTCCATAAGGGCCCTTTTCTCAAATGTATGGAAGTAAACCTTGATTTTCATGTAACTTTAATCGGTCATAAAACTGAAACTAATTGACATAGAAAAAAAATAAAACCTGTGTAATGCTTGTCTAGACTTATTACAGGTAAGTATGGTGTACTACACGGAAATTGTTACATTTATTCGTGACGAGATAGAAAAAATATCATTTTCTATATTTATTAAAAGAAATATATCACGTTAGGATTTTGTTTTTATTTTCCATTCGAGGTGTTAAGTAAACTATTTTCTAGCATACACTATGACAAAGATCACAAAATACGAAATAATAATTCACCTATTACAAATTTCCTAATTTTTTTACGATCGGCGCCTTGCACAGATCATAGGCCATTTTTTCTCAACGGGGTAGTGAAATTGAAAAATCTTTGATTGTTTTCTATAGAAGAAAACCTCAGGATTCAGAATCTACCATCATCTATGTAACTTCCCACGGGAACATACTTTAAATGAGTTTTAAACTTCTCTTAGTTATTTCTCAAAAATGCATTTTTGGGTTGCTTAACTTTGACGATTTTTTAAAAAAAAAGTATGGCACTTAGGGACATGGTTTTTATTGTTTTTGGTAGCCTATGTATTGTAGATTATAGATCCGTGCATAACTCAATACCGACCATAAGGGCCCCAATGAGCTGGACCAGCACATATTAGCCATGGTAACCTAAAATTTTCGGCCCTCCAGCGCCATAACTTTGGCCGCCATCTTGGAAATAGTGTCACTTTTTACAGTTTTTTGCTTATACTGTCATCAAAGTTCATTCGAATGCTAAACATAGTTCTGCAATATTGTAGAATACAATATTTGCTAAAACTTTTGGGTACATAGATTTTTTGCATGACCCCTAGGGACGAAGATATGACAGGAGATATCATTAAAAATTGCCACTTTTTTCTAGTTTTCCTCTCATATATACATTTTAAGTGCATTTTAGCGCTAACTATAGTTCGGAAATATTGTAGATCACAAAATTAGCTACAACTTTTGTATTGAAATATTTTTTCCACGACCATTAGGAAAGAAGATATGAAGTCATCTATGGAGTACAACCGTCGAAATTTGCTACTTTTCCAGTTTTCTTCCCATATTTAGGTTTGAGTGCAATGAATCGCAATCTTTAGGGGATCTATGATGGTCGAGTGATAGCGTGATAGACGACAAGATAAAGCATCTGTCACTTTCCGATCTATACCACTTCAATCCCTCAGAAGACAAAATCGTCTGTTCCACGATACCTAGAAGATCGTAGGTACTTTGAATTTGCATATAATTTTGTCTTCTATAATATCGCTGACCGAGAAATGCACTAAAACGCAAATAAGGGAAGAAAACTGGAAAACCGGCCAAGTGCGTGTCGGGCCACGCGCAAGGTAGGGTTCCGTAGTCGTCTACCCTTTACATTATGTGGACTAAAAAGTTCGAAAACTTATATTTACTATGTTTTTGAAAGAATTAACAACATTATCTAAGGTATCAATGGAAATTGTACGAACGTTTGCTTTTGCAAAGAACATTTCTGAAGTTCGACTATTACTCGTTAACTAGTAATGTCTACTTAGCTGTGATAGTTTTCCTTTTAAATTCATCGTATATACTATTACCATGATTTTTTTCACATGCCTAGTAGCCACCGTTTAGCTGGCAGGGGGGGGGGGGGGACACTTTACTGAGAAAAACGAGGGTCGGACGGACGGACGGACGGACATGGCGAAACTATAAGGGTTCCTTGTTTACTACGGAACCCTAAAAAGTAGTAAATATCGACGGTAGTACCCCATAGATGACATCGTACCTTCTTTCCTGATGATCGTGGAAAAAATATTTCAATACAAAAGTTGTAGAAAATTTTGTAATCTTCAATATTGCCGGACTATAGTTAGCGCTAAAATGCACTTTATACGTATACATGAGAGGAAAACTAGAAAAAAGTGGCAATTTACAATGATATCTCCTGTCATATCTTCGTCCCTAGGGGTCATAGAAAAAATCTTTGTAGCCAAAAGTTTTAGCAAATTTTGCGTTTTACAATATTGCCAAACCGTGTTTAGCACGAAAATGAACTTTAATGACAGTACAAGCAAAAACCTGAAAAAAGAGACAGATTTTCCAAGATGGCGGAGAAAGACGTGGAGCTGGAGTGTCAAAAATTTCGGGATACGATGACAAATATTGTTCTTTACGGCATATCAAAAATCCATAACAATTAGAGTACCGGAACAACGATTTACCAAATGTACAACGAAAAAATTTGTATGGGCTGCACCTTTTCCGATATAACATTCTTCCGGCTCAAATTTGGGGATGGAGACAGGCAGATCCGTATTCTGCAGGCTCTAAATCCTCTGATAACGTTGTCACCCCAACTGTTACACGATTTGCTTCTTGCATTCTACTTCTTCAAAAATGGGCCTACTCTATATCTCTCTGCCTTCGAGCATTCTGCTGCTGTTTAACATTATCTATATATTAACAATATCTGGGCGGCGGAGCTTTGCTCGTAGTTTTCTCGGGCATGAGACCTAGCCTCCCCCCGCCGAAATAAATGTATACAAGAATTGCTCGTTTAAATATATAAGATTGACTCAATCAATTGCGATAATTTTTTTGGGAGATCTTGCATTGAGGTGAGTTTTACCTTTTTTTAGAACCTTTAAAATCGTGTCAGAGACTGTGTATGTGTATCCGCGAAGCGCGAAATTACGGAACAATTTTTTAGGTAATGGAGCCTCTAACTCGGCTGGTGGTTCAAGAGACACTAACGGACGACGAAGTGGACACGTGCCGGGGTGTGCTCCTGGCGCTGCTCGGCATGGAGTCGCGGCACGAGTTCCCCGCGGCACAGCTGCCCTCCAACTTGAGGTGAGGTCCGGCTACGAGAAATAGTGGCGCCTCTAACCCGATTTAATCGGGCTTGGAGTAACACTCCAAAAGGCACTGACTTTAGTGTTGCGTTGCGACTTACATCATTTAACGACTCATTTATTTAGTAACTATGTTCAGGGTTCATTTTTATTTCTGGAGCACTCCATTTCATTGTATTTTGTGGGGCGTGCGTTGTCACTTTGAAACTCGTATGTATTTTTGGTAAATTTCCAAGTTTTAGGTAGTCCAACTGCGCTTTGAGAAACGACAACACGTTCACAGCAGTGGCTGTGTTATTAAAAATCCTCTATATCTTTCAGAGGCAAGTCGAGCAGTCGGCGTGAAGAGCAGTGGCGGCAAGTGTGGAGCGAGTTAGAAGCGTTAGTGCGCGCGCACTCAGCGTCGCCCGCGCATCGCGCGCTGCTGCGCACGCTGCTGGAGTGCCGCGCGCACAACAACCATCAGGACGGTCAGTATCCTGTACCTACTACTGTACTGTACCTCTAAAGAAAACACACGAACGCGTTTGCATTTAGTCTCAATCTGTATGGCAACGCTAACAGCGTCGCTGGTGGCCTTAGGTGGTAACAACTTTTTACCATACGAATGAAGACTAAACGCAAACGAGTTTGTTTGTATTTTGTTTCGAAAAAACTTATACTAGAGGTACTGAGCTGCGCTTGTACGGTCACGCGCTTTAATTTATGACCCATTTCGCGAACTTTTTCTTTGACTTTCTATACAGTTTGACGGGAGTGTCAACCTTAAGTGGGTCCGAAATTAAAACTCGTGACTGTGTCGTTCTTAACGAGCCGTATAATGCCGGGTTAATAAGGCAATATAAGGCCGGGTTTTGTAAAGATCCGTTAGACAAAATTTCAGTAATTTAGTACATTTTTTGACATACCGATAAGGTCTAACGGATCTTTATAAAACTGGGCCTAATTTATCGTTTGTCGCGCGCGGACATCCGCGTCGTACCGAATCAAGGATATAAACCTCCCGTGTCCTCCAGGTGACAGCCGCGCGTCAGTGATCCGCGCGACGACGGACTCGCCGCTGTCGCCGCCGGGCGGGGGCGGCGCGGGGGCGGGCGCGGGTGCGGGGGCGGGCGCGGGCGCGGGGGCGGGCGACGTGTGGGCGCCGCGCTCGGTGCTGGACGCGCTGCTGGGCGCGCCGCGGCCCGCGCGCCGGCCGGACTTCGCGGGCCGCATGCAGGCCGGCCGCCAGGCCGTGCTGTACCAGCACTTGCAGGACGTCGAGGCGCAGCATTAGATCGCTCTAGCTCTAGGCTATACCGTCTTAATGAGACCTCGCCTGTGTCGGGACAGGGGTGACGTCAAAGAGTATTGGACGGGTAGCGGGCACCCCTGCCTCCCGCCACCCTTCCGCGCGGTCGACCTGTAGTCGCCCGTCACTCCAGTAGCTCTAGTATAAGTTTTTTCAAAACAAAACACAAACGAAGACGTTTGCGTTTAGTTCAGTTATTCAGACTAAACGCAAACGTGTTCGTTTGTGTTTTGTTTCGAGAAAAAACATACTAGAGGTACAGAACGCCCCCTTGAATGTTAAGGATCGGGACCGTATCCTGTTTTGCTACAAGCTCGCCCGCGTTCTCGGTCCTTAAGCCGACAAGCTAAACGCCTTGTGGCATTTCGACAGTCTTCACAAATACCTCTGCTCGACTACTCCTAGTATAAATTTGAGGTTCGTCTCAGTTTTCGGCTTGCCTAAAACCGTGAGGAAATCTGCATTGCATACATTTGCGAACAAATTTGAAAATGTAACTGAAGTCCCAGCAGTTTGTCGTGAGACCTATACAGGCTGATGATGATAATGTAATGACTTCTCCACTACTGTGTTATTAAAACAAAAAGACCGAACACAATGAACTTTTTTCATGCCACTTCGATCTATTTTTGTTTCTTGATCATCGTTCACCATCACGTTCAACATGATTTTGTTAATCTATTGATTGAAAGTCACAGTTCAGAGTAGTTACCCCAAGAAGTGTGAATTCAAATGTGGAATAAAAAGAGTCAAATTCTCGTCAAGACGCTGTAAACGTGAACATAGTGAACGAGTGTTAATGAACTACAGAGCAGTCTACGATTGTGTGGTAATCAAGAAACAATGCTATTGTAAAACTGTAAGGAAAATATTGAAGAAAACAATGAGTGTATTGTGATTGTTTTATGTCCGCGTTAGTTAGTAATAAAGAAATATATATTTTGTACCTGTCGAGTTTTTATCGTTAGTCTAGTCAGGTGCCCAGTCGTCTTTCTAGCCAAATTACACCAAGAGCTTATTGACAGCGGACTTGGTTGTATAACTACTGTAAACACATCTAATCGACTCATATTGCGCATAAGCGGCGTATCTGTAAATTGACGGCTTATGTGCATATAATTTGTTTCTACTTAGTATCATAGGAGAGACTGACTTTTGTTTTTACACCTTCCTATGGCCGGTACGGTAAATATGTATAGGTTATATTAGCGGTTGGCTGGAAAGGTTTTCACCGTCAATGCGGAGCAGAGGTTGAAGGAAAGGTGCATACAATCTGCAATGCCGCGGCAGTATGCGATTTCTCGCTCCATCCGCTCTACCCTAGGACTGGTTTTCAACAAATGAAGGTCGGACTGTAGTTTGGCGACTATATCTCATGTCTGTCACGTCATCGTGGGAGGTAAATGAAAATGCGACATTATAAAATTAATATTTTATATTTGTTCAATAAAAACTACATTGTGGGCCCGTGTAACACCCGGCGCCCGGGTAACACGACCTTTGTATTATCTTGTTGCATATAAACTCTGCGGGCAGACTGTGTCATAAGGCAATGGTGAGTTGTCGTCAAGGCATCTGGTCCGGATCCGGCGGCGCGCGGCCGCCTTAACGTACTTGTTACAATTATTGGAATGTCACGCGGGATGCGAACTTTCAAACATTAAAATTATTACAAAACAAAACCTAACACTAGGCTCGCACTTGAGCCGCGCCGATACACTCACGTCGATACATTGTACAATCTCGAGTGCGCCCGGCATAGTCCGTCGATACGCATCCAAAATATTCATACCCTATAAAACTTACAAAACCGACCGGTAATCTTAAACTTAAGGCTAAGTTAAAATTAAACGGAATTCAAAATAAATTACCTAGGTACAATATCTTAGTCTAGAGAGTTATTTATAGGCGCACGAGGATGTTTGGTGGGAGCGCGAGTGTCAGTGCGTGGCTTCGCGGAGTTTCTTGACGGGCGGCACTGCAGGCGCTTCCAGCGAGTCTCCTAGAGAGTTCTCTTCTGCTGAACTCGCCTCCTCTATTGGCCTGTCAACAACAAACACATTCATTACATGTTTGGAAAAGATAAACGATAGGCAAATTAATGTAGCGTGTCTAAAATAGTCTGAAAACTAGGGTCGTATTTAACAGTCAGCATCATATAGTATAGCAGTCAAATGGCCATTTGAAACAAAACATATGGTGTACCGAACTGTTTGGCCACTTTGGCTGCTACATACATGACACGGTGTTATACACTTCATATGTATCTGCCCGCGTCGTGTATCCACGAGGCCCTAAGCTATTTTTTCATCGGTGGAACGAGGAGAGAATATTCATACGATCACGTAATAGGAATGTGGGGTTTTGTCGGTGCAAATTTAGTATCAAAGTACGTCACCGTTTTAAGTAGACCTGTTACAGAAATCGCCTTCATTGTTGTCTTTTACGAATAAACCGCCCGCGAACCAATGGAAATAAAAAGCGGGTGATTAGGGGACCCGATCACGATTTGTTGGCCAACAACATCGTTTATATTTGCATGGCGTGGCGTGGGCGGTTGGCTTTGTAGTAGAGGTGAGACGTACTAGGCAAAACGCGTACTGTCTTGCGAGTACGCGTCCACAAAAAGACTAGATCCAAAGACTAGGTCCAAATACGCGCTAAACCGACCCCGACCCGAGGTGCCCCGAAAGAATCCGAACGCGCAGACGAATACGAATAGCGCGGAACATAAAGACTCTTAGACGTTTCGAGTCTTCAGAGTCGTCGTACGCCTAATACTCGATACGCTAAAAGACGCGCGAGCGGGATCGCGTACTTACGCGTCCATGCCAAAACCTATTCCAAAAACCTGTTCCCGTAAATACGTCTCACCTCTACTTTGTAGGCGGATGTCATTACGAGTATTCAAATACGGTTTGTTGAATCTTCGCTTCATTGCTAAGCGTGTAGTGAAAGAGCTTGGCTAACTCTTGCAACAAAACAATTGGGGTGGACCAAATCAAATAAAAAAATTATGTCAATTTTGTCAATATGCAATTTAAATGGGTTTTGCTTTTAAATTACTAATCCTACATTTAATGATGAATTTTTAAAATATCATCAATCCACATAGATGTAATATTATAGAACTAGGTTCACAATCAGCCGAAAAAATGGCCCCCGTAAAAGTACCGCCCGCACGACTCGGGCGGTACATTCGTATTGGTTACCTAGTTGGTAATGACCTTGCCTACGAAGCTGGAGGTCCTGGGTTCGAATCCCGATCATGGCATATATGTATTTGTGTGATAAGCACGAACATTTGCTCCTGTGTCTTGGATGTTTTCAATGTATTTGAGTATCTATTTATCTATATAAGTACTTATGGTAGCGTAGTCCTCCGTGCACGACGTCCGCTGTCAGCTTGCCTGTACAACATACCGTTTAGCGCGCGGCGTGCTGAAGGCGGAGTCCGAGTTGTCGGAGGGCGAGGCGGGCTTCGCGTCCAGCGAGTCCTCCGTGCACGACGTCGTCGTGTCCTCGTTCACTACATCCGCTGTCAGCTTGCCTGGTACAACACATCTTATTAGTCATGATAGCGGTCCATTGCTTAACAAAATTTAAAAAAAAAACCGGACACAGGACAGGGTGTTTTTGTCTTAGGCGGTTATCATACTGATACGGTTCCCGCGCGGTGTGCGAGCGAGACAGCACTATGCAAGTCTACAGCGGTGTCCCGCTCGCACTGCGCAAACCGTCCGGAAACCGCATCGGTGTGACAACCGACTTAGCTACAGCTAAGAACCATCTCCTACCAAGACTCTATAAAAAAACCCGCACTCAAATTTGGTTAATTCGTTAGGGAGCTATGATACCACACCCACAGACAGATACAGATTCTATATACACATGTTAAACTTATATGAGCCCGCGCAGTTGTCTGAACATTTTCATGTAAATAAGTAATCGCACTCGAGCGATTGCCGTAAGTCTGAACGCGATCTAACACCCCTTTTGCATTGCACGTCGGGCGTTAAAAAACAAAAGTAAAACCTGTATTACGAGTAGTCTACCTCTGGACAAAAGCTGTAGATTTAGAATATCACTTCGGAAAATGTCTGAATGCTCCGGGCACGGAATCTTTCTTATCTAGTCTATCCCGGTTGTTGAAAAGGGAAATGCGTGATTCAAGTTATAAAGGCTTGGTCACACTGTGTTAGCGCAACAGGTTAGCGCCGTCACACAGGTTGCGCGACGCGAGCGGGACGGTTTCATACATTTTGGCGCGCAGCGCAGCGTCCCGCTTGCGTCGCGCAAGCGGTGTGACCAAGCCTTATGTTTGTTAGAGAATATTCTGTATGTATATAAAATCTTTTCTGTGGCCACATTCAGCACGTAGCTATCGCTGCGTAAAGCATGGGCGTGTTCATGATACCGCTGATAGCAGAACCTAAAAGTGTAAGTGTGTTTAGTTTAGTACTGATTCCATGATGTGGGATTTTTTGTGTTTTCATCACGAAAGAGGTTTGGTGATATTTATGTACTCGGTATCGCGTAGTTTCACCAGATTATAATTCGCTCTCAAGCACACACAAATTTATAACCAACCTGGTACGAGCGAATACATCAGCATTTGAAGAATCCATACTAATATTATAAATGCGAAAGTGTGTCTGTCAGGTCTGTCTGTCTGTTACCTCTTCACGCTTAAACCGATGAATCGATTTACATGAAATTCGGTATAGAGATAGATTGAGTCCCGGGGAAGGACGCAGGATACTTTTTACCCCGGAAATTATCCCTTAAGGGGGTGAAAGTTTTTATGAAAGAGCGATGAGTAGGTCTGCGCCTGATATAAGTCAATAGCAATTACTTCAATTCTATCGCGATAAACGAGTTCCACGCGGACGAAGTCGCGGGCTAAAACTAGTTAAATATAAAACTAATAAGATAATACAGCTTACCATTGCCATTGGTGGGTGGTTCAAGATTGCTCTCATCGCTGGGCAGAGGGGATCCTCCATTTGTGGGCGCGGGCGTGGAACTGGGCGACTTTCCGAGCAATTCAGGCTGTAGATCCGATACAATGTTGTGCGTCCATATTGCGAGCTCGACCATGTGTGGGGACCATTTCTTGCCACAGCCATTTGTCTCCTGAAATTGTTTTTTTATTTTTAACTACTGGCATGGTTGTCTTTAACGTAAAAAACCTATTTGGGGCTTTGGGTCCTAGCCTAGCAATCTATCATAGACTGAACTGGCAGGCACTAGGTCGCCTCACGGTACAGTTGCCGGCAATCATATTGAACCTGATTGACCTGCGCAGTAGCGTGATTTGTACGTAAATCGGCTACTGCGCACACAAGGTGAGGTTCAAGATGTTTGCCGGCAACATATACCAATGGAGAAATAGATACTGATCTCTAGATTTACACAACATAGGTAGTTTATACAGCGAAATGACAGTACTGCAGAGTGCAGACGCCAACTTTTACAAGATGAAATTACAATGGTTATTAATAAACGAGTTTTATAGTGTGATTTTTGTATGAAAGAGAAATCCATGCAGTCGATTCTTGACAAATGCTATAGTATAGGGTACATTCTTACCTTATTTAACCTATCACAGACACTCTGTATATGTGTAACAAAATTGAGGTATTCCTTGGCAGTGAAGTCACTCCCTTCCATCTCGGGGATTGCTTGTAAACACTCATCGGCCATGAATGGTGCTGTTTCAGGGCTCGCCGCCGCTAGTAGTGCTGATGCTGTGGCTGTTCCTACTCCCTTTAAGTTGCTGAGGGCCGTCATTGCCGATTCGATGTTGGGCAGCTTGCGGAATGCTTTCTTTGTCTCGGCCATCACAGCGCGTGGTGTGTTCACTTTTATCAGATATGATAGTTGTGGATAAAACCTCCCTCTCTGCAATGGAAAAATGACTTTTTTATTGTATTTATTAGAGTACTTCATTTAAAAATGGAATGATAACTGTCCATATTTATTTGGATTACCTTTACATGTTCGTTAAGAGGAGGGGTAGGGCAAGCTCTCTCCGTACAAACTTTGTGCAGGATTTTCTTCGTTTGTGTTTGCGTTAAAGTTATGATTTTAGGTCAGTATGGTTATTTTTCTGTTGGCTATTTCATGATGTAATTTTATTTTTCATTGATATTATTTTTAATTTTTTTCATTTTTATTTTTTTTGAAATATTTGAAAATTTCCACATCACTTTCTTCGCATATCTAATAGTTACATCCAAAAAAAAAATATTACATTCGTTAGTGCTAAAACCTACGAATAAAACGTGCACGGAGTTTGTATGGAGAATGCCTTGCCCACCCCTGCGCCTTAAACAAAATTACTGTAGTTAACACTATGTTATGATCCTCCAGGTCTATTGTTTATTTTTGTATAGGTACATTTCATGTACTGTCAATTTGTATATCTTTATGTGACTGTTTGTGTTCTAAATAAATATATATATATATATTAGTCTTAAAGGGACTCCAACATATTTTTTCTATAACCGTAAAACACATCAGATAAAGTAGATGTAGATACAGTCACATGTATTAAAAAGTTAAAACTTTATGTTTTGTCTAATAGCCAATAGAAAAACTAGAGAAACAAGAGGTGAATTAAGCATGATTTTAATCATTTAACATTGTCTGTAAATTCTGTAATATATATTCTAGTCAACCTTTTTTTGAAACAAATAGGTATTTAGAGATCTATTCAAATAATAAAAAATATTCAAATTAGGACACTCAAACGAATACTATTGACTGGTGGTGTTTTATTTGAGCAGTATGACTAACATGTTATGACTTATGATATAGGCAATATATTTACAAACACTCACCGCTTGTTTCCATTTCATGAGCTGCACCAGCTCTTCATGTATCATGTGCGCATCTTTACCCCGCGACTTGATCTTCTTTGGTAATTCATTCTGGTACCTGGAATTAATTTAAAAAAAATTACCTTCCTATTTAGGCAACAAACTAAAGTACACATACTATACATGCATCATTTATTACTCTATTAAACAGTGCCTATACTGAATAAAACTGGGAATTTGAATTGAAATGTTAAACTTACAATTAGTAATTACTGACATAGTTTAGGGGGACTTCAAAAATTAAAAATAAATTTTGATATAAATTACACCACAAACAGTTGAGGGAATATGAGACATACCAACTTTAGCATAATATAAATTTATAATAATTCTGATGCACAAAAACAAAAAAAAAACGGCCAATTGCGTATAGGTTCATGCACAATGAACTATCCAATACATTGAATCAAAAAGGTTGTATCCCCATATTATACCCCATATATCCCTGTTCCTATTCCTACTCATGACACTTGCATCCTTTTGTTTGGGCAAGACATCAGTTTTATAACTAAAAAAACTTTAGACCAATCTTGTTCAATCCAAAAACATAGAAAGTATTTATTAATGTAAGCCTCCTCAATATTTTTAGGGTTCCGTAGTAAACAAGGAACCCTTATTAGTTTCGCCATGTCCGTCCGTCCGTCTGTCGCCCGTTTTTCTCAGTAACCGTTAGTACTAGAAAGCTGTAATTTGGCATGAGTATACATATCAATGACGCCGACAAAACGGTAGAAGAAACCCTTGAAAAAAATTTTTTATTAGGTTACCTCCCCTACATGTAAAGTTGTGGTGCAAATTTTTTTTCTTCCAACATCATCGTGTGGGGTGTCGTTTGATAGCTCTTTCAAAAATATTATAAGGGTGTCCCCCCCCTGCCAGCTAAACGGTGGATACCAGGCATGTGAAAAAAATCATGATAGTAGTATATTCGGTGAATTTAAAAGGAAAACTATCACAGCTAGGTAGACATTACTACTTAACGAGTAATAGTCGAACTTAAGAAATGTACTTTGCAAAAGCAAACTTTCGTAATATTTCCATTCATACCTTAGATAATGTTGTTAATTCTGTCAAAAACATAGTATATATAAGTTCATAAACTTTTTAGTCCACATAATGTAACGGGTGGACAACTACGGAACCCTACACTGTGCGTGGCCCGACACGCACTTGGCCGCTTTTTTTACTGTATTATATAACTAAATTAGAGGGGGGGAGAGTGAACACTTTACGCCTTTGACAGCTAATACATAATTCATAAACAGTTGAGTATGGAAAATGTTTGTAATGGTGGCAAACAAGCGTATGGTCCAACTGATGGTAAGCGGACACCGCAGCCCAGGCCTTTAATTTTTTTTTCATGCGCGAGTGCCACCCTATTTTAATCTCACATCACTTTTATGTAATTTCATAGAGAGGGTATGTATATAATACACCTTCCTAACTTCATAATTGTAGTTCTTATACCTAGTCTCTGAGTAAATTGGCTGTGACATACATACGGACGGACAGACATGACGAAACTATAGGGGTTCCGTATTCGCCATTTTGGCTACGGAACCCTAAAAATGGTAGCTGAACAGTAGGAGACCATTTTACAGAATACCCTACCTAATAATGTTAATAACCTACCTTTGTTCAAATAAAAACATCACATAAAATGAATAGTGTACTGCAACCCCCAAACCTGTTTCAAAGCGTGTTAATAAATATTTAGAGTTAATTAGATTAAATGAATATGACCTTAGATTAGGAATTAGCTAATTTCCCCCACAAAGTGATTTAATTAATATTTTTGAAATAGGTACAGGTACCTACTCGAAAAACAACTATTTCCTTCGAGGAATGTAAATTACCTAGTTGCTGTCGTAAATAAAATGATGACTCATTCATAGTGGTCTTAAATTAAATATATGACATAAAAGGATATTACACTAAATTTCAGTGTCTTTTTGCGTTATCAGTCATTAAAGTCATAGTTAAATATGTAGAATTAACATCCAAGTCGACGCGAACTAAAAGGCAAAGTCACCATTTTGAGCGGATGTTAGCGTACCAAACAAAGCATTCTTGAAAGGGAATATAACATGAAGTAAGCAGGTTTAACATAATAATATGATTATACGCTTTATCTAAGTCCTAATTAGCGGAGGACTTAATAGAATTAACAGTAAATGCTTTAACATAGAGTTAATTGCACGTCATGATATAAAGGCAGCCACCATTTTATAACGCCCGAGCACGGCAATATTTTCCCTCATACTGCTTCAGGAAAAACGATAGTGTCAATTTGACATCGATCCCACGTGACGCAGTGATTTTAATGAGCGGTCCGCGAACTAGAGATGCAGTCCGCGAGGGAGGTAGCTATCAAATCAGTTTGCACGGATACACACACAATACAAGTTCATTGACACGCCACGGCCGCATTTTCTCCTCTCAAAGACGAACACACTTACCAGTTGTCTAATTTTATGAGCTCCTCTGGTTTCTTTGTTTTCTGTTCAGCTTTTAGTTTAATTGCTTGTGGGTATAACTTCAAAATAGTGTCAAATTGTTTTGCGTCTGCCTCCAGAAAGAAAGTAGACGTGTCTTTCGCGGTAGCCATTGTGAACGTTCTAAATGTACAGTACAACACTGCGTTATTTAGTTAGCTATAGCGCCGAACTCGACGCGGCGGCAGCACCTGGCAAACTGGGCGCCCTCTCCCCACTCGACGCCATCTTGTTGAGTGAACCTCGCTATGACGTTCAATATTATTATTTGAAATTGTCTTTTTTCTTTGGAATTTGTCACTACAAAACGTTAAAATCAATGAATTATAAGCTTGTTTTATCGATGTAGGTCCAATTACGTTATATTTATAAGAATTGACATACTAGGACGGTACTTTTTAAAAGCGAAAATACACTTACTCGACATTACAAGGTCATATCGGCTACACTTCAAGTCGTGGCAGCGGACATTTGCCTGGCCCCAGGGAACGTCGGGATAGGAAAAAATAAACTTCATTTTGCCTTCAATTCACAGCACTATAGACAATTATCATGCACTCAAATCAAAAACACGGAATGAAATGAACACTTTGTTCACAATTTAGTCACGTCGACCTCGGGTCTTTATCACAATTTCCTTACGTGACGCAACACGACACCGTTCCACCGAAACGACTTTGGTAAACACGCATATTTTCCGTTGCATTGCAGTACACACTGAGCTCGGAGTAGTCATGAAGTAGTAACTAGCGTGTACATAAGGCATTTAGGTAGTAGGACGTACATATCACCGGGGTGGAACGTCACCACACCAATCGGCTTTGTTGTTTTGTTTATAGATCGCCATGTGCTCTACTCCCTCTTATGAATTAAGGTGGATTACGATTTATTGAGATGGAATCGGCGGGAATAATACTTGGTTAAAACGATTGGGCGTGCTAATTATTGGTTGCGCACTAATCAGGGTGGTTAATTTTATTATGGTTTCCCAGTGGATCCCATAAGCTAATATGAATGAATGCCCAATCTTTCGTTACTTCAACGTGTTGGTATTAATACCGTTTAATTCAAAATAGGTATTTTATGGTTGTTATGTTACAGTTTGTATGGTATAAATACGTATGTATTGGCCTTATTACACTACTTATAATCATGTTTGTACGTTCAAATTCAAATGATGACTTTCCTAGTTTTAAAAACGTGCCTGAAGGCAAGCAGGCCACATAGGTAAAACTACCTCTACACCCACCTAAAATTGTAAATCGAAGGCAATGATTTATTATTTAGCTTAGTACAGGTTTTCTGCTAAATAAATAATAAAGTCCAACGAAAATATCTGTATACTTTATTCGTTTAAACTTAATACGATGTTTACCCATTCTCGGAACTATCTAGTATCCTACGACAAGTCCGAAACGCCGACATAAAATATGCGGTCGATATCGGTATCGGTTCCAATACCATTCATTACCGATATAGTGTGAACACACTATTGATGCCTAAAATGTAGGTCTGTCTTTCGCTGGTCTGTTCCCAGCGCAGACTTCGCTGCGAAGTGGCATAAAGTGGTTGGATGGTGGTTGGTCTACATGACTTAGCTTTGTGAATAGCACACTGCTGTTATTGATAATACTAGCTGAAACGGTTGCAACTTGCAGCACATGCAGGTCAACAGGACGATATGATATTCACAATTAGGGTTCCCAACTCATGTGCTCCGATTTGCGGGACATTTGTTGCAGAATTGCGGGACTTGGCTAAAAATGCGGGACTCGCGCACTCTAAATATCGTTAACGTATAATTGTGATGTAGGATACATTATTTATTCCCGCGAGATATAATATGTTCTTGGTGCACGATTTCCGAGCTAAAATTATCCTATTACGAGTACGGTCGTCCGGGAGCGGGATACAAATTACTTATTTTCATTTATCGGAGGCATTTTTAGGGATTTACCTGAGGCGGGACGGTTGGCAACCCTATTCACAATACTTCCCACTGCGGTATAAATTACCGGTATTATATTGATGGATTTTTATTTGTAGCAGGTTAATGTACCTATATTAATTCTTTATTGTACATACACGAAGAGGTTAATCGTCGAATCGGACTCGTAGTACGGCTTAGACGTGTGCGCCGCGCCGGCGCGCCGCCGCCGCCGGCCTTTTTGCCACGCCGCCGCCGCCGACAAAATGATCGGCGTGAAATCGGCGTAACCTTGACTGAATGCCAAAGAGTCTTTTTATTAGATAAAAGAGTATAACTAACATTTTTATTTAACTTTTTTATTGCTTTGTTATTGTTTTAATGTATGTACAGTGGTACACTTCTTATATTAAATTTGTTGTGTGACAATAAATATTTTTCTTAGTTTATATATATACTATCAGAGCAGTCTGAACTACATTGAGCGCCTGAGTATGGAAATCCGGCTGAGAAAATCGTATAAGTAGGCATCTATAGCCAAATAATAATAGCAAAAACAAACTCTTATAGCTTCGTCATATCCGTCTGTCTGTACGTATGTCCTGTAATGTCACAATCCTTTTACTCAGAAACGATTAAGAATTTTTCAAAGACATTTTTTTACTTTGGGAATAATCGATTCATAAATCTAATAAAATGTCCCCCTCCCCCTCCTCTAGTAGTTGTCTCATTCGGAAACTGACGCGATATGGCGTGCCTGAAGGAGGCCCGGTAAGCTTGGTGTGTTTCGTGCTGGGACAACAGAACTAGTGGGTATGGCATAAGACGATGGTAACCATCCTGATGGAGTCACGTTGGAGCCGTGGAAACTAGGGAGGGCTCTGGTGTGAAACACCACATGTGCGCAATCCCACTTCCACGCAACTCGCTCCCAGGCTAGTGCTGGAGCTGACGAAGCTCTCAAGCAGGGGCGTATTTACCCTAGGGCCAAGGGGGCCATGGCCCAGGGCGGCAGGCTGAGAGGGGCGGCGAAGCCGCCCGTCTCAGTCTTATTTGTGGGCGCCTTGTCTTGTCACCTACACAATTCTAGTAACAAATCTAGCCAGTAGTCTCCAGGCCAATATAAAACAAAAATATCAAATGCCACACTTGCGAGGCGCGGCACATTCGCTACCTCCTCGGCAATCGCAAAGTGTGATGTAGTTCTGGTTTTGTAGTACCTAACCTATATGCTGTATGGATCAGTTAAGATAAGTAAGTAGTGTTAATCCAAATTTGCAAAATGACTTTTAGAAAATTAAGTGAAAAAGGTCCCAAAATTTTGCTTAACAAATTTGGATTAACACTAGATACCCTAACTCAGCGGTCGGCAACAGGCAGCCCGCGGGCCGTATGCGGGCATGCACCTTCGAAAGTGAAAAGACAGACCAAAGGGTTTATCTATTTAACGATCGGTCAAAATAATACGATGGGACAAATCATAATTTTTTTTCAATAATTTTGCACTCGTCACGTTTGCGTTAGAGCGGTTAGAGAGTATGAAGTGTTTTCCACACCTGCATCTTAATGTTAAAAAAATTTCGCGCTCGCTGCGCTCGCGTTTGCATCTTCATGACTTGACGCGTATGAAGTATTTTCTAGACCAGCATCATAAATTTCGCAATTTTTCGCGCTCGCTACGCTCGCGTTTTCATCGAGATACGTTATAACTTGATACGTGCCTATACTTAGAGAATTTGCCGCATTTGCATCATAGTGTTCGATAAATTGCGGGCTCGCGTTTACATCTTGATGCATCCTAAAGTTCGAAAAAATTCGCGCTCGCTTCGCTCGCATTTTATTCTAGATGGGTTATGATCACTTATGACTTGATGCGTATGAAGTATTTGCCGCATTTGCATCAGTGCTCGAAAAATTTCGCGCTCGCGTTTTCATCTAGGTGTGTTATGACTTTATGACCCGTCCCCCCCAGTTGGTTCCTATCAAAATATAAAGCTATTTTAGGGTTATTTTTTAGGGTTCTATGGGGCGGCAAATCTAACTGGCCCAGGGCGCCAAATCTTTAAATACGCCTCTGCTCTCAAGCACCGCAAACACTCGTCTTTATTGTGTAAGTAACTAAATAAATGAAATAAAATGAAATAAATGAAATGAACTTTATTCTGTAAGTAGGCCGCAATGGCACTTTTACAAGTCAAACCCTACTAGCGTTTCACAGAGGCCACTGCCGAGAAGAAACGCCGAAAGAAACTCGACAGTCAGCCATTTTCTCACAAAAATATGCTTATTACAATGATAATACTTAACCTATTTAAGATCAAGAAATCTAAGACACATAGAATTCAAAATTCAGAATTCAAACACTTAATCAATAATAGCATCCATAAACTGTAATTTGTACGCCGAAAGGCAAAACATGAAGGACTACTTAATCTGTAACATCTAAATATATTTTATACTCATGTTTAAGCAAATAAATTATCTTTATCTTTATCTTTATCTTTTACTTATTCTGCAAACAGGCCACAAGGGCACTTTCACATCTCATAATGTTAATGTACAATTTTAAAAAAGTCTTACAATATAAGCATATGATAGATTTTTCATGAGAAAATATTAATTTACAATTTAAGAAATATATCAATAAGAATTTAATACATTTTTCATGTCAAAATATTAATTATCTATTACAAACATTACAACTCTGAACTCTGCAAGTTTGCAATGCTTGCAGTGGACTCTGGACCCTGGCCGGCTGACATGAAGACATTCATGAGAGCTTTGTTGTGGCGACTGGTCGGTACCTCGGGGGACCTTACACTTTCCTTTCACAGAGAATTTCTCTGGCAATACAGAGGGGTAACGCGGCTAGCGTTATGGGGACCATGCCCCAGGCGGAGCTTTTAGACTGGATATTTTTGTTAGCTATATCTGTCTCTCTTGAGTCGGTCCCTCATTCCTGAGGATCGTGATCACTTCTGGATTTCGCCGCCCTGAGGACTTGTCTCAAATGTCTCCATCGGTCTCGAACGATGTGGCTTCCTTAACCTGATCTGTCCATGTAGTTGATGAGCGAACCCTAGCCCTCTTGCCTTCCATTCCATCAACCACGACCAGTTTCTCCAGACTATCAGCACCACTGCGCATTACTTGTCCAAAGTATGAAAGCAGCCACTGCCGACAAACAGTGTATAACCGTGTCTTGATACCGAGCTGGGTCATTGGTCCGTTTGCTGTCCAGGGTATCCTGAGCATTCGCCTCCAGTACCGCATATCGAATTCTTTGTCGCTCCCTAACCAGTATTGTCCATGTTTCTACCACATTTTTGTTATATAGGGATGTGGTTTACTTGTATGAATACAGATTTATTGCATTGATCTCGATTTAAAAAAAAAATACGAATTATTTCGCATTTTTATTTACGTGACCTTCACGCCGATTTCACGCCGAAAGTACGCCGCCGCCGCCGATTTTTTGGCAAACGCCGCCGCCGATCATTTTTAAATCGGCGCACACGTCTAGTACGGCTTGTTAGCTCGAAAATATGTGTCAAGAAGAGAGCGTACTGTTTCTGAAAGGTCGGCAACGCGCTTGTGACTCCTCTGGTGTTGCAAGTGTCTATGGGCGACGGCCGTAATCGATTTGCCCCCTATGCCATAAAAAAACCCGGCCAAGTGCGAATCGGACTCGCACACGAAGGGTTCCGTACCATAATCTATAAAAACTGCAAAAAAATACGTTTGTTGTATGGGAGCCCCCTTAAATATTGATTTTATCCTGCGTTTTAGGGTTCCGTAGCCAGAATGGCTAAAACGGAACCGTTATAGTTTCGGTCTGTCAGTCCGTATGTCACAGCCGATTTAGTCGGAGACTATAAGTATTACAATTATGAAATTTGGTAGGAAGATGTATTCTATAAACCGCTACATAACCGCCTTTGTACATGTATAATCTATTTTGTCTGTATTGTTTCTTTCTCTTGTCTTGTGTACAATAAAGTATTTACATACATACATACATAAAAGTGATGTATAAAGCGGGTATTATGTCCTGAATTCAGAATTCTGACTAGGGGAGGGAGTTGAAGCATCTCGCTCTAACATATAGGTATACCACTCTAAATTTTCTGAATTCAGGACGGTGTATTGCGGCTATTACACTGTCCTGAATCAGGCGTCCTAACTTTAGTGGAGGGGAGTTGAAGCATCTCGCTCTAACGTATAGGTCCGAAGTCCCGAACCCTTCTAAGTGTCCTGAATTCAGGACAGTGTAATACCCGCTTGCCTGCGCCCAGCCTAATACCCGTTTAAAGCTCAAGCCACACAGAGAGCGGGCGGGCGGTGGCGGCGCGGCCGCTGCCGCCCGCGCCCGCGCCGCCGCCGCCCGCGCCCGCGCCGCCACCGCCTGCCCGCTCTCTGTGTGGCTTGAGCTTAAGAGGCTGACAAGACCTAAAAAAAGTCCCGCTCTAACACGCGTGAGTTTCCAATTAACCATCCCGCTCTTTACGGAAGCTGCGCGTAGAATTAAATAACAAATAATACTATAATAATATTGAAATTAAAAAAAGTGTGGATTATTTGTGAAATATGACTCGTTGGCGGTTTAGGTATGAATATGCTGACTTCATGTTTTTATATGTTATGTTTTGCAGACCCATACGTAATAAAAATAAAGACAGAACCGTTTAATGATGATTTTAAAACCAATCTTTGCAATTATTTTCTATCGAGCCGATTTCGTCCAATTATGTATCGAGTCCGTACACGGTCTTTGAAATACGATGAATATTAACATATATTTTCTCTTAAAAAACTGCTTTAATAACATCAATTTCAACAAAATTTGGTCTTGTCAGCCTCTTAATAACTGCACGTAGTCGGAAGTCAGAATTCAGTTCAGAATATGCCGGTTTGTCAAGCATAGCGGCCAAACTGTGTGATTCATAAATCCGACTTGACTAAACTTTCAACTCCTCTCTCTTTCTCTCATGACCCTGAATTTCGTAACAACTAATCTTAGTCGGAATTTGGTTTGCTAGTTGTGAAAGTCATTATTAAGCTTTATGAATAACGGCTGACGGTTACTTCTGAGTTCTGACCAAACGTACGGACATAAACTATATAATTTTAAATGCTAGAGCCCGAGTATACCTATAGGTCATAAGTATTTTAGTTACGCTAAATTACTATCTGATTATCTTCTTTATAGACCGAGTGAAACGAGGGTCCCTGTTTCAGATTCGTCAAAAGAACGAACCCGTACGCTTTGTAATCCCATACCATTATCAAAAGCACGTTGTTCCATATTCAAATTCAAAGATAACGAGGTACAAAACGAACTTGTATCGCTTTTACAACCGGGAGACCGACGAAATTATTATGGCTTCAAAAGGGTGCGGACTGCACGCTGGCAATACCCATCCAACCCCTAAAAGATGTAAAGTTTCGACGAGGGACGACACAAAAAAGTATCCACGAAGGGTACAAACGTGCCGAGCAGCCGAGCAGAGGGTTCGCTTGTTTGGGAAGGTATAATTTTTTTTATGCGGGGCTCGAACGCACGATGAACTGCCGACCGTCTGGCATCCATTACTTAAGCGAATTCGTTTGGTTTGAAAAATTAAACAGATACATACATGCGATTTTTAGAATATTAAATTTTACTGATTGAATTTAAATAAAATAACGTTGTGTTAATGTAATTCGACTGTCTAGCTAAAATACAAGCACTTTATTGTTCACAAAAAAAGGTTAAGGCTATTGTGATAATTACTGTATCAAATAAAAATCAGCCATTTCGTGTTTGGAGGGCCTCAAACTTGGTATGTTTCGAAAATTATTTTTGATTTATATTAAAAATAAATTGAAAAAATATAATGATGTGGTATATTTTTATAATCGCCTCAAAAAGCCCTTTCATATGATACTACACACGATAGGTATCTGAAGAAGAAAAAAATTCCATACAAAAAATAGAATGTCTCGGCTCTCCCCTCCTAAGGGATTTTTTTTAGGAACTGCGGGTCAAAAACTTTGTTTTGAGCTCTAGTATGCGTGTGCCAAATGGCTAAACTGTACATCGATCTGCGGTTTTTCTTTGAAATTGGGCCTGTACGGTTACCACTATATTGTCAGTAAGTAGGGGGATTGTTCCAGATACCGTCCGATTAGCGGAGTTGCAAACTTTGTGATGACAAAACAATATGTTGCACTATTGCAAATTATAAGACTAATGTGTCTTTTTAACGGATATATACTCTATTTTTGTCCAAGATTACGTTATAAGTACTCACATTCACCATTAGTAAAATAAAAGTATATAAATGAAAAAGTATGGTTCTGCCCAGTTTTCGTCCGATTTGCCCAGTTTCCGTCCACACGGTGCCAGTTCTCGTCCAAGACCTGAGGAGGGGTGATTTATGCAGTCAAAATCCAGTTTTCAGTGTTAAAAAACCTTGAATGTGTATATACTATCTTGTGTTTGCTTGTTTCTGGCTATTATTATCCTACTAATATTATAAATGCGAAAGTTAGTATGTTTGTAAGGCTATTTGTGAGGATGTTTGTGAGGATATTTGTGAGGATTTTTGTGACTCAATCACGCAAAAACGGCTGAACGTATTAAGACGAAACTTGGTATACAACGAGTTTATAACCTGGATTAACATATAGGATACTTTTTATCCCTGAAATCATGCCTCAAATACAAGGTTACGCGGACGAAGTCGCGGGAAAAAGCTAATACAATATAAGAACGTAAGCGTTTCATGGAATGTTGATTTGATCTACCAATAACCCTCGCTTAAGCCCATGACAGACGGGCGAGAAAGTACGTGAACTTAGGTTTAGGTTTATAGACATTTATTACTCATAAGAACACAAGTTCACTTAAATGAAATACAAATTAAACTTTAGGTAAAAATATTCCAACACATCTTAATAAATATTTTCATATACTACATATGATCTTAACTTAGTTTTAAATAGTATTTATCTACACACATATCATAAATCCTCTAATATGCGTTCGGAAACCGTAGAAAATGACTCTCATTTCAACATTCAATGAATTTATGGCAATTTTCTTATCTGTGGCTAAGGCTACAGCAGTAATAAAATATTTCATTTTAATCTCATATATGAAGTTAAAATATTACGTCAAACAAAACTGTCAAAATTTAAATGTCAAAGTTGACATGTCCCTATTCTAGTATCACTGAAAATTCAAATTCAGTCGATGCGAAATGTCAGCTCGATGTTTTTTTAGTATATATCGCACGAAATTTGAGCTAGAACGACATGATCACATCAGAATAAGGACTCTTACTTTTTAAAATAACATTCAGGTATCGGTTGCCAGTTCTGATTTCGATATTTCCGCAACCGTGCAAAAAAGGTTGTATTAACACAATTATTGTATTTATTTACTACGGTTTCTGAACCCATCTTAGAGTAATTATAATATGTGTGTAGATAAAGTAATGTATGCAACTGTACATAATTAGGCATTAAAACACTCGTGTGACCTTATTATGAAACTCGCCTTCGGCTCGTTTCATAAAACACACTCGTGTTTTAATGCCCCTCATTATGTACCAGTTGCATAAACTACTATTCTGAATTACACTCCTTCACTTCTTTCGGTAACTTATTGTACATTTGTGCCCCATCAGATAAATGAGTGAGTGTGATAAATGTTTTTTGAGTATTTATGGTCAACAGATTACTTTGGCACCACATGTTGTACATATGTAGATCTGCTTGTGCATTGATAATTAGATCTCTAAGTTTTTCTCCAAAGTAAAATAGACAAGTATCATCTGCATATAAAGTTACCTGTGCCGACAGTCCTATAGCAGTGAGGTTATTTACATATATCGAGAATAGGAGCGGTCCCAGTATGGATCCTTGCGGTATTCCGCATTTAATGAGTATTGGGTCGCTACTATAGTCACCAATTTTTACAACCTGGGTCCTGTTTGAGAGATAAGATTTAAAAATGTTATATGCTGTACCAGTTATACCCAGATTTTCGAGTTTCTGCATGAACAAATTATGGCTTACTGTATCAAAAGCTTTTTTAAGGTCTTTAAAGATGCCGAGGACTTAGTTTTTTTGGTCAATATTGGTCTTTATCTTAGTGACAAGATCAACTGTTGCTGATAGAGTATTTGAACGTTTTCTAAATCCGTACTGCTGTTGAGATAGAACATTTATTTTAGTCAGATGGTCGTCAAAACTTAAGTGGGTGATAGACGGAAATTCACGATCTTTGCTCGGAATCGACATCGAGGCAGATGTATATTTGTTTGTACAAGCTATAAAGTCATACTTTATAGCTCGTACCTACGTCTGTCCTGACCTGAATGTCTTGATGTTGATACCGAGCAAAGTTCGTAAATATTTTTCTATCACCCCGTCTATCACCCACTTAAGTTCGCGTTTTCGCTGTCGGTCACGGGCTTTACATGATGCTGGCCAAGAGCAATCCCATTATTAATAATATACATACATATATATATATATAAATATGTAACATTTGTTTATGGCTAAAATTTGTCAATTCACGTCATAACTAAGACATTCGACCTATCTTATGTATAATTATTGATTATCATATTATGTAATAATTATTGATTATCTTGCAGCTTGTCCTAATTTCATTCAAGCGTCGATTAGATGAAAACCGGACCAACGTAAAAAACTTGGAAAATGATTCAAGCCAGTTATCCGTCTATGAAGACGAAAACTGGCACACTGGCAAAATTGATGTCCCAGTTCCCGTCCACTAAATTTAAGGATGTTATAGATAAAATAAGTATAAGAAACACTTAAAATTGTCTTCGTTATGTATATTAGTAGTCATATATACTAAAAATATCACTCTAACATGGTAAAAACATTAACAAAAGTTACTTAGAAATTTTCCTGTACCACTATTTTTTTTTTAGTTTGGCCGAATTTTCGTGGCTCAAAAACGTGGCACAAACTTTAGTTGATTATATCTTGGTTATACATTGTTAATTAATATTTGTATGTAATTAGTACTTTAGTTTAGGTTTTAAGGAACGCAACGAGCCCAAACATGCGTGCGTAATTGTTTATATATTCCTGTTCTACGCATTTGTAAGAAAGAAGACACCCAAAAAGACGGGAACTGGCACATGGACGAGAAGGGGAACAATCACCCTACCATAATCATATAGTCAAGAATCATAGTTAAGTACCTAAACATAAATGGAGCCTCGTCTGCCAACAAACCGCAATGTGGTTTGGCAGAAGTGTTTGAAATGTAAACATTTGTATAATTTTGTGAATAAACTATTTATTTTATTTTATTTTTATTTTTTTTATATCTGAAAATCAGCCCCTACTGTTTGCTAGTCTGGGCAGGACAGCGTTTCAAAGTCTCCAAATTTCTCAGTGTAGCGCCTTAAAACAACATATAGGATGTCCGTCCAGTAATTAACGGACAAGCTTCTAACCACTGGTAGAGCACCTGAGGCTGGTCCAGAAAATGGACATTCAGGTTTAGTAAAAGTCCCTGGGTTTTCGAGATATTAATTAATTACTACATTAATTAATTACTGGACAACCTGTATGTCACATCATACCTACAATATAATATAAAAATATAATGTAGGTAGTCGATCGGTGGGTACTTTAGCCAGTTTTCTTTTCATACCTAGTTGTTAAAGTTCTAAATATTACAACTATGGTTAGTTACTATGAAATATGTGATGTCAGCAGGTCCTAATTATTATTAAAGATAATAAAATTAACCTATTTTAAAACTCTTCATTCTGTCAAAATTCATTTTAAGCGTGACTCCTGCTAAGGGCTTAATAATTATAAAATTATTTAAGTACTTAAGTCCTCTTATAAAATCTACCTTCATTCCTTGACAACTCGTATAAAATAACCGAAGCTCCGAAAAGCCCCTTATTAGTATGTCAAGCCGCGAACACAAGTGCTATCGCAGTGGGAATTAAAATTGTTTCTTTTGCGCCAAGGTCGGCGAGTTGCGATACCTAATCACAATGTGCCGCGGCTCGGCTGCGGGCGGCGATACGGAGAATTGAGCAGACTAGTCAGACTACGATATATACTAAAGTAGAATTGAGTTAATTTTACAAGTTCACAGACTGCTAACGCCATCTGTAGTCATTCGCTCACATTAACTAAAACAACCACAGCGCCCTCCGTGCGCAATAAACTGTACTTATTTATTTTGGAGGGAATTTCAAAATGCTTTAAGTTTAGTAGGTACTTATATAAGTTTAATACGATAGGAGGGGGATATTTTTTTTTTAAATATTTGTAACACCCTTAAAAATAGGTACGAGGAGTACCTACCTACGCATTTCTTCTTTTTTTTGGGATATCAATGGGATATTGGGATCATAATATTGTATTTTCACTTCTTTCAGCAGTAGTGCGCGCCATCCGCGACGACGCGCCCCTCCACAGCGAATCTCATACTAATCTGTGCGTAATTGTACGGCTTGGACTGGACTGTGTTTTAAAGATAGCATGTAGTAGCATATTTTAGGTACCTACACCTTTTCAAAATTGTTTTCTTGTGATTTAACGTTATATTCATATCAGCTCAACAACGTCACACTCGCACCACGTTTAAAATTTCATAATCTTAACAGAAGATTTAGATTTTCTTAGAGCTAGATAAATATTTACAAAATACAATATTTTATCAATAATTCATTTCTAGAATGATTATTTTATAATTCAAACTGTGACAGATTTACATTGTAGATATGCATGTGTTCTCGAATCTGAAATAAAAACGGGCTGATAATAACAAACATGAAACATCGGACCACTGCGCCGATTCGACCCAACCTTGGCAGTTGGCACTTGACAGGTGTATGCAAATATACAGGGTAACTTGGAAAAGGAGTACCGATTTTTTTTAGGGATCAGCTTAGCCTCTAACTGCGATGCATTTATTATTTTGGCTTAGACGATTAAATAATTGACTTATTAAATACGAGTGTATAGGTATATGTATCTCGATATTGTGTAACTTTTTACTGCCGGGTATTTGATCGAATACTTAAATAAAAATGTACTTGTATCCAGAAAAAATACTATTAGAAAGTAATTCTAATATGTAGTCAGTTTTTATTTTTACACGACTGCCCAATAAAAGGAGTGTAATGTTTTCAGGTTTCATGTATGATTGTGATTTTTTTGTTCGCGCAGAATTCTCAACGCCTTATTACGTATGCAATTTCAGACATCCCAGGTTACTATTTTATAACGTTTATTTATTTGTTATATTTTTTTATTATAAGGAGGAGATTGGCCGCGACCGACTGCGACACAGATATTTAATTCACATTAGCATCATTGGTACCGGGGTACCGAGCACTCAATGAAAAGGTTTCACGATGCTTAATTTCTTGAATGAAATGACGTCACTACGATACGTACGGCTACGGCTATTGTTATGTAGGATTATAGTATAGTGATTATTGGGTTCTTTCTGGCGTCAGATATTCTGCTGTTGAAAATGAAATCACGAATTAGTCACAAGTCGGTAGCGATGTGAGCCGGACGCCACGCTCTTTGCCTGCCTTCGCGCTCTTTCGCGCCGCGGCCGCTTCCCCGCGAATTCAGGCCAAGCTTAACTGAGTGTTTCTCTTTCCTTCCCCTTAGTAAATACAATCTATCTCTTTCTCTTAGTGATACTTTCATTGATGTAATCAATTCAATGTTTACACTTATCTATCAGGTGATGAAATTTCATTGTGTTCTGAATGCTGATAAAGGAACCATCATCTGCTTGGTGTTGCTGTGCTTTATGTGGGTATATTTTTGAGTAGGTACGAGTATTGATTGGAGAATCACAGGGTTTTGTTGGGAATGAGATTATTTTCGTTCTGTTGCTGTCATTGGCCACATGCTGAGTTTCGGCCGTCGTATCAATACCTAACACAGAAAATGTTTGCATTGTTATTGGCTCCGTTTAACTGTTGTGTAACGGGTATTTTATGCAATCTGGATTCAAGAAATTTATACTACCTATCATAGATACCAAGGAGAATTAAACATTCATTTAAATTTAAACGGAGACAAGTAAGATATTCTAGTCTCTACAGTTGCTTTTAGAAACGTCGATACCCCAATTACATAACGTTAACTAGAAATTTAAAACCGGTACCTGAATATGTACACAAGATACCTTAGATACCTACTCGTACTTCACAAAAGGCCTTAATTAAGTACCTAATACACGACCCATTAAGACCAGTAGATATCCACTTAGTCTAATTAGATAAATTAAAGAAGGGCGTATAAAGAATGAATAACGTTGTATATGGACGTAGAACTATATCTTATTAGAAAAATCCCCTCGACCTAGGTATTAGAAAGTTAAAGTGAATAGTTATTAGTTACGGACATAACATTCTAGGTACAGTCCACCTACACTTAACACTGACAGTCAAAAGAGCTCAAAGATCACGGCATTCGCGGCGCCTGATCTGACTGCCGTGTCTGTTGTGACCGTGACATTGATCTAATTACCTTGGTACTGATTTCTGTCTTGGAACTCGTGGAGGACCTAACAAGCCATGTTCGTAACGTAACAATTACCTACAACTCAGGCGAGCCACTATAATAAGCTGTGTCCTTAGAGTATAGAAACACAAAGAGAGGCCCTATCTGCTATAGACAGATACAATGTGTTATAACACAATAAGTAATAAGTATGGTGTTATGCAAATATATATGAAATGAACACAGAAATACAAAAACATAACCTGCTTCTTTCCAATATTCAATTGCATACTTATGGTGAAAGAAATACCATGACTTTACGTTGCTCTTACTTCTGATACTGTTTGAGTAGTGAGTACTACACGCTCAGTCTGGCGTCAGGTCAGTCCATGAGTCTGGACTGAACTGACGCCAGACTGAGCGGGTAGCCCTGCGGACTGATGGTAAACTGACAGTTACCACCAGTCCGCAGGGTTACACGCTAATTCTCCCTTCATTCTGGACCAGACTGATGGACTGAACTGAACTGACGCCAGACTGAGCGTGTAACCGTACTCGTTGACACATCGAACAGCTGTTTACTGACGTACGTGCCGTGTTGCTATGTTTGTTGCCAAAGTTTTTAGCACTGCGCTCAAAGTAAGTACCAGGTATTTGTGTTCTGATCGCACTTGTCGGCAACTCGTCTCCCCTCTCCCCTTTCTTCCCCCAACAAATGACTTTTAACTGTGTTTTCCGTAAATGGCTAGTAAATAGAGAGTGCTCCAGAACTAGAAAATACAAAATAAAATTGAATATTTTGTAAAATACTTAGCTTAAAAAAATAATTAAAAGTTTGTAATACAATAAAAATACAATCACAATTTAGATATACTCACCTAAGATAATTTTATTCGCGATGGAGTCATGCCTTGTAGTAATTACGTAGGTAGTTATTTTTGTTGCGGTTAAATGAAAGGCGAGGCTCAGTCCGTTTTATTCAAATCAACATTTCTAGATCTTAGTAAACAATACGCGGATAGTAACGTCTTTAGGTACATCACATCAGCCTATACCTTATATATTATATATTGAACCTAAAATGGCAACGCTCCAAGTCTGTATCTGAAGATCTGAACGACCTTTGTAGACTCCGCTTTATTTTTTTTTGCCGAGCTATTAGCAATACAAAGTCAGACGTTCCGGCTACATGCCTTAATCTTTTTATTGTCTTAATGCTAACATTATAAATGTGTGGCAGGGGACCGATTTTTGAGAGTCGAACGCTCGAATTTTCACTCGAGATCCGTCAAAAAACTATGACGTTTTGACAGATGTCGAGTGAAAACTCGAGCGTTCGACACTCAAAAATCGGTCCCCTGGTCTGATACGTTTCCAAACTAAGACCCCTGAATATCATTAGCGACTTGAGTATCAGAGCTATCATCATTTTAACCACCAACTATAACCAAATTTCATTGTTCAGTGGCTGTACTGAATAATTAAATACGATGGCAACGAGATATCTAAGTAGTTATTTCCCTTCCTGTTCATACTATTATACTATTCTGTGATTTCGGTCATAAACACTTGAAAAAACAAAAGTCGTCCCTCCTGTGGTCAATAGTTAATGGCTTATGAGCATGTAAGTTATGCTTTTATTATATGGATTTATAGAAACGGAGACACCGTTTATGTGCGAGTTACTAGACCAATCCAAAATTAAGCTTTGTGTCCCTTAACTTTTGACATCTCCACAGGAAAGACGCGAATCTAAATCTGTTTATGACCCATCCCATTTAACTTTCCACCCTGTATACTATAAATATTCTCATAACGTGCGTGCCTTGTGTGTTATATACTTAATACATCCAAATTGTCATGTTGAATAATAAATGTTCTTTATAGTTAGTATAATTGCGTTTATGTCGGGTGTAAAGCATTCCTCCCTCTCACACTCCCATACTTGCTACTTGCTAGTAAGGGACGAATGCTGTAGTGTAGTATGTCCGTCCGAGAAATCTCTTATTTTAAGTACCTACGTTAAGTATTACTATAACGCAGTAGAATTCGACACTAAAAAAGGCTAAAATCGCAGGGCATGATGTAGTTCTGCATTTCGCTCCAGTTTTTCGCTGGTGCAAATTTGGATAGGTACACACTACCCTAACCGATCCATACAACATGAACATATTAAAAAAGCAGAAATACATCACGCTTTGCGATTTTGATGTCAATATCTACTGGCCTACCTATCATTCTAATAGTATATAGTGCACTTTTCAATCCTTCTAAGTATGTTTACTTAGTGGACAATGCGATTCGACACTTTCGACAGACTAAAGAGAGGTCCAATCGGATCTCCCGGCTGTACGCCGACTGAGAAAAGAAAGGGATCCGTTATAAAAGAGGTACCTAAACCTAAACATGGAAGAAGAAAAGGGTAGAGGCCGGGACAGCAGTAATCCGTTTTGTAATTAACTTTATCGAAATTGCTGGCCACACTTAGAAAGACTTCAAAACGCCTTCAAACGCAAACCTTGGCAAACCCTTAAAATCCTATGTTTCCAATTAAAAATATGTAGGTAGTTAGTAGGTACAAATAGTGCATGTATCGTTGATTAAAATCAATTTAGTGCATGTATGTACAAAGTCCAAGTTGCCAGTTAGTGTAAACAAGTGTAAAGGACTTCCTCATTAGCACAATGAGTGTGAGTGTAAAGTTGGGTAAACGAACATTTGGGGTAATTCAGTTCTATTATTACGCGTTCAGTGTTAAACTGGCAGCACTACCATAGGTACGGATGGCTACAGTTATAGTACTAGGGAAATATTATCGTGTATCATGTTGGGAAATTGGGAAATATTTTTCAATAATTAAAACACGTCTATGTTTTAAGTGCAAGTCGAACGCTCGACTTTTCACTCGACATCTGTCAAAACGTCGTAGTTTTTTTGACAGATCTCGAGCGAAAAGTCGAGCGTTCGACACTCAAAAATCGGCCCCCAGGTAGTACACGTTTTAGAAACATGGCCGAGAGTTGCATTTAATAGCCCCTATTGCAGTGGCACCCTGTATACGTGTGCTTGTGTACACCTAAAACCATAATTCATTACCTCGCTTTGTATGCATATGATACTTATTGTATTATTTTTAACTCTCGTATCTTCTTACATGGTTCCATTTTATTTTGTCTGAAATAATCATGGAACTGCGGTTTCGTGCGAATTTGGTATCTCTTATTGAGCTAATGTCAGACGCCAGTCCTAAAAGTCCTAATAGACATTTTCCCCAATTTGTTAAACAATACCACTGCCTAACTATAATATATTTCATCATACGAAACATATACAGAATTAGTACCTACTTAAGCTTAGGTAAGTACAGATATTTCTAAATAAATCCCAGTTACAAACTTTGCCGCGCCGCCGCGGAGGCGCGGACTTTGCACGGTCTAAAGCGCATTCAATTACCTACTCGCAACCGATGTCATAAATGTGTATAATATCACCTATGTGTATAAAAAGCGTGACACAAGAATTAGCGCGGCGGTGACGGACTCGCTATCAGTAGCAACGCTACCATCGGTACGGGTGGTGATCTCAATCTCTGTTCAAGCGAGGTAATTTTTGATAAGTAACTTTTTTTGTCTGTTATTTTTGTGTAGGCTATTGTTATCAAGATTTATTCACAATTTGGCCGCGTTTGTTATTCTTCATTACTCCATAACTTTGCATTGATTATTCATTACCTACTCGACATTTATTTTACTTAAACAATGGTAATATGCTTTTTTTATTTATTTTAATCAGAATTAATCTAACGTGTACCGGATATCATTAAATTCATCGAATTCAATTTTTATAAAGGGTCGGCAACGCGCTCGTGACTCTTTCGAGAAGTTCCCTCGATCCCCTCTTTATAATCATCAAACGGTGTGATTCACACCGTCACCAATTTTATAGGGCACCATTTGGTGCACCACCTGATGTCAAACAAAAAAAGAATTGCAAAAATCGGATAGCATGGTAATTAATTATTCCTGAACACGCCCCTACATAAAAAACCGGCCAAGTGCGAGTCGGACTTCGCACATTTAGGGTTCCGAACCGACCGCAAAGTTAAGTTGGTTTTTATAGGAAAAATAAGGAAATTTCAAAGAAAAAATCCGATTTATCAATATAATTTGTTGGTAAAATATACGTAATAACAAACATTATTACCAAATTTTAAGTTTATAGGCTAGGCATTTGGGAAGTTAAAAAAATATTCGGAACAAAATTTCGTAAAAAAAGCTGACTTTGGTGGCTTCTCATTCCTTTATTTTCTAATATATTCGTTAATTAAAAATATAGTAAGTATCTACTAAATGAGCTCTAAACAACGATACCCCACTCGATAGGGTAGGATAAAAAAAATTTAGCGCCTCCCTTTAGCTGTATGGGCTGGGTAAAACATTTAAAAATAAGTTTTGACTATTTGTATGGCTTCGGGCCAACAAGATGCTTATACTGTGTAAATTTGAAGCTTGTAGCTCCAACCGTTTGGCTGTAAAACAGCTGGGTGACAGACGACGGACGGACGTCTGGGCGTCACTAATAGGGTTCCGTTTTGACCCTTACTTGAACCCTAAAAAAAACCATGAAGACGAACTGAGTAGCAGGTAGGTACTAAAAAGATAAAACTAATTTTCATAACTAACTTGAACTAAAAAGAACTCAAGGATATCCATTTTATTCGCAGTCGGGGGACCTAAGGGATCGTCCTAATTAGGGCTGCCATCCGTCCGGGTTTTCCCGGATTTGTCCTAGTTTGGAGGCCGTCCGGTGGCTGTCCGGGGGGGGGGGGGGGGGGGGGGGTGTTAAGAAGTGTCCGGGAAAAACCCGGACACTTTTCATGTAAGGAAGCACCTCATTGAATTTGAAGGTCTTGTTTTTTAAAAATATTATTTTCGGACTCGTCCGGGGAAAAAATGCGATTTACGCCAAATATCCGGGTTTTTTTAAATCTTTGTCCGGGTTTCGCGAAATTCGAGATGGCAGCCCTAGTCCTAATACAACGCGACTACGCGACCATCGTAAGTTCGCGCGAGTTTTGCTTGCGCGAACTTGCGATCAAACATATTGAACGTGAACAGTAGCTGTAGTATAAGTTTTTTCGAAACATTAACTAATTCGAACGCGTTTGCGTTTTGTCTCAAAATGTATGAAAACGCTCTCACCGAGTTTGAAATACGCGCGTCCATCAGTTAGCAAAAAATATTATACTCGCTGTTTTAGTTTCCACTAGTGACCACCAGAGGCACTGTTCACGTTTTCATACCACTTTCATACATTTTGAGACAAAACGCAAACGCATTCGAATTAGTTAATGTTTCGAAAAAACTTATACTAGAGCTACAGGGGGCCGATTTTTGAGTGTCGAACGCTCGATTTTTCACTCGAGATCTGTCAATAAACAGGCATGATGACTCAAAAAAAATTATTACTTCAATAGAAAGAAGACATAAAACTATGCCAAATAGTGAAAATCCTATTCAAATATCTCAAAAAATAACGAAGCAACAACGGTTAGAATGTTCGTAGTTAGAGAGAGAAAGTGCTACTCGACCGTGACGTCACCTTTGAGTAGCGCCATAGTAAATGACAATCGTTCAATACAAAGGTGCGTTTTGCGGAAAAGCGACAGAAAATACCCACTTTTAAAACTTTGAAGACTTATAATTACGTAATTATTTATTTTTTTGAATTACTTTTTTTGCCATTTGATTGAGAATTTGAGTCATTATGTAGAAAATTTGGATTTATTGATTTTCTTTTATAGTGTCATCATCCCTACTATGATGTTTTGACAGACGTCGAATGAAAAGTCGAGCGTTCGGCACTTAAAAATCGGCCCCATCGCGTCGCGCGACCGCAGCTATGAAGTTCGGCAATAAGTATTGTTTACTTTTTAGAGTTTTTTGGAATCGATTTTTTTTTATCTTTACTTATTTTTTTATTATTACTTATCGTTTAAATACAATGCACTTTCGACTTTGCTTGTGATCTACTTATCAAAATGTTGATTGTTGATAATATGACATATCAATATAGGTATGTATTTATTATATTAACCTATACATACACAATGTTGGTTGAAATCGCATTTTCTATTTCTTACGTTTGCTGACTGATTACTTATCTATAATATTCTAGAGTAGGTAGAATTACCTTGACTCTCATTAGGTTACATCCGCTTAACTGATTGAGTTATAAGACTTATAAGTGATATTTCTGAACATTTTTATTCCACCATCTCTAAAACCAACTTACAAGTTTCAGTCGAGAGGAAACAACTGCTTTTTTAGGGTTCCGTACCCAGACTCCGCTGTCCGTCTGTTCGTCTGTCACCAGGCTGTATCTCAAGAACAGTGATAGTTAGACAATTGAAATTTTCACAGATGATGTATTTCTGTTGCCGCTATAACAACAAATACTAAAAAACAGAATATAATAAATATTTAAGGGGGCTCCCATACAACGGTCATGTTTTTTTTTTTTTGCTGTTTTTATAGATAATGGTACGGAACCCTTCGTGCGCTAGTCCAACTCGCACTTGGCCGGTTTTTTTTTTATTTCTTTTGGAGGCTGCTGACCTCAACCTCCAACGGAATCCCAGCTCAGCTGACGTGCACTATATTTGACTTTTCACGCCACTGCTCGGAAATATGGCAATAAGTAGATGGCGAGAATTAGGGCGTCAAAATTTTCATTAGGTACGTAGTTGCCGAACTCATGAACTGGACAACTATGAACCTAAACACTACTAACATGTTAATAGTCAATAGTCAAGCTAAATCGTCCATTCATTAGTACCTAATCAGAACTCGCCCTGCACTTCAAATGAAACAAAATCATCAAAGGACAACTCTTCAAAATTAGCTATTTTTTAGCGTCGCCGACATGTTACGAAAAAGAAGGTTATATATTTATTGGCTCATATACTTCACGATGATATGCTTTGAAGGGTTTAATTATAATTAAAATATTTATTACATACAACGCCTTTGAATTATCTAAGGAAATTGGTCATTGAAATCTATTGCTGGCCCACGGTCTAGTACGAGTAGGTACACATATCTAATCTTCAATTAAAAAACTCAATATGTTTAAACAACGATGGTTCTTGCGGCGGTTCTTAAATTATACGACTACATTTCTACAGAAACAAAAGAAAACAATGAAGCGAGACATGTGTAGATGCTTCAGCCATATACGAGGGACGTTCAATAAATTCTCGGTATGAGAATGAAAACAAAAGAATACGATAGGTTTTTTTATTTTATTTTTTAATATACTCCCCCCCTATGTTTATGCACTTATAAGATCGGTCAATTAGTTTTTTTAACCCCTCATAAAAATATTTTTTATCTTTAGTGTCAAAATGCTCCTCCAGTGCTGTCTTCAAAGCTTCATCGTCAGAAAATCGATTTCCTCGTAGGTCCTTTTTGAGGTTGGGAAACAAAAAGAAGTCACTTGGGGCTAAGTCTGGACTATACGGTGGGTGTGTAATAGTTTCGAACCCAGATTCCCGAACAGCAGCCTTGGCGATATGAGCAGTATGCACAGGGGCGTTGTCGTGCAGAAGCAGAAACCCCTTGGCTAATTTTCCCCTTCTCTTCTCTTTGATTGCTTCTCTTAATTGGCGTAGAATATAAGCGTAGTACCTTCCTGTGATATTTACACCCTTTTCTTTATAATCGATCAGCAATATTCCATCACAATCCCAGAATATTGTGGCCATGACCTTTCCAGCTGAAGGCATGACCTTGAACTTCTTAGGGTGAGGAGTTCCTTTAATGTGCCACTGCATGGACTCTTGTTTGCTCTCAGAGTCATAATGATGAACCCAGGTTTCATCTCCGGTAACAATCTTTTGCAGTATCTCATCAGGATTTTCACCACACAGCTTAATAAATTCGGAACAACAAGCAACGCGCGTATTTTTCTGAAGCGGCGTCAGCATTCGCGGTACCCATCTCGCACTGACTTTTGACATATTAAGATTGTCATGGATTATATTGTGTATAGTACCAATAGAAAGCTTGGTTATTTGAGCTATTGCTGTCACCTTCACTCGAGCATCTTCCAATATAATTTTCTCCACTTTTTTTATATTTTCTTGTGAAGAAGCTTCGACGGGCCGACCAGGTCTGGGGTCGTCTTCGATACTCTCTCTCCCACACTTAAATTCACTTGACCACTTTTGAATTGTTGATAAAGAAGGAGCAGACTCTCGGTAAACATAATCCATTTCTTCTTTTATAGCTTTTTGATTTTTTCCTTGTTTGGTCAAGAATTTTATTACCGCTCGGTGCTCTAATTTAATTAACATTGAAAAATCGCTCATTGTGATCACGTTTGTTCGGCAGTTGCAGAAAAACAAAAGAACATCGCCGTTTGAATTTTACCTTTTTTTTATGTTAATGAATGACACTTACCGGCCAGTATTAAAAAGTTTACTAAAAAAGTTTAAAAGATATCAATACCGAGAATTTATTGAACGCCCCTCGTATAACATAAAATATGATCTGCTATAAAAAGGAGATATTTGATAAAATATTCTTCTAGTTTACTAAAAATCATCTACCTGGTCGCAAACTGACACACTTAATTTGGTGGTCGCTAACGGGCGCAATGACAGTATCAATATCATTCAGTTACTTTACTAGCCACCGAAATTGTGCAGCGAAGACCGCCTTTTTCAAAATATATGAAGCCAGCTCTGAAACCAGTTATTTTAATTTTATTTATTTAATTGCAGAAATAGGTAATAGGCACCATACACTATTTGGCAAAAAAAAAATTATGGTGCCATTCTAACCATTTTTTATAGACGATCAAATTCAACAATAGACAATAATTTCAAATTTACCCTATACTTATCCCCGAATCACCTCACTACTGTAGCTCTAGTATAAGTTTTTTCGAAACATTAACTAATTCGAACGCGTTTGCGTTTTGTCTCAAAATGTATGAAAACGCTCTCACCGAGTTTGAAATACGCGCATTCATCGGTTAGCAACAAATGTTATACTCGCTGTTTTAGTTTACACTAGTGACCACCAGAGGCGCTGTTCACGTTTTCATACTACTTTCATACATTTTGAGACAAAATGCAAACGCGTTCGAATTAGTTAATGTTTCGAAAGAACTTATACTAGAGCTACTGGTTTTAATATGACCCATTCGCAGTACTTATTTATGCGTAATCTGCGGTCTGGCTAGCGCTGCTGGATCGATAAGTGTTGACTATACATGCAATGGTATCAGGTATGCCTACAACTACATTGACTGTATATTGCGCTATTGGTTGCTGATATTGAATAAAATATTAACAATTTCAGTTGAGTGGTATCTGATCTGCTCTGGCCATCTCCCAAAATTCGTAGAATCGACCACCCGTGAAATAGAATGTTTCGTATCCAGTCACTTTGTAATAGTTTTCCATAACCCATAAAGGAGCTTGCCCGTTGCGTACAAAACGGGCAAGCCCGGACACTGAACGGTCTAGCGTGAATCATCCTTAACTCCGTAAACAGGGGTGACCCTAGTCTACTAATAGAATATACCTATGTATGATATCTGTATGACACACATATATTATACAACAAGTTTATTATAAAATAATAAATTATAAGTAGATGATTAAAATAAAAACACGATTAATATATAATAAACTAGACTAACTTAAAAATAAATTAAATTAAAATTTTATGTGAAGGATCTAAATCGGCCAAGTGCGTGTCGGGCCACTCGCAATGTTAGGGTTCCGTATTTATTCACCAGTTACATTATGTAGGTATAGCCTGTGTAGGTAAAGTGAAAAAAAAAACAAATAAATATCGTAAACTTACAAATGAAATGAAATGAAATATTTTATTAATAACATAGTTACAGGTCAGTCGGTACAGTTATTGATTTTAACTTATACGATTTTCACACATTATTATTGGGGAACGGGACTTAATTGTACGCGATTAAGTCCCGCTCCCCAACAATAACTTACATTTACTATGTTTTAGACACAACTAAGTATATGTTAGAACAAAAAAAATATAGTGAGAAAACATCGTCATACCTACTTATTACGAAAGCAAACAATAAACTTGACAGTTTTAGCGTTCTGTGAATTAGAGATGGAAATCCCGGAAGGCCACTGAAACAACGAAGACTTCCAATTGTCGTGGCTGTCACATAATGTACGTATTCATTCAGCCGAGGTCGTTTACATAACATACGGAATATATCGACCGGTTTATTCTTCAATTCAGAGCGCGTATAAGTAAGCGGGTATTACACTGTCCTGAATTCAGGACACTTAGAAGGGTTCCGACACTTCCGACCTATATGTTAGAGCGAGATGCTTCAACTCCCCTCCACTAGTTAGGACGCCTGATTCAGGACAGTGTAATACCCGCTAAGTACTACTACGAATAACGCTTTAAACGCGGATGTTCCCGGACCATTTCCAGAAAGCAGAAATGTTCTATTTGCCAGAATACTTAAGACTATATGGTACAGGATGTTAGTGCACAGCGGTACAGTATTCAGTCGTTGAACGACATGCAAAATTCACACTGAGAGAGAGACACGTTATTATATAAATTATAGTTATGTCAATTTTGACGACCGCTTTAGCTTAGTTGGTAGTGACCCTGCCTACGAAGCTGGAGGTCCCGGGTTCGAATTCCGGCCGGGGCATTTATTTGTGTGAATAGCACGAATATTTGTTCTTGGGTCTTGGATGTTTTCTATGTATTCAAGTATATATTTATCTCTATAAGTATTTATATCGTCACTTAGTACCCATAGTACAAGCTTTGCTTAGTTTGGGACTAGGTTGATTTGTGTAAGATTGTCCACAAATATTTATTTATTTAAAATATTTTAAATATTTAATTTGTTATTCCAGTGCCATGTCCAGCCCCTTCGAAGGCAGTAGGTACCTTATTTCGGTGTATTTAGGTTGTTAGTTAAGAATTAAATAGTTTAAACTCTATACAAAATAAATAAAATGTAGTGTAGGCAGAATCGGTCAATTATATGTATTATGTGTGTTAATAATTTCCTCAATTGTAATTAACGAATAACGCTTTAAACGGCGACGTTCCAATTCCAGCTCCTTCGAAGGCAATACCTAATTGCAAACTGATCAATTAACAACCTACAGTGTTGTGTAGGCAGTATTTGAGCACACTAGGTCTTATTTCGGTGTATTTAGCTTGTTAGTTAAGAATTAAATAGTTTCAACTCGGTACACAATAAATAAATAGGAATATAATTGTAGCTACTTATATATATCACTTTATCCTATGAACATACCTGACTATATATAAATGGAGAGTCAGAGTGGAATGGGAGTTGTGTGAAAATATATTGCTATAAAATATTTAGTGGTTTTCCTGTAAGTATTTATTGAATAGTGTAACATTTAGTTTTCCTCGGTTAGTAAATATCCATAATTATAACACCACAATGCACCTACACCTATTCCTTTCCTGTCCTTATGTACCTTACTACTTACCTTAAGTAAGTATTTGTTTCACTTGTGTAAATATGAAATAGGGGCGTATTCTGCGCGTGCGCAGACCGCGACGGACGTTGGTCAGTTTCAACTAGCGTCACTGACGTAATTAGCTTTTAGATGCATTCTGTTATCAGAAACGTCTCTATAATGATTCGGTTTCATTGCGATTTGCGGTTACAAATGTTGCAACGCATTACGCATCATCTTATGATCCTACGCTAAAAGATCGCAATTAAGTACGAGTATCTACATTACTTGCTAATTTGCCAGCAGATATGGGCGGCGTGACAGCAAGTCGCCATGCCGGTTCTACGCAACGCTGACCACCCCGCGTCGCGGGCTACCGATTCGGTGAGCCTGCGCTACGCGGTCGCCGTGCTCGGAGCCTGGGCAGCTGAAGGAGGTAAGTCAGATCATTACTTGAACACTCCTCGCATATCTGTACACCCCTGGTACCAGCCGGGTTAAGATGATCGCGTTTATGTCGGACATACTTATAACATTCGTCCCTCTCGCACTTATCTAGGTAGCTAGCTAGTCTTAGCTAGGCAGATAGATATGTGACGTGCGGTAGCGTAGCTAGGTACGCAACGAAAAGTTGATCACCTCTCTTCGCTTCGCCGGATACCGATTTGGTGAGGTGAGCCTACGCTCGAGGTAGGTCAGAGTAGCTCGTTTTCATCCTGGTTGTTTAAAGTCCGCATCCAATGGGCGGGGAGCGTACTACTTATTTCTATTTTTGTTAAACGAGAAAACAAGAAGATTCAAGTTCCCCGCATGCGGGATGCGGTCTCTATGCTCAGGGCCGGCCCAAGGGTGGGGCGGATGGGGCGGCCGCCCCAGGCGCCGGCTGTCAATGGGCGCCAAGCGCGGGATGTCCAGGGGCGCCAAACTGGCAACGTCGAAAAATTTCAATCCAAAGGGCGCCCATAGACCACCATCTCGCTCGCCCCACCCGGTTCAAATAGGGCTAGGGCCGGCGCTGTCTTTGCTTTAATGATTAGTGAACATGAGCCAAGTTCTGGCTGGTTCAGCAGGACTGAGTCCTTTGTAAGCCTAAGGTATTCGGTTATTAGCCGTTGGTGCCTATTGTGTCATTAACTATCGTAATTGTATTTTGCAGCGACGTACCCTTTCGACCTGACGAAGACGCGGCTGCAAATTCAGTCGGAGGTCGCAGCCGCTAATAAAGCGGGATATAAGGTATCATTTGATTTACTTATTCCATTAATGAGCAATAAAAGGCCAAATAGATAAAGTCAATAAAGGGGCAACGCGCTTGTGTTTCTTGTTGTATTGTACGGTTTGTTGTATTGTATTGTATCTGCTTACCATCAGACAGGCCGTAAGCTTGTTTGCCACAGTCGTAACTACTTATATATTTTTTTATTTGAAGAATATGTCGGAACAATATTTTAGATATCTTAATTATTTCAGTAATATCAACAGTACCTAAACCGGCAAAATGATTTGCAGTTTTATTACATACTTAATACGATTATAAGTAAGTACCTACCTACCTAAAAAAAGAAGAACATTCACGGACAATTCATCTAGCATTTATTTATAAATGAAAAATTATTATGCCTCGGCCGTATAAACTAGTCTTTGAATGAACGGCTTACCTACTAAATGTATGGAAGGGTTTGAAGTTAATATTTGGGATATTTGTGCTTAAAAGCAAAAATAAAATTATTTAAAAAAGTTATTAATGTAATTTTACTCATTGGGTAACGCACTTTCGATATCAGTTGGAAGTTTTCTGATATCTGTTATATTTACGGAATTATGGCCTGGCCACACTTAACGATTACACCCTGTATAATGTAAGTGGTTGCCGACCGCCACATTCAAAGTAAATAGGGTAAATCGCCAGTAACTGGCCACCCCCCAATATACACCAAGCAACTAATTGTTGGTATTTCTGTAATTAAATAAATAAAATTGAACTGGGTTTAGAGCTGACTTCATGTATTTTATTTTCTTGAAGGCGGTCTTCACTGCACAAATTCCGTGGTTAGTAACTGAATGATATTTTCTTAAGTGGTCAGTTACTTGCGATTTACCCTACCTATAGTCGCTAACCTAACCGGCGCAATACTTACCTTAAAAACTCGTAACGTTATAAGGACCAAAAAACTTTTAATACATAATTTTATAAAGAGTCGGCAACGCGCACGTGACTCCTTTGGAGTTGCGGGCGTCTATAGGCTACGGTGTCCGCTTACCATCAGGTCTAGTTTGCCACCCTCGATGTATAAAAAAAGTAATACGTTTTTATCTTCTAGCTCGAGAACCATGGCATGATAAAAACAGCAGTTGGCATCGCGAAACAAGAAGGCGTTTTAAAGCTATGGAGCGGCCTGATGCCCATGTTCCAACGGCACGTCATCTACTCCGGCAGCCGCCTCATTATCTACGAAGAATTCAGAAACAGGTTCAAGGATGAAGACGGAAAAACGTCTCTGCAAACCGCGTCTTTGGGTGAGTTTTGTTTGCACTTGGAACTTTATTTGTAAATAGTTTAGAGTACGAATTCAACTGCCAAAGTTATGAATTGATCAATGCTCAGTCAGGTTGCTCCATTCTCCGGCAATTGAACTGGTTTGGCGTTGGCTCAATATTGTTTTTTTTTTCAACTGGCAAGAACGAGCTAAGAACAAAGACGAGGAGGTTCGTTGTTCTCAAGCTGTGGACAATGAATAACGGAGAACAAGAAGCATTGTGTTCGAAAACAATCGTGTAAATCCAAGATTTTTTCCCGCTGTATCCTCTTTCCATGGGTACTGAAAGAACAAGAGAAAAAAGAATAATTCATTTCTGTTTGCTTGCCGGGCCTTGCGGCATAGTTCAAACAAGTCACTCAAATATCAAACTGGATCTATTACAATAATTAAAGTACCTACACTAATCTAAAATTCCGTGGATGGGTAAAAATACAGCAAATTTAACATCAAGTACCTAGTTTACTGTGAACTATTCTATACGCATAGTTAATGCCTATGTTAAATAAGTATGTTATCTCTTGTCTTGACTTGATTCTAGAGTAATCTACCTAGTACGTAAGCGTGCAAGAGTACACACACCGACCTATGCACTTTTATCATGCTTGCGTACATCACACTCTTACGGTACATAGATGTATCTAGATGGTTATAATTATAACTCAAATGCGCACTATACCTAATCTAATTCGCACTTAATTATTTAGGCCTGCATTTATTTATATATCTCTCTACATAGACAGACCAGTCAGGAAGCGCCCTACTCCTAATTGCATAGTACTAAATGTTTAGTCGATAGCGTATTTCTTGGATTGGACGGTCTACTTAATTCCGTTCTTAAGGCACGGCCAACGGCCAAGTATTCGACCGAGCTATAGTGCGCGCCATCCACGACGACGCGCCCCTCCACAGCGCATCTCATATTAATCTGTGCGCAGTTGTACGGCTTGGGCTGTGGAGGGGCGCGCCTTCGTGGATGGCGCGCACTATAAACTAAACCACTTATAAAATCAGTGTGGTAAACGCGTGTATTGTTGAAGCGAAGGCGGGCTGGCGGCGGGTGCGCTGGCGCAACTCGTGGCGTCACCCACCGACCTGGTGAAGATTCAGATGCAGGCTGAGGGCCGGCGCGTCCTGCAGGGAAAACCGCCACGGTACACAGGCTGCTGGCAGACCTACAAGGTGCTGTACAAGGAGAGCGGCGTACTCGGCTTCTGGAGAGGTAAATACGACCCTGGATGCGTCTCGAAGCCTGGAAGCCTTTCAGCGTGCAAAGTTTCCGAGCTCTTCATGAGATTGAAGTCTTTTGTACGTGCATGATGCTCCTGAACACCAACCTCCTCTTTTTGCTCAGAGTTTAATTAACATTTGGGAAATGTATGCACAGGCAAAATGTCGCACAAGTCTGTAATTTTTTTTTAATGACGAAAACAGTAAAGTAATTGAAGTTTATTCACTAGGTACTTCAAACATACTTCAAAGGATAAAAAATGACATTTAGAGCAGCCTTGTAGTCTTGGTCGTTTCTTGTGAAACAAACCACGTCAGTCACTTCTAGATACCTAATGCACGTACAACATACAACCTTATGCACGCTCGAAAACGTTGCGTACCTAATCGCCCTCTGAAAGTCTCATGTAATTATTGACTGTCCAGGTGCCGTCCCAAACGTGCAACGAGCAGCGTTAGTCAACATGGGTGACTTAGCGGCTTACGACTACACGAAGCAGTTCCTCATGAGGGAGTTCGGTATGGCGGACAACGCGCTGGTGCACGCCGGCGCGGCGTTCGCGGCCGGCTTCGTGGCGGCCGTCGTGGGCACGCCGGCCGACGTCATGAAGACCAGGCTCATGAACCAGCCTGTGGGGCCGGATGGGAGGTATGGAGCTAACTTTCACTTGGTTATGTTCTGAGACTGTGCCCTGAGGAGGGTACGGAAGTACTGCCAATGATCTGTGACGCAGCCGATATACCAGCCCGTTGGTCCGGATGGGAGGTATGGAGCTAACTTTACTCCTTTAAAATCTCATTAAATATTCATCATAGCGAAAGTGTGTAAAACCTTATCTGTAGAGTATTGTATGTAGATTACTTGTCTCAGAACGTTTTTTTGCTACGGTCCACCGTTTAAGAGTTTTTTACGAAATACCGAAAATTGGACCTTCAAACCCAAGTAGTTTTCCAACTGTACCTATTCATACCTAATTGAGTTTACGAATTCGCTTTTAACTTACGGCTTCGTGTGATAGATTGGCTTGATTAAAAGGGCTTCTCCAATCAAGTAACCGGTCCAGTTTGGGCGGAGCTTTACGTAATTAAATGAAAAATCGACTAGTATCCTACCCACACAAAACAAAGTAGTTCCATTCCACCACCGTATCAACCATATTATATATTTATTTATTTATTAGTATAATTAGATTACCTACATCATTTCACTATAGATACGTACTTCGGTATTCGAATCGGTCGAGGTCGTCCGAACGCGGTCAAAGTCGAATCGCGGTCGGTCGGACAAGTTGCAATGCTATAATAGAAATTATTTAAAATGTCCGACATTTTATAAAACTTGTCATTGGACTTTGAATCTTCACGCTTAGATAGTTAAAGTCGCTTTTTTAACGGCCTAATTTGATACAAATCGGACGGTTCAAATAATTTTATGTCGCACGCTCCGCGCGCAAAAAAACCCACTTCCTGGCCAGAGGGTGACATAAAATTTTGTACTTACCACGGGCGATAGTAAAGAAAGCCTCAGATCGCATATTTATCGCCCTTGCCTTCGGCTCGGGCGTAAAATACCTGCGATCTGAGACATTCTTTGTTTTATCGCCCTTGTTAAGTAATGTACAATTAATTATGTGTTTTTTTTTTTTATGCGTTTCGATTGCACTTGCGCGCCTCTTTATATGTATATTACACATAGATAGGTACTTGAATTTACCCCATTCACTCGCACTTTCACCTGGTGAATAATACAATACCAATTCGTCCTCCACTCCCTCATTGCTGAGGATCCTGGCTGTGGCCTGTCCGTGCCGACGTAGCCTAGCCAGACTGTACATTCATTCCACAGTCTTCAACTACTCGTGATTCTCGTGAATACTCATGTCAATATTGTCAATGATGAAATTGACAATTCTTATTTTTTTATCCTTTCCAGGGGTATCCTGTATCGGGGCATGATCGACTGCCTCCAGCAATCAGTGAAGAACGAGGGCATATTATCATTGTACAAAGGCTTTTTACCTCTCTGGATGAGATTGGGCCCATGGGCTCTGATCAACTGGATGGCCTTTGAGAACATTATGCTTGCTATAGGAGGGAAGACGTTTTAGGAATAAATGCTGGAGCTTTATTGGAAGCTCAAGTGTAGTCACATAAGTAACACAAACTAGACATCATTGACTTAGGTAACGAGTATTGTCATGGTTGAAGTTATTTGAGGTAGATAGGTATTAGTATTAAAAATAAATCGTTCAACTATCGACCGTACACCAAACCGTCTAAGAAGGTACTTATATTTTTCTGTGGGATAATTTCAATCATCAAAGGGGAAACGTCAATTTTGCACAGACGAAAAAACGAGAGGACAAATACCTACTTATAGCACGAGTAGATTCTGCAAAGCCAAAGTATTTGTAGAGTTCTATTGTATATAAAATAATTAGAAATCAATATTGAGAGAATGTCAAATGGAGATTGAACAATAAATTACTGGTAAGTATAGTTCGTACAAAACTGTAAGTGTAAGGCCAAGTACAGTCAAATTAACGCAGGCAAAAATCTACCTTATACAATCAGAGCTCTAAGTCCAGTTTTGCTTGCGTTCGTTTGACAGAATTTATATTGAGAGAATGTCAAATGGAGATTGAACAATAAATTACTGGTAAGTATAGTTCGTACAAAACTGTAAGGCCAAGTGCTGTCAAATTAACGCAAGGAAAAATCTACCTTACATTGAGAGCACTAAGTCTAGTTTTGCTTGCGTTCGTTTGACAGAATTTAGACTTAAGAGTTGTGTCCGAACTATACCTACTGTTATATAGTCTTTAAAATCGCTTCAGAGAATCGTGTTTTGTTTAGGTACGTTGAATGTACAGTCAAGTGTAAAATATGTATCGCATGAATCCTCTCATAAATATGTACCAAAACCTTAATTTACCGACATAAGAGCTATGGGACATCATACTTTTGAGCAAGTTGTTCACTACAAACGTACGTTTACGTAAGTAGCAAAATGTATAAATTTTATAATTTGGTTTACACCTACTCGTATTTAAGGTTAGCACAAGCCCCCATGTCGCAAGGCCCCACTATTGCCAGTCTCTTTCGTAGTGTTCTAATTAGAAAAGGGAAGGTAAGTCATAGTAGCATTAAGTACCCACATTTTTAACCCTTTACCATACCTAATATATAGGTACCATAACAACGTTGGGAGACTCAAGAGTTCCTTACATTTTAAGTAACTTGACATGAGGAACGTCTTCTATTTACCGCAGCGAGCACAAGTAGACAAAAACCTACCCTTTTCTAATAAACGTATAATTTGAGTGTGACGGGCAGCTAGTTGTGCTCTTGTTAACTCTTGTGCTAGTCTTTCAATCATCTTTGTTAGGTAGATAGTCCCATTGTACAAATTGAGAGATGTATAAGAAATTGTAATGCGGAATCATAGACCAACTACGTCTAAGTATAATATTATTAAATTTCAATCCCATGGATGTGTTTTTCACGCACATTTTTGCGTTGTCCATCCTTTATGTTATGTACCTATAGTTCGTACAAAACTGTAAGGCCAAGTGAGTTGAGTTTTGCTTGCGTTCGTTGGACAGAATTTATATTGAGAGAATGTCAAATGGAGATTGAACAATAAATTACTGGTAAGTATAGTTCGTACAAAACTGTAGGGCCAAGTGGTGTCAAATTAACGCAAGCAAAAATCTACCTTACAATCAGAGCTCTAAGTCTAGTTTTGCTTGCGTTCGTTTGACAGAATTTAGCCTTAGAGTTGTGTACGAACTATAGACAACACCAAAATGGACGTGAATATCGTCGTCGATAGGGACGAGGACGTGCCTACGTCTAACGTAGTAATAAGGTAAATGTAGTACTTAAGTAGAACCTATAAAAAAAGGATTGGAGCACTAGTTAGCGTATACTAGATATTTAGATTTAGTAGGGTGCTATTTACGATTAGGTAGTCTATTTCATGTTACAACTGGCCAATCCTGCAAAAAATTGGAAGCTTGTGTAAAATATATATATTTGTGCATTACATAAGTTGTACTTTATCAAACTTATGATAGCTTCATACCAAAGCTTTATTTAAATTATGTATTTTTTATAGAAAAGTTTTCAGACGTGTTAAAATATACACTGAAACGGGTCACTCACGTCTTTCGATCGAATACGAGTGGTATTCCACCTTAAAGGAGTGACTGACCTGTTTCATTCTATTTTATTAATTATGTACATATTTATTATATGTTAATCCTGTCCGTTGTACCTACTCATTTACCTAATTTATCAACACTGGTTTTGAAATTATTTTTGTACACGAATTTTCAATGTGTAACGCAAGGTTTTAAGGTAGAAATATCACATTTGTTATTTATTACCCTTAACCGTTTATAAATCCTTTATTTTTTATTTTTCTGTGGTAGCGTAATTTTAAGAATATGCTGTTTACTGAATATGGTGTTACTTAGGTATAATAAATTATTAAATTGTTGGGAATCCCTCGACGTTTATTTTCCTCTGAGTTGAACCTAAACACTTAACTAAATAGAATGAATAAATGAAAAACGCAAGTTACAATATTAAATTTATTAGTAAAAATATTATACATCTTCCACAATATTGGAGAATTATAACTTAATTAATTAAATATTTGATTATCATAGATTATAGCACTTCTGATTTCTTAATTTTCCGTCATGCACTTACTAGTCTACAGCGAGAAGCGTCACGTACATCGTCTCTGCCGTTAAATGCTCTGCTCAAAGGGAATTCCTAACTAACATGCGGGGGAAATCAAAATGGCGCGCTTCATCATAAAACTCTACCAAGTCTGCTTCCATAAATATAGTTATTTTGGGTATATCTCAACAAAAATAAATATCTACATTGGATTAACGAGCACTCAAAGTTTTTAATTTCAAAGTCTTGACTAAATGTTAAACGCTAAGTAAGTACAATGACACCCCCAGTGCCACATCGTATTCCTCCTGGAAACCAAACGAATCGCATTACTGCAGCCAAGTCATATGTCACTATATTATTTTAATTTTAATTTAGGTAATTTATTCTTATTAATTCGAATTAATTTAGATATTAAATTTTCGTTCACATCCCTATTAACACTAAGATGGGTAACAAAATTTAAAAGTAAACACATCAAAAGCGATACATGTCATGATAAAAAGCGCAGTGTACGTTTTGTATATTGATATAAAATCCTCGCTGTACATCCGTCTATCAAAAACATTGTCGAATCGTAAAACTAATTCGTGGATAATATAAAATATACGGCGTTACTATTTGTGCGTAACACAAACTATAGTCTGATCCTATACCTAAGGAGAGCTAAGCTTTTTGAGGACGCTACAATTTTATATCCTACTTGACTATGGTACCAGATTACATATTTTTGTATAGGCGTAATAATGTAAACGTAAGAGCGAAACATGTAAAAAGAACTTAAACTCTATCCCTTAAAATGTAAATGGTAAATATTTAAAATGAGCAATATACTAATAAAAGGATAAATAATGTTCATAAATGTATTTTAAAACCAAATTATAATCATACTGTGGGGGAATTTAGTAATAACCGAGTTGATCCCTATTACCTTTACATATCTAAACACAGGCATTTAAAATACTACAAATAACATTCTGGCACGTATTTGAGGACAAAAAACAGGTATTCATCCCTCAAGTTGTCACAATAATTAAGATATGGAAAGTAATCAATAAATTCGTCACACAGAAACACTACACAGATAAAAAACACGACACGAAACATAGTTTTGTACTCCCGATGACACGTACTACAAAATAGTATTGCAAAACAGCAGTTGCGGACTCACGATAGAATCCTTTGGACAGACGCCGGCGATACGTTAACGATTAATATGACAATGAATTACGCGTATATTAGGTATAATTACTGATTATTGACCGACTGTTGGACTGAAGCACCATGTTACACATTACAAACCAAACACTACCTCGACGCTTCCAAATCTTCCATGCCTTTACTCTTAGTATGGAACATTAGTACATAATGAGAACTTTCTAGTGGGGATCTAACCTTACCTACATATACAATAGCCACTTTTGCATATCGAAAGGTTATAACATTAAATATCACTTCCGCTTGACGTGATACAGTTATCAGCACCTTAATAAGGTCTTTATGTATTGTTTGTTTATCTAAAAGAATTAGAGTGAAAGTTATAATTTCCTTTAGATTACCCATTCAGAATGTATGGAAAACGAAAAGGACAAGATATTGAAGATTAGATATACAGGTTCACGAAGATAGAAGTGATAAATATTAAACTTGATAGTATATATTTTTGTTTGCGATAGACATCTTGCGTACTAAGATTGTTCAAGGAGCCAAAATAGAAGACAAAAATATTACCGACAATGTTAATACTTAGGCTGAGACAGCTAGGATACATCATACTTAGAAGTTAGAGGGGTCGCAAATCCCTGTATATTGTCTACTAATATTTGAGTCTTTTTTTGACTCGGCAAAGACCACCACACGCCGAAACTATAACAGATTATAAAATAAAAGCAAAATGCTCCTAAGCGTAGATTTGTACCTAGGTAATTAGAGATGTTGTGGTCTTTGCCTGGGTATTACGTATACAACGTAACTAGCATGACAAGTAAACTTTAAAAATCATGGCATAGTCATTGTCTAGTATTTAGAAAGCAGCGCTGAATTACGGACAATTAATGGCGTTTTTTAAATGCCACATGAATCTTGATATAATGCCATTTTCTGAATTTTCGCCATAAAAACTGCATTTTGATAACTTGATTTGTAATTTGATAACTTTTCCTCCAGGCATAACTAACCACCAACTTTTGAAGTGTATGTGTAACAGTAGCATTTTCAATTTTGCAACATATACACTCCATTAGAATCGGTTTTTAAAAATTGAAAGACCTTTATCCTCGACGCCCACCATACAATGAAAATTGATAACGAAATTTGAATATACTGTGGTAGAAAATAGAGTAGTCTGTTTTGTTTTAAAAGTGAACACATCAAAACAAATGCAACTCCGTTCTAAATTTATAAATTCCATTGAAGTCTAGGATACCTTTTAATACGCCTTTGGGCGGCTAGAAGTTATTAATTGTGTTCATCCTCATCATAAGTTGTTTAGGGTTTAGACCCATCGTTCATTAGTTGTCGCTAAAACTACACGAACACACCAGGCCGAATGTCGTCACAACCGGTAGATATTCTCAACAAGACGATCATGATTTTAGTTATGGATCCTTGCCATGTCCATATTGTCACTTATCCACCAACTTTTACAATACCTAAGCGACAAATCGAATGCTATAATATCATCACCGCTTAACACGTCCACATTACGTGACTCTGATTATGTCACTACAAGCCTCTATTACAATGCCGTAAGGTTTACAATTCATATTCGGGCAGTGAACGTGTTAAACAATACACCTCTTTCGCACTTAAAATACCGTATCATGCATACCCACAGACAAATGGACTGTCTGAACGTCGATCAACATTATATCCCTAACGATAGGTACAATCCGTGCGCATGATGTACCCCGCATTATAAACCAATTTGCGCAGAGTGTTGAGGTGCGTTCGGTTACCGGTGTTTCTGCGCGACTTCCTAAACAAGTGACGTGTACAGTGACGCCAGTGTCAACGAACCATACCATAAGCAAGTTAGCTGTGCTGGATGTTAAGCCTGACGTTAAAGTGTCAACCACATTAGACGCTTTTATACTTTATCGTCGACGGCCACGGCACGGTAAAACTCTATGCCATATTTTGTGTTAGTCTATGGTTTCATTCATAAATAGACCATAGGCTATATAGACTTTAGACTAATTATGAATGACCCCATAGGGTTTTACCGTGGCGTGGACGTCCACGGTAAAGTATAAAAGCGCCCCTTATGAGTCGGTTCCATCTAAGATTCTGCAAACATTAGTGGCACAATATACAGGCACTCTTGCATCAGAATTGACACAAGAATTGTCGTGTGAACGGCGAATAGATACGATTCGCCGTCTCTTCAGTAATGGCTTGTGACAGTTCGGCCGTAGGTCGTGTCAGATTGGTGATGTAAAACAATGAGTTGAACGTTAGCAGTTGTAGTTTTAATGAAAATAAAATAATGTAGCAGATGAACAATAATGAACCTAATGTTATGTAGTTTACAGTTGGCATTGAAACATTAGGTTAGGTTAGGTTCGTCTCCAAACATTCCACTTCACGTCATGGACACTACACGGTAAGCGAACGCACGGTGAAGTCAGGCTTACTTTTGATTGCGATACAATTATATTTTGCCCAATTCTCCAATACTCGTAGATCTCAACGTGACTGTGTCAAAATGCTTAAATCCCTGAATGCTTCATATCCCCCTCTAAACACCGGATTATTTTGAATATAATGGTGTCTCCAGATAAAAAATATAGTTAAGTTTTTAGTAATTATGAGACATTCATCCAGCCAGTTATAAGAAAAATAACAACCTATTGGGATTTAGGCATTTTCACTCTTAATCGTTTTGGGATGTAGAAATATTGTATTAGGCAAAATTAAATTAGATGGTGATGAAACCTGATCGAAGTCGGGTTATATCGGTCACTGTGCCGGAGGCGCGGGCGGTGCACGGTGGTTCAGGCTGCACTATGAGTGGTAGGCGGTCACATACGAAGCGGGGAAGAGCCCGCGACGGTGTGCAATTTCCCCCTGCAATGTAGAGGATAAATTGTTCAGCGGGACGCATTATGTTATGAGGTTTACCTGTCCGGATTGTGTCACGGTAAACGCTAAACGAAAAAGAAAACAAGGAAACTATTAAGCGTTAGTACATCTTGTTTTAATAATCGGTATAATGTTATATGTCATCATAGATTTAAGAGTTAGGCTCTTGTCGGTGTAGCTCTCTCCATCTGACTCTATCTAGGACCGTCGCCTTGACCTCCGTATATGACACTGCTAATTTCCCTTTTATTTGTTTCATTTTAGCTTATCCTCGCCGCTTTTGCCTTCTATGACGTTCTTTATAAAAGTGTCGTGACATATAAGATGACCAATAATTTTAATGGCTGTATTAATAAAAAATAATAACGAATCATAAAAAAAAGCTTAATTTAAAACTCTAATTTATGGCAATATATTCACGCCTACGCACCTGAAACTGTTGATACGGACAGTGTTCATAATTGATCATCTTTGATAGCGTTATTTGACATTTATGAATCACGATATTTAACGTCTCATAAAGCCTGTAATTTTGAACCGCCTGAGCGTGCATTCTATGCCTCTATAGCTGTTGTTTTCGCCGTGAGTCTGGAGTGGATGGCGAGACGAAACATGCATGCATGGGTGCGAAGCTGGGAAACGACTGGTAGTGTAAATAAAAGAGGCCTATGTTAAGCAGTGGACTGCAGTGGATGGATGATGATAATAAAGTCTATCATGGTGACCAAGAAGTTTACATACCTGCCACCAGTGCTGATCGGTGCGGTCGGTGACGGTGATGACGTCACCGCGCCTGAACTCCAGCTCGCCCGCTTCTTGCGGGGTGAAGTCGTATAGCGCTTGCACCAACGTCTATAACAAAAACAATTCGTAAATAAAGTAATTTTTTTTAGTCAGCCTGTATGAGTATCCTACTGCTGGGCAAAGGCCTCCCCATAGATGCCATGACTCCCGTGTCTTTGCTTATTGGCGCCAATAGGGATGTCGACTCAAAATTTTTTATTACTTCAATAGAAAGAAGACATAAAACTATGCCAAATAGTGAAAATCCTATTCAAATATCTCAAAAAATAACGAAGCTACAACGGTTAGAATGTTCGTAGTTAGAGAGAGAAAGTGCTACCTAACCGTGACGTCACTTTTAAGTAGCGCCATAGTAAATGACGATCGTTCAATACAAAGGTGCGTTTTGCGGAAAAGGGACAGAACATACCCACTCTTAAAACTTTGAAGACTTATAATTACGTAATTATTTATTTGTTTGAATTACTTTTTTCGCCATTTGATTGAGAATTTGAGCCTTTATGTAGAAAATTTGGATTTATTGATTTTCTTTTATAGTGTCGTCATCCCTATTGGCGAGGAACGCGTCTAAGTATTCCCGCGAATAAATATTTAAATTGTCCTGTCTAAAAACGAAATTAACGTTAATGTAATTAACCTAGATAATTGCATGGTGTAAATGGCAATTATGAACGCGCCGTGCACACGCAGCGCGTACGAGATTGGAATAAATTCAATTATACAGTTGTGTCGAGTGATTGAAATTAAACCATTATTTAAGGCGCTACACTGAGAAATTTAGATACTTTGAAACGCTGTTCTGCCCAGACGAGGAAACAATAGGGGCTGATTTTCAGATATATAATTCTTGACTATATGATTGTGGTACTGACAATAGCCGAAACATGATTTCTTAAAATTTTCTCGATAGAAAATAAATCCAAAGTTGAGTCTATATTTTCCTTTTTTTACTCAGCCTACTAAAACAATACATTATTAAAAGACACGGTTAAGTTAATATGATGGTATTTTACCTCATCTAGGTACTGACAAGAGGAAATTTAATTTATCTGCACACAGTCAGATATTTATCGAGATTTGTCTAAAAAGCCATTCTCGGAGAGGGTTCCATCCCGTTTTGTCGTGAGCGAAAAACATAGTGCATCTCTTTCAATCGATATATCGCCTTAATTTGCATTTGGTTTGTGCTAAAGAGCTGGTTAGATATCAGATAAATTTAGTTCGTAAATTGGTTGTGTTCAGCTGTTTCGGGCCATTGTTCAGCGCGCGCGAAACGCATCGAAATAAAATTGCGATGCGAAGCTACGAGCCAAATTGGTCGGTGCGGCTTGGCTTGCACATGATCGAGAGCGCGGTGCCCGCTATTATTTAATTATTTGGAGAACAAACATAGATGAATGTATATGATAACACTTTACAACATACATTAGTTACATTACAAATGAACTCAAGCAAATTAAATTTAATAGCTCATTAGAACATTCTGGTTGTTGAAGAACGTCGGGAGTTGCTTGAGGAAATCCACGGGGAACCCACGGGGGACTACTGCACTAAATAGTCTTAAACTGGAATAGATGCCCTTAATGTATGTGTTCATGTGAAGTGAGATTCAAGAGGCCTAACCTAATTAAGCTTTTGAGAGAGTCAAATGATCAAGGAAGGTCAAGCCTCAGATGCTTTATTACTTCTGGCTTTATTAAGATTATTTCGAAACAGGAGCTTAAAACATTCAATCACTTTGTAGTATCGTTGTGACGTCTAGGGAACATTTAAACAATAAAACAAAAACAAACTCAAAAAGTTAACTAACCTTTATACGATGAATTAACTTGATCTTTTCAGTGGATCCTCACAATACTCTGAAGGTAATGGTTAACCTTTTCAAGGTAGCTTATGCCATTTTGAGTGAAGCAAACTCCCGTTTACTTATTGTTTAAAATAGACATTCACTATTACATACATGACAGTCTTCATTATGAATACTTATAGTATGAATTCACAGCAAATACCGAACACATTATGTAGTTAAAAAATCGAATATCCCAACCACAAAATCATGACATCGTTCCTTCAAGTTACGAGTAAGAAATTAACGTTATTTCACAAATTAACTATATAGTAACGTACCCAAAAACGCTTTCCAGTGTACTTTCATGAATTATTAATGCTAAATGGCCTAAATTATTTAAATGCGTAAAACATTCTCGCATATCCAACGTATCGACATTCCAATTAATTTTCGCTCATGAATCAAGTTCAACAGGTGTTTACGTCTCGAATATTATCGGTACCCCTCATTCGCCTTGAAGGTAAATTATGACGAGGCGTGTTTTCTTGGAAATAACAAGAGAATTCTAAAAACTTTTACCGTAATGCGACCCTTAGCATTAGTAAACATAATACATATATCTATTGCAGTGCACAGTACAGATAGCACGCGCAAAAAAATCAAAAATAGAGATCTACATTCTACACACGTTATTATTATAAGAGAACAAGTGGTTTAGATAAATTGAGCCTCGCGCTCGCGTAGCTTCTTTATGTTTTGTACATATGCGGTAATTAAAAGGCAACGGGGGAGGCTAAAGCGGGTATTACACTGTCCTGAGTCAGGCGTCCTAACTAGTGGAGGGAAGTTGAAGCATCTCGCTCTAACGTATAGGTCCGAACCCTTCTAAGTGTCCTGAATTCAGGACAGTGTAATACCCGCTTAAGTACAATACAACATATTGATAATTAAGAGAATTAAATAAATGATACATTCCATAATTAACCACATGTCTACCGGTGACGCGAATGTCAAGTAAACAAAAACATTGTTTTGTTGTGTTTTTTTCGCCGTCAGCCCACAGGAGTAAATGATGTCACGTGGGCGATATCAGTTAGTTACGAACTTGAATTTTAGCTATGAAATTGATACTGCAATGATCTTTCCTATTCCCTAGCTTATCGTAAAATGGCATTATTTTTGTCTTCTTTTACTATAAAATAGCAGCTTAAATAGCAGAGTCAGCGTAGTGCAGCTGTCATATTATACATGATATTTTGTGTTGCTATGATTGTCAAACATTCACAGTCACACTAATGAAAAATAAGTTGTAAAACAAATGTTGCTTCATTTATATGTAATGTATGCCGGTAATTAAAGCCTCCAGAGGGGCTAAGATAATCGCTTATATGTCGGACATATAGCATTCGTCTCTTGCTGTCAAGTATGTAAGTGCGAGAGGGACAAATAGCATTCGTCCATTACTGTCAAGTATGTAAGTCGGAGAGGGACGAATGCTAGATGTCCGACATATACGCGATTATCTTTAGCCCCGCTGGTCACTCACAACCGTCAGAAAGTTGTATGCATAATTTCCTTAACCATCAATTTATCACTAGGGTGCCTTGATTCTGCGAGTTCTAAATTACAAGAATGTCGAAGAATGAAGAAGGCCGAAGCCTTCATTATGTTTTCATATTCGTCACTATCATAATCCTGCAAGGTTGACATATATTTAGAGCTTCTCGTAGCTATTCTAGTTATTTAATTATCCGTTTCAATAACAAACCGCCTATTATTTACGTTAGTCATAGTATTGCTCGTTTTAAACTGTCGGACTGTGTCGCTTGGTATTTTTAGTAAGAAATGATTAATTGAACCAAGACTCAGAGAGTTAACCTTAGCAGCGCTTTTCCACCGATGATTTATGACCGATGAAACTAAAATCGCATATAATCTCGACTTTAATTCGCAGAGATTGTGAATTTTCGCTACGGTTTACCTTGCATAGCCGGCGGAAAAACCTCCATTACGAACCTAAGGCCTCATTTATGCCATACAAGCTTTCGCGAGTCAAAGTGCAATCGAGGCCTACGCCTACTTACCTATCTCGTCAACAACATACGTCGATATGTAATTTTCATTAGAAAAAGTATCGTAAACGTTCAAAGTAAATAAACAATAACGGCCGGTCTATGTGTTTTCGTGCCGGACTGCTATTTGCTCTGCAACCAGAGATTATAGTATAGCACAAAACTGACCGGGTTATTTTCGTTACTTTATCAGGGTCAACGCCGCACTATTTACACTGATATAGGCGCGCCTTTAGCATGGACAAACTGATATTGATTGAAACGAACTTTCTGGAACTAGGCTCGTGGAGTTGGAGTAACATCGGCATTACGATTCTGTTTCTCAAATGAGAACGCTGACTGAGAATGATGACTCTGGGAAGCATTTCCTACCTATTCATAAGTTGTAGCTGCCCGATAAATTGTGAGAGATTTGTAGACGAATCAATTTCAATGAAGGCGACGCGGTCTACGTTGCTTTGCTTATACATTATAACTAGCGACTCGCCCCGGCGGCGCCAAAAACGCTGACATTCCTTTTCTTATATTTCAAGTAAGCCCATAGTATTTCAGCAAATAACCGATTTGATTGATTGATAAATTGGTCTCTCATGTCATTAAAGTACGAGCGAGAAACTATTCTACATTATCTGCACGCGATCACCAGTCAGCAGCAATAGGTACAGCAGTAGCAGTAGGTACCTGGCTACACGGACGAAGAGCTCAAAAAAAATCCGCTATGCCGTATACAGTCGGCATGAGGTAATATTTATATAGTCATAGAACTAGGTGGTCACAAATATTTGAAACGACATTATTATAGCGTTAGAGTAGGTACATATTCAGGTGTAGTTACTCTAACGCTGTACATTTTGGGTTCTTCGTTCGTATTACTTCGTATGGATTGTACCAAGACAAATTACCTACATCCAGTTGTTGATGCTCTCTGGAATCGTACAATAACTTGTAGCTACAGTATAGCGCTTTCGATCCACGCAGACGCGCTCGACTCCTGTGCTGGCTATGGGCACAACACAACACAAATTAGTATAGTACGTTTATCTCACGTGCGCGGGTTGGCCATGGTTGTAGAGTAGTAGTGACACATACGAACACATAGACAATGTGAACTTATACCTTAGGTATACCTTCTAGTACTACGATTTATTTATTTATCGTATGGCATTTATTTCGAACCGTGAGATCTTCGAGAAGACAGTACGGTTGCCAGTACTACCATGACGCACACGTAGACAATGTGCATGTATAGCTCAACACAAATCATGGCTCACCCGCGCTTGTGAGATAAATGAACTATACGGAAACGCGCGTCTTCGTGGATTGAAATACTGCAAGACTACCAGAGCAATGAAGAATTTACAATTTTGTACGAGCATCGGACGGTGTATATAATTATAAACGTGGATTTTAACATTTTTCACAACTTTTGGGTACGGCCTAGGCTAGATAGGCCAAATATCCAAATAAAATCATAATTTCTCTGAGTGTATCAATTGTTGAAATATGAAGAAATTGTAAATATATGCTGTTATCGATAAATCAATTGTTTGGTTTCCTTCATTCTAGCAGTAGTTTTGAAATATTCTGAATAACTCAGTTGCTTCATACAGTAAGCATCATAACTCTGTATACTAAATTTTGGCAAGTGTGTACCTTTTTATGATGCGGGCATTGCGGACTGTATAGTGCGTGTCATCCACGACGACGCGCCCCTCCACAGCGAATCTCATACTAATCTATGCGCAATTGACTTTACTTCTGATGTTAAGGTGCAACTTATGGTGTAGAGTGCGAGACCACTGCGCCACGGAACGTACGGTTGTAACAGGTTAGCGACGCCACAGAGGCTGGCGATTCCATCGCGATGGAAGCGGGACGTTATCATACATTCCGGCGCTTAGCGGTCGCGTAACGCTTGCGTGTATGACCAAGCCTTTACTCACCTCTTCCGGCACGACATCTTTGAGCTTGACGTCCTGCAGGCGGCTGACGGACGCCGTGCGGTGGTAGTCCACCAGCTCGTTCAGAGAATTGAACTTCACCACCCACAGGAAGAACTTGCTTGACGCGTCTCTGAGCACTTTGAAGTGTTGAACACCGTCCGGACATCTGATGACAAGGAAAATATGTTTTAAGGGTGTTGAAAAAATTATAGTAGGAATAAATACGGCACGGATATCCCGCGGTAGGAGACCGCCTGATGTCTATGTCTGCATCTACATGCTAAGTATTGGTAACGTTTTGTTTTTCATTAGAACAGCTATGTGCGTGAGAGGTATGCATTGTGCAATAATGAGTATTTTTATTGTTTGATAATCCTCTTAAAAAGCGACTATATACGGCGAGTCAAGTTGGACAGGATAAGCCTGCGGGACTCCGACATTTGTAATAAGAAACACCATGTTTTTATTGTTGCAGGTTGGACTAAAAAAACAATTACAAGCTTGGATCCTACAATTAGTAATAGTACATTACTTACCAAGGGCGATAAAACAAAGAACGTCTCAGGTCGCAGGTATTTTACGATCTGAGGCTTTCTTTATTATCGCCCGTGGTAAGTACAAAATTTTATGTCACCCCCTGGCCAGGCCAGGAAGTGGGTTTTTTCGCGCGTGGAGCGTGCGATAATGGTCACTTTATGGCTAGGTGTGACATAATAGCTATTTATGATACAAGTGCGGAAAGTGAGTGATTTCCGACGAGTGTCTTTCTTATACACGAGCGAGTGTAGCGAGCGAGTTTATAATTAGACACGAGTCGGAAATCATCTTTACGCGCGCGTATCATACAAAGTTTTACTATGCATTGTGCGAGAAAATAGAAAAGTTAATTTCAAATATATAGGTTATAATTTACCTTGCTGGATATGTTACTTATTATCAGGATCTTCATGTAACAACTTCTTGACATAGAGTGCTATTTATTTTCGACATAAAACCATCGTAAGATCATTTTATTAACACAAAAACTTTTAAAAGTGCACCGCAAAATTCATCACAAGTATAGGTTTTTAATTTGGATTTAGCGGCCAACGAACCTTTGTTGGCATTTTGTGCTTCTTGAAAACTATTTTCTGGGGTCACATTTGATCTGATTCGTCACTTTCACTCGATATTTTTATCAAAAACTAGGTAAACAAGAAATTAGTACTTGAAATGAAAAATGGCGGCATTTTTCTAAATACATGTGCGCTCAACATCTATACCACTGCGCATGTGCACATTTATTTTTAAAATCCTATGTAGGCAATGGCTTAATGCGCATTCAGCCACGCATTTACCTAAAGTGAAAATTTTCAATATATTTATAGGTAATAAATAAAATCTAAAATGATAAATGATACGTTTAAGAAGTATTAATATTTACGTACCTGTTTATAAGAACGGTTATCTTTAATTGATTAATTTGTGAAATGTTTTTCAAATAATTAAAACTCTTTGCGTAGAGCTGAAGACAGTAAAAAAATTTAAAAAAAAATTGAAAAGTAAAAAGCACTAGTGCGGAAAAGTAGCACTTTCCGCACAGTTTGACTGCTTAGAAAACGCACTTTTCAAGCACATGCATTGTAAACATATATAAAGTATTACATATCCGAACATCGACATTACCTGGTTCCTGGCTGGAGAAGGAATAATTTTATTCTCCTGTATATATATGTAACTACTCCAATTAACAACTCGGATATTTTATCTATAAATGTAACACCACTCTTTCTCAAGGTAATGGAAGTCATAAAGTATGGAACCGTTTGTCAGCCGTGTCACACGTTTAACCGATAAGTTAGTAATAGAGTGTAACTACTTAACCGCTACAGGAAAACAGCATGATAAAATGGGGTTTGGTTGGATAAAAATAACGAATTCGATCAGTGAACGTGGGGACGATTGAAATCTACTTAATATACTATACTTCTACATCTCTATATAATAGTAAAAGAGCAAAATTTTATGGCGGAAGAGCCTAAGAGTTAGCCGGAACATGGAGATTTTTTTTATTACTAGTAGTTTTTAATATATATTTTTTTGACATTTTTGATTTTATTTTCTTGAAAATATATATATGCGGGACATATTAACAAGCAAAATTAACAAGCAAAAAATTATAAATATGCGGGAGTGCCAAAACTTGCCCAGAGTTTGTATGGATAAGGCCTTGCCCTACCCCGCGCCTTAAATTAGGACATTGACAAACAACCATACGGCCTGCCAGACACACGGTCGCCTATGAATGCTTGTGACATCGGAAGAATCACCAGCACGTTGCCGATCCTTATCATTTTAGGAAAAAAGCGCCAACATTTTTATCAAGGTGGGGGAGCATCTTGAAAGAGCAGTAGGTATAAAAATCTAATCTACAAAGAGAACTTTCAGGACATGGTCACCTAGATAATATTTACGTTAATACATATATGTAAGTTTTATTGCCACCTAACCAACCAGAGAAAAATGACATCTAATCAGTCGCCGAGAAGCGAGTAATAAAGTTAGTAATAAAGTAAGCATATAGTCACTTTTACGATAAGTTTATTGCCATGATCTGTTTCTGTAATCATATGGGCTTGTATTATTGGGTAGTTAAGGGAATGGAACGTCGCTGCCAGCGCAAATACATAGTAAGAACTGGCGTGAGAAAAGATCGAAGCTATCGAAGCCGCGATTCAACCAGTTCCCTCTTGTTACGCCTTCGATAGCTCAGTTGCAGCGACTGACCTGGTATGCGAGAATGAAGGTAGTTTGAATCCAGCGCGAACGTATGATTCTTTCCATTCAATTTGAAACTTATAATTGCAATAGCAGACGCTACATTATATAATCTGTGACGCTACGCTGCTTAGACAATAATTTCAAATATTGATACCAAATAATCTTTTTTAATTAAGAAATCCAGGAATACCTTTAGATACTAATTCGTATTACTTATACATATAACACGTACAGTCGAGGGCATAAATATGTATACATTTTTGGACTTTATTTCAATGGAATAAGGTGAAAAAGTGTATACATATTGGTGCCATTGACTGTACCTACTTAATTCAGCCGGTACAGGAGAAATAGCAAAGAGCAAAAGTATATTTGATTGAGATCGCTGAACGCTTGCATATTCATTTTTTTATTTAATACAGATGTCGAAAATTATAATGAACATAACTAACCCATATTCACATATATGAACACCCGCGTAATTTACTAAAAATAATCCTGCTAAAACATATTTGTAAACTTAATTAATATACCTAGATATTTTTCTAGCAGGAACAGAATTTGCTTAGTGCTTACCACAATAAAAATATCGACAAGTACTTGTTATCGATAAGTACATACTTACTACTTCAACGACAAGACGTATTGCAATGAATAGTTATTTATTATAGAGCAGTCTACATGAAACTTTCAGGGTGTACAGTGTTTTTTATTTATCTTGATTGTACCTATAGTGTAAAATTTGTAGAGAGAATTTGTGTTTATTTATTTATCGTATGGCATTTATTTTCGAATCGTGAGATCTTCGAGAAGACAGTACGGTTGCCAGAATTTGTGTTGTATAGAGACACAGACACAGATTTGCTATGGGATCAAAATGGGTTTGGGATATACTACATGTTGTATCATTCTGCGTCAATTTGAAAGACAATTTGGGTGTGGGTTTATCATGGAGTGACTTATGGGAGAATTAATTCAGTGACACGAAGAAAGAAAGTTACAAAAGGGTTTCGAATTGTTTTCTAATATAAATAAATTTGTAGTTTGGTTACTATTATCTATTTTTAACGCACCCTAATATTATTTCTTTGTATTATCTCTATGACGTTGAAGTGGCACTTATCGATAACAGGACTGTCGATGTTTTTATTTTGTCAAACACTTAGACGTCAACGTTCGTGCTAGAAAAATATCTAGGTATATTAATTAAATATGGAGTAGGTAGATATAATAACATAACAGAGACCATTCAATTTGATTTCAAAGTCAATAGTCCGTTAGAATCCCCGCACTACATATTTAAATAAAACCTCATTTCGAACACTTATCACTGGAATTACTCGCCAGAGTGCTAATGAGCAATAAACATGATCAATAAGCGAATGACTAATTCTCACATAGGCCCTATCTATATTAGGAAGATATAGTACAGAACGGGTTTTTGTACGATCTCTTTACTGGCTGACTCACGATTTTCGACCGACAGGTTTGAGTGAAAATCGTGCTATTAAATCAATGGATGTATGCTACATACATTTGTGGTTATTGCCGATATTTTTCTTTATAGATGGTTCTAACAAGTCTGATTATGATGGGGATATCGATATGATCTATGTGGCATATCATATCTTGATGGTAAAATTAACATAAGTGTGCAAAATTTCCATTCAATTGGAAAACGAGAACACAGTAATAGTGTTAGACTTGCCAGATTTGAACAAACCATACTAAACCTTAAATTGTAAAATAAAACGTTAGTTTAACCCACGGTCGCGCCGTATTGAGCAAAAAATTCATAAAATGCAAAATGCTGATTAAAAATATGTCCGTGATCCTAAACAAGCTAAGACGATACTTTAAAACGTGTAAAAATAATATTCAAAAATATAATCCAGGAGTGTGTAAGATATTGAACACGAAAAATTATAAAAATAGTGCTAGAACCATGTGCAAACATATGACTAATTCAGCGGCCGAGAGATATCTACAACGAAATAAAGCTACTGCCGCAGCTACTACTGCATCGAAACGTCCTAAGCGTGACTCACACGAACAACTCAAACTTTTTTTATGTGCCAAGTCCAAGACTAGCAGATAATGTTCACTTTGGTTTTAATTTTTAGAAAGAGCCCGTGTGAAAATTACTGCATTCAATGGGTTAAGATTGTAGCGAAATCCATATTTATGCAGACCATAAAGATTTGTTTAAAATTATTTCTGTGCAGAAAGAATTTAAAGATTTTGATTGGAAAATTTTGTAGAAATATTTTCACTAGTTTCGGTACAGCCAGCACCATAAACATGTTTACTATACATTGTAGGACTTCATTGCTCAGAGACAAGAACGAAAAGTTTGTACATACTGGATACTGATGATGCTGACTGTACATAGTGTGACCTGAAATAACGAGGAAATACCACATTCCTTGGTCCTATTGTCTGGTATAAGTATCTAATGAGTGGTAGAATAATAAATGCATATATCAAGCTTCAATGATCATTACTATTCTGACTATTCTAAAAATTAAAACATTATACCTACATTTTGAATGATTTACATTAAAAATGTTAAAGTACACTCCGAAAATTACACAGCAATTATACAAATAAATTTTGAACCCTCAACATGTTTGGCAACTTTTTTGTTACTCACATGATCTGTATGTATATCTAATGGCTAAGAAGTGGTTTAAGAGGTAAGATACCATGCTCTATAATTCCACCTTTGAGAAGAAAGCAGAAATAATTGTTGAAAACTATAAAATGTGTTTATACATTCTCATATTTACAGGAAAATTGCACAGCATTTAACTTCCTAAACTAAGGAACTTGAAATTGTATGGTGTACAGAGAGTAATGTGAGTCATTCCTGGGAATTATAATGGGTAAAAATGGGTAAAATAATAGTTGTGAATTTCATAATTCATTTACAAAGTGAATATAAACAGTCATAGTGGATTATACACATACAATATACCTAATCCGTAGCAGAACCAAAGTAACAGATATAGCCTTTCGAATCGCTAAACTTAAGTGGCAGTGGGCGGGGCACATTGCACGTAGAACCGATGGCCGTTGGGGCCGAAAGGTTCTCGAGTGGCGACCACGCACCGGAAGGCGCAGCGTGGGTAGACCCCCCACAAGGTGGACTGATGACCTGGTAAAGGTCGCGGGAGTCCGCTGGATGCGGGTGGCGCAAGACCGGTCATTGTGGCACTCTTTGGGGGAGGCCTATGTCCAGCAGTGGACGTCTTTCGGCTGATATGATGATGATGTTGATGATGAATATACTTAATTCAATTTAATCATGAAACTGTTACTAATCATTCTCCTAGCATTATCCCAGTATCTGTTGCATCCTGAAGGATGCCTGGGGTCCATTACCTAAATCCAAGATTTGGTGTAAGCACTAGTTTTTACTGAAGTGACTGCCATCTGACTTTCCATTATTAGGCTTAATCATGAAACTGACTAATATCAAGAATTAGTTATTGACACACAAAACATAATATGGAATATTATTTAACTCTCAGTGGTTTAATTATTCAATAAGATAGGTCAAATAATCGGGTATAATTTCACAACTTTTTTATATTTTATTAATAATGGGATTGCTCTTGACCAGCATCTAGCCAGGGGGCAAAGATGAGGCCGACGATGAAGCAAGCTCACCCAGAAAATGCCTATTCACTCTTGCCTTAAATAGGTCCAGGTTATATGAACTCGGAAATACAGATTCCAAACCTTAGCAGTGCGCATTATAAAAGACGACGAAAAGAGCTTGATTCGAGTAAGAGGAATTTGAACCAGGTAAGGATGGGATGGGATTTCACAACTAGCTTAATGATATGATATTTAACTCAGAAGACAAACTATGTCAACAATGTCAACATGCGTGACTCACATATGGAATCACTAATCAAATATATTTTCTGTTATCAGTTAAGGGCACAGTACCATAAAATAATCGTAAAAATAATTACCGAATTAGGTGAAAGGGCTTCAATGTTCATCATATATATAAATGATTACCACAATAGAATGAATAATAGTACCGAATTTACAAAGGATCACTGACTTGGGAATAATATGTGTGGTATGAAGATATAAGAAATAATGCTTCTGCTAACTTGCGAGGGTTATCAAAATTATGATAAACTCATGTGAAACATACCAAAACTGCAAGGGCTAGAAAACCCTATGAAAATTGACCTAACCAGATTGCCAAGAATTTTGTCATTTTGTAATTAAATAAGGGTTGCCCTGGGCCTGGTAACACCATCAATATAAATTAAATTTGATTTGTAGAAAGTTATATGCCCTATAGATGCTTTGAAGAATGTAATTGTAGAAACCAGTTATTTCTTATATTAAAGTTCCTATTGGTGAGTGGCAGAATGGTTGGTGATTGGCGAAAAAACCAATTTTATAAAAAAAATGATTATTTTGCTATAAGCATGTTGCGTTGATGCATGCATGCATTTTGAGTGGAGGCCTGTGCCCAGCAGTAGGACGTATATAGGCTGAAGATGATTATGATGATGATGTTGCGTTTGCATAGTTATTCAGTTTAAGTATGTATTAGTCAAGTATGGAGGTCTGATATTAGAATAAAGTTGATAAATATTAAACTCATAGGCATTGATGTTGCTCGATATAAGTGTCACTTCTGTTAACTCATAATCTTTCTGTACTGTCAAATTGTGTTTGCTCCGGCGCGATAACAATGTTTGGTCATTGCCCTCCCATACGAGAAAAAAAACTGCATGAAGTGTAGTTTCAAGGTTTACCTTGAAAGTCCAGGAGAAATTATCTTTTCTACATATTTGTGACTGTTTTTATTTGATGATAGTTCAATAAATATTTGTGGCCAATTTTACACAAATCAACCTAGTCCCAACCTAAGCAAAACTTGCAGTTAAGGAACTTAAGGCAAAGTATAAATTGGGTATGAAGCATTAGGTATTTTAAGAATATTTTAACCAAACTTATAACTCATTTATGCCAATAATTGGAAGGATTATGGAAGACCGGGGCTGGCTGTAAAGCGAGTATCATATTTCATGACACAGTCCTAAGCTTTTTTTTATATATCTCCGGTTTATGTCTTGTAGATCTTGTTCATCATGGAGTTTTTGCTGCAAGCATATACAAGCTGAAAGCTAATATTAAACAGGAACTTGACAAAGAAATTAAAATATTTAGGCTGGGTTGTACCAAACCGTCTGTAATTGTAAGCGGTGTTCGTCAAATCTGATTGTATGGAAAGTTTGACAAGTTTCAATGGGATGACAGCTGACGGCGCCATATTTGATGACGGGTCTGTGTTCGTATGTTGTATTTAGTTTAAAAATACTCACTTAACAGATAGGGAGAAGTCTCCAGGGCTGGATTCACTGATCCTTATAAGAAATCCACCTTCAGGCTTATTTGCTAATAATCTCTCAGCATCTGCTCTTGTGATCCTGCCATAATACCAACTGAAACAAAATTAACTAATGTAGAGGCTCTCCAGTTTGTTTTAAGTAGCAGTTGCACTGTGACTTTCTACAATGTTGATGAAGAGTATATCTATTAGGATTTATCAGTGTGAACATTTTATTGATAGTGGGAACATTGTAACTAAGGTTCCTTACAATCCTTTGTTTAATTTGTTCACATAATATGGTATGGAAAATTGAAAACCATTTAAGTTTCCTAATTTCATGACCCAATAACTTTTTTTTTTAGTGTATATTGTGCTTTATATTCATAAATTAAAACAGAAAAATTTGACAAAAACAGAAAAAAAAATGGTGGTGGTTGATACAAATAATCAGAACATTATTTAATTCTTGATTCACATACAAAGTTTCTAGAAACTGAAGTAGGCATACCTACCTAGTTAGTTGAGAAATTGTATGGGAATTTTGTAACAATACAAAAAAGTGAAATTCATGCAAGTTTGTAGTTGAGCTGTAATTGTTTTCTGACCTGTGATTTTTCATTTGAATATAGTTGCTAGGTATTAGTCCTTCTCTGCCGTCTAATTCTGCCCTGTACCAATTCATGTCTTCCTCCATATTTAGTATCTGAAAGAATCAAGTTCTAGATAGAATCTGTATCGGTACTTTATATAACAACTTGGAAAATAGGTTATGGTGTTCAAAACTTACTTTGAGGACTTGGTTTTTCCTAAAACTCAGTTCATCATCAGCGGTAGCAGTGAAATCGTGTTTTGCTATAGCCTCCATGATCAAATTAGGCACTTCACTGAAATGTCACCGATTACCAAAATAACTCACAAAGTATATGAAATTTTCACTGTTCTTGGGGTCAAGGAAGTAGAGTAATCATAATGTAAGAAGTATGTTATGAAGTGATTCAAAATAATTTGTTACTGTACAAATACTTGGGAAAAATTATTTATTCTTTCGTTCGATCTTCACCCACAGCCACACATCAAAACCCAATGTTACCACAGTAAAATATTAAATAATGTTGTAGACCTCTAGCACGGTCTATATGTGTGGTATATTATTTTGTTAAGACTATTACACATGTAGCAATTTGTCGTGGTAACCGGCAAAGAGAATCACAAACTACTAAGGAGATACTAACGTAGAATATAACCACTCTACGGTAACCGGCACAGAGGGGCTAAGATGATCGCTGAACGTATTGGTTATATTCTCTTTGATCGCTTATATGTCGGACATACAGCATTTTTACTGACAGCGGTAGCGGGGCGGGGCGTCGCGGTGCGGAGGCGGTACCGGTTGTAATGTTCGAACTAATATGAAAGGGTCCGCACAGAACGGTTTTTCCCGGCCGGTTTTCTTTCGCACCGCGCCGCCACCGCTGTCTGTGCGTTTCTAGCTATAAACGCAACTCCCCTCTCTTTGAAACCGTATCGGAAAACCGTGCGTCTGCGTCCAGGCTAACATGAATTTTTAGATTTTTAAAATTCTAAAAAACTCTTAATTTTAACAGTTACATTATATTCCTATTGGATATGCAAATTCATTCATTTATGAATCCTAAATTATTTTAGACTATTTCACTGATCTTAAAAGTACAAATCACTGATGTGATGAAAAATCCAACGAAAGAAATAAAAGTATCCAATTAGGACCGCGGCGGCAATATGGGCAAAAATGGCATACGTGAGCTGTCAAATTTGACAGTTCTTTTAAGTCCATTCGCTCCCAGTGGCATTACACGCGTAAGATAATTTTCTATAAATCGTTATTTATTTGAAGAATCTTTAGTTCTTGATATTAAAATGTGTGTAATATTATTAGCGCATATTCCTTGCATGTTTGTTTGAGTGTTATTTATGATACATTTCCCAAAAAGTGATTTCTTTTGAGCCGTGAAACTTTCTGTCCTCAGGTTTAGTCGTAACTCTAATAAACGCAACGATGTCGGGAGGATTAGATATATTGGCCCTCAACGAGGAGGATGTCACCAAAATGTTGGCTGCCACCACCCACCTTGGGGCAGACAATGTACACTTCCAGGTAAGCGGCAACATAACCTATATGTAACATGTTTGTTATGCAGATTTTTGTGATGATATAAGAATCCGTTCCATATTTTTGTCTGATGCATACTGACGATCCATTCTCCCAACTGATGATACTAATCTTCAATATCCAGTTGATAATATTGCATTCAACTACTTACGTTAATGTGTGTTTTAGATGGAAACCTACGTGTACAAGCGCCGCGCTGATGGTACCCACGTGATCAACTTGCGTCGCACCTGGGAGAAGCTCGTGCTTGCGGCGCGCGCGGTTGTGGCCATCGAGAACCCGGCCGACGTGTTCGTCATCTCTTCCCGTCCCTTCGGACAACGTGCTGTGCTCAAGTTCGCTGCACACACCGGCGCCACCCCTATTGCTGGTCGTTTCACGCCTGGTGCTTTCACCAATCAGGTAAATAATGTCTTAATTGTTCAAATCAAACTCAAACTCAATCAAACTGTCAATGTATGTGCTACTGAGCACATACATTGACAGAGTTTGATTTGCCGTCATGCAGAAAACATGTCTAAATTTTGAGTCTTCTGCTATCACTCATTTATGTATAGTTGAGAAATGTAAAGATGGCACTTCACTTGATGGGAAAGGTTTATTTTAGTAACACATGAATATGATAAGAAAAGATAAGATAATTTTATTGTGATCCTTATCTCCTTTAATGCAAACTTATAAATAGTTCTAAGTGTTATTGAGATGAGAAAGATTATGATACAGTTTATCTGAAATATTGACAGAGAAATCATGGAATTTATCTGAATAAAAAATTGACATTGTTGTGTAGCTAAGCTAACCACTTTCAAATGATGATAAACATCTAAGGAACCACTGATTGCTTTTAGCATATTGATTACAACCTATATCTGATGCATTACTATAGTAACTAGACTTAATTTACTCTTGCACTCTAAATCTGTAATACAATGCAATCTCGTTTTGAACAGATCCAAGCTGCTTTCCGTGAGCCTCGTCTCCTGATTGTGCTGGACCCCGCTCAGGATCACCAGCCCATCACTGAGGCCTCCTATGTCAACATTCCGGTCATTGCTTTCTGCAACACTGACTCTCCCCTTCGGTTCGTTGACATTGCCATCCCATGCAACACCAAGGTAAGAGATATGTGACACCTTTTGACAGATACATATTGCTTACACCTATTTTTTTTATGGCAATTATTTAGGACTGAGATCTTTGAGAAGACAGTATGGTTACCAGTTTTTGTTGCACTTAGCACCACCAAGAGGTCACGTGTAGGGTGGGGTAGTAGTTAGGTACTTTCCCTATGAAGTCAACAGATTATATTGAAAATTGTAATAGTATATTTATACATACAAAATTAGGATCTTCTCTCACCTGGTTTAGCAGACTACAATATCAATATGAGCAGTATCAGATGTAATAAGATGTTTTTGAAATTTCAGTCGTCCCACTCCATTGGTCTGATGTGGTGGCTGCTCGCTCGTGAGGTGCTGCGCCTGCGCGGCGTGCTCGCCCGCGACCAGCGCTGGGATGTCGTGGTCGACCTGTTCTTCTACAGGGACCCTGAGGAGACTGACAAGGAGGAGCAACAGGCTAAGGAACAGGTGGGTTATTGATTTGACATTACCTTGATATAGCATAAGTAACTATGTCTTGGCAATCATAGTATTCAGTTCAGTGTTAGTAGTGTAGTGACCTCGGTCATCTGAGGTGTTTTGCCCGGTAACCCCAGGGCACTTTGAGACACTAAATATTGGAACAGTTTTTTTTTTACTTTTTAAGCATAAGGGTATTCGTGATTACTGTCCTTCTCTGGGCATTTTATGATTGTTTTGTTATACCGATTTGGTGTTCGTTTATAGGCTGTGGTGGCTGCCAAGCCGGAGGTGCCAGCACCCGCGCACGAGGACTGGGCCGAGACCGTGGAGCCGGTGGCGTCGTGGGCCGAGGACAGCGCGCCCGCGGCCGCCGCCGCCGCCGCCGCCGCCGCCCCGGCGCCCGCTTTCGGCGCCGCGCCCGCTCAAGAGGACTGGGCTGCCCAGGTTACTATTTCTTTCATGCTCAAGGCCAATCTACATGGTGTAAGAACTTGCATGCAATCTACAATCTACAATTACATTGCGGGTTGCGGAATACTGAGGTTAGACGAGCACGATCAAACCCCGCGATGTAATGAAAAACGCATGCAAAAGTTCTTCCAATTCTTGTTAAGGTGAAGGCCCACCTTCATACTAGCTAGACGTATCTTGCGTCTCTGCAGTGGGCGGTGAGCGGCTCGGTCCGAACTAGTCCGAAGCATGTTCGCTGACGAATTGCTCGCGACCCACATACCTACACAGCAAGTCGTGCTGTTGTTATGGCAGCGGTCTTCTGTGGTGGAGGCAATTCCCCAGTTGGGCTGCTCCAAATATGACTTGCATGACATTCCACTGTGCTCTACATGGGAATTTCCCTCTATGTAGATAATGTATAAATGATATAATTTAATTACCCGCAGGTACAAGACGAGTGGGGCGCCGCCGCGCCCGCAGCCCCGGCCGCCGCGCCCGCCGCGCCCTCGTGGGGAGGCTCGGGCCAGGACTGGACCGCGTCTTAAACCACGCTTTAACGGATAAATGCTAAATTACTATACTTCATTTGTTTTATTGTTCCTAACATGACTTGGTAACCAATGTTTTAGCACGTTTACTGAAGTGATCGTATCTGAATTTTAAATATATATTTTTTTCTAATAGAGACTTGCCGTGACCCGTATCAGTGTTAAAAGAATTGGAGAATAAAATGCATAGATTAGTAGAGTAATCCCAGCCGGAACGTTTCGTTTCTAAAGCGACTCTGTCAACACTCTTAGTAAAAAAAAGTTATTTCAACTGTCATGCATAAATTAAGGAGAGGAGCCATCTCCATCGTCGACTTTCGCCGCCATCTTGGCGAGAGTCACATCTTTTTCTTCTTTAATAAGTGGTTTTATTCAATTTTACTTAATTTATCCCTTCGTGTGTCATTGGCAAAAGTCCTTGAGGCTGCCATTTTTCTTTAATATCTAACTAAATAACTAATTTATCTCTTCGTGTGTCATTGGCAAAGGCCCTTAAATGAGGCTGCCATTTCTTTTATACCTATCTATCTCCATCGTCTTGAAAAACTCAAAAAGAGTAAAAAAGACTGGTTGTTTCTCGAAATTATTTATAGTAAAGCCATGTATAGCTAACTAGCTTAGTACAATACGGTCGAGAAAATAGAAACGCATCTTTTTCGTCCTTGTCACTATAGTTAGGGCTTTATAGGACATCACCAATATTTTTTTCATTAAAGCATGAGGCTTGGCACACTTGTTACTTAGGTGGACTAGAGTTGAAAACGCCCGGGAGACAAGGTCGGACGCGATGCTGGTGGGGAGGGGGAGGGGGGGAACTTTCGCTCCGGCCCGCGTTCTTTCAGTCCTCATATTATCTTATTTATAGAGACTAGGGCATGTTTGGTATCATTTTCGGATAAATTGAGGATGGCCGATCGTTTTCTGGGACATAAATAACATATTTTCATAGAAAAAAAATGAAATACAGGCAAAAGTTTTAAAAAGTCAAGTTAAAAAAAATCTTTCTGCACCGATTACGTGAAAACTAGCAACAACTTTGGCATGAAAAAAATACCTTTAAATAGCCACATTTATGTAGATTCTGAAAACATATCATTTGTTAGACCAATATAAAACACAACTTAGTAAAAAAAAAAGAAAATAGGTGACCCGTCAAATTTTTACTTCATGTTCGTTCCGATCCCCGTTCTTTCAGTACTCATATTATCTTCTTTATCGAGACTAGGGCATGTTTGGTAACGCTTTCGGATAAATTGAGGATGACCAATCATTTTCTGGGACATAAATAACATATTTTCATAGAAAAAGTATGAAATACAGGTAGAAGTTCTAAAAAGTAAAGTTAAAAAAAATCTGTCTACATCGATTACGTGAAAACAGGCAACAATTCGGGCATTAAAAAAATATGTTTAAATAGCCACATTTATGTAGATTCCAAAAATATACCACTTGTTAGACCAATATAAAACACAACTTAGTAAAAAAAAGAAAACAGGTGACCCGTCAAAATTTTACTTCATAACAAAAACGGAGCTATAAAGCAAATTTTATAATTCTTTGAAAATGTAACACAACTATAGCATAATTGTATACTAAGTAGTTTGTAGCTGTGTTTACGTTGGTTAGCATGTAAGTTACACTTTAAATTGTGAATAATCTAACCGTTTGATCATTTCAATAGACTGGTCACTGGTTCAAAATATACTAACAAGTTACAGATCTAATCCTTAATGTTACTCGTTATTATTCATGGTACTCGTGAAATACGTATACATATAATATTTTTGTATAACATTTGTCGTCACAAGCACACATTTATGTACTTCAATTTTTGTTGGAGACACCTGCATCTAGCAGCGCATTTTTTTTGCATTTGCACCAAATCATTTCCAGGCAGACTTCGGCAGCTACTGGCAAGCTAGTCCATATAGGTTCCCATCTGTGATTTACTTTCGTCCATCCCCAATCAGATGGACTGGGGATATTTTGGATCGGTAACATTTGACCCCATATATGAACTGCTTGCAAAACCACCCGCAGGAAATGTTGGTGCAGTGCAGCATTGTATAGTGGAATATGTTCTAACTGGCGATCTTTTTTTGTGAACAGCTGTGCGGTTGTGCATATTTAAGATTATTGTTTCAGATCCAGCTCAGTTTAGACAGTAAACGAATGCCGTAAGCAGCTGTTCACAAAAAAAGAACGCCAGTTAGAACATATTCCACTATCCAATGCTGCACTGCACCAACATTTCCTGCGGGCGGTTTTGCAAGCAGTTCTTATATGGGATCAAATGTTACCGATCCTAAATATCCCCAGTCCATCTGATTGGGGATGGACGAAAGTAAATCACAGATGGGAATCTATATGGACTAGCTTGCCAGTAGCTGCCGAAGCCTGCTTGGAAATGATTCGGTGCAAATGCAAAAAAAAAATGCGCTGCTAGATGCAGGTGTCTCCAACAAAAATTGAAGTACATAAATGTGTGCTTGTGACGACAAATGTTATACAAAAATATTATATGTATACGTATTTCACGAGTACCATGAATTATAACGAGTAACATTAAGGATTAGATCTGTAACTTGTTAGTTTTATTTTGAACCAGAGACCAGTCTATTGAAATGATCAAACGGTTAGATTATTCACAATTTTAAGTGTAACTCACATGCTAACCAACGTAAACACAGCTACAAACTACTTAGTATACAATTATGCTATAGTTGTGTTACATTTTCAAAGAATTATAAAATTTGCTTTAGAGGTCCGTTTTTGTTATGAAGTAAAATTTTGACGGGTCGCCTGTTTTCTTTTTTTTACTAAGTAGTGTTTTATATTGGTCTAACAAGTGGTATATTTTTGGGATCTACATAAATGTGGCTATTTAATAGTATTTTATACAATCGTTATATAATGAATGCTTTTTTAGTCGAGAACCGCGTTAAAAAGTAAGGTTCGAGACTCAAAAAGCTAATTATATAACTATTGTATACAATACTTTTTCTACGAGTCCACGAAAATAACAAAATATCAGAAAGTTGCCGCTGAAACGATCTCATTTGTGCATGTAGGTTAAACGGTGATTAATAGCACGTGGGCTGCACATTATCACAATACGTATCACGTGGGTATTGATATTTATTGAAATCAAGTCTAAATAATTATGAAATTTACGATAATATTACAAGTATTGTAAATTTGTAATAACAATTCCCACGGGGCCGGTGCCCTGTTAAGATTGAAAAAAAAAAATTATCAGTCCATGCCCGCCTTTGGCATCATGTCAAATTTCGACCAATCACGACGCAAGAGAATTTAAGTTTTTTTTTCTAATGATTATGGCCAGTATCCAGACGACCGTTTAAGTAGGTTGACAAGTGCATTGACGGTTTTACGTGTAACTCACGATGATCAACATAGAGATGACTGTAAACAATGGGCTGAACTAGCCTGGGGAACAGGTACAACAGAACCCATAATGCGTGACGCAAGTAATACTCAACCGGCCCTCATAGGAGACCTGTTACTAAACAGTGTTTGGGAACCTGCAAGGAAAGCGTTCTTCGATGTTCGCATAATAAATGCCGACGCTTCTTCTTACAGCAACCTCACATGGCAACAAACAGCACAGAGACATAGCCGAGAGAAACACACCAAATATGACCGAGCAGCAGAAGATTTAAGAGCCTCCTTTACTCCACTTGTCATCTCATGCGATGGAGCATTAGGGACAGAATATAACAACTTTATAAAAAAAACCGCATCAAAATTAAATACGAAATGGGGAAATGCATATTCACAAGTAATGTATTGGTTGAAAGTAAAAGTACAGATTTCAATTATAAGAGCGGTCTCAATAAGGGTGAGAGGCTCGAGAAGACATATAAGACCATTTGGATGTGAAGATGGAGCAGGAATCCTATGAAGACCGGATCCTCTAAACGCCAACGCCAGAGCAGCAAAAGTTTTACAATCAGCTAAGGAGCAACTAAAATGGTCGCTGCTGAAATGAAAAACGAAAAACGAGAAACATTGTATAAATTTATTTTGATCTACGTAAGTTCAATTACTGTACACATGTTTTTTAAAAGGTCTATGATACTTGAAATAAATGATTTAACTATACGGGGGCTTACCGCGGTTTTACGTTCAGAAGCGCGGGAAGCACTATCAATGTTGAAATATTTATAAAATGAGTCTCCTTAAACTTAATTTTTTTCATCAAAATACGGCGTTATATTTTTGAATGATATTTCGATTCTCCGCGCAGTTGTACAATGAAATATTATATTACTCCATAGAGCATAGACTTTTAGTTCAGCTTAAAATGTATAATATTGTGCAATGGTCTATGAAGTTCTAATTGTAATATTGTAGTCGACGAGTATAAAAACATATTTTTTTCATGCCCGAATTGTTGCCTGTTTTCACGTAATCGATGTAGACAGATTTTTTTTAACTTCACTTTTTAGAACTTCTACCTGTATTTCATATTTTTTCTATGAAAATATGTTATTTATGTCCCAGAAAATGATTGGTCATCCTCAATTTATCCGAAAACGTTACCAAACATGCCCTAGTCTTGATAAAGAAGATAATATGAGTACTGAAAGAACGGGGATCGGAACGAACATCAAGTAAAATTTTGACGGGTCACCTGTTTTCTTTTTTTTTACTAAGTTGTGTTTTATATTGGTCTAACAAATGATATGTTTTCAGAATCTACATAAATGTGGCTATTTAAAGGTATTTTTTTCATGCCAAAGTTGTTGCTAGTTTTCACGTAATCGGTGCAGAAAGATTTTTTTTAACTTGACTTTTTAAAACTTTTGCCTAAATTTCATTTTTTTTCTATGAAAATATGTTATCTATGTCCCAGAAAACGATCGGCCATCCTCAATTTATCCGAAAATGATACCAAACATGCCCTAGTCTCTATAAATAAGATAATATGAGGACTGAAAGAACGCGGGCAGGAGCGAAAGTTCCCCCCCTCCCCCTCCCCACCAGCATCGCGTCCGACCTTGTCTCCCGGGCGTTTTCAACTCTAGTCCACCTAAGTATCAAGTGTGCAAAGGCTCATGCTTTAATGAAAAAAATATTGGTTCCCATACATTGATGTCCTATAAAGCCCTCACTACTATGACAATAAGGATTAAAAAGGTAAAGGTCCATTTCACGTCCAACGCGACGAGTTCACAAATATCTACAGATGAAAGCCATCAACGAAAAAAAAAAACAAAAATTGCAGATTTCAAATCAATCAAATCTTTCTGTTATTGCTGAAAAAGTTTTAGCTGTCACGTATTCGATTTTGTTCCGTTTCCATGCAAATGAATTCTGTATACACAAGTGTACTTCGGGTTGCCTTGATTTGACAAAACTCTAAATATCATCTTCTGCACCGATGTGTTACGAATAGTGACTTCAAAGAATTGTTTCGCTGGTCCTTGGTTTCTGTATTCTGCTTCTACAAATTCTGCGAATGTGCCGTTGTCCAAGATGCCCTGAAAAAAATTCGATATTGTAATATGGAGTTTCTGGTAAGTAAGAAACATCAGAATAAAAATAATAGTAAAGTTAATGATGAAGAATGGATGGACATCCCATTTTTACCCTTGTAACTACCTATACAGAAAGATTGTAAGTTGTAAGTGATGAGACTGCTAACACGGCTGAATGCGACGATCAAAATTCGAAGTTCTCCTTTTTTATCAGACCTGTACCGTTAGGACCATAACCTGGAGTAGTTCACTGATTTCCCACGGTTCAGTAAAGTTCAAAAAGAAAAATGCAGATAGAACCTACGTAGAGAACGAAGTTCTTTGGAGCACTTTTCGCAGTATCTGGTCGAACGTGTACGATGCTGATGCTACGTATTTCTGTCTTTTGCTTCAGCTCTATTACCATTTCTCCGCGTGATCCGCTGAAATTAAACATGGAAACTAAGAAACGTGCTAATCATATGTTGGCTATATCAGCTAGGAAGGTAAAATGGTTTTGACGCCGTCCATTAATAACGTTACGCCAAGTTACGCGTTTTTAGAAGTTTTCAGACCGCTATCTACATACATGTTCAGTAGGTATTCTATAACTTACCTAAATGGCCAGCAATCAAAAGGCACGGGTGTCCGTGTGGCCAGCACAATGCTGGGGGGCGGGCTGACCCGCCACAGCGGCAGCATCCCCCATAGTGCGACGCGGCTCCCCCACTACCTAGTGCCGCTGCCCCTCATTACCGTCCCATCTTGAATGTTCCTCATTATACCTACATTTTCAGAATTCTATAACTTACCTAAATGGCCAGCAATCAGAAGGTACGGGCGTCCGTGTGGCCAGCACGGTGCTGGGGGGCGGGCTGACCCGCCACAGCGGCAGCAGCCCCCATAGTGCGACGCGGCTCCCCCACTCCCTAGTGCCGCTGCCCCTCATTACCGTCGCATCTTGAATGTGATCCCCTTCGTACTGCCAGCTAACGGCATCTAATATTATAACGAAAAATAGGAATTATGTATCTTATTACCAACTAGCACGACCTGCATGACACTCACTGTCGTACATTTTACTACGAAGGTAATAAGGCCGGTTATCAAACCGATGCGGTTTCCGGACCGCGGTGCGGTGTTCAAGCGGGCTGCACTCCGCCAGCGCTACCGCACCGTCGTGTGGAAACCGCACCAGTGTGCCAAGCGCCTAAGATGACATCTTTAGCGAGGGTTTCACGATTGGGATCTCTGACATCTCGTAACTAGAGAAATTGCAACAAGTGACGGCGTGACTTTCATAAGGTCGACAGGGTCCATTTTTAGGGTTCCGTTCCGTATCTTATTTTTATGCAAGGAGCGTTCGTGGTCCAGCGGTGCCCGCGTACCGCATGTGGTATGCGTCATGACGTAGGCAGCGTCGGCCCAGGTCACCTCTTGGATGGGTGACCGCTTTGAGTGGTTACTAACTGAGCGCTCCCGTGCTTTGGAAGGCACTCTAAGCTGTTGATCCCGGCTGCAGCTTTCGGGCGGCTTGAGAACTTCTAACAGTCAAGATGCCCACTCACTTGACGGGCCTATTTAATCCCAATAAGATGTAGAGTTTCTACTTGAGTTGGAAGGTCAGACAGCAGTTGCTTCCGTAAAAACTAGTGCCTACGCCAAATCTTGGGATTAGGTAGCCGACCCTGCATGGGCATCCCTAATATAATAAGGATGCAACTGTGCTGGGATAACGCTAGTTTGATGATGTTAAATATCTTTAAAATAACACAATTGCGTAGTAACGTTGTTATGTGAGTAAGTACCAAGTACTGGCAAATACTAATCGACATAGCCCTTGACTTTTCTAATTAAGATGAACTTTAATGCCTTGCAGTGTATAACTAACGTAGGTAACTATTTCCATTTACTAAGTCAGACATTAATCAATTGCCAAGAATAATAATTAAGTTAAATTAATCTTAATAGAGCCTTTTCAAACTACTTAAGTGTAGGTCGACTTATGGAGCCAATGAGAAACCTCTCCTATTGGATTCAGTTTCAAATAGTTTGCACTCCGCATATTTAGACGAATGCTTAGAGCTCAATTTATTTCTGAGAGCTTTTGCACCATTTCACATTTTATTTGACTTTTCCTGGAAAATTAATTATATCAAAGTTGCTCGAGTAAAATATCTGACTTAACGTTTTGGGACTTGTTTGCAATAACACAATACTAGGTGTCCCGAGCTATACTCAAATAAATATAAAAGCTTTCATAAGGGCATTTGACCTTTATTTATATATCTGCCCAAACGATGAAGGTTATACGTCGACTAGCTCAGGCATAGTATTTTCACGTGGTCCTAGGTACCTACCAGTGGCGGCGCGTCAAAAATATTCTTAGGGAAGCCGGAAATAGTTTGCCTTTCTTATTCTTCATGAGCCGTACTAAAAGAACTGGTGTGGCTGAAAATTAGGCAAGCCGGTGGGAATCGAGTTGTATGGACGCTCCGCCACTGGTACCTACTTTAGTTATTCCCGAGGATCCTATGAACAGTATGAACTGCGCTTCATCAATGATATCAAAATCATGTTTCCCCTTGTGTATCGTGTAATCTCCAAGTAAGTAGTTAGGTACAGCGTTATATCAAATTGAGCATCGGAGTTGTTTCTGCTAGCCATCAATTATTATAACTATGCCTCTTGTCTTCCGTTGCACATGCCTCCGGAATCCTGAGGGGGCAGTAAGGAGGCGAAGTTTGTATGCAATATTGTGCCAGACCATTTTTCAGAACCACTGAACGGATTCCTTTTGTTAAGATTTCTTTTTGGTTTCTTCGTAGGCGTTGAGGAATTACCGTAGGTATGCTCGCAAACCTGAAGCTGGGGTATGGGATTTTTTTACACTGCATTATTAGGAACTTATTTATATACCTACTATTAGGTATACCTACAGGTACCTAGACTATCTTATCGCGCGGTGTAGGTAAGTAGGTAACAGGTAAGTAAATTATAATGTTAGGGACCGTTCCTGCATATCATTTTCTGCGTTGCGGGAGTTTTAACAACGTCCAGTAGGTACACGACATTTCGCTTTGGATATGAAATATGGGTGCGGTCGAATGGCCCAATTAAAACGATGTTTACTCTGTTGGGATGGTATTTTACTCGGCTCTTTATTTGTCTTAGTACCTGGAAGACCGAGTTTTGCTCGGCATTGTCTATGTTTTTTATACGAGATTTTCCGGGAATGTGACCTAATTAGATCGAATTTTCATCCCCGTAAACGTCCCGAGTCGAAAATTTCAGTAAAGTCGTTTGAGCCAGTTTCTAGAACTAAGTACCTATCTATATACAAATATTGCTCGTTTACGGTTTAGGTAATGGAATAGACCTATAGTTTTTTATTCGGGTTTGCATGTAAGCACGTCCGCGTAGATTTCGTTAATCGCACAATCACACAAACTTCCACACCCAATACCCAATTTCAACCTCTAAAAGAATGATTTCTGAGATATAGTTATTGCATCCAAATAAATAAACTGAAACTTTGTCACGGACTGGTGATTTTATTAATCCAATTGATATTTTGTCTTATGATAAACTATTAATTAGAAACATGATTTTTAGACAGTGTGTATGCAATAAAAACTCTACAAATTACTTTAGTGTTAAAGTAGAATGTCTAATGGAATAAAAACAATGTCAGTGGTAGGTATAACTACCTAAAGTAATTTACCTGTAATAGATCAAGAGATAACAGCAAAAAAATAAGTGATTTTATAACATTTAGAATTGGTGTAGTTGTGTTAAGAGGAGAGGTAGGGCAAGCTCTCTCCATACAAACTTTGTGCAGGATTTACTTCGTTTGTGTTTGCATTAAAGTTATGATTTTTGGTCAGTATGCTTATTTTTCTGTTAGCTATTTCGTGATGTAATTTTTTTTATTAACTTTTTTTTTAATTTTTTAATTTTGAATTTTTTTGAAATATTAGAAAATTTTCACATCACGATCTTCGCATATCTAATATTTACAACCAAAAAAAAAAAATTATATTTGTTAGTGCGAATAAAACGTGCATAAAGTTTGTATGGGGAAGGCCTTGCCCTACCCTGCGCCTTAAGACTCGTCTCTGGACTATAAATATGCCAGTCTGGCTACTGAGAGTCGTTGCGATTGGAAAGGGTGAGTCTTCTACACATGAAGTGCTGATGCATTGCATTTTTTTTCTTTCAAACCCCATCGTGTTGGATGTCGTTGAATAGCTCTTTCAAAAATATTGTAAGGTTTCTAAAACCATTTTTTGATTCAAGAATCTGTTTGCGTGATATTAAGGTTTTATTAATCTGAAAGCGAAAGAGTAAACAACCAGTCTGGCAACACATTAGCAACTTCTATTTGGTCTGGCGTTTTCAGAAACGTTAAGCCGATAGTATTTATACTAAGCTATTGAAATTAGTTTATTTCAACTTTTATAAAATTACTTGAATTTTCTGCTGGTTTCAGCAACTTTTAAAATCAGTCTGGCAGTGTTTTAGCAAGCAGTAAATAGTCTAGCAACACTAATACAAGATTATTTATGTTAATAATTCATGGAAAATAAAAAGAACAACTAGTATTACTCAATACTTGTTGTGTAGTACGTATTACCTACTTAATATTGTTGAATTTTCACTAACTTTCAACCCCCACCCCTTCCAATCACAACGACTCTCAGTAGCCAGACTGGCATATTTATAGTCCAGAGACAAGCCTTAACACAACTGTACCAATTCCAAATGTTATAAAATCACTTTTTTTTTGCTGTCAGCTCTTAATCTATAACTTTGACTTTGTTTGTTACTTACCAAATTTAGATGTTCGTGATGTGATCATCATCAGTCGACGAATACGATGCGTATTCCTGAAATTAATCAACATTATATTATGCAAGGTAACATCGTAGTGATCAGCAATCATTGTATTTTACTAAATAGGTAGTTTATTTAAGGTATTATTTATTTCTTAATAGGATCTCGATGTACTGTAATCATGTTGAAATTTCATTTACGTGAAAGCCAAGCGGCTTACTTACGCAGATAGGCCGCTTACCAAGGTTTAATATAACTTACAATAGCTTTAAGTACCTATCATAGGTTTTGAAATTACCAGAAAATATAATACCAGAGAAGAGTAACTTTCCGGGAGACCATTATTGAATGTTGATGTGAGTGATTAGGTACATTATTATTTCGAGTAAATAAAAACCTAGGGACACCCCCTTCATTAAGATTTTCGAGGAGTAATAAAATAAATACCTAATGTGTTTTAATACTTACGTTGTGACATGTAACCGTAACTTACGTATATTTGTTGCAAGAAATGGTGTTAACAGTGAAAGTGCATTTGGCTATATAAATTTGCGATATATTATAAACCTTTAGGTATACTGAGAAACTACTTTATTTACCTCAGGGTATGTTCCGCTCTTAACAAAGAAGCAGCTAGATTTTTCATCACGTAGCAGCACTTTTCTTCTACAGTTGGCTGTGTGCTCACTAGAATTAAGTTAATCTTATTAATATTAAGATTTGAAAACACATTTACCCTCCCGGGGTCATGACATGAGGCCTATAAAAATTAAACATGTATGTAAATATTCTATGCTGGTACCTAGTTACATTATTACTAAATGTTACACGACAGTCGAGGTTCGTGACAAATATTTTCCATGTACTTATATGGGGTCGTGTCATGAAAAATGTCTGGCTTATTGCCTTTAATTAACATTAACAACACAAAAAATAAGTAAAATGTCTGCAATTAAAGTATAATTACAAGTAATTAGTCACGATATGAAACTTATTTACTTTTAGAGGACAGTGAGACTGTTTTACCAAATACCTACCAACAATGCAAAGTTTTACCAGATACCAACAACACGAATTAATATAATAAAGTCATTAGAAAAAGTAACACTTATTTGAAAATAAGTTAACTACTACGTACACACTATTACTAAAGTAACACACAAAGTGCTCCGTTCCAGTAAATCAAATTAAGGTAAGTTATATTATATAATATATACCTACGCTTTTTCATCGCGACATAATCTTCGGCTGTATGGCTGTAATCGGGAAATATGGTTTGGCTGTAGTCGGGGAAATTAAATGTTTATTTACTTTTGGACTCTATTGTAATATTATTGTAATAGACTCCAAAAGCACCGAACATTCAAATTCTTCGACTGTACATACCAAAGCTCATGAATGACTATTCCCAGACATGATAAATGTCAGTGACACATGTCTGTCTGTTACCTCTTCACGCTTAAACCGATGAAACGATTCAGATGAAATTTGGTTTAGAAATATTAGGGAAAGACATAGGCTACTCTTATCCCGGAAATCATCCCTTAACTTAAGGGGTAGAAGTTTGTATGGATGAGTGATAACTAGGTAAGCGCAGCGGTGAACGATTTCCGCGCGGACGAAGTCGTGGACATAAGCTATAGTACCTACCTAATAACTGTATGTAGGACCCACAACCACATTTAAATTTATCACATAGATAGGTGAGATGGATAACATAGATCAAACATTCTAACACAGATTAAAATAAAGAGCATAACATCGTAGGTACTTACAAGAAGAGATTAACCTTGTTTTGGGAACAACTTTGGTTATAAATTTCGACTGCGCAATAAAGTCGGACAGTCTTGAGTAGGTCACTGAAAACAATTTACGGATTTTGGTAAATCGTGCTCATATAAATAACTAATTTTTTTTGTATGCGTACAACGTCTGTAAATATCTATGAACTAACTTTAAATTGAGACATTTTATTACCAATTATCGTCTGAAAATGAGAATTTGCAATAAGTAGGTACAGTCGAGGTCATTAATATGTATACACTTTTTAACCTAATCGAATGCGTTTGTTTACAAATTGTAGGCGACATAATAATGACCTTGACTGTACCTACATTTCCGGTTCGACCAGTAACGATAGTCGCTCGGGTATATCTCGGGTATATACTTAGAGATATTCAGATAAATCGTCATTTAAAGAAGGAAATTGTCAAGTCACTTAACGGTGTGTTATTTACAAGTTTTACGACACGAATTTCCATGAACAAGATTTGTTTTCTTTGGCGTTTGAGAGATTAGACTTCTTCTGACTTGACCCAATTAATCAAGTAAAAATACTAACGTGTTAGGATGCCGAAGAGAAGCAGCATGAAAACCAGCCATATCTTATTATTCTCGACAGCTTTCCCGGCTGCTTGTTTACACCGTAGTCTAGTCCTTCTTTTAGAACTACAGTTAAACTTTCCTGCCTTCTTATCTTCATTTAGATATTCCCAGATGTTCTCTCGCAAAGGATAGGCGGATCGCATTTCCCGCATCGGCAAAGCAACTTTTCGTGGTTTGTTCGTTTCGTAAACTTTGCCTGGGGAAAATATGGGACAAACTGACGGTTACCTACCTCAGATTACTTGCCTGAGCACTGTAATTTACTTCTCGTTTGAAACGCTTTCGCGCTTAATGAGTGCCGCCAGAAAGGTTGGCCGCACTCTAATATTCCGAGTCCATCTCAGATAATGCGTGTCGCGATAATTACGATGAAGAAAGGAACGAAAGCGTGAGGAAAAAAGTTCCAGTGACCTCTTAAGGTTAGGTTGTAGCTCTGAGACGGATCGTGATAAGTTCATTAAGGCGCTACACTGAGTTTAGAAACTTTGAAACGCTGTTCTGCCCAGACGAGGAAACAATAGGGACTGATTTTCAGATATATAATTCTTGACTATATGATTGTGGTACTGACAGTAGCTGAAATATAATTGCTTGAAATTTTCTCGATAGAAAAGAAATCCTAAGTTGAGTCTATATTTTCCTTTTTTTACTCAGCCTACTAAAACAACGCATTATTAAATCAGATATTTATCGAGATTTGTCTAAAAAAGCCAATCCCGGAGAGTGTGGCATCCCGTTTTGTCGTGAACGAAAAAGATACGCGCGTCTCTTTCAATCAATATATCGCCTTAAACGTAAAAATAAAAACGTTAGGTACCTATCTATACGGTAGGTACGCACTGGTATTTATTTTTAATTACGAGTAACACTACAAATTAACCATCCCGCTCTCTACGCAAGCTCTGCGCGCAGTTTCGTAAATATTTAGCTATAGTCATTAAGCCAATCATTTTATCAAAGCAAACCCAGTGAATTTGTCTATAACTATTTAGGATCTTTAATGTTATTATGTAAATGTTAAATTCAGCAGGTCATGTAACTGACAGCGATTTTGAGTAGACAAGATCCTTATGTAACACATATATATTTTTAAGATTTTTAGACACTATATTCTATGTCTCAGATATGGTTTTTAAAAACTCAAAAGTGGTAATACCCGGCCTTAAACTACTGAAGACGAAATATAGCACAATGAGGAGATGGTTTGAATCGCGGGGTAGGAGATATTATAGTTCCCAGAAACCCCATAAATCGTCCCAAAAAGGAGCAAAATGGGGTCGGTAGTTGTATGGAGTTTCTTGGTAATATTCGAACTAGTTTCACGCAGACCGAGTTAGTGAACCTAGTTTTTCATATTCAATTGTTAATCGAAGACCTCACGGTTTGAAAATAAGAGCCATGCGATGATTAATTGTTAATGTTGCTTAAATTAATGTAGGTATTGTGGGTATCGGTTGGTATTTGTGCTTACTACCTACGTCAATTATTATTCACAGTGCCAGGTGACACGCTCCAATTGCATTATAGTCTCTCGTTGCAAATTTGCCAGTCTGTTTTTAGTTCGCGCAAATTAGGGCTAGGACGGATACAGATGCTAATATTTTCATTAGGCTCTAGTAAGAAAAAATGTCTTCAAATTGTATATCAAAACCTAATCAATGTAACAAATGCTTTTCTGAAAATCGCATCGAAATCAGTTAAGCCAAACATTCATACGTACATACACACATACATGTAAACATACGGGTCAAACTGAGAACTTCCTTTTTGTTGAAGTCTGTTAAAAATGCCTATAAAATTAGTTTGTCTTTATTTATCACTGATAGCTTTGTGATTGTGCTAAAAGGGACAAAACACAGTTTAATTTTAGTTGATACAGGTTTGATAAGATTTATTAATAAGTAAGGGGGTGAAATATTTATACTTCGTTCCAGATTAGATGACGATAAGTTCTCATACTATTCTATACGAAATTTTCGTCATCTAATCTGGAACGAACTATACACGTACTATTGTTTTAATAGTGGAGTACAAACGTAATACATCTAAAAAGACAACTTGTCCGGTGTTCGAGCAACATATTATAATGACTAACAAGCTAGGGCATACCGACACCGTGATCTCAAGATTTAATCAGTAGTTTTTTAGGGTTCCGTACTGAACGGTCCAAACGGAACCCTATTGTTGTCGCCCGGGCGTCCGTCCGTCGTCTGTCACAAAATTTGTTCCGAAGATTTTTTTAAGGGGCTACACTGAGAAATTTGGAGACTTTGAAACGCTGTCCTGCCCAGACTAGCAAACAGTAGGGGCTGATTTTCAGATATATGATTCTTGACTATATGATTGTGGTACTGACAATAGCGAAACATGGTTGCTTAAAATTTTCTCGATAGAAAATAAATCCAAAGTCGAGTCTATATTTTCCTTTTTTTTCTCAGCCTACTAAAACAACGCATTATTAAAAAACACGATTAAGTTAATATGATGGTATTTTACCTCATCTAGGTACTGACAAGAGGAAATTTAATAAACCTACACACAGTCAGATATTTAACGAGATTTGTCTAAAAAGCCATTCTCGGAGAGGGTTGCATCCCGTTTTGGCGTGAGCGAAAAACAAAGGGTGTCTCTTTCAATCGATATATCGCCTTAACTTCCCTTTGACCTATGAACTTGAACCTTGGTGATAATGTGAACCTTGGTGTTATTACGTATATTTACCAACAAATACTAATATATTGATAAGTCAAATTTTTAAGGTTGGTTCGGGACCCTAAATGTGCGTAGTTCGACTCGCACTTGGCCGGCGTTTTTTATTATTAATCTGCTAGCAACCTTACAAATTATGCCAGGAGTAGAAGTCTCTGACAAAAGATAAGTTAGTAAATATTATCATAATTACTCAGCAAAAACGTTTTCTTAAGCAAACTGAAATACCTACCTAGAATAGCAAATAAAATCACCAGTCAACGTACGAGCAAAGATTTCGTTCGTTATGTTAGCCGGCAAATTTAGCCCTTAGCTGTGGTTCTACTCGATAAGGTTATATATTTATGAGACTAGGACCCGGCTTTCTAGGCTGAAATATGGTAAATGATTATCTAACGACGTGCTGTAAGTTTGCGGAGGACATCGATAATAGATACCTAGGTACATCTAATGCTGGGGTTTAACCTAAAGGTTAGGTACTTTAAAAAAATAAGAACGAGCTCAGTGGAATAATGAAACCATTAGTAGATATTATCAATCAGTTCAACTTTGTAAAGTGAGATATGTTATGGGTATTGTATCATTGTTGTTTCATTAATCTGGCAAATACCTACTAAAGAAATTGCCATGCCATGAAATTGGGTTTCGTTCTTGGGAAAAAGCACGTCAGCGTTCCAAAGAATGCGATATTTCTCGTTGTAGGGCCTTAAGGAATTTTCCACGAAATCCTCCGATCCCATGCACGCGCTCTTTTTTGTAATCTTCTTTGAAAATGGCTAATAGGTGACGTAAATTTATCATTTATGATCATTTTGAAACATGCAATTAGGTAGGTACATACAGCCTACGTTATGTCGATAACAATGACATAATATAAGATTGAATTCCACCTGGCCTGTGTAAACCATCTTCTTCAGTATACGTGTAAAAAAGTTTAGCAGCATTTGTCTCTACCTATCTGTCAAAAAAGGAACCATCCAAACCATGAAGGGAGACGCAAGCATCAATAGGCCACAGCAGCTGCTTACTTTGTTTAAAACCAGGGTGGATGCTAGTATGTATAAAAAAAGCAATTTAATGGCACTCGTGACAATTAAAAACTTAATTTCCTGACACGGTAGAAACCAAACTTCCTGCTACTGTTTTAACTGACTTGTCAATAGCATAATAAGTATAGCAGTACATTAATTATTTTATGTCACACCTGGCCATAAAACGGCCATTATCGCACGCTCCGCGCGCGAAAAAACCCACTTCCTGGCCAGGGGGTGACATAAAATTTTGTACTTAACACGAGCGGTAATAAAGAAAGCCTCAGATCGCATATTTATCGCCCTTGCCTTCGGCTCGGGCGTCAAATACCTGCGATCTGAGACATTCTTTGTTTTACCGCCCTTGTTAAGTAATGTACTATTATGTCACACCTGGCCATAAAGTGGCCATAATCGCACGCTCCGCGCGCGAAAAAACCCACTTCCTGGCCAGGGGGTGACATAAAATGTTGTACTTACCACGGGCGATAATAAAGAAAGCCTCAGATCGCATATTTATCGCCCTTGCCTTCGGCTCGGGCGTAAAATACCTGCGATCTGAGACATTCTTTGTTTTATCGCCCTTGGTAAGTAATGTACTATTATGTCACACCTGGCCATAAAGCGGCAATTACCGCACGCTCCGCGCGCGGGAAATCCCACTTCCTGGCCAGGGGGTGACATAAAATTTTGTACTTAACACGGGCGGTAATAAAGAAAGCCTCCGATCGCATATTTATCGCCCTTGCCTTCGGCTCGGGCGTCAAATACCTGCGATCTGAGACATTCTTTGTTTTACCGCCCTTGTTAAGTAATGTACTATTATGTCACACCTGACCATAAGGCGGCAACTACCGCACGTTCCGCGCGCGGGAAACCCCACTTCCTGGCCAGGGGGCGACATAAAATTTTGTACATTAACACGGGCGGTAATAAAGAAAGCCTCAGATCGCATATTTATCGCCCTTGCCTTCGGCTCGGGCGTCAAATACCTGCGATCTGAAACATTCCTTATTTTACCGCCCTTGTTAAGTAATGTTCTAATGTTTGTTGAATATCCCGGAAGTGTTTAGCTTTGTGTGTGAAAACTGAGAGATTTTTTCCCAAGAACGAAACCCAATTTCATGGCATGGCAATTTCTTTTCAATTAATAAAACCGCGGGTTTATAACACACTGCTTGTTTAACAGTAGGCATAGGATGGGATACCTTAATTAATTGGTACTTACCTATTCATTCTTGTATAAAGTTTATATTTAGGCTTCTTTTAACACAATACTTACTAGCTAGGTAGACGACCTAACATAAAAACATCTAACAGTGAGGGTCACTTATTGGCGCCCTTAGAACATTGACTGGTCCTAAAACTCGGTACTTGTGACATATATTTTCTTTCGCGCCTTTATGAAAGAGGGTGTAGATTGTTGTTAGAGATATAATACGTAAGATAGTTGTCAAGCGAAGGTCGTAAAACATTCTTAGCAGCTTGTTTATATGATGACAGGGTGAGAGCCGGGTCAGAGCGAACCGCTGACCGAGCGTTAACCCTGCTCCAAATTATCAATTTATGCCGCTGGCAACATATATCAATAAGTCAAAAACAAAAAAAACATGAGCATTAAACAGCTCTACGACAGAAGATTGTCGAGATAGGTAAAAATATGTGAATTTATGGCTATAGTATATGACTAGTTGTATTAATACCTATTTAAAGATCGGTTTTATTGTACTGACGCTGCTCGTCTGATTTCGAAATGTCTCATCAATATTTATAAAACTGATTTTCATGGTGAACGTATTAAAAGAAGAATTTGTGCGGATTAAGGGCACTAATTGGAAAAATTACGTAATGTGTCAGCAGTCAAATTAATATTGCTTAAGATTTCCTGAACAAGAAAAGAAAAAGTGTTCTTTATTTTTCAAACCAATTTATAATTAGGTATATTATACGAGAGATTGGGATTATGATTCATGTTTTTATGTTCTACTTGTCCTGTTACCTATATTACGATGTTCTCTTACGATATTTACAGTGAGTAATGCAGCAGAGTTTTATCGGTCTATTTTATAAATGCACTTTATATACTTAGATAGGTGTTTTCCCACAAATCAACCTTAGTTCTTCGAATGGAGATACAAAAATTATGATGAAAATATTATAAAATGAATTAATTAAAGTTTTGATGAAATATATGATATACTCACACTTACTTGCCGAAGAGTACCGCGAATGTACAATACAGTTTTGAATCGACGACGTATCGCTTTTATCGAAATTTATACAAATCTTCTTATGAGTGCATCCCGCCATTGTGTAGGTACTTATTATTTTATCAGTAAAACTTTAAAACAGAAAAAAATATCGGGAAAACTTCTGTTTTGAACAGTTTAATGACATTTACCTGTCTACACACGTCACAACGTTCCCGCCATTCCTATTTTTTTTTATGGCTGCGCGCTCCTAGCGCATTTAGCCAAAAAACGAGGAAACGGTATAAAAAGAAAGGTTCAGGACAGAAATTTGGAAAAAACAAAGGATCAGTCAAAGGTATAAGGAATATATTTTACTGTTACAATTTTATATTATTGATACATAAAAATGAATATAAGGCTTTAAATATATACAAGGATGCGTCGAAGTCATGAATATAACCAAAAAAAGGCAAAGGTGGTTTCGTATACTGCCAGTATTTTTATGTTTGCTTTGAATGCTTTGCACGTAAAAATAGGTAATAGTGTTGTTTAAAACATTGAAACCGGCGATGGCGGTTACATGCAAGTAAAAGCATTGACCTTAAAACTCAACAAATTTTACGAATTATTTGACCGGCTGACATTGATACCGTTACAGTTAATTGTTTGTTCAAGCATTTAAGAAGTACAAATCAAAATTTCATGGCAGAGGTTTTAAGTAAAATGTTGTATTTGAAGCGTAACAGTTTCTCAGTCATGATTGTTACAGTAGCACTTCTTTTTGTTGTGTCTCCCGTGTTCGGGCAGGAGAACCAAGCCTTGGGCCAGGTTGCGCCCACACGTGCGCTCCCTGTTCCGTTCATGGATTTGTTTACTGCTCCCTCAAACTATTACTCAGACATACGGAAAACCTATTCTGACCCTGAACATTATCACGTGTCGTGTCCGAAGTCCGACTCCCTTTCGTCGTTTGCCAGTGTCCTGGGTAGTGCCGCGAAAATTATGATGTCTGCTGCCGTTATAGTGTTTCTCAAAGTGGCGGCGGGTAAAATGATGCTATTGCCGTTAACGGTGATGCTTATCGCTAAAGCTGGATTTAAAGCAATTCTACTGTGGCCGATGCTGTCAAAGATGATAAAATATTTCAAGAAGAAAAAGAAAAAAGGCCACAAGTCTAGAATGATCACGGATTGTTCCGAGAGGATTGCTTGTGTAATTCAGAGGTCGTCACGAAACGGCTGGGCCAGCCACTTGGGCGCGGCTGCTACTTTTTCTTTGATAAACGACGTAGACGAAGACGCGCCCTTTGCCAAAGTTTTGCTAAGCGTCTTAGCCGGCGATAAGATTGCACAATGTATGTCACTGGATTGCGGTTCCGGAGTTAATATTAGCTGACACGCCAAACAACAATAAAATAAAATTCATTACGATTACTCAATTCTCAAACATAACCTACATAATTGTAGTATGAAAAAGTGCCAACTTGCTGATGTTTATTTACCTTATAAAGCGCGATGATGTATTTTATACGAATTTAGTTTATCACGATGTCGCTAGCGGTGACATTATTGACGTCAATTTTGTTTCAATACAGTTTATGTACGTTAATAGTAGATCCAAACGGATATCAATATGAAGTGGGTACTTTGTTACCGAATGACGGATACATATCGTACCCAGACACTAACCCGGTGACATACCAGCAGTATCAGCCAACCACGAATATTCTGGAAGTGCCGCAATTACCCGAACAGCGCAACATAAGGCAGTCACAGCCATCTCCGCCAAAAGTGCCAACGGATACGTCGCATATAACAAAGTCTTTGAACTCTGAAATAAACGACATCATCGAATCTCTGAACCAGTTGTCAGAAAACAGGATGGATGAGAATCAAGAGTTTCGAGCCGCCGATCGTCCAGATGACTACGGAATGTACCATCGGCCTTCCTATGGATTCCCTCCGAGCGCCTACGGACCATGGTCACCTTCCAACGGTCCTCAACCACACAAACATGAACATTCTGCAAAGCTGTCGCTGCTAAAGCCAGATTTACTTGTGAAACCAGTGGCGACGAAGGCGGCTTTCAAGATCAGCAGTCTAATCGAGCTGGTACTCGCCTTGCTGACGGGATCCACCTCCAACGACTTTGAACTAAAAGGTTTTAAGGATATAGTAATTAACGGAATAGTGAAACCTTTGTTAACTGCTAAAGGCGGTTTGAAATCTTTGATCAGTAAGTTGAGCATTCCAATGATTTCTTTATTGTTGATAAACTTGGAAGTTTTGATTACTATTTGGTGGTTGTGGGAGGAGGATTGTCCCCAACCGGTTTCCCATCCCCCTGTGTATAGCTACCCTCCGAAGCCAACCTATCATGTCCCTGCACCAAGCTATCCTCCTAGTTATAATAACTACAATTCGTATAAATAAATTGAAATTAAATGAGAGTTATCCCAGTTGTAATAAGTATTGTCAATTCAGTGACGATGTCTGCCGGTGACATCAGATATTTAAATGTATTATTTATGTTAAAGTTAAGTTATTTATTTTTAAACTGAGACTGAATATCGTTATATGTAACTGTATTTCGTATGTATTAAATTTGACGATAATACATGTTTTTTTATTTTTTTTCTCCTACTTCGGTACCTAATTCCTTTTATAAGTATTGCTAGCTAGCAAATTCGCATTTGTGTATCACTAGGTATGTATCTATTTGTCCCGTTCTAGCCAGAAGAGTACCTAAGTGCGAAAGGGACTAATGCTCCACATATGAGACATAAACTCAATGTTATTACTGGCGCAAGTGTATAATTTATCTCAATATCATATAGACTTTGACCTTACCTGTCTCTCACTTACGACGTTAATCATGAGTCTCATTTAGAGATTTTTAAATTAAAAATATAGTAGCATTAGAACTAACCTCATTAGATAGTGCTGTCTCTGTGTGGAGATAAAAAAAACAGCTTAATTTAGTAAGTACTTAAATCACACTACCAAATTAAAGTAAAAATATCAAAAGGCTACAGCGGTCATAAATAATCGTACATTCTTTCAGTGTTTTTAAAATGTAATTCAACCTATAATTTAACTCCAACAAAGCAAAGTCATTGAGTAAATGAGACAAAGACTTCTAAGGCTAGAAACAGTGCTCGACCGACGGTCAGCGCGTACCCTCGGTCGGGCGTAGTCATCGGTACGAAAGCATACGTGCTTTCAGAGCGATGCTCACCGTCAGCCGACCCGACCGACCATACGCGCTGACCGTCGGTCGTGCTCTGTTTCTAGCCATAGACTTGCATAGATATATCTACAGCGGGTATTACACTGTCCTGAATCAGGCGTCCTAACTAGTGGAGGGGAGTTGAAGCATCTCGCTCTAACGTATAGGTCCGAACCCTTCTAAGTGTCCTGAATTCAGGACAGTGCAATACCCGGTTAAGTCGGTCGGCGCCCTACCGACGGTACGCGCTGACCGTCGGTCGAGCACTGTTTCCAGCCGTATAGTTTAGTAGATCTAAAAGCAGCATCTATGGGGAAAGCAGCATGAAATGTTCGCTAGATAAAAGAAGAGTTTGTTAAATAGATAGGCAAGAATCGCTGGGCTTGTGTGTCGTCTCTCAGAGAGCATAGGTATAGGTAAGTAATCAGATAGGCGACAGGTGTCTGCATTCGTTAAGTATGCTTTATCCAATTAGAGCAGATATTTTATTCAATTACATTGAGCCAGGTTCTCCTAATTGAGTCTCCTTTGCGTACCTGGATGCTGTATTTGATTTGAATGCATTCAGTAGGTTTTGTGCTATGAGATAGGAACAGAAAGCAATTATTCAATTTATTTATTTGCAAGCCTGTTGAGACAACTTGTAAGCATGTTAGTCAACTAAAGCGTGCCACTCACTGCAGCGGCCTGCGGTGGCGGCCGCGGTGCGGTGGAAGCCAGTTGTACATTGTACACTATCCTAACATTCATTCAGTCACATGCGGCCTTAATTGTCATAGTGTCAACTGGCCGCCACCGCAGGCCGCTGGAGTATTTCATCTAGGCCAAGAAGTTTAGATACATACTGGAGGTTGCGCGCTGAACATTCGTTTGAAGCTAGAAAATATGGCCTTCAATGACTGTCTGTTATCTTGAATCTCTTTCACTCTAATGTAAGGTGGTAACAGTGACGTCATTCAAGGTCATATTTTCTTGCTTCAAACGAATGTTCAGCGCGCAACCTCCAGTATGTATCTAAACTTCTTGACCTAGGCTAATAGAAATGCGTTCTTAGAGCATAGAGAAACAGATTCAAAGTTTCGCAAATGATAAAAAAATATACATTTCAATAAGTAGGTATTCTTATACAATTACTAATGTCATTAAAATTGAAAATGGATTTAAAAATTATCTATTGCTCACTTTTCTAATAAAGCATCCAATAAACGGCTGTTTACGTGTTACGCAAAAAGAAAAAAAAACACCTGATTTTAGAATGACGTCATTAGTCATAAATCAGGCAATTAAATTGTGTCATTCAGGCATGTGTTAGCCAGCCAGCCACATTAGACGGGAAATCGTATATTTCAAAAAAAAGAATTAAAGGGTGTATTGACATCATATCCTAGTTAATTTGAAGTATTTTCGTCATATGGGTGTTCTGTAAGGTGAAGGAACCAATATCGCACCTGTTTACATCGAGTCGAGTCAAACAGACCTCCTGGAAACTGGACGTAACTCGATTATCTGAAAACCCGTGAAGAGGGTAACAAGTTTAGGCTAAATATCAGTTCGTTAGTCGGTCTTCATTAGCTTATCTAATTGTCCTGCGATTGCCTATGCACCGAATTCGTCTGTTGTCACATCTTATTTGTAGGTATACATTTTGGAACTTATGCCTGAGTTGTAAGGTTCAAAATTGTTTACTTATACGTTTTGAGACTTGACTGGATCATGCTTCACATCTATCTGTTCAATTTCTAGTTTTACTTTTTTATTATTTTAGTTATAACTATACCGTTTCTAGTTTTAATTTTCAAACACTTTTTTTATTACTGTGTTATTTCTAGTTTTACTGCGTCTATTTACACGTCATATTTGACTATTCCAATTAAAACAACTGTTGATGTCGAGACAGAGAAAAATATATTAAGTCTGGTTTAATTCCGCAGCCGACAGCAGACAGCAACTGCACGTGCCGCCGCACTCCAAATTAAACCGTAACGGTATGTGTACAAAGCTCAATTTGAAATGAGCGGAGAAGTGTCGCAACAGTACACGCCGCTCACTCTAAATCGGGACTTTTAGTCTTATGATCACGGTTCAATTTGGAGTGGGCGGAACGTGCAGTTGCTGTCTGCTGTTGGCTGCGGAATTATCCCTTAAGTTTAGTTCAAAAATAGGCGTTCCATGATGCACTAATCGAATGCTTTAGCGAGGCCACAAAATATAACAATCGCATCACAAGAATTATACCGTATATTTTATCTAAATATGTTAAATAAGCACAGATGCGGCATTAGTCGCGGAACGTCCTCTTACACTTTTGTGATTCATAAATGTCGAGAAAATGCTTTATTTAACATTATTAGTGCACGATTTCACAATTAACGCTTAATTTACACTCATTTAGTGCGGTCAACTTAACAGTTGTTTATCTAGGTCATGATTGTAATGACCTGAGCTATACAGTTTGCAATAGTACATTACTTACAGGGTGGTAAAACAAAGAATCCGATCGCAGGTATATGACCCCTGGCCAGGAAGTGGGATTTTCCGCGCGCGGAGCGTGCGGTAATTGCCACTTTATGGCCAGGGCCCTATTTCTCGAACGTTACAAGCCTTGTATTACAAATTACAAGTGTGTATCTGTATTTAATTGCTTACTGTATGCTGAATAAGGAGAACTCATCATAGCGCCGAGACTAATGCAACCCTAGTGCTGTTTATATAGTCTTAGTCAATTTCTATTTTATCTCAAAAGCTTCGGGTAAATTGAATCTCCTGCAACAAAGCATAACGCTAATGTTAAATAGGACTGGTTATATATAGCTCAGAGATAGTTCCGTAAACTCTATCACGAGCATTTCTCATCTCAGTCAGATGTCATTGCGGCAATGCGTGTTATCCTCAACATGTGCTGAATAATACATAACCAGTTTGCATGTCAAGTGAAGATGTGATGCGATGTCTCGTCTTGTGAGCCCGCGCTGGTAATGAGTGCCAGGTGAAGGATGGCTCGGATAAATAGGCGCTTATGTAACTCTCAAACCATCTCCTCATTCTACTTTACTTGAAAGCAGGTAGGTACTAAATTTTTAATGTACCTATATACGATTTCTTAAAGTTAAGAGCATTCGCAATACGGGAAAGCGAAGCTTTAAATCCAATCGTAAACTTTCGAGTCAAAGAGTTTGGGGTTAAAGCTCGACGAACTATATAACGCAACTCTTTCAAGGTTTGACGTCGAGGATGTCATTTTATTTAAACAGTTGTTTGTCATGTTCTTCAAATGTAAATTCTATACGTTGACGCTCGTTCTATTCAACACAGTGAATTGTAAAGCGTTGATAGATATTGAATACCAAAGCCTTACAAAAGCTGCGCTGTGTGAGTTTATCGGGATCAAATTTAAATGTATGATCAGGTCGCTGAAAATAAAAACCGATCTGGATACGAAGGTTGTTTCGCATTGAATGTTTTTGTGGGTCCGTAGTGAAGAGAGGCGTAGGGCAGCGGCGCAACGCAGCGGCGGCGTCGATACGTGTCCGCGCAACGGTCTGACGTCGGCGCGGGCCGCGGGCCGGCGCACTCCGGCACTCGGGCCTCGCGACGGACCGTCGCCGTCGTCGCCAGCTCCGCGACAACCTCGACTTTCCGACCACTAACGCTAACCCAGCGACGTGCGTTTACATACCAAGTGATAGTTCAGTTCAACGTGAAAAAAACAGTTTCGAAGCTGTTCAGTGCTACCAATTATACCCCAACTTAGTCTGGTGAAAACAAACACATCGCAGTGTTATTCGCGCAAGCGCGCACGCGGACATGTCGAGGTCGGCCATCTTGGCCGAAGACGCACTTTCGCCTCGCCCCAGCTTCAGACTTTGAGCTGGAATCCTGAGCAGGATCAAAGAGGGTCAGAATGTTTGACGGGCGAGGCGTCGCGGCGGGCGGTCTCTGAGCCTGCCCGCTCGGCGCGGCTATCGATCGTCTTCCGCGCTATGGCGCTCGCGGAGTGAATGCGGACATCGGGACCGTGCCGCAGCCCCCGCACGCGAGCGGTGCGTCTGGCGAGTGATAGTGCTAGAGTGGAGGCGCGGCATGTGACTCGGCGTGCCCGCGTGGTTGGGAGGGCGCGCGGGCGGCGGCGGGCCCGGCTGACCGCGCGCCATGGGCGAGGAGTATCCGCGCTCCCCCTGCGAGCGGTTTCCGGCGGCGGGCGCGTTCAGCGTGGCACCGCCGGAGAGGCTCAGCCCGCCGCCGCCCGCGCCGCTGCCGGACCGCTTCTCGGCGTCGCCACGGCGGGTGCGCCGGTGCGCCGAGGCCGAGCGAGCACGACGACCGCGCTATGTGCCGCCGGCGGCGCACGTGCCGGTGGAGCGGTACGTGCCACGGCCGCCGGCACCGCTGCGCCCGCCGCCGCCGGTTTACTGCGGACTGGCCTGTCGGCCGCCGCCACCATCATCGCGCAAGTGCTGCGGCCCGGCGTGTCGCGAGGACCTGGCTGGCTCGCCGCCGCCGACACGCTACGTGGAGTACGTGGGCGCCGCTGCAGCACGCCGCTTGGCGTGCACGCCACCACCACCGCCACCGCCCGCTCTTCAGCTGCCCTGCGAGCCACAGGAACCTCCATGCTGTATACAAGCCCGCAGACGACCGCAGCCACCACATGATTGGTAAGTGCTGCATCTTGTTCATTGTGTTTAATAACACGAATGTAAAATAAAAAATACATGACACTCCTCGTATCCCAACGCGTTTACTGTAGGTCTTATAAAGTCGTGAACGTGTGTAGCTAACAAACAAACAAGTGACTAGGCAAAATCTTGAACGTTACTCAGAGAAGTTTCTAAATTGATGATATTGTGTAGTTCTGTAGGTAGTAAATTTCGCATCCCATAGCTTAGTTACAAAGACGCAATACAGACACGTCATACGGAAAGGAAAATGGGGCAAACGATGAAGAATACAGGCGCGTTTGCGTTCGGTTTGTTGGTAATGATAACGCAAATGTTGTGTGCTAAGCGTTTTAAAAAACGGTTTGATCGTTGAACCAAATGGTCGTACGGGCGTGCATATAAATTACTGATGAATTCGAAAACATCCGATGAGTTACGGCTACGTGGGGTCGGGATGGTGTGGCGGGGATGAGATGTAATTGGCCAAAATTCCGTGGATAGGATTGATAACGAATGATTTATGAGTTTTCTGACGTTGGTTAACGATCGTCGCCGCAAAATGACTGCCGCTCGCAACAAACCGATCACTCTTGTCATCCAGGGAAATATTCATGGAGATTGCAATTGAACTTTTTTTATGTATATGTAGACACTTATTGTATGCGACAGTTCCATAAATAAACTCCCTTAAAAGGACTGGACTGAATAAGACAGGCTAAGTAGAACTTGATAGACATAATTCATTTATTTTATTCAACTTTACCAATTATCATCACTAAAATAATGAACAGTTGACTGCGCAATTAGAAAACTAGTTTCTACCAACTTAAACTACAATAATAATGATGAATACTTAGCATACTTACAGTAATCAAACAAATAGTTAAGATAATATGTGAAAGTAAATGTTGTATTGGTGAATATAACGAAAACACAATATTGAATTGCCGAACAAAAAGGTTATAGTCCGTTATTCACACATTAATGACAGTGAAGTGAAGGTGCCTAGACCTGGCCTAGACTGCCTAGCCCCCTGATAAAGGCCGCCCTAAAGGGTGCCTACGGCTCGCGACATAGATAAACCTGAAATTTAAATTAAACCTACCCCGTAAACTATATCCCCGTATCAATGTATATAATCAATGTAATAAATAAATGTGTAATAATGTGTCTCCTGTTCACCTTTAGCTAGACTGTAAGTGTTAGCCTGAGGAATCAATAAATAAAATAAAATAAAAAATAAAATTATTTCAGGCTTAGAACAATGTGCTTTTAAATTGATTATTTTGCTAATTTTGTCGCGACATTTCGAATAAAATGTGCACATCTCGTGATGATTTCATTAAAAATAATGATGTAATTGAATATTTTAGTTTCGTTGGTTTTAATAAGTGTTTTTGTTTTGACATGATATTTTAAGTAATGTACCCATGTACGAGTATCTTGCCGTATGATATCTACGTACTTCAAGAACCATCGCATGACTCACTGTAACGAGACAAAATACGATGGTTGTAAAGACAATATTAATCATTTGATAAGCCTTATAATGAATTAAGTAAAATATTAGTAAAGTTTAATTTCGTAGTTATACACCTTTTGAATTTTCTGAGGTCTTATACCTACATGCGAAACACTGTGTACCCGTACCTATGACTGGACTGATATAAAATTAGTGATTTGGTCAGCGATACCAAGGAAACCTTATCTTTCGTGCCGTCATCGTACCTGATAAGTCGTTCTACTACAATAGTTGGTATGATGTGTTAATATAGGTAATAGTATAAATTTGCTAGTTGCTATGACAATCAGAAATAAAGGATTGGTTTAGAGTGACAAATGTGTTACGTGGTGTTCTGTGAAAATTGAGTATGCCGTGTAGAAACGTAGATATGTGAAATAAAGAGTAAACATAACGTAGATTATGTATTTATCGCTAAGTAAACATTTCGGGTTGTGAGTGAAAATTAATAATCATACACACTTCGGTTCCTTTAACTTTGGAGGTTATGCATAAAAAGTAAGTTATCAATTGATGCCTTGGTATAATATGTAATAGCCTTTGTTTTGTTTGTTTTCATGATGATGATAAAGATCAAGCTGATTCGTTTCTAATCTAACACGTTATTCATATATTAGGTATAATTTGAATACAATTGACAACGTGCTATTTATTTGTTTTTTTTTTCTCATGCATTGCATTGATCAGGTATTAATAACCTGGAAAATAAGATAACGACAGCCTGGCCTGTAACACTGCACATGATTCCTACCCATCCTGATTGCCAGTTGTCAACGTATTATCCAAATCGGTCAATACACTAATATTTAAGTTCAAATAATCATCTACATTCTACACAAAATGTAATGTAATAAAAATAACCCGCTGAAAATGTACAGAAAAAGTATCAATTTATTGTAATCAAACACTCTAACGTTAATTCAATTTTTTTTTCTATTTCCACGTCTTTATTAATTTAATGATGTCGGTCCAAAAATGGAAACAGATAAAAATCAGCCCGTGTAGTAAAAGAGCGCTGGCGGCCATCGGATATTTTTTGTCGAATTGTGCTTGAAATAAATTTTCGCTTTTGGCCAATTCCCTTGATTTGTGAGGGTCTTGCCGTTGTTGCATTACGCAGAACCGCAGGATCGTATTTTTAAGTAAAGTAAGTATTCCTTTTAGAAATATTAGGGCTTTAGTTCTTTCGTATCTCCTTGCCGCGTTACTAGAATTGTTTCTATCGCTGAAGTGCCACTTTTCCCATTGAAGCCAAGAATTTACCTAAAGGGACACTAAATTGTCATCTCCTTAAACTAGCGTTATCCCGGATAGATCCTAAAGGAGCCTGGGGTATGTTTGCTAAGTTGTTTCTTTTTGTAAAGATAATGGCGTCGTATATTTGTGGATGATCAACTAAACATACTCGTAAGTTTCTGATTCAATTTTGTACGCAACAAAAAGTAGGCACATCGTTAATGTTGAAAACTCCCACAAAAACTTAATAATATTATCCAGACATACAAAATGATACAAATGGATTTTCGAGGAAAGCAGAAGCAGAGGTAAAAGAAATTATCTTAAGTAAGGAAACAAGGTACGTGATTTATTGATAGACCCACTGAAAAAGTACCGCCGCCGAAGCAAAACAAGAGAATAAGGAAGATAAATGAATAACTTTCATTTTGAGTACACCCATTTACCCTCCGCGGCCCAACTTTGGATGGACCGCGATTTTGACCGCTCAATAAAACACATTAATCGTTAATCAGTGGGCTTGTTTAACCTCAAATAGTAACCGATTTCGTTTGAAATCGATGAAGGATAGATGACATGCAACCGGACTCCTATAATATAATCGTGTATGAGATTAAATAATAGTGCAACATGATATCTTTATCTAATAAAACATTTGCCGGAAGAATGCTTACAAAGAAATTACGTAACTTTTCAAACAAGAATTGGCAATATCAGTTCTGGCATCTATAAGCTCCAATACTCCGAAAAGTTATGCTATACCCTGCTAGTCGTTTCCTTAATAATTAATTAATCTCACCATACTGAGAACCATAAAGAAAGATCCACCCTACCTGTTATTAGTTACCTTTAGTATAACTTACGTCACTTTATTTCCGTAGGTACTTAGTTACAATCCATTTCAGCAATTTCTATGCGATATTAACTAGGTATTCGATATTCGGAATTCCCAAAGTGTAGTCCCGTATGGCAACATGGTAATCCGGCCTAATGAGTAAATTAGATATTTCGAGCATCCTCTGCTCCGCTGGCCGCAGCTGGTCGTGGGTAATAATCTGATATTGAACACTTTCAATACATTAAGCTTTAGTTTTCATAGTGTGTGGTATATATTCTAACATTATTTTTGAAGTATGTGTTTAGAAATGGATATCTAAAGAAAAGTTTTTATGTACAATACGATTTATTTGTGTAGAAATAACTATTAGTCATTAATTCGTTAGCTTCAATGCCTATTGATAAACCTCTATGCCTAGAAGGCTAATTGAATGAAACACTTAAAATGTCAAACTAAGTATCGTTTATTAGCAACGGATTGCCATTACTTAAGTCTTTAGTGACATTGACATATTTTCCGTGCATGATAGAGTAAATTTATCAGTATGTTGCATGGGAGTCAATACGTATCAGACCCTAGATAAGAGTGTAAGTGTAATGTATGAGACATACATTTGGGATTCCAACTTGAATGTATTTGATGCCCTCGCTTCAACGCGTGTCAAGCTACCGTGTCATAAGTAAGCACGCGAAACAAATCGGGTGCGAATGTATCGGGATTGACACACACAGAAATAAATCAATAATCTTATTAAACGATGCAAGATTTAATCATTTCGACGCTAATGACGTATATATGCGCACCATCGGTTCGATGCCAACCACGCAAAGGTATATCCGTCACGGTGTCCAACGCCTAACATACATGCATTTGTATAGGGTTTAACTTCGCGTTTGACATTCATCGAATCTCATGGCGTGTAAGTGACAGCGTGTGTAATTGATAGAGCGCTGAAACGTTTAAGGTATCTAATTTCCGTTTTCTGATTGAGTACCTATTTAAGTAACATTGTCAATCGTAACACGACTGTTTCGCCGGGATAATGTGTGGTCAATTAAATACAATAATTGCAATCATTTACAGCTAGCAAGGAAAGTCTAGAAGTGGAACTAATTTTTTTCGTTCGATTAAATTGTCAATTTTGTCATGCTTTAAGTAGTTGGACTGTCACCAGTGTTGTTTATTTATTGTTATTTAATAAATTTCGCTGATTTATCACAGTTGAAACACAATAAAATCGCCAGATAATGGATGAAATAAGACGTAGTTCCATTTGTGAACTTATTTTTCACTACGCTCAACAAAGTCGCTTCCTGCTGTCTGTCCCGTTGTATGCTTAAATCTTTAAAACTACGCAACAGATTTTGATGCGGTTTTTTTAATAGGTAGTGTGATTCAAGAGGAAGGTTTATATGTATAATTTGCACCCGTGCGAAGCCGTGGCAGGTCGCTAGCAATGTATCGATGTACCTAACCTACTACTGAATGTGAGGCGGGAATTATTTTGTCGGAACTGTTCAAAGTTTATCTAAAAGGTGCTGAAATTATATGTTGGTAATAATTTCTGTCTACTATTATACGTTGGGTTATTAATGATATTACTAATTGTATATATTTTTAAAGGTACAATCCCCATTTATGGATGAAATTTCGCCCTGGATATAGCATGGTTTTGAAGGTTATGTTTACATTTATGTACATCTAAAATCAACTTGATACTTGCGATTTATTTGATGATTTTTCTTTCATAGTAAAATATCTAGTGCATAGCAAACAAGTGGTAGTTAAATGGTACTTCCAATCCAGTAAATCTATGTTAATACACATGTTTTAATAAATATATGCACAAATATATTTTTTTTAATAGTTGAAAAAGCTATTCATATTCGTTTGCTTTCATTCAACTTAGGAAGCACCTAGTCTTATTACTGTGATCTCAAAATTATAAGCTCTCCAGCAAAACTCAAATAAAGTGGTATTACATTGCCGTGAACCCAATTTACGCCACATTAAGAGTTGATGCACTGCACAAATGGCTCAATTAAAGTTGTGTGGAGTATCGGCTCTGTTGCAGGTTGTTTCTCACGTTAATTGGCTGAATTACTGGAACTGAATTGCTGTACCTATAAACAAATACTTACAAATTCTCAATCTTAGTACCTAGTTTGTTAGAGCATAATAAAACTATGTAAGGAGGTAGAAGATAATTGGGTATCTCTGAGAAATTTTACTATTCCTGTCAAGCTAAATTATCATGATTATATCGGACATAGAGTATTCGTCCCTCTCGCACTAACGTGATGTTGGACTTTTAAGAGATGAAACATAAAATGACATTCATGAATTGTTTTTGAGTGATTTTATTATTTAGCATTGTTATCATTAGACGTTATAGAACTGTATTTTTCATAATCGTCAAGAGTATATAAAATGGGTAAACTTTGCATCGACTCTCCGAACAAATTGACCCGTTTTAATGATTAAGTTACCCGTTATAAATATTAAGACTATGAAAATAAGAAAAAATACCACAGTAGGACTTAGTTAGGATCTTGAAGGACTTTATGAATTTGTTATATTATATATTAAGGTACAGTCGAGTTCGCAAATATATACACGGTTAAAGTGGTCAAAATATGTGACTACGACTTAATTGTCAAGTGCATAAGATAGCTCAGATAGTTTTGAAGCTTTGAGAAACGTACATATAATTATGAATATGAACTCGAGCCGAACGTGCCTGTCATTTGTCTTTATACGAAACTCTGCCTTCAGTGTCAGACATTGAAAGAATGCCAGATTTGTTTTGCTTCAGCAACGGAAAATTGCCTCAGAATTTTCCCAGCGCTATTGTTTACGTAGCTATCCTGTCCTGAATGGACTTTGCTATTGAAAAGAAATTAATATGGAACTGTTTCAAATTGAAATGTTCTGTATAACAATTTTTATCCTTATCACTGATCTTTTATTCTTTTCGGTTTATTATTCTTCAGTTCGTATTCATTGTACCTACTATTGGATGGTTTTATATATATCGCGAGTTAGAGTCTGGCTAATGAAATCTGAGACTGAGATTTATTTAAAACTTTTTCAATACGTAATTTCCACGTCAAATGTGTCAATCGCCACTTTATTTTTAAATCAATGGAGAAAATTTACGACTTTTAGAATTTTTACGTTGCTGTGCCCTAACAGGGTTATGCTGGAACTGTATTTATATATATAACATCTTGTAAGACCTATACTGCAACTAATAAATGAAATAAATAAATGAAAAACATTGCTTGATCCCTAAGCTTGATGCTTTATGGGTCCAAAAGAGGATATAGTAAATCGCAACATAATTATCTGATTCTGAATATTTATTTGTTTTGTTACATTAAACACAGTGTTGCAACACGTTTTTTTTAAAATTTGCCGCCTTTTTCTAGTCTCAGCTTTCATTAGCCAGACTCTATCCCTGACAGTAGTAATGCTATCTATAGATTGTAGGTGTTTGGGGTCTGGGATCGAAACTCATGCGGCGAGCCTATTGAATATACGTCTTTAAGGTTTTAACCACTTTATTGTACACAAAAACAGGTTAAAACAATATACATACATGTCACATAAGATTAAAGTACAAGGCGAATTTATCCCTACGGGTTATTTATAGATTTCATTTGGAATGTTGTAAGGTACAGTAACTTTCACCGTGCCAAGTAGGTACAGCCGACCAAAAAAGTGGTCTACCACTTTTCGACTCTATTATGTGTAAGTTACAGTCCAAAAGTGGTAGAGGACTTTCTTTCCTGACTGTACCTATCATTTTACGATTACGACTCATAGACCCGGTGAAAATGTATGTCCCAATTTTGGTCTTGATTACATTTAGAATAAGTGCCACCTTTTTATTAAACCTTCAAACTTAACTCTTCTGATCATAGAACCAACAGATAATTCGAATTAAGGTTTTACATGACATACATTAAATAGAAAAAGCTTAGTAGGTCGGAACATGTTTTTAGACGTGGGTCAGTTACCTAAAATAAAAATATATGCGAAAAACCCAGCTAAAAAAGTTTAATCACTGGCCTTTTGGCAGCCTAGGGTTGTCGGGCAACTTCAAAAGCGGTGAGAAAGGGTTGCGAGGGACTTGTCCCTTCATTTTCTAGATAACAAATGACGGAGACAAACCGAATTTCCTCCTTGACAGATGTTAGATTATTGAACTCGGAACTCGGAAAGCAATGCTTTAAAATTAATAATGATAAATTGCTAAATGTTTCCCGCAATTTTGAAGTAAATTGGAGTTGACAATCTCGGTAGCTTTTGCGTTCAATCCGTACTTTTGCCTTCTGTAATCTTCAAATGTCATTATCAAATGTTATCGGTAGTGTCCGACCGAAACATTTATTTGCCGAAACCGAAAACAAAGGTTCAGTTTTGCTTCTAGTTTCGGCCGAAAACTTTTACAGACGTGTTAAAATCATTGAATAAAACGTCAGCGGGCCGTTGTTTCTAGACATATGAAAAATGAAAAACCTGTTTACCTATTCGTGAAAGTTGTATAAAATAAAACAATTTGAGTAACAAGATATATGAAATAAGTGTACGCCAGTTAGGAAAAGGTGATGCTCTTGCAAAAGGTGTATATGGATGCTACTGATTAAATATCAATTACTACGGAACCCTAAAAATGGTAGCACGAGATATCTCGGGACAACTTTTGGCAGCTAGGTACGAAACCTCGAAATTTTTGGACATTTTTCTTTTTCTTGCTCATATATTCTATACGACGAATCTTAGCGTAAAGTTATCTACTAGCAAATTAAAGAACATGAAATTCTGCGTCTAATCAATACAAAAAACTTAAAAATGTGATCAAACCACATAGTAAAAAACCTTCGAATTTTGAATCTTTCCTAGTTTATAAAGCCTCAATTATAAGAATTTACAGCGTGGCTGCGTCCATGTAAACTTCCACACCCTATTTTCACACACACACACGCACATACTATGCAAAACTGCTAATTTCTATGATAATTTACGACGGACAAGACTTAAGACACCATGACATATAACATACTCGTATTTAATATTGCGTCTGCAAGTTGCGAGCACGTACGGAGTTGTTCGTTCGAGGCCTGTGCTCAACGTTGGCTGGCTCCCAAATCGACTGCTGGCCTTGGCAGCTGACAGCCCCTTAATGATGACTTCGTCTTAACCGCCGGTTAGCGCTGCCGCATTATCACTTAATTAAACATCAAATAGCCCTTTATAATTGGGTTCATTGCCCTAAATTCGTTTCAACTTTTCGTACGTAACTAAAATGAATAAATGATGATCTGCCGCTAGTGACCTGAAAGATTACATTTATTGAAGTGCGAATTTTAGTCACGAAAATTATCTAAACAGAGTAACTGGAACGGAAGTAAACCATTATTTATTTCGTGAAGCTATGGCACATAGGTACACGTACACATTATACTATCAATTTACGATCTAAGCTACGAGTAAGAATATTCAAATTATGTGTAACTCGATATCAAAAGGCAGCTTTTATAATTTGCAGAAAAATTAGGTGAACAAGACCATTCTAAACCGGCCAAGTGCAAGTTTGACTTCGCACATTTAGGGTCCGAACCAACCTCAAAAAATGTGATTTATCAATATAGTAATATTTGTTGATAAAATATATGTAATAATAAACATTATTACTAAATTTAAAGTTCATACCTACGTCAAAGGGAAGTTGAAATATTCTTCGGAACAAGATTTTGAGACAGACGATGGACGGACGGACGGACGCCTGGGCGACAGGGTTCCGTTTGGACTCTTCGGGTAAGGAACCCTAAAAAAGATGTGTCTTTTTAGGGTTCGCGAGTGTGCTTGCGTCTCTCGCACAGCTCTGAGACTCTGAGAGCCACTATACCTAACTAGTAACTATTAACGAACTACCAACGGTTAATTATTATTTACATTACAAAATAATTACTTACATGTCTGACTTATTGTACGTTAAAGTGATAAAATGGTTTAAAAAATCACAATTAATATGTGAGTGAGACGGAAATCCGAAAGGGACTGTAATTTTTTTAAATAGTTAATCTTTATTCACACTGTAAATACACTATATAGGGACTGTAAATTAATATTTAATCTCTTTTTTTTTATTAGTGCAACCGTGCGAAGCCGGGGCGGCCTGCTAGTATTTATTTACTATCCTTTCGTAAAAAAGTACTTACGTGACTTCTATTTGACTTGTCTCAAACTAATTCAAAACTTCATCACATTTCATTATACATTTATAAGTAGTAATATATTACCTCGACTATAAAAAGCGTAAAATTTGAAATTTGTTTTACGGTAATGTGAAAGGTAGGTACAGATAAATATGGTCCAAATAATATTACAGATTTTATGAAATTTACTTCAAATAAAAACAAAAAAAAAACTCCGGGAGTACCGGCAGAAGTGAACACTCAATAAAGAAAGTAAATAACAAAGATATTCATATCCGTATCGGTATCGGTATCAGTATCAGTATCGGTATCGGTATAGGTATCGGTATCGGTATCCGTATCCGTATTCATATTCATACTCATGTTCATATTCATATTCGCATAATCCATTTATACATAAATATATACTCGTACATAATATGTCCCGAGTATCATTGTGTCTTACGCATCTAAGACCAGCTAAGTTTAGCTGAGTTGACCCCTCCTAACATCGCAATCACGATACTAGGAGGGGTCAACTAGGTGGTCATAGAATCTTAGAATCTGTCGCGAGTTTAACAATTTTTCCCCAGTACAATAGTGCTCAGCGCCGCTAAAGAAGTTTTCACTTCAAAAATTTGAAGGGCCAGTTTCCATGTGTAGCATTATAAGTACCTACGGTTGCGTGTGAGGATGCATCAAGATCGTCTCAATCATTATAATCGCTATTTGACTTCACCAGGTGTCGAGCCCAGGTTGTGCCAGGTTTAAGTTAGTAAGTTATTAAGTCTGCCTGAATCGCATTTTGTGTAATGAATCTGGGAAGTTCCCTCACTAAGTTTATATTGAATTTGGCCGTGATAGATACTTGGATAAGATCGAATCAAGCTTTTGATTATTCTGCCCAGAACTGCGCTGCTTGCGAGTTAATTAGTTTTCAGGTATGGTAATATTTCACATAATCCTATTACTCTTAATAAAAATCCGACAAATTGCGTGTCACGCGCGTCAGGTCACGCGCAATGTATGGTTCCGTAGTTGTCAACCCGTTACATAATGCGGACTTAAAAGTTCGCAAACCATAATACATATCTACTAAATTATCTAAGTTATCAACGGAATTTGTACGAAAGTTTGCTTTTCTATGTTCATTTCTTAAGTTCGGCTATTGCTCGTAAAGCTGGCAGTGTGGGGGAGGGGATGCTCACTTGACCATAACAAAAGCTTATCTTTGAAAGCTTAATATCTATTTACGTAAAAGGATTTCTGTATCAGAACGAGCTGTCAATGATATCCCACGGTTTGGAAGAAAAAAAAAAGTGCACCTCCAGTCTCCACTCTACGTGTACGGGAGGAAAAATAGGGCAATTTTTTTTATTTCAATGTTTTATTCTACCTTTTTGTCGGCGTAAGTAATAGATATGTATACTCATGCCAAATTACAGCTTTCTAGTACTAATGATTACTGGGCTAAGCCGCGGGCGGACGGACGGACACGGCGTAACTATAGGGTTTACTACGGAACCCTATAAGCTCTGAATCAGAGATAATAAGATGGAAACTCGCACATAAACTTCATTTTGGCGATCTATACGTTGTGTCAATAATCACTTATCACATAACTTACTCAAGATTATGCTTAAGGCACTAGTCCCACCGCCGGCGATAAGCGAGCAGCGATTAGAGCCAGAAATTAGAAACGAGTCGAGTTGGCGAGCAGCAAGAAGCGAGTGGTAGTTCCGATAGTTTTGTCGCTCGGCTATACTACTACTCTCTCCTAGCCGTTTGCCGGCTACAGCGACTGCTTCACCTCCAATGTTGGTTGCGTTCGTGCGCTCTAGTGTGGCTTACGTAGCCGATCTTGTTAACGAAGACCCGCGCACACAACGGGCATGTAAGCACACCATTTACATACTTGTAGCTGATTGCCGCTGGTGGTCGGGCTTTCAGGCTCGGCTATAAGCGAGTGTTCGAATGCGAAGGGCGATTACTCGAAAAATCACCGCTGTTTAGTCTCTGATCGCCAAGCGAGCATCGCTGAGCGAGTACCGCTGAGCGATGCTCGCTTTTATCGCTGCGATCAACTAGTAAGAGATTCCTCGCTCGCGAAAATAAGCTTCCAAAAAAATTATCTACACGATATCAGCACCATTTTGTCGTGGGTAACATTATAAAGGCCCGCCATATTGATTGCGGTAGCGGGGCGGGCGTAATTTGAGGGCGGGCCCAGAATGTAGGGTACGATATGAGCTATGTCATACCAACCAAACGTGGGCCCGCGCAGTTCGCGTGCGGATCGGTGTGACATAGCTCATAACGTGGCGTGCATTCAGATTATTTCAGATCAGCGCGGACCCGCGTTCATGAAGGTCACGCGTCAAGAGATCATGAAGGTTGTATGATACGGGAGGGCTACGGAATTAGTTCAAGGGCGCAAAAGTTTGTGTCACCAAATTGTGCGAATCCAGACAAAGGTGCGTCGTCGTAACTAGTAAAACGTTTCGGATTATTCTTAGCTTTCACTTCCTTACTTCCATAGAATATTTCTTAACGTTGTTCCACATTACTTTAAGAGATTGATGGATGGAAAGCATTATAGACACATATACATACCTACTTACAAACTGCAAAGCGAGTTCCGAAAAATATCCTCAAATTGCCGTTCTACAATCAATAACATTTGTTAAAGGATTTTCTCGAACGAATAAACGTCAATAGGCAAACCTGTACAATACAGTGAAATGAAGTCGTAGCCTAGGAGCCCGTGGGCAATAAGGGGCGTCACTAAGTTACCGTATTTACCTTCAGTCCCCCTAACTCCCGGTGCTGCACGGAATGAGACATTTGGGTTTTCCCCAACCACCGTGACTTTTTAGGGTTCCGTACCCGAAGGGTCAAAACGGAACCCTATTGGTGACGCCCAGCCGTCCGTCGTCTGTCACACAGGTTTTACAGCCAAACGGTTCGAGCTACAGGTTTCAAATTTACACAGTATAAGCATCTTGTTGGCCCAAAGCCATACAAATAGTCAAAACTTATTTTTAAATGTTTTTAAGGGGGCTCCTATACAGCTAAAGGGAGGCGCTTAAATTTTTTTATCCTACCCTATCGAGTGGGATATCGTTGTTTAGAGCTCATTGAGTACATACTTACTATATTTTTAATTTAAAAAAATATTGGAAAACAAAGGAATTAGAAGCTACCAAAGTCAGCTTTTTTTTACGAAATTTTGTTCCAAATATTTTTTTTTACTTCCCAAATACCTATAAACTTAAAATTTGGTAGTAATGTTTTTTATTGCGTATATTTTACCAACAAATACTAATATATTGATAAATTAGATTTTTTCTTTGAAACCTATAAAACCTTTTCCTATAAAAACCAACTAAACTTTGCGGTCGGTTCGGAACCCTAAATGTGCGAAGTCCGACTCGCACTTGGTCGGTTTTTTCTGACTGCGCACCTTACATCGGTGCAATAAGGTGAAAAATGTATACAAATTGGTGCTCTTGACTGTACATGTTTTAGATGAAAACTGTAGGTACTTATGTATAATTTGCGTATCAGTGAACATTGATGGTCATCTTTTACGTTCGTAAAATACACTCGCAATACACATTAGGCCTGGTATACACATTGATTAGTGTTTAGTGCGAGTCCATATAAATGCTACTCGCAATAAAATAGAACACTCTTCCATTCTATGAACTCGCACTAAACACTAATCAATGTGTATGCCGGCCATTATATGCACAATTTGTCACAAAAGTACAGACATAAGTAGTTACCAGTGTTTCTTTGCAAAACCAACCATAATACTATTTCATTCCATGCTTCTCATTTTCTCGAAGGTTTACTGGAAGAAATCCAATATAGGGATAAGTTCACCGTTGTACTTTATATTTTATTATTTTGTTTCCTTTGTGAATGCTTTTTTATGTGCAATAAAGTGTCATACATACATACGTACCTAAACACCAATGCAATTCGAATTTAAGGCGATATATCGATTGAAAGAGATGCCATTATGTTTTTCGCTCACGAAAAAACGGGATGCACAACACTCTCCGAGAATGGCTTTTTTAGACAAATCTCGTTAAATATCTGACTGTGTGCAGGTTTATTAAATTTCCTCTTTACAGAGTTTAGATGAGGTAAAATACCATCATATTAACTTAATAGTGTCTTTTAATAATGCGCTGTTTTAGTAGGCTGAGTAAAAAAAGGAAAATTTAGACTCCACTTTGGATTTTTTCTATCGAGAAAATTTTAAGCAATTATGTTTCAGCTATTGTCAGAACCAAAGTCATATAGTCAAGAATTATATATCTGAAAATCAGCCATTATTATTTGCTAGTCTGGGCAGGACAGCGTTTCAAAGTTTCTAAGTTTCTCGTTGTAGCGCCTTATACAATCCCCCACCGCGCACCGTGCGTGACCGTGAAACCATTAGGTAGGTACCAATACAATACCTATACAATTTAATTATGAATTAAGCATTTAAGTCCATAATAGTTCTGGCAGGCATATCTAAAGCATGAGACTGTTAAAAACTAAAATACAAGAAACAGAGGCATCGTTAAATATGATTGCATACAAACTTTCAAGTAGACGCTATTTTACTTAATACAACTGCAGTAGTTTCAGTGAGTATATTCCTTATTATTTAAAGTTCGTCTACAAAGTTTCGCCATTCATTTCAATATTCAGAGCTGCGAAGCCTAGAACTACTGAAAACGTACACACCAAGTTGGCTATAACAAGAGTTTTACTTCTAGACAGCACTGAAAGTATTTAAGGATTTAGCCGTTAGATAAATGGTTGAAGTCTCGTAGGAAGCTAAAGGAAACTAGGCATGTAAACAAAAGGCGCTATAAAGTTAACAGTTTGTTATTTTAATCACATTTCCACCTAGTTTTGCGAAGCAGCGAACGGTAGTTTGTTGGAGTTTCCGCTAAGCTTTTTTCCGCATTTATGCACATTGCACTGATGCAAGATATGTGTAGTGTTTATAGTCCCTTCCTTTCATATTCTTCTGTGCTTCTGACTGATCAGCGTTTTTCATGAAAACCACTTAGGTCAACTTTGGGTATTTCCTTATTTATTTTTAGATTTTGCAAAAGATTTCGTTCTAGCACAAACGTCAGCCACCCATTTCCGGAATAAAAGCAGTAGTTATTAATTTTGTGTACCAATAACGCTGCTAATGCAAATTAGAAATTTAGAAATAAAGGAAAAAAATCTTTATTCAATATATTATTACTTTATTTCATTTTATTTTAAATTTTTCCTTTTTTCTAAATTAGTAGTAGTTATCCTAATATCCCTAGACTCAAACTTAAAGTATATCTTACCTATCGCTTCTAGCTACCATATGTCGAACAGTACTTAGAAGCGAGATACCGAGATACCTAACAAATGCTCTTCATTGCTAACCAAACTAGTATCTACACAACATATAAAAAAACATAAACAGTGGCAGGCAACAGGCGGTTTAATCCCTAAAAATCGGCCTATTCCCGGCAACTCTTGGGCATCCTTTGGGATTTTATAACATGTTCGTCAACTATACAGGGTGGCCTTAATTATAAAGCAACTATACTGACGAGCAAAAATATATATTTAGGATACGGAAGAGTATTACATCTCTTGTTTAGGTTTCAGAAATACCTAAGCGCCAAGGTGTCTGCATTACAACATATTACCTACCATTACAAATGTAGGTCAAACTAACTCGCAAATACTCAGTAAGGTGATGAGCACGTCTTTTACGCCTTCTCAGCGCCAAATCTGACCGCTTTGGGGTCGAGTGGCGACCCAGTTGTCGGATGTCGATGTGCTGTGCTGTCATGACGTGCAATGCATTTAATCCATGCATAGTGACGTATGATTCACCCAGTTTATATTGAGCTGAATGGTTAGATAATACACGTGATTTACAGGGAAACAAACGGCCAAAAGTAGATATCTGACGCGATTATTACGCGAGATTAAATCATATGCAGTCGATGTACCTACTATGTATTTCATTTTCAACTAAATTACTAATACATATCTCCGACAGTCAAAATTGTTTCTACAATTGAAGAGAGCGATACTCTCTCTTGGTACATCCGAAAGCATACCGATGATCGAATATTAATATTTTTTCAAGTTGATACAAGATTTATCTGTTGACACTTAATAAGAGAACAACGTGTGACAGTCACTCGGAAAAGTTAATTGCTTGTTACAAATATAAGACAAATGACTAACTTATTGAACTATTGAGGGATATATTCCATACTGAAGCAGTAATAATTGTCTCAGAAAGGCGATATGCTTATCTGCTCCAAATCTGAAAGTTTTGAGGTCGAGTGCCGGCCTGGGTGTCAGGTGTCGATGCATGTGGTACCTGGTCGTTGTTACTTGCACCGAGGTTTGAGGCATATATAATAACACCACTATACTTGCTCTGTGGTGTGTTTCTGGTAGTGAAGAAGGTACCCAGAGCTCCCAAAGATGGGCCGTGTTGAGAGTGAAGAATCTGCCCCTCTAGCATAACATGCATCTCGTCTCTACTCGCGCGCTAGATAGGCTACCTGTCACTGTCTGATTAATGCTGTCAAAAAGTGACAAGTAGCTTATCTCGCGCGCTAGTAGAGACGAGATGCATGTTATGCTAGCCCCACAGCATAATGTCTTTAGCTGTCTATATCTAGCTGTTAATAAAGAGTTACAGGTGTCCATAGGTTGCACTATATTCACATTATTAGGCAGAAAATAATGCAGAAACTAGAAAGTTTTACAAGTCTAAATGTTCCGCACTCACTAGTAAAAATACAAGGTCTGACTTTTCGGAGGTTGTTTAAACATGAAGGAGACTTCTGAGGTTGGAATTCCATAATCCCATTAGTTCAAGTTAAAGTCTGGCTGAATTCCTTCGCGTATACAAATGAGCGAAGCAGTATAATAAAAACTTCAGAAACAACTAGGTACGATAATGCCGTCCAAGTATTGATTGAGGCGAGCTAAAGTCGTGAGGCAGCTTCGCAATTTCTCTCGGGTATTCTCAATAAGTAGTTCTTATTCCACCTCTAAGTTGTTATCACTGGTAAAACACGGGAATGTTTTGCTTGTTAGGGCGAAACGATTATTAATTAATTTATTTAGTTTAATTTTATGATACTAGTACGCTATGGAGGACTTGGGGAATAAATTGCTTTCATTAAATTTTTCATAAGACATGGAAAGATCTGTATAATTTAGTTACCTCAAGTTACTATATATACTTTAAATAAAATACCTCATAATTTGTGCCGTGCTGGCTTTTCCGGTGCATTCAGGAGCCGCCATTTGTTTTGCTTCTCACTCGAATGCCCCGTCAATGGAGGTTTCCGCCTGAAGGCTTATCAACATTTTCAGTTCCTTCACTAAAATATAGAATTCTAGATGAATTTGGACAGATATTATTCTCAGTGGCAGAAATTAGTCTAGCGTCTTTTTCATTAATTTTTTAAATTGTCTCTAGAATGTCAATACTAATGAATTTTTAAATCAACAAGGAGTCGGCAACGCGCATGTAATGTTTTAGAGTCGCAAGCGACCATAGGCTATGGTATCTGCTTCCCATCGGGTGGGTCATATGCTTGTGTTGTGCGTCACCGTCGTAGTATAAAATAAATCATGCGAGCCATATCAGAGCCTTCCATATTTCTAAATAAAGACAGTTGACGGAGTCGCTGTCGCATGTCGCCGGATAGGGCGAGGAGGACTATAGTATAATAATCACTACATAGTATAAAACAAAGTCGCTTCCTGCTGTCTGTCTGTCTGTTTGTCCCTATGTATGCTTAGATCTTTAAAACTACGCAACGGATTTTGATGCGGTTTTTTTTAATATTCAGTTTTATCTACTATTTAAGTATTCATTACTGACAGTGCATAAACGTTTACCCCGTGTTAACTCTGTGTTCAGTGTAGGTATCTTTATTCGAGCAGCCTATTAGTGATATCGACTCCTATGGAATCTAGCCAGTGATCATTATCAATTAACTTGGTTGCGTGACATCGTTTACACCCTCTATTTCAATAGGTTTAATGACTTGATTGTAAAGGACTGACAGTTTAGAATCAATGAATATGAAATACTACTCGTACTCTGATTTAGGTATACATACGTATTAGACCTTGTTATTATGCTCAGGGTCCCCGTTCTTACTTGCATGATAACCTACTATACCGTCTACTGTTTAATTGTGATCAACGGGAATAAATAAGTAGGGACCAATTATTTATAGGTACTCTAATCTAATAGGTGCCTAGTTTGAGAAACACCCAAAATTTTTGTTAAGGTACTTCTACCTTAATTTCATAATCCCGAACGCTATTTTCATCCACATACAGTTGGGCCTTGAATTTTACTCAAGATTTTTTAGAATTAGTTTAATATTTCCTTACTGTTACTGGGATAATGCAATTCAGAAAAACTATGTTATCGTCTAAACTCTAAAGTATCTTCAGTATTATAAAGCACTTTCCCCAGGCAAGAAAATTGCATTATTAACTGTAAAAGCTCCTACAAAATTAGTAAACACTAAAGGGATGTTAAAAACAAGTATGATGTAACAATTTATGATGACAGAAGGAGCTGAGTAGCGTGCGGGCGGTTTAACACCACTCACGCCATGGAAAGTTTATTATTTATTTCAGTGCACAGTCGTGCTCAGTTACTTGTAAAAACCGCGTTGAATGGCCTCATTACCTACGAAACTAACTAAATATGTTAGATAAATGATAATTAAGTTGGCAATGTCAACGTACCTTGTAAAAATGTTAGCGGACCCATTTTAAGTGTTGTTTTTTCCATGGTTGACATGCTCAGTAAGCCATTTAGGGTTATAATATTCTAATACCTACCCTTAATCATCAAACCTATTTCAGCTGAAATTCACATTTTCACCGAATTTAACTTTTAATTTACGTACTTGACAAACTAAATATCAACCATTGAACTTGTGCTTAAACCGTCTAATATACGAGTATATTCTTGCCAATACCTATCCATGTTCAAAGGTAACTTTTTATCGTTATTATTGCAGGTAAGCCCCGAAATGAGTTCAAGCATCTCTTTCTCTTGCTACACACTCTTACAGACTTCGGCATAGTAAACAAGTCATAATAATAATTATCTTCATATTCTAATATTATGTACATACCTAAGGTTCTCTATCTTGATTCAACACACGTGTACGCCGAGCACTGTCCCGCTCCTCTAATCGCACTCCCCGAAGTGCTTCCTCGACGTGTGAACCAAATTACGCGTAGGCGCGTCCCATTACCTATCAACAACATCTGCACTTGACAACAGAAATAGACAGATCCTTCTCGTTAGACAGGGACGGCGTATCAAGCGGCGTATTCCAGGATTATCAAGGGATGTATGGGAAATGAAATTGGCTCGAAGATACCGAGAACCCGTGGCGGATGCGTCGCGTAGCTCTTAATTCGTTTGAGTTAAATCGCTCGTCTCGGGTCGGGACGTCAGCAATCGCTTACCGTTCCCTGGGTCGAATCCGGATCAGCAATGGATAACTTTACAAGCAATTGACCGTCAATACGGCTGGTGTTTATGGGCCTTAGTATTTATGGGGAGTAAACGTTTCTAATGTCTATAAGGTTGCCCTACTTCGATTGATGTTACGTGAAGGTATCGGATTAAGAGCAGCACATGCTCTAGTTTTTAATGTGATGATGAACGAATGTTATCTGATTGGTGTAGGTAAATAGCAAATGGTATTATTTTTAAACATATATAATTCATTTTGTCGCTGTAGCATGCCAAAAAAATGTCTTATCTTTCTTCAGGAAATCATGAACACGTAGCAGTAAATGCAACCTAATTTAAAATCACTCAAGAGTGTCTAGGAAGCGGCGCCTATCTCCTCTACGATCACGATAGGGCGCGTTTAGCGGGCCGGCTGGCTGCAGCTTGGCTTGCGCCCAGACTTGGCGAGGACTTGGCCCGGACTTGGCAGCCAAAAGCAGCCCGCCATTCCCACTTACCAGATAGCTGCCGTTCTGGCAAAATGTTTAAAGCAATAAGCGGGCAACTTTGTTAAATAGAAATAAGATGTTGCAACGATGGAGCGCTCGCGCTACGAGTATGTAACATGTGATGGTGATGGTGAATGTTATTGTTATCCATTTCCCATCCTATCCTGTAATCAACAAGCGCTGAATAATATTGTGACTAATAGAGGTATAAAGATGAGCCTTAGTTCTACGTAACGAAAACTAGCAACCACACCAATAAACCATAAACTAGGCAATCGTTCATACCAATAATAAGGAATTGCACCGCTGGAAATACAGCTTAGACATTAGAATAGGCTATAATTCATACGCGCGTCATAATCACAGACACACAATAAATCACAAACAAACGGTAATGACTTTTATAAAGGTCGATCACCCGCACCATTTACTAGTTTTTCTTTTGAAATCTGATACTTTCACTCTCTAGGGGTTCAGTTGTAAAATAAGAACTATTAAGAGTAGGGACCGAGTTCTGCCGTGCATCTTTGATGAGCTTCGTGTACCCTTCTCAAGTTGAATTTTAATTTTATAGTTAAATCCGCAAGGGAATTAACTTGAACGATTAAAACTAAATGAGATTAGAACTGGTTTTGTAAATGCATTAGGTACTGTTAGATACAAAAATACTGCGTCTGAGGATTCATTATGATGACTTGATGACAGAGATAGATCCTCTATTATATATTTCAGTATTTCTTTCAGTTCCTTTAATTTCTGTTAAATATAACAGTTCGGATCAGATGTTCTGTTGAGGTGTCTTATTGCCTTACAGTCAAAAAGTTACTATTGGGCCAATAATTGGTACCCGTATAGTTCGTATTATTTTATTGGGGACATATTTTCAAGGATAAATGAATAGGATATGTTTAGAGATTCACTGCGGAGTGACTGGCATTAAATAAAGTTCTATTTGCGTATATTCGGCACCAGGCTACGCCCATTAATACAGTACGTTGTCCGGAAGTTTCGTTGGCTGATAATTAATCACGAAGACATAAAGTTTTCTCCCCAAAAGGTCTTGTTTCCAAACCGAGGAACTAAGGACAGCCAAATTGAGTTTGGATTAGGTAAACGAGGGCTGATTTTACGTGTAACTGGTGGCGATGGCACGTTGCGTAACACGTGTTTTATAGATTCTAATGGCTTTAGTTAATGACTATAATTTTCAGCCCCTAACCTAACCTAGTGGTATTATTATAACGCTTTGAGCCTTTCTATTTGGCAATATAAACGTGAAATCGGCGTCATTGTTACTAATAATTGAACGAAAATAATTGAATAGGTACAGTCAGCAGCAACAATGGTTGCTACGCGGGCGAGTTGTTCAAAATGATCTTCACACGCTCTTATTTCCTTATAATAAAGATGTGTGAAGATCATTTTGAGCACCTCGCCCGCGTAGCAACCATGCTGACTGTACTAAAAGCCTTAGCTTTGAAAAATCAATAGGGTAGTGCATGCATTTGAGTTCCCAATTCCCAATATACAGGCTTAAATAGTCCGCCTTTATTGAATGCGGAGTCAATGGTTCTGACAGAAACAAGAGACAGGAATAATTCGATACTCGTATAAGTTACAATGGCAAGCAAGTTCGATCACGTAGTTACGATACAGTACGAACTAAACGGTTTCTTGGGAGTTCTCCAATCTCTGAGCGCCGAAGGTGAATTACCTCGGACGATCGCACTCTTTGTCTTCACGTAACTCGAAGTTCCACGTCTCTCAAGTTACGCTTTGCAGGGGCGACAGAATACTAAATAAACTGAACAGCGATTAGCCAACAAGCTGTTGGAGCGATAAATTGAACTAGCAACGGCACGTACTCTTTGTAAGTATCTAAACTTCTGGACAAATTAGATTTTTCCATGAATGAACTTGATTGTCGTTTGCTCTCGTTAGTCTCGTTTCTGAGCTAGATTTTTTCATATTACATATATATATGCTTAGGGTTGTTTATTTGGTTTAGTATAGGTTAGTATTTGGTTTACCTGCATATCTGGTAAGTGACATTTTTGAGGAAATTACTTACATATACAATGGAAACTTAGGTATATAGCAGTGGCGGAGCGTCCATACAACTCGATTCCCACCGGCTTGCCTAATTTTCAGCCGCACCAGTTCTTTTACTACGGCTCATGAAGAATAAGAAAGGCAAACTATTTCCGGCTTCCCTAAGAATATTTTTGACGCGCCGCCACTGGTATATATATAGTTAGGTACCTACACTATATTCCTGTACCGACATATATGTTTTAAACGTTTCTAGGATATAATAAAATTCTATAAGTAAGAAACTGCATTATATACCTAAGTATGAATATGTAATTATATACTTACATTTCAGATTACTTTTTGTGCCTTAGTATGTAACAATATTTACAACACAGGAACTACATTATGTGGTCGATTCGTTGCTTCATTTCTGCATTGAAAGGTTAGAAATTTGTATGCAAAGAGCAGGTCGATATTAGACTAGTTTGATCGTGACATCAATCATCAAGATTTTAAAGCTAGTACCGTCCAGCGTGCATTATTAATCAGAATGACGCCATATTTATTCGGGAAGCTGTGCACTAGTTCTAACGATAAACAGAACATTCTAGAACACTATCCTAAGAACATCCTACTTGAGCGGTATACTAATATTATAATGTTAAAGTACCTATGTCTGTTTCTCTGTCTGTTACCTCTTCACAGTCTTCACATTTAAACCGTTGAACCGAGCTGAAGTTTGGTATGGAGATAGTGGGAGTCCTTGAGGACATAGGATACTTTTTATCCCGGAAGTCATCCCTAATAAAAGGAGTGGAAGTTTGTATGGAAGAGCGATAACTAGGTTAGCGCCTAAATAAAACAATAGCAATTAAATTCAAACCCGATGACAGACTCAACGCGGGCGGAAAAAGTCGCGGTTAAATGCTAGTGGGCTATAAATTATTCCCACATATAGTTTAGTTTAGTTTATTATATCTCATTATACAAGTTTCATATAATACAACACTGTTTATACTACTAGTCATATAGTGATCGTTTTACAAAATATAATTATAATTGGGCAATACAGTATAAGAACAGTTAAGACATTTTGATACATTACGCTTGTCGCGAAACCACGAAATGTAGGCACGTGTAAGGATAAGAAAACGTGGAAGTGCGGTGCAATTTCGCGATGTAAAGTAGTCTGATTAGGCTGTGTGAGCATCAATCACCCGCCGGTAACCGCGTTACGTCGCCACTAATTGTGATCCCGCTCCGCTAAGGAACGGGTGTCGATCGATTCCACCCTCGACCCGCCACTATCGCTCTCGCGACTCGCTTTTCTTTCCACTTTGCGAGCTTTCCATCGAAGTGCGAACTCCGTCGCAGCTGTCTGAAGCCGGTATAAATGCGGCGATAGTAATGTGCGGGGCGGCGGCGCCGCGCGCCGGGGAAGTAGGTCGGCCGGCGACCCCCTCCTTGTCCTCGCTTTCACTGCGTCCGCTGCTCGGGATAAAGCCTAATTTTATTGCGTCGAGTTCAATCGTGTCTTCCTGGCGGTTGTTCGTTTGTAAAAAATAACACAATATAGCATCACAAATAGCTTACCTTATTTAGTTGCCAAGGCTATATTCTCAATGTCGCTATAAAGAGCAGGCTGCCCAAGAGTGGCCATAAAAGTGAATACCTATCAAGATTTAGATTATCATTTTAAATTATACCTATCTGCTTACTTAATTCGGAACTTATGCGCGTTTCATTTGATATTTTCATTTCCGTGACGGAAAACATAGCGAGGAAGCCTGAATACGTCTGCGTAATTGAAATATGTATGTGAATTTTGTAACCAGTTCTATAGGCCAGCGTGGAGCCACTGGAGACGTCAGGCGACAAGCTGCGCGGCCCGCCGCTCGTTCTGCTCAAACGCATTGGATTTATTAAGCTAAGATGATCGCGTATATGTCGGATATATAGCATTCGTACTGTCAAATGTGTAAGTGCGAGGGGGCGAATGCTCAAATCATAGGGCGAATGCTATATGTCCGACATAAACATGATCATCCTAGCCCGGCTGAACCGCTTGCTACGTCGGCCTTTTACGCGGCCTTAGTCATTCCATGTATTATTTATTGCATTTATGTAAAGAGTATTTCTTTTTAAAGGGAAGGTTTTCAGCAAAACATTTATTTTTATTTATTAAGGTCAATTACAATATATTCGTACATCACAATTTGCACTGCATCGTAAAACCATACGTGGTTTGTCTTGATATATATTGTACACAATTACGTTGGATTTCCAATAAAGAGTTTGTTTTCATTCCACCTGGCAATACAATAATTTTGCCTCCACGTCTCCCGACTTAAGTCTATAATGAATATTGTCGCGTCGTTAAAAATTATTCCCCACATAACTGTGGAATGCTATTAAAATTTATATGCGAGACTCCGACTGTTTCGATGGTACATATAACACTGTAACGACTTCCTTTTAAGTGCCTTTCTGGAGTGTAAACAAAACTTTGTTTTGACGTTCTAGCATGAAATATGCCTGGCGACGGCTTCAAACCTGACCTCAGGAAACTACGTTTTGCTTGATGTCATGCACAAGCAATTTCGTTAGCACAGAACAATTGTCGACTGAATGCAGGCTATGTAAATTACTATGTAGTTTTAAGACTACTACACTACTACAAAGACAGGGAAATGTTAAGTACGTACATCCTATTAAGCTGATGCATTTTAGTTGCCACATACAAAGTATTACAGACTATTTAGTGTCTCTGCATGAGAGTGATAATATGTGCATCTTGCTCAAAAATCTGAAAATTTCCATGCATTACAAAATGCAAGCTCAAATCTGGCTGGGGCATTATGGTAGACAACGGTACTCTCGACTTACGAGATAAGCCTTATTCTTGTCTGATAGGTACGAATTTAACAAGAGATTTAATGCCATTGCGATAGAGTAGATACAGCTGCATATTGAGTCCGTACCGTATATATTTAGAGATCATTGTCCCGTTTTCGTATACGAGTGTGTAATTGTTCACGATAGGTATACATTTATTTTTATTTTTTTCGTAATAATGTACCAACTACGTTAATTACGATTTTCACAGGCTTTGCGAATATTATAGTAGGTCCTCTTTTTACATAGTCCAATATTAATTATCTACACTAAAAAACAGGAACAAAGCGGAAATAAGCCTATATCGTAATGGACTGCAGAACTAGAGTACTACAGGAATTCGAACAGGCGTTACATTTTTTACATTATTATTTACGAAATAAGTACGGCACCCAGTAATACGGATGCGAGTCATCTCTAGTAATATTTTCTCTACTACATAATAGTAGATTGTACAACAAGTGCATAAAATGCACCATTTTACACGAGACGTTTATCCATCCGAGCGAGCTTGCGAGCGAGGGTGGATATAAAATCGAGTGTAAAATGGGTTTTATGTACGAGTTATACACTCTACTTTTCACGTCAGTTGCGAGGAAATTAACAAATAATTTAATTAAGGTTATGTCATCACATTTACACTCGTGAGGTCGTTAACCTCGTGCGATGGAACGCGGGCTGCCGCGCGCGCACTGGCAGGCTGCGGGCGCAGCGCACGGGGTTGATCGTGTAGCTGTTGGACGGATTACCTTGGTCTTCGAGTTCTTCGACGAAGGCTTTACTTTATGCTCTAGAGCATAAAACTGTATTTTAGGCACTGTCTACGAAGCATAAAATTAAACTTTACGAGCAAGAGACGTGAAAATATATATATTATATAAGTAATGCGAAAATGAAGTATTTGGTTGGAAGAAACTAGCGATTACTCTGAAGTGCACTTAAGATTTAATTTTCCAAATGTCCCGTTCTTATTCCCGTAAAGCCAATATACTATGAGCACATATTTTACTTCTGCTTCTACAGGTGTCGCAATACTTAAGTACCTACCCATTTCTCTAGCTTAAATTTAGAACTGGAGCAGGAAAACGTTCTACTTTAGCTGAGCTAAACTTAATTAATTGAAACAATTTCTTCAGTCAAACAAAAGCATTTTAGACATAAGTAATTTCGATGAGAATAATTATGTTCAGGAACAGGAATATCTAGGAAAATAGATTTATGCCCTCATTCATAAATGTAACAAAAAATAATCTTTATCTGTCACTTTTGCGTTTGTGTTTGTGACAAGTTTTATAAGGGGATTTGTAATTCATTCATTGGCCTAATTTCTATTGAAGCTTTAACTAGCGACTAGCTATGAAACGGATAGTAAACATTGCGATAAGAGGTCTAAATGCCCCCTATGAGTACTTTCGCGCTGTGCGGGTGAACATACTGTGCTGGTTTGACTCTGGTTCGGAAATACATAGCTTGTAGTTTCACACGTAGGTATTCAATTTCAGTTCAATTTATATTTGAACGTAGAACTATTGGGTGCCTAAAAACATGGGAGAGGTCTTTAGACCTCTCATCGCACCCTGCGAAATAAATGAGCGTTCAGTGCGAGTAGGAGATCTATGGATCCCCTATAGATGGTAAGGGGATATCGGCCCCCTCCCGCACCTGATCGTGTTTACGATAGTTGAAATTTGACCCAGTGATGCACACGCGGTACGTGAGATATTGCAGTTGATCAATAACGAAAAATAATAATACGCGTCTATTGTATTTATGTGGATTGATTCAGTTTATAAGTGAACGAACTATTATTAGTGTCGATTGTGTATAGTAGGTATTGAAGTTGGTGAGTGAATGGAAGTGCTGATATGTATCGAATGTGGAAGTAAACATGGTTCGTGAAAACAAAAGGAAGAGAAGAATACTTCAATTGGCACAAAAACGAACTATGCAGAAGAACTATACTCTACTAAACGGTTAAAACTCACGTATTTATTGTCACTAAATTCAAGTTATGCAGAAAAAATTCATCTGTACCAAAATCACGTCTCATTTACATACCAAAAATTACTAAATATGAACTAGCTTCCAATACAATACAATACAAATACTCTTTATTGCACACCTCACATAAGCACACATACAAAAGAAAAAAAAGAAACAGGGATATAGAGGTAGAACAAAAGACGGTCTTATCGCTAAAGAGCGATCTCTTCCAGACAACCTTTGGATAGTGGAGAAAAGAAGTATAAAACAGAGTAGTAGGTGGTGCATAAGTTATTAAAATGAAAAAAATAAGATTATGAAAAACAACTCATCAAAGTAAATACACATACTTAATATTATATAAATAGACATACATAAACTATACATATATATCATTATATATATAACTGCCATAGCCTAGTAAGAATAATTTTGAGTTAAGTAAGTGAAATAGATAAAAATGCTTTATCGATAACTTTTTATTAGGGACCTCATCAGCTGTCGCTATAAGTGTACCTATAATTAAATGATGCCTGAAATAAATGATTAAATAAATAAATAATTCGGTGCTGTCTAAATGCCTCCTCATTATTTTCTATCATTTCTCGACATTCTGACTGTTCTTTAGCAGCACTATGAAATAAAGTTCGTTGGAAAATTTGTGAATTTTGCAGAAAAAAACGCATTTGAAGTATAAGATTCCATTAGAGGTCGATAGGCCCCCAACCGTACCGGTAAAATGTTACAGTGAAGGCGTATAGACCTCTTATAGCACTAGGTGAAAGTAAGCGGTGTTAAATATCGCTGTGAACGTGTTCATGTATTAGGTATAGAATATTATATCGAGATGTTCGAGCGGCGTGTGTGTCTATTCAGCAATTACTAAAACCGCTTTTGAAGTTGCCTCTGCAGACTTGTAGATAGTCCTCGGTGAAATGCAGTGCAGAGATTTTGTGATGGTCCGCAGCAATAGCGGTTAGGCCGGTTAGTTCGTTCGGCATGCCGTTTATTTTTAACATTCACCAAATGCAATGTGTTTGTCTGATTGAAATAAGCCGCTGTGGGATATTATTTTGCACGACTCGACTGAATACGATTGTATCAAATATCTAACAGTTGAGACTAATATGTAATAAGTAATGAAATAACCATCTACAGTCAACGGTAACAAAAATATATTTGCTTTTACAACTGCATCATCAATAATTAACTAGTGACGTAGTTGGATCCTTTTCGTTTAACTACTTCCTATAAATAGCTAATAATTTAGGCATTTTTTTTATTGGTAGTCAGTCACGAACTACAGTATATATATATATATATATGAAATACTTAGTTAAGTAAGAAGGTTTTCAGTTTCTTCATAGTTCAGGTTTTTTAACCATTCTATAATTGCTATCCTACAGGTAGGCCTCTGAAGAGGGTATATAAATACAAATACAAATACAAATTTATTTATTTACAGATAACAAGGATCCAATTTTTTTTTTATATATTTATTTATGCTCTTTATTTATTTTGAGTCTTAGGTTGGGTTTTTACAATATTGTTATAAAAAGTAAAATATAAAAATACACTTACAAAACAAAAATATTATAAAAACCTAACCTAGGGTGCCGCCGGCAGCGGGGCAGGGCCTAAGCTACCGGTGGTCAGGGCGACAGAGAGAGGAACCTCCTGACTATCCGCGCCGTGTCCAGGAGTACCGCCTTCTGTATCTGACCCTTGACCCAGCCATCTAGCGAGAGTCTCTTGAGGTGTCTCTTATTATTAACATTATTATACAAGCGTGCAGATCTAGCGGCAAACTGTTTCCTAGCGAACATAGATTTAGAGATAGGTACTGAGACAACTGTCACATTTCTCCTACGGGTTCCAGTTTGTGGTTCGTAGCTCGTGGTTTTGTGTAGTTTAATAAATGTGTGTACAATATACAGTTTGCGCATAGAAAGTAGTTCACATTCTCTGTACAAGTCTACAGTGGGGTATCTGTAAGGTTTGTTGTAAATTACTTTTAGCAAGCACCTCTGCGCCCTCTCGACCTCCAAGAACTTTGTCTTATTGGATCCACCCCAGATTGGGATGCAATAAGTCATTACGGATTCAGCTAATTAGCAAACACAGTTTAATTTGCAATCAGTTATAGTAATCAAATAAGCTTTAATTATTTTCGCAACCTCAGTTAACGTTTTTGTTACTCACGTCACGAGGGCTAATTTATATGGGGGTTTAACGTTTAATTAATTTGCCTTCCCTCGGCTTCGCACGTACACATGTCACATTATGCTGGCGGAGACGAGTTTCCTCATGAGGCTTGGTATTTCAAACCGGAAAAGAATCTATGAATTTAATATAATTACTTTTTGAGAGGTGTGAAAAGAGGACGCTTCCGTTAGGACGTTATTAACGAGAGGGTTGTTAACACGATGTAAACGAACCGGTTAATGAAGGTTGTTAAACTTCTAAAGCAAGGCTGTTCAACTTTTATCAACAAATTAAAACTTACTGGGCAGGCACTGCGGGTGCATGTGTCGGTAAATAATTACATTACACTGTTTGAATTTAAACTTTCGTAACACATGTTTAAAATGGTGTCACCAAAATTCGTTAAACTCACGTTTCAACTGTCACTACGAATGACATTTAAGGTATGAATCCGTTGCCGACTGCATACAGCAACAGCACGTACCGCCGCACACCAAATTGAACCGTAATCATAAGACTATAAGTCCCAATTTAGAGTGAGGGGCGTGTGCTGTTTCGACACTTCTCCGCTCATTTCAAATTGAGCTTTTTACGCATACCATTACGGTTCAATTTGGAGTGCGGCGGAACGTGCTGTTGCTGTATGCAGTCGGCAACGGAATCATACCTTTATTTAACCCTTCGGAGTGCGCAGTGCGATGCCTCATGAGAACACAAATTCTGAACAAGTACTCCTCGTAGGTTCGAGACATGTCGCATCTACATATGAGTTTAACCGTTTTTAGGGTTCCGTACCTAAACAAGGGTAAAACGGGACCCTATTTAAGACTCCGCTGTCCGTCCATCCGTCCGTCTGTCTGTCCATCTGTCACCAGGCTGTATCTCATGAACCGTGATCGTTAGACAGTTTAAATTTTCACAGATGATGTATTTCTGTTGCCGCTATAACAACAAATATTAAAAAACAATAAAATAAATATTTAAGGGGGCTCCCATACAACAGACATGATTTTTTTGCCGTTTTTATAGATAATGGTGCGGAACCCTTCGTGCGCGTATAACTCGTAAAATCTACATGTAGACGCGAAAACGTAGAATATAGATTTTAATCTACTTATACACCATAGAAGATATTGCGCCATCACTATGAGTGGTCACGTCTTTGTACTCCTTGCAATTGGTGCCATAAGTACGTAATATAAATTTGCATCGGTAGTGGTCTCGAATAGGAGAGGATCAATCTCGAGTCTCAAAGGACACGGACTCTACGACGAACCTCGCAATATTATAGAAGATATCATCTAACGAAATTACTCTTCGCTCTGCCAGTTGATGCAGATTGTGGAACCGACGCGTTTTGGCTAAGCTGACTAAATTTCAATAGATCGCATTGAGCTTCACTGGGATTTTAGAATTTTGATGAATATTTGCCAGTGAGAAAGTGTTCAATCGCTGTCGAAGACTCCATTTTGTGAAAGAAATCTGTAAAACAAGTTCCAGCGAGGCCATAAAAAGTCCACAACGACACAACAAACTAGACGAGATAGACAAGTTCAGAGAGAAATCTACTTGTTCTAGACTTTCATTACAGCAAACTTATATACGAAACTAGCGCGACAATAAAAATAAATATGACGTGGTTGTCAGCACAATTTCCGATTTTACGAGCGTTGTCCAACGATGTGTTAAAATGACAACCGTTTTAACATGGGAGCCTTATCTTATTCCTCGTATTGTGAGCCTTTTGCCACAATAGGAAAAGAATATCATACTAAGTGACCTTTATGAAACTGTACCTATCCGAACGCCCCTCGTTTACATTGTTAACGTGTCATTTGGTCGCTTCAAAGAGACTTTTCCTTCTACATAGCTATGGAGTTTGTAAAAACAAAAAAGTATGCAGATTTAAACCTTATATAATGAGTAACGCTGATCAGATTCGATGTTGGCAGATTCTCTGGAAGCCATTATCATGGACAAAATCCATTTGTAAGTTGAAAACTTGAGATAAATTGGTAGGTATTAGTTGCATGCCGAGAGACGAGCTGGTCGTCCGCTGGAGAATCTGTTGATAAATTCAGATGGAGATTAACTGTACTTTATCTACTTGGGTGAAACTTTGACCCAATTTTTATTTACGGATTTCTGTTACGAAAATCAAACTTGAGCATAATGCTTACGCACCCTGGGAGATAAGCAAGTCCAGCAATACCAATAAAATAACATAATAAATAACGTATGTAATGTATGTTGAATAAATTTCATTTTATTTATAATACATATGTAGTAGAACCTGGAAATAATACGTAAGTGTGTATAGTTGTATTTACACAAGCTTTACGAATATTACTACAAGATAAATGTGTGTGACTTTGTTAGTAATTTGTATGATGTAGGGTGACACCACCAATTATGGACACTTTAAGAACAAGCACCAATAATCGACACTTCAACCCTTATTCAAAGATCATACGATTTTAAATTGATTGTTCTATAAAAAATGAATGACTCTTATTTTCTTTTACATAAGAGTTAATGTACATCATTGGGCCTTGTCCATTACTGGTGGTGTCACCCTAGTGACTCTATATGATGATAATACATGTTTTGGGTGCGTGTGACTCGACTTATTACATTTACCGCAATCTCTTTTCCACGCATTTGCCACGACCTTACGCGTCAGAGTGTGCGGGATAAATGTTCTTTTGATATTTTACTAATAGTATATTACAGTGTATGTCTTTCCCGTTCACAGTGTATATTATTATTCGCCCGCTTACTCAGGCCGTACACATAGGAGATGTCCAACTGTCCAGTTATTTAAGTCAGGTAATTTGGCGAATTCTTGACTCTTCCTCCCCCTTAGCTGAGATTTCCCGCCATAAACACTTCACGTAATAAACGAACACCCCCTTAATCAAAAGATACACACGGTGTAGAAGATTAGGTACCGATTGCAAACAACATAGTAGGTATAATGAGAAGGTCTGTGTGCATGTGATGTGCCACACTGACTTGGGCAGAACGGTAAATAGGATGCATTGTTTTTTGTGCATATTCCGACGCCCGTTCCTTACAATCATAATTTATGTTTTTGCAAAGCTAAATTATTCTAGAACGACCCAACGCCAACGTTATTGTAATAGCATACGATTAATTTAAACATGAATACTTACATATATAACTATTCTGTACTACCTAGTTAATTTAATGGTTTTTGAGCACGACACGTAAGTTTGCCTAAACTTCCAATATTTGAATAGTCATTTTACTAAGACAGCCGGATATACCTAAGCTAATTAACATTAAGGCGCTACGCTGAGAAATTTGGAGACTTCGAAGCGCTGTCCTGCCCAGGCTAGCAAACAGTAGGGGCTGATTTTCAGATACATATATGATTCTTGACTATATGATTGTGGTACTAACAAGAGCGAAACATGATTGCTTAAAATTTTCTCGATAGAAAATAAATCCAAAGTCGAGTCTATATTTTCCTTTTTTCCTGAGCCTACTAAAACAACGCGTTATTAAAAGACACGATTAAGTTAATATGATGGTATTTTACCTCATCTAGGTACTGACAAGAGGAAATTTAATGAACCTGCACACAGTCAGATATTTAACGAGATTTGTCTAAAAAGCCATTCTCGGAGAGGGTTGCATCCCGTTTTGTCGTGAGCGAAAAACAAAGGGTGTCTCTTTCAATCGATATATCGCCTTAACAAATATAATTGACTAAGTTGTTGGTTAATGACTGAATGCTGGTGAATTATATATTGAACAATAACGTTGCTAGAGTGTTTCAAATGTGAGTGATTTTAAAATAAAGTGTATTATCCGACGAAAGGTAAATGTACTCACCGGCAGAAAATTTGGCCCAAATTAGTAAAATGCATTTTTATATATTAAACATTATTTAATTTAAACAATTCATAGTTTGAAATCACGAAAAGTTTTTGGGCCAAATTTTCTTCCGGTGAGTGTTAATTAACATAATAATGCGAGAAAAGGTATGGTTACCTATATAATAGTTACTAACGCTGAAAAATAACACGCCCGTTTTTATTGTCTCATCGTCTTTCAAGCGTTTTCCTGGCTGTGCACTGAAGGAACCTTGAAGTGAAGCGTCTTAGCATCCTAATTTCGGGATTTGGTGTAGGCACTAAGACAGCAACTGCGATCTGACCTAGCGACCCCATAAGGAAAACTAGACCTTACGAAGCCGGCTTGATAGGAATAAACCTAAACTAAAATAGACCTAAAAACATTTTTATGTAAACCCAGTGGTACCCACGATTTCCGGATTGAATTCACGTGCCTTATTACCTTCCGGTTACATAGGCTTTACCGTTTGTTATTTATTGCCTGTGGATTTCTATTGCCATGTTTTTTTAAATAAGTACTACGATGGTGGCAAACAAGCGTATAGTCCACTTAAAGGAAAGGGTCTTCAATAAAAATATTTATTTGAAGGGTCTACAAGAACTGTCTTCTTATGTGCAATGCAAAGGTATTCTAAAATTTCCGTCAGCATATTGGAAGCAAGAACAAACAAATGAAGCGCTTTATTTACGAGATACTTTGTAAGTGCTTGCTAACAAAATGTTAAGTAGGTACCTAACCGGCTTTCCTGCAGCAACTTTGCTGACACGTGACAAAATATCTAAAATTATACGTTCCATATACGAGATAGAATTTTTGAGATGACATACTCGAGTTTTCCATGAGTTTTCCGACTATGCCAATACCTTATTAAGAGTAAATTAACAATAATTAAGAGATATGTAGATGCTGCTCCCTTTTTGTTAAATTAATATCATAATCAAAATCATTTATTTCAAAAATCCTTATTGCTATATAAGTACATTGTGCTTATAGTACATCAAATATCGTATGTGCATGCGTTTGTAATCACGACTTTTTCGCATTGTACAGTGCCTTTACTGTAGCAGAAGGAAAATTTAATGGTGTGCTAACTATTATTTGAGCTCTGTTGTTTTAGCTCTCCTAGTGAGTGTCTTGCTGTCTCTTTGGTCGCATTCTCAAACAACGAGCTTATTGGCGACTTCAAGTATCGATTTCTTGAACAAAATGATATTAAAAAGTGTTACAGCTGTTCCTTATATAATTCTCAAGCGACTCCGTTTCTATTCTGCATTGTGTATAAAAGTCAGAACGAAAAGTTACTCCCTGCATAAAACAATGGGCAGCATATAGTTGCCAAACGTATGTCGATGGTAGTTACTGATATTGCGCAAGAAACAACAAAGCGTAGGGTATTAGCTTGTTTTTCTCTGTCCGGGGAGTTTCTCCTGTGAAAAATACCGCTTCGTGTACAGAAGACGAGCGGATCGCGCTTTGTAAACGCACATGTTGACTTAATATTGGCTTTCTACTTGATTTTTCTATGTATAGTATATCATCTAAAAAGTAGAGTTAAATCCGTTAATTAATTAGTCATGGGCTCGTGTGGATACCGTGGCAAAGTTAGATGTTTGATTCCGCTCAGACCTAAGTATTGCTAAAACTTATCAAGCGATTAGACATTAGTTTGGATGCATCGGGGTTATGTGCAGGACCTTGCTTTGTTTTTTGTTTAGCAGCAGCAAGTTGAAATCGAAAAAGACGTAAAGCAATTTTGTTATATGTATATAGAGAATAAATAAATGGGACATAGTACTTCACTTGACTTCACCGTAATGCCATTTGGTAGACCAAACGCCCCCGCTGTAGCTTGAGGCGGGGCCCGCGGCGCAGTGCATCGACCCCCACAATGGCAGGGGAGCGTTACACTCGTTGAATACGAAAGCATTTTCGCGGACTGCCCTCTCGCAAAAATGAAAACGACAAGTACATTTTCTATTTATTTTGTTAATGGCAGTGCGTGGTTTCTAAATATATTTTTGTTTAACAGAGCGCGCTTATTGTTGAAGCGAGATTGGAGAAATTGGAATTGTAAAATTGACCTATTTTTATTTATCATTACATTTTATTTATTTTTTTAATTACATAGGTACGTATCGGCCTTACAAGTTTTAAAATATTTTGATTTCAAATTATGACAAAAGTATTAATAATATCTATAAAGTGATTAAAGGATACGATGACTTCACTAAAGTTTTAGATAGTAATATAGCCCATTATTGATTTTATCGTGAGTAGTAGAATTTAAGGGCAGTTTTTTGCTCGAAAATGGTCAATTTGGAGTGGTGTTTGAAACGATATTTCTTTATGAAAAATCCAAAAAATACTTTTAAAATTTATGTGATTGGGTCGGGATAATCTTGTTCTAGATAGTAACACTGAGCAAATATCAAAATACATGTAAATTAAACAGAAAATGACCTTAACAGACGAGCGTTTTCAACTGATAAGCGCCCTTAACAATATAAAGTTCCCATGTTCCAAAATATCGTTAATAGTACATTACTTACCAAGGGCGATAAAACAAAGAATGTCTTAGATCGCAGGTATTTTACGCCCGAGCCGAAGGCAAGGGCGATAAAAATGCGATCTGAGGCTTTCTTTATTATCGCCCGTGGTAAGTACACAATTTTATGTCACCCCCTGGCCAGGAAGTGGGTTTTTTCGCGCGCGGAGCGTGCGATAATGGCCACTTTATGGCTAGGTGTGACATAAAAGTTATTCAGAATGCAATAGCATAGCAACGCACCCAACTAAAGATCACATAATATTATTTTATGAATTTTGTCTAATATTTTGATGTTTAGATTCAAACTAGCGGTTGACTTTTCGGGTGAACGATTCACGCAGACACGGATCTGGCAATTTGGATGTAAATGTTCTCGCAGCAAACGACTCCTTTGATCCTTCTTCAGTTTCGGTCTTTGAGCGTGATTCGGTCAGAGGTCGATGAATTTTGCTCTTAGACCGGGATGGAAGGCAGGGTAATTAAGTAACTTCAACCCTCAACGACAAACATGTTTTTAATCGTACGGTTTTCTAGGAAAGGGGTTATAGTACATTACTTAACAAGGGCGGTAAAACAAAGAATGTCTCAGATCGCAGGTATTTGACGCCCGAGCCGAAGGCAAGGGCGATAAATATGCGATCTGAGGCTTTATTTATTACCGCCCGTGTTAAGTACAAAATTTTATGTCACCCCCTGGCCAGGAAGTGGGTTTTTTCGCGCGCGGAGCGTGCGATAATGGCCGCTTTATGGCCAGGTGTGACATAAAATATGTTTCGACGATTTTAAGTAGGTACCTGGAGATGCATAAATGTATTACCTACAGGGTGTCCCACGGCTAGGGCATATGGAGAGGAAGTACCTACCTAGTACCAGAAAAAAGAACTCAACCATGTACCTATCTGTCCGACTAACGATACCTATTTTGATGCGCAGAATAATTATGCTACAGAAACATGACGTTTATGAAGTACTATTTAAGGTCCAATCTAAATATTGTTAATAGCACAACGGTGGCAAACAATTGGGAACATGCATTGAGATTACATCGACAAATTATATCAGTAATCCAGTAATGATAGCGATTGCAAGTGTATTACTGGAAGATTTATTCTGAAATTATTATTTGATTACGAAATATTTTAATTTAAAATTTACGTAAATTTAAACGTAATTTAAAACGCGCAGTGACGCCACTCCCGCCAGTCACTTCAGTAACTTTAGTTGAAAACATTGTAAACTATCTATAAAATGGGAAAATATTTATTATTAATGATTTATTATATTAAATAAAACTGAAATGTATTCTTTCTGTGATGAAAATGATTTTCATGCGCCATTTCAAGTTTGACATGTGCACTAGTTCATGACAAGGCAGTGAGTGTTTACGCGAGAAATTTGAAATGTTGTTTTTATCTTTAAGTTTTTTTATAGCCCAAATGTAAATTGAAAGTTACCAATAGAATTCATGCTTATGTTTCAATAAAAAGTATGGCAACTATGTAGGCACATAAACGCAATATTTCACGAGCAAAACAGGAAATTCCTCTTTTTTCCATACAAAGATAGTACGAGGGAGCAGGTGTGACGTGGGTGTGACGTCACGCCTGTGTGTCTCAGATAATTGAGCACTTACAGGTGCAATGTTTTGCCGCGGCATCGGTTGCAACACGGTATAATTTAGCCGGCACATGGCTCAATACAGCATAAAAAAAATTGCGTACTCGTCGACGCGTTCCTGCTTCTAATAGAATAAGGCCCTCCCAGACTAATTTCGTGGCACAACCATTCGATCCCTTAGATTTCATAAATCGCCAAAAGGACTTCGGATCTAACGCCAATTGTTTTTGTACTCGGTCCTGATATTGATCATGAGCATTTGCAATATCTATTTTCACTTTAAATCAACAGCGAGAGAACACTTCATAATCCTCATTGGCCTTATTCGACTCTCTCTGAACTCATATAAAGTTAAAGTTGTTTAAATTTATGTCGCGAATTATTTGAGTCCACTCTGGGTAATAATACCGAGAGCTAACTGACTTTCGCTTTTTAATAGTAACGCTGTCATATGAGTAATTTTGTCATAAAATAACAATAGAACCAAATCCTAGTCATCGATACTATAAATATCGCTCCACTCAATAAAGCCCAAATTACTGTAAAGCGTGTGAAAATCGGCTTTGCAAAAATTCCATTCTCGCATATCATCCAAGTATTGGATTACGCTTAGACTCTCTCCCTCCCTGACAGATTTGCTTTGCTAGTGAGTTTTGTTTGTCAACCGGTGATATATATTTCCTGGGTCTCAACAATCGCTCTCGGCTCTAAGCTACAGTAGCTCTACAGCTCTAGTATAAGTTAACTAATTCGAACGCGTTTGCGTTTTGCGTCTCAAAATGTATGAAAACGCTCTCACCGAGTTTGAAATATGCGCGTTCCTCGGTTAGCAACAAATGTTATACTCGCTGTTTTAGTTTCCACTAGTGACCATCAGAGGCGCTGTTCACGTTTTCATACATTTTGAGACAAAACGCAAACGCGTTCGAATTAGTTAATGTTTCGAAAAAACTTATACTAGAGCTACTGAATCAAAGTACCTACAATGGATACACTGTAGTTGTTAATTATGCTGCATGAGTTTCCTTACTGATTTGGTTAAACTAATTGAACTGCTGTCCATGTTGAACTAGACTGTCTGGGTACTGTTGTTTGTTTAGGCTTAATTTTATTGTGATCTTTGTACAGAACTTTGGTCTAGACTAGACAGCCTCCGGGCCTTTTTATTGATCGATATTCGTAACACAGAAAACTTAATTAACTAAGTAATGTATATTTTTTAAAAGACTAAAGGCTTGTTTTATAAAAATCCGTGAGATTAAATATTAAGATTCATTGACACAGGTAACTTAGGTACCCACTGACACAAGGTCTATAAAACAGAACCTAATAATCACAACAAGATTATTTTCTCCTGTGTCGACCATGCGAAGAGTATAGTGTCTTGTGGGGGATAGGTTAGGTTATATATGTGTTTCTGAGTTTTTTTTTGTGTATTTAAGTATTTGTACCTAACTATTTAACGTATCGTAGTCTAGTAGGTACCCCGAATACATTTGAGCATATAGGTAGTAAGCTCAAATGTCCCTTGATAACTCATTTGAGCTTACTACAAGCTCAAATGTGTTATTAAGGTTCCATTTCGATTTGTGTATTAATGTTTGTTAATATTTTTATGTCACACCTGGCCATAAAGCGGCCATTATCGCACGCTCCGCGCGCGAAAAAAAACCCACTTCCTGGCCAGGGGTGACATAAAATTTTGTACTTAACACGGGCGGTAATAAAGAAAGCCTCAGATCGCATATTTATCGCCCTTGCCTTCGGTCAAATACCTGCGATATGAGACATTCTTTGTTTTACCGCCCTTGTTAAGTAATGTACTAATACCTATATTTATGGTTGTTATTGTACCGCAGAAGATGTACGTTGATATTTGTATTAAGTAAACTTGAGTCGGAAAATGAACGTAAAATTATCAATATTTTATCGATTCTCATACACTTAATTCTATGGTTAAGTAATATTATTTTTAGTTTTGTGAATAAAAAAACTCTTATTTGTTTCCACCTAAGCATGTTTTTGTTTCTGATACTTATCTAGTTATCTATTTAAGATCGATTTTTTTTCGATTAAAACGCTACTACAAATTGCGATGCCTTTTATAATCAATTGACTTTTATAATCAATTCAAGTGTATTTTTTGCGAAGTTGAAAATTGAAACGGAAATTATCCAGTTGTTACGACCGTCCCTTTTGTTTGCTTTCTAAATTGATTCGTGTTTCGTTTTCACTGTACTGTGATTAATGTATATTGAATTCGTCTGTTTGATTAAGCAAGCTACCTACCCATTATATAGTTTGATATTCCTAAAAGAAATTTTTAATATATCCCTGTGACTGTTGACAAGGGTGTCATCAAGGATTCAATTGATGGGATAGTGTCGAGCACTAGAAGATTTCTTAAATTGTATGGCCCTGTATTTAGTGTCAACTACTCTATGCATTGTTCCCAGGAAAAATAATAAATTTGGCCGGGCCTTACGCCGATTACGTGCTCTATATACAAAAACGTCACGCCAAATACTAATATGCCAATTGCCAGCAATATTATATCACTAAGCGTAATATTTGTAGTGCCTACTTACTCGTAGGAACTACAAAATACTTACCCTTACGCGAAAATAATAACACACGTTAATAAAATATATCTACATATCTATGTAGGTAGCTAAACAGGACGTCTTCACGGCCCAATCATTACATTTAAGACGGTTTCCTGACCCTTATACCAAAATTTTAAAAGCCCTTAGTATTTAAGTACGGCTTACTATTTAAGTACGGCTAAGTGGTTCAAATATGGAAGTAGGTTAAGCGCACTTAAGGCGTTAAAGACGCCTGTGAGAAGTGTCAGAATATTTGTGGTGTTAATTCGCCTATTCATATTTTTTCTTATTAATTGATGCAGGAATATGTACTTATTTAACACAAGAAACCATATGACTAAAGCGACCAACTACCTACGTACGAGGGGTGATCCAAAAGTAATGATAACGGGTATGTAAAACAACACATGTGTTCAAAAACTAAATTTATTTCTTAACGTAGTCTCCTAACAAGTCTACACACCTATGCCATCTTTTCTCCAGACTACGAATTCCATTTAAAAAAAAATCTTTGTTTGGACTCTCCAAATAAGCCTCCACAGCGGCCATAACCTCACTGTCATTCAAAAAAATTTTGACTCGGAGATTTTCCTTCAGCCGTGGAAACAGATAAAAGTAGCTGGGGGTTAGGTCTGGCGAATAGGGGGGTGTTCCACCAATTCGAAACCCGCATCCCGGATTGCAGCCATTGCAACACCTGGCCTTATGAGGAGGTCCGTTGTTGTCTGGGTGGAACATTCTAGGCACCCAACGAGCGGATACTTTATTCATGTGCAATTCTTGGGTTAAGATTCTTTGAATGCTGCCATACGAGATCCCTGTGACCTCATTTAAATGTCTGATTGTCACTCTTCTATCAGTTAAACTAAATCTTCTATTTTTTTGACATTCTTCTCAGTGCGGACGATGGAAGGCCAGCCCTCGCGGTGTTCGTCTTTACAAGATGTTCTACCCAAGTTAAACTCCTTGCACCAGTGTGCAACTGTAGAATACGGAGGAGCAGAGTCCCCTAATGTTCCCACCAATTCAACATGTATATCTTTAGTACACATTTTTTCAAACAGAAGTACTTAATAACGGCTCTCACTTCAGATTTTTCCATTTCCACGCATTAATTCCGACAACTCACGAATAAATAACGAACAGATATCAATTTTTATACATATATTTTTTTAATTTACTGGCCAAGAACTGCCTTAAAAAATAAAACCTCTTTTTGCTTTTTTCAGCCACTGAAAGTATTTCATTATCATTAATTTTGGATCACCCCTCGTAATTAAAGAAATGAATTCAGTGACAACTTACACTGGCACAATCTGCAGGCGAAGCAACAATTAATTTGGAGGTTTCATTAGTTAGGTTTCTTTTCAAAGGGTAGATAAGCGTATCTTTTGTTATGCTGACTTATCTATGAAATGTTATCTTATTACCTAATAGTAGTAAGTATAGTAATTAATAGAAGCTCGTGCAAAGTACGCCATGCCTGCGCACAATCACAGGTTTTATATAATTTTAATCTGACTGTGACAATAGGGGCTGGGCCCAATAAAGCGATAAGAGTGCGTAGTTGGAGAGTAGCCTCAGAGAAATCCAGGGGAAAGCACATACACGACCACGCGGGCGGTTTAAACACTGGAATATTCCAAATCCGGACATACGACAGCAATTTTGTCGAAGCTGAAACAGAGACCTTCGTTTCACTCGGTCAATAAGCAAGTTAACCTTTTAAAATAGAGTGCGTATGTAAAATGTAATTCATAATATGAATTATTCAGCATTAAGTATGATATTTATTCATAAAGTAATTACAGTCTGAAGTATATTTTTCGGATGTAATTGCTCTACAAAAAATATGAACCCTAAAAAATTGTTACGGCGAATTTGCTTAAGTCGTCTGGGACTTTGGGCTTTGGAGGTCGATTTAATAAAAACCGGCCAAGTGAGTATGAGACCACGCACAATGAAGGGTTCCGTACCGACTAGTCCACATTTAAAAACAATAAACAACTCACGGCATTTACGTTATTTTGTTTGGGCAAGACAGTTTTTCAGCAATAACTCAAAAACTATTAGACCTGCCATGTTCCAACCAAAATTTTTTGAAATTATTTATTAAGGCCGGGTATTACCTTTACTTTGGTTATTACTTTTGAGCTTTTAAAAACCACCTGAGACATGGAATATAGTGTCTTAAAATCTAAAAAAAAATATGTATTACATAAGGATCTTGTCTAGTCAAAATCACAGTCAGTTACATGGCCTGATGAATTTCACTCGATAGAAAAAAATCGCGTAGTTACTCCTTTTTGGAATGTAACTATTTTCAATACTACGGCTATATTACTGATATTTAACATTTAATTTTTGTACTCAATTAAAGATCCTAAATACTTATATACAAATTCGCTAGATTTGCTTTGATAAAATGATTGGCTTAATGACTATAGCTAAATATTTACGAAACTACGCGCAGAGCTTGCGTAGAGAGCGGGATGGTTAATTGTAAACTCACGCGTGTTAGAGCGGGACATTTGCGTTGGGTATACCTCCCCTTAATGTTCACCACCCCAATTTTATTCGAAATTTTTGAACTTCATAGGAAATTAGCGGGGGAGGTGGACACACTTTTTACGACTTTCATAGGTAATATCTCACCTACTTAAATAGAAATAAAAAGTTTTTGAGAAACCTCTAGATCATTTTTAAAGCCCGGTTACATGTATGGAGTGCCCCCGGAATTTAATATGCTTTTGTATTTTCACCTCACTTTTATGTAGCGGTTCATAGAATATGCCTTCCTACCAAATTTGATGATTATAGTGCTTATAGTCTCCGAGTAAATCGGCTGTTACATACGGACGGACGGACGAATGGACAGCCATGACGTAACTATAAGGGTTCCGTTTTCGTCTTTTTGGCTACGAACGGAACCCTAAAAATTCGGATTGGAAAACACCTACGCTGCTGTAGGTATTTGATCGTTAATTAGCTCGCCTTTGGTTATTTTTTAAAGACTCATCTACATTCCTTTGTAATTATATTTTCATCGAAACGAACTTCGTAATGTGATAGATATTCAGATAAGCCCTCTTTAAAATTCAGTAAGTAGGAGGGTTAAATCTATATACGTCTGATCTAATCTGAAAGTAAGTCGTAAGTCTGAAGTTCATATTTAAATTCAGAGAAAATTTATAATTAAATAGGTGCCGTAGGTGTAAAAAAACATATTTATTGTCACACAAAAAACCTGCACATACACAAAAAACAGCAATACACAAAAATCAAGTAAATAAAGTTAAAATAAATTATGACTGTGCAAAAGTAATACTGACAGTGTCTGTCAATTGAGGATATCAGTGTTACTTAAGTTCACGTCAAAGAATAATACCACAACACCTAGGTACCAATACCATCCCGATTTACTAAGACGCTAAGTCAGGAAGTCGCCTTACATACACAAGAGTTTTGCTTCCCTGATTTTAATATGTTCCTAGAAATTCGGTATAAAATGTTCGCTCTCGGAGAGTCATTAATCAAGAGAAACACTTGTTGACAGATAATCAATAAGTCTTCTGTGGCTTGTCTCTTTTTATCACCAGCTTCCATTACCTACTGTTTAGTTAGCATGACATAAAACATATTGAATATTTTTGGTTGCTCCAAATGTCTTGATATTATTATTTACAATAAATTAAAGAGCGAGTCAGCATTATATTTATTTATATCCTTGCCACCTAATCCCAATTCCCAAGATTTGATGTATATACATAAATAAATTAACCCCTTTGACGCTATTCTTAAAGCAATACGTACAGGGCAATTTATTTCCTTATTTCATAGCAGATTGAATATGAAACTTAAAATGCCATTTTCCATAGCGTAAATGACAGATCTATCTAACGTTAGTTCGACACGGTACATAATACAAGCTGTAGTCTTTATCCAGCGGTGTAGGCAGGACAACTCCTAACGTCTATATTTGCATACTTGGTGTCCAAATGTGTACAAATGCAGGGTCTAATATAGAATGTTATCTACAAAAGTATCTATAGACCTAACTTACCACTAGCATTACTACATCGTGCACCCCGAAGTTTAATCTTAAAAGTTTACAATTTCCAGATAATACCTATCTGGAACTTGACTGGGTTACCAGTCGATTGTCAAAATTAAAGTAATGTAGCGTCGGAACGGAGCATTACAATGCTGAGTGCGGCGGTCGTTGTATAAGTTGAGTCTAAGCGAGTTGCGATAACTCGCGCTTACTGCCGACGTGACTTAGGCTACGTAACGTAGCGGAGTGTGCAGAAACACTCTTTGAAATTAACTGTGTTTTGGACCGACGGAGTGGTTTAGCTAGCTTTAGTTTTAATGTATTGTTATGAATATACGGGTTGTGCATTATATTTATATACATATAATGGCACGATGCAGTACGTGGTGCATATATACCAACTCCCACGCCTTGTTTTTTTTGAACCTGACTGCAGCTTTATGGCCCGGGCCAGGGTAAAATCCAGGGGAATCTCCGACACGAGCACGCGGGCGGCTTAAACACTGCAATACTCTGAGTTTGCGCTCCAGTAAGCGGCTTCAACTGAATCTGAGGTATCAGTGGAATCAAGCTACTGGGAGTTTCGTCGCTGGTTCACTAATCCTAGCCTAGCTGAGAAGAAACCCCGCTGAGACTCGACCTGGGTCGGACTGACTCTACCCGGCATGCGGCGGTATCGGGACGACTAGGGATTATAATTATATGTGTCTGTGTTTTCGCAATCGCGTGGTGGAATACCCAGGCTTCTTTTTCCAAAGGGAAAGGCTGCGCATTTAGGTTTAAAGATGGCGTAAAGGTAGACATAGCAGTGCCGAATGACACTTTGCCTAAACAAAACTAAAATGATAGAACCCTAGAAAATCTGTAATAAAAATCTGAAATAGAATAAGTCGCCTAACTAAGACATAGCTGCGGATATACAAAAATACGGTCTACGAAGTTGTGGGCATAGCTAGTCAATTCAAATAATAAACCTGTGCAAATTGATTGTTTCAGCCAGATCTTTTAACGTTTAGTATGATAAAGTCAAGGTGAATTACCTCGATGATAATAGAATAGTTTGTATTTCCGAGTTCATATAACCTAGACCTTTTTAACGCACCAGTGAATAGGCATCTTCTGGGTGAGCTCACTTCATCGTCGGCCTCATCTTTGCCCCCTGGCTAGATGCTGGCCAAGAGCAATCCCAGTTTTAATAAAAAAAGACCGCAAAGTATTCAAAAGCATCTAAATTAGCGAAGATTTGAGAATAGCTAGGGCTCTGTAAAAATGAAATCAAATGAATACAATCAAAAAATCCAAAGTCAGTCATCTTTCCACTACAACTACTTGTAGCATTAAATTTTATTGCGACTCCAAAATCCGAATACCTAACTTAAAAACTGAAAAGCTTATAACTGACAAAAAATACCACTAAGTAGCTAAGTATAAATGCAAATCTGTTAAAAAAGGAACGTAACTAAAACAGAAACGAGGTTATTATCCATTCCCAGATCCATCAATTTCTATGATGAATTTTGCGTTAAATATAACTGGTAATCGTTCAAATGCTTGTAGAAAATAAATTAAAATTCGTTGAATGCGTGCCCATTCCATATGATTTAAAGCGTTGTGAGCGATACATTTGTGCGTTAGAACGAGAAGCGATGGTTCGTTCGCGTGAGGGGACCATCATAAATCCACATCAAATGCATGAGTGCGATGCCCGAGACGCCAAGAAAGGATGCCTGTAATGGATGCGATCTGTCTTTCCGAGACAGTGACCTAAGTAATTGCAGATTACATCATTCCTTATTGATTGCCGTTTTGATTTAGTGTAACTGAAATCGTAGAATTACAACATTAATACATATATATATAATTATGTGTTATTTAGGAACAATATTTCCAGTTTTAAGAAAGTAAATGTGTTTGGTAAAACACTCCGCCACACTGGGCGTTTGAGAACAGTTCCCCGTCGCATGGCACTTGCAGGAAAGAAAACTCAAGTGACATTGGGCCTACCTACTACGAGCGATTGCCCGCCGATCTGAGACTAGGAACTAGAACCCTCTGACGAAGCATTTAGTAGACGCCGCCTTAAATGCCTTTTATTAAAACACCCTTTATTTTCAGTTAAAGAGTACATTGACCTTGAAATGTGAATAATAATTATTCTTCAAATGTATGCCTTTTTAATTTGTTTTTGTTTTATGTATTTGAGATGGACATTTATTATTAAGTAACTGACGATCCCTAGTGGGAGATATGTTTGAATTTGATTGTTTATTTGTTGACATTTCTGTAATTTTATGATTACAAGTTTTATAATTTTGACATGCTAATTTATAATGTATTTTTTTATCATGAAATAAAGAATCTAATATACTTATGTAATCTAATCTAATAATTGAGTACCTACTGTAAGCATCATCTATCGAACCTTTATTCTTTTATTCGATTAAATATTTGATTGCGTTGCCTTACTCACAGATAAAATGTAGATTCAAGCGAGCTTTAAGTTTAGTCCTCAGAACGAAGGTCAGTGACCCTATTATATTATACCCTCGTGATATTCGATACGGTCGCCAGTGCCTCCCTTTATCCAATATATAATTAAAATTTACAGAAATTCCTAAGAGGGTATATTGTTGGTATAACACAAAAAAAAAAATATCTATACCTAATTGTTTGTTATTTTAGGTAATATACAATAATGAGTTTATTTTTTTACAGGTACGTATAAAGCTGTTGCTTCCTAAACTACACAGAACAGCGGTATTCGCACATCAAAGACGCAGGTACTTATGCGAAAATGAGAGATAAAAATCTAACATTGTTCGTTTAAATCTAAAATAATGCTGATGTTAGATTTTACAAACAAAAGTTGAAGGAGAGAAAAGGATCAGAAAATCTAGCGGAGTGAAAAACAGATGCTTGCATTTCTGAGTAGGATGAATACTTTATGTATCATTTCGCAGTCCCGGGAATTCATCTCCACTTGAAAGATTTATATCGGACGAAATCTCGAGTTTATAGCTGCCGTGCGCTTTAAATGTCCCGATATTTTCTTCGAATATTTATTGCAATTTTTTCCCAAGTGCATCGGATACGTGAGCCGCAGAATTTAAATTCTATTGAATTTGTTTCCGTTTCTAACTTTATGTGTGAGTGTTTTATGTTTAGTTTTACTATTACAACAAGCATTGTGCTGACGTTCAGAACAAGTTAAGTGTGTATAATATATAGTAGTGCACTTAACGTATTTAAATTAGTATTTCCGAGAGTTAATGCGAACATAAACTTAAATTAACCTTTTTAAGCCTTCACACGTTCGTTTCATTTACGGGTCTGTTCTGGATTTCGCACTGGCATTACTTGGGGTAGAATAATTTAGTTATTATATTATAAAATTCGACGTACATTTGATTAACAGAAGGTGGCAAATCAGTCTATCATAAAGTACCTACCTCTTGGTAGGCGAAGGTACGTTCTTACCTAGTTGATAGTGAACTACGAAATATTGTTCAGTGTTTTAGTAACCGGGTTTCCCGTGAATAGCTGGCACACTATTCAATAATGTTCTACGCTACTCCCGGCGTTGGAAATTGGAAACTTATAGTTGCTTTAAATTATTTGATTAAACTGGATTTGGTGTGCTTATTACAAACACGTACGAGAGGTTAATTTAGATTCACATCTGCCTGATGCGTACATGTTTAAGAAGGTAATTACCTAGACCTATTTACCTATTCGGAATTTAATTCAAGGATGCCTACTTCATTATTTTAATGGTTGCTTGATGAATACTTATCCGACGACTTCGTACTTTTTATGTTTGTTGTGACGTCTTTGTTATGGATTCCAGTGTCGTTATGACGTTCGATTTCAATCTATTCATTTTACAACGGTACCCACGGTGTTCTTTTACCGAATTTATGGTTCCATCAAGTTCTTTGTCGGTTGGTCAGTGTAATTAATTTTGAAGTGGTTTAGATTAATAAGTAATGTAAATTTTACCCATTATACTTTTATATCGAGTAGATCAGGTAAATAGAATAAAATCAATTTTAAAATTAACACATAGATATTGTTTTAATGTGCGAATTTTTTTTGTATTGTTATGTTTACGTTAGATGTGAGCGCAAACACACCAGAGGAGCCCTCAGTTTAAGATTGGTTTTACCCTACTAAAGTTTCACGATTGTCACCGTTTTTCCAAAAAACTTACCAGCCGTCAAATTCCTAATGCGCGAAGTTACAACGTTAAAAGTTAATACTAGATTAGCATCCAGCATAAGCATATAGGCACATTTATAAATACATACACTTTCCTAATATAAATGACAGTAGGTGAAAATGAGCGTAGATATATTATGATGAAAATTATGTTAATTGCTAGGGACGCTTTGCGATAGAGGTGTACGTTACTCTGGAGGCAAAAGACAGGCAAATTATTAAATTTGCTCGACCTATTTCCGTCGGAGAGGTGCTCTTAGGTAAGGACGCTCTATTTTACTATAGAGAGAGCTATGTTTTTTTAATTATTAACGGTAACGCTAAAAGGTTCTTTATCTGATAGTGGTCACTATAAATAAGACAACTGAAAATGCAAATGATTACCATTGCTCAGCTATTTGACTGAAATATCATTAAAAACTACCTAAGGAAAAATAAATTAGGTGTACAGTCATGATTTTTTGACAGTTTTGTCGAGATACTGTTTCGTACTTTCTTTCTTAATATAGATAATAATATATTGTTAATAGAGATGTATAAACTGATTATCTGACAATATCTATAGATAAAATAAAAATCTTGGACATAGTGTACCTATAGTTTTGAAAACTGCAAAATTACCTAATAAGCAAAATCTGAGTTTACTACATAGCTATTACAATTTAAGCATTAAAAAATACATAATGTTTTTTCAAAATTAAATTAACTCATTAGTGCAACGAAAAAAAACTAACTTAAGTATCTGCATTAGGTAAAGCAGGTTAAAGGAGTACTATTTATCTCACCCGTAATTATTCGTAGGTTCTGTCTTTATGTGTGCTGTTTTTATCAGACTGTTGCGACAGCTTCTTTAATATTTAATTATTGTATTTATGTGTATGTAAGTTTAAATATCTATGTATTTATGTGAGTTTAATGAGTTTATGCTTCACATAGTCATAATTAGTATTTTAGGTTGTTTCCTGTTTCACCTACTCAAGTTTTAACTTTTCTTGCATCGTTTCCACTACCCAAAGGTTGTCTGGAAGAGATCGCTTGTTAGCGATAAGACCGCCTGTTGTCTACCATTGTGCAATTTGTTTCTGTTATTTGTTTTAGTGTACTTTATTTGGTGAACGATAAAAATATTTGTATTGTATTGTATTGTCGTTGCATAATAAAATAAATCATAGATGAAAGAAACTAATCACTTCCAAATGTCAAACAATTTGATGCACCGCAGGTAGACGATTTAATAATGATCATAATTACTCGTGTCCATTAACTAATTATATATATACACTGGCGGTCAAAAATTTCGGGTCACACTAGTTTAAATTATTTATTATTATTATTTATTTATTTAATAAACATACATATATTAAGAACGTGAAAAACATAATACATCGCCCCACAAAACTGTGGTTACAGTTTGACTGTGGGATCGGCAGTCTCTTTGTTACACTTTAGTTTATTTTAAATTTAATATAATAACATATTACGAGTAATACGTTCGAGAGCCTACTAAGGAAGCACTACCCAGAGTCTAGGTAATGCTTCCTCAGCAGTCTCCCGAACCTATTCCTGTTACGTTCACACCTAATTGCTTCGGGCAAACTATTGAGTAGGTATGGGATACGTTTTTTTAATGTTCTGTCTCCATAGTAGTTATTTACTCTAGGAACAAATAGTTTGCCTGTGACAATGGATTTGGTACTATGGGTATGGTCGATAGGTTTTAATAATGGATTCTCTGGGTTAGGCTCAAGACAGCTATGGTTATTTCTAGCTAGTAGATACTTATGTTTAAGGCTAATTGGTAAGATTTTACAGATTTTAAAGAGTTTTCTATAGTTACCTTTATATTTAATTTTAGTTTTTTCGTTGACAAGTAATTTTAAAAATCTAATTTGTATGGATTCTAATTTATCAATATTAGTTTTTGTTGTGAGCCCATAACTGTCTAGTGCATAATCCAGTATAGATTCTACTAATGCCATATACAAACATCTTAGTGTACTAATAGGAACTCTAAATTTTAAAGTATGAAATTTACCTAACAAGATTCTAAGTTTCTCATAGATGTAATTGATGTGATATGACCAGGTAAAGTGTTCGTCTATTTTCATTCCAAGATAAGTTATAAGTTTCACTTGTTCTATAGGTTCACAGGTGCAGTTGGAGTTATTGTGATGAAAACAGGGATAGGTATGAGCATATAAGTCCGGATGAACATTATTAAATATTAAATACGGAGAGTGGATTAACATAAGTTTGGTTTTGTCAGCATTGAGAACTATCCCATTGTCATGAGACCACTTAACAACCGCGTCAATATCTTGCTGTACGAGGCGGAAGGTGTCCTCAAGGTCCGAGCCCGCGCGCAGAGCACAGAGGTCGTCTGCGAACATGTGCGCTGAGCAGTGCTGCAGCACACCGCACAAGCTGTTGACGTGCTGTCCCGTCTTGAGCGTTCTGCCCTCCTAAGTGTCCCTAGCAGTGGGAAGGTTTAAAATGAGGAGGCAGAAATACGGTCAAAAAAAAATATATATTCGGTAGCTCAATCGGTTCACGTTAAAAAAAATGTAAATTCGTGGGTTCGGGCGAATACACTTAGGATCGGATTCCGTTAGTTTCCCTGTAGCCGAAGTACTCCCCTGAGAGCGCCAGGTAGGTTGGCGGCGGAATTTCTTATTTGCGCTGAGTTCAGCGCCACCCAGAAAAGCTGCTCCGCTGTCGTCTCTACTCCGTGGAAGCAAATCGCAAGCAGGCGGCAAGCAATCAGCCAGTAAAAATGGTCAGTCTAGACCTTGGACCCTGGAACGCGCCATCAAACAAGGCGTTAGAAATGGTCCGCCAGTCTTGGTGAACGCCAACGGCATACGGGAAGCACTTTGGTAGTTGTGATGCCGTGGATGTTCACAATTCAGATACGGAGATTACAATGAAATGAAGTTGATTTAATCTATTACGAAATTAAATGAATTTATAACGAAAATAAATGAATTTATACTTTTAATTGTAATTTGAGGGTGGCTTTCAAAATGACAATAATGGTCAGCAACTTATAGTAAGTGCCCGTTATTAGCCAAGATATTATGTAGGAGTGAGATTTATATTCTGAGGCCGAAATGAGTATAAAACAGCAATGATATCGATTGGCAAGATAAAATAATTAAGCACTAAATATTTCTAAGCGATTGCGCAAACAAATATAACCACTTACCCAGTTTGGGGTACACTAAAAGCACTTATAAATCACCACAGTGATTTTATTTTGTTGAGGAACACGTAGGGACGAACACAAGAAGATCGATTACGGTTCCAAGCCGTGGACCGTAGCAGAGATCGACTTCAAGCGACGTGCGTTCTTCTCAATTTCTTTTGGCTAATGAGTGAGTGGCCGCGCGCGATGACAAGCGCTTGCGCCGGTCACGTATGTCACTCATGCATTCATTCGTATGCGAATGAAGTAAAATTGAATGTTATAAAGATGCCGCGATACATTCAAAACAATCAGCGTGTTGATGATTTTATATATGTAATTTATTGTATTTAGGATAGTTTAATTATGTTTTGTAGTGTGTAGTGTAGTAGTAAGTTGTATATATTATTTTTTAATTAGGTAAGTAGCAAGAATTGCGTTTTATTTATGTAAATATGTACCTGTAACGGTACATTACCCCCCGCTCCAATGAAAGGGTTTTGTTCTTAAAGAAAACCCGTTTGGACTGTTAACAGTATCACACTTTCATTCAATCATCTAACATTTCATACATTCATCATCTAGAAAACATAAAAGCAATTGTCGCTTCGATAAGCTGACAGCGCGTCCTTGCATACAAAAGTCATCTGTGATAAATTGCACGTATGACCAAATACTGACAACAAGATCTTACTTAGAACTTTAGTTCGTACACGTTACTTTACTTAAGACTATTGACCAGCTTCAGGTCTTTAATATGCCATACTCCTAAATCCTTGCCAGACATATCTTGTAAAACATATACTAGAGGAGATCGTTTTTCAGTTATACGGCATTTTATAAATTTGGGCGCTAACTTTTTACTAAAATATTTGTCTTTATCGCTTAGTACGTACGTGCGTTTAAAGACTAGATCTCCAACATTAAATTCAGCGGCTTTCCGCCGTAAATTATACTGAGCAGTGTTCTTAACATGTGCCTGCCACAATGAAGCTTGCACATCGTCAAACACAGCAGACAGACAACCCCGGTTTTCAGCGTAAACATCGCGCGGTAAGAATATCACCTCTTTGTCTAGGTCAGAATCCGTGTAATGCGAACCACATAGAACAAGCTCACGGCCAAATACGAGAAAAGATGGCGTATAACCAGTGGCTTCGTTTACAGAGTTGTTCATGGCAAATTTTATTTTGGGAATAAAAGTGTCCCAGGTCCGGTGGTCGTTTTGGACAAATGTTGACAGGCACGTGACAAGAGTCTTATTAAAACGCTCCACGCTGTTAATTTGCGGTGTATATCTAGGCGTGAAGAACACGTTCGGGATCTTGTATTTCTTGAAAAGAGCATCAGTAGTTGAACTTATGAATTGGCTACCATTGTCAAGAAATATGGTTTGAGGAATGCCGTGAATTAAAAATATATTGTCCTCTAAAATTTTGACAACTGCATCTGCAGTGGCACGACGCAAGGGAAATATTTCGCAAAATTTAGAGAAGCAGCATGTTATGACCAGGATGTAGGCATTCTGTTTGCGACTAACTGGTAAAGGACCTACGAAATCGATAGATATCATCTGAAAGGGACGAGAACACTGCTTAGGGCGTCCCATTTCTCCTAGCGTGGTGTGATTCTGAGCTTTGTATGACAAACAGACGGAACAAGAGCCTACGAACTTCACGACATCTTGGTGCATACCAGGCCAATAATAGTTTAAAGCTAATCGCCTATAAGTTTTAAAAATACCAAGATGTCCAGCTGTCGGTTCCGAATGGTTGTGTGCTATTACCTGTTCACGAAATTCAGTAGGCACAACCTCCTTCCACTCGAATTCCGATGTAAGTTGTGAGTGTTTAGATTTACATAGCCGAAACAGTGAACTATTTTTTATTATAAAGTTAGGGAAGTTACTTGGAGCATTAAGACATCCATTGTATATTTTCTTATACCAAGCATCGTTCGTATTTGCCACTGCGTTGGAAAGAGAAATAGCATTTACGGGGACAGCACGGGAAAGAGCGTCTGGTATAACATTGTCGACTCCACGGCGATGCTTAATTTCAAAATTAAACGACGACAGACGTACTCCCCATCGTGCTAAGCGTCCAGAAGGATTGTCTAACGACAGGAACCATTTTAGCGCAGAATGGTCAGTGTACACTGTAAAAGTTTGCCCGTTCTCCACGTAACAGCGCCAGTGCTCGAGAGCAGCCAGGACGGCAAGCGTTTCACGTTCCGTAATGCTGTAATTTCTCTCGGCACTGGTTAGGGATCTACTCATATAGGCGATAGGATGTTCTTTACCATTTAGAGTCTGCGTTAACATGGCGCCAACTCCATAATTGCTTGCGTCAGTGTGCACTTCAAATGGCAACGAGTAATCCGGACAGGCAAGGACTGGCGCGGAAACCAAGGATTCCTTTAGAGCGTTAAAAGCCGCGTCAGCTTCCTGTGTCCATACAAAAGGTGGTGACTTTTTGCCGTTTGAAGTGAGCTTGTTCAAGGGACCAGCTACAGTACTAAAATTGGGAACGAATCGTCGGTACCAAGTGGCAGTACCGAGGAAACGTTTAAGTTCCTTTCTGTTTGTGGGAGTGGGAAAGTTAATTATGGCCTCAACTTTTTCAGGGTCTGTGCGTAAGCCCCGAGAATCCACCACGTATCCCAGATACCTAAGCTCGCGCCTAAAGAACTTACACTTCTCAAAATTCACTGTGAGGTTAGCGTGCTTTAATTTGTCCAAAACGCGCAACAGACGTGAAACATGCTCCTCAAACGTTGAGCTGATGATTATAATGTCATCGAGATATGCGAACGTTTTAAATTCCATATCCCCAAATAACAGGTCTACCAGGCGTTGCTGTGTGGCTGGAGCGTTAGTCAAGCCGAACGCTGTGGTTTTGAAGCGCAGGGTCCCTCTGGTTGGCACATAAAAAGCCGTCTTATCGCGATCTTCTGGCACGATTGGGATTTGCCAGAATGCCTTAGATAAGTCTATGCTAGAAAGATACTTGGCATCACGGAGACTATCTAAAATTTCTGACACATAGGGCAGATTATATGCGTCGCGTTTCGTAATTGCGTTCAGTTTACGGCTGTCGAGGCAAAACCTAGGCTGTCCATTCTTTTTATTAACGATGAGCACGGGAGAAGACCAAGCACTTTCACAATACCCTACTACATCGAGAGCCAGCATTTCGTCAACCTGCTCAGTCAAGATTCTTTGTTTCTCGGGTGACATTCGATAATATCGCTGTCTGATAGGTTGAGCGTCACCAGTATCTATACGATGCGATATTATATTAGTACGTCCCAAACCTTTCTCTTCAGTCGATATTGATTTAAACTGAGTAATTATGGTGTCCGCTATTACTTTTTGAGGTTCCGTCAAATTGTCATACGAGTGAATAAAAGTGTCACTAGGGTTAACCTTAATTTCTGAAAGAGAGCATTCTGACAGTTTGACGCTACCTATAAATTTCGGACAAATTTGGAATGCTCGCCAAAAATCAACTCCGAGAATAATGGAGGTTTCAATCTCTGGAACGACATACGCTTTGATTAAATGGTATTGTTCTTCGAATGTTATTGGTAAATTTATGTAACCAATGCTTTTTAAATATTGACCGCCAGCTGCTACCATAGTAATGCTGTGATCCTGGTGCAAGGTGCAGTCAGTTAAATGTTGATGACAATTGTTACCTAAAATTGTCACTGCAGCACCGGAATCCAGTAAGGCGCATGCGTCAATATCATTAATCTTTATGTTTATGTAAGGCCTAGCATCATGTTCAGGTTTAGTTTGCAGAATTGTAGAAACTTTGTAAGAAGAGGTGAAAGTTTTAATAAAGTTCAGCCAAGTTTCCCAATCTTCTTTATTAAAATTACTACAATTCTGCTCCACTAGTTTTTTGAATTTTTATTAGCCTTAGAACAAACTGGACAGTCTGGTGTTTTCACATCCTTCATACCGCACTTAAAGCAAAAAATGTCACGTTTAGCTTGACACTGACGGATGTGATGTGAATTGTTACGACACCTCGGGCAGTACGGTTGTTCTTTAGCTGCTTGTACTGTATGTATATAGTTTTGTTGCTGATTTTTATTTGGTGTGTGTTGATTGTAATTTTGGTGTTTGTAGCTGTAATTTCTGTTGTAGTTGCTTGTGTTTGGTAGATTCTGTTTATTAAAAGTATTATTATATTTATTATTTGTTTTATTGGTATCTTTTGTATATGCAAATTCAGGGGCAACGGTATCTGAAGTAACTTTAGGCGGTTCCTGGAACTGAGAGAGGCGCGCTTGAATGGTCTCATAGTTTCGACACAAAGTACGTAGAGATTCAATGTCAGATATGGAAGCTACCGATGCCAGAGTGCTTGCATAGCAGGGCCTAATATTGTGAAGAAGGATTTCCAATTGATCCGCCTCCGAGAGGGACTTGGACAAACGCGAGAACATGCCATTCATGATAGAGAGATAAATAGTAATGTTCTCACGTTCGCCTTGAGTGCGAGAACGAATCTCTGAAATGAGCCGGTAGTCATAATCTGACTGATCGAAGTCCTTCTTCAATAGGGCTGCTAGTTCCGACCAAGAACCGACCTTGTCCTTCACAGACCGATACCAATGTAAGGCATCTTCCTGAAATATTTCAGTAGAAAAGCTCAGCACCTTACTATCGGGAATATTACGAGCCTCTATAAACTCATCAACACGCTGTATAAATGAGCGCACACAGGTTTTGCCGTTAAACTTTAGTTTTGATAGGTCAGCTGAACCACGATCGCACGTCACCGAAATCACATTTTGAAAGTCAGGCATTGAAGGTCCGGATTCACTACCGGAAGCCAAACTCGAAGTGGTGGCGGCTGGTCTTGCTGCCTGAAGGGCCTTTAATTTTTTAGCGAAAAAGTTATACTCCTTGGAGACTTCGTCATACTCTTTCTTAATGTCGGCGCTACGTGTTATCCTCGCAATACGATTGTATAAATGGTTCATCATGTTCTGGGTTCTAAGCACGACAGGTGCAGAAGGGTCAGTTACGTCTAAGTTTGCCTGAATTTTAGTGAGAACCTCGCAACAGCCCTGAAGATCCTGTCTAGGTTCGAGCGGAGATTCTAAAATGTGCTCTGAGGGATAGTCTTTGGCCAACTGTACAATTTGTTTGCGTAAATCCTCAACGGATGACGCAGGAGTTTCGCCTCTAATGCGAACCTCATACTCCAACTCCGATTTCTGAAGAGACAAGTACTTCACGGACAGCATGGTGAACCAAATATAACTATTGGGTAAGTGGTAGAAAGCAAAAGCAACTACTTATAACTAAAATCAACTTTCGTTCTCCGATCTGTTACAATTCAGATTGATAATGACGAACGTTTGGTTTTTTGTTTCAATTGAAATTAGTAAAAATAAAAGATAAATTGTTAGCTGCAACTAAAAAATAAAACACTACTAATGTGTACTTAGTTATGAAATTACGTACAATAAAATTATCTAAACATCAATAGCTCATACCACTATACTAGGTTTTTAAGCTAGTAAGACAACAACACTACAATGTGCAAATATCAAATACACCAGATTTTTTATGTCAGAACAATTTCTTATATATTTTAATTACTTAATTTAACTTCGTACACCTTAGCAGCAGGAAAAAAACCAAAAAAACAGAAAAGAAAGAAAAGCAAAGAAAACAAAAACGTTTCACAAAATAAGGCCACAAACACACACTAACTACTACTACAAAGAAAAATAAAACAGAATCCGATGTGTATTACAGCCCCACGTTGGGCGCCAGTGTCCCGTCTTGAGCGTTCTGCCCTCCTAAGTGTCCCTAGCAGTGGGAAGGTTTAAAATGAGGAGGCAGAAATACGGTCAAAAAAAAATATATATTCGGTAGCTCAATCGGTTCACGTTAAAAAAAATGTAAATTCGTGGGTTCGGGCGAATACACTTAGGATCGGATTCCGTTAGTTTCCCTGTAGCCGAAGTACTCCCCTGAGAGCGCCAGGTAGGTTGGCGGCGGAATTTCTTATTTGCGCTGAGTTCAGCGCCACCCAGAAAAGCTGCTCCGCTGTCGTCTCTACTCCGTGGAAGCAAATCGCAAGCAGGCGGCAAGCAATCAGCCAGTAAAAATGGTCAGTCTAGACCTTGGACCCTGGAACGCGCCATCAAACAAGGCGTTAGAAATGGTCCGCCAGTCTTGGTGAACGCCAACGGCATACGGGAAGCACTTTGGTAGTTGTGATGCCGTGGATGTTCACAATTCAGATACGGAGATTACAATGAAATGAAGTTGATTTAATCTATTACGAAATTAAATGAATTTATAACGAAAATAAATGAATTTATACTTTTAATTGTAATTTGAGGGTGGCTTTGAAAATGACAATAATGGTCAGCAACTTATAGTAAGTGCCCGTTATTAGCCAAGATATTATGTAGGAGTGAGATTTATATTCTGAGGCCGAAATGAGTATAAAACAGCAATGATATCGATTGGCAAGATAAAATAATTAAGCACTAAATATTTCTAAGCGATTGCGCAAACAAATATAACCACTTACCCAGTTTGGGGTACACTAAAAGCACTTATAAATCACCACAGTGATTTTATTTTGTTGAGGAACACGTAGGGACGAACACAAGAAGATCGATTACGGTTCCAAGCCGTGGACCGTAGCAGAGATCGACTTCAAGCGACGTGCGTTCTTCTCAATTTCTTTTGGCTAATGAGTGAGTGGCCGCGCGCGATGACAAGCGCTTGCGCCGGTCACGTATGTCACTCATGCATTCATTCGTATGCGAATGAAGTAAAATTGAATGTTATAAAGATGCCGCGATACATTCAAAACAATCAGCGTGTTGATGATTTTATATATGTAATTTATTGTATTTAGGATAGTTTAATTATGTTTTGTAGTGTGTAGTGTAGTAGTAAGTTGTATATATTATTTTTTAATTAGGTAAGTAGCAAGAATTGCGTTTTATTTATGTAAATATGTACCTGTAACGGTACAGTGCATCAAGTAGCAGACCGGGCCGCAGCCCGAGCCCTGAGGCACCCCGCACTCCACTCTGCACTCATGACTATAGGTGTCCCCAACCCTAACTTTGAACGAGCGTGAAGTGAGATAGTCGCGGAACCATTCGTTCAGCGGCTCGCTCACTCCACACTCGCTCATAGCCTTCAATAAGGTTTTCGATTCAAGAGTATCGAATGCCTTCTTGAAGTCAAAAAATACTGCTAACACTATTTTTTTATCATTAAGGTAGTTATTAATTTCGTCCGTAAACTTAGATAATAAAGTTGCAGTACTTTTACCCTTTTGGAAACCATGTTGAGTGGGATTTAAAGCTGATTAATTATACATTTTTCAATTATTTTGTCAATACTAGATAATATCGCGATAGGTCTATAATTAGAGAAATTTTTACGATTACCTTTTTTATAAACTGGTCGAACTATGGCTTCTTTTAGTTTATTGGGGAATTTATGATGTTTAACTGACAAATTAACCAGCTTCGCAACTACAGGGCTTATTTTATCTACTACACATTTTATATCGGACATGCGCACGAGATCGCTTCCCGGGGACTTATTTACATTCATGTTGTTGATAACTTTTTTAACTTGATGAGTCTTAACGGGTTGCCATCTCATGGACATATCTGTTTTTTTGACATAATCATCCCTATCAAGCCAAATATCATGACATACATGTTTTATGTCCTTGATTTCGTCTGAAAAGGTAGATGCGAACTTATTACATAAATCATAGTCGTCCTCCGTACGTTGCATATTTGAGTGTATGATATCATCCAAACTCTTGGTCTCTTTTCCCATTAATATATGTATCCTTTCCCATATTTTCTTTATATTTTTATTACACTCTAATATACACTTTTTGTCATACATGTTTTTACTTTTATTTATGGCTTTGTTACATTTATTCCTATATTTTGTATATCTCAATCGTTTAAGCATATTCTTTGGCTCATTACACCAAATTTCGAAGAGTGTATCCCTTTTAATTATCATTTTCTTTAGGTTACAATTAATCCAAGGTTTGCTATTTCTGTTATTAAAATTAACTGTTTTAATTACGTAGCACTGTTTATATATATCTATAAATATTTTTGTTAACGCGTTATATAATTCGACTGGACAATTTATAGACATTAAGTTTTCGAAATCAGTTTGTAGTAATAATTCTCTGACCTTGCGGTTGTCTAGGACCCGTCGTCGCTCAGGCAGCGCCAATTGGTTCCGAATCGGGCCACCCGTGTTGCGATATCTCGCTCCGTTAAAGTTGTTTTTTTCATGGATTTTTACGAGTCTGATTTAACCCTGGAAACGTTACTTTTTTTGGCTGTTACTTTTGCAGCTATTAAATAAAAATAATCACATGATTAAAAACACGCACAACCTCACAGTATTTTAGGAAATATGATGGTTTTTTACCGACCCGTATTCTTTGTCTGCGAGTGTATATATATCTACCTCCACATCGGTTATGATGACGGCGACTCTAGCCATTACTGCATTCTCCTTCAATAGGTTTTGTGAATTATTCTACACTCATTTTATTTACATAATATACTATTCTTTGTATTGCCCAACTGTATTAGGAATTTCAGGGATCCATTTATAAAAATATCAATGTCCAAAAACCGGCCAAGTGCTAGTCGGACTAGCGCACGAAGGGTTCCGTCCCATTACCTTTAAAAACGGTATAAAAATTACGTGTGTTGTATGGGAGTCCCCTTAAATATTTATTTTATTCTGTTTTTTAGTACTTGTTGTTATAGCGGCAACGGAAATACATCATCTGTGAAAATTTCAACTGTCTAACTATCACGGCTTTTGAGATACGGCCCGGTGACAGACGGACAGCGGAGTCTTAGTAATAGCAGAGACTAGGAATTATATAGACTGCCAATGCCTATACATTGTCGCGTAATTTTAAAATAATGGGCCTGCTGTAGCTAGTTTCACTATGGAGAGATCAGTTTACCATTTAATTCGTATGCCACTAAGACCTCTGCTCAAAACATAGCGCCATCTGTTGGGAGCTTCTTCATTGTGTTCATAGATGGCGCTATGTTTTGAGCAGAGGTCTTAGTGGCATACGCATTAAATGGTAAAGTGATCTCTCCATAGTGAAACTAGCTACAGCAGGCCCATTATTTTAAAATTACGCCACAATGTATAGGCATTGGCAGTCTATATAATTCCTAGTCTCTGGTAATAGGGTCCCGTGACGATTTTCGCGATATCTCGCTCCGTTAAAGTTGTTTTTTTCATGGATTTTTACGAGTCTGATTTAACCCTGGAAACGTTACTTTTTTTGGCTGTTACTTTTGCAGCTATTAAATAAAAATAATCACATGATTAAAAACACGCACAACCTCGCAGTATTTTAGGAAATATGATGGTTTTTACCGACCCGTATTCTTTGTCTGCGAGTGTATATATATCTACCTCCACATCGGTTATGATGACGGCGACTCTAGCCATTCCTGCATTCTCCTTCTGTGAGCTCTAATATAGCTTGCTAGAACAAACTTGGTCTTAAAGACCCTATGACATTCTTGACAGCTACTAAATAATTAATGCATGCCCGAAACCGCTGTAGCAAGGCATTTGAAAATTCACGAGCGTATGCCTTTTATAATGAAAGCGGTCGCTTAGATCGGGTTATAGAAATAAACCGCCAGGGGAACGTGTTACGGGTTACTCTATACTCTTCTGTATCCATGGAAACAGTTATAATATAGATGGCTTATGAGAAGATTATCTTGAGTTTCATTTAAATAACAAATACCACAAACATGGTGTCAGAAGTGGGATGCTCAGTAAGTGCATCTTTAAGCTTTACAAATGCTGTTTCATGAGAGGGCAGCCACTGAAATAATATATCCTTCTTAAGAAGACCACGTAATGGACTAGTAATGCTAGAATAGTTGTCAATAAATTTTGAAAGGTAGTTTGTCATTCCTAAAAATCGTTCCAATTCCTTTTTATCATGTATTTGCTTAAGTTCTGTAATAGCTTCTACTTTCCTAGGATCAGGTTTGACCCCTTTATTGCTTACAATCATGCCAAGGAATGAAATTTCGTTTTTTAATACCTGAGACTTCTCCTTGTTGAATTTGACATTACATTCCTGTGCTCTTTTTAAGACTTTCTTTAAAACATTGTTATGCTCTTCCACAGAGCTAGCGTAAATTATCAGATCATCAACATAAAACTGTACATTATCTATGTCACTAAACGCCTCCTCCATGCGTTCTTGAAAGGCCTCAGTTGACACAGAGAGCCCGAATGGTAACCTTTTATAGGAATAATTTCCAAAAGGCGTAGAAAATGTACATAACCTTGAGCTCTCTGAGTCAAGTTGCACCGTCCAAAATCCACTACTACAGTCAAATTTAGTAAAGTACTTAGAACCTTGAAGCTTTATTGAATTTTAGAAATAGTCCTAAAGAGAATAGTCCGTCGCCAGCCAATCTTCTGTTCAATAGGAACCTTAATGACCGCTGCCCTGTATCTGCAAATTATTTAAAACCTAAGGTTTATACTAGAAATGTAATGTTAGATAAGAGCTTGCAAAGCAAGGTAAAACATCATTATAACAAGACGGCTAAACCATTAAGTGAACTTGATGTAGGTCAAGATGTGCTATTTAAGAAAAGAATTACGGATGAATGTTGGAAAAGAGGTATAATTGTAGATAAAACTAGTTTTCCCCGATCATATGTTGTAGAAGATGAGTCTGGCTGTCAATATAGGAGGAATAGGCAACATTTGTGTCTTAGTAGATGCCACCAATTATTCAATAGTGACAAAATGAATACCAATTCCTATTCCTTCAATTATGACAGTGATGTAGACGAAGTCAGTGAATGTGAGTCGTTTCATGATGCAGAACAAAATGATGTTAACAATGAATTGGAAGATAGTGAAATAAACAACTCTATTGAGCCAATACTGTAACAGCTTTTGCTCCGGGCATGAGACTAAGGGCGTGGAATGAGGGGTACCCGAGGCCAGACCTAGGTCATATGTGGAACAAAAAGGGTAGAGAAAATGTTGGGCGCCTTGAAATTTTTATTAAACTTATGACACAGGCCCCGCACTAACGATGCCCTAGTGGTGTATGGAGTCCACAAAAACAAACCAGTTTGAATGTTTACTTATACATTTATTTGCAAGGATTTTACACCCAGGCGTCCCCAGGTTACAAGTATTCAAAACCAAATAGCGCTAATGCTTATCTAAATATATATCTAATTTGCCAATGTCGCAATTTATACTAAAATGTTAAAGAAAACAACTATAAAACAATATTTATGGAGGACGGAATTCAACTAAAACCTACGGGTGTGTGTGTGTGTACCTCTAAATGTTTTTGAAGCTGACTAAAGCAGTATGGAACGGACTCACATTTGCAATGCCTGCCTAACCGCTTGCTCTAAAAAGGAACCGTCGTCTTTCCCGTCTCCCGGGGAAAATCCAAAGAAGCCTCGCAGGAAACCGCACTCCATTCGGGACTGGTTCCTGAACTTAGGCACTGTGCCCGTGCCTAGGAGCCCATTAAGGGCTTGAGATCAAGCGAGTAGTCGCTTTATACTCGGGCATGACTAGCGGAGTTGATGGCATCGCTGAACAACGGGCCGGAAGGGTGGCCGATGCCTGGAATTTCATAAATATGAGAGGACGTCCGAAATCTCCGAGTTAGCCGCCACCATTCTGGGGCGCGATTATACACGAAATTGCTACTTCGCGTGCCGGCGGGGCGAACAAATCTTTCCACAAAACGATGACAATCAGGCTTACTGGCCCATATCTCTTACACTTCCACCGAGCCTCATGGAGAAAAATAACCTCCTCTCTCGCCGTGAACGAAAACGAAATTGCTTTCTCATTCAGTTGACAGCTCAGATTAACAAGGGGAAAAAAAAACTGTCTATGGTAATTTCGACTTGTTGACCTGAAAATTCTGATCTCGAAGTAAATACTGAATTGTAGACTAAAAAGAAATAAAAATTAATCTGAACGAGAAAAACTATGCCTGACATCAAAACAGAATAATGATTTCCAAATTTAGAAAACCGATGATTAATTTCATGTAACAAAACGTAGTCTAAACTTGACGGAACGCAAACCGGTGAGTGTTGCTACATCAAAAAGAACAACTATGAGACAAATGTTGCTAGTGTAGAAACCAAGCTGTTTAGGGTAAAGTTAAAAAAATCCGGCGTTACACGGAACCGTTTCTATACAACTAGGTCTGGTCGTTCTGTAAAACCACCATTAAGATTAATTGAATCCTGTTAAATTTAAGGAGAGGAATGTTACGGGTTACTCTATACTCTTCTGTATCCATGGAAACAGTTATAATATAGATGGCTTATGAGAAGATTATCTTGAGTTTCATTTAAATAACAAATACCACAAACAGAACGGTAACCTAGTTCTCTGCCTGGAACCAAAGCTGGGTTTACAGGGGCCGAGGCTTTCATTGTTAGTTAATTAAATGAACGGCTTACGGTTTAATTAGGAACCTAAGAAAAAAGAGTATAGTAGTACATTAAGGTGTTGTTTTCCGGCGGTTTCGCGGCCAGTTACTCGTATTCGACACCCAGAGTAAGCGCCTCGCGTCGTCGTCCCAACGTGATACTACTACTAATTAGTTTTAGGAAATATAATGATATAATTATGTATGTTAGTCCTTAAGGTATTTGTATTATGGGCCACAGATGCCTGAAATAAATGATTAAATAAATAAAATAAATAAATTACAGATCTAGGTCGGTAAAACAAAGGTATAGCCGTTATTGTTGCCTGGCCTAAGCGAAGACTGGTTGTTATTGCCCATGTTGCTATTACTAGAGATTGCAGTACCGGTACTGGTTTCTAATAAAAAATCGGAGAATTCCCGGGATGGCACGGGAAATTGCGATCAATAGTGTATGCTAAATATGTATATTCAATTTCCTTCATGTATATTCAATATTACGTTTTTCCATGCTTAGTGACGGGTTTGTCACTTTGTCACATAAATTCGAACTTAGAGAAGGCATATTTTAATGTAATTTTTAGTACTTAGGAGATGTCCATTTAGATACCTTACGAACGAAACATGACATCCTTTTTGAAACTACAGACTGGAAGCATGAAGCAGCCTGCATGATACCTACGTGTTTATCAGCAACCACTTGATTGAATACTACTTTATGTCACACCTGGCCATAAAGTGGCCATTATCGCACGCTCCGCGCGCGAAAAAACCCACTTTCTGGCCAGGGGGTGACATAAAATTTTGTACTTACCACGGGCGATAATAAAGAAACCCTCAGATCGCATATTTATCGCCCTTGCCTTCGGCTCGGGCATAAAATACCTGCGATCTGAGACATTCTTTGTTTTATCGCCCTTGGTAAGTAATGTACTATTACATTACAAAAATTGAGCGCAGACGTAGTTAACGATATAATAAACAAGAGTGATTAAGCTCGAAGGAAGGCACGTCACGAGGTAGCAGCGTCGCAGAGATCTGTGGGGCCGCGCTATCGATTTTCCTTGCGAGGGGGGGATCTCAGCTGGAGCCCCCTCCCGCCCGCCCCGTAAACATAAACACGAAGAGTTACAGATGACTGAGGTACGACGCGTTTTCACAAGGATTTTCATATAAATATTATGACTAGAGGTGCATCGATGTTTCCGTATTCATATTCATATATATGAGTTCTTTCAACTTTATATTTTAGGTATTCTTAGATACTTGATATAGCACTACTACTGTATGACACGATTACATTTTGGATGCAAATAGATAGCATGTTTGACGCAGTCAATGTTTTACTCAAGAGATTATTTAATGTCAGCTAGACAGCTGAAACCCTCATTTAGTTCATCAATTATTTTTTATTTAATTTGTTTTGTAACGTTTAGTATATAATCTCCTTGTCCTGGGATTCACTAAAACTTACTAATAATTAGTATTTTTTTCGCTCAGTGAACGCGTGAAGTTATAGAGTTGAAATTAAAACCATATACTCAAGTTTGCGGACGCTTGAAGCTGTGAAAAAATCAAACTTCTAAGTAAACGTAAAAAAAAGATACGACCGTTTATGCCGTAAAAAACGTACATTTTCACATTTGGTAATTCATAGGGTACTTCCCGTTGACCTAGAACCAACCTAAGAACTATGAAATTTGGCAAGTAATATCGTCTGGTATAGCAGATACAAAAAAAAACTGAAATTATACATTTGTTATGGAATCACCAAAAAAATCCTACTTAATATAATGAATGCGGAAGTAATAAATTTTTGGATATTTGTTAAATCACGCAAAAACGGCTGAACAGATTATGATGATACTTGATATATACATAGAGATTTTAGCCTGGATTATCATATAGAATACTTTTTATCCCTTAAATAATGCCTCAAATTGATAAATTCGGGGGTGGAGTTGAATCTATGTACCAGACCAGAGCTGCAGAGTTATGTTCATAATTATAATGCCTTTTGCCGTACGGAAAATGTGTCTCAGAAGAACTAGTATAAGACTGAGCTCCGAATATGCACATATTTGTCACGAATTTCAGGATCAAGATATAATATAGGGACGTGTAGTTAGGCGAATGTATAGACAGCAGTGAACGAATATAAACATGGAAGCAGCCTCTGAGAACTTTGGCGTTGAATTTATCGGGACACTTAGCACACAAACACAAATACACACACATTTAAATACGACGTTACGTATATACAGAGATATAATACGAAAACGATAACAAAATAATAGTTATCTCTTTTACACTAATTGTAAACACTTGCGCGTGACTGAAATGGTTGTATAGACAATAACTGCCAATCAGCAACTTAATCCGCCAATGAGCTTCTTGCTGCAGGCGCTAGCAGCAGGCCGTACGCCACGGATCTGTGCCGTCACGAATCATATTTGATAGATGTCAATGAGATTCATGGATAGGTTCATGCAACAGATTTTAGACAGTCAAATAATTAATCAATATTTTAATTTTCGGCACGTTGAAAGAAAACAAAATAAATAGGTTAACAGTATTGTAATAAAATTGCTGATTAATTTGTATTATTTATACTTTTACACTCCGTTTTTTCGACCGTTTGTCTATATTATAATAATACATTATTAATAAATTAATAATAAATCCATATCCCAACCACTTCCAGACATCTGACTGAGTTATTCCACGGGATAAAGCTATATTATGTCCTTCCTAGGGTCTCGAATATCTCCATACCAACATTTATCACAATCGGTTCAGCTGTCTAAGCGTGAAGAGGTAGGTAATAGATAGTGAAACAGAGTACTTTCGCATTTATAATAATTAGTATGGATGTGTACAGCCGGGCATGTTCACGTACAGTCAGCAACGTTTACGTCGATGCAAATAGAGAGGCTATATCTGAATACACCTTTACGTATGAGTGGCAGAGGAAGTAGATTGCACAGGGATATGTGCGACATTACAGGGTCGGTGAAATAAAATATTGTCTATTATTATTATTATTATTTTTTCAATTTAACAATTGTTTAATACAATAAATTGTCGCTTGGCCGCATTCGTTATTACCTAAATATTCCTTGCGCGTTCTTAATATTAAGTGCTATGACTCTCCCATTTCTCCTTCTACTTTGTGCTTGACTCTTATGTGCTTGTGCTAATTATAAGTGCTTGAAATACTTGAAACATTTAGTGCACAAAGGACTGGGTTGTTTACATTCTGCATCGCCGTGTACCTATTCCCTCAAGTAAGTGCGTGAATTAAGACCTTACACAATCTAGCCACAAATACTTTGATGCATTCCATAAAAAATGTACTTACTTCATTTGGCATAATATCATCCCTATACAAAATATTGATCATAATATTTTTTTAAGGTTTTACTAACGTTATCGATTTACTTACACGTGGAAAGTGATTCCCTTGTCTTTGTTACGATCCGTATGATTCCTGCACCACTTCACAACACATGAAGGCATCTTAAATTGTAAAAATCCTTGATTTTTTCATTGCGTTTCGACATCCGCCATTCACTGGGATGACAGTTGAACTAAATTCGTGCCGGACCTGCCCCACTGCACTGGGGTTAGTTTGCGTTGCGTCAAAATTTAGCAGGCAGAATGCTTCTATGTTTATATTCGTTCACTGATAGACAGTTGTAAATATTTGACAACATTCATTGACATGCCTGTCACCAGTGAACGAACACCTGTCACCTTATACGACATTCGGTAAAAATTAAACAAATGAAAATAATTTTACACGGTACTAATTTGAGTGTTACGTGGTTAAGATAAAGCAGGTTTTCGCATTGCGTAGTTTTTGTTTTTAATGCAGCCTTTCCCGGTCGGTCCATTTGACGAGGGACCGAACTGCATGGAGGGCAATTGCGTGGGGTCACTAGAGAGTATACCTAGCGGTCACGATCCTCAGTCATGAGGGATCGACTACGAAGAAGAAGAGAGAGTTTTAATTTTTACGATCGTAGTTATAAAATTGAGTTAATTCGCTTCTACTTGATCATGATGAGCTATTATTTTGATTTAGTTCGAAATTATTTGTGACTCTATGGTGACTTGCTGACCATCGAGCAGGCCTACTTAATTACATAACTACGGTAGGCAGATATAAAGTAATTTCGTCCATTAATACAACAATGTAGGTTAACTAGCTAGGTAGGTAATCTGAAAACTATTCTTTAGTAAGTTATTCATAAAGTAATTATTTAAAATATACGTAATCTTTAATCATCGAGGTTAAGCAACATCAGGCAGGTTTGTATACCTATACTTTGTTCGGAACCCTCGGTGGGCGAGTCCTACTCGCACTTGTCCGGTTTTTAATTTTATTTCATAGCCGCTACTTTTGTTACATATTACTGATTAGAACAACATTAAGTAATAATGTATCCTCCGTCGTAAAGGCAGCGCCATCTGTATTTCCGCGCGCCCTTCAGGTTCGGTACCCGGCGAAGTGAAGTAACAACGTTGAATATTTATGAAGACTCCGTCGTATAGGGATTAAGAATTGACTTTTCTAGGTCATCAATTCGAGCATTTGTTGTGGGATGAACTTTGTTCCGATAACGAGAGACGCTTTGTCTTCCATAATCGATTAATCGCGGCTAGCTTTGCTTTTTGTTAGGGTATGCATCATTGGTCGATATGGGTTTGTAGTTTTTTGTTCTTACTGCGCACCATTTTCGTGATCACAATACCTATTTGTAAACAGATGAGCATTAATTAAGTTTATCGATGAACGTCTTGTCTATCAACATATTCGCTGCCACGCCACGCCCCTTAGGAACAAAATTGTATGGACATTAACGCATATATGCGTTAGGGGCAGTGAAAGGCTTAAGGTACATAGTTAAGGATGTAATTAGTTTATAATGAATTTAATCTATCACTAAGTATGTAACGAAAGTTATCACCCATTTAAAAAGTATGACTATTGACTAATCTTCATTACACAATAGAATAAATTAAATTAGAGACATTTTTCCACTGTCAACAAAAATTACAAGAGCCTGCAGAAATGTCAACTGTAGAAGTGTACATGTTTAATGATTATTTGGTTCAGAAAATTGCATTTACAAATTCACATTACGTATTACACCAATCGCTTTCGATTGGAGTATTCATGAATACTTAATTCTATTAAAAGGAGTCGACGAAATTGGAATATAACTAAAAATATTGGTCGTGTTTTAAGTAACCTTTCAAGATTGATGCGAATTACAGCTTTTAAGCTCTACAAATAGACATGTTTATATGACCTTAATAGCTACTTTCATGTGACCCAGTAAAACAATGAATTATATCTGTTAATTTTTTTGTTTATGTAACAGCTTGGTTTAGGTTTTTGGTTAGGATTTTTTATTTCTTTTCATTCAACATTTGACTCGTAAGTATGTAAATTTAACGCCTACTCACGTGAGTAGGCGTTAAATTTACATACCCACCACGTGGTTTGTTTGACGAAAATAATAGCTTATAATTTATTTTAGGATATACTTAATTGAAAATCTAAATGACTCTGTAACGATGCGTGAAACAGAACGTTACACATAAACTTTCTGGCCACTTTAAGTATTCTAAATTTTAAATTTTGAATTTGAACTTCGATTTCCAATTCCACGTGACACTGCGCAGCCATTTCTGGCAGTTCAGTTCAGTTCAGTTCGATCTTACTGGGTGATCGATAAACACATCTGCTGATCAATATCAAATTAAATTTAAATATTTTTATTTTATTCATAACTGTGTGAATTCTTAGCAGTGCACGTTGTAGTTTACCAGTTAATTGTGTTCTTCAGTGCAGTTTAATCATACAGTTTTCCAAGGCACAATACTGTAAGTTTCTATATTTTTTAATCTAATTATTGGATATCCTTCAGTTACCAATTAGAATAATAGGTTAAACGCAATATCTGGTTGTTCCAGGTGCCTTAATTTACAAATATAATAAATACCTCCTGCCCTCTCCTGCATTTTCTTCCTCCACTCCTCCGTTCCACCTACTGACGACTCGCACCCTCGCAGACTCCGCGTCTCTCGATAAAAGATTACCACTTCCTATTTAGTGTATCTAATGAGCTCGTAAAAAAGTTTGATGCTGAGAGTTAAGACCACAATAGGTACCTTTTTTTCCTGTACGATAAAAGCATCGCCATATTGTATAACAATATTTGTATTAAGTATATAATAATATTTGTATTTTATTGTAAAAATAACCAACTACTTATTATTATTGCGACACATTTGCTGTCACATTCGAACGGTATAGTCCAAAATAAAACAGAAAATAAGGAAAGCATAAATAAAATTAATGCGAAATATTAGCGTTTTACAATACTGTTCCTAATGGCGACAATCATTAAGAGCTTTCCTTGTTCTCGAAATTTGGCTACTCGTTGCTACCAGAATTAATAAAGCGAAGTTTAGCGAAGCAACGCCGTGAAAGAGTCACAATGGCGAAGTAAATACTGTACCTAAGGCGACTTCCTGATTTGTCGGTGCGGAGGCGGTACGATATGAGAAAACTGTCAAATGTCAGTGTCAACTGTCAGTCAACGCAGTACTACTTTTTACTGCGCCCCTACATTTAAATGAGTACTTCCTGACTGGCGCGGGATGCGCGGAAGCGGGACGATGCGAAGGCGGTACTGCTCCGCTTCTGCGCATAATATTACTACTGCGCTAATGTGATACTGACAGTATTCCGTCAAGCGGGAATTTTTGCGACGTCAGTAAGTTTTCGTCAAAGAAGAAAATGTCACATATCGATCCCGCCCCGCCAAGTCAGGAAGTCGCCTTAATAACATGTTGTACGACGATCTATTGTCAGATAAAAAGGTCTCCAACATTCGTGACTGCTCCTTTGAAATTAGGTACTGATGATATCAATAGGGTTGATGTACGGTTAATATCTAGGAAATGTATTCGGAAGAAATTGTACTAGACAATAAAGTAGAAGTAATAGACTTATTTCATGTTAGTGTTCTTATTTGTATTCATACTTTGGTGAAAAATGCCACGTAGCGCGTAATAAGTACGGCAAGGAATATGACAGTAAATGTTTCGCTTAAGGCCTATGTCAAGCCCTATAGTCCCTTTTTTGGTTATAAAATGTATAGAAATGACAGGTGTCAGAATTGACTTCTTATTAGTGTCCGACCGAAACATGTTTTTTTTTCCGAAACCGAAGGTTCGGTTTTGACTCTAGTTTCGGGTTCGGCCGAAACTGAAACCGAACTTTTTTTAGACGTTAAAATCGTTGAATAAAACGTCAGAGGGTCGGTCTTTCTAGACATTAAATGATAAATTAAACATCTAGTATTCGTTTAAGTGGTATAGTAACAAGATATAAAACAAGTGATAAATTTAACCAAGCTGAAACGGAGACGCCTTGCTCGCTTCGTTCGCTCGGTCAATAATGTAAGTTTCGGCGTTGCGACAGGTCCGGCCGATATCGAACCTTTGGCCGAAACATGATTTTTATGCCGAAACCTGCCGAAACCGAAACCGAAACTTCGGTCGGACACTACTTCTTATCTGCCGAGGATTGTAAGTTAAGGCATCTAACGGATCTATACAAAACCGAGCATTAGCAGTTAGGGGAAACTAAGCAAATAACATTTATGTCACACCTGGCCATAAAGTGGCCATTATCGCACGCTCCGCGCGCGAAAAAACCCACTTAATGGCCAGGGGGTGACATAAAATGTTGTACTTACCACGGGCGATAATAAAGAAAACCTCAGATCGCATATTTATCGCCCTTGCCTTCGGCTCGGGCGTAAAATACCTGCGATCTGAGACATTCTTTGTTTTATCGCCCTTGGTAAGTAATGTACTATTATTACATTAACAGCCTATCGCTGCGTGTACATAATATATTGTTAGTCCTCTTCCGTAATGGCAAGAAAGACTCCGCTAACGTTTCAAACTAGGTACTGGACCTTCTATATCATACACGCGCGATATATAGTTATTGCCACCATTACAATGTGCTCGCATGGTTACAATCCATTATGGCCAGAATAAAACGCTATTTTCGTTTGTTATTCTGTTTCATTTACTATTTAGTCTGTATGTAATAAATTGCTTATAAGAAGTAAATGATTCTTATAGTTATAGACATTGGAAAGAATATTGGTAGGTATTATTTTAGTAGCCTTTATTAATCTGTCCCATACTCGTATAAGAGTGATTATTGACAGCTTGGATAGGAAGGCCTAAAATAGGTTGAGTGATGAAATAATATGTACATAGCCACAAACATAAGTTGAAAACAGAAAACAATGCGAAATCCGGAGGAGGCCCCGAAGAGAGGTTAAACCATTATTATTACTATAGGTTAAACTATTGTTAATATGTTTGTTAAGCGGATGCGTCCGCTAGCGAAAATCTCAATTTTTTAATTTTTCCCACCACACCCACCTGTGGTGTTGAATTTTTCAATTTTCACTTTGATTAAAAAATTTAAACTATTGTTATTACTATAGGTCAAAGTTGTAAGGAATAATAAAAGGTTATTACTATATTATAATTATTTATATTGACACCTTGATAGCCAGGTGTTACTTTTATAGAAACATACATTAACACCTTCGCTGGTAAGTAGCCTCCCCAAAGGTTCTTGTGCCAGGCAGGCTCACTAATATCCCATATACTCGTATTATCACGAGCAAAAAAAAACCGGCTAAGTGCGTAAACTTCGCACATTTAGGGTTCGGAACCAACCGCAATATAAAGTTGGGTTTAATAGGCAAGCTTAGAAAATTTCAAAGAAAAAATATGATTTATCAATATGTTAGAGTATTGGTAAACTATACGTAATAATAAACATTATCACCAAATTTCAAGTGCATAGGTCAACGGTAAGTTAAAAAATTCTTAGGAACAAAATTTTGTGACAGACGACGGACGGGCGCGTGAGTGACAGCAATAGGGATCCGTTTGGACCCTTTGGGTACGGAACCCAAAAAATGGGGAAACTGTATGAAAATTCAAAACCACCATTTTATTTGCTCTTGAGTGTATTTCGCATTTCAACACGGTTGTTAGGACCATTTGAAAGCGAACTCGCAAAATATACTAAATATTAAAGGCACATATGATATACACACGAAATCATATCTCCTAAAAAACTCCTGTGAAAGTATAAATTAAACGTCAAAAGCCACGACGTGAATTGAATAAGCGTGGAACAATTGTACTTATACATAGTTTCAATTTTGCGGATGAAAAATAATCACACGTCGTCCATGCGTGAAATTGACCGGCCGTGTTTGAACTGTTTTATAATGCAGTGAAAATATAAATTTAATTTGTCTGTACTGCTAATAATATTTACTAAATTGGAATAATTACGCATTTGTGACGTACTTGATGGAAACTTTAAGCCTATTCGAATTTTCGGATAGTCCGGAATCCCTTGAACTTCGTTTCTATTCTTCCTCTATATTCTTGGATCTATCGGTTAATATTCGAACTAAACGCGTTTTGAGTACTTCCCTTGATTTAAATATTTACATAACAATCACGTTGTTGTGCTTAGGTAGTGACACGTGGGCCGCACACGATATTTCTCTTGCGCAACCAATTTAGGCATGATAATGACTACTTTAATAACTACGAGTCATCGTAGTTACCTATTAAGGCAGCCTTTAATTAATCATATAAGTACATATTTTCGATTTTACCGTAGTCCGTTTGTGGTCACTGTAGTCAGTGCGTCTACTGTACACGCACTGTGTAACACAGGCAGCATCCCACACCAACATCCGTCCCAAACCAAGGAACTAAAGACACCCCATTAGGTATGTTACCATCATCACTCAAGATATGCAGGCACATGCACGGTGGTAAATAAGAGACCTACGGATTATGTCAATTATCGTCGCAATTTTATTTGTTTTAAGGCGATATATCGATTGAAATAGACACCCTTTGTTTTTCGCTCACGACAAAACGGGATGCAACCCTCTCCGAGAATGGCTTTTTAGACAAATCTCCTTAAATATCTGACTGTGTGCAGGTTTATTAAATTTCCTCTTGTCAGTACCTAGATGAGGTAAAATACCATCATATTAACTTAATCGTGTCTTTTAATAATGCGTTGTTTTAGTAGGCTGAGGAAAAAAAGGAAAATATAAACTCGACTGGATTTATTTTCTATCGAGAAAATTTTAAGCAATCATGTTTCAATATTATCAGTACCACAATCATATAGTCAAGAATCATATATCTGAAAATCAGCCCCTACTGTTTGCTAGTCTGGGCAGGACGGCGTTTCAAAGTCTCCAAATTTCTCATTGTAGCGCCTTAATGAATTTATAACTTATGTAACACAATAGATTATGAACTTTACTTTTATTTTAAATGCATCAAAGATACTTTGCACTACTATCACGTAACGAACAAATTTATTTTCACGTCAAATCATTCAAAGCGTCAAATAATTTAAACCATATACTGCAGGAGTCCGACGAAATAAGTAGATATATTTGCTGATAGTATTCGTATATTTTGTAGAAAAGATCTAGCAATCATATCATAACCATAGCATACTGTACACTTGTACTACTGTAAACTTGTGTGTGAATCATCATCATCATCATCATCATCAGCCTATCTACGTCCCACTGCTGGGCACAGGCCTCCTCTCATAGATGAGAGGGATTGGGCATTGTGTGTGAATAAATTAATAAATAAATAAAGTCTATTTTAAACCGTGCATCAGCAGTACAGTATACCCCGTTAGTAAATCTCGCTTGCAATTAGCGGAGTTGCATGACGTGAATGTTTTGGAAACATAAATTGTGCACCACTAATGAATCCGAGTGAACTTTCCCGCTTGACGGTGCATTTAATTGTCTTCCGTTTTTGTATGTAGATTTATTTCAAAATATTTCAACTGTTTAATGGCTTTTGTAGTGTGATCACGAGTGTCTATACTAAATAGTCTGAACTTTGAAATTTATTTTTATTTAAGTACCTAATACTTACCTACATGCAAAAAGTTGTTACACAATTTCGTATTTTGTCTGTTAATATTGTCTAGTTATTAGTCAACCTCCTGAGTTTCAAAGTGATGTTACTTAAGTAGATCAAATTCACTTCAATGGAAATTATATCTTTCAGACTTTGAACAGAGTTGCATTTTGTTTCGTATAAGGTATAATTGAATTCAAAAACCAAATAAAGATTAAAATTTCATTGCCAATTTTTCTTACGGTGGGCGGTTAGCGGTGATATTTTTTTTATATAATTTATATTAACACAATGTTCTGCAAAACTGAACGTACTCGTACTACTTATGAATAAGCTGTATATGTGTACACTTAAAATAATTACAGTATTCAGTAAGTTTCTTGATATTTTGAATGCTGTTACCGTATTTTTTTCTTATAGTATTATGTTCCAGTGGGTTGACGGCGAAAAAAACACAACAAAACAATGTTTTTGTTTACTTGACTTGTAATCGCGTCAGCGGTAGATATGAGATTAAACGAAAACAGGACAGAACAGGAAGATAGAAAAATTAAAATTTCACTTTTTCTCCATAGTGAATGTATGAGAAAAAATATTAATTATCTTTCCATATATTTATTTTGTGGCATTTTAGTACATTACCGGAAGTTGACCCCTAAGTCCTATTGATAATGGATAGGATGGAATCCATTGGCATAAAAAATAGCATGTGAAAAATAAGTTTTCTCAAACATCCAAGGAAATGTCGTCCTTATCGTCGTGATAATAGAACGCGAAGTACGTCTTTGCATTACACTTACTGAAGATTCGTTGTCAATTCAAATTAGCGGCCGTTTCATATACAACTTTGAACTCTTTGAAGGCCAAAGAGACTGTCTTTTGTTTCAGTAGGTTTTTTTTTCATTGTCTATCTATGGCATACTGCCATCTGCCAATTAAAAAAAAGACATCGATTTAATTTCTCATTTAACTAATTCAGGGATAAGGTATTTCAAATTTTATAATTAATTTGAATTAAAAAAAAAAATGTGAGAAATCGTCATTGTACTCGATTTCGACTAATTCAGGGATGAGGATTACAAAATTTATATCTATTTTGAATTTTAAGAAAAAATATTTTTTTTGCTGAAAATCGTCATTACACTCGAATTCGACTAATTCAGGGATGAGGATTTCAAATTTTATATCTATTTTGAATTTTGAAAAAAAAAAAATTCTATAAATCGACATTCTACTCGGTTTTGACTTTCGACTAATTCGGGGATGAGGATTTCAAATTTGATATTTAAATATTGAATTTTAAGAAAAAAAAATTTTTTGCTATAAATCTTCATTATACTCGATTTCGACTAATTCGGGGATGAGGATTTCAAATTTTATATCTATTTTGAATTTTGAAAAAAAAAAAATTTTTTTTGCTGAAAATCGTCATTATACTCGATTTCGACTAATTCAGGGATGAGGATTTCAAATTTGATATCTATTTTGAATTTTAAGATAAAAATTTTTTTTTGCTAAAAATCGTCATTATACTCGATTTCGACTAATTTGGGGATAAGGATTTCAAATTATTTATTTATTTTGAATTTATAAGTAATTTTTTTTTTTTCGAAAAATCGTCATTATACTCGATTTCTACTAATTCGGGGGTGAGGATTTCCAATTTAATAATAATTTTGAAGATAAAGTTAACAAAACATTTTTTTTTTCGAAAAATCGTCATTATAAATCGTCAGAATTTTAATGTGACATGTAATATTTAACAATATTATAAATAAAGAGTATGAGTATGAGTATGAGTATTATTTCCTTGCATTTATTTGAGAAAAGCACTATACAAGCCTCGGCGCGAACAGGGATTGTCGGCCTCGTATCTCTAGATGGCCTCATTAACACTCGGCCATCTATAACTACTCGGCCGGCAATCCCCTATCTCGCGGCCTCTGCAGTAATGTACTATTTCATTTTCATACAATTTGTATGAGAAAATTTATCTTCGATTTTTATTGGTAGCATACAAGCTTTTGATCCTAGACAGGAATGGGATCGATAGGCATCAAAAAAAAAAGTTTGTCAGAAATGACCTTTTTCTCGCACCCTGTATGTTTTTTTTTCCAAAATCTATATATGAGAATCTTCTTTAATTCGAAATTAAGGGAAGGTCTTCTAAGACCATTTTCGCGTAGCAGCGCGGGACCTGGTAGCTGCCCTCACTGACCCAAAAAGACAATCCACCCATACCTAGGTTTTGCCGAATAATTGTACAACTACCTTCCTCCAGCGTTTCCGGAACCGGAACAAATATTGAAAAATATTTCCACCACATAATTATGCGCCTTTGATATAAAAAACTTATTAAAAATTATATTATAATCATTCTAGTACCATATTTAAGGGGGCCGCAAACTAGCTCACAGGGGGCCGTAAACTGGCGTAGGCGGCCGCTATCTGCCGCATTCGCTATTTTGTCACATTTTCTACTTTTTTCCCAAGTTTACGGATGAAAGTACTAACTTTTATTGTTAAGTACGCATCTTGACAATACTCAAGACTTATTTATATGACTGCCATCCAATATGCATATAGGTTTCATAATTTTTTACTTGTCTAAAGTGCGCAACTCGGCTAAGAGGCCGCCAACTGGCCTAGGGACCCTACTCTAAGATGGGTTCAGAAGCCGAAGGCAAATGACCTGCATTACTACCAGTGCTACCGGCAACATATTTATTGATGCTAATCTAATATTCAAATTGAAATAAGATATGAATCAAAACAAAGATAAAACGTATTTATTAATTATAATAACGGTAAATAAATAAAATAATTGTATTAAGACAACAATTTTTGCACAATAAACAAAATGGCGGACATGGCAAAATCAGTACTGGAAGCCGAACAAACACGAATGTTATTTAAAAAATTATAGACCAACTAATATTCCCTATTCTCATATCGTTCGAGCTCAAATATCGTGCGATATTATACTTAAAAAAAAAATATACCGAACTGACGTTTCGTATCGAATGAATTTGAATTTTCAGTGATACTAGAATAGGCCCCTATTTTATTTAAATTTTGTTGGTTTTGTATGATGTTCCAAATTTGAAAATGTTTACGTTATCAAATAGGAAATCGTAATAATATTATGTTACTGCTGTAACCTTCTACCACAGATAAGAAATTTTCATAAATACATTGAATGTTGTAATTTGTAATGCTGGTTTCTGAACGCATTTTAGAGGATTTATGATTATGTGTGTAGATAAACTAATTTATTCGACATTTTAATAAATTAATCCAATCTACCGACACTACTACATATGTATATGTACATTGGATTATTGTATATTATCTACCGATCATAAATTCATAATGGGCTTTGCTAATTACGGAATTTCTCTGGTTGTATGTGGACAAAAATGATATCTAGATATATTTAAAATTTCCTCGGTCGTAATATAGTTATGGAAAGGTTTAATTCAGGCCTAAACGCATTACCCACTCTAATCTCTCCAATTTATCCTCATTATGAAAGAAGTGTACGACTGCGTACAGAGCAAGTTACTTAGACGGAGCTCGGTGCTATATTTGGTTGCTTCTGCCTTTTACGCTTGTGGTTTAGATGAACATATAAATAAACTCACCGACCGTTTATTCGAGTAGATGCCCGAATATACCGGCCACGGAAAACGTCCTAATTATACGCTTCTCGTATGAATGTGCGGTTGCCATTGCTCCCAATTTACTTTTACGTACCATTTATTGGACTACGAATATGCAGCGTTAGTGAACCGTAAACATTTGCTTATTTATAATAGAAAATCCGTGGGAAAATGGTAACAAACTATATCTTCTGCTGGCACAGATATAGGTACTTACTATTAAGTTTTATGGAACAAGTGTGCATTCTAAATTCGCCAACAAACTACTCCGCAGTTTGGCGAAACTTTTGTAATATATATGAGCTCTTTTTTATATGAGCAATAAATTAAAAAATAAAAACAGGATTTTAAATTTATAACGCTTGGTCTTTTAATAATTATGTATTCGACAAAATCCTACGATTAAATCAAGAATTGGCTATAATTGCCCTGTTTACTCCTTTTGGGAATATAGGTGCGAGTTTATACGTAAATGGAAATCCCTTTATATTAATCGCATATTTATATTTCACACATAACACCACATTAATCGCACCCTGCTCTTGTGCCTGCAATTGCTCGCACCCTTAAGTCCCATTTAGACGGTGCAAGAAGTTGCATGCGATTTTAATTACATCGCGGGGTTTGATCATCTTCATTTTATCACGATAGTCCGTAGCCCGCAATGCAAATAAAATCGGCCTTTACAGAGGCTTGCCAAGTTGCTCAGTGTCATTGGCCCCAAAATAATTATATGTAATAAGATTCCGAGTGACATAAAATCATCCGAATGTGCCACAGTATTTTCTTTTTCAAATAATGCCGTTATGTCGCAATCAATCACATAAATATTTTTATAGTCATATTTTTAGAAACCTTTTTCTCTATAACGGTAATTGCTTACCTATAGTACAACATTCTAGCATAAAATGTCACGCAAAGAATGGCTTAATAATAAATAAGTACAGATAAAACGACTTTGCGTTAAGGCGCTACAACGAGAAATTTAGAAACTTTGAAACGCTGTTCTGCCCAGACGAGAAAACAATAGGGACTGATTTTTAGGTATTATGATTCTTGACTATATGATTGCGGTACAGATAATAGGCGAAACATGATTGCTTAAAATTTTCTCCATAGAAAAGAAATCCAAAGTTAAGTCTATTTATATTTTGCTTTTTTTACTCAGCCTACTAAAGACACGATTAAGTTAATATGTTGGTATTTTACCTCATCTATACTCTGACAAGAGGAAATTTAATAAACCTGCACACAGTCAGATATTTTTCGAGATTTGTCTAAAAAAATTCCCATTTTCCTGTGCTGCATCCCGTTTTGTCGTGAAACTCGTGAACGAAAAACATACGCGCGTCTCTCAATCAATATATCGCCTTAAAATACAAAACCAAACCATGGATTAAATTTCCAACAAATCGTCTGATTTTGGTCAAATTATTATTCCGTAGAAGGGTTCCCAAACTTAGTTATAAGCGTTAAAATTCATCAATGTCTATTAAAATGTCAGGTTCGTTTTATATTTTACTTCATTTACATCTCGGTTAAGTAATTAAATGGTGTTACCAAACTATATTTGAATCCATAGGTAATGGCTACATAGTTACGTTACGATTGTATATTAACTTTTTATATTGTGCTATATTTTACTTTTATATTTATAAATGTTCTATGAAAGAAGGCCTGAGCCAAACTGTGAGACCTACATAGGTTGATGAGCAGGGAGGAGGTAGATTTATAAATTGAAAAGTTATGGTAATGTATTTTCGGGTAAATCAATTTACATAGGTACTTTTATTGCACAATGATTAAATAAATAGTCTTTACAACTCAAAATCTAATTTCAAATTTCATCCAAATACAATTTCTTCAATAGGTATTCCTCATTACATGCTCATTACATTGTTTTGTTTGCCCCCCGGTGCAGAACAATTCCACGAAACAATTTAGCCCATTTTAATCTGACTAACTCATTCAAGTGTACTAAAGAAGGACTGTAAGCCAAATGGCTTTATGTCGAAAACAATTGTCTAAGGTTGAAATAACTGCTTCTGAGATATCCAGTCGGTATCATTTCAATCCAGAGTTGAGTTTAGAACGTTAACTTGCGAAAAACAAATTGCTTTTAAGGACGCAAATACAGCAGGCTCATGGATTTTTGGCGTTGAATCCCGAATGATGTTAGAGATACGAAGTGGATTGATGTCCTAATGCTTTACGTAATTGTAGAAAGATCCCTTTTGATCCCCTTTATTCAATAGGAGATCGGAGTGGACCTCACTTTTTCGATAATTGGTTTTATTTGGTAAATTAATTTGTATACGGATTTACAAACTCGGTATCACTTAATAACGGTTCCGTAGTAAACAAGGAACCCTTATGGTTTCGCCATGTCCGTCCGTCCGTCCGTCTGCAGCTTAACTCGGTAAACGTCGCTTATTTTAAAAAGCTGTAATTTAGCATGAGTATACGAATTGATCACGCCGACAAAACTTTAGTATAAAATTAAAAGCTGTTTTCGTTTGTCCAACCACGTGTCAAACATCCTGTATAGGTACATATTAGGGTGGAGCGCATATGACGAATTTCGGTGTACCGTAATGTAATAGGGCTCAAAAGTTGTAGAATATTCTGTAGATTACAGGAAAAAAATATAAAAAAAATCTAGATTTAGATTTTTAGCCTCCGCACAGCTGATATTTAAAATAAAATTAACATTTTTTTTTTTACTTCATATTTAAATAATAATTATAATCATTCATTTATTTGCTTTTAACACATTACAATGCATGCAAATACATTTCAAAAATAATAATAACACACAGAAGTAGTTGGTATTGTTCCCAATAAAATAAAATACTAACCTAATTTATACACAACACTTAGTTAATTGATATTCAAACTTAATAAACAAACAATAAACAAACAAAAAATAATATAAACAATAACAATAAACAAACAAAAAATAACTAATTCCAAACCATTTAAGTAATTAAATAAATGTATTTTCTTTTAAAATTTATGTAGACCCGGGGGTCTACGTTGAAATAAATAACGTCTTCTTTAGAAATCTTCTATTTATTTACAGCTTAATTGCGTCTTTACTCATTCACACCGTGTTTCATACTAAGTCATACGTCAACTCATTCGCCATTCCAAAACTATTCAAACTCCATTCGAACGTTTCTTATTCATCATCAAGCAGCCAGCACCTTACACAGCCATCAAAAAGTACCAATCCCACACTCGGCCCTCCTGTTTCATGATCTGGTCCCTCAGTCATGCATCATCAAATACCGCACTTACCCATCACCATCACATCTCGCTTACACCGTCAGAACACAACACACCCTATATACATCGTAATATAAAAAATACATCTTAAAAAACACTAGCTACTCATCAATACACCATACAAATAAAATCTAAACTTCCGAACACAAATAAATGCTTCATAGTAAACACTTCCAGTTTCGCACGCTCGTGCAAAACCATCTCGCGTTCTGCCTCTTCTTGGGAAACTGTCGTAGCGCATACTCTCGCCGGATTTCCAGACGTTCCGCATCCTGCTCCTTGCAACGTAGATACCGCGTCGGCCAGTTCTGCCTGACACATCATTCGTCTCGTGTCCTCCGTTCTGCAATCCTCCCTTCTCCGTGTTGGTGGAAATATCGCTGCACATAGTTCTTCCTTCTTGTTCTTGCGTAGGGTTAGAATTTTTCTCCATGACCAAAACATTTCTTAGTTGTTCGTCGTGAATGCGTTCAGGGCTCTCGTTGTTACTAATTTCATTCTCCAATTCGCTAGTAAAATCCTCAATGAACACATAATTTTCTTTGTGACATGTGTCGCTGTCAAAGTTGATTGTCGATTCTTCTTTCTGCAATTCTGCCTCCTTTGTCACCTCGATACTCGTTGACGTTTGCGCGGCCGGTGGCGCATCGCGAATTGAAATGTCATCGCATGTTTTATGAATTTCAGGCAAATACTCGCCATCTTCGCAGAACTCCTTTAGCAACGCTTCCTTTAACGTTTTCCAGTCGTCAAACGGGTCTGAGCCTCGTAACCACACCGCTGCCATACCTTTTAATTTCATTTTGGCTATTAGGAACTCTTGACGTGGCGTCCAGCCGTATAAACTCGCTTTCTTCTCAACGTCTTCCACAAATCTCTGCACGTCGTAACAGTCTTGCGCGGTGAAAATACGCAATGTCATAACATCTTGCATTCTCGCCATCGTTTTCGTCTTTATTGCGTCGTAATTTCGTCTTCAATCTTCGTCGTCGTTAATTCTCGTCTTTCACCTTCTTAAACTTCGTCGTCATTATTTCTCGTCTTCCATTATGCTTCCATTCCGTCTTCTCAATCTTCGTCGTCGCCGGGAATATTGTTGTCTAGGGTATTCAATTTTTGTTCATCCCGGACGAGCCCCCAAAACTGTGGGAATGGCTCATTGAATAATAGAAAATACTTCAACTTGTAATTAAATTTATTCTTCCCAATCTAGTTACATGACAGTAATCCAAAAACATCTGAGCCGAGCTCTCACATTTGAACTTGATTCGAACTCCCTTCTAGAATACTATGCCAGTCTTATATACCACTGCTGCGTTTCGTTCCTACATTTATTAATTTGTAGTAATTTTTTACCTATAAAACATATTTTTTCATCATCTAGTCAGACTAGAGAATTGGCCTTTTTAGGGTTCCGTAGTAAACAAGGAACCCTTATAGTTTCGCCATGTCCGTCCGTCCGTCCGTCCGTCCGACCTCCGTTTTTCTCAGTAACCGTTAGTACTAGAAAGCTGTAATTTGGCATGAGTATACATATGACAATGACGCCGACAAAACGGTTGAATAAAATCTTAAAAAAACATTTTTTTTATGGTACCTGCCCTACATGTAAAATTGTGGTGCAATTTTTTTTTCTGACAAACCCCATCGTGTGGGGTATCGTTGGATAGCTCTTTCAAAAATATTGTATGGTTTCTAAAGCATTTTTTGATGTAAGAATTGGTTGGCTTGATATTAAGCTTTGAAGTGATAATTTTTGTTACGGTCAAGTGTCCCCCCCACCCTGCCCGCTAAACGGTGGCTGCTAGGCATGTGAAAAAATCATGGTAGTAGTTTATACGATGAATTTAAAAGGAAAACTATCACAGCTAAGTAGACATTACTAGTTAACGAGTAATAGTCGACTTCAGAAATGTACTTTACAAAAGTAAACTTTCGTACAATTTCCATTGATACCTTAGATAATGTTGTTAATTCTGTCAAAAACAGCAAATATAAGTTTGCTAAACGCAATTTTAAGGATATTTGATATTAAAAACATATAAGTACTGTATTTTTTTAAAGAAAACAAATCTTTCCTGGAAGATTTAGATTAGATCTTTCATTTAAACTTGTATAAAAAAATATTTTGTGAGATTTTTTGGAGACATAGCATTTTCCTTTTTTGGACCACAATATTTTAAGCTCTCAAAGTTCCAAATGCTGTACGTAATGTCGACTATATTGAAAAAAACAAAAAGTATCACTGTAAATTTGCTTTATTATAGTTTGATTATTGAATTTTGGCTTTAAGATCAATATATGGGGGCTGTGCGGTGTGCGGAGGCTAAAAGTCTAAATCTAGATTCTTTTTTTTATTTTTCCTGTAATCTACAGAATATTCTGCAACTTTTGAGTCCTATTACATTACGTTACTCCGAAATTCGTCATATGCGCTCCACCCTAGTACCTATGTTACTACCATGTTTTTTTTTCACATGCAACCTATATTATGAATTTAAAAGGAAAACTTTCATAACTAAGTAGAAATTACTAATTAACGAGTTAATAGCCGAACTCAAGAAATGATCTTTGAAAAGCAATATTTCGTAGAATTTCCATGAATACCTTAGATAATGTTGTTAGTCGTGTCAAAAACAATAGTAAATATAAGTTTGCTTGGCTGGTTTTCATGAAACACTGTTCTGTGATAAACAAAAAACTGTGAGTAACTGGATATTATATAGTTCGGGATTCGTTATCTAAAGCGTATTTTATACAGTATTTCATACTTTTACCTTTGTTTGGCTGGGCTGACCTAAAATCGTTAACAAGTAACAAAAGCTGACCTCACTCTGTTCTTGCGACTTAGTATTCATAGTTAATAAGAAATAATAAGTTCAAGTACCGAAACCTTAACTATTTCAGCTGAATGTACAATAGTTATAAAGCCAAATTTTAGCTTTGTATATACTTATAATTTTTGCTTGTGTTAGAATATGCGTTTTGTGGTTTTTGTGCGTATACTTAACATGCCGTCGAATATGAGAAAAACATCGCCCAGTGTCTTTGGTCAGATGCGTCTCAGTTCGTGTATTGTTTAAATAAAACATTTCTATGTCTATGTTTATGTAGGTAAACAATAGTTATATATTCATAAGACTATGGAGGGTATTCCTAAATGAAATTGTCTTTAGGTTGGTATTCATGTACAATGTATGTATGTCAATAGAGAAGCAGCTAAAAACATTGCTTACTCCTTCGGGAGGTAAAAAATAGGAGCATAAAGTGAACTGTAAAAATGAAATGATAAACTGTATGAAGCGCTACATAAGCCTCAACCGAGCCATGATAATTTAGTATTTAGTGGATTTTTAAATGTTTAACAGATAACTCAACGTTACTTATCGTGTACATAAGCATTAGAACAAAAATAAACAGTGTTTGAAACACGTGAATGTTTCGGTACTAAGCCCATATAAATATTAAGTAAAAAAAAAAAACAAAAAGGTTTATTAATCAAAAACAGATAAATACATTGATCGATGTTCCATCAAAGACCAAACTAGGCTGAGCCTGTATTTTGGCCTTTGCGAGTGCGGTTAACAATTATAAAGTCTATGTAATGATCTACTGATGGAATGCTAAGCACCGGATTAGGCACGTTCCTTCGCACTTACGATAGTTTTTGTGACATCAAATTGAATTACCAACTTTTCCAAAACCAATTCAATAGCCGGTTTAAATACCTATTTCTTATTCCCAGAAGTTTTACAATTCAATTATATTGAGAACTTAAATATGTTACACAAACTTACCTAACAAACTATGTATACCATCTTTCTATCAATAATTTTGTATCCTACTTAGTATTTAGTAGTTAAATAAGTTAAGCTACCTACTTAGTATTTAGTTTTTAAATAAGTTACCTTACATGTTTTAGAAACTGAGCGCGTCTCGCCATCAAACGTTTGGTTTGGCGAGTATTTTTTCAGATACATAAAATGTAACTTTTTTTGAAATAATAAATTTAAAAAAAATAAAAAAATAAATGAAAAGGTCGCAGTGACTTACAGTTTAACCTAAAAGTTATTTAAATAGTGATTTTATTACTTAGGGGAAAGGCAGATAAACAGTGCACGCAGTTTCAATAAATGATTTGCCTACCCTCGAAGTTCAATACTAAGTCGTAATAAGAAACAAGAAAAACAATTAAACTTTGTTCCTATGACACATTCTTAAGACTATGGTTAGCGAGGTAAAGGAAACGTAATCACGTACATTTTTATTCCTTATTGTTATTTTCATAATAGCGAAAAAGGTACGTATTATTTTCCTTGATAGTATCTATTATATGTGAACTTTAACAAAACTCGTGTAGTGCTTGTTACGGCATTGGCATGACTGTCATGGCATTCCTCCAAACCACTATGTTCTGCTTTCTGCACGCTCGATGGTTTCCAATTTAATAAATTATTTGTTGTATAATATTTGGCTACAGTACCTACAGTATTTGCGTGTGCTACTAAAGCTGGTAGAGGGCCAGTTGTGTGCGGGCGCCTTCAACTGTAGTCGTTAAGTAAGGCGTGTCAGCAAATTCATTTAAGTAGTTTGTAGAACACTCCATCAAAAAGCAGTCTCGGCTGAAAGTTAATTAACCCCTCGTATGCGGATGTCAAAATTGCACAATCAAGTAGTGACCTTGAGATGTAAAACAATAGGTTCAAATGTTAGGCGCGGATCCGTGTCCAAGTATACGAGGGGGAGAACAAGTGGCGTTCGATAACACTTTCGCCGGCAAGCGAAGAAATCATAATCCTAACATGGAACCTATTTACTTAGTGTTGGTAGATGAATTTTAAAATGAACAGATTAAGAAAAGGTAAATTTTATGTAAAAGTAGTGCGTCTCATATAACGGTAAATACTTTTACTTTTGTAGTACTAAACCAATTTTATTTTCAAAAAGTTGTGTCAATTGAGTCCAATGATTTACTACTCTGACTTTAGGTACTGCAATAATTAAGTCAGACATCTAATTATGCAAGTCATTCATTTAGCTTAGCAACTATTTCACTGCTAACTTTTCAATAGGTATCTCGACGGCGGAGCTGGATTGAAAATAGTTTCGGCACTTTTGGACCTTAGCGGAATTGAAAAGTGGGCGACCCTTTTCAATTTTGACTACTATATAGTACCTATCTGCGGACCATATCAAAATCTTCGATCATATGAAAAGTCGCGGGCAGAATTAATTAATAAAGGTAGGTAATTGTACCACATTAATTTATTAATACGCATCCTTATTATAATACTAGCTGTTGCCCGCAACTTCGTCTGCGTAGAGCTCGGTCATCGCGTTAGAATTTTATCGCTGTTCTTTTATTTCAGGTGGTTACCTAGTTATCTCTGTTCCATACAAACTTCTACTTCCGGGATGGGATGAAAACTATCCTATGTCCTTTCCTCGAACTCGAACTGAACTATATTCGCACCAAATTTCATCTAAATCAGTTCAGCAGTTTAAGCGTGAAGGGGTTACAGAGAGACAGAGTTATGCTAGGCCTATAAACAAAGTTCCAAGTCTCATTGAAAATAAAATTTGTTTTCATCCCTTCAGAAGGCGAATTTTGAAAAACTCTGAAATCTGTTTTTTTTTTAAATTTTGATGTTTAGTCAGGAAGTTTTAAAGTTTCTATCTTAAAAATAATTTTGTTCTCCATACAAAATGACCATAGGTCATTTAGGGAGTTAAAAGATTAAGTTTCACAGAAACCCTTTTTTAAGACATTTAGGGATGAACTTCGAAAAACGCTGAAATTTGTTTTGTTGTATTTAAACAGACTCTGTAAAAAATTTGAAGTCTTTCACTTAAAAAAATGTTGCTCCCCATGAAAACATTGAACCCCTTTTTAAACCCTTGAGGGGATGAATTAAAAAAAACGCTGAAATTAGGTTTGTTTTATTTAAACAGAGTCTCTGTAAGAAATTTGAAGTACCTCACTTAACCCTTTATAGGGCAAGAGCCGAAATCGGTCGCTCGAGCGACCGTTAATCCATAGGACTCAAATTTGCTAGTGTTCACATATTATTATAACCTATTCAAAACCTTATGACTTATTGGATAGATAGTGAATGAACTTCGGTCTCTATAGCGACCGCTCATATGTCAACCAAACGCAAAGAATTTTTGAACGCATCCAACTGGCGGTCTCGGCAGCGACCTATGAACGCGCCGGTAAAAAAAAAAGCTGCGATGACAGCCGGTCTGTTTACAAAATCGAATATACCGTATTTAAGTGAAAAAGTAATGATAAAAGGTATGTAATATGCTAATTTATAATGTTTACTATGATTTAGTGTATATATTTTTTGGGTTGCAATAAAATCTTAAGTATATTGTGGGTTCGAATATCGTTAGTGAGAAAAATGTAACCTAAGTTCAAATTTTACATCTTTTTATTACATTCCTTATTTTGATGAAATTATACAAGATATTGGTTTGATAATTTACGAAAGGAAAGCTAAATAAGTGCATTTTAACATCACATTAACAAATATTCAGTGGAAGTTTCAGCTAAGATAATTTTACGTCACAAAATTCGTAATATGGCAGATTTTTGTACAACTTTAGTTCATATTTCTCATGTACTTTTCAGATGCCTCCAAAAACGAAGTGTGAATTGGAGCAATTTAAAGAATCTGTCTGGGAGAATATTTTTGAAGGGATCACAGACGAGCAGGCCGAAAATTCCGACATTGGGGGCGATTGAGACGCTGACGATCATATGCCTGTCCCGTCCACACCTGTGGTCAGGACCAGTTCTCACAGGAGGGTTCATCTTGCAGTCATAAGGAAGAGGAATCTGAAAATGTACGACATAGCAGGGGCAGGGCATCTCAATTTCATCAGCTTCAATTTATAACTATTGTGATAATTTTTTGTTAGATGTTTTAGATTTTTCAAAGTCTATTTGAATGTAATTTTTTGTTATCTAAGATTGACAAGTTGTTTAGTTTTCAGTATGTTTTATGTAAGATTAACCAGTAGCCTGCTGTGGTAGCCTGGTGTAGGTGTAAGACAAACCTAAAATTAACTGAAAATTTAGTGCTAGGTCTAGAGAAAGTATTGCCTAAAATGGATTAATTCATAAGAATTGTAACTAAGACTTCCCTGAGAGACTGAAAGTCTAGTTAAGCTCCAAATAATAATTAAATAATTATCTACACTCAAATAAATGAATCTAAATAATATTACCTTGTTTTATTAAATAAATGCCTAAAACACTTAATAACCAGAATGGGCAACGGTCATATGGTTGACCGCATTCATTATGTGCTAAATGCTCACCGGTCATATGGTTGACCGCATTCATTGTGTGCTAAATGCTCACCGGTCAAATGGATGACCGCAAGCATTTTGGTCTAGATGGTCTCTGGTCATATGGTTGACCGCCGCTTTTCTCGCTTTTCCGAAGTTTTCCAGTAATTTTGAGAAATTAGTTTTTTCGGCTGATCATAAGCTACAACATACCAAAAAATCATGAAGATTGGCCCAAAAAAAAGTCTTGCCCTATAAAGGGTTAAAAAAAATTTGCTCCCCATACAAACTTTGAACCCCCTTTTTAACCCCTTTCGGGGATGAATTTCGAAAAACGCTGAAATTACTTTTTTTGTATTATTAAAAGAAACTTTCATACAAAGTTTGAAGACTATCACTATAAAAAAAATTGCTCCCCGTACAAACTTTGAACCCCTTTTTAACCCCTTTAGGGGATGAATTTTAAAAAACGCTGAAATTACTTTTTTTCCATTATTATAAGGAACTTTTACACAAAGTTTGAAGACTCTCACTTTAAAAAAAAATTACTCCCCATACAATATTTCACCCCCATTTTCAACCCTTTAGGAGACGAAAATTTTGAAAACGCAGATATAACTTTCATTGTCTTATTTTAAGGAGTCTTTGTACAAAGTTTCAAGTCTGGACCTTAAAAAAATTATTGCCCCCCATACAAACTTTGCACCCCTGTTTTACCCCCTTAGGGGTGGAATTTCCAAAAATCCCGTCTTATCCCTTGCCTCCGTTATATAACCTAACTATAGTGTAAATTTCAAATTTCTAGGACCGGCAGTTTCGGCGGGGCGGTGATTAATCAGTCACCCATCAACTTTATATATATAGATGGGTCTGTATGTATTACCAATTTGATAGGGTATACAGGTATTATTCAGGTTTGTGGGATAGGAGATGCACGATACCCTTAAGGCGCAGGGTATCACAAGGCCTTCTCCATACAAATTCTGCGCACGTTTTATTCGACGGTTTTGGCACTCCCGAATATATATTTATTTGCTTGTAAAAATCATATACAAAGAGCCTCAAGAAAAAAAATCTAAAAAGAAAAAAGATCTCCAGGTTATGGCTAACAGAAAAATAAGTGTGCTAACCTAAAGTCATAATTGTAGTGCAAACACAAGCGAAGAAAAAGTTGGACAAAGTTTGCATGGAGAGAGCTTGCCCACCCCTGCGCCTTAGGATAATTAAGTACCTAAGCAATTAAGCCAGTTGTCATTCAGTTATTTTAAAATGCAGAAATCACTTTGATAATCGAACTGTGTTCATGACGTAAAATCGTCCTCGGTTCTCATTAAATATTACCAGAAAATTAAAAGTATTCAAAACTAAACGGGACTCTGTGGAATTTATGACTTATAAAAATTTCAAAATCTTGTTTATCTGAGAAACTCGTCTCGAGTTAAATTTTCCGCAAAAGGAAGGTCGCAGTAAAGTTTGATTGCCTGTTATGAGGCCGCGAGAGCTAGATGCTAGATCAGCATTTTCCACCCGAACCACTATTTTGGATTTTTGGACAAATCTGTATTCATACGCTCATTTTTAGGGTTCCGTAGTAAACAAGGAACCCTTATAGTTTCGCCATGTCCATCCGTCCGTCCGTCCGTCTGTCCCCCGTTTTTCTCAGTAATCGTTAGTACTAGAAAGCTGTAATTTGGCATGAGTATACATATCAATGACGCCGACAAAACGGTAGAATATAATCTTTTTAAAACAATTTTTTAGGGTACATCCCCCTACATTTAAAGTGGTGGTGCAATTTTTTTTCTTCCAAACCCCATCGTGTGGGGTATCGTTGGATAGCTCTTATAAAAATATTATAAGGTTTCTAAAAGCATTTTTTGATTAAAGATTTGGTTGGCGTGATAGTAAGCTCTGAAGTGATAATTTTTGTTATGGTCAAGTGTCCCCCCCCCCCCCCTGCCAGCTAAACGGTGGCTACTAGGCATGTGAAAAAAATCATGGTAATAGTATATACGATGAATTTAAAAGGAAAACTATCACAGCTAAGTCGACATTAACTAGTTAACGAGTAATAGTCAAACTTCAGAAATGTACTTTACAAAAGCGAACTTTCGTACAATTTCCATTGATACCATAGATAATCTTGTTAATTCTGTCAAAAACATAGTAAAGATTAGTTTGCGAACTTTTTAGTCCACATAATGTAACGGGTAGACGACTACGGAACCCTACCTTGCGCGTGGCCCGACACGCATTTGGCCGGTTTTTTTTAACATAAACGCGGCAAGTCCTATTTTTTTGTTAGGTGGGTCTCGGTATTATCGACATGGGAATCCTCTGTGCTTGCCATCATAATATGATTAAAATAAGTGGAGTAACAAAATTCTGTTTACTACCCATTCATGGGTTTCGTAGCTTCGCGGACAGTAATCGGGCTAAGAGCCCAACCTAACATCTTATACCTAAAGAGTGCGTGGAACCTACTATTTGTATGTTAATTCTCTTGTACAGCTTTGTTTTGTATTCGGAAAAAAACGAAAAATATTTTCTTCCGGTATTGTTGGGGAATACGAAGTGTTTTGTTTATTGGTTGGGCCATGTTGGGACTGGGACGTAACTACTTACATGAAACTAAAAGATTTCTTTTGTTTTAAAAACGCCCGACGTAAACGAAGGGTGTTTAAGATGTGTATCTGTGTGTCCGTTTGTAGCATCGTAGCACCCAAACAGTTGAATGGATTATAGTGTTTTTTTAGGGTTCCGTATTCATATGGATACATGGAAGTGCCAGATATTATTGACTACATGCCCTGTAGGTTGCTTTGTGGTGAACGTTGTGCTTGTAGTGCTCCCGAGGATGCATACTACATCAGTCTCTCATATTGAAATTAATATTATAAAAGCTTTGAAACATGTCCATTGGCTGCGGTGTCTACTTATCATCAGGCATGCCATATGCTTGTTTGCTACCTTACGATGACGTAATATTAACATGGCTGTTTTTCTTATAACCCCGGCTAAACTTGGCTCTTATAACCCCGGGGTGTCGATTAAGACGATCGCACTAGGAAGGAAAGAAAACGTGTCAATTTTCTGCACGTACTCGTACTCACGTGGTACTATTAATTAATATGTGATATTAAAAAAAAGTCATGCTGTCTTCGTATCCTTTTCAATTTGGAAATACTGAAACGGGCTACATTTTTACCCTCGTACAAAAACATGTGACAGGCTGGCATTACATAACAACAGTTAGTAGAGGACTTTATCTTAAAATGGGATCGCGAAAAATAAAGGTCGACCTTTGTTATACAATGTTGTGTATAGAAGAATAAATGTGATGAATTAAGTATTTGGTTTAATTTTAATTCCTCATATGTTTATGTTATGTATTATTAGTTGTACATACAACAGCCAGTTTTTGAATCTTAATGAACGAATAAACGTCGTGTCGTATCAGGCGGTCAAACGAAAGGCTCAAGAAAGAGATACATGGAAATTGCTCCACCGACAAGAGCTTGGCTCTTAAATTGATGATGATGAATGAACGAATACAAAGGTCCCACGCTGCGCCTTTCGGTACGTGGTCCCACTCGAGATCCTTTCGCCTCCAAAGGGCCATCGGTTCTGAGTGCAATATGGGTAGACCGCGGGACAAGATGGACTGATGACCTGTAAAGGTCGCGGGAGTCAGATGAATGCAAAGTGGCACTCTTTGGGGGAAGCCTATGTCCAGCAGTGGATGTATTTCCGTTGATATGATGATGATGACATTTTCTTTGATACCTACTGTTCCTTACTTTTATTAATGTTTTTGTTATACAAAAGTAAGGATTGATTTATTTACTGAGTGGCTATTGTGTTTCTGTGCAATCATAATAATCGTCCGGTAACAATATTTCCTGACCCGTATTTTCGTTGGCGATATTAAATTTAATATGGAGCCAGCCTTATAATATATAATAAATATACACCTAAAAGGTAGAATAATGTAACACGGTTCGGTTCCAGGAAATACGTAATGGTGCGTTATAAAATGTCTTTCGAGACATTGCTCGTAATATGTAATCATAAAATTGGATAGGCATTGTACATACGGATTCATCGTTGAATATTAGGTACCGTCCCTTAGGACGTTGTATATTTGAATATGCTTAATGTTCGAATGGATATTTTTTTTGCAATCAGAATATTTTGATTGCACAGTTAAATTATTATGTACATCATAACACTAATATAGTTTTTTTTTGCAATCAGAATATTTTGATTGCACAGTTAAAATATTATATGTACATCATAACACTGAAATAGTACTTTAAACAAGTAATTTTTGTCCCTAGGACAATAAACATACGATCTGAGCAGTTCTTTGTTTTTATCGCCAGTGTCCTGGCCTGTTAAAAAAATTGCGCCTTCATCTGGTCGTGGAGTGAATTTACCGTGAGTGTAGCGAGCAGTAATGTTCACTTTACACCCAAGGGGGAAATGAACATTAATAATTCATTGGGTCAGCATAGCGGTGCCTGAAGGAAATGGTCGGTACTTTCGTCCCATGGACTAGGTGGAAAACCTGCAAATTTCAGACAAGTATAGTGAAATATATTTTTCACATCACCTATTCGGATAAGGGCTTTTTCTTCCCTGCTAGGAGGGATCAAAATGGCACTTTTCTTCCCTGCTAGGAGGGATCAAAGTGGCACTTTTCTGTAACGAGTAATAAATTATTAGTATCGATTTTGATAAAATAAATGCACAACCATTGTTATTTAGATCTTTCATTATCCTCAATAGGTGTTGTGAAAAGCAGTATGTGTCACATGGAAGCAAAATTATTTCCACCTTGGGCGTTAATTCTTGAATCCCTCACTACGCTCAGGATTCTATTTTAGAATCCCTCGCTACGCTCAGGATTCTATTATATAATCCTTCTCTTCGTTCAGGATTCAAGTTACGCCCACGCCGTAAATATGTCATTTTGCTCCCTTGTGACACAATCTACTATATGTCAATTGAAAGAGAAAAGTTTTCTCACTTTATGTAGAATTCGACTATGGTGTCAAATATTTGTTACCTGTCTGTATTATCACAACATTTTTTAAATAATACCTGCAAGAGCAGCCAGTGTAACATAAATTCAAAAGAAATGAATTTTAAACTCTCGCGCTTTGTATGGATGAAACGTCGGTAACTGTTCTAAGGTACCTAAATGCACCCTTTAAGAAAATCTTTTAAGTTTCCGTTTTCATAGTTCTACGATACCCTAGATTAATTGGTATCGATTCGAAGTACTTTAGTAAGCACTTGAACCAAATTGGTTATTCTAGGAGAGAAGTAATTCAGCCGAAACACCGGAACGGCTTGCGACGGCCATATAAATGGAGATTGTTGCTGTTTACGTTACCCGACTTTCTTATATTGCTGACTGCTTTCGGAAATGACAGTGAGAGCGCTTGGACGGTGTCCGTGCAGTACCCTTACCATGAGTTTGCAATGTTTGCATTACCGTACTCGCTAGCGACAGCGTAAACGATTTAGTATGGACAAAAGTACAGCGCCTCTGACGGTTACGCAATAGAACTAAGAATCGCCATACTAAATCGTTTACGCTGTCGCTAGCGATTACGGTAATGCAAACATTGCAAACTCATGGTAAGGGTACAGAACAGATTATTAGTTTCATTACTATTTTATGTAGTAGGTACGCGGGCAGCTTGCCGCGGGGTTTTCCCGCGTATTACAAAGAACGCAAACGAAGCGGCGATATAAAATGTAACTTAGCATAGCTAAGATTTTTTTAAAGCGCAAAGATAAGTCACAAAACCTCTACTGGTAATGTTAAAGTATACCCAGTTAAATTAGAAGCTAAATAAATGTCAGGATCAAAACGTGAAAACCACGTTCTATAAATGCGTTCAATCCTAAAGTGTTCAGATTTTCACTTTTAGTTTCCAAAATTAATCAGGTTTGGAAACCGTTTTGTAAACAGCTAATACCTATTCCTAATTTTGGAGTACGTGGGATTCCGGACGAATGTATTCCGAGGCTCATGTATTATTGCCTCGTATGCGTAGGTAGGCCGTTTCGTTCAAAAGCTCACAATCAAAACATAAACAGAGTCGAGCAGAGAATAATCTACTTCTTTAGGTAACTTGCCAATCTGAAGCCCATAGGTAGCTAACGAAACACCATCCTCACTTTGCTATTACTATAACTTGACCAACTTTCAATTCCATACCAACTTAACTGAATAACTACTAAAGCTGTTACAGTAACAAGTCGCGAAACGTTGTTTTATAAACTAGTTTCAGCGTGAACACGACATGTGTGCTATCCTTTTAACGGAAACTTCATAATTGTGTAGCACGTTTTTGTCTGTTAAGCCTTTTTAGTTTTGAAAACATATAGTCGATAGTCGGTAAGCTAAAAAAGGCGTATGTGCTACAAACTTGGTGTGAAACGATGACTTTTTGGTTTTAAGGCGGGTATCGCAGTAACTCGGCGAATGACGAATTTACGCGGACGGTAAGGGGCCGGCCAGTGTAGCCAACTAGCCAGTGTTGTGCATTATTTATACCAATAGAGCGGCAACACTGCAACCAGACGATGGCCTCTTTATGTTATAACATGATTTACTGTCTACTCGCACCGGAATATTTAATCACATATCTTGTATGAAATTATTAAAATGATAGATAAGATATGCGTTATGTACCTAAGTGTTTATCTGGTTTTGGTAAGTGTTAAGGGTCAATGTATGTAAGCACTTTATTGTACTATAACAGGTTAAAACATATTATACATGACACAATATGGGCATAGAAAGTGCTGCTTGCGGATCAGCAGCGTGCAGGAAAACCTTTTTTTATTATTTTAAGGCTGTCATTCCACCAGAGCTATGCTGCGAGGGTGTGTTTGCTTTCCGTTTCCATCAGTGCTATGCTATGTGAACCAATGGACATCAACGCATCTATAGAAACGTAGCATAGCACACCTCCGATTTTTTCTTATACGATGTCGGTGGCAAACAAGCGATCGGCCCGCCTGATGGTAAGTGGCCACCGCAGCCTATGGACACTTGCAACCCCAGGGGAGTCACATGTACGTTGCCGACCCTTTTAAAATTATATACACTCCTTTCTTGAAGAACCCCATATTGCATATTTGATTGAAAGGCACCCAAAAATAAAAATACAATATTTGACTTGCGTATGAAAATTAATAGGTTATCCTATCACGGTTATTTTCTCTTCCTTGAACTGTTTAAAAAACGTTTTACTTGACGTTTCCGGTCAATAAAGCCCCTTTTTAGTAGCACACATTTGATTCAAAACTGACGTGGCCTTGGTAACAAATGTTAACTATGTAGACTGTAATTATACTGGCTGTTAATTTTGAGTGAGACATGCTATGTGTTTGCGTGTGTCAGAAACTAAATAAATTAGCAATGTGAACACATGCGGAGTTATTATAACTTTAGAAAAATATTACAATATTTGGAACGACAAAATTGTGTTGCGTTCTTATTCCAAGTCTTAAATAATAGTAGGTACCGACTTTACCAATCACGCCATAGACGATGAACAACGAAACTTCTGTACCTAACTACATAGTTTTAGTACTGAAATTCAGTTAAACGTAATGTACCCTCTAAGGTAAGGTCTCTTTCAATGTGGATTATCAACGGACTAAAATTAACGGATGTTCTATTTAACGGAAATTGATATGAGTGTTAATATTTTTTAGTTAACTTAAAACTTAATTCATTAAGCATTTTGTTAACTTCATTAATTGACGATTAACGAGTTAACTACTACCTATGTAAACATGCTTTGCTTAAGTGTGCTAGTTTACAAGTCACTGGCTATACAGTATATAGATTACCCATTGCAACGAGATTACACATTGTCTCTGACCATAAGTATGTATCGTAACGCGTCTTAAATCGTCATAACGATCACATAATTGTATGGGCCTTTTTCACGGCTTTTGTACGGGCCTTCTGCAACTCTGGTGCAGACTGCACAAAAATAAATTAATATATTCATCTGACGTCATACGACCTATTTCCAGTACACGAATGACGGGCGTTCTAAATCTCCTAATTTAATGCAGTAATGGAATAAATTGACATTAATTGAATTATTTGTGGCTAGGTGTTCAGGCATTCTCACCAGTTTAATTAAGTTTCATCAACTTCGATAATATCTGTATTCCCGTTGTTAAGTAATACAATTCGTAATGAATCATTATTAACACCTATGCTATAGATCTAATGGTCCACTGAGACGGCGCGAAGAGTATCGGGAGGCAGTCTACCCCCGCTTCGCCTTGACATCTCCCCTTCTAACCCTTTCTCGTCAAGGACCCCGTCTCAGGCGTTGGAGCTATAAATTGTTTTTCTGTGTATAATATTAATTGGCTTATAATACGGTTGTACTTTTTCTCGCAGACAGAAGTTTCATAAATGTATTTTTTTGCAGAATTTTCATTTCATAGAAATCGTTTTTTACCTACCTTAACCTACTTTTCTGGAAGATGTAATTTGGTTCTACAAAATGGCATTTTAGCTATACCTATAAAGTAAACTGGTTTTGTGAAAAAAAAAGTTTCTGTTAAACGAAAATTCTCCGAAACAATACATTCTATGACACATTTTTCTGCAATAAGAAGAGGACAGCCTTTAAAATACCGGTAGCACACGTCAGATTTCCGGATCAGGTATTATGATACGGTTTCAAGAGTAGGTATTTTGTTATATTCGACGTTTTCCACGGTTTTGACAATAAGGCCAAAGACCCTCGGCCCTGTCGAGGTTCCGGATCCTGTGAGGTGTGGCATAAATACCTACATTGTATATTTTTTTTCTTTTTTTTAGTAGTATTTTCCCAGAACCGAATATGTTTTAAGCGGGTTTGTTTACCGCAACTCGACGTCATATGCGCGTAATTTGCGTGATTTATTTCTCTCAGAGTATTTTCCTTTCGCAATGCGTAGTATTTCATTGGAACCTATCAGTCTCCACTCAATAAATGGACAAGCAAAAAGAAAACAGTATTTTCGCAATGACCGAAGATAAATTCCGTAAAACGGGCCTCATTTGCATTGAGAGCAGTTTACTCCCTAGCTCACCACTCCCATGAGAACGGATTTGCATCTTATACCAATTACTTTTTACAAGTTCACTAATTTTGTCTACCCGCTTTATATTTACAGCAACCGGCCTCGTTCTCGCTCGACAAATTAGACAGTTTTTGGGTAACTAGAATACTACAAAGTTACTAACTTCATTGACTTATGTCCTAAGGCACAGGCCCTTTGGGGGGCCAGAAGTTCGGTAACATTCGTACAAAAGCACGTTAGAGGAATTTGAACCTTCTTCACAGGAGTTAGATTTCATAATTAAATTCTGGCTAGCGGTCGCGCGCCGCTGTGCTGTCATTTAAATATGGAATGTAAATACTGTGCCGAAGGTTCAAATTCCTTTAGCTTTAGAAAGATACGAGCCGACCCCGGCCGTCAGTTCAACATGTTCGGATGAACCTATCCTTACTTATGAAATTATTGTACAATTCTGCCTGAGCCCTTTAAGAACATCACAGGCATTCGCGAATATTTAACGTCGACTTGTATTTCACTTGGGGTTCAGTTGTTTATTTTACTGTATACGCGTAGGTACAGTCAGTATATACTGAGATGAGAGAAACCGGGCTAATCCCAACAAGGTTTAGTTTTCCCTCCGGGCTGAAAGATCAGATGGCAGTCGTTTTAGTAAAACTAGTGCCTACGCCAAATCTTTCAATTAGGTGCCAAAGTGGACTGGGCTGCTTTTGGATACAATCGATCATAAAGTACAGTCGGTAGCAGTTAAAAGACCCAAACATATTGGAGCCACATCATAATAAATCCTTAACTCCTTCTTCTTATGGGTGCCTCTCCAAGTAGTGAAGTTGGCAGTCGGCTCTGCATATCTCTTTCGGTCTTTCGCAAGGTTTCTTGTTCCTACAGTAAGTACGTGATAAAAATGTGTATCATGATATTCATGATTCATGATAATTTAGTTATCTTGGCTGTCATTATAGGTATGATGCTGACTGTACGTCTACATGTTTTTCGTTAATGATTTCACTCGTATTTCATTAGTGTACGGCTATATTATGTATGAGTAAGTATAAAACCAACGTCAGAGCCGGATCTGGGTTTTTTTTTTTAATACTACGACGGCGGCAAACAATCATACGGTCCACCTGATGGTAAGCGGACACCGTAGCCTATAGACGCTCGCAACTCCAAAGGACTCACGTGCGCGTTGCCGACCCTTTATAATATTTGAGGATGCACTGTGTTGACAGCAGAAGGGACCAATTTAGCTCCCTCACTCTCAACACAGTGCAACCTCGGGAGCTCTGGCAACCTTGCTCACCTCCAGGAACACAACACTACATACCTGAGTATATAATGTTATTATGGCTGTGGTCTTCTGCAAGGCGGAGGTACTTCCCCAGTTGGGCTGCTCCAAATTCGAGCAAGATGACATTTTGCTGTGCCCTACATCTCTACAAGGGTGGGGGGCTCTCTGCAAGCCGAGGTCCATGCCCCGGGCGGCAAGTTTAGGGGGCGGCAAATTTAGGGGCGAACTTCTTGACAGGCCAAAATACGTCTTGACAGGACAAATATTTTCGCGCTCGTTGCGCTCGCGTTTTTTATGACTTGATGCGTATGAAGTATTTTCCGCATCTGCATCATAATGTTTGAAAATTTTCGCGCTCGCGTTTTCATCTATAAGTAGATGAGTTATGACTTTATGACCCGTCCCCCCTTTAAGTAGAGTAGATAACTAGTACCTACTTTTACTGTTCTGAAATGGTAGAGGTAAAAATTACATATTTTATTTATAAGTATATTTTTAAGTTTGTATTTAAGTTTATTTTTAAGTTTATTATATAAGTTTGTTAGTAATTTTTAAACAATATAGATAGAAATATTATAATTATTGGTAAAAATTTGTAAGACAATATATGCAGACGGGGGCGGCATTTTGTAGTTTTTGCCCCCCCCCCCCCCCCTCGAAAAATTTCTAGATCCGGCGCTGACCAACGTATTCTGCAATTGTATTTTTAGCATTCGATATAGAAGCAAATTGTTTGAAAATGCCTACCCGTGCAATAAAAATAATGAGGTACAGGCAAAATTGTAAACCAATATTACAAGATTTATTTACAAGTCAAGTAGTTAGTTAATAGTTTATTCACAAAATTATACAAATGTTTACATTTCATACACTTCTGCCAAACCACAATGCGGTACAATACAATAGTAGTTTATGCAACTGGTACATAATGAGGGGCATTAAAATACGAGTGTGTTTTATGAAACGAGCCGAAGGCGAGTTTCATAATAAGGTCACACGAGTGTTTTAATGCCTAATTATGTACAGTTGCATACATTACTTTATCTACACACATATTATAACTACTCTAAGATGGGTTCAGAAACCGTAGTAAATAAATACAATAATTGTGTTAATACAACCTTTTTTGCACGGTTGCGGAAATATCGAAATCAGAACTGGCAACCGATACCTGAATGCTATTTTAAAAAGTAAACAGTCCCTATTCTGATGTGATCATGTCGTTCTAGCTCAAATTTCGTGCGATATATACTAAAAAAACATCGAGCTGACATTTCGCATCGACTAAATTTCAATTTTCAGTGATACTAGAATAGGGACATGCCAATTTTGACAGTTTTGTTTGACGTTTAATATTTTAACATCATATATGAGATTAAAATAAAAAATTATATTACTGCTGTAGCCTTAGCCACAGATAAGAAAATTGCCATAAATTCATTGAATGTTGAAATGAGAGTCATTTTCTACGGTTTCCGAACGCATATTAGAGGATTTATGATATGTGTGTAGATAAATACTCTTTATTGCACACCTCTCATAATACAATAGCATGCAGAGCAGAGCACAATAAGTAGGTACATATACTACATACCTATTACCTAAGGATTGATTTAAACTTTAAAGTTAGTTGTAAATTTGGACGTTATAATGTTTGTGGAAATTGTAAACACTCTTTGACGTGGATTTTACAAGTAAGTGTCAAACAAAGCGGCGATAAACTCTGCTAGTGTCGAAGAAGCGAAAGACAGAAATCCGTTCTGAGCAGAAGCCCTATGATTCCTCCGAGCGCCGCAGATAGATGCTCACACAAGGGCCCAATCAATTCAAGCTTACGTGGCTTAGACAGCCGAATGGAAAAAGCGATCAAGTGGCAATCAGGATTCGCGCAATAAGAGTTTTTGCACGTAAGATCGCATTTTTATCTGATAAAAATATTTCTTGGCGAAACTATCATCCCTTTTGTCTTGTTTGCTCACCTAGTCATGACAGAGTAGACAATCCATAATTTCGTCTTGCAAAAGTAACATGGGAATAGTACCTGTTAATTCAGTGTATAGAAGCACTACATACTAATGTATTTTATGGTATTTAGCAGCGAAGATGTTTCTTTCATAGGAACACTGTCCCTGAAAGCTGCATCAGTCATCGCATTGACTACTTATATGCTTAAGAAATGTATACTTACACATGTGAGGTCAATTTGAGATATTTCCCTTTACGTGTCTGATTACATTTTCTGTAATGCATAAGTATTGGTATGGATTAATTCAGGCTTATATAATTAAATAGGTAATTATGCGCTTTACGCAATTCGCTATTTGACTAATTCGCTTTTGATTCGCTTTTATGGTGCCATTCAAACCAGTTTTTAGAGACGATCAAATATGTGTAAGGGACTAACTAAAATTAGATCAACAGAAAATAAGAGGCAAAGTTTTCGAGCACTGAAAACCCTCCATACGGATTGATATTGAAATGTGACGTCACAGCACTGTACCTCGTACTACTGTTGTATGGGAAAAAGAGTAATTTGCCGTTTTTATCGTGAAATATTGCGTTTATGGACTTCGTTATCCAGTTGACAACCCCACACATCACAGCCTAACTAGTCAAAAAATACATAATTTTACAACACAACCACGATAAAATTATATATGACACTTCTTTACCTCATCTGAAATCTACAGCCCTTCCCGAAGAGAGTTACATCTCGTTTTGTCGTGCGCGAAAGACATACTGGTTAGCGTGTCTCTTAGACGTGGGCGTAGTTTACAAAATCGAGACCCTTAAGTACTCGTACGTTATATATTTGGCCCGTTCATTAATAAAGTTAAATAGGGATGTCGGATGTCGGCTCGAAGCCAGAGCAGCGTGGAAGTTGCACAAGAGGTAAACACTTTGGAGTTTGTTTTATGACAACCGCAAATATTTGTTTAATGTTTAATGCCTTCCGGTTTAATTGTCTGGCAATCACCATGCTCCACTTTATAGGGGCCGAGTAAAGTGAAGGTCTCCGTTGCAGCTTGGGAAACAATGCTTTCGTATATCCGGCGGATTTCCGGATATCCATCCGGTTGTTCTATACAGGCCGCATTTTTCAACCGATTCTCTTGAAATTTTGTGAACAGGTTTGATAATTATAAATGTTTTTTCTGTCTAGTCAGATTTAGGAAATATTTCAGAATGGGGGAGCCATGGGTGTTGAGAAAGTAAAAAACTCAGTAAGGTCTTCAGCTCATAGAGCTCAAACCACTAGTATAGGTAGTTTTTAAGAGCCTGCTGGGCAAAGGCCTCCCCTCTTAATCTCCACTCGTCACGATCTTGAGTAATCTCTGGCCAATCGTCGTGAAATGCGTCTAGGTCGTCCCGCCATCTCCGTCTTGGCCTGCCACGTCGTCGTCGCCCATCGTTCGGCACCCACTCCGTGGCCAGTTTGGCCCACCTTTGTGGATGCATGCGGTAGACGTGGCCTGCCCAGTCCCACTTGAGCTTGGCGGTCTTAACTCCTACGTCAGCGATGCCAGTCTTTGAGCGCAGCGTAGAGTTTCGGACACGATCGATCCGTTTCACTGCAAGTATGCTACGCTCCATAGCTCGTTGGTAAACCCTCAATCTGGTCTTTAAGGGAAGGTCTCCCTTCAGCAGCTCTTTAAGAGACCAATAGCTTCTCCAGGCGTTTTGTATCCAATTAACAAAATATTAATTTGTACACTTGGTCATGTTTTTAATTTCGTATATTTGTTTATCTTTGGATAGTTAGTGTTAAATTGGCCGTCAATTACATACAAGTTGCGAATAGTGGCAGATAGGTCAGTGAGTAAGAAAGGTAAACTTTCTCATCAACTCATGTTCAAAAGTTCTTATTGAAAAACTCTGCGGGGAAGTGCCTCGTCGTTTCTAGGTCACTGGCTTCTGCCCCACAACTTCGGAATGACAAACTTCGCCTTTGTAATTTAGATCGACTGTTGTTTACTCTTCTTTCACCACTTAAAAGTAGTAAATTGCCGTTATCAAAATTCAGCTTCTGGTTACCGAACCGTGTGGGTTTCAGATCGTAATTGGTCTAGTTAGATAAGTAAAGTAAGAATATTTCATCTCCGCTTATCTTTGATGGTAATCCGCAGCGATGATCCTTTGAGAATTATTTTACTGATAAAATTTGGGAATAAGAATGAAATTTGCCTCATCTTTCTCGCTGACTGAGCTTCAGAAGATTTTTAGGTCTGGGACACTTTTAATCACTTTCGACCCGTTTGTCTTAGTTTGCATAAGATTCGATTAAAGCGAGATAAAATCCAAATTATAGAATTATGAATTTACTGGTAGGCTGTTAGGTTAGAACTGTGACATTCGTGTAAAAAATGTTTTCTATGAAATGAAGATTCTGCGAAACAATACATCTATGAAACTTCTGTCTGCGAAACAAAGGTAAAGTAAAAGGTTCATATTCCTTTAACGCTAGTAAGACGCTCCCTGACTCTGGCCGTTAGATCAAAATGTTTGCACGGATCATCCTTACTTATGAAATCATTTTTGTGAAGTTGACGATGGGCATTGCGATTAGTCTAAAAATATATACAATTTTGATTATAAACTAATTTTTATTTATTTAATTGTTGTTTTTTACATCATATAAATAACATATTTTATGTTTCTTGTACCTATATCTTAGAATTAACATTATAAACAGTTAAATTTTTAACTGCCTTACAAAATTGCTTGTCTATCTGAATACTTTACATACACTATAGGTACGAGTGTACATGCAGCCCGAACATGAGCCACGCATTTACCGAGAACCTTCCTGTTATAAAAGCATATTCTCCTTGTTTACGCCGTTCCTTTATTCCCGCTCCGTGCGTTTATTTGGGACATAAACGCCGGAATATGTTGGGTACATTTTACTGACGAATGAGTGAATAATCGAGACTGACGTACAGCGGCATCTAGCCCGTCGATGTAACAATTAGCAAAAAATAATTTTGAAGTTATATAAAAATTAAGAATTTTTGTAAAGATGTAAACTTTTTGACTCATTTTTAAATCAAATTTTGATAATTAGGTGGAAAATGCGGAAGTTCATTGTTTTGCTTTCCATATCATTACCTAACTGGAAGTTGGAAGGAATCCCTTAAAGCGATAATTTAGCCTTTGACTTAACTTCTCCTTTTTTAATAATATGTCCGTTGTGTTCCGTTTTTGTACACTAAAAGTTTTACTACTAATAATACTAAAGTACTTTTATCTCACGAGCGCGGATGAGCCATGGTTGTGTGTTGACACAGATCTGTGTGTGTTGAGCTATACATGCACATTGTCTCTGTGGGCGTCACCGTAGGAGCTATGAATTCATGTTGTCTATGTGTTCGCAAGTGTCACAACTACAACAACGGCTAACCCGCGCTCGTGAGATAAAAGTACTAGGTATACCTAACAACCTAAAGCTATCCTGCGCTCGAAAACTGATTTAGATAAGCTGCAAGATAGACGCTGTGTAATTTCTATGACGCTATGAGGGTTGAGTCATCTTTGCTGTCGCGAAATAGCCTTAGAAAGTTTAAATACCTATCCTGGAATTCGTGTGGTCTGGAAGAAATTATTAAAAAATACCATGAGAAGCCCCCGCCGAGAGGGTTCCAGACAAAAACTGGCACGGCTTGTAGGTATAGTAGGTAGGTATTAGTAACAATAATATGGCGTCCATTGAAGGTATCATGAGAAGGAATAGATTGAACAAACAAACAAATTAAGTACCTATTTTTAGTTTATCTGTCTGGCTCACGCTCACGCCATTCCGAAAAGAGCCAAGAGACTGATTTTTTTTCACGACTGCCCAAGAAAAGGTGATGTGATGTTTTCAGGGTTCAGTGTTATGTACCTATATGTGAGATTCTTTATTCTACCAGAACTTCTGAAGGCCTTAACCGATTTAGATGTGTAAGGTATCGTTAGAATTCTTGTAACATGGGATATGTGACGTTGCAATAAAAACAATATGGCGGACTATGTATTCCAATTTGTGTGATCTGAACAAAAAATGAAATAAAATGAAGAATTGGAAAAGACGATTCCAAAAATGTATAAAACGTATGTATTTAAAACATGATTTTACCGGTACGAGATATTTTAAAAGGAAAATCAAGAATTGCGAGATAAAATAATACTCGTAATTAATTAAATAGCGTGACCTATTAATTATACCAAAATATTAGGCCCCGCGACTGTAAACGAAATAAATTTCAGGTTCTTTATTTTGAAACTAGTTTCTATCTTTTAAGTTCACTTTTATCCAGTGCAGTCGTGTTTTTAATTTTTTGGTTCTATAGGCAGATTCAGACAAACATTCATTTGTGTGCCGTTTGTTTTACGCATGTTCTTGTGTCTATTTAATGGGAAAGTGCTACGATTGTAGGCATAAACTTTGTACAGGCTAGTTTTAATAATAAAAACTTTCCTTGTTAGTGGCCTTTGTCAGGGTAGCAAATAATGTCAGACAAGAAAATAAAGGGGGATTACTTTGTACGTTCCTTAAAGTTTTTAGGGTTCCGTGGGTAAAGTGTACTTAGTTTCCGCAGTGTGTCCGTTTTGCTGTCTGCGGGCTGTATCTATGAACCGTAATACAGTTGAAATAATGACAAGTTATGTATTACAGTTCCCATTGTTACAACAAAGTACAAGATTTTTGATAGAAGTAATATATACGCGAATACGTTTATGCTTTACCTACCATATTGTTGACAGTATTGCTTCATATGTCCATGGAGCATAAAATTTAAGTTGACCTTTTCTACAGCCACTTTTTAAATTCATTTTCGTAATTGATTCTATCCTGTTAAAAATATTTATAACAATTTTCAACAAAGTATTGTATTCGACACAACAATACCTAATTCCAATTAATATTAAATTTACGCATGTGAACACGAAAATAAATTAATTTGTTACATAATTTCCCTGCGTCTGAGGCATAATTGCGGTGACCCACTTTTGCTCGCGACATTACCGGGCTTGAAAAGAGGACGGTTTAGGGACGGGCCGCAAAGTGAAGTATTAACATGCTGTTTAAAAAATTCATTCCATGTTAATTGCGAGCACGTCCCTAGCGAGGGTTGAGGCCGCCAATAAGGATCAATTTGGCCATGTCAGGTACCAGGAGGCCAATCTCACTCGACATGACACATCACATATTATGATACAAAAGTGCAGACAGAGCAGCGTTTATTGGGGTTAGTTAATGTGAAAGCTTTATTATCGATATAACTACGGTGTCTCGTGCTGTGTAATCATTGTTAAATACTCGTATGTATCTCAAGCGAAAAAGATGCATATAAACTCGCCGCCTTTTTGCATAACATTTGACGACAAAAAAGAGACGGAAACCGGCTATTGCGAGTCTGTACTTGCATAATTTATTTAGATAATAAAACTTTATTTTGTCCATACCTCAGCTCACGTCATGAGGTGTCTATCGCACACGAAGGATAGCAGTTCTGAGTATCAGATATTAATTTTAACTGGATGCCGCAACGTGTTCCCGAGAACAAGTGAGTTAAATTAAAAATATAAAAATACCCGAGGATACGCTGTGTCGTGGTGTTGAGCGTAAGGGACCTGCACATGTCTCTAGCTATCAACACAACAAATCCTCGAGTCAATAAAGGCTCGGCAACGGAGTCAATGGACTTGTGATTCTTCTGTAGTCACAAGAGTCTAGGCTACGGAGCGCTCGAGGTCCAGCGGCGCCCGGGTACCGCGTGCGGTTGTACTATTATACTTACACGAGTGATACCGCTTTGAGTGGTTTACTAGCTGACCGTTCCTGTGATTTGGAAGGCACGTTAAACCGTTGATCCCGGCCAAGCCAAGCCAAGTTAGACGCCTTCGGGCGGCTTGAGAACTTCTGAGATTCAAGTTGTCACCTTGTAGCAAGTACTGGGGGCCGATTTTTGAGTGTCGAACGCTCGTCTTTTCATTCGACATCTGTCAAAACATCATAGTTTTTTGACAGATCTAGAGTGAAAAGTCGAGCGTTCGACATTCAAAAATCGGCCCCCTGGTCGTAATAAAATAATGCACAAATTTAAACTTTACTTAATTGGTATTGTTCTTAATACTTTGCCGAACAATATAAATAAACCATACAATAAACTGTAAAAGGCATTTAAGGCGATATATCGATTGAAAGAGACACCCTTTGTTTTTCGCTCACGACAAAACGGGATGCAACCCTCTCTGAGAATGGCTTTTCAGACAAATCTCGTTAAATATCTGACTGTGTGCAGGTTTATTAAATTTCCTCTTGTCAGTACCTAGATGAGGTAAAATACCATCATATTAACTTAATCGTGTCTTTTAATAATGCGTTGTTTTAGTAGGCTGAGGAAAAAAGGAAAATATAGACTCGACTTTGGATTCATTTTCTATCGAAAAAATTTTAAGCAATCATGTTTCGCTATTGTAAGTACCACAATCATATAATCAAGAATCATATATCTGAAAATCAGCCCCTACTGTTTGCTAATCTGGGCAGGACAGCGTTTCAAAGTCTCAAAATTTCTCAGTGTAGCGCCTTAATGAGGTTTTATTCTGTTATAAACAATTTGACTTTGACTTTCAAACTTGCGCACCGTAGAAATAGATATGCTCGCGAAACAAGTTTAAGAGAAGTTTAGTGTTCACTGCGTTTAGTTAAAAAGTCTTATCGCAGTAGAAAATTGTCAAGTCCAGTAGGCCAGTTGTGGCAATTCTGTTCATATCTTTCTCAGTCCGATATAATATTTAATATTTCACTCTTACGATCGAAATGATTCGGGATAAGAAGCTTTTGAAAAATCGATCGTCTGTTAGCTTACCTGATTGTTCCCCGTATAAGAATTATTGTACTCAGTCACCAAAAATTCTCCAAAAATATGAAATTTCGTATGTACAAAACCTTGGGTTTCTTACTTCTATTAAATAATCAATCTTATTTGATGAGACAAAACCCATTTCATGTCAATTTTCACTAGTTTCCGAGCACGCGCGCCGAGATATCGAGCTAATACTAGCTATATAAAGCGGGTGAGTAAGATAAAATGTTGGTGGCACTAGCGTATAAATAATAATAAAACATATAAGTCTCAAAATATATAACTGTGTGTATGTCAGGTCATAACATTACCCATAGGACAGTGAATTCGTAATTGTTTAATCGAGAGTTCAAAGGACTTGCCTACCTCTAAGTGGTTGCTTAAATCGCATTTATACCTAACCAGTTAGTGTATTTTATTGGATATTGACGAGAGACATGACCCTGTTATGGATTACTTTTCCTGACAATTACTCTGAGAAACCTCTACTTTCAATTGGTCTTTTTTATATTTAAATCCTATTATTTTTATTTTTGACGCTGTGAGACCATGTACAATGTACATATATCTCTAAGCACGATAGAATAGTTATTATTAATTATAATTTGACGCTCTGAAACCATTTACATCTTTGGTATATTATATTAATTTAATATACTCTTTGTTATAAATCCAGATTGAGACCTTATACATCACTAACTTTAGTGATATTGTAATATTTGTATAATAGATAATTAATATTTTGACATGAAAAATGTATTATATTCTTATTGTCATATTTCTTAAATTGTCAATTAATATTTAGTCATGAAAAATGAGACTTTATTACAATGTAAATTAACATTATGACATGTAAAAGTGCCCTTGTGGCCTATTTGCAGATAAATGTTTGATTATGGTTTGATTTTTTTAATAACTTAAATAGAAAATCTAATCACGAACTAAACTAATTATGAGTATAAATTATTAGAAAACTTGTTCAAGGAGCAATTATGGAATCGAGATGAAGCGCCGAAATAAGTTTACTTTATTAGGATTGATCAATTAACAAAACAGGAATCCATTAAAACTTTAAAGTACCCTGTAAAAAAGGGTCCCTGTTTTTTTATTCTTATTTCCATCTATTAGGGCTCAATTTTCCTTTTAGCCTGATTGGATTCATATCCAGAGCCCTAACCTTTCTGAAGTATCATTGTGTAATCACGAAACTAACAACTTTAGGTCTGAAAGGGATCTGCTTCTAAGTTGTCTCTTGTAAGTACCTACTTAGTAGTGGTCAGGGGAAACTAAGTAAGTACCTACATGATTATTATCAGACTTTTCACTACCCAAAGTTGTACGGTGGACATGTATGTACCTACGATTCTGCATAAAAAAAACCTGTATCGAAAATGGAAGTCCAGTATAGTAAATGGATCTTCAGTATCTTAGAGGAAGAATCCCTGTTAGTCTGAGCTCTGCGCTAAGAATGAGATTGCCAGCACTCTCCATCTCCACACTTAAAATATTAGTTTTTACGGGTCTTATGCGATGCTTATTTATTTTACCTTTTTTTGTATTTTGTATCCTTTTTGTATTCTTTCTTGATGTTTTGTGTGAGTGTTTCGTCACTGCGCCATAACGCTGGGCTGTGACCATTTCGTGGCAAAATTTCGGTTTTGTAATGTCCTGTTTGTAATTGTCAATTGTTTGTCAAAAATAAATGTTTCTGTTCTTTTTTTTACTTACTAACTTACTTTAATGGCGCAGCGAGCCAAAGAAGGTCTTGGCCTCTGAAACAAGAGCACGCCATGACGCCACCTTGTCTTTTTTTTACCTTTTTTTTTTTCGATACGAGTTGCATCGGTATCTTTGTGTATAAAGCCCGAATGTTTCAAGTAGTTCTCACCACATCAGCTATATCACATCTGAAACGAAAACAGATTGCATTGCTCGTTTAAGCGGGTGTAGCTCTAATGAATATTATTTCAGGAGTGCTGTGATTCGTGACTCCACCGCATAAATCCGAAGTGAGCCAAATTCTACGTTAGCGGCATTGCTAGCCGGAATTATTTTACCGTGTACTCAGGCATTTAATGTGTATGCTTGAGCATTTGGGCTATGTTTAATTTGAGGTTTTGTTGCTTAAAATGTTTTTCAGGATATGAAAAAATAATCAATTCAATTCAATTCAATTCAATTATTTTTATTTCGGATACATCCATATGTAGTTAGTAACATATAACTTAAGACTATGTTAGTATATACAAGTAGGTACTTATAACTAGGATCTACTACACCACTAGGATCGGATTCATTTAAACACTGGACACAGGCTTATGTGCATACGTGTCCAGTGCTCAAAAAAGGGTCCGTCCACCCTTCCAGCTACTACAGCCAATAAACGGTTGGTGCTGCTTGCAAGGCGGCGCATCAGGGATGCTGTCCGTTTACGTAAAATGGCCTGGAACGAATCTATGTTTGCCTCGACAAGCATTCCTGATGCGCTACAATGCCGGGGCAGACCCATCAGTGCTCTGTATCCAATGGGTCATTTTCTATACTCGATTTTTTTTGTGTCCGAGCTGAAAATCGTATGGTAGCATGAGATAATACGTACCATTTATTTTTTTTCATAAAGAATACATGTTTCCACGTTGAGGTCCACTCAAATTCACGGACTAATTTATTTTTAAAATACATTAAAAAATACCTAAACGCTCAAATTAAGACTCCGTGCCCTGTCCGGCATCGAGTTTTGAATCAATCAAAAATTCCTATCAAAAACTGTACATTAGAATCACTGATTTCGTGTCAAAAACTTTAACTCGATTATATTTACTATCACTGAGCACAGACACTATTCACTTCACTGTGGTGAATAACTTGTAATTGATGTTTAAAAATCGTCCGAGCGCGAGAGTTAAATTTTGTCGGCAAAATTCAAAAGTCCCTGGCAGCCATCGTTTACATTTGATCAGCTTCGCGTCCTGCTTCACATGTACTCTCAAATGTCAGCTATTATATATAAAAAATCTATATATAGCAAACCGCATTAAGTTCGAGTAAACCACCTAAGTACTTCGGTTTCTGGGTGGGCGACAATTTTTTTGCTTTTGCTTGCAATTTCGGTGGCCCTTAGAAATTCAAATTTTACATAAGTAATCATTAACATATGTATGCATTATAAAGCACTTTGGTGTCTTTATATAAACGATAACTTAAAATATTATTAACATGCGATTTGAATTTTTTATGATTTTTTTTATATAGATTTCCAATTCCCGTGTCCTAATTCCCATAGCTTGTTTACCCAAAACAGCTGATTTTGGGTCACGGGAATTGGGAAGGGTGACTTATTTTGTTAATAAACCTCATGTAATAACAATAATTATGGATGAAATGCATAAATAAATATAATTTGTACTAAGTATATCGATTAGAGTTATAGTTTATGCGTTTATTTAAAGAAAACAGGCCAACTGCTACAATTACACTTAGCTTCTTAAATATTTGAAAAGAGTGACCCATGATTGGTAAAATTAGGCTAAATAACTTCGATACAACTGAACTTTATAATTCTTGATAAATAAGATGGTAAATAATAATTTTAATACAATTTTTTCTAAGAAAAGGCAATTCCCATGGACAGATAAATTCCCGTGCCCAGGTCAAATTTTCAAATTGTAATAACTTCCGTAATTTTATAAGTATAAGTACCCCGTAAGAAAATTTGTGTTTATTAATTTTTTTATCAAATTATCAGCATAGAATTTTCTATATATTATTGGTATTTCTAAATTCCATGGGAATTGGACAAAAATGCCCGTTTGGTGAAATTCACTCCAATATATGAAATCCAATGTATGAAATACTTTCATTTTGTAATATGACATGTTAAGTACCCATAATGAACGACTTTTTTGCGTGGTAAAGGTTCTTCGTCATGATGATTAATTATATATAACAGTTAAAAAGTGTTGCACTAGGTTTTATAAAGAGCCGTTAGACCTAATGTCGATTAGATATAATTATGTGAAAAAATTACTACGTCACAAGGAAATTTACTAGCTGTGAATTTTGTACGTAGATTTAGAGGCCAATAGCTTTATGATTTAAAACTATTATGTTCAGCACATGTCTACCGGTGACGCGAATACAAGTCAAGTAAACAAAAAACATTGTTTTGTTGTGTTTTTTTCGCCGTCAAGCCACAGGTTCTGACTGGTGAGACCAGCACCATCACTCCTTGGCAAAATGTTGTCCAGTTAAATAACGCTTGTCGTTCAATTTTAGACTAAGTTGAGAGAAATGTACGCGTAAAAAAATCCTTAACCTAAGAAACATAATGAAGATTGGCGAAATGAGGCAGTTAGCCACTGGAGTACAACACGTACCTACGTCTCTAAACGTCTCTTAATGTTAGTGTAATGGAAGGCACTAAGTTAAATGGAGCCGTACGTATACCTACTCACATCTCACTGATATACAAATACGAGTACATTTCAAACAACTAACGGTGACATTGTGTGTCACGAAGCTCTGGAATCCGAACCTGGGATGAGGATTTAATAGGTTCTACTTATATTTAGATGTATCGCTGATTATAAGATTAGCATACAAACTTTTATATTAAATATCAAATCACTAGAAATTATCATGGACTTTTTTTTACACCACCTCAGTGGACAACTCGGACACCATACTCTATAGACGCTTGCAACCCCAGAGGTGTCACATGAGCATTGCGGACCCCTTGATATGTTTTTAAAATATGATAAAAAAGGCACCATCATGACGTCACGTGACATCACCACACCTCTATTAAATCTTTTATGTAGTTAATTTTCTTTTGCGAATTATAATTTATATTTCATTATTTTAGTGTATATTTTAATCAGCCTATTATGAATGCATTTATCTGTTCTACCTATCGGTGAGTGTCCGACCACCAACTAATATTTCATTGTTTTTCTTCCTCCGTTTTTAATATAATACAATGACTACATAGAGAAAAAAGATAATCCTGTATAATAAATAATATTGTTTATTTTTGGTGGCAACTAAAATGGATCTCTATCCAGGAAGTGTCGATTCAACGATGTAACTAGTTTCCTGCTGTCTCGACGGGCGAGATATACTACTCATTTCCTCACGCTGGATTCTTATAAATTTCACACACTACCTAAACCTTAGGACAATGTTTACTCTATGCCATAGAAAAATTTAGCGACACACATTTTGTCACAAGAGTTCTGTTGGAAAATATTGCTATTGGCATGCCCTAAAAATTCGTATTGGGTAGTGTCCATAGCTGATTAGATTCAAAAGCACTTTACAGACATTTCATTGTGTGTTTGACGTTTGCATACTTTGTATGTTTACAAACGAACGAAACTAAATAAAAGAAGAAAGTCGGTGAACTTTGCGCGCCCGAAATACATACAAAAGTAGTTTACTTAATCGTGTAGGACCGTGTAGGTAACTCCGAGCCCGTAGGTAACTCCAAACCCATGATTGATATAGGTATTACACATACTTGTAGAGGTATACATATTCCTTTAACTGTAAATACATATCCATGAGCGAAACGTTATCGGAACGGTAAGTATTGTATACCTAACAATTCGCGGCATTTCTCTCGGAAAACGGGAAGGTTTTCTTTAAATCTCGTATTGTCAGGAAATAGACTTCATAGTGAGTCTGCGAGCTATTTGATAGGGCGATAAAATCGGCGAGGGGAGCGCAATGTGATTTTTATACACCGGGCCGATAGTATGCGCTGTCGGATCCACTTACTTCGCATTAAGGTTTGTATCACATGTGTTGGCAAAATGCTCATATGGGGATTTTTAGCATGAATGATTACCTACTTGGCAGATCCGTATATATTCGAAAATCCTTACTTGCCGGAAAATGTAACAGTTAGTACCTCAACTTAAACTTTGCGGTAAGTAAGAATTTTCGTAAAATTTCTTAAGCAAGCACATATTTCATGATCATTCATTCCAAGGTACATTCTTGTTGTGGTTTAATTCCCCCTCCCTCTCTATTATTATGTTCTTCTTTCTCTCTCTTTAAGGCAAGTCCCGACCTTCACCTCCTTTAAGTGTGTGAAAGTAATTTATCCACCATTTTTTTAACTCCCCACGCGCAACGCAGAAGTGGTTTGAGATAAGTTTAACATGTGTATGTGTGTATTATGTGGGCCTGTCTATGTGGAATCGTAGCTCTTTAAGGAATAAGCCGATTAGAGCGCGGTTTTTTTAAATCAAAAGTCGTGATGGTGGGAATGGTTCAAGGCTTTGTTTTGTGTCAGGTTTTTCAAATCCCGCATCTTCTCGTTGATATTTGATCCTCATATAGTATTGTTCTTTCAAACATGTTCAGAAATTGTAAACATTGTGAGCAATCCCATTTAGAATGATTTGCTTCACACGCAAAGAAATAAAAGTGATAAAGTAGGTATTTAATATTTTATCAACCGTTTTTCTGATGACGTGGTGGTCGCGGGTAGCCTACTGGATGCGGGTGGCGCAGGACCGGTCATTGTGGCACTCTTTGGGTGAGACCTATGTCCAGCAGAAAACGTCTTTCGGCTGAAATGATGATGATGATGATTAATCGATTTTCAGAGAAAAATATGATTGATAATTTGATTTTTATAAGACATAAAAAAAATATACGGACTTGTTAGGGGTGTTAAAATATCTATATTATCACTGCCGGAGATTTATTATATAACTCGCAATTTCGGAATTTTTCTAATTAAAGATGAAATATTCCCAGAAGCACGACTTGCTGGATTATTTACTTCCTTCATAAAACAAGTAAATATTGGATAATACAGTCAAGGAATTTGAGTGTTTGGTTTTTGAACTCTATTACAATAAAAATAAAGTCCAAAAGTAACAAATATTTATTCAAATTCCTCGACTGTATAATTATTGTTCTCGGCAAAGACTTCAGGCTTAAGCCCTTTTAAGGGTTCTTACGAAAAATGAAACAAAAGATACTCTTTGAAATTCAGCAGCTACACGCTTATCTTTTTGGAGAGCTCAAACCTATACCTACATATTTATTTCTTGTCTGATCGTCTAAGCTGTACGTACTTGACTAAGACTGACCAAAACTAACCAATCACTTAACATATGCGTCGGTTAAAATTATGATTGTCTTTTTCTGAAGTCGAATGAAGGAAAAAGATAGAGCCAATATTTATCTGACAGATACTCTTATCTGGTGATAGAAAAATCGACCCTATAATAATAAGTATTTAAAAAAATTGCAAATAACTTTCATCAATCATATTAGTCAACTCTCAATGCATGTGCCAAATCAGAAAAGAGTGCCACGTATTCCTCGTGTATTCATCAGATTTCAGTTGTGAATATTGTGGGATTTCAAGCTACGGCCTACACGAATAATTTTCTAAATTGGGCCATAAATTGCGGGAAAAAGGTATAATTTAATTGATAGCCTCTATTCTTGGAAGTTGGTTTCGACAATCTGATGTATAAGTTTGTACTCGGGCTAGGTGCTGGCCAAGAGCAATCCCAATTTTTATAATTATAATTAAAAAAAACAATGGTATTGCAAAGACCACTCTTTTAATGTCGGAAAGAGCTCAGAGAGCAGTCTTAAAGGTGTCTTTGCGTAAACCTCGCCGGTTCCCCACAGAGGATTTGTTCAGAGAGGCACAGGTCCTCAGTATACGAAGATTGTTTATACTGCGGGCTGCCATGAACGTCCATAAAACCACATTAAATCTTCCGTCGTACAAGGATTTATTAAAAAAGAGAGTTTTTGCATTACGTTTTCACATGTTTCTTTTCCCGCACATCTATAACTCCTTGACCAAAATTGTTGATCTCAGAAATTGTACTTGCCTAGAGGCAAAAAAGAAAATTCTAGCCCTGTTGCTATCTTGGAACGATCAGCAATCCCAATCATTACTTAATATAATATCATAACTTACATTCACACATGTACACACACACACACATACACTTACACACATATACATACTCACACATGCACAAATGTCACGCACACCTTTTCATACCTACCTTAGTTTTATATTTAGTGTATTCTTAATAGTTTATTTTACCTAGTGTTTTCTTCATTCCTAGTCGCATGACCTGTTACTCTGTATCTGTTTTGGTTTCCACGGGACAGGCCTAGCCTAGTGAGGGACCATTGCTATTTTGTTTCTGAAATTCTGTATATGTAATAAATATATTTCATTTCATTTCATTTCACAATGCCCCCGTATACAAAAAAGACTTTTCGCTTTTGCTTCTTTCTAGACAGTGCCTCTACTTTCTATCAACCATGATATACTTGAGCTAGTTACCGCCTTTGTGTCGACATGAGAGACATCCTGCTAATTGCAATTAATTAACTCGCAGTCCTTAAATCCACTCTGGGAATAATTGAAGTTACAGATCTACCTGTAATTAAACCCTCTCACACAGCTAGAATTCCCCTAGCTATGTGCATATAAAATTGAGTACGTTTCGTGATTAAAATATGAGATTCTCATTTGATTAGGCTCAGGCAGTTGGATTAGGGTTTATTTTTCTGACCATCGCTCCAGCTAATCAACTTTTAATTTAACATATTTTTCAACAAAAACATAAAATAGAATGCCTTACTATTAATACCTATTCGATTTCCAACCTTGACTATGAATTGAAATTGCTTGCAATACCTAAAGTGATACACACTCGTAGTACTACATTTTTTACAATAAAATCATTGGCAATTTAAACTTCTCTCCTCTTCTGTTTTTTTCTGTTTCACATCAAAATCGCATTTCATTACATTTTGAGCGCTCGCTCTGCGTTGTCTTTTTGTCATGCCTTTTTAAATACTTACATCACGGTGGGCATTGGAAGTGACAACTAGAAATATGATAAGTAAGTATGACATGATTACAACCAAAATGTTACAATATGTTACCGAGTAGAAGTGTAAAACGAGTTTTGATTCATAACCACCTGCAAAACGGTAAATATTTCCCGCATGCAGGAGTTGAGTTGCAACGGCCAGTGAAAAAGAGCCGTAAACGCTCTATAAACCGTATGAATCTTTGTAAGGCATGTCACAGCCGAAATTTGTCGGTAAGGCGAGAAGTCTTGCCACATGGCCTGACCCGACCCGTCCCTGAAACACGTTTGATTACACCCATATTTCACTCGTCCATTTTTACCGCGGCAAACTTGTGACAGCATTTCCGTTTCAGTAAATTGTGACGCTTCACTTTTTACTGCCACATCTGGCCTGTGTAAAACATGAAATTCATATCTGCGGTGCGTTTGGGTTATACATATATTCGCCTTACATATTTAACATTCGTGTTTGATTTACACGACTCTAGTTTACATATATAGGTATAAATGAAGGATAACTTGGCGGAAAAAAATAGTGTATAAGCGGATTTTGGCATAGTTGTAGTTAAAGATGTCCTTAACAACATACTTAAAATCCTGAGGGGTGGGGGTGGAGCTAACGGGTAGGGGGGGTGTAAAGTTCACTTTTTTAGTTTTTCGTTAAAAGCTCGTAAACGGTGGCCCACAGCAAAAAATGTTCTGAGAGATAAAAAATGTACATAAAATTTCGCTAGAGTGAAATATTCTTGAAGAGTGAATATATAATCTTTAACTACAACTATGCCAAAATCCGCTTATACACTAATTATTTCCGCCAACTAGCAGTTAGTTGTCTTCTTTGCTTGAATCATACATATAGTTATTACTTTTATTTTATTATCCATCATCGTAAGTTTTAAGTTACAATGTCTATTTTTAAAATAATGAATGAACCATATATATAGCATATTTAGGTAGTAAGATGAAGGTACAAAAGGGATTAAAAAATTATCATGAAAACTTCGTTAAAAAAACGAACCAGAAATTATATAAATAAAAATAATTCGTGAAAAAGAGTTCTTAACAACAGGATTAAAAAAATTGAAGTTTATTGGTGCAAGAAGGTCTTAGGCTGGTATTTTGAGAGTAAGACTGTTTATATATGTATATATAATTATTACTTATATATATATATCTACAACTTTATTTTTAATTTTAATTAAATTGGTACCACATATGATTTTAGTTGTTTTATAATGCGAATAAGTATATATATTGGATATTCTAGAGGCAGCGGGAGAAATTCTTTGCTCATCCCAGTTTTCCAAATTTAACTCTTTATGCATAAAGCAAAGTTCCATAGTCACACAAAATAAACAAATGCAACGAAATTGTACGAGCAGCATCGCGCATTAATTCACAAAAGTAGACAATTAAACTACGTGCTATGTAGTCTAGAATTAATGAAATAAGTCATAATTATTAAAATGGGCGTTCACTTGGGCTTTGTTGGCAAAGAGCCCGGCGCGGAATCGGCGTCGCGCAATCTTAAAGTAATTGTTGGAGTCCGGACCTCCACTGAAAGCTTTTCACTGTTAATTAATTTATAATTTGCTCGCCAACTTTCAACTTTCTCACTAACGCTTTGTTTCGGGGTGTTTTAAATTTTTCAAATGAACCTTCGTTCTCGGTTCAATGGTCCCCTTCGTTTCCGATACGACATTTTACATTTCAACCGGAAATATTCGACCGTCTGCAGCTACAAAACGTTCCAATATCGACTTCTAATATTTGCAGTTCGGTATAGGCCCGGCTGCACACTTCCGAAGTTATCATATCCAAAATAAAGATATTTATATTGAACAGGGTTTTTGTGGACGTTTAATTTAATTCTACGTAATTTCAGTATTTATTTCATAATTTGTTTTATTTGCAAAAGCTCAAAAGTTAACGTAGCTTTTAATACTTAGCAACTGCTAACTTATAAGTAGGGAAACATTACCTACCAGGAACCGGTAATGTTTCCATAAATACAAGTTCCTTTCTGAGAATATCGGTAAAATTCTAACTTTCTATGAATGTAAATATTTTTTTGCTGAAGCACCTTGTAAGCTTTTGTCGCCATTGTATTGGGACCGTATTTAGGTGACTTTGAGCTCTTTGAGGTGCGGAGGCGGTAGATAGCTGTCAGCTGTCAATAGGTATCAACTGTCGAAACTGTACCGATCTTTTCTTCGTGTCATGATTGGCGCGGGATGTCCGGAAGCTAGGCGATACGAATGCAGTATTCAGTTCCTTGAAGAAAAGTTAATACCGACTGTAAGCTAACTTCAAAGAACAAATTACCACATACCCATCCAGCTATATACCGAGCCCGTTTCAGAAAGGCGCCTTACTATGAAATCTAGCCCTGTAACTAGGTTGGGCGATGATATACGCAAGGCAGTGGGCAGGGATTGGAGGAGAAGAGCTGAAGACCGAGCTCAGTGGCGTGCCATGGGAGAGGCCTATGTCCAGCAGTGGACTGATACAGGCTGATGATGATGATGATGAAATCTAGAAATTTCCGTATATTTTGGTGAAAATTAAAAATAAAAACCGGTTTGTTTCTCCCTACCAACCAATTATATTTGAAAGGCTGACCTAACATAGCATCGAGCACCCTTTGGATACAACAGCGGGGATCAAAGGGAATTCTGCCTTTGTGTTTACAAGTCGTTTAGTTCTATCATTACCAAGGACATGAAAAGAATATGCTTTTAACCATGCATTCGCTGTGTTATGGAATTGGGTCGACACAGGCGCGAAGCGCAAAGCTGTTGAATTCAAAGAGTGTTGTTTAAACTTTGTTCTACATCGGTGATGTTTGGGAGATTTCTAAGTGCTCGTTTAATGGCACGTCTATATACCACACCTGCATAAACACACGTCCTCACCAAAAGGGGTAGGCAGGAGTATGAGGAAAATTAATATTTGAGCAGCAGAATTATGAAATACGGGTGGCTTCAATCGCATGGAACCAACTCCCTAAACATAACAAAAACGATATATACAATTTTTTTGCATATTATATTGTGTACATTTTTGATAACTTTATCACACATTGTATTATGTGCAAGTCGCACGCGTCAATCTACTAACCAATATAAACCTGATTTCCGACTAAAATCTGCTGTCTTGCTGTTTTATATATTAGACTCAAAAACTACTTATTTACCTGTAACATACTTTTATTTTACCACGCACTGCGTAACTATATGCGTTTCATAAATTTAATTGATACCGGATATTGTAGCTACAGGTACTTAGCGCTGCTCTAGTAAGTAACAATAATGTCTATGTTTACTAATAGTCCAGAGCTGGGTAAGCCAAGCCCAATGGCCTTATTAGTGAAATTTGCATGTGCCAACAATGGCCAGTACCAGTGTTGTTGTTCCGCATAATCTATATAGTAGATGGAAATATTCCTGGAAATTTGCACTTCAGAACATCTGACTGTCTGTGTACGTACATAAATATCAGGACAAGGTTTAGAAAGAAAATGTTTGAATAATCGTGTGGGAAAATTTAAAATTGTGTTAAAAAATCTATGTAAAATGTGAGTGAATGAGTGAAACAGAAGACAGCTTTCTCGGGACCATGCCTCAAGCGGGTGAACTGGGTGGGTTTTTTTATATATAGCTAAGTAGTTTGCATTTTCTATTTTAATAAATTTTTCTCTTAAATATGTTAGTTTTTTTAAATAAGTTACTATGCTTTAATAAATGTTTATTTATTGCGGGAGACAGGAAGAAAACACACAGGATATGAAGATAGTAGGCGGAATTTGATTACATTTTATTCATTAAGGAGACATGTGAAAAGCAGGGGGATCTCGATATACATATAAGAATAAATGGGTTTATATGTGGTAAGTAGGATCGGTGTGCGTCGGGGTGCATTTAGGAGCTTAAAACATGTTGTTACCGGTGATTCAAAAGTTCTAATAGTCATTAGACTTCCGTTAACTGATCAGTAAATTATACTAATTAGATATCCTAAAAAAAAACACATTAAATAGGGGATACACTGGCATGCATACGCCAGGGGTTCCTTTTCCTTATTCGGCCGCAAGTAAATGAAAAATTGGAAGATATAGCGATTATTGTGGATGGCTCGGCTCATTTCCTAGATAATTTTAAACCCTACTACTAGTAGTTATAGCTACTATTTTATATAGTCAACAATGGTACAACCACGCCCCACGATTAAAAGTCTAATTCATATACGTTCGTCAAACCTATTTTAGCTAAAATTACGTTAAAATTCTTCTTATATTTAAGTTAGCAGAGCTTTATTCATTTTTATGAATAAGGTGGTAAGAATATACCGAGTGAACCGTGCATAAGAACACAAACAAATTATGTTTTATTTTATTATATATTGGCATGCTCTCAGATCATAGAAAGAAACCTTTTTGTATGTTCTGAGGGCATGTTTCTCCGAGCGCTCTCTTTATAGTTAGGACGGACTCGGTCTATATACTGAAAGTTACAGAACTTTTAAGTTAGTAAACTATGCCCCCTTAAGGCGCGTACATACAGAACACCCATTCATAACCATTCCGTGGTACATCCATTTTTACAAGCGCTACTCTTACTTACTGGATCCGGAATACTGATTTGTGTCTGAACTTGCTCATACATCTGCATACGCCATCAAATAAATAAATAATAAATAAATCATTTATTCACAGGTGACAAATACGAGCACATTTGTAAAACGGATCGCTGTGTGTACGCGTCCTTACAATTAAAATTGTGTCATAATTCTCCATTAGACTCAACCCACAAAAAGCCGTGACTGCGCCCGCTATGTGCGGATTTGCATGTTTAGTGTACGAGCTAATTTGCGTGGCACTGCAATATGACAAAACTGTCATTAGCGTGACGGCATGTCACTGTGCCGTGGTGCAAACACTGCGGGATGGTTTTTAACCCCCTGCGACGCTACCACGTTCGTCTCTGTCGCCTATTATAACCACAGTAGAGACGGAAATAACCGAACTTAGAAATTCAGTTTTTATGGTAACGTAACGCCATTATTTAATATACGTATGTCGGAGGTTACTGCCGCTAAAATACCATATACAATTAATTATTTATTAATTTACAATTAATAAATTGTGGATTTGTTACTGCCCTTTTTTCCGGTAAATGTAGTTTTTAAACGATGACAATGGCATGACATTGATGATAAGCTTACAACCTGTGTCATGGTAGTTAGACAATATACACTGTAGCCTATGGACGCCTGTGACTCCAGAAGAATCCGACGCGTTGCCGTCCTTTATCGACTTGAATACCTATTCATATTTTGTTGACAGCTTGTAATGTATGCTGTATGAGTTATTACTCACCCCAACAAACTGTTGAAAGTTATTTGTCAGTAATTCTTTTTGTTGGTTGAACTATTGATAATTTGATCTTCTTAGTACCTTCCTGGAGCTATCGAAGTTATTGCCAGCTATTTTAGACCGCAAGCAGAAGTGAGCCATTTTGAAGTATCTATATATTTACTTTTCAAGTAAATATACATCTTCTAGTATCTTTTTAAAAAGATAGATCGAATAGACCATTGTATTCTGTACTGTGCTCGTGCTCACATCAAAATTAGGATGCAGATACAGAAAGCAGCTAAATAAAGCGGTTTTCCCGCTGATCCTATGATGTTAGCCGGTCATTAATAACTACTCTCGCAACGATTTAACGATAACTAGTTATGGCAAGGGTGCACAACCTAAAACAAAACATTATGTTTGTGATATTATTCAACGAGTACTAACGTTACCCTGGAAGTGCTTGATGACATAATTTAGGCTCGTTGAAGTATTACACCAAAACTATTCATACACAGTCTGTGCGGGCTTCTTTCACCCACGCGTAATAAAATATGTAAGAGCAGTCACAATCATATTGTAACTATGTAAGATTTGTCGATTAATTCAGGTGTCCTTTTTAGTTTTCCGTAGACCGGTACCAAAAAGGTAGGGCACAATTTTGAGAGGTAGGGCAGAGCAAAATGTCATCTTGCTCGAATTTGGTGCAGCCCAATTGGGGAAGTACCTCCGCCTTGTAGAAGACCACAACCATAATAAAATAATTTACTATACAGGTATGTACGGTGTTGACAGCAGACGGGACAAGTTTAGGTCCCTCGCTCTCAACACAGTGCATCCTCGGGAGCTCTGGCAACCTTGCTCACCTTCAGGAACATGTTGTAAACACCGTGAATCCTCAAATTTTATACAGGGGCGTCTATAGGCTGCGACCGTATGCTTTTTTGCCAACCGTCGTTGTATTAAAAAAGGTACAAAAGGAACCCTTACGGTGCGATTCTCTTTACGAACGTTATTCGTTCTTGTTTGTATTTGACGATGACTAATGTAGGTATGCCAAGGATAATTTACTTATATTACATGTGTATAATAATTTAATATTATGAAATAAATATTTTTCAAAATTCTAGAGGTAGGATAATGTAGAGCAGCTTACTTAACGACTGCTTCGAAAGTTAAGATCATAATATTTAGAAGGTATCACGTCTCAAAAATAGTTTCTACACTTGGCCATAACAAACAAGTTCTAATCTCAATTTACTAATAAAATTCTCATAGATAAGATTAACATTCATAGCATATTAAGCTGATGATTAAAGCATAATTCTAAACCAGAACAAAGGAACAAGGCCCTTACAACTTTTTATGGCCAGGGAAATAGCATCCTTCAATATACAAATACATCCTCGGAAAACCTTTCTAAAGCACAAAACGACACGATACAGTCAAGATTAGGTTGTAATTACGATACGGCATTTCAGAATATCCGAGCTTAAGTAAGGGGTAATCCGTCTTTTGGTAAAAAGACTCACAAACAAATTACATGAAACCAGGTCGACTTGGTTGCCGACGCGTTGGGAATTAAACGGATAAAATATTGCTTTCCTCAACTTTCAACTGTGAAGTTTGCCTCGATTAGTTGGGCTAGTGCTGTGATAACGTTTAGAACTCTAGATACGTAGCTACTGTATAACAAGTTTAATTTACTGCTGAGTGTAAACTACTCGTACTACCTATTTCTACAACCACTTATAGGAACCTACATCGATTATGCTAATATCATAAATTTGAAAGTAACTCTGTCTGTCTGTTATCTTTTCACGCTTAAACCGGTGAACGGATTTAGTTACATGCAATTTGTCTTGGACATAGACTCCGGGAAAAGTAAAACATATTTTTATCCCGAAAAACATTGCTTAAGGGGTGAAAAACGTTTGTATGCTAGAGCGGCAATTAAGCCTGCGGCTAAAATAATTGAATAGCAATTGTTTCTTCAAGGCGATTCCGAGTTCCAAACAGAAGGATTCGTAGGCAAAAGCTAGTACATTTGTTTAGTGTGACACACCAACAGTGCTGTTAGGTTTAACGTCAACGACGAAATGAAATCTTAGAGTATTCCAGTGCTTTAACCACCAGCGTGGTGTATCGGAGGTTTCCCCTGCTACTCTCTAATCGCGCACTCCTATCGCTTTGTTGGGCCCGGCCTATAAAAAAGAAGAGAAATTTCAATTTAACCAAACATGAATAGGTACTGTTCATTCCGAGATTACTCGAAGTGTATACAATGTTGATGTTTGACCTCTGAGGTCTAGTCTAGTTTTAATTTAGTTTAGTTTAATTTACTTTTATACCCAATCTTTGTTTATGTATTATTAGTTATGCCGAAATAAACAATTTCTAATCAACATTGTTCCCTTAATATGTAACTCCCTTATTCATATTCATTACTCAAACCGGTTTTAATTCAATGGCCGCTAATATTTGTTTGTGTATGTGTACTGGAAGGCATAAATCACATTTTAGTTAACAGTGGTTTATTAAGTTTGATGAAATAAGGGGCAAGTCTTCATTCCTGTTTGATAGAATAAACTTAAAATGATGGTTGTTATTTCAGACAAGTTATTTGATTTGTATCTTTACCTAGCAATATTTTTCATTATGTATTACATTTATTCATTTGGTATATATTGTGTTGGCTCGGATAGCTGTCCAAATATGTTCTAGTTTATCAATTTATTAGATTTAGCCGAGACATTAAAATAAAACCTTCTAAAATTGAATTTGCCTGTTGGCACAAACAGATATGAATGTGTTTTGGCCTCCATCACAGCGAGTTTACCTAATGGCCCCTGGCACATCCCTACAGTACGTGCTCATACTACTTATACGTCTTCAGCTCACTTGGGAGGGGTGGTCCATAAAGTTCGTGTGGGAAATGCATTGTAGAAGGATTCTGTTTTCGGGCTGAGTGAAATGTTGCACTGCATGTTTGTTGGGCAACATAGGTTTCTGCATTGAGTATACTGTACGTCGAGGGCACCAATATGACATACACATATGCCGTATACATTGTATAATTTTTTTATTGAACTCTCTTATTGTACTCCTATCCTTTTTATTGCATTATTATGGTTTCACTGATTGTTATCATATTATATTAATATTATTTAATACATAGTAGCGGTTCCGTAGTCGTAATCAGGAATCACTTATTCCAGCTCAGTACCTAATTGATAGCCATTCCAGTGATGCATTGTTATTTTTTTAATCATTTAAACTTTATTGCACAGCAAGAAATATGTACAAATGGCGGACTTAATGCCATAAGGCATTCTCTGCCAGCCAACCAACAGAAACTTAGTTCCAATGTTTTCCGTTTTTTTTCAACTCAAAACTCAAGTCACGGTTCCTCAGTGATAAGGTATCACTTTAGACACTCATTGTGTGAGGATTTCTTTTTTACTAAGCGGACATCAATATAATTTTAATTGCTATTTTGTTTATTGATTTTTAATTGATTCTTATTGTATTTAGTGTTATTGACGATAACAATAGGTAAAGTTAAAAATTCCTTAGTGAGGCAGTTTCACGTGATAATGTGGACACGCTGGACAAAAGCACCAAATTTTTACGTTTCGTTTCGTCGTTTTTCAACGTTTTTAAACGAGGAAGAGGGTGAATTTATAAAAACGCTGAAATTGGTTTTCTTACACTTTATTGTTAGGTTTTTTTTTTAAACGAAAAGATGTTTCAAATTTCTTCTTTAGAAAAAAATTTGATCCCCAAATTAACTTTCAACACCCTTTTCACCAAAAGGGCGAATTTTGAAAAACGCAAAAAGTAGTTTTCCTTTAATTGAATGATTAGTCTGTCTATAAACAAAGTTTCAAGTTTCTAGCTCAGAAAAAAAAGTTACTTGTACAAACTTTCATCCCCTTTTTCACCCCTTTAAATGGCAAATTTTGATAAACGCTGAAATTACTTTTTCCGCTTAAATGCTTAGTAGGGTGTTGCTTAAAAATGAACTTTCAAAAAGTCATTGTCTCACCCCGCCATTACGTTCTAGTACCCCGATTAACAGATGCTAGTTTTTTTTATTTTTTTTTTAAATGTATTTTAGGGGTCGCTACCGCTTGATAAAGTTTTGGAAGAAAACATAAGTTCGGCATGGGGCTATTGCGGTTAATTTAGGAATTAAACAAGTTAATCACGGTGAATGAAGAAAAGCAATACCTGTTGTTGGTTGTGAAAGGCTTTAGAAATAAATAATTAAAATAAATAAATAAAAAATCCCTTTAAGATAAATATTTTAAATATTACATATCGTTGATTAGTAAAAAACTTAGATAACTTTGGTAAACTATGTTATTTTGAACTAGGTATTAGTACCCGTAATAAGCTGGTCTGCCAGAATCCCTGGCCGGGTAAAAATCTCCTCCAAGGATGACCATGACTCTGACTCTGACCTGTCATAACTCGTTTCAGAGCCAGCTGGCTGGCCTCTTGATGTCACCTTCCTCTGCTCCGATTGCCTGATGGGCCACGCCAAAGAGTCGCTTTTATAGTCTATCTCTGGTCTCTTAACCTCGCGACATGTGTAGCCCATTTCCATTTTAGTTTCAGGGTAAAAGCTTCATTAATGATATATCTGAGCCTGGGGTTCTTTCTGGTTCAAATTTTTTGTAGCATTGATAAATTATCTTACATGGAGTGTCATAAAAATCGTATTATTAATTAATTTTGGCTTAAATCAAGCATAGCATTATTATTGGCTTAGCATTTTATTTGATTTTAATTAAAATATACGTAATTTATATATGTATAATTGAACATGTTTCTTCAAAACTTTGACAGCTGGTAGCGACCTCTAAAATTAGTTTAAAAAAAAAAACAAAAAAAACTAGCATCTGTTAATAGGGGTAGTAGAACAAAATGGGGGGGTGAGACTGCAGGATTTCAGATTTTTTTTATTTTTTGCCAAATAAGCAACACCCTAGCTTAGCCTATTACCGAATTTCCAAGTTTCTATCTTAAGAATATTTTTTTCATCTACACACTTTCCACCCCTATAAAATTAAAGATGGCCGACGGAGGAGCTGATTCCTATCAAAAACGTAAAGCTATGGACCTAACTAGACCCTGGTAAAAATTTGGTGCTTTTGTCCAGCGTGTCCACATTTACGACCATTTTGTTCTAGCAATCTGCCCCACTACTTGTAAATTGATATGTAGTTTATATAATGTAATCGTATATTGTGAATAAAAAATCTGAATCTGAATGAAACCACGTCGTCTCTGTAGGGTGAACAAATAGTGTGAAGTAATAGTACATTACTTAACAAGGGCGGTAAAACAAAGAATGTCTCAGATCGCAGGTATTTGACGCCCGAGCCGAAGGCAAGGGCGATTAATATGCGATCTGAGGCTTTCTTTATTACCGCCCGTGTTAAGTACAAAATTTTATGTCACCCCCTGGCCAGGAAGTGGGTTTTTTTGCGCGCGGAGCGTGCGATAATGGCCGCTTTATGGCCAGGTGTGACATAAAGTAATTTTCCGTCTTGATTTAAAAACTTAACATAAGATCGAAGCTGGGGCTTTGATATTAAGGGCCGATTGTTCAATCCCAAGATAATAGTACCTATGCATGAGATAAATGTTATCTCTCTCTTTTTCTTATATTTGACTTAAGAAAATGAATTTTAACCGACGGATAATTTTATCTAGGGCTTGAAAAATCAGACCTTTAATCGTATTAAATAATATCTTCCAATTTACCCCATAAAATCTTTTCATTGACCCTTTATAATGAACACTCTAAAAACCTTTTACTCTTGAAATTATTGACAATCTTTACAAATTCAATAAGTTATAAAACTCCGACAAAGTTGAAATATAATAATATAATTTTCCACGAATATCGTTTATAATATACCTACTTACTCGAAGCAAATGCTTTTACAGAATCGACCTTAATTGAATTGTTCAATTCCAATCAATTTTCGTCAATCAGAGAGAGGGTTTTGCATTAATGATTAATGTCATGCAAACGTTTTTATCAATAAAAAAAATTTACTACTTATTGGGAAGCATTTGATTATATTATGTCCCAATCATATTTCGAAGGTCGAATCAAATACGAATACTTTGTTTATATGCGAAGATATGACTAATTGCGTTTACCTGAAATGATGAAAAAATACCTATTTAGTTGGTATATGTAGCACCTAGTTACAGATGCGCCACCGAGCGACCGGTGGTATGAGCAAGAATATTCATATAAAATTTATACAAAGCAATTCGACCTGTTTGAATGTCCAATGTCTTGCTTCAGGAAGTGTGCCTGTGCCTATAACTCGACCAAAAAAAATTCTCGGTTGGTGATAGAGACAAAACATGGCATTCTTTTCTTTTTCCTCTTATACGAATCGCAATAAGGCTATCTTTCTCTAGCAAAGCATATCAGGCCCTTGGTTCGGGCACCCATGTTAATAAATCGTGCTCAACCCACAAATAAATTCCCTGACCGGGATTCAAACCAGGGACCACCAACTTCGTGGGCAGTGTCACTACCTACTAGGCTAAGGAGGTCGTTAATAGTAAAGTAGTAATGAATAGTAAAAGTCTAGCGACTTACATGACATTCACGATTTGTTTAGTAATTCAATTTATTTATGATGGTCTAAATAAGTCTTTGTACTTTTAAAGGATTTCAATGAAAACTAATTACAATAGAAGTTTTAAGAATATGTTATAGTTGTAGGTATTAAATGCTCACTTAGTAAGTCTTTAATCATTCTGCATTTGCCATTCTAATTTCGAGAATTAGTATTCTTTGGAACAACTTTGGTTAAGTACTTTTAAGGCTTGTTCGGACTGGGCTAGTATTTTAGTCTAGTATATTCGCTACTGTCTAAAAATCGTTCGCATTACAGTCGAGTAAAGTTCACAAGTCAACAAATTTTAAAGCATTTTTAAAGTGGTTTCCTCGCTCCAGCGAAACGACATTTTCACGCCAACTAATGAACTCGACTAAATCGACAGGTTCGGACTTGTTTAGCCGGCGGCCGAGTGAGCACGGACGCGTGGTGGGGGGTGCTACTCACTTATTTATTACAAAAAAAAGAATAAAATGGATTGACTCGACTAAATTACTTACTAATCTACTCGACAAATGTTTTGGTGTTCAGACACGTTTAGTTACTAAATTACTCGCTACTAGACTAAAATACTAGCCTAGTCCAAACAAGCCTTTAGGGATCACAGTGGCTTCTTTTAAAAACTACAGTATGATCTATATTTATTTATTGCTAACGGTGGTTAACGAGGAATTTGTCGAACTAATTACCATCATTATGTATAAGAACTCTGTCATAGAAAGCTATCATCTCTCCTCCAAGGATCGCAAAAATTCGGTCCTTTCGTGCCCGCATCCGGTCTGCTTTTGCAACCTTTATCATGCGTACCAGCCTGTCTCGAGAGATTTGTAAAAGTTCTAATCAGTGAATGAAAGTGTCTGTCTTCCTATACTAGAGTGGTCTGTAACCTTCAGTCAGATCTTGTAGGACTTTTGCAAGGACTACATACATCACATCTTCCGATACCTACGTGGACACTATTCCAAAAGTATCTGGTCGCATCGAACATCTACGATAAATTCCTCATCATCGTCAAAACCGGTCGTGGGTACCATCATAAGGTACATGTAGAGACGAGAGGAATGGAGGATGAAAATATTACCGATTTCATCTGAACATAAATGAAAATGAAATAAAATGAACTTTATTCTGTAAGTAGGCCGCAATGGCACTTTTACAAGTCAAACCCTACATAATAAAAATATCCCTGTTATATGCTGAATATCCTCGACCGCACTTCTTGTAAATTGTAAATTAAATTAAATTCAAACCATGTTAAACGCCCGAGTTTCACAGAAAAAGGACGTTGAATTATGCACGAAACCACCAAACGACAGAACCGTACCGACAATTCCTAATAAGAACTGTTTCCTCTATCGACGCGATGCTCCAAAAGCGCGAGACAGTTTTCCGACATTTCAATTCCTTGGTTCCGTAATGTCGCAACCCATTTATCTACGCAGTTTAAAAATAATTCATGAAGTCTTGGGAATAGAGCTCACTTTACAAAATAACGGGAATTAGAATATAGGATGTTCGGAAAGTGAGACCAACTGTTTCTCGCGTAATATTTAGTACGACTAAAGCACGCCTCCACTCTCAGGGTTGCCATGTGCCAGGGTCTGGCGGCACTTGAGGCGCTTTATATTGGCTTCGAGAAGACAGGCCCGAGATTAAGTTAGTCTGCTCTATTTACCAGTCGTTGTATTGAGGACGTAGTATTTACTTGAGGTTTGTAGATATGTATGATGGTGTGTAAGGTGTGTGTTTCATGGTAAATCCAGCCATTATTGACTTCTGTATGTCTTAAATCTTTTAAGGCGCTACACTGAGAAATTTAGAAACTTTGAAACACTGCCCTGCCCAGACTAGTAAACAGTAGGGGCTGATTTTCAGATATATAATTCTTGACCATATGATTGTGGTACTGATAATAGCCGAAACATGATTTCTTAAAATGTTCTCGATAGAAAAGAAGCCCAAAGTTGAGTCTATATTTTCCTTTTTTTACTCAGCCTACTAAAACAACGCATTATTAACAGACACTATTAAGTTAATATGATGGTATTTTACTTCATCTAGGTACTGACAAGAGGAAATTTAATAAATCTGCACACAGTCAGATATTTATCGAGATTTGTCTAAAAAAGCCATTCCCGGAGAGTTTTGCATCCCGTTTTGTCGTGAACGAAAAGCATACGCGCGTCTCTTTCAATCAATATATCGCCTTAAACCTCCGTCGTACCAAAACTTGTGAATTGTGAGTATATGTATACGCTAAAATTTGCAAAAATCTTCAGTTACCTTTAGCGTATCGCATTCCATGCACTTTAAAGTACTCCAAGGGAAACAGGCAGATTAAAAACTGACCGTACCTATTACTATGTATTTGAGTAAAGTACAGGTACCTATTTCTATTGAAAATGAAGTGGACCACGAATCACAACTGGCGGGCAGATACGACGCGAGACGAGATGATCAACCCTGCTTTTTCTAATTTGTGCAATGCAAGTGAGAGTTCCTGAGTCGCTTACGACGCACCTTGGCAGCAAGTTGAGTTGCACTGGCCCCTAGTCTAGAGTATAGTAGAGTAGTAGAGTTTGATTCTAGTTTTTACATAGTAATCGTAATAAATCAAATATATATGATTTACAGCAGTGCATTAGCAGCCCTAGACGCGCAGCGTAACTGTAGTTGAATTATTAAAGCCTTCCGCGGGACATGATACCTACTCAACATGGGCACGTGCGAAGAAATTGTATAACTACCAGCAATCCTAACTTGATGGAACATGCCATTCACGGTCAAACGACTGTGGAAAAAATGTAAACAACCTTGTCCAGTCAACATCTTACGGCTTACGGTACGGTATTCAGTAGTCAAAGTAGCCGAATAAGAAACACGTCCTTATTAGTGCTTAATTAACATAGATTGGGTACTTTGGCTGTCATCCCAGTACAATATAATTTTTAAAACGTTAAAAATTACAAAATTTGTGCCGGGATGACTTATTATAACAAGTTTAATGTTTGTTTTTCATATAAGTACTGAACACCCCCAACGAATGAAAAAAATCTAGTTGTGATATTGACTCTCTAAACGTGGCATCGTATTTTCCGTCCGCAAGTAAATTGCGTTCTACATTTTATGGGTAATCTGGCTTTGAACCATTTTATTACTATTAGCGGTTACCGTCAAACAAAATTATTAATATGAGCGCCGAGAACTCTGCCCCGAAATGTGATATTGTGAAAGTTTCAACCATTTTCCTTTCGTGAGGGTTTTTGTTAGTAAACAGTAGCAGTATGGCCTCCTCGTTTTCCTGCGGAAAGATGCCATTGATAACATGCCCCTTATTATATAGCCGTGACTCACGCGAACTCGCGGAGTTCCTAAGTGGGTACTCACTACGTCTAACCTTTTGGGAAAAAACGGGTATCATCACTGTTTGATAAAGATCAAGTAGAATTAAGTATCTCTTTGGATTTATTCTATAGAACTGTCACGATTTTTTGGAATTTTATTAAGGGTTTTAGTTTTATTTTGCAGGGCAGAATGAGCAGCAAACAGGACCTCGACATCTACCCGTAAAAGTCTAATTATTATGGTACAACCAGACTATAGGAGCTTTTTTAAAAACAAGCGATTCAATTATAGGTATATTTCCGAGATCATATAACCTGGACCTTTTTAAGGCACGAGTGAATAGGCATCTTCTGGGTGAGATCGCTTCACCGTCGGCCTAATCTTTGCCCCCTGGCTAGATGCTGGCCAAGAGCAATCTCATTTTTAATAAAAAAAAGGTAGATACGTGTATATATTCCCAGGCAGGCATGACTTTTACTTTTAAAATGTGGACTAATGAGAAATTAGGCATTTCGTGTGTTCGTTTTTAGGGTTCCGTACCCGAAGGGTTCAAACGGAACCCTATTTGAAAAATATCGGAAAACAAATGAATGGAAAGCACTTAAGCCAACTTTCTTGAAATTTTTTAACTTGTTATTGTACGATGTGCTTGAAATTTGGTAATTATGATTATTAAATTACATATATTTTACCAACAAATCCTAAAATATTGATAAAAAATATTTTTGCTTCAAATTTTCCTTATTTTTCCCATTAGAACCAACTTTATTTTGCGGTTGGTTTGGTACCCTAAATGTGCGAAGTCCGCTTTGTTTTAATAAAATAAAATGAGACCATTTCCGAGCATTGAGAAAACAACATTTTATCCTGTATAGTCAAAGAGTCAACTGAAAGATTCGAAACAAATAAACATCGAGCTCTGATCATGTTCCTCCTATTTAAATATCTCTTTATCGGTGGATGTTACAAGTTCGCGAAACTCCTCAGTAGTTTCTACTGGCTTCCAGAATGTTTGTTCGAAATAACCAGCAAACTGCAAAATGTTTACCATGAAATACTTTCAAAGTTTGCGCAGTAAAACGGAAAACGTATCTTGAATTAATTATTTTTTAAACGTCAACGTTTATGTCATCTGAAAAACGATACTTACTGAAGTTATTGATTTGGGCCGGAGACGAGAGAGACTTGTCTCGTTAAGAAATAATATTATTTTAATTTCATGTAGGTATTTGCAGTATGGTTTCTCTTAGCAACATAATTATTATGAAAAATATTCGTTAGAAATCTATTAAAAAGAAATTTACATTAAAATCTATTAAAAGTTTAGTTAAGTTTTATTTAGGATTTATTATTAATTTTTGTTGTAAATTTACTTTATATCCTTATTTTTATGATTAAAAAGAAATATTATATTAAACTATTGAATAACACTAAAGAACTTGGCAGAATATTCCAATATTCTAAGCAGTGGGATAAAATAATGAGAATTTTTACGATCTGTATGGTATACCTACCTCTGACGATAAACCAAGTTACGATAATGAAATGAACAATTCGTCATAAAACCTTAATAATCATATTCTTTATTTTTGTGTAAAACAATTAATTTGAGTTAAATTTTTGAAATGTTATAACATGTACTTTATTTGTGAAACCCAATCACATTCTACTATACTGTAGAAGACATTTCTTACCTTCTTTAACTTAAATTCGAATGTAATAAAAACAATGTCAAGGCAAGAGCAACGCTTTCACCTGCTTTGACTATCTTTACAATACATAATTATTGCTCATCGCAATCCGCCTTTAACGAGAATGAGGGATGGAAATGATGTGGACTTTTAACTTTAGAGTAAAAATTGCGCTTGTCATCGTTAATATTTTAGCGTATAGTTGTAGTTGCGTAGACTGTAAATATACTTTTCTCGGAAGTTCAGATTGCATTCATTTTTAATTGCTATGCTTTGTGCAATTCTCAGTTAAGATATGTTATCTGTGGTGTTAATTGCTCTTTTAATATATCCTGGCGCGTGCCGTAGAAAAGTCCCGTTTGAGTTATATAGGCTGCGTGCGGTGCATGGGAAATCAAGGTGCTACGAGTCGTAGCGGCGTAGGATAGTGGAGCAGTATTTACGTCTACTGTTCTACTAAATTCCGGTTTCTTTAGTTTAACTTTATTTTTAAACTATCTGCCGGCGCGGTTCCGCTCGCGTTGTGCAAAAAACCAGCCAAGTGCGAGTCGGATTTCGCACATTTAGGGTTCCAAAACAAAACCACCTAAATAAATGTCATTTATCAATATATTAGTATTTGTTGGTAAAATATACGTAATAATAAACATTATCACCAAATTTCAAGTACATAGGTCAAAGGAAAGTCGAAAAATTCTTCGGAACAAAATTTTGTGACTGACGACGGACGGACGGACGTCGTACGTAAGCTAAGCCTCGGGATGCGAAATAGGCTATGTGCCAGTTGCACCAACGTACGAACACAGACCGGTCATCGTCAAATATGGCGCCGGCAGCTGTCATCCCATAGGAACTTGTCAAACTTTCCATACAATCAGATTTGACGAACACCGCTTACGATTACAGACGGTTTGGTGCAACCCAGCCTATGTCTACTATAAATATGAAACTGGTGAAATATTATTTCAGACGCTTAAAACTTTCATTTCACAAACTCACGTTTCACATTCTTTATGTCTAACCTGCTCATGGGACAATGGTGTCCCAGACCTTTTTTATACTTCGATGGCGGCAAAGAAGAATACGGCTCGCAAGGGATAAGCATGCCCGTTGCCGTCCTTAATATTTTTACTCGTAGATAAACATCATATAGAAATGATACTCACAAAATTATAGCTCCGAGCGCTTCGAATTCTGAAACACGTTGATAAAAATAATATTGAGATCCCATAATTTTCTGTCGTTGGAATCCCTCTGATGTTCGATGCTCGAAGAAAAGCTATTGACTTGAATTGCTTTCTGATTATATTCAGTACTATTTTAGTACATTCATTGCATATAGCCCCTCCTCATTGATTTCGATGAGGCCGACCCTAACAAATTATTGGTTTGTGAGCTCTGATTTGGCTGGCTACTCTGGCTAGGCCAGACTCGAGTGCCAGAGATCTAATTCGTGTACTCATAGGAGTCATTATTCCTAGTAATTATCATGCGTGCGGGTATCCGCGCGCGTATGCGTAGAATCCGGATACAGCGACTGTCAAGGGACCGGCGATATTACGTCGCACTAACAGGACGTCGTACAAAACGGACTGATTTTCTTTGAAAATGTTTGGTATGAATCCTAACGTCGGTGATTTAGCAGTCGTTAAAAGCGGTCAAATGTTATAAGCGGAGTCGTTATAAGCGGATTCTACTGTATACGTCTATGTTAGTGCTATATCAAGGTGTGTTTTCGCAATCGTACAATACCTCTACGTCGACGAATACTCCAAATAAAAAGTAAGAGAAGTGCATTACAGACGCCTTGAGTGATAAAAACATTTTAGGATTTCAGCTAGCGTCAAAGTAGATGTTTTAGCTTTAACTTAATCTTAAGTTTATGTGGTAGTACAGTCAGCAGTAGAACTAGCTACGCGCTCGAAGAGGTCAAATTGATCTACACACGTCTTTATTATGAGAGAATAAGGGCGTGTGTAGATCATTTTGCTGCGGACTGTACACCAAATTCAACGGTTTTTCTTTTTTGTATGCAAATATAAAAAAAAGTTCCTCGAGATTAACGTCAATTATAATTATAGTCCCATAAAAATCAATACCACCCGGCCAGGGAGTTGGAAAATTTAATGTAATTGATTACGCTGAGCTGGGACTACAAATAATTTTGTGTATGATGGCACAAACATAATAAAAAACGAGGGTTACCGAAATAGTATCCCATATTTACATTAAAACTCACCGTCTCCGAGGTATATGGCATCAAACTTTGGCAATTTTAGGACAAAAAACCAGTTTTTTGTACCTAACTTTTGTGAAAATTTGCGTTGTTAGGGACGTCAATAAGGAACAGTAACATGTAGATTTCATATTTTATATAAATAAGTGCAGAAACAACATACTGATATCGATAAAAGAGCTTTTTTAGGCCATGTTTGAATAAATCATAAAAAAATAAGTATTCATTCTTTTCAAAATTAGGCTCTTGCAAATGTAAATAAAGGATTGAAAAACCTATTTAACCGTTTGTACCATAACTATGTCTATAGTTTTGACTGAGGAATATCATTATAAAACTCTTCAAAAATCGACGAATAGCGCGTGGAGCACCTTAAGGGTCCTTATAAGGTAAAAAATGCTCATCTATTAAGGCCATTTTCTGTTTCTATGACAATTTTCTTGAAATTTTATCAATGTTACTATCTAGAACAGGATTATTGCGACCTAATGACATAAATTTTAAATATATTTCTTGCATTTTTCATTAAGATATTTCGTTTCAAACTTCACTCCAAATCGACTGTTTTCGAGCTAAAAACTGCTTTTTTTCGCTTAAATTCTACTACACACAATAAAATCAAAAAAGGGCAATGTTACTATCTAAAACTTTTCTAATATCGTCGTATCCTATAATCTCTTTATTGGTATTATCAATACTTTTGTCACAATTTGAAATCAAAAAAAATTAAAACTTGTAAGGCCTCGTATGACAATGTTTGATAAAGTTCACCGCATAAACCAAGCCTGCACTGCAACTGTTGTTTTTAAACCGAAATAAACCCTGCGTTTTATTTTATATGGAACTAATATTTAATTCACATTCAAAAAGTTCCTTCACAACTCCCTCATTTATGACTCTGACTAATGGACTTTGGACTTTAAAGTTGTTTAGTCTCGGGTGACGCAGATCCGACTGCCTCATTTGCCACTTTATGATTGTACTTGTAATGCTCTTACATTAGACACAGTTTTACACTTTTACAGCACTCTATGGAGTTAGCACATACTAATAAAAATTTAACAGCCCTTAACTTAAAAGTATATTTCTAAGTGGCTTTCAAATTTGAACTGGATATAGTTTCTTAAATAAACCTCCGGCCGCCATTGTATATTGACCACAGGATAGAAAACGGTTGTTTTTTCAATTATGTATGACCCTAAATGTAGGTATATTTATATATTATGTAGGTATGATACTCAAATAGATTTCGATACAGCGAGGAAACGCCGCCAGCTCCTCGGTACCTACAATGCCTCAAGGGCCTGTTTTAGATTTGAGGTTAATATTATTTAAGTTATTTTCGCTAAATTTTCTTGTATAGGTATATAATGAATATGAATTTTCAAAATAAATTAGATTCGGTAGGTACTTCACGTAATATATCGCTGTAAAGCGCTGTTGCCGTTGTGGGTTTTTAAATCCTGTCTCATTAACAAATACACGACGGAAAAATTAACTACAAAATTTTCATCACAAATAATTTAGATGGGAGATAACCTAATTTTGTAACAAACATTGCTTAGCATTTGGAAGAGTTGGCTCTCATAAATCCGAGGCGCCAAGAAGCTAGCAAATATTACTGAGATTAGAGTAAACTTCAGTGAAAATCGAGAATAGCTACCTCTCTTGTTAGGCTAATGTTCTTTTAAATGCTCTAGTCGTTATTCACTCGTCCCATTTCCAATAATAGTCTTAAACGTGTTTTACGACTCGATTTAACCTGTAAAATAAATTCTGAATTTGTGATAATTTTCGTGAATATGCCCCGATTATGGACGCATTATGTGGGTGATTTGTTGGAAAATAGTTTCGCTTCAATATTTTCTCACGGTGCAATGAATTTAACAGCTTTAGATAGGTCACAAGATATATGGCAGTTGGTATTTGAAGGACTTCTCAGTTTGTACCTAGGTATTGCAAGGAAGGTGCAGGTCAGAGGTGGAGCAATCGTAAATACTGATATCTTTCAGATTTATAGTGACTGCAAGAGGTACAGTAAGATGAGTTTCGTAGCCCCGAGTCCAAAGCCTCGATGGCGCCTGCTCGACGTAGGTATTAAGATTTTTTCTACATATTTATACAATGCCAGATAGCTTGATTTGAAAAAGGAATAATACTCAGCATTGTAGAATTTACAGACAGATGGATAATTTGCTATCTATATAAAGACCAAGAAACACTAGTAGAATTGGAAACAAAAACGATACAGGCGAAAATATGGCAAGGAGTCAGGCAGGGATGTCCACTCCCTCCGCTCATATTTAACGCTTTTATAGAAACAGAAACAGCCATAAGAAAAGTCTTGAAACTAACTGATATAGGAGTTAAATTCAATGGCCAGTCAATCAAATTTATCAGATTCGCCGATGACATAGCTGCCATTGCAGAAACACATAACGACTTACAGACACTACTAAACACACGACGCTTTTATACAGAACGTCATAGAAGGCAAAATTGAAGGAAAGCGAGGAAGGGGAAGACCGAGGATAAGCTACATGAAACAAATAAAAGGAAAATTAGCAGTCGTGTCGTATAAGGAGGTCAAGGAGACGGCCCTAGATAGAGTCAGATGGAAAGAGCTACACCGACAAGAGTCTAACTTTTAAATTTATGATGATTGTAGAGTTTGGGGATACAGCCTCTATCCTATATTATACGGATAATTCATAAGATTAGGTATTGTATACGGTAGTGTACGGTCGCTACATTGTTAATATCACTTGAGAAAGACACGTGAAGGATCTCACCCGGCTAAAATGATAAAAAAAAGCTTCGGTCTTTGTATGAATAAAAATGTATACAAAGACCTCACCATTTTTGCAATAAATACACTCGTCGTAAATTTGTACTCTCTGTGACATATCTTTATGCTCTTTTAGTTAAAAAAACCTAGGATTTTGTTTCTAAACAGAGGCATTTTTATTTTGATATTGCATTCTGTGCAGTTTGCGAGCTCATACATTTTGCAGTCGGCTCGCATTATGCGTTTTCACAACTTTGCATACGCGTATTGGGGATACACAAGCTTGGCATAGTTTCACTGCAACTGCAAGCTATATTGGTGTTTTTAAAATTTCTTAGAAATGTCTTTATAACGATCCATCCCCACCGTTCCGTGTTTTGCAAATAAGTTATGTATTAAAAAAGTAGGTATGTATGTCTAATCAGATAGACTAAATCATGTATACTTAAGCGAGGTGGAATGTTGTTCAAAATCAGAAGTATAGATTGGGAGATTGTGTTCCTCTTTATAATTTAACTTACTAGCTTTTCCTCACGACTTTGTCCGCGTAGAACTCGTTCATCGCGTTAGAATTTAATTGCTATTATTTTATTTTAGGCGCTTACCTTATTATCGCTGTTCCATACAAACTTCCACCCCCCTTCAATGATGAATTGCGGGATAAAAAATGTCCTATGTGTATCATACGTAACAAAGCAAGATTCCTCCGAAATACCTTGTATTTTAAGGTATCACCGATGTAACATTAGGCAGGGCTGTATTGATCACACGTTACTTACCGGCAGGTAAACGTTAAGGGCGTGGGCGAAATTATCGCAAATGTGCACCTCGAAAATATCGTTTTCACACCTGCTACTTAGAAGAGAGTCATTGTTGCCCACGAATGAGGGATCAAAGTCGTACTTTTCTTCCCTTATTTGAGGGCAACTATGACTCTTTTCCTCATAGAAGGTGTGAAAAGCAGTATGTGCCACTCTGTAGCAAAATTACTTGTAAGACAATTCATATTGTCTCAGCAGCGGGTCTCATAGCCGATGTAAAAAGCAATATGTGTCACACGGTAGCAAAACTATTTTCGTCTAGAGCGTAAACACTTGAATCTCTCGCTAAGCCCAAGATTCTATTGTAGAATCTCTTACTTCACTCAGGATTCAATATACCGCCCTCGCCGAATATATATCATTTTGCTTCCTTGAGACACAATCTACTATTTAAATTTCATTTTACTTATACCATTGACAATATGAAACACATCATAATTGCGCAGATATTGTATAATACACGGCACAGGTGCTCACGAGGTAATAATTTGAGCGCAACGCCACGGCGTAACACAAGATACATGAGATATACAGTAAGCGGCGCCTTTGATAAATATTCCTTGTTATTGCGTCACGTGGCAGCTTGAACTGCCGGATCACAGGTGTGTATTCATATGAGAATTTACATACATACAGTACGTATGTATACCTTACTGAGAGTTTAGTCGATAGAGGTATACTTACCTATAAATACAAATATGTTGCTTCACCCAAGTTTATAATCTAGAACATTCTGTAGATACCATGGTTGCCACGAATAAATAGAATGATAATAATCCCACCTGGAGTATTTGACTAGGTTCCGCATTGTTTTAAGGCGGTACACTGAGAAATTTGGAGAAATTGAAACGCTGTTCTGCCCAGACTAGCAAACAGTAGGGGCTGATTTTCAGATATATGATTCTTGACTATATGATTGTGGTACTGACAATAGCGAAACATGATTGCTTAAAATTTTCTCGATAAAAAATAAATCCAAAGTCGGGTCTATATTTTCCTTTTTTTCGTCAGCCTACTAAAACAACGCATTATTAAAAGACACGATTAAGTTAATATGATGGTATTTTACCTCATCTAGGTACTGACAAGAGGAAATTTAAAAAACCTGCAGGTATTTAACGAGATTTGTCTAAAAAGCCATTCTCGGAGAGGGTTGCAACCCGTTTTGTCGTGAGCGAAAAACAAAGGGTGTCTTTTTCAATCGATATATCGCCTTAAGAAAGTATTCCAATCTGGCATCGACAATTCGACAGCCTAACAATAAATCAATACCAAAATGCAAATTTCTAATGTCTGAACGAGCTGTGAATGATTTCAATTGACATTCGTTTATTGGCCGTGGAATTGCAATCGGAAATACCGAATGAATCCGTTCAATTTGACGATGACGTTCGCTCCGGAACGGGCGGATTTTGTGCCATGGCTGGACTAATTACGTCTCGATTTACTCGCGACTAGGTTTACTCGTATACAGTGTGTGAAAAATATATAGGCATAGTCATCCTCGTTAAAAATCGATAAAATAAATGTTATTGGACGTTCTCTGGTAGTGAACAGATATGTGATAATGCTCGCACTTGCGATTGCGCCGGTGTCGCATGTATCCGTGGACTAAGGTATCTTTTTACCAGCAGGCGGACTCTATGCTTATTTGCAAGCGTCTTAGGATAAAAAAGCGGGGTATATCTATAATTTTTCTAATAAAATCCGGTTCTTATATCAATATATCATAGTCTGGTGTTTAGTGCCCGCTGTGTATTATCACTACCTCGGCATACCTAATTATTTCTTAACCGTAATTTAAAGTTATTAAGTTTCGTTGTACACCATACTGTATTTAATCATACGTATCGATGTTTACAACCCATTTTGTTGTGACTTTTGTTAAAGTAGGTTTACATTTATAATCACACTTCCGCTCTGTCAGATACGCACGCAACTCACTTTAATTTGGGGCACTAAACTAAAACGCACGAATGTTCGTTTCCGCATTATTTATACGATGTAAGGTACCCGATACTATGTATTATGTATAAAGGCTGTAAAAGGAACCCGTACTAATTTATTTATACTCGGTTTCATTAAAGATTAGGAGAAAGTTGCGTTATACTGTCTTGTGACTGTTAATTGTCTACTTTAAACATTAGTAAATAACGTGAACAGGGTAAAGTTAGTTCAATGACAGGTAGCCTAGACCGGGGTAGAGTTAGTCCGACCCAGGTCGGGCCTAGCTGAGTTTCTTGCTGGACTCTTTTCAGCTAGGCTAGGTTTAGTGAACTAGCGACAAAAATCCCAGTAGCTCGATTCCACTGACACACTTCAGTTCGGTTGTAACCGTTCAACCCAAGCTCACTGGTGCGCAAACTCTTAGCTTAGCTTATAAATAAAGAAAAGTATCTAGGCGTTACCATTAAAATTTAAAACATAGTAGCTTGAACCAATAATATACAAAAAAAAGAACTAAAAGTAGTAGATATCTCGAAAGCAGCACTAAATACGTTATGAAGCAAATACACAACACACATACGAGTATTAGGTAGGCTGCCCAGTGCTTATGGTCATCGGCAGATCATCATATGCATAGCATTTAATTACCTAATTCATTATTCAATCACAATGAACTTGCATAAGGCGAGCATGGTACATATTATGTGTCCTCGGATACTGCTAATGATTCAATAAAGTCAAGCTAGGCGGCCGGTATATTCCATTTATGGGACGAAATGTCTCATTTTCGTGTGTAACATCATGGTGAGAGAGACATCAAAGTGGAAGTGGAAGCTATATCCTGGAGTACTCGCCTTATTCTGTTACACTAGAGGTCTGCTCTTTTTGGTTCGATGAAATATTACCGCCCGCCCTTCCACGAACTATGAACAAATTGTAAACTGTGCTTCATTTGTTTCAGGCGTTCAAGCGCAGGCTTGCTGGCACCTCAGCTGGCATGCCAAAGCGCGTCGCCGGCGCCGACCGCGTCGGCTCCCCTCCCGGCGCCGGCGTCCCCCCCGCGGGTGGTCTCCGCGCCGCCCGCGCCCCTCGTGCCGCCCCCCGACCCCGTGCCCCAGCCCGCCCAGGAGGACGGTGTCAGATTGCGCAGAGTGCACACCGTCGCAGTGCGGGATTACCTTAAGAGAGAGACGCAGACGTTCTTCGGCGTACAGAGGGACAATGAGAGGGAACAACGGAGGTTATGGTACGAGAGGCGGAGGAGGCACGCGGCGCGGGCGCTCGGCGACCTCCGGCTCGACCTGCCACCGGACCATCATCCTGACGATGATGATATTAGGTAAGATTTATCATTCTTTATGGGTCATTGCCTATACGTTATTTGACGAGTCCGGACCGTAAAAAAAAGGATGGAATAAATGTGAAATTGGATTAGTACCGCAACACTTTGTATATCTTTGAAATATCTACAGCTTTTAAAAGTAGAAACTAATTGGATTCTTTTAGCAGTCGATTTTGAGATTTCTCTGCTAAATAATGATATGACACCTTGACACCCTAAGAGCCCAAAACCATCTCCAACTTGCAGAGGCAAAATTCTGAAAAAAAAATACTATTTCAAGGGTATAACACAATAAAATAACTACCTAGTTTACAATACAATACAAATATTAATTTTCACCAAAAATACAAAAGAAAACAAGATTAAAATTAAATATAGGTACTAGTTTATTAGGAAAACATTTCGCTATTACGTTACGTGTTACGTGACATAATAGGTACTTACCTTTGTTGAGGTATGGTGTACGTTTAATAAATTCATGAATAGGTATTTACATTCGATATTTAACCTATTTTCAAAATCCACGTATCAATCCCATCAAAGAGAGATTTTTTACATTAGTTTTACCTCCATTCTATTCTATTTCTAATCTATTCTATTTCTAATTTGTAAATAGAATTATCGACTAAGTTCAAGTGTAATTGTTCGGAATCTGTAGAGCACTTAAAGTTGCAGTCTGAAATGGAATCTTAAGTCCTTAATCCCGATGTACGATCTGCGCTGCTCTAGTCAGCCTGGGCTAGCCTGGAGGCTTGATGGTAAATGGAAGTTGCTGTTAAAGTTAAAGTAAATTAGGCCGCTCTTGTTCTTATTGAATGGGTTCAGAAACATGTTAAGGCTCATCCTTGGTAAGTAAATTATCGTAAAACTGAATAACTTTGCATTAACTATTCAGTTTTACGATAAAACATTATACTTATCATAAACTGCGGGACATAAGAGTAACATGGGTTTCCTCAAAACCCATATTACGATAATAAATCTTACTTATTTGTTATACAAGGGTGCAAAGTTGTATTTTATTTAACCGCGAGTGTGGAATTGAAACACGAGCTAGCGAATGTATTCTAGGGTTGAACTACTAGCTAGCGAATGGATTCAATGCTTGCGAAGCGAGTGGTTCGAAAATAGAATCCCGAACGAAGCGAGTGGTTCAAAAATAGAATCCTGAGCGTAGCGATTGTTGCAACACCCGAGACGTAATAGTACATTACTGCAGAGACCAGTAAGTAAGCCATCCTGGACGAGTATGAGTTAGCCGGCCGAGCCGAAGGCGAGGTCCGGCTATAATACGAGGCCAGGATGGCACTTACGGTCGAAGCTTGTATAGTGCTTTTCTCAAAAATGAAACAAGTTGTATGAATAACAATATTTAAATAATTTTCGACAATTCCGCCTCGATCGTTCTAAAATCGTAGTTAAAGAACCAGCTGTGGGCTGGCGCGCTCGCGGCGCGCGCCGGGCTGGCGCCGGGCGGGCGAGCGGGGGACGCGCGCCGCCAGCTCCAAACTTATGATATGTAATGGGATTTACATACTTACTTCCTGGACAGTAGGTGTTACTTCCTGGACACTTCTGCCAACTGACCAGGATGAGCCACTTTCGGATACTGTCTTCACAGATGTTATGAGAACATTACATACTATTTTTGAGAAAAATAACTTTGCAGCCTACCTAAACTTCTAGTTGAAACCTAAACGACAAAATTTAAAACTTTAGGAAAAACTGAGATATATAGGTCCGAGCAGTATTTGAACCTGCAAATTTCTGGCATACGCGGCCAATCGCTCTAGCCTCTGAGCCGGAGCATCACGCTCGGCTCCGAAATTTCTCAACCGTTCATACAACGCCATAGGGAGGCGTACAGCGACATCTATCTAGAAATTTCAGGCTTCCTTAACGATAAGCATAGCCTCTGATACGTGACTGAGATTGCAATATTTTTTGATTTTCTAGCAATTAATAGGCTAAAAACTAATTATGTTTAAAATTTGGAGCTTGTAGGTATGCTAGAAGTACCTTAGACTTTTGATGATCTGTCAGTATGTCAGTGACAAAACTAAGGAACTCTCAGGGGCAATAGTTCTTAAAAATAAAGGTTCAAATTGAATGTTATTGAGAATATATCTAACCCATATTATGCCCAACATGTTACTGAAAATTCAGGGTTCTAGCTCTAGGTAGGACAAAATTACAGGATGTTGAAAATGGCCTGAATGGCTTCGAGAAAAGGATGGTACGGCCGTGCCCCCAAATATGTATGGTTGGTTATATTTATGTTATTTATTTTGTTTTGGTTTTTAAATCTACTTAATTTTAAATATTTCTCACTTTCCTCTCAATCCCTCAAAGGTTAGCTGGAAGAGATCCCTCATAGGGATAAGTTCGCCTTTGTACTCTAATCTTATGTGACATGTTTATTGCTTTAACCTGTTTTGTGTACAATAAAGTGCTTACATACATACATACATAAGCAATTCCAATAACCTAAATCATAAATCATTATCATTACATTTACCATGTATTACGGTTACGCAACTGTGACCGCGCTTTGCGCAGCTGAGGAGCACTTAGACTATTATTATTGCAGGTTTAAGCCGTCCTAAACTGATCTTGACCACTTAAGTTGACGAAGGATAATAGTAATTAATTTGTGTAAGTCATTAGTCACTGCAATAACTACTGTACCTATTACATGCTCTGGTTATAGTATTAGGTGCGAAGTCACATAGTGGATTTAAGCTCGGGTTTTACAAAGGACCAGTTAGATTTTGGTAACGTCAAATTTTGGTAACGAACTCAGTAAATTGTTTGACAAAACTTACCGATGTACGATTTTTATAAAACCTGTACTGGATTAGTGGTGACAGTTTTTCCATATTATTACGTCAAAGTGTACCTATGAATTGACAGCTATCGCATTCCCTAAGTAATAGCGGTCTTATAATACAATCAAACAGCATAAATAAAAAAATACATATAACTATGATAGCCCTCGGGTCGGATGGCAAAACGCCAAATTTCTTGGCCCTGGGGGCCAATTTTTGAGTGTCGAACGCTCGACTTTTCCCTCGACATCTGTCAAATCATCATAGTTTTTTGACAGATCTCGAGTGAAAATTCAAGCATTCGAAACTCAAGAATCGGCCCCGGTGTCGTGGCAGATGGGTGTCAGCAAGACATATCTGATATCTATTAGTAAAAAAAAGTTATGTTTTGGCGCTTCGTGGGGCTCACGCGCTGTGGGGTCGCAGTTCTTCCTAACACTACTACTCCTCGCTGCGCTCGTCGTCGTACAGTCAGCAGCAATGGTTGCTACGCGGGCGAGGTTCTCAAAATGATCTTCACACATCTTTATTATAAGGGAATAAGAGCGTGTGTAGATCATTTTGAACACCTTGCCCGCGTAGCAACCATTGCTGCTGACTGTACCTACACCGACCTGTCTTAGAGTTGAATACCTCTAGGTACGTAGGTACCTTGAAGTCAAGAGTTTTTATTATTGCATTTTACACCGTAACCTTAGGAAGGACGCTAACCTAAGTAGGCTGCCTAAGAAGATAGATTATATTACCCGAGAGATAGATATCATCACTACATAGTATAAAACAAAGTCGCTGCTGCTGTCTGTCATGCTGTCCCTATGTATGCTTAGATCTTTAAAACTACGCAACGGATTTTGATGCGTTTTTAGGGTTCCGTAGTAAACAAGGAACCCTTATAGTTTCGCCATGTCCGACCCCCGTTTTTCTCAGTAACCGTTAGTGCTAGAAAGCTGTATTTTGGCATGAGTATACATATCAATGACGCCAACAAAACGGTAGAATAAAATCTTTAAAAAAAAATTTTTTTAGGGTACCTCCCATACATGTAAAGTGGTGGTGCAATTTTTTTTTCTGTCAAACCCCATCTTGTGGTGTATCGTTGGATAGCTCTTTTAAAAGTATTATAAAGTTTCTAAAAGCATTTTTTGATTAAAGAATAGGTTAGCTTGATATTAAGCTTTGAAGTGATAATTTTTGCTATGGTCAAGTGTCCCCCCCCCCCCCCTGCCAGCTAAACGGTGGCTACTAGGCATGTGAAAAAAATCATGGTAGTAGTATATACGATGAATTTAAAAGGAAAACTATCACAGCTAAGTAGACATTACTAGTTAACGAGTAATAGTCGAACTTCAGAAATGTACTTTGCAAAAGCAAACTTTCGTACAATTTCCATTGATACCTTAGATAATGTTGTTAATTCTTTCAAAAACATAGTAAATATAAGTTTTCGAACTTTTTAGTCCATATAATGTAACGGGTGGACGACTACGGAACCCTACCTTGCGCGTGGCCCGACACGCACTTGGCCGGTTTTTTTAAATAGATAGAGTGATTCAAGAGGAAGGTTTATAAGTATAATACATGCATAATATAGTAGAGAAACACTGATCATTTCAGAGGTTTCTAATGTGATGTCGTGAATAAACACTTTTTATGCGCTTACATTGCAAACACTGGCTGAACCGTTCGTGAAAGATCAAAATAATGTACTGTACTCGTACATGTACAGTTAAAAAGGTCTATAAAAAAGTCAGCGATGGTATATGTCTATCTCTTAGGGATAACCCACAATAACCATTTTTTATCCTTTACTTTTTACGAGAAATAGTGGCTTATATACAAAGTGATTTTAAGCAATACAGCATTAATCCTTATCCAATTAAATATCTTAAATAAATTGTCAATTTAATATAGATCAATATGGCCCTTTACAGCCTGTAATTTTAATGAATATTTTCGAATATATTACAGATTTAAAATGCGGCGGTACCGCCCGGGGGCCGGCGGCACGATTGTCTAATGACAAAAAAGCTGTGAACGTTGCACCTATATACAGACATTCTATCGTATCAAGATATGCCAATCAAAGTAGTAGGCAAAATTATTATTATCCTCATACAAATTATGCCAAATCAATTAATTATACGAAACTAAAATAGGACAAAAAATAGGCGAACGAAATGTATCCCCTTCTATTCTTGAGTGTATTATTCCAGCCAGTGAATTTCTTTAAATAGTACTTAAGTAACTTGTATCATCCACATCTTAGAACAGAATGTCGAACAAGGGAAATAAATAAACCGTCAAATGTAACATTGAAGTGTCTTCAACGTGTCCCCCAGGCGGCACGTGTAAACGATATTTATACGACCTTATCGGAGGATTCCTAAGTATTAAAGAGAGGAAGGGAAAATAATTTTATTAAAATAATGATCTATCGTTTAGTAACAAAACCTGGTTAGGAGGAATTATATAATTAGTAATACAAAGCATAATAGAAGATCCAAAAGAAGAACTTTTCTTACTAAAAACAGGTATATTTTTTATTTTGTGACACAGGTCATTAATGATTCTAGTTTTCTAACCATAACACCAGATTACGAACTAGCATTAATTGGATACCATGTAGGTATGTATTAAACTACACAAATACCTACAAATGGAGTAAAATCCCGTGGTGTGTTTCCGCTCACGTGTCAACAGAGAGTCACTCATCTAAATTAGGAGAGGGCGTTTAAGATTTTACTGTTTTTGAGTATTAGATATAATAGGCTATAAAACGCTACAAATAAGCTAAATATTCTGTGAATAAATGCGACAACAGCACATGCCTCAAATTCATATTGTCTTGAAATACTAAGTGTAAAAACGTGTCATAGATTTACTTGTAAGTTAAAACACTAGTTTCGTCCTTGTGTGAAGTTACAGAAGACTATTTGTAGGTCGTCCTCATACCTAAAAGATATATGTAAAGTGCACATATGTGAGCACCTAGTACGGGCAAAGTGCTGATATCAAGCGAACTAAAGAGTAGTTTGAAACCACTTACAAACACGGAGGGAGCTTACTAGACAGTCATTTCAAGTCTTGGTAATAGACCTAATAGGGAGGTAAGTAAAGTACACAATCATATTTTGTTATATAACGCTTATCCGTTAGGTATTGTCAGTTTTAACTATTGACGCCAATGATACGTGACGTTTTGAATTATTAACTAAGAGTATTATGAACGTCGGCAATTAAGACTACTTGACAAAAGAAGCTTAGAGCTAGCTTCTCACAATGTTGCCATTGTAACTGGTGAGTTACTTCTTTGTTGCTAATTAGGTTACATTCTATTTGCATGAGTTTAGGCAGAATTCTAATATTTGCTTTAGACCTGTGAATATTACCGTAGCCCACTTAGGATGATGTATAAGTATATACATTTTGTTTTCTAATAGCGAAATAACAATTTTTTAAATGCCATATATATAACAAAATTAATAAAAAACAATTCATTAGCATAAGATAAGAAAAACCGCATAACACGGTTTCGACATATCTCCCAACATATAAGCTCTTTGCTCCAGGCTCTGTAGGTCTGTATTCCCAACTCACACTGACAACTCGCCAGACTCGGACCAGGGGACCGATTTTTGAGTTTCGAATGCTCGAATTTTCACTCGAGATCTGTCAAAATACTATGATGTTTTGACAGATCTCGAGTGAAAAGTCGAGCGTTCGACACTCAAAAATCGGCCCCCTGTTTTATCTGGTCTGCTTTCGCGCGTAGTTGTTCCAGAATTCGGGGTCTAAATAATCTGGGAGTGAATGGGTGATGCTTGTAAATCGCAACAAGACTGTGGGTCGCGGTGGCGAGCTCATTAATGTACTTGTTAATACCGCGCCGCGAACTTTGCGTGCTCCGTGAATAACAAGTTTCGTTTCGACTGCTAGCCGCAATACGTGTTGCAGTTGCCTTGCCGAGAAATGGAGATTCGATTTGCGTATTCAAATGCACGCTTGTGTTGCCCAAGTAGGTACAAGTAATCACTTGTTAACTGGGAACTTTTGTTGGTTAATTTTCGTTCTAGGGTTGGTTATACTTAAATGTGTGTAAAAGCAACCGTTGTTTTAGGTGATTTTACTGTTATGTATGAACGCTAAGTAATTAGATTATTGTTTGTAAGGAGCCAGCGCTCGTGGCCCAGAGGCGCCCGCGTGGCTCGTGTGGTATGCGAGGTTAAGCAACGTCGGCCGGGACGAGTTCTTGGATAAGTGACCGCTTTGAGTGGTTACTAACTGAGCGCTACCGTGCTTTAGAAGGCACGTTAAGGCGTTAATCCCGGCAGCGGCGGTTGCTGTCTGTGGCAGCAGTTGTTAAGTCAACTTGGAGGCCTTCGGGCGGCTTGAGAACTTCTAACAGTCAAGTTGTCCACTCACTTGACAAAGGGGGGTCGAAGTTGCACCACGTGCATAGGGAGTTGCACCACTTCCCTACACGTGACCCCTGGGGTGGTACTAAACTGGAACCAACTAAAAAAAAACTCGCAACCGTACTGTTTTCTGGAAGATCTCACGGTTCGAAATAATTGCCATACGATAAATACAAAAATGGGTTTGTAGATAAATTTGTGTGTAAAAATATGTATTACCTACTGACTGGTTTTCGACATCGACTGTACTGTAAATCTGTCCTCTGATCCTCTGAATCAAGGACTTCTCTATTGATTTGTTTCATTTGTCTCTTTGTCAAAGTTTATTAGGGCGATTTGTTATTGCGTAAGTAAGGAAAAAGCGTCTTATTTACGCCGCCCTGTTGCCTGAGAATGAGACATTTATTTATTGTATTAAGTACGAATACCTACATGTTTTTAACTCGTAATGTGAAGGTACAAACGAGTACATTATGAAGATCCTGAGTCCTGACTGACAGAAGGGTTGCTATGCCAAGATCAGAGAACGGATGGAGTTTGGTATCAAACGAAACGATACGCTGCTGAACGCTATAAGATTAAAATGAGTATTTGTTGTTTTTTGATCAGAACATATCCATAAAAGTTAAGGCGATATATCGATTGAAAGAGACGCCTTTAATGTTTTTCGCTCACGACAAAACGGGATGAAACACTATATATTGATTTAAACTTATACACGATTTTCACACATTATTGTTGTGTTGTTTTGCCAAAACCTTAAAAAAGGTAAATTAGTTATAATTGTACGCGATTAAGTCCCGTTCCCCAATAATAATGGGATGCAACACTCTCCGAGAATGGCTTTTTTAGACAAATTTCGTTAAATATCTGACTGTGTGCAGCAGTGGCGGCGCGTCAAAAATATATTTGGGGAAGCCGGAAATAATTTTCCTTCGTGAGCCGTAGTAAAAGAACTGAATTGGCTGAAAATTAGGCAAGCCGGTGGGAATCGAGTTGTATGGACGCTCCGCCACTGGTGTGCAGGTTTATTAAATTTCCTCTTGACAGAGTTTAGATGAGGTAAAATACCATCATATTAAATTAATCGTGTCTTTTAATAATGCGTTGTTTTAGTAGGCTGAGTAAGAAAAGGAAAATATACTCAACTTTGGATTTTTTTTCTATCGAGAAAATTTTAAGCAATCATGTTTCGTCTATTGTCAGTACTACAATCATATAGTCAAGAACCATATATCTGAAAATCGGCCCCTACTGTTTGCTATTCTGGGAAGAACAGCGTTTCAAAGTTTCTAAATTTCTCGTTGTAGCGCCTTAAGGCGAGACTATTTAGAAACTTAATAACTCGGTAGGGGATTTTTAGAGGACGATAGATTATAAGAAGTCTTGCAGAAGTAAGACGTACCTAGGCATTATGATTTTTTAATACCAGTCATTCGACACCCAGAGTAAGCGCCTCGCGTCGTCGTCCCAACGTGATATTATTTAGTTTTAGGAAATATGTATAACTAGCTTTTGCCCGCGACTTTGTTCGCGTAGAACTCGTTCATTTCAGGCGCTTACCTAGTTATGGCCCTTCCATACAAACTTCCAGCCCCTTAAGGAATGATTTCCTGTATGAAAAGTATCCTGTCCTTTTCTGGGACCTGGGTCTCAAACTGGCGTAACCTAAATCGATCCATTTTTCTAATTAACGCCCCAAAAAAACCATAAAAACGACAAACATATTGATATGCGCTCCATCAGGCAAGATGGTACTTATTTCACGTCTGCTACGTTGAATTTAAAGTTTTCGTAATCAGCGACTGGATAAACAAAATAAACAATACTCTTGTCGATTTTTGACTTTGTAACCACATTTCTCCCTTTTAGGGGTTGAATTTTCAAAAACCCTGAAACACGCATCTTATTTATTGTTAGAAATACTCTATACAAATACCTGCGATCTGAGACATTCTTTGTTTTACCGCCCTTGTTAAGTAATGTACTATTATTGTTTTATGTTGAACGATACATGCACATTGTCCATGTTTGCGTCAGGGCGTAAGAGCTACGAGTATGACTTCATGTTGTCTATGTGTTCGTATGTGAGATAATAGTACTATGTACTATACCTACTTGAGTTTATAGTATGGTTTAAAATATGATTTGATCGCCCAATAATCTCATTCAATTATCGTGTTATTTGTAGCAGATGCTAATATTATGGTAATGCTCTCGTTAACAGCACCCGATTATTTAATCTCGTTCTGGCCTTTGTAAATTAATATATATTAGAATTAATTTGTTATTGCACCAGTCTCTGCCAATGATATTGGCGTGCCATTTGACCACAAAGGGAAATTGCAGCTTAATAAAGAAGACTGGCCAGTGCAAATAGCTTTGCAATATCGGAGTTTTGCATACAGCGATGATAAAAATAAAACATTCAATATCATAAAAGTAGGGTAATAGTTAGGTATTGAGCGGTGGCTTTTGTTTTCAATTAATATTGTAGTCTGCGGGGCTAACACAAATGCTCTCGCTGCCGATTTTTGCTCCTATTGCAGGCCACACCCTGTATATTTACACTATTCAGCTTAAATAATACATACTATGTAACTTGGGTGGAGTCCAGGCGAAGAGTCTCTTAGAAAACCAACTGTTTTCTTTGAAATGCCATTTGACAGGAATTCCAGAACATAATGAAAATAGTTCAATTGTATGATACGTTATGATTCCGGTACCACATGACCAGGATCTTATCGTAACAACAACATGTACAGTACCTACTTAATTATATATTTTTCAAGAAATTGACAAACTATATTTTTTTCTAGTATGTATGGAGCTTCGGGGGCGGCACCAAGAGAGGCGCGGGGGCGAGCGCGCGAGCGGCCCGACGTGCTACCGGCGCCCGCGGCGGCGGAGGAGCCTGCGCCCCCCGCCGTCCCGCGCCCCGGCAAGGACAGCGTCGCGCGGCTCACGCTCAGCGGCCTTTCTTATGTTGTTACTGTGAGTACCAATGTTGTATGATTGCTGTCGGCGCCCACGGCGGCGGAGGCAAGCCGTCAAGGACAGCGTCGCGCGGCTCACGCTCAGCGGCCTTACTTATGTTGTTACTATGAGTACCAATGTTGTATGATTGCTGTCGGCGCCCACGGCGGCGGAGGCAAGCCGTCAAGGACAGCGTCGCGCGGCTCACGCTCAGCGGACTTTCTTATGTTGTTACTGTGAGTACCAATGTTGTATGATTGCTGTCGGCGCCCACGGCGGCGGAGGCAAGCCGTCAAGGACAGCGTCGCGCGGCTCACGCTCAGCGGCCTTACTTATGTTGTTACTATGAGTACCAATGTTGTATGATTGCTGTCGGCGCCCACGGCGGCGGAGGCAAGCCGTCAAGGACAGCGTCGCGCGGCTCACGCTCAGCGGACTTTCTTATGTTGTTACTGTGAGTACCAATGTTGTATGATTGCTGTCGGCGTCCACAGCGGCGGAGGCAAGCCGTCAAGGACAGCGTCGCGCGGCTCACGCTCAGCGGCCTTTCTTATGTTGTTACTGTGAGTACCAATACCAATGTTGTATGATTGCTGTCGGCGCCCACGGTGGCGGAGGAGTCCGCGCGCCGGCTAGGACAGCGTCGCGCGGCTCACGCTCAGCGGCCTTTCTTATGTTGTTACTGTGAGTACCAATGTTGTATGTTGTATGCTTGCTGTCGGCGCCCGCGCCCCGGCAAGGACAGCGTCGCGCGGCTCACGCTCAGTGGCCTTTCTTATGTTGTTACTGTGAGTACCAATGTTGTATGTGATATGAGTATGAATCTGACCGATATCGTTATGTGGCATCACGACACATGACGTCAGCTAAATTTGAATCCGGCTTCATCGTCACGACACATAACGTCAGATAAATATGAATCTGGCTTCATTCTTATTCACGTCATCACTTTTCTCCACCTTATGAAACTCATAATATACAAGTGAAGAGCGAATGCATTATGATAATACGTAGCATACAGGCACTAGTTAATTGGGCTGGGACAGGCTCCATTACCGCCACAGGTGCTACCTTCTAACCTAGTTTCCCAGGTTAAGTATTTAAAAGTTAGGTAAATATCCTGCGGAGCTGCAAGAGTGCAATTTGCGAGGGTTGGCAGGAAATGACGGCTGCCATTAAATACGCAGATGGACTATTTTATTGCAGAATGTCCGTGCATAGCTTTTATGAACGTTTGAAGCGCTGATCTATTTTGAACACAGAGCGTGCAAATATTCTTGTAACGATAAAATATGTACAGTGTATGTATTGTGTTTACGTAAGGTGTAAAAGCACCTACAAGTACACGAGTAAGGCACATACAATACTGGATTTCTGAAAGAGACTGCTTTTCAGCGACATGATAGCCTGTAATGCATCTTTCGTTTATGTTCGGTTTTCTTATGGCGTGTCTCTGGTGAGTAGTATATAATATTAGTATTGTATTGTTTAATTAGTCTCACACGTCGTCACAGATAGAGGTAACAAAAATAGGTTAACTTAGGGCCGCTAAAAAGTGCTTACCTGTTTTTTTCTTAATTATTTAAATAGAAGGTACCTAAGTTAATACATTTGAAAGTATGTTTATTATTAAGTCTCAGTGAACAGTCTTTGTGATGAAAATAAAGCAAAACGTGTAAAGAAAATGAATGCCATTTTGAAAATTTCAGTACCTACTCGGTTCATTTTCTTTTATATGTCAGTAGAAAATTCGTTAGAGAGTTTTCAAAGCTTAATTAACATAATATCTTTAGTCTTTTTTCGAAAGGTAGAAAAGGTAAACATAAAACACCTAGTAACCTACTTTTTAAACATTTGGTAACTTCAAAACCTATGTACATGTACAACTTCACTTTGAAGATACCAAACCTGTTGCCACCAGCAGAAAAACAAACAATAACATAACAATATCATGTGGACGGAGATCTCCGGGATCGGTAAATGAACACACCATTTATCTTTTCATCAATCATGTTGTAATCTGCTCAAAGTTAGTATACCTAGGGTTATTGGTGTTATTGTTTTTATTTCACGTAAATTAGGTACCTCTATGTAGGAACACGAAAGTTCAAAACTAGATATCTAGAACCCGAAACTAGCACGATGGATATGTTAGGTCCTAGTATAGTTAACCTAACCTAACCTAACCTAACATAAGTCATCTTCTTAAACATCTCTACATAAAAGGTTCTACGCACTTTTTCGCTAGGATGCATATTTAATGACATTTTTAAGGGGGAAAGTTCATCACTGGTTGCTCTGTGAGCTGTAGACCTCGTGAGTGTTTTTTTTTTAACTTTAAATTAGATACACAAAACTTTACAAGAATCGGTTGTGAAACGCGACCCGTAGAGGAGAATACACCGAAATTCGCCCCCAGAAACACAAAATCGACAAAAAATTATATATAGTTAGCAATCCTACTCACAAAATTTCACGAGAATCGGCTGAGGAATGAAACCTGTAGAGGAGAACAAACCGAAATCCAGCCGCAGAAACATACGAAATCATGGATAAAAAAACTGTTTTGTTTTTTTTTATCCAAAATAGTGACTCGACAAAAAATCTATGTAGTTATAGAACCTGCTTACAAAATTTCACGAGAATCGGTTGCCGTTAGCTCCACCCGTATCCACAAGGACTTTTAGTATTGTTGGACGTCTTTACCTGTCATTATGCCAAAATCCAATTAATACACGAATTATTTCCGCTAAGTTTTCCTTCATTTCTTGAACTATTTGCTCTCATAAAATGTAGCTGTTTAACTATGCTAAAGCACTTTATGTCTAAAGCAAAATCCCCAACAGTTTCATACGTCTACTTTGCTGAAAGACTTAGAAATGCACTACTTTTAATCGAATTACCCATTATTAATAGACTGCGATTAGCCAGAACCCGCTCAATAGATGCGAGGTTTAATAGGTTAAACAAATTTCGAGCTGCAAGCTGAGTAAATAGGGTAAGCGTTTACTTTAGTGGAATACATACGGAACGTAAATACTACTAACGTGAATATTTAATTGTAATGTGATTTGACATTGGTTGAGGACATACCTTACATTTTATATTTTAGTATAAAAACAACACAACACAACGTGTGTTTTATACAAGTGAAGTGCACTCTCAGCATTAAATTAGAGGCGGTATCGGCGCGAACATATGTATTTGAGAGAAAAAGATAATTCTACAAGATGAACAAGTTACATGTCGTAGTAAATAATTTTCTGTAGTTATTGATGGCAACAGGTTGTTATTTTATATGTATTAAGTATATAAAAAGAAGCCTGTAAGTGGCACCCATAGTTGATAAGTTGAGTTCATCGCCTGCGTCGGTATTATGCGGAGGGAAGAAAGTCATGTGACAAGAGGGGTATTACGAGTAGATTAGGAATTAATGTGGAGGGATATAAGAGAAGGGATCAAGGAAAAGGTGGAGAGACTGCGTGAGAGACGATATGCAGAGGAAAGATGTGAGTGACGAGATGACGGGCGATAGTGAGGTATGGAAGAAAAAAAAGATGCAGCAGCAACCCAATGGACATGGGAAAATGCAAGCAAGCAAATGATGATGTACATACCTATATTGTAGCTACCATCGCCAAAAGTATTTCCAGTGAAGTCAACAGTACCCTTAGCATGAGTTTGCAATGTTTGCATTACCGTACTCGCTAGCGACTGCGTAAACGATTTAGTGCGGATAAAAGTACAGCACCTCTGGCGGTTACGGTACTATTAATTATTACAATTGTTTTCTCCCCATGTTTAGTAAAATAATCATAAACCAAGCACTCATCGACAACGTTAACATTTACGAATAATTTACGTTAATGCGCGCGCAGGTGCAAATCGGATTTAAAAGAAATCTACAGCACACAACTTACTCAAGAATATGTGCCATTGGCTCTTAAATATGTTGTCAAGTTAAGGTTTTTATTATAAGAAGATTAATTCGATACATAGTTTCGCAATTGACTATTTTACATATTTACATATTTTACTCATGACTGAAAAGTAAGTAGTATCACATTTTCATTGCCCAAGTTGAAAAGAGTTGAAAAAAGTTTATTGTCCAGTTATAGTACTAGAAACGTGTCAATTGAAATTCAAGAATGTATTTAAGTAAAATTAACTTACGAGTTTGTTGACGGTATAGCATTATAGGTATGATCATACTGAATCTAAAATCATTCATATCTCTGAATGAGTATTAAAAATACTTGCCAGAACGCAAGTACTTCAGTAGTTTTGGCGTTCATTCAAACGAATGAATAAGTAAGTAATGTAAAATGTATACCTACATACTTGAAACTAAACGAAAATCGACAGTTTGGACTACAATTTTCAAAACACAACAACAAAATCAAGGAAAGTAATAAAATAAAACTTATAAATTTAAAAAATGCCCTGGGGCTTCGGTACTAGGTAGGGTTCCCCGCAGAAGACTGGCCGCATTGCCACGCAAATTATATGGTAAAATAGATTCGAACCTGCGACATCCTGGCAAACGCGGCCAATCGCTTTAGCCGATTGAGTTATCGGAACATTCAAATTCAGTCACCAAATCTTTCACCCAGTTCCCTTCCAACGCCTTATATAAGCTCCACGGCCGATTTTGGCCAAGGTGAATGCTATCATCTCTGTGATCTGCGGTTGATTGACCCTTTGATTGAAATTTTAATTGTTTTGTGAACTGGACCATACTAGTAAACCTAGAGAACGTTGGTTACGCAAATGTGGTCATCCAATCCTTTCATACAAATCAATTTATCCACTTGATTGTTTACATTTTAATATTCAATGGCTCGTCACTGCGTTTACGCTGTATTAATTTGGGATGCTTTAATGGAATGATAATGTAATTGTTATATCGTGTAATAACTTTCGTAAAATGGAACGGCTATTGAACGGCTTTGGAAGACTCGACTTCAGAATCCTTTGTGTAGGCGTTGTAAGTGTCTTGTCAGGCTTAACTCTTAGAAAAATGAATATAGCGTACTGCTGACATAACTGGAAGGTGTCTATCATAAATAAATGGAGTATCGAACTGGTTTCATAGAAACTTTTGTCACAAATAATTGAAAAAATACTTCATTCACACATTTAATTATACCTATATCTAACGTAGCCACGACAAACAGAATATATTTCCTTGAGTTCTTTATTAGGAAACTTGTTTTTATCTTTTTAATGCAGTCGTGTTTTTATTACTATTGATAATAAAATTTGGTAAAACGGGTTATGATTTAACGTTTCAAAATGCTTAACATTATCAATACAATTTGATTTAACATAAAGTTAATCAATTACTTCAAAATGAAGAAATGCTAATGCTCCCATTACCGTGATTCCGTAACCTCACTCAAGCAAGGTGTTCTGAAATTAATGACCTCCTCCGACATTTTTAAATGCTCTTGCCTTCCAACCTGACCCCAATATTTTTTATTCAGTAGGCCTTAAATATATGGCGGAAGAATTAGGCTACCATATTTCCGAGCAATAAATTATAAAAGCGATGTCTTTTGGGATCGCTGGAACGGCACGGGCCGTAAATAATGGGCCAAGATGCTCAGTGCCCTGTCAGTGATATTGCTGAAGGAACTTGTCCAGTGCGATATGGCACTTCCGGAATTGGTTGGTACGAGACGTTTTAATATATATTATCAATTTAAACACGAATATGTGTTGGTATCAAACACGCATAGTAGATTTATTTAAAACCTTTTTTAGGAACCTTAGGCTCTCTATGCTGGTAACATGATCCCGTTTACGTCTGATAAAAATCATAAGTCCCTCTCTCACTGACATACTAGTTAGAGAAGTGCAAATGCTTTAAGTCCAACATAAAAGCAATCATGCTAGCCAGGCTTAAAAACTCAATTTTATTTAGACTTTCAGCTCAGGATTGATCAAGTTCCAGAAAGGTTTTCCTTTTAAGACTCCTACGTGTTTGATTAGGGACAGGAGGATACTTACAATCATTTTGGTACAGGCATATGTCTGCCAAGGCCTGGCGAGGTATAGACCTTGTTGTTAGTGTAGTGAATAGAGCTGTGAAGATTTTAATGGATTGTTTCTCCCAGGCGGTGACGCGGCGGTCGCGGCAGTCGTCGTCCGCGCAGTGGTCGCGATCGTTCCGGAACAGCGCGCCCGTGCACGACGACGCCGACGTCGATGAGGTGTTTTTCGCCGCGCCGGCCGCCATCACGCATCACGACGACGAGATTGATGGAGTTAAGAGGTAAATACTAAGCTTCAAAGGCTCTGCGAAATAAACTCCTTAGAAGGTGATAGATTGGTCGCGGCAGTCGTCGTCCACGTAGTGGTCGCGATCGTTTCGGAACAGTGCGCCCGTGCACGACGACGCCAACGTCGATGAGGTGTTCTTCGCCGCGCCGGCTGCCATCACGCATCACGACGACGAGATTGATGGAGTTAAGCGGTAAATACTAAGCTTCAAAGGCCCTGCGAAATCAACTCCTTACAAGGTGATAGATTGGTCGCGGCAGCCGTCGTCCGCGCGGAGGTCGCGGTCGTTCTGAGTGAGCTCAAATACGAAACAGAACCAAATTAAAATTATACATTATTATTTCTAATACTGCTGGCGAGGGTAGAAAAAATCTAGGGAATCTATATCAAAACGCCAGGCCCGAATAGAAATGATAATCTTATATCATGTTGCTGGCAGAACGAAAAGACGAGATATAAGTAGCGTTATGAATAGCCTCTCCACCGCCCACTGAAGGATGAACAAGGCCGCGCCATATTGATTTCCTTACAAGACAGTTGATCCGCGGCGCGTATTTGACACATGATTGAACGACCGTTAACTATTAATCAAAATCGCTCCTCTCTTGCAAATGTCAAAAACTACTCTAACAACCGAATGTTAAAACCGCGCTTTGGAAACTATTTTGACAGAGGTTATGAAGTGTTCGGCGCGCCACGTACTGAGTAACTTAGCAGAGCCAAGTTTGCCCAAGTTCGGCCCATAATCGCGCTGAAGCCGGGCCAAACTCAGCTAATAACGCCATGTTGCGCTAACTTGACAGAATAATTAGCTCCTCGTTCCTTATAATTTATAAATACACTTACATTATCTTTTTACCGAAATGAGTTTAGAATGAGGCCCAAAGTTTTTGATCCAGTGGTTCTTAATTACAAACCATTTAGAGCGAATTTTAACGGGAGCTTTAAGGAAATCTTTTGGCATGTGCTTATTATCTTAGATCTTCTTTGATGTATACATAATATATGACAGTCTTGGAAAACACCTAGAGCAGGGGTGGGCAATTTTTAAAGGGGGGGCAAATTTATTTAAAAAATACACACTCCAAGCCCGCGCGCCTCGCAACGACAGTCGACTACAAAAAAAAATCAAACTTGAATCGTTAAGGACTTAAATAACCCTTTCCCGTACTGAGAAGACTCGTTAGCCATATCATGGCTCGAGTCTTTAAGGCTCGGTCAATCTCACAACTCACGACAGTAATCTTATTGGTTTGTTAAGAAGATGTTGAAAAAACAAAACATACCCAGTTTCTGTTCCAATACCCCCGTGTCTGTATAATTTATGTGGGAAACATTAATGTTAACTTTAAAGCCAAAGCCATACATCAATTTGAGTAAATTGCTAGAATATAGGCAGGCGTGTTATCTAATGCAGATATCATTTTACCCAAATCTCTGTGACATGGGTCTGTAAGGCAGAGATTTAATCTTATAGTTTGATAACGGACAGTGCCTCGCTTGAGTATTCGATTCCGCCTTATCGGTATTATATTATCCTACTATTTCTAGTAAGCACTGTCATTAATAACAGTTCAATGTTGTCGGTATTACCCTAGTGTTATGTTAATATTTTTTGTTAGGTCGCAAGACTAAATGAAAGACCTCAGATGTCGGGTGGGTTTCCTATCAGATTTTTATTTTTATCCTACACCTGCGGCGGTGCGTTGATTGGCGCAGTTGTTAAGTTTAAGGTTGGAAAATGATACCTACACAAATTATGGATAACGAGACTAAGAATATTTTTATAACGAAGAAAAAATAGGTAACTGAAATTGAGATTGTTAACTTGAGTTTCCCTTTATGGAAACTATTATAAAATGTCCAGGGGGTAGACTTTCAGCTTTCAGTGTGATGTGTATTACAAACACTTAAGTAAGTTTGCGAATAACATATTTACATTTCTAGTCTTATTCGAATCCCAGTCAGGGTCAGAGCATTTATTTGTCTGAGTCTTGAACGTTTTCTATATAGGTATTTCTCTATATAAGTACCTAACTGCCTATGTATATCGTCGTCTAGTACCAATATACTACAAGCTTTACTTAGTTTGGGAGAAGGTCGATATAATTATAAATATTTTAATTATTATTTTATTTATTTATTCTTGGCCAACTGTCTTGTGTAGGTCACTCCTCGTCTGAACAATTAAAATAAAGCCTTTTGTTCGGAAGCATAAGTTCTCCAAGAAATCCATAATTAAGGATTTTTTAATAATCATAACAGTAAGGTTTAACAATTTAAAATTTAGTACATATAATATTGGAGTAGTTAATCAAGTATAAAGCGGTACTGAGACCGTCTGTAGTTTGCCGCTACTATTATGATTTTGTACTGTATACTGCGTCCTTTAATTGAGGTGTACAATTATAGTAGACTGTGTCTCAAGGTAGCAAAATGATTTGATGATCTACGCCGAGGGCGGTATATTGAATCCTGAGTGAAGCGAAAGATTCTACTATCAAGTAGAATCTTGAGTGTAGCGAGAGGGTCAAGTGTTTATGCTCAAGGTGGAAATAATTTTGCTACCGTGTGACACATACTGCTTATCACATCGTCTATGAAGCCCGCTGCTAAAATATTAAATATTTTGCTACTAATTTTGCTACCAAGTGGCAAGTACTGCTTTTCACACCTTCTATGAGCAAAAGAGTAATTTTGGACCTCAAATGAGGGAAGAAAAGTACGTCTTTGATCAACACATAGTAACAATGACACTTTTCTGAATAGCAGGTGCGAAAAAAGTACATATTTGTATTATATTGTATAATTGTTGCAGCGCCCGATCGCCGCTGAGCTCCAGCGGCGTGGAGTACCGACGGCCGGAGCGGAGCGTCTCGTGGGGCGCGGGCGGCGCGCGCATCCACACGCCCATGCTCGAACCACTAGCTGACAACTCCAACCGCAGGCAGTTCGGGATGGGCGTCGTCGGCCGGTTCTTCAGGTAACAATACGGGAGATCAATCCGGTTAACCATTTCGCATCGTTTCTGATATTAGTTGGTTTTAGGATCACGCTGAGCACCGGCGCTGAGAGGTTATGAGTGTTATTTCTCTTGATACGTTTAAGAGTAACGTAAGTGTTGGCGCCGCTGAGCGAGCAGCGAAGATGTCACAGGCACGCGCTCGCATCATTCGCGCAAAATATGGAAATGCGAAGAGACAGACAATGTCCTCAGACTACGTGCTGATTATTTGGGCGACCTGTAAACACGTGCATATTAAGAACAATAGTAATACGATTAGAAGTCAAATATCATTATTAACCAGCGGGTTATAATAAAATTCAGTACAACATTACAGCATGGCTAAGCCAAGGGCTATAATGATTTGCTTTCTGTAAGGTTTACATGATTACCTATATAATTTGTTATTGTCGAGCAGGTGGTGTGAAAAGATACTTAGGTAGATATTTAAAAGTTTCTTACAACATTAGTTATATAAAAAAATTAACTTTATTTTGCAAATAGGCCCATTATATGGCACTTTTATGTCAAAATATACCCGTTCTGCAACCAGAAAAATCAGCTGTTATTAATTTATTATGTAGCATTCCTCACAAAGAGTAAAGAAAAGAGTGAAGCCACTTCTGGACAAAATTAGTTTCACTCGTCACCGAGTTCGATTTAATTTTACTAATATACGAAATTAATCTTGCCTACCTGCCACCAATTGTGTCACAAATTAACCTTAAGTCCATAAAAAAACAAATAGGTAGTTTAGTGGGTATATGTATAGGTATATGCATAAATTGAACTCCAGGCATATTATATTTATTAACTACTTTGAGAAAGTTAACTGTCAATAGCAATAAACGGAGTTACAAACTTTCAAACACAATTCATACATAATAATATTATTAAACTAAACAAAATTATAAATTGCTTTTCACTTGTTTAATTTGTTTGACTCAATATTATGTAAGCAACTGGGATTTGACATTTAGAGCTGAAACGCGGACCTAAGTTTATTTCAGAAATGCTAACCTAACCAAGTAAGCATTATTACGTTTATATATTGCTTATTTCGTCATATATGTATCACACATGTGTATTTTAATAACATAGGAGACTTATATCCAATAGATTTAGTGGCACTACATACAGAAACAGAAGATCCGTTCAAATATTTGTTTTTTATGTAGGTACTGTGCTACGAATAATTTTTTTACATGCCTATTCATTCCTTTTTTTTCTTTCTTTATTTCATTCATTATTTTCTTTATTTCTATATAATATTTCAACCGGTTAGACCTAATTGTAAAAAATCGGATCGGAAAGTCTACCTAAATATTTTTGTCACTATTCCAATAATGCCAGACAAACAATGACAAAATTAAATAATGCATTAGGTAGTTCGGACACAACTCTAAGGCTAAATTCTGTCAAACGAACCTAAGCAAAACCAGACTTTGAGCTCTGACTGTAAGGTAGATTTTTGCTTGCGTTAATCTGACAGCACTTGGCCTTACAGTTTTGTACGAACTATACTGCAATATTGCTGCCGAGTAGTCCACATATAAAAAGAGAATTGGTAAGGTAGGTACCTAAAGTTTGACGACCGCTTTAGCTAAGTTGGTAGTGATCCTGCCTACGAAGCTGGAGGTCCCGGGTTCGAATCCCGACCAGGGCATTTATTTGTGTGATGAGCATGAATATTTGTCCCTGGGTCTTGCATGTTTTCTATGTATTTAATTATTTATTTATCTATATAAGTATGTATACCGTCGCTAAGTACCCACAGTACAAGCTTTGCTTAGTTTTGGGACTAGGTTGATTCGTGTAAGATTGTCCACAAATATTTATTTATTTATTATTTAATGTGTGACAAGGTCGTCCCGCCATCTCCTTTTTGGTCTACCTCTGCCTCGGTAGCCATTCTGTGGGACCCATTCGGTGGCTGAATGGCAGGTGCTGGCACACGACCGAGACGAGTGGCGAAAAATTGGGGAGGCCTTTGACCAGCAGTGGAACACTAAATAGGCTACTGAAAAAAAAAAATTGTATTGCATTATTATCACCACCGCCACTTACTTTCGTTTCCAAGGGGTGATAGTTGCGCGATAGCGTGATAAACTAAAAGATAAAGCATCTGTCACTTTCTGATACCACTCGATAGAAAGTGACAGATGCTTTATCTTGCCATTTAATTATTATCGCGTGTACATAATTTCGCCTTTGTACTTCAATATTTTGTGACATGTACGTGTTTTAACTTGTTATTGTGTGCAATAAAGTGCTTACATACATACATACCATAATGCGGGGCCAGGATAAAAAGTAGGTACCTACTTACCTATTCTACTTTATGTCCGCATTTAGGAAATTCCTGCGCACTTCGAACTAATTAACATTTAAAAATTGGTTCAATGAATTTTTCCAGTGATGCTCTTTCTTGGATGTTGTGACATCCGAAACGTCAGCCAAATCTCAAAAAGGTGAATAAATTTAATTTTACGCAATAATAATGTGTAAAACTCGTGCGAGTTTACATCAATGCAAGACATGCGTTTGAATTTATTATTCATTAGGAGAACCAACAAGTTTTAAACATAATATGATAAAAAAGTAAATTACCTAAGTACAGGTTCTTGCCAATTTAATTAAATCTGCTGTTTCTGTGTTGCGTAGTGCCATATGCTCGCAGCTCAACGCCTGTAGGCTTAGTGCCGAGTGCGTCATTTGTAAAGCTATTCCCTTAACGACACGTCACCGCGACACGTGCCTAAACGTGATACATCGCCCCTTACTTCGATTTCCTTCGGATCGTGCATGAGACTCTAATGATGAGCTGGGATGCAAACAGTTCAACTCAAATTTCGGCTTGGATAGTTTATTTATTATTTTATGCTTTTAGTGTAGCTTAGAACGATTCCTGGCAGGGTCGCCATGAGTGTTGGGATTGAGATACGTTTGTTCTAGTAAACGACTGTAATGAGAATAAACACTCGTCCTGAATCACATACATGCGTTATCTTTTAACTATGTATATAAAGAGAATATCTGTTGACAACAAAACAAATACAGCGATTTTTTAAATGCATCCCCTGAAGTGGTTAAAAAGGTTTAAAAGTGACAAACTTGAAACTTGGTACATAGTTTAAATACAATAAAACTGAATTGTTTTTTTTTTAATCCATTTCCTAAAATGAGGCTCAAAATTTGTACGGGAACAAGTATTTTTTTACACGACTGCCCAAAAAAAGAGTGTAATGTTTTCAGGTTTCATGTATGTATGTATGTATGTATGTATGTATGTATGTATGTATATGAACTTTTTTTGTTCCCCCAGAACTTCTCAACGCCTTAACCGATTTAGATGTGTGAGGTATCGTTGGAATCCTTACGTCGTCAATCCCGGGTGACATAGGATATGTCACGTTGCAATAAAAACAATATGGCGGACTGTAGACTCCATTTTGAGTGTTCCGTAATTTTTTTTTCTATCCTAGCAAGTGGGGTATCAAAATGAAGCATTTGAAGAGACGATTCTAAAAATATATACAATGTATGTGTTTCAAGAAAAAAAAGTTAAAATGCCTAATATTTTTGTTTTACTTGTATGTAGTAGGTCCCCCGACTGCAAATAAAATATATTTCCTTGAGTTCTTTTTTAGGACACTTGTTTTTATCTTTTTAATGCAGTCGTGTTTTTAATTTTTATAATTTAATACGGGAAAAGTATTTTTTTTAATGAGACACTTGAAACTTCATATTTGGACTCTCAATTAAACTGATTTCAGAGGTGTTCTAAATTCATCCCCGAAAACGTGTTAAAAGTTTGTAACGAAGTGATTTTTTTCATCAGCGACTTCGATCTTCGTAGGGGTTAAAAGTGGGTACGGGAAGCAAATTTTAAATCCTAAGAAATATACGCGTACGAAGTCGCGGGCAGAAGCTAGATATATGTATAAATATATACGGTAATATTATTTGAGGAAAAAATGTTACAGGCCTTCATTTAAGTAAATTTAACAACGGCGTTGCTTTTTGAAGTCATTAAAGCTGGTGCAGAACTTTTTAACGCAAGGTCGGTAAATTTATTACGTCCCTTAAACAAGGGTTTTAATGGCAAGGCGGTGGCAGCCCAAAAAAACTTAACTGGCATATTAACCATTAAATAGCACAAACTATTTTGAACTCTATTCTTAGTAGTTTAAGGATCATAATATCATGTTTTACTAGATGGCCCCGAGGGAAATAGAATGTGTGTAATTTAGACGGTAATATAAGTATCCATGGAAAAGAAGGTTTATCAATTTGCAGAGCTATTCAATTAAAATAACAGGCTACTGAAAATGTATTTTTTTAAGTCTTGTGTCTGTTTGTAATATTAACATAGAACTCTGTTTTTTTTTTATCTATGAAGAACTTTTATACAAGTGTTATGCAGAATCGGCAAGTAACAAATGAACCAGCCATACGTTTTACTATGGCAGTACTTAAAAAACAGGCTATTTGTAAAATTATAAAACACAGAAGTAAAGAAGTATTTAGAAATAAATATAATGGATCAAAAATCGTCTTTTTGAAAAGGACATATAGGTAATTACTGACAAACGTCGCAATGCCGATCATTTCATCCTACGAATATTATATTAAATGCGAAAGTTTTTATGTTTGGATATTTAGATGTTTATTACTCAATCCCGCAAAAACGGCAGGACGGATTATGAAAAAACTTGGTATACAACGTATTTAAAACATGGATTATGATTTAAAAAAAAATATCACGAATATCATCGCTCGAAGGGATGAAATAGGGAGTAAAAGTTACGCTGATAGAGTCGCGGGCAAAAGCTTGTTAAACATAAAATCGATACACGTTAGCGGCGGGTTAAAATGAGAAAAATTGGGTCAAATTGGGACAAGGGGTTGGCGAAATAAGGATCCGCTTTATTGGAATTTGGTTATAATTAACGAGTTAACACTGATTTTAACCAATTTAGGTCAAAGTTCGCAATTTTATTATAAGTGGTCACTTTTTGCTTTGGTTAGGATAATTCCCAGAGTAATACTTTGTTTAGGCCGGATTTTATAAAGATCCGTTATACCAAATGCCATATTAAATTTTATGTCTCATCTTGTGAATGTGAATGATGACAGAAAAAATATTTTTACGGACGGACGGACGGACGGACATGGCTAAACTATAAGGGTTCCTTGTTTACTACGGAACCCTAACAAAGACGACGGAATGCGTAGCATTGCAATAAGCAATGTTTTGACAATGTTTTGAAGTTGGTCGTTGTTATGGCCGACTGACATAATTTTATAGTACGGTTGTGTTTAACTGGTTAGTTGGTTTGGTTTAACTTAATAGGTATTTTTATATATTATTTAAAGTACATGTAGTTACGACGATACCACGATAAAAAAAAACCTAAAAAACAATCTAAAAGAACTAGGTATGTAGGTATACCATACCTAATTCGTGTGGGTATTAAAATTTATCTCTACTAAAAAAATATCTCGCTTGCTCTAAAAATAATAGCAAGTATTTTTTAAATGTAATTTCGAGTGCGAAAAACTAAAAACTGCGCACATTTTCAATAAAACAACACAGCAAGCTTGGCTGGTATAAATTGCCTTTCGTGCGGCTCGTTCAAAACGAATAATTTATAAATAAAAACTTGCACATGATTCATAAGTTATGCATGAAAAAATCACAATGAAACTCAACATTTTATATTCCGTTAGGCTATATTCAGTTTCCTTAACATACTTTAGCGTCGATTTTATAAGTTGTACAACATCACAATGTAGGTATTGCCTATACCTACATTGTGTCTATTTGAACTTTTTATTTACTGGACGAAGCAAAGTTTATTTTTAATCGCGCATGGCTCAAATTTTATAGACTACCTAACCCCCTTAATCATAAAACTTAATAACATCTGCTAACTAAAATTTGTTTTATCCCTCTCTCGCAAAGATTAATGTTAAAATACAAATCATTTATTGTATGAATGTGAGAAATGATAAAGGTGACAATCGTTCACGGGCTCTTCACAATCAACCATATGTTATATGGCGTACCTACAATATTATGATTCTATTAGCATTAATTTGAAATTACTTTTGATACACTTTATAATATCAATAGAAAAGTAGCAAATTTAGTGAACAACGTTAGCCAGTCCGAACCTATAGAGGGTAAGAAACAAATTTTTCATTTTTTCTAACATCTATCTGCGAGATGTCGTTGTGGGACACTGAATTTTTATACGACGGCAAAAATTAACCCTTTCTTAAAAAAATACTGGAAACTTTAATTAACTTAAATTACATGAATATATGCATAAAATACTCTGCGGATCAGATATGTTTGTACAAGTTGTTATAAAACAGAAATTTATGAAAGTTATAATAATTTAAGTGAAAGGGGAATAGACTTTTTTTAAATGTAGGTACAATGTTTGCGAGCCATACTCACAAGTACAGGCCCTCTCGTTATCCTTACTTAAATTTGATTTACCTTTATCACAGAATAAGTAATAGTACTACGTACAGAAGTCCCGTCCCATCGTTAACAAATCCCCCGTTTAGATATGCCAAACGTGCCTAACTGTGGCCATCTCTTTCTATCGCACGCAACGCGCTCGTTCGGGGGCGGGGCCCTCTAGCGCTAGGGTTACCACCAGCGAGAACCTATTATATTATAAGTTAGTATAGTAGTGTCATTTACGTTACAATTACGAATAGTATTTTTATAGTATATAGTTTCGTCTTGTCCGATCCGTCCGTATGTCACTGCCGATTTACTCGGAGACTGTAACCGCTGCAATTATGAAATTTAGTAGGAAAGTGTACTCTGTTAACTATATAATAATTATGTGACATTACAAACACAATAAATTATTGCACTCCATACATGTACTTTACCGGAAACGGCAAAAACATCACGGACCATAAATAGTTTGGATTGGCCTTTAAAAATGACATCATAACTGCCAGTATCTTCAAAATGTAAGACGAAGACACATAACTTGTGTCAGTATATAATGTAAAAAAAGTTTAAAAAAATCTATTTTTATAGGTACATAAAACACAGCACCAGTGGCTTTTTATTTATATTTTGTGTCCACATTAACTTTTCAAAACACGTACCTACAGTTATATGTTTAAGTGAATATTTGAAACTGTTATAAAAAAAAAACAATAAAAACACGCCATTTCTGGCTGCTTTTTAAACATTGCCCTTACTACTCGGAAATTTCCGTGTAAAAGTGTTCTGTAATGGCTTCGGAATTAATACCTCCTGGACATGACATGATGCATGGCTGTATTTATGAGCGTTGTTTACGCCTTCGTCCGCTAACTCGTGTAATTTACAGCGCAGAGGGTTATGCTTTTAAGCAGATATCTATATAATCTTTAAAATATTAAATATATTTTTTATCGATTTTCTATTGTCAATAAAAACAAATCTAAATTACCTGGGTAACGAAATCAAAGAATCGAATTTTATTTTTTATTTTTGCTATCGTCCAATTAAATAAACAATAAATAACATATAAATTGTATGACAACCGTGCCCCTAAATAACGCAGTATATCACGACCAAAACAGCAATGCACTAAATTTTGTATATATTTTATTTCAATTAAGATTAAACGCCAAAGTCGTATAGATTGAGCTTGTATCCAGAATAAACTGTATTATTTCTGATCATTTAATAAAGCACTAGTATCGCAGCATACCCTGGCGCCTGATAAAGGTCGCGGGGTCCGCTGGATGCGGGTGGCGCAGGACCGGTCATTGTGGCACTCTTTGGGGGAGGCCTATGTCCAGCAGTGGACGTCTTGCGGCTGATATGATGATTGTGATGATGATGATCGCAACATATGTCTTACCTACTTACTCAGCTTTCTTCTCCTCTATTCTAGACGATCTCTCCGCAAATCAGTGACGCGGCAAGACGAAGTGGCACAACAGCTCGACGAGCTGACCGACTACCGGCCCTACTTCACGTGGTGGGTCAGCACGGTGCAGACGCTGGTGCTGCTGCTGTCGCTGCTGTGCTACGGCTTCGGGCCCGTCGGCTTCGGCCGGCACACGCATTCTGGACAAGTGCTGGTTAAGAGCTTGAGTTTACAACAGGTGAATATCAATAAGTGTCTCTTTTTTGTTTACATCGACGGTGGCAAACAAGCCTGCCTCATGGTACCTAAGCACTATAGCCTGCTTGCGAGTCCAGAAGAATCACATCACCTTTATTGACTTGAGGATTCGTTGTGTTGGCAGCTTGGGACATATGCAGATCCGTCACTCTCAACACATCCTCAGGAGCTCTGTCGACCTTATCCCCCACAAGGAACACAACGCCACAAACCTAAATAGCAAGTAATGGTGTTATTGCAGCTATAACAACAGAAGCAGAGGTGTTATTGCAGCAATAATAATGATAAGTAAGGTGGAGGTACTTCCCCAGTTGGCGTTTGGGAATTGTACCGGAAGTGCTTCAATTAAATAGCCCGAGTATCAATCGTGTCTGTACTGAATCGTGTTTTTTTTGGGATAGTACCTATTGTTAGTAAGTTAGAAAGAGACAAGTTCTTACTACTTATTTATTAACGACTGCACTATAGCGGTCGTTAGCCATGCCATGAAGAAAAGCTGAGAAACTCTTGTCGCAAGTCTCTGAGCTTTTCTTCAGGCACGAATGTTTGACCGGAGCATGTATTGTCAAAGCTTTAACTATCTGCGTAAACAATGCATTTACCATAGCTGAAAAGAATGATAAAAACCGGCCAAGTGCGAGGCACTTTTAGGGTTCCGAACCAACCTCAAAAATGTGATTTATCAATATATTAGTATTTGTTGATAAAATATACGTAATAATAAACATTATCACCAAATTTCAAGTCCATATATGTCAAAGGGAAGTTGAAAAATTCTTCGGAATAATATTTTGTGACAGACGACGGACGGACGGACGGACGGACGCATGAGTGAAAACAACAGGGTTGCGTTTTGACCCTTCGGGTACGGAACCCTAAAAATGACGTTTTGAAAAAAGAAAAATAATAACATAATGCTTCTTAAATGGTTCCAATCACGCACAACTTTATAATTTTTCCCACGATCAAACCGTCTTACATCATAAATATTATGTAAAAGTCATATTCCCTACAAGATTTTATACGATCTTGTCCCTGTAGAAACCAAATTCAGGACATGACTTAGGTACACGTTACTCGTAAGTCGTCTCGTGAATTTGCTTTCTTTGTTAAGGCTTGTATAATAAGCTTAAATGACGCAAAGCTTTTAGACAACACGCTCCTACAGATTTAATGTTTGTGACGGCGCTTAGGAAGACAATGCACGAAATTTTCCCTTGGGATTATTGCCGCCTTCGCGCTTTGTGTAGTGATGAATGTATACATCTAGATGGAGATAGATATATTACTAGATAGATAGGTACTATTTTGTTAAAAACTACTTATTCTATTATCGTTAGCCACACATCGTTACGTTTTCCACACATTTCACACTTCAATAATGAACTAAAAGTAGAATCAAGATGCTTTGCACAGATATAGTAGGAGACAAAATAAGTAAAGAAGTATTATGTTCCTCTGGTAGACACAGACAGAGGGAGCATATTTCCAATTGGATGTCGCTGTGAAATGGCTGTGAATCTATTTTGAATGATATGGATCCCTTCTTTCAAGTCTCGCGGATTAATGCCATGGTGTTGTGTGTATATTGGTATTTGTAAAAACGGAATCGAAACGATTAAAGTTAAGCGGGTATTACATTGTCCTAAATTTAGCATACTGAATAGGGAATGTGTACGTCCCGCTCTAAAGGTTTTGAATTCAGGAAGGTGTAATGTCGGCTTTAATACTATTACGTACGAATTGAAATATTTGACGTCAGTTATAAAAACCCCACTTCTTACGCTTCGCTCTTCAACGCGCTAAAGCTAAGCTTGTATAAATAAGACAAAAGTGCCCGATTCGCAAAACTATGACACAAGTACAATCGTAATGCGAAATTAGCAGGTGAAAGACACGAGAGGGCGTGACGGGCGATACAAAGTAAGGGTATTACGGCAACCCCGTATATAGGTCACACTGGCTTTGTGAGGAATCCCTTTGTCTTAGTTTTTGCCGCTTAACAATCTTTCGGATTGCAGCAAACAGGTCGGGCTTAATTTAATGAAACTGAATAGATTGATAATCATACCTAGGTATGGTTGGTTTCGAATATCAAAATAAAACATGTATTCTACAAGTAGGCCTCGATGGCTCTTTTACATGACAGAAATTACAATACAATTACAATGATATCATTTAGTAACATGAATACAAAGCAACATCAACCAACATATAAATACCTACCGCATATTTGCTGAAGTTATCCTATAATACAGAGATGGAAAGAGTCTATGTGATTAAGAGAAGCCCGTAGACAAAATTTTAAGTTTTCGAAGTAACTATGTACTTAATACGAAATAATTTTTTCACGTCAAGAGACATTAAGCTAACAGTCTTATTAACTAATGCTAGTGTATAAGTGTATACCTACCAGTGGCGGAGCGTCCATACAACTCGATTCCCACCGGCTTGCCTAATGTTCAGCCAGTCCAGTTCTTTTATTGCAGCTTATGAAGAATAAGAAAGGCAAATTATTTCCGGCTTCCCTAAGAATTTTTTTGACGCGCCGCCACTGATACCTACATAACATAACGTATATACTTGTACAGATTAAACTGAAAGATTGATTGGGATTCATAACATGTTCGGTGAACTTTATTAAGTAACAACAATATTAAACTTGGATCCGTGGTACTCATTCGGAATTTCTAATGAGTTGATGTTAATGTTTACCTTATTCTGCAATTTTCGGTAAATGTTGTATGTTCCATAGTGGTTCCATATTTCACAAGTGAATAATCAATAGCATGTTTCTATCTTGTTTTTGTGATTTTAGAGAAGTCAGCTGCACTACGGTTCTTAACTATTTTTGCGAAATGCAAAGTAAAATCTTAATATAGTTGGATAGTAGTAATAAAATTGTACCAATATTCGTATGTACAGGTTCAGGTGGTCTGATCCCACTTAGTACTTAGTACGTATATTCTGGCAATGCAATTGCATATGCATTTGTGGAATTGATAACAAAACTACCAGATCTATCAAAATTTCGCTAGAAATCTTAACCTTAAGATCACTCAGTCGCAAAGCTGTGATGCTATGTTTTGAACAGGTTAAGCTTAAAAATACAGTCTTTAGCATATCTAGGCTTTTACATACCACAACCCTGCACGCGATCTTCATTCATACTAAACGCCTCTCAAACGCAACGAGACAATCAGATCAGTCCGTATTGTTGGTTAGTTGTTGTTGTTAATCGAAAACTACGTTCGTGTTTATTATAAATATTATAATGCGCCTTGCATTATTAATATACTTAAGTCTTTATTAGTAATTGGCACCTTAATCACCTACCTACCTATTGCATTCAAGTAATTAATTATTTATTTTATAAAATTTCAGGTTGAATGGGAAGAGCCAGCATCGTTCTGGCTCGGGCCGCGGGCGGCGGACCTAATACACTTAGGAGCTAAGTTTGCTCCGTGCATGCGGAGGGACGCGAGGATAGCACGTGCTATAGCTGCTTCCGCGAGAAGAGAAAGAGACACGGCGTGCTGCATACGAAACGACGACTCTGGGTGTGTGCAGTCGTCCAAAGCAGATTGTTCGGTGAGTACTTTAATTCTTTGCTTTTGTCCAAACTGAAAATAGAAATAACAAAAGCAAAATATTGGAGACAGCATATCACTTCTTGATGATCTTTGAGACTCTGGCAACTCAGTACACAAGACGCGGTTACGAAGGGTTTTCCTCTCGTGAGAGCTAAGGCTGTAGATTTAGTTCCTCCTGAGAATTTTCCAAGAGGTTTCAAGGAAATCCTTCAATAAAAAGTGGAACAAGTCGCGTTTGCAGTGCGCAACCGAAAAAATAAATAAATGAAGGATGTCATCATCCTCCTAGCCTAGCGTTATCCCAGTACAGTTGCATCCTGAAGGATGCCTGGGGTCCGCTACCCAATTCCAAGATTTGGAGTAGGCACTAGTTTTTACGGAAGCGACTGCCATCTGACCTTCCAAACCCGAGGGGAAACTAGACCTTATTGGGATTAGGCTTTGTCAAGTGAGTGGGCGACTTGACTGTTGTTAGAAGTTCTCAAACCGCCCGAAGGCCTCCAACTTGGCTTAACGACTGCTGCCATAGACAGCAACCGGCATCAACGGCTTAACGTGCATTCCAAAGCACGGGAGCGCTCAGTTAGTAACCACTCAAAGCGGTCACCCATCCAAGTCCTGACCGCTGCCCACGTTGCTTAATTGAAGGATGTGTCTTGTTGAATGTTTACGAAATATTGAAATTTGCATTTCTGTTCATGCCTATCCTCCAGATACGAGGATTAACCCCGAAGGTGGGGCTGGTAAGTAAAATTTTCAGCCATAAGTATTATTAATTAAGAATAGAGCGGGGGTTCTGAGCAATCAGGGGATATCGCCATATATTGTGATGAAATGATGACAAAGAGACTATACCCACCGATATAGATTCGCTATTTGAAATAGAAAACGCCCGTGAGTTTTAGACATGTTAGAATGGCGATCGCGATACCTACTTGATTAAGAATAGCGGATGGATTCAATAAGTAGGTACGTTCGATTTAAGTAACTTCAGTGATCCGTTTCATCATAGTCAAATTTGCTTACACTCCACCAATAAAGCGAAGGTTATCTATTTTCCACAACGATTTCCTGAATCCTCATAGTTCGTCACAGAACGTGTACGTAGTCACGAAAAAAAAATTTGTACATTACTTAAAAAATCATTTCAGAACACTATATCGACGTGGAAGAAATGGTCGTCGGGCGAGTCTGGCCCTGGAGGTCGGATTTCGGGCTCTGTTTGTGGATTGGACCCAAAGTAAGTTCATCATCATGACTCTCTTTAGACTACATTTTTTAATACTACGACGGTGGCAATCAAGCGTACACTCCATCTGATGGTAAGCGGACACCGCATCCTATAGACGCTCGCAACTCCAAAAGATACACGTGCGCGTTGCCTACCTTTTTTAAATGTGTTGACAGCAGAAGGGAAAAGGTCCCTCGCTCTCAACACAGTGCATCCTCGGGAGCTCTGGCGACCTTGGTCACCTCCATGAACACAACACTGCATACTTGTATAGTAAATAATGTCTAATTACATTATTTTGATGAGATACTTCCACACTTATCCATAACCACTTAACCATACTATCCATACAAATATTATAAGTGCGAAATTGTGTCTGGTTTAGATGAAAATTGCTATAGAGATAGTTTGAGTCCTGGGGAGGGACAGAGGATACTTTTTATCCCGGTAATCGTCTTTTAAGGAGGTGGAAGTTTGTATGGAAGAGCGATAAACCAGTTGCACGCGGAAGAAGTTGCGGGCAAAAGTTAGTAGTTAGGTATATATACTCACCGCCAGAAAATTTGGCCCAAATTAGAAAAATGCATTTTTAAATGAATATTTGATCTTGGGTCTTGGATGTTTTCTATGTATTTAAGTATCTTTTCATCTATATCAGTATGTATATCGTCGCTTAGTACCCATAGTACAAGCTTTGCTAAGTTTGGGACTGGGCTGATTTGTGTAAGATTGTCCACAAATATTTATTATATATTAAACATTATTTAGGTAGGTAATTTATTCAATTTATAGTTTGAAATCACGAAAAGTTTTTGGGCCAAATTTTCTGCCGGTGAGTGTACCTATATAATAATATAGATGCGAAAGTATGTGTGTTTGTCTGTTACTGTTTATTTAGAGTGATTAACCGTTGAACGGATTTATATGAAATTTGACTCAAAGGTAGTTTGAGATCCTGGGAAGGACATCGGACCCTTTTTATCACGGAAATCATCCCTGAAGGGGGTGGAAGTGTGAACGAGTTCTAAAAGCAACAAGCTAGTAATATTATAAAATGCGAAAGTTGCACTGTCTGTTTGTTTGTTCCCTCTTTACGCTTAAACAGATTTAGATGAAATTAGACATGGAAATAGTTAGAGTCAGGGAAGAACATAAAATATTTTATCCCAGAAATAATTTCCAAGGCGATGTGAAACGAGGTGAAAGTGTATGGGTGAGCGCCCTAGGTACGATTAAATAATTTAATAGGTAGCAATTATATCTCAAGAGAGTCTACTAGTTTTATGCGGGCGAAGTCGCGGGCATAAGCTGGTAGCACTATAAATTGTGTCGGATTTGCGTGTATTGCTTTTAATACTTAATCTTATTTTATTAGTGTATTTTCATGTGTCTACTAAAGTTTTTTCAATAAATTATCCTTAATGGCTAAAGCCTAAGCCAGTAAAGCCATTTGGAATAATAAATATGGACACTTAAAAAAGACAGATTTATTAAACTAGTTAGTTCTAAACAAATTAAATCTAGCATCAGTAGTATTTACTTCAGTTACTTTATTGTAATTTTTTATGTATAGTAAGGCTGTTTCTCCATACTCAGGGACACCTCAAGGACATCCGCTTTGTTTTTTGTCCTAGAAGGGTCAGATAGCGTACCCAATGGTATCTAGTACGCTGTACAGCGTCTCTCGGTAGATGCTATCCACTCCTGTTTTCCCAGAGCTCACACTGTTATCGCCTAAGGTTTTTTCTGCTTAGGGTTCTAACCGTTACAGTAGTACACATGCCAGGATTTTGTATGCGGCGGGAAGTAGAGAATTTCCCCTGTATTTTACGCATTTTTGCCTGTCTTCTTATGAAGTGGACTCAAGACTCCAATGTTTCATTTATCAGGTTAACGTTTGTTTGACCAGATAAGTTTGATTATTTCAAAAATTGGACTTAATAGCTCCTCCCCCATATATCCACATTTCACTGGGCAGTCTGTCGATGCCGAGAGCTTTGTTGATCCCAAGCCTATTGCTACATACTACAACAGTATAGATTAAATATTTTGTAAAATAATTTTATTGCTTGGATAATCTTTCTTATATTTTAATTTTCACCCGATTTGGATAATCCAGAAGCGTCGGAATGTGTCCAAAAGAACTGTGTAGATTTAATAGATAGGCTGTTCCAGGAGTTCTCCCAAAGAAGGATATTTTGACAATATTTGTTCTATTTCAGATTTTGCGAAGCTCCACGATCAATAGCGCCGCACGAATGGCCGGATGATATCACAAAATGGCCGATCTGCCGAAAGTCAGTCATCGACGGGTCCGCGGCGGCGGGCCGCGCGGGTCACGCCGCCGAGCACATGGCCTGCGAAGTCATCGGCCATCCCTGCTGTATAGGTGTCCACGGCCAGTGCGTCATTACCACTAGAGAACATTGCGACTTTGTCAAGGGTTATTTTCACGAAGAAGCGTCGTTGTGTTCACAAGTATGTTTGAAATTTTCCTTAAATATGTTAACTGTAAATAGCAAATATTAATCGTCTTTTTTCCAATTTAAGTAATCACCGCTTCTGATGATGATGCTATGATTGAATGGTCGTAAATCAAAGATTATTTTACTACTGAAGCAGAGAGAAATTACATACAATCGCATCGGTGCTCTTCAGGATGTACAATATAAAACATCTAAACATGTATCTTGAGGCCTTCATATCCTGACGTATTAACTACTAAAATCACATTTTAATGTAGAATTTGACTCGTGAGTGAGAGTGAGTGTGAAACTGCGTTGAGCAAAAAAAAATGTGCTACTTGCGTAACACGTGAAAATGTGCAAAATTTTGGGACTCATTTCACTTAATGGAGTTAAGCTTGCTCCCTGGAGAGCTTGAAAATTTGCGGTTGGGCTTAATGCGTTACAAATTTAATAAACTTTAAAAACCTAGTATATGTTGTAGTCTATAAAATCACAGTTTATGAGTTTTAGAACATTAAGTGAAAAGAGTCCTAAAATTTCTCGCCTCGGTCCGAGGGCCATATCGCACCTGAAGAAAAATCTTGCCGGCCAAGACTTAAGGCTTTCTTATTGCAGCGAAACTACAAACGCGACACAAAAAATCCGCTAGGCGGCGCAACATTATCGTAATTCTCCCCAGTAACAAACACAATTACATTTTACACACACTATCTCACTTTACTGTGACGGGTCACTGACCTCGTTTTTTTTAATGATTGCTGTAACTTAGAATTTGAATATGTGACAGACCTTCTTTGTCAAATTAACCAGAATAAGCCAGAGTGGCGCACGTGATAATTAGGTTGTCAACCGTTTAATTTTAGAGCATAAATAATTATTGAGCGTTATTTTGGTAAATAAATATTTTGTACTTTTTTTATTTATTTAGAAAAAGATTCAACATAAATATTTTGCCCTGCTAATAAAAGCTTACAACTTTATTTATTAGTTCTTTATTATTCTTTATTTATCGTATGGCCTTTATTTCGAACCGTGAGATCTTCGAGAAGACAGTACGGTTCATAAATCCATCTTAAATAAAATTCAAGATTTATTATATAATTTATTATAAACATAAAACATAAGACTGAGGGATTATAATGCGTGCAACCACAGTGCGTCTATAACAGTTTGTAGCCTGTCTTTCAATAAGCTGAGAAGACGTTGATAATTATGTCAGTTCCCCGCATTTCCTCCCATATTTCATTGCAGTACTTATCTATTGCTTGAATTGCTTCTTTGGTTCTTTCATGGCGATGATCCCACTGTTGAACCATTAAACCCCAAAGATTCTCAATCGGGTTCAAATTTCAGGCGATGGCATTACATCATTACATTTATGCCTGGATGTAGCTGTAGAGTAAACCATTCCCAAGTGACCCGTGCTGTATGGGGCAATTATCTTGAATAAAGTCAGGAAAGTCAGTAGGACAATTTGCAGCATCACTTCGTCCAGTAAATTCACATAAACATTTGCGCATGATGTGGCTATGAAGTGAAATTCACCGAAGCCGCTGATCATAGATCTGAGACCGCGACGCCGTCACCAGATATCCTCCCCCACATACTAGCCGTAAGCGGCCAGAATTCCTCAGAGCTTTGGGCCCTTTCTATTTCAGATATTATCCGAGGCATCTTTTCATTTAAATTTGTATTATTCTTTTTTTATCGTTTGCGTTGATATATTGGAATAATTACACAATGCAATAATATCACTTTCATCGTAATACTGATGTCATTCTGCTTTACATTGAACTGCAGAGCAAATTGAAGTCGAATAGCGTCCAAACTTTGGCAGGATTACGGTCCGTTTGGGCATATTTATTTTGTTACAATACGAAGCTCAATATATTTAATAATTTAAAATATTGTATTTGAAATACCAAGCTTGAATTTAATTTGCTAATGTCAGATGTCAAACTATGTGTCAGGCGCTATGAATATACTCACACATAGACATAAAATATACAATATGCTATATGAAGGAGTGTGACTCGTATAATGGAAAAAAATCCACATTCTAAAAATACCCAATGAAACCTTTTGTAATAAGAGAGGGTTTAAAAAGGAAAAAAATGATATAATGATAAGCTTTATTAGTCACATTTTATGTTTTCCACTATCTCGAATTGTAAAAGTACCAGGAAAACTATTCTAAATGTTTATTCGTCGATATGACTTACCAGTTATTTACCCTGAAAATGTTAATATCATCTAGTTACTGGTATTAAATATGCGATTTTTATAAATGTCAAACTGCAAAAAGTGCGACAGACGTCCGTCCAGCTCGAGGCCCAACGGCCATCTGTCTACTAAAATGAAGCGCGCAGTTTGCTTTTCTGATATTTTTGAGTTTTGTTAAATATAAAAACATTTAAAAAAAAATTAGCCGTAAAATACACTTCTTCACATCGTTTCCTATCTATTGATATATTTTACTCGAGTCTGAGTTGGATATATTTTATATACGACTCACAATAAGATCAAAATTTACCTGTTTTTGCGATGTGAGACCATCGAGCGAAGTTTCAAATATCGTGTTTTCAGCCTTAAAATACACTAGACCGACTCTTAAACTATAACATATCTAAATATCCCATCAATAAAGTGAGTATTTAATGGTTTAAAATTGAATGAAAAATACTATGATTTCGAATAACGTGGTCAAGTCTTACGGGGAAGTCCCGGAAAAAGATTAAAACTAGAGATGCTGTCTCCGTCGATTCTTCTTATAGAAAAAGCGCTTAGCCAACCATTAATTGATGAGTTTTTAACTATTCACCATGTAATTCACGCTTCAGGTGTCCTGCCTCGACGACGTCTGCGGCATGCTCCCCTTCATGCGCCGCCGCCGCCCCGACCAGCTGTACCGCGCCTGGACATCGCTGTTCGTCCACGCCGGCCTGCTGCACCTGGCGGCTTCGCTGGCGCTGCAGTGGCTGTTCATGCGGGACCTGGAGAAGATGGCGGGTCCGGTCAGGATCGCGGTCGTGTACCTGGGCAGCGGCGTTGCCGGGAACATGGCATCGGCTATCTTTGAGCCGTATAGAGCTGAGGTAAGATGACGAGTAGATTTTAATATTTTTTTTCATCTCATATTTCTTTATTGCGTTAGGTACTTAAATTGCACTGTCCTAGGTACGTTAACGGTTATCGTTTGACCAACCCAGCACCGTCCGATACAAAATTGATATTTAAGAAAATCGAAGACTTTTTATTTCCTCAGAATGACAAACCACAAAAGAAGTTAAAAGTTTAAAACATCTCCTAATTAGTCTGGCTATATTGTGGTTTCTCTGAATGGATACCCCGATCTTCTTTGACAAATTTAGATGATTTGCTGAAACTAGCGTTTTATTTTCCAGGTGGGACCGGCTGGATCTCACTTCGGCTTGCTCGCGTGCCTCATAGTGGAAGTGATCGGCGCCTGGCCTCTCCTGAAGCATCCCCGCCGCGCGCTCCTCAAACTAATAGGACTAGCACTGGCGCTATTCATGCTCGGCCTTCTGCCGTGGATCGACAACTTCGCCCACGTGTTCGGTTTCGTATTCGGCTTTCTTTTGTCGTACGCGCTCCTCCCGTTCATAACGTTCGGACCGTACGAGAGACGGAGGAAGATAGTGCTAGTGTGGGTGTGCCTGGTGTCGGCGGCGGGCATGATGTGCGCGCTGGTGGCGCTGTTCTACGCGGCGCCGGCGTACGAGTGCGCTGCGTGCGCGTACTTCACGTGCCTGCCGTTCGCGCCGGACATGTGCGCGTCGCAGGACGTGCGCGTGCGGCAGCTGGACGGGGTATGACGGCGCGCGGCCCGGGCGTGTCCGCCGCCAGAGCCCCCCCGCCCGAAGCGACCCGCGGCCTGCCGCCCCTGCCGCCCCAGCCGCGCCGCAGCCTAGCCGCCACCGACACCGACCCACCTCGCCTCGCCACGAGCACACGACAACGCCGAACAACGACCACGCACGTACGCCGCCGAACTGATCCAAACGCATTTTACGACTGAAAGAGCGAATTTACAGATTGGTAAAGGATTCGTCTGTTGCAAATTTATTTTTTAAATCAGGAAACGATAATCACAAACTTATGAGATTGCTAAATTATTTTACGTGTAAGCAGAGCAAAGAAGCGTTTTAACTTTTTTTTGTCTTACCTGGTTTAGTCGCTAGTTGCAGTTCTGAATTAGAGAAATTACTTACCTAATGATCGAACCGAAAATTCCACAAATGCACTGGGCTATCTCGCCTTAAATACTAACATTAAACAACGATTAACAGAAATCACAAACCTAAATTATGTGGAAAAGATAGTATCCCTGAGGAAAACGAACAACGTCACGGATTTTTATTACTGTGACTCTTTTTTATCAAATTCGGTTATCATTTGACGTTCCAAGGACGTTTTGGTGATCTCATAAGTTTTTGATTGTTTAATAAACTAAATCGTCGCACTTGCTTATGATAAAAGTCTGCCTTTAAACGTTAACCGTTAGAATTGTAAACTAATCCAATTCTTGCCATCATTATATGTGAGCGGTTGAGAGCCATTGCGTTTGCTGTTTGAATGGACTAAAATTATCACCAATTTCGAAATTTCTTCATTTTCGGAATTCGCAATGTTGAAAGTGTGTATAATCGTATACATTTAAAATAATGTGATAATATCCACGGGTGAACTTATCGTTCGATTGCGAGTAATCGTTGTACATAACTTGTATCATATATGCCTAAGGAAGGAAATGTATTTACTTGTGCGGATATCGAATGCAGTTTACGGGAACGTATACATAAAAGTATTTTTCTAATTCCGTAATCCAAGTAACGCCGAGCAATTTCAGAATTAACTCTGTTACTTACAATGGAGAGTGTTACAGATGTGTAAAATGATTATAGTGAATTTTCCCTGCATTCCAAATAACAACAAAGACAAAAAAACTAACAGGTACTTAATGTTAAGGTTGTCTTTTTGTAATTTGGTCATATGTCGTCATATGGCAGTCAGTAGATAGAGTTGACCAGTCATTACGAACCGTGAAAATAGCCGCGTGAAGGAGGGATTCAGAGAAAATTTCCTATATGTTATTAAATAGTTCAGCGTTTATTCGTCGCGGTTGTAGCATAAACATGTTCCCGTAATGGTGTCAAAATATACATAATTTAGTATATTACTAAATAATGTAAATAGTGTTAAATAAATATTCCAATATTTTCACGTCTTATTTTTACCATGCAATAACGAATTCAGTCTTATCTATAAGTATCACAATAATGACATTTTCATTTTGTCAATTTATATAGGTATATAATGAAGTCTGCGTAGGTTTATATATGTTATTTTATATAATATGCTAGTAAATATTTAAACCATCTAACTTTAGGATTATTTATTTTATTACATGAGCATTTGAGGGTGGACTTTGCAGATCGTTAAAGTGATTTCGTGGAAGATTCAATTGTAATGCGAGTATTTGTTATCTATTGTTAACTATATAGCTTAACAATTTAACGAAGTCACGACACAGTGGATATGTAACCTTATTATTTACGATTTATCAGTAGTCAAACTGCGTAATGTGTATATTAAATTTATTTGTAGGCGATCCTGAGTCGCAGGGTAACCTAAACTTAATTTTTTTGATACAAACTCAGAACCATTGTAAATAGTCCTTAGAAATATGAGACAAGGGATGTCGTGACCTATGATGTCGCATATAATTATTTTTATAACTAGTTACCGAAGGAATGCTATGTTCTAAAAATTCAGATAGATGGACATACTTAAATAGTCAATAGCAATAAACAGTTTTGTGGGACTGGTTCACTCAAAGAGATTATCTAAACCGGTATTGTTTTAGGCCGTGCCCATTGTACACTGATAAGTTTTTTCCGGTCACCGAATTTCCAAAGAACGACGAACAATCAACGGATTGATCAATAAGAAGTCGATCTTTTCTGAAAGTATTTAATGATCTTGGAAGGAACAGGAAAATATCTGAGGAGCCTGGATATTAGCGCAGAGTGGTCAATGAGAAAATTGTGTAAGGCACCTTATACATCGGTCGCTCTCTCTCTCACTCACTTTCTTCCATTTTTGCTTCCACTTTACATGATTTTTGCGTCTGTTATAAAATTAGATATGCATGCTGTCTCTTTCAAAATACCCAAAATGCATTCTATTTCATTTATTCATTTTCAAAGAAAAAACAATGTAAGTACATTGTGTTACTTGCAAATGCCTCATACTTTACTCTTATTTTCCGAGACTCGGTATATAATATAACTTAGTATATGTGGGTGTGTGTGTGTAGATAATGTGTGTACTATTCTTTAATTGGACCAGTCTTCAAATAATTAAGGGTTATGACGATACACTGCCTAAGCTATTATAATCATTTTATCTGTCACTTGCTGACTTCTGGCAGCATCTTGAAAAGGCACTACTGATGATAAAAGTTGATAAAATGGCTGGTGAAACTATGTCATGAAGTGGATATAACATCGGCTGAATGAAAATAGAACACTCAAAAACTTTGCAGTCTTCTCAAAAATTGCATTCCTAATTCTTAAAGTAATTTTTAAAGCTCAAGCCAAAGTGATAAATATGAGAGCTACGTCATGACTGTGGAAATTATCATTGTTAAATCTATCCCAGACCTACAATCCATCATTAACTGTGCAAATATAGACTTTATACCGCTAGATCTTCTGTACAAATTTACAAAACTTATTTGTGAAAATGGACAAAGGTATCCTCATTGAAACTTAGGCTTTTTACTCATTTGTCGGTACGGCATCGTATTATCTGTAGAGTAGAAAAAACCGCATACAGATTCCGCCCGCCAAGTCAGGAAGTGGCCTTAAGTCATCTGTCAGAAGTGTCTTTACTCAATGGCGCCTCAAGTGTGTTATTTAATTATGAAAGCTATATATGCGTCACTCGAATAAAGTAATGAAATAAATAATACAATGAATGCAATACTTACAATAGGTATATATAGTAACTTTAAAAATAAGTTGATTACTTTTATCCGATACTTGCGCTACTGTTCGAATATTGTGATGTGGAAATAACATAGAAGTTTCTTTGTAACTTACGACATTTTACATTTAAAGCTACGAAGCTTTAAATGTAAAATGTGTTCCAGATAAGGTGGCGCAAATGCATTGTCAGATTTTGCAACTTCTTTTGTTGCTAAATATTCATGAAAGGCATAACAAAGAATGGTCTTAAAACTGACCAGATAGCTAACTGATGCGGCACGTGTATTGTAAACATTTAAACACATACATACATGCGTAACTACAACCTTACTTTACAACCCTACTTGAAGATAAGAACTAAGCATTGGATGTTGGTAATGGTTGCTATTAAGTGCATTTTCGCTACTTTATCTGGAATGAACCTTAACTTAAATGAAAATGCGTTTATTTATTTATCGTATGGCAATTACCTATTTCGAACCGTGAGATCTTCGAGAAGACAGAATGCGTCCGTAATGCTTATACAGAATATACTGTCTCCCTCAACATTTAAGCGACGCCAGGAAGCTTGGCTAAGGCTGGGAAGAAATCTGGCAATATAAACGCGGCGAATTCAGCGCCAATTGAATTGTTAATGCAACTACAGTGTACCTGATTTATACGACAGATTTGGGCGGACAAAACTATTCTCAATTAATTTTGTAGTAAGCTGTAACGCTGCAAACGTAAACTAAAAATTTAAACATTAAAGAAAAAATTGAAAAGGTTAGGCTTCGAGCAAGATTCAAAACTGCGATATTTTGGCATATGCTGAACGTGATGGTGATTGGCCTGGTATGCCAGAAAGTTGCAGGTTCGAATCCTGATCGGAAACACATAGGTAATATACTACAGGTCTATTTAGCGCGCGTTTTACCTGCTTCGTCGTCTATTTCTGCGTGTACTAATTTAAAAAAGACGGATAGTCTATCTCGCGGCGAGATAGCTCGCGCCAACCGTGCAGGTTTGACCCTGACTAAAGCGGGTATTACACTGTCCTGAATCAGGCGTCCTAACTAGTGGAGGGGAGTTGAAGCATCTCGCTCTAACGTCCACCCTTCTACGTCCGGTCCGGTCCGAACCCTTCTAAGTTTTCTGAATTCAGGACAACGTAATATCCGCTTTACTCCTGCGTTCTCATTTTTGAGACGGGCGAAGGACTATCTATATTATGTCGATTAGATAACACACATACAACAAATTACGTATTTTTTGGTGAAAAAATGTCATCTCGTTTTATTTATTTTACAATATTAAGCAACAGTAAAATTTACAAGTAACGTAACTTGGTTACAATTAGTTCATGATAATCAACTTACTACATAATAATAAACTTTAAAAAAAAGTTGTTGAGCTTCCTGGCGATCCTTAATAAAGAAGAAACGCACAGAAGCGCTTGCTATGTAGGTATTGTAACTGCGTATATAGTATTCTTAGATTTCTATTAAAAGGTAATTTTCTAAAACCAAACCCGGAATAAGCTTCCAAGTGACAGTGTTCGGAAAACGATTCTTAAGCGGCCAACACACAGCCAGTGGTCACCCTAGATTGCTCCCTAGATCGCCTCGTGTGTAGGTAAATCGTATACGATAATCATATACGATTTACCTACACACGAGGCTATCTAGGGAGCAATCTAGGGTGCTCCCCACCACTCTCCCGATCATCATCATCAGTCGCTCCCCCAATGCTGAGGATCGTGACATCACTCTCCCGATATCGCCTCTGATTTTAGGGCTGTGTGTAGGCCGCTTTATGATTAAGAGCAGATGTATCGTAACTTCTTAATTAATGTTTAGATTTTATGCTTCATTTCCCATTTAAAAACACATAAAAAAAATAACCTTTTTGCGAGCGATGGAATACGTTCTTTTAAATTTTGCATACCTACTTATGGAAGAGCTTTTATCAGCGCTCACGACTTGTGTTGTTAATTTGTTACGCACCTTTTTTAAATAAATTTCTTACTCGTAACCTGGCGATTTTTATACTAAGAAAATTGAGTGATCATTGTGTGAAGTGTGTTCGTATGAAACTGGCTATAAACATTTTGCCAAATGAGTTTACCGCGTTATTTCAAAGTGCCCTTGCGGCCGGCGGCGGCCCGGCGGACTGTTTCTGAATTTAACTCTAAGACAAAATTTACACATTGTACATTGTGAACATACAATTAAGTAATTAACTAATGATAAGAAATGGTAAAGTAATCTTATTGTAAACTAGCATTAATCGAACAAAAAACCTTATTATCATAATATGAATGTGTTTCATTTTAATAAGTTAAAATATTCATAGGTGAATACCTACTACAGGTGCAGTTAGGATAGTTCGTACAAAACTCTAAGGCCAAATTCTGTCAAACGAACGCAAGCAAAACTCGACTTAGAGCTCTGACTGTTAAGTAAATTTTTGCTTGCCTTAATTTGACAGCACTTGGCCTTACAGTTGTGTACGAACTGTAGAAAGACTTAACTGACCCTACCTAAATTAAATATAATTTAATACGTTATCGAAAACATTGGCCATCAACAAATTTTGTGATCGTCTAATTCAAACAATACGAATAGGACCCTTTACGTTGTGTTAAAATTATAATGAAAATAAACCGTTAAAATAATAACTCTTAAATTGTGTTATAATAAAACACAATTAACGCAACCGATAAAAAAGCCGTTAATAAAACAAGTCTGAAATAAATGTCGATACTTAAAATCAATATTTCAAAATAATGACCGAAGATAAATTTTATCGCCCGCAATTTTAATCAAGTGATAAAAATCACAGTAATCCACAATGATTAATTTAATCCGCAATAAAACAATAATGAAGAATTAAATCAGAATAATCTGCATTCATCAAAGCAATAATAGTCTAACTACATAAGTGAACATGCGACTCACCCGATTCAGCAACAGCTCGAACAAAGATAATTGATTCAATTAATTAATTACAATATGTGAATTATTATTAATAAATAAAAAAAATACAAACATGTTTCACTTAAAACTAACTAAAATTATACTATGATAATATATGCTCCAACACGATGCAAACAACGACGACCTGTAAAAACCAGACTACAAGGGGACCTTAGGAATTCAGACCTTTAGGTCTTAAAAGGGGACCTAATCCTATGTTATATCTTTGACATTGAGGGGGCTCCCTACACCCTACACCCCCTACCATCCAGCAAATCCGTCATGAACAACCTATCTATCCCTTAACTACACAGTTCAAACCATCCCTCCTATTTATTCATTCCTCATCAATCTCTCGTACTATTTTTTTTTAAATAGAAAGTACTTTACGCAGAATGCCAAATAACTAGTTTTATTTATTTTATTTAAAGTTACGCTAAGCTTTACGCGCTGCTGAATTTACGCTTCCCTAATCCGTCATGCAGCCGCGGTATTTGTGACAAAGTTAGTGATTGTTGTCGATTATGTACAAGGTAATCTGAATATCATTTATATGCTATAACACACTCTGTACTGCAAACTCCTTAAAATGCGACGCAGAGCTCTCTGCCTTCACACACGACATCAGACGTCAGGGGTTAGCTTATGTCGAGAGATTACGCCCCAGAGAATGCAGAGATTATGTTACAGACATATGAACGACTCAGGCCTTGCTTGAGTACCTAACGTGTAGTGTAACGGCTCCTAACTTCTAAAGAACTGACCCGTCAGATTCTTTAGGTAAGAGCCTGATTCAGCTCCAGTAATCCCAGGATCTAATATCAGCCAAGATACCTTCTGCCGAGTGTACCTAAATGTGTGTATGCAAATTGACTAATCATGTGGTGTGTCAGCTAGTGTGTGTTAGTGTGTGTGTGGTGTGTACGAGAGAGTGTGCTCATTATAGCCAGGCTATGCCATGGAATACAATGGTTGTGTGTAATAGTTTTTTGTTGTAAGTTCACTATCTTGTCACAAATAATAGGATCAAAAGCAATCAAATGTTTGACACCGCAACGCCCTCAAAATGTTGGAAAGAGTTAATAAAAATATTAGATGTGTGTAGCAATAACTCTCTTAAAAATCAAGTACTTCGCAATGTCAACACTTAATTCATGCAATTTTAATTTAAAATAATGTTTATGAAAATAATAACTTCTATTTTAAATGCACTTTCATTCCATGACGTAATAAAGAAATAATGTGTATATAGAATTTAATGTTGACCCTAGTGGTCCCTAATAAATCTTCTCTGGAACGCTCCGTCAGCTCAATTGATATGCAGAAACGATCTAACATAGCCAATAATGTTGCCGTGAAAAACTACAACGATTTTTTTAACTGCTTGCAGAACTCTAAAACTCCCGATGAGATGACCTATGTATAGGAATAAAGGAACAAACCTTAATACCTATCTTTCTAAATACAAAAATAATTTTATTGTACTACCTGTTACACTGACTCTATTAACAATTACAATTTACACTTAATAAATTAAAAATAATTATAATTAAACACTTAGAGTCATTACACATATCGTTCATTGTAAATTTTCACTATAACTATGTATTTCCCAACAATAAAATTACTTAATTGTTCACTACAAAAGTCAGAATGTCTCTCGTTAGGCCCTCCGTAACTCGACTCCCTGAATTTTTAAACAATATCTCACGTGAATTTACTTTCATATTCAAATGTAGTAATTACCTTATATTTCATATTAAGATACGTCATTCTGGCTTCCAAATTATTAATAATTTTAACTAATGAGCGTATGTGTTATATTAACAACGCTTAACATAGGCTCTTTTGTCTTTAAAAACCTTGTATTTTTTGTCAAGTAGGCACCTAGCCCAGAAATGTGAGAACAAATTGGCACTTCAACTTAACCACTTCAGAACGATAAACTATGCAATTTATTGCCACAGTGTTTACGTTATTATATTTAAAAGAAAGCTTGTCGTGGGAACATTTTTTTAAACATGTGTATTAAATAATATAAATAACTATATCAGACAATCATCAGGTACTGTAACCATTGCGGTTACAGAGCGCCCTCAGATAGACGATACAATTTTATAATCTTCGATTCTAAAATTGTGAGGCTATCTAAATAGAAGAATCAACTAAATTTCTGTCAGCATATGCACTAAGCAATTACCTGCGCCCTCACTTTTCTAAGACTGATAATAACATTGATAAATTTCATTAATAATCTTGATTTTCCCGTTAAGCAATGAAATATGAAGTGACTGAAGTTACGCCCTCGCATCGATATTATACTACGCAATGATGCGATTTATTTATCATTTTACTCAAAACGAAAACATAATCCTAATTAATATTAACAGTTGTTGTTAATCTTAGAAAGACTACTAATCTCATTCATAATTTTTTTCATATCAAACTCCAGTATGAACACATATGAAGTATACGGTAACTCAGATTCGTAATCAAGTAATTAAGTCAATAAATTGATTTAATTTTTAATGACTTGAATCCTGGTCCACGGCACCACTGTAGAAAGACTTAACTGACCCTACCTAAATTAAATATAATTTAATACGTTATCGAAAACATTGGCCATCAACAAATTTTGTGATCGTCTAATTCAAACAATACGAATAGGACCCTTTACGTTGTGTTAAAATTATAATGAAAATAAACCGTTAAAATAATAACTCTTAAATTGTGTTATAATAAAACACAATTAACGCAACCGATAAAAAAGCCGTTAATAAAACAAGTCTGAAATAAATGTCGATACTTAAAATCAATATTTCAAAATAATGACCGAAGATAAATTTTATCGCCCGCAATTTTAATCAAGTGATAAAAATCACAGTAATCCACAATGATTAATTTAATCCGCAATAAAACAATAATGAAGAATTAAATCAGAATAATCTGCATTCATCAAAGCAATAATAGTCTAACTACATAAGTGAACATGCGACTCACCCGATTCAGCAACAGCTCGAACAAAGATAATTGATTCAATTAATTAATTACAATATGTGAATTATTATTAATAAATAAAAAAAATACAAACATGTTTCACTTAAAACTAACTAAAATTATACTATGATAATATATGCTCCAACACGATGCAAACAACGACGACCTGTAAAAACCAGACTACAAGGGGACCTTAGGAATTCAGACCTTTAGGTCTTAAAAGGGGACCTAATCCTATGTTATATCTTTGACATTGAGGGGGCTCCCTACACCCTACACCCCCTACCATCCAGCAAATCCGTCATGAACAACCTATCTATCCCTTAACTACACAGTTCAAACCATCCCTCCTATTTATTCATTCCTCATCAATCTCTCGTACTATTTTTTTTTAAATAGAAAGTACTTTACGCAGAATGCCAAATAACTAGTTTTATTTATTTTATTTAAAGTTACGCTAAGCTTTACGCGCTGCTGAATTTACGCTTCCCTAATCCGTCATGCAGCCGCGGTATTTGTGACAAAGTTAGTGATTGTTGTCGATTATGTACAAGGTAATCTGAATATCATTTATATGCTATAACACACTCTGTACTGCAAACTCCTTAAAATGCGACGCAGAGCTCTCTGCCTTCACACACGACATCAGACGTCAGGGGTTAGCTTATGTCGAGAGATTACGCCCCAGAGAATGCAGAGATTATGTTACAGACATATGAACGACTCAGGCCTTGCTTGAGTACCTAACGTGTAGTGTAACGGCTCCTAACTTCTAAAGAACTGACCCGTCAGATTCTTTAGGTAAGAGCCTGATTCAGCTCCAGTAATCCCAGGATCTAATATCAGCCAAGATACCTTCTGCCGAGTGTACCTAAATGTGTGTATGCAAATTGACTAATCATGTGGTGTGTCAGCTAGTGTGTGTTAGTGTGTGTGTGGTGTGTACGAGAGAGTGTGCTCATTATAGCCAGGCTATGCCATGGAATACAATGGTTGTGTGTAATAGTTTTTTGTTGTAAGTTCACTATCTTGTCACAAATAATAGGATCAAAAGCAATCAAATGTTTGACACCGCAACGCCCTCAAAATGTTGGAAAGAGTTAATAAAAATATTAGATGTGTGTAGCAATAACTCTCTTAAAAATCAAGTACTTCGCAATGTCAACACTTAATTCATGCAATTTTAATTTAAAATAATGTTTATGAAAATAATAACTTCTATTTTAAATGCACTTTCATTCCATGACGTAATAAAGAAATAATGTGTATATAGAATTTAATGTTGACCCTAGTGGTCCCTAATAAATCTTCTCTGGAACGCTCCGTCAGCTCAATTGATATGCAGAAACGATCTAACATAGCCAATAATGTTGCCGTGAAAAACTACAACGATTTTTTTAACTGCTTGCAGAACTCTAAAACTCCCGATGAGATGACCTATGTATAGGAATAAAGGAACAAACCTTAATACCTATCTTTCTAAATACAAAAATAATTTTATTGTACTACCTGTTACACTGACTCTATTAACAATTACAATTTACACTTAATAAATTAAAAATAATTATAATTAAACACTTAGAGTCATTACACATATCGTTCATTGTAAATTTTCACTATAACTATGTATTTCCCAACAATAAAATTACTTAATTGTTCACTACAAAAGTCAGAATGTCTCTCGTTAGGCCCTCCGTAACTCGACTCCCTGAATTTTTAAACAATATCTCACGTGAATTTACTTTCATATTCAAATGTAGTAATTACCTTATATTTCATATTAAGATACGTCATTCTGGCTTCCAAATTATTAATAATTTTAACTAATGAGCGTATGTGTTATATTAACAACGCTTAACATAGGCTCTTTTGTCTTTAAAAACCTTGTATTTTTTGTCAAGTAGGCACCTAGCCCAGAAATGTGAGAACAAATTGGCACTTCAACTTAACCACTTCAGAACGATAAACTATGCAATTTATTGCCACAGTGTTTACGTTATTATATTTAAAAGAAAGCTTGTCGTGGGAACATTTTTTTAAACATGTGTATTAAATAATATAAATAACTATATCAGACAATCATCAGGTACTGTAACCATTGCGGTTACAGAACTTATACACAATCTTGCATGCCAGTTTTGCAAGCAAATTTTAAAGAAATAGGGAGATGAATGACCCTGGAAATATGTGATAGTCTACCTACATTGAAAGGGTCCTTATGGCGGCAGGCGCTTACGTCGCCGTATTTTATTTAAACAGCGTAAGCAACCAGCCACCATAAGGTCCCTTTTGTGGATTATCAAATATCGTTAACAGCATAAAATAGCACAACTTGGTTAATGAAGCGGTTAATGAGCTTTTTCTGACATATTATTTTTATATCGGGCACAACTGGGGAAAACGCTAGGAAAAGTCGCTGGCAAACAAGTGTACGGTTGATGGTAAGCGCTCACCGCAGCCTATGGAGGTTTTTGCAAGTGCAAAGCAAGGTATTTTTTCTCAACCTAAAATTAGGATTATCCTCGATTCGTGGCACATCCTGTATATTTGAAGAATTATAGTACCACACGGACTCATGCTCAATGCTCTAAATCTAAATAGCTGAACTCGTCATCTTCCCATAAACAATGCCTTATCTATTTTTCGCCGTAATTTAAGGTATGATAAAGTAATATTGCTGACGTGGAAAGCGACCTTCTTTCAAGAAGTGTTATACACTTCAGTTCATATCGATCTCTGAGATGTCAGACAAGTCAATTCACTATCTACACTTGTAAAAGATATAAAGGACAACTTATGTTTCATTATTCAGCCGAAAGTGTTAATTTACATGATAAGTTTTTAGTAGGCACCCGAAGGATGTTTAGGTAGATTACTTAATGTTTTCGAGCGTGCGTAAGGCTGATGTAATGTAGAATGTATTTTTACATATTAAAAATGATAGTTAAATTTACACTTTGACAATCTACTAGCAGAACCTTTTGTATGTACCTACTTGCTAAATGAGAGCGTGATAATAATATGCCACAAAGCCGATTCAATCTAGTCAAGTGGCACAGGGAATACAGACATAAGTAGGCTCTAACACCGTATTTGTATAACTTGCTCAAAAGCGAATTTTGAGTCCCGGGGACCATAGGATATTTTTCTCCCGGAAATCATCCCTTAGAGGGTGGAAGTGTGTATGGAAGAGCGATGACTAGGTAAGCGCCTGATATAAAAAAATAGCAATTAAATTCTATCGCGATGAACGCGTTTCACGCGGAAGAAGTCGCGGGCATAAACTAGTCAAAATAAGTAAATAAAAAATATATATAAATATTTCTCCTCTATATGAACTGCAAAGTAAAACGAAAACAAAGTTTTATTTACAACGTTACAACCAGATTATCAAAACTTGTTTAATGTCCAACCACCATAAATTTTTTTTGTCATAATCGAGTCTTAAAATTTATTACAAAATCGCATTTATTATTAGATCATCAACAGTGCTAATCCATACTAATGTTATAAATGCAAAATTGTATCTGTCTGTTATCTCTTCGCGCTTAAACCGCTGAACCGATTTAGGTGACATTGCTAAGGAGATAGTTTGAGTCCCGGGGAAGGATATGGGACCCTTTTTATCCCGGAAATCATCCCTTAAGGGGGTAGAAAAGTTTGTATGGAAGAGCGATAACTAGGTAAGCGCCTGAAATAAAAGAATATGAATTAAATTCCAACGCGGTGAACGAGTTCTACGCGGGCAAAGTCGCGGGTAAAAGCTAGTTTTTCTATAAAACGTATCTACGCCCTTCAGTGAAAAAGAAAATGCAACCAAAAATACTATCTCCTAATTTTTGGAAGATTAAATGTTAATTAAAGGGCTTATAATACTTATATCTATACTTTTCAAAATATCTTAATGCTAGCAAAAGGTTTTTATATTATTTTTCTTGTAGAATACACACAGCAAGGCGACGTAATGGCCTAAAGAGATGGCACTTGAATACTCAGCTTGAGATCTGATAACGTCATTCATGCTAAGATAACAAAAATGTACCTATATTTTTTTAGTGCTTAAGAAGTCAGTACCTTGTGGTCGGTGTTAGAGGTTAGTAAACAGTTTCAGGATAAAATTAAGAAAATAAGTTTTCGTAGGTCGGGTAGCACCAACCCAGAGGTCGGCAACGGTTTCAGGTTTTGCACTACCTATATCTTTTAGGGGCCTTAAAAGAACCGCATGCGGCTCGCGAGCTGCAGTTTGCCGACCCCTGCATCAACCTACTCGTATAAACTACAGACCGAAGTTAACTAAGTTGCCCGCAGCTGCCATTGCATAGAAACTAGTCAAACTTTTCATGCATTATTGTTAGGTGCAAAACCACTCTTAAGGGGAGGTATCCCCAACGCAACTGTCCCGCTCTAACACGCGTGAGTTTACAATTAACCATCCCGCTCTCTACGCAAGCTCTGCGCGCAGTTTTGTTAATATTTAGCTATAGTCATTAAGCCAATCATTTTATCAAAGCAAACCCTGCGAATTTGTCTATAACTATTTACGATCTTTAATTGAGTACAAAAATTAAATGTTAAATATCAGTAATATAGCCGTAGTATTGAAAATACATTCCAAAAAGGGGTAACTTCGCGATTTTTTTCTATCAAGTGAAATTCATCATATCATGTAACTGACTGCGATTTTGACTAGACAAGATCCTCATGTAACACATATATTTTTTTTAGATTTTAAGACACTATATTCTATGTCTCAGATGGTTTTTAAAAACTCAAAAGTGGTAAGACCCGGCCTTAATCAGGTATGTAGATTGTAGAGTGAAACAAATTAATAAAAAAATCTGTCACTCACCGAAGATTCCGTACATACTACTATAGTGGCCTCGGTAAGAGGACTTATACGGCATTTCGTGAACAAAAGATTTCCTGTATCAGGGTAGGTCCTTTAGGACCCAGAGATGGATTTTCGAAGTAGAGCCCTCGAAATTTTTTATGTCAAATTTTTGAGGGGGGGGTGAGTCCAGGTTAATATTGATATCTGCGCCAGTTAAGCTACTGGGTCAAGTTGGGTGTCAATTTCGAGTAAATCAAGGATGCTAAATTCATTTCTGGAATTATTTTTGTACCATTCCATACAAAATTTTCGAAACATAACAAAAAATAGGTAATTTTTCATTCATACTGAAAACAGAAAAATGGCCATAACTTTAAAAAACACCTACACATTTTGGAAAAAAAATAGGTCTTCAGAAAACCCTGTTAAAATCATATTTAAAAATATATATTTCAAAAATATACCTACTGTGGAAGTATTTAAAAAATTAAAAATTAAAAGATAGAACAAAAAATCAAATTAATTAAAAAATATAGTTTGTGATCTTGGAATCGTAGTGGTGGGTTTATTAACTCAATAAAAACATATTTCATGCCAATTCACGTCTTAAAATATTAAAAAAACAATGAAATATATCAATTTCGCCCTAAAGTTTCACGTAAAAATTTATCAAATTTTAGAGAGCCGCCCTGCTTCGTACGAGTAAACGATTTACAAAAAGTCTTAGCTTATGTTATTAAGGACTAATGTAGGTACCTATTACAGAAATAATTTTTAAAATCGTTTGATTACTTCTAAAGACAGGCCCCTACAAACGATAGTACAAATTCGAACTCCATGAATTATATGGATAACGGCTAAATTTAAAAAAAATGCCAACTAACATTAACGGATCTTGTCCAAAATAATATTGGATCACCCTAAAAGTACAGCCTTATTATTAATAATAATAAAATATATATTGGTCCACCTTGTAAGTAATAATTAGCATTCATATACCGCGGAAACACCTTTGTAAGTTGAAGAGTGTCCATTTTCTCATGGATCCCATTATCAGATCTTGACCAAATTTAAAAGAAAACATCATTGAGGCAGCCCCTTCCAAACCAAAAAAGAAAACGCGAAATCGGTCTTAAACTAGCAAAGATATTTGTGAACATATCTAAAAAATATTGACAGTCGAACACAGGACCTCATCTTTTTTTAAGTTAGTTATGATTTTTTAAACCCAGGACCAGTATAAACTGATAAAGATGTTGTACTCTCCTTCTTCGGCCTCCTCGACGTCATCTTTGCTGAAACCCCTGGTTCACACTGGACACACATTTAAAACCATCAGTAATCGCATTTGCGACTACCCACAGGTCTTGAAGCAGCGTGCATGGCATTCATTCTCGCTTTCAAGGACAGTGGCCTCTGCAGCTGTTCTTGCAGCTAAGTTCTCGTGCCGCATTCCAGATTCTGTGTTGGATTGTCCATACGGGCTGCCACTGTTGCACTGTTCCTGCTTTTATCCACTCGTCTGTTAGGGGGGGTATATATTGTGAGTCATTTAAAGTTTGTCCCCACAAGTGACCTGCTTGATAGCCTGCCCTAAGCGCATGCATACGGAAACTAAAATCCATAAAATATTACAGTGTAATTTTTATCACAGTCATCGTTTTAAAACCTGAAAATAACTTAGAGGAACTATCATTGTTATTAGTCACGTCACACGTCGGTATAGTCAGGTAAGATTCTCTATTAGTTATTTTTACTCTTAAAAGTGGAAAACATTTCAATTCGGTGACTGTACCCAGTAGCTAGTAACGTATTTCGGTACTTACCGATCCGCCCGCGCAGCCGTCTTGCGACCCATGATATTTTTTTCTGTCATAATTTTGTAGTCAGAGCTATATTGATATTTACATATTTAGAATCTGCATAAAACGAGCTTTCTTATAGTATTTATTTCATTATTTCAATCAACTTTTTACATCCAATATCAGAGCGCTGAATCAAAAAGTAAAAATTCAAAATGTATAAATTTGCGATTTTAGTCAGAAAATTGTTCCAAAATAGTAAAATGTACGATCAGAAATGATGTCGGTGTATTCCTTTTATACGAAAACGATACCAAACTTGCCTTACTAGATATAAGAAAGGAGTCAGCTTAGTTTGAAATGTACAGGTCGGCTGCTATGTTTGGACCCCCCCCATTTCTTACCACGTGAAAAATCCGGGGGGCTCTACTTCGTAAATGCATCTTTAGACTATAGATATCAATCCTGCCAAAGGAAATCTTTTGTTCATTAAACGCCGTATTTTCCCTTTTCTTGTTCCGTACAGATGCCACTACTACCATCACTAATCCAATCAACATTTTTATCATTAACGTACAATAAATGGAATAAAAAAATAAAGTGCCAGAGCTCTCTCTCTCTCTCTTGCACAATCTAAGGAGTGATACAGAGGGCATGACTGAATGTGTTAGCTATTTAACTATTGTAATAATTTAATAATTTTATCAAAACTAGTTTTACTCCTTGAATCTTTTTTTTTTTGTTTTCACTGTTAATTTAATTTATATCCACAATACCTACCATAAGATTTTAGGCAACAAATACCACGACGATTAAACAGGAAGAGTTTTCCGCCTTTAATCAACGAATGCCTATTAGAAAAAGACCGATTGTTACAATCGTATATTATGTGCGTAAAAGTTATAATAACTTCGAGGTAGATGTACGAGTAGCTAAGAGCCTCCCTAAGGCTTCATTAGCAGAGTGTAATGATTGAAAGGTTCACCGTCACAAGGGCCACGGTGGCTCAGTTGGTCAGAGCAATGGACGGATTCTAGAGGTCGTGGGTTCAAATCCCACCTTTGGCGTTGAATTTTTCAATTTTTCACATTAGTTGGAAAGTTCATCCGTTAGTTTTTAAGGGTGGCACCCATGCAGCTAAAGGGGAACGTGAATGAAAAAAAAGAACTACTCCCTCTACTAGGGTGTTGCTTAAAAATGAACTTTCAAAAAGTCATTCTCTCACCCCGCCATTACGTTCTAGTACCCCGATTAACAAATGCTAGTTTTTTTTATTTTTTTTTTAAATATATTTTAGGGGTCGCTACCGCTTGATAAAGTTTTGGAAGAAAACATAAGTTCGGCATGGGGTTATTGCGGTTAATTTAGGAATTCAACAAGTTAATCACGGTGAATGAAGAAAAGCAATACCTGTTGTTGGTTGTGAAAGGCTTTAGAAATGAATAATTAAAATAAATAAATAAAAAATCCCTTTAAGATAAATATTTTAAATATTACATATCGTTGGTTAGTAAAAAACTTAGATAACTTTGCTAAACTATGTTATTTTGAACTAGGTATTAGTAATCGTAATAAGCTGGTCTGCCAGAATCCCTGGCCGGGTAAAAATCTCCTCCAAGGATGACCATGACTCTGACTCTGACCTGTCATAACTCGTTTCAGAGCCAACTGGCTGGCCTCTTGATGTCATCTTCCCCTGCTCCGATTGTCTGATGGGCCACGCCAAAGAGTCGCTCTTATAGTCTATCTCTGGTCTCTTAACTTCGCGACATGTGTAGCCCATTTCCATTTTAGTTTCAGGGTAAAAGCTTCATTAATGATATATCTGAGCCTGGGGTTCTTTCTGGTTCAACTTTTTTGTAGCATTGATAAATTATCTTACATGGAGTGTCATAAAAATCGTATTATTAATTAATTTTGGCTTAAATTGTTAGAATTTTATTTGATTTTAATCAAAATATACGTAATTTATATATGTTTAATTGAACATGTTTCTTCAAAACTTTGACAGCTGGTAGCGACCTCTAAAATTAGTTTAAAAAAAAAACAAAAAAACTAGCATCTGTTAATAGGGGTAGTAGAACAAAATGGGGGGGTGAGACTGCAGGATTTCAGATTTTTTTTATTTTTTGCCAAATAAGCAACACCCTACCACAAAGTAAATAGCGGCGGCGCGCGCCGGAGCAGAGAGTCCGCTCAGTACAAAGTGCCATTTTCGCCGCACGCACACATACGTAACATTTACAGGCATTCTCGGTTGATTTCGGACAAGCTTAGTCGCGACTGTCACTGTCGCGTCCGTCGCGAGTGCTAGTTGATCACTTGACGTCCCCGCCGCGACGTAAATACTTTGTGTCACGTACGTCAAAATGAATAACCGATATTATTACAGTTGGAATGTATTTTATTGTTTAAATACGCTTAAATACAACAAAAAACTGTGCCTACACTTTCTTAAAATTTTCAAACGATATTGAAAGGTAAATAAAACGGTTTTCTCATTTTGGTAGTTACAATACCTAGGTAGGTAGGTAATTTTTTGAAACTAGCCGCTTTGATAACGACGATCAACCATTACACATTCATCTTATCGTTCGCTGGTAAAACGCCAGTATTTAAGTACTATGGTTTAGTTAAGTAGGTACCTAAGTAATTAGGTATATTCTTTGTTGGCGCTCTCGACCGCCGCCGGGCACCAGTCACAACTTGCAGCGGGTCACGCATCAATTTATTAGGGTTCCGTACCCGAAGAGTGAAAACGGAACCCTACTGGTGTCGCCCAGACGTCCGTCCGTCCGTCGTCTGTCACAAAATTTGTTCCGAAGAATTTTTAGACTTCTCATTGACCTATGAACTTGAAATTTGGTGACAATGTTCAATATTACGTATATTTTAACAACAAATACTAATATATTGATAAATCATATTTTTGAGGTTGATTCGGAACCCTAAATGTGCGAAGTCCGACTCGCACTTGGCCGGTTTTTTACCAAGATACGCTGGTTCATATTTAAATGTCATGTTGAAGAATTTTTAATATACCTGCTCCTTTTTTAAATTCAGAATCAATACAGAAGCAACCCTGTGAGTCAGGCAAGTTTAGGTATGTATTTTCAAGAACGGCGGGAACGGACCTTCTGTATATTCTTTATTTTGTGACCCTACCCTCTACTACTAGCCCCCCTCAAAAACTAACGGATGGAGCTATAGTCTTCAAATTTTCACAGTTTCAGCATCGTGTTGACCCAAAGCTATTCAAATTATCCAAAAATATTTTTATGGGTTTATAAGGGGGACTCCCATACAGATAAAGGGGAGTGCGAAAAGAAAAGATGTTGCCTACCCCATCAAAATGGTTCCGTTGAGTAGAGCTCGTTGAGTGCATAAATATAGGTAGTATTTTTTATTTTTTAAATTTTGAAAAATAAAGGAATGGAAAGCCACTTATCATAACATTTTATATTTAAAATCTCATTGAATATTAATCCTAGCGAAAAAGTGTATAGAACCTTTTTAGGGTTCCGTAGTAAACAAGGAACCCTTATAGTTTCGCCATGTCCGTCCGTCCGTCCGTCCGTCCGACCCCCGTTTTTCTCAGTAACCGTTAGTACTAAAAAGCTGTAAATTGGCATGAGTATAGATATTGATGACGCCGACAAAACGGTAGAATAAAATCTTAAAAAAAATTTTTTTAGGGTACTTCCCCTACATGTAAAGTGGTGGTGCAATTTTATTTTCTTCCAAACCCCATCGTGTGGGGTATCGTTGGATAGCTCTTTTAAAAATATTATAAGGTTTCTAGGAGTATTTTTTGATTCAAGAATCGGTTGGCGTGATATTAAGCTTTGAAGTAATAACTTTCGTTATGGTCAATTGTCCCCCCCCCCTGCCAGCTAAACGGTGGCACCTAGGCATGTAAAAAAAAACATGGTAGTAGGATATACGATGAATTTAAAAGGAAAACTATCACAGCTAAGTAGACATTACTAGTTAACGAGTAATAGTCGAACTTCAGAAATGTACTTTGCAAAAGCAAACTTTAGATCAATTTCCATTGATACCTTAGATAATGTTGTTAATTCTGTCAAAAACATAGTAAATATAAGTTTGCGAACTTTTTAGTCCACATAATGTAACGGGTGGATGACTACGGAACCCTACCTTGCGCGTGGCCCGACACGCACTTGGTCGGTTTTTTTTTAATAAGATGAAAGTCTCTTATTGTCCATCATGCATAGCTTACGTTCTCAATCAAACAACTACCATTCATACTCGTCGTGTCAAGATGGACGCGTGAAACAACAAAATTTGATTGGAATGTTTAAGGGGAGATATCCCCATTGCAAATGTCCCGCACTAACACGCGTGAGTTTGCAATTAACCATCCCGATCTCTACGAGAGCTCTGCGCGTAGTTTTCATTAACCCAATCATTTTATCAAAGCAAACCCTACGAATTTGACCATAACTATTTAGGGTCTTTAATTGAGTAAAAAATAAATAAATGTAAAGTATAAGTAACTAGCTTTTGCTCGCGACTTTTTCTACGTAGACCTCATCTTAGAATGTTATTCTATTCTTTTATTTCAGGCGCTTACCTATTCAGTAATATAGCCGTAAACGTAATAATGACTACGATTTTGACTAGACAAGATCCTTATGTAACACGTATATTTTTTAGAATTTAAGACACTATATTCATATCTCAGATGGTTTAAAAAAACTCAAAAGTGGTAATACCTTAATAGTAATAGATGAACCGACTCGAGGCCCTGGCTCCGTATTATGGTCGCGGTTATCGCGTGATAAACGACAAGATAAAGCCTCTGTCACTTTCTATCGAGTGGTATCAAAAGTGACAAATGCTTTATCATGTAGTGTAGTCTATCAAACGATAAAAACGCGAGCAGAACCCTTACCATGACTTTGCAATGTTTGCATTACCGTACTCGCTAGCGACTCCGTAAACGATTTAGTATGGCGATTCTTAGTTCTATTGTGTAACCGCCAGAGGCGCTGTACTTTTGTCCATCATACTAAATTGTTTACGCAGTCGCTAGCGAGTTCGGTAATGCAAACTCATGGTAAGGGTACAGCATCGACCCCAGTACCCTTACCATGAGTTTGTATCGAAAACTCTTACCGTATTCGCTAGCGACTGCGTAGGTAAACGATTTAGTATACAGATTCTTAGTTCTATTGCGTAAGTGCCAGAGGCGCTGTACTTTTGTCCATACTAAATTATTTACGCAGTCGCTAGCGAGTACGGTAATGCAAACATTGCAAACTCATGGTAGGGCACAGAGCTATGTGCAAAAAATTCGTGACCGCTCACTGTAAACGAGGAAATAAAAGTTAAAGCGATAGCTATGACGAGAAAACGCTCTAGCTGTGAATGAGGAACTGAATTGGCACCGCGTTTTATCAGTCAGTGCGCGTCCTTTATTCAACACCTACACCTTAGACCACTGTCTGATAAATTTGTTTTGCTTAAGCAAATTGTTTGGTTTTAATGTTTGAGTTGTGATGGATTTAGTTTTATTGTATTTCTAGGTACTACTTCAAAATGTTGACTGGTTGGAGGCTTGCTCTATCGAAATGTAAGTATTTTGAACCCAAAAGATAAAAGTTATATTTTAAGTTTACTGGTGCTGTTTAAATGATTTAATTTGATTTGTAATTAATAAAAATTGAGTACCTAAGTTGCAAAGTTAAAACTGGCTTCTTCAGTACCTGTATTTAAAGCAGAGGTTAATAATAATTGATTGAAACTTGCGCTATTATCACACATTATTATTAGTAAACGAGACTTAATCGTATGTATACCCAAAACAATTTACAACGTTGAGGTCTCCCGACGTTTCGAATATGTCATAACATCAGTTAGTTACTCACAAAGTTACTTAAAAAGCTAACAATTTTAAGAAAACTGAGTACGGTCTAAGTCGGAATACCTATTTCATTTTAAACAAATTTAATTAATCATATCAAATATTAGTTTCAAATGAATCTACGTTATCGAAAAACCACTAAGATGTTATTTTATTGTAATGTTGTTGAGCAACTAAATGATTCTGGTTTACCTAGTTGTCAGGCGGTTAGCGTCATGCTTTTCCTTACTTTTAATACTTAATTATCAATATTTTAAAAACCAATTGTGAACTTTTAAGAGATCAGTGAATATAACTTGACATATTATGGCGACAGAGTCACCTAACTGGACACATTAGGTATCACTTGCCTTCATATATCTGTCTTTCAATGAAAGACAATTATAGCAAGGAAAGAGATACCCACAGTTCCTTTCTGTCATTCATCCGGTATTAAATTTGGCGCTGCCGTCTGTCGAGATTTTCCTGATGGTACAATAGAAATCCCTTCTCTCATTACGACTGTCTAGTGCATGTTATTACGGGAACATACTTCACTTTTGGAAACCAGCACCATATTTTAATACGTTGTTACGCATGTATCCCGGACCCTGAAACTGCTGAGAGACAAGACAATCTTTGTGAGGTCGGTCTCCCAAGTAATGACGTTATCAAAATTGGCGCCGCCGCATTTGGAAAAGTGTCAGGACATTCCTCAGGAGACAGATCACACACATAGAGATTGTCTCCCGACAGTTTAGGGGTCCAGGAGGATATGCCTTACAATACATATACTAAAAGATGGCGCTGGTTTCCGAAAGTGAAGCATTTGTTCAACGGAAACCCGTAACAACACGTACTAGTCAATAATCAAGTATTATACATGATCGGACATATTCGATGCTAAGGCACGTCCTTAAGGAACACAATTATGAACCTGAACGCATATGCTGTGAAGGCACTGAACGTCTCAATACAAATTTCAGGTTTTATCATACCTCAACGGTATGTCCTCGCAGTCATGGCCCTCCTGGCGATAGCCAACGCATATACGATGCGGGTGTGCCTCAACATGGCCATCACTCAGATGGTCCGCAAGACCACGGCTGTGGAAGGCGACGCGCATTTCGACCCCAACGCTTGCCCCGACCCCAACACGCCGACCGTAGCAGGGAATACGACGGCGGACATATTTGTCGATGAGGTAACAGCTTTAGCAAAGTTTTTAAAGTCTAATACAGAAATACCTATACTTACGGGCTCTTTTATTTATTTATTTTTATACACTACGACGTTGCAAATCAGCGTACAGTAAGGGCTAAGCGGACATTAGCATGCGGACATTTGTGACTGCAGAGAAGTCACAAACTCATTGTCGACCCTTTTTATGTTTTGACTAGCTGTTGCCCCCAACTTCGTCTGCGTAGAGCTCGGTCATCGCGTTAGAATTTTGTCGCTATTCTTTTATTTTATTTCAGGCGGTTACCTAGTTATCTCTGTTCCGTAGGTACAAACTTCCACTTCAATAAGTGATGGGATAAAAACTATCCTTTGTCCTTTCCTCGGACTCAAACTATATTCACACCAAATTTCATCTAAATCGGTTCAATAGTTTAAGCGTGAAGGGGTTACAGAGAGACAGAGTTTTCAAAAACTGAAATAACTTTTTTCGTAATTTAATGCTAGGCCTATAAACAAAGTTTCAAGTCTCATTGAAAATAAAATTTGTTTTCATCCCTTCAGAGGGCGAATTTTGAAAAACTCTGAAATCTGTTTTTTTTTGCAATTTTGATGTTTAGTCGATTAATGAAACTTTTAGTTTCTATCTTAAACATAATTTTGTTCTCCATACAAAATGACCTCTTTTAACTCCCTAATATGCCCTATTCTGATATCTAAGCTACAATACTGGAAAGCTTCACAGAAACCCTTTATTAAGACATTTAGAGATGAATTTCCAAGAACGCTGAAATTTGTTTTGTTGTATTTAAACAGACTCTGTAAGAAATATTAAGTCTTTCACTAAAAAAAATTTGCTGCCCACACAAACTTTGAACCCCTTTTTAACCCCTTTAGGGGATGAATTTCGAAAAACGCTGAAATTACTTTTTTCTATTATTATAAGGAACTTTTATACAAAGTTTAGAGACTCTCACTTTAAAAAAAAATTGCTCCCCATACAATATTTCACCCCTATTTTCAACCCTTAGGAGACGAAAATTTTGAAAACGCAGATATAACTTTCATTGTCTTATTTTAAGGAGTCTTTGTACAATTTTTCAAGTCTATACCTTTAAAAAATTATTGCCTTGCCTCCGTTATATATAACCTAACTATAGTGTAAATTTCAAATTTCTAGGACCGGCAGTTTCGGCGGGGCGGTGATTAATCAGTCACCCATCAACTTTATATATATAGATGACTCGATGTGTCAAAGGCTAAACTAGGGACAAATACATGTACCTTATTCTCAACATAACGTATCCCCGGCAGCTCGATGATGTTCCATACATACATACACACATATACTCACGCCCGTATCTCATTAGGGTAGACGGAGACCAAAGAACGCCAAGTACTACGGTCCTTACATACACTTTTTGCTTCAATCACATCCATACATCTACTCATACAAGCTCGTCGGTTGCGGGAACTTCTGACCTGATGATGATGACGTTCCCACCAAAAATAAAACACCACATACCCTCAGAGCAAGTATGGTGTTATCATGGCAGTCGGTCTTCTGAAAGGTAGAGACACTTCCCCGTTGGGCTGCTTTAAATGATGAGCGTGATTACGTTTCTAAAGATCGATGTTATTCCATTGGGTTCGATTTATTGTGTTAGTTTCGTTGTATCATTAAACCTCCTGATAATCTTAGTTGCATCCCGGTTGCATCCTAAAGGAGTGCGCTTCATTGCGAATCTGAAAAGTAAGTGTTTATACAAGCGGCAAACATTAGGCTTTGCTAAACCAGGGGGCCGATTTTTGAGTGTCGAACGCTCGACTTTTCACTTGACATCTGTCAAAACATCATAGTTATTTGACAGATCTCGAGTGTAAATTCGAGCGTTCGACACTCAAAAATTGGCCCCCAGAGGAGAAACCAAACTTTCGACCAAAATTCGCGGGCAGGCAACTTGGATTTGGTGTTTGACGCTTAAAAATTTCTGTATAGCAAAAGTTAAATTTCACTCTTAATTTAAGATACTTATCATGGGTAGGCACTAAATATATTGAAACTATTTTCATCGCTCTTGTCATAGTATACTTACGAGTAGTGCCTATACCTAAGTGACTATACCTAATGGTGGAAGAATTTTCAAAGTTGATTTTTATATATTAGCCCGCATAGTCTGTATGAAATTATTATTTAAAAAATCATGTCAGCAAAATCTTGCAAAAAGAACATTTCCAAGTTATTTTTTTATTAAAATGCCGCAAGCTGTTCCGTACACGGGCAAAGAGCATGGCATGTCAAGCAAGCACTTAACGAGCGAGCAAAGAAAAAAAATAGGAGCTACAGAAAAAGAGCAGTTTAGCTTGAAGTAATCTAGTTACCATACCACAACTAAATTTCACTAATACGACTTTGTCAGCAGCAGTTCCCAGACAACGCTTTAGGTCCGGACATTAAATTTAGAACTATATTACAAGCCATCGTCACGTTTGTAATGGTTTCTGTAGTTTACAGCACATTGAATGAAACAAAAAAGTTTACAAACTAACATTATGGTCTGTTTTACGACGGTTTAACGGCCATAATACTTATATATTAATATTGTTGAGAGAAAAACGATGATAAAACTAGTTCTTTCCACGATGATTTTTATGATTTTTTTCCTGTATGATTCGCAACCACATTGACGGTAAATTTTCAACCACAACGTACCTAAACACCTGGGTGCCGATTTTTGAGTGTCGAACGCTCGACTTTTCACTCGAGATCTGTCAAAAAAACTATGATGATTAGACAGATGTCGAGTGAAAAGTCGAGCGTTCGACACTCAAAAATCGGCCCCCTGGCACGTTATTTATAGAAACAAGCATGGCCGCTTGCCGTTTCGTCTAAATTTGACTCTCGAACACCAACGAGATGACAATTCATCTACACTCTGGTCCACCATTAGGCGAAGTTGTTTGACAAGTCGAAATGCAAATATGTTGTCACAGTATGGCCAGTGCTGTTTATATCGATATTATTTAAGGCCTCACTAGACGTACCGATCTTACGGCCTAATTTATAGAGGGTACCCCTAGGTGCTTTCCGAGAACACTGAAAATCGAAATTAGCAATGTTTCTCTCATTTTTATATACTCAAAATATGACAAATTAAAATTATATTAATTTTTTTAATTTATTCATATTTAAAGGACTTAACTTCATATTGAAACTACTTTTGTCCTGCTTGATAAAGCTTTAGTGGCCAGAAACTTGAAAGCTCATAGATTACAACATTGGAATAAGTTTGGTAGTACGTTATACTTGTCGATATGGTTTTATCGACATATACCGTCACTATTTATTTTTTCTACGCCTTACCCGGCTTATCTGTCAGTTTACTTCGCCGAATTATGGACTTTACCTTAGTCGCGATTTGACAGTGAAACTATACAACAACATACTCCCAAGGTTTTGTAGATAATATTATAAGGAACATTTTATCCTTTGATGGTTTACTCCTAGGTTTAGCCGTTTTCAATAAAATAAAAAATAAAACTGTAATTCGGGACACAAAAGTGGGGGTGGGGGAGGGTTCCGGAAGGCTTTCGAGGTCGAAAAATTGGACTCGTCATTACCACTTCACTACATGCAACATATAAAAAAATCAGAACTACCCGATTTGATGCAAGGCAAAATGTAATTTCTATGGATTATATATATAGGTGTATAGTGCGTGCCATCCACGACGACGCGCCCCTCCACAGCGAATCTCATACTAATCTGTGTGCAGTTGTACGGCTTGGGAATATTTATTTCGCTAGGCGTAATAAATAATTATTTTTTTCGCTTTTCGTCGTAGTTCATAGTTTTCTAAATACTATAACTATAGAGTTATAGTATTTAGAAAACTATGAACTCAGACGCAGGGTATAGACCCTGCCCGGAAGCCTGCAAAAGCTAAATAAATATTCAAATCAGTCTAGTCGTTTCCGAGTTAAATCTCTTGATTGCACAGCTGTCAACTGAACCTCTTGGTTCAGTTGACTTCCAGCTGTGCAAATAATATCTTGGTTAGACCTTTAGTACATCATTGCAGTCTTTGGACGTGACAATCCAAGATAATAAATAACATTGTAAAACCCTCTTTAATAATAATAAATAAAGATTTAAAAAAAAACATTGAATTGTCGGTTTTTTCAATACATGTGTTTTCAAATAGATAACGATTTTCCATACAAAAACAACCTTGGAGATCAGAGTTTGCGTATCTAATTGTATCTAACATCAATCTTAGATAAGTAGTTATGCACTTGTCGTAGAGCATTGTATTTATCGTCAAACACCATAAAACTACAAACACTTTTCGCAAGTATCTGTAACATCGAGGATTAAATTTAAGCCTGCTTTATCTGCAACTACTGGTGTAGTGTAAACTCGGACTATTCCGTGATATGCAAAATTCAGTCACTTTAATGCTTTTTTTGGAGTCACTCGACAAAGTTTCTATGTATTTCAGTATCATACATATTATATAAGTAGTGCCCATAGTACAAGCTTTCCTTAGTTTGGAACTAGTTCGATTTGAGTAAATTGTCCACAAATATTCATTTACTTATTTATTTAAATTCTAAACGTTGTAATGTTGGCCACTTCTATTCCATTAATTAAGACCCTGTTGTTCACTTATATATTAACATTGATGGTAGGCCGTTTAATTATTACACTTCAGCACGAGTGCTTTATAAGTAAGTTGAACAGTGAAAGAAAATATTCAATCGTGAATGTAGGACCTAGTTTTAAGTTAGAATAGGTACAATTTCCACGTGCATTGAATTACTCTCTTGACACGCCGGGTACTGGCAATGCTATTTACAAAACTATTTGAATAGAGCTCCAATTGATAGCGGACAATAGGAATCCCGGCAAGAATCCTAGTGGATCAGCGTCTTCAATAGAATAATTGCTGCAGACGTCCATTCTGCGGCGAAAAAAATAATAGGCGCCAAAATATTAATATATTTAATCTGTTAACCCAAATACCTATGTAATCATATAACCTAGCTCCAGTTCATACAAAGCGTGTCTATAACGCGTTACGAGTCCAATACAACAATATCTTCAATGATAATTTTAGTAGGATATAAGACGAGAATAGATAGATAGATATTATTTATTGTATTGATCATACATTGTCAAGAACATTATCAAATTATAAATAACTTAGAATAAATTTACAATATAAATTAATCAATAGGAACAATTGCGAAAAATATATTAGATTTAAATAATTTAATGAATGTCAAATACATATCATGTTTTGATACATTCATTCACCAATCGTTATTCGTCCAGAAACTCTTTGACAGAATAATAGGCTTTTTCTCGTGCAATACATACCTATATATTATGCCTACAGAACATAATTTCAGGCGAAGGTAGATGAATGGTTCAAGCGTGCCACTTCTACCCAGCTAGAAGTGGCGCGTTTGAATCCTCTATGATGGTCTCGTTTATCACGTGATAAATGACAAAAGAAAGCATCTGTCACCCCTTTCACAAAACCAAGGCTTACGAGTATGCCAATACTTGAACTTGGGGGTATCAAGCAACTCCCGTAAAGATGCATGCTGCCATAACACTAGGTATTATAATGAAAATCGAATACGTCTTTCTTCTTTATTTTGTAACCTTAGAAATTCAGTTATGCCTAATTTTCCAGACAACATTATTCGTATGGAGCGAAGCTACTCAAGGGCTGCTTCTCAGTGCCTTCTACTACGGATACGTCCTCACACACATACCCGGGGGTATGTTAGCGGAGCGGCACGGTGGCAAATGGGTGGTCGGCTTGGGACTGCTATCCACTGCCATCTGTACGTTCCTTACCCCCGTCGTAACCAAGTGGGGAGGAGCACCAGCGCTTTTCGCCTTGCGAGTTATTGAAGGGTTCGGCGAAGTAAGTAATAATATCTAATAATTTCTAATTAAATATACCTGATTAGGTTACCTACCGATCTCTTTCATAGACGTAAGTTGGGATTAAACGTCAAGTGGTTGGTATTCCAAATATCTTCGTATAAACTCTAATCACGGTTGGTAGAAACATATTAGCAGTCAACACACTCGGATGTTTACTGCCGCCAAATTTTGTCTTGAGCTTAATAATTGTTTGCGTATTTTCAGGGTCCGACAATGCCTGGCCTAATGTCGATGGTGTCCCGATGGGCTCCAAAAGCAGAACGAGGGCGGATAGGCGCCATCGTATTCGGCGGGGCCCAGATCGGGAACATTGCTGGGACATTGTTCTCGGGATTTGTGCTAGCGGACAGACCATGGGACGACGTCTTTTATCTGTTCGGAGGCTTGGGGCTGATTTGGTTTGCGTTATGGGTGAGTATGGCTTGGAACCTTGTCTTGGTTTTAGAATGAACTCCGTGCTGTGGTTTGCTTCGGAGATGCAGTATGGGGGTTCTCGAATAGAGGACGTACAGATTTTTATCTATATTACACTAAACGGTTAAACTCAGGTATTAATTGTCACTCCGGGCGACATGTTGTAGGTTTTTATCTGTAAAGAGTTCTGGTATCTACGACGGTAGTTGCCTATATACATATATTCTGGGCCGTGTACTTTTTTTTGCCACCAGCGTAGGTAGTATAAGTAAACTTTTCTCATTCATTAATTTATTTTTATTTATTCATTTATAGCTAACATACATACAATTATATACTTAAAAATAATAACATTATTTAGGCGACAAAACGCGGGGCTCCGTTGCGTCGTCAAAGCCGGTGTAGGAATCGGTAGAAGTCGGCACCCGCAATGGTCTCCTGCACCGAACTTATTTGTGTAGCGTGATAAAAATGACTAAGCGCAAAGTGGGGTGCACTCCCATATTTTAGATAATGGCTTCCCATATATGGCAGTTGACAACCTACGTATACGCCCAGGCCGTCCGTGTCGGGCCCGTAGAAAACCGTACTGATCCGGACACGAGAACAGTGTTCTGTGATTAACCCTTTATTTGAACTCTTATCCTTGTCTTAGTTTAGGTAAGTATAAGTGATATAGTAATATTGGTTTCAGACTATTCTCTGCTTCAGTACACCAAACACGCATCCGTATATATCTGACAAAGAGAAGAAGTTCTTGAACGAAAACGTGGCCTCTCTGATCAGCACATCGACAAAACAGCTCGATCCTGTACCTTGGAAAGCGCTGCTGCGCTCCGTTCCGCTGTGGGCTCTGGTTATTGCTGGAGTAAGTACTTATTTAAATGTACCTAATACAGTATGATAGAAAGCACTTTATGGCACGACTAAAAAAACACAAGACAATATAATGCTTAAAGTAGAGTTAGTTAAACAACAGGCAACATTTGGATAGCGAAGATAATGCAACATAATTTCTGACAAACAACTTTTTAAACATCCGGATGTGTCCCTTTATTTTAGCATACGTTACGTCATCGTCAGTCCACTTTCAAGTATTATTTATACGCGAATTGAATCGAATCGCCATCGCAATTCAGCGCGGCAGTCATAAAGTTTAGTATTGTATTTTAGATGTTTTAATGTAAATAAATCAGGTAATTGCATGAAATCAAAAGCAAACACTTATTACCGAATAGAACTACTACTACTACTACCAATTTTCCTGCCCCTTTGATACCTGTCATCGGAGGGGACCTTTGGATCGGATGCAAACCTTAAATAACGTTTTATTTACGTGCAACTTTTAAGTATTACTTTCATTTTTCATAGATTGGTCATGATTGGGGATATTTTACAATGGTCACCGATCTCCCGAAATACATGACGGATGTTCTGAAGTTCAATATCAAATCTACTGGCGTGTTGTCTTCCTTGCCCTACGTGGCAATGTGGATCGCAGCTTTCTTCTTCGGTTTGCTCTGCGATTTTTGCGTCAAACGAGGTTATCACAGCATCGTGACTGCAAGAAAAATCTATACCACAGTTGGTAAGTATTTTTAAGCGCTTACTTAAATAAATACTATACCTACATACCTACCTCGTGACGTATTTACCTCCACCCCCACCCCAGTGAGCGTGGTGCGGTATGGGTACCGGGACGTGAAGAAACGGCCAACTCAAAGTGAACGGGTAGGTAGTAGGTATCATTGGACACAAAAAAATTCTGGTTTGAGGAAGACACATAAATTCGTACTCATTCCAAAAAGAAATTCATTCCATTCAACATGCTTTTTTTTGAAAGCTATTAAGTTTTACATATTCACCGTTCTTTAAGGGTTATTTGTATTTTTAAGGGAAAATTTGATTACGTGCACGAGCGCGTCAGATACGTTAAGTAAATCGACTAGATGGTTAGTAGGTATTATATTTATAACATTCGAGAGTTGGCGCTGTATTCAGTAAACACTGCAGGACATGGACGGTATAATACAAAGAGGCAATTACCGTTACCATCAACTTCGTGAACGTGTGTTAGGTTAGGACTTGGGCCATATCAAACTGCCACCGCATGACATCAACTGATCATCGAAATGTTACGCAACGTTGATACGTCTCAATGTAGTAATCACTAAATGTTTTACACAGACAATTCACATTTCTTAACCTCCCTCGATTCTGAAAGTTTCTAACGACATAACAAGTATTTTTTCTTTGGTTATAGCTGCGACTGGTCCCGGAATTTGCATCATACTGGCCTCATATTCCGGTTGCGACACAACACTAGCAGTCTTCTGGTTCGTCACCGCCATGACTTTGATGGGAGCGTACTATTGTGGAATGAAGATCAATGCTTTGGACATCACGCCAAACTACGCTGGTACCACTACTGCCCTGGTCAATGGTACCGCAGCTATTGCCGCCATCATAACGCCGTATCTCATTGGTCTTTTGACTCCACAGGTAATATTGACTGGTGTTATTAATAGTAATCCTCCCTCTATATATTATTCTTTCAAATTTGATATCAAGAATCAACCTAATTTTAAACAAGAACTGTTATTGTCATTTTTTGCCTATAAGTATCTACAAGAAAATGCTTAAACATTCGAATAGCTTGTACCTGATAGATGTAGAGAAGACATTTTAATGCTCCGACAAATATATTATAATAATTATAATAAAAAAGTATTTTGGCATTAGTGGATGAGCAAGATATTTGTAACTTTTCGAACGAGCATTAGGTTGTAATAACTGTCTTTTAAGATACAAAAGTTGATGATAGGTAGTGGAGACTTAAAGATAAAAATAGGACAATACTCAAACTGCCTATTTTTTCAAGAAACCTGACACATTCTTAAACATTTTGTTACAGTCGACCCTAGTGCAATGGCGGATAGCATTCTGGGTGTGTCTAGCAGTACTGGTGTTTACCAACATTATCTACATCATCTGGGCACAAGGTGAACCCCAATGGTGGGACGACGTCAAGAAATACGGCTACCCAGCCAACTGGAAATACGGGCCTCTGCCAACTAGAACAAACGACAGTGAAACACCTACTAGTGAAACAGTAAAAGATAAAGAAAAATCACAAGAATGAGACTGGATAAAACGATTGTTACCAAATATTAGGTTAAAGTTATATTTATTGACATAAGATAAAAATAAATAAGTACGTGATAAAAAATCTGGCTTTGAATTAACATCATCTCTAGTTCCTTTGATATTTGTTATGAATATCCACCAAAAACCAGTTATTGGTATATTTATTGCCCCTATTTCTTTGTAACTCTTATTATTTTTAACCTCTTTACCGCCACTGACTTGATATAAAGTTAGGACATTAGGTGCCCCACATCACGTAAACTCAAAAGAGTGCTTGAGAAACGTCACAAAAAATTCACACATGAACAATAATTATACAAAAATGTCAGTGATAGAAAAAAAACATTAAAATATCATTTTGAAATTAAAATAGTAACATTGGATGTCAACAGTCCCACACGTCAATTACTTCATATCGAGTCGATCAAGTCGATGTAGGCAGGACGTTGCCTGCCTTTACATCGATTTGATCGACTAGTTAGTTATTGTTATTGTTCATACATAGCTTGTGATAAGTTACTCCTTTACGGTCTGAATTACTAAATACGGTTTTAACATTTAACACATGTTACCCCGAACTCTTCATCTTTGCGTTATCCAGATCGAATGCTCGAAAAAATAACTCCAGATCCAGCCTTTGACAAAAACTGGGCACTTAAAGATAAATCTTCATCAAGGTTATTCTAGACAAACTTATCATAGATATCTTTTTGCCGCTTATCTGACGTAAGTATTTATCTAAATGCTGTTTGAGAGCACACGTTATCAGATGTCACAATCGGCATCCTCGAATCAAAATATTGTCGAAGTCACTTTGAGATTGTGAACAAAGTGTATGTTTTGCTTTACATTTTCGCGCGGCACAGATTAAATGGATTGAAGAGAGAGGTGTGAAGTGATGATACTATTAATCTAAAGAATATGACTAGTATTGTATCATCGTTCAAAATCTTTTCATAAAATAATGACGGACAGGATTGGTGACTAGTGAAGATATATAATAAGAACATAATTATAATTAGCAAGCCAGTTATCAAGAAAAAAATGACACTTACAGGATGGAGACTGGTATTAAATCGGGGTGAGTATCATGTACAGTTAACATCGAAAATATTTATACGCGCTCTCTTTTTATAAAAAAAATATGAGAATATAACTTTACTTTTAATGACGAGGGCGTAAGAATGTACTTTAGATAATTTAACTTTAACTAAATATGGGTTTGATCTTGCTCACTACATTTACAGAATGAAGGAATATTCCCACCGCAGTTATGTTTTATGAAAGAAATTGCAAAGTGCAACGACCTGGGTCAGTTTGCATATCCTTTTCAATCGAAACAGAAACCTTCACTTTCGTGCGTTGAAATCATCTAATTTTATAAAAAAATAAATTTTAGTAGTATTCCTCTTAATGAAATGAACACTCGTGATGTATATTTCGCATGACATTATAGGTATAGTGCTGGCGGTACAAAAGGCCTACATATGGAAAATACTGCAAATGGTGTTAAAAGCATGAAAATCGGTACGATTGATCTTTAGGACTTATGAACAAACTTGACCCGATGGACGAATAAAAAAAAAACTAAAAGGAGGGGAGTTATGACGACATATTTTTTTTGTATGGAATTAAAAAAAAAAATGTTCTGAAACCTATCGTGTGTGGTATCAAACGAAAGGGCTTTCTAAGTTAGTTCTTAAAATATATTACATCATTGCATGTAAGTCACTTGTCTTAAAATAAAATAAAAATATTTTTCTAAACATACCAAGTTTGGGTTCCTCCTGGGGACCGATTTTTGAGTGTCGAACGCTCGATTTTTCACTCGACATCTGTCAAAACGTCATAGTTTTTTGACGGATCTCGAGTGAAAATTCGAGCGTTCGACTCTCAAAAATCGGTCCCCAGGTACGATACCGTTGGATATTTTTTTGTAAAATATATCTGATATGGTACCTAATATCCTCATATCTAACCTCAAGAAAGCAATTTTGCACCGTTTTAAACCTGCTGCCAGATGGCTCGGGTTCGACAATGGTGCTGCCCTCCCGCATATTGATTAAAGATACTTTTTACTTCTCATGCTCGAAAAGTGTGTCATATTAGACTTGTGAAGCGGGGCTAAAGTAGTACATTTAAGCCCTAGGGAAAATATGTATACATATTTATGATTTCCAAACATTTTGATTTGACCAATCAAAATACTTCACCTATTAAATCCACAAATCACAGAACAGTAATTTGACAGTTTAAAAATTATTTGGTAAAGAATATCAACCAACCAGAACACAGCTGTACTAAAATCGACCAATCAGGAAAGACGTTTTTCAGTTCTCTAAAGATTAAGCGGTGTCTATGGTCAAAGCAATTACTCCTTTTAAAAGAAAAAAAAAGCGCATGTTGCATCTCTTTCTTTAATATAGCAAAAGAAAGGGAGGCGAACACGCAAAGCGAGGCATGGTGCTGCCCTTAGAAAAAAAACAAGCTGTCAAATTAGACATACGCCCGCCAAGAGTTAAATTATTTATTTAAGGTGGATGATTTGTGTTTATGTGTTTTCTCGCAATCGAAGTGAAAAGTAGAGTGTATAACTCGGGCCTAAAAGCCATATTACCACTCGAACAATTTTCCTTTACTCCGTTCGGGAAAATAACCATCTCGTGGTAATATGGCTTACTTTAGACCCTTGTCAAACAATCTACTATTTTACAGTTATACAGTTTGGCGGAAGTTAATATAAATTGTAAAAGAGTATTGTTTTCGTGAATAAATGCTTGATACTAGTATGTTACGGCCAAGTTGCAGATAGACTACTTATACATACATGTATTTCTTCGACAGTCAACATTATTGTATTTTTATTTCTTGTGACAGTTTCTAAATTGTCTCTAAACACACATATACACACACAATAAAGGCTTTTTCTACTTTAATTGTATTACTACATAACTATACCTATTAATGCTAAGCTCAATAAATCTATTAGCTTACCTCAGACTTCCAAGTAGTTAGTTTCGATTCGTCAAAATTAATGCATTCAATCCTCGCGACTTCATGCTGAATCTCAGTTCAGTAATAATTAATTAGGCGTTTAATTACCTAACAATCAATTATTTCTTCCTTTCAATTAATTTTATAGCGGGTCAAACGCCGTCGTCGGGCCTTGAATTGGAAATAATAATTAACCGGAGACTGAAAACAGACCTTTCCCGTGACAATGAAAATAAATTCCATCAGGATCTTTTACATTCCTCTGTGACTTTTAAATTAAAGAGACGATCCAACCGTTCAGGGATACTATTTTTGTTCAATAGATAATGCCATATCAATTACACACTTATTATTATTGTGTTAAGCTACGCAAACAATGCAAGAAGGACCACGTGAAACATGACAATTACGTCAATAACATGTGCCAAAGTTCTGATATGCTAATTTTCCACCAAATCTGCCCTTTAGAGTATTCAAACAAATTACATTTATTTTTACGAAATCATCATTATAATCATCAGCCTATTTGAGTCTATACTGATCCAATACTTTCGGCGTGATTTTCCATTTAGTGCAGCTAAATTTCATTCGGAGGCAACGCAGCCGCGCTGAAGAGGCTACGAAATCATTTATGCGCACATGTGATGGATGACATAGTATTGGCCATCATGTCATTCCACATCAGATAGATGAATGTAAATCGAATCATAGTACTTAACCCTTTGACCGCCAAGAACCTATAAAGTGGTTGTGTGCCGTCGTCCCCACTACGCCAACAACCACTTAAAAAATCGGAGTGAAGGTGTACTTTGATCATGAATAAAATCATTTATGAACTTTACTGTTTTAATTTGTTTTTATTGGTTTAGACATTACACCAAAAAAGAAAAAAACAGTGCTTGGCGTACTGGGTACGACGACACACTATCGCTTTGGCGGTCAAAGGGTTAACCTATATTCACCGCCACAGTAGATTCTGTAAGTTGTGCCTCACATGCCAAACGCCAAAGTCTTCGTAGTAAATGAACCTTACTTGAGGATTTTGGTCGTCGCCGCGTTGGTGAGCACACGTGCCCGGGGCGACGACGAGCAGAATCCATTTACCGTACAAAACCTTGCCTACTGTCATGGCGTCGTTACCAAACAACGTCACTGAACACGTGACATTGGCGAAATCATCATAAATTTTATGGAAAGCCATTTTTTAAAGAATTGAACCTTACTTGATAGCCCCGTAGCTTGATTTTACATCGACTTGATCGACTTGATATTATGAAGTCTTTGCCGTCAAGAAAAATTATAATAGACACGAATCCGGCTTCTCCAGTAGCAATTAGGAATTCAATTCGAAACCAAATCAATACATGCCTGATACCCAGTTCAGTTTCATATTTTTTCAGTGATGATAATACCCCAGCGCTATGTCCTTGGCGTTATGGGTCTCTTTGCCTTGGCAAACTCCTTTACGATGCGAGTCTGTCTCAGCATGACTAGGGTTTGCAATCCGGATATCCGGATATCCGAAATATCCGGATATCCGCCGTTTTTTGGATCCGGATCCTAAGGCTTTCAGGATCCGGATATTTCGGATCTAACGGATCTTTCAAAATTTGATCAAAAATATGATATTGAACTAAAAGAAAGTTTGTATTATCTATTCTTAAATGGTAAATCTGAATGGAATGTATATTATTTAACAGAAATACAAAATAAATAAGTTTCTGGCATAAACTTAAGTTTTGGTACGAGCCTTCATTAGCGACTGTACTTTTTTTTCCACAGTCATCAACTACTCGTTTTCGGTTATAACGAGCCCAAACACGACGGTTGTATCTTGTGTATAGTTTAGGAGTTGCTATGGCCTCCAGCATCAGATCAGCTCGGTCGACCTAATGTAAAATCAATCTGACGAAGCGTATGTATGTGGTCTACGGTACTGAAGCCTGTCCTGAAACCGCATTGTCCGGGAGGATGCAAGTCGTCAAACCTACGTGTGAGATGGTTCGTAATCTAATGACTCGAAAACAACTTGAAGTTTTCAGAAGTGAGATGGGCCTATAATTATTCAGCATGTGATGGTGTTATCTCCCTTTTTGAAGAACAAGACCACCACACTCCTGTTCTATGCTTTTGGCTTTCTGCCTTTGAGTATGGCGAATCGAAAAGCTTTTCAAGTGCCCTAAGGATTGGCTTTCCGTCCGCCTACAGGAGTTCAGCCGTTATTCCGTCATCGCCTGGTGCCTTGTTGTTTTTAAGCTGTTTGAATTTTGAATGCCATTCTAATGTCGTACAGGCTAACGTCCTGTATATCTTCGGTAAGATGTCGGGTTAATCTAACTCGTGAGTCGTTAGCTAGATTAGGAATGGGTTTACATGTTGACGTGTACAGCTACAGCTGTCCATAAAAACTCTATCTCACTCAAGAGCCCAGGTTTGGACAAAACGATTCTACCATCCTCAGTTCTCAGCTTTGCAAGCTAACTCTGGCCGATAGACAACAAATCACTTGCAAAACTTTAAGAGCTTTATTTCGCTCGTCCGATAAAAAAAATATTTTTATTACAATTTTTTTTATTATTATACCTTTAGATTATTATTAGGCCTTGAATTCTTTTCACATTTAATTTTTTTCTCTTTTTATTAACGTTAATTGGTTCATTTAATTTTGATGAAGCAACCCACTACTATGTTAGTGCAGGTACACAGTAAGTTTTTTGGTTCGTCTGCCTGGAATATTGTCAGTGTTCCTGCGTACGTCATTGTGATTTGACTGATTGATTGATGATTATTTCGTAAATGGGCATTTTCACTTTAAAGTGTATTTTTTTTCTTCATCTGAATCAATAGTACTCGTGATTCTGAGTCAGAATACCCAAAATCACCGAGATCCGAAAAAAAGTAGGGGTACACTTTAAAGTGAAAATGCCCAAATATTGCAGTTATTTAATTTGTAACTGCTAGTTACACTTTTTAAGCATATATACAGCAGCTACTTACTTGAAAAAAGCATTTGTTAATCGAAAAGTCGTTAATATTGAAATGGATCCGTTTTATCCGAAATATCCGGATATCCGGATCCTACGAATTTTAGGATCCGAATTATCCGGATCCTTAAAATCAACGGATCCTGCAAACCCTAAGCATGACCATTACTCAAATGGTAACACATACGGCCCCCGCAGAACACATGGTCGGAGAGACTTGTCCTGACACGTCGAATGTTTCTTCCAGTTTCAGTGATACTACTTCTAATGTAACATTGTCGTATGAGGTAATAAAAGTGTGATTTTGTATGAAATAAACTTAGAAATAATAATCAAAATAAGCTTATTATTTCTGAGTCATTATATACTAATATACATGTAATATATTAGGCATATTGATACTAAATAATGTAAATAATATTATTTACGAAAATAGGTTAGTCCCAATTCGACCAAACAAGAAAACAGTGCATTTAAATATTAGCCAATCCAATTTTGACATATTATAATATTAGATTAAAGTTTCAGCTCCAGCTGTGTCATGTTAGTGTTTATGGCAAATGGAACATTTGCCAATATTTTGTTGGTATGTTTATAAAAATAATGTAATGAAAACTTGTCTCTATTTTAGGGTCGAGAAAGATATGACTGGGACGAAGCCACACAAGGATTCTTGCTTAGTGCATTTTACTACGGATACGTGCTGACTCACCTTCCAGGCGGTCTACTGGCGGAGAAGTTTGGAGGAAAATGGACTGTTGGGTTAGGCCTGTTGGCTACTTCCGTGGCTACTATATTGACCCCATGGGCTGTGACAATTGGAGGCGCTATTGGGTTGTTTATAATTCGCGTTGTTGAAGGCATGGGAGAGGTAAATAGTTATATACCATTCAAATCGAGGAGCCTAATATGTACTGACTGATACTACCTAGTCGTATCGTGAATCATGTTTCAATACAAAATAATTAACGGTGACGAATTAATAGTCACTTCGGACTTTAATCAAGTGGCTTACTTCACTTCGGACTTTAAACAGTTGACAAACAATGAATGATTGAAAATGTTAGGTACTTATAAATATTATCCCTTTCCCCCTTATCTTCGAAGAGGGAAAAAATACGAAATTTGAACTAACAGGATTGGGACAGGTACGCGACTCAGACTCCCACTTGACCAGCTTTTTTATTTGACGCACATGTTCGTTTTATACGCTTAAATCTGGGTTCCACAAATCCACATCTATCATCCGTATAGATGTGTCTGTCTTATTAGCATGTCGCATCTTTTGCGACATGTAACGGACATGATTCATACCCCACATATTGATTTATCAGACATGCGTGTCGTTATCAATAAGTAGTTTGATCCCCTAGATCCATCTCCGATTGGGATTTTTTATCTTTTTTTTCCAACATCGCTTTGTAAGTTGGCCCCCGAAGGGGGCCTTAACTAATTGCCATAAGGGATTTTTATCAAAGGTGGTCAAAGAAGTATGACTGTTTTTATAAAATGATGGTTTTAAGGTGGTAATCCACTTTCGAGTTTTTTAAAACCATCTGAGACGTAGAATTTAGTCTTAAATAAAAAAAAAACAACGGGTTGCACTCCGGGAGTGCCGGCAGAAGTGAAAACTCAATAAAGATAGTAAATGGGTCATTGTCAGATTTAGGTGCGCGTCTTTTCGGTGGACAGGACATGCCAAAAGTTAAGGGCTACAAAGCTTAATTTTCGATTGATCTGATAACCCGCATAATCTGTAATTCCGTGTTTATAAATCCATATAATAAAAACGTAAATTACATGCACACAAGCCGTTAACTATTGTCCACCGAATGGAAAACTTTTGTTTTTCCGACTGACAATGACCCAAATAACAAAGATATTCATATCGGTATCGGTATCCGTATCGGTATCCGTATCTGTACTGTACTCATACTCATGTTCATATTCGCATAATCCATTTACATAATATGTCTCGAGTATCATTGTGTCTTACGCATCTAAGACCAGGAACCTGTACCACAATACTTTACAAGCGTACAATTCGACAAATTTGTGAACTTTTTCTATGGAAAATTGTGCAATTTTGTCAAATTGTAGACTTGTAAAGTTTTGTGGTATAGGGGCCAGCTGAGTTTAGCTGAGTTGACACCTCCTGACATCGCAATCACGATTACTAGGAGCGGTCACAACTAGCTGGTCTTAGAATCTTAGAATCTGTCGCGAGTTCAACAAATTTTCCCCAGTACAAAAGTGCTCAGAGCCGCTAAAGAAGTTTTCACTTCAAAAATTGTAAGCAATACTACCTATTTCCCATTTTTATTTCTTTAGATTCGTTGAGTGTGCTCAGGAACTCCATGAGCTCATACCGCCTTCCCCCTTCTTCCATCAGATATCCAGACGACGTACGACTGGCTACTTTCATTACCTGGTCAAAATCATCTTTTTTTATAATGTTTACTGGTTTGGTATTCGAATGGCGTATGTAGGTACTTCCGAGTTCAAATAACCTGGACCTTTTTAAGGTACGAGTGAATCTTCTGGGTGAGCTCGCATAAGCGTCGGCATCATTTTCAATTTAAAAAAAAATATATGACTGGTTAGAATTAGGCGTTTAATTAAGGGCCTATCGTGCGGGGTAAATTCTCAGCGCCTGTCAAATTTCAATTTTTTAAATAATTTACCCAATTAACCCATGTTTGTGCCAACTTATGACAATATAGATTTTGTATTTAAAGGTTTCTTGGTGAATAAGAGAAGTGTAACAAAAATCGTCAAGTTCTGATCTGTAACCAAAACTCAAGTATTAGTTGTATCTGAAAATGTCTTGAATTTGGAATTTGTGGTAGTAAAATACTCAGTTCCTTGTTTATAAAATAAAACTTTGAACCCCTGTTTTGTAATATGTATTTTGTTTTGCCCTTTCCTCACAGACTCATTTTTATACAACTTAAAACAGAGAAAGACTTTTCCTAATCGGTTCGTGCATGTTATGACTGTTTTATGTTTATGACTTAGGTACTTATTTTGAGAGTTTACTTGGTGATTTTCATGATACGAGTATATGTTGTACCTTAAATAGGTTATTTTAAGCAAAACTTTTTATAAATTGATTATTTTCTGTTTATCAGTTGGTTAACTCTAAAATGGACACTGATTTAATGCAAGTTTTAAGAGAAGAAGCGGTAGTTTTATTACAATATATATAATAACTACTGAAACTATTTATACGGCACGGGATAACTGCAGCAATATTGTGAATCAACTTTGTATTTGAGGAACCAGTACCTAACCTTATAGGTAGTTCTTGTTATTCACGACCTCCCGTCGTAACCCAATCCGCAGAATTGCGCATACAATAGTATGACATTCCCTGCGCATCGTCGTTATCGTGAATGACAAGCACTATAAAACCTAATGATATAACAAATATCATCAAGAAAGTCATTGTAACATTCTGCAATTGTGGAACTCGGCCGGACCACTACTGTATCAGCTCTGACAAATTAACTTTTATACAGTCGTGCCGTCGATGACACTTAACTGAACATCCGTGAACCTTATTGCAACGAGATAAGGTTCAATAATGGTTAACATTGCGTCTATTTTCATCAATAATAAATAGCAATTATTATTATTTCCTATTCGTTTAATATAACGTCGAGACAATTATTGCGATGCGACATAAGTACTTACTTGTACAAAATCAAAGCAACGGGATTTCCAACGCATGAAAGCTTTAGATAGAAACTAGCGCAGTTTAATATTATAAGTAATTACTGCATATTTGTTTGTTAGACATCGTCATTGTCACCACATCCCCAACAACTACTTGGTTTATTATTTATAAATGAAACATAGGTTTATTATTTTCATTCTAGGTATAATTATATTATGACCAGGCGGCTTAGACAATACACAATTTAAATCCACATCACTCAAACTGGCGAAGAAACTCCGATATTCTTTCTTCTGCTCCCGCTGCAAGAGAGCACTCTAGATCTGTTTCTTGGTATAACGCTGATATTTTATAAACTTCTGTTCAAAGCACCATAATAATTGTGCCTGTTTGTACAGATTCTGGGATATGTTTTGTTTATGCAGATTCTGCGATATATTTAGGTAATCATTGTTTGACGTGAAAGCGCCGTACATATACACATAAAATATAACATTAGATTCGTTAAATTATTGAAATATAAAAATACAATTTGTTTACAAATTTTTATTTGAAATATGATGAGTGACATAAATGTCATAACGTTCCGTTCTGGGTGGCCAATTTATAAAAAGTAAATTACTTTGAACTGAAATACATCAGTAACCTTTTTACGTTTAAAATGCCTTTTCGTAAAGGAAATCATTATAATTTAGTTGCATTAGTATACATTGGGGACCAAAGATTGCATTTTTATGTTATAACGAATGGCTAATACTAAAAATTCCATGTTAAAAGAATCTTCAATAGCCACACGTCAACATTTATTTACCCTACTTCAAACACAATCACACCAATTTTGTATTTGTATACGAGCAAGCTGTCAAAAAGCGTGTTTTTATGAGATGTCAAACTGAGAAAAGCAGCATACGTCTGCTCCCATTGAGGGCCGGAGCCCATCTGCCGGCAAGAAAACTACGGCGGACGGTCAAATTTTCGGAATTTCCTTTGCATTGTTAAAAAAATCTCCACATTTTGCAAATGTTAAACACATACGACCTAGATAACATGTAGTTTTGTTACTATTCAAAAATTGAAGACCTTTCATAAAGTATTAACGTGGTAGTTTGCGTTTATTTCCTTTAGTAGAGCTAACTTTGAATTGAATTTTTAAGAAGAAAACTATAAGTAATTGTGTTTCTGACACACATGACGTGTAGAGTGTATCCTTAAATATCATATATAGGAATTACAGAATTCAAGCTTTAGTAATAATAATACAGCAAGTGATCCAACCATCGCAATTATTCAGAAATTTGCTCGGTGCAGTCTTAAGAAAATTTAATTTAGCTGTTTGCTCTAAGGAAGAACCCAAATTTGGTGTAGGTATTTTGAAAATTAATTTTATTTTTTAGGAAATATTATATTATTAATATCTATTCATTTAATGTGACTCGTTTACTTTCTTTGTCTATTCTAACAGAATCGTGCTCTATCAAGGTCATAGGGGCCCCATTACCCTAATGTGCCCAGGGCCTCAAATTGGTTAAAGACGGCCCGGCCCTGTGCGTTTCCGTTACTGTCACCCGGGGAGGTACCCTAAATAAAAATTTTTTTAAAGATTTTATTCTACCGTTTTCTCCGCGTCATCGATATGTATACTCATGCCAAATTACAGCTTTCTAGTACTAACGGTTACTGAGAAAAACGGGGGTCGGACGGACGGACGGACGGACATGGTGAAACTATAAGGGTTCCTTGTTTACTACGGAACCCTAAAAACTGAAAAAATCAAATTACTTGAATTTCCCGAAACGTGGAGTAATCTTCAGGGGATTTTTTTATTATTTGTTGGTATCCCGAAATCGAATTATAAACCGACTGAATGATGGGACATCAATTCTAAGCTGGCTTCTATGGTAGATTTATACTACGCGATTTGATCGGTTTATATGTGAAATGTTTGGAGGTTATTTTTGAATTAATTTCCATATTTTTCCTATTTCATCAAGTGTCTCATGATATAACTTATGATTTAGCTCAGTAACTTGGTACCGGTGAGATTTTAGAAATAAACACGGGTCCAAAATGCAAAGAAAATGTACTTACGCAAATTACGCATGGAATGTAACATCCGCCTTTTTTCGGTCGAGTTTGCTTTTACAGCCCAACACTGAACACCCCACCATGTTTGCACTGAACACCCAAACACTACGGATCTGATAATTGGTAAATTATTATTCATTTAAACCAAACTTATCATTAATTCTCCATTTATAAAATGCACTACCAAATATTGCCAATTTGTTTTGCAATCTTCTTGACACAAAACTTTAACACAAATACAATTTTTTCGATCGGTGATAAGGACAAAACATCGCACTATTTTCTACTTCCTCTCATAGGAATCGCAATAAGGCTATCTTTCTCTTACAAAGCGTGTCAGGCCCTTGGTATTTTATCCATCACTCTTGGCCACTAGGTATTTTGAAGGGAACTGTCACCGTATTTAGGGACAATAAGAACTACTTTCCATGAGAATTTATTTGAAATATGATCTTTACGGAAATCGGTCAGTCTGGCTATCCGATATTGGACTTTGGAAACGCTTTTTTAGGGACAATAAGAGCTACTTTCCATGAGAATTTATTTGAAATATGATCTTTATGGAAAATCTTAGGATTTTCTTAAAACAGTTAGAACCTGGGCTTTCTAAGAAGACCAGCTGGGGACCCCTCGTAACATAGCAATCACGATACTAGGAGGGGTCATCTAACCTGGTCTTGGAATTTATCGCGAGTTTATACATTTTTCCCCAGTACAAAAGTGCTCAGCGCCGCTAAAGAAGTTTTCACTTCAAAAAAAGTGTTACATAAGGATCTTGTCTAGTCAAAATCGCAGTCAGTTACATGCACTGATGAATTTCGCTCGATAGAAAAAAATCTCAAAGTTACCGCTTTTTTCGGAATGTTTTTTCAATATTACCGCTATAGTACCTACTGATATTCTACATTTAATTTTTGTACTAAATTAAAGATCCTAGTTATAGACTAATTCGCAGGGTTTGCTTCGATAAAATGATTGACTTAATGACTATAGCTAAATATTTACGTAAACTACGCGCAGAGCTTCCGTAGAGAACGGGATGGTTAATTGCAAACTCACGCGTATTAGAGCGGGACATTCGCATTGGGGACCCCTCCCCTTAAGAAAACCACTATCGCAAACGGTCATAATTTTGCCATGATAATCTGGAGTGTATCTAAACAGAAAGCACTGATTGATCGTCCTAAGCTTATGATTTGGGCATTTTTGTTACTCTGCCGCCCAATATTTTCGACGTTAAAATTTGGTGCTAACATCTATTCTACAGTACCTATCTATTTCCATAAAAAACTTTCAATACAATTAGATTTTCATAGAGGATATATAATTAACGAGGCCGACAATTAGAGGATACATATTCTTGAAGAATGTATTTTAGACTGTATGGCTTTCATAATTTTTTTGAAAATTAGATTCGGAGGTCTAACTTACACTGGTATGTCTGAAGTGAGGTGAAGTGCGACTTTATGAATTAAGAGTTTGTGGCTGAACATCACGCCTTCACTGCGAAATGAACTTTGTTCTCACTCGTATATTACATAACTTTCGTTTGCTATTCGTTTTACTTAGGAACTCCATAAATTGCTGCAGTTTGCTACTTTTTGATCGATTCGGATGATGGGGTTTACAATTCAATTGCTTACCAATGTTATACAAGGCTGTATACAGTACCTATTAGCCAATAATAGACCGATAATCCACCTTGTTGTATCTAGTTTTTGACGAACTTTGTTAAATACTTTTTGAAAGATTTTCTCATCATAAGATCTGTTAGTTCAAATTATTTTGACTCATTTAAAGACCTTCAAGAAGATTTATTATCATAAAATGATAATTTCATCATATTTACATGAGATTCAGAGTATTATTATTCAGAAACAAATTCAGAATTTTTAGATATACGTTTTACATTCCAACTTATTTATTTGCTTATGTTATGATATCCTCAAACGTTTTATTTTCATACTTGAAAACATGTTTTAGGGTCCAGTAACACCAGCAATCGTACTACTACTGGCCCGATGGGCACCTCCCTCGGAGAGATCTCGGTTTGGCGCGATGATATTCGGAGGAGCCCAGGTTGGCAACATTTTTGGGCCATACATATCAGGCTTGCTACTGGCGGATGGAGGAGACTGGGCCAACGTGTTCTACGTGTTTGGAGGACTTGGTGTGATTTGGTTTATATTCTGGGTAAGGTTTTGATATAACCATAATAAGCTTTCTAGAAAAAAAATCCAGTGTACTACACACAGTCTATCGCAGAGAATAGTATAATGCAGCATCTTTTGGGTGAGCTCGCTTCACTGGCGGCCATATCTTTGCCCAATGGCTAGATGCTGGCCAAGAGCAATCTATTACATAATTAAAAAAAAATCTGGAACATGTAGGTATAAATGTAATAAACTGACCCAATACATATTATGATATAATAAATAATAATAAATATTTGTGGACAATCTTACACAAATCAACCTAGTCCCAAACTAAGCAAAGCTTGTACTATGGGTACTAAGCGACGATATACATACTTATATAGATAAATGGATACTTAAATAAATACATAGAAAACATCCAAGACCCAAGAACAAATATTCGTGCTCATCACACAAATAAATGCCCCGGCCGGGATTCGAACCCGGGACCTCCAGCTTCGTAGGCAGGGTCACTACCAACTAAGCTAAATAATAATAATGCTAAAGAGGTCGTCAATGATGTAAACAATTTATTAAATACTCAATAAATATATTCAATAAATATTACCTACTGTGAATAAATATAACATGTCAAACTATTAAAACATAAAAAGTAACCTAAAATTAAATAAAACTTAATCACGGTATTTTGTAACTTTTTTGGTTCGGCCGTCTATGCCGCCAGCCCTGGATGAAGATCGTGGTAGATGGGGGTGGTGGCAGTGTATGTATGAGCAAAATTAAAATTTGATTTATAATTCCACATCGCGATGTGTTTACTGTACAGTATCTATTCACTAGTTTAGTGAATTTACACAAACTGCTTTTTCTTGGTTTTTCTTGGTTGGATTTCAATTTCCTTAGATTCAATCTTATAGGTAATTTATATTTTGCAGTTTGGCATGTTTGACTGTTCGCATTTTCGTAGCGGATTATCCTCAATGTACAGGGGAATTTACCGCTTAGCTTCTTAAGATTTTAAAGTCATCCTAAGAGTAGTAACTATTCGGGGTTGCATTTTTACACCTCGTGACATGTCGATGATTACAACGAATGGTGAACCATATTATGCCTCACGACCTGCGCTTCGCACCATAGTCGCGGAACTCCATCATGCTTTGCAATTTTGATGTCAATATATACTAGCCTATTTCTTAAATTGCAATACAATAAGTTTGTCAAGATATTCTTTCTCTCGTGTTGCCTCCACAATACCTAATAGGGACGTCGACTCAAAAAAAATTATTACTTCGATAGAAAGAAGACATAAAACTATGCCAAATAGTGAAAATCCTATTCAAATATCTCAAAAAATAACGAAGCTACAACGGTTCGAATGTTCGTAGTTAGAGAGAGAAAGTGCTACCTAACCGTGACGTCACTGTTAAGAAGCGCCATAGTAAATGACGATCGTTCAATATTACAAAGGTGCGTTTTGCGTAAAAGGGGACAGAACATACCCACTCTTAAAACTTTGAAGACTTATAATAATTACGTAATTATAAATTTTTTTAAATTACTTTTTTCGCCATTTGATTGAGAATTTGAGCCTTTATGTAGAAAATTTGGATTTATTGATTTTCTTTCATAGTGTCGTCATCCCTATTCTAACTGCTATTATTGCGAGCTTGCCAGTCACGTGATCTATTCTCACTGATTTGGTCTTGTAGTGGTCAATTGGTCATGTCACGAGGTGCCATCGAAATTATTGAATTTAATCCTTGGTGTGTGATTTATCATATTTGCCCGCCATGAAACGACTGTCATTATATATACTAATTCGACGGTGGAAAACACAGGACAAAAGTTTGTGAGTCGGAGGAAAAATAACAGAATTAACTACCTAAAATACAGTCAGCGCAGATAAAAATTTGCAAGTCGTTATTATTGATTGGCTGAGAAAAAAATAACTGTGATTGGAATATCAAATTAAATGTCATGTGGGACGATTTGACTTAAAATTCAAAAATAGGTACTTAAGAATAGGAACAAAACATAATTAAAACTGAAATTACTACTAAATAAAACTTAAAAATAAATCTATAATAAATAACGGCATAGTGCCAAAGACGCTCGCAGCATTTCTCCGCTGTATAGCAATGCTGATGCGCTGTGCGAGGAAGTTGCCAGCCTTTTGGACACCAGTGGTAGTCATACCACTAGGTAGTCACACATTGTAGTCTACGGGCTCTTGCGGTACGCGGTATGCGGTATGCGCGCCGCGCATGCACCATATGAGTTAAACAATAGGTCTATAGGGTAGTGGAAGGGGGAGCGGGGCAGGTCCTTGCCGTACTTTTCCCGTTCGGTATCTTTGGACATTTCCAGCCAAGTTAAGCGGTATGACAAAGTTTTTGTACCTACATTTTACCCTCTGTATTATCCGTCCCCAGTGCCTTCTATGCTACAGTACTCCAAACACCCACCCGTACATATCAGACGAAGAACGGAACTACTTGAAAGGCAGCATCATCGCTTCCGGTCTACACAAGAAACTGGATCCGGTTCCATTTAAGGCCATATTAAGATCGCGACCGCTTTGGGTACTCGTCTTTGCCGCTGTGAGTATACTTATATGCATGATAGGTTGTATGCAATTCCGCTGAGCACCGATTGAACTCATTCACTAACAATAAGGCCAATAATGAAACCCAGAGTAAAAAGTGAGTGATGTTAAAGTGTGAGGGAAAAGTGGAAAGAAGAGTTAGATATAGGTAGGTGTGTTGTCTTGCAAGAATGATCCAAAAAAATCCTATATCGTTTCAAAATAAATGCGGTTCGAAAATCATATGCCGTACAATATACATACATATTTATGTTACTCGTATAGTAATGGTGTATTCATTTCATACGCCAATTATATCAAATACTTAATGGCCCTAGTAGATATCAAGAAAGGAGTCAGCTTATTTTAAAATAACGTCGGCTATTAAACTCCCCCACTACCCACCACAACAAAAATCCGGATGGCTCTACTTCTTCGGACCACATAATATATTAATCCTGCCAAAGGAAATCTTTTCCTCATTTAAAGCCGTATTTTCACTTATTTTTGCTTTGTGTTACAGATGCGACTATTTTACATTGTTTCTGATACAATAAGAGATTTTATATTGGAATTTTATTGTTTTATATACAGTATGTACATTTTAATTAGTTTAAAAAGTAGGTAGTAATCAAATCAATTGATATACTAAGTTCTTTCTTTAACATGTGTTCTGGTAACTCATTTTTTTTAAATCTATTTTAACTGTGTAAAACTTGCGAAGTGAATAAAAAACATAGGTATACTTACTTAAACATGTGAGCGTAACCGAGAAATATAAAGCAATTTGGTTCCTTACGGTTGAAAAAGTGTACTTTTCCTGAGTAATATTCGCTTGTCCATGGTTCATAAACACCGAGTTCCCTACATTTTCCTCATGCTTATTAGCATATACGATAAATAAATGTGGAAATAGGCGTACCTTTAGATATTGTAGGTATATTCATGAGTTATTTTACCTTATATCACCGCTCACCGTTTTTTCTCTGGAGAATACATGCGAGCATTGTACCTAGCTTTCGGAAGAAGTCAATTTTACGTAGTACCTATAACAATGGTCACCTCGCGCTCGTTAGATAGAAGTACTATACAGGCTAGTAGGCTTTCTAGCACCTGACTTCTACGGGCACTTTCTGGTTTACTTCATCGCCACCATTTTTCTACGTACTCCAAAACTACCTAGTGCTGTGGCTCCGCCACAAAGACCCCTGGCACTTCCATGACTGCCTTTAGCAGGCCTGTTACTCTTGTCAGTTCGGTCAAACTCGGCTCTCGCACACCCCCGGGGTGTCAATATAGACGATCGCGCTAGAAACGAAATAGCGTGTGCTGTGCGGCGAACGCGAGATACGTCAAACATACGTACGTATAAGTACTATTTATTATTCTGTGTATTTAGACCTCTTTTACGACGACTGACGAAACCGTTGAGCTATTCATGAGCTACACGAAATCACGTAAGCTTACACGGTTTCACAGTAACAAAAACGCAATATCGAATGTTTGACACTGGTTTTCCTGAGGTGAAGCGTAAAAAGCGTAAAGAGTTGTGAATAACAGCTACTTACAGTAACTAAATGGGAAGAAGGTACCGCGACAGTCATAACATAATATTCACTTCTACTAACTTATTGATATTACTCTATTGTCTCCAAGTAAATATTGGTTTATTGCATGCGATAGAAAATAACACTTCAATAAATTGAGATTCATTAGGTTTGTTTTGCAATTTACAATTCAAGGAAATATACCTAATCAGAATCACAGATCAAATAATACTTAGTAGGTAATTAAAACACAATGAACCATTCAGTATCAATAGGGACTTAACCTATAGGCAAAATGGAGAAACCCAAAGTAGATGATTCCTTAACATAAGGTGGGCGATAGCGGGCAAAATTACGATTTTTTTGATATAAAATAATACAGCACGAATTGTTCAGCACGAACAGATCTGTTCAGTCATACTCATGTGTCAAAAATAGTCAAAATACGCAATATACTGATTGGAAAAAAAACGCTCCAGGAGTTATAGTTCGTACAAAACTGTAAGGCCAAGTGCTGTCAAATTATGGCAAGCAAAAATCTACCTTACAGTCAGAGCTTTAAGTCTAGTTTTGCCTGCGTTCGTTTGACAGAATTTAGCCTTAGAGTTGTGTCCGAACTATAACTCTACACTTAATACAACATCGCTTCATAGAATTAAAACAGGTAACAATTTGTGGCTATATCAAAAATTTTAGTAATAAACTATTAATTGATTGAATCAGACGTTAATAGGCATGATGACTCAAAAAAAATTATTACTTCAATAGAAAGAAGACATAAAACTATGCCAAATAGTGAAAATCCTATTCAAATATCTCAAAAAATAACGAAGCAACAACGGTTAGAATGTTCGTAGTTAGAGAGAGAAAGTGCTACACTCGACCGTGACGTCACCTTTGAGTAGCGCCATAGTAAATGACAATCGTTCAATACAAAGGTGCGTTTTGCGGAAAAGCGACAGAAAATACCCACTTTTAAAACTTTGAAGACTTATAATTACGTAATTATTTATTTTTTTGAATTACTTTTTTTGCCATTTGATTGAGAATTTGAGTCATTATGTAGAAAATTTGGATTTATTGATTTTCTTTTATAGTGTCATCATCCCTATTTGCGCAATCCCATGGTGAATCTAACATTATTCTTTTGCTACTCGTATTTCGCTGAAAGAACGTGTCGGTCTATTAGTGATAATGAGATGCAGAGACTTGCATTAAGCGCATGTTAAAATAAGCAAGTGGATGCAAATCATTATCATTAATAAGACTGACACGCTCTTTTAGCGGAATAGCAAAGAAATATTGTTAGATTTAATAAACTACTTTTCGCAGGTAGGCCACGATACCGGTTACTTCACGATGATCACGGACCTCCCCAAATACTTCTCCGACGTGCTCCGCTTCAACATCAAAGAGACCGGCGTAATGTCCGCTCTACCCTACGTCGCTATGTATGTCTTTTCGTTCGTGTTCGCAAGTCTCTGCGATTTGTGCATTAGGAAGAAATGGCATAGCATTACTACGGGCAGGAAGATATACACTACTGTGTGTAAGTAGACGAGATAAAATAGTGACATTATTGTCAATTTCAGGCTGAGCATTAGTTCTAGTTTAATTAATACGAAGCCTCCAATTCCCATTTGGCCGAGGGTAATAGGTATAGTACTTACTTATCTCAAAAATTAGGGAAATAAGACGGAATTTGAATTTCTCCATTTATCTTTTTAAACGGTATCGCAATAGTACATTAGTTAACAAGGGCGGTAAAACAAAGAATGTCTCAGATCGCAGGTATTTGACGCCCGAGCCGAAGGCAAGGGCGATAAATATGCGATTAGAGGCTTTCTTTATTACCGCCCGTGTTAAGTACAAAAATTTATGTCACCCCCTGGCCAGGAAGTGGGATTTCCCGCGCGCGGAGCGTGCGGTAATTGCCGCTTTATGGCCAGGTGTGACATAAATGGACGTTACTACCGTTTTCGCATTTGAATCGGCTTTATACGACTTCTGCACTACCATTTACGGTGCGTGGACCGAATCCGCAATGTTTTCTTTTTACTTTTATTTACCTTAAAATTTACACTTTTACACTCCAATATGTGAGTAAAGTTCAGTTTGCCGGCCATTTTTGAGAAAAAATATTTACTTAGAAAATGTATTCATAATGTGAATGCGAAATAGTTAACTAATGGCACAAAATAAAGAATATACAGAAGGTCCGTTCCCGCCGTTCTTGAAAATACATACCTAAACTACAGGGTTGCTTCTGTATTGATTCTGAATTTTAAAAAGGAGCAGATAAATTAAAAATTCTTCAACATGACATTTAAATATGAACCAGCGTATCTTGGTAAAAAACCGGCCAAGTGCGAGTCGGACTTCGCACATTTAGGGTTCCGAATCAACCTCAAAAATATGATTTATTCATATATTAGTATTTGTTGTTAAAATATACGTAATATTGAACATTGTCACCAAATTTCAAGTTCATAGGTCAATGAGAAGTCTAAAAATTCTTCGGAACAAATTTTGTGACATACGACGGACGGACGGACGGACGTCTGGGCGACACCAATAGGGTTCCGTTTTGACCCTTCGGGTACGGAACCCTAATAAATTGATGCGTGACCCGCTGCGAGTTGTGACTTGTGACCGGCGGCGGTCGAGAGCGCCAACAAAAATATACCTAATTAATTAGGTACCTACTTAACTAAACCATAGTACTACTTAAATACTGGCGTTTTACCAGCGAACGATAAGATGAATGTGTAATGGTTGATCGTCGTTATCAAAGCGGCAAGTTTCAAAAAATTACCTACCTACCTAGGTATTGTAACTACCAAAATGAGAAAACCGTTTTATTTACCTTTCAATATCGTTTGAAAATTTGAAGAAAGTGTAGGCACCGTTTTTTGTTGTATTTAAGTGTATTTAAACAATAAAATACATTCCAACTGTAATAATATCGGTTATTCATTTTGACGTACGTGACATAAACTATCTACGTAGCGGCGAGGACGTCAAGTGATCAACGCGCGCACAACTAGCACTCGCGACGCGACAGTGACAGTCGCGACTAAGCTAGTCCGAAATCAACCGAGAATGCCTGTAAATGTTACGTCATTGTGCGTGCGGCGAAAATGGCACTTTGTACTGAGCGGACTCTCTGCTCCGGCGCGCGCCGCCGCTATTTACTTTGTGCTAATGGTAAAGTGTCTCGATGTACCGACATATACATAATGACCTTGTGTGAACTGGCAGGAAAATATGAATTATATAATGAATATAAATAAATTAAGATAAATGTGAACTGTCATACTGACCTCTACACAATCTATCAATTACTACCATCTGTCAAGCCTTTATATATTGCTACTTTATTATTTATTTTACAGCATCGTGCATTTCCTTGCTACAACATTACCAAGTGTCAATGTCACTATAGTAGTTTATGCAACTGGTACATAATGAGGGGCATCAAAACACGAGTGTGTTTTATGAAACGAGCCGAAGGCGAGTTTCATAATAAGGTCACACGAGTGTTTTAATGCCTAATTATGTACAGTTGCATACATTACTTTATCTACACACATAATATTATAACTACTCTACGATGGGTTCAGAAACCGTAGTAAATAAATACAATAATTGTGTTAATACAACCTTTTTTGCACGGTTGCGGAAATATCGAAATCAGAACTGGCAACCGATACCTGAATGTTATTTTAAAAAGTAAAGAGTCACTATTCTGATGTGATCATGTCGTTCTAGCTCAAATTTCGTGCGATATATACTAAAAAAACATCGAGCTGACATTTCGCATCGATTGAATTTGAATTTTCAGCGATACTAGAATAGGGACATGTCAGCTTTGACATTTAAATTTTGACAGTTTTGTTTGACGTTTAATATTTAAACATCATATATGAGATTAAAATGAAAATTAAATTACTGCTGTAGCCTTAGCCACAGATAAGAAAATTGCCATAAATTCATTGAATGTTGAAATGAGAGTAATTTTCTACGGTTTCCGAACGCATATTAGAGGATTTATGATATGTGTGTAGATAAAATATTTTATTTGGGCGTCTATTTCATTATGTTAGGTTCAGTATGCATTGTACATTATGACACAGTCTTTATTTTATTACAAACGTGTAAATAGAGTAATCAAATTAAATATTAAGTGAATTGTAGTTTATGCTACTGGTACTGGAGTGTGTTTTATGAAACGAGCCGAAGGCGAGTGCAGAAGTGTAAATGTATTATGCCATCGACTACATAGTTAATAGCAAAATCAAATAAGTAATTGCATAATTGCCTGCCGTATCATCAAGGTCCTCTTTCCCTAAGTTCAACACACCAAAAGTAAATAAATAAATATTTGTGGACAATCTTATACAAATCAACCTAGTCATAAACTAAGCAAAGCTTGTACTATGGGTACTAAGCGACGATATACATACTTAATACTTATATAGATAAATAGATACTTAAATACATAGAAGACATCCAAGACCCAAGAACAAATATTAGTGCTCACCACACAAATAAATGCCCCGGCCGAGATTCGAACCCGGGACCTCCAGCTTCGTAGGCAGGGTCACTACCAACTAAGCTAAAGCGGTCGTCAATAAATATTCTAAATGTCATGTGAATAAATATTCTAAATAAGAGTGCCTTTCCACCACAGTACAACCAAAGCTGCGATTAATCGATACAAAATCAAAGATATCACTGTATCTACACGACGCGTCATTTCAGTAGTGAAGTTCAAGAATTGACACGTCGTGGACAGTCATCTTTATTGCGGTTGTTGGCTATGTTGGAAAAGCCTTACCTTATTCATAAAACTTAACAAACCTCTGTTAGGTAACTAAAATGTGTTTTGTCCCTTCCTCACAAACATAAATGTCAAAGAGACAGATAAGGACAAACAACTATTTTACTAAAAGAGGTTTCATGGTCATTTATGAATAAGGGGGTTAGTCTTGAACTCAAAGTCAGACTAAGGAAAATGTTTTTCCCCAGCCGCTTCCGTGCCGGCAGTTTTTATAATTCTGGCCTCGTACTCCGGCTGCCACCGTGTGGCGGCTGTCAGCCTGTTCATCGTGTCTATGGCGTTCATGGGAGGCTTCTATAGCAGCGTGAAGATCAATGCCATGGACATAGCACCGAACTACGCAGGGACGTGTTCCGCGTTTGTTAATGGGTTGGCGGCGTTTTCGGGTATCATAACGCCGTACTTCATCGGATTGCTGACTCCTGATGTAAGTGTTCTGTCTTTTTAATTTTTTTCCAGGAAAAACGTACTCTCGAACCAACTGAATCGTGACCCACCGGGTAACCTTGTCACAGAAAGTGTCATAATGATTTTCCTTGTCAGGCAGTACCATGTTACTATGACATTTTCTGTGACAAGGTTTCACGGTGGGTCACAATTTAGTTGGTTCGATAGTACTACTAATTGTCATTTCAATAGTGCTTTTGGCATGATGATATTGATGATGGAAAGTAATTATAGTTATAGTGCGCGCCATCCACGACGACGCGCCCCTCCACAGCGAATCTCATACTAATCTGTGCGCAGTTGTACGGCTTGGGCTGTGGAGGGGCGCGCCTTCGTGGATGGCGCGCACTAGGTATATATCCGTATTGATACAAAGCGGTAGCTTTTGCCTAGTTAGTGAGAAGAGCACTATTATACTTGCTGTTTTGATGTGTTGTCCTCATGTTGTCCTAGTGTTTAAGAAGGAAGTCTAATTTCAAAATACATTTAGTTTTGTAAAAGTAAAAGAACTATACGTTCATTGTTAAAAAATAAAACAATTTATTTGTTGACAAATCTAATGCACTTTCCCAAAACAACACAACAAACAAGCTCATAATGTCAGTTTTATAAAAAATACGTATTCTATATTCATATGAATCTTAGATGTGATCACCAGTCTAAAGGAGAAGTACCGATCAGTGGTGTTTACCGATATACAAACTCTTCACTTATATTTCATTTGTTTATGCTGCAAAAATTCTGAAATCAGCGCGGTAACCACGTAACGTTTTCGACCGTTAGTACGATAGATTTAAATGTCAAATCCCATACTAAAACTGACATAAAATACGTACCAACGGTAGTACATAAATCGTTACGTGATTGGTGTCCCCTTCTTTTACAGAAAAATGTTTCGCAGAATTTTCGTTTCATAGAAACTTTTTTTTTCAGAAACCGGTAACTTTTTAGGTACAGTTAAAATGCAATTTTGTAGAACCCAATTAGATCTACCAGAAAAGTAGGTTTGGTTAGATTAGAACTGCTCCCTTTTGTAAAAAAATGTTTTCTATGAACTGGAAATTTTGCGAAACAATACGTCTATGAAACTTGTCTGCGAAACAAAGGTACAGGTCACTAATTGCCAGGTTAAACTCAATGTTTTCGTTTCTTGTTATATTTGATACATACAAATATAATATGAAACGAAAGCATCTAGTGACAGGCAACACAAAAAAAGTTACCTCAACCCTAGCATTAGCATCGAAAAATATGCCAGACATCATTGTCTTAGCGATCGGTTCAACAAAACGTGTCGTATGAAAAACTATTTTTTGTTGAAAAAGTTCGTCAACTGGCAAAGTAACGCGAGGACGATTTGAAGACTGATTGATTTCCGGGTGAAAATCACCGAAACGAGGTTTCCTATTCCGTCTCAGTCCACCGAGTAATCTATGTTACTAATCGGCGGTTTTTAGGGTTCCGTACCCAGAGGGTAAAACGGGACTCTATTACTATTCAGACTTAAGTATCCTGAAGTATAAGTGAGATACAATTTCCTTCAAATTAATTTACTGTTATAAAACAGATTTTTAAACGTCGATTTTCGTTTTAATGAATGAATGAATGAAAGTATTTATTTCAGACGCATGTCCATAATGGTTAGTAACATTGTTTAGCTTATACTAGTGTTAAAATATACATTACAAAATTTAAAATTTAAAAATTATCAAAAATTACAGTAGCATTGAATTAAAATGAAAAATTAAAATTGAAAATTAAAATTGAAAATTAAAATTGAAAATTAAAATTGAAATTTAAAATTGAAATTTAAAATTTAAATTGATAATTGAGAGTTAAAATTGAAAATTAAAATTGAAAATTAAAATTGAAAATTAAAATTGAAAATTAAAATTGAAAAATAAAATTAATATGTTTGATAAGCGGATGCGTCCGCTAGCGAAAAACCACAAGGGATACCACGGTGGCTCAATTGGTAGAGCAATAATCCTACCTGTGGCGTCGAATTTTTCAATTTTCACTTTGATTAAAAAATTGAAAGTCGATTTTCGTATCATATAAAAGTAATACAAGTATCATTTATTTGAGATTGATGAAATCGGTGATTGTGGCATTTCTTTTTTTATTAATTCATAAACAATTCAGATGTGATATAATGAGCGAAAAAGTTAATATTACAAGGATTTTACTTACTCGACTACCACAACCTAATCTTTTGATGACGACCACCTATGGACCTTTTTTTTTCTTAGTTGGTAGTGATATTGCCTACGAAGCTGGGTGTTCCGGGTCCGAAAATCCCTATCAGGACATTTATTTGTGTGATAAGACTGATGAGCACGTTTTTGTTCCTGATTTTGGATGTTTTCTATGTAATTAAGTATTATATATTATTATTAAGTATTATATATATTATCTATAAAGTCTATCGTCTATTGACGACCGCTTTAGCTTAGTTGGTAGTGACCCTGCCTACGAAACTGGAGGTCCCGGGTTCGAATCCCGGCCGGGGCATTTATTTATATGATGAGCACGAATATTTGTTCTTGGGTCTTGGATGTTTTCTATGTATTTAAGTTTTTATTTATCTATTTAAGTATGTATATAGTCGCTTTGCTTAGTTTGGGACTAGGTTGATTTGTGAAAGATGGTCCACAAACATTTATTTATTTATTTATTTATCTATATTCGCCTTGTACCTAGTGTATATATATACCCATAGTGCGAGCTTTGCTTATTTTGGTCGATAGGTCGATTTGTGTAAGATTGTCCACAAATATATATATATATAATATATATATATATATATATATATATATATATATATATATATATATATATATATTATATCCTAGAGAGAAGTGTGATAATGATTAACACGTCGTCTACCAGTCCCTGGGATCCCAGGGCAGATAACAAAAGGCTTTGTCTTCAAGAAGAGTTTGTTTACATGATAGGGTAAATCGCCAGTAACTGGCCACCCCCCAATAACTGGCCACTTCGCAAAAATATACACCAAGCAACTAATTGCTGGTATTTCTGCAATTAAATAAATAAAATTGAACTGGGTTTAGAGCTGACTTCATGTATTTTATTTTGTTGAAGGCGGTCTTTAGGTACTGCACAAATTCCGTGGCTAGTAACTGAATGTCATTTTCTTAAGTGGCCAGTTACTGGCGATTTACCCTAGGACCCGTAAGGATGAATAGAGTGTATTTACTACAGCCACCACCCTGCTCGGCGCTGAGCGACGCGTTAACGGGATGCATTATGGGTATGGGTACTGGGAAGAGACAAAACCGCCAATTTCAAGCGAACAGGTACAGTCAACCAATTCGATGTTCGGCTCACTTCGTACCGTATCACAGTGACATTAATACGATTTGTCTAGCGGCTTTCATAGTGATTTTTCATTGTGACAAGGTACGAAGTCGCTCAGAACTCAAATTGGTTGACTGTAGGTACCTAAGGCGACTTCCTGACTTGGCGGGGCGGGATCGATATGTGACATTTTCTTCATTGACGTAAACTTACTGACGTCGCAAAGGTTCTCACTTGACAAAATACTAGAGGTGAGACGTATTTACGGGAACAGGTTTTTGGAATAGGTTTTGGCATGGACGCGTAAGTACGCGATCCCGCTCGCGCGTCTTTTAGCGTATCGAGTACATAGGCGTACGACGACTCGGAAGACTCGAAACGTCTAAGAGTCCTTATGTTCCGCGCTATTCGTATTCGTCTGCGCGTTCGGATTCTTTCGGGGCACCTCGGGTCGGGGTCGGTTTAGCGCGTATTTGGACCTAGTCTTTGGATCTAGTCTTTTTGTGGACGCGTACTCGCAAGACTCAGTACGCGTTTTGCCTAGTACGTCTCACCTCTACAAAATACTGTCAGTATTACGTTTGCGCAGTAGTAATATAATGCGCAGATCTTCCCGCTACCGCGCATCCCGCGCCAGTCAGGAAGCACTCATTTAAATGTAGGGGCTCAGTAAAAAATGGTGCCGAGTCGACTGACAGCTGACACTGGCATTTGACACTTTTCTCATATCGTACTGCCTCCGCACCGACAAATCAGGAAGTCGCCTTAAACTATTGAAATATAATAAACGGGTCACTCACGTCTTTGCCAAAATATTTCTTTTATTGACTTACTATCTCATCTTTTCAGCAAACGGTAGGACAATGGCGCATTGCATTCTGGGCCGTATTCGCAGTACTAGTAGGGACCAATATCACATACTTGATCTGGGGAAGTGGCGAGCAGCAGTGGTGGGATGACGTGGACAAGTATGGATATCCCCCAGACTGGAAACACGGTCCGCTGAAAAAACGAGCATGTGACACTGAAAAGAAAGTTGTGCATCCCAAGCACGATCACTCACCAGTTTCTAATGACTGAAATTAAATGATGTTTAAAAATTTGGTTTACTTTTACTTCTCAGCTCAAGTATATGTTTAACGTTGTTTCAAAATAGAAAAAATAATTTCAAATATACAGGTTATAATTTACCTTGCTCGATATGTTACTTATTATCAGGATCTTAATGTAACAACTTCTTGACATTGAGTGCTATTTATTTGCGACATAAAACCATCGTAAGATCATTTTATTAACACAAAAACTTTTAAAAGTGCACCGCAAAATTCATCACAAGTATAGGTTTTTAATTTGGATTTAGCGGACAAGGAACCTTTGTTGGCATTTTGTGCTTCTTGAAAACTATTTTCTGGGGTTATATTTGATCTGATTCGTCACTTTCACTCGACATTTTTATCGAAAACTAGGTAAATAAGAAATTAGTACTGGAAATGAAAAATGGCGGCATTTTTCTAAATACATGCGCGCTCAACATCTATACTACTGCGCATGTGCACATTTGTTTTTAAAATGCTAAGTAGGCAATGGCTTAATGCGCATTCAGCCTCGCATTTACCTAAAGAGATTTTTTTTTCAATTTCAATTCATTTCTAGGTAATAAATAAAATCTAAAATTATAAATGATACGTTTAAGAAGTATTAATATAAATAAATAAATAAATAAATAAATATTTGGGGACAATCTTACACAAATCAACCTAGTCCCAAACTAAGCAAAGCTTGTACTATGGGTACTAAGCGACGATATACATACTTATATAGATAAATAAATACTTAAATACATAGAAAACATCCAAGACCCAAGAACAAATATTCATGCTCATCACACAAATAAATGCCCCGGCCGGGATTCGAACCCGGGACCTCCAGCTTCGTAGGCAGGGTCACTACCAACTAAGCTAAAGCGGTCGTCGGAAGCGGTTTTATATTTATGTACCTGTTTATAAGAACGGTAATCTATAATTGATTAATTTGTGAAATGTTTTTCAAATAATTAAAACTCTTTGCGTCAAGCTGAAGACAGAGTAAAAAAAAAAAAAAATTAAAAGTAAAAAGCACTAGTGCGGAAAAGTAGCACTTTCCGCACAGTTTGACTGCTTAGAAACCGCACTTTTCAAGCACATGCATTGTAAAACATTTTATACTTGAATAACTGATGAAAAGCCTGGTAAATAAGGTACTGCTAATGCTGAATTTATTCAGTGAAATGATGATTGTAACGTAATAGTAAAAGTAATCATTTATACATTTGTAACAAGAAAATTATATGGTCACTCTATTATTATGGCGGCAGTGAGTGTTGTTATTGAAGATCGTTTTTACTAAGCAAATTATCTCTTTAATTAATTTATCTTAAATTAGTGATAATGATAAGTATGATACAAGCGTTGTGCAATAAGTAAAGGTGTTGAGATTGAATCTAAAATCCTATCAAATACTTTTTTCTAACGTGACTTTTCAAAATGACTCGGAGGAGTTATGTCGTCAGCAAACGTGATTGTGTGAAGATCATTAAATAAGAATAACGATTCGTTAAAATACTACTGAACAATTGTTACAAGTCGTGACAACCCAAGTAACACAGTCATGCTGAATTAATTTTGAGTATTCCGAATTGCTATTTGCAAATGTTTACAGCTATAATCTCCATAACAGAGCATAGTAGAGGCCATTAAAATGGCCAAATTCTGAACGTTCTCTTTCGGCCTTAGCTTAGTAAAAGTGGTTTTAAGTTGAGTAGTAAGCTATTACCCAGACTTTACATCGCTGTTATACAGATTAAAATGTGCCCAAATTTCGTTTACTCAAACTTTATTCAATATATGACTGTGTTGCTTGGGAAAGATTTGGGATACGGGGATCTTGCTGAAGAAAGATTAATGCAACAACAAACTTGCTTTTATATGCAAAGTTGGAAGACAAGACAATAATCGTAGGTGTAATACTACAGAGAGTACTACTACAATAAAAAAACTTGTACTTTACTGGGAAAAGACATTTACAAATCTCTGCTATTCCAGTATCGGTATACGAAGATCCCTATGACACTTGCAGTGACATACCATATAGTGATGTGCATGTGTCGATACTTCAATTGTTTTTTATCTGTGGCGGTTCTTATCAGCGTCCTCTCACGTACATTAATTTAAACCACAAATGCGGTTATCGTGTAAATGACGTTTCTGGCTACTAAACCACCATTTTTAGGGTTCCGTTTCCGAATGGTCCGAACGGAACCCTATTGTTGTCACTCATGCGTGCTTCCGTCGGTCGTCTGTCACAAAAATATTTTTCGAAGATGTTTTCAACTTCCCTTTGACCTATTGACATAAAATTTGGACATATGCGTCACTAGACTCACTAGTGAAGAGAGTAAGTACTCGCCGGCAGTGCTAACAGCCAGCGATCAACTATAAATATTTCAGTGACTTTTACTGCCACGGGATCTATATCTTTTGTTCGTTTCTTGAGCGAGAAAATCACCGATAGCTAATCGCTTCCTCGCCGTTGGTGGGACCCGTGCCTCGCTGTGTTCAGTGTGGGACTCGTCGGCGAGACCCCCCCTCTCTCTCGCAAAACAGACAGGCCTGTCTCGCTGTGTCTCGGCGAGAGAAGCAATGAGAATAAATAATAAATATGAAAGCAAATAAGAAGCCCCAATTATAAAAAGAAAATTAAACTATATTAGTTACAGTACATTTTATAATATCCCCTCCATAAACTGATCTGTATCCTTACCTTAATATTTACTATTATAATGTATTTATTTGCTACCTAAATTTATGGTACGAGTTTTTTTCCTTGGTTACTTCACGAGCATTCCAAGTAATAATTAATTAACTAGTTAATGTATCTAATACTAACTTTGCCCCGAAATGTGACCATTCGTTGAATGATTATAGAAAATTTAATTAACAAGTCAATTTTGACTTATATCGCACCACTTGAATTTAAACCTTCGTGAGACATGTTATAACTTTATTTTACTAAACGGTTGAAACTCAAGTATTAACACAACATTGAAACATGTGGCCGAAGTGACAATTAATACGTGAGTTTTAACCGTTTAGTAAAATAAAGTTACATCGCACCAGGCAGAAGGGACGTATTCTTAACGTATTCTTACGCCGCACCAGAAGAAAGAACAGTACCTACAGGTCAAAAATGACCTGTGCCGCAGTGAACGTGTTAAATAATAAATAAATATGTAATTTAACGTTTTTTTTTATTTTTACACAGTCACGTAACAATTAAATTGAAATATAAGACACGTTTTATTATTATCACTTCAATTATCGACATCTGTTATCGACAGCACCGCTTCCTTAGTCGATACAGACCAACGATATAACTTTTGCAGTACGTCACCGTGTATATTCCGTTAAGCATATTTCTGGGAAATAAGGGACAATTCAAGTTTCTTTCATATTGTTATTATGTAAATGTTACAATCCTACATAAATTAATTAGCTACATTCCCAAAAGATGCTCATTAACATTTCGATGTGACAGCGACGCTGTTCCAAGGTTATATAAATGAACTGTCACTGCAAGTGTCATAGGGATCTTCATATACCGTCCCTTCTATAACTAAAATGTGGTTTGTCCCTTTCTCACAAACAGAAACGACAAAGTGACAGATAGTAGCTCTAGTATAAGTTTTTTCGAAACATTAACTAATTCGAACGCGTTTGCGTTTTGTCTCAAAATGTATGAAAGTGGTATGAAAACGTGAACAGCGCCTCTGGTGGTCACTAGTGGAAACTAAAACAGCGAGTATAACATTTGTTGCTAACCGCTGAACGCGCGTATTTCAAACTCGGTGAGAGCACAAAATAAAAAATATACAGAAGGTCCGTTCCCGCCGTTCTTGAAAATACATACCTAAACTACAGGGTTGCTTCTGTATTGATTCTGAATTTTAAAAAGGAGTAGGCAAAATAAAAATTCTTCAACATGACATTTAAATATGAACCAGCGTACCTATATTGGTAAAAAACCGGCCAAGTGCGAGTCGGACTTCGCACATTTAGGGTTCCGAATCAACCTCAAAAATATGATTTATCAATATAATAGTAACGTAATGGCACCAATTATGGACGGCTTAAGAACTCTGTCGACATCTTTTGGCTATAACTCTCTTATTTTATAAGTTTGATGTTAGTTATTTCAAAGAAAATGTAGCTTAATAATCACTAATTATAATAAACATACAAAAGTTTTGGATAAACTTGTAAGTTCTGAGAAAATTGCTCCAAATCTGAAAAAGTCGAAAATCTTCGAAAATCCTATGATGGACAGACAAAATCCAATTATGGACACCCAATCTTGGACACCTTAAGGTTTAAAAACATTGTAGACCGCCTGCAATTTCACATATAAATTCCTTTATTTGTTGAATTCCAAACTTTAAAAAAAAGTAGAAACTGTCATATAAAAGGAGGCACAGGTCGTATTCAGCCAATTCAGCTCGTATTTTTCTGTTGGAAACGCGACGTCTTTTTAAGTCTTGAATAATTTGCGTTTTTCGGTAAAACAATACACTTGCGATTCTGTTAAAAAAAATAAACATCCCGCTGTTTATTTTTTATTGAGCATGATGTTTTTGACGTTTTAAGGTTATGTTTATCAAATATTTATTCAAATTTTGTCGTATTTCCTCCATTTTTGAGAAAAGTACTATATTAGCCTCGGCTGGAATGGCAATTGCAGGGTTCGTATTATAATTAAACGGACTCGCAAGCTCGTCCGTTTAAACAAATGCTCAGCCTGCTATTGCTTTTTTCCCCGGCCACGGCCATAATGTATTTTTTTTTCGGGATAAGGATTAATGGATAAGGAATTCAAATTTTACATTTCTTTAGAATTTTAAGTAAAAATTTTTTTACGAAAAATCGTCATTATACTCGATTTCGACTAATTCGGGGATGAGGATTTCAAATTTTATATTAATCTTGAATTTCGAGTTAAAAAATATATTTTTTTCGAAATATCGTCATTATACTCGATTCCGACTAATTCGGGGATAAGGATTTCAAATTTAACATTTATTTTGAACTTTAAGTAAAAAAAACATTTTTTCGAAAAATCGTCATTATACTCGATTTCGACTAATTCAGGGATAACGAGTTCAAATTTGATATCTATTTAGACCATCTATAAATATGTTACCGGTAGCACTGGTAAGCAATGCAGGTAACTTGCCTTCGGCTTCTGAACACATCTTAGAGTACTTATAATATGTGTGTAGATAAAGTAATGTATGCATATGTAAGTATAGTAATGTATGTACATAATTAGGCATTGTCGCCATTATCGCAATTCGCATTCCGCGCGCGAAAAAACCCACTTCCTGGCCAGGGGGTGACATAAAATTTTGTACTTACCACGGGCGATAATAAAGAAAGCCTCTGATCGCATATTTATCGCCCTTGCCTTCGGCTCGGGCGTAAAATACCTGCGATCTAAGACATTCTTTGTTTAATCGCCCTTGGTAAGTAATGTACTATTATCTACACACATATTATAAGTACTCTAAGATGGGTTATAGTAGCCGGAATCCTTATCCCCGAAATAGTCGAAATCAAGTAGGTATAAAGACGATTTTTTGAAAAAAAAAAATTTTTTTCTTAAAATTCAAAATTAATATAAAATTTTAAATCCTTATCCCCGAATTAGTCGAAAACGAGTATAATGACGATTATTCGCAAAATTTTTTTTTTTTCACTGTAAATTCAAAATTAATATAAAATTTGAAATCCTCATCCCCGAATCTGTCGAAATAGAGTATAATAAGGATTTTTCGAAAAAAAAAATTTTTTTTCTTAAAATTTAAAATAAATGTGAAATTTGAAATCCTTCTCCCTGAATTCTTATCCCAAAAAAAACAAACCTATATCGAGCTGACCTTTCGTATCGACTGAATTTTAATTTTCCTGTTCCAAATTTAAAAAAAAAAAATTATAGTACTAAATAGGACATTATAATGAATATTATATTACTGCTGGTAAACTTCACCACAGGTAAGAAAATTTTCATAAGTACATTGATGTTAAAATGAAGGTCATTTGCCTACGGTTTCTGAACGCATTTTAGAGGATTATGATATTTGTGTAGATAAACTACTATTATAATAAAACTGGGTGGCATTTTTCAAACATTTACCTCGCCAATAAATCCGTCCAACATTGGGTGTCCATAATTGGGTAACCAGAATTCAGTATGAAAACCAATCATGGAGAAATTGTCCATAATTGGAGATTAACAAAAAACAGGAACCAGTAATGTACATCCTCTCTAAATCATTCAAATTAGATTCTAATGCAATAAACACTTTAAAAAAGTATTGTTAAATATGTAACGCTTGTCACGAAATCATATCAAAATAATATTGTTTAGTGAAAATAAAGTTTACAATCAAAAACGTAAACCTACTTCCTTAGTTATTTGTGTAAGAAACTTAGGTTATTCGTGAAAAATGCCGGAACACACTTTTTGCCGCCGCGCCATTTTTAAACAAAATGACCGAGGTGTATGTCATTTGTCAATGTGATACATAGAAGCCTATTCTTTATGCTTAAAGTGTTGCCATGACTATAATACTTTTCCGTTGCTTAATTTCGACCGTGAAAGATTTTTGCGTCCATTACTGGAGCCAGGTCCATTACTGGTGCCACTACGTTATTTGTTGTTAAAATATACATAATATTGAACATTGTCACCAAATTTCAAGTTCGTAGGTCAATGAGAAGTCTAAAAATTCTTCGGAACAAATTTTGTGACAGACGACGGACGGACGGACGGACGTCTGGGCGACACCAAAAGGGTTCCGTTTTGACCCTCGGGTACGGAACCCTAATAAATTGATACGTGACCCGCTGCGAGTTGTGACTTGTGACTGGCGGCGGTTGAGAGCGCCAACAAAGAATATAAATACCTTATTAATTAGGTACCTACTTAACTAAACCATAGTACTTAAATACTGGCGTTTTACCAGCGAACGATAAGATGAATGTGTAATGGTTGATCGTCGTTATCAAAGATGCTAGTTTCAAAAAATTACCTACCTACCTAGGTATTGTAACTACCAAAATAAGAAAACCTTTTTATTTACCTTTCAATATCGTTTGAAAATTTGAAGAAAGTGTAGGCACAGTTTTTTGCTGTACTTAAACAATAAAATACATTCCAACTGTAATAATATCGGTTATTCATTTTGACATACGTGACACAAAGTACCTACGTAGCGGCGGGGACGTCAAGTGCACAACTAGCACTCGCGACGCGACAGTGACAGTCGCGACTAAGCTCGTCCGAAATCAACCGAGAATGCCTGTAAATGTTACGTCTGTGTGCGTGCGGCGAAAATGGCACTTTGTACTGAGCGGACTCTCTGCTCCGGCGCGCGCCGCCGCTATTTACTTTGTGGTGAGAGCGTCTTCATACATTTTGAGACAAAACGCAAACGCGTTCGAATTAGTTAATGTTTCGAAAAAACTTATACTAGAGCTAAAGGACAAAATAATTTTGGCAGCATTATAACTAGAATAAATTTGATTGACATCTATTATAAGGCCAGGGAGTTACGGAACTGGGGGCCGATTTTCGAGTGTCGAACGCTCGACTTTTCACTCGTCATCTGTCAAAACGTCATAGGTTCTTGACGGATCTCGGGTTAAATAAAAGTCGATTGTTCGACACTCAAATATCAGCCCCCTGGCGTCCTACCACCGACAAGAGCCGATTCGGTCGGTGTTTACTAAGGCCCAAGTTTATGACCCGATTTAATTGAATTACTTTTGTAACGATGACATTATGAGATTGAAAAGGGGTAATGGAATTTGTTTTTTTCACCATTACGTAAGTTAAGTTGCGGGGTATCAGGTCATTGGGTCGAATAAAGGATGATTACGAAAAAAAGTACGCAAGTTGTGCGGATACCATATAAAGTTGCTGCACTTTCATACCTGAGTAATTATTCAGTTCCACATATCTTTGTAAGAATAAAAAAAGGTGTCTGAAAGATTTTGAATTTTATATAATTATAATACAAATATTTGTTTGAATTAGATTTATTTATCGTAATAGAATGCGTCGGTTTAATAGATGGCACAGATACTCTGCATTTTAATTCCACAATACATTCTGTTTTGCTTTAGTAAACTAATTCGACCTTCACGTACTTTAACCAAGATGCGATGAAGAATATAATTATTCAAATAATTAATCATAACGCAACGATTGCTTTCGCGCGATTATAAATCAACTAAATTCAAACTTTGCGTTATGTAGCTAAAGTCTTAATTTCATTGTCACGAGTCAGTGTTATGCTTATGATCTTGGTTAAATAATTCTTTAATAGCCTTGCAGCGACCTTCGCGCACTTTATCAATATGCGTTTGAAGCTGTATGGTTTTAGAGACGTAACCTTAATTTGGGCATTCTATTAACGTGAGACCACGTGTGTTTCGCGAAAGGTCAGGTGCGCCTTTCGCGGTAAAGGCCGGTATGTGATTGACCACTGCCTGGGCGCAGGTTTATGCTGATTCCGTGCATTTTATTAACCTAGATTAATATTACAGAGTGTCCAAAACTTGAATAGGTATTTCAGATAATGTATTTCTTAAATTAGGTACGTTTATTTATAAGAAGCTTCAGGTAAGGGCCTCAGATTACAAGCATTTCGTTTCGTAGGTACTACTTTCAAGAAAAACCGGCCAAGTGTGTTCAGACTCCGCACATTAAAGGTTCCGAACAACCGCAAAACTAAGTTGGTTTTAATAGAAAAAATAAGGAAATTTCAATGAAAACACCTGATTTGTCAATATACTAGTATTTGTTGGTAAAATATGGTGCGTAATAATAAACATTATCACCAAATATCAAGTTTGTAGGTCCAACAGTTTAGCAGTAAAACTGTGTGACAGATGACGGACGGTCGGACGCGTGAGTGGCAAAAATAGAGTTCCGATTGGTCTCTTCCGGTACGGAACCCTAAAAATGGCTACAATTAATAATTTGGTAAAGTTTTGCTTCTATGAGAAATTTGTGTAAGTAAATACATGTTACATACGAAAAACAGTCCAAATGCTAATTCACTCTTTACGTCTGTTCATATACGATTGTGGTTTATCACTTTATTTTTCACACCTCGTTTTATCTTGGTATTGTTTCTAGCATCTGTAAGTGTATAAATAATAGGCGCGAAGCCTCATAAAGGTAATATAGATATAGGTATAATTACCCTCACGTGTTGCATTGATCTTTGCTAGGACACGGCTGGGTGCGCGAGCGCGGCTCTACGCTGTCAGTCGACTGGTACTACACTTGATTGTCACCCGCTTACCAGTCTCTCGACAAAAGCCTGAACAAGTGCCAAAGAAAAATAAACATTGAATGGAATTGTTCAATCGTTGTCAATATCTTGGGAAAATTTCGAGGAGATAAGTGAGTAATTGTGTATTTTATTTAGTAGTAGATATTTAATTGTATTTTAACTATCGTAGATTTATTTACACAAATTTATATCTGTCGGGTTAAGTGTAAGATCGTATCTTCCTGTAGTTATGGATATTTAACTATAAAAAGTTGACGTCGTTTAAGTGGAAAACAAGATACATCTAGTGGTGAGAAATTACCGTAAATATTCTATGCATGCTTACAAGTTCAGGGCTGTCACATGCGAATAGTGTTGGTAAAGACTTAAGTCCCTGGAGTCTCCATTTCTAGGACTCGACTTAGTTTTTTAGACTCTAGTCATTGAATCGAAGCTCAAGTTCTTTTCAACTTGGGGAGACTTGAGTCTTCTAAGACTGGAGTCATCTATTGTGTTTTATTTACGCTAAGGCTTTTGGAACAACTGAGTTATTATTCAAAACTCAACTGGACTTGTAGGGACGCTTGAGATTACGCAACTTACTCAGTAAGTGTCTTTTCTAAAGACTGAGTTGTGACTAAAGGACTCGATAAGACTTGAAAAAGGACTCGACTCACGACTTAAAAGACTCTGAAGTCTTTTAAACTCATAGTCCCGTAAATATGTGTCGAGTTCTTGCAATGTAAACTTCAAAAACTTGAGTCTTTACAACACTACATGCGAATAGTGCTATGTGTACTTTAAATGCCATCCAACTAAAAAAAGGTGATCAATTTCTTGTATTGATTTACAGTTATTAACGTCAGTGTATCTTTAATGTAAAAAATGTGTTTACAGTAAGACAAAAATTCAGGTCCTTAACGCTTAAAACAGCACATTTTTAAGAGTTATGGCGACCTTGCTACCAACATCAGGAACACACTATCAAAGTTATTTTGTAGTAATAGACCTATCACAGCCGTTTTCGGATACCTACGTTTATCAAAAAAAATTGTAATAGCAAAATTTCAAACAGTTACCTGATTAATCATCATTTTATAGTCAATAAACAACTAACTTTGCCTAATTTTAATTGAGAAACACTGTAAAAATGTATAATAGTTATCGCCAGTCAAGTACTTCAGTAAAATATTCAGATCTATTACAATTTACTAGTCACTGGGTCATTAGTCAACTAGGTAAAGTGTGTATCGAATGATCAAACACAAACATTTACATTTCGAGAGTAACTCCAATTTATTCACAAGTAAATTAACTAGCCCGGACAGGGACACGATCTGTATTAATGAAAAAAACAAAACAAAACAACTAAATTATTAAGAAGTTCAAGCACGCGCGTGTATGTTCCAGTGTAACTAGAGTGATAAATAATAGACCTAATGGATAGTCCAGGATAACTGAGTATGATAATTCCATAGTACTTATACAAAAATTTAGTTTAAATACCCACAGTCGTAATTAATTAATTTTATTAAAGTTGTGTGTAACGTTCCGATTGGTACAACACGCATTGTTACGGTCCACATAGATTTGATTCCAAAGAAATCCCGGAACAGATAGACACCTAGTCATAGCTCAAGGTGTACCGTTGGACCAATTTAGGTACTGTGAATTATTTTTTCCCTGCGAATTATCGTTACGATTGTGTGTAAATAGTTTTGAGTATCTATCTTGTTCAATATTTTTTGCGCCTCTCTTATATTTAGCTTTATTCGCGTAAAACTGTTGAGATAAGCAGTAATAAAATGAATCCAGTTTGAACAGATTTCTTGAAAAACATAGAAATATAAATAAGCTCAATAAGTTTCTTACGTTGGCGGCTATAAAATAACACCAAAAGTTACGTCAGTACTTGGCCGCAATTCCATCTACGATAATTGACAGAAAGGGATATATCGTCACTTTTATCTTTATGTCATTTGGATATTTATAGCCAGAGACAAAGTGGGAATATGTTTCGTTCCGGCAAGTAGTTATCTTATCATGGATGAAATCACGGCTCTGGGTAAAATTCGACATTTTTAAAAGCTCATGACATCACCAACGTTATTTCCAAAGTATATCCATTTAATATTTCAATAATCCCTGGTAAAAGTCTTTATTTTCACAAAAATAATATTGTCGCCATGTTACAAGCCGGAAATAAATCTAGCTGAATTATGTTCCAGTATAATATACCCAAATATACTGATACATTAAAACAGTTCTGTGCTATTGATGACGTCAAAAAGTAATGAGGATATGACTGCCTTTTTCATTTCCGTCATTCAAAAGTGAACGGTAGGTAGGTCATTTTAGGATTTTTCTATTAAGTAAGACATTTTGTAATCATTCAGAACATATCGAAATTTAGGATGGCTTATTCTGATCTTTGCTTTTAAATCCTATAGCCAGGGATATGTTGTAAGCTTAGGCAAATGAGCAAACTTAAGTTGGGTAAGTATATTATGTTATTGTGTTGGTAGTGAAGTTGTCAGAGCTCCCAAGGATGCACTACAGTACCCGGCAATAAATATTGCACGTCGGTCTTTGATAATAGACAATTGGCTAGGTATTGGTTGTTAACGATGATTTCCGAACACTGGAGAACGTCCATCAATCATTTAATTTATTAATTGACGTTTCATATCAGATAAATAGTATTTTATGAACTTTATTAGTAGTACTTTATGAACTTTATTAGTTTACGTGAAATCGATCACATGTAAACTTTGGATATCTATAGCTTCTGACAAACGTCACATAGGTAGTGTGAGACCACGCTCTATGAAGCCGAATTTTGCCGAGTTTCTCTTCAAAGCTCGATATACCTATGCAATATTTATCGCCGGGTACACGAACTGTACAGTTAACGAATGTGATTTCTGGGCCACTACAGTGACATTAATATATGAGATCTCTAGCAGTTTTCATATAGATAATCACTGGGACTCGGTACAAAGTGGCCCAGAAATCAAATTGGTCGACCGTACCTATGTTGAGAATGATGGCATCTCTATCTGTCAACACATGAAATCCTCAAATCAGTAAAGTATCGGCCAGGATCGTTTCTCTGGAGCAGCAAGCGTCTGTTTGCTTTGGTTTTTGATTGCCATCAGGAAAACCATAATGCTTGTTCGTCACCATGTGTTTGGTACAAAGAGATATTTTCATTTAAATACAGTACTTGCCAAACAAGCATTCAAAATCCGAGAATCACAGTTTGCCTATTTTTGAGACAAATAAGTTTGCAAAAACTGAACTAAATCAGCTCCAATTTGCCTAGAGATTTTTTAAATGTAACGCCTCTGATAGAAGAGTTGACTACTAAAAGATGGCAATAAAGTGGATACATGTGTTTTTAGTCGATGGCATTTGCGTTATTAACGTGTTACATCTGTTCATATTTACTGTTGAAGAAGTTATTTAAATCATAAAGCAAAAGGCTGGCTACACATTGAGTGTAAATACAATCGCCGAGCTACGCACCGCTAAATCTGGCGTTGCAGGCACATACATTACCTGTTAATAATACTATCCATCCAAAAACGTCATGAGAAGGTACTATTGATCAGCAACTAGTCATTTAGGGTTATAATCGTTTTTACGATTTTTGACAGAGTTGCGTTCGGCGCACGAGGTCACAAACTTGGATAATTCATTGGGCCAATCAAAAACAAGCCTACAAAAAATCAGAATCTGACGTATTATTGGATTAATATTTTTGTGTCAAAGGTCTTTTGTAGTTTCCTCCAATCCGTATTAAAACGCATCAAGGTCGTCCCGCCATCTCTTTATGTGGTCTACCTCTCTCTGCCTCGGTAACCATCCTATTTGATCCATCCTGTGGCTAATCTAACCAATTTCTATGTATACACTTTCTTACCTTACACCTTTCTAATTGACCGAGTAAAACGAGGTCTCTGTTTTAGCTTCGACAAAAATGCTTTCGTATGTCCGGCCGGATTTTTGTATGTCCTCCTCTACAGGTCGCATTTATCAACCGATTTTCGTGAAATTTTGTGAGCAGGTTCGGTAACTATATAGAATTTTTTTGTCGAGTCACTTTTTGGAAATTCAAAAAAACAAACATTGTATCAATGATTTCGTGTTTTTCTGCGGCCGTTTTTTCCTCTACAGGTCGCATTTCTCAACCGATTCTCGTGAAATTTTGTGAGCAGGTTCCATGACTACATATAATTTATTTGTAGAGTAAATTTTTGTAAATTTTGAAAAAAATTTTTTTACGTCGTTGGCTGATCTCCTCTACAGTTCGCATTTATCAACCGATTTTCGTGAAATTTTGCGAGCAGGTTTGGTAACTATATAGAATTTTTTTGTCGAGTCACTTTTTTGAAATTCGAAAAAACAAACTTTGTATCAATGATTTCGTATTTTTCTGCGGCCGTTTTTTCCTCTATAGGTCGCATTTCTCAACCGATTCTCGTGAAGTTTTGTAAGCAGGTTTTATGATTACATAGAATTTTTTGGGCAAGTAAATTTTTGTAAATTTTTTTTTTTTTTTATTTTAGTCATTGGTTTGTTCTCCTCTACAGGTCGCATTTATCAACCGATTTTCGTGAAATTTTGTGAGCAGGTGCGGTAATTCTATAGAATTTTTTTATCGAGTCACTTTTTCAAAATTTAAAAAAACAATTTTTTTATCAATTATTTTGTGTTTCTGCGGCCGAATTTCGATATGTTCACCTCAAAGGGTCGCATTTCACAACAGATTCTCGTGAAGTATTGTGAGCACGTTCTTTGATTACATCGAATATTTTTGTCGAGTAATCTAAAAAAAAATCTATAGTTTGTCCTCCTCTACAGCAGCGGTCGGCAACAGGCGGCCCGCGAGCCCCTTCCGTGCGGCCCGCGAGCCTCCCTGGCTTTATTGTTTGTAAAGGTAAAATTTGAAATTCTTAACATACGTGAAAGCGTCTGTATCGCCAACCACGAATATTTTCACAGTTGGTCAGGACGAGATATGTGTTTGTAAGTATACTTTACAGTTAAATCTATCTAAACTTTTTTCAAAAATTTCGCGCTCGCCGCATTTGCGTTAGACAGTATGAAGTATTTTCCACACCTGCATCTTAATGTTCAAAAAATTTCGCGCTCGCTGCGCTCGCGTTTGCGTCTACATGACTTGATGCGTATGAAGTATTTTCCAAACCTGCATAATAATGATCGCAAAATTTCGCGCTCGCTACGCTCGCGTTTTCAACGACATTTGTTATGACTTGATGCGTATGAAGTATTTGCCGCGTTTGAATCAGTGTTCGAAAAATTTCGCGCTCGCGTTTACATCTACATAACTTGATGTGTATGAAGTAGTTTACGCACCTGCATCATAATGTTCGAAAAATTTCGCGCTCGCTGCGCTCGCGTTTGCGTCTACATGACTTGATGCGTATGAAGTATTTTCCAGACCTGCATAATAATGTTCGCTAAATTTCGCGCTCGCTACGCTCGCGTTTTCAACGAGATTTGTTATGACTTGATGCGTATGAAGAATTTGCCGCGTTTGAATCAGTGTTCGAAAAATTTCGCGCTCGCGTTTACATCTACATAACTTGATGCGTATGAAGTAGTTTCCGCACCTGCATCATACTTAATGTTCGAAAAATTTCGCGCTCGCTACGCTCGCATTTTCATCTACATGTGTTATGACTTGATGCGTGTGAAGTATTTGCCGCATTTGCATCAGTGTTCGAAAAATTTCGCGCTCGCGTTTTCATCTAGGTGTGTTATGACTTTATGACCCGTCCCCCCCTTAAAGTTTCTATATCGCGATATATAATCGCGAAATAACGATGCGGTTGAAATGCGAATTATCTGGGTTTGGTAAGGAAACTAGCTGGTTTATCTGTGAAAAGTCGGTTTTTTCGTCCTTCTCGTTTTTCACGTAAAAAGAGGTGCGAATTTTTACTACGTTACTGTCGCGTACGACGTACCAATTTGTTTCGAGTTGATATCAACAGACAGTGATCATTATTATCATCTGCGGCCCGCGAAGATTTTTTTAGCTACTATGTGGCCCGTGGGTGCAAAAAGGTTGCCGACCCCTGCTCTACAGGTTCGATATCTAACATAGTTTTGGAAATAAAAAAAAACACTCACGAGGTCTACAGCTCACAGAGCCACTAGTAATAATAGACTCAAAGGGGATACACCTTATTGTAGTCAACCGTATACATACGTTCAACTCACGGTCATGCGTGTCAGCACGAAACCAATTTATTTTTAACAATTGCCTTTCAATGTCTTTTATTTGTCTAATTACACTTATAATGTTGAGTCTTAAGCAACACAACTTTATAGACACTATCGCTACCCCAGCTAACATGATCTGTACTTGGAAGACCGACCCTTGCTTGACGTTTTCCCGGGAATGAGACCTAAATAGATCGATCGTTCGCCCCTTTAAATCTCCCGTCACAAAATTCATACAGCCTGGGAACGGCTGAACGGAACAGCGGAAATGAATGAAATGTACAAGAATTGCTCGTTTATGTAGGACATTTAAAGCCGATAAAGGATGACAGTACTTCACTAGCTAGTTTGCAAACGCTGGACATTAAAAGCGATCATAATACCAGTTCCAATACTTGTTAAGCTTCAGCCTTATATATGCCCCGTTAGGCCCCCAAGGCCTTTTCTCATAAACGAGAGGAAACGGACAGTAGTCCTCATGCTGGGCCAGTGAAGATTGGGGACATCACATACACCTTTGGAATTTTTCGCAAATGAATTAATGCCAGGTTTTCTCATGATGTTTCTTTTCTTTAGCTTGGTCGAGGAAAATTTTCTGAATCAAGTGTTCCAATTGAATAACCTGGGACCATGACAGACGTATGGCAATAGACCGTAACTGCTGGCAAGGCAATTAAATTATTATTGTACAAAATGTAATAATTCAAAATCTAAATTTGTGTAAAATGCGTGAATAGAGTTTAACTTGTGTCTCTTAACATGTTTTAAGAGCAATTCTTCTGTAGCATCCGACTTCGTTACTAATAATAGGTAAACGTCGCAATGAATGATACCTAAATAGTTGACACCTAATATTTACCTGTATGACGTAAGATTGAAAATGTCATGTGCCTGTTGAGACAGTGTCGAGCAAGTTTACCTTATTATATTAATTTCAGTAAAAACATATACGGTTACAATTTGTGATGTGTACTTACACGTTTATTTTTAACATCCTACGTCTATTAATCTTTATAAGTGTGAAGTGAAAAGTGATTGTTTTTTACAATAATAATGTTATCACGTTCACATTGATTTCAAAGTAGAATCTGCTTATAACGACTCCGGATAGAACATTTGACCGCTTTTAATGACTGCTTAATCACCTGACGTTAAAATTCATCCCATACATTGTCAAAGAAAAACAGTCCGTTTTGTACCACGTTCTGTTAGTGCGACGTAATATTGCCGGTCCCTTGATGGTCGCTGTATCCGGATTCTACAGTACATAATTGTACCTAAAGCTGTTTGAAGTGTATTTAGTTTGATACGGTTTAAGGCAATCAACTTAATCGTGTTGACTCTCAACTGATAATATTCTTACTCTCATAAGTGTGTACCATTTACAATCATTATTTTTACAATGCACTGAAACTATACACAGTAGAATTATGGTTAAGTATTAAAGTAGTAGAAGTTACAAGACGTGTTTATCGCTACTATAGCTCATATGGAAAGCAATTGTAGGTGGCCACGGGTATTAACCGATTAACCATGAAAAATCACACCTGAGAGTAAGTATGAAGTGTAGTGGTAAGTTTACTCACTCGTTCTATAGATACACCTATATATTATACATGTTTTTTTCCCTTAACGTCTACTCACATAATAAAATGAGTTATTTATCATCGATCTTCACAGGTAGGTAGGTAGTTAGTATCTTAGTGTTAACGCAAGTCTAATCTATTTACGTACTTAGATACATTTTGTTAGTACTCATATACATATTAACATTTATATAAAGAAGGGACCCTTAAATCCCCTGATAATCTCTGTGATACGATAACTCAATAACGCTTAATTCGGTCCTCTCTCTTACATTGCTTGTTGTTCCTCTTCAAATCATGCCATTTGTGTCATTTGGAGTCCTAGGACAGGATTTTGGGTCGCCTTTGTGTCAACCGATTAACAAGCCATGTTAAAAACGTAAGTTCTTTTCACGCATGTGTAGGTATATAGTGCGCGCCATCCACGACGACGCGCCCCTCCACAGCGAATCTCAAATCTGTGGGCAGTTGTACGGCTTGGGCTGTGGAGGGGCGCGCCTTCGTGGATTATAAATTGAAGCTAAATTTATTGACTGAAGCGTAACAGATGGCCGCTTTGAAAAGTTACACAACCTAAGTCTTTTCTTAAACCTGCCACGTCTCGATAAAGAGCTGATTAAAATATTTTCTTAAACATCTTCAATTGAACGTGCAACAAACTGGCACGCGTACTGGCTTCTCAAATATCTTATGATTCAAAATATATGCCATACGATAGATAAATAAACGGTCAAGTAGCTATGATAATTCTATTAGCTGAGTGTTAGCAAGTCATGCTTCATCTCACACCCTCTCATGCGTTAAGCAATCAAGCAATCAACAAGGTAATAATGATAAAGTTGTGATTTGAGGTCGTCTACTTTCTGACAATAAAGCCTTATAATATAATGTAGGCACGAGTGTAACGCCGAAGAAGAATAATGTAGGTACCTACCTAACTTTAAATTGCATTTTCTCAAAAATAGTATGTAATGTTCTCATAACATCTGTGAAGACAGTATCCGAAAGTGGGTCATCCTGGACAGTTGGTAGAAGTGTCCAGGAAGTAACACCTACTGTCCAGGAAGTAAGTATGTAAATCCCATTACATATCATAAGTTAGGAGCTGGCGGCGCTCGCGTCCAGCCCGGCGACGCGCGCCCGCCCGGCGCCAGCCCGGCGCGTACCGCGAGCGCGCCAGCGCACAGAACGATCGAGGCGGAATTTTCGAAAATTATTTAAACACTGTTATTCATACAACTTGTTTTATTTTTGAGAAAAGCACTATACAAGCTTCGACCGTAAGTGCCATCCTGGCCTCGTATTATAGCCGGACCTCGCCTTCGGCTCGGCCGGCTAACTCATACTCGTCCAGGATGGCTTACTTACTGGTCTCTGCAGTAATGTACTATTCTAATGCCCCAAAAATACGTAACTCGTTACCGATATTGTGTATAAGATCCAGTTATAATTATAAGCGTAGCCCGTAAGATTCAACGGGTCTTGTTCGACAAGTAAATGTAATTATTTAATGATTGATTATTATGTGAATAAACTTATAAATAAACTAGTAGATAGGTACTAAAAAAAATTACATAGAGAGAGAGAGAGTGAGAGAGAGAGAGAGAGAGAGAGAGAGTGAGTGAGTGAGTGAGTGAGTGAGTGAGTGAGTGAGTGAGTGAGTGAGTGAGTGAGTGAGTGAGTGAGTGAGTGAGTGAGTGAGTGAGTGAGTGAGTGAGTGAGTGAGTGAGAGAGAGAGAGAGAGAGAGAGAGAGAGAGAGAGAGAGAGAGAGAGAGAGAGAGAGAGAGAGAGAGAGAGAGAGAGAGAGAGAGAGAGCGAGAGAGAGAGAGCGAGACTAGATAGCGCATATAGTTATCACAATCTTAAGCAGTTATTAAATTCTTAATAAGAATCTACCTAATATACACATCTTATATCTTTAAACGAGCAATTCTTGTATATATCTATATATATTTATATATATATATATATATATATTTCGGGGATCTCGGAAACGGCTGTAACGATTTTGATGAAATTTGGTATGTGGGGGTTTTCGGGGACGAGCATTACGAGCAATCGATCTAGCTAGGTCTCATGCCCGGGAAAACGCCGAGCAAAGCTCGGCCGCCCAGATATTGTATATTAAATTAGCCTCCGTGAAAGAATCAAACGAAAATAGTATAAATTAGACATAATTTTTCGTCCATAACATTTACCTAGACTGAAAAAGCGATCTCTCTGATAATTAGGTATCCTAGTAAACTGCATTCTTCGACACGTGACCACTCTTCAAGCGTAGGTACCACAATGTTAATTACATTCCTAGCTAGCTACACCATTGCTCCCATGCCATCAATAGCATCCAATATTACCCGAGTATTCCAATATTACCCGAGTACGCCGAGTATTAAGATAAAGACATTTCCGATGTACTTTATTAGCCGCCCTTACTACGGTACACTAAGGTATAAGCCGGCATTCAATACAATTGAGACTCTAACTAATTACACCTTGAGCTTGACATAAATACGAAGTAGGTAATGATTTCTGTAACTAATGAAAGCAACTCGTGCGAGAAACTGTTTTATCTTAAATATTGTTGGAAAATACTCAAGATAAGTCACCGGTGTTCTAAGTAGGTGAAAACACTTACAGTTAATCCAATTGACAATGTCTGTAGGTCGTTTAATGTCGCAATACATATACGGAGTGGTTATAGTATAGGTAATGCAACTGCTACATAATGCCTTATGATGTACAGTTGCATACACTACTTGATCTACATCCATATAATCCTCTTTCATGTGGTTTGGTTGAGCCAGCGTACGCCATGTTTGACGAGACAGCCCGGCTCGCAGCTGTGCTGTTTAGTTCACGGACTAAACAATTAAATCTCACAATCGTTCAAGTATGATGAGGTTATCCGCTGCTGCCCCCGCTGCAGCCCGTGGAGAGATTTAGGTTCTAGTGTAGATAAATTTTGTTATTTATTTGTTTGTAGGTAATTTAAGTTCTGGAAATAATTTCAAAATAGATTTAGGCGACTTCTTGCTTTGGCGGATCGTGATCGATATTTAGTATTCAGGGGATTTTTGATTGTCGAACGCTCGACTTTTCACTCGACATCTGTCAAATCATCATAGTTTTTTGACGTGAGATAACTGACGGGATACTGTTAAGTATTACATTTGCGCAGTAGTAAGTACCTACTGCCTTTGTATCGCCCCGCTGGTTTCCGCGCGCGCAACCCACGCCATTGCCAGTCAGGAAGTACAGTTTACCGATATCGCACTGCATTCGCACCGACAAATCAGGAAGTCGCCTTACATGAGCAAAAATATTATATTAGGTATATTATTCCGGAAAAACTTGTTTTCTCCAGAAAAACACGAAAATGCTCAGGAGGAGGTCTCCCACGTACTGTATTTATGATATCACAGGAGGCCGATTTTTGAGTTTCGTACGCTCGAATTTTCACTCGACATCTGTCAAAACGTCATAGTATTTTGACAGATCTCGAGTAAAAAGTCGAGCGTTCGACACTCAAAAATCGGCTCCCAGGTCTCTAACACGACGACCAAAAAGCAAGCGCAGCCAATGTAAATTTCAGTTCGAACCAATAAATGTTTAGTCGTCAAACCCTTGCGTCATTACGATATCATGATAATTAAAACTGTGGAAACATCATTCAAATAAATTGGATACATAAAAATAATACATTTAAAGTGAAATACTATATCATGTGTATGTACGGAATCTCTTATTTCAATTATTTATTTTATTTCTCCTATTTTATCTATTTATTATATTTATTTACAAATATTTAATTGAATAAAGTGTAAAGTTCATTTTACGTGGAAGTTACAACAAATATTTTTTTTATTCATATTTTTCAAATAATTCAACTAGGTGTTTAAAAGTACCCGTTTCATCACCTGAACCGTGTAGGTACCTGATTTACGTGTAAGTACATAGTCTACGACCAATCTAAAATGAAATGGGATTTATGTGTATCGGTAGGTATTACCTACTTTTTACTGCTGGAAATCGAACTTTTTACCGGGTTTTTAACATCCTAAACCTTAATTTCGAAACTAGCGTAGTTAGTATCTGAAATGTAGTAGGTAGGTATATTTCTTTCTTTAAGGTGAAATAAGTCTCTAGTGTTTCCACTAAATCCATGGGTGTTAATAAATATGTAGAGTAAAACCAATCTTAAATGGTTTCCTCCTGTGTTTTCGCTCATATCTGACGTAAACATACACAAAAACTACACACACACACCGTCCGACACTCGCGTGCGATTTTCATTGCATTGCGGGTCACGGAGGTATAACGAGTTAAATCGCTCTATAAAATCGCGCAATGTAGTTAAACTTGCGTGCGAGTCTCGTACGTGGTGTATTAGGGCCTTTTTACATTGAAGCAATGTCTATTAAGAGTCGAGCGTTCTTTTAAGTTTGGTACTGACATTCGGATTTATTTTTTTAAACTGGGGGCGTGTTTTATTCGAGAGAAATTGAAATATTTGTTTTCTGATATTTGATTTAGTAATGTTCAATTTTTTTTTCAGGACCTGATTAGCGGAAATTAATATTGAAATGATACCAAGATGGCGCCATATAATATCAAAATGTAAGTTTATATAACTGTCTCTCTCTGTGATAATACCCGCATTTTATTTTTAATGCGGGTGTATCCGCGTGATGTTATTTATCCTACATCCAATGGGAAGTTCTGTTCTAACCCCTTAAGGCCCACCATATACAACTTTGGTCAATTTGAATCGTGTCAACCACGAAATAGAGTCAAATCCCTTTTATTTCTATATTTAACGTGAAAAAAATGCAACTTTCCAAAAGGTCCAAATTGTATTGAAACTTCGTGTACATTCTGATCCACATTGGGCATTGCAAGGCTATATATTACACAAAACCCAGACTAATTCCAAATTGATTACCTTGCACTAATTAGTCGTGGTATCACTTACTACTAATGTGTGGAGTTAATGGATCTATTGGCAATTCAATTTTGCCCTTTAAGTTTGATTTCTGATTAATCTCAGACGACTGTAGGTAGAGTTGTGTAAATACGTTACTATGCTTCAGACACTGTTCGTTCATAAATTTAAAAGTAAATCTTGGCAAGTTTAAAAAACGTTATTATGTTGTATTCATAGAATAATAATTATATTGGTCTAAAATGATGTATTGTTTGTAAATATTCTATGTGCATGCAAATGTGACCCATTTAGGTAGGTTATATCGAAGCCAACTAGGTGCTCACACGTATCTAAACACGACTCTGTTATCAAGTTCAGATATTTTTGAGTATCCTTTGATGACGTCTGTACCTAGCATAGTGTGTATTTGTGTGAGCTTGGCGAACAGATATGGGATCGGAATGAAATTATTACTTGTAAAATGTGGGCCCTGAAATGTTGGTAGGGGAGCCCAAGAGGGCATTTCGGGATTTACTCGAACGCGTCAGATTATCGTGGCCTCTTTGTAGGCCAATTTGTTTTATGAAAGAACACTACATCTTTTGATTTTCTCTGCTTAGTGTTCCTAATTCCTCAGCGGTACGTCCTGGGCATCATGGGCCTGTTGGCCGTCTGCAACGCGTATACGATGCGGGTGTGCCTCAACCTGGCCGTCACGCAGATGGTGAGGAGCAGCCAGAATGGGAGCGAACACTTCGACCCCAACGCTTGTCCAGACGATAGCGTGGTCATTGGGAATGGGACAGTCAGTAGTAAACCAGTAAGTATTGTACACTAGCTATTGCCCGCGACTTCGTCCGCGTATACTTCGACTTCCAATGTCATCCTTTCTAGGGATGCCAGGCTATAAACTCGTTGGTCGGCTGCAGGGAAACCTGACCCCCCTTGCATACAAACTTCTATGCAGGGATAAGGTACCCTATCTCTGCAGCTGCCTATATACTAAGTTTCATAATAAGCCGTCCAGCCGTTTATGTGAGATTGAGTAACAAACATCTAAATTTTCACATTTATAATGAGTAAAAAGTATTAAAGTATAAAGTATTTGTGAAAGGCTGTGGTCACCTATAATTAGATGAACATTTACCATGTAGGTATGTTACTTTAAGATACTAATCGACTTTGTATGATGTATTGCCTGTTGGTGATCCTAAATAAAAAAATAAGTACGATGTAAATAGTTGAACTCTCAAATCTTGTCATTATTTTTTATGTCAACTAATGTTCCGCTCTTAAATGTTGTCATTATTTGTTTTGTATGTGTATGAAATATGTACCTATAGAGGTATATTGAGTGTATAATTTTGGAAATAACGCAAATAATATGTGGAAAAATGCGTGCCATCCGTATTTTTAACTTGTAAATGAAATTCAATACATGCCTGCTGTATACTGTTAATTGTTATGGTAAATACCTTCTTCGTCATGCCGTTGTTATAGATTTATTGCAACATTTACTACGGTAGCGAATAACAGTGGTGTGTAAACAACTACTTGAAAAGCTACTTAACGTACAAGATAAATTAATATTCTATTTATTTCTTTTAGTTATGCACCTGCATTATGTATAAGGAATTATACTAGCACTTAATACATAGTAATACAAAGGGTAAGCGGTAAGCGATACAAATACATTTAGGAAGGTAGGAATAATTTGGTTTGGAAGAAGCGCCGCGAAATATTCACGGGGCTGATTTTTGAGTCTCGAACGCTCGACTTTGCACTCGAGATCTGTCAAAAAACTATGATGATTTGACAGATGTCGAATGAAAAGTCGAGCGTTCGACACTCAAAAATCGGCCCCCTGGCGGCCGATTTTTGAGTGTCGAATGCTCGACTTTTCACTCGACACCTGACATAACATCATAGTTTTTTGACAGATCTCGAGTGAAAATTCGAGCGTTCGACACTCAAAAATTGACCCCCTGGTTCGTGACTATAAATATGGCATTTTTAAGTGAAATTAACTAAGCAGACCTGAGTATTTGTCAAAGAATTCACAGTTTCCAGGTACATTAACAATATTTGTTTTAAATATAGACTGACGCGCCTCCAGTGTGTTTCTGCTCTCGTCTAACTTACAGTACGATTACTTAGTTTGACACTTAAATATGTTCTTATTTCATTTCATAGTCAATTTATCGACTATGTAAGAAAATTTCTATTACATACGCACGATTTATAGACATTGTGAATGTTATATAAACTCTCATTAGTGTTAAAGTAGAATATCCAATGAAATAAGAAAATGTATCAGTGTCATACTTACTCAAAATATTGCGCCTATAAACCTGTAAGCATATAGGGAATATAGGGACAATACACAAAAAAATCATAAATGTTAACAATTGTACTAGGAGAAACCGTTTATTTTAAAACTATATTTACCCTAACGGCACTTGAAAATATTAGTTCCATTCGAAACTGGATCAGTTGATAAAAAATTTAGTCTAAAAATTTACGAAGTTTGACCGCGAATGATGACTACCGAAAGCTAATTGCCCTTTATGGCTTCAGATTCGGAGTTAGGCATAATCTTTGATATTGATCTTCTTGTGGGCTTCGGTATTATTGCTAGTTTCAAGTTTCCCGATAAAGTTACAGTTGAGAAGTGATAAAATTAATTCGAAGTGGTTATGGATGGATATTTATTCACAATATACAATGTAACTAAAAACATAACATAATTAAATATAAAGCTAAAACTACTTGCAATTAAAATAACTAAAAATAACTAAATAAAAACTAAAATTTGTTCATGTTTTGATCAAATGGGTAATCGATTTCTCAACAATAGGTAGTTATTCTTGATTCCCGTATATTTGGGTTGACATTGTGAATTCGGTCAACACTGACTTTATAAATCGGACAATGTAATTTATTTTATGCAATTGTGTGTGTGCAATATTTATTCTACTATCCTATTAACATTATTTATGTACCTAAATAAATGCGAAAGTTTAGATGTTTGGATGTTTGTCACTCGATCACGCAAAAACAGCTAAACTGATTATGATGAAACTTGGTACACAACGAGTTTATAGCCTGGGTTAAAATATGGGATACTTTTTATCCCGAAAACAATCCCTCGAAGGGATGAAATAGGGAGTTTAAGTTAATGCGGACAAACTTGCGGGCAACAGTTAACTTATAAATTAGTTACTACGACTAGAGTCTTGTTATTATTAACTATCGTTGCTTTAGATAAGTTAGAATGTGAAGTCAGTCATAAAAATTACAATGTCAAACTTAATTCATTATACTGTAGAGATTAATATTATCATGCTAGTTAAGTAGGTATAGTTTACTCACAAGAATGCCATCATGTTTTTAATGAGACACCTTTATACTTAACATAAGGTAGTCGATGATATTTATTTAGTTACGCAATATTTACAACATTTTTTATCAGATACTTTAGAAAAACAGTAGAATGATCACTTTGAATAAATGCAAGTAATGTTTTAATGGGACTTTAAATATAGAAGCAAATCATAAAGCAAATACCTGCTTATAACTAAACACTGCTTAGAATTATGTAATATTTGTGACTCAGTTAACCCTTTTCCAGGCATATTTATCGACCACATGCGTGTAGTTAAAATTTCAACCTTAATACCCAAAGTTAAGGTTTAAATCGAATTGAATTTCGGCGAAAAGTTACTTGCGCTTACCTAAATTAATTTTCAATACATAACTATTTTAAATAGGTATACCTATATTTTGTTTTTCGCGAAACCACGTAGATTGGTCATCATCATCTGAGGCGTTACAGCCGCGGGTGGGCCTTAGCCTGGTCCAGAAAAGCTCGCCAGTCCGATCTGTTAGAGGCTTTCCTTCTCAAACTTGTTACTCCCAAGATCTTGATATCTTGTTTGACGCCGTCCAACAATCTGAGCTTGGGCCTGCCTCCATTTCTGCGGCCCTCCGGTCGGCCTTCTAAAAGGCGTTTGGGTACTCTGGCCTCGTCCATTCGCAACACGTGACCTGCCCAACGCAGGCGCCCGATCTTTATGGTCTTGATTACGTTTGGCTCATCGTACATTTGGCATAGCTCGTGGTTATAACGCGTTCACCATCTCTCATTTTCCATCACAGCTCCGAAAATGCGTCTTAGTATTTTCCGCTCAAATACCAACAAGGAATTTTCGTCTTTTTTGCTCAGCACCCAACATTCGGAACCGTAGGTGAGTAAGAGTATGGGTCTTAGTAAGGTTTTGTACATGAGAAGTTTTATGCTTCTTGAAAGACTGTCACGTAGATTGGTGCGGCCTGGAAAAGGGTTATCAATAATTCTCAATTTGATAAATTATTAAAATTCCTTTTAACAATTTATTTCCATACCTATTTGGGCTATTTGACATGTTTGAATGCTATACTGTGTTAATAATTATTAAGAGATCTAAGATTTTTTCAAACATAATCAATAATTATTGTTCTTAACAAATGGCTTTAAGTACATATACATATATATTTAATTGTTAAACAATACAGTTTTTGGAAGATAAAACTACACGACACTAGAACTACGTCATAGGGCATCCGCTGCTAAAAGGGTGTTTATGTCTATTTTATTTTTTTAGCACGCAATATTCGACTGGTCGGAGTCCACTCAGGGACTGATCCTTAGCGGTTTCTACTATGGATACGCTATTACCCACGTCCCGGGCGGGTACTTAGCGGAGAGATATGGAGGGAAATGGACGCTCGGGATCGGACTTTTGAGTACCGCTGTGTTTACGCTCTTAACGCCGATAGTTGTAAAGGCGGGGGGCGCGACATGGCTGTTCATTCTTCGAGTGCTGCAAGGCATGGGCGAAGTAAGTTCAACTATATTTATCCCACACTCCCTAAAAAAAGAAAAATGGATGAGTTATCTATTTTTGGAATTATTTTAGAAAATAATACCTGTTAAAGTTCAATGATTTCAAAAGTTACGGATAGGCCCGCCCATATATTTTGAACTGACGGCAGGGGTCGGCGCGGGTCTTACTAGTCAAAGGATTTTGAATCGTGACTGCTTGAGAGCTATTCAATACGAAATATGACTTATGTATAGAAGGTTTAAATTCCTCTAACGCGCGTACTGTACAAATTTCTGGCTCCCAAATCGCGCCCGTAGAATAATTGGGTGATTATTCGCGCCTTTCAACAGCCTCACTTTCGTGGACACGATTTTGACGAATTGGCTGTAGATTTTGGTGGCATTTCTAAGTGAGTTGGTAGATGTCCCGTACTTCTACCAAATAACCGAAAACGGCATTAAAAACTTCTATCATCTCAAATCATCAACATCTAAAATCGACAAAATAGTGACCACGAAAGAGATTAGGAACAAACGCCCAAATAATGACCCAAAAATATAAAAGTCAATGGCTAAGTTAGAAGATGTAAATTCTTATCCACACAAATGATAACTTATTTTTGTCACACCGTTTAGTTTATTAAATAATGGCCAAATTAAGTCGTTATTTAAAAAAAATGGTAACTGCACCAATTGACCTGGAAAAGTTTTAACTAGTAATGAACTCCTTGGTCTTATAAGGTATGTTGTGACCGAGACTGACCTTCATTAAATAAACGTTAAGTTTATGAATATACATTTCCCGCGACTTCGTCCGCGTAGAAGTCGTTCTTCGCGTTAGAATTTAATTGATATTCTTTTTTTTATTTCAAGCGCTTATCTAGTTATCGCTATTCCATACAAACTTCCACCCCTTTAAGGGATGATTTCCGGGATAAAAAGTATCCTAAGTCCTTCCCCATGACTCAATCTGTCTCCATACCAAATTACATATAAATCGGATAAGCGGTTTAATCGTGAAGAGGTAACAGACAGACAGACCACAGACATATACACCATATACACTTTCATATTTATAATATTGGTAGTATGGAGGTTATGGACCGTGAAGGTTAATATGAGAAGTGCAGTTATTAATATAGCGTAATATAATGTAATTATTGCATTAAAGCAGGACAACTAAGGTTATCAAATAATTGACAAAAAGGCGTTTTTTATTACTTTTATTTTCTTTATTAAAACGCAGGTTGCACAGCAAAATATCCAGGTTACTTTTTGTCAATTTCAGTGTTCTAGGTTGGTTTAAATATCTCAACACCAAATATAATAGATGATGTTCTGACAAATGCCATCAGTCTCCTCCACGGTATATGTACACCTTTGTACCAAATTGTGTGTCTTACTTTTTGTATGTGAAATCTTAGCCTAGTTGGTAGTGACCCTGCCTACGAAGCTGGAGGTCCCGGATTCGATTCCCGGTCAGGATATTTATTTGTGTAATGAAAACGAATATTTGCCAGAGAAATATTGAACACAAATGAGAACGTTAAGGTTCAGCTGTTAGTGTTAATTTTATAAATGAATAACTATGTAAATGAATGAATTTGTTCCTGAGTCTGGGGTGTTTTCTATATATTTAAGTATCTATTTATCTATATGTATGTATGTATATCGTCGCTTAGAACCCAAAGTACAAGCTTTGCTTAGTTTGGGACTAGGTCGATTTGTGTAAGGTTATCCACAATTATTTATTTATTTATTTCAGGGTCCCACAATGCCAGCGCTAATGATAGTGTTGGCGCGCTGGGTACCACCCCATGAGCGCGGGCGCCAGGGTGCCTTAGTGTTTGGTGGCGCCCAGATTGGGAACATATTTGGCTCATTCATGTCCGGCTTCCTCATGGCTGGAGATAAAGATTGGGCCAATGTCTTCTACTTTTTCGGAGTCTTCGGCATTCTGTGGTTTTTATTTTGGGTAAGCATTAAGCAATATATACATATATATATTGCTTAGCAGTTGGGACATCTTATAGGCTTAAAAAAAAACATTTACCAGCTAAAGGGTTGGGAACAAATACCTTGACCTAGTCCTCGACGGCCTTCGACCCTGCGACAGACCCAAGAAGCAAAGCTGGCTGTCGTGAATGCCCAGAAAGGGCTCAAAGAGAACGCTCACTTATTTTTAGTATATTTTGCTATCCAGCGGGGGGCTGGTAGTGCAAAGCCACCGGAAAAGAATTCGTTTTTTGCTTAGAAAATTGTTTTTCTCTTGAGGCTAATGAAAAGGTTGACTATTCTTGTTGATCCATAATCTCACTATACATACTGCTCTATAGTATTCTAAAATATTTACAATTTTACACATAAGTATTACGTAGGATTTTCATGGCTTGGTGTAGCTTGATCAAATTAACTTTGAGCGCTTTTCATCACGTTTAGTACTTATTTTAATACGAATACATATTTACGTATTTTATTTGCGTCCGCCATGAACAATAGAGCTTGACGTCATGTACGAGTAATGTGCTAGGATTATGAATGAGATAATTAAGCAAATGTCATATTAACTGAAGATATAATTGAACAAAACATGTTTTTTTATCATATCAAAAGATGCCGTGAACTTTTTTTGCTTGGAAACATATTTAACGTTGTTCTTTTTGCATATATAGTCTCACATATGCAACATTTACCTAACGAATTACTAGTCAGTAATAGGGCATAGAACAGATACAGTAAGCCCTGAGTAGGCGAAATTGTAACTGAAGTGTTGGCGAAGTCTTAGTATATGCACATTGCACGCAAGTTGTGAAACCTGTATAAAAATAACATCTGTACAAAAATAAAAACTCATATCCGCTCTCACTCACACACTTTTATCAAAGTAAACCATTATGTACCTACGAAATATCAATTTGATATTTTACAGTAGTTAGTACTACATAAACTTATTTCCAAACTGATAACTTTTCAGAGCCTGCTGTGTTACAGTACCCCCAACACACACCCGTATATATCGCAAGAAGAACTCAAATACCTGAACGAGCATGTGACGAGTTCCGAGAAGGCCAGCATCCGAGATCCAGTGCCATGGAAGGCTATAGTCAGATCAGCACCAGTCTGGGCTCTGCTTTTTGCTGCTGTAAGTAATATTTACAAGTTTTTTGGGTTTCGTACCCAAAAGATTCCTAATGGAACCCAAGCATGTCCTGCTGTCTATTCGTTCATTACCTGTCCATTCGTCTTACAATAAATAACAAAAATAATTGAAGTTAAAAAATATTGACAGGGGTCAATCCCTATTAACACATTCAGCGCCGACAATTCGATTACGGTATTATACCTATTATTTTTATTTGATAGAGATACATTTTAAAGGTGCCTGTTGCCAGATAAATGTTTACTTACTTACTTACTTACTTACTACGCTGGCTAGACGACCCAAAGAGGATCTTGGCCTCTGACACAAGAGAACGCCACTCTTCCCTGTTGTGCGCCGCCTCACGCCAGTTGGGTATACCAAGGTTGGTTAGGTCTTTGAGGGCTTCGTCATTCCAGCGGTATCTGGGACGACCAACCGGACGTTTTCCACTGGGCCGCCCGACATACGCCTTCTTCACTGCACTTGCTTCAGATAAATGTTTAGATTTTAATTTTGACTGCAGGTTGGCCACGATTGGGGCTACTACACTATGGTAACTGACCTACCTAAGTACATGACGGACGTGCTAAAATTCAACATCGCGGCCACGGGCACCCTCACCGCCATACCGTACCTCGCCATGTGGATCAGCTCCTTCGTGTTCGGGCTGGTCTGCGATTATTGTGTGAAGAAGGACTGGCACACGATCAAGACGGGGCGAATTATTCACACTACTATTGGTAAGGTTAATACTTATATCCCATACACAAAATAATAATAATTAAGTAGTAAACTTAAATATTTGCATGTCCTTGTGACTACACATGTAATTCTTTATACTGTTCGACAAGTACCTATTTCGTGACCATGTTTTAGCAAATAAATGACTGATTACATGATTACACTACATTGGACTTCATATAGGTACATATACATTTTTTCCTTTTCAGTAAGAATACGTATCATTTGTCTTTTATTCACACAATATGTCATGTCACTATTGGTGGCACTTTTTTCATTGAGTAGGTATGAAATACAAAACATTTATTTTCCCAGTAGCGTCATAAAATAATTTTATGCCGCGAGAATTTTTATCGAGCCACAGAAGAATTTATTTCATCTTTTATACCCATTGAATTTTAAAAAGGTACAATCTTCTAAACCAAGCTTTTTACTCTCGAGTTGTAATTGACACTCGTGTTAGTAATTGCTACAGCGTTCCAGCGCCTCCCAAAGGGTTAAGATACGAATGGTAATCGCTAAACAACTCGTAAACAACCCGTCGCATAACACTTTATCGGACCCGAGGGGCGGGCTATTGGAAATTTGTGACATTTAGGTCAAATTACGTTATATAGCGGCTAATACTGTAACGTAATGTTGCTTGAAAATATGAAACATTAAGCGATTTTTAATTCTTAAAAATTATTATGTTTCAATACACAACAAAACTAGAATTAGTGCAATTTATATATTATACAATATATATATTTATATATTAAATCGACCTGATTGTGTATCTACATATTTAGAGACATAATCAGGTAGATCATAACAAAAAAATCCGCGACAAATGCGCGCGATGTCATCTAATAAATAGGTTGAAATTAATACTTGTCACATGTATTTCGCTACATTTCTTTTTTTAATTCAGGAAAGCGATTGTGCTAAAAATTCTGTTGCGTCCAGTTTTCATGCAAATGAAGAACGTTTTATTGCTGTTAGTTGATTATTGCAATTTGTGTTGTTAAGGCGCTACACTGAGAAATTTGGAGACTTTGAAACGCTGTCCTGCCCAGACTAGCAAACAGTAGGGACTGGTTTTCAGATATATGATTCTTGACTATATAATTGTGGTACTGACAATAGCAAAACATGATTGCTTAAAATTTTCTCGATAGAAAATAAATCCAAAGTCGAGTCTATATTTTCCTTTTTTTCCTCAGTTTCTTTCCTACTAAAACAACGCATTATTAAAAGACACGATTAAGTTAATATGATGGTATTTTACCTCATCTAGGTACTGACAAGAGGAAATTTAATAAACCGGCACACAGTCAGATATTTAACGAGATTTGTCTAAAAAGCCATTCTCCGAGAGGGTTGCATCCCGTTTTGTCGTGAGCGAAAAACAAAGGGTGTCTCTTTCAATCGATATATCGCCTTAATGGTTCTAGTTATAAATTCGGTCCACCCTGAACACTAAGGTTTACCTGAAATTCATACTCAGTTAGAACCGGGCAATGGGCATCCTCAGTGATACAAATTACAATTTTACAAGTCTTAGGGTGGGTAAAACAAAACCGTCTGTAATCGGGGTTCATTAAAATCAGATTGACAAGTTTCTATGGGATGACAGGTGCCGGCGCCTATTTAACGATGAAATCGGTCTGTAAAAGTTGGTGCGACTCACCCTTAAGGATGATTCACGGTAGACCGTTTCGTGTCCGGGCCGGCCCGTTTCTAGTACAAGAAATCAACGGCCGTCGTCGCGCGTCCTGTATTAGAAAACGGGCCGGCCCGGACCCGGAAAGGTCTACTGTGAATCATCCTTTAATCTGAAACATCGGTAAAATGGTTAAAATGTTGGGCAGCGCCTCAGTGTTAACAGTTTACCCTGGTAAAATTGTAACTTGAAGCGTCGTGAAATGGACTTCTGATGGCGTTTTAATCATTAACTGTGTAATTTTATTCGACTAAATTTCATATGTAATTTCGTCATTTTCCATAATCTCACTGGCTCAACTGTACCTATAGAGGTAGTGCATGTCAGTCACGAAGGCGCGCCCCTCCACTACCCATTGCGTCCAATGGCGCATCTATTAGTATGAGATTCCCTGTGTAAGGGCGCTTCGTCGTGGATGACATGAACTATAGTTACCTGTACAGTCAACCAATTTAATTTCTAGGCCACTTCGTACCCTGTCACAGTGAAAATCAATATGAAAGCCGCTAGAGATCTCATATCAATGGAACTGTGACAAGGTACGAAGTGGCCCAGAAATCAAATTGGTTGACCGTATCCTATGATAGAAAAATAACATTGTATTTGTGCCAATTCCATTGAAATGTCGCAACAGCTTCGCAATCTTGCTGTTAATGATTGTGTTATTATTATTTCCAGCTGCCGCCGGCCCGGCCATTTGTATCATATTGGCCTCGTACGCCGGCTGCGACCGGCTGGCCGCTGTGGCTTACTTTATCGCCTCCATGGCGCTAATGGGCGGCTTCTACAGTGGAATGAAGGTGACCATTTTCAATTACCGTATTAAATCAGAAAGCGACTTAACAAATAGTCCTTCGGCCAACACAAAGGATCTCAACCATGTTTTAATAATAACTATATACTTAGTATAAAACAAAGTCGCTTCTTGCTGTCTGTCTGTCCCTATGTATGCTTAAGATCTTTAAAACTATGCAAGGGATTTTGATGCGGGTTTTTTTTAGTAGATAGAGTGATTCAAGAGGAAGGACAGTTTTTTTACAATAATTTGTACCTACTTGTCCTAGCCGTAGATAAATTATCTGTCTGTAAGGGACGTTCTTTTGTATTGTGGGTCAATAGGAAATGTTTCCAACCTACCCATACATAAAACTATTTAAACTTATTATTATTTTGCAGGTAAACGCCCTAGATCTGGCTCCGAACTATGCGGGTTCCCTGACTGCCATGATCAACGGGACGTCCACCATATCCGGCATCATAACACCCTACTTAATAGGACTCTTGACGCCTGATGTGAGTAAAAAAATGTTATTCTCACATACCTAGCTTATTAGCTGACATTAGGTATTTCGCTCCCGTATCGGTCTTACAAGTCATGTATAACCGCCCGCCTGGTCGTGTCGGAGGATTCCCTTGGATATTCCCCAGGCCACTCTCCAACCGCGCACTCCTATCTCTTTATTGGGCCCGGCCTACAAACAAAGCCATAGTCAGGTTTAAAAAAAAGGTCATGTACGTGTCTCACCATCATAAATAATACGCTCATCAACTAAGGTGATCATGATCTTAATACGTGCAAGAAATAATAAATTAAGGAATAATTACCTACATAAACAAAATATTGAATGGCCTCTCAAAATGATTAAGTTTTTGTAAAATGGAAGAAGTTGCATCAAAATCTAAATAGGTATATACTTAATAACAAAGGGATCCTTAAACATATACGTCTTAAAACAGGCTTGTTAGTAATTTTTTCTGCAAAATTTGCCTATATTTAGAACGAGTGGCATTTTGTATGACTCTATAGGTTTGTGATGTGCCGTATCTGTAATTTATCTTATTCTAAGTAAAAATTAAATTTTACTAAACTACCGCAAATGAAAATAAATTGTTTTCCGCTGTTGAGATAATTAATTTATTATCCTTTTGTGAGATTCGCCCGTCAACTTTCGAAGATCAAAGTGAAACTTTATGGAAGTTTGATTGTTACGAGGAAAATTTTGGACTGTATAACAATAGGTCTTATGGATGGACGGTTTAAACTTCGCGATATGATATTAGAATCCGAAATGGCGTTAAAGTGGGCTAATGCCCAAGTTACAACTTGTTTCCATTATCTTAAATCGACTTAATAAGTATACTGACGCTTGACACTTACACTTATACTACAAAATTCGGCAAACTTTGCAGTTGTTTAGCGCGATCGTGTCTGCGTGCCCGAAGCTAACGCCAGAACGCGCCCCGTAAACACTCATCATCATAATCATCCATAGAAACATCATCACTATCATCATCAGCCGAAAGGCGTCCACTGCTGGACATAGGCCAGTCCACCAGTAAACACTTAATATAAAAACAGTAATGTGGAATGCAAGTTGCTTTTCGATTCCCAGGTTAAAGAAACAAAACAAACGAAGGTATTTAAAACAATTTCTTTCAACCAGAACAAATGAAATTACAGATGCTACAGGTCATTACATTGTCTTTTGATTTATTACACATGCAAATTTAATTTTCATACACCTGATAAGACAATATTGAATAAAACGAGTTCTACGCAGACGAAGTCGCGGGCCAAAAGCTAGTATTGAATAAAATTACAGTAGTGGTATAGAAAGAGACAATATATGTTTAATAACTAACGCGCCTTAAAAAGGATAAATATCGGCGGATAACATATTCAAGTACAGTCAAGGGCATAAATATATATATACATTTTTGGACCTTATCTCAATGGAGTAAGGTGAAAAAATGTATGGATATTGGTGCCCTTGCCTGTACGTAAAACTGATGGTTACTTAAATTTTTATCTGCGCTACCGTTCACTTTTATGCCGTTTCAAATTGGCAACACTGTGTCCTACACTAAAACAGAATTAGTAGCAAAACATCAAAGTTTCAAATTCAAAACGTCATTGTCAGATTTAGGTGCGCTTCTTTTCGATGGACATAGCAAAAGTTGCTACAGAGCTTGATTTTGGATTGGTCTAGCAAGCCGTATAAATTGTATCTCCCTGACTATAAATTCCTGTAATAAAAACATAGCTTACGTGCACATAAGCCGTTCTTATTTACCACCGGATGGACAACTTTGGTTTTTTCAACTGACAATGCCCCATTTACGAAGCGAAAAAGGAAAAGAGGTTGATAATCGGACTTTTTTAGTAAAGTTCAAACCAGAATAGGGATTACTAAATAAACGCTTAGTAATTTCTTACGTATCCACTTTTATACCCTGTCTTAACTCTTCGGGCGCTCAATTTTCGCTACGTAAAGGGAAAATAATACTATGAGTACATGTTTATTACATGCTGGGGTACAGCGCTTCTAGCAAGGCTTAGTAGGTACAAATACTACTAACTATTAAGCCTATCTCATTGGAAGCAAAGAGTGTAAAACCAAATGAAAATCTATAAATACGGCGAGGAAAGTTTTCACTTTGACATAAGAATACATTTTCCCTGACTTTACTGTACCTGTACGCTATTTGGCATGACCGTCCAGGATTAAGGTAATCCGATATCCGATGTAGTTCCGTATATTGAATAGCCTTGCTATCAAGGTTTTCGATGGGCTTAATTTGCTCTGAAAGCCCACCCGAGCCACCGAGCTTTAGGTATTTACTTTATCATATATGTATGTACGGTAGGCCTCACAAGTCATAACAGGGGCGATACCTTTGTACATGTCATGTCGCTTTAATGTCATGTTTAAACTGTCATACTGCCAACGGGCAAAAATAACAACGTCCCAGTGTCCACGTCCAGCTATTGTACTTAAGAGGCCAATTGTACTAAGCACTAAGTGATAACTGATAAAAAAAAATTGAGATATTTCACGAACTATGTTTTTTTAAATAAAAGGGATTGCTCTCTGCCGGCATCTACCCAGGGGGCAAAGATGTAGCTGATGAAAAACAATATTGAATTTAAAATTGACTACTAAATTTATTCTATTCAAAAATCGCACTTAGGGCTATTATTTCCATCGGAACAAAATAAATTATCATTATTTTGTAATGTTGTGTAAGTCTATTTTTAGGATTCCGTACCCAAAGGGTAAAACGGGACCCTATTACTAAGACTCCGTACCATTATCTATAAAAACGGCAAAAAAATCACGTTTGTTGAATGGGAGCCCCCTTAAATATTAATTTTATTCTGTTTTTTAGTATTTGTTGTTATAGCGGCAATAGAAATTATACATCATCTGAGAAAATTTAGTTCGACTACGAAGTACACTTTTAGGGTTCCGTACCCGAAGGGTTCAAACTGAACCCTATTGCTGTCACCTGTCACTCACGGTGCGTCAATCCGTCCGTCCGTCCGTCGGTCCGTCTGTCACCAGGCTGTATCCCATGAACCGTGATAGTTAGACAATTGAAATTTTCACAGATGATGTATTTATATTGCCGCTATAACAACAAATACTAAAAAACAGAATAAAATAAATATTTAAGGGGGCTCCCATTCAACAAACGTGATTTTTTTGCCGTTTTTATAGATAATGGTACGGAGTCTTAGGCTGGGTTGCACCAAACCGTCTGTAATTGTAAGCGGTGTTCGTCAAATCTGATTGTATGAAAAGTTTGACAAGTTTCTATGGTATGACAGCTGCCGGCGCCATATTTGACGATGACCGGCCTGTGTTCGTATGTTGGTGCAACTGACCCTTAGTAATAGGGTCCCGTTTTACCCTTTGGGTACGGAATCCTAAAAATAGACTTACACAACATTACAAAATAATGATAATTTATTTTGTTTCGATGGAAATAATAACCCTAAATGCGATTTTTTCCATCTTGTTATTAATATTTTGTATTCATCTTCCAAGGCCGAGAATCCGCCCTCACTAACAAGTTTCTCCGCAGTTGCTTTCTTCTTTATTGCTTCTTCTTAGTAGCGTAGCGTGCAATAATGTACCACTTTATGTCAAGATGTGATATAATAGTAGATTGTTTGACAAGGGTCTAAAGTAAGCCATATTACCACGAGATGTTTATTTTCCCGAACGTAGATAGAGATGGAAAATTGTTCGAGTGGTAATATGGCTTTTAGGCCCGAGTTATACACTCTACTTTTTACTTCGTTTGCGAGAAAACACATAAACACAAATTATCCATCTTAAATGAATAATTTAACTCTTGGCTGTAACTCTTGTAATGTTTTTTTTTCTAAGGCCAGCACCATATGCCTCGCTATACGTGTTTGCTTTGCGTATTCGCCTCCCTTCCTATTGCTATATTAAAGAAAGACATGCATCATGCGCTTTTTTTTTCTTTTAAGAGGAGTAATTGCTTTGACTATAGACACCGCTTAATCTTTAGAGAACTGAAAAACGTCTTTCCTGATTGGTCGATTTTAGTACAGCTGTGTTCTGGTTGGTTGATATTTTTACCAAATACGTTTTAATCTGTCAAATTACTTTTCTGTGATTGGTGGATTTAATCGGTGAAGTATTTTGATTGGTCAAATTAAAATGTTTTGTAAATCATAAATATGTATACATATTTTCCCTAGGGCTTAAATGTACTACTTTAGCCCCGCTTCACAAGTCTAATATGACACACTTTTCGAGCATGAGAAGTGAAAAGTAATTATTTTGTTTCAGTCAACGTTAATTCAATGGCGCGTCGCGTTCTGGGTGTGTTTCGGCGTGTTGGTCAGTACCAACGTGGTGTACTGCATCTGGGCGGACGGCAAGCAGCAGTGGTGGGACGACGTGCGGCAGTACGGATACCCAGATCACTGGAAACATGGTTCTCTATCCAAAACAGATACGGATAAGGAAAAGAGCAAAAAGGCTGAGGCCACGTCCTTTTGAAAATTTGAATCCGTTATTCATAAACGTTTGTTAAATCCATTTTAGTTAAACTTTGTAACTATTGAAATGATCACCTATGTTGAAAACAAACAAAACGCTCATGGTGTTTGTGAGTACCTACCTATTCTGATTAAGTTGATTTGTAATATATGCGAGTAATTAAATTCAATTTTTATCAAGCGAATTTTACATGTATAATAAGCATTTAGTAATTTTGCGAGTTTAGACCTTTATCTAAGCAATAGCTACATTTATAACATAATATCTGGGCGGCCGAGCTTTGATCGGCGTTTTCCCGGGCATGAGACCTAGCTAGATCGATTGCTCGACTCCGAAAACCCCCACATACCAAATTTCATCAAAATCGTTAGAGCCGTTTCCGAGATCCCCGAAATAAAAATATACAAGAATTGCACGTTTAAATATATAAGAATATTAATCGGGTATATATCACACCCGACTAATTTGTTAATTAGTGTTTAATAAGAGAAAAACAAAACAGATTTTGGCTTAGAGGCTCAATGTGTTTTATGAATAAGGTGATCTATAGAAATCTGGACGTTCTTCATATCTGGCATCGAATCAAACGATTTTTATTATAATTTATTTATAATTTTACATTACATATGATAAGCATTACATATAATAACATATTAATGTGCTTTTACCTCTATCTCAAAAATAATTGACATATATATTCCAAATATACCACCGTCATTTGAGGGTGACCGTACATAATTATATGTTAAGTATACTTAAAATATAACTTTTTTTTGTAAATAATAGATTAGTATTTAATATGATTAAGAATGCGTAAAGAAGTTTTGAATAGCAGCATAATAGTACAATATATCATATTTAATTATCACTACATAGTATAAAACAAAGTCGCTTCCTGTCGTCTGTCTGTCCCTATGTATGCTTAGATCTTTAAAACTACGCAACAGACTTCAAGACGAGACAAAATCTATTAAAGCAAAATGGCTGTTATACCACTTAATTAAGTCACACACCTAAGGTACTTTAATAAATACACAAAAAATATAAACTTTCAATTGTAGGGAGGTAGTCTTTAGGTACCTAATAATATTTAAGCTGTAAAGTGCCATGCATTTTAATTTCACAAGATTTTAATTACTTATGAAAAATATACGATAGGAGAGATATAATTGAATAGGATTTTATTTTTAATTAAATAGGTACCCACTTAATGTCAGTGATAAGTTAAATTTGTTTCTTACTATTAATTAAGTATTGTTGATGATAAATGAATTAAAATAGTTAAATCGTTTTATTTATTCTCAAATGTGATCACAAAGTTTGTTGGTACAAAAATTGCAGTTAAATTAATATTACGAAGAGAACACAGGAAAGGCATTCGCCATTGAACCCCATGCTATGAAACTGGAATAAGTGATGACAACAGAATACAATCATCTATAGTGGTTATATAGTGAAGTACCCACGATGCTACCAACACCAATTATTAGGGCGTCAACAACTGACAACCTACTTACAGATTTAGAACTAACATTTAGCTTCATCGATCGGCCTTGCAAGAAGAGCAGGCGTGTTACATAAATGGCATGTATGCACTATGCATGTACTCGTATATGCCAAAAGTTTAAATTGCATTGTTTTAACAAAAGGCAAAGAAACATACGGTCTGCTTTATGGTAATAAGACATAACCTTATGGATGATTAAAGGCCGGGCAAACTGATGCGCGCGTATGCATGCAACTCCTATCATAGCTGCGTAAGGCGGTTTCCTGACTTGGCGGGGTGGGATCGATATGTGACAATTTCTTCTTTGACGTACATTTACTGACGGCGCAATGATTCTCACTTAACGGAACACTGTCAGTATTACTTTTGCGCAGTAGTAATATCATGCGCAGAAGCGGAGCAGTACCGCCTTCGCATCGTCCCGCTACCGCGCATCCCGCGCCAGTCAGGAAGCACTCATTTAAATAATAAAAAAACCGGCCAAGTGCGTGTCGGGCCACGCGCAAGGTAGGGTTCCGTAGTCGTCCACCCGTTACATTATGTGGACTAAAAAGTTCGCAAACTTATATTTACTATGTTTTTGACAGTACTAACAACATTATCTAAGGTATCAATGGAAATTGTACGAAAGTTTGCTTTTGCAAAGTACATTTCTGAAGTCAGGCTATTACTCGTTAACTAGTAATGTCTACTTAGTCATTATGTACTGTTATGTGTTACTTTTGTTGAGGTTATGCAATAAAGAGTATTTGTTGTTGTTGTTGTTGTAGTTAGCTGTGATAGTTTTCCTTTTAAATTCATCGTATATACCTACTACTCCCATGATTTTTTTCACATGCCGAGTAGCCACCGTTTAACTGGCAGGGGGGGGGGGGGGGACACTTGACCATAACAAAAATTATCACTTCAAAGCTTAATATCACGCTAAACAATTATTTAATCAAAAAATGATTTTAAAAACTTATAATATTTTGAAAGAGCTATCCAACGATACCCCACACCTCCCACGATGGGGTTTGGCAGAAAAAAAAAACACCTCCACTTTACATGTAGGGGAGGTACCCTAAAAAAATTTTTTTTTACAGATTTTATTCTACCGTTTTGTCGGCGTCATTGATATGTATACTCATGCCAAATTACAGCTTTCTAGTACTAACGGTTACTGAGAAAAACGGGGGTCGGACGGACGGACATGGACGGGCATGGACACACACAAACTATAAGGGTTCCTTGTTTACTACGGAACCCTAAAAATGGGCGCAGTAAAAATGGTACCGAGTCGACTGACAGCTGACACTGACATTTGACACTTTTTTCATATCGTACTGCCTCCGCACCGACAAATCAGGAAGTCGCCTAAGTAACGCTGCGCTGGTAGGAGCAGTGTGCTCCTGCCTTAAGAGGTAATGCACCTTCACTGTCGTGCAATATACCGTATACGGCGAGTCAGTACATAATATATGAGAAAGACAATCTTACGCAAAATTCGCGTTAAGAGCGTATTCGCTGGAAACGCCGTGTTTCCGTGTTTTACCACGTATTCATTACAGAAAATCTCAAAAACGGTATAGTTTTTTGTAACACTGTTTACAGACCCGTGAAGAACAACTTATCGACTACGGGAGCTACAGTCAAAACATTTTTTACAAACATTTATTAAAGAAACTCGAGCACTTTTCTCACACTCGATTTCGAAATATTCGAAACCATGTCGTCATTCAAACCTGTTTATTCTGTAACCAATTGAAACTAAAATATGTAATACATACAGTTAGATGCACCGAAAGACGGTCTCTTTCGCCTACTGTCTGAAAATACACAATTTAAAATTTGGTTTAACTAAAAGAGCCACGGAAAACTCCATATTTTTGGCAAACTTCGCTGCATCATATTGTCACTTTAAAGCTAATAAAACGGTTTTTAACTATGCTATTAGGGTAAAATAACTTCTATTCTACGATATTAAATAATAAAAAGTAACAAATAGGATATAAAAATATTAATTTTAATCGATTTAAAACAGACCTTTTTTTCATAGACTCGCTTGCTGTGACTCAGTACCGGCCCAGCGGCCATCGGAGGAGGACGTATATATCGTTTTTTTGTGGCTCTTCACAAAGCTACCGTAATTACTCTCAGGAAACCAATAAAACATGTGACCTCCGATTAGGCGTATTTATTAAGAACGACACAGTCAGATTATACTGGGGACTAATCGTGATCTAAATTGAGACAAGTTATGAATGGTACGCAACCGTCAATTGATTGTCAACTAACAACTTTGATACTTGGTTGATTTCATATATTTATTATTGTATTTGGACTAGAGTTTTTTGAACTATAATGCTTTATTTTGATAAGCAATTATGTATGAATATAGCCAGCTACCAGAACTAGTGGTACAACCTGGAAAGTAGCAATAGCAACTAGAAGTTAATAAAAGTATAATAACTATAATATGTAGTGACTCATGGTAAATACAAATACAAAGTACAAATACAAATGCGTTTAATTTTCATACGTATGAAACAATGTTTTTATAAACATGGTATATTATTGTGTATAATATCCCTTTTAATACATGGTATTAATAGCAAATCTGGCGCAAATGAACAATGCTAGTGTAACTAGACGCTTACAATGAACGCCTGTCCTTTACCGAATGCTAAACAAAGATCGGTAATTTTATCTTAAGTAGGTATTTCATTAAAAACTAATCAAAGTTATATACACAATTAAATAAACGCTTTACAAATTACGACGCAAAATCTATTAATAATCACAAAAATGGTCGGCGCCGGCGCGGCTACAACATATTTCAATAAGAGCCTATGTCGTGAGAGCATAATAAATTGCGACCGTAAACGTAAGCGCGCGCGGAGTAGTTTCGTTTGGAGTGATGCATGCGATATAGGCAATGGTTGCGATGCGGAGGATTTTTGCGATATAGGTGATGCAGGCGATGTTATTTTTAGTTATAAATAGCCGGGCGCGCAGAGCGGACGGATGATTATTGTTCGACTGTTTGTGACACTGGTTCTATAGATTATTTTTGGTGGGTTTCTCGTCATTTTTGTTTGAGATTCCGTTGTTATGTGGAAATGTTCCGCATAGTGAGGGAATCTTCTTTACTTTCAATTTAATTATTATTTTACGGGGTTAAAATTTATTGTTATTTATTTTTAGAGAGCCAGATCACATTCCAGGCATACAGTTTAGCCTGACGAGATACATTTAACCTAGCGGTTGGTAAGCAAATTTATCTCGGTGTCTATTAGTTTACCAAGTTATATGGAGGACTTGGCACCAGCTTTTATATCAACATAAGCGGTGAACTTACTCCTAGCGTCTCTCAATGTCCAGCTGGCGACGTAATCATGGCCTATTCTGTTCAATTCAGACCTTGGCAAAGGAGTGTATACTCCGCTTGATGAAATTGTCCAGTATTTGGGAGCCGGTCTTTATTATGTATATTTATATAATCCATTATATGCTAGGGCGTTTCATATCACAGATCCCTTTAGACTTCGGTCAGTTGTGATATGACACAATACACAGGCTTTAGGTTGATTTTCTCAAGCTAGCCACTTGAACGTTCTAGTAGGGAACTGTTTAGGTATATAGGTAAAAGTAGGGCCTCACTACATAACACTATGGTAAATACCTCACGGTTGAGGTTTGCATACACTAGAGTAGGAATTAGAGCTATTTGGGGATGTAAGTAGATTAGGATTAAAGTCATGTGTAGGATTAGGACGTTAGGAAAGAGGGTTTAGGGATTTAGGTTTAGGTATTAGGTATTCACGCGATTATTGGTGTATTGTGTAAAAAAATAAGAGGTATCTAATAATTTCTTTAAAGAGGTACAAAAAATACTGGGTTTCATAGATTTTTATCGGTATTATGTGTTGTAAAGGTCCAATTCTTCCAATCATGATTAGGATAGCAGGGCTGGTTCAGAAAGATGGAACCAACTCTGAAAGTAGCAGGCGGAGCAGTCTACTAGTATTATTTTCCAATATCATGAGTGAAAGAATACTCATTGCTGGAAAAGAGTAGAGATATACTTTTGTAAATGGTTAGGAAACATTGGGAAGTGTTTAGGGTAGAGGGAACTGGTAGTTAAAGATGCTTCTCATCTAAAGATTTATTAATGAATTTATTTTCATTAGTATGGATTTATATTCATTAATATGTCTAGTTCTGGTATAGAATAGGTTCAATCTCCATCTTGGCGTGTTAACAGCATTGTATGAGATATGAAAGACATACCATACAACAGTCAAAATTATCCTTTTTAGCTGTAGCTTAAAATTGGGTATCAACGATTCTATTTTCTACTGCATATTTATGGTAGCAGGATGATTTTGACTTAGGGGAAAAAAGTAAGGCTTTCAAGGGTATTTGCCGCCCATTGGAAACCTCCAGCTGTTAATAACGTAACCTGAACACGTAGATCTTGTTGGAGATAAATTACCAATAATAATATTATTTTTATGTATTTAAAATCTAAATATTGAGTAGGTAAAATATGTTAGGAAAGCTATTGTAAATGTATGAAAATTTGGTAGAAATAATTCTACTTAGTAGAAAAATACGTGGTAGATTTGGTAGGAAAAATTAGTAGGTATTTTAGGGTCTTAGGTCAAATAGTGAAGAGTTCAAGTCTGATTCGTTTCGCATAAAAGAGTCGGGGTTATTCGGTACACAACGTAGGTTATCACTAGACGATCACATGGCCAAATCAAATCAAATCAATTTATTTTCACGGGTCTTTTATTTAAACTATGGGGAATATAATGTTTAGACGGGGTAGAGAGGGGGGGAGCTACACTAGCTTGAAATTGAAATATGTGCTTGGAAATTCTTTTTTAACCTGGCTGTGCCCATTAAAGCGATAGGAGTGCGCTGTTTGAGGGTGTCCTGGGGAAAGAGCAGAGGAAATCTCCGATACTACCACGCGGGCGGCTTAAACATAGAAATACTCTGAGAGTTTGCGCTCCAGTTAGCTTGGTTGAGCGGTTTCAACCGAATCTGAAGTGTGGCTTGGAGAAACATAGTGTAGACCGGGAATGAGTTACCATTACAAATACAGATAGTTAAAGAACCGGCCAAGTCATTGTCGAAATACGCACATTTAGGACCACGCAATCACGAATTAGAAAATTCAGATAAAATATGTCGACGAGTATCCGTACTTGGGCCAATAAGCTTCTTTCAGCCAAAGACAGGACAAGGAAGTTGAAAGACGGATCCAAAATGCTTGGAAGAGCTATTGGGCTTTCAAAGATTTACTGAAGGGAGGCCTTCCGGTAGCTCTGAAGCGGAGGCTCGTCGACATGTGCATTCTGCCTGTTCTAACCTACGGTGCACAAACATGGTCACTCACCGAGACCAAATTGAAGGTTTACCAACGGGCAATAGAGTGCAGCATGCTGGGAGTCAAACTGATCGACCGTGTTCGGAACTCTGTGCTGCGCTTCAAAACTGGTATTGCAGATGTTAGAGCTGGAGGATGTTGGAGCAAGACTGCCAGGCTGCAATGGAACTGGGCCGGCCACGTCTGCCGTATGCATCCACGGAGGTGGGCAAAATTAGCAACAGAGTGGGTTTCGCAATATGCTCGGAGACGACGTGGCAAGCCGAGGCAGAGGTGGCGGGATAACCTAGACACATTTCTAAACGACTGGCCCGAAACAGCTCAAAGCCGGAACGAGTGGAAGTCGAGGGGAGAGGCCTTTGCCCAATATTGGGACACCTTTATAGGCTTAGGAAAAAAAAGTAAACATTTCATCGCCAAATTTCAGGTTCATATGTGATTTATGTCCATAAAAATCACCTTTTTCCTTTGATGCAATTTTTAACTTCCTATTCTTCATATACTTCTTTTATTTTAATATACTATGTTTATCTACACAATAACGGTAGTTTTATCCTTTACCGTGGACTTTCACGGCACTTAAGTCGAGGGTCTTATGTTTAGATTAAAGTTTCTCCGAATTGAAATCATCATCATCATCAGCCTATCTACGTCCCACAGCTGGGCACTGGCCACCTTTCATAGATGAGAGGGATTGGGCAGTAGTCCCCACGCTGGCCCAGAGCGGATTGGGGACTTCAAATACAACTTTGAATTTCTTCGCGGATGTATGCAGGTTTCCTCACGATGTTTTCCTTCACCGAAAAGCTAACGGTAAATATCAAATGATATTCCGTGCTCAAATTCCGTAAAAATCTCATTGGTACGAGCTGGAATTCGAACCCACGACCGCCGCTTGACAGCCGCATGCTTGAACCACTGGGCTACCGTAACTTGAACTAATAAATTGCTTGAAATTATAAAGCCGAATTGAAATACACACACAAGGGGCTCCTGCGGATGCTCTAAGGAAGCGTCCATTTATATATTTGCTCCTGTTACTGGCTACACCTTGAATATCATTTCCGATTGCAGTTTTCTTGCTAACGGCAAGCATGCACTCGCGTAGGCATAACTTGGTAGCCAGGGTTACACACCTACCACTACTGACAGATCGATCAAAACGCTCGATGACATCATTATCCCCAATGGCGAGAACCTTGTAAAGGGCCGAGAAGGACATAGTTAGCAAGACTAAGATAGCCTTTCCACTAGAGCTATGCTATGCAGCTATGCTGCGAGGATGTTATAGTTTTCCGTTTAAACCAATGCTATGTTATGTGAACATATGATTGGTGGATATCAACGCATTCATAGCAATGACACAACTTTGATGGAAAGGCACCCTAAAACTTGAAAGCCGCCGCCATGTTCTTCACGTTGTCTCTTGAAAAGATTCGATCAAGACGCCTAAGACACTCTCGTTAGATAGCTGGTCAAATACGAAGTATTGATGAATCATAGGTATAAGTAGGTAGGTACGAGAATATACTTATTTCATTGACTTGTATTTTCCTTCAACATTACAAAACGCATGTGGATGATTTTCCCACTAATTTATCTTCAACTGATTATATTTTCACATTCAATAGTAAGTCTGATACAAAAAAGATAATAATATGAATGTAGTTGTATATCCCTAAACACAAAATTTTCGCTGCAAAAGTATCAAGGCTCATACACACACTATACGGCAACTTGTTACAGCATACGAAGATACATGACAGATATCATTGTATACCTTATTGTACTATATAAGGGTTTAAATTTAAATGAAAAGTTATGTGCGATAGTGTTGTTACGAACACATTGGAACGCACCGTGTACAGTGCTCGTTTGTGTGCAGCGAAAAACGTCAAAAAATACCTAGATTTGACTTGTGCCCGGCAACGAAAGCACTCTTAACTATATTGAGTAAATTTAACTAGTTATAGGTAGTTGTTTAATGAAACAATGGCGTATCACATGCGTAACACATTTGTAGGTACCACAATTTATGCAGTAAATTAGGTTTAAGAAGATAAATTATTGAAATAGTACGCAATGTTTGTACTAAATAGAACAAGAAGTTTTGTTTAAACAAAATTTGAATCTAATCAGATAAATACTCTAGTTACAATAAATTATATGTTATCGGTTCCGCAGTTTCAAGGTAACTATTTCAAGAAAGAAATTAATTAAGTAAAACTGAATATTAGGGAACTAGGTACTTCGAATTAGTTACTCTTAATGAAACCGGAAAACTTAATCTTTGAACTAGAGACTAATCTTTTAACAGCCAGTGATATATGCTCATACTCCACCATTAATATCTATCTTGTATCTAAATCTAATCAGTCGCGCATACTACAATACTTTGGACATCTGTCTAGATGGAATGAATGGAGTAACCTACCTATGTACTGGATTGACCAACGGAAACAAAACCGTGAGTTTGACTGCGCCAACCTGCCAACAGAGAGAGATGGCGGGAAACCGTTGTGTATAAGCATCTACCACTAACGTCTGAACATCACCAGGACCGCTCTGCCAACATACGACCTACCTTTCATCGCCATTCAGCGTAACACAGCCAGCAGTTCTGTGTAACAAAACCGATTATCCCTTTGGCCCCCCCGCTTACACCTCTCCGCAAAGCACGTGTTATTTCATTCCTAGCACGATAGGGTATCTGGACACCTCGGAGCCACGGGGCCAGAGCTGAGTTTAGCCGAAAAGGAAAGAGGACAAGGCCTGCTACTTGGACCGCGTATATCTGAAATTCAATACAACGCATATTTCGTATATTTCGTATATTTATTCAATTCAATTTCAAAGAAAAAACAATGTACATTGTGTTGAATTTCACTTATTCTAAATATAGCTAAAAAAAATTACAATTATTCATTATTTAATATGTCCAAATTACTAATACAATAACTTAACAACTGATATAATAATATAATATATGTCCACATTTAACAAAAACTTTAAAATATTTTATAGAACAATAAACGGATTAATAAAATGTCAAAAAATAAATTAATTAAATGTCAAGAAAAAAAAACACAATAAGAATAATATTCAATAGTTCTCATTACTAAATTAATCATTTATATATATTATGGTCAATGACGTTCATGTCCCTATCATTTACAAATTCATTTTTTTAGGCTAAATATTAAGAAATCTAGTATTTTATCATAAGCCGAAGAGAATCAACCGCCACTGTCAATTTGACTCTCTTTTGTTTTTGGACGCGTCCCTAGTGATGCGCTAATTTCACCATAGAGCTGACGAATCGGTAAATTCCGGCTAACAATTTATAGAATAATAGGCTTTGTTCAAGAGCAACCTTTTGAGTCTCGCTTTGAAAACATTACTATTTACTATCTCCTTCAGATCGGTGGGCAACTTATTGAAGAGAAAAACTGACTGATAGCAGGCGGCATGCTTAACTATGTTAAGTTTGGGAACCACCCTGTTCGGCAAGTCTTTCCGTCTCGAAAGCAGTCGGATCTCTCTCTCGCTATTGCTTTCGTAGTGATTTAGGTGTTTAACGAGATCAGTCAGTACAACGCTGTCATGTATCACCTTTTAATCCCACAGGTAAGCACAGCAGTTACCTATATCAATATTATAATGTTTAGAGGTCTATGAACGTCACAATTCTGATCCAAAAATTCGAGCCTCCTTATCACAAGGAAAAACACTTATCATTTTCACAATCACTATTTAGTGTTTGCATAATTTAAAATAAGAAAATTATCACTGTTTAAATATAAAAAAATAAAAGTACACATTGTTGAACGTCTTCTTCATAAGCTTCAGAATAATGTAAGGTGAAAAATAAAACTGGATGCATATGAAGTTATAAAATATTTCTGTGCCTCTAGTAAAAAAGGAGTTAAAGTGGTTAAAGTTATAAGAGTGACATGTTAAAAATTTATACCTTTAAATAAAATAATTAAAAAACAAAACTTAAACTATTCTAATCTAACAACCCACCCCGAGTCATACCTGGTGCAAAGGTGCCCAAAACGCTTGCGGCGTTGCCGCGTTGAACTGCAATCGACAACCTTTGCATCAAGTATGACGCTTTGAGACCATATACATCTCAAAGCACGTTAGAATAGTCATTATTAAGAATATTTTGACGCTCAGAGACCATTTACATCTTCGAGATATTATATTAAATTTTGTTATTCAGACTGAGACCTTATACATCTCTCAATTTTACTATTATTGTAATGTTTGTAATAGATAATTAATATTTTGACATGAAATATGTATTAAATTCTTATTGATATATTTCTTAAATTGTAAATTAATATTTTCTCATGAAAAATCTATCATATGCTTATATTGTAAGACTTTTTTTAAATTGTACATTAACATTATGACATGTGAAAGTGCCCTTGTGACCTATTTGCAGAATAAATGTTTGAATTTTGAATTGAATTTTGAATGACCCGGAGCGGGAGTCAAGCCCCCTGTCCCGTATTCGTCTCCCAACCTCACTTATAAAAATTTGGGCATCCGCGCACCAACAGCCGGTCGTCTCCACCGCCAGAGGGACAAATAGGTAGCCTCCCAAACATGAATATTTTTCCCGTTTACGCGAAGCCGCCAGCTCGGCCGCTGCCCCAACCGCTCGGATGGTACGGCCGATGTGCGATGCAGCAAAAGTGCTGACGCAAGTAGCGTCCCACAGAAGGCACTTTCCTTTCTGCCAAGGCACTAGGGTAAGGCCATCCGGCCTCTTATCATCCGAGCGGCTTAGGCCAGGGGGCTCTAATAAACAAGAGACGTTCGCGTACACAAGTGTTCTACGGATGATTTCATTCAAAGCGTGATGGCGTGGGAATCTTCCTGCACATCGGCGACAGCTCAGAGCGTGATGGCCGTTGCTCTCGACCGTAGATCCGCAGATGCAAAGGTGAGGTTCGCAAAAATCACAGCCCAGGCGGAGAGCCACGGCCACCCGCAAAGAGTCATCATCGAGGAGGGTGCCCAAATGTGGAGATGGGAGAGCTTGGAGCCAAGCCCCAGATTCTGGCCTTGACACTGCCAATAGCCTTGCCCTGTCCGATCCAGTTGCGGCTTTCATGAGATCGTCGAAAAATGCGTTTTGTGTCTATGCCGTCCCACAAGCGTTGGCAATCTGGCTTTTCAGGTGCAGACACATTCGGGTTGAGTGTCGTCCAGGCCATCCAAGCATCGGAAGAGAAAGGTATGGTTACCTTGTCACCATCTAAGGACAAAATTTTAGTAACAAGGTCAGATACCCCATTCGCCGATGCTAGAAAAGCCGGCAGGCTCACATCCCGTGCACGACGTACACCTAGGCCACCGTTCCGAATCGGGAGAAACGCCAGATTCCATTGGTTCGAGTTCAGGCAGACATTAAGGAGAGTTTCCACCGTTTCTATCTTAAGTATATACCAAAACTCTCCAAAAAATGCGCATCATTTGTTGTAATCGGATCTAAGTTATATCTGAATTTGACGAAGTTAGGATTGTGCCCAACGGTATATCTGGCGAATCATATCGTGAAAAATGGTGCAATGAAAGATATTTAACATATTTGTATTTTGCTTGCGTGGATCAAGATAAGTTAATTTGTATCTTTTGATATATCGAGTGTTAAAGGGTTAATGTTTACTTATATCTATTCTATTTACACAGCAATTTAACATTCTTTATAAGATAGAAATCGACATTAACCTTTATTCACGACTAAATGGTTAATATATATATATATTATTAGCCATTGACCAGAAGAACGGTGACTTGTACGATGATGGACAACACTATCGACTTGTCGCGGCCCTGTGGCGTCATGTCATCTGTCAGATCAATTGCGCGTCTTGAAGAGAATGCCTTTTTCTGTATTATATTGTATTAAACCATGTAATTAATGAAGAGTGGAGCTTTTATACTTAACAATATATATCACTTTATATCCCGTGGCCAGAGTAATATACAAACGTACGCACAAAAATGCATGAAACCGTGTCACGTCTTCAATTTGTATATCTAAATTAAATTTCGCCTGATATTTTATCACGAGCAAAATTCCTCTGGCGTCTGATTTTGTATTCCCATGGTGTTCTTAGTATGAAGATTTATCATTTTATAAGCATTCAGAAAGGGTTATGAAGTCTGCACCTAGGAATTTCGTTCATGGATCATTTCATGATAACATACTCATAAAAGGTATCAATGTAATCTATTTAAAAAAAAAGATAAAAATAATAAATTATCTCCAAATTGTGTTTTTATCTCGTCTAAGTAGACATAATCTAATTATACTTGGCTGTTAGTAGTAATATAGTGAAGATACTTTATAGATACCTTAAAGAAAAAGTTTGTTATTTAATCCGTAGAAGACACAGCACGAATATAGTCCCATAATAATGAAAAAGTAAAACGATGGTTAGAGGTAGCAATATTGCTTTATTTCATTAATCTGAAATTAATACTTACCTTAATATGTTCTTTTTATTTCTTTCTTTTATTTTAGTTAACAACTTTTAAATAATATATTACAAACAACAATGTATATTTTAACAAACTTTTTATTGTAATATCTATGTTAAGTTTGAGGCAATAAAATTTTTTTTACTTAATATTATCGTTGCACGGGTGCTAAATTTGGAATTACAAACACGAATTAAGGCGCCTGTATATAATAAAGTACGAGTATACAGTGTGGAAAGTTAACTCGGGCCCTGGAGGGAAACTACCTTAAATCCTTGAGCTAGCTCATTTTACTTAAAGGAGACATTCCTTTATTTTGAAAAAGAAACAAAACTGCATTCAAAGATTTTCTAAAACTCGCTTGCCTCGCCCGGGACTCGAACCAACTAAAATTAAAAAAAAAACACTATTTTATTATACTAATCGATAGTATTAATACTCAGGATAAAATTTCTTTAGCAAACATTTGGTTACTGTTCACTTTTAACAAGTAAAAGACACGTAACAATTCGGTTATCTCTAACATTCAAAGACTTCGTATGAAGTACACGCTTGCTAATTTATCGCTAAGTATCTTGTTGAAATCTTCGATAAGAAAATCGTTTAACGGTGGTAATACCTCTATGCACATTTCCTTCTTACATGATCCGAGCTAAGGGTCGCGGTAGAAAATGTTATTATAGGGGCATACACCACAACACTTTGATGAAGGCTACAAGAAATGAATTTCAACGGCGACTAATTTTGTGTAGACGGAACCACGGGGCTCATTTCGAACAATTTATCAGTTAAATAATTTAAGTGTAACAAATTGATAGTAAAATAAAGTTAATGTTAGATTTAACGATTGTTTTTATTTTTAAGACCAAATGTTTGTTAGAGAAATTTTATCCTGAATATTAATACTATCGATTAGTATAATAAAATAGGGTGTGTTTGTTTTTTTAATTTTAGTTGGTTCGAGTCCCGGGCGAGGCAAGCGAGTTTTAGAAAATCTTTGAATACAGTTTTGTTTCTTTTTAAAAATAAAGGAATGTCTCCTTTAAGTAAAATGAGCTAGCTCAAGGATTTAAGGTTTAAGGATTTATGGTAGTTTCCCTCCACGGCCTGAGTTAACTTTCCACACTGTATATTCTGCTTTGTACTGTACTGGTCTGTCCTAAGTGCATCAATAATGACCTGTAGCTCTACTATAAGTTTTTTCGAAACATTAATTAATTCGAACACGTTTGCGTTTTGTCTCAAAATGTATGAAAACGCTCTCACCGAGTTTGAAATACGCGCGTTCATCGGTTAGCACAAATGTTATACTCGCTGTTTTAGTTTCCACTAGTGACCACCAGAGGCGCTGTTCACGTTTTCATACCACTTTCATACATTTTGAGACAAAACGCAAACGCGTTCGAATTAGTTAATGTTTCGAAAAAACTTATACTAGAGCTACTGATTAAGGTCGGATTTAATCAAATAAAAATAAGGTTTATTCACTGATTTGAATATACTGACAAATTGAATTATTTATTCATAAGGCAAAACACTTATCTTAGGTACTTTACAAAACCTTGTCACGATTCATTGTTTAGTTAAATCAATCCTAATCTCATTGATATTGCGTAGCTATTTAACCTTGACTGGAATAAATTATGTAAATTATAATTCGATACTGATACATAGTAAACAATAGGTACCTATATGATGGGACTGATAATATTCGCTTGTAATTGAATGAACGAGCAAAGTTCCCCAAGTGTTCTGGAAAACTCCTGCGTTTGTATGTATGTATAACTGTTTGTATGACGATAACTCAGGTATCGTTGATTGGACGTCTTGAAATTTGGTATGCGAAACAATGAGACAAAAATATTGATAACAATCAGTGAGGGGTTTGCTGAAATATATTTATAAGAGGATCGAATAATTACTTATATACTCCAAAAACAATTTAATAATCCCAAATACACAATATTACTAATTACAAATAAATTTTACACACTAAATACTAAAACTAAACTAAACTCTAAAGCTATCCTACTCAAACATGAGCCACACCCGGCGCAAAAGTGCTCATCACACTGGCGGCATTACTCCGTTGAACGGCAACCGCCAGCCTTTGCACCAGGAAAGACCCTAAACGGAGCCCAACGTTCGAAAAAAAGTCGAACTGCGTAAACGTAAACGATTTAGTATGGACAAAAGTGAAGTGAAGTATAGAACTAAGAATCGCCATACTAAATCGTTTACGCAGTCGCTACTGTCGCTAGTGAGTACGGCAAACATTGCAAACTCGGTAAGGGTACAAGTATATTCTGTAAAACGAGTGTTTATCCGTATCCGTGTATCCGTATCCGTATCCGTATCCGTATCCGTATCAGTATCCGTATCCGTATCCGTATCCATATCCGTATCCGTATCCGTATCCGTATCCATATTCATATTCATACTCATGTTCATATTCCTGTTCGCATAATCCATTTACATATATACATAATATGTCCCGAGTATCATTGTGTCTTACGCATCTAACCCCTCCTAACATCGCAATCACGAATCACGATACTAGGAGGGGTCAACTAGCTGATCTTAGAATCTTAGAATCTGTCGCGAGTTTAACAATTTTTCCCCAGTACAAAAGTGCTCAGCGCCGCTAAAGAAGTTTTCACTTTAAAAATTATATGTGGGAGTACCAAAACCGACGAATAAAACTTGCACAGAGTTTGTATGGAGAAGGCCTTGCCTCTACAGGCGCCTTAACAAGTGGAACGAAAATAGATCGGGTTATTTATTGAAATAATGGCAGTATTTTGTCTCTCTTATTTTTGGCAATTTAACAAAGAATGCACACTGATAACCATTATTTTGACTTCCATTGTACCTAATGATTGTAAAACAAACAAGATTACTTAAAAGGCGCGGCCTGCTGATGACAGTCACTTAACACCGAGTTGTAGTTGTGTTGTAATGTCCGATTTGTTCCCACACAAATGGGTGATTTTATTAAATGTAGGTATAGGTATAAATACAACTGACAGAGGTCAATGTCGCTTTAGCGTAAATATACAGACTTGCATATAATTATTGGAAATACATGCACGCAGTACAATGAACTCGCATTACAGAAATAAAGACGAGTAACACATGATTTGCCTGTTACTATATAATGATGATTGCACAGTCATAATTATGACTAAATTCAATCGTTTCTTTCTTTAACTTTCTTGTCAATGCCCTGGTTTTCGTGTCTAAAACTCGGACGATTTGCTCACATATGTTGACAATACAAAAGGGAATAAAAAATAAAAGGATTATATGTTTGAGTCTCAGGCTTCTATATTTTTGTTTTCTTTTATTCAAGTTAAATTGGTCTTTAGAGGATGACTAACGCCATTCGAGGCCAAGTGCATGCATTGCTTGTGCTGAAATCCCACGCATTTTAGGTAACTTATATGAGAGATGGTTTCTGAATCATCAACCAGTAATAATGTACCAATTACTTAATTAAAAGTGAGAGAATCAAATAAACCTAGTTGATGAATAATCATCATTGTAGGTAATAACAATGCACCGAGGAGAATTTTCCAAAGTTGCGAAATTTTCATGTTCTACTTATATTGTTTTACACAAGCTCAAAGTACACTACAGTTTACAAGGTACAATATACAGTTGCAAAGTAGACAATGTACACATTTCGCCTTACTGAACACATGTCTCAAACGAAACATTTAAATAAATAAAAAAAACCGGCCAAGTGCGAGTCGGAATCGCGCACGAAGGGTTCCGTCCCATTATCTTTAAAAACCGAAAAAAAAAACACATTTGTTGTATGAGAGCTCCCTTAAATATTTGTTTTATTTTGTGTTTTAGTATTTGTTGTTATAGCCGCAACAGAAATACATCATCTGTGAAAATTTCAACTGTCTAACTGTCACGGTTTTTGAGATACAGCCTGGTGACAGACGGATAGACGGACAGACGGACAGCGGAGTCTTAGTGATAGGGTCCCGTTTTACCCTTTGGGTACGGAATCCTAAAAACCAAGGCGTCACCCATAACGCGGAATGATTTTAAACGCGTCAACTATTGTCCCACAGCTTAGTCATCGGTTTATTCATGAACATCACTCGTATGTGACCTATTTTATTGACTCTGACTTTGTTTTAATAAAGGCTGATAACGCCGAAGGGCAACCAACAGCAATCATTAAATTATACAACTAAACACATACCCATTCATATGACGTCATACGTGTCCAGTATTCGACAATCAGACAAAATAATATGGTGATTGTATTGTATTGGTGAAAAGTCAAAGAAGTTCAATCAAAATATCGCCTAATTTCGCCTTTGTACCTATTTTTTATTTTACCTATTTTATAATTTTGTTTTTTGTAAATGTTTTTCTTATGTGCAATAAAGTGTCATACATACATATCCTACCTATCCCAATATTTATTCACTATTTGGCCAGACGCTTCGCCCGCGTATTTCAAAGGATACAATTAAAAAGGCGCGAGATGAAATTATAGCCGCTATCCATCGCGTAGATCCATTCTCTATAAGTCTATACTGACAAATCATCATCCTCCTAGCGTTACGTTTACCCTCCTAGGGTCCGCTACCTATATACTGACAAATAAAAAAGAAAATCGGATGAGCACACCTGTACACAAACTTATGAAGCTACAAAGTTTACTTTATAATTATACGGAACGGGTATGTATAGTAATGGTAAGTGATAAGATTGATGTCAGTGTAGGTAAATAAATCATACTTTATACATTTCACACAGAAGGATTTACTGCTTCATATGTCTTGTCATTTATCTAAACGAGTCACATGGCATACATACCTATCAGCGTATGTACCTAAGTATGTATATGTACTTAACATTGGACTCACGGGTCGGAAATATTTTTTGGCCCCATACAAGCTTTTGATTCTGAATAGGAATAGGATCGATTGGCATAAAAAAAAGTTTGTCAAAAATGGCTTTTTTCTCGCACCCTGTATGTTTTTTCCAAAATCTAAAAACGTTTTTTTCATCAATTCAAAATCAAAGGAAGGTCTTCTAAGACAATTTTCACGTAGCAGCACGGAATCTGGTAGCTGCCCTCACTGACCCAAAAAGAAAATTCACCCTGTATATTTCTATGTATACCACAGAACTCTTAGGGTTTGTTCAAGGTACCAACATATAAACTAACTGGACTTGAAATGAGTTAAACTTGGAAAAGACCGATATGTAAATTTAACTGCTCATTAGTCATTACTTTCGTTGGGTAATAGGTATGTCCTGTTTGAATAGAAAAACGTAACAAGGTTACGTTAAATCCTATTGTCAAGTAGCCCTTTGTGTAATCAAAGCAGTCCATGGGAACCATAGCGGCTGTATGGTTGATGCACACTAATAACACATTTGGCCCTGACTTCACATAAAGTAGGAGGTTAACTTGTACTCCGTTCCCATATTCATTATTTTGTTTTTAACTCAGGGATTAATAATGATTGGCATATGTATCCTTGTAATCGTGTAAGCAGCACGAAAGTGTGTCAGAAATATTACATGTGTACACATATGTCAGAAAGGTTATAGATACATATACTTATTATATTGGTTGATATAATAATATATAATATGGAGCTTAACGAAGCGTTGATATGGAAAGATGAACGAGTGTGTCAGAAATATTAAATGTGTACACATATGTCAGAAAGATTATAGATACATAATACTTATTATATTGGTTGATATAATATAAAATAGCGTTGAATATGGAAAGATGAACGGTGAGATTCTCACCACCTTCATGATTTATCTTACGATTTACTTTATACTACGAACAACCTTCTTATATTACTACATCAAATTGGTAAATGGTGGCAATTGCTGTATTTGATTCTGGTATCAACATATTATATATATGTACAAACAACAACTGCCAAATTAGTAATTTGGCAGCAATTCTGGTTTTATGCGGTTTTACATTTGATATTATTATAAAACATATTGTAAATTCTACGAATAAACGTTGATAGCCGTATTGACATACATAACCCTTAGTCCACCTTACTAATAAATTACTCTTACGTTAGTTACGGCGATAAGGTACTTTAATGCTATGAATTGATGAATGTGCCTATTTTCAAGCCAGCATAAAAATTAGGTACTCGTATCCGTCTCCGTAGATAACTACGATATACCTAAATAACGGGTATTCTTATCATCAAGCTAAAATAAACAATGTCGTAAAAATCTTATAGTTAGTTACTACGAGAGTCGATATAATATTCTGATAACCCACTAGTAATCGGTCAGTAGAATCATTGTTAGTAAATTGTTCCAGATAATTATAACATGAATACTTAGTAGGTACTCCTATGTAGCTCAAGTTTACGTACCTATAACCGAATTTGTAGGAAAATCTCGAGGACCGATTATGTCATTCTTTGATTGCTTGTGACTACCTATTATTAGGTTAGTTAAGATACTTAATATTTACACTGTTATTAGGAATGGAATTCGGGTTAAAATAGTACCACCTCCGTCCTCCAGCATGACTCTCCCCATGGATGTCGCAATTGCTATTAAGCACCTATAAGTAATTAGTATGTCTAAACTTACATCTCATGTCTTTACTAGAGTGGTACCTACCTATAATACCTGTTTTATATACTTAAGACAGTACTAAACAAGCATACCTACGGCTTGTGGCCTTATACGATTAATATGAATCACAATCGCGTAGCCGTACCTTTACTGATTTGCAGATTCGTGACACCAGACACCAGACATCTTCAGGAGCTCCTGGCAACCTTACTCTGCACCAGAGGTACGACTGTATATCTGTATACTTACAGTGCAAGTCACTATTTGCTCTGGTACCACCGGTGTTATTGTTTCTGTGGTCATCAGTAAGATGTAGGTGAACCACGAGGCTAGTGCTAAAGAGTCATACCAAATGGTAAAATTGGTCACTATGCGTAACAGGGGCGTTTTCTGACGCGTGTCTTTATCGGTCAGAATTTTCCATGAACTTATTCATACTATAGGAACAATACGTAGGTATAATATCGTCATAAGGATAGGATAGTTTAGGTTATAGAGGTGGAAATTCTTGGGGAGGATCCATACAAATACATTGTGTTTGTAGGTATGATCAAAAGTATTTTCTTATGATTAATATACTCACCGGCAGAAAATTTGGCCCAAATTAGAAAAATGCATTGTGATATATTAAACATTATTTAATTTATTCAATTTATAGTTTGAAATCACGAATAATTTTTGGGCCAAATTTTCTGCCGGTGAGTGTATTAAGGTAACTTTATAATAAAAGTACTAATATGACAAACAAAAAGTACAGTGAAAAATTACATACCTATAAAATAAAATAAATAAATAAATAATTGATACATTATGTAGCTAACACACAGCACTGGTACATTTTTGTGAAACTTTAAAAATTGTAGTTTTCATACCACATAAAAAATAAAACACGTAATTTTTCACGTTATCTGTTTGATATAAATTGTTTGTTAGATACACATTGGTGCAATAAGCAGTTATAATTATAAAGTAAGTTTTTAATGCTAAACTATGCACCAATTTACGTACCAAAGTTTGATCCGAGATTCCGTCTAAATGTTTATAATACCGCGCCTCTAGCTATCCAATGTTTAAAAAAAAAACACAAAATGACTATCGATAGTATCGATCCTGCTTTGTAATATAATAAACTACCTACCAGGTAGTTCTTCTCCCAGACTCGCCACTAACTCGTTTTTATGATCTTTTTTGCAGGAGATAGGTAGGTACACTAAGGCGACTTCCTGACTTGGCGGGGCGGGATCGATATGTGATTTTTTTTTCTTTGACGTAAACTTACTGACGTCGCAAAGATTCCCACTTGGCAGAATACTGTCAGTATTACATTTGCGCAGCAGTAGCTCTAGTATAAGTTTTTTCGAAACATTAACTAATTCGAACGCGTTTGCGTTTTGTCTCAAAATTCATGAAAGTGGTATGAAAACGTGAACAGCGCCTCTGGTGGTCACTAGTGGAAACTAAAACAGCGAGTATAACATTTGTTGCTAACCGATGAACGCGCGTATTTCAAACTCGGTGAGAGCGTTTTCATACATTTTGAGACAAAACGCAAACGCGTTCGAATTAGTTAATGTTTCGATAAAACTTATACTAGAGCTACAGTAATATTATGCGCAGAAGCGGACCAGGGGACCGATTTTTGAGTGTCGAACGCTCGACTTTTCACTCGACATCTGTCAAAACGTCATAGTTTTTTGACGGAATTCGAGTGAAAATTCGAGCGTTCGACACTCAAAAATCGGCTCCCAGTACTGCCTTCGCATCGTCCCGCTTCCGCGCATCCCGCGCCAGTCAGGAAGCACTCATTTAAATATATAGGGGCGCAGTAAAAAGTAGTACTGAGTTGACTGACAGTTGACACTGACATTTGACAGTTTTCGCATATCGTACCGCCTCCGCACCGACAAAACAGGAAGTCGCCTAACGCTTAAAACCACCGTCCTAATTCTACGGACAGTCAAGGTCACAGCTATTAACGATTTATTCAAGTGTTTTACAAATGTTTCTTCTACTATACGAGAAGGCAACCAAAGTGACGTATATCTCATTAAATACCAGAGGCAAGTAATTCTATAGACTGCCAGTGTATATATTGTGGCGTATTTTGAAAATAATGAGCCTCCACTATGGAGGGCTCTTTGTACCGTTCAATTCGTATGACACTTAAGTAGACCTTTGCTAACACTTTATCAGCATCTATTCGGAGGTTTTGTTGTGTTCATAGATGCCGCTATGTGTTAAGCAGACAATAGCTCCTGATAATTTTCAATATGAAACAATGTGGAATGTATGTACTTCCACAAAAATATAAGCGAATTAAATCCCAGTTTATAGTAAAAATGTACTTAGATACCCCTCTGTTCCGATTAGTATTTCTTTATTTGACATTTTTGCATGAGTCGCTAAGTTTTCAATTACATAAATGTGATTATATGGGATAAATCCTCGTTGATTGGACTAAATATTCGTGTAAAAGATTAACCCCCGTATTCATAAACGTCCATCAAACCTCTATTAGTTAACAAGCCGCTAAAGTTCGTTTGTCCTTATCTGTCACTCTGACATTTACGTTTGCGAGAAAGGGACAAACAACATTTTAGTTAGCAGAGGTTTGTTAAGTTTTATGAATAAGGGGGTAAGCCTTTATCAGAGTTGAGGTATCAAAGTTCAAGCAACAGTGATAAATCATCATTGTCGCAATAAATTGATAGACAAATATTTTTTTTAGCTCGTTATGTCTCCTCGGTCATTATTTAAAACTGTTATTTTATGTTCAATGAAAGTAATTTAATGTACAGTTAGCCAAGAAAGTGGTGGAGGCTTCATCCTACATAAATAAATTCATGTAAAATGACATAATACCTATGCAAAATTGTCAAATGAAGAAATAAGTACTAATTGGAACGGAGAGGTATAGTCATTTTTCAGTAGAAACTGGGGTTTAATTCGCTTATATTTTTGTGGAAGTACATAATGGCGCCGCCTGTTTAATATGCGGGCGAAACGGTGAGGGCAGCAAGCATTAAAATGAAAAAAAAAAAAAACACGGGTTGCACTCCGGGAGTGTGCCGGCAGAAGTGAAAACTCAATGACATGATAAGATAACGAAAGTAAATATTTAAATAACAAAGATATTCATATTTATATTCACATTCACATTCACATTCTTATCCACATTCACAGTCATATTCATGCTCATATTCATATTCGAATAATCCAACTACATATACAGGGTGTCCTCTATATCTAACACGCCACAGTGATACCGGAGGTAGGTCAACTCAAGAGGAAACCACTCGAAAACCGTGCAACTTTTACTGAGGTCATGTTAGGCTGGTTATGTTCCTCTTGAGTTGACCTACCTCCGGTGTCACAGTGGCGTGGTAGATATGGGACACCATGTATACATATGTCCCGAGTATCATTGTGTCCACAATACTTTACAATGACCAGCCAAGTTGACCCCTCCCAACATCGCAATCACGATACTAGGAGGGGTCAACCTAGCTGGTCTGTCGATCTGTCGCTCGTCAGACCAGCTGAGTTGACCCCACCTAACATCGCAATCACTATACTAGGGGGGGGGTCAACCTAGCTGTTCTGTCGATCTGTCGCGAGTTTAACAATTTTTCCCCATTACAAAAAGTGCTCAGCGCAGCTAAAGAAGTTTTCACTTCAAAAAAAGAAAAAACACGTAAGCTGAACATGTTGAATTGTTGGCGCAGATCAACCGATAACTTTATCGCAGTACAGTCGCCATCAAACAAATCGAAACAAAAATGTTGCCCCAGCCTCTCAGCATGACAAGGCTTTAAAGTGCATGTTCGGATATTTTTGAGCACCCTGAAAAGTTTGACGGGACCAAAAATAACCTTTTCACCTCAGCGGCTCGAACACGGCTGTTTTGCTGCTTGAAACCAGTGGCCAAAATGCAATTTTGCTGCGAGCGTGGATCAAAGTAGCTTTTTAATTTTTGGTCCACGAATGCCAAGATCTGCCACTCCGTAGTTCGGGGTATATTACGAATTCGATATATTTGACCTTCAATCGCTCTGTCCCTTTCAATTCGTTATATTAAAAAAGAGAGGGCCCACATAGGTCGATTCTTAATTTGATATTCAAATTCTCTAATCGACTCAAATCGACTCCCAAAAAGGCGCTAAATAAGTAACGTAAAAACACGTTCGAAAACTCATAAAGTAACCTAAGAGTTATAATTATCAGGAAGTTGTTGGCAACGGTTCTTTTAAATACAATATTATTATGATAATACATATTTATAAATAAAACCTTTATTGCAGAAAAAAAACAGAAAGTTTATCACTTTAATTATTAATTTTACTTTTAACAATCTTTATTTTAGTAGAAGAATAAAAGCGGAGCCATTTCAGAACGCACCCTTTAAAAAATTAGTGCGTTTTTTTTCGTTTTACTTTTATTCTGTCTTGCGCTAACAGACATTAATTAATAATCAGTGTTGAATATTATAAAAATATCTAGAAAACATTAGTGATGAAGGGTGTATTTAGACTTAGAAAACAGTGCGTCTTAGTGTACACGCGAGCTGGCTCGAGTGAGAAGAGTACCTACTTAAAAAGTGTTATTGTCTCATTCTTGCGCTACATATATTGTTTAAGTAACTAAAATACGTAGGCAAGTGAAATCTGTGACACTGACATAGGCTGTATTTTAACAACAATACAACTAATTTTTAGTGTGCATGTGAATTAGTTCGCGCGATTATGTACCTGAAATCTGCCGCGCCTAAACTCGAGTCGCGCGCTTGCGTTCGTCTTGTGCTGGCTTAGCTGAGGAGTTAAGACAAGCAGGAGATTCCTAATCAATGCTGAATTAAATCTGCCTGATTTATCACGAGACACGTACGTACGTAAAAGCCTATGATAAGCCGTAAATGATGTTATTAAAGTTTAATATGTTCTCGCCGCTGAGGTGAAAAGTTGTATGTATCACGCGAGAGCAAAGATATTTGCATCTCGTGTCTTTGAGTCCCTCGCTACGCTCAAGATTCTAATTTTGAATCACTCGCTACGCTCGTGATTCAATTATAGAATCTTTCGCTTCCTCGGGACTCAACATCAACACTCGCAGCAAAAATCTACTTTGCTCTCTTGTTGAACAAATAACTATTTACAGTATATGTACCGGCGTTTTGTGCATTGGTGCAACAACGCCTAGCAGTGTTTGCGAAATGAATTAAACTTAACTTGTAACAGGTTCTGTTGACTTTATTTTTTGTTGCCTCATCAGCCTCATCGCGGTCTTAAGAGGCCTTACAAGTTTTGAATTTTTTTGATTTCAAATTTTGACAAAAGTATTGCTAATACCAATAAAGTGATTATTGGATAATATGGACATATGATAATATGATAATATGGAGAACATAAACCATGCTTAACACCTCTGTAGCCCATAACCAGACAATAAATGATTTGTATTTGTATGATTTTATTAAAGTTTTAGATAGTAAAATTGTCTTTTTTAGATTTTCTTGTGTGTAGTAGAATTTAAGTGGAAAAAAGCAGATTTTAGCTCGAAAATGGTCGATTTGGAGTGATGTTTGAAACAAAATATTTTAATGAAAAATGCAATAAATAGATTTAAAATTTATGTCATTAGGTCGCAATAGTCCTGTCCTAGATAGTAACATTGATAAAATATCAATAAACTTGTCTATTTAACAGAAAATGGGCTAAATAGATGAGCATTTTTTACCTTACAGCATTTTATTCCTCTCGCATACATAGTTAAATTCAACAAATCAAGCTCGAATTATCATTTGAAATCATTTGTAAGGCATGCGCATCATTTAAATTATTTGATTGAAGTAGGTTAAGTTTTTATGTTTATTTATTTGTTGTATTTAATTCTTTGTATAAATATATCTTTTACTTTGATACAAGCAAAATTACATGCGTTTTTATCTCATACATATAATTAAGGACCTTGTATTGTGTTTGATCCTATCTAATATTTATTATTGGAATGTCATTGAAAAAAGTACAAAAACTCATGTCCTTGGTGTGACGGTTACCTAAACTAACGCCAGAATTATCTAGCGTCTTCTCATTGATAACGGCTTGATTTTTTATCTACACGCATATCATAAGTTGGGAGTACATCAAGGGAAAATAATAAATGTTATCCAAAAAAAATACACTGTTTCCCATTTAATTTAAACTTGACATACTGAAGACAATCTTATGGCGTCTACAAAAACCTATCAATGGTGAATTACGTAATTGTAAAATCGTTACTTATCTCAAAAGGCAGATATTTGATATTCATAGCTTTTTAACGCGTTTCTATTTAGGCTGGTAGTTTAACAGCGCGCCTCCAAGGTTAGCAGCCTTCGACCTCAACATCGGACGTAAGCGTAACCGTTGACAATGTACCATGTGCTCGGTTACCGGTAAACACACGATAAAGCTTGCGAACACGCAAACCGCCAGTGCTCTCTGTCGACGCTGGGATGTACTCGTGTGCGAATGTGTCATGTGTAAATAAATTGTACGACGTGTAATTGTTTTGCTTGTGGATTGTTTAGTTAGTTGTTTATTAGGTGACTTAAAAATAGGATATAATTATAAAATATTCTTATATTTTAAGTTTTAATAGAATTAAATAAAACTGTGATATAGTATTAGAAAATGGATGATAATACGGAGGCGCAAGCGCAGGCCCACAACCTGCTGGGACAGAAGCCGCCAAAACAACCGAAAGTCGTGGACAACGCTTTGACTAGAGCGCTGAGATCATGTAAGTATAATACTCGAACTTTTCCCAAACAATATTCAGTTTAAAGAGGAACTAATTTTTATTAAAACATTTTTTTTATTATTAAATATGGGACCGCTCTTGGCCAGCAACTAGCCATATCAGCCTTCTCTTATTAAAATACCTAATTGGGCATTGTATTTTAATGCGACAGGAATATTATTGCATAATGTACCTGTTGCCGCATTACTTCACTTTACAAAATAGGAGTGTAGGTACAGTCAAGGGCACCAATATGTATACACTTTTGGACATTATTTCAATGGAATAAGGTGAAAAAGTGTATACATATTGGTGTTCTTGACTGTACCAGTGGCGGAACGTCCATACAACTCGATTCCCACCGGCTTGCCTTATTTTCAGCCAGTCCAGTTCTTTTACTACGACTCATGAAGAATAATAAAGGCCAATTATTTCCGGCTTCCCTAAGAATAGTTTTTATATATAAAAACTTATTTCACTTATAGAATGTTAACAAGAGTGTTGTTATTTAAACAATATACACAATATAAACCTAGCTATTATTATATATCTAGGTAAAAACCGCATATTAATAATTATGAACTGAGAATGGTATTGTAGTCCATTTGATTTATTTTTGTGTGTATCTATATTGCACAAATATGCACAGATAAAGAATTCGGTACATAGAGCATTGCATTGGAAAATTTTCAATCATTTGTTTACTATTTAAAAACGCAAACTGTATTGCCTGAAAATATTCATGTGGTAATTTAAAATATTGGTTAATTATCAATGTTTGCTTTGTGGGAATTTGCCTACCAAAAAGCAATACTTACACGGCGAATATTATAGTTAATAATGGTGTGAATCTCCCTTTACAATCGAAATCGCAATTAAACAAAGTCAAAATGGACCTCAATGTCACTAGTTAAAAATTTGACAATTAAATGTAATTAGAGCTCACAATCGTTTCAATCCGGGTGTAAAGGGTTACAGTCGGTTTTAAGGCTGCTTACCAAAAAGGTAAAATGGAAACCCATATATTGCAACTCCGTCTGTAACAACGTTGAACAGTCAACCAATTTCTGGGCCGCTTCCTATCTTGTCACAGTGACATTAATATGAGATCTCTAGCGACTGTCATTATAGGTTTTCACTTTTCACTGTGACAAGGTACGAAGTACCCAGATAACAGTGGCCCAGATAACAAAAATTAACAAGGCCAATTATTTTTTTAACAGATTTAAAAAAATAATTGTATGTTCTAAAACCATTAAAAAGTACCCCTTCTCTGTTTTGTCTCCGATATTTTATATGTGTTTATTACAGGAATGTAAATATAACAAAGTGCGTACGAAACCATCAATAAGCGAGTACGATTTTTGAAATCATATTAAGCATTGATTATTAAAATGAACTATCGAGTGAACCTTTAAGAGGAATGCCTAGCTGCGATTTTCCCATACAAACGTTCTCGACTGTTTCCTCCCTGGTTTTTGAACCTAGAGCAATGATTTTTTCAAATAAGATCAATATCATCAATATCTATGCCGCTACGTTTTGTTTTTTTGGATATTTTTATTTTAAAGAAAGTTACAGCACTCCAAAAATCGCAAAAACGGCTTAGTTGAATTGGCTCCATAAAAAGGCGCAGTATACAAATATGACAACAAATATCCAAAAAATCAAAACGTAGCGGCATAGATTAGTTCTTGCTCTTGCAGTTTCCAAAATTTTATAATGATTGGTTGCGTTTTGGATGAGGAAACAGTCGAGAACGAAGCCTCGATTTTTCAGTTTTTTGCAAGGGAATTTTAGTCCGAGCTGCAGTTGTCCTTATCGCACGAATTCGTGGCGGAGTCAGTTTCTAAATATACGTACACAGAAGGAATAGGGATGGGCAACAGTCGTTGACATATATTGTCGATACGCTAGTGGTGAAAAATTATCGATAAATCATTATTACCAGAAAAGTTATTAATCACAAGAAAAACCCTGAGTCACAATGGAAGAATATTGAATAGAAAGGTGACCTGGGAACCCTTGTCTTTGATATAGGAATAAATGCTACTTAGTTAGTGGTAAAGTTATTAACGAATTATAGGTTTTTATAACCCACTAGCTTTTGCCCGCGACTTCGTCCGCGTAGAACTCGTGGCGATTAAGAGTAAGAAAAATGTCATGTAATAGACTAATTTTTTTTATAGTTCTACATATTATATAATTTAAAAAAACTGACTTCAATGGGGGAGACCGGTGAAAGATGATTATACTTAGATGGTGCACTCTTGGATTCCATACAATGAAATAAAAACCGGCCAAGTGCGAGTCGGACTTGCGCACGAAGGGTTCCGTACCATTATCTATAAAAACGGCAATAAAAAAAATATGTTTGTTGTAAGAGAGATATACATATTTTTATGCCAAGATAAAACGCTATTATTTTCAATATGATATTGCTAAGTATTTCAATACAATACAATACAATACAAATACTCTTTATTGCACACCTCGATAAATAGAACTATTACAGAGTATGTATATTTAAACACATATATATTACATTTATATTTAAACAGAGTATGTATGTTTATTTCAAGTTAATAAAGTAAAAAAAAATTAGTCGTTATTTTATTTCATTTTCCTATCAATATATTGACGTAAATAAACATTTATTATAAAAGCATTACATTAATTTACTTGGTAAGAAAAATAAAAAGCAAAAAGTTCTGTCAATCTCTGGATTTGAACCATGAACCTCTTGATTGCGTGTCAACCATGTTAACGTCTGAGCTAAAGTAGATTGATTTTAGTTGACGAAATTATTGTACAGTTTTCATAAAGTGCTCAAGGGGGGACTTTTTCTATGGTGCGATCTGTACCTACAGCCTAATTTATCGTATGCTGGGTCAGTAAGTAAATTCGCGGGCTCGCGTCTCGCGCCTGTGTGCGTGCGCTCACACATAGACAGCGCCCGCCCCCGCTCCCAGCAGCGCGACAGAAACATTATGTCAAAAATTCAAGATTTGAAAAGTTGGTCAGCTAGGCATTCCTCTTAATTAGTAAAATTTTACACGATTTTCCCAGGGTACTAACCGAACTGTGATTATTACATAGTCTGTCGGCATGATATTGAAGTAAAAGTATTCCATTGACTGCCCGGCTCTTATCGCAAGATAACGTGTAATAAAATGTCGTGGACCGTGGTAATGGATTGACATATTTATGTAGGAGTATTTATACATGTAGATAACCTGATATTATCGAGAAAACGATTAAGGGTCCTTGTAACTTATTTTGGCGATTTTGCTAAAATTGATGACGTTTTCTCTCATAACCTTTTAGTATTTATATATATTTTATTACAGATTATGAAAGATCATTTCATTCTGAACGGAATTTAAGTGCGCTACTTTCTTAGTTTTCTAATTCATTTTAGAATAATCCCGCTTAACCTAACAGCCGTTTCCTAATATTCGCGAGAAGAGGCCTTCACTTCTTTAAAAAAAATGGCTTTCCATCAAATTTATGATGATTTCGCCAACCAAGTGTTCAAAGACGTTGTTCGGTAGTGGATTCCGCTCGTCGCTCCGGGCGCGTGCGCTCACCAACGCGGCGACGAGCCAAATCCCGCGAAGAAGCTTTAAAAGCGACCTATTTAAGGTATGTATTGCTGTCAAACCGGTTTGAAAAAAATATGTAGGTACATGTCCAATAGATATTTCTCTAAGGAATAAGTGGAAGGCTTTTTACACGTTTCATACAAAATTTTAAAATAAAACTCGGTAAATTTTCTGAAACAACTTCAAATTTCATCGCATCTTTTAGTAATTCCCAAGCTCATAAAAAGGGTTTTGAGTATATTCCTATGATAAAAAAACTTCTATTTTATCATGTAACTAATAAACAGAACGGCCTGAAACTGAATTAGAGATAGACGAGTCGCTAACTCATGGAAAAGGTGCTGGGACCTCAAAGAGGTCATGAAGGGCAAGCAATATAACATCCAAATCAAAAGGAAAATATTTAACTAGTGTATACTACCGATTCCAACTCACGGCTGCCAGACCTGGGCAAACACACAAAGACATAACCAAAAATTTATCACATGCCAACGAACCATGGAAAGGAGCATACTGGGCTATATAAAGAGAGACAGAAAAAGAGCTACATATATAAGACAAATAACAAAAGTAGAAGACGTCATAACTAAAACTAAAACTCTTAAATAGAGGTGGGCAGGCCACATGTACAGAGAGGAGAAGAACAAATGGACAAGAGATTAACGGAATAAGAAGGAACGGAAAGAGGAAGACAAAGAAAACGTTAGTCCGATGAAATTAAGAAAGTCGCACGCCCATTATGGCGTCGCATAGCTATAAATAGAGAAGAGTGGAAAAAGCTGGAAGAGGCCTTTGTGTCACAAAGACACGCCAACACCTCATGATATATATTATATTATTACCGTACATTATAACTTACCTCACCTAAAATGTTGACAATAAAGACTAATAAATAATTAACAGAACGAAACACTTCAAATGAGCAACTTATGAAATATGATGGGGAGGACGGGGGAGTGTTCTTGGACCTCTCTTCTTCTTGGTATACGTTAATGATTTACCAAGAAAAGTCCACCATCCAAATTGCAAATTTTGCTGACCATAGTACAGGTAAATTATACTTTCGAGACGTTTTTGCATTTGTAGTTGTGCACGGTCAACACTTAAAGAAATAAACCAATACTCTTTTCCACTAACCATTTTGGATTTTCAGTCATTTGTTAATGAATGTGTTTATATGTATAAAGTACATAATTAAAGGTATAATGTGGTTGACGCAACACTCAGCCAAAGATGTTGATTAATAAAGCAACACTTCCGTACCATGTCCACTAGAATAAGTTTCTATAGATCTTAGGATCACCTAGCGTTTTAGCCACTTTAAATTTAAATTTACACTAGGTACCTATATTATCGGCTTAAGCTTATCATTCATTTTATAAAAAAATCCCGCAGCAACTCATTGTCAATTCTAATTCAGTTCTCAGAGTAGCTTTAACTGTATGTTCCGTATGGTGTTCGTTAGTAAGGTGTGAAATAAATATTTGTATTCTATTGTATCAAATAAACATAGAGTACAGCCAAAGATTAACCCATAAAATTTAGAGTCCTTCTGCCAGTTTACTGAAAATCGGTTTAAGTGTATATTATACTTCATTATAAAGGGGAACCTAGTCTAGTCAACTTTCGAAAGATCGAAAGTGGTTTGTGTGGGCTATACTTCGTTCGCTTATCTATGCCCTTTGCAGCCATAGACAATTTATATGAGAAAGCGCTTAAACATACCTTAAAGCAGTTACTTAACCAAAATACATAAAACGCAGTCTTCGACATTGCAATGCATGAGCAATTAAAAGAGATAAGTTAATCAGACACTCTCTCTGCTAATGTTATAATTTAAATTTAATACCTAAAATCGATTTTAATTTAAATAATAAATTCAAGTTTAATCCTATATTTTTGAAAATACATGAATGAGAGGAGGTAGGTGATAGAGTTAGGAGATAAGGTACTCTATGAAAGAGTACCTTATCTCCTAAAACCCTTGCAATTGCAATTCTGCCTAAAGTCGTTGCAAAATGATGCCCATGTATCGCTAGGAACCACATTATTTCGTCTTATTTGTCATTAGGTTGAAAACGAATTGATATTCCCTATTATCTTTTCTGTAGCTAGCAGGGGGCCGATTTTTGAGTCTCGAATGCTCGACTTTTCATTCGACATCTGTCAAAACATCATAGTTTTTAGAGAGATCTCGAGTGAAAAGTCGCATATGTGTCAAAGGTCTTGATTATCATAACTATTCATAACATTCAAATAACGACGTCCAAAGGGTGAAAACAACAGTCATCCTTTTGATTCCGTTGTTCTCTCGTGTTTTACATTATTTACATGACATTATAAGCTCGACTTATTAAACTGTCGGCTACCGGCTACCTTTTTGCCTGAAACACTTCTGAATAGCCGAATGACAAAATTATACATGTTTTTAAACATTTTGAAAATTCAGGTCACGATACGGCACGTGCCTTTAATACAAATTGTATATATCCGACTCGTCGAAGTAAATTTGGTTTGATACTTCGCATCGCATAGTTATTGATACCTAATAGCTAGCAACGTATAATTTTGATCTCTTGTTGTTTAAATTTCCATGTTGCATAGACATTTAAAATGCGATTGCTATGTTTAAACATAATATTACTTTAGATTGTTATATTTTCTTTATTACTAATTAAATTCGAATAAATTGTAAAAATATTTATTAACAAGATACGTTCATGTCCTCCATTAGTGTCATACGAATCATTTAATACGCAGTTAACATTTTGTTACGAGCGTGCGGTTGTATTGTTTTAGTTTATGCCCGAATTTTATGGTTCTAATTTAAATAATGCAAAAAGCTTATATATCATATATTCCCGGAATTCAATATGCCTCATTTTCCTTGTTTTTACATCGTTAAATACCTACTGAGTTGTTTGTCACTAGTTTTCTTTACTTTAAAGATAATCAAAAGTAGTGACTCCAAAATGTTTAAGTATTTAGTATTATTTACCTATATTAAATATGGTATATCGTCGACTAGTAATCATATTAAACAAAAGTAGGTACATTTTTCAATTTTCCTTTGTTTATGAGTTTAATTTGTGTAAGTTCTTTTGAAATATTATGTGTCCCTATTAATTAAAAGTTACCGGATAAAAAGATGGATGGGAAGTTGAAGTTACCTATTGTTGATTAAACTTATACAGCAGTGTGATTTAATGTAAACGCTGCTATGAAGAAACCCAAGTGCTGTTATCATTTGCTTTGCATAATTTTATTGGGAACCTAAATATGCTAAAGACTTATACGGGCGATTGTTATAAATTCTCGAAATAGGACAATTTACATAAGGTTACGAATTCTGCTGCTGCTGGGTTTAACGGCACGGTTTTGATTATATTACAATGTATCTAGGTGTACAGACTTACTCAGCTGCTTACTTTGGTACTTTGTATCTGTCACACGTTAGAAAAGAATAACAGTTTTAACACGGCGCTAAAGCGACAAAGCGAAGCGGTAGGTACAAGTAAAGATGATAAGCCCCTTTTGAGCTCGACCGTAGATACAGTCAGCGTCATATAGTATACTTATGTAGCAGTCAAAGTGGGCAAAAAGTTTGTAACACCATCCATATTTTCTTTCAGGCAAGCGTGTACTGACACTGACTAATGTATGCTTACCACTTAAATGCAGATTGGCTTCTACCAGAAGGCAACATAGGTTCATGTCTATTTACTTATACAACAAAATAAATAAAAATGTATTTGTATGGGGGGAGGGGGTATACTCATGAATGTAAGCTAAAACTCAAAACTTGGCTGTTGTCCCTAGATTATGAACAGACAAAGTATTTTAATATAAACTGAAAAATACACACATACACATGTACACTCTTACACACATAGATACACATACACACTTATACTTTAAAAGCTAGATATAAATACATAAATATAATAAGTATTAGTAAGTCAAAAATGTAATGTTTGAACATACTACTGGGAGAGGATACTGACCTCTGTAACACAGGCAACTGCTTAGCTCAGGAGTCAGGGACTTCACAAACATGATTTGTACCATTTTCTGAAATACATATTATTCATTTATTTATATACTTGTACTACGATTATAAATGCGAAAGTGTGTCTGTCTGTCTGTCTGTTACCTCTTCCTCTTCTCGCGTCAACCGCTGAACCAATTTAGATAAAATTTGTTATGTAGATAGAAGTCCCTGGGAAGGACATAGGATACTTTTTGTCCTGAAAATCATTTCTTAACCCTTTGACCGCCAAAGCGATAGTGTGTCGTCGTGCCCAGTACGCCAAGCACTGTTTTTTGGTGTAATGTCTAAACCAATAAAAAGAAATTAAAACAGTTCATAAATGATTTTTTTCATGATCAAAGTACACCTTCACTCCGACCTTTTAAGTGGCTGTTGGCGTGGTGGGCACGACGACACACAACCACTTTATAGGTTCTTGGCGGTCAAAGGGATTAACCATTTGACCGCCAAGAACAGGAAAAGGAAAGGGGTGTAAATTTGTATGGAAATGGAAGAGCGTCAAGAGATAACTAGGTCAAACTGAAATAAAATGATGTACCGGACTATTCGGCCACTTTGGCCGCTACTACTAAGTCTATGACGCTGACTTTACATTGAATGGAAATACCTTATTCCAAATAAAAACAATACGATGGCCATACAAACATTCATAGAAGCTAACGTGAATGAAAAGAATATAAAGAGAGGAATGTATGCCATTCTATTTTTTTTTCAAGTACAACGTAATCTGTCAACAGTCTATACAGATTTTTAAACCCATTTCAATCTAAGTACATGAATTAGTTTACCTATACATACATTAATTCAATTAAACAATTACTAAGATATAATTAATTTCGAAATACTAGACTCAGCCATAAACCAAGTCAGGCAGAATCCTTCTCCTTCTGATGCTTAGTTTATCGATATTGAATAAGATTCATACTCCGATGTGTCGCGTTTGAAAAATGCTTACATTTGAAAATCGCAATTCTGGTTTCCATGTCAAGTTCAATTAGTGAAATCGCGAAGCGTCTGGGGGCCAATTTTTGAGTGTCGAACGCTCGAATTTTCACTCGAGATCTGTCAAAATACTACGATGTTTTGACAGATGTCGAGTGAAAAGTCGAGCGTTTGGAACTCAAAAATCGGCCCCCTGGTTGACGTAACTGGTGACTGAAGAGGTAACGACCTCCTCGCACAACGTATTCAGTTTTGCAATATAGCGAGGAAATGCCGCCAGCATCCTCGGTACAATGTCTCTATAAATAAATGAATTTTCTCTTTATTACTCATATAATAATTATAACTTAGAATACGCAGTAACTTTGGCCTATGTCGGTACTATGGGGTGCTTGGCTGCGATGGTATGAATTGGGAGATCTAGAGGGTTTTAATAACTGAAAGGAAATTCTGTTCACTGGTAATAATTAATAAATTATTGTATTTTTATTGTAATTTAAATACAATAACAATGTTTTAACTTAGATAACACATGTGACTCCGACCGAGTCCAGGGAGCCGATTTTTGAGTGTCGAACGCTCGACTTTTTACTCGAGATCTGTCAAAATACTATGACGTTTTGACAGATGTCGAGTGAACATTCGACCGTTCGACACTCAAAAATCGGCCCCCAGATCCATATAAAGTCATGGAAAACCAACTGTTTTCCCAGAAATGTCGATTGGCACGCATTCTAGAAACGTAGACATGGTATTCAAAAAAAGTAATGCAATTAATAAATCTGTTTACTATTTAAAAAAATAACTCGTCTATATCTTGTTTCAGGTTGTTTCATTCCACAGCGCTACATCCTAGGCGTGATGGGTTTGCTCGGAGTCTGCAACGCATACACAATGAGAGTTTGCTTGAACCTGGCTATTACACAGATGGTGGTTAAAAGGAATGAATCTGACATACATAACAGCACTGAACTGATCTGCCCCAGTGATCCAATCCCTGCAAATGTTACCGAAACTTTAAGTCCAGTGAGTATTATTTTTGTCTTCGTTTTTAGCTCTGCCCCTCTAGCACAACATGCATTCCGTATCTACTCGCGCGCGAGATAAGCTACCTGTCACTTTTGGACAGCATTAATCAGACAGTGACAGGTAGCCTATCTCGCGCGCGAGTAGAGACGAGATGCATGTTATGCTAGCCGCACAGTTATTTTTTTGTTTCAATTGGTGGCCAAAGATGGAAAATGATCGGTAATTTTGGCACATATACTCTTTATGTGGCACTGAACCACTTCTTAAGAACTTCCGACTAATCCTTCCTTGCGTCTCGATAAAAATAACTCCCCGGGAAACATGGCGGTAAAACTTCACACTGGGGGCCGAAAATCAAATCTGCCAAAAATCAGCGCCCACGGCCCTATTTCTCGAACGTTACAGGCCTCGTATTACAAGTGTGTATCTATGGTAACGATTGTATTTTATATATATACACACTTGTAATACGAGGCTGAAACAAAATTTCGCTAAACCTTTTTGCATGGGGAATACAACAATATGTGCCAATAAGCCCCATTGCGTTTATCGTTTTTGCAGGCAGCTTATTTTTTCGATTTCTTGTAGACCCTCTATCTATACTTAATTCCTTCCATTCCTTTATATCTGTGTCTTTGTATGACGCCTAAGCTAGATCTCAGTATCCGGAGTTTAGTAGCATATTATCGTCTCTTAATTTTTCGTGTTAATCTTTGTCAACAAACAAAAGTAAATACAAAGTTAATGATTTCATGAAGCAATACAAAGGGTTTTTACAAGAATGTGTCATCGGGCAATACGACACCAGAATCATAATTATTATCAGTGTTCTAAGGACATGTTTGTACCTAAACGCTGGCTCAGAAGTCAGAACGTATACTAAACATCTGTGTGTACATCGCTACTGTAATTTTATACTTCATGCAATAATATTGCGGTTAGTTCCTGGTATTGGTAGCTTAGTTTAGCATTTCAATTTCATAGACTCGCAGTGATACCGACTATTGCGCAATAGGTAAAATGATCAATAGACGCAATTCAAAATTCAAACATTTATTCTGATGATTATAAAGTTTGAATATCGACTCCATAGTTTTCTTTCATCTTACCGTGCGATCAAAAATCCGAGCCCTGACAATTACAATGATAACATAGTTTAGTAACATGTATACAAAGCAACATCAACCAGCAGATAAACATGGACACCATGTTTGCTGGACTTATGCTATAATACAGAGATGTACTTAAAGAGTCTTTGTGGTCAGATATACATATAAACGTAGATGTAAAGGGTCCCCATAGTAAAGTAATTTTAGAGGTGTAAAAGGCCTTTAAATGTCAAAACAAAGTATAGGTACCTACGAAATAAAAATGTCCTGTCAAGAGACTGTTAAGCTAACAATGGTGTGATCTGTTCGTATTTAATCGAAATTCGATGTGATTGTCTAGAGCATTGCACCATCAGCTTACAACCAATTAAGTTTAGGCAAATTCTTCTTCTTTTATTTACTATTACTATACAAATTCTACTACTCTTGTTGGTGGAGCAATCGCCAGCCGCTTGGTCCTCTGCTATGTCCTTCACTCTCAGATATGACATAACCTTAAACTTCTCTTTTATTTATTTGCTCAAAGTAGTATCTTCATGGCCTTCCTCTTCCTCTCTTTCCTTCAATCTTAAAAATCTTGCAAAATTAGTAAATTACAGCGCGTTTATTAATCTTACTTAAGTACTAACTTCCAAAAGGATGCTAACTTCCAATGCATCCGGATCGGTGGGCTAATGTAGCTACCAAGTAGGTGCCGCATGACGGGCGACGCAAACGGAGATGGCGAGACGATCTGAATGCATTGGCCAGCGATTTAGAAGAAGAAGAGCTCAATAGGGATACCTGGACAACATGGGGAGAGGCAGGCCAGCAGGGACATCCATTAGGCTATATAAAAAAGTACTAACTTAACTAACCTTGATGATTTCAGTACGCGACACAACACTGGGACGAGGCGACACAAGGCCTCATTCTAAGTGGCTTCTACTACGGCTACGCGGCGACCCAGGTTCCTGGTGGCTACTTGGCAGAGCGGTGGGGCGGGAAATGGACCCTGGGCGTGGGTCTGCTGAGCACAGCCTTGTTCACATTCCTGACCCCATGGGTCATCCGTTTAGGGAATGGAGGATGGGGCGGGCTGTTTGCTCTTCGTGTTCTTCAAGGAATGGGGGAGGTAAATATATTTTTACAAGTACCCTTTTCATACGGGCTTAGAGGTTCAAGCATACGGCGGTAATGGGTTAGAATCCCGGCTCGTACAAATAAGTTATTCAAAACTTATGTAGGTATCTACAGAGTAACAGTTGATATTTACCATTAGCTTTTCGGTGATGGGAAACATTGTGACATGCATACATCAACGAAGCAATTCAAAGGTACATAATATGAGAGGTGTTTAAGAAATCCCCAATCCGCAATGGACCAGTTTGGGGTCTGCTGCCCATTCCCTCTAATCGATGAGAGGAGACATGTGGCCAACAGTGGGACGTATATAGGTTGATGATGGGCATGTCGAGAAGCAACTCGCAACTGGTTGTAGTATATTAACGCAGATGTCCAAGCTACCTGGTCTAAGAATGCAACCAAAGACTGCAATGTTAAGAACGCAACTACGCCCACAGATACATAAATAAATAGTACGATGATTTTACGACAGATACAAGAAACAATAAAATACAGTGTAACTCTAAACAAGAATGGTTCTTGTCTAGTGATATAAATGATTTATTAGCATATAACTATGACATCAGCTCAATCGTTAAGTTAACAGGGCCAGTTATGTTTCAAGCTGTCTTTAGTCACACATGTCACGATAGGTATATGTAGTTGGAAAAATAAAAGATTTCACTCTTTAAAACGAGATAGTTTAACTCCCCATTAACGTTAAGTCAATTTATCATTGTACAATTATCACAATTTAAATAGAACTATGCGTAAATTTTCAAGAAAATAATGAAATACAAAGTAGAACATTATGAACGTGCGTCAAACTTTGAATTAGGCTTCCTGTAATGACAAAACTGTATTCTAAATTCCTAATAAGATAACGTCCGTCGAGTTTGCGCAATGTTTAATAAGTGTTTATATCCTAAACACCACAAAGTCGTATCTATTTTGGATATTAGTAATGAAAACAGGACCGTGTCGCTTGTAGTTAAAGTATAATTTTATTTTTTGTTGTAACTTGGCGCCACAGATTATCATCAGCATTCACATAGCGTGCTACTCGATGCAGACCCTTGATGATGGAGTTTAGATTCTAAAGGGTGTTTGAAGCGTGTTAATATATTTTTGCTTTGTAATCACTTGCTAACAGTGTATTGGAATCTACTGTTTAGCAGCAGGTAGATTAGTACTGTTTAACAGCATGGCAATAGTTCAGCCGTGAGCCTTGAAAACTAGAGCCTTTCGAAGTGTAGAGGTTCTATGTTCAACCTCAATTATATGAGGTTGGCTATATCTTTGTAATCGTGATGTCTGGAAGCTATACAAATAAAGGCGAAGATTGAGGACGATAAGAAATCGCCCTCGAGGCTTTTGCCTCAGGCACTGAATAGTATAATAGTATTACATACAGAACGGACACGAAACCCCCGCACCGAGGTCAGTTACCTCGTCCCTGAGAGACCCGACTGGTTACGATCGGGTACCGTCGCGCCTCGCGATTCGTCCGCGCCGCGCGCTAAGCACCCGCGTAAACAATTGACGCGTGTACTGACAGCGCACGCCACGCACACATACTTACCCACAGCGCTTACGTTCCTTCGCGTGTCACAGGGTGTGCCTCAGGGACAGAAGTCCTGTACTCGCTATGTATTAAATAAAACAACTAGTCTATTGTCTTTATAGTAGTTTTTTTATTAATAATGGATTGCTCTTGGCCAGATGCAGTATAAACAAGATAAGAGGAACACGAGGAGAAAAATATTCTTTAATTATGATCGTGTTAGCCATTCAGAACACAGAATAATATTTTTGTAGTTATATTAAATACGCGCCCAGAACTCACAGTAATCTAATATTGTAATAGAACTTTGTGAAATTGGAAATATTCAATAGGTACTAACTAATAAGAATTGGAACGAAAAATAATAATAACTGGACTGAGATGACAGGAGGACGAGAATTTTCAATATATTCTACAAGAATTAACCCTCGTATGCAGATATCAAAATGTCGTAACAATTTATGACTGATATAAAAATAAAACAAAAAGTTACAATGTTTATGACTGATCCGTTTTTAAGCTTAAGATTAAATTTTTGTTAATTGATTAAATACTTACATTGTAACTATAATTAAGCAAATTCTATTTACCCTTTAATGTCAACTGGCTGCGAGAATCTTTATTTTAGCGCGCAAACACCGTTCGAGATTCCCGTTTAACCAGTTCGAGGCGGTTCGTTAAACTATTTGCATTCCTCATCACTTGTAAGCATACGAGTGTGTTTATTAATATATTAATTTATTGCGTATCGTCACTCATGTACTTCTCAATGGCATAGGGTAAAACACTATTACAAAACGGCTAGCCGTAATGTAAAACGGCGAATTATACCAGCGGATGCGACATTTATACCAGTTTATACTAAAATATGATTATGAAAGATAAGATATATCTAATTAATAAAAGATAAAAACACCAATAATTGGGGTATCAATAGGGTGACAATCCATCAAAGATGGCGTTTCCATATATTTGACCTGACTGTCAAGCTTCAGAAGGTGTAAGTACAATAACAATACAAAAACACAGCTTCGCACATTTCTAGTGGATATTCACCCTTACCCGTTTGAGAAGCCGGCAGTTGAAAAATAACAATTGAATGTCAATATTACTCCATCAAATAAAAGACAAATAATTTGAGGCATCCTACTTGTTCGATATGTATAACCCCTGTGCCTGAAAAAGGTTATGATAAAGCGTGTCACACACTGCAGCGGCCTGCGGTGGCGGCCGCGGTGGCGGTCAGTTGAATACACTATTACTATCCCAACATTCATTCAGACACACGCGGCCTTGATAGTGTCAACTGGCCGCCGCCGCCACCGCAGGCCGCTGCAGTGTGTCGAAGATGCCTAGTACACCAATTATCGCAACCCATTTAGGTTTTGTAGCCTTCCGTGGGTAGTAGATTTTTATAAACATATTTTTGAACGCAAACTTTTCTCATGTTACGAGGCTTACTCGTATTTAAGATTAAGCTCTGTATTTTGTCACGTACCCTGATTACTCTCAAGAACGGCTGACAACATAATAAATTACTTCCTTCCTGTTACACTGCTCACGACGCCGCATAATTTGCATATTTTTTCCCATAATAGATTTCCGTAGCTTATTGTGTTTGCAAGCGATGTGTGGAGACTTGGAGAGTCTTAATTACCTATATACCGATCAGGGCGGTATAATGCTCTTTTCCTTACTGAAGTTTCCTCAATATCTAGAATTAGGCACTTGAAAAATATCATTCAGTTACTTTTTTGCCACCTACATTTTATTGCCTATATTTGTGTATCTTATGATCTACATAATTATTTCAATATCATTGCACCACTTTAGCGAAGTGCCTAGGGATAGCCAGTAATAGACAAAAATCTTTAATTAAACTTAAGTGAACACGACTTTGCTGGTCGAGGCGTAAGGGAACCTTGGGAACGTACAGTAAAGAAATAGAAATATTTATTGGCAAAAACCTCCTATTATTGAGAAAAGCACTATATTAGCCTCAGCCGGAATGGCAATTGCAGGCTTCATATTTAAAGAACTCGCAAGCTCGTCCGTTTGAAACTAATACTCAGCCTGCAACGTCCTCCTTCCCGGCCTCGACAATAATGTGCTATTAATACGCTATGCTATACGTTTACCAAAAAACATTATTCCAGGGTCCAACGATGCCAGCGCTGATGATAATGCTGGCGAGATGGGTGCCCCCTCACGAGCGCTCCTTCCAAGGTGCTCTGGTTTTCGGCGGGGCTCAGATCGGCAATATCTTCGGCTCCTTCATGTCCGGAGTCCTGTTGGATGGCGGCAGAGACTGGGCCACCGTGTTTTATTTCTTTGGCGGCTTTGGACTGCTATGGTTCGCTATGTGGGTACGTATTTTTTTTAACTAATAGAAAAAATTATCAACATAATGCCAACGAGAATAATGCTGCCAAGCGCGTAGAATGAACATTTAAAAAATGATTGGCGGTGAGTGGGATTTAAATACAGAGCCAGATGCTTTTCTAAAGCGGTTGGTCCAAATAAGCTATCGTGAATTCCATTAAAAGTAATGGGATTATAAATCAATCGCCTTAGGAAGGTTTGCTCATATTAAAATGTTAGTCTTGAATTTTCAAAGTAACACAATAGTACATGTAGCTACACCATGTTGATGACGAATATTCTTCAAACTTGTATTAATACAAGAGTCCCATTAAACCAAATCGCTCTCCATATTTTTGAGTTTCTCATATTAATGACTAATATCTGGGCGACCGAGCCTTGCTCGGCGTTTTCCCGGGCATGAGACCTAGCTAGATCGATTGCTCGTCCCCGAAAACCCCCACATACCAAATTTCATCAAAATCGTTAGAGCCGTTTCCGAGATCCCCGAAATAAATATACATATAAATAAATAAATATACAAGAATTGCTCGTTTAAAGATATAAGATATTGTTTACACATACCTTTTAGGTACTTACACAAGATACATGTACGGCAGTCAGTAAAAGGTGGTGATCTTGCAGAAGGTGGTGTAGAAGATTTTTTTTAAATTGTGTATAAAGGATGCTAAATAAAATGCAAGAATTTTATGTTCTTTAACTAGTAGGTAACTTTACGCTAGAATGTATCGTATAGAACATATGGGCGAGAAACCGATAAAAGTCCATAAATTTCGAGGTTTCGTAGCTACTAAAAGTTGTCCCGAGATATCTCGTGCTACCATTTTCGACTAACACTTAGTAGCATCCATATAGATATACAAAAAAAAATCTTCTACTCCACCGTTTGCAAAATAGCCCTTGGCGTTGAACCTAGAGGTGGGTGGCTTCACAATGAAAAAATCACGGTGATCCGCCGTTAAAAAGTAACAGTGTGTGTGACTTGTCACGAAGTAACAACGTTACAAAATAACGTTGTTACTTAGCGACGATATCACTGGAACTGTGTAAGCGACGCGTCGCGTCGTGCCTCGTGACCGCTGTTACTAACTGTGACTGTGACTGCGGTGCGCTGTCAGAGAGTAACATCAGTTGTTACAAAAATATCAGTAACTGCCGGGAACGATTGACACGCAAATGTCGTGACACGAAATAACCGAAGTGACAAAGTCACGGTGATTTTTCAATGTGATTTTTTTGGAACGGGAATAACAATAACGGTGATCGAAAAGTAACGCTTTTCCCCATGTCTAGTTGAACCTCTACTGACTGGCGTGGTGGCGCAAACGCCCACGCGCTTGACCATAATGAGATGTAGATTAACACGATTTTATGTATGATTGATACCTCAGAATCGAACTTATGCAGTGGAAATGTATCGTGTTATAATATTACCGACAACCAGTTTAGCGTAGTGAGTAGTGACCTTGCCTAGGAAGCTGACGATCCTGGATTCGAATCCCAGTCAGGGCAAACATTTGTGTGATAAGCTAAGATCATTCAAATGCATCTTGGATGCTATCGATGTATATGAAATAAATATTCTAATTCAATTCAAATAATTGATTAATATATTTTAATTATTATATCTTATTAAATTCTCTTAATTAGTCTACCAATAACAGAAGCTTTATTGATCGTACTATGGGGTTAGTTGTTCCATTTTTGTAAGATTGGCCCCTAATCTTTAAGGTGATATGACAGTGAATAAAAATAAATATCTTCTTTCAGAGTCTCTTCTGCTACAGCACACCGAACACACACCCTTTCATCTCCAAAAAGGAGCTCAACTACCTCAATGCTAACGTGACCACGTCAGACCACATAGCTGTAAAGGACCCAGTTCCATGGAAGGCCATATTGAGATCGTGGCCGGTATGGGCGCTAGTTTGTGCCGCTGTAAGTCTATACATTTTTTTTAACTGGTTGAACAACTCACCGACAACAAGTCAGTGACAGTATTTCTAATTGAACCCAATTTTGCAACTAAAAATCACCTTTCAATGTGATACAATCTCATCATATAATACAACTAGGTGTCCCAATGGAAGTGGCAATGCGGTTACAGATTATTCCTACTTATAAATAACGGGGAGTCTTAAACTCCTCCATCGCCCTCCGTCCCCTCCGCCCAAAAATGATTTCCAGCATGTTGCACTCGAGAGTATCTCGACTTATCTTCTTGTTCTGATTGGTGCTGTTAGAAGTGACTGATAGCTCGAGATACGCCGACATACTCTCGAGCGCAACACGTGCTAGGTCTACAGTTATTGCCTCGGGCAAAAATTTCTCAAAGAAAAAATGCACAGTACAATCAATCATCCATCGTACATTGGACGCAGTTTATTGGACTGTTAGTCCATATTTTTTTTATTTTTTTTTAATTAAAAATGGGATCGCTCTTGGCCAGCATCTAGCCAGGGGGCAAAGATGAGGCCGACGATGAAGCGAGCTCACCCAGAAGATGCCTATTCACTCGTGCCTTAAAAAGGTCTAGGTTATATGAGCTCGGAAACACAAACGCCGGCAGAGAATTAAAAACCTTAGAAGTGCGCATTATAAAAGATGATGCAAAGCCATATTTTTTGACGTGAATTATTATGTGAATTACCATGATAATTCACAACAAAAGGAAACACAAGTACATTAACCGGGTCCGTTCCGGGAGATCAAAATGATTTGTTTACTGAATGGTTTTTTTTTAATAATGGCAATAAAAGCCTGATGCCTAGAACATTTTGAGCACCTCATCCACGCCACGCCTAAGCTCCTGAGTGTACTTATCTTCTGCTACTTACTGTACGTCAAAACTGCGTCATGGTATTGGAATTCAAATAATTATTTCCCAATAAGTATTACACTTATATAACATTATTGAAACTTCAACACGGTTGAGAATGTACCTTTTCTCAACAAACGGAATTAATCATTATATTTTGATTCAGAATTGTACTCGCGAAGTATCTTTTTATTAATTAAATATACAGACACGTGGCTCTACAACAATACTTTAAACAAATGATTCTATAAATAGTTACCAAGATTACGTAACTGATTTTAATACCATTGAAATTACCATGTTTGCCTTGAATCGATGTTAATAAACTGGTTCACGGACATTTGAATAGTTTAGTCCTCTGACAAAGGTTTATTTACTACATTTTATAAAGTATTACAGTCAGACTCATATATCGTAACAAACTCTACAGCATTATATATAATTTATACAACGACAGTGGCAAACAATCTTACGAACCGCCTGATGCTAAGCAGATACCGTAGCGTATGGACACTAGCGACTCCAGAAGTCCAGAAGAATTATTAGCGCGTTGCCGACCTTTTATTTTGTTGAGGATTCGTTGAGTTGACAGCTACAGACATATTAATTATGCATTCTCATTAAGAGTCGGAGGCTCTTGTGATCTTTATCCACCACCAAGAACATAACAGCACTGTTTAACTAAAGAGCAATTAGGGATGCTATTATAGCTTTGGGGTTGTATGAGGTTTTTTAAGGTGGAGGTATTTCTTCAGTTAGGCTGCTTCAAATTATGATCCAGATATTCCACAGTACCCTACCTCTCTAATCTCTATAGTTTGACACTTTCGAAGTCCTAAGTATAAATTTAAAAATATTTTAAACGATAGCAGCTTTTGTAGGGGATAATCTCCAAAACGACTCATCAGGTTTCAAAAAATCTTCCACTAATTTATAGAATGAGTGTTTAGCTAAAAAACTATATTTTGCACCGCGTTAGGCTCAGACTTGTGTAAAACGAAAAGGGAGCCGCGGGAACAGCTAATTAATCCTTCAAAAAAACAGGCCTAAATAAAGGAAAACGTGCCTAAATTACGCACTTTATAATAAGTACTCCTGAGAATTGGGAGACAGGCGTAGAAAGATGCATCATGAATATCACCTATTTATCATGTTGAGCCCTTATCTTATGAACTTTTGTCTGCAATTTCGTTCGTAAATAATTTGTAAAGACGTTTAATCAGAATCGTACTGTCGCTATTATATGATATTAGGTGAAACAAACATAAAAGAACAAACAGTTTAACAGTCTTTTGTTTCTCACAGGTGGGCCACGATTGGGGCTACTACACAATGGTCTCGGACTTACCTAAGTACTCTCACGACGTACTCAAGTACAACATCGCGAAAACAGGCTCGCTGACCGCTCTGCCCTACGCCGCTATGTGGATAAGCTCCTTTATCTTCGGTTTCGTTTGCGATCTGTGCATTAAAAAGGGATGGCATACAATAAAAACTGGAAGGATCATTCATACGACCATAGGTAAAGTGCGATGTATTGATTATATCAATGTGTGATTATGTCAAACTTGAATCTCGCGTAGTAGTAGTAAAATGATGTGTAGATTATATCAAACTTGAATCTCGCGGCATTGAATATGGTGGGCAAATTACATCACACAAAGGATACCGCACTCCTTGCCCGACTATTTGTAATTTATTTATATATCCTATGCCAATTATTTCGAACCCTGAGATCCGTTGAATGAAAACCTTTTAATGAAACCGATCTGTTCGACAAACAATTTAAATGCCCCATCCCCTCCTCGCACCCCGGGCGCATTGCGCTTCTGATGACGATTGACAGACGGTTGACCCTTGCTTGCATTCGAATAAAGCCGGCTACTCGCCCACCTGCAATATTCATATATTTCGAAATCGGGCCAATTCGAAATATATGAATATTGCCCCTGCAGCAGGTGTGTGAGTAGCCAGCTTAAGGCGTATGTCGCTCCTGCCTGTGACGTCACATATCTAACCTAAAATATTGTCCCACGTGTGAATCAATGTGTGTGCCGGCGACATGAACCCTAGACTTCGCAATTGAGGTATGTGAGCAAGGGACATGACCTAAAGACTATTGTGTAATTCTTTGTATTAATTCCCATTTTAAACACGATCTAATCCCAACAAGGTTTAGTTTTCTGTGCTGGAAGGACCGAGATGTTAGTCGCTTCCCCCAAACTACAATGCCTACGCCAAATATTGGGATAAAGTGCCAACGGAGCCTAGGCTCCTTAATGAACAACCGCGGGTAAAAGCACGAAGGATGATGATGACTATTTGTGACAATAAGTCTTTAAATGGCCGGGTCTATTATAAACCTATAGGCACTGGTCCCACACCCACAGTCGGCGAGCAGCGAGTACTTTAATAGTAATTCTACTCGTTCTGTCGCTCAAGCGAGTAGAATTACTACCTACTCGCCGGCGCTGGGACCAGTGCCTTAATCAAAAAGCATAAATAGAAACTAAGTTGTAACCTAATAATTTGTTATTGCAGCTGCAACGGGCCCTGCCATATGCATCATTCTTGCGTCGTATGCAAAATGTGATCGCGATCTTGCTATGGCGTACTTTGTGCTCTCTATGGCTCTGATGGGAGGCTTCTACAGTGGAATGAAGGTAAGATTTCTTTGAATTACTTATATCCTTCCGCGGTATGTCGAATTTGCTTTTCGTGCCAGATTTAACGCATTACATTGAAACGACATTAACATAAATTATAGTTTTTCCCTCGAGATATCCGCACATTATCAAATAGACAAGTCGTTTCTAATGTTACCTATTTCACCAACTTTATAATTCGTCAATTGACAAAATACCAAGTAAATCTTTACTCATATTCTCATTGCAGCTCAGTTATCCATAAATATGCAAATTAGTTCTTGTCTGTTATCATTGTAATAGTTTCGAAATGTCTGTCCGTCCGTATTGTCACAGCCGTTATTATATACATAGGTACCTACTTGGAAACTATGAACCGCTATATAAAATTTATCTCCATACATGTATCTGGAGGGTGAAAAACATTTTTTCAATGGACATAGGCTTGTATCTAAGTAGGAATAGGACTTCAAAAATGATATAGAGATTTGTCAAAAACTTTTCCATTCAAAGTCAACCGTTGGTGAGATATTAAGCTCTAGCTGTCAAAGTCGTAAAAAGTGTCTCCCTCCTCTCCCCCTCTAACTTCCTAATTATGAATTCAAAAAATTCAAAAAAATTGAGTTGGTGTACATTTACATGCAAAAGTGCCCCTGTGTGGTCTATTTGCAAAATAAATGTTTAATAAATTAGGTTTTGTTTAATAAATACCTACTTTCTAAGATTTTTGAGTACAACAAGATAGATTTAACGATTTTTGAGATTAAAGTGTCTTGCCCAAACAAACACGTAAGTTCCCTATGAAGATATAACTTTTTTTGATTCAATGTATTGGATAGTGATTTTACTATTAGGTGTCGGTACGGAAACGGAACCCTTCATTGTGCGTGATTCGATACACACTTTTTTATACCGCCTGACATTATTTTAATAGACTTTTTTGACAAATTAATAAATGCCAGAAGTAAAGAAAATGTCTGACCTGACTACTAGGTAATAATAATGTCTCTCTGTGTCTGTAATGTCTGAAAGTGTCTGACTAGGTATTCACTTGTTATGTTTGTGCACATTGCACGATAGGTTACGAGAGTTGGCTTCTATCCAAAGTATGACATAAAATAAAATAATAAGTAATTCACCTTCATAAACATCATGTATACGTATAGTTACTGCCACTGAAAGCTATAAACATGTCACTTAGCTTCTTACAGCTATCAACTCGTAAGCATGCGAATCATACTTATAAAAATTCATTTCACATTTTATAGTCAGTAGAGTATCATTTTAGTCTATATTGTATAAATTGTGTGATTATTATTTATACACCACAAAATAGCTTGTTTTTAATTAAGGTTTTACCATTTAGTGCGGTGGGTCCATGGAAAAATAAAATTATAAGAGCCAGCCACATTTCGATTCCCAGCGTTCAAGAAGTAAACAGTAGTTATTTCAGTATTAAGGTACAAACACACTAGACCGTTCCGTGTCCGGGCCGGCCCGTTTTCTAGTACAAGAAATCGACGGCCGTCGCGCGTCCTGTATTAGAAAACGGGCCGGTCCGGACACGGAACGGTCTAGTGTGTTTGTACCTTTAGGCTCAATGCCTGTTGTTACAACTAAGAAAAAATATATAAGTTACATGATTTCACTCTTGTAGTCAGTTCTGTATCTAGTTATTTTAATTTAAGTACTGTGCTTTGTGCATATTCTTGCGAAGCGGCGGGTTATTGCCCCCCCCTCCCCCAATATGTAGTCAATTTACCCTACCTAATATTTCGAGTCCCAATACCGGGCGTTTTTACTGTACAAAGCCACGTAGGTTCGTAATGTATGACGCTTGCAGGTGAACGCGCTAGACTTGGCGCCGAACTACGCCGGCACGCTCACCTCACTCGTGAACACCACCTCCACGTTTGCCGGGATTGCGACACCGTACCTTATTGGGCTGTTGACACCTAATGTAAGTTCCATAACTTGTATATAGCTAAGTGGGCCATTTTACGGAAAGTTGTACACGACCTTTTTTTTTAAATTTGGATAAAATCGGGTTTTTTCTACTCAGAATCGAAAGCACTTTGCTAACCCAAACATGGGTTGTTTTGAAAATGAATTTTATTTTTTACGACACCAATGGCCGAAATCTAAATGAGTGGTATATTTTTGGAATCAGCTCATGAAGCCCTTTCGTTTGATACCCCACTAATAGGTTTTTGGAGAAAAATTGTTTATTTTCATACATAAAACTTTATACGTTATAAAAACTCACTCCACTACTTTAGAAAGCGACAACATGCGTTTTGATAATCAGTAGAGCATGCTGATTCCAACGATACCACTTGTGGGTATAAACCTACAGTCCTACAGAAATTTGGTTTTTTCAACTTGGCCTCTCTATTATGATGTCGAACACATTTCGATAAAAAAAATCTATATCCCCACAGTCAACGCTAAGCGAATGGCGCGTCGCGTTCTGGGTATGCTTCGGCGTGTTGGTAGGCACCAACGTGGTGTACTGCATCTGGGCGGACGGCAAGCAGCAGTGGTGGGACGACGTGCGGCAGTTCGGTTACCCGCAGGGCTGGAACCACGGGCCGCTAGTGAGGGACGAATTGCCTGACCAGCAAGACGCCGTCATGACCAAGATGACGGGTAAGGGTGAGGAAGTGTATTAAGAGCGTATCAACGAGTCCACTAGCGCCACTCATGAATAATTGTGATTATTCAATTTAAAGTTGGATATCAAAAGGGTAATGATATGTAATGTATATCTATCGTTAAATTTAAATAATCAGATTTATTCATGAGTGGAGCTATTGGACCCGTTCCTACATTCTTACGAGTAACTCCACGTGTATTGAAGTCCAGGTCAATAGAAATGGGAATTTATGTAAACAAACCAATTTACTCGTACCTTCATTACTTCGTAATCACACACTTTTAAAGAACGAACACAGTCTTACCAACAATTTATAGACATAATCCTTGTATTTGCATTCATTTTAAGCTATAATATCTTTTAATTATTCATATTTCAATAAAAAAAAATCGTTTACAATGATTAGTTACCTATGTGACAATAGCTTGTCAAATTTTTTTACTCATAAAAATGCTAGGAATCTATATTGTCATTGAAAAAAAGTTCGTTTGAGTGGTGGGAATATCAGTATATCGAAAAAGTTTAATGGCATTATAGATTCAATTACAAATAACCCCAGTTCTCATCATTTTCCATATTTACTTTGCTATGAATTTTCTTTGCCCGTTTATTTTTATTTGCTGTCATGAAGTTAAGAGCCACAATTACTCGCAATGAATATTCAATAAAATAATTTCTCAAGTGACAAGTGGATTGATCATTATTGTTATAGATTTTTCTCATCACTATTTTACAACAAATCCATAGACGACAAATGAATTGTCAATCAGCCATATTCGTTTACATAAATTCTCATTTCTATTGACCTGGACTTATAGAGCAGAACGCTTTCACTTTGGGCCCCAGCGCCACAAAAGGATATCAATTCAGCAATTTAGCAACAGAATTCCTCTGCTGATTCCAGAGCAAACAGCATTCTGTTCAATATAATCATTACCAGTTATTTTGAAATTAAAATATTTGTTCACTAAAATTACATGTCTTATACCCAATGCCACCCACTAGTCTAGCCTAATAGCTTCTAGTAGCCACTATCTAGATTTTTTTTAAAGGAATAAGGAATGTTCCTTATGTAGATGTGCAATGAGATACCACAAGACCAGTGCGCCATAATATTTTTACGATTGACTTTTACACTTGTTACTCATCAATTTACCCCTTTTTAAGGCTTTTCAAACTGTTATGTTTACTTTCAGTATTGAAAAATATATTTTTATGCGAAACCAGAGACTAGTAAATTGTAACATTCAATTCGTATGTATGACACATTTTATTGTGTTCATAAATGGCGTTATTGTGTTAACACCTATTCTTATACATATTTATGAAGAATGCCGCTGTAAACGATGCTAAGCAGGTCTAAGTGTCATAAGTCATAAGACTAATATTTAAGAAATTAATTGTACGGAATCCTCCCTAGTAAAACTAGCTCTAGCAAGCTCATTATTTTAAAGGTATACGCCACAATGTATAGACATTGGCAGTCTACATTATTTATTTACTAGTCTCTCGCCAAACGCAAGAACTCGTATACCTAATGATAATAATATTTGTTATGAATGATGTACCTAGGTAATTGTTGATATTAAATGAATAGATACTTAAATTAAGTATCTTAGTTTTGTTTCTTTGGTATCCGTTCCATGTGAATTGCTTTGTAAATGTAATAAACTAGCGTAGTTATTAAGTACAATATAATTGTAACTTAAATCAGTTTATATTTTAAATTTGTTGATATTAAATGAATAGATACTTAAATTAAGTATCTTAGTTTTGTTTCTTTGGTATCCGTTCCATGTGAATTGCTTTGTAAATGTAATAAACTAGCGTAGTTATTAAGTACAATATAATTGTAACTTAAATCAGTTTATATTTTAACCATTGTACTAGTCTGTGTTAATCCCCTTTCGCGAAACGCTGGATTATCATAGTTTTAGAATTATCCCGCCCGCAGTCGGAAAAATATATTTTTTACAAATTGTGTTGCTACAAATATGAATATTAGTGAAATGTATGATATGACATTATATTAATACTATTAATAGTGTAACAAAAATGAGAGTATTCTTGTGTTTCTTAATAAGGTTTTGTTGAAAAATATGGTACATACGTAGGTATAAAGGTAATAAGAACGATTTACAAACATACGTGAAAAAAACAAAGAAAAGTTCAGGCCGCTTTTATAATTTAGTAAACGATATTTTTTTTTAATAAAAGACAGTGTTTGTAATTAAAATAAATTTTATACTCATTCCACATTGCCGTTTTATTATAATTTTGTCTGATTCTACAGCTTGGCGGTACCTAAACGAAAGTGGGTGCATGAAATATAAATAAAGCTAGCAAGTAAGTACGCAGTTAATCGCATTATTTTCGTCATATACAAGCCCACTTAACCATTCATTTAATGTTAGGAAAATATGACACCGGCGTAAGTTAGTTACAGTCTCTAAAATTAAACACTACTTTGATAAGATCATTCGCAATTTGATCACTCAAGGACTTTATATTAATTGTTGAGTCATTTACGTGTCAAACTAATGTCATTTTAAATAGTTTAGCTAAAAAGTGAGCTCTAAAAAATGGCTCAACAAAATCCGTGACCGTACAGTCACCATCTGATATTATATTTATATCGAAGCGAACATGTTCATAAATATTTGAGTAGACGTCATTGTGCATGTTTAGATATTTTTAAGTGGCCTGAAGAGTAGGTACTTGAACGCGAATGTACAGTTAGTATCATAAACATATAGACTTCTGAATATAAGGTTGAATAGTGTACACATATCTAAGATGTTGAATGTACGGTCAAGTGCAAAAATATGTATCGAGTGTATCCTTTCATAAATATGGTACTAATACCTTAATTCACCGACATAAGAGCTATGGGACATATTTTTGAGCAAGTTGTATGCACCCATATTTTTGCACTTGACTGTACCTACCTATACCAAAGAAAAGACTAAGTCAACAAGTGGTGTCCAGACGAATCAATACTATCATCTTCTTCGGATACCTGCGCCTGCATGCTCCTGCGCGCTTCTCTCACCTGTCTAGTTGTTTTAGTAATTAGTTCCTCCAGGCGCTTTTTCTTTTCCCTCATCGTTCCAACCTATATAAATAAATATAAAATACCAAATTAAAAAGAACAATTCCAAACATGTAGGATCCGAGCAGGATTCGAACCCGCGATCTCCTGACATACGCGGCAAATCGCTCGACGCTCTAGCCAACTGAGCCATCGGAACAATCATGCTCGGACCCCAAATCTATCAATTTGCGTTAACAGACGTTACTCCTAAATACGAAATTGCTTTTATGTAAATATACACACACTTACAAGAATAAGAATACTCACATAATTACAAATAATTGTATATAGCAAACTCCAATGAATTTCAGATTTAAGTATCAAAATATAATGGAACAGGTCACTCATGTGTTTTAGGTCGAATATCGCTTGAAATATTTCTAACCGGAACGCGGTCATCATGAATACTTGTCATGGTCGTTGGTTATATTTTAATATTTACAGCATACGTACCATTCATATACCTATAGAACAGGACAAAACACGAAAAAATGCATGGTATACGTCTGACCTAGGTATCTTAAGAATTTAGCTTTTTCGTGTAGCTATTTACGAAATTTATAATATTATAATCAATAATCGCGTACCTCGTCAATGGCGTTTTCGTAGTCACGCAACAAATCTTTTCTGGTGAGGAGGCCAGCCTTCAGTCGCTCGGCTCCCAAACACCAACGTAGTTTGTCGCGTCTATTCTAAGTTTGGATAAAAATAAAATAATTATTAAAAGTAAACATGTCGCCTAAAACAGGAAATAAGTGTGCCAGTGCAATAAAGAATCAATTTACACTATAAAATTGGAATTCAAATCAATTCAATTCAATTGTCATTGTTCAAAGTTTATATTAGGTAAGTAGTTTTTCGATTATGTCAATAGAAAAATACTTGGATCTCTTATTTTATGGATCTGAGAAACATTACCTACCTATACCTATTTCCGATAATAACTTTTAGATAGGTAATTAGTAATTACCAATTATTGAAGGATAAATCTATGTCTAACCAGAGATTAATTGTATATACCGCACGGCAAGTAGTGCATCTATAAAACATACGGTTGTAAATACGTGTTGTGGTCGTAGTATTCCGTAGGTACTTGTTACCTAATAAACAAATGAAGTTCCTTATTGGCGAAATTGAAAATAAAATTTGCCAACAGCCTATAACACTTACTTTTACGACACTAAGATCCTCTCTAGCTCGAAAGAACTCCATTTCAGCATCACCAAGATCGCATTCCGTAATGTCGATCACCTGATCAGTGTGATGCATCTTCTCTCTTATATGTGCCAAGATCTGGTTATGCTCAGTGCAGTTATTGCGGTTTTTGATGAGCTCATCTTCCCGTTCTGGTAATAAAAAAAGTTATTCCTGGCTGAATAACGGGGACCCAATTAGTGTTTTATCTGTCTACAAGTCGGATCATGGAAAATTTTCGGGAATAGTAACCCGGGGCTGTAGCCCGGGGACAGTAAAAGATTTAATGCGACTGACTGGCAAGCGAAACTTTCCGTAAGTGTGATAATTGACTGTGAACAATAAACTCCCTTTATTGTGTCCATTCAACCAATGAGTTCATTCCTAGATTCTGTTACGATTAATCCATACAATGTTGAGCACTAATTCCAGTTTGGATTAGGTATCTATGTCTTAATACATTTCCGCTATATTATATAATAGGCATACTATGCCTACGTAAAGTACCTAGTAATAAAACCATGAAAAATGTTTAACCATAAAACGCCACATTAAAATAAACAAGTCGTTTGTCACTTGTCAACTGCTTTGCTACAAGAGAGCCAATATAAATCTTACTTCAAAGCATGCATATAGTTCCGTTACGTTGGCAGGTTGTTAAAAGTGTGAATGTTTTTTACGTGCCCACATTACGTATATGTGCCCACAAGGTGGACTGATGACCTGGTAAAGGTCGCGGGAGTCCGCTGGATGCGGGTGGCGCAGGATCGGTCATTGTGGCACTCATTGGGGGCGGCCTATGTCCAGCAGTGGACGTCTTTCGACTGATATGATGATTATGATGTACTCGTACTTATCTATGTTGCTGCTATGCTCATGTAAACGAGTGTGCGTTTTGTGTCATCTCAGGTTTTAAGCATTCAAGTATTCAATAACGGCGTAGAGGAGGACCTAAGAGCGATGGGCAAGCTCACGAACTGGAAGAGGGTCGCCAAGGATCGTGACAAATGGAGAAACATTGTGGAGGAGGCCAGGATCCACAAAGGGTAGTAGCGCCACTGGAAGTAAGTAAGTAAGTATTAAATAACTAACCTTCAATCTTATTCATATAGTTCTCATTATCGCAGTGCAGCTGCTCGTACTGAGCAACATATAGCCCCGGGCCCAGCTTCTCCAGTTTCCTGATGATGCCGTCCAGCTCTGTCACTGCGTTCCTGGCACGGATGTAACGGAGACGAAGCGCGGCTGTCTGCTCCGCTTTGCGACGTTGCAAGGTCAAGAAGCGAGCTAAAGTCTAAAAAAACATTTAAAGACAATCTAACACTTATCGACCAAGTGTCAAATTACTTACGCGAGGCAAGTATTACACAAGGGGCTGACACGCTTTGCTAGAGAAAGTTAGTCTTATTGCGATTCCTATAAGAGGAAATAGAAAAGAGTGGCATGTTTTGTCCCTATCACCGACCGAACATTTTTTCATGGTCGGGTTATAGGCAAAGGCAAACTTCCATAAGCAATAAGCAATACATTGGACATGCAACCCGGCCAAATTGCGTAGTACAAATTTGTATGAAAATAAGCAAGTATGAGAAAGATATAGCCCCGGTCGCTCGTTGGCGCATCTTTAACTACAGAGTATATATTATATCTATGGTATTACATGACCGGGATTAGTTTACGATCGGAATAGCTGTCATTTTATTACACTTTAACGTAAGTATATGGAAAAACTGTGACCTCCAATCCTATTCTAAACGCGGCTGGCATGCGGCTGATTACTATCTATACGATGGGTACTATTTAGCATCACACCATTTTCTTTAATCATTGGTAGTTAGACCTTATCTCCTTGCAATAAGGTTCACGAATGGTTAGTTCACGCATTCACTGCCACCCTCTTTTCCTGGACATTCAGCAGGTGCCGCACTTTCCCCCCCGGAGTAGTTCCCGCCTTGCCGTGGCGGGGGGGCTAAGTACCCTGTGCATCCAGCACAGGGGAAACTAAGAGGAATTACAGGGAATGGCTGCTCTCTGCGTGTGCTCTTTAAGTAGAGCACCTATCTAGCGGACGAGACCCGGTGGGAGCCCCTTTATCCCTAGCTAGCGCTCGGCGAAGGGACGTATGACTGTGGGGAAAAACAGCTGCAAGAGCGCCCCCGGGGAACCCTTACCCCGGTAAAAATAATTTGGGCGAAGCTGTGGATCAGCTAATAAAAAATATGAGTGGAAGAAAACAAATACTACTCCAGGAGGGTACCTGCCGCGACGCGGACAGTGAACCCCTCGATTTTCCAGGCAGAGTCTCGGAGACTGTGACTGGAAAATCCCGCCCCTCGTATTCTGGAGAGGGCAACTTACACTCGCCTAGTAGTAAGGAAGTAGAGGAGAATGGGCGTGCGACGGTGTCACCTGCGCAGACTGCACAGGTGGCGCCGCCGCACGGTGAGACCGAATCTCAAGTTACGCGTCCGGCGACGAGATGCATGGTCGGGGGGATCCCGGCCGTTAGGACGCCACGGGGGACCGCACCCCCACCCAAGAAAGGGCCTAAAAAAGGAACCGACGACTTGGCTATGGATATGGACAACGATAATTCTACGAAGAAGGAAGGAATTGAGGACGCCGGTGCGTTTCGTCGGCCCCTGCCCCCGGAAACCCGGTCTCGTTCTCGGTCGCGGTCGTCAATTGGGGAGGAATCGGACACGTCAGTGGTTTCCATGGTTTCGGCAACTTCTGCGTCGTCCCAATCAAGAAAACGACCCGCTCGAAATCAGGGAGGGGCAGCTGTCAAGCGTAAAACAGCAAAATCATCGGTGCCTTTGCCTGATGAACTTGTGGAGGAAATGAGGCACCAGCCCATTGCGGATGTAGCAGCTCGGGCGCTTCAAAGTCTCGAAGCAGTGGAGAGGGCAGCAGATGAAACGAAGAACGAAGATTTAGTCTGCACACTTCGCATGGCCGTGCGAGTGAACCAGGCGGCAACCTTGGAATTGATGCAGAGGGCGTCCTCTGACCGCCTGCGGGAAGAAAATGATGCGCTTAGGTCGCAAATGGAAAGTCTCAATAAAAAAAATGGAGACCCTGACCAAAGAATTGGCGGAGATGCGACTCGAAAGGCAGAAAGAAAGCCATCGTATGCCTGAAGTGTGCGTAACCTCCGGCCTGGATCCAACGTTCCTTGAACAAATCAGGGTTATGATCGACGGCAAGCTGGAACACTTCAAATGCCAACTATTTCCGGAAGGAATTGTCAGACCCCCTCTAGGGCAAAAAGTAGGACAGCGCAGCGTTTCACAAGCGGCGACCCGACAGACGTCGCAATCGGTGCCAACAGCTACGCCGCAATCGGCGCCACCAGCTCCCCCGCAAACTAAGCCGCAGGCCACAAAGACAAACAAGAAACGCCGGACACAAACTAATAAGGGCACTCCACCTGCTGATGTCACAGAGACACCAAAGCCTGTGACAGACTTTACTCAACAAGCGGAGAAGTTGGCTACATCACCGAATGAAACCTGGGTCGAGGTAACGAACAGGAAATCCAAGGGAAAGGCGAAAGCCCAAACCAAGAAGGTCACAGCCCTGCCTGCGCCCACACGAAAGGTCAAGGGACGATTAAAACCACCGAAGGTGCCTCAAACGGCTGCGGTCACAGTTACTATACCGGAAGGGTCCAAAGCCACTTATGGTGAAGTGATGGCTGCTGCCAAGCAACGGCTGAAATTAGAAGATCTTGGCATAACCGAAGGTCTTCGGCAAAAGCGTGCCCTGAATGGTGGTCTACTGCTGGAAATACCAGGTGTTGAAGGTGCTGTTAAAGCAGATGCCCTTGTGACTGGCCTACGGAATGCCCTGACTGATATGGAAGTCAACATCACGCGCCCCATTAAAACAGGTGAAATTAGAGTGATGGACCTTGACCCCTCCGTCACAATAATGGACGTGGTTGAGGCCGTCGCTCAAACGGGAGGCTGCTCCGCGGCAGAAGTCAAGGCAGGAAATATATATGGAGGTGGGACCTTGTCTCTGGGGACGGCATGGGTTCGCTGTCCTCTCACCGCTGTCCACAAGCTTGCGGCGGAGAAGCGCATTAGAGTTGGCTGGATTTCCGCGAGAGTCCAGGTACTGCCGGCGCGCCCTCTGCAGTGCTATCGTTGCTTGGAGCAGGGGCACTCACGATTCCACTGTGTCAACCCCGTGGACCGTAGCACGAACTGCTTCAAATGTGGGCAACCAGGGCACACAGCTAAACTGTGCACTGCTACGACGCCAAGCTGCCCACTATGCGTTGGGATCGGTCGACCCTCCGGACACCGTATGGGGAGTCCGAAATGTGCTTCTGCAAAAAAAGGGAGCAAACTGAAGGCGTCCACAAATCGGCCAACGATTCCAGCGGCAGAGATTCCAGAAGATGCTGCAGCAGCGAGGACTGCGGCATCCCAAGAGAGTCATATCTCCGGGGCGGACCCCATGGATATTTAACATTCAACCCCCGGCAGAGAATTTTACAGGGCAACCTGAACCACTGCCGCGTAGCGCAGGACCTGTTCCTACAGACGCTCACGGAGTGGATGGTTGCTCTAGCGATTGTGGCAGAACCATACCGTATCCCGAATCATCCTCGCTGGTTCGGTGACTGCGTAAATTCTGTCGCAATATATTGGTCAGGGGGTCAGGACGACCCACCGTGTTCGAAGCTCCACGAAGAGGCAGGTATTGTGGTTGTAGAATGGGGCAGCATCATCGTCGTAGGCTGTTACGTTTCTCCCAACTGCAGCCTTATCGAGTACGAAACATACCTGGACCGCGTAGAGGGCTGTGTTCGTCGATACCTACCGCGTCCAGTACTTGTCCTGGGAGACTTCAATGCGCGTGCCAGGGCATGGGGAAATAACGTAGATAATGCAAGAGGTAGAACTGTTCTTGATTGGGCAGCTGGATTGGACCTCCGACTGTTAAACCAGGGTTCAGTCAGCACTTGCGTACGGTGGCAGGGGGAGTCTATCGTTGATCTCTCATGGGCGACTCCCGCGGCTGCCCGATTAATTTCTGGCTGGAGAGTGGCGGAAGAGATTGTTACACTCTCTGATCACCGCCACATTATACTGGATTTAACAATGCGCCCACCAACGAGCATGGCCCGCGGTAACCAAATAAGCTGGGCGCTTAAACACCTTGATCGAGACAGGCTGGTAGCCGCGGCTCACGTGGCTGATTGGGGGGCGCAATTGTTTAACGAAGAATGGCCATCACCGGAACGCACAGCAGCCTGGTTTCGCTCTACTATGGCTGCTGTCTGCGATGCCGCCATGCCTCGAGTTAAGAAACCGTCGAGGCAACCCGTTTATTGGTGGTCGGAGCATATCGCCCAGTTGCGGGTGACTTGCCTTGCAGCGCGACGCCGATTTACGAGGACTCGAAGACGCAGACGGTCCACGCCTGAAGAGAAAGCGGAGACTTACGCAGTGTACCGGGAGGCGACTAAAACATTGCAGAAGGCAATCGCTGACGCCAAATCTCGTTCGTGGAATGAGCTGTTGCGGGGCCTCAGCCGAGACCCATGGGGACGCCCATACAAGATAGTCCTAGGAAAGTTGCGGCCATGGACACCGCCACTCACGGAGACTCTTGACCCAAGCTTGACGAGACGAGTGGTGGACACGTTGTTCCCTCGTGACCCGGCTGAGAATGCGACAGGCGTTATCGCGGAACCACACTTGGAGGCGTGGTCCGACGAGATGTCGGTAACAGAGGCAGAAATGAAATGGGCTGTGAAGCGTCTTGCCGCACGAAATACTGCACCAGGACCTGACGGCATTCCCGGCCGAGCTTGGGTGATTGCCATGGAAGCACTTGGCCACAGGCTGATGCACCTATACACCTCCTGTCTCCGCTATGGCTGCTTCCCAACAACCTGGAAGGAGGCAAAGCTGGTTCTAATACGAAAAGAAGGAAGACCTGCAGACTCACCCTCTGCATATCGGCCAATATGCTTGTTGGACGAGGTGGGTAAACTTTTTGAGCGTATCCTCTCCCTTCGCATCAATCAGCATCTGGACAGCGATGGTCCAAACCTATCGGATAGTCAGTTTGGCTTCCGTCGAGGTCGATCAACAGTGGACGCGATCCTTCGAGTTCGAGAACTGTCGGAGCAAGCAATCTCCAAAGGAAGGGTGCTGTTGGCGATTAGCCTCGACATCGTCAATGCTTTCAATTCTCTTCCTTGGAGTGCGATTCGAAAGGCTTTAGTCTATCATCGTCTTCCTTCTTACCTGAGGTCTGTAATCGGGGCATACTTATCCGAGAGGAGCATCCGCTACCCAGGTCGATATGGTACCAATATGCAGAGGGAAGTCGAGTGCGGGGTACCTCAGGGATCAGTTTTGGGTCCTCTGTTGTGGAATCTCGCATATGATGAAGTTCTGCGTGCAGTCCTTCCCAATGGTGTCAGTGTAGTCTGCTATGCGGACGACACTCTAGTTCTCGCCGAAGGGTACGATTTTATGAGGACCACGAGACTGGCAGAGCTGGGCGTGGCAGTTTTGGTAAACAAGATCCGCGGTCTTGGTCTTACAATTGCGCCACACAAGACCGAGGCGCTATGGATGCATGGACTGCGACGAGGTCGGGAGCCTCCAGTTGCTTCTGTGCGGGTTGGAGAGGTATACGTCCAAGTAGGTCAGTACATGAAATACTTGGGCTTAACGTTAGACAGCCGATGGAAGTTCGACGAGCACTTCAACCGCCTCGTCCCTCGGATTCAAAGAACAGCGGGTGCACTGCACAGACTGCTGCCAAATCTCGGAGGGCCGGAGGAAGGAGTTCGTCGTTTATACGCTGGTGTGGTACGATCCATCGCATTATACGGGGCCCCCGTGTGGTCAGGGAGGCTATCTCGCAGCCGAGGCAGCAGAGCAAAGGTCCTCGCAGTTCAGCGTCGGATAGCCATTAGGGTTGCCCGCGGATACCGTACGATATCGTATGAGGCGGCGGCTCTGCTTGCACGGTTTCCGCCGCTGGACATTCTGGCAGAAATGGATACCCAAGTCTACAATGCCTTGCGCGCAGAAGATAGAGGCGCTGCGGCGATGGATATGAAGGCATTACGAGGGAGGGCTCATGAACAGGCCATCATTTGCTGGCGTGAGCGACTGGAAGAACCCCGAAGCCTAAGGCAGCGGGTAGTCACCGCAATCCTGCCGCATTTTCATCAGTGGCTGGCGCGGAAGAGTCGAGTGACATATAGGCTGACTCAGGTGCTCACCGGACATGGCTGCTTCGGTGAGTACCTTCACAGAATCGGTAAAGAACAGTCAGCACGATGTCACCACTGCAGTTCTAACCTGGACTCTGCGCAGCACACGCTCGAGGAATGTCCAGCGTGGCAATTCGAGCGGCAGGTCCTGGTGCAAGAAGGACCCATATAGGTGGACTCTAGGGCGGCACTGGAGCGTTCCATAGGAGATCCCGGAGCCGTCCGAAATGGGTCGAGGAGGACAATCGGGGGGTTTTTAGTCGGTGCAAGTTCGACATAACCTGCGCGCTGCCCCCGCGGTGCGGAGGTATCCATAACGGATTTTCCCCCCGTACAAAAAAAAAAAAAAAAAAAAAAAGGTGCCGCACTTTGCTGTGTGCACCAAACGCACATTTGAGTTCAACCGACTATTCTTAGTCTAAGGCACTAATAGTAGAAGAGCCGGTGACACTGAACCTAGTATGATAAGATTCCCAGATGGCATATATAGAATTAGGTGCGTCATTAGTCGGGGAACACGAAACGGCGATGCTGCAATGCGAAAAATCTGGCGAAGCCATTGAAAATTTAAATTGAAAAATGATGAAAAATCCGGTTTCTAGTATGATAAGATTCCCAAGTTTCGTTTGTTCCTCGAAATAGGGGAGGGGTAGGACTATACGATAGTGCAGTGCTGCAAACCCTCCTGACTGGCCGTGTCAGTGGCAGCAGTATGATAAGCGACCACTTTTCTGAGGTATCTAGTATGATCGGATTCCTGAAAAAAACAGGGCTCATTTGAAAGATCAGCACTTTCTGTGTAAGAAAAACCACTGCTGCATTTTCCAAACAGTGGAGAAGGTGGTTGCTGCAGCGATTGAAGGAGCCGACAACACTGAACCTATTTCGATAGATTCCCAGATAAAATATATATATAATTAGTCGCGGCATTCATGGGGGACACGAAATGGCGATGCTACAATGCAAAAAAGCAGACAAAGCTATTAAAAAGAAAATTTTAATACATAAAAAAAGTGGTTTCTATGATGATAAGATTCTCAAGTTTCGTTTGTTCCTCGAAACAGGGGAGGGTTAGGTCTATACGATAGTGCAGTGCTGCAAGCCCTCCTGAATGGCCTTGTCAGTTTCAGTTTCGAGGAACAAACGAAACTTGAGAATCTTATCATACTAGAAACCGGTTTTTTTTATGTTTTCAAAATTTCTTTTTAATAGTTTGTCTGCTTTTTTGCATTTCAGCATCGCCATTTCGTGTTCCCCCATTAATGCCGCGACTAATTATATATATATCATCTGGGAATCTATCGAAATAGGTTCAGTGTTGTCGGCTCCTTTAACCGCTGCAGCAACCACCTTCTCCACTGTTTGGAAAATGCAGCAGTGTTTTTTCTTACACAGAAAGTGCTGATCTTTCAGATGAGCCCTGTTTTTTTCAGGAATCCGATCATACTAGATACCTCAGAAAAGTGGTCGCTTATCATACTGCTGCCACTGACAAGGCCAGTCAGGAGGGCTTGCAGCACTGCACTATCGTATAGTCCTACCCCTCCCCTATTTCGAGGAACAAACGAAACGTGGGAATCTTATCATACTAGAAACCCTTTATTTTTTATTTTTTTTTATTTGATTTTTAATAGGTTTGCGTGCTCATTTGCTTTGCAGCATCACCATTTCGTGTACCCCCATTAAGACTGCACCGAGCAAATTTCTGAATAATTGCGATGGTTGGATCACTTGCTGTATTATTATTACTAAAGCTTGAATTCTGTAATTCCTATATATGATATTTAAGGATACACTCTACACGTCATGTGTTTCAGAAACACAATTACTTATAGTTTTCTTCATTAAAATTCAATCCAAAGTTAGCTCTACTAAAGGAAATAAACGCAAACTACAACGTTAATACTTTATGAAAGGTCTTCAATTTTTGAATAGTAACAAAACTACATGTTATCTAGGTCGTATGTGTTTAACATTTGCAAAATGTGGAGATTTTTTTAACAATGCAAAGGAAATTCCGAAAATTTGACCGGCCGCCGTAGTTTTCTTGCCGGCAGATGGGCTCCGGCCCTCAATGGGAGCAGACGTATGCTGCTTTTCTCAGTTTGACATCTCATAAAAACACGCTTTTTGACAGCTTGCTCGTATACAAATACAAAATGTATACCACACACAAAGATTGCATTAATTGAAGTAGGGTAAATAAATGTTGACGTGTGGAAGATTCTTTTAACATATATGGAATTTTTAGTATTAGCCATTCGTTATAACATAAAAATGCAATCTTTGGTCCCCAATGTTTACTAATGCAACTAAATTATAATGATTTCCATTACGAAAAGGCATTTTAAACGTAAAAAGGTCACCGATGTATTTCAGTTCAAAGTAATTTACTTTTTATAAATTGGCCACCCAGAACGGAACGTTATGACATTTATGTCACTCATCATATTTCAAATTAAAATTTGTAAACAAATTGTATTTTTATATTTCAATAATTTAACGAATCTAATGTTATATTTTATGTGTATATGTACGGCGCTTTCACGTCAAACAATGATTACCTAAATATATCGCAGAATCTGCATAAACAAAACATATCCCAGAATCTGTACAAACAGGCACAATTATTATGGTGCTTTGAACAGAAGTTTATAAAATATCAGCGTTATACCAAGAAACAGATCTAGAGTGCTCTCTTGCAGCGGAAGCAGAAGAAAGAATACCTATCGGAGTTTCTTCGCCAGTTTGAGTGATGTGGATTTAAATTGTGTATTGTCTAAGCCGCCTGGTCATAATATAATTATACCTAGAATGAAAATAATAAACCTATGTTTCATTTATAAATAATAAACCAAGTAGTTGTTGGGGATGTGGTGACAATGACGATGTCTAACAAACAAATATGCAGTAATTACTTATAATATTAAACTGCGCTAGTTTCTATCTAAAGCTTTCATGCGTTGGAAATCCCGTTGCTTTGATTTTGTACAAGTAAGTACTTATGTCGCATCGCAATAATTGTCTCGAAGTTATAGTAAACGAATAGCAAATAATAATAATTGCTATTTATTATTGATGAAAATAGACGCAATGATAACCTTTATTGAACCTTATGTCGTTGCAATAAGGTTCACGGATGTTCAGTTAAGTGTCATCGACGGCACGATTGCTCACACTAGAAGAATATGTAAACGCATCCTGCTAATTATTCCTTTCAATTATGGACCTTATAAGAAGTGTATAAAAGTTAATTTGTCAGAGCTGATACAGTAGTGGTCCGGCCAAGTTCCACAATTGCAGACTGTTACAATGACTTTCTTGATGATATTTGTTATATCATTAGGTTTTATAGTGCTTGTCATTCACGATAACGACGATGCGCAGGGAATGTCATACTATTCTATGCGCAATTCTGCGGATTGGGTTACGACGGGAGGTCGTGAATAAGAAGAACTACCTATAAGGTTAGGTACTAGTTCCTCAAATACAAAGTTGATTCACAATATTGCTGCAGTTATCCCGTGCCGTAGAAATAGTTTCAGTAGTTATTATATATATTGTAATAAAACTACCGCTTCTTCTCTTAAAACTTGCATTAAATCAGTGTCCATTTTAGAGTTAACCAACTGATAAACAGAAAATAATCAATTTATGAAAATAACCTATTTAAGGTACAACATATACTCGTATCATGAAAATCACCAAGTAAACTCTCAAAATAAGTACCTAAGTCATAAACATAAAACAGTCATAACATGCACTGAACCGATTAGGAAAATTCTTTCTCTGTTTTAAGTTGTATAAAAATGAGTCTGTGAGGAAAGTGCAAAACAATAGTAGATTGTGTCACAAGGGAGCAAAATGACATATTTACGGCGTGGGCGTAAATTGAATCCTGAACGAAGCGAAGGATTATATAATAGAATCCCGAGCGTAGCGAGGGATTCTAAAATAGAATCCTGAGCGTAGTGAGGGATTCAAGAAATTAACGCCCAAGGTGGAAATAATTTTGCTTCCATGTGACACATACTGCTTTTCACATCACCTATTGAGGATAATGAAACATCTGAAATAACAATGGTTGTGCATTTATTTTATCAAAATCGATACAAAAACTTATAACATGTTACAGAAAAGTGCCACTTTGATCCCTCCTAGCAGGGAAGAAAAGTACCACTTTGATCCCTCCTAGCAGGGAAGAAAAAGCCCTTATCCGAATAGGTGATGTGAAAAATACATTTTACAAAACAGGGGTTTGACAAGTTTTATTTTATAAACAAGGAACTGAGTATTTTACTACCACAAATTCCAAATGCAAGACATTTTCAGATACAACTAATACTTGAGTTTTGGTTACAGATCAGAACTTGACAATTTTTGTTACACTTCTCTTATGCACCAAGAAACCTTTAAATATTCAAAATCTATATTGTCATAAGTTGACATAAACATGGGTCAATGACCCGACCCAGCAAAATGAGGTAGTGTGCGTGAATAATGCATGTGTGGGTTAATTGGGTAAATTATTAAAAAAATTGAAATTTGACAGGCGCTGAGAATTTACCCCGCACGATAGGCCCTTAATGCCGCGACTAATTATATATATATCATCTGGGAATCTTTCGAAATAGGTTCAGTGTTGTCGGCTCCTTTAATCGCTGCAGCAACCACCTTCTCCACTGTTTGGAAAATGCAGCAGTGGTTTTTCTTACACAGAAAGTGCTGATCTTTCAGATGAGCCCTGTTTTTTTCAGGAATCCGATCATACTAGATACCTCAGAAAAGTGGTCGCTTATCATACTGCTGCCACTGACAAGGCCAGTCAGGAGGGCTTGCAGCACTGCACTATCGTATAGTCCTACCCCTCCCCTGTTTCGAGGAACAAACGAAACTTGGGAATCTTATCATACTAGAAACCGGATTTTTCATCATTTTTCAATTTTAATTTTCAATGGCTTCGCCAGGTTTTTCGCATTGCAGCATCGCCGTTTCGTGTTCCCCGACTAATGACGCACCTAATTATATATATGCCATCTGGGAATCTTATCATACTAGGTTCAGTGTCACCGGCTCTTAAACTATAAGGCACAGGGTGAAAGTCACTAAATATTATCTATGAACGCGTCTGTGCGTTCAAGGCACTGGGTGAAACTAATGGAAACGCATATATGCGTTGGTGGCAGTGAATGCGTTAAGCTTGATGCTGTTAGTAGGTCTAACGTTTAGACGGCGTCTGTGGCGTAAAGGCGCAAGAGGGGAGACATCAAAAGGTAGCAGACGCGTACCGGGTGGCGGGTATCTGCATCCCGCTACCTTTCTACGCCGTCTCAGTTTATCGGTATTCCTATAGACGGTAGAAATCAGCAAAAACACAGAGATCCACAATTTCTGTTACCTTGTTTGATTTCAACGACAATATTGGGCGAACTTACAGAAATATAGAAACAATATTTTTTCACATTGTGGCACTCTTTGGGGGTGGCCCATGCATGGAATGGCTTTCGGCTGATATGATGATGATGATGATTTCACATTGCAAAAAGACTAACGACAGTTTCAGTTACGGGGCTATTCTTACTTGCAATTATTACCACTTTGTCAAAATATCTATCTTTTTTCAATGGACGGTTGTAAGGTTCAGTTCCATTCATCCAATTAAAAATTCAAACAATCAATTCAATCAACAACAACAATCAATTTGTTACACCACCACACCCTATGACGCCGCACTACACAACATCGATTAAGCCGGAACCCCACTGCTGCGCACGGTCGAGCTACACACGTGGGTACAAAAACGCTTCGTATTAAAATGTAGGTAGATACTTCCACAGCAGCGCACGGACACGCTACGCACGAAATGACGTCACTGAGATACGCGTGGTCTGTGCCGAAGTGCCCCCCACGTACGTACACGATAGCGCGCGTGGCAGGCCAAGCCCCACTGCGACCTAGGCTTGTGTAGTACATGTACTAAGAACTAAAAAGACCTAGTTCCCAACACTGTACTAGAGCAAACTATTCCGTAAAGTTTCTGCTCTTAGTACTGAATAGAGACAACAATATCCGAATGACCGACCGACCAAAGCAACCGAACGAAACCGAACGGCTCTCGACTGGCGCGAACGCGAGCGAATGGTCATTCGATAATTCACTCATTCAATTTAGTCAAAGGAGCACGAATAGTCACGTTTCTCTCGGTGTACTAGTGTACTAAACGAACTAAAAGACCGAACAAGTACACTTGAGAGATTGTACTAGTCCGGAGCGATCCGTTCAGTGAACGAGCGCGCACAAGCCTACTGCGACCCACGCTGTCCACGCTACGAACGAATGCCGTATCTATTAGTGGGGCTGGGGGTGCGGGGGCTTCAAGAATCGTGCGCCGTGCTTGTAGCAAAGAGTAGTATTCTATGTTCCCATCCCTCCCACCTCTGTAGTAATTTGGCGATCACTGATTAGAGGACGCACGGTCCGGCGTCCTAGGCACACACTCACGGACCCGGACGACGTAATCACAGTGTTCATCGAAAGATGGAACGCTGCGCTTACGGCGTCCAACTCAGACACGACGCGTACACTTAGACGTTCCCGCCGGCGGGGACGTCCAACGCGTGATCGCGACAACACAGACACATATAGTCCCTATTCGTCCCGGTACCGCCATATACCGGATAGAGTCAGTCCGACCCAGGTCGGGCCGCGCGCGTGCATCGCAAAGGGGAATCATGGTACACGCAGCTGACCAATCTATCCACGTGGGACACACGTTTAGCGTGCGCGTGCATTGGTTGCTGTGGAAATGTTGACACACGCAGCTAGACCAATGGACCCACGTGGGTGACGTGTATAGCGTGTGCGTGCGTAGCGTGCGCAGCAGTGGCAACCCGGCTTTACTAGGACATTCCTCCTAACTAACCTACGCGTCATGTCACTATTCCATGTCCAAGGGAATACAAAGTACCTTATAGAAGGGGCTTGGGTCATAAAGCTAATTGGACTGGTGAATTTAAATGTTTATACAAAGAACACGTTCACTGCTAAGTCTGCTAACTAGGAATAATCTAGTAAGTACCTCTATATTACTAAGCAGTTACCTACTACGAGTATCGTTTGTAGCCGACACAAGGTAATATAATCATCACAGGTCAATCCGACTCTTACATACCTACTTCTCGGCGTATAAAATGTGTCATAATCATACGGCAAGTAATAAGTGTCAAATAGAAGTCGAACAACGCAATAATACTAAAAATATAAGACTCCTTTAGTCTTAAACTCTTTGAAATAGAGAAATATTTTTTCTAGTGCGAACGCGATATTATCTTCGCATTAGGCAAAATAAAACCGTTATTTTTTCAGATCAAATCACCATTGTCATATATTCAGAAATATTTTCAATAGAATTAAAACGTTAAAGTTTTATTGCTTGTTTGTCGCCTTTATATTGTCAGAATAAACTGTTAAAATTTTAAAACTTTTTTTATCAGAGCGTAGACAGTTTTAATAGAGTGCTAAAAATTAACTGGATTGTACACGCCTTATATTTTTATATGGAGTCTGAAGTAAATGAATGCTAGAAACCTAACATAAACTAAAAATTGCTACTATAATTGCTAATTTTTGCTAAATTGACAATTATAGTAACAATATTTAGGACTTATTACTAGGCTGTTCCTCAATACTTGTTATCCACGTCCCCTTGACGTAACTGTTCTGTTCTGTGATCACGGTGAATGAATAGAAAAACCCTTGCACGGATCGATGTGCATTACGTCTTCAGCTGATTCTACATTTTAACTATTCGACTAAATATGAAATCGCCTTACTTTTTCCGCAATCGGTTTCCCCTTCTTAGAGTAAATGAGACCAGTTCCAGTAGTCTTCTCTTGGGCTTGCAAGCCATCGAATTTGCTCTCTGCGTGTTCTAGTCTCTCTTCGTATTGCTTTTCGACTGCACTCACTTTGCCTTTGATCTAAGGGTTTTTGAAAATAATAAAATAAACACAGGTTTACTTAATCGCTCAATATACTATGTCATACTTTATATATGTTACAGAGAGAGGTAACCAAATAGGTTATTTTACTCTTAAAGCCGCTGCTACGAAGATCCATTGTAGACCTCAAATACACTATGTTAAAAGTACGTATAGATATTAGATAAATTAACATTTTCAGTTCTTTCTTACGAACTTAACTTCTTGGTTCATAATAAAACTGGTGTGTATGTATGGAGTAAAAAATATGTACGAGTATAATTTTGACTATTTAACGTACCTACCTAATTAGCTCGTAGTGAATACCTGGTGCTCACCCAGCTACTAATTATTTCCATCCAACTAGTTGCCAGTTATCTCACCTGTATTCAATTGACCAATATAACAACTAACCTATAAAGTGTAAATGTATCTACATATGGCGTCGACTGTACAGTGTACAGTCAACGTTCTATTTTGTAAAGTACGTTTTCGCATTACTAGCATAAACAGTAAACATGTACCTAATACACGTCTTTGTTGACATCGATAACTGGCAACTAGTTGAATGGAAATAATTAGTAGCTGGGTGGGCACCAGGTATTCGCTTTGTTTTTGAAATTTTATTCTATGAAATATAAAAATTATTAAGTTTTTTTTGTTGAATAAAATATTTAGGGCCATAAAAATAATGACAAACGTCCGCCTCTAGTACCTAGCATGGCAGATGTCCGTTTTTATCGAGATTTTATGACACATTTATTTTCCTGCGTTGTCTCAGTGACTGTGTCTCGGATACTTTGTTTTTATGTAATAAATTTAGCTTGCTAGCATAGACGTCTCTTTAAAAAACCAGCGGAGCTGTTAAATCAGGGGTTCGCGGGGGCCAATCAACGTCAATGTTTCTTGAAAGTAATTGACCGGGAAACGATCATTTTATTGTTTATTATTGTGGCATGTGCCGTACGTCCCGTCTTGTTGAAAACACAAACGCTCCATAACAAATTTTCCGTATCTACACAAAGTAATTTTCATGAATTTACTGTCATATTTGCCGCCAAAACACACAATGGCGGCAAAAAAGTTGTATACCAAGTTGCCCAACCTGTATAATTGTCAAAAATAAATTGAATACTTACATCAGCCATTTCTCTTTCGTCTTCATTTTTAACCTGTTCATAGACAAACAGCTTCTGTTGGTACTTCTCCTCCAAGTCTGGTGCTCCGTCGAGAGGTTGTTTCAGAACGTGGCCTTGTTTTCTTTTTCTTTACAAGTAAATTATAATATTGTAATAAAATATTCATATAGGTAATACTAGGGTGTTGCTTATTTGGCAAAAAATAAAAAAAATCTGAAATCCTGCAGTCTCACCCCCCCATTTTGTTCTACTACCCCTATTAACAGATGCTAGTTTTTTTGTTTTTTTTTTAAACTAATTTTAGAGGTCGCTACCAGCTGTCAAAGTTTTGAAGAAACATGTTCAATTAAACAATTATAAATTACGTATATTTTAATTAAAATCAAATAAAATTCTAACAGTTTAAGCCAAAATTAATTAATAATACGATTTTTATGACACTCCATGTAAGATAATTTATCAATGCTACAAAAAATTTGAACCAGAAAGAACCCCAGGCTCAGATAGATCATTAATGAAGCTTTTACCCTGAAACTAAAATGGAAATGGGCTACACATGTCGCGAGGTTAAGAGACCAGAGATAGACTATAAGAGCGACTCTTTGGCGCGGCCCATCAGGCAATCGAAGCAGGGGAAGATGACATCAAGAGGCCAGCCAGCTGGCTCTGAAACGAGTTATGACAGGTCAGAGTCAGAGTCATGGTCATCCTTGGAGGAGATTTTTACCCGGCCAGGGATTCTGGCAGACCAGCTTATTACGAGTACTAATACCTAGTTCAAAATAACATAGTTTAGCAAAGTTATCTAAGTTTTTTACTAACCAACGATATGTCATATTTAAAATATTTATCTTAAAGGGATTTTTTATTTATTTATTTTAATTATTTATTTCTAAAGCCTTTCACAACCAACAACAGGTATTGCTTTTCTTCATTCACCGTGATTAACTTGTTGAATTCCTAAATTAACCGCAATAGCCCCATGCCGAACTTATGTTTTCTTCCAAAACTTTATCAAGCGGTAGCGACCCCTAAAATACATTTAAAAATAAAATAAAAAAAACTAGCATCTGTTAATCGGGGTACTAGAACGTAATGGCGGGGTGAGACAATAACTTTTTGAAAGTTCATTTTTAAGCAACACCCTAGGTAATACACCTTCAATTCAATTCTTTAAAAAATGGCTTTCCATCAAATTTATGATGATTTCGCCAATGTCACGTATTCAGTGACGTTGTTCGGTAACGACGCCATGACAGTAGGCAAGGTTTTGTACGGTAAATGGATTCTGCTCGTCGTCGCCCCGGGCACGTGTGCTCACCAACGCGGCGACGGCCAAAATCCCGTAATACACCGTACTCCTACAATACAATTTCATCTGCAGTAGTCCAAGTAATTTATATTCGGAGAAATTAAATACTCACTTGTAATACTCTCCCAACCGTCGATGCAGCAGGCTGTTCTTTAGCTGCGCTTGCATGTAATCGTGTGAGAGCTCCCTATGAGCCTGCATATAGTCTTCGCGGTTCACGACTATGGACGCCTTGCCCACTCCCTTCCCGATCTGATCGTCGTCATCGTCTTCATTTACTATTTTTAAGACATGTTTATCGTTTAATGATTTAATACTATCACAATTCGAAAGCTAGACTGATAAAGGAATGATATATCCCCTCAACATTGAGTGGATGTGGATGGACTATTTTACTTTCCGATGTACCCCTTTTTTACGGATCTAGGTAATTTTGGGTTTCGCTAACTCAGCATCACGATATTGATTCCAATGAAGAAAAAAATATCCTTGTTTTTCCATGCCAATTTTCTGTGTCAGTTAGTGACGAGCCTTAGGTATAAACTGTATAAAAAAGCGTCACAAAACTGACCTTTTTTGGGGATACTCTTTTCTTTATGGAAACACCTGCCCATAAAGTGGCAATTACCGCACGCTCCGCGCGCAAATCCCATTTTAGGGAGACTTAAAATTTTGTACTTAAGGCGGTAAGAAATGTATCTATATATACTCACCGGCAGAAAATTTCTCCCAAATTAGAAAAAAATGCATTTTAATATATTAAACATTATTTAATTTATTCAATTTATAGTTTGAAATGTCGAAAAGTTTTTGGGCCAAATTTTCTGCCGGTGAGTGTATAATTATTTATCTCATCACTTAGTAATTTTTAGTAGATTCCATAATATACCAATATCTATGCATCACCTACCGTGAATCATTATGCTTTAATATAATTTCCGCTACCCTAATGTTGCCTGGAAGAGATCGCTCATTAGCGATTAGACCGCCTGTTGTTTGCCTCTACTCATTGTCATTATTTACTGTTATGTGTTATTTTGTTGAGGTTATGCAATAAAGAGAAACTGTATTGTAAGTATTGTAAGAAAAAAGCCTCAGATCGCATATCCATCGCCATTGCCTTCGGCTCGGGCCTTAAATACCTGCAATCTGAGACTTTCTTTGTTTTACCGGCCTTGGTAAGTAATCCACTAATATGCAAAGATCTCAACTATACATAACGTATAGGATCTTTGTTGCTGGTCGATATTTTACAAAACTGTTAATACCTAGGACTTAAATCTTCTAGCATCCAAAATTGATTAAAATTAAAAATTAAATTTCATTTATTCTTCAATTTAGTTATATTACATGCACCTATGAATGTCAAAAAACTACCACCGATTACGATAGATTTTTAGCTTTTTGTTCGAGTTACTTTCATTTATTTCATTTATTTATTTCATATAACAATATAAATTGTGTTTGAAAATACATGTCAATTAAAAAAAAAAAAATAATAATAATAATGTACAAGCTCCTTACAACGCTGTACAAGCTCCTTACAACGCTGTACAAGCTCCTTACATCCATTTTGAGAGCAAAAATTAACGCGCACATTGTTGCGAACAATATTTTGGCCCCAGCTCAAAATGGATGTAGGGTTGGGTCGCGTGGTACTAAAGAGCTCCTCCTCATAGACATGACCATTTGCCAACGAGTCCGGCGGAATAGAGGGACCCTCTCGGCCGCTTGGATTGACTATAAGAAGGCCTATGATTCGGTGCCCCATTCTTGGCTGAGGAGGATCTTAGAGCTGTATAAAGTTGATGCAGCTGTAAGATCCTTCTTAAGTGCTTGCATGGGGCAGTGGATCACTGTCCTTCGTCAACCGGGTGGACGAGATGACTCTTCTGGGCCGCAGGGCTCTATCAGGATTGAGCGAGGTATCTTCCAGGGCGACAGTCTGAGTCCCCTATGGTTCTGCCTAGCTCTGAATCCGCTCAGCACTTTGCTGGAGGATTCAGGGCTAGGTTGTCAGCTCCGGAGAGAGGGTGAGGTCATTTCTCACCTGCTCTACATGGACGACCTTAAGCTTTTTGCTCCAAATACACGGGATCTGTTGACGCTACTGAAAACGACAGAAGCTTTCAGTAGCGCCATCAAAATGGAATTTGGAGTCGATAAGTGTGCGGTCATGCATGTACAGCGGGGGAAAGTTGTAAATTCTACAAATTTACAGCTCTCTGAGACAATGTCACTCAAATCTCTCTCCGAAGCAGAAACCTATAAATATCTTGGTATGTCACAGTCTTTGGGTATTGAGGGTGAGGACGTAAAGCGGGCGGTGAAGGAGCGTTTCTTCTGTCGCCTGACAAAAGTATATAATAGCTTTTTGTCGGGCGGCAACAAGGTGCGCGCCTTCAACGCCTGGGTGATGCCCTTACTCATATATTCCTTTGGCATACTAAGATGGACTCAGACCGAGCTGGACGCCCTGGACCGTAGGGTGCGTGTTCTGCTTACTGCGCACCGCATGCTACATCCGCGCTCGTCTGTTATGAGACTGTACATCCCGCGGAAGTGCGGAGGACGCGGCTTTTTAAACGCGAAAGACCTCCACAACCGCGAGGTGTGCAGTCTCAGGGATTATTTCCTAAACAGCGAGTGCGGGATGCACCGGGACGTAGTTGCAGTAGACGCATCTTACACCCCGCTCTTCATGGCAAAAGAGAACTGGCGCAGACTTAAAGTAATGAGTACCGAGGACCGCAAGGCCGTATGGAAGAGTAAGGAGCTACACGGGAGGTTCTGCAGGGCCCTTACGGGACCCGATGTAGACCTGCTCGCGTCGGTGAACTGGCTACGTTTCGGGGATCTCTTCGGGGAAACCGAAGGTTTTGTCTGTGCAATTGCGGACGAAGTTATCATGACGAACAACTACCGGAAGTATATCCTGAAGGACGGTACGGTCGACATTTGTCGGGCATGCCGCCGTCCCGGAGAGTCACTCAGGCATATCATTTCCGGTTGTGGTCATCTTGCGAACGGCGAGTACTTGCACAGACATAACCTTGTAGCCAGGATCATTCACCAGCAACTTGCTCTTCTATATGGTCTTGTGGACGTCGAAGTGCCGTACTATAAGTACACACCTGCGCCAGTTCTCGAAAATGGTCGTGCCACGCTCTATTGGGATCGATCTGTCATCACGGACAGGACTATTGTAGCCAATAAGCCTGATATCGTGCTGATAGATCGATCGAAACGCCAGGCAGTGCTCGTTGACATCACCATTCCCCATGACGAGAACCTCGTGAAGGCCGAGAAGGACAAACTCAGCAAGTACCTAGACTTGGCCCACGAGGTAACCGCCATGTGGGATGTTGATTCAACGACCATTGTCCCGATAGTCGTTTCTGCGAACGGTCTAATAGCGAAGAGTCTCGACCAACACCTCAAGAGACTCTCGCTAGATGGCTGGGTCAAGGGTCAGATTCAGAAGGCGGTACTCCTGGACACGGCGCGGATAGTCAGGAGGTTCCTCTCTCTGTCGCCCTGACCACCGGTAGCTTAGGCCCTGCCTCGCTGCCGGCGGCACTCTAGGCTAGGTTTTTATAACGTTTTTATGTTTTGTAAGTGTATTTTTATATTTTACTTTTTATAGAAATGTTATACAAACCTAGGCTAAGAAAAGAAATAAATAAAGAGAAATAATAATAATAATTACCACAACTCAAATTATTTTAAATACATAGGGTAAATCGCCAGTAAAACTGGCCACTTAAGAAAATGTCATTCAGTTACTAGCCACGGAATTTGTGCAGTGAAGACCGCCTTCAACAAAATAAAATGCATGAAGTCAGCTCTAAACCCAGTTCAATTTTATTTATTAATTGCAGAAATACCAACAATTAGTTGCTTGGTGTATATTTTTACGAAGTGGGCAGTTACTGGCGATTTACCCTACATGTAACGTCTTTTCTAATGTCTTAAACAACTTAAGGTTTAACATTTAAAAAAAAACCGATTCGCATTGAAATCAATCTTGACTCACCGCTACTAGAACCGCTTGATGACTTCTCCTCTGACTTCTTTGGACCTGAGTTCTTTTTTTTCTGTCATTTGAAATATACTTTATAGAGGCAGGTTATTTTTACGGTACGGATTATAAGGTACAAATATAAAACAAGGGTAAGACAACAATCCCTCAGTTAACGCATTCACTGCCCTCTTTTGCTGGACATTCGGCAGGTGCCGCACTTTGTTGTGTGCCCCAAACGCACATGTGAGTTCAACCGACTATTCTAAGTCAAAGGCACTAAGGCACAGGGTGAAAGTCACTAAATATTATGAACGCGTCTGTGCGTTCAAGGCACTGGGTGAAAGTAACGGAAACGCATATATGCGTTGGTGGGAGTGAATACGTTATATAGATCAATCCCTTTCAATCTATGTGTGAAAAAAGTAGGTAGGTAATTAGAACTAGATATTACTAGATTTTCCTGTTTTCAAGCTCTCCACAAAATAATAATTGCGAAACAACATTGTGAAAGCAAGCCACAGAAAGGCAAATTCTAAGAAAACGCGCTCCTTTTAAACGATAATCGCGCCTCCATCTCAGCATAATACATCACAAGCCCAACAATAAAAATAATTAAATATTCATAAGAACCGACGTCACTTCTTTATAGCGGGATTAAAGATAAAAGCAGACAGACATGAATAAATGAATACGAGGGGCGGAATGCCCTTCGTGCTGAAAACTTTGACGAAACCAGTCACGTGAGTAACATTAATTAAATGAAATGGTAAGGACAATAACATTGCGGCGTACCTTGGTCTCCATCGCGTGATCCACCCGAATTACCTCTTTATTGATTTGGTAACATTGAAAATTATATTTAGTGTAATTTTGTGAAACAGCACGCGAATTATGACTGCGTTGCCATGGTGACAGGTAAACAGGTATCGAGCCGCGCGATGCGGCCAGTTTTCAGGCGTATATCGGCGCATAGAGGTGGGGATGAATAGGTAAACGTTACTATTTTTGGCACCCGTTCAATGATTAGCACTTTTAATACTAAAGGTGACAATTATGAAATAGCTTTAGGTGCCAATGCCAAGCATTACCGTTTTTTTAAAGCCCGAATCAAACTGGTATTATTCGAATTCTTAAAATAGAGTTCACCATTTTGGTCAGTTAATAGTATAGAAGGTAAATTATAAAAACAAAGAAAACGTAGTAAGTAGCAAAGTACGTAGGTACCCATTAACTACGAACTTTGCTACCTCTTTGCGTTTCCATGTTGCCAGGAAGGAGCTTGGCATGCAAATCATTGTACATAGTCAAGGGCACCAATATGTATACACTTTTACACCTTATCCCATTGAAATAAGATCCAAATATGTATACATATTTATGCCCTCGACTGTACTTACCTAACTTTTACCCTTGATATCTTATAGCATAGCTACTCGTTTTACTAGAATCGTAGGTACCCATTTACCCGTTGACGATTAGATTTCAGTACCATTTTAATGTCATTGTTCTGTGTGTAGTTTTTCTTCTTGCATAGATCGTCTTGTGAAATAAAATATTAAATTTTATTATATTATAAGACTACCTGTCTTAATGATCCGGTAAAAGTCGCGGGAGTACAATCGATATGGGTGGTGCAGGACCGGTCGTTGTGATACTCTTTGGTGGAGGCCTTGTGTCCAGAAGTGGACGTCTTTCGGCGGTACCTATTATGATGCAATACAATAGAAATACTCTTTTCTGCCTACCTCAATTCATGATGAAATTTTATCTAATCACTCTTTCTTTCGCCCGCCCGGATCATATTATTTGACGCAATCAGAGACAAAGTGGGCAAATTATAAAAAGAGATAATGTGCTACCTAGGTACTTTATACCACAAACTACTAAGATACTAACGTATCTTTATGCAACTTGTTTGGGGACGAGACATTCGCTTTTTTATTATTTCATTAATCTGCCTGGCAAGGTTGACTACGATAATTCTCTCATTTTAACATTTGTAAACTACTAATTTCTGATATAACAAAAAATCTAGAATTTAAAAACTGTTTAATAGAATGACACCGCTGATTCCACCAATGACTCATTATCATAACATAACAATCCGCGGCTAGTCAAAGGAATATCAAATTTGCTCTAATATAAATAGGCACGGTATCCGGAGACATACTCCGCTGCTGTTCAACAGCTAAGATCTCCGTTTATATTATTGCAATTAACACATTTAAGATCTCTTACAGACAGGTTGAGTTATGATATGCATGGTTGCCAAAACGCCACTTGTTGCTCTGTGCAATTCCCAACCTGAATCGTTGAAACTCACCGTTCGTTCACCTAACTCGATCAACATAACAAAATAATCGTACATAGAAGGTAATCTCTTATCTTCTACAAGAATGAATTAGAAGACGATATTTAAACAACCTTTTGTAAAGTCAGTTTTAACATATTTTCTTCATATATTTCTATTCATGATATTTAAGGTGGGACGCTTTCCATACAAAACGTATTTTGACATTCACAGGCTAACGGCGCGGGGCGTGATATTTTAAGAAACTTATGTAACAAACTATCATAAATTGGTTTTCCTCAGTGTGGTTATAAGTTATAACGTCACATTGGACGATCGCTATAGCTTAGTTGGTAGTGACTTACTTTGTACCAAGACTTGCAAGTCGTGATACAAAGTAAAAAATCGAATACTCTCCATGATTTTAATCACTTTTACTATGAGACTAATATCTCGGGTTATTATTATTATCTATGTGAGCCTACTGCTAGTGTCCCATGGCTGAGCAAAGGTCAAATTATAAATATTATCAAAAAAAATACATAAACGTTTTTCTAATACTGTTTGTAGATTAACGCATATACTGCCACCCTCTTTTGCTGGACATTCGGCAGGTGCAGCACTTTGCTGTGTGCCCCAAACGCACATGTGAGTTCAACCGACTATTCTAAGTCTAAGGCACCAAGGCACAGGGTGAAAGTCACTAAATATTATGAACGCGTCGCGTCTCATATAAGCGTTGGTAGCAGTGAATGCGTTAAAACAGTTCGGCTAAGTTTCGCAGTCGGGAACATCTGTTCTCTATAGAAATGACCTAGTTCCAAAATCTCTGTAGGTGAAGTACCTATTTTCTAACTTTTTTGTAGCAGAGATTACGTTTACCAAGCGTGAAATTGTTGCTTGCAAGTGCACAAAGGAAAATGGAGTGTACAAGTTTTTCGTCTCGATGGTATTTCAATCTTATCTCAATAGGCAGTGCTTCTTGCTATATGCCGTCCTCTCCCGGCGAAAAAAATAAACAATGCCATTCTTTTGTTATCTGCCCTGGGATCCCAGGGACTGGTAGACGACGGGATAAAATAAATCAACGATACCACACCGATGCATAAGCATTTTATTCGAATTTTATCAGTGAGCCGAATTCATGTGGATGCACAATCGCTGCGAAACTTGACTGTATCAGTCATCAAAGGGCGCATCAGCAACACTCAGGCAAATACCGGACTACAGAAGAAGTAAATTAATTATGGTAGGCGTAGGAATAACTAATAGACGATAGCAAATTGTTTTACCTGAAATCCCCATCATCTATACAGGTATGTGTTCCTGGAGCTGAGCAAGGTTGACAGAGCTCCTGAGGATGCACTATGTTGAGAGCGAAGAACCTAAATCCTGCTGTGAACACAGTGAATCCTCAGATTTTATAAGGGATCGGTATGCGATGCAATGCGCACGTGACTTCTTTGTTGATAGTAGCGGGCATCTACAGGTTACGGTGTCCGCTTACCATCAGGTGGACCGTAGGTAGGCTTGTTAGTCACCGTCGTTGTATTAAAAATTACATATAGGTAGTATCGTAGGGAAAACATTGGGTCTATGGCAATGTTTTTTGGCAACCATTAACAACAACATTAACAACGCATTTATAAAAGGACCCTATATATTTACTAGGGTGTCCCTTATTTTATGATTTTCAGAAATTCATATCGCATACCCCCTAAAAATAATGATACTACCCCAAAACACTCGAAAAAAAATTATTAGGACATTCCTGTAATGGGAACCCGTGCCGACTTGCAACTGAAATTCCCATACAAATTACTATGTAGAAATTTGGTCAGACAGTAATTTGATAATTTTTCAGTGGTTTTCTGTGTGCATCGAGATTTTTTTGTTAAATAATGTTTATATATGGCAGTGTTATACAAAGTTGATAACAAAAAAGGAAAAAAAAATTGGTCATTTTCATACATTTTATGGGGGAATCGCATGAGTGTCGGCACGGGTTACAGTTACAGGAATGACCTGATATTTATTTTCAGCTTGTTTTGGGATAAAAGAAACCGATTTAAGGGGTATGCAATATTAATTTCTGAAAAGCGTGAAATAAGGGACACCCTAATATTTACGGCTGATAATGTCTTATGTAGCTTGTTACAATACCCTTTAATCGACTACACGGCGGGAGTCTTCCCTCAATGGCACAGATTTTTTTTAACACGCTAACCTTTGTTGACGTTGGCAATGTCAGGCCCTGGGCGACTGCCAGACTTTCGACAATGCGTGGCCAGAAATAGACGTTCAGTAAATTTAATACTGGTTTTCTCCTATCGAATGTGGAGATGAAATTTAGTTGATAGTTGAAGTTTTTTGCTAATGAAAGTTTTGTCGCGTATCGGATGGTTGAAAGGAAATGTTCTTGAAAAGAACTCGCAAAGTCAAACGATAAAAGTGTGGCCAAAACGCATCACTTATACATGTAATGGGCGTGCCTTCATACGTACCTATTGACTTTGGCACTAGCATTGTTATATGACACTGACACGTCTGAATGTGAGGAAAAACAACACTTTTAAATTACGCGTAAATCATCATAAAACAAATGGCGTTGTTTCCTGTATTTAGAAGATAGGAGTTCATGCAAATTTTGACAAATAAAATAAATATCAGTGGTTTTAAAAATAATTTCATTATAAAATATATATAAACATGAAGAGCTTAAAACAGCAGTATTCACACGATAATGCAAAATATTTAATCAAACAAACCTTAGCACTCTAGGACACATTCCATAAACATTATTTCTATCAAGTCGTTTTAAGTACAGTCGTCGTCATTGCATTATTTAGTTAGTAGCAACTAAAGCAGATAAATATGTCACAAGTTTATTACATTTATTTGTGACACATTTGGCTACTTTGGTTGCTATTATCTATATGATGTTGACTGTAAAATAGTGAGTATAACTGTGTATACAACATTTCTAACTTGGTTGTAATGTGTTTGACATAGATTTTATTTTCCTTTTTATAATAATAATCTTAAATTCCCGATTTTGCCTAACATGTAAGTGCTTTGGTAGCATGTACTGTAAACTTATAATGTATTAACTGAATAAAATATAATATAATAATAACACAAAACGAGGTAACGCCCGGTGTTCCCAATTGAGCCTTAAGGCGAGCACAGCCATGCTAATCACAACATTCACAACTTGTTTCACGTCACTTCACAGTTCACTCTTAGTGCCATATTGACACACGGATTCGTTATAACAACGCGTAGCCGAAGGTTTGCATTGTACTGGTTCGCCTGAAGTGAAGTGAGGTGAAATGTTATAATGTACAGCCCAGGGGGACGATTTTTGAGTGTCGAACGTTCGACTTTTCACTAGAGATCTGTCAAAAACCTATGACGTTTTGACAGATGTCGAGTGAAAAGTCGAGCGTTCGACATTCAAAAATCGGCCCTCAGATTGACAGCATAATTAAGAGGCCTTACAAGTTGTTGTGTTGTAAAATATTTTGATTTCAAATTATGACAAAAGTATTGATAATACTAATAAAGTGTTTAAAGGATAAGATGATTTTATTAGTTTTAAATAGTAGTATGGTAGAATTTAAGCGAAATAAAGCATTTCTTAGCTTGAAAATGGTCGATTTGAAGTGATGTTTGAAACGATATTTCTTTATGTAAAATGCTAAAAATACATTTATGTCACACCTGGCCATAAAGCGGCAATTACCGCACGCTCCGCGCGCGAGAAATCCCACTTCCTGGCCAGGGGGTGACATAAAATTTTGTACTTAACACGGGCGGTAATAAAGAAAGCCTCAGATCGCATATTTATCGCCCTTGCCTTCGGCTCGGGCGTCAAATACCTGCGATCTGAGACATTCTTTGTTTTACCGCCCTTGTTAAGTAATGTACTATTAAAGTTTAGGTATGATATTAGGTCGTAACAGTCCTTTGCTAGATGTCAACGAGTCAAACGTGTCAATCAAACGGAAAATGGCTTACAAAGATGAGCGCTTTTTAACTGATAAGGATCCTTAAATAAACTTTTCGAACGGCGAAGCAACCAGGGGCCTGTACCACAAAACTTTACAAGCGTACAATTCGACAAATTTGACAACTTTTTCTATGGAAAATCGTACAATTTTGTCGAATTGTACACTTGTAAAGTTTTGTGGTACAGGGGCCTGGACGTGCTTACCTTGGCTTTACAACCAGGGTGCTTAATACAACTTTAGATTTACGAAAGTACTACTACTTAGGCCATAATAGCTGATGCACTGGCACCGAATTGATACTTTTTTGGTAGATAGTATTATACTTACACTTCGGTCTTCGAGATACATTACCGGCCTGTGACAATACATATACGCCGTAAAGAAGGTATTTTACATAAGTATACAGAATGAAACCAAAGGCGTGAATGGTAAAATAAATTTATGTCACACCTGGCCATAAAGCGGCAATTTCCGCTCGCTCCGCGCGCGGGAAATCCCACTTCCTGGCCAGGGGGTGACATAAAATTTTGTACTTAACTCGGGCGGTAATAAAGAAAGCCTCAGATCGCATATTTATCGCCCTTGCCTTCGGCTCGGGCGTCAAATACCTGCGATCTGAGACATCCTTTGTTTTACCGCCCTTGTCAAGTAATGTACTATTATGTCACACCTAGCCATAAAGTGGTCATTATCGCACGCTCCGCGCGCGAAAAAACCCACTTCCTGGCCAGGGGGTGACATAAAATTTTGTACTTACCACGGGCGATAATAAAGAAAGCCTCAGATCGCATATTTATCGCCCTTGCCTTCGGCTCGGGCGTAAAATACCTGCGATCTGAGACATTCTTTGTTTTATCGCCCTTGGTAAGTAATGTACTATAATAATATTTAGTCAGTGTTTATTCCAAAAGTAGTGATAATTAACTTGATTAATTAAGACAACTTAATTGGGGCCAGTATTTATTTACTATACAAGATACCTTAGGCGACTCTGATTTCAACCTGTAGAGCCAAACCAACATAGCCAAAGGTAAAAAAATGTAGTTCGCATTCTTTACAATATCTAATTACCCTTAAAAGTAGTTTGGTCAAAGTTAACAACAAATCCATTCTACTATTTTACTAGTATTTTATGCAACTATTGTAGTTTACAAACTGATTTCAAAGACAACTGAATAAATCAAATAGAGGTTGGTTATAAATATTAAATAGTTGCACATTCACATATCAAGATTATACGTGAGCAATATTTTCAAAATAGCTACTTTAATCTCAATACAATACAACTTACGATTACAGACCGATCAATATTAAAATATACAAGGTGTGGCCTGTAACAGGAGCAAATATTTAAAATGACGCTTCCTTAGAGCGCATCTACAGTAACCCCAAGGGGGTCCAAATATTTTATTTATTATTTCAATTTGGATAAACTTTAATCTTAAGTTAGGACCCTCAAGTAATGGATCTTGACACCACGAGATCATATCACATCCACCAATGCGGATTTAGAGGTAGCATCAAGATATGAGTCGTCATAGTTTTAGCATTTTTGGTTTGACAGATTACAGGCCACACCCTGATGGCGCAGGCAACAGTCATCTTATAAAAATTGTCAGCCTTGCCATAAAATCAGATTTTAACAAACACAGCAACCGATCAAAGGCTAGAGAGAAGTACAAACCTGAAGAATGTTCTAAGAGCTCACGGACTGTCATTCTTATAACAACTTTATAGGATTTACAATAAAGCATACAATAGAACGGTACATTTTGTTGCAGACAGATTTCGGCGCTCTATAATATTATCTATCTGCTCGCAATTCGAATAAAATGGGTTTTAATTTAAGTCAACTTAGATAGAAATGCCAGAGTAAGTAAAATAGTGCAGTTCCCGTTCTGCTACTTTGAATAAACACTATTATCGCCATTGTTCCTTAAATGTAACTATTTTGCAACATTAAATAAAATAAGTTATGACTTAAAGACCTAAATGTTTAGATATAATAGAATTCTAATTTGACTAGTAACACATATTGAAATAGTTACGATGTACTGAATAATTAAGCAACTTTAAATGCATTTAAGGTTGTCGCACACGTAAAGGCTCGGCACCGGCGCCAGCTCAACTCGCCGGCTCGCCTCGCCGTCAACCAGACTTCAACCCAACGCAAGCACGGAACAGCATCGCCTTAGCAGCGCCGAGATGTCCGCTGGTTGACAGCTTTTTTTATTACGTTTGAAGTGCCTGCTTGCTACCTACTTGTACCTACGTTTCGCCCGCGCGCCGTAAGCGTAAGCTGGGGCGATGCCGTTACGGAGTGGATGAATGTGCATTGCAGTACTTATGAACTTTCTACCAATACGGAAGAATACTGGCCGTTACGAGCTGGGACTTCGTTACGACCTTTAATCGATAACACAAGCATAGGAATACGTTATTTTAGCTTATAACCTATACCCGGTATATTACCAACAGTTTGTAACAAACACCGAATAGCTGATTACATTACCGTTGCTGTTATTACAATATCTGGACTAGGAAATATGATAAGACTTCTGTAAATAATAACGAACGCTGCAAAATTTATAAATATAGATTATTACTAAGCAACACTAACCAGGCATAACAGATAGGCACTATAGCTATACAAAATACAGTTTTATTTGGTGGAAACAAATCTTGAGCGACATATTGGAACTTATTTTTTTTTTCACAAGTAAAATCTATTATTTTGTAAGAGATCGACTCATGCTGGGTGTATGTATAGGTGTAGGTATATTAATAATGTAAATACGTGGCAGGTCATTTAACATCCTTTCTTCATTATTTAAATATAACAAACACAACGAGACAACCATATTCAGACGAGATTAGCAAAAATAAGAATTAATTACATATGGAAACGAACAAAATTTGATCAAATCTCAAAAATTTACTCCTACAGGAATTCTTTGGCTGAGTGTCAATTGAGTTCACTCGATCGGTAAAACCTTGATGAGGTCTTTCACCCTGATAATTTGCGCAAAATCCGGTAAATAAAAATATCGGCCAAAGATTAACGTGCAGGAAAGTATAAATACAATACATGGAAGACTTGAACATTGTTACAGCTATTGGTCTTTTGAGCACTGTTTAGTATAGAAGTGAGCTTCCGTAGCAACAAGGGCTGGGGCGAGTTGCCGACGCGTCATCGCCCAATGATCGTGGGTTCGTCGGCCATCGCCAAGTCGTCGGTGGCCGCCTTGTTGCCTTTCCTCTTACGCGAGTACCAGAGGAAGAACACAGCGGCGCAACCATTCACGAGCACCACAAATACTGCCAGGTAGAAGCTTATGTGGTAGCTGATTAGAGAAAAAAAAGAAGTCAACACACATCGGAAAATTTCATGGCATTTGAAAAACTCAATACGTTTTTTTATGTATGACTGAACAGCGATTGACCTTAGTCTCACCCTGATGGAAAGCGACGACAAGACCTAAGATGTAGGTCGCTGGTTCAGTTTCAGCCTGTTCACTCTTGCCTTGAAGAGGCTTAGATTATAATTGTCCAGAAATACAGAAGACGGGAGCAATTCCATTCCTTTGATATTCGCAAAAGAAAAAGGAATAAAATCGCTTGGTGCAAATAAACCGAAGATTAACAACATAAGGATGACACCGCTTCCCTTGTCTGGACGTCCGCTGATGGAACGGAGAAGGTGAAATTAAATCGTGTAATTCCTGAGCACACTCTCCAAAATGTATCTAATAAAATACTGAATGTGAACAATATTCAAGAGTAACTTACTAATGGTACGCGTCCTTGGGGGGGTAGATGGCAGGTACATTCTTTTTCAACACATCTACCGTGGTTGTCATTACTTGCACCACCACGAATGTGCAGGAGGCTAAAAAAATAAAAAGCGATATAATCAAACCGAATTGTAATTTTCCATAATCGACATTTTTCAAATAGCTTCATATAAAATTTATTATTTTGTTCTAACGAGTCAGATAATTACAGGACTCGAGATTTAGAAATATCAATCAATCATCATCAGACGAATTTATTACTAACGACGAAAATGGGGTCAGGGTGTGATTAAAGAAAGACTTAAACTAGCAACAAAAAAATCTGCAAACTTTACTTGAATCTTGTTAAAAAGAAACCCTCAGATCAATATTAGGCACTCAAACAATTTATTCCCAGCTATAAGTATTTGCCCTGTTGTTGCGCAGGACTGCAGGTTGTGTAGCAAATCTTTAGGGTGAGAATTTTGAAGAAAACCTAATTTTCAAAACCTGGATGGAATGGAACGTTGGACTTAAAACACTTTTTTTTATTATAATCATCCTCATCAATTTTCTACCGCTTTCTCGGGCTATCCTAACTGTCGAATTGCGTCACGCCAGTTTGCTTCACTAGGTTAGTTAAACTTTTGATACCTCTTGCATATGCCATATTCCACTTGTTTGATATCATAGGTGTTAGGCTGTTGCTAATAAATACATGTTATCAAAAATAAACTTACTGCTTATGAAATGAATGCCAGCGGCAAGCCTCTTGAACATGTACCGAGGATTTGTGAAGGTGTAGAGGGAGAAACAGCACCCCATCGCCATGACGAAGAGGCCGATGATGCCAAATGACGTCATTGTGCGCACCAAATCTGCATCAAGTTTATAATAAACAACCGGCCAAGTGCGAGTCGGACTCGCGCACGAACGATTCCGTCACATTATCTTTAAAAACAGCAAAAAAATCAAGTTTGTTGTATGGGAGCCCCCTTAAATATTTATTCTATGCTGTTTTTTTAGTATTTGTTGTTATAGCGGCAACAGAAATACATCATCTGTAAAAACTTCAACTTTCTAACTATCACGTTTTTTTAGGAACAGCCTGGTGACAGACGTCTGGGCGGACGGACAGACGGACAATATTAATAGGGTCTCTTAGTAATAGGGTCCCGTTTTACCCTTTGGGTACGGAACCCTAAAAATGTACATACACATACATGAATATGTTGTAAGGTACATTTTTGTTTAGCTGCCGCACCTTCTTCCTTATGTTAGCTGAACACTAACTAAAAAGCTATAGGGGCATTTTGCAGGGTTCTTGGTTCCAGATAACCACAAAAAAGCCCCCTTCCCTGCTGGCGTGATTTTACCTCGCCCGCCTGAACAAAATCCTGCCGGTTTTAGTACCAAAAACAAACAATAATTATTACATAAAAGAAACTTACTTGGTATTTCGGTGTGGTAAGCCGGATCACGGAACTTCACTTCAAGAGGTTGGGCCAAGTAGTTTGTACAAACTGTAACAAAGTTCATTATAAATCGTCTGTAACCAGTAATTTTACTCTTAGCCGAATTTGTTTCACTTATATCTAAATGGGCAACAATTTTATTTATCATTATACCTGAACTAGTATTGGCCCGCGACTTCGTCCGCGTGGAACTCATTCATCGCGAAGTTATTGCTATTGTTTTTATATCAGGCGCTTACCTAGTTATTGCTCTTCAATAATAACTTCCACTAATGATTTCCGTGATAAAAAGTAAATCCTATGTCCTTCCCCGGGACTAAAACTATATCCATGCCAAATTTTATCTAAATTGGTTCAGCGGTTTAAGCGTGAAGAGGTACAGACAGACAGACCGACAGACACACTTTCGCATTTATAATATAAGTATGGATTTAGGTACTAATAATTGAATGGGTTGCCGGTGAGTTCATATCCAGACCTATAGTTGTACGAAATCTTGAGTAGGTACCCTAGTTTACTGCTCCTTTTTTATGATTAAAATCAAAGACTCATTTCCTGGTATCTATATCTACAATTCAACTTTCTTAAAAATATACGAGAAAGTTTCAAGATACAAACATAGCCATTATATCCCTTTATCTATTTTATATGGCAACCCTAACGGGTAAAAATAGAATGAAATGGATACGACGTGGTACGGAAGCAAATAACCCTTACGGGCCGGAACATGTTGAGATGTTCCCGAGAAACCCGCCGATTTATCGTATATAGAGGTATCGTGTTTAAAGACTCCTTTAGATCCCTGTGATAATATAATAATCATCACGTACATAATCGTTGGCACAGAATATGTAATAGTAGGTAAATAAAAAGTCCACTCTCGTAGCGTTCGTTGGCTTATGCTGACAAGTTTACACATAGCTAAATAATATGAGAGGACGATGGCGTAATAATTGCTGACAGATTGACAATGAAATATTTTCATTCTAACGTAATATCAAAATTCTAAAAATGTTATACTATGTTATGTTATATTATGTATTTGTGGTTAAACAAAGATAAATAATAAATAAAATAAATAAATTAATATCTGTGGACAATCTTACACAAATCAACCTAGTCCCAAACTAAGCAAAGCGTGTACTATGGGTACTAAGCGACGATATACATAATTATATAGATAAATAGATACTTAAATACATAGAAAACATCCAAGACCCAAGAACAAAATATTCGTGCTCATCACACAAATAAATGCCCTGGCCGGGATTCGAACTCGGGACCAGGCAGGGTAGGCAGGGTCACTACCAACTAAGCTAAAGCGATCATCCTTCCTTCATTAAGATTCTGCAATTATGCATCACTCAATTCATGCAATGAATGGTGCATAATGAAAGATAATACGATTATCAACATGATTCGCAATAATACGGTACTGCTAATTCCAAATGCATAATTTTTATGCACAAATTTATCGAATAACTGTTGTAATTTTGTTTCTACAAAACTATTTCTCGGAGGCAATTCGAATATTTTCTGACGTTAGGTTACTCCGTTGGAACCGGAAAAGAAACTATTGCGCCTGACGGAAATTTTGCGTATTTCGCTTTGTAAAACGCCTACTGTCACTACGAACTAGATTTTTTGCGCGTACGGGCAATATAAACGACAATAACTGCCAAAAAATGTTGGCAAAACTTGCAAGAAACGAAGGCGTTGAAAATAATAACAATTTCAACGATAACTTACTTTGTCATGTCATATTTTACTGGTGACTCAGAAATTAATAAACTCCGAAATTTGAGTAAATTTAATTTATACCAAATATCTAGTTTCGTGAAGGTTAATAGCTCAATATATGATTAGATAATACATACATATATGATGAGGTATTATTGTAGATAGTATATTATTGGAATCGACGTAGTTTTTAACCCTTAATTTGGCACTGTATGGTGTGTCCTACTAGCAATTCAAATAATTCTAGCGATCAAATCTATATCAATATTTATTTTATTTAGTTTTTTTATGGTAGCAACATTAACCACTAAACTGGTAAAAAATAATTCACAATCCTGGCAACTCCAATAATCAGCTGTTAACAAAATGTCGTGGCGACGAAAGAGTGCTGCACTTTCTAAGTGAATTATTTGCGTTTTTCTCAATTTTTTTCTATGTTGAATGCTGTTTTTTTTCTTAATTTATAACACAGAAATGTATTTTGCATCAATTTCCACTGAACAGTCATACTAACTAACTGAACCACTACTGACTATTCCGCTTCAAACTTGTTGTATGACGTGGCATACACTGCCAAATTCACTAAAACTTATGTTTTGTTTATCATGTATGGTGTAGCATACACTGCCAAATACACCTAAAATTTTTTGTGTATGCCACGATATACACTGCCAAATTTTGGGTATAATGTATTAGTTTGTTTTGTTTGCATTTTTTTAGTTTTTGTGAATGAATGCCATAGCTGTTTTTGTGTTACCTACAACATCAGGTTCAAACACGTGGTGGAAGGTTGCTTGCTCTTGTTCCGGTCGCAAATGCCGCTTCCGATTGCACTGACTCCTCTGATGACGAACATGAACTGCTTTCCCCTGCACAATCATCTTCTCCGGCACCTTCCATTGCTACTTCTTTAGAGAATATTAACATTTCTGATTCCGATGATGATAAAAACGTTCGCTTGACACGTTTGTTTTTACAATGTTATAAAATTGTAGGAATTTTTCGGTTTTTTTTATTTGGCAGGGTTGTTCTTTATAAGAGATGAGTTGATTAGGTTTCGTTTAATGTAATTTGATAAATAACATTACACCGTTTGCTACAATAATTTGTTTTATGAGTTCCTCAATTAAAATCCTTAATTTCGCAGTGTATGTCGTGACACACATGGTTTTTTTCAAGATTAGTGCATATATTTGGCAATGTATGTCTTGACATACACGATTTTTTTTCAAAAATAAAGCATATAGATTTTTATTTTTCCATCATTTATTAGACCAGTGTTAGTTGTTAAAAACAAAGAAAAACATAAATCATCGATTTTTATTTGGCTGCCAAATTAAGGGTTAAACACATGTTAATTAATCTCACTGACAACCGAACCGTGTCACTTTAGCCGCGGAAGCGGTAGAATTTGCATCTTTATGTAAGAGGATATAAGCCGTCGTCAGTGAGACACCATGAGAAATATTGCCATTTGAATAAGGGTTAAATATTTGACAGATGTAAAGTGGAGGATTATCATTATAAACCACGATCCTAGTTATAATTGGAAAACTATAAAAACCTATTATCAGAAATATAACGCCGACTATAATACATTCAAAAGGAATATCAGAATAAATACATCATAAGTAACATTAACGAAACTTGACAACCCAGAAGGATAGGTACTAAATGAAATTGTAGTGAATCCACGCTGTCTTCTAAATATTTCTATGATTCTTATTCATTTCATAGCCTCTTAGGGCCATTTGGTTCAGAGGCTAATCCGTTGTGATGCCGTAAGCTTCCATCTGATTCGACTTTAATCTTCGTAATCCCCGTTGTTATTTTTATTGCGAGTAATCAGTGGATAGTAATGAGTCTATATTTTATTGGATTGGCTCTAACCAAGGTAAGAGGGAACATAGGGAACATTATAGGGGGGGACATTATGGAGTATTTTTAGTGGCCGGTAATACCATACTTGCTGTGTACTTCTTATGCTACAGAATGCTTAGGGTGAGGGGTTGAGGACGCCTCAAGACCGGTTATTGTGGTAATCCTTGGACGAGGCCTTTGTCCAGCAGTGGGCGCCTTTCGGTTGATATGATGAATGGCGACGATGAATGCTTTGCGTCCGTAGCATTATTTCGAATATAAAAATGACTACGCACGTAATTTATGAACTTGTACAAACGGAACTTCCTAAGCGGAATTTTGTACATATTTAAGCATTATACAAGTCAATATTTAAAATAAAATAAAAACTAAATACAGACAATTCGCTTTATGATTCACTATTCAGTAATTTATCTGAAAGTTTTATTCTAGTGAAAAATACAGCCTAGCCACATGTAATACTAGTTATAGGTATTAAACATGAGTATATTAGTTACTGAACAAGGTACCTACTTAATCAAATCCGGTAGGTATATAGGTACCTTCTTTGCTACAGTATCACGGGCAACGTTTGTAACACGTAACGTGCCTACGTGATTTATGTATCGTAGGTCCGTTCTGTTTGATGCTGGCAGCTAATAACCATCCTGCGGTTGACGACAACTTTTTGTTACGGGAACAGTGCCGCTTTGTTTATTTGTTTACACGACGTAACGCCACAGATAACCATGGATTCAGCATGGCAACTTGAAAGAAGCAATGCGGTATTTTTGTCAGTGACTATAATTCACATTGTGTGGGTCGAGCTCGACAGACTGTTTACTTTTTGTGAAAATTTAGCAGATTTTGCTCCGCTGGGATACGAAACCGTCTTTCTGTATTGATGGCTACCGCCAATTATCAGTTTAAAAATACCTACGCGATTTATAAATATAAACGACGAGTTTTTGAATTTGAAAATAAATGTGGTCTTATGTATGTGACAGGATCTATTTCTTAGCTCCCAATCTATCGGACATTGTCGCCTACTATTTCTACAAATAGCACCATTGCATTATCTTTTTGTGGAAAGTTCAATCTGGCTGAACATTTTCTTGTTTAATGAATATAATAAATTTTATTTTATATGTTACGGTTCCTGCACCTGGCGCGTGCGAGTCACATGCGCACGCAACTTATTGAGATGATCATATTGAAATGCGAAGCGGCGAGCCTGATTGATCTCATATTCGTAATAAGGATGATCGTAAATATTAACACATTCTGTCAGGAACCGGCCCAGCGGGCGTTCTGGTCGTAGACGCGTAGCCGATACCATGCGTTTCCCCGTATGTAAAGGAAATTGCGTAGCATTACGAAAAGCTTGGCAAGTATTAATATTTTGCTACTTCAAATGAGGTACGATATTGGTATTTGCAGAAAAAGTCAGTGAAGTTTCTACTTGTCCAAGCTGTATGGTGTATACCTAATGTAACTGACATACAAATATTTTAACAGGTCTTGTCAAGTACCTTTTATATCTTTAAGTAAGTGTTCAGTAACATAACACAGGAAAGCAACAGTTCGTAATCAGCTAATCGCTTTTGTAAAAGAAACTCGCAAAACAAAAGTCGGCGCCAAGAATGCGCTCGCAACATTACAAAGAGCACAATTTTAGCATAGTGCTTGAAAGGAAAACATTGTAAATGGCGTGTTTAACGCAAATAGGGCAAACAGGCCCCCGGCGGGACGCTAAAACAACGTCGCTGTTCGTGTGTAACCAGCGCTCAGAGGTGGCCCTTTCATGAATAAGGGACTTACTGCCCGCAAACGTATTCATTATTAAACACTCTTGGTTGCCGCATAGCCTACAGGTGGTTTCGTCAACAATTTTCATATTTTTGGCCACAAATTATTTATTTATGTCGGTCGGTGTACTTAATAAGAGAATAACGGTTGACACTCGCTTGCAAGTCGCTAGGTGTAGCAAAAAAAATTCAATTCTAACTAGGTATATTCCACTGAAATAGGAAAGACTCCACTATGCGACCCTTTAAGCACTGTTATGATCATATTCAAGTAAGTGCGAGTCGGACTCGCACGAAGGGTTCCCTCCCATTATCTTTAAAAACTGCAAAAAAATCACGTTAACTACCATTAAATATTTATTTTATTTTGTTTTTAGTATTTGTTGTTAAAAACTGTTATTGTACACAACTAGTTATAGCGGTTCTTGAGATGCCTGGTGACGCAAAAAAAAACACGTTTGTTGTAAATATTTATTTTATTTTGTTTTTAGTATTTGTTGTTATAGCGATTAGTCGATTACGTTGCAAAAATGACGGAGCGGGAACATTCGTTTGGAGTTTGCATCATTGTTAGCATCGACGTCGTGCATCGTAAAACAGTCTTATTTTAAACGATCGTTGAAACATCAGCCAAACTCATCATCATGACAAATGATTATGCAAAGGAGACAAACTATTGCTAACTACACTGTGGACTACATCCGCTGTGTAACTGAGAATTTCTAAGAAAGTTTGCACAAATTAATGATGTCGATTAAGGCATTTAAAGTATCTGTAATTACTTAACTATCATATTTCGTTACCTAAAGTAATTTTATATTTACTTTATTAACAGTTAATTAAGGTTCTGTTATACTTATACTTACTTTATTCGTTTTCAAAATATTGTTATAAAAATCAATGAACAATTTGGTAATACAAATGTGTTTATAACTAGTCAGCATGCTTAACTGGATTCATACTTAAATGGTAAATTTCTTTTCAAATATGAACAGCTAACCAGCTCCAGCACAAATCTACAACTGCTTGAAGTAAATCTTAATTATTACTTTGGTACTTACACAATACAAAATGAAATGGCCATATAGAGAAGCAAAAAAAAAAAACTACCTTGTCCCCCCAGCAGGGGTCTCATGTCCAAAATTATTAACCCTTTCAATTATTTTGATTCTCTCTGTTAACAGCTATGGAATCAAATTACTGGTTGCTTGGCATTAGTGTACCTTTCCATCAGAGATGTGATATGAAGCTATGCTGCGAGGATGTGAAAGCTACGCTACGAAACTATGTGGCCGTTTCCACTAATGCTAAGCCGTTCGAGGAATAGGCGCAGCCACGAGGTAGCTGCGAGAAAGATGCGCAGCTCGAACACTCGCGACCGGATAGCACGCATCCATAGCATGATAGCACGCATCCACAGCACGCATCCAGAGCCCGAATCCACAGCATGCATCCAGATCACGCATCCATCCATATAAAAACATAGCTTAGTTGAACCGGTTTCCACCATTGCTATGCTTTGTGGACCAATGATAATGATTGGTTGATATCAAACGCATCCATAGCAATGTAGCATTCACATATCTAATGGAAAAGCACCCTTAACACAGAAACTCCGGCGATCTTAGATCACCAATACAAAAACACAACATAAAAATATGTATTTTACAAGTTATCTGACCGTGGTTGAAAGGATTTTAAATACTTTGAGTTTACGGCATTTAAGTTACTGTATTCAATATATTAACGTCATGAATTAAAATATGTATTAATTTAATGAGATTAGCCCTCTTCTAGTAGTTGGACAACGCGGTAAGTACGTAACGTAACGTAGGTACAACATAACATTATACAAAGTCACTCTGGTTTCAAGGCAGAGAGGTCTTATTGTGTTCAGATCAGACTACCGGATGAAATCATCGTACGCTATGAATATAGAGAAAGCTATGACAAAAAACCCAACCCTTAATATATTCAAACTTAGAGGTCGAGGGATTCGGACCCTTGCAAACTCACTTCAATGTAAGTAGCGACGAAATGTTACAGTTCGTAAGCTATTATTATGGTCTTAAAATACTTGGCTACAAATATCCTACTAGTAATATTGATGAACACTCGCGTAAACATTAAGGTGAACAGTTAACCCTCTTACGTTAAATATTACGTGTAAAGTAAACTCATACGCTTTTTAAATAGTAGCTAGTTGCCAAATACCTAATGATTTCTTTCGAGCTTCGCAGAAATAGATCTGATAACAAAGTAAACCAGCGGGTAGTAATGGACACGCCAAATGAGTTAAAACAGAAGGCGGAGTGAGAAAAATAAACCGAGATGTTTTACGAACCGAGAATGCTGTATTAGAAAAAAAAAACAAGCGCAAAATTAACAACTACACTCGAGAGAAAAAAATCGGGTACATTTTGTGTTGAATCCTATAATATAATTTATCTGTTTTAGGTTTTAAGTGTGTAATTTCTCAAATCAATTTTAAATTGAGTCGGTTAAAATCAAGCCAATATTGTTTTGATCTCAGAGATGTTATATTATGATAGATATTCATCTAAAATTTTGCATTTTGTTTGACGAGAGCATACTAAAATGGTCTTATTTTAGCTCTTTCAAGGGTTAATTTTGTATTAAGCTATCGCAAACTACAAAGTGCCCTCCTTCTCCGCTCCTTCTTATCCTTTTTTATCCCGCTCGGACCTTTTTTTCTGTCCTTTAATTAGAAATTTGTTTTCTGTAAAGACTTTTTAATTACCTACCTACCTACTACTAATGTCGATTTCATAAATCTGCCCATCAACTTTCCCATCCCATCTATTACAGGGATCATGTAACGTAGCTAGACGCTTACCCGTCGAGGACATAATTTCCCCTTATCATGATCTATTCACACGTCTCGTGAAGAAGTTATCTTCAGTTACGAACTACGTACCTATACTTACTCTGTCATGTCTATAAAAATATTATAGGGATAAAATCTTTTTCTTTTATGCATTTAGAATGTATTATATTATATATTATTAAAGTAAGTACCTAAACGTCTTTACATTTTACAACTTAACTTACTTGTATAACATTGCCCAGCTTCGGTTCCGACAGCAGTACAGTCGCGCGCCGACACTGTTGCGTTCAGTCTAACTGTGGCTTTGGTCGCGTTCGGCTGAAACTCATATCGGCAAATCTCCCACACTCCCGCGTCACTCGACATGAAGTACACGGAAGATCCTCTCGTGACGAACTGGATACCTGAAAACAAAGGAATTTAATGATATACAATGCCATGTCATAAATATAAGGACATCCTACTAAACATATTACGATTATAAATGCGAAAGTTTAAGATGTCTGGATGTTTCTTACTCAATCACGCTAAAACAACTGAACTGGTTTACAACGGGTTTCAACGGGTTTATAGCTTGAATTAAGACACATATGATACTTTCTATCCCGAAAATAATCATCCCTCGCAGGAATGAAATATGAAGTGGAAGTAACGCGAACGAAGTTGGCATAAGCGAATATATACTCGTATATAATTATTCCAACAGTGCTAACTTTACACTTTGAAGTTACTCAGCCTTTCTCATTTTAGCAATTACGTTTTGTATGAAATATTTTATATTGGGAATATTTGGGAATTCGTTGAGTAGTTTGCTATTTGAATCATTCTTATTTTTGTGTACACGGTCACAACTTGTAGGTGTCACTGCGATGGAAAGGCACAGCTACACTGATTTTTTTTTTTAATGCTAATTAATTATATTTAACCCTTATTAGTACAGGAGGATATTCTTTTCCACTTCGTCTGTTCATATAAAATCGTATGTATATTTTTAAACGACAATACTTTTCGAATCTACCATACCGCTTTACACTTTTTGTAAGTAGGAGACTTATTTTGCTGGCAACACCTTTCACTCATACCTACTTCACCTGTCACACCGTCTTAATATTATCATTAAATGAGTATGAGAATAATTATAGGCTCAGTTTAGCGATGGCATGGCATTTCCTGCTAATATGATAAAGAGATTGCAGGCATACTCCCTGTATGCCTGCAATAATTTAAATTAGAAGTTAATTTTAAAAATCGCTCTCCTTTTCGATGTTAACAGCATTATGTGAGCCATTTTGGCGACATGACTTTTCCGAAGTAAAAAAGCCTGCTGAATTCGATTCTGAATGCTGCGAAGAATATTTTTGGCTTTTTGTTCAAAATTCGGCATGACTGCTAAAATTTGCGGAGAAACTTAAAAAACCGTCATTATAACTCAAATCTGGTCAAATGAGGTATCCTGGAATGGGTTTAGGGATCGCTGAACTCAATTTTGACAACCGGGCCCCTATTTCACCACGTCGACAATTGTCAGTGACATATGTAGAGTGATAATTGTCAAGCGACAGGTGACATATGACAATTTTGGGAAAAAAAAATCTATAAAAATGCATATAAACATGACAGGCATTTTGTTACAATTGCTTGTATGACAATTACGTTGTGAAACAAAAATGATTCTTCCTAGTTGACATATTTGTAGACTTGTCAGTAAATCTTGACATGAGATTGAAGCTGTGTCAAGCTTTGTTATTTTTTACCGACATATCTACAAATATGTCGACTAGGAAAAATCATTTTGGTTTCACAACATAATTGTCATTCAGACAATTGTAACAGAATGCCTGTCAGGTTTATATGTATTTCTATACAAAATAATTTTCAAAATTGTCACATGTCACCTGTCGCTTGACAATTGTCACTCGACATATGTCACTGACAATTGTCAACGTGGTGAAATAGGGCCCGAAGTCGTTCCGGCAAATAAAATGACACCTTAACTTTAAAACTGTGTTGTAACTCGAATCTAGTCGAGTAAGGTATCCTGGAATGGGTTTTGGGGGTCACTGAACTGAATTTTGACAACCAGAAGTCGGTTTGGGTATCGAACGTGAATGAAAAGAAGATGGCAGCCATTTAGGAGTATAAATTATATTTTTTTCACCATGGCAGTGACTCAACTTCAAGGTGTCGTTAGTTAGGTTTATGGAACTGGGAGGCTTGAAGCTTAAGCCACACGGAGAGCGGCAGGGATAGGTAGGCGCTCCCGCCCACTAACGCGCCGCTACCGCCCGCTCCCGTCCCGCTCACGTCCCGCTCACGTCCCGCTACCGCCCGCTCCCGCGCCGCTACCGCTCTCCCGCTCTCTGTGTGGCTTAAGCTTAAGAGTCGACACCGGAACTACCACCGGCTATCGTAAGTGAAGTTACAGACCAGGGTTAGAAATTATCGAGATATAATTATGGTCTTTGATAATTATCCGATTATTATCCGTGGTATGGGTAGGGCAGTAGACGTTATTTTATTAATTAAATTTAACTAATATTTTTTTTGGTTTTTATCAAAAAATAAATTAAATGTATTAGGTTATTATCAAATCGATAATTATCAAAGCATAAAAATCACGGTAATTATCTTGATTATTATCAAGATAATTATCATTGATAATTATCCTTTCTAACCCTGTTACAGACTCAAAAAGAGGGTGGTGTCAGCTGTATGTACAATAGTCTGTAGCGTCACTAGCGTCCTAAAGCGTCAATATCGTCGTCATCTTTATGCCTATAAACTTTAGGCATATACTTTATAGTATAAAGAATAAAGATTTAGCGCTTTGGATAATACAGACTGATGCTGACTAATAATCTGATGTACTACCAGTCTAGAATGGCTCAGAAATTTTTCGCATCAGTGATATAATTTCTGTACTACCCTTGAAATATAAAAAGTAAAATGTTATCGACATTAGAAAGCGATATTATTCTGCTTGGTAATGACATGACTCGCAGCGTTGGCACACCTTCAGACGGGTGTGGTATTTGCAAATGGCTCTAAACCAATATGTTTTAGTCAGGAATACTTCAATTTAAATACTTACTTATGTGGCAACAATTATCGCGGCTTGTTAATTTGTGTTTTGTGAAACATACAGTATAAATACATTTAATTAAATCCTTCGATTGGTGTTTAAACGAGTGTATGGTCAAGGAATCAAAAGGTTTGTCACGTTTCGACTACAATAATGTATCACAAAGCGACGAAGGTTCAAAACTACGAACCTTTTTATACTGTGACTTTACTTGTACGTAAGGATAATAGTATAATTATCAGTAGGTATTATCACTCTCCCATACAGAGTAGCGCCCCTTTAGTACCTAGCTAGTCTGGTTTTGGCTTGACCATAAATAACAAATATATTTTCGCAATATTACTATCTAGAACAGGATTATTGCGACCTAATGACATAAATTTTAAATATATTTTTTAGATTTTTCATTAAAAACTGTTGTTTCAAACATGACTCCAAATCAACCATTTTCGAGATAAACACTGCTTTTTTGCGCTTAAATTCTACTACACACAATAAAATCAACACAACATAGCCTATGTTAGTAACATAGCCTTCTTTTGATTTTAATAACATCATCGTATCCTTTAATCATTTTATTGGTTGGTTTTCAATACTTTAGTCTAAATTTGATAGTAACTAATCACAAAATCAAAATATGGTTCTACAAACACTACAATATTTTTATACGAGCTATCCAACGGTAACTACCACTATGAGGTTTGGAAGAACGAGTTAGGAGAGAGACAGATTTAATTCTACCGTTTTGTCGGCGTGATCAATATATATGTATTGTATAAGTATACAAACTACAGCCGTTATTACTAGAAAGCTGTAATGCCAAATTATAGCTTTCTAGTACTAACGGTTACTCAGCTACTCGTATTATGAAATAGACCTATAAATTATTTTCTATACTTTCGCGATATTACAGAACACTAAACACAATAAGCATGCTGCACACGCACGCCCACAAATAGACCGACGGGCACCGACCCCAATGCCACACGTCCGTAATTAAAAATAAACTTACCGGGCGCATGCTTCATAACCCCATAACGGCGTCGACGTGTCATCCCGACTTATGCGTATCAGTTTCATATTGACTGACATCAATAAGTGGTATGAGCATTCTAAGGTCCTTCTCTTACGGGGCTACTCCTTAGCCATTTGTGTTTCATACGGATATATCATACGCGTCGCTTGTGAGTCGCCGCCATACATATTCGCTTCGTTTCGCACACTACGAGACGCGTCGACGACGCGAATATATGTATTGGGGCGACTCCCAAGGGACGCGTAGGAGACCCGTTTGATTCACAAATCGCTTAAGGGGAGGTATCCCCAACGCAACTGTCCCGCTCTAACACGCGTGAGTTTACAATTAACCATCCCGCTCTCTACGCAAGCTCTGCGCGCAGTTTTGTAAATATTTAGCTATAGTCATTAAGCCAATCATTTTATCAAAGCAAACCCTGCGAATTTGTCTATAACTATTTACGATCTTTAATTGAGTACAAAAATTAAATGTTAAATATCAGTAATATAGCCGTAGTATTGAAAATACATTCCGAAAAGGGGTAACTTCGCGATTTTTTTCTATCGAGTGAAATTCATCAGATCATGTAACTGACTGTGATTTTGACTAGACAAGATCCTCATGTAACACATATATTTTTTTTAGATTTTAAGACACTATATTCTATGTCTCAGATTGTTTTAAAAACTCAAAAGTGGTAATACACGGCCTTAAGAGTAGGCCCTCGGGGGTAAATCCATAAAACTAGGATATCGCTTACGCGTAATCACTATTGAGGATTCGTTTTGATGACTGGTAAATGCAAATGTCTTACTCTCAATACAGCACAGCTCATCCTTGGCGAACTCATGCAACCTCACTCAACTTAATACTAGGAACAGAAAACAACACTTAAGTACCTACAGAGCAAGCAGTGGAGTTATTGTAGCTAATATTAAGTTATCTGTAAGGTGGTTTTGACACTACTGCAGTTGGAAAATGTAATAAAATGTGTTAAAATGTTGAATTGGTTAATTAGTATGTATTAAAATAATAGCATTAGTAATGGTTACGCAACCCCACAATTGTCGACGAGTCATGTCAGTTTTATCATGTTTCATATCATAATATGCCACCATGGGACCATGCCTCGATCGGGTGATTTGGGAGGGGTATTTTATATATGGATACCTAGGTTGTTATTTTCTACTTTAAAACATGTTTCTCTTATCTTAGTAGGTAGGTAGTTTTCATATTTAACTAAATGTAAATTTAGAAAAAAGAAATTTATAGAGTTTTTGTATTGTAGGTATATCAATTTCATCGTGAAAGCATAGCTATCAAGTAGGTAATATATTATGTTTATAAGTTAATTGTTTGCTTAATTTGTACGGTTCGTGAATTTTGAAGTTGTCCTCAAAATGTTAATATTGTTTTAACCTTTTTTTGTGTACCTACATAAAGTACTTACATACATACTGTACTTATGATTCCTCGACAGTCCCAAAAATGTAACATTCTCTTACTAACAATATTAACATATTTGTCAAAAAACTGTTTATCATCAGTTTCCTTAACGCCAAAAGGCATACAGTCACATCTATATTTTACTAATTAATTTAACACTTAAGTTATAGTTATTTTAACTAATGAAACACGTTTACAGCTTCAAATTTCCATGCCGATATATAATAGTTATGGTTGCCTAATAGGCGTTGCAGTGTCCATTTGTCTTCGGAAATGGGCCACAACGCGCGTTAGTCAGAGCGCTGGAATTCTGGCTCCATCTTGCATAATGTTTTTCACGTTTCCATTTTTAACTGACAACATGTTTTGTCTTGACTATCCAGAGCATTCAGAAACGGCACCTATGTGGGAAGTTAGTTTGTGAAATGTATTCTCATGTTGATAGTTGAATGTGTAAATTATCGAAGTACTAGAGTAAAACAAAATTTTAATCATACGCTCACTAACACTTAGACACTATTTCAGTGCGTGATTTTATTTATGTCACGCCTATAAACTTACATAATGTCAGATGTAAGCGGAACACACGAGAGGAGCGTTCAGTTTAAGATTCGTTTTACTCAATACCAAATACCAATTAGTTTTTTAAAAAGTTCCTAAAGTTAGTTAAAAGTTTCTACAACGAGCTAGATGTTGTCCTCGCCATTATTGCACTTTATGTTGTTCCAAGAAGTTTAGCCCCATTGACTCGCGATGTTCATTTTCTTGTACATATAAACCGTACCTACCAAATACCAAAATGGGTCCCTCATTATTGTGCTATACGGAAAAGATACCAAATTTATTCCAAGTATGGTTGACGAAATACAATTTGCACTGATTCGCAATACAAATTGTTCAAGGAATCGGTGCAAAATTAGGGTGAATATTTGAAAACGTGCATATTGCGCGGCCCGCGGTAAAAACTACCAAAACAAACATATGTACCTTAGTTATGGTTATTTTTATTCAATAAACACTTCGTGTACTATCGGATGCTATAAAATTTATGTATATATATTTATTATTTATAAGATAATCTCATTAAAATAATCGTCAATTCTCATTACCTGTCGTGTCCCAAAACCCACAATTCAACAATGTTTGTTCTGTGGTTTAATTGTATGCACATACATTTTAATTAAACATCTTAAAGATCACTTTTAGACTATTTGCTGTAGGTTTGAAAAATGTCCCCGCGTGTACCGCTAATTACCATATTTACCATTGTACAGCTGAACGAAACTTTAAAAAAATAATAACGGCAAATTGATTATATCTCTCGATACGGCGATCAAGCACAGTCCGTATTGACGATTCGAGTAAGCAATACATGTCGCAAAGTGATTTATAGCCAATTATCAGCCTAAATACCGTCCGGAAATTCATTTTTCCTGTTTTTTTTTCTACACGCCATTCGAAGTTTTTCAAGTAATTCTGTTACAATTATTAGTCAATTTTATTTTCTAAACTACATATCATTGGTTTGTTTTTGCATTAAAACGTTTTATAGGTTAGAGGTATTTTCATTGATACGTAATAACAGAGAAAAACTCAAATATCTAATTACCGTTTACATTAACCATTTTTTACCATTTCATTTTAACGAATAGAACTGAGGCTTATTAAGTGGTAATTAGTAACTATGCAGTTTTTTTGAGTGAAAGTACCCTGAACGATATTAAAATCAATCATATTAAATTAACTAAATAAAATAAAAATCCTGATCGTATTTATTCATTTTTATTTCGATAAACAGGGTACAATGTTTTTTATTGGTTTTATTTTTCACATTGCAGTGTTTATGTGTGTTGATTATAAGATTGAAGTGAAATATCTTACGCCTCTAGCTTATTCATAAATCTAACATTGAATGAGTTAATATCTAACGAAATAAAATAAAATGAAACTATCTTGTTTGTTTATCTAAAATCCTTATCTAGAATTATTTTAAAAATATGTTTTCCACTTAAGATCTATTTTTACTTTTTTGATGTAGGCATCTACGTATATTTTAGATAAACCCTATGCCCCGAAAAAAACTAACAAAAGAGTAAATACTAGGAAAGATAGCTGATCCTATATTATATATGCCTTAGAATAAGAAAAGGAAAAACTAAGATGTAAGAAATGAAAAGAAATTTTTTTCATTTCAACTCTTAATTAATTTTGTTACAATATTAGGTTATCCTTACCATCGATCCGTCCTGTATAGCATTCATATTATCCTAATTACCGTTTTTAATGTCTTATGGCATTATCTATCGATTCTCATTACCGTTTAAATTTACACCACTTATAATACTTACCATTCATCCAGTCTACTTACCATTCGTAAAATTCTCATTACAGTTTTATTATTTCTCACTACCATTCGTGAAAAATATTGCAACTGAAAAATACATTAATGCATTGGCCTAATTATGGGGCATTTTGCCATTTTCTCATATTTATATACTAAGCTTTAAATTAAATAGACAAATTTCTCAATTCGAGTCGATATTAGAAACTTTTTTTTGCCTCCAATATGTACGTTCTCTAATATTTACCCATTATATTTCGTCAACTATACCAAAGACCTCAAAAGTTGGACCATCAGAGTAATATCAGGTACCTAAAACTATTAAATCACCCACCAATAAGTATCTATTCGCCTAGCAATATTTATTGTGATTTTGTACAGTCATGCAAGACGTTGTCTCCTTACATTGACTTTGTTTTTATAGTCTGTAATAGCCTGCTGCAGCGCTTATCTTGTAAATTAATTTTAAGTTTATTTAAGTTTTCTCAAGTAAGTGAATTAAATGTAATTCTTTTGAGAAATAAATATCTTTGAACCTAATACTCATACTCATACTCATACTCATTTATTTGCAATGGATCATATACAATATACTCAAAAGACTCAAAGGCCAACAATATTATATAAGTGGCGTTTCAGTCAAGGATCGCAATATCATTTAAGTGGCGTCTGATAAAGGGCACAAAATTACATGAATAGTAGAGAGGTTTATAAAGGCAAGAAACTGAATTAGAGTATATCACATTAAATGTTATTATATTATATATCAGGGAAAAGGCCAACATTATTATACGTCAAAAATTTCATTAAAGCCATTGCGCGTTGTATATTGCATTATTCCCTCCTCAATTCAATATCCAACATGCATGGAATATAATAAAAAATCCAATCCTCATTCGCTTTTGGTATGTAAATGGAGACCACAGACATTAATATCTAGGTAGACTACAAACCCTCCTCTAAGTAATACTTAATTCAATACATTAGTGGTTGAGTCAATATCAATAGTTGTATCCAAATTCAACTGAATAGTTATTTTAGACCGTAGTCTAAGTAATTTGTTTTGTGAATTTTCACATTTGTGAAGTTTTGCCATTCTATTTATGTCAAGTGAATGTGAAGTCCCCAATCGCAGTGGGCCGATCACCACTGTCCATTCCCTCTCATCTATGAGAGAAGACCCGTGCCCAGCAGTAGGATAAATAGAGAATGATAATGATGATGATGGTGTTTTGTCAACGTCATGTATACATTGATAGGTATATAGCCTATTCCCTAGTCTATCGCAATCGGATAATATGTCTGTGACGGAGACTCACCGGTGCCACCCTCCACATGAACCCATTTACTCGTGCACACAGCCGTTATCCAAAGGAATGTGGACAGCCCGACGAGTACCGTGCAAGCGAAGAGAAGCCTCCTCTCGATTATAAGAGCCTGCAGAAGCGGCCGCCTCTCGGCGGCGACCGACGACGCTGTTGACATCTTGTCTGTCTCCATTTTTATCTGAAATAGGAAAAACAATTGTTACTAATCAATTTCAAATAAGTTGATACATCATAAACTGCGAATGTCACCATGTAATACTACAAACAGTATATAATTTGACAGTATAAGTAGCCATCATTTGCATCAACTTATCATACAAGTTTTAAAATATCTGTGAACTATAAACCTACTTACTTATGTTATAAGAATAGTTTCATTGAAATGTATAGCATCATAAACTTGTTTTCTCTTTTTTATTGGTTTCCCGGATTCAGAGAGGGCGGGTTATTTTCTCCTACATTTTTATCAATAGGTATACCTATACCTTCGTCATGTCATTCAGGTTACTAATAACGTAACACTTTTTTTCCCTTTTTAATAATGTATTTATGTAGTTACTTACTTTTAATTAACTACTAACTAATGTAGGTAATTACCTATACAAACTTTCCATAAAAATGAAACCCACAAGAATCAAAAAATATACAAAATAATTAGATTTGACATTTCTCTTATTTCTGTTTATTTTCACTGCTAAAAATGTCAGGCACAGTGCTAAATACACGAGTGATCCCTTTCCGAATCCTCAAATTCCTCAATCCCATAAAACCCGGGCAATAAACTAGCTTAACAATATTCTCCTCTAGCCACGGGAAAGGTAACGTCCCGTCCTCCACGAATTACGAGCATTTCACGCGATTGGTCCCGAGTAGGTAAGTTTCTGGGGATTTGCGCGTCTTATGAGGTCCGTAGCCGTCGGGAGCTTAGGCATTTACGTAGCTACGCGGTATTTTCCGTATTATGTCATCATGGGGATTAGATGAAGGAAGGACCAATTATAATAGGTAATCATTTCCAGCGATAGGCAGATTATTATTGTGGTTTAGTTTGGATGACATGCATTGGTCGGAATATTAAGAAATAGAACCTTAATTCGAATGTTTTTCATTTTCAATAAAGTACATTTTTAAATGTGAATGTGAAAATTAATAAACAAATATAGGTGAGTACATGAGTTTTTCCTAATACAAGAAATCTTTCAACAACTTATTAAATATACCTATACAACTTCATATCCCGTGCGTGGGTCCTCGTGAGATCATTGTTAAATGCGGGCAGAACCGCAGGAACAATTTTGCAAGCCCTATGGGAATTTCTCGTGTGACGAGGCATCCCTAGAGAATTATGACTCAATTCGCACAAGATATTTTTAACTATTACGTATGAGTAACCTTGCTGTATTTTTGAATTTGTCTAAAATTTTACGATGTATATTTTTCACGACGCGGTTAAATGACATAGGTACCTATTACATCGTTATGCCACTGAAGATTTGTAGGTACCTATACGAATAAACTTCCAAGGTTCAAATATAAATTATCTATATTTAACTGTGAAATGATTTGTTTTATGTGCGCCACATTCGTTTTACGACAAAATCATACAGTAATAAATTTTAGATAAGAATGCTTGTAAAATTACTTCAGTCACATATTTCACAGTTACAAATTTCTACAATTTGACTTAATAATCAAAACACAATTAGTGAATATAGTTAAGATACATCTGCACAATAAATAACAAATACTATAAAATTATATTAAACCCTAAAAATTCAACGCTGAAAGTTTTCTGCCTATTTTATAAGAACGGTTAAATGGTTTGTTAATTTCTTGTAATAAATAGGACCTCTCTTACTGTGCAATGAAAACAATGACTGCATAAAACAAGTTTTGTTGCGACGACTTAGGCTGTTTCACGTGATAATGTGGACACACGCTAGACAAAAGCACCAATTTTATTCCAGGGTCTAGGCATACATAGCTTTATGTTTTTTATATGTACCAACTCCTCTGTCGGCCATCTTTTATTAGGGGTGGAAAGTTTTTTAAATGGGGGGGGGGGGGGGGGGGGGGACGGGGGACGGGCACTCCCGCGTGTGATTTTTTTGCTTATTAACATTGGATAGGTATACGAAGAATAATATCAAGAAAAAAATTCAAAAAGCCACCTTAAGACGACGCTTTGGAAATATTGGTTGCATGGATTTCCATTTTTCTCAGTAACCAAGCAACTGATGAAAACGAAATTGACTCACATGATCAATCATACCTTTAGCTTTAATTTTATAATTGCTTTACACGATTGGATAACTTTTGCAACAGACTTTTCTTCGTCAAAAACAACTCTGTTTAAACAGAGATTCGCATTTTACAGACAAACAGCACTTGTTAAAGCCTCTTAGTTTTCAATATAGATTCATCTTAACAAACACTTTAAAATTATAATTGGATTTTATAAAATAACTTAGAACTCTTATTTAAATCGAAAAACACGGTTTTGTCGTATACGACCTTATAGTTTAAGCCAGCGCGTGCCGTGTTTTCTATACAAGAATGATGACAAGATGTCAAGTCAATCGGCCGACGGCCGCTGTCAGCGTTGGACCCGTGCTCGTCGAGACCAGCAAAATTACGTAAATATAGGTTTAAAATGTTATTTTATTCGCGTAAAAACTCGAGGAAGCACTCAAAACGAAAAAGGAAAGCTTGTTTAATTGATTAATGTAAAAATATGGTTATAAAAGGTAAGTAAAAACGCAAATAGATTTATTCAACAACATTCGTAAATGTCATTCAATGTTCTAGTTGGAAAAGAAAACAATGCCATGGAGTCGTCTCCGGATTTAAACGAAAACGAAAATATGTCATGTTATATATAAGTTTTGATAATCGAATACTTAGTATTTGAGACATAAAACCTTCTTACTGATAAACTGTTTTAAGGGTATTTTTAACCAATTTCAAAAAACTGGCCAAGTGCGAGTCGGACTTCGCACATCTAGGGTTCCGAACCAACCTCAAAAAATGTGTTTTATTAAGTATTTATTGGTAAAATATACGTAATAATAAACATGATCACCAAATTTCAAGTTCATAGGTCAAACGGAAGTTGACAAATTCTTCGGAACAAAATTTTATGGCAGACGACGGACGGACGGACGGACGCATGAGTGACAACAATTGAGTTCCGCTTGGCCCTATAAAGGAAGAGGTTCCTACTTCAGCTGTATTATAAATTTCTATACAGCGTTTTAATTTACATTATTTTATATGTTGTACAACACGAGAAATGCCACTGAAGTATAAAGACTTACAAAATGTGTTGCCAATGTAGGGTTTTATACCTATCTAACTCGCTAGTGGCAACTCGATATGCCATGGGTTCTCTGTGGATTGCCAGAATTTTATACAGGAAGTATAATTTCGCTTGCCAGATTTTCATTAGAAATAATATTGTATTCCACGGCGTTAAGTTTCAATTATATTCATGTATTTAAAGCCTGGATAAGAATTTATTTTACCTTCGCCATGTTGCGGATATTGAATTGCTTATTGGTTGTTGACATGTCCGGTACTGACATTTTATAGTGCCGTTGTATTTAACTGGTTTGTTGGTTTGGGTTTTAACTTAATAGGTATTTTTTTTCGTATTAAGGGACACGTCCACCAAACTACGAAAATAGGCAAAAAGATCTTATAATCGAATCACTGGCCGAACATTTTATAATTGAGGTCGGTGGTACTGAAAGTGACACTTCAACAACTGACGAAATTGAAGCCTCATCGGAGTTCGAATCTGAAGAATATTTTGAATCAGATTTAGATGAATAGGTAGCATAGCAGAGGCTGTCAAGACCTAATTTACCTAAACCGCCAACGAGCCATATTTCACAAATAATCCACACTTTTTTTCATTTCAATATTATTGTAGTGTGTATTTATTTACTATTTTACGCGCAGAGCTTCCGTAAAGAGCGGGATGGTTAATTGGAAACTCACGCGTGTTAGAGCGGGACTTTTTTTAGGTGTTGTCAGCCCCTTAACATATTCACTTTCTCTGAAAACAATGTTTCGACATTCTACATTGTTAACATGAAGCCACACTGTATCGACTGTACATGACTTACACTCATTATTGTTAATTTCAGGGCCAAATACAATCTTGTCAGGGTTTACGAAACGAGGGGGCACGAATAGTTTTACATATTTGTATCAAGTTTTAGTTTTAGTTTGGTTTTGTTTGTTGTAGTCCGCTGGATGCGGGTGGCGCAAGACCGGTCATTGTGGCACTCTTTGGGGGAGGCCTATGTCCAGCAGTGGACGTCTTTCGGCTGATATGATGATGATGATGATGATGATTAAATTTTACCCGATAAAATTCTTATTATTAAATACCCATACATCTCTAATTAGGTAGACAATAAACATAATCTAATCTAATCTTTATAGGTATTACAAATTCCAAAAAGTAATGTTATAATTAGAAAATATTTAAGAAATGTGGAAAGCACAAATTAATCCTCAAATTTGATAAAGACTCGGCAACGCGCATGGAATTGCCGGCGTCTGTAGGCTGCGGTATCCACTAACCATCTGGTGGACCATACGCTTGTTTGCCACCGTCGTATTTAAAAAAAAAAATACCTCTCCTTTGATGTCTATGTTCCGTGCGGCGCTCTGTCGGTCAACTCTGTCATGCGCTATTCGATCGCGAGCCGCGTAAGAAATACCGGGGCGGATGAGGTGAGGGGATTTCAGCACACTGTTTGAGTTTCATAGTTTATCACAGCGTCGCCTTAAGGGAGTTATGGGGTTGAAATTTGTATCTTGAGCATTTTTTTAAAACGAAGAACTTGTAACTTTTTATAGACCTATAAATAAAATAAATAAAAATAAAAAAGCCTTTTATTTCATGCTTTACATTGAGTGCTTATAATTATTAGAATAAAACTTACATCTAAGATTTTTTTAATGCATGAACCCCTCTCAGGTAAAGGCATCCTCCAAAGATTTCCATGTGTCTCTATCTCTCGCTATTTCCATCCAGTTTGATCCAGCAATTTTTATTATATCTTCCTCCCAACGTATATATGGCCTACCTATTAGATATGAGCGCCGCGCCGCCGCGCACCGCCGCCGGCGAAAATCCCACGCCGCCGCCGCCGATGCAGGGCGATCGGCGCGCCGATCTATGTCTCGCGCGCGTTTCAGATACTGTGTAGCCTATCTTTTACACACTTTTATCATCGATCGGCAAACTAGTTTGGAATTTGATAGCTTACGGTTATATAGGGTTATTTATTTTAGGGTTCAGTACCAAAAATGCACAAAAGGATCCTTAATGAGCGATTCCAGCCGTCTGTTCGTGAGATTGCTAAATATTTAACTATATTGATTGAAATTATTTATGCTATCGATTTGAAATTTGGATACCTAGTTGTAAAATAGGCTATGTGTAGTATTTGTGTTATAATTATCAAAGTAAAATATCATATACTATCGAAATTATTCTTTATTTATTTTAATTACGTTTGCTTTGCACTTGACCACAAATTACCTGATGGTAAGTGATATTGTGGTCTAGGATGGAATGCGCTAGAAAAAAACAATTCACTCTCGCCTTGAGGACCATAATAATATTGGTGCAAGGAGAATTTCGGTAAGGAGTTCCATAGCTTGGCCGTTTTCACAATAAAAATGAAAGAAAAGCATTTCGTGCGCGAGTTTTCGGAACTGCCACCGTAAAACAGTGTCGCTTTGAAGGGGCGGGAGGTATTATGTGATTCCTCAGCAGACTGCGAAATTTGGTGTGTGTGTGTGTGTGGTGTACGCTAGAAGATCCCCAGTGGACCGATTTTGACGAAAGCCGTACTGTCGGTCACTGAGGAGTTCATTGATTCTAGGTATGCCAAAGAGCCTGCTGTTCAGGACACTCTCCATAATCTTGCAGTGAACGGATGTGACCGAAATGGGCCTGTAGTTAGTACGCGACTACTGCGTATTAAATAATCTTCAATGCCGTTGAAATTTGCTTGGCTTAGTGAAGAACTTGCTTGTTTCTTACACGGTACGATGTGTTCGAGGTTCACCAAAAGATGGGAATAATGCAGCGCCTAGTATTTGTGATAAATCCTAGAAGTATATAATATGCGAGTGTATTTGCGTTAGAAACACCATGTTCCGTAGGCATCCAAGAGTTTATCCAAGAGGCAGAATTGTCATGTTTACAGTATACTGGTATCATAGTTTAGAGCTTTGTCATGTGACTGGACCACCTTGACACGAAGTTTCCCGCAGGTAGCAACAGACTTGCTGTTTTCATTGGCACTTAGATGTTACATATACAGCAGAGCGTAATCGACTAGGACGGGACAAAATGTAGAGCATCGATATAAATCAAATAAATAGGCGTGTTTGTCATCCTGACAGTAAAAATGACGTTGACAGGCGTGTCCGGCATCAAATACGTAAAAAAATCGTATTCAACGCCTATATGTAGGATTTTTGTTTTGAACCTAAGGTTTTTTCAAGGTCACGCCGCCGACGCCGCCGCCGCCGATCAATTTTAATCGGCGCGCCGCCGCCGGCCAATTGCCCATCGGCGCTCATATCTACTACCTATGCGCCGTTTGCCTGGAGGTCTGTTCCATGTAGTGACTTCGAATGTCCACCTGTTGTCTTTGAGTCTGGCTATATGGCCTGCCCATCTAAGCTTTAATTTTTGGGCATAGCTGAGCGCGTCTATGGTATTGGTCATACTTCTTATTTTTTATAGACCTACGAGTATCATACCCTTTTCCAGGCCGCACCAACCTATCGTCGTTTTGCGAAAAACAAAATATATGTTCAAAATAGTTATGTATTGGAAATTAATTTAAGTGCAAGTAACTTTTCGCCGAAATTCAATTCAATTTAAACCTTAACTTTGGGTATTAAGGTTGAAATTTTAACTACATGTGTTATTTTAACTACATAGTTGCTATGCATAGAAAAGGGTTAAATTATGAGTTAACTAATGTGTTTTTCAAAATTCGCCCTCTGAACGGCCCAAGAGTGTATGTTCTGACAGTGTAAGTTTGTATTCATTTTGCGATAGCAACTGACATCTGTACTTCCGACCCAAAGGGGAACTAGACCTTGTGATTATGCGTTAATTATTATTATTGGTGATTTTTCACCCGATTAATTTGCTAACAGACGAAACGACGCGTTATTAACCTTTGACATCGAAAGCCATTATTATGCGCCTTTGCCATTTATTCACACATGAATAATAGAATCAGATGTTCACAGTCAATTACAAAATAATGAACGCATGAGGATGAAATGTGAAGTGAAATAATAATAGAGCATCACAACGGAAATCTAGAACCCGGTGATAATATTTATTTTGCCGTCCTATGAACGCAGTTTAGTTCGTATTCGTTGTTGTACTCTCATACACACTTCCTCCCCATGTAGGAATACCTGCGTCACGTTCGGGCAACATGCTGCGTTACACGATGCCCGACGTGTCAGGCGGCTATGACCGGCAATAGCGGAGCCGGGAAACTCCATATTGAAATTGAAAATTGAAATTGAACATAATTTAGTCGTGACAAACAGTGTTGTACAAGAACTTAAGAATAGACTTAAAATATAAAATGTGTACGCTTTGAATTAAATTTACATTATTTTTATCTTCAGTGTAGAAAAAAATGAAGAATGTGGTTTTCCGGGACCTTAAGTGTCTCCATACATTTTAACGATAAAATGTAACAGCCAACCAGACACATTTTCATTTTTTTTGTTAGGTAGGTCTGGTCAGTTCACACTTACAAAACACATGGATGTGTGTGTCAAAGCGCACTTGTACAGAAATCCGTATCCACATATATGTATACTTATAGGAAAAAGTAATTGTAGCCATATACCGTTAGGTAATACGAAACATGAAGTCTCCCATCTAAAATCTCATCCCCAAGTTTACCCGATAAGTTGATAAGGTTGTTAATTAGTGAAGACGAGGCGTGAGGCGCCGGGGCGCCGGCGACTTGGCTGGGGCACGCCGACGCCACCAAGTATTTGTTTACTGACTTATCCTCTAATAGGACGGTTTAGATGTCGCCGGTTTACACCCCGCTCGTTAATCCCTTATCATATCAATCTACAACATTTATAGAGTAGGCCCATTTTTGAAGAAGTAGAATACAAGAAGCAAATCGTGTAACAGTTAGGGTGACAACGTAATCAGAGGGTTTAGACCCTGCAGAATACGGATCTGCCTGTCTCCATCCCCAAATTTGAGCCGGAAGAATGTTATATCGGAAAAGGTGCAGCCCATACAAAATTTTTCGTTGCACATTTGGTAAATCGTTGTTCCGGTACCCTAAGTATGGTCTAATTGTTATGGATTTTTGATATGCCGTAAAGGACAATATTTGTCATCGTATCCCGAAATTTTTGACACTCCAGCTCCACGTCTTTCTCCGCCATCTTAGAAAATCTGTCACTTTTTTCAGTTTTTTGCTTGTACTGTCGTTATAGTTCATTTTAGTGCTAAACATGGTTTGGCAATATTGTAAAACACAAAATTTGCTGAAACTTTTGGGTACAAAGATTTTTTCCATGACCCCTAGGGACGAAGATATGACAGGAGATATCATTATAAATTACCACTTTTTTCTAGTTTTCCTCTCATGTTTACGTTTAAAGTGCATTTTAGCGTTAACTATAGTTCAGCAATATTGTAGATTACAAAATTGGCTACAACTTTTGTATTGAAATATTTTTTCCACGATCATCAGGAAAGAAGATACGATGTCACCTATGGGGTACTACCGTCGATATTTACTACTTTTCCAGTTTTCTTCACATATTTTCGTTTTAGTGCATTTCTCGGTCTGCAATATTATAGAAGACAAAATTATATGCAAATTCAAAGTACCTACGATCTTCTAGGTATCGTGGAAACAGACGATTTTGTCTTCTGAGGGATTGAAGTGGTACAGATCGGAAAGTGACAGATGCTTTATCTTGTCGTCTATCCCGCTATCACTCGACCATCATAGATCCCCTACAGATTGCGATTAAATACACTCAAACCTAAATATGAGAAGAAAACTGCAAAAGTAGCAAATTTCAACGGTGCTACTCCATAGATGACTTCATATCTTCTTTCCTAATGGTCGTAGAAAAAATATTTCAATACAAAAGTTGTAGCAAATTTTGTGATCTACAATATTGCCGAACTATAGTTAGTGCTAAAATGCACTTAAAATGTAAACATGAACGGAAAACTAGAAAAAAGTGGCAATTTTTAATGATATATCCTGTCATATCTTCGTCCCTAGGGGTCATGGAAAAAATCTTTGTACCCAAAAGTTTTAGAAAATTTTGTATTCTACAATATTGTAGAACTATGTTTAGCACTGGAATGAACTTTGACGACAGTAAAAGCAAAGAACTGAAAAAAATGACACTATTTCCAAGATGGCGGCCAAAGTTATGGAGCTGGAGGGCCGAAATTTTTAGGTTACCATGGCTAATATTGTCCTTCACGACATACCAAAAAACCATATCAATCGGACCTCTTTTAGAGTACCAGAGCAACAATTTATTAAATGTACTACGAATTTTTTTGTATGGGTTGCACCTTTTCCGGTATACCGTACTTCCGGCTCAAATTTCGAGATGGCGACAGGCAGATCCGTATTCTGCAGGGTCCAAACCCTCTGATAACGTTGTCACCCCAACTGTTACATGACTTGCCGCTTGCATTGTTTAGAGACGCCTTTTCCAATTCTGTTCCTCCTCTATTAGTGAAATACCGCGGTAAAAATATTTCAGGAATGATAATTCTACGGTAAAAATGTTTGTGTTTTTCGATAAACATCATCATATAGCTGCCGGCAAACATCTTGAACCTAACCTTGTGTGCGCAGTAGCGGATTTACGTACAACTTACGCTACTGCGCAGGTCAATCAGGTTCAAGATGTTTGCCGGCAACTTTAATGTACAGTGTACACTGTACATACGATCATCCTCTACTCTCATGATAATTAGCAATAGACTCCACGCTGCTGGTCCAGAGGTACGGACTTCACATACTTACATCTTTGAACGTTTTTAAGATGGGTTGCTTCCCTATGTTTTCGTGTCCGTATCCGAAAACCTATTCCATTCGAACATCCTTACAAAACCTACAGAAATGATTAAACAAAATCCTCAATGGGTTTCTTACTGCCCATTTCGAAAGGAGATAACTGTTTAATAAATAATAAAAATGAATGGATGAATATTTATTTCCTAAGATTAAACTTCATCGTATAGTAAGTAGTAACCTATCGCCATTAAATTTATATTCGACGTCAGGAATATTTCATTCAGAATCACAATAGTGAGATAAACAACTTTAAAATACACGATGCTCGAATCATGAGTGCTATAAATCATAATTAATGCTATAAATCATAATTAATAATCTTAAATAAATCTAATACATTCGTTGAAATGATAAATTACAGATATTTTTGACCTTTAACTTTCCTCTGACACGTTTAATGTTGAAAAATTACTACGATGATATCAAACACTCATCCAGATTGTGTTTCTACCGATTGCTATAAAATGAACTCAGTTGATCAAATAATCTAGCACTGAAAATACTTAGGACATTCCTTAAAATAACGACACGTCGCGTCGATATATTCCTCTGCCAAAACCACAAGCTGGTTTTTAAATTACAAAAACACCAAGGGGAATACTACTCGGTATTGATTTTATTGTGTTCCGTCTATATGAATAGTATCTAAGTATATAAATAGTATATTTATATGTACGGATATCACTTGATTATACATATTAACTGGCAACCATACTGTCTTCTTGAAGATCTCAGGGTTCGAAATAATTACCATACGATAAATAAATAATACATAATAAATAAATAATATTAAATAAAAACACTCCTACTAACCGGTCGTTAGTCTCGATAATATTGGTTGTAACAAAGGTAAGTATGTATCCAAAATTTCCCATTAAGGTATCGGCTCCACAGAGTGTTAGACACTTTAAGCTGACAAGGACCAGTAATTAACACTTTATTCTTGGTTCAATGATCAAACGGTTTTCAATTGACTGTTCTATAATAAACGAAACTTAGCTACTTTTATACATAAGTGTTCAACTCACAAATAATAAAACATTAAGAGGAATGCCTAGCTGCGATTTTACCATACAAACGCTCTCGACTGTTTTCTCTCTGGTTTTTGAACCTAGAGCAATGATTTTTTCAAATAAGATCAATATCATCAATATCTATGCCGCTACGTTTTGTTTTTTTGGATATTTTTATTTTAAAGAAAGTTACAGCCCTCCAAAAATCGCAAAAACGGCTTAGTTGAATTGGCTCCATAAAAAGGCGCAGTATACAAATATGACAACAAATATCCAAAAAATCAAAACGTAGCGGCATAGATTAGTTCTTGCTCTTGCAGTTTCCAAAATTTTATAATGATTGGTTGCGTTTTGGATGAGGAAACAGTCGAGAACGAAACCTCGATTTTTCAGTTTTTTGCAAGGGAATTTTAGTCCGAGCTGCAGTTGTCCTTATCGCACGAATTCGTGGCGGAGTCAGTTTCTAAATATACGTACACAGAAGGAATAGGGATGGGCAACAGTCGTTGGCATATATTGTCGATACGCTAGTGGTGAAAAATTATCGATAAATCATTATTACCAGAAAAGTTATTAATCACAAGAAAAACCCTGAGTCACAATGGAAGAATATTGAATAGAAAGGTGACCTGGGAACCCTTGTCTTTGATATAGGAATAAATGCTACTTAGTTAGTGGTAAAGTTATTAACGAATCATAGTTTTTTATAACCCACTAGCTTTTGCCCGCGACTTCGTCCGCGTAGAACTCGTGGCGATTAAGAGTAAGAAAATGTCATGTAATAGAAATAAACCTATTTTTTTTATAGATCTACATATTATATAATAAAAAAAACTGACTTCAATGGGGGAGACCGATGAAAGATACTTAGATGGTGCACTCTTAAATTCCATACAATAAAATAAAAATCTACATATTACCTAATATAATAAAAAAAAAAAACCGACTTCAATCGGGGAGACCGGTGAAAGATTATTATACTTAGATGGTGCACTCTTGGATTCCATACAATGAAATAAAAACCGGCCAAGTGTTCCGTACCATTATCTATAAAAACGGCAATAAAAAAAATATGTTTGTTGTATGGGAACCCCCTTACATATTTATTCTATTCTGTTTTTTAGTATTTGTTGTTATAGCGGCAACAGAAATACATCATCTGTGAAAATTTCAACTGTCTAACTATCACGGTTCTCGAGATATAGCCTGGTGACAGACGGAGAGCTGAGCATTAGTAATAGGGTCCCGTTTTATCCTTTGGGTACGGAACCCTAAAAATGGCTATAAGTATGTTTATAATGGCAGAAGAGTAAGTATACGCTCAATTCATCATGGAATCCAACACCAGAACTCAAGTTTGTCAAAAATGTAAAAAACAAAAATATACGTGGTTGAAGAGTTCCATTCTGATCATCATATACTTACATACAGTTCTACTTCATCAAATGTCAATTTATTTAAATGTACATGCCTGATTTGTTTGTTAAAATACTAAAATGTGTAATGTAACTTATGTATGCCTTTAACATTTGAGGAGTTCCCTCGATTCCTCATGGATCCCATCATCAGAACTCGAGCTTGACAAATGATTGTCTTGTAAAACTAACTTGCTTAACAAACACAGCAAAGAGGACAATTCGCCAAACGTGAACTATGCGTCGTTGAAGAGTTCTGTTCTGATTCTGAACATCATCAGTAGTCCCACTTCATCAAATGTCACATTTTTGTATGAAAATGCTTGATTTGTTGATAAAAACACAAAAATCACTGTATGTTTGCCTATAAGATTTGAGGAGTTCCCTCGATTCCTCATGGATCCCATCATCAGATCTGCATTTTGATGAACCGAATTGAGAACATCCTCTTTTGAAATCTTGAAATGGGTTCAAAAGAAACCAATACTATAAAATAATCACACATTGCGCACGTGAACTTTCAACCCTCGCTTAAACCCTTTAGGGGATGAATTTAAAAAAAATGCCATAATCAATGTTTTTCACTATACATAAGAAGCTTGTGACCGAAGTTTCAAACTTCTTACTTGAAAAACAACATTTTTGTCATACAAACTTTCATCCCTTTTTTGAACCCTTTAGGGGATGAATTTTTATACTCAACTCTATATCATTTATCTTATTTTTTAATAAGTAACCTTTGTACAAAGTTTCAAGTCTAAGACTTTCCAAATGAACGATTTCCACACAACGGTTCAACCCCTGTTTCACCCCCTTAGGGGTTGAATTTCGAAAAATCCTTTCTTAGTACACGTCTACGTACTCTAAAGAATATATGTTCCAAATTTCATGGTTATATCTTCAGTGGTTTAGGCTGTGCACTGTCTGTCAATAGTTGTCTAAGTAACGCAAGTTTTATATTTTAGCTAACCAAAAAAAAAAACAATATTGTTATTTGTTCTTATTTCTGTTTATTATTTTGTTTAGATGTGTAAAATAAAGAGAGATATACATATTTTTATGCCAAGATAAAACGCTATTATTTTCAATATGATATTGCTAAGTATTTCAAGTTAATAAAGTAAAAAAAGTTTAGGCGTTATTTTATTTCATTTTCCTATTAATATATTGACGTAAATAAACATTTATTATAAAAGCATTACATCAATTTACTTGGTAAAAAAGCAAAAAGTTCTGTCAATCTCTGGATTTGAACCATGAACCTCTTGATTGCGTGTCAACCATGTTAACGTCTGAGCTAAAGTGGATTCATTTTAGTTGACGTAATTATTGTACAGTTTTCATAAAGTGCTCAAGGGGGGACTTTTTCTATGGTGCGATCTGTACCTACAGCCTAATTTATCGTATGCTGGGTCAGTAAGTAAATTCGCGGGCTCGCGTCTCGCGCCTGTGTGCGTGCGCTCACACATAGACAGCGCCCGCTCCCGCTCCCAGCAGCGCGACAGAAACATTATGTCAAAAATTCAAGATTTGAAAAGTTGGTCAGCTAGGCATTCCTCTTAAAGTGATAATGATATGTACAATGACTAAAATTATGAACACAATTTTAACGTTATACTCGTATTTGACTATCAATTAGAAGAAATTTCTTGAATTCTTTGTTAAAATTAGAGACATGTTTGCCGGTTGTGTGAACGGGGAAATATTTTTTTGAAACAAATTAATTATAGATTTAGCACAAAAGTTACCACTTTAATCACCTAAAGAATTTTGTGTAGTCTTCAAACAACAACGTTATAATATTATTCTAAAAATAATAAGAAGATCCCTAAAAATAGATAGGGATAAACAACTTTTTGTAGTCCTACAGACACTTACAAGTAATCAGCTAGTAAATTTCTTCACACAAATATCATTTAATGGAGTCTACGAACTTCGCTGTCACCGTTTATTATATATATCATACCATATCTAATATTAACCCACACGCGGAAAGTTTGTTTCAATAAAACTAATTTAGCTCTAATTATTCTTACGATTGAACAATAAATAACATGCATAGATGCCTTAATAATCTAATTAAAACCCTACCTATAAGCCAGCGCGCATAACCAACTAGACTTAAATAGCTCAAGTCATCACTCACCACGTTGTCAATTTTGTTGCACTGCACCTAAAACAGGTAACAGCAGAAATAATCCACGCGATATGGCCGATAATCCCCCCGATACCGATGTGACAGAACCAGATCCACAAAACGAGGCTGGAATTCCTCCTGATAGCAGCGCTGTACAAGGTAGTTCGCTTGATACAAGCAGGTGAGTACTTTATTACAGTACGCATATTATAAACAGTACGAACCGTCAGTCGACGTGAAAGATTATTATTCAGTGCAGGTACCTAAATGAAATAAGATCCAAAAGCGTCCAAAAGCGTATTGAATAATTTAATTTGGAAATAGTATTATTATTGTTTTTATCTATAATGGAATATTCATGTATTCATAAATTGATTTAATATTTTATTTTCTTTTTATTTTCTTTATTGGGGAAAAAAACAGATACAGGCCGATGTAATAGGTAATACGTAAGATATTAATGTAAAAAATGTGTGAAGCTTTTAATTTCATTATAATTTAATAATTATAGGTACTCATTGTTAAAGTCATTTTGAACTAATTATTTGCATGCTGTTGTATCTAGCTAAACATGTGGAACTAGTTATATATATGACCTGTCAACTTCAATGTACCATGTTTAAGCAAATAAATCATTCATTCATTCAAATTACGTTTAACGTCGCTCAAACAGGTGCAAAACAAAAAGGAAACAACGGGATGTACTCCAGGAGAGCCAGCAGAAATGAAAACTCAATGACATGATAAAGAAAGTAAATAACAAAGATATTCATATTCATATTCGAATAATCCATCTACATATATTATATACCTTAGAGCATTTAAGACGGGAGCCGCCATTGATATACTTACCCCTCTGCCAAAATCATAGGAGAAAAATCTGCCACGTTATTAAAAACTACTTCATTAATCGATTATACTTCAATCTCAGAATCGTTCCCGGCGTGTGAAGAGCTCCGTCAAAATGCCTTAATGTGCTGTTTTTGGGTGCATAAAACGTTATAATTTATCAAATTAACACAAAGATAAATTATCATTTTACATGCACTTGCACGTATATTTTGGATTTAATTATAATTTTCTGCACAGTTAGTTTTAATTGAAATCGGAAACCAAGCATCAATTACAAAATGGATTCAAAATTATTCGTACTTAAACCATCACGTTTTGCCACTATTTTGACGTGAACTGTCACCGTATTTAGGGACAATAAGAACTACTTTCCGGATTTTGATCGTCGCCGCGTTGGTGAGCACACGTGCCCGGGGCGACGACGGGCAGAATCCATTTACCGTACAAAACCTTATCTACTGTCATGGCGTCGTTACCGAACAACGTCATTGAACACGTGACATTGGCGAAATCATCATAAATTTGATGGAAGCCATTTTTTAAGAATTGAATTGATTGAACTACTTTCCATGAGAATTTATTTGAAATTTGATCTTTACGGAAATCGGTCAGAGTAAGTGGAAACTTCATTCCTCAAGTTTGGTGTTTAAAGTCCCCTCCTAACATCGCAATGACGATACTATGAGGGGTCAACTCAGCTGGTCTTACGTTACCAGCTACGTGACCAGCTGAGTTGAGCCCTCCTAACATCGCAATCACCATACTAGGAGGGGTCAACTCAGCTGGTCTTACGAATCGTCGGGAGTTTAACAATTTTCCCCCATTACAATTCATACATACACATACATATACTCACGCCCGTATCCCATTGGGGTAGGCAGAGACCAAAGAACGCCACGTACGACGGTCCTTACATACATCTCTTGCTTCAATCACATCCATACGAGTACATCTCAGTTTTTTCAGTATCGCAGAAATCTGATCAAGATCACATCTGATCTGATCTGATCTGATTACAATTCAATTATTCAATTATATTTTCAAAATAAATAGTTGATCAAAAATATAATTAGATGCCTACATATTTAAAAATATCACCTCATAACAGATATTAGTAAAGCTATTCTTGTCTAGTGAGTGACAGAGAGATATACTCGTAACAGCTCGTCTAGTGATGTCAAAACATCATACGCCTGGCATAATAGATATTAGAGTACGTAACTGGAGACCCAAGGGAGTAAAATAATGTCGCCGAGTATTTTTGTCAATTTCGTACTGTTCTTTATTAATATTGTGTGTTGTCGGGCTGTTGCTTTATCAATCCCACTTGAGAGAACAGATACGATTTGATTACCGGCTTTTAGTGCGATACAAGCTTTATTATTTTGAAGTGAAAATTACTGTATGACACTGAGCTTTTATCTAAGTAGGTAAATAATGCTGAATGTGTGGAGATTGAAGACATGTTGTGAATGTGAAAGTAACTTCGAATCATTCAATTTATTAAGAGGCATATTATTATCAATATTATCATTATCTTTAATGAATCCGACTACGTTTTATATTACTACGTTTTAGCGCCGATTAAGCTCGCTTGCTGCAAGCTTACAAAAAAAAGAGAGTCCCTATAGCCCGATAAAGAAAGTCATCATCGAATAAGACACGGCTACGTAATACATATGTTCTCGTCCAACATCCCTTGGTCCAGTATTGCCTATGGGACTGAAAAGTGACCGCAGCTCGCAGCTAACCACAAGCCTCTAAGGAAAGCTCAAAATTATTCAAAAACCGGCCAAGTGTGAGTCGGACTCATGCTGGAAGAGGCATCGTAAGTAGTCCCCTATAAAATGCCCTGGCTAAGATCGAGATGCTCGCTGTATGCAGACAACGCATGACCGCTTGGGAATTCTATGTGCAGCAGTGGACATCTTATAGCAATCTCCTCGCTTAACATGTATAAATAACATAATAACACAGGTATAGTTCGTTAGATATCTTTATGCCACTTGATGAATAGCGGAGTCACTCCGCTTATCACCACACTAAGCCGATTGGATGTGGATGCTACCGATCGGCCAAATAGCTGTCGACTGTCTAATTTACTGACGAGCGAATGTAACAAACTTGGACACTGATTCAAGCAATGAAGACCACTAACTGCCAATTGGCGGAAATAATTCGTGTATAAGCGGATTTTGGCATAGTTGTAGGGAAAGATGTCCTTAAAAATCCTGACGGATAGGGGTGGAGATGACGGGTAGAGGGGGGTGTAAAGGTCATTTAAGGTCCTTTTTTTGATTTCTAAGAATATTGAGAAACAAAGGAATGAGACCCACCCATGAGGCCACTTATAATTAACTTTTCCTCCTTTAAAATCTCATTAAATATTCATCCTAGCGAAAAAGTGCGTAAAACCTTTGTTGTTGAGAATTTCATGTGGATTACTCATGTCTAAGAATTTTTTGCTATGGACCACCGTTTAAGTTTTATACGAAAAACTAAAAAAAAATACTTTAAATGACCTTTACACCCCCCCTCTAGCCGTCATCTCCACCCCCATCCGTCAGGATTTTAGAATATTGTTAACCGGACGTCTTTCCCTACAACTATGCCAAAATCAGCTTAATACACGAATTATTTCCGCCAAGTTTTCCTTAATTTACTGAATCACACCGTTTGGTTACCTAGTCAAAGACTTTAAGAGGAGGGGTAGGGCAAGCCCTCTCCATACAAACTTTGTGCAGGATTTACTTCGTTTGTGTTTGCATTAAAGTTATGATTTTTAGTCAGTATGCTTATTTTTCTGATAGCTATTTCGTGATGTATTTTTTTTATTAGATATTTTTTTAAATTGTTTAATTTTGATTTTTTTTGAAATATTTGAAAATTTTCACATCACGATCTTCGCATATCTAATATTTACAACCAAAAAAATATATATATTTGTTAGTGCCAAAACCGACGAATAAAACGTGCACAAAGTTTGTATGGGGAAGGCCTTGCCCTACCCTGCGCCTTAAGCACTAAGTATAAACAACATCATTAATACAGAATTAGAGGATACAGAACTGCATGCAGTTAGTTACAAACATGACAGAGTAACTATTCAAAGCTATTGGGAACGATATTTAGTAGGTACCTTCAAAGTGTACAAGGCAAATAATACCGCCAAATGGATTATAGTGTTTTAACTTTAAAATTAATTACGAAAATAATAAACGAATTATGAATCCAACGGGACAGTTCATTTCTTTATGGCTGTAAAGAGTAGTATAGGAAAAAAGAACACTTGAAGAAGTTAGTCTTACCTACAGTACCTATGCGATAATAAGACTAGTAAGCGTAATTATAGTAGGTAATCATTAGCACAGAAAAATGTACCGTTGGTTGTCGTTCTTTTATTTTAAAAGCCGAGATATCTTATATCTTTAAACGAGCAATTCTTGTATATTTATTTATTTATATTTATATTTATTTCGGGGATCTCGGAAACGGCTCTAACGATTTTGATGAAATTTGGTATGTGGGGGTTTTCGGGGACGAGCAATCGATCTAGCTAGGTCTCATGCCCGGGAAAACGCCGAGCAAAGCTCGGCCGCCCAGATATTATAATTTTAAAACGACACGAAATGGGCAATTGTATAACCTAGGTACGATTTAACTAAGAGTCTAATTTGTACGTATTATAAACCAAAACGCGCTCCCTACCGATTTTATTTTTCGGAGTTAGGTACAGTGATTAAATTGACTAAGTACGAGTGCAAATATCTTTTTTCAATCCTAAAAATATTTAATCCCGTTCTGTCACAGCTGCCAAACGTTATGGCTCATTGGACATTTTCAGCGTGTTTATCAGCTAGTTAAACTAACCTGTTGATAGAATCGTGTAGCGCTGCCAGATCTCTCCCGCACAAAGTCATAAATACTTAATTGCTTCAGTCATTTTCCTTGTATGAAAAGTAACAATTGAACACGTTAACGGGTGATGTTAGACACTTTTGAACACAAATCGAGTTGACGGTTTCAGTATTATTTCGAAAGCGAGTGGTGCTCAGCCGCCGACAAGTTACCGCTCCGCCCAGCAATCGCGCGGGAACTGACTGAATTTGACTGAAAGCTCGCGAATCAGCTACACGCCTGTTGCCGGGCTACGAGGCCGCCAACGATGCCATGCGCCAGCGTGCTTATCCCCATTACAAAGAATTCATTATTGCGTGCCAGATGGAGTATCTGCCTCAAAGATCCTCGCCGTAATACAACGTCACTGTCTGCTTGCTTTCACGGATTAATTTAAAATCACACGTCTTTTCTGTCATTTTAAGTTAGGTACACTCAAAGAGAATATAATACTACGTTTTTAGGTACACTTACGTACATATATCATTCTGAGCACGTCTAAGTTTAATTTTTAACATTTGAACTTTTTTTTCGCATAATAAACACATTCTTATATAGGTAATTCCTGTTTTAGTTATTTCGTATACACAATTACACACTATACACTAAAATGTTGTAACTTGGTCATTTAACAAACATGGTTAATGATTTTGATCGTATTGTTTTACTTTTCTAGTAATTTTCTGTGAGTCATAAATCATAAACCATTTACTACGTAACATTTACTTAGTACACAAACTACTTAGAAGATACTAAACTTGTATAAACTGAGTATCAAAAACGTGAGAGGTATATTATTATGATTATTATGACACGATACATGACAAGTCAGTCGTAGACAAAGTATTGGGTATTTGACAGCAAAGAGAATATGTATAATCACTGACTATAGTCACCGTAGCACAGCGTTCGAGTACTCCTTGGTTTTAGTTTTATCATTAAAACTTTACTCTTTGGTTTTATCACAGAAAGAATACTGTCTGATATGATTTGAAAATAAGGTACCAATAGACTTACTCTTTGGAATAGAGGATATACTACTGTCATTTGTCAGATTTTCGTATCTTAGCCATCATTTATCGTTGAAATTTCTATCTACAATTTTTGTAGCCATCGGAGTATTACGGTTACATATTTAAGTAAAGGAACATGTAAGTAATAGAATAATATTCTTGTTTCAAAATGTTTCAACAGATTAGATTAACTCGTAGATTTACTCAGGAAAAAAATGGGTCAAATTACCGAATAAAAAATAAATATTTATCAAAGGACAATCACAGCGGACACGCTTGTAATATGGATACTAGGCGACGATATACATACTTATATAGGGCTATAGCGGTTTTCAATGTTATTTACATGTATTTGTTAACTATGTGGTTTTAACCCTTTGAACGCCGAGTAGGGGGGTGGGGGGGGGAGTCCAGTTTTTAATTTATTTATGTGCTATAGTTATATTACTATAAGTCAAGTCGATCACTTCGAATATATTAGGTACTTACTCTTTTTCATACAAACATTCAACCCCCTTTTTTACACCCTTAAGGGATGAATTTCCAAAAACGCTGAAATATGTTTTCTTATAATGTAATGCTAGGTTTATAATTATAAACGAACTTTCAAATTACTCATTTAAAAAATATTTAGCTCTCCATACAAAATTGAAAGGAGAATTGGAAAGAAGATATGAAGTCATCTATGGAGTACTACCGTCAAATTTGCTTCTTTTTCAGTTTCCTTCCTATATTTAGGTTGCAGTGCAATTTATCGCAATCTGTGGGGATCTATGATGATTCGAGTGAAAGCGTGATAGACGACAAGATAAAGCATCTGTCACTTTCCGATCTATATCACTTCAATCCCTCAGAAGACAAAATCGTCTGTTTCCACGATACCTAATAACTAGGCTTGGGACTTTTGGGTGCTTACCGTGGTTCTAGAATCCATGGAGTCGTCATATGTTAAAATAAAATTTTCGAAGTCAAAGTCAAAGTATATATTACACATTTAACATGTATATACATATATACAAACAACACGCTACTGTTAGTAAACGAAATAAACTAAAACTTTGTTTAAATAAACAGAAATCTAAATAAAAGTCGTTAATATTTCCGGTCCTTTTTTAGTGATTTTGGCTGTCAACATGCTTTGATATAATGGACTTTTGAGTTTCAAGTTAGTATCTATCAAACGCGGAGCATTAAATGTGGGACGTGTCTTCATTCACTTAATGTCAATTCGTTGTAAGTTTCTATCCAACCTAATAACACACTTTTTTCACCACGTTTATTTTTATGGGACAATCTTTTAAAATGGTTGTAACAAAAATAATTTTTATTTTCTGCTTTGAATTGAAGTACAAACATCACATAAAGAACAAAATATAATACTAGACTTTTCTTCATGATGTTTTAACTCCTTATACAGCTCTAACCAATACTCAATTTCGCCAGTCGTAAAATGATATATTTTAAATTATCTTTAATAATTTTAACCGTCTTAAATCAAAAATGACAATTTGTTACTTAAATCTTTCATCATTTTAAGTTACGAAATGAAGACTGTAGTCTGTCATAACACAAATATCAAAGCGGATGCATAATTAGATAAATCATATACTTGAATCGCGTCACCTGCGAGCTATGACTACTAAAATAATAAATTATAGATTTATGCTAAAATTAATTGCACTCTATTATAATGTATTTAATAACGATGTAAGAACATAAATCATGACATCTAATATAACATTTTAGTTTTAGACTTTGATTTCGAAAAATTTTTTTTAACATTTATGGCGACTCCATGGATTCTAGAACCACGGTATGCACCCAAAAGTCCCAAGCCTACTAATAACATCGTAGGTACTTTGAATTTGCAGATAATATCGTCTTCTGTAATATTACAGACCTAGAATAATAATAATAATAATAAATACACTAAAACGCAAATATGGGAAGAAAACTGGAAAAAGAAGCAAATATCGACGGTAGTACTCCATAGATGACTTCGTATATGGCCCTTCAGGCCGCAGGGAGAGGTATCCTTCTCTATATCTGTCGCTGGCCGCTTGCAGGCCAAAACAGGAGCACACTTATAAAAAAAAAAAAATGACTTCGTATCTTCTTTCCTGATGATCGTGGAAAAAATATTTCAATAGAAGAGTTGTAGCACATTTTGTGATCTACAATATTATAGCGACAGTATGTACAAGGAAAAAACTGAAAAAGTGACAGATTTTCCAAGATGGCGGAGAAAGATATGGAGCTGGAGGGTCGAAAATTTCGGGATACAATGACAAATATTGTCCTTCACGGCATACCAAAAACCTATAACAATCGGACCATAGTTAGGGTATCGGAACTACGATTTACCAAATGTACAACGAAAAAATTTGTATGGGCTGCACATTATCTGGTATAACATACTTCCGGCAAAAATTTGGGGATGAAGACAGGCAGATCCGTATTCTGCAGGATCTAAGCCCTCTGATAACGTTGTCACCCCAACTGTTACATGACTTGCTTCTTGCATGCTACTTCTTGAAAAACGGGCCCTACTAAAAGGGATATACAACATTTTAGTTAGCAGAGGTTTGTTAAGTTTTATGAATAAGAGGGTTAGGTAATATGTCATTAACACGCATTTGACAATCAACGTCAAAAACCAACCAACCAATAAGCCGAAAATATATGTATAATTTGAGGTTGACTGTGCAAACCGTTTTTTGGACTTAGGACCTGTATGATTTGTTTATTCATTATTGCTTCTAGGTGGCGGAGACCAGCTATAGATCCAGAGTCCGCGGTTCCCATATTAAAGAAAATAAAAATTTTCTGTGGAACACACTACTTGGGAATAGCAGCTTTCATAGCGCCATTAGTATTTTTGGCCATCCTACATCCCTTTCCACCAGAGGTGAGCTAAACTGCATTTTCTCAAACATGCCACGAAATGTCGTTGGTACGTGCGTCATAACAGGCCTCGAAGCATCACGTTTCGGGCGGATCCACTAGGCCGGGAAGTTTTTTTTTAATTTTCATTCCACATTCACTCGGCATCACGGCGTTCAGCCATGAAGAAAACTATATTGATTTTTTTTTTCAAAAATAGTATAAAACTTTCTCATAACATCTGTGAAGATAGTATCCGAAAGTGAGTCATCCTGGACAATTACCAGAAGTGTCCAGGAAGTAACGACTAATGTCCAGGAAGTAAGTATGTAAATCCCATTACATAATTATCATAAGTTCAGCTGCTGCTGGCGCCTCCCTGCCCGGGCGCGCCCAAACCAAAGCTAGTCCGAGTCCACGGTTTTAGAACAAACGAGGTGGAATTGGTGAAAAATAATATGTTTTTTACCGCTATTTATTCAAATTATTTTATTTTTGAGAAATGTATAAATGGCTTACTTTTCTGAAGCGATTTGAGCTCTGTTTATACAATACTTAGGATATGAGCTATAATTATATTAACATTTTACCCAACTACGACTATACCAAACAGAAAGGTTAATGTTTAAATATATCGTTAAGTACTGATAATTTGCTGCCACCTCCAAGTCAAGATACTAAACTTGATGAATAGTCCTGTCGACACACAAGGGCTTCATATGGAGAATGCTGCAAATGGTGTTAAAAGCCTGAAAATCGGTACGATTGATCTTTAGGAAGTATGAATCAATTTGACTCGTTGGACGAAAAAAAAAACTAAAAGGAGAGGAGTTATGACGACATCTTTCTTTTGTATGGAATTAAAAAAAATGTTCTGAATCTTATCGTGTGTAGTATCACACGAAAGGGCTTTCTAAGATGGTTCTAAAAATATATCACACCATTACATTTTGGTCACTAGTCTTAAAATAAAAATAATTTTCAAAACATACCATGTTTGGGCTCCTCCAGGTACGATACCGTTGTATTTTTTTTTGTAAAATATACCTGATATGGTACCTAATATCCTCATATCTAACCTCCAGAAAGCAATTTTGAAAATATTTACATTTAGTATTTTTTTATAATTTTTCATTATTACAAAGTTTGCTTAGCAACATTAATGAAGGAAAATTGGCGGAAATAATTCGTGAATAAGAACTTTTTTTGCAGAGAATTTTATGTAGATTACTTGCGTCTATAAACATATTTTGCTATTAGACACCATTTAAGAGTTTTTTACGAAAAACAAAAGGGACCTTTACACTCCCCCTCCCACGCTTTAGTTCTACCCCCATCGACCAGACCTTTTAGTATGTTATTTAGGTTAACTGTACCTATAACTCTGGCAAAATAAGCTTAGTTACGAATTATTTCCGCCAATTTTCCTTCGTTGATGTTGCCAAGTAAACTTTGTAATAATACAATACAATACAAATACTCTTTATTGCACACCTCAAAAAGAACACAGTACAGGACATTAGGCTTAAAGTAGAGGTAAACAACAGGCGGTCTTATCGCTAAAGAGCGATCTCTTCCAGACAACCTTACACAAAAAAATTATAAAAAATACTACATCTAAATATTTTCAAAATTGCTTTCTTGAGATATGAGGATATTAGGTACCATATCAGGTATATTTTACAAAAAAAAATACAACGGTATCGTACCTGGAGGAGCCCAAACATGGTATGTTTTGAAAATTATTTTTATTTTATTTTAAGACATGTGACTTAAATGTAATGGTGTGATATATTTTTAGAACCGGCTTAAAAAGCCCTTTTGGTTGATACCACACACGATAGGATACAGAACATTTTTTTTTAAATTACATACAAAAGAAAGATGTCGTCATAACTCCGCTCCTTTTCTTTCTTTTTTCGTCCAACGTGTCAAATTGATTCATATGTCCTAAAGATCAATCGTACCGATTTTTATGCTTTTAACACCATTTGCAGCATCTTTTTGCGTGCCGCTAGCACTAGAATTCCAACAATTGTATTTCTCCTAAATCTAACTACGTGTTGGCGCATTTAAGAAAATTCAACATGGCGGGAGTGAGAGGTCGTCAAGTCTGAAATCATAACTTTAGTTGCATCTAGCGCCTAAATTATCGGCCGGATTTCAATGAACTTGACAAAACTAACGATGGCCCAAGAACACTCCAGCGCTATACACCATAAATTAGACTTAATTGAAGCAGGACGTCTTGGCAGGACTTTATAATGTAGTGATTGGAACAGGTTTCAGGCTATAAATCGTAGAAAGAGGATATATAGAAGGAGGGTTAGCGAATCACACACAAGGACGGAGATATTGTGACAGTTTTTTCTGGGGTTACCGCAAAAAGAATAATCTCCCCATTTTTACTGACAAGTAGGTTTTTAATTATTGAAAATCTTCAAAATAAACTCTTAGTAAACATTAGCGGGCAAACACAAAACATCCGATGTCCTCCCAATTACGATATAAATATGTACTAATTTAATACCTACATTAAAGTTAACAAAGTCACGATTAGACCAAAACGTCTTAGTTATTCAGCCATTATAATAATGAAATTCACAGTAGTACCTATTCTAATCACGTCACAATTAAATTTTTAATCTGTTTTTTTAACATTCGAGCCGGTTTAGTTTACCCAACATTATGGGTAACATATTTTTTTATACTCTGGCCACTGGTTCATCGATGACATTTCGGTGACAACGGCCGGTGACAAATAATCGGTTCCTTATACGCGATGAGGGACAGAAGATATATCATTTTTTCTCGCTCCCACGTGTGTTATTGTCTATGCTTACATCTCCTTCACACACCTTTGTATGTGTGTATCACCAGTTCCATCTTATACTTGTTTCATGCTATAAATGGATCAAAATGCAAGTGACAGCTGTCAAGATTACTACACACGCACACTGAATCATTTGATTTGATTGTCATATTTTTTAAATTTATCTCGTAGATACTACTATGAGATTTTTTATAAATAAATAAAATGACTATAGAATTGGAAATTCGGTTGTTATTTTTAATATAAAGAAAAAAATTAGAAAATAAAATTTTACAATTTTGTTTTTTCATCTTTATTTTTTGAATGGTATTCTTCATGTTTTGATTAGTGGTGTCAGTACCAGGGTCAGGTATTTTTTGCCTCTTTGTGACATAAAATGTTACGTAAATGTTTATGTAACCCAAACATTTACTTATAGGTGAAAAACTTAAGTAAACGACCTGTTGTATGTGTGAGTAATGTGCGCGAATAGATATTCCATTTTTGAAATTTGTAATATAACGTATGGTTTGCAAATTCATTATTTGCTTTTCAGACCAAATAAAAAAAAGAGTGTGGCCCCTAATTTCCGAAAATCATTTTTTCTTTGTGTCAATTATTCCGTTCCCATATATCCCCAGTGGCATTTTTCGCCAGTCACCTATTTTTGTTACTTTTTATTATTTTTTCTTCGTTTTCTTTCCAGTGGCATTTTTCCCCAGTCACCTATTTTTAGTAGTTTTTTTATTTTTTTCTTCCTTTTCTTCCCCTTCTTTTAAATATCTAGGATAGGATTTTCTTGTTGATTGATTGTTTCTCAGAGATTACTTACGGACTGGACAGCACTTACCAAGGACCTCCTGTTCATGGCAGAATTTAGGTATTTAGTTAGAAGGCATGTGAAAGTTTTTTTAAATCTACTCATTTGTTCAGCAGTCAATGTCATTAGTTTGTAATATTTATGATGGTGACGATTAGAAACTTTTTATGAAAAACAGGTTTTATAAATTTGAAATAGCGATGTTAACGGAGACTGTAGAAATATAAGAAATAGGAAAATTAATTTTCTGAACAAAGAAATTTCTGATTATTTTCACAATTGGGACCGGAAAAACCGGCCAAGTGCGAGTCAACCTTCGCACATTTAGGGTTCCGAAACTATTATGATTTTTGCGGTTTCAGCAGAAGGGGCGCAGTGGGAACTATGTAAATATAATGTACAAATATGAATATATTATTTATTCAACTTGTATGACATAATGTGTTTATCAAAAGACGACATGCAGAGACAGCACTGACAGTCTAAACCTAATTCAAAATATGAATCGTATAGATGGCCAGCGTTATCCTCCAACACCCTCCCATAACGTGGGCATCATGGCTTCAAGCCACTCCAAGCAGGCGAGTGAAAATCTCGTGCTTGATACAGCCCAGGGCCTTTGTGAACACATCTGCTATCATTGCATCCGTAGGGATGTATATAAGTTCTACGTTAGACCTATCGATCATGTCTCTAACGTAATGAAATCTTATTTCTATATGCTTGCTTCTTCTATGTAGAGTGTGATTGGTAGCAAGCTGAATAGCAGATTGATTATCACAATACATAACTATTTTACAACAAGTCGTCATTAACAATTCCTTAATTAAAGCTTGCAGGAACACCGCTTCTCTGCTCGCTTCGCTCAAGCTACAATACTCCGCCTCGGTGGACGAAAGCGATATACATGACTGTTTGTAGCTACCCCAAGATATCGAGTTACCGCCATATTTAAACACATAACCCGTGTATGACTTTCGATCAGGGTCTGAAGCCCAGTCCGCATCAGAATATCCCTCTAGAATGGGAATTGAATTCGATTTCTTAAATACTAAAGCTTTATCCTTTGTACCTTTAAGATATCTCAATATACGCTTAGCTTGAATCCAATGGAATTCCGTATAACAACTGTTAAATTTGCTTAAATATGACACGGCAAACGAAATATCGGGGCGAGTAGTTACACATAGATACATTAGACTGCCGAAACTATTATGATGTTTGCGGTTTCAGCAGAAGGGGCGCAGTGGGAACTATGTAAATATAATGTACAAATATGAATATATTATTTATTCAACTTGTATGACATAATGTGTTTATCAAAAGACGACATGCAGAGACAGCACTGACAGTCTAAACCTAATTCAAAATATGAATCGTATAGATGGCCAGCGTTATCCTTCAACACCCTCCCATAACGTGGGCATCATGGCTTCAAGCCACTCCAAGCAGGCGAGTGAAAATCTCGTGCTTGATACAGCCCAGGGGCTTTGTGAACACATCTGCTATCATTGCATCCGTAGGGATGTATATAAGTTCTACGTTAAACCTATCGATCATGTCTCTAACGTAATGAAATCTTATTTCTATATGCTTGCTTCTTCTATGTAGAGTGTGATTGGTAGCAAGCTGAATAGCAGATTGATTATCACAATACATAACTATTTTACAAAAAGTCGTCATTAACAATTCCTTAATTAAAGCTTGCAGGAACACCGCTTCTCTGCTCGCTTCGCTCAAGCTACAATACTCCGCCTCGGTGGACGAAAGCGATATACATGACTGTTTGTAGCTACCCCAAGATATCGAGTTACCGCCATATTTAAACACATAACCCGTGTATGACTTTCGATCAGGGTCTGAAGCCCAGTCCGCATCAGAATATCCCTCTAGAATGGGAATTGAATTCGATTTCTTAAATACTAAAGCTTTATCCTTTGTACCTTTAAGATATCTCAATATACGCTTAGCTTGAATCCAATGGAATTCCGTATAACAACTGTTAAATTTGCTTAAATATGACACGGCAAACGAAATATCGGGGCGAGTAGTTACACATAGATACATTAGACTGCCGAAACTATTATGATGTTTGCGGTTTCAGCAGAAGGGGCGCAGTGGGAACTATGTAAATATAATGTACAAATATGAATATATTATTTATTCAACTTGTATGACATAATGTGTTTATCAAAAGACGACATGCAGAGACAGCACTGACAGTCTAAACCTAATTCAAAATATGAATCGTATAGATGGCCAGCGTTATCCTCCAACACCCTCCCATAACGTGGGCATCATGGCTTCAAGCCACTCCAAGCAGGCGAGTGAAAATCTCGTGCTTGATACAGCCCAGGGGCTTTGTGAACACATCTGCTATCATTGCATCCGTAGGGATGTATATAAGTTCTACGTTAAACCTATCGATCATGTCTCTAACGTAATGAAATCTTATTTCTATATGCTTGCTTCTTCTATGTAGAGTGTGATTGGTAGCAAGCTGAATAGCAGATTGATTATCACAATACATAACTATTTTACAAAAAGTCGTCATTAACAATTCCTTAATTAAAGCTTGCAGGAACACCGCTTCTCTGCTCGCTTCGCTCAAGCTACAATACTCCGCCTCGGTGGACGAAAGCGATATACATGACTGTTTGTAGCTACCCCAAGATATCGAGTTACCGCCATATTTAAACACATAACCCGTGTATGACTTTCGATCAGGGTCTGAAGCCCAGTCCGCATCAGAATATCCCTCTAGAATGGGAATTGAATTCGATTTCTTAAATACTAAAGCTTTATCCTTTGTACCTTTAAGATATCTCAATATACGCTTAGCTTGAATCCAATGGAATTCCGTATAACAACTGTTAAATTTGCTTAAATATGACACGGCAAACGAAATATCGGGGCGAGTAGTTACACATAGATACATTAGACTGCCAATCAACTCTTGGTAAGGAAACTTAGTTACAACGTTATTCGTAGCATTACAAGTACTCTCACTGACAGAACTTATATTAGTTATCATGGGAGACTTTACAGACCTACAGTCAGTCATGCCAAAACGATCTAACAACTTGTCAATCCGATTTTCCTGACTAAGTTTAATGGAAGATGCATCACGTTCTACTTTTATACCTAACATATTTCGCACCGGTCCTAAGTCTTCGAGTTTAAAAACCTTTAACAACGAACTTTTCAAGGTGTCAGCTAGACGTTTGTCATTGTAGAACACGAAAAATCGTCAACGTACAGAGCAATAAAAACAATTGACTCACCAGATCTCTTAGTAAAGATGCAGTCCTCTTGTTTACATTGGTTGTATCCCAAAGAAAGTAAAACATCTTTTACCTTTTGATACCAGGGTCGCGATGCTTGCTTCAACCCATAAACAGCCTTTCGTAGTCTATAGACTTTGTTTTCACTCCCAGGACATATAAAACCTTCCGGTTGTTGCATAAAAATCTCCTCACGCAAATCACCATTGAGGAATGCTGTTTGGACATCCAAATGGTCAATCTTTAGGTTCATTTCTACAGCCAGATATAATAACAATCTGATAGAGCAATGACGAACGACCGGCGAAAAAGTTTCATGAAAATATTCACCATATTTTTGAGTAAAGCCTTTCGCTACCAACCTCGCCTTGTAACGTGTAATGTTTCCATCAGAGTCTCGTTTAAGAGTAAAAATCCACTTATTCTTAACGACGTTCTTGTCAACTGGTTTATCAGTAAGCTCCCAAGCTCCGTGTAAGACGAAAGAATCTATTTCCTCTTGCATGGCTTTCTGCCACAACTCTTTATCTTCACAACTCAAAGCTTCTTTGACAGTACGCGGCTCTATTGGATTTGTCACATTACAAACGTTAGTCACGTTACAAGTCGGTTTAGGCTTACGTGGACGTAGATTATATCGCTGACCAGTAGGCTCTGATGCCAATCCAGGCGTTACTACTGAGTCTTCACTAGGCGCGCGTTCACACTCCAACTCAACAGGATGACTTGGCGATTCGGCAGGAACTGCACCTGTCTCCGCCTCAAGTGGATAATCTGACGACTCGAAGAAAACAGGTTCTGGCTCCGCCTCAACTGGCATAGTCTGCTGCATCACCTCCTCGTCATCACCTCCTGTAAGATAAATAGGTTCAAACATGCGTTTTGGTCCTACTTTAGAGCGTCTACCCGGAAACACAGTTTCGTTGAATACCACGTCACGTGACACAACAATCTTATTGTCATCGGGGTTAAACAAACGATATCCTTTTACGTTGTCACAGTAACCTATAAATATTAGCCTTTTACTTTTGGGGTCTAACTTTTATCGTTTACAGTCATCTACATGCGCAAATGCCTCGCAACCAAAGACACGCAGATTCTTTAGGCTCACTTTCTTACCGCTCCACACCTCTTCTGGTAACTTACCAGAAAGCCTAGAACTAGGTGATCGGTTAATAAGAAATGCCGCTGTGTGTACAGCCTCTGCCCACATCTTGTCATCGAGATTCGCATTGTACAGAAGACATCTGACCTTATCGAGTAAACTACGATTTAGACGTTCAGCCGAAGCATTTTGCTGCGGAGAGTATGGTACCGTCAGCTGATGAACAATGCCTTTCTTTTTAAGAAAATTTGTCAACTCGGCATTAACATACTCCGAGCCATTATCGGTTCTCAGTACTTTCACTGTAGCACTACATTGATTTTCTACTAACCTAATAAAATCAATAGTGTACTTACACACATCGCTCTTGTTTGCAATAGGATAGACCAACCCCTTTCTGGAGTAATCGTCTAGGAACGTGAGGACGTAGCGCTTGCCTCCGAGAGACGTGGTCGGCAACGGCCCCATGACGTCACTGTGTATGAGCGCCAGCCTTGAGTCCGCCACCTGCTTACTATGATTAGTCACAAAGGGAGCGCGTGATTGCTTACCCTTAAGACACACATCACAAACTTTCTTCTGAGTCGTAACCCAAAAATCAATGTCATTAGCAACCTTCCTAAGTGATGCCAAGCTATCAAAATTAAGGTGTCCTAATCGTTGATGCCATAACATCATGTCCTTAGACGTAGATGACGTTGTCAGATTGACTCTACCGACAGTCTGAAGTATGTAAACTCTCCCAACTTTCCTAGCGTATAAAACTACTTTTCCAGCCTTAAGTATGTTACATCCAGTATTAGAAAAACTAAACTTAAATCCTTTCGCAGCAAGAGTAGACACAGATATCAAATTTACAGTAAGATCAGGTACATACATAACATCTTTTAAAGTTATATCTATTGTATTACCCCGAAAGTTAACGGTAAAATGTGCGTCACCTTTGCCACTTACTGCTAACTTCTTGCCGTTAGCAACACATACTTCTTTCGTCGACGACTGATCGAGAGATGTAAACCATTCTCGACATCCAGTCATGCAGTCCGTAGCACCCGAATCGATTATCCACGAACTGTCAGTGTTAAGTGCAGACAACACCATGGAAGTTGATACTTTACTTGTAGTATCCAGTTGAGGACAGTCCTTCTTGACGTGACCCTTCGAACGACACTTCCAGCACCACAGCTTATTCGCATTCGACGAGGAATGGGTATGTTTCGATGTACTTGGAGCATTCTTCTTTGCACCTCGGGAACTGGTCTTGTCATTACCACGATTCCGTGTAAACAAGCAGTCATTGCTACTACCAGTACTCCCTGTCCATCGCTTGTCTTGCAGAAGTTTGGTTTTTACCATATCTGTAGTTATGTCCATGCTTGAGTGCTCCAGAGCCATAATCATGGGATCATACTCCTGAGGCAACCCTTGAAGCATAATAGCAGCCAGAAATTCATCGTCAAGAGGTTTCTTCATGCTACGCAATTGATCAGCAAGCGACAAGATCTCGTTAACGTATATTTCCATGCTATCGAACTGTTCTAGCTTAATCGAACATAATGTTCGTAAACACGTCAATCTCCTGTGTAAACCAGAATCGTCATATGCCTGTCTCAAGGCATCCCATACATCCTTTGCAGTCTTCGCCTGCACAATGTGTGGATAGCATGACTTGTCCACGTTCAAACATAGTCGCGCTCGAGCCTTTTCCTCTTTACGCGTTTGTTCAGCGCTCTTACTTGTACTAGCCGTACTCGTACCTGGTTCTGCGGGTTCAGGTTTTCCCGTAACACAATGCCACAAGTTTTCAAATATTAGAATATTCTGCATTTGGAATGCCCAGTCACGATAATTGATGGTACCTTTGAGTTTTTCCATCGTAACTGCCGAGTTAGAATACTCACCCATATTTGGAACAAATAATATTATTATTTTACACTAATTCACATTTCCGTGATCCGGCACATGACCTATTATGATTTTTGCGGTTTCAGCAGAAGGGGCGCAGTGGGGACTATGTAAATTTAATGTACAAATATGAATATATTATTTATTCAACTTGTATGACATAATGTGTTTATCAAAAGACGACATGCAGAGACAGCACTGCCAGTCTAAACCTAATTCAAAATAAGAATCGTATAGATGGCCAGCGTTATCCTCCAACAGAAACAACCTCAATTTTTTTATTTATCAATATATATTACTATTTGTTTGTAAAATCTACGTAATAATAAACATTATCACCAAATTTCAAGTTCATAGGTCAAAGGGAAGTTGAAAAATTCTTCGGAACAAAATTTTCTGTCAGACGACGGACGGACGGACGCATTAGTGACAACAATAGGTTTCCGTTTGGACCCTTCGGGTACGGAACCCTAAAAAAAGAGAAAATAAGGGGATTGGAAAATAAATACTTTATGAAAAAAATGCCCATGAAAAATAAAAATATTGCGAAAAAATGCCACTCGGAAAATAAGAGAACGGAGTAATTGCGGCCGAGAAAAAATGACACTGGTTAAATATGGTAACGGAATAATTGCGACCAAGAAAAAATGCCACTGGGAAAAAGTGGGAACGGAATAATTGACACAAAGAAAAAATGATTTTCTGAAATAAGGGGCCGCACTCAAAAAAAACTATAGACGACGCATGACAAACAACCTAATGAAGCTATCAAAAACCAAGCGCATCATGTAAACACACGCTCACACATATACAAACCAAAACCAAGCGCAGAGCTCTTCAGTACATGACAAGACGATGTCAGTTATGTACGGTGGAGTTCAAAAAACATCACCTAAATGATGGTCTACTGCACAATGAAAGCATGTAAAAATAATATCAGGACGGCAAATAAAATGAATAACGTAACTTACCTACCACTTGTAAATGTTAAAATAATACTTAACTCAAAACATTATTACAAAACATTGTTTTTCGGTTGACATTGGTTGACGTAACGTAACGCGCTAGTGATACTAGAGTATGATTTTTATTTACCCCAAAAGTAGGCAACTGTTTATGAAGATCGTATACGATTGCTATAATAATAAAAGTAATACAATCATGTCGGCTGCAGCTGATCTGTTTTTGTTACATTCTATCTCCCTTATATCTCCCGATTTTCATAAATTGATAAAGCATATTCCCTAAATTGCTTTATTTTATTCCAAAACACAGAAAATAAATTTCACTTCATTACTGTAACTGTAACTCGAGCCTAAATTTATGCCACTTATACCTACAATGTATGAAAATGGCCAAAAAATTTTCTTCTTATTTCTTTATTTTCATATTAATCTTATATAATACAAATATCTATGTGAACGCAAAACCATTGAAAAAATGTCAAATTATTGTGTTACCAAATTTCTCCATGGTAATTTATATGGGAAGTTCAGTTGCAAGTCGGGACGGGTTTCTGTACAAGAATGTCCTGAATTTTGCTTTCAGGGTATTTTGAGTGGGGTAGCATTATTATACTTAGAGGGGATGCGTAATTAATTTCAGAAAATCGTAAAATAAGGGACACTCTATTCTATATAGGTAGTAGTTTATAATAAGAATATTTTAAATGAAACATAGGACTTTGACTAAGTTATACTTAATATGGTTTGTAATTACTGGTTACAGTAGACTGCTTATCAGTAATAAATTACAAATAAATGACTTTATGTTTGTTAAAGCTACTCCGCCACTGACACGGTTGGTAGTTGGGCACGGTTGATGGAACGTTAAAAGTCACCCCAATTATGGGGATTTTTTCCTTCCAGTGGCCACACTCACATTCACACTTCTTTACAAAAGTGGCTTCATTTTGTTGTTCGTGACGTTTCGTCTATATTTTTTATTTGGTCTGAGATTTTCTTATGCGTTTTTTTTGCAAACTGTACAAAACTACCTTTTAACTTAGTAGAACGTTTTAGACTCATAATTTTGAAGTGGCATAGTCTCGGTTACTGACGGGTGAAAATTAGATTTTATCGAAAAAAGTAATCAAGTTTGGTCTCTTCACTAATACGATTGTGCAAAAGCGACTTGCTTTCATTACAAAAGTGCAGTTTGTTTCCATAACTACTATGACACAGTCGCCAAGGCTCGTTTGTAATTCGTATAGTCCAAAAACTAATCAACGGATTGGCATAATTTTTGGTTTATCGCGTAGATAATACTATGAGAATTTATGTAAATATATAAATTGACTATATAATTGGACGTTTAGTTGTTATTTTTAATATAACCAAAAAAAGAAGAATGAAAATTTTACAATTTTGATATTAGTTGGCCGGTATCTTTAATTTTTTACATGGTATTTTTCTTATTTTAATTAATGATGTCAATACCAATCGATTGATACCCATATTACTTAAATAGCAGATGCCGTTTTGAAATTATACACTTTTTTAAAAATGCGGCTTCCCCTCTGGTAAATGACCGCCATTTTGAATTCCCGTCGATGAAATTTTCATTTCGTCGGATGAAATCCTTTATATTGGTTCCTAGTATCACTGGAGAAAATGAATTGCTTTCTGCATACGATGCAGTTTGATTTTGCTAAGCCTTTTGACTAACAGTGTTTTAAAAAGAAACGCAATATTGAACACCATTTTTATCATGAACTAATAGATATATCGAAAAAATGATAATAAACAAAGTTATAGATAAATTTATGCATAACATAATTCTCATACAAAGTTTTTGTGAAGCACGAAGCATTTTTGAGTTCTAGAAAAAATAAAAAAAATTGGAAACTAAACTAGCCGCCATTTTGATTTTTTTGCGTGGATAGTTTGGCCTCGCTCAGTATAAGTTACAAGTAGCCTAAGGAACAGTTTCCATCGTGAGGCCAAACTTTATCATGACTTGTAACTCCCAAGATCAATTTATATGGGGATTCACACCTACTAAAATGAAAACAAGTACTGTTCAATTACGCTTGATGAATTCTATACGTTCATATGAATTTGCAACTAAAAATATAGAAACTTACCTTTCAAATCAACGAAAAACCATCCAAAAATTTAATGACGAAATCACGGGTAGCACAGAAAATTGCCGACTGACAAAATAATATGATCGTTACGGATTTGAGACTGATATATGTTAACGGCAGTGTTGCCATGATAGGAATTTGGATATTACCAAGTGGCTAAGTAGAAAATTGATAATACATACTTGTTAGGTAAAACGTGTTACGTAAAACGTATTTTTTTTACGAAAAAGGAATTCCTCTAAAATTTCTAACTCTAATCAGTGGAGCATTGAAAAAAGGACTGAAGACAGCCTATTAATACACAACTTTAACAATATAACCGTACATACGATAAAGTCAGGTAGAAGCCCACAGTGTCATAGAATATCATCAGGTAACTGTCTAAGGTACAATCAAATTTTAAGCACTTTTCAACATTAAAATATTTATTTCAAAATCCCGTTTAATAATTATTTAATGCTTTGCCCTTGTAAGTATACATATTATTACATAGAATAAAATTAAAAATAACTCCATTAAATATCATTTGGGTGGAAAAACACTTAGGCTGGGTTGCACCAAACCGTCTGTAATCGTAAGCGGTGTTCATCAAATCTGATTGTATGGAAAGTTTGACAAGTTTCTATGGGATGACAGCTGCCGGCGCCATATTTGACGATGACCGATCTGTGTTCGTACGTTGATGCAACTGGGACTAAGGCTGGGTTGCACCAAACCGTCTGTAATCGTAAGCGGTGTTCGTCAAATCTGATCGTATGGAAAGTTTGACAAGTTTCTATGGGATGACAGCTGCCGGCGCCATATTTGACGATGACCGGTCTGTGTTCGTACGTTGGTGCAACTCATGGTTGTTCATCTTAGAAGAAAGCTGACGGAATTAATAATAGCGCCACCTATTTTCATGGTTATTTAAACTTGCTCGAATAGTCAGCTAAAAAGTAAAAGTAGGTAGACTGTTAAAAAGGTATTCAAAAATTCGATGCGTAGCAGTATCACACACGTGGCCCTGTGGTAAAGTATATTGTCTTTAGAGACAATGTACCCGGGTTCGATCCCCAGCGGCGGATGCACTTTTTGTATGTTTTTTCACGTGTATCCAAGATAATGCTTACTAACTTTAGCACTTGGTGGCGCTTTAGTCGGGATCACAATATGCGTGAAATTGGCTATCTATTTCCAGTCATTACACTCTTATTTATGGTGCAACTGGCACTTAGGCTGGGTTGCACCAAACCGTCTGTAATCGTAAGCGGTGTTCGTCAAATATGGCGCCGGCAGCTGTCATCCCATAGAAACTTGTCAAACTTTCCATACAATCAGGTTTGACGAACACCGCTTACGATTACAGACGGTTTGGTGCAACCCAGCCTTAGTCTCCTAAGTGACAGGTAAAAAGTGGCAAAAAATACGGCCTGACCCACCAATCGATTGATACCCATATTACTAAAATGGCAGTCGCTGTTTTGTAACAATGCACATTTTAAAAAATGCAGCTCCCGCTTTGGAAAAGAATCGCCGAATCTTGAATTATTGTGGATAAAATCTTTTATATTGGTCCCTAGTAAGTATCAATTGGTAAAATCTCTTGCCTTCTGCATGTGCAGTTTAATTTTGCTAAACCTTTTGACAAGAAACTCAATATTAAATAGTACATTACTGCAGAGACCAGTAAGTAAGCCATCCTGGACGAGTATGAGTTAGCCGGCCGAGCCGAAGGCGAGGTCCGGCTATAATACGAGGCCAGGATGGCACTTATGGTCGAGGCATGTATAGTGCTTTTCTCAAAAATAAAACAAGTTGTATAAATAGCGGTAAAAATCATATTTTTCGCCAATCCCACCTCGTTTGTTCTAAAACCGTGAGGTCGGACTAGCTTTTGTTTGTGCGGGCGCGGGCGCCCCCCTGCCCCCGCCCCCGCCCCGCGGCACACCCCGCTGCTGCTGCGGGCGCTGGCAGGGAGGCGCCCGCGCCCGCAGCAGCAGCTAAACTTATGATATGTAATGGGATTTACATACTTACTTCCTGGACAGTAGGTGTTACTTCCTGGACACTTCTGGCAACTATCCAGGATGAGCCACTTTCGGATACTATCTTCACAGATGTTATGAGAACATTACATACTATTTTTGAGAAAAAGCATTTTTCTCATGAACTATTAGATTTATCAATAAAGTGATAAGAAACAAAGTATATAAATAAATTTATGCTGAACATATTTCCAATACAAAGTTTTTGTTTAGCACTAATCATTTTTGAGTTCTAAAAATAGTAGATTATACACCAAGGGGATAAAGCACTGTTTTATGTCAAGTGTTTGTTTTTTTTCTTGTTTCAGAAGTGGCAATGGTGTGCTTACTGCCTGTGCCTAATGGCGACATACTGGGTGCTTGAATGTATCCCGTTGCCGATCACAGCATTCATTCCCGTTATAATTTTCCCGCTGACTGACATTATGAGTACCCGAAGGACCTGCCAGAGTTACATGAACGTTAGTTTGATTTTATATAAGCTTTTATATAATTTACATCTTAAGTACGTGACAATCTTAGTTTATTTTGGGTCAAAGGTAGAAAACAGCGGAATTACATGTCTCAAATGGTCGGCAACGGGCTTTTGATTGTTCTGCAGACGCAAGCGCTTATAAGGTACGGTGTCTGCTTATCATAGGCCGAGGCATACGCTTGTTGGTAATGTTTGTTCATGTCAACTGTTTTTGTATTTTTATGTTTTGTTTACTCATGTTCATGTTCCTACAATAAAGTATTCTACATACCTACACATGTATATACTAAAACAAATGTCCAATAATCCTGAGGGCTAATCGATTTGTAATTTTATAAACGCTTGTTGGGTCAGATAAGTACCTACCATCAAGCTGGTCTAAGGCTGACGACAGAAGATGGCGATGGCTCGGCAGAGAAAGTGTTGATGCTCGAATTATGCTATCAATATCCAAAGCAGGACCTAAGCTGAGAGTTAATCCTATATTCCAGAATACTGTAATGATGTTCTTGGCAAGCATCATGCTCGCAGCTTCGGTGGAGCAGTCTGGTCTACACAGGCGAATAGCGTTATATGCCATCAAATGCATCGGGTACTCGCACAAAAGGTAAGCTTATCACCTTAGCCTTTGAACACGTCGAATAATACAATATCACTTCCATGTCTAAAACATCACAGGAGTGATTTCGACAATGCTGCTCATATTCGGTACGAATGGAGAGATTGTTTATAGAGGCTATCCTGTGTTAAAAAACCATAACTAAACCGAATATACGAGGATAGAAATACCAAGAACTTCTCCTTGCCTCTCCATGTCTTATATGTCCTGATCCTGTTAACCTTCGTCAAGCGATTAGGAGCAATCAAAATGTCGATTACTCTGCCGACAAAATCTAGCTACGTTTCTACTGAGGCGGGGCGGAGACGTGCTGAATTGATCAATCAAATGAATACGCCAAACCGAAGCGGAGAGGAGCAAAGCGGCGGATCTAACTTGGCTGATAGATTCGTCCCCGCTTCGCTCGGCTCACTGGAATCGCAGCCTCAAGATTTTAAATAATATTGACAATGGCGATGAATATTTGTAGAATGCTGCTCGCCGTCTCTCTCGTGACTATGTTCATATCGATGTGGCTCACAAACACTGCTGCAGCGACGATGATGGTACCCATCTTGTTCGCTTTGTTGAAAGTATACGAAAACGTAAGTGGTTTTGCATTTTTGACCCTTATGAAGCCAAGAAGATCCAACACATCGGTTTCATGTACCCACGATACCAGTAACGATTATAATTGCGTTAGGGCGTAAGCAAGTATTACCAAGCTGCGATTAATAGTAGTTTATGCAATTGGTACACAATGAGGGGCATTAAAACACGAGTGTGAAGGTCACACGAGTATATATATATATATATATATTTATTTCGGGGATCGGGGCCGCCCAGATATTATTATTAAATAGGAAATCATAATGATAATTATGTTACTGCTGGTAACCTTCACCACAGGTAAGAAAATTTCCATAAATACATTGATGTTAAAATGCAGGGCCTACGGTTTCTGAATGCATTTTAGAGGATTTATGATATGTGTGTAGATACAATAGTATTAGAGTTGACAGTTCTTCTAATATACTTACGTCAAAGTGTGTATGAAATGACAAACTCGATTCCCACTAGCATTCCTATTTTATGATTTCATCGGTGCTATTTATGTTAGTGCATAATATTATTATTGTGTTGTTCACAGGCAAAATATTTGTCTTTGTCAATGAGCACTATGACTTGCGCTTTACATTACTAAGTTGGCCAATTGCTATAGCCGCTGCTTTTGCTGTTGAAGCAACTTTTGACACATACATTATAAACTTGCACGTTTTATATAACCAAAATATAAAATACTAGCTTTTGCCCGCGACTTTGTTCGCGTAGAACGCGTTCATTTTACCGGCGCTTACCTAGTTATGGCTCTTCCATCCATACAAACTTCCAGCCCCTTAAGGGATGATTTTCCTGGATGAAAAGTATCCTATGTCCTTTTCTGGGACCTGGGACTCAAACTGGCGTAACCTATCTAAATCGATCCATTTTTCAAATTAACGTCCCAAAAAATCATAAAAACGACAAATATATTGATATGCGCTCTAACAGGCAAGATGGTATTTCACGTCTGCTACGTTGAATTTTAAAATCGTTGTTGTTTTCGTAATCAGCGACCGGATAAACCAAAGAAACAATACCCATGTCGATTTTTGACTTTGTAACCACATTTCCCCCTTTTAGGGGTTGAATTTTCAAAAACCCTGAAACACGTATTTACTAATAAGAAATACTCGTGTGAAGTTTAGAATTAAGTAGGCGAAACTGATCTGGTTTTCTATACAAACTATGGACCCTCATTTCATAGTGGACATAAACCCCTTCTTAGTGGACACTAACGTTATAAAAACTACCTAAATTCAGCTCTCTAGGTCAAACGGTTTGGGCTGGGCGTTGATTTAAGTGAGTCAGTCAGTCAGTCAGTCTGTCAGGACTTTTACGTTTATATATTATAGAAGATTTACTAGCTTTTAAGCTTTAAAACTATTTATAATTCATAAAAGCATAGATTTTATACCAATAACATGGAGTTTTATCGTATACCATTGTAAATAAAAATAAAAAAAACAAAAAACCCGCCTGCATAAAAACATACAAGCTCACTAAAAAGACTTATTATTGCTTTCTAGCAAAGACTCTTCAAGATATATGAAGTGAACGCATCAGGAGAAACAGTCGCAACGAAACTAACAAGCTGTTATTTCTGTTGTATAACATATTCAGCAACAATTGGTAAATACATATTCAGCAACAATTGGTAAATACATTGCAGTCAAATCATCCTGCAGGGACGAGACGTAATCGCTAGATTTCGCTGGACACGTACGGCACGCGTAACTATGAAAACCCTTATTGTCCTACATATCATTGAAGTAGGTATTATGCTACATAATTATCTTCGTCTTATTACACCTATTGGTGCGCTGTCATTGGCACTCTATCGCATTTCCGCCCTTGCCACTTTTGACAATAAGGGGAAAAAATGTGTTTCCGTTTATTTAGGCTATGGGCCAGCTAGCCAAATTTTAGAAAATGGTATAATTTGGGGGTACTAAGTTTCCTTCTTACAGTAGTTAGACAGGCTTATTATGATGTGAAAGAACCATGATTGCCATCTCAAAGTAGTAGCTAATAGAAATGGCGGCCAATCCAAGATGGCGGAAGTCGAGTTTTAAAAATCAATGAATAACTCGAGAACTATTCGTCCGATTTTGTTACTGTTTTTTTTAAACTAAATATCCATATGTTTGCTTTAATTTGTGTCATATAAATTGTTTCAATAAAGTCAAGCATTCATTAGTAATTAAAAGAAATATAGATTTTTCAATATATTTTTTTTACTTATTTTATTTTAAAGAAGTTTTTACAGAATATCTCGTACATTACAAAAAAAAAGCTTCAGACAAAATATGTAATGTAATAAATTATCTTTAATTTGATGTATTACATGTATGGATCAGAGGCTGAAAACACATGCAAAACATGAATTTGTGTTTACTTCCGTTGAAATCTACCGTTAACTAATTAACTGCATATAAAAGAAATAGCTTTAAATACATTGTTTATGGAATAATCTAATGTTTACCGATGTTCCTGTGATTTTTAGGGTGCCGTACCTCGAAAGGAAAAAACGGAACCCTTATAGGATCAGTTTGTTGTCCGTCCGTCTGTCTGTCTGTCAAGACCCTTTTTCTCAGGAACGCATGGAGGTATCAAGCTGGAATTTATATCAAATACTCAGGTCTACTGTCCCTTGGAGCTGTGAAAAAAATCAGACTTCTAAGCCAACTTAATCAAAAGATACAGACGTTTATGCCGCAAATTTTCGATACTCGCAAGGGTACTGTGGAGGTTGTTATGATATGTCGCTGGCCATGTGGTTCCAGAATCATATTCATATCATATACAAATTTGAATACATGTCAAGCGACATTCTTTGGAAAACAGTTGGTTTTCGGGGAGACTTCTAGCTTAGACTCCGTCAGGGTCAGAGCTGCTTAAGATTGTATTGCCTCTAATGTGGAACAGTATACATTATAGCAAGAAAGTAATATCATAAAAGTTTTTCATTTCAGCTAATAAATAGAAAAGCCCGCTTAGAATCCCCCTCAACCCGTACCTCTGAGCTGTACCCTCCACAGTACGAAGCAACGTCTTATAGCACAGATAAAGGAAAAATTGCGAAAACCGTAAATTTTTAGTTACATCATATAATAAAAATATTTTTAATAACTTAATTTTTTTTACTTGGCCCATAACTATGACTCGATTGTCGTGATGGGTGAACTTTTACTTATATACCTACCGGTTTGTACGGAACCCTCGGTGCGCGAGTCCGACTCGCACTTGGCCGGTTTATTAGCATTACAGATACTTAGGGTATCTACGATTCCGTAGGGCGCAAGTGGCGCGACACTGTCGTGACATCGACAACACTTCTTTGTATGAAAGTGCTACTTCATCACATCACCCTGCTGATGCGACAGTGTCACGACGTGCTACGAAATCCTTCCTACCCTAAGTGTCCGTAATGCTGAACTTCACAAGAAAACTGAAAAATATTCGATATTTCCATTAATCATCATCATCTTATTCAGCCTGTAATCGCCCACTCCTTAGCATAGGCTTAGAAGAGAGCTTCTAGTACGCCACTCATCCCGGTCCGTTGCTCATCTCATCCAGGAGTAACTCGCAGTCTTTTTAATGTCATCGACCCTTCGTGCTGGTGGACGACCGACGCTTCTTTTGCCTGTAAGTGGCCACTAATCTGAGCGTTTTTGTCCACCTGCCATCACTCTGTCTGGCAACATGTCCTGCCCAACTCCACTTGAGGTTTGAAATGCCTTCTCCGACGCCACGCACCTTAGTGCGACGTCGGATTTCATCATTCCTCACTCGGTCTTGTAGCCTAATGCCGAGCATGGCGCGCTCCATGGCTCTCTGTGCTACCCGCATACTTTATGCACAGCCTTATTTGTGAGCACCCATGTCTCGGCACCATGTGCCATGGTGAGCAGGAAGCAATGATTATAGAGACGAGTTTTCAGGCATTGCGGAACGTGAACAGATTTGAGGATGAGCCGAACCTGCATTGTTGCCGAACTGTATACAGCTCCCGAAGCACCTTGACATATCGAGCATCAATTCAGCAGCCTTGGAGAGAGTCAAACACGGCCCAGCGGTCTACACTGTCGAAGGACTTCTCGTAATCGACGATATTTCCATTAACACCTATTAAATAAAATTCCGAGTCCGATTAATAACGGGATATTTACCATATATATTTGTGTTTGTAAATTCCCAATATTTTGGCCCTGTTGCAAGCGCCATTATCAAGAATTACCTGCACTCACAAATACAAATATACATGTTAAATATCCCGTTACTAATTGCCAGTGTACTGAAGATGGTAAAACTGTCTCATCCACGACCTGAGCGCTTCATGGACAACTATACACGTTAACTAGCAGACCTGAAGTTAATCTGGTGGAAGATCGTAGCTAGCTCTACGATGGCACTATAACCAACGAACGAACACTATACCGATGACATCCCAGCCAGACATCGGCCTGTACGAGATTAGAACGGCTGTTTAAAAGCTCAAAAACAAACGGGCACCCAGGCAAAACCGACCCTTAGGGCCGTTCGAGAACTCCAAAGGCATGGAACACAGACGAGGTGGTGCTGTTCTTCAAGAAGTGTTAAAACACCCTACTGAAGAAATTCCGACCCGCACGCACGCGCACGAAAGGTCTTGAGTGGCGGCAACGGAAGGCACAGCGTGAGTAGACCCCTCACAAGGTGGACTGATGACCTGGTTAAGGTCGGGGAGCCCGCTGGATGTGGGTGGCGCAGAAGAAGGCCTTTTCTCTCTCTTTGGGGGAGGCCTATGTGGCTGCGGATGTCTTTCGGCTGATATGATGATGAAATAACACCGTCGTTAGATTGTCTATCTTTATAAGGGTGCACTTTACTAAATAGTCCTATCTCGCCACATATTATACACATAACAATCTAGTTTAGTTTGACAGATATTTAAACCGAATAATAGCTTTTACCTAGTATAACAATTCAAAATTAATATATTCGATAAGTTGCGCGCCGGATTGCGACCATTTGGAGCAGTTGAGGAACTGAATGTGTTGGTCACAAAATGACACCGGTCGACCCTATTAGTATCGTACTATTATTATTCTGAATAAATGCTCAAATTAAAACAATTTTTATACGCTACAACTTCTATCTGAAGCTTTTTGTTCTGTATGTGGTAATTTAGTCAAAGATGAATTTCAACAGAAGTAAAATCAAATTCATATTTATTTGTGTTTCTAGCCATCCGACCCATACATGTTAAGCATCACATTAAAGATAATTTAATACACTACCTTGCCTCATTTAAAGCTTTTTTGTAATGTACAAGATATTTTGTAATAAACTTGTTTTAAAAAAAAAAGTATCAGAAAAAAAGGGAAAATTTTCAATATTTTCTAAATTACTAATTAACATTTGACTTTACCGACAGAATATGTTTACAAAATTTTAAGAAAATATATAGAGCTATGGTTTAAAAAAAAAGAGCAATGAAATCGGACGAATACTTTTTGAATTATAATTGATTTTGTAAAACTCAATATCCGCCATCTTGGATTGGCGGCCATTTTTGTTAGCTACCATTTTGAGATGGCAATCATGGTTTTTTAACATCATAATAAACCTATCTAACTCCTGTAAAAAGGAAACTTAGTACCCCCAAATTATACCGATTTCTTGGGTGGCCCATGGACTAATTATAAAGTAAATGAATATTATAACCTAAATTAATGGATTTTTGTTCGGTTCGGTGCGGTATCAGGTGGTATACTTATTTTCCATACAAAGATTTTTCGCGCAATTTGAGCAATAAGTAAGTAAGTAGGTATTGTTGGACAATCATACACAAATCAACCTAATTCCAAACTAAGCAACTAACTGACTAAGCAATTTTTATGTAGTTTGGATTACCGCCGTCGGAAACTTTCCAAAATTACGAATTATTCTACATGGGAAAGTTTCAGAAATTTCTCATAATTTTCTATGGGATTTGAAACTTTCCGAAGTGTAAAATGGAAATTCTTAAGAAATTTCGACTTTTTGGAAACTTTCCGCAACTTGCACATCTGGACGTATGATGAGTCATTAAGTTATAAATGTAATGCATGAAACTAATATAATTCATTATTGTTAAGGTGGCATTGGGACCCTTGTGGGCACTGCAACGAACTTGGTGTTTTATGGATTTTTCATGGAGTAAGTTGAACGACTTGTTATTAAACGTTGACATTATATCAGTTTAGGACTCCGGACAGTAGAAATAGTCTTTTTTTAAAATATTGTTGGTTTATTTTGCAACTTTATAATATCATTAATCATAACATCTTACGTCGTTTATGTCGTCTAACAAACTGAATCACACGTCGTCACCTCATTCGCCATTCTCAAACTATTCAAACTTCATTCCAACGTTCCTTATATACATCATCAAGCAGCCAGCACTTTATATAGCCGTTAAATCGTACCGAACTTACATCAGGAAATATATAAAAAATTGGTTATCTACCTTATGTGTTAACTCATTCTATGCTCAGGAAGTGTCAAGAGAAAATGCATTTTGCTTTTTAAAATGTTGTTTATACTATTTTTATTAGTCTGGTTAATGACAATAATGACAGCTAGACTGAGATTTATTTAACTTTAAATAACAAGTATAATAACATTGTCAAATGTGTTAAACGTCACTTAATTGCCGTGTCAATGCAGACTGCTATTGCTTGATTCTTTACGGGTCAAAAAGAGGGTGTAGCGAGTTGCATAATTATAAATATTATAATAATGTATTGTTATTTGTTCACATGTATTTTACTAACCAATTGGATCCAAGTTATCTGAATAAAGAATTTAAATTATTATTATTATTATTATTAAAACGTTTTTGTAAAACGGCTAGCCATAATGTAATACGGCAGATGATACAATCTGCCTTCGACAGAAATATTATCCTACGCTCTAGCGTATGGCACGCTAACTTCCAATGATTGTTAGACTGCTGTCACTTTTATTGATATGCTGTGACTTATCAAGTTATCAAAGATAGCATACTGGGACAGTATCAAGGAATGTGGCGTGTACCTTAAACAGCCAAACATTAGAGGCTACACTACTAGGTAGGTACTTGCAGCTTGTTTTCTTTTAAATTTCGTTGATGACGGTTCCAACTATTTCAAATATTACATATGTAAGAAATAATTGCTAAAGTATCGTTATTGTTTTGTCGCATTATACAGGATGTTGCAACACGGTGATTTGCTTGCCGCCATTTTCTAGTCTCGACTTTCATAAGCCAGACTATACCAAGAATGTTCTGTTATTACCTCATAGTTACATAGACATTTCTGCCCAAAATTGAGCATTTTGGGACCAACTCACTAATTTGGCGAATGCGCCACATCCGAAATGTCATTCCTAGACCAGTCAAATTGTACATTAAAATCGCAAAGCGCGATGTAAAGCTGCATTTTTGGTATGTTATTTGGACCCCTTAGGGGAGTGAAAAAAACTACTTTTGCAAGCAAAAAGACGTTGTGCTACCTGCGTCATACCTGAAAAACAGTAAAAATATCGAACTTTTTTCAGTTATTGTAGTTTAATTCAAAAACTTTGGGTTTTTGGCATTACTTGTCGATATCATTTTTTGGATCTCAGTCTTTTGTGCAAAAACGTTGAAATATCACTTTCCATATGTATGACGACAATAATGTACTAATTTGACAACTCTCCATTTCAGGACTTACCCCAACGCGCCGGACTATCTATCTTTCCCTATGTATTCTGCATGGGCTGTACCGTACATGCTTGTGACTACTTTGTCCATGTACTTGTGCCTTGCGTTGATGTACATGGGCTTGGGAAGGTAAAATAAATAATTATGTGGATATTTAGGGTAAATTCCCTATTAGGTAAGCCACCGCAGAAAATGAATCTTCTCTTCACAAAAAATATGCAAAAACCGGTAGTAGAGTAGGCCCAGAACTAGAAAACGCGTCTCTAAACAGTGCAAGCGGCAAATCATGTAACAGTTGGGGTGACAACGTTATTAGAGGGTTTAGACCCTGCAGAATATGGATCTGCCTGTCGCCATCCCTAAATTTGAGCCGGAAGTACGGTATACCGGAAAAGGTGCAGCCTATACTTACATAAATTTTCGTGGTTACGGTACCCTAAACAGAGTCCGATTGTTATGGTTTTTTGATATGTTGTAAAGAATAATATTTGTCATGGTATCCCAAATTTTTCGTCCCTGCAGCTCCATACCTTTCTCCGCCATCTTGGAAAATATGTATTTTTTTTAGTTTTTTGCTTTTACTCTCGTTACAGTGTATTCTAGCGCAAAACATAGTTCGACATGATTGTAGAACACAAAATTAGCTAAAACTTTTGGGTATAAATAGAGATTTTTTCCATGACCCCTAGTGAAGAAGATTTGACAGGAGATATCATTATAAATTGCTACTTTTTTCTAGTTTTCCTCTCATGTTTACGTTTAAGCGCATTTTAGCGCTAACTATAGTTCGGCAATATTGTAGATCACAATATTTGCTACAACTTTTGTATTGAAATATTTTTTCCACGACCATTAGGAAGTCATCTATGGAGTACCACCGTTGATATTTGCTACTTAATATTTCGATACTAAAGTTATAGCAAATTTTGTGACCTACAATATTGCCGAACTATAGTTAGGGCTAGAATGCACTTAAAACATTAACATGGGAGAAAAACTAGAAAAAAGTTGCAATTTTAAAGATATCTCTATCATAACTTCGTCCCTAGGGTTCATGAAAAAAATCTTAGTACCTATCCAAAAGTTTTAGCAAATTTTGTGTTCTACAATATTGCAGAGCCATGTTTCGCACTAAAATGAACTTTAACGACAGTACAAGCAAAAAACCGAAAAATGTGACAGATTTTCCAAGATGGCGGAGAAAGATATGGAGCTGGAGGGTCGAAAAATTCGGGATACGATGACAAATATTGTCCTTTACGGCATATTAAAAACTCATAACAATCGGACCATATTTAGGGTACCGGAACAACGATTTACCAAATGTACAACGAACATTTTGGTATGGGCTTCACCTTTCCCGGTATAACATACTTTCGGCTCAAATTTCGGGATGGCGACAGGCAGATCCATATTCTGCAGGGTCAAAACCCACGTTGTCACCCTCCTACTCTACGTTATAGTTGCAGAACTGGTTAGGTACTGGCCACGACATTGGCCTCTGGCCACAACATTGTCATTGTCATTTGACATATCAAAATATTAATTTACATTTTAATGAAGTCTTACAATGAGAATAATCATTTCAAAATTACAAATTAAGAAAGTTTATATGATACAGTGAAAATAAACTTGCCATGTTAAATAGGTATTACAAATGTTACAATATTAGTAAAGGTCAGATGGCAGTCGCTCCCGTAAAAACAAGTGCCTACGCCAAATCTTGGGTTACGTAGCGGACCCCAGGCCAAAGAGTATAATAAGTGCCAGTTGCACAAACGTACGAACACAGACCGGTCATCATCAAATATGGCGCCGGCAGCTGTCATCCCATAGAAACTTGTCAAACTTTCCATACTTACACAATTATTTTGCTTCTCATCATCCTCCTAGCGTTATCCCAGTACAGCAATTCTATTGCTTCTACCGATGTTAAATAAATAATACGGAATATTTAAAATTACCTGGTCAATTAAGCTTATTTTCACGTCAAAAAGTCGTGAAAACTATACATTTCAAATGCATTTTGCAAGAAATCTGTATAGTTCATAGCGTTCGGTAATTGCTCATTAAACTACTCTATTTTTTATTGGCTATGTGTAAAGCGAAGTAGTATATATATAAAGTTTAAATGATTAACGAGTGAAAAAATAATTTTCAAAACATATGTTTTTCCTGATTCCGAACGCTGTTCGGTAAAACCTTCAATCTGCCCTCTCATGGTAGAACCACGTAATCCGGGTTACGTTGTTTTGTCGCAACTAAGCTTAATCCATTCCTGATATTATCATCTACCATATTATAGACCATCAATTTTTTTTGTTTTCGGGTTACGTTATTTTGCCGTGAGAGGGCAGAGATGAGGGTGTACCTATCACTGAATTTACATTCTTGTTGAATTCTGTAAATTTGACTGCACTAAATTCACTTATTTTTCTTAATTCACCTCGATCGACATATTTTTGCCTTTTATAACTCAAACACACACACTTATTACATCATGATACGATAACACCCTATTTTGAAGCATAAAGTCACTTTTAAACGATTAACCATTTTCGTAAGGAGTCCCATACAACGCGGCGATCGACCTGCTCAATTGATTGTCCCGTTTAAACTGAGAAACAAAATGGCTTTATTTGCCTCGTAGCGGAAGGAATAGGTATCACGAAGCTATCGGAAAAAATATCACAACGTAATATTAGCTGTAAGAACTCGACTTATGGCTTTAAATAGAAAAAAATCCGGTGATAGGGCAGATCTGGTGAAGGGTACATCTACCTTAGATACTTGAAACTTTCCTGATAGAGTAAACATTATAGTGGGAGATCTACTGCGTTGGACCTTTAAAAATGGTATCAAGCTATGAGCTTCACCACATCTACTCTCCAAGTAATTCTAAGCATTTCTAGTCCAAGACACAAAAATAATTATGCCGCTGCGCGGGGTGAGGGGGGTGCAAATGTACCGGCCGACCACCTACTTTTAAAAAAATCTACTAAGTGCCAGCTGGCTACTGTAGCAAGTTTGGTATCATTTTCGTATAAATTGAACATGTGGAATTCATTTCCGGTATTTATTTTAATCATTTTTATAGTAAATTTTTGAACAAATCGTGAAATAGTGAAAACCTCGCACCTGTTTTTTTGGTTTGAGAGCGAATTACTTTTGTATGAAGCAAAACTCCAAGCAACAAAAAATACTCAGCTATAGCGAATTTTATGCAGATTCTAACTGTGTAAATAACAAGAACCTGCTTTTGCAAGAACATGTAAAAAAAATATTAACTCTCAGTAGTGGCGACTTTCGGACCTTGCGGTGAGAGACAATCTTCTATATTATAACAAAATGGTGCGCATTACTCGCGTCTACAATTATTATTTTTAATTCCTATGTAGAAATAAATCAGCCAAGGGCAATTCAGACTCGCGCACGAAGGGTTCCGTACCATTAGCTGTAAAAATGGCAAAAAAAATGATGTATGTTGTATGGGAGCCCCCTTAAAAAAATGTTTTATTCTGTTGTTTAGTATTTGTTGTTATAGCGGCTATAGAAATACATCATCTATCAAAATTTCAAGTATCTAACTATCACGGCTAGAAAATTTGGAATAAATTATAAAAAAGTGAAAAACTGACAATGTGTTTTTTGCTTCGGGAGCCATTAACTTTTGTATAAAGGAAAACTTTATGAACAAAAAATACGAAGTTATAGCGTATTTAATGCAGATTCAAACAGCGTAAATAATAAGAACCTGCTTTTGCAAAAACATGTTGAAAAAAAATCTAACCTCTTAGTGGTGGCGACTGGCGGTGGGAGGCAATCTTTATTCCCTACCAAAAACGATGTTCGCAACTACACAGCAATGCTTGAATCGTCTGCAATAGACGCAAAGGCCTATGATAATGATGATGATAGTTAGACAGTTGAAATTTTGACAGATGATGTATTTCTATAGCCGCTATAACATACAAATACTAAACAACAGAATAAAATATTTTATGTCACACCTGGCCATAAAGTGGCCATTATCGCACGCTCTGCGCGCGAAAAACCCACTTCCTGGCCAGGGGGTGACATAAAATTTTGTACTTACCACGGGCGATAATAAAGAAAGCCTCAGATCGCATATTTATCGCCCTTGCCTTCGGCTCGGGCGTAAAATACCTGCGATCTGAGACATTCTTTGTTTTATGCCACACCTGGCCATAAAGTGGCAATTACCGCACGCTCCACGCGCGGGAAATCCCACTTCCTGGCCAGGGGGTGACATAAAATTTTGTACTTAACACGGGCGGTAATAAAGAAAGCCTCAGATCGCATATTTATCGCCCTTGCCTTCGGCTCGGGCGTCAAATAGCTGCGATCTGAGACATTCTTTATTTTACCGCCCTTGTTAAGTAATGTACTATTATCGCCCTTGGTAAGTAATGTACTATTTTAAAGGGGGCTCCCATACAACATACATGATTTTTTTGGCATTTTTACTGCTAAAGGTACGGAACCCTTCGTGCGCGAGTCTGAATTGCACTTGGCTGATTTGTTTCTACATAGAATTAAAATAATAATTGTGGACGCGAGTAATGCGGACGATTTTGTTATATAAAAGAGATTGCCTTCCACCGCTATATCCGTAAGTCGCCACCTCTGAGAGGTTAGATTTCTATCATCATGTTTTTGCAAAAGCAGGTTCTTATTATTTATGCTGTTTGTATCCGCATTAAATGCGCTATAACTGTGTATTTTTTGTTGCATGGAGTTTTCCTTTTCACAAAAGTGATTGGCTCCCGAAGCAAAAAATACATTGCCAGTTTTTCACTTTTATATAATTTATTCTAAAATTCCCTAGCCGTGATATTGAAATTATTATGAAATTTTGACAGATGATGTATTTCTGTAGCTGCTATAATAAAAAATACTAAATAACAGAAAAAAATATTTTTTTAAGGGGGCTCCCATACAACATACATAATTTTTTTGCCATTTTTACAGCTAATTGTACGGAACCCTTCGTGCGCGAGTCCGAATTGCACTTGGCCGATTTGTTTCTACATAGCAATTAAAAATAATAATCGTGGACGCGAGGAATGCGCACCATTTTGTTATAATATAGAAGATTGTCTCTCACCGCAAGGTCCGTAAGTCGCCACTACTGAGAGTAAAATTTTTTTTTACATGTTCTTGCAAAAGCAGGTTCTTGGTATTTACACAGTTAGAATCTGCATAAAATGCGCTATAACTGAGTATTTTTTGTTGCTTGGAGTTTTGCTTCATACAAAAGTAATTCGCTCTCAAACCAAAAAAACAGGTGCGAGGTTTTCACTATTTCACGATTTGTTCAAAAATTTACTATGAAAATGATTAAATTAAATACCGGAAATGAATTCCACATGTTCAATTTATACGAATATGATACCAAACTTGCTACAGTAGCCAGCTGGCACTGTGTAGTTTTTTTTTAAAGTAGGTGGTCGGCCGGTACCTTTGCACCCCCGTCACCCCGCGCAGCTGCATAATTCTTTTTGTGTCTTGGACTAGAAATGCTTAGAATTACTTGGAGAATAGATGTGGTGAAGCTCATAGCTTGATACCATTTTTAAAGGTACTGTATGGGAGCGATGCATTAGATCTTCCACTATTAAAATGGTAGAAAACCGTTTTCAGCGTTTTATCGAAATTTGGCCTCAGAAGGGGTGAAAGAGGGTTGTAAGTTTGTATGGGGAGCAATTTTTTTTTCAACGACAAACTTGAATCTTCGTTTATAGACCTTTACATAATAATCAAATTCATTTCAGCGTTTTTGGGAATTCACCATCTGAATGGGTGAAACGGGGGTTGATAGTTTTTACGAGCAAATTGGTTTTTTTAAGAGTTGAACTTAATACTTTGCAGGTAAACTCTCAGTTAAAATAGAGGAAAGAAAAATAATTTTACCGTTTTTGAATATTCATCCCTTAAGGGTGTATATAATAGGGTTGAACGTTTGTATAAAAAACGAAGTCTTCGAAGCATGATACTGAAAATTTCATTTATAATAAGATAAAGTAGGTAAATAGATCACAATATTAAAAAAACTGGCCTACCCGTGCGAAGGTTCGCTGGTCCTTCATATGCCAAGCTAGTTTTGTTTGATGCTCACTGTGCTGGGATAACGCTAGGAGGATGATGAGTAAAGTTAGAGATGTCTCAGTCTGAATAACAAAAAGACTACCTAAATGAAATTAATATAATATTCAAAACAGAAAATAGAAATAATAATATTCCAAAGATGTCACTGTCTCTGAGCGTCCTAATATAATTAAAAGTAGATATTCGACATTTACCCTACGCATCAAGAATCTTCAGGGCCGATAAGTAAATACTAAACCTTACCCATTACAGACCAAATAGCGAAGCAGCGCAGAAAATAAAGATAACTCCTGAGGGTATAAAGGCTGCAAAGAGGGCAGTCGAAGATGACATTAAAGCTTTAGGTAAAATATCGTGGCATGAACTAGTAAGTTTCTTTATTCAATTAAAAAAAGGACTATCCGACGCCGATTGATTGACGATTAGGCACTGGTCCCACCGCCGGCGATAAGCGAGAAGTGATTAGAGCTAGAAACTAGAAACGAGTTGGCGAGCAGCGAGAAGCAAGTGGTAGTTTCGATAGTTTTGTCGCTCGGCTATAAGCGAGTTACGAATGGGACGGGCGATTACTCGAAAAATGACCGCTGTTTAGTCTCTGATCGCCAAGCGAGCATCGCTGAGCGAGTACCGCTGAACGATACTCGCGTGAGGAGAATCCTCACCGGCAGTGTGAACAGCCAGCGATCAACCATAAATGTCACTTTGACTGCAACGGGATCTACATCTTTTGTTCGTTTCTTGAGCGAGAAAATCGCCGATAGCTAATCGCTTCCTCGCCCTAGGTGGGACCAGTGCCTTAGTGTATGAACGCTTCCTGCCAACTTCTAAGATAAAATTGTGACATGTTTTGTAGGCAGTTATGCGTAATGGATGTGACATGGATGATTGATTTACATATATAACAAGTCTTCAAACCACTTACCTATATAATATACCGGGCCCATTAAAGCGTTACCCGTTGTCTTAGGTGGGCGAACGCGAAGCGACGACGCGGCAAAACACGAATGCGATGCGAAGTGGTTCGCTCACGTAGGACACTTCAATGGGTATCATCTGTTTGTTTTGTTTCGCGCCACGACGCGCCGCTTCGCGTTCGCGTCTAGTTCGCCCACGTAGGACACGCCTTAGGAGTGCGCGGTTGGAGCAGCTGGGGAAAATCCAGGATAAACCCCCGACACGACCACGCGGGCAGGTTTAAACACTGGAATCTTAGAGCATTTAAGACTGGAAAGACCATTAATATAGTGGACCTAATGTAAAAACTAGAAAGCTAGAGTTTTAGTGCTGAAATTTAGTTTTGAGTAGGCGAGCGTGTTTGTTTTACTGTAGGTGCGTCGTAATGGGAGAATAATTTACAAGTGTGCGTAGAAACGTACAGAAACGATCGTAAAGAAACTTCTTTATACGTGTGTTACCTCCCCCCCCCAACTCAAATGTGGCTAAATATTTTGTTCGCAAAGATACGCTGAAGGCGTCTCCTGTCTTGCTCTAAGACTGGAATAGGTACTCTTACTTAGAGATTGGTTAAGCGGCTTCAACCGAATCTGAGCCTGAGATTCTGAGGTATCAGTGGAATCAAGCTAACACAGTTTTGTCGCTGTTACACTAAACATAGCCTAGCTGAGAAGAGTCGGATCTAGAAACACTCGGCTAGGCCCAACTTGAGTCGGACTACCCGGTATGCGGCGGTACCGGGACGAGTTGGGACTATGTGTCTATGAATTACTGTATGTATTATACGCATACTTGACCATGCGTTTGCGGGATCTATACCTATTGTTGTTACAAATAAGTCTATTCATCCTTACGTGTCCTATCATGTAAATAAACCCTTTTTGAACTATCACACTGGACTGCACTTTTATCTAGGATTACAATACTTTAAGTGATAATTAATTCGGAATCCTAAAGAAAACTGTGATATTGATTAATGTATTCAAGTTACATGTAAAGGGTGTATAGACTGTAGAGCTGTGATTGAAATTCGCATTTACTGTTTCAGAGTGTACTTATTCTATTTGGAGGAGCAATGTTAATGTATTTCTCACGTTCACCGCATATTTTTCCTGGATGGGCTGACAGACTTTCAGACATTTTTGAAGCGGACTATAAATTGTATGTATTTTTGGCAATGAATTGTTGGGTATCAGCCGCCTGACGTGTTCAGGACTAGAACTCGACTGCCTTACTGAGACAGGCCACCTACCTACCTATAATAATTTAATTACTAGAGGTACTTACCCTTTGACGTACTGATTTCCCCTGTCATACCTCTGTTCGAAATTATATCCTAGTCGACACTCACATGGGAACAAGTACAATTTATGAAATATGTACAGATGTCATTTTGAATTGTTATTTTTCAGCATCAGAGATTCAGCGCCGGCGACGTTTGTTACATTTCTAATGTTGTTATTCCCCGCTTTCGGAACGATTTTCAAGAATTGTACAGCTAAATGTTCGTATTGTTGTTCAAAGTTACGTACATTTTTTTTAAGAGTCAAAACAATAATTCATACATGTTTTGCCAGCATCATAATACTCGAACATTCCTTGATCTATCTGCACTCTGATATGTCGGATTTGTCGTGCGTGGAAGCAAGCGCACAGTAGAGGTGTTATCATTGTGAGACGATCTCTGTTCAGGGAATGAAGATGATCATTGCTTAGATACGAACTAGTTATACAGGGTGACTGCTGGGTTGTGTATCAGGAATCAAGTCACCCTAGAAATATAGGTCGAAATCTGAAAAGATAAAACATACTTCATATAATCAATTAGTCACGTGAACCAGAGAGTCCTTCTTTTAATCAACTGTCCGTTGGTTTTTAGTCAGGATTCGGTTACGCGACCCCGGTTTCCTCGAGCTACTAACCCCACCATCAATCCATCCGTGATGCTAGTACAGATGTGCAAGTTGCGGAAAGTTTCCAAAAAGTTGGAAAAGTTCTCGGAAATTTCTTGAGAATTTCATAGAAATATTAGAAATTTCCATTTTAGATTTCGGAAAGTTTCAAATAATAAGGCTGCTTCTGTCAATTATGCGGACTTTGGTGTCGTCGGTCACGGGTACGACTGTTTACACAACCAATTTAATAATAACTGCGACTGTCAACCGTTGGATTTCGTACAGACATATAAGTATTTGGGCTTGCACGTTGATAGTCATTTTAATTGGAAAACACATGTTACTACAGTTTGTTCTAGACTTCGTTCAGTTCTTAGTAAGTTGTACCACTTGAACAGAGTAGTTAGTAAAAAAACCATGCTCGTTGTGTATTATGCGTTAGCTGACTCTGTTATAAATTATGGTCTTGGTGTATATGGTAGAACCTTTAAAACATATTTAAATGAAATAAAAAAGTTACAAATAAGATGTATGAAATACCTTGTCAATAAAAAAGCCAAAAATAAGCTTAGAGGTGATTACGAAAAGCTATACAAAATGTTTAAAATACTACCTATACATCAAAGAGTGCAATATATGATAGCTGTAGAAAATTATTTTAATAATGAGTGTAAGGTTTTAAAACATAATAAATATAGAACAAAAAACATAAGGAAACAGAAATACATACAGAAAACTACTAAAAATTATTATGGCAAAAGGACTAATATAGCAATGATACCTAAAATATACAACGATATTGATTTTTTAAGAGAAGAAAAAAAGTTAAGCATAATTGAACTAAAAAGTAGATTAAAGAGGACATTTTTGGAAAAAATACTTTAGTGTTGTTGTTTTTTTCTTCGAATATGTGTTCTGCATTTACAAATTAAAAAAAACAATAAAAATAATAATAATAATAGCATTTTTACTGTTTGTGTGTATAATTGCTGTAAGGAAATAAGGTGTAACGCCGACATAAAAAGTTTCACAGTTTGGGCACTGTCATGTTTAATATTAAGCTCACATTGTCATTTGCATTGGAATTACGACTAATACAAACACACATACACAAATATACATGGTAAATATCCCGTTATTAATCGTAATTCTACTGTCATGTCTAGTGTTTAAGTTTAGTTCATACATAATAATAAAATTAATAGCACATAGTACCTAACATTAGCCAATATGAGCGCGATCTCGCCAACAAACTGTTATCACAGTTTGGCGAGCAACATAAATTTGTTACTGTGGTTATGTACTTTGATTAATAAATTAAAAAAAAAAAAAATCCCATACAAAAACGTGAGAAATTTCAGAAACTTACCGATGTGGAAAAATTCGCAATTTTGGAAAGTTTCCGACGGCACATCAGTAGATGCTAGTATCCTTTTCCCCTACTCCTCTCCTTATTCCCATATTCCCTGGCAATGCGGTAGCCTCCCGCGTAGTTAATCGCAACAATACCAGCGCGTGGCATTGTGGAAGGGTGAGGTGATAGGTTGAGGGTGTCGTTACTATCAGACACTGCATCCGAATTCTCTTCCGATCGTAGCGGTTCCCCGTTCCAACGGGACAAATACAGCTAGGACGAGAGAGTGCAAATGCGTTTGCGCGTACGTTAGTGCACTTTAAGGCGCTGGGGTGGGCAAGGCATTCTCCATACAAACTCTGTGCACGTTTTATTCGTAGGTTTTGGCACTAACGAATGTAATATTTTTTTTTGGATGTAAATATTAGATATGCGAAGAAAGTGATGTGGAAATTTTCAAATATTTCAAAAAAATTAAAAATTAAAAAAAATTAAAATAAAATCAATGAAAAAAAAATTACATCACGAAATAGCTAACAAAAAAATAAGCATCATCATCCTCCTAGCGTTATCCCAGTACAGTTGCATCCTGAAGGATGCCTGGGGTCCGCTACCTAATCCCAAGATTTGGCATAGGCACTAGTTTTTACGAAAGCGACTGCCATCTGACCTTCCAACCCCAAGGGGAAAGTAGACCTTATTGGGATTAGGCTTTGTCAAGTGCACTGAGCGAAAAAAAAACTAATTATTAGTAAGTTTTAGTGAATCCCAGGACAAGGAGATTATATACTAACGGTTACAAAACAGTTTTAGATAATAGTAGTTATTTACTAATACCAAGAAATTTGTCCTTGTAACTACTAATTACTACTAAACTGTTTTGTAACCGTTAGTGTATAATCTCCTTGTCTTGGGATTCACTAAAACTTACTAAGTAATAATTAGTATTTTTTTCGCTCAGTTTGAGTGGGCAACTTGACTGTTAAAGTTCTCAAGCCGCCCGAAGGCCTCCAACTCGGCTTAACGACTGCTGCCTTAGACAGCAACCGGGATCAACGGCTTAACGTGCCTTCCAAAGCACGGGAGCGCTCAGTTAGTAACCACTCAAAGCGGTCACCCATCCACGTCCTGACCGCTGCCCACGTTGCTTAACCTTAGCAAGCGCAAGCGGTGCGCAAGCGCCGCTGGGCCACGAGCGCTCCTCAAAAAAATAAGCATACTGACCGAAAATCATAACTTTAATGCAAACACAAACGAAGAAAATCCTGCACAAAGTTTGTATGGACAGAGCTTGCCCTACCCCTCCTCTTAATATAACCTACGTACCCGACAGCTTCTGAATTAAGGACTCCGATTGGTGTTAAGTCCAGTGGCGATGGGCTGTAGTAGACAGGTCTGGTTTGATGCAAGCCGGGCTTTGTCTGATCCCTGCACACTGGTGGCTCTGGGGGCGCAATATGTGTCGTGGTCGCTTTCGCTCTGCACTATATCAATATTTTGTTTTACAACTCAATCTGAAGTTGGGAAGTCCACTAGAAAAAATGTTGGATAGCTCTTGGCCTATAAACAAACTTCATCGCGTAATCGCTGTGAACATCCATCTTAGGACAAAACAAACTACTTCATGTCTATTAGTCAGCATCTCTTCTTCAGGGTAAACCCTTTCCTACCCCCAGGGGGTGGCGGATGGCTACCGGGCTAAATTAACTTAGATTTACGTGTACATCTGTGCCAAGTGAATTCATCCGATACCAAAATGCGGGCCTCATGACACTACTTCTCCTACTATTAGGTTAAACTGCTTTTTAGGCAATTCTTATGTTTAGGTAAAACGCTCTCGTTGGCATCTCGCGTTTAAGGTAAATCGATCAAAAGGGTTTCGGCCCATGGTTTCTTCGGGAAAGTTGTTCAGTTTCATGGGCCTGATTATCTAACTTATTCCTGATATACGACCCAGAAGTCACCCTGTACAGTCACGAGTTTTAATTTCGGACCCACTTAAGGTCGACAGTCCTGTCAAAATGTATAGAAATTCAAAGGAAAAGTCTGCGAAATGGGTCATAAATTAAAGCGCGCGACCGTACTTCTATACTATATCTACTGTGCACATTACAGACATTCGCCCACTGAACTACTGATTTCTGTGCAGATGTTGACGAACTTCCGAAGGGTTCGATTAAGTCGGTGCTTGACTGGGATTTGATGAACAAGACTTTGCCGTACAGCTTCAGTTTTCTACTAGGTTCGTTTGATTAATAAAAACAATGTAGTTAAACGCTATTTTTACACGACTGCCCAAAAAAGTAGTGTAATGTTTTTACTCAGAATACTATAAGTTTAGCCATTCTGGCTACGGAACCCTAAAAATGTGCAAATATATCTACTTTTGAATATATATTTGCGCGAAATTAATAAAAAGCCGCCGCAAAAATCAACGTTACATTTTTATCAATTTTACGTTTGTGAGTGTGATGGATGACTGTCGTCACAAAATAAAAAAAAATATACAGAAGGTCCGTTCCCGCCGTTCTTGAAAATACATACCTAAACATGCCCGACTCACAGGGTTGCTTCTGTATTGATTCTGAATTTTAAAAAGGAGTAGGTACCTATATTAAAAATTCTTCAACATGACATTTAAATATGAACCAGCGTATCTTGGTAAAAAACCGGCCAAGTGCGAGTCGGACTTCGCACATTTAGGGTTCCGAATCAACCTCAAGAATATGATTTATCAATATATTAGTACCTATTTGTTGTTAAAATATACGTAATAATGAACAAGTTCATAGGTCAATGGGAAGTCTAAAAATTGTTCGGAACAAATTTTGTGACAGACGACGGACGGACGTCTGGGCGACACCAATAGGGTTCCGTTTTGACCCTTCGGGTACGGAACCCTAATAAATTGATGCGTGACCCGCTGCGAGTTGTGACTTGTGACCGGCGGCGGTCGAGAGCGCCAACAAAGAATATTCCTAATTACTTAGCTACCTACTTAACTAAACCATAGTACTTAAATACTGGCGTTTTACCAGCGAACGATAAGATGAATGTGTAATGGTTGATCGTCGTTATCAAAGCGGCTAGTTTCAAAAAATTACCTACCTATTGTACCTAGGTATTGTAACTACCAACATGAGAAAACAGTTTTATTTACCTTTCAATATCGTTTGGAAATTTGAAGAAAGTGTAGGTTAATTTAAACAATAAAATACATTCCAACTGTAATAATATCGGTTATTCATTTTGACGTACGTGACACAAAGTACCTACGTAGCGGCGGGGACGTCAAGTGATCAACGCGCGCACAACTAGCACTCGCGACGCGATAGTGACAGTCGCGACTAAGCTCGTCCGAAATCAACCGAGAATGCTTGTAAATGTTACGTCTGTGTGCGTGCGGCGAAAATGGCACTTTGTACTGAGCGGACTCTCTGCTCCGGCGCGCGCCGCCGCTATTTACTTTGTGCTGTCGTGTACAAATTATACATTGTGACGTTAGCACTCCATGCTTTGCGCGCGAAGTTGCAGTTTGGCGCGTTTTGGATTGACACTGACACTTGACAGGTACAATAAAGATACACAAATACACATGAATAAATCTGTATAGGTATTTCAATATTTCCAATATTCCAATTTCAAAATCGGACGTTTACCGAGAAGAGATCGGTAATGTCAAACGATACATTCGTCCCTTTCATTTTGGTCTACGTCATTGGGCTTTCATTTGTTTATGCATAATTACACAGGTTATTATATTTTCTGATTTCGCTTTTTACGAAGTAGGTATAGAGTAAGTTACAGATACCTAGTTCAATGTATGTACCAACCATGGTTTTTTTTTCTCTTTATGAAATTATGTCGCGGGATTTCTGAAATGCATATTAAGTACGAAACCAGACTTCTTAGGGATTGAGATAGCTGTCAACTGATGCAACTTTGACGTAATTATAAGACATATCTGTCATCTCCAATCGCGTTCTATTTGCGGTATAGTAATACATGCATATATGTATATTTAGTGAACGTGATGACTTGATGGGTATTGGGTGTCGTAGCCTTATCTACCACTTAACGTAGTTCATTTTTAAACTAAGCACTACTTACACTACGGCACAGTGCCTTTACACGTTGCAGATTGGTAGTCAAAGGAAACGTAAACCCTTTTTGTTTGTGTATACCTACGATACGAATATGCATAGAAAGTTAGCCAACACTTATCTCAGAAAATTGTGTCGTATTGCTTTGATTATGATTACCTACTCTGTTTTAAGCTGTGATTCGACTGTAGAACAAATTTGACAAGTAGGTATCATTTAAATATGTGGCCAGTATTTACTACTTTCACTTCTTAAGGCCGGGTTATAGTAAAAATCTGATTTGGTAAACGGTTTTATTTCGAAATACTACATATTAAAAATGTAAAAAAAATACGATGTTATATTTGAGACCTTTATCTAGTGCCGTCGGATGTCCGTTACACAATTTGCAAAACTTTGTTCGATAGAAAAAAATTCCAAACGTACCTCTATTTTATATCTTAAAACTCATTTTATTTCAATCTTAGGTAACATGATGAGTAGAAAATAATACTAAAATAAACGTATTTGATGGTATGAGGGATGTCGGGATTAATATTGTTAATATAGTAAGCCATGTATTTTTCTCACCCAAAAATGTACTAAAAATTTACGAAAATTACGCGCACAGTTCCGTACAGAGTGGGATGGTCAATTGCAAACTCACGCGTGTTAGAGCGGGACATTTGCAATGGAAGAACCTCGCCTTAATATCTAAATCGGAGCGCTCGTGGCCCAGCGGCGCCTGCGTACTACCGCTTGCGCTTGCTAAAGTTAAGCAACGTGGGCAGCGGTCAGGACTTGGATGGGTGACCGCTTTGAGTGGTTACTAACTGAGCGCTCCCGTGCTTTGGAAGGCACGTTAAGCCGTTGATCCCGGTTGCTGTCTATGGCAGCAGTCGTTAAGCCAAGTTGGAGGCCTTCGGGCGGCTTGAAAACTTCTAACAGTCAAGTTGCCCACTCACTTGACAAAGCCTAATCCCAATAAGGTCTAGTTTCCCCTTGGGGTGGGAAGGTCAGATGGCAGTCGCTTTCGTAAAAACTAGTGCCTACGCCAAATCTTGGGATTAGGTAGCGGACCCCAGGCATCCTTCAGGATGCAACTGTATACTGGGATAACGCTAGGAGGATGATGACTTCTTAACACCTAAATAGGTTTTACACTGTTTGTATGTGCGAGTAATAGTTGGAAATAGCGTGAAGAAACTTTCTGTCGACATTAAGGGGTGATTTTTGTACAATAAAGTGTTCAATGTTTGTTTTAACAGTTCAATATTTATTTAAAGATTACGCGAAAAGTATATTAAAGTATACAAATACGAAGATCATTGCACAAAAATGTAAATACTGACAATTTGCAAAAGTGGTGCCATCTAGTGCCATTTAACCTATGGGTAACCTAAGCGAACCACCTTAACTATAAAACCGGCCAAGTGCGTGTCGGGCCACGCGCAAGGTAGGGTTCCGTAGTCGTCCACCCGTTACATTATGTGGACTAAAAAGTTCGCAAACTTATATTTACTATGTTTTTGAAAGAATTAACAACATTATCTAAGGTATCAATGGAAGTTGTACGAAAGTTTGCTTTTGCAAAGTACGTTTCTGAAGTTCGACTATTACTCGTTAACTCGTAATGTCTACTTAGCTGTGATAGTTTTCCTTTTAAATTCATCATATATACTACTACCATGATTTTTTTCACATGCCTAGTGCTAGTAGCCATAACCAAATTACTTCTTACTATTAAAAAATAAAATCCCCTTGTGTCTACTTTAATTGTAAACAATCGTTTTATACTGTGCATCTGTTAAATTATTCATAATGACATTTTAAATGTGAGCTGACTTTTGGTCCACCCTGTATTATCAATACTTTTGTCAAAATTTGAAATGAAGAAAATTTAAAACTTGTTAGGCCTCTTAACTTATGCCGTGTTTAAGAAATCACCTATGCTCTTTTGTAATAGTAAGCTCCTTTGTAGTACTAATTAGCTTATCTTTATGACTGTTCGGCCTGAGACTAGTGTATGGACTATAAATAATATTGATATTACACCGGACCGTTACAAAATTTAATATTATTTTTTAATGGATGTATACCAAAATGCTCGGACGTGGAATTTTTCATGTGGATCGTCGAATCTGCAGATGATTTTATAATGATAAAATGTTTTATATATTAGTACCTATACTAGGATTTTTGCTTATTACCTAATTGCCTTTCAGCTGGAGGGTTTGCCTTGTCTACGGCGGCAGGCGAAAAATTTTCAAATCTAAATGGACAAATTGGCGGTTTCTTAGCCAAGCTCGAGGGCATGCCGAAGTTGATTGTGCTGCTCGTCGTTATTATTATCACAGTGTTTATTACTAATTTTGCATCCAACGTAGCTGTTTGCAATGTGATCACGCCGATAGCGATGGAACTAGTAAGTAAATTGGCTATGAATTGTCTAATTAAGATGAAATACCGGTCAACCGCGTATAACTTGTTTCTTTTAGCATTAGAAAGAATGACACAGGGCGACTGTCCCCCTTTTCGCCCATGCGACAGTTTTGGGTATCTTCTTTCTTACATTTCAGTTTTTATACCCGTGTCAGTAAATTTTGTGTTTTACAATATTGCCAAGCCATATTTAGCACTAAAATGAACTTTAACGACAGTACAAGCAAAAAACTGAAAATGTGACAGATTTTCCAAGATGACGAAGAAAGATATGGAGCTGGAGGGTCAAAAATTTCGGGATACGATGACAAATATTGTTCTTTACGGCATGTCAAAAACCCATAACAATCTGACCATAGTTATAGTACCGGAACTACGATTTACCAAATGTACAACGAAAATATTTGTATGGGCTGCACCTTTTCCGATATAACATTCTTCCGGCTCAAATTTGGTGATGGCGACAAGCAGATCCGTATTCTGCAGGGTCTAAACCCTCTGATAACGTTGTCACCCAAACTGTTACATATAATTTGCTTCTTGTACTCTACTTCTTCAAAAACGGTCCCCGACTATATAACGCATGACTTTATAGTTTGTACCGGTACCATCAGAATATGAATATGTTTTCAGGCCGTGAGGTTGAAGATAAACCCGTTGTGGTTTACCGTAGCATCTGGGGTGTCCGCTTCTATGTGCTTCATGGTCCCAGTGGGTACTCCGGGAAACCTTATTGTTCAAAGTGCAGCGAAGATACCTACTTCACATATGGTACGGCAAATAAATTATACTCAGCCTTGGGTTATCAGCTCTGAAGGGAAATCAGAAATTATTTATTTGCATAGACACAGTCAAGGGTTGTTACAATACATTGTTTCATGCATCTAGCCTGCATGCAAGCGTGCAAATAAATTAATAATTTGAACCCATATAAAATATAAATATTAAAAACTACTCGATAAATCGATTATACATCAGTCTTGAAATCGTTCTCGGCGTGTGAAGAGTTTCGACAAAATGATTATATCTGCTGTTTTTGCGTAAAGCCCCCTACGCCTTTATCTGCTGTTTTTGGGTCAAACCCCCTACCGTTCGGACAGATGATCAAAAGACGCGTTCTGTCTTAAATTATCAAACATTAAATAAAAATGAAGCTTGCCCGTCGACTCGGTTAACAGAACGATCATAATAATACGACAATGATAATATTTAATACGATATACGATCACCATGGAATTACAAGTTTTGATAAGATCCGGTGAATGGGTGGTGCGCCGGGCAAACCTCTGTAATGTAATACAGTATATATCATGTTTCAGATCGTTGCTGGAACTGGACCTACTATAACAACGATATTCTGGACATGGCTCTTCTTGTTTTTATACGGACCTATCATATGGCCAACTCTGAATGAAGATCAGCCGACCTGGCTTCCTGCATCATAATCATGGGTACATGCATAATACATTACATTTCATAATGAAGATCCTGGTGCCATTAAGTACTCGGTTGCTAAAAGGTTGCCAACCGCTGCTTTAAAATAATAAAGAGCACGTAAGCGTGCGCCCAAGAGGAACGGTAAAACTCTTATGCAGCTGAATTGAGAACTTGTTCAAAACAGCTGATGGCTACACAACTTCCCTAACTGCGACCAATAAGACAAAACAACGACACGTTTTGCTGTGAAACAATAAAACAAAAAATGATGTCTCTCTGGGTCGCTATCATCTCTGGTTACTCTGTGACTTATACCGTGATGGTTCGCGAGACGCGCTACGAAGTAAAACATGGGATGTCGAGTCTGGCACGACATTATAAACTCCAAGTTGTACTAACCCTGTTTAATTTTAATATTGTAATGCCTACATATTTTATTTAGTGAAAAAGGTAAATTATATTTTTAGTTACTTCTGTTATGCAAGTTTATTTTATCAGATGTTACAAACACCATTGCTATATTTCTGTTATGTAATATGTGATTAGTCATCCGTTTTTCTTTGTTATGAATAGGAATACATATTTTATTTCCATAACTTATTTATGAATAAACATGTTCTCTTGTCTCAATCATTTGTTTCCCTTGTAGTCTCAGATTGCAACAAAAGAATTTACTCCGAAAAATTCGCAACATCGACACTTTCTCACTTTTTTTTTGACAGTTTTTCACACTTAGCGGTCCCCCAACGCGACGACGCTTGGACAATAAAAATATTTGAACTTACATAATATATGTGACGATATTAAATTATATAATAGATTTAAAATATTGGAGGTCAGTTTCATTTTAAGAGTTCCTACTCCTATCAGTTCCGAGTTCCCATCAGACTTCACCAAATTGTCATGGGAACACTCAGAAGGTAACTATTTGTACACATTAAATATTGTACAAAAAAGTTACTATATAATTGATTAACACGGATCCGTGGTCGTGATGGTAAGGAAATAACGTATTAGTACTACGGTCGGCCTCACAAATGGCTTAACACCTTTGACAGGATTCAATGCTGCTTCAGTGTCATGTTTCAACTATCATATTAAATTTCCAATGAAAACGACAAAGTACTTGGATTTGGCTCGTCGCCGCGTTGGTGAACACCTGCGACGACGAGCTGAATCCACTACCGAGCAAAACCCAGTTGCCTACTGTCATGGCGTCGTTACCGAACAACGTCTTTGAACAAGTATTGATTGGCGAAATCATCATAAATTTGATGGAAAGCATTTTTTAAAGAGTGAAGTGACCATAAAGTACTTATAAGGCCGACTATAAGTACGACACAAATGTTACAAAAATAGTTAACCAATAAAACACTTGGAATACACAATTGGCAGTGTTTATTTCAGGAAATGTAACAGTTAAAAATTAACGAACAACATAATGCTAGTTCACGTACGCTCATAAATTCGAAAATCACCTCTCTTAAATACTATCTCGCACTTCAATACGTGCAAAATACACTTAACAGTACGCGTCAGTTATCACTGGAAGATATGCTTGGAGCAGTGGGAGATTAGTAGTAACAGCGGCCACTTAGGTACTTTCGTCATTTAGTTACTTAGGTTTTTTGCACGATTGGCCACTACTAATGTCCAAGGCGTAGTGGCCTTAGGGCAAATCTGCCACTGGCTTGGAGAGGTGCGGGTATCAGACGGGCGTGGTGCGGCGGTAGGGGTCGGTGCCCACGGCGCGGTCATGGCGCGCCGGCTCCTCGCGCGCGCCGCCGAACGTTACCAGCTCCTCCTCGCGCGACGGCGGCGGTTCCACTGCCGACGTGTCCAGGAAACGCCCGCTAGCCACCGACGCTTGCGACTGGAATATCGAGGCGCTCCTCAACCCGCTCAGCGTGTTCGCGCTCTGAGGCGCCTCCTTCAACTCCTCGAAGTAGTTGTCGCATGCCGTCGGCCGCGGCGCCGCCGGGAACCCGTACAGCGTCGACGTGGACAAGTCTTTTAGCGACGCAGAGCTTAAATTTATTCTCCTATTCTTATGTATAGAGCAGTGGGGCATGTCATCGCCGTCGAACACGAAGCGACGTCGCTCTCGCGGCGTTGCAGCCGACGAGCCGCTAGGCGGGTACGTGTCCCGTTTCAACATTCGTCTCTCTAGTAGCGTGGAGTCGCGTTCTCTAAAATCTGAGAAGGCATACTCGCGATCCCACGCCCTGCCATCTGCTTTGGCTTTTTCTGTGAGCTCTGTGATCCAGTCTTTTTGGTACCATTGGAGGAACAGGAATATGGCTGAGGTGCCGGCTAGCTCAACGGCGATGAAGCCGCTCACGTACAGTCCGAACGAGTATCCGTAGCTGTAGGACATGCGCGGCGTTGCCAACACCGTGTAGTACAGTTTATGGTTCACTTGCGACTTGAACACCGATATATACATGACGATTCCGGTCAGCATGATCAGTCCTGAAAATCAAAACATTTATTCTTAGGACCACTTTTATATACTTAAAAGGTTTGTTTTAACGGGTCTAACGCGATATTTATGTATTAACCTTTTTTACCGACGTTTCGACACGGGTTGCACCGGCCATGGTGGCGGATATGACATATGGTCATATCCGCGACCATGGCAAATGCGCGACCATGGTCATTGGAACTGTCTCAACAAGTAGTTGATGACTGTGGAAACAAGGTGCAGTCAGCAATAAAAAGCGTGTACCTATAAAAATTATTTTTATAGAAAATTTTGTATGAATAGATATGTTGTCGGGAACCTTTGGGCTCAGGAGATGGGGGGGGTAGGAAATCAGCTTGTAATCTTACCTACTCGTAATTTTCTGTAATTTTCTTCAGCTTCATATTATCCTAATAAGTATAATCCATACTAATTCATATATCCATATAATATTATAAATGCGAAAGTGTGTCTGTCTGTCTGTTACCTCTTCACGCTTAAACTGCTGGAGTGATTTAGATGAAATTTGGTATGGAGATAGATTGAGTCCCAGGAAAAGACATATGATACTTTCTATCCCGGAAATCATCCCTTAAGGGGGTGTAAGTTTGTATGGAATAGCGATAAAAAGGTAAGCGCCTGATATAAAAAAGTAGCAATTAAATTCTATCGCGATAAACGAGTTCCAAGCGGGTGGGGTCTTTTTTTCAGGAGCCCCTGCTACCGCTGTGGGGTCACATCCCCATAATGAATGTGACATTGTCAGATCGTTTTGTATATATAGATATTTACCAGATATGATAAAGAGAACTCCAGCGATGAAGGTGCACAGCCGTCGCCCCTTCACGCAATGCCCGAGCATACAGCATAGGGCCGCAAACGCTTGCGTCAGCACGGCGAGAAGTAGCGGAGCAGCCGAGCGCGTCACAACGTCTGGAATTTATAATTGACACATCAGAATCGACGAGAAAGCACGAAACTCGGCCACCCTCTACTTTTTGCGAGATTTTTCCTACATGCGTTAGGACATATTAACTATTATTTTCTCTTACAAAAAAATAGATGTACATACATATGTACATATACTCACGCCCGTATCCCATTGGGATAAGCAGAGATCAAAGAACGCCAAGTACTACGGTCCTTACATAACGTCTTTTGCTTCAATCACATCCATACATCTCCTCATACAAGCTCGTCGGTTACGGGAACTTCTGAGCTGGCCTTTTTTCAGTATCGCAGAAATTTGATCAAGATATCCTCACCTTGATCGCCCCCTTCCGACCCTTCCATCTCCTGATCATAAATCTTCTTAGTCAGTCTGCCTTCACGCATCCTCTCAACACGCCCAAACCACCAAAATAACATATTTTACGTTACGCAATTGATCTTAGGCCGACGCTAGCTGAAGCGGGTGCACGGAGCCCGCCGCCGCCGCGGGCGCAGTTTTAATATGACCCGCTCCGTGCGAACAGCATCAGCTAGGGTTGGCCCTCAACCCTTTCAAAGTCTCCCTCACACTTTCAATTAACAATCAAACGAACTTACCTAGTGACGTTTGATTCCAATTATATGAGTGGTACATCCGAAGACGATTACTAATATTTACTTGCAGCAGTACATAAATGCTGTCACCCAAGTCACAATTTGAGAGCTAAAAAGTAAGAAAACGACATTTTGTTCCCCCAACCCCCGAATATCCGGCTCACCAGCGCCGCCGCCTAGGCACGTCATTATTTCAGAGTGTTTGTGTGTAGTTATTTTTATTTTATTTTATTATTTTGGGTTGGGGGGGTTGGGACGACGTAATCGTCTTCGGATGTACCACTCATATAATTGGAATCAAACGTCACTAGGTAAGTTCGTTTGATTGTTAATTATATTTCGTGTACATCCGAAGACGATTACTAATATTTACTTGCAGATGTTTAGAGCACTGCAATGTTAGTTGATTGCATTACTTCTAGCAATAAAAATAAAATATAAAATAGGAATTTCAATCAGTCTATTAAAGGCTGATTCGCAACAAAATTAAGTAAGCACCACATTACAATTGGTGAATTTGTGCTATGATTAGGTAACTTGACTTTATTATCTATTAACCATTAGTAAATGCAATTGATGTATTTGATCTTCTTTATCATTCGCCAAATGTAGCGTTAATTCAAATATTATTGTTGTATTGAAGGACTTTTATAATGATTAATAAGAAATGCATTAGGAGCGGTGGCTCTAACTTGAAGCCTTGTGTGCACTCTCCAGGTCAACCATGATACTCTGGAGGCGGCCGACGCCGATGCTACCTACACCTGCTAAGAGAATCGTATATAAGTATATATTATGTATCTGCATCACTAGAAATCTAAGATAATTTAAAAATGATTTTGACAGAAAACATAGTAACAATTACCAATATCACTATGCCATATGTTCATTAATATGAAAAGGCTAATCGCCTGCATACCTTGCTCTAGTAAAAAGCAATAAAAGTTGTCTTTTATTGGAATAATTAAGTAACAGAATAAGTTTTTTGTACCAATGTAAATTAGGTGTAAATAATTTCAAATTAATGTAATTGGGATTTAGAGAATTAAGCAAGTTATTATCCCAATAGAAAAAAGGTATATAATATACCCCTTTTTACTAATGTGTAACCGCCACAGAATAAATAAATAAATAAACGGTTCGATTCACATTACAGGTAATATTGTACCTAGAATAGGAGACAAAGCACCGAGACTTATGACTCTTATGAGTGACATTACTAGCAATGCAGAGGCAAATTCTGGTGTACCAAACATTTTTACAGTTTCTGATGAACATGAGTTGACACATGAAGGAGATTCAATCAGCATCTACGTTAATTTGTCTTAAGAATCCCTGCCTGCTAGTATATTGTCATATGACTTATCTATGTAGGATGCAAAAACCTAGGTGTCAAATATTGCTTACAACTTTGTTCCAGTGATTGATAAGATAATATTTCAATGATAAGAACTCCTCTCGTCCGACTAGTTTATTGGTGTAGACTCCGTACTTAACAGCTGTATATGTGGAGGCTAAATATACTAGAAATTCAGCTAGACATCGTTGTTTGATTGCGATTATTCAAATATTCCGATAATTTTAACAAGCTGTTGTTTGAGTTTGAAACATGTAACTTGAACAGGAAAGTCGTTTTTGAATGGACATAATGTACACAATTCGTCCAAATTATATATATAGTTAAGGTTTGGGCCATCCTGTATATATATACAGATTTCTACGAGACCAATGGCTCTATGGTTAATACCTGGGTATTATATATGTTGTTTCTTTTTATTGGTAACTTGGTTCAATCAATAATCAATAATCTTTAAAATAATTTACTGAATGTAGACCCAATATACGTATTTAAAAACACGGGTTTTAGTAATTTCGTGTAGACAACGTGTGTTGTGCTTAATTTAAAACGGAGATAACCGTGCTCTTATCGTTGCGTACTTCGCGTAAAAATCTTAATCGATTGCGATCAGTTTCGTGTACAGAAATCGAAACATAGGCATCAGGCACAAGCTTGGTCTAATGTATAATATAATAGAAAGAGCAGATGCAGCACAGCAGCAGTCTAACTTGATATGTTTGTTCAATTATTTCTGTTTAACTTAAGGACTGTCAATAAATAAGTGACATGAATTGAATAAATTCGTGAATATGCTTTACAAGGTGTACCCACGTACATAATATGTGAACCGCAATAGATTGTTATACACATTCATCAATAAATTCCTTTTAGGACAAAACAATGCAAGACTTGTATTGTGACGGTTTATATTTAAAGGGATATTTTATATCCATTAGACCGATTTTAAAATAGTGTATGATCAGTAGTAAATTCACACCGTCTGTATACCAAGTATAAATAAAATATGCGAGAAATATTTAGATATCAGCTGTTTTTGAATCGCGACCTGTGAGACGATATCATATCGCTGCGAATAGTCCCGCGGCGGGCGGCTTGACGCCACTGCTTGGCCGGTGTAATGGTCGCCCCCCTCGAGTTTAAAGCACACCGTTGGCGTTTGCTGTGGTGGTACTAGACTCACTAGCGTTGGTTTGTATGCATTTTATTTTGGAATCGGTCTTGACGATGATATCCTTCGAAGACCTCTGTTTTCTGATAAGATTCAGTAGAAAAGATGCTATTTAACTCTGATATTCTTGATGGTATCTCTAGAATTTTTAATTAGTGCTTCTTGATGTTTTAGTTACCATGTAGGCAGATTTAGGTAGATTTTTGATACCCGCAGGATGTAATATTACAATACAATACTCTTTATTGCACACCTCAATTAAAGGACACAGTACAATACAAAATCGCAATAAGTAGAGGCAAACAACAGGTGGTCTTATCGCTAAAGAGCGATTTCTTCCAGACAACCGTAGGATGGCGGAATACAAATATAATAATAACGATTGATAGTAGGCAGGTAATATTCCAAATCATGGAACGATTTATCATCAGTAATCAAATAAAACAAGAAAATAAGTCTAGCGAGCGGCACGATTCGACCAACTCGTTGCTATGCTTGCTTACAGAAAAATACACTGTTTAAAATATGTTGTTTGCATATGATAATTTGTAGTTGTGTTAACTTTGCCTCGGAACAGCTAGCATGGACACATACACCATGGTTCCTCTATACGATAAACGTGGAGCATGGAAAAGGAGCCTCAACACTTAAATGTCAACAAACAAGCCGTTTGAACAAATTAAGTGGAGTTTTTATGTACATAAAACGACCTCAAGACATTTAATGTTGATACAACAATATTTATTGTTGTTGTGTTGTGGACTTACATTTATTCGGTGCACTTATACTTGAATAGTTTCAATCTATTTGGTGGAGTTACATTTAAATAGCCTCAACACTTTAAGTGGAGTTATATTTCCATAGCCTCAACTCATTTAGTGGAGTTATATATAAATAGCCTCAACACTTTTAGTGGAGTTGTATTTCCATAGCCTCAACACAATTTACTGGAGTTCTATATAAATAGCCTCAACACGTTTAGTGCAGTTATATTTTCATAACCTCAACACATAGTGGAGTTGTGTTTAAATAGCCTCAACACGTTTCCTCCTCCTCATTTAGTGGAGTTATATATAAATAGCCTCAACACTTTTAGTGGAGTTATATTTCCATAGCCTCAACACAATTTAGTGGAGTTCTATATAAATAGCCTAAACACGTTTAGTGCAGTTATATTTTCATAACCTCAACACATAGTGGAGTTGTATTTAAATAGCCTCAACACGTTTAGTGGAGTTGTATTTCCATAGCCTCAACACAATTTAGTGGAGTTCTATATAAATAGCCTAAACATGTTTAGTGGAGTTATATTTCCATAGCCTCAACACAATTTAGTGGAGTTTTATATAAATAGTCTCAACACGTTTAGTGAAGTTATATTTTCATAGCCTCGACACATTTAGTGGAGTTTTATTTGATTAGCTTCAACCTTATTAGTGGCGTTACATTTGAAAAGCCTCAACACATTTTAGTGGAGTTATATTTCTATAACCTCAACACTAAATACATTTAGTGGAGGTATATTTGTTCAGCTTCAACACATTTGGTGAAGCTGTAGTGATGATGATGATGTAGTGATTTTTGAACATTGACACAAACGCCACGCGTATCCAGAAACAACAATACACTAAATTTCTCCACACATGATGAGACCTCGGATAAAGCAAATACTATTTGTGTTTACATAAATTGCTTATACCTTTACACCGGTTTGGTACCAATTAGAACCGTATTACGGGAGGTAGTCAACAATAAAAAATTACATATGATTACATATATGATTACATATGATTACATATACATTTAAAAAAGTCACGGTTTGTATTCATTAAAAAATTCAGTTACCGTAAGTTAAAACCATATATTATTAATCACACAGGTATAAACTAGGTACTTTGTTTAACAATAGTTTTTGTTTTAGTATTCTTATGGAGCGAAGTAACCTTCGCCGCACTAATAAAAATGTAATAAAATGTAAACTTATTATTTTCACTGTTCAGGTGTATCCTCAAAACATGTACATGTACATGACGGAGCGGCCTCGTACCGTCAACAGCAACACCATTTAAGTCGAATAACCATGTATCTATATCACCATTTAGGCGGATCGAACATGTAAATAACAGGTGTAACAAGCTCGTATCCTCGCCACCATTTAGCGGGAGCGTACCCTTACCATCGATACCACATATAGGTGGAGCCCCTACATACATAGATAGATGGAGCGATTCCCAACACCATTGAGGTGGAACAAAAACGCACGGGTTTAACCGTTAACATCCGTTAATTAAAATATTGTTTTTTTTTTTTTTGTTTTTTTTTTTTTTTTATGTATGACTGAACAGTGATTGACCTTAGACTTATTTCTCAAAAGTGTATCCACTACATTTTGTGTAAGTACTATGTTTCAGAAAACGATGAATCTGTGCTTATTGTATCATAATCGAGTTTATTATTGAAGCCATCTCGACGGCACAATAAAGATTATCCAAAAAAGAATATTCCATACATAAGGGAATAATTAAAAGTAACAAAGCAAAAGCACTTTTATGTCTCGTTATTAGTTTTAACCCTCACAAAGGGTTAATACGGTCTTTTTAACGTGATACCTAATTACATGCAACTATAGTGTGCATAATTATGTGAGAATAGCACGTTAGGAATTAGGAACTATGGTTTCCTTAGCATTTAGCCTACCATTTTACGCACGCAATTATCATCAATTTAATATGAACCATTAATACTTAGTGCATTAATATTTTCCGAGTGACCAAGAAAAAAATATACGAAGAGGGTAGTTAATATCGTAGTCCGCCACTGTGCCACCATCTAAATACTGTTATCGCTCGGATATAAATGACGTATGTCGAATATTATTGTGAAAGGTTATTCATAATTTACCTTGATAATCCAAATTGTTTTCTTGATTAACCTCGTCGTCGTGGTGCGTTTATGGTTATTATGGTTTTTACTTACTTTCGTTGATGATGATGAAGAACGCCGTTTTCACCTTAATTTTCTTAAAATAACGTAAGCTCTTTTTAATCACGATCCCTAGATCCTACTGATATAAACACTAAACTATTTCGTAAACAGTTTAATTTTGTGCGACTCGGGTGACACACAAATACGTAATGACGTGCCTAGGCGGCGGCGCTGGTGAGCCGGATATTCGGGGGTTGGGGGAACAAAATGTCGTTTTCTTACTTTTTAGCTCTCAAATTGTGACTTGGGTGACAGCATTTATGTACTGCTGCAAGTAAATATTAGTAATCGTCTTCGGATGTACACGAAATATAATTACTGTTCATATCACACTTTTATGTTAAGAAAATTAGCGTGTAGATGTCAGGACTAAGAATGGCGTCCAACCTGGTAAAGGTAATAGACCACAACTTTCTACTGAAAATCCAGGGTTCTAGCTTTAGCTAGGTCAAAATTACAGGATGTTGAAAATGGCCTAAATGGCTTCGAAAAAACGGCTCGACTTGGCCCCAGATATGCAGATATTAGTAGGTGCTTAATAACCGAAGTAGCCATTAGCACACAAGTTAGTTCGATATACTTTCTGTACCTCTAGTCTAGTATAAGTTTTTTCGAAACATTAACTAATTCGAACGCGTTTGCGTTTTGTCTCAAAATGTATGAAAACGCTCTCACCGAGTTTGAAATACGCGCGTTCATCGGTTAGCAACAAATGTTATACTCGCTGTTTTAGTTTCCACTAGTGACCACCAGAGGCGCTGTTCACGTTTTCATACCACTTTCATATATTTTGAGACAAAACGCAAACGCGTTCGAATTAGTTAATGTTTCGAAAAAACTTGTACTAGAGCTACAGTCCTCGTCGCCCGCGCGGTAATCACGTAATGTTTTCGACCGTTACTACGATATAGAGTAGGCCCATTTTTGAAGAAGTAGAATACAAGAAGCAAATCGTGTAACAGTTGGGGTGACAACGTAATCAGAGGGTTTAGACCCTGCAGAATACGGATCTGCCTGTCTCCATCCCCAAATTTGAGCCAGAAGAATGTTATATCGGAAAAGGTGCAGCCCATACAAATTTTTTCGTTGTACATTTGGTAAATCGTTGTTCCGGTACCCTAACTATGGTCCAATTGTTATGGATTTTTGATATGCCGTAAAGAACAATATTTGTCATCGTATCCCGAAATTTTTGATACTCCAGCTCCACGTCTTTCTCCGCCATCTTGGAAAATCTGTCACTTTTTCAGTTTTTTGCTTGTACTGTCGTTATAGTTCATTTTAGTGCTAAACATGGCTTGGCAATATTGTAAAACACAAAATTTGCTGAAACTTTTGGGTACAAAGAATTTTTCCATGACCCGTAGGGACGAAGATATGATAGGAGATATCATTATAAATTACCACTTTTTCCTAGTTTTCCTCTCATATTTACGTTTAAAGTGCATTTTAGCGTTAACTATAGTTCAGCAATATTGTAGATTACAAAATTGTCTACAACTTTTGTATTGAAATATCGCATCAGGAAAGAAGATACGATGTCACCTATGGGGTACTACCGTCGATATTTACTACTTTTCCAGTTTTCTTCACATATTTTTATTTTAGTGCATTTCTCGGTCAGCAATATTATAGAAGACAAAATTATATGCAAATTTAAAGTACCTACGATCTTCTAGGTATCGTGGAAATAGACGATTTTGTCTTCTGAGGGATTGAAGTGGTATAGATCGGAAAGTGACAGATGCTTTATCTTGTCGTCTATCCCGCTATCACTCGACCATCATAGATCCCCTACAGATTGCGATTAAATGCACTCAAACCTAAATATGAGAAGAAAACTGCAAAAGTAGCAAATTTCAACGGTGCTACTCCATAGATGACTTCATATCTTCTTTCCTAATGGTTGTGGAAAAAATATTTCAATACAAAAGTTGTAGCAAATTTTGTGATCTACAATATTGTTGAACTATAGTTAGTGCTAAAATGCACTTAAAATGTAAACATGAACGGAAAACTAGAAAAAAGTGGCAATTTTTAATGATATATCTTGTCATATCTTCGTCCCTAGGGGTCATGGAAAAAATCTTTGTACCCAAAAGTTTTAGCAAATTTTGTATTCTACAATATTGTAGAACTATGTTTAGCACTGGAATGAACTTTGACGACAGTAAAAGCAAAGAACTGAAAAAAATGACACTATTTCCAAGATGGCGGCCAAAGTTATGGAGCTGGAGGGCCGAAATTTTTAGGTTACCATGGCTAATATTGTCCTTCACAACATACCAAAAAACCATATCAATCGGACCTCTTTTAGAGTACCAGAGCAACAATTTATTAAATGTACTACGAAATTTTTTGTATGGGCTGCACCTTTTCCGGTATACCGTACTTCCGGCTCAAATTTCGAGATGGCGACAGGCAGATCCGTATTCTGCAGGGTCCAAACCCTCTGATAACGTTGTCACCCCAACTGTTACATGACTTGCCGCTTGCATTGTTTAGAGACGCCTTTTCCAATTCTGTTCCTCCTCTAATAGATTCAAATGTCAAAGCCTATACTAAAACTGAGATTAAATAGGTACGTACCAACGATAGTACATATCGTTACGTGATTACCCCGCCGCACGTGAAAAGTTTCTTCTATCTGATCGATAAAAAATACTGTAGAGAAATAGGGGTGATACATATGTAAACTGGATAAAAGATGCTAATTTCGTCACATTATGTCTAAAATATTTTATACAGATTTTTTGTTAACAAGCAAGATGGGCCGCTAAATACAGTTAATTACATTAAACATACTTTTCTAAAACAAGTTAACCATAAGAAACCAATATATTGACAAAATTTTATTAGCAGAACCATTATTTAAAACCTATCAGGGGGCCAATTTTTGAGAGTCGAACGCTCGACTTTGCACTCGAGATCTGTCAAAAAACTATGACGTTTTGACAGATGCCGAGTGAAAAGTCGAGCGTTCGACACTCAAAAATCGGCCCCCAGATTACCTATCTCTCGATTGATGTCATTATAGGCGGCTTTACAATGTTTAACCCTTTGACCGCCAAGAACCTATAAAGTGGTTGTGTGTCGTCGTGCCCACGACGCCAACAACCACATAAAAGGTCAGAGTGAAGGTGTATCTAATAAGGTTTGATCATGAAAAAAATCATTTATGAACTGTTCTACTTTGTTTTTATTGGTTTAGACATTACGCCAAAAAAACAGTGCTTGGCGTACTGGGCACGGCGACACACTATCGCTTTGGCGGTCAAAGGGTTAAGTACCTATCGATCAAGGAAAAACATGCCTACGTAAAATTTCCATTCTCTGGTAAGTTACTGAAATAGGAACCCGAATAAGAAAGCAGAAATGTACATATACCTACCGGCATAATACACAACCTACTGAGACCTTCACTTAAATACGGCCTACCTGTCCTTTTGTGAATATTAATTTGTTTTTTTTTGTAATTCAGTAAACGTTCATAGTTATTTTGGGCTTGTAAAAAAGTTTGTAAGGCTGCGGTGCTACATTATTTCTGAACAAAAACTTTGTATCGAGAATAAAGCAATTAAACACGATGGTGTTGCCACAGCGCCAGTTCCGCCCATTATTTTTGAATACACTGTTTGGCACGTTCTTTGGCACCCTATGATAAGTTTATTTCTTTACTGCATGCCCGCACGGCTAGACTGCTCAAGACAAACTGGCCGGTTCTTCATAAATATTCAGAATGAGACGGATAGGCTAACTTGCTCGTGACAATTAGCGTGCGGTCGTTTAAGAATGTAGTTTTAGTCATGGTCAGGTCATAGTCTAAGAAAACAGGGGGGGCATCATGATAGAATGCTAGCGACCTCATGGTACCCCCCTACACGGCAAAGAGGATTAACGCCGCAGAGGTTTTGGTGGGTATTCTCTTCCTCTGTGGAAGGGCGAGTCCCACATACCCCCCACTACGGGTCTCCCCGGCCCGGGGGATACGTAAACGTATTTCCTCTGCGACAAAAAAAAAATGGTCTAAGAAAACAAAGTCTGCCACTCCGGATCGTGACACAAGTGGCAGCACTGTCGACGCCACACTCACAGTTACGCACTGGTCCCACCGCCGGCGATGAGCGAGAAACGATTAGAGCTAGAAACTAGAAACGAGTTGGCGAGCAGCGAGAAGAGAGTGGTAGTTCCGATAGTTTTGTCGCTCGGCTGTGTAAGCGAGTGTTCGAATGCGACAAGCTTATTTATTTATATTATTATTTATATTATTTCTGTAACTGTTAAAGATATAGACAAACGGTTTTCTTTGTTCAGTGCTTCATTTATTGTGTAATAATACCTATGAATAAAAAATTACATGTTCTTACATTTTTATTCGGTAATGGAATGAAACATCCAAAACACCACATAAAAAAATCAAACATAATTACCTATAAGATTTTTTGGAAGTATTTTTGATTTTCTTTCCCTTCAATTTTTAGAGTAATAAAATAAAAAAAAAAATATTTCGTTTGACATATCAACCGTCCAAATCTCATTTGGCTTACAGATTTTTATAAACTTTTTATACTTTTTAAGGGGCGCCACCTCGTTTCCTAAGGGGTTAAACTTGTGTTGCCTCGAAAAAAAATATTTGTTTTGGTTCCTACTATCACTGAGCAAATACAAAAAGTGCAGCGTTTTGGTTAAAAAAATGATAACCTCTATAATAGGCAGTAACCAAATGTGAAGAATCTCATAATAGACTATTTTGACACATCTTAAAATTTGTAACATGGTGTCACTTTATGGATAGTAAACAATCAAAATATCACATTGAATTGAAAATTATAAACTTTAACCAAAATAGAAAAAAGATATTTAACATCCAAAACTGGGAAAATTATGGTTTTTATTTATTTCTTTTGTCATCCAAAAGTCAAACAAAAGGTATCAATAGAATCAATAGATGTAAAAATAAATAAAAATATGTACGGCAACTATGTAGGTACCTAAACGCATTATTTCACGACCAAAACAGCAAAATACTTATTTTCCCATACAACAGCTGGTTGGTTCGATACCAGGGGCCCGATTTTTGAGTGTCGAACGCTCGACTTTTCACTCGAGATCTGTCAAAACACTATGAAGTTTTGACAGATGTCGAATGAAAATTCGAGCGGTCGACACTCAAAAATCGGTCCCCAGGCGGGTGACGTCATCTGCCCGTGCCAATTTGTAGGAGCCGTTTGGGCGGCCGCTAGCGCTAGCTAGTGGTAGTTCATCTCTATTTTTTGCCCTTTATTGTGGTCTAATTGTAGTTGGTCCCATATAGAAATTTGATCGTCTATGAAAACTGGTTCGAATGTCACCATATTTTTTTTAGTCAAATAGTTATTTAGGTACCAGTACAGTGTACCTAGTGAGGTAGGTACTTGTATTTACTGATACTTACATGGTATGGCGTTCGTGGAGTCAATGGGGTCTGGTGCGTGCTGCGACAACGGGAAGTACGGGATGTCGACACACCTGAACACCGTGCTCCCGGCTGGAATAGGAAAACGAAGATTTCACTCATTGTGCCCGTGAAACATTTTACTGGTGTCATTTTTTATGCTATTTATCAATATTTAATCTTTTATCCTTAAACGAGCAATTCTTGTATATTTATTTATTTCGGGGATCTCGGAAACGGCTCTAATGATTTGATGAAATTTGGTATGTGGGGGTTTTTGGGGACGAGCAATCGATCTAGCTAGGTCTCATGCCCGGGAAAACGCCGAGCAAAGCTCGGTCGCCCAGATATTGATTACATAACATGTATTCAAAAGCTTAAATGTGTACAGGGTTAAGTCGTGAACAGAAAATAAAAGCATGTTTCTATAAATGATTTTGAACCACTTTTCCCACGGGGCCACCCGTGGAATTTAAGCGGCAATTACACTTCGTTGTTCACCTAATGCGGTCGCCGAATTCATTTTAAACTACTTAGGCCAACGAACGTCGTCTTTACACTAGTCTGTCCGCCTACTACGGCGTCTTGGCAGCTGTCGATCGCCGAATGCGGCCGACTAACGTGTTCTTTACACTTGTAAGTCGACCAGTGTAATTGCCGCTTAAATACAAAAAAATCTCGTTTAAAGATATAAGAATATCCAGGTGGACGTTATTCACTTAAACGTTCTACGGCATTGTAAGACATTGGCAACACTCGCCAGCAACAACCTGCAAAATGTTCTGTACAACAATGTAAACGCATCACTACACAGTGTTATATAGTGGGCAGACGAAACTTCCGTGCGACCAACAATGCGTTCGTTTCCGTCGTCGGGAAACGCATTGTCAGGCTACACGGTGCGCCCCACTTTCCACTCTCGGCCTGCGTCCGACTGTCCTGCTTTTATGTATTCATTTCCTTTATAAACGCTCTTAATTATTTCATACCTACATGCAAACAACAGTGTAAAAGAAACATAAATGTACTCGATCTAAATAGAAAGTTCAATAGCCAATTTAAATGCCTGTGGCTTTACTTTGACAGTAAAGTCGTCTGCTGAGAAAAGCAACTGCGTCTTTATTGTTAAAAACCTGGAGAGGCGTGCGCGTCATGTTACTAAAGAAGTTCAGAAGTCGCAATTCTTATTTTCGAATATCTGTGTGAGTGGTGTGTCAGTGTCACTGACAAGGAGCAGGCGCACAGAACAGCATTGCAGACGCCTGACTTTTTGCTGGCACGCGACTTATATTCTTAATTTCATGTTGTATTGTGCCCCTATGCAAATAAATAATTTTTCTTTCTTTCTTTTATTTTTTTCTGCGTGACCTCATCTCCTTCATTTACCTATGCAAATGTTTGCTCGTGACTTCGTTTAGAACTCAATAATGAGACATAATAAGGTTTACATTTGCATTTCTAATGAAAAATTCACATATAACTACTTGGACAGACAAAATTGCCTATTTCTTCTTCTTCTTCTTCTCCCTTGACCATTTTCCCATTTACTTGGGGTCGGCCTTTCTTGTCCTTTTCCTTTGCCTATTTACTAAATAATAATATCAATATCAGAGTGGATTAGTTACTACAACTAAATAGCCCTACCAAGACATATTGTCGTCGTTGCGTTGCCAATATGTTTGGCAATGGAATTCTATAAATTCTATTATGATAATCAGTCAAACTAAACAAGCTACCAAGCAAGCAAGCACCGAAGCCAGCAAACAAGCAAGGGACCGGAATAAGTGGCGTACTAGAAGAGTTATATGCTCAGCAGTGGTCGGTTACAGGGTGAAAATGATGATGACGAATCAGGCGGGCCGCACGCTTGTTTGCCAACGACGTGGTATAAAATATATATTTAAAAAAAAGTCAAAAACGTGCTCATGTTCAAACTTACGATCAGTATGACAAAGCCTCCACAGCCCCGAGACAGTGTGTTTTGCGACGAGGCTGTGTCGTCCCGTGCCATTGTACGCCGGATTGAGCATGTTCTCCTCAGTATGGAGCCAGTTGTTGGTCGACACTGCGACTAGGACGGCGACCACCGCGGTGCCGGCGGAGAGCGGGGTCAGCAGCCACAGGCACGCCACGGACGAGTCGATCTGGGCCACCAGCGTCGGTGAAGGGGGTATGGGTCTGGAACATTTTGAAACGTTAGTCAATTTTTTTGTCGTAATTTTTTTGTCTAATTTTCATTAGTACAATTTTAAAGTTTAAGCTGACCCCTGCCTAGAAGTAATAATAAAATAATCCTACCAAATTCCTTTTCGCGCTGCGTTAAACGTTGAAAATTCTAATAGCGCCATTGAAACACATTGAAACTACTACAGATCGCTGGCGCGTCATCAAGCTGTTAAATATGATGTTTGTCTGTCAAATTTCAGTTAGGTTAGGATTCACTCGTGTTCTGTAGAGCGTAATATAGTGCTAGCGGCACGCTAAAAGATGCTGCATAGTGCTGGCGGCACACAAGGCCTACATATGGAAAATGCTGCAAATGGTGTTAAAAGCATTAAAATCGGTACGATTGAACTTGAGGACATATGAATCAATTTGACCCTTTATACCCCCCCCCCTCCCACCCTTTAGTTCTACCCCCATCGACCAGTACTTTTAGTATGTTATGTAGGTCAACTGTACCTACAACTCTGACAAAATTCGCGTAGTCATGAATTATTTCCGCCAATTTTCCTTAGTTGATGTTGCTAATCAAACCTTGTAATAATGAAAAATTATAAGAAATAATAATAAATGCAAATATTTTCAAAATTGCTTTTTGAGGTTAGATATGAGGATATTAGGTACCATATCAGGTATATTTTACAAAAAGTTATCCAACGGTATCGTACCTGGAGGAACCTAAACTTGGTATGATTTGAAAATTATTTTTATTTTATTTTAAGACAAGTGACTTAAATGTAATGATGTGATATATTTTAAGAACTGACTTAGAAAGCCCTTTCGTTTGATACCACACACGATAGGTTTCAGAACATTTGTTTTTTAAATTCCATACAAAAAAAAGATGTCGTCATAACTCCCCTCCTTTTCTTTTTTTTTTTCGTCCAACGGATCAAATTTGTTCATAATATGTCCTAAAGATCAATTGTACCGATTTTCATGCTTTTAACACCATTTGCAGCATTTTGCATAATGTAGCCCTAGTGTACCGCCAGCACTAATAGGCCACAGCACTTATGGCGAATGATGATTATGGATATTAGATTGTTATGGCATGTAGAAATTATGGCATATGAGATTATGGCGCATCAGATTAGTGCAAATGAAATTATGGATATCATTAGTAACCCATAATAAGGTAAACTCATAGAAAGAGAATCCAATGAAGGAGGATTAGGACCTGACTAAATTGAGAAGTATCAGAAGACTGGTATATCTTTTAGCATGATTGTGACATCTTATCCTTAGTCGTGTTATATGTGGTGACAGCAATGGTATGTATGTATGCATGTAGGGAACTTCACACCAAACAACTTGGATAACAAAATGCGATAACAGCAAAATTTTCAATATCCTCTAATTTCAAACATTACTTGTTAGCTTTCAACCCCTTGATATATGTATTAATACACAAGATATTTTGTTTGGAAACAAAGAAAACCTCCAAACAAATATTGTATCGGAATTTTAGCTAATATGAGGCTATTAGATACACATCTCTTTATTACGTAAACCATTTGTTAGCGTGACAGCGCTAAACACAACAAAGAGACGGGGGTGTTTATTTTCAGTTACTTTGTAAAGGCAAATAGGCTGGCCAGATTCTTATACTTACTATATGTGTTCTCTCACTCTCAACACATTTTGTCCTCGGGAGTTCTAGAAATTGCTTATCACTAAGAACACGGCTTACATACCTAGAGTCCGATAAATAATTCAGCGAACTTAACTTCTTTAGTTCTTTAGTAGTTAACTTCTTTTAGGTGGAGGGACTTCCCTGGTTAGGTTAGGTTAGGTTAGGTTATGAGAGAAATTAAACACCGCTATTTTCCTAGCTCTGTTAAAATTATTCCTTCAACGTGATAGTATCCGACAGGATGGGTTATTGATAAAAATATCATGTAATGTGGACAATAGTTTATGGGTGGGGTGTCATAAGTGTCATAACGTGGATATTTACATCGGCTGATCAGATAAGAAACCTGTTCATTCGTCCTATTGATATGAAAGCCGCGTTTTGACAGACTACTTTGCAAAATGTAATGTAATAACATTTTGCAAAGTATCCCAGAGCCACGAAACGTCACTATCAGCCCGGCCACGTTTTTGCGCGAATTGCGGAGCGGCAAGCGTTTTAGCTGTTAATGGCATGGTCGAGACTCGAGACGCGCAACGCACTGCGGGTATAGTGCGCGCCATCCACGACGAAGCGCCCCTCTACAGCGCATCTCATACTAATCTATGCGCAATTGTACGGAACGGGCGTTGGAGGGGCGCGTCGTCGTGGATGCCGCGCACTATAGTTGGGATCACACGCAATGTATTAGGAAAGCCGCTGCCGTGGCCAGTCCGATAGATTAGAGCGAGTTGTTAGCGAGCGAGCGTAGTTGTAAGATTCTTATTTATGGTTGTAAGTTCACCTGGGCGGGCGGCGGCTGGCGATGGCGCCGCTGAGCGTGGGCGCGGGCTGGCGCGCGGCACGCGGCAGCGAGGCGTGCACGCACTGCGCACCGCCGCCCCACATACCTTCACCGCCTCTCACTGGAACAACACATTAAGCACACATCAATAATTATACAACATTGGAGAGCATTGAGAAACAACCGGCTAAGTGCTTGTCGGACTTCGCACATTTAGAGTTAATAGGTGGGTTTAATAGGAAAAATAAGTAAATTCCAAAGAATAACTCTGATTTATCAATATATATTAGAATGAGTTGGAAAAAAATACGTTATAATAAACATTATCACCGAATTTCAAGTTTATAGCTAAAAAAAAAAAAAATGGATCAAAATTTTGTGACAGACGACACAAGCTCCATAGGCTACAGAGTCAGCTTTCTATCGGACAGGCCGTAAACTTCTTGCCACCGGCGTGGTATAAAAAAAGTGTTTGCCAACGTCGTTGCAAAAAAGTACGGTTATATTAATTTTACATTGCTTCCCCTTTGATTGACTGGTAGATGATGTCATTAGCTTTTAAGTCCGCCACTTGGTTTTACCATTGAAAATGGTTATCAGATGCAAATCGCCTGAAACGTATTTTTGGCCATAGCTTCGAGAATTTTGGGAGGATCGAGATAGGAATAATACCATGAGTTGAGGAATTTATAACGTGTGAGCATATAAATTTTGAAAATCGAAAGAGTGGTTGAAAATTATGGTTGTTTTGGTTGTGGTCTACCCTTGGTACACCCCCCTTCACACATTTCAACCACAACAACCACAATTTCCAACCACTTGCCGGCATCCGATTGAGCTGAAATTTGGCATACTTATGTAAGTTTGGTGACAGTGTAATATTATTACAGCGTAGCGAGGGAATTAACACTGAGTTCTGGGAGCCGATTTTTGAGAGTCGAACGCTCGAATTTTTACTCGAGATCCGTCAAAAAACTATGACGTTTTGACAGATGTCGCGTAAAAAGTCGAGCGTTCGACACTCAAAAATCGGTCCCCTGAGTGTAGTGAACATTTTTGAAGTTGAGATTTTTATTTTTTTAAGAATCATCAAAAGCTGGACGGATTATTGACAGATCATCATGGTAATGGTGTTAAAAGATTCGGAAGCAGACGAGAAGTGCATTCTAGTTGTAATTTTGAAAATCCTACTTGTGATATTATAAACGCGAAAGTTTGTATGAATGGATGTTTAGATGGATGTTTGTTCATCTTTCACGCCGACTGGTACAACACAAAGGCAACTCTTTATCCCAGAAAAATACACGGTTACTGTAGGAGAGCTCCATATCTCGGATACTAGACTACTGGTGTGTAGCGAGAAATTGTAAGGCTCGACGAGATCTGCATTTCGGATAACGCTGTCAAAATTGAAACGGACATAACCATAACCTAATAATTTTGAATTTTGGTTATAGTAGATTATACACCAAAGGGATTAGGGAACGAAGGACTCCAGAAGTTACTGGTAATGAGTTGATTCCCGAGGTGAAAATTTTTGAAGAAGTTATTTTTATCTATTTAAGAATCATCAAAAGCTAGAGTGATTATTGACCGATCGTCATGGTAATGGTGTTAAAATATTCCGAAGCAGACGAGAAGTGCATTCTAGTTGTAATTTTGAAAATTCTGATTCTTGCGGGACTGCGAAATCTGTGAATTTTTTGTTTTGTGCAATAAATTCATATATATATACATATTTTTAAAAACCAATACCTGTGGATGCTATTCTCCAGAGGCTATTGGGCTAATTTTAACCGCCACCTGCCCGGCCTAATTATGTGAACCGTCACAAGAGGAGAGTATTTCGGAGGCTTGGTATTTTTTGCAACATTAAACAGCTTAAAGTTGTGTGTACTATAATTATACAGTATATACACTATTCTATACAAACGACAAAATTAAATATTATATAAAACAAATAGCTACAGTATACATACATAAAGTAGGTAGAAAAAGAAGAATGAAATGTCTCCAGAGTTATACAATGTCACTAGGTTCGTTAAATTTAAACATTTAAGGCCGAAGCCTTCCACTGTTTGTTCCACGGAGGAGTTCCGAATTGAATATGTAACAGGAACATGCACTCAAGTCAATGACAACTGTCTGTTCTTGCAATGGCAGTTCGATTCTAGTTGGGATTGTTGTGCACATCGAGCTCGGTCCGGGGGGATTCTATTGGTGGATGTAAAACATCGCTTCCTGGTCAAATGCCTTTATCAACACATTTATATTAAGTACCTTTTCTCACCGTTTTTATTTCTAAGTTTCAAATAGACCAAGCAGTATAGATTTTATTCGTAGATAAGCCCACACATATACAGTGATATTAATATAAGATTTACTTTTCATTCTAGTTCGAACGATTCGGGTAGTACCATATGCTGAATCGCTGAGTAGACCAAATATATGTGTTAAAATATTAATCTGAGTTGCCTGACGCTTTCTCAGAATAAGTTAACAAGTTTGGTAAAATCATTCATAATTTAAGAAATAGAAGCTAAGAAATTCATGTGACAAGGCACGGGTTTAAGTAATGTATTAAAGTGGCACACCAAAACGAATTTAGGGACAACTCGTATGGAAAATATAAATGTTAAGCAATAAAAAGCAATATTTGTTTATACAAAGGCAAATGGTACCTTCGTAAATCCCGTGTACATATATGCAAAAAGCTTTGGGTTTGATAGATGATCCCTATATTATATTTAACAATAAATTTCACCCGACTAAATTTGTTTTTCATTATATTAATGTGCACTTTAAAATTCTTTTGTTTGCGAACAATCACTAGCGAATTATTAATGCAACATATAAAGTGATAAGTAATTAATCGCGATGGATCCTCGTGAGCACGTCACACGTCTGCCGCCATTAACATATTGCAGTGCGGCCACGTCAACCGCATCATTGAGCCAGTATAACCGATTCAGTAGTGATTTCATAAAACATATCAAAGCGCGGTCCGGGCAATTAAACGATCTTTGTTTCTGTACTTCTTGCGAGCTTGCCCCTTATCGTTTTTATGCCGAAATGATACGCACTGTTAAGATTAAATCCTGTTGATGATTATACTTATTACATGGTATTACTAAATATTCTAGTTTAAACCGTGATATCTGAATCTATATTGATTTAAACTTACACGATTTTCACACATTATTATTCGGGCAAATCCTTAAAAAAGGTAAATTAGTTATAATTGTACGCGATTAAGTCCCGTTCCCCATAAATAATATCTGAATATGTTTAACACTTTGCCTGATTAAGCTGAGTCATGAATTTCCGTATCTAACGAGAAACCAAAGATAAGTACAGCACCATATTTGCCATTAACGGAAAATACCTACACTTTATGTGTTCCGTCGCACATAAAACTGCCTGCACTCTAATCGTGGCTACTCGTAATTAGGCCAATCCTATTTGGTTGAGCGTACCCATCTATAAATTCCACACGATATCCACTAAAACTCAATCGATTAATTAAATCAAAGGGACGGAAGGAGATGTAATTAAGGAATAACGGCATAGTTCGGCCAAATTGTCTGACCCTATAGGGACCATAACCCCTTTAGGTATTTTTTGTGGGTTAGGAGATCAGCAATTATGAACGGCCTTAGTTTCAGGTCCTTCCTATTAACCTTTAAAATATAGTAATTGTATATATGTTTAGGCATTATTATTACAAAATAGGTAATACTTAAGTTTTATTTGTCATCAGTGGCATCGTAATCATCAATACACATATTTTTCGCATAACGTGTACATTTGATTCCAGCAAAAATAAAAATGTGAAAAAGTGCTAAGTTCGTAAACGGTTTCGCTAATAAAATGAGTGAGATCTAATTGGAAACCAAATTCTTTCAAGCTCCTGTCGTGCATAACGTTCTTCAATTGCTTTAAATGATTTCGTGTTATTTGCTACTAAATAGTATGAGTTAGCATGTTGTCAAATTCTTACCGCATTGTACCTACTCACTTAACACAGCTTTTTTGCTTCGCGAACTTGGCTGACTCGCTGTATTAATACTTTTGATAATTGCCTTTTAAATATAACGCTTGGTTGTAGTATGTCAGCTCCTAATAAAAATGTATGACCTAAAATCGTAAAATAGTACTGACACTGTAGTAAGGTCTGACAGCTGACAAACGTACCATTCTTCGACTACAACAGTTCCCATTTTACAATTTTAGATAAAACATAACTTGGAACGCAAAGTAGCAAACGCTTAAGAAGTAGTACGCTTAAGAAGAAGAAGTAGCTTTCCGTTACTTTTGAAGGCAATTGATCAAAAAGTCTCATGTTCTTTAAGCGTAAATGATGTGCGGAAATTAGAGAGCTCATCTCATTTCGGTGCGGCGCAGCTCCGGCCTAATGACTGGTCTGCTCTTGGATTTATTACGCACCTGCTTGGTTCGATCGTTTTCGAAATATGGGTGTAGAATACGTTAGAGTAGGACCATTTTTGAAGAAGTAGAATGCAAGAAGCAATAAAACAGAAGAAGAATAAAAAAAATGATGATGAAGAATGTAACAGTTGGGGTGACAACGTTATCAGAGGGTTAAGACCCTGCAGAATACGGATCTGCCTGTCGCCATCCCCAAATTTGAGCTGGAAGAATGTTATATCGGAAAAGGTGCAGTCCATACAAATGTTTTCGTTGTACATTTGGTAAATCGTTGTTGTGACTATGGTCCGATTGTTATGGGTTTTTGATATGCCTTAAAGAACAATGTTTGTCATCGTATCCCGAAATTTATGTCTTTCTCCGCCATCTTGGAAAATCTGTCACATTTTCAGTTTTTTGCTTGTACTGTCGTTATAGTTCATTTTAGTGCTAAACATGGTTTGGTAATATTGTAAAACACAAAATTGCCTTCATATCCTCTTTCCTAATGGTCGTGGAAAAAATATTTCAATACAAAAGTTGTAGCAAATTTTGTGATCTACAATATTGCCTAACTATAGTTAGCGCTAAAATGCACTTAAAATGTAAACATAAGAGGTAAACAAGAAAAATGTGGCAATTTTTAATTATATCTCCTGTCAGATCTTCGTCCCTAGGGGTCATGGAAAAAATCTTTATACGCAAAAGTTTTAGCAAATTTTATATTCTACAATATTGCAGAACTATGTTTAGCACTCGAATGAACTTTGACGACAGTATAAGCAAAAAACTGAAAAAAGTGACACTATTTCCAAGATGGCGGCCAAAGTTATGGAGCTGGAGGGCCGAAAATTTTAGGTTATCATGGCTAATATTGTCCTTTACAACATACCAAAAAACCATATCAATCGGAACTTTTTTAGAGTACCAGAGTAACGATTTACTAAATGTACTACGAAAATTTTTGTATGGGCTGCACCAAATGGGCCCTACGGAAGACCAGCGCCGGCTGCAATGCCGGCATTATGCTGAGTTGGGTCCATTTCGTGACACGGTTTTATAGTATATAATTGTGTTTGTCCTTTTTTATCACGAATAAATATTTGAACTTTGAACTTTGAACTTTTCTGGTATACCGTACTTCTGGCTCAAATTTCGAGATAGCGACAGCGGACAGGCAGATACGTTATTCGGCAGAGTCCAAGCCCTCTGATAACGTTGTCACCCCAACTGTTACATGATTTGCCGCTTGCATTGTTTAGAGACGCCTTTTCCAATTCTGTTCCGGCTCTACGTGCAATGTTTGTGTTTATATGAAGAGAGCAAGATGGTACTAATTAATCAAACATGAATGTGTGTTGCAATCAAGTTGATTCAGTGATGGACCTCTATAATAAACGCGTAGAGCACACATGTAAAATCAAATACGAATTAATTATATGTTATTTTTTATATAAATGACAAATTCATACCTACTGTTAAAAACTCTTTCAGATCCATTAAAAAAATCTCGAAAGAGCACCAAATCACGTTGGCGTATTAAAGTAACTCTATAAGGATCAAAAGCCAAAGTATGAAACCATAAAATGGCAAAGTTTGCGTAAAACGTAGGTACTCCCGCAGCCTGGGCTTGCGATTCGAACATCACGCAGTTAAAACAAATGAAAAACAACCATAAAAAGTCCACAAACGATAAAATAAAGGGGTTTGAATCGACGGTTCAGTGCGATCGTTTAACTGTGCATTTTGTTATTTTACTGGTTAACCTATGGACTACTATTAGGCCAGTGAAATCTTACAAATAAAAAAGCTAAAATCGCAAAGCGAGATGTAAAGCTGCATTTTTGGTATATTATTCGCACCCCTTAGGCGACTTCCTGACTTGGCGGGGCGGGATCGATATGTGACATTTTCTTCTTTGACGTAAACTTACTGACGTCGCAAAGATTCTCACTTGACATAATACTGTCAGTATTACGTTTGCGCAGTAGTAATATCATGCGCAGAAACGGAGCAGTACCGCCTTCGCATCGTCCCGCTACCGCGCATCCCGCGCCAGTCAGGAAGCACTCATTTAAATATGTAGGGGCGTAGTAAAAAATGATATCGCGTCGACTGACAGCTGACACTGACTTTTGACACTTTTCTCATATCGTACTGCCTCCGCACCGACAAATCAGGAAGGCGCCTTAGGAGTATGTGAAACTACGTTTTGCAAGCAAAAAAAAGTTGTGCTACCTGTATGATACGTGAAAAACTGCAAAATTTTCGGACTTTTTTCAGGTATTGTAGTTCAATTCAAAAACTATGGGTTTTTCACATTACTTGTCGATGGCATTTTTAAAGTATATTAAATTTGCAACAATTTAAGCCTATCCATAGCTCCGTATATCTTATAGTTTTTGAGACATGATGTTTCAAAAATACTGTTTTATTGAGTTTTGCCTATAGTGCATGTTGTTACGGGTTTCCGTGGAACAAATCCTTCACTTTCGCAAACCAGCGCCGACTTTTAGTATGTTATCAGGCATATCTCCTGGACCCCAAAACTGCCGGGAGACAATTTCTCCAAGGTCGCTCTCCCGAGTAATGATGTCATGAAAATTGCCGCGCCGCTACCACGTTTGAAAAAGTCGCAATAACATCCAACTTACGCAACATACATACAAGTGTATGGTATCAAATCAAAGCTGAATAAATATGCTATAACTCATATCTGTATTATATTTCAATACATTGACACATTTCAAAACTATAAACAAAATAATAAAAAAGTAAGGAAACATTTTCGGGTTTCCAGATTTTGCATAATAAACTAGAACAGGAACCCGAAAATTATGTACCGATAAATAATAATTAGTATTTCAGCTTTTATCATTTATTGTTTCTAGACATGACCAAAACTGGGAGAGAAATCCTGAAAAAACCAACAGCGCGGAACTGTTTTTCTATACAAGATAAAGATAAATGAAATGATGAAATGTCTATTTTCCATGAACCAGCTCCAGCGTTCTATTCTGTTTTTTAGTATCTGTTGGTATTGCGGCAACAGAAATACATCATCTAGGAAAATGTCAACTGTCTAATTATCACGGTTCTCGAGATATAGCCTGGTGACAGACGGGCAGACAGACAGACGGGCAGCGGAGCCTTAGTATATAATAGGGTCCCGTTTTACCCTTTGGGTACGGAACCCTAAAACGTTCTATAGGTACCGTAATTTTGGTACTCGAAATCGTAAACTCAAATATTTCTGTTTTAATTTCAAACATTTCCTGGGAAACTAACATTAAAACAAACTAAGTATTAGTCCGACTAAGTCAAACTAAGTAGTAGTAATGTCCTAATGTGTTTGTATTTTTTTGTGTTTTTTTTTTGTGTACAATAATAGTACATTATTGCCGTGGCCGGGAAGGGAGCAATTGCAGGCTGAGTATTTGTTTAAACGGACGAGCTTGCGAGTCCGTTTAATTATAACACGAAGCCTGCAATTGCCATTCCGGCCGAGGCTAATATAGTGCTTTTCTCAAAAATGGGGGAAATACGACAAAAATTTAATTAAGATTTGAAAAACATAACCTTAAAACGTCAAAAACATCATGCTTTCCCGCCGTTTTTTTTTTTAACAGAATCGCAAGTGTATTTTACCACCGAAAAACGCAAATTATTCGAGACACATAAAAAAACGTCGCGTTTCTAGCAGAAAAATACGAGCTGAATTGACTGAATATGACCAGGGGCCCGATTTTTGAGTGTCGAACGCTCGAATTCTCACTCGCCATCTGTCAAAACATCATAGTATTTTGACAGATCTCGAGTGAAAATTCGAGCGTTCGAAACTCAAAAATCAGCCCCCTGTGCCTCCTTTTATATGACAGTTTCTACTTTTTTTAAAGGACAAATAAAGGAATTTATTTATGGGAACAAATAAAATGATCACCTAAATAACTTTTGATATCATCAAATTTTCGAACCCTAAAATAAGGTTGAACACTCAAAAAAATTTATCGATCAGCAATTCCGAGTCACCAAAAAAATTCTACCTATTTTTGTAGCACTTGCACCTATTTTACTTATTGCGTTCCTATAAATTTATAATCGCATCAAAAAATTGTCAAGTACCACCAAAAACACTAAACTACCACCTAATCTCATGCACCTTTTTTCATTAGAATTACATCCAAATATTATACACATCGCATGCTACATTTTAGTAAGCAGTTACAAATTAATTGTTTTTAGCACTATAAATATTTTAGTCATTTCCAAAATGTTATAAATTAGAAAGAAAAATTCTAAATTAATTTAAAAAGCAACGCGCAATGTGGCCATGTGAAATAATAACACGTATACTGCTATCTCACTCAATCAAATACAAAGAATTGTCTGGAGCATAAAACCTATTGATATGTCGTTAGAGTGAAAGGTACCTATTGCTGTTTCATTCTAACTACCTATTGCTGATGGTTTACAAACTGCAAGAAGTTTTATTATTAATTTTTTAATGGGTTGACGTGAGCGCGTTTGATTGAAATCTTTTATTTGAATATGAGTTATGTTGATTTATTAAATTGTTAGTTTGTTATGAAAATGGATAAAGGTCCTCAAATGAGTTTACTTTATTCATTTAGATAAACTTTCATGGAAAAATTAAAGGAAGTTAATAGGTAGAAATAGGTATAGGTAGGTTTAGGTTATGTTAGTTTTGCATCGGCCCGAAGGGCCAAAAGAACTCAAAATAGGAGCTCCGCGCCAGCGGAGATCCGTCAATACTGTTCCAATGTTAACTAGTTTGAAATAAAAATAGATGTCATAGAAAAATATTACTACCGAGGCAAATTGACGATTATCAGCGAATAGAGAATAGAGGCAAAAACATCTGAGAACAAATAGCTGTATGCGACCAGTAAGGAAAGCACTGTTGAAAATATATTAAATTAAATTATGTTATGTACGTGTCTCATTAAAGTTACAGAAATTTTGAAGCTTCTATAAAATAAAATCATTTAGCGCTGTCTTGCTCGCACGCGGTGCGACGTGCGAGCGAGACGGACCGTATGGAAAACCGCATCAGTGTGCTAGCAATGAGGTTAGACTAGATTGGAACTGCTTTGCGCGACGGGCGTTAAAAAACAATTGCCGCGTGAAATTTGGTGATCATGTAGTATTTCTGGGTATCGAAAGAATTATTTGGGTGTAAATAATTTTAATAGGATTACGAGCCCTGTAATATTAGGATGTAAATTATATGAAATTTGGTGTTTGAAATTAGGTGATCATTAAGTATTTTTGGGTAGTGACTAATTTATTTGGTAACAATTTAATTTAATAGGTTATCGACATGTTACTTCTTTGAGTTGCACTTTATATTTAAAAGGAGTTGAAAATTTGGTGCGAATCTAGTATTATTGGTAATCAATGTAATTTTTTAGAGCATCATTCGGCAACTTATTTGGTGGTTCGTTAAATGCTACCCTTTATTTATGTGACATTGCAGGCGGCCTGCAACACGCCTGCAATGTTTTTTACTTTTTAATTTAGATCTGACCTTAAACTATACACTTTACCTTCCAATATGTAGCGACTAAAGTCCAGTTTGCGGGCCATTTTTGAGAAAAGTATTACATACATACATAAATATATACATTAGTGTTGATAGATCCCAGCATAAATTGTGGAGCTTATTACGTTGTACGTGGGTATTCGGTGTACTGAATTTATCGAGACATTGGGATGAATCCCGGGTCTTTTGTCGCTGGCTCCCTAAACAGAATTCTCGACGCTGGTGGGCATTGATATTCCACCGCCGTGTCCCCGGGTTAGCGGTGAATTCTCGAAGCAACGTAAGCTTCATTTCTTCCAAAACTTACCATTCCCGCGACCCGAGCCCGCAATGTAATAATGTGAAGGACGTCTATAGTAAAATTCAATTATTTTCCCTGTCTGTCCAATCTTTTGTCAACATTATCCTCCGTACTTTTTTTATTATAATAAAGAAGCTTTTTTTGTCCGGCTTTGTGGCTAATTCGATTAGATTCGTTAAATTTATTCGTAAGCGATTTCGTTTCATATTCTTGCTCACCGTAGACAATGTACGTTTGAAGATTTTATTGGATACTTTTATCCTGGTACTGTCGGCAAAGTATTTGTTTAGCAAAAATAATAATATCGCAAGGAGAATAGTTCAGTAGCATTAAAGATATAGTTTAGACTGACCAGCAGGTTCACCTGACCTGTTGTATTTTCAACTAATAAACCACCGTTGGCATGTATGCCACCATTGCCACCGTCATTGTACAGTCGAGGGCTTAAATATGTATACATTTATGGACCTTATTTCAATGCAATAAGGTGAAAAAGCGTATGCATATTGGTGCCTTTGACTGTATATACTTACATTTAAAACGAAATTTCATTAAAATAGTTGCAAATTGGCAGCACGGGCATGCTAGAGCTACTCCTGTAGGCCGTTTAAATAACCAACTGAATTATGAAATGGCAACATCCTGCTAACAAGAGTTATTTACGTTAACTCCGTTCACATTTTAATAGGCCAGTTCAGAAGCTTACAATTTAATGAGCGAAACCCTGTGCCGAGGTCTCTAATCGGTAGGTACAACGCCTTCGCATCTGTCTCGCATTATGTTTACAGCTCGTTCTAACTCGGCATGGAAACGAGCACGCAAAACATATTGAAATGTAAAACTAAGTTGAACCGATTAAATTAAATAAACCTACTCCAACTTGAATTTGCTGTAAAGACGTAATTCCACGGGTACGCTACAAGACATAGATCCGAAGTTTTACAATTAACATCATTTTTCGACATGCTTTAAAAATCATATTCTATTGAAGAGATTTTGTTTCGAATATAATGCTAACCTGACCCGCTTATGAATTCTATGAAGTCGGCGCGGAATGTATCCTTACGCGGAAATTTTCGGCGGAACGGAAAATGGAACGAAATAATGAAAATTCACAAGAACGGTACTTTCGGAATCTGGGAATAATGACATCTTAAAATATCAGATATTCCAATCTTTTGCATGCATTTTTTATTGACCGAGTAAAACGAGGTCTCTGTTTTAGCTTCGACAAAAATGCTTTCGTATGTCCGGCCGGATTTTTGTATGTCCTCCTCTACAGGTCGCATTTATCAACCGATTTTCATGAAATTTTGTGAGCAGGTTCGGTAACTATATAGAATTTTTTTCTCGAGTCACTTTTTGGAAATTCAAAAAAACAAACATTGTATCAATGATTTCGTGTTTTTCTGCGGCCGTTTTTTCCTCTACAGGTCGCATTTCTCAACCGATTCTCGTGAAATTTTGTGAGCAGGTTCCATGACTACATACAATTTATTTGTAGAGTAATTTTTTGTAAATTTTAAAAAAAATTTTTTTACGTCGTTGGCTGATCTCGTCTACAGGTCGCATTTATCAACCGATTTTCGTGAAATTTTGCGAGCAGGTTTGGTAACTATATAGAATTTTTTTGTCGAGTCACTTTTTTGAAATTCGAAAAAACAAACTTTGTATCAATGATTCCGTATTTTTCTGCGGCCGTTTTTTCCTCTACAGGTCGCATTTCTCAACCGATTCTCGTGAAGTTTTGTGAGCAGGTTTTATGATTACATAGAATTTTTTAGGCAAGTAAATTTTTGTAAATTTAATTTTTTTTTATTTTATTCATTGGTTTGTTCTCCTCTACAGGTCGCATTTATCAACCGATTTTCGTGAAATTTTGTGAGCAGGTGTGGTAATTCTATAGAATTTTTTTATCGAGTCACTTTTTTAAAATTTAAAAAAACAATTTTTTTATCAATTATTTTGTGTTTCTGCGGCCGAATTTCGATTTGTTCACCTCTAAGGGTCGCATTTCACAACAGATTCTCGTGAAGTATTGTGAGCACGTTCTTTGATTACATCGAATATTTTTGTCGAGTAATCTAAAAAAAATTCTATGGTTTGTCCTCCTCTACAGCAGCGGTCGGCAACAGGCGGCCCGCGAGCCTCCCTGGCTTTATTGTTTGTAAAGATAAAATTTGAAATTCTTAACATCGTGAAAGCGTCTGTATCGCCAACCACGAATATTTTCACAGTTGGTCAGGACGAGATATGTGTTTGTAAGTATATTTTACAATTAAATCTATCTAATTTTTTTTTCAAAAATTTCGCGCTCGCCGCCTTTGCGTTAGACAGTATGAAGTATTTTCCACACCTGCATCTTAATGTTCAAAAAATTTCGCGCTCGCTGCGCTCGCGTTTGCGTCTACATGACTTGATGCGTATGAAGTATTTTCCAGACCTGCATAATAATATTCGCAAAATTTCGCGCTCGCTACGCTCGCGTTTTCAACGAGATTTGTTATGACTTGATCGTATGAAGTATTTGCCGCATCTGAATCAGTGTTCGAAAAATTTCGCGCTCGCGTTTACATCTACATAACTTGATGCGTATGCGTATGAAGTATTTTCCGCACCTGCATCATAATGTTCGAAAAATTTCGCGCTCGCTACGCTCGCATTTTAATCTAGATGTGTTATGACTTGATGCGTATGAAGTATTTGCCGCATTTGCATCAGTGTTCGAAAAATTTCGCGCTCGCGTTTTCATCTAGGTGTGTTATGACTTTATGACCCGTCCCCCCCTTACAGTTTCTATATCTGCTATTCTATATGCTTGCATTGATCGAATGAATCGCGAAATTACGATGCGGTTGAAATGCGAATTATCTGGGTTTGGTAAGGAAACTAGCTGGTTTATCTGTGAAAAGTCGGTTTTTTCGTCTTTCTCGTTTTTACGTAAAAAGGGGTGCGAATTTTTACTACGTTACTGTCGCGTACGGCGTACCAATTTGTTTCGAGTTGATATCAACAGACAGTGGTCATTATTATCATCTGCGGCCCGCGAAGATTTTTTTAGCTACTATGTGGCCCGTGGGTGCTAAAAGGTTGCCGACCCCTGCTCTACAGGTTCGATATCTAACATAGTTATGGAAATAAAAAAAAACACTCACGAGGTCTACAGCTCACAGAGCCACTAGTCTTATACCTTTTTTTGTTTAAAAATGGCTTTCCATCAAATTTATGATGATTTCGCCAACCACATGTACAAAAACAGTATGTCCGCCAAATCTGGTCGTGGGTTATATAACATAAACCATTTTGGGTAACTTTTGATGGTAATTTTTTTTTGTATTTTGTAATTTATACCAACTTTCAAGTGTGGTAGGTACAAAGGTCAGAATAGGGTCTACCCACGCTGCGCCTTCCGGTCCATGATTGCCACTCGAGAACCTTTCAGCCCCAACGGCCATCGGTTCTACATGCACTGATTCGAAAGGCTATATCGGTGACTTAGGTTCTGCTACGGATGGCCTGATTTATGATGCGATCACGCAGAGAAACTCCCAGCATAGCCCTCTCCATTGCCCTCTGAGTGGCTTTGAGCCTTCATTTGACACCCATCCATGGTATGCTTGCATAATGTCACACGACACACATGTCAAACCCTCTGTTCTGAACGAAAAATAAGCCGTAGCTTCCCAATGTCCAGCCGAGTCGGATTCGACGATTAACCTCTTTCTCAAAGTTGGACCTACCTAACATTACAGTCTGTCCTAGGTGCACTGGTGTACTGAAAGGTAACTTCGAGCGTTAAACATCCGATTGTAACGGGAGTTGGTGCTACGGGCATTTGATATGATCTTCGTCTTATCCATGTCCATCCTTAGACCAATTCTCTCGGAGGCTTTACTGAGGGTGTCTGAGGTCATCGAGCATCGTACGTGTAGCCGAGACTGCTATATAGTCAGCAAAGCGAATGTGATTGATGTATTCGCCGTTTATGTTGATGTCTAGCCTGCAGCGGAATAGGTTTCGAGTTCTAGTTCTAGAGTTGGACTGACATAATGACGTTGTCGTACAGTCAAGTGCAAAAATATGCGTGCATACAACTTGCTCAAAAAGATGTCCCATAGCTCTTATGTCGGTGAATTAAGGTTTTGTTACATATTTATGAGAGGATTCATTTGATACATATTTTTGCACTTGACTGTACAATAAATACACCTACTAACAAGTAAGAATAATTGAATACAAAATGTTGAACTTCTTTCAACTTTGCTACGAAAATAAATTAAAATCACAAAACAACTTGTCAACGAAGGATAAGTAACATTGATATTTAATATTCTCTCCAATAGCACAGAATCCGAATAACATTTTATTGGAAATTCCAGCGTTAGAGACTAATATTTCCATTGTCCAGACATATATTACTTGCCGGGAATCAAAAAGCCAAGTTAGAATTCACTTAAGAATGTTGTGGTGCCGGAACAATCCAAATTGGTGTAGATTTAGTTACAATAACTTCATTTTATACAACCAAGGTAGCAAACCAGCGCACGGTCCACCTGATGGTAAGTGAACACCGCAGCCTATAGACGTCTGCAACTCCAAGAATTCAAGCCTTTTTTAGGGTTCCGTAGTAAACAAGGAACCCTTATAGTTTCGCCATGTCCGTCCGTCCGTCCGTCCGCCCGACCCCCGTTTTTCTCAGTAACCGTTAGTGCTAGAAAGCTGTAATTTGGCATGAGTATACATATCAATGACGCCGACAAAACGGTAGAATAAAATCTTTAAAAAAAAATTTTTTTAGGGTACCTCCCCTACATGTAAAGTGGTGCTGCAAATTTTTTTTCTGCCAAACCCCATCGTGTGGGGTATCGTTGGATAGCTCTTTTAAATATTATAAGGTTTCTAGAAGCATTTTTTGATTAAAGAATTGGTTAGCGTGATATTAAGCTTTGAAGTGATAATTTTTGCTATGGTCAAGTGTCCCCCCCCCTGCCAGCTAAACGGTGGCTACTAGGCATGTGAAAAAAATCATGGTAGTAGTATATACGATGAATTTAAAAGGAAAACTATCACAGCTAAGTAGACATTACTAGTTAACGAGTAATAGTCGAACTTCAGAAATGTACTTTGCAAAAGCAAACGTTCGTACAATTTCCATTGATACCTTAGATAATGTTGTTAATTCTTTCAAAAACATAGTAAATATAAGTTTTCGAACTTTTTAGTCCACATAATGTAAAGGGTAGACGACTACGGAACCCTACCTTGCGCGTGGCCCGACACGCACTTGGCCGGTTTTTTTTTTGACAGTTTTTGACAATGAGATTATTTTTCCAGTCGATTGCATCCGGAATACACCTTTCTACCTATATAATATTTTAAAAGTAATACGTACGTATGTTAATTTATATGTATAGTTAATTAATATAGACTATATTGTTTACTTTTCGTACACCAAGGACGAAAATGTCTGAACAAGTCAAACACCGCTTTGGTTGAGTGCGATTAGGGGGCCGATTTTTGAGTGTCGAGCGTTCGACTTTTCACTCGAGATCTGTCAAAAAACTATGATGTTTTGACAGATGTCGAATGAAAAGTCGAGCGCTCGACAGTCAAAAATCGGCCCCCAGGCTTTGCAGCCCATTAGAATTCGTGATATTTTTTGCTGATTTTGGGTGTATGTGAAATCAAATTATTTATCGGGTTTAAGAACTTTATTTCTCAACAAGAAGATATTACAAACTTCACTTATGTGAGAATTAATTAACTTATAATATTAAACTTAGTAACTTAGTATTAAATAATTTTGCTAATGCTCACGTCACCGCCCGCGGTTTCACAGATTATCAATATTTATTGGAATTTTTGTACTTTGTGGGTAGAGTTCGATTCACCGCGCGCGGTGATCGATGAGCACAAGCGAGCGAAACTACTACTACGCATTGTGTTAGGATTACATTTAAAATATTGATAATTCCTTCGCTTGGGAATTAGAACAAACTGCTATGTACTTAAAATAAAATTATAGTCAACTCACTTAAACATTTAGAAATAAAAATATAGGTTGTATGAATTGTACATGTGTGGATCTTATATCCATGACATAGGGTATATAATAGCAAAAAACGCAAGTATAAATTTTAAACACGCTTAGTTTAGTTATTTAAATTATTGTTCATATTTGGAAACATTGCGAGATATGAGCCTTAAGTTTTTTTTTAAATAAATTTAATGACACAGCATTGCGAATATCATTCGGTAGACAATTGTACAGTTTTGCTCCCTCGTACGTAATATTTTTTCTGCCAAACTGGTTTGTCCGAGCCCTCGGTAAAGATAGATTGTTCGAACTTCGGGTGTTCCGTAGCCCTTTTTCTTTATTTGTCAGAAATGAGAGTTGAGTATGTACTTGTTTATTAATTATTTTATGAATCAGGATGCATGTATTATAAGTATAATTTTGTTTCAACGTAAATAATTTAGTATCACTATACAATTTGACTGTCGGCGTTAAATAATCATAATTGAATAATGTTTTAATCAGTTTATTTTGGGTTCTTTGCAATTTATCCAGATTCGTTTTCGCTGCATTGCCCCAGACTTCCACAAGATAGTCAAGATGTGGTTTAACCAACGTATTGTACACTAGAATACGAACTGAGCGCGGGACACAGCCAGCCATTCTCCGCAGGGCTCCAGTGAGGGAGGAAATTTTAGTTTTTAGTTTTTGAATATGGGGTTGCCATGTTAAACCGCTATCAAGTACCAGTCCCAAATACTTTTCCTGTTTAACTTCGTGTATTATTTGTCCGTCAACAGTTAGAGGCGCACAGTTTTGTATTTTTTTATTCTTAGCTGAAAAAAGGATGTAACATGTTTTTGTAGTATTGATAGTGAGAAGGTTACTTTGGAACCATGTAGTTAGCGTATCTAGATCCCGTTGCGCCTGCTTCACTATGTCCTGTACTGAGTCACCATAATAGAATAGGCAAGTATCATCGGCATACAATGTGATATCGCCCGTCAGACCGGCGTTCAGTAAATCATTTATATAGATCGTAAAAAGCAGGGGGCCCAAAATGGATCCTTGAGGAAGTCCGTAATTAATATTGCGCGGTTCACTAGTAGCCTGGCCTATCTTCACGACTTGTTTCCGATTTTTTAGGTATGACTCGAAAATTCCAAGAGCTGTGTTTTTAATGCCTACGTTACCTAGCTTTTTTAACATGATTGAATGGCTGACTGTGTCAAACGCCTTCTTTAAATCTATAAAAACACCCAGAGCGACTTTTCTTTCATCAATATTAGTTTTAATTTTAGTTATTAAGTCTATAGTAGCTGTGAGTGTGTTTGATTTTTCTCTAAAACCATATTGCTTGTCACTTATGTAATTTATTGATGTAAGATAGGCATTAAGTCGTGTGTAAAGAATTTTTTCGATTATTTTAGATAAAACTGGTAGGACCGAAATGGGACGATAGTTCTCTGGGTCTGTCTTTTTCCCTGATTTATAAATTGGTGAGACCTTTGCTATTTTTAAGGAATCTGGGAAAACTCCGTGTACAAAACAAGCATTAAAACAATTTTTTCAATTTATTTTCGCTTTAATATTATTTTTATGCAATAAGTTCCAGCAAAAGCGTTGCTAATGTTTTGCGGGATGAAGTTCGTCAGACTAGAAATTAAACCGACGCCATAGAGACCTTAAAGCTCTTTCTTGGGAAAAACAGTTGTACAAGTATCAGTGATTTTTCATTCTTGTCAGATTTGTAGTTGTAATTACAAAACGTGTTACAAGTTTGTTCAGGCAGATTCGTCATAAAAACGGTTGCAAAAGAGCTCGGGTGAAAGCGGAACAAACTTTTTAATAGTAATGGGTGACGATAAACGGTGTCATTAAACATGATTACGCGACGTCGCGCGTTGTACTAGACAAGTCGAACTCTCATTGGGACGTAGCTTATAAAACTCGTTTGGGAGATGTGTTCCACACAGGACTGCAAATAACGTTGAATGGGAATTGTGAAATTTCATATTAAGTATTATTATCCTTTATTATACCATTAAAACGAGCGCAAAATCTGTGCAAACGAATCGTTGCCAGTAGAAAGAACTTCAGGGGGAAAAAAACAATAAAAATTGAAAGAACTCGAGTCTATCGTGTATTACCTACTCGCATTAGCTTATAGAGTCTGGCTGACGAAAGCTGAGACTAGAAAAAGGCGGCAAATTTAAAAAATCTACCTGTTGCAACTTGCAACACTGTGTATTAGTTACTTCGTAGCAGATGCGACAGTCACTTTTGTCCTGTTTTCAAATTTTCCGTCTTGGCGACACTGTAGTGTAAATTTTGGAATCACACTTTGTGGGACTAACTGTTAAGCTTGACATAATAGTGCTGACACAATAATATAGTTTTCAAAGAATTCTTCTTCTTCTTTAAAAAAAGGCTTTCCATCAAATTCATGGTGATTTCGCCAATCAATACTTGTTCAAAGACGTTGTTCGGTAACGACGCCATGACAGTAGGCAACTGGTTTTTTTCGGTAGTGGATTCTGCTCGTCGTAGCGCCGAGCACGTGCGTTCACCAACGCGGCGACGAGCAAAATCCTTCAAAGATTTGATTTGACTTAGAAATTTGGCATTGAGAGACTTCCAACAAAAGTCAGAACTTTTTTTAAGGCACTATGCGATATTTATCGGTATCGGAACTGAAGCCGATACCGGATATGACCGATATTGTATCGGTTAGTGGGAACCGACCCTAATTAGTTTCAAGATGGTGGAGCGATAGTAGCGCCAGATCTGCATACTCGGGAGTTAAAGGTCTCTTACCTCAGATATAGTATATACTAGTAAGTGCCTTTGGACACATTTGACGTGGATATTATAGTTGCCATTTAAAAAGTTTTAAATAAATCTCAGTCTCCGCTTTCATTAGCCAGACTCTATAACACTATCCCTCTAAAGCAAACGTTTTACGTGCTCCGTTGTAACCACTCTAGCATGTAGCGAGAGTCACTAATAGCTGTCACTCAAAATGTCAAGTGCCCTACAACCTACAACCGAGCAAAGCTATAATTATCTCTGTCGGCCCTCTGTAGATTGCATTATCCCGATGTCAAATCATGTTTTATCGGACAAATGTTTATTCGCGCTTCTCATGCAATTATTTCCCAATATTTTTATTATTAATTTACTTATAAATTTCAATAATTAATTAATTTACAAGAAAATATATATAAATAAATAACAATAACGTACTCTTAAGTTTTGTAATAAAAGTCACGTTTTACCGCTTTTTTAAATTCAATGGATTACCTACTCAGAAAAACAATTAGGCGCTCGGTTGTTTTATGCGTCAACCGCATGCGTTTCCATATAAATCCATTCAACGCAATGCGCTTGACGCAACGTATTTATATGGAGCGCATGATGCGTTTATGCGCATAAAACAACCGAGCGCCTTACATCGAAAATTATCTCTAAAATCACGATATCGACTCTTGCATTTAACTGCAAACATTCCACCTATTATTCAATAAATTTAGGAATGCATCCTAAAGGCCGATGCAACACAGTGCAAGATTACATGCATTTTTGATTAAACTGCGGGCCGCAGGCTACCTAGGAAAGACGGGGGCGACAAAATTCCGCAATGTAATGAAAATCGCATGCAAGTTCTTGCATCGTGTAAATGGGCCTTAATTTTACATATTTGAGTAAGCGTAAGCATTGTGACTAATGGAATTCATATTAAATTTTATGACAGCGATGAGTAAGTATATACCTATTACGCTGAACGCATTTCCAAATATTAAGCCCGTTAATTAAACATTTTAACGAAGTGTTCGGTTTCCTCATTAGATTAACCGAATAGCTTCAAACAAAAATAACAGGACATGCAATTGGGCGGATTTTCCCGTAATCCGACATGCGTACACCGCCCGTATAAAAGGAATTCGTAAACTAGGAACGGGTCCTATTTACGTTTCTGTGAGGTAAGCTCTTTAATTCAATTAGACACGCTACCTCTTTACTCGGAAGGTCTCGTGATAATAGAGTTCCTTGTGTAAAATGGGCCATTTTACGAAAAGTTGTACACTCGACTTTTTTTTTTATTTGGATTAAATCGGGTTTTTTCTACTCTGAATCGAAAGCACTTTCGAACCTAATAGGAGAAAAAAAGTGTCCCAAATTTTTCATACAATTTCCAGTTTTTCCATTCCGTTACCACCATACAAGCATTATAAGATTAGTATGAAAACGGTAACGGAACGAAATAAAAAAATTTGGGACACTTTTTTCCCCTATATCATTCGAAAGTGCTTTCGATTCTGAGTAGAAAAAACCCAATTTTATCCAAATTAAAAAAAAGTCGAGTACAACTTTCCGTAAAATGGCCCAAATAAGAATGTAAAAATTATATTGTTGAAGTTTACATATTTTATGTAGATACCATGTACGGTCAACCAATTTGATTTCTGGGCCACTTTGTACTTTGTTACAGTGACATTACTATGAGTTCTCTAGCGGCTTTCATATTGATTTTCACTGTGACAAGGTAAGTACAAAGTGGCCCAGAAATCAAATTGGTTGACTGTACCTATCTACTTTATTACCCCTGTCAATTGAAAACTTTTAGATGAAGACTTGTAATTACCATACTAATTTTCCTTCACTATTACTAAGGAAATCAGAGTGCAATTTTATTTAAACTTATAAAGTCAAAAATAATCACGTATGTGTCACAGCTACAACAATGGCCATCCCGCGCTCGTCAGATAAAAGTAGGTACTATACTAAGACTCCTACTCACCTTTCCTGAAAAAAATAAACTTTTTTCACGGACCATTTCACAGTCATAGTTTGACATCAACAATTGTATAGCCTATAATTATATTATATGCAATCAGTGACTAAATATTAGAATTTTACTTTCATAGAAAAGTACCTATATTATACCAAAGTATTTTGATTTCGACTGTAGCAGATAGTTAAACAAACGCATCAATCTTCGATGAAAATAACGTACACAGCCACTTCATTTGAATATTTATGCGCAATGTACGTACCTACATTATAACCATAATTATATTTCTTTTTACATCTAATAGACATTATCAAATATTTTAGGTACAGTCAAGGGCACCAATATGTATACATTTTTTCAACTTATTCCAAAAATTTATACATATTTATGCCCTTGACTGTACTTAGTTGTTTCATAAGTTTCCGTAGCACACTATACCTGGGGGCTGATTTTTGAGTTTCGAACGCTCGACTTTTCATTCGAGATCTGTCTAAAAACTATGAGGTTTTCGAAACTCAAAAATCGGCCCCCAGTACCCTTACCATGAGTTTGCAATGTTTGCATTACCGTACTCGCTAACGACTGCGTAAACGATTTAGTATGGCGATTCTTAGTTCTATTGCGTAACCGCTAGAGGCGCTGTACTTTTGTCCATATTAAATCGTTAACGCAGTCGCTAGCGAGTACGGTAATGCAAACATTGCAAACTCATGGTAAGGGTATTGCTACATTGCTTGCAGACCGTATTTTACCGCACGTTTGCACAATTTCTCACAAAAAGGAGGGAAAATATAATTGTTCACGGTGAGACTGAGACCACTGAACGCAGCTGCCGCGCCGGTAGCGCCGCACGCATGCACCGGGCCTTACAATGGCGCACCGGGCGCACGTGTGTCGTGTGGTCGATGCAAAACTGCACTTTTAAACTCACCCATATAATGCTAAATGCGAAGCTGGGTAAGACAATGCTATACCTATTTTTACCACGGTACCTAAACGCAGTCATTGCATAGGTAAATTTAAATTTTATTTTAGTACACGTGAGTTTTCATTTGGTGTTTTATCCCCGAGTGAGATCTAATTTCTTGCCATCATTGTGGAATATCTCTTAAAAAATCAGTTCATATTATACGAGACACTGATAAAGATTACACCAGCTCATAGCACAAACTACTACTACATATTTTGAAGCTGTTGGTTATAATACCTTAACTAAGTAAATACAAATATTGTTGGGTAAAAGGTATCCAATATGATATCTGTATTGATCTGATACTGATTTAAGGACTCAAACATATCAGACTTTCAACATTGGCTTTATTAAACCTTACTTTGTAAGTTGAATAAAAGGAGTTTAAAAGGTTTTTTTATGTTAGTAACTAGTGATTAGGGTGTATACATCCATGCTCTAAAGTGGAACGCACCGACGCGAAGTCAGCCCGCAGATGTCGCCCGACGGCAGGCGCCTGCAATTTATTTAATGTGGCCCCGCCTACGTTTTATGTCATTTTTTTTCACCCGGCTACGATGATACCTCCTCATCTTATTGAGCCGTTTGCTTCACTTCCCTCGGGAGAAGTTTTATTAAGTGACGGTGCTTTACAGCTTCCCTAGAACGTTTACTTGATGCGAGGAATTTTAACGGTGCCTATTTTTGCGGAGGCTTGCAAATTAAGCTGTGGTGTTTTATTCAAATTTTTTTGGACAAAAATCTTTAGCTTACCTACACGTTAATGTTAAATATTTCACACTTTTTTACAACTCCTCAACAAGTCAGCGTCATATAAGTCGTATTGTAGCAGCCAAAGTGGCCAAATAGTTCGGTACACCATAATATTTTGTATGGTTTACAATCTTTTTGGCCACTTTGGTTGCTACATACACATACAAATACAAATAATTTATTTTGCAAGTAAAAGGGTTGTCATGGTCTTAGTACAAAATATTCAGCATCTCCTTAATCAGCCATTACATACCTATGGCATGCAAAATATTAATAGTGTATGCGACTCGGTCGGTATTAAATTAAGTTTACTATATGACGCTGAATGTACATTAGTTTAACGAGAGCTTTCTTAACGAAATCTTGTGTTCGCGTCTAGGTGTCCCTTTATGTTGATTATTACATATATGATATTAATATATTATTATATGACAATTTGGTCACAAATTCACAGATCAATTCATTAAATATTGGATCCAAAATTTCATGCAGTAATGTCAATGGGAAGTGCCCTATAAGTTAAAATATATGGCAATGTGTGGCTTAAACGGCAGCATTTTTTTTTTCACAGGTCCGGGTGAATGCGTTCTTTACTATTTAGATTTGATACGATACCTCCACGCGTTCTCGAGTAAAATGGCCTTGACAAACGGACAGAGCGACAGACAAATAGATGGAAATTAACAAAGTGAGTGATCATATAAAGGCTTCCTTTTTCCTATTGAGATAGGTACGGAATCCTAAAAACATGAGCGAAAACCATTGTACTGTAGACGGCCTAATATATATACATCTGAAATATTATAAAAGGCTACATTTTCCAACCTTCCCTCAAGAAAATAAGGGTCTAAGTACGTAACAAACTTGTACCGTCGGCCATACATCACGTGGCAAGGAACGATGACGGTGCAATAATAAATAATAATCCAAGGTGTTATTTTGAGATTTATTACATATACCTACTTAAAGTTCACATTGAACAGTATACATAAAATGAAAGTAGACGTGTCTACGCACTTTCATTGTATGTATACTTGTTTAAAATAAAGTGTATATTATATTTCGGAAGAAAAAGTACCGTCGTCAGATATGTAATAGTGCTGCCAGGGACTAAGGCACGCGTTATTACATCGATTTTGGTAAACTGCTCTTTTAGGTCGGGCAGACCAGAGGCTACTGACTTTTGTCAACGAAATGAGGTCGTAAAACATATTAATAGTTAACATTGTTATTTATATTGTAAAATAAGTACTATATCATTATAAGCAGCTGGTCACGTCTTGATTTATTGAAAGTTATTTCACGGCGGGTCACGGCCCGCGGCGTCCGCTTATGCGATCGGTTATTTGCCAAGGGCCATATATCTACAGCGTACGCTGCGGCGCGTCAAAACCGCGTATCTTAACTCTCATTACACATTCAAATAGAAGGTATCTCCAGAGAAAAACGCATAAATATTTTGCAACTATTCAGACGACATACAGATAACATAAAAACATGATAGCGTATTTAACCGACATAGAAACGACATATAAATTTACTTACTAGCATTTGTTCGCGTCTTCGTCCGCGTTTACCACTCCTTTCGAGGGATGATGGCGCTACACTGAGAAATTTGGAGACTTTGAAACGCTGTCCTGCCCAGACTAGCAAACAGTAGGGGCTGATTTTCAGATATATGATTCTTGACTACATGATTGTGGTACTGACAATAGCGAAACATGATTGATTAATTTTTTCTCGATAGAAAATAAATCCAAAGTCGGGTCTATATTTTCCTTTTTTTCCTCAGCCTACTAAAACAACGCATTATTAAAAGACACGATTAAGTTAATATGATGGTATTTTACCTCATCTAGGTACTGACAAGAGGAAATTTAATAAACCTGCACACAGTCAGATATTAAACGAGATTTGTCTAAAAAGCCATTCTCAGAGAGGGTTGCATCCCATTTTGTCGTGAGCGAAAAATTAACAAAGGGTGTCTCTTTCAAACGATATATCGCCTTAATCCAGTAGCTCTAGTATAAGTTTTTTCGAAACATTAACTAATTCGAACGCGTTTGCGTTTTGTCTCAAAATGTATGAAAACGCTCTCACCGAGTTTGAAATACGCGCGTTCATCGGTTAGCAACAAATGTTATACTCGCTGTTTTAGTTTTCACTAGTGACCACCAGAGGCATTGTTCACGTTTTCATACCACTTTCATACATTTTGAGACAAAACGCAAACGGGTTCGAATTAGTTAATGTTTCGAAAAAACTTATACTAGAGCTACAGGCTGCAAAATTGTTATATACCAAGATTCATCATAACGTTCAGCCGTTTTTTGCGTGATTAAGTACACAACATCCTAACATCTAATCTTTCGCATTTATAACATTAGTAGGATCAAATTTAATAATTGAAATAGGTACATAACTTTCAACGTATTTTTTTCTAGTGTTTACAATATGATAAACGTGTGGATATTCCAATGTTAAAGGTATTTGGGATTTAATTCTATCGCGAATTTTGTAACGGGCTTTCTAAACTACTATTTCTAATTAAGCTCAATATTATAAAACCATACAGTGACAACCCTGCTGTCATGGTCATGTGAATAACCATGACAGCAGATCTGGGACGCTATTGTCTTTATTGGACTTAGGGGACTTCCTGATTTGTCGGTGCGGAGGCAGTACGATATGAGAAAAGTGTCAAATGTCAGTGTCAGCTGTCAGTCGACGCGATACCATTTTTTACTACGCCCCTACATTTAAATGAGTGCTTCCTGACTGGCGCGGGATGCGCGGTAGCGGGACGATGTGAAGGCGGTACTGCTCCGCTTCTGCGCATGATATTACTACTGCGCAAACGTAATACTGACAGTATTATGTCAAGTGAGAATCTTTGCGACGTTAGTAAGTTTACGTCAAAGAAGAAAATGTCACATATCGATCCCGCCCCGCCAAGTCAGGAAGTCGCCTTAGTATTCAAGTAAGTAAACTGTGGTCACTAACAAATACTTGGTTTTGAAATACAGCCGCCTTATTTATGGCCCCGATAATACCAAACCTTAGATTTGCGCTTTGCCATAATTTATAATAAATTTTGCCCGTAATTTTCAGCCGGACCATTGTTAATGTTTTTGTACGTGCCCTAAATTAATTAGGTTAATCATATTGTTTCCATGGAGGTATGCAGATTACAAAAGCAAATATCACCAACCCTTTCATTTTGGTTTGTTTATTCGCTTGATAAGATCAACCTGTGTATGTTATGAATAACAAAATCGGGTTTACGTGGAAAATAATAATTTTTGTATCTTAAATTTCAAAGTTCAGGGTTCAAGCCATTAAGTAGGTATATAATTTTTGAACTAATCTAATGTACCATAATTCACATGCCATAAATTTTACATACTACAAGAATTTAATATCCATGCATTTTGATAATTATCAAAATCCATAATTTTATATTCCATAATTTTAATAAAGTTAATAATAATATGTCATGGTTATGTAAAAATTAAGTACTTAGATTTATGTTTTTTCTTGTTGAAGTACACTCAAATACGAGGTAACATACCATGCCAACCAGCGCTCTAATTAACGAAACAGTTGTTGGAATAAGAGTGCTCGTGGCCCAGCGGCACCTGCGTACCGCGTGCGGTATATAAGGTTAAGCAATGGGGGCAGCGGTGTACTTGGATGGGTGACCGCTTTGAGTGGTTACTAACTGAGCGGTCCCGTGCTTTGAAAGGCAGGTTAAGCCGTTGAACCCGGCTGCAGTTTATGGCAGCAGTCGTTAAGCCAAGTTGGAGGCCTTCGGAGCCGCGAACTTCTAACAGTCAAGTTGCCCACTCACTTGACAAAGCCTAATCCCAATAAGGTCTAGTTTCCCCTCGGGTTGGAAGGTCCGATGGCAGTCGCTTTCATAAAAACTAGTGCCTACGCCAAATCTTGGGATTCGGTAGCGGACCCCAGGCATCCTTCAGGATGCAACTGTACTGGGATAACGCTAGGACGAGTTGTTGAAAAGCTAAATGACATTAATTTCGTCTATTATTTACACTGATTTAGACACAGACATAATTTCATAATAAATTAATGCACTTTACACCACCTAAATTTAAATCTTCATAGGCAACATTTTCTATTTTCATTTTAAAATTTACCTCTTGTGGCGTATGTATATTACTAAGTATGTGTCGATTATTATTGCTATATTACTACTACTATTCTATAAACTTACTACTATTCTCAATGCAAAAATAATTAAATCCAGTACTGCTAATATAAAATTTCAAGCTCGCATGGTCATTTTTTACATTAGAATTACGATTAACAACAGAGGGCATGGGACTCCCCTCGCCTCAAGGCAATCCACGCGTCCCTTATTGAAAACAGTCCGGACGATTCAGAACGAGCCCGTCTCCTCGCGGTTTCCGAACCAGAGTCTGGCCACTGGCTTCGGGCTCTCCCATCTCGGCAGATAGGCACGGTTTTGGACCAAAGCTGCCTACGAATAGCAATTTGCTTGAGGCTTGGTTCCAAAATCTGTGTCGCCCACACATGTGGCTGCGGCAAAGATGTGGATCAGCTGGGTCGACACGGCCTATCGTGCGCAAGGAGCGCCGGTCGTCTATTCCGACACGGTACCATCAACGACTTGATCCGTCGGTCGCTCGCCACCGCCTCTGTGCCTGCGGTTTTAGAGCCCGTAGGTATGGTCAGGGATGATGGCAGGCGACCCGACGGAGCCACATTGGTACCGTGGAAATTGGGCCGGGTCCTTGTGTGGGACGCCACTTGCGTCGACACTTTTGCCCGACTGGGCACACACAAGCGACCCGCTCACAGGCCGGCGCTGCAGCTGAACAGGCCCAATGTCTCAAGCGCCGCAAGTACTCATCATTACTTAATGATTACGAGTTTGCGGCGCTTGCAGTGGAGACATTGGGTCCCTGGTCAGCTGACATGAAGTCCTTTATTAAGGCCATGTCGAAGCGGCTGATCCACTCCACAGGTGATCCCAGAGCTGGCGCTTACCTCTCACAAAGAATCGCCCTGGCGATTCAGAGAGGTAACGCCGCCAGCGTGATAGGGACCATGCCGCAATGCGACCTGCTCGACGGGGTGTTCTTTTTATAGGTTAGTATATTTTAGTTAGTATTTTTATTATTTCTTAGTTTTTATTTAGTTCTTTTTAGTTATTTTAATTGTAAGTAGTTTTAGAAAAACAACAGGATAGTTATTACCATATATTTGGGGGCACGGCAGTGCCCCGCCAAGTCGAGCAAATCAAAAGAGGCCGTACCATCCTTTTCTCGAAGCCATTCAGGCCGTTTTCAACATCCTGTAGTTTTGTCATATATTCTTATTTGTGACTTCCCGATATTTCGGCACTGTTGCAAGCGCCATTATCGGGAAACACAAATACAAATATGACATGGTAAATATCCCGTTATTAATCGTAGTACTAGTAATAACGTTTAACTACGTTTTAACCCTGTGTAAGATAATCAAACAACCGAAGCTTTCCAGCCGAATCTTAATAAAATTATTTTCTAATTGAAAGTCTTTCATAGCAGGATTAAATTGTTGTATCAGAAAATGTTTCGATCAAATAGGAAGAAAATAAAATTTATAAAATAGGTAGGTATCTACAGTCTGTGATTTCTGTTACCTTGCCTTTATGTATGGCTCGATTTGCAAAGGCAAAATTTTAAACTTTTTATGGGCCTTGAATAACTGAGAAAGTTTTTTCATGCCTTCGAGGTTATTATTGTTCTGAATTCGCTCGCGTAGAAATATTCCAATTTAGTACTTTATTTTTCAGACACATTCATTCCTGAATTATAGGCTTCCTGATTATGGTAATAAGATAAGTGAAAAGTGGTAATTATATGAATAAATAAATAAAATGGAGTTTCATTCTTCTTTATTAGGATCAAAGAATTTAAATAAACAAGGAAATAAATTGATGATAATGATGAAATTAATAATGTTCTAATTATAGTTATAAGTACTACAATTTAATAATATATTTGCATGTATACTTGTCATATGTATGGCAAATAAAACATTTGATCTAAACAGGAAAACCTAAACAGAACGAATTACTGAGAAAAAGGAAAATAACACACGATTAAATATCCCACATGTTAATCGATCAAACAATCTAAACGATTAGCCAAAAATGGTCGTCGGCAAAGTAAAAAAATATAGGTAGGTAGGTATGTCTTGTATTTTTTTTTTTTTTTGGCGGCAATAAATTTTATTAGCTATCGTCACTTAGTGAGTAGTAGAACTGAAATAATAATAATGTGTCGCATCGATCATCATGGTTGACACATTACGTACCTGCTTGCCAACGATGGGTATAATCTGCCATAATGCTCGATCATGCTCAACCTATTATCAGAAAATCTTACACGGCCCAAGTTTAGGGTATATATGCTACACCGTAATTTCGAGCCGAAATGAAGGCTATTTATGTTCGATTTGTTTCAGATTTTCAGCTATAATAACTATACTAAATAATCACGTTTAAATGAAAAATTCCCTCAATAGAACACAAATCACAAATACCACAAATCGGCTTGGATGCGCTCTAACGCTTACAATAACGGGTTGCGTGTTTGTCCAAACTTACATAGTAAATGAAAAAAATATGTAAGAGTGGATCGTTGAACTTATTTCATATTTCGCTACCTCGTGCCCTCTAGCATGTCAGTGAAATTTGTGTTCATTTATGTAGAAAACCCGGTTCTAAAAAGATTGAAACAAAGGAAATCCGACTTTAAATGTCTTATAAAATGTCTAAACTCTATTAAATGTACATTATGTTGCACATTGGGCGGCACGAGGAAAACAAATTGGCTTATTGGGTGAAAAAAAGCGGCCAAGTGCGTGTCGGATCACGCACAACGAGGGTTCCGTACCGACACCTACTAGTCCACAAATTTCAAAACACTATTTAATACCTTGAATCAAAAAAGGTCGTATCTTCATAGGTTGTCACGGCACTTACATCCTTTTGTTTGGGCAAGACAGTTTTTCAGTTATAACTCAAAAACCCTTAAACCCATCTTGTTCAAACTAATTTTCATTGAAAGTATTTATACACCACCTCAATTTTTTTCAGAATTTTAATCTTCATAGTTTGGAAATTAGAGAGGGGGGGGGGGGGTACACATTTTTTAGTAACCTCTATATTATTTTTAAAGGCCTATCCAAAAATACTCCTCACAACTACCTGCATTGAAAAAAAAATTCATCCCCCGTCATATTTTTTGGGTTGGAAGGTCAGATAGCAGTCGCTTTCGTAAAAACTAGTGCCTACGCCAAATTTTGGGATAAGGTAGCGGACCCCAGGCATCCTTCAGGATGCAACTGTACTGGGATAACGCTAGGAGGATCATGAATTTCACATCACTTTTATGTAGCGGTTTATAGAATACATCTTCCTGCCAAATTTCATAATTGTACTACTTATATTCTCCGAGTAAATCGCCTGTGACATACGGATAGACAGACAGACAGACATGACGAAACTATAAGGGTTCCGTTTTAGCCATTCTGGCTACGGAACCCTAAAAAACTTTAGGGCCATGTGGTATAGAGAAATAAAGTACCTAACTCTTTAACAGAACATTCTAGATAAATATTGAATAATGTATCCAACTTGTGTCTTGTTATTCAATTCAGTAAGACGAGACTCAATTTATTATACATAGGTACAAGTAACTTTAACAGAAATCATCTTTCTTAGGTCTTCAACTGGGTAACCTACACAAATTGGTAAAACGTTCGGTAGGTATTTAATTAGGTAAAGCGTTACAACTTAATTCTAGCAAAAATGCTTATATTTTCTCATAAAAGGCGCGGCATGTCTATTAAATACAGGTAGATAATTCTACAAGGTAGCTAACTCGACGATGGCGAACACGGAGATGCCAGGCCCCTATACCACAAAACTTTACAAGTCTACAATTTGACAAAATTGTACAATTTTCCATAGAAAAAGTTCACAAATTTGTCGAATTGTACGCTTGTAAAGTATTGTGGTACAGGCCGCAGAAGTTAATGTCCTCGGCATAACAACGCAATTGGATACAAATGATAGCTATTCTCTCATGGATCTCGGCAAAAATAATGGATGGCGAGGCATCCGAGCGAAGAGCAATCAATCAGAGAGCGTATTCCATCCTTGTCTAGTTTGCTCGCTACCTATGTCCGAATTAGACTCTCAGATTGATCATACTTCGCGTCTACAATCATACACACGACTTCACATGCTGTACTATGATTAGGCATCCCATGTTCATTACAGGCTGATATTAATCACTCCACATATCCCATATCCCATGTTCATATTGTGTTATGGCAGCGAGTTTGTCTCGTTGCTAATCAATCACGTTAGGGGTTGAAGACTCTTATAAGGGATTTGTGTAAGCTACACAAGCTTCGATACCTAATCCTAATGAACAAAAAAGCTCGCTCTGTGACCTTCGTCACAATTAAATGAAGCCCACCTCCGAAACTCGTAGTAATCGCCCGAAAGATGAACTTCCTGATAACTTTGCCGGAAGATAAACTTTGCCTCTTTATATTAAATTATTCTGAAACTTCCTGGGTACGAACGAGAGAGATTTCCGAAAGTGCTAATTGATTGATATTTCATTTTGAAAAGTTAATTTCAGCGCCCGTCCTCCAGTTGGTTCAATTTGTAACGGAGTCTTTGTTGTTTTTAGTCAAAGCGATGTAAAAGACGCGTAAGTATAGCCTGTCCACTTTAACGGGTAAGTCACAGTCGAATGGGTCACGTCTCACGAGCGAGCGATCAAAGAAGCAGCACATGCGAGAAAATTAACTAGGAACATTCACAATTTACTAGCTAAGCTTCACATAAAAGTAAACCGCTAGTATATATGAGCTAGCCAGAGTGCTTCCTTTGTTTACCTTTAGGTAGTTTTCATACAAATATTTTGGTAGGCAGAAAAAGTGTCATATTTTCAAAATAAAATTGACAGTTATATCTACCTACCTAGCTTAACTTTGACACGTAACGTAATCAACTAGCTGTTCACTAAATAAAACAATATTAACTTAACATACACCTTGATTTGCTACCAAACAAAATGCATAATAATATTTATTGATCGTATGTAAACAGATCTATGTAAGTGTCCCGAAACGTACAAGTATAGCCTTACAAGTATTACATTATTTTGATTTCAAATTGTGTCAAAAGTATTGATAATACCAATAAAGAGATTATAGGATACGACGATATTAGTAAATTTTTAGATAGTAACATTGCCCTTTATTGATTTTATTGTGTGTACTAGAATTTAAGCGAAAAAAAGCAGTTTTTTGCTCAAAAACAGTGGATTTGGAGTGAACTTTGAAAAGAAATATCTTAATGAAAAATGCAAGAAATATATTTAAAATATATGTCATTAGGTGACAATAGTCCTGTTCTAGATAGTAACATCGATAAAATTTCAAGAAACTTGTCAAATAAACAGAAAATGGCCTTAATAGATGAGCATTTTTTACCTTATAAGGACCCTTAAATAAAAACCGGCCAAGTGCGTGTCGGGCCACGCGCAAGGTAGGGTTCCGTAGTCGTCTACCCGTTACATTATATGGACTAAAAAGTTCGCAAACTTATATTTACTATGTTTTTGACAGAATTAACAACATTATGTAAGGTATCAATGGAAATTGTACGAAAGTTTGAAAAAAAAATTTTTATTCAACCGTTTTGTTGGCGTCATTGATATGTATACTCATGCCAAATTACAGCTTTCTAGTACTAACGGTTACTGAGTAAAAGGGGGGTCGGACGGACGGACATGGCGAAACTATAAGGGTTCCTTGTTTACTACGGAACCCTAAAAAACATCGTGGTAACGCGCGATTCCCAACGGCCTAATTTATAACAATTGAATACCACAGCAAAAGCGTAAAAGAGAGAGAAGAAAGAAAAGCGTTTTGTAATTGTAACCCACCACCGGCCGTGGTGGGTTACAATTACAAAACACAAAACCATTTTGGGCCACATTTTCCTCTCCTTTTTCGTAGTATTTTTGATCTCTTGTTTATCGACTTCCGATTATACATGTATGTATATCGATAAACACAGAATACAATAGTATGTAAAATAATTATGATTACGAGTAGAAGTAAACAACAGTTGCAGTGCAGTTTTAGGAAATTATAAATAGAAATTAAAATAAAATTATTTTATTATTTCTTATAAATAATTTGTGGATTTCTTATGGCTATTAAACATTTTTCCAAAGAAATTGCAACGAGAATTGCAAATCTCTATTTAACATTTTCAGCCACTTAAAAGTTATCTAAAAGAGATCGCTCTTTAGCGATAAGACTGCCTGTTGTTTACCTCTACTTTTAATCTTCTTTGATATGTTGTGTTGTCCTCTATAATGTATTTACAAAATATGTATATCGGAAGTCGATAAACGAGAAGTCCCTATGACAGGTAAAAATGCTACGAGAATTCCGATGACTGATAATATATAACCAAAAGTAATATTTTTCGACGTTTTCTGGTAACCGATTTCCTTTTATTTTTATCATCTCAGTACTTTTATGAAGTTAAGACATCAAAGTGCCATAAAGTAAATCGTATTACCGTATAACTTGGAAATAACTTTGAAAAACCTGAACGAAAAGCATTTAAGGCGATTATGATGTCCACCGTGATACATTCAGTACGTGTGATGGCTATGCCTGCGCAAATGAAATGTTATTTTATTGAAGACTGATTTTCGTGATAACAAAGTTTCCTATTGAATACCATGCTTCATCATAATCATCATTACTCGTTCAGCCGTTTTTGCGTGATTGAGTAACAAACATCCAACTATCTAAACATCAAAACATGCAGACATCTAAAATTTATTTCACATTTGTAACATTAGTAGGATTAAAAATACTCTACGCAGAACTATACCTTAATTGGCACTCTTAGTCGGCAATACCTATACCCTTACCATGAGTTTGAGTCCCGGGGAAGGTCATAGGATGTTTTTTATCCCGGAAATAATCCCTTAAGGGAGTGGAAGTTTGAATGAAGGAGCGATGACTATAGGTAAGCGCCTGATATAATGAAATAACAATTACTTAAGACTGCACCGAGCAAATTTCTGAATAATTGCGATGGTTGGATCACTTGCTGTATTATTATTACTAAAGCTTGAATTCTGTAATTCCTATATATGATATTTAAGGATACACTCTACACGTCATGTGTTTAAGAAACACAATTACTTATAGTTTTCTTCATAAAAATTCAATCCAAAGTTAGCTCTACTAAAGGAAATAAACGCAAACTACAACGTTAATACTTTATGAAAGGTCTTCAATTTTTGAATAGTAACAAAACTACATGTTATCTAGGTCGCATGTGTTTAACATTTGCAAAATGTGGAGATTTTTTTAACAATGCAAAGGAAATTCCGAAAATTTGACCGGCCGCCGTAGTTTTCTTGCCGGCAGATGGGCTCCGGCCCTCAATGGGAGCAGACGTATGCTGCTTTTCTCAGTTTGACATCTCATAAAAACACGCTTTTTGACAGCTTGCTCGTATACAAATACAAAATGTATACCACACACAAAGATTGCATTAATTGAAGTAGGGTAAATAAATGTTGACGTGTGGCTATTGAAGATTCTTTTAACATGGAATTTTTAGTATTAGCCATTCGTTATAACATAAAAATGCAATCTTTGGTCCCCAATGTTTACTAATGCAACTAAATTATAATGATTTCCTTTACGAAAAGGCATTTTAAACGTAAAAAGGTTACCGATGTATTTCAGTTCAAAGTAATTTACTTTTTATAAATTGGCCACCCAGAACGGAACGTTATGACATTTATGTCACTCATCATATTTCAAATTAAAATTTGTATACAAATTGTATTTTTATATTTCAATAATTTAAAGAATCTAATGTTATATTTTATGTGTATATGTACGGCGCTTTCACGTCAAACAATGATTACCTAAATATATCGCAGAATCTGCATAAACAAAACATATCCCAGAATCTGTAAAAACAGGCACAATTATTATGGTGCTTTGAACAGAAGTTTATAAAATATCAGCGTTATACCAAGAAACAGATCTAGAGTGCTCTCTTGCAGCGGAAGCAGAAGAAAGAATAATATCGGAGTTTCTTCGCCAGTTTGAGTGATGTGGATTTAAATTGTGTAGTGTCTAAGCCGCCTGGTCATAATATGTATAATAATACCTAGTTTGAAAATAATAAACCTATGTTTCATTTATAAATAATAAACCAAGTACAATGACGATGTCTAACAAACAAATATGCAGTAATTACTTATAATATTAAACTGCGCTAGTTTCTATCTAAAGCTTTCATGCGTTGGAAATCCCGTTGCGTTGCTTTGATTTTGTACAAGTAAGTACTTATGTCGCATCGCAATAATTGTCTCGGCGTTATAGTAAACGAATAGCAAATAATAATAATTGCTATTTATTATTGATGAAAATAGACGCAATGTTAACCATTATTGAACCTTATGTCGTTGCAATAAGGTTCACGGATGTTCAGTTAAGTGTCATCGACGGCACGATTGCTCACACTAGAAGAATATGTAAACACATCCTGCTAATTATTCTTTTCAATTATGGACCTTATAAGAAGTGTATAAAAGTTAATTTGTCAGAGCTGATACAGTAGTGGTCCGGCCAAGTTCCACAATTGCAGACTGTTACAATGACTTTCTTGATGATATTTGTTATATCATTAGGTTTTATAGTGCTTGTCATTCACGATAACGACGATGCGCAGGGAATGTCATACTATTCTATGCGCAATTCTGCGGATTGGGTTACGACGGGAGGTCGTGAATAACAAGAACTACCTACTCGTATAAGGTTAGGTACTGGTTCCTCAAATACAAAGTTGATTCACAATATTGCTGCAGTTATCCCGTGCCGTATAAATAGTTTCAGTAGTAATTATATATATTGTAATAAAACTACCGCTTCTTCTCTTAAAACTTGCATTAAATCAGTGTCCATTTTAGAGTTAACCAACTGATAAACAGAAAATAATCAATTTATGAAAATAACCTATTTAAAGTACAACATATACTCGTATCATGAAAATCACCAAGTAAACTCTCAAAATAAGTACCTAAGTCATAAACATAAAACAGTCATAACATGCACGAACCGATTAGGAAAATTCTTTCTCTGTTTTAAGTTGTATAAAAATGAGTCTGTGAGGAAAGGGCAAAACAAAATACATTTTACAAAACAGGGGTTTGACAAGTTTTATTTTATAAACAAGGAACTGAGTATTTTACTACCACAAATTCCAAATTCAAGACATTTTCAGATACAACTAATACTTGAGTTTTGGTTACAGATCAGAACTTGACGATTTTTGTTACACTTCTCTTATGCACCAAGAAACCTTTAAATATTCAAAATCTATATTGTCATAAGTTGACATAAACATGGGTCAATGACCCGACCCAGCAAAATGAGGTAGTGTGCGTGAATAATGCATGTGTAGGTTAATTGGGTAAATTATTAAAAAAATTGAAATTTGACAGGCGCTGAGAATTTACCCCGCACGATAGGCCCTTAAATTATATCGCGATGAACTAGTTCCACGCGGACGAAGTTGCGAGCAATACCTAGTAAATGATATAAAATTACTGATTCGAAAAGAAGTCATATGCAGTGATCTTTTTTTTTATAGAAAAGTGGTCGGTTAATCTCCGGCATCGGTAGATGACAAGTTTCAAAATACACACACTGGAGTATAAAACCTCCTTGTTTGAAGTTCGGTTATAAAGATAAACACAAAGATAAGCTAAAATTGCAAGAATGAAATTATTCATTTTATTTGTTACAAATGCTCAACCTTTTATACTCGCGCATTGCGCAAGTGAAATATTCTGAGAGACCGCAGGGCCTACATCAAAGGACTCTGATATGTTTTAAGGGATTATTTTAATGAGTTCCAAAAGTTTGGCCATTTCCGCTAAGTAATGGAGATATCCTACACTGACCAACAAATTATTTATGTACTTATCCTTGTTTCACAGTTCATATAGATAGCTGTCAAGCTATAGCTACTGCATGAGTTACACGATTTATGTAATGTTTAAACGTATTAGTGGAGATACATTAAGATAATAGGATAGGACACTGTAACTTAATCATATTATAAGAAACTACTGCACGTTAATAGGTGAGTACGAAATAATCATATTTTGTCACTCGATTGTATACCATCATCACCATCCTCCAGCGATTCCCGCTTGGAGCCGTTCTATTTTGACACCCTTCTCCCAAGAGTTGGCTTTGGCAGTAGGTTTACGAAAGCGGCTGTCACCTGACCTGCCAACCAGTCAGGTGTAGAGAAAAGGTACCGGACTCACCCCCCTGTATAGAAATGTGTATGCAGTATGCACTGGGGATCAAGTTTCTCTGCAGCTGACCGTACCTAAAGAAGTTTTTTTAAAACAGTGGCCCCGGATTAAAAGTCGCGTGTCTCACCGCTTGGCTACAGAGTCACTGTATTTTAACGAATGATAATGTCAGATGTAAGAAAAAATGTTTCGGCTAGCGGTAGGCGCACGGTAGTTAAAATCTGCTGCATGCTATGTGATGCAATTATTAGGTAAAACGCGAGTTTACCAACCCGAACAAAACGACCAGAAGCGGCTCGGCATTGTTAGGTAAAGCAGCCCCTACAAATCAACGCTAATACGCCTACTTGTGAGCATGTGCATTTATCTCAGCGTTCCGTTTCAATTTGGCTAAGTAATTTCGAACGACTACAATCTGTTTAGTGGGCCGAAATAAAAAAGGAGATTAAAAAGGCAGGCCAAGGCGTTCTCCATTTCAGCGAGATTAACAGCCATAATCAAGCAATTGGGTGGCGGATTACAGCGATTTTTATGTCACTCGAGACGGCCGCGAGCCGCGACCTCGCGCGGGCCCATCAATCACCGACTTGAAACTCTGGTAATAACAGTGATGAGCCGAAATCTCGGAAAGTGCGTGAGAGATACCACAATGATAGCGGTGTCGGGGGACTTTTCCCACTTTTAAACAGATGGTTATTACGTGTACGAAGTTAAATTAAGGGTTGGAATCCTTTTCCCCATGAAATCTAAGATTTTATAAAATTTTACCGCCGTTTTTCTGCAAATATATGACATACGTCGAAATTAACGCTGGATAACGTGTGCGTCTATTAAGCGTTTTTAGGTAACTGACATTTAACATTTAAAGGTAAAACAACTTTTAATATCATTACTCTTGTATAAAGAAAAGAACTATGGTTTTCTTATACATAATTGCTTGTAACAATATAAAGCCATTCCCAAACATCATATTGGATAAATATCTATTATGGTTCAATTCAACTTCCGAGCAGCAGATAATGGAAGCAGCCTGGTAGCCATACTCCCATTATCTGCTAAAGTACTAACACCGCAGGGTAAGAGGGAATAAAAAGCGAGCGGGTTAATTCCATACAACAGGTAGGTAAAAAAACTGCAAAGCAACTTTATTAACGTCATAAGTTAATTAAGCAAATTTAACATCCCCAGGATATCGCTTTTGTTTCAAGTCTCAGTTATTATTATTTTGAAACACAAAAACACGTTAAAGCAGTAATACAAAATCCGTCGCTACGATAAACTTACGACGCGGCGGTACTACATGAGCCACGCACGCATGTGCAGGTCTAAGAAGGTCTTAAAAGGCTCTAGTTGAGATACTGATTTACCTAGCTAATATATTCACCGTGGTTTTTTGAATCCACCAAAGTTATTATAACGTTGCTGGATTTATCAATGTATGCGTCCAAAGTTAAAAAAGCCGTTTTGTATTTGAATTCATAGATCGACGAATCCAGCAACGTAATTTAACTAGTTTGATGTAAGTATTCAAAAGGTGAAGTAACATTCAAATACAGTATTTATGGTACCGTTGATTTTGTAAATTACGAGGATGTAGGGTAAATCGCCAGTAACTGGCCACCCCCCCAATAACTGGTCACTTCGCAAACGCTGACTTCATGTATTTTATTTTGTTTAAGGCGGTCTTCACTGCACAGTACATTCCGTGGCTAGTAACTGAATGAAATTTTCTTAAGTGGCCATTTACTGGCGATTATAATGATATTTATCATTTAATATTCAACACATTACTAATATTCAAATAAACTGCAACAGTGACACGGATGTGCTGACAATCTGTCATTAAAATCATTGCCAATGTAAGAAAATTAGTTCTTAGTGATTAGTTTCAACGAAATTCCGCAACATTGTGCATGGTAATATTTTCCCTGTCGTGCTTTATGTTATATGATACATGTTACTTGGTTACAAATTTAACAAGATCCTGGCGCATTTCTGGAATGAGACTTCGGTGCTAAACGTACGATTCGGTCGATGTTTTACCGTGGACGCAGACTTAGGGATTGCACTTGTGAAGGTTCTCAAATATCCTTAAGAGGCTTTTCGAATCATCTTATGTCACGCGAGGAGCCAGCGGAGAGGTTCTTAACTCCCTTAACATAATAATAGGTCCGCGTATTCGAGTATAGAGTAAATAAGACTCTCTCAGAAGTCACAAGTACATGATAAGTAACTCTACATTCAATATTTGAATAGTTTAATTTTTTGTATCAAGAATAAAATATAGGTAGAATGAATTGTGGCCGTTTCGGCACTGGTTTAAACCCAGAAAAAATTATCAGCTTTACGTTGCGACTTATTGGTTACGCTTTGTTAAGAGGAGGGGTAGGGCAAGCTCTCTCCATACAAACTTTGTGCAGGATTTGCTTCGTTTGTGTTTGCATTAAAGTTATGATTTTTGGTCAGATGCTTATTTTTCTGATAGCTATTTCGTGAAGTAATTTTTTTTAATTTTTTAATTTTGATTTTTTTGAAATATTTGAAAATTTTCACATCACGATCTTCGCATATCTAATATTTACAAACAAAAAAAAAATTTGTTAGTGCCAAAACCGACGAATAAAACGTGCACAAAGTTTGTATGGGGAAGGGAAGGCTTTGCCCTACCCTGCGCCTTAACAAACTGAAGAAAACTCTTCTATACGACAGTGTAAAGCGCAAAATACTGCGGTTTAAAATCTCCAATTTACATTGTGCATTCGCTTAGAAGATACAAACACTTTGTGAAACAATATCCTATACCTATAAGTCATATATAACCTATACGCTGCTCCGCCCTATTTTGTTAACCAAGCAATTGCTTTTCAGTGTTATACAATACTACAGTGTTCGGTAACTTGTAAATTCTCGCTACAGACTTCCCTGGGGCAGGGTCTTCGGATTGACGTAAGCTCTATAGAGCGACTATTATGATAGTTCACAGGTTATACTGGCTACAGGAGAAAATTCCAAGTTAATATATCGTGACGCATGTTTACTTCAAGAATTACACTAAGGTAAAATCCACATTTCGGAGAAGTAAACTGACGAAAATAAGATGTTGCTAGGAGTAAGAAAAAATAAATAGTGACGGTATATGTATATTGATGAAAACATATCGATAAGGTACTACCAAACTTATTCCAATATTGTAATCTATGAGCTTTCAAGTTTCTGGCCACTAAAGGCTCATTTAGCGGGACAAAAGTAGAATTTAAAAATGAAGTTTAGTCCTTTAAAAATGAATAAATCATAACATTTACAACACATTTTAATTTGTCAAATTCACAGCATATTAGATCTGGTATGTACCTGGTTCAACGCATCTCGCTGGCTATCCAGTGCGGGAACGCCGCCAGTTTTGGGTCGTTTGAGCCAGGTACATACCAGGCAAAACATTAGTAGATATTTAGTACTCATATAAGTTACTGTAATGTTTTTATTCTACCTATTCTTTATCTGTATCTATTAGTCTTACCAATTATTAACAACATTATAAGATAAAATATTTTTTAATTATGTTTAGTTATATGTGACAGGAATTGTTTAAGGCCGGGTATTACCACTTTTGAGTTTTGAAAAACCATCTGAGACATATAGTGTCCTAAAATCTTAAAAAAAAAGTATTACATGAGGATCTTGTCTAGTCAAAATCGCAATCAGTTACATGATCTGATGAATTTCACTCGATAGAAAAAAATCGCGAAGTTACCCCTTTTTGGAATGTATTTTCAATACTACGACTACTGATATTTGACATTTAATTTTTGTACTCAATTAAAGATCGTAAATAGTTATAGACAAATTCGCAGGGTTTGCTTTGATAAAATGATTGGCTTAATGATGCGCGCACAGCTTGCGTAGAGAGCGGGATGGTTAATTGTAAACTCACGCGTGTTAGAGCGGGACAGTTGCGTTGGGGATACCTCCCCTTAATGTCTCTCTCTTCCTAGCTATTAATCCCACATGGTGGTGGGGTCAGCTTTCCGGAATAATCTTTGCCACTTCGCTCTATCTTTGACATCTTCGGATGCCTGACACTCTGTCATGTCCTTTAGCACTACATCTTTCCACCTTGTTTTGGGTCTACCCCTGGATCTTCGACCGAGGATGGAAAGCTGTAGTGCTAAGTTTCCAACGTAGTCAGGTGGTCTTCTCTTTATATGGCCTTACCATCGCAGCCGACTCTCCTGCATTTTATCGACGATGTCACGCACCCGCAGGCTTCCTCGCACGTACTCGTTGCGGATTTTGTCGAGCCGGGTAACGCCGCACATCCACCGTAGCATCTTCATTTCGGCGACTTGAATAGTATGCATATGTTTTTGGGTTACAGCCCATGCCTCGCTGCCATACATTAAACCAGGTCTTATGATGGTCTTGTAAATCAAACCCTTTAGTTTGCCGGCATTCTTTTGTCACACGTAACACCAGTTACTTCTCGCCATTTTAGCGACGCAGCGGCTATTCGGTGCTGAATGTTGCATTCTACGTTCCCTTAGGTTGTGCATCATACTACCCAGATATTTGTACTGATCGCACATGGTGACTAATTGCCCGTCAATGGGGATCGGACTACTGTCGCAAGGATCTTGGTCGTTCAGGGATATAAATTGGGTCTTAGCAACACTCAGCACAAGGCCACCGGCCTGTAACTGGTGTTTCGATGACAAAAGTGCTTCTTGTAACTCAAGGCGGCTTTCGGCACAAATAGCGACATCGTCAGCGTAAATAAATGACCATGCTGCCGAATTCTGCGCTGCCTCGGTGAGCGAACCCAAAACAAAGCAAAACAGTTTCAGGCCTTGGTGGAACTCCTTCTGTGACTGCTATTGGTTTTGTTTCACCCACCACTGTCCGTACCATTGGTCGTGCACCTATACATGTCGGCTAAGATGTTGATTATACTGTTTGGGGGCATTCTTCTTGCGAAGGCTCCACCAGATCTTATCTCTCGGGACTCGATCAAATGCCTGTTCCATATCCAGAAATGCAACGAACATACGAACAATGGTCGGTAAGCTACAGGGTATCTGGCGCCAGATTTATTATTTTAATGTTAAATAAAAAACGTATTATTCAATATATATCTTTGTTAATTATATCCACAGTTAAAGAAGTGATGTGGATTTCATTTTTTTTTTAATAATGTTATCGAAATGTCTTCCATCGAGTTGCCGACATTGGTCGAAGCGAAGCATGCAAGCAAGCAAGGTCTCGGGGATTTTCGAAGAAAAAAGGTCCGATTATCTCATTCGCTGACAAAGCACACCACACAGTTACTCTGGGGTAATGCAGTGGTTTCTGATGTTTGATTCGTGGATTATGTGTTCTTGGAGACTAGTAACGACAGTTTTATTTATTAACATGGCCGTTTAAGTGGAAATGAGCCTCATCACTCCAAAAAATCGAATTCACGGTGCGAAACCTTTGCAACATTATTTCACTAAACTGCTTGCGTAACAGAAAGTAATTTTCCTTCAATTCTTGGACGATTTGGATTTTAAACGCATGGAACTTTAAGTCTTTTTTCAATATTTCATGGACAGCTGCTCTAGCAAGTCCCAATGAGGCTGCCCTTTTGCGTATCGAAAGTCGGGGATTTTCATGTAAACTTCTTTCAACGAGTTCAATCTTTGCGGGGGTCCTTGAAGTCCGGATAGGCCCTGGGCGAGGTCTGTTCATAACGGAAACAGTTGCAATTAAATTCACGCTTGGTCCATCACTCAATCGTCGAATATTGAAGTGTGCACAAAAGTGTCGACGAGCGATAACGTAAGAATCGCCGCATTTAAAGAACGACTCGATACGTAACGCACGATGCACTTCTGACCACTGCGGCATTTTGGCTAACAAATCCGAACAATCGGTGATTCGAATGACGTGACAGATATTACGCACTGTTGTTGTCTACTTTAAAAAATAATCGGGTTAAAAAAATAAATTTGCGGCCAGACAAATACAAATAATCTCACTTCTCATAATTTTTTCTTAACTTAGTGATGATTATTGTCTTAAATTGGCATTTATTTTTATTTGCTACCAAGGAGTTAATATAGACGCAAATAATAAAAATATGTCAAATGGATTGATTAATTAATGTTATTAATAATACTATTGCCATCACAATTTTACAATAAATCCATAAACAACAAATGAATGGTCAGTCAGCCATATATTTGTTTACACCGTTTTCAATATCTGAATCTTAATATCTGAGTTTAACTATAAAGTAATTTGAATTTTAAAGTAATTTGATGTAGTTTAAAGTGATTTGAATAACAGTGCTGCATTTCATCATTCGAAGCAGTGTCTCACTTACATAAAACTTTCATCAAATTGGGGCGCCATTTGACAGAGAGGAAAGAGGATAAACTTCGGTTGTATTTATCCCGACACTCAATCACTTGTGAAACTCTATCGACATGGATTTCATTTTAACCTCGATCGTACTTGCTTGACTTTTGATTGCGAGGAACTACTACCTACTTACTTACTTACTTACTACTTACTTACTTAAGGAATATCGGTTTGATATTGAGATAGTTTGTAAGTTGTAACCGAAGATCAAATACCCCTGGTGGTGAACTTTATAATTGAAATAAAGTATATGTCTATAGAAATGTATTTAGAGTCAGATGTGATGACAGATCTTATCAGTGCCATTCGATTCGGTTCGAAAATTACGGGCAAATTTCCGATCGCGTTTTATAATTGATATCCGAATATCGACAGATGATAAAATGTAAAAGTCATACAAGATTGGAATCTAGGTGATAAATAGTCATAAAAGTTAGTTTTTTACAGATACTTTATGGGCAATTTGATTTTTATGAAGTTTTTAATTAGTAAGTAGTTATTTAATAAAGGTACTTTAATTGCAAAAATACTGTATAAGTATGTCCATGCGCTGTAGCTGTAACACATTGAAGTTGAAAAAGCCAATGATAAGTTTTAGCTAGCTTCGTAGATTGACGTATGTCGATGATGGGCATGACGCTGTGTGTCCGGTAACCGAGCGCTAGTGAAAGCGTGACTAAACGTAGTGTACGCGTTTAGTCAATCTTCTTTCTCTTGTCCTTATCCCACATTAGATGGGGTGGGCTCTCCTTATCCAACGGTGCCAAGATGATCGATGATCTATCTTGGGTTGTCGGTTCGGGTAATTGGGCTTTCTCCATAAGCTTGGCCATACTAGTCCACCACGTCAGGGGGGGTTGTCCTCGACCTTTCTTGCCCTCCGGAAGAGCCATCGCCTTCCGCACCACGTGGTCGCTGGTCGCCTCTGCATTACATGGCCATACCACCTTAGTCGGGTTTCTGTGAGCTTCTTCGAGACGTGCGCTACCGTGAAGCTGCCTCTAACATGTTCATTGCGCACTTTGTCTAGTCTCGTAATTCCGCTCGACCATATTAGGCCTTGGTCGTTCTGACGCCGTCGCCGGCTGCGTGCAGCGGCCCGTCGCACGCGGCGCCTGCATGGCATGTTCGACAATATTCGGGCACGGTCGTTCTCGCCTGTCGCGAGCGACGTCCAAACGCGAACATTTTTCAGACATCGCGTGCGACGGGCCGCTGCACGCAGCCGGCGACGGCGTCAGAACGAACAAGGCCTTAGCATTTTGATTTCGGCCACGTGTAGCTTTTGAACATGCGTTTCCTTGACCGTCCAGCACTTAGCTCCGTACATCATCGCTGGTCTCACCGCAGTTTTGTACACCTTCATGCCTTTTGTTCGTATAGGCATTCGCGGGTCGCAGAGAACTACAATACTAGATTGTACGTTTAGTTAATACCCCAGTGTACTCTGTACGTGCCCGAGTCTTATTGCTGCTAAATTATCTGAACAACGATTCAAATGGTCTCAAAATAATAAAAACTTTATACAATAGGTATATGCTAAACATGGACTTTAGGTATTTGAACCAGAATAAAATTATTTTCATTAATAGTGAAAACCTCGCCAAAATTGGTCCTGTAGTTTCTGAGCTTATCGTGATCGCAGGTACCTACACACATAAAGCGAACTATATAAAATATATATGTAGAAATAAATTTATGTTATAGATTCGTTTATTGTTCATGCGGACGATGTTTTCGACCAATATCCATCGTTATTTTTATATAATTAATGTATAAATAAGCTCATGTGAGATACTTATGAGTCAAAGAGCGTCAACTTCGTTACTATTATAATTTGGTGAGTGTTGTGTAAATAAATATAATGCTGTTGTGTTATTATCGATTTTATTTTCTCCTAACCTAAACAATGTTCAGTGCAAAGGAACATGAAATTGGTGACTTGTTAGGTACTGTTATACCTAACAAGTCACCAATTTCATGTTCCTACCACGAAACACATTTATTACTTAATTGATTTCCCCTTGAACTTGATATAAATAGAATCTGCATTAGTAAATTGTTCACTGATTTGATATCACTGGATTTTGTGAGGGAAATGATGAAGTGGAGATGCTATTTCAACATCCTGCGTGATTTGGTCGAATCTTGGTATTTCCCTGCGACATATTATATCTCTCTGATTGACTCCTGGCAATATGAACCTTTAAGTATATATTTCAATGATGCAGCATGACGAGGTATTTTTCCGCGGCCGATTGTTATAAATGCCTTCGTTTATCAGTGTTGATTTTACAGTCGACGTAAACCACTTTTTTATGATTTCCATAAATGCTATATAATAAGGAACAAAAATAGATGCAACTATTTGTAGTGGTCTGCACCAGTGATTTTAATTTTTAAAAAGAGGGCTTGAAAAGGGATTAGCAAATTATACAAATGAAAATGACATACCTATTGTTAACAATTTGTGTTGATCTGAACGTTGATTAAAACATCAAGGGTTAAATTATTTCCACATGTTTATTTTTATTTTTGATTTTATTTATTGGAGAAACAACAGAAATAGGTACATAACATTTTCATGTAAATGAGTATGTAGGACATTCGGCATATACCTACTTCTCTCACTAAGCTCTCTCACTAAGTGATACCTAATACAAAGTGATGCAACATAGGCAAGCTAAACAAAACTAACCATATTTTTTTTTGTATCATTTCGATACCATTTTGTATGAAACGCATTAAAATGAAGTCGGACGCCGTGACTTGACCTTTGTTACGAAGTCAGGCATTTTATCTTAATTATTCGTACTGAATTTCTTACTTATATCTTATATCTACAAAATGAAGGGTCACCTTCATCTGTAGATATTAGTAAGAAACATTTATTTAGGTAAGTATACGAGTATGAAAAAAATCTTCACAGCGATTAACAATTATTATTTACCACGGACTCTACTTCGAGTTAAATTATATATATTGGAAATTGATATCTTTTAAAGTGTACTTAGTTCTATCACGTGCCTTACGTGTCTGTAAGTTAATAATATCATAATAGTCCGTGCGCAATAAATAGTAATTTAATTGAAGTCTAGGCAAATTAGACACTGTTTTTACCTCGTCCTTTTGTGCAAAATAACAATATGAACCAGTTGTTATGTAGATGACGTATGTAGCACGGATAATATTATGCTCAACATCTAAGAAAGCTTTTCTTATTTGTGAAAACTAAGTGAAACGTGTTTGACTTTCTCACAATACAAGCCACAAACGATTTAAACATGTATTATGTTTATTTAAGTCTACATTCCCTTATCGAATTTACATATATCCCGCGATACAGTCTATCCATCCTAACGTAAACTGAGTATCATGTAAACAAACTCTTCTTGAAGATATTAATATTTATCACATTTTTTCTTTGTTCACACTATAATCATCACTTAAAATGTTTTTGTATAATTAAAAAAAACTCACAAAGTATTGTAATCCTAGAAGTGTGATAATGATTACCTAACGTCTTAAATACGGGACACGTCGTAAGGATGAATAGACTGTAGTTCTATATATCTCAGCAGGTAAACACCTCAGATGTTACCGCATTGCTACAAAAGAGAATGGAGTAACACATCCGATAAGGTAACGATATTCATAACAACAAATTCTCAACCCTTTCACTGAATATTTGAATGTTTCACACGAAGTGAAAGTTTTTGTTTACACGATTAACCGCTTAAACTGTTGTCTGGTTAGTATTCATAGTGTTGGACTCGTTGCGTATTCAAGAGGCGGACGAAAATGAAATATGGACTATTCTCCTCGCATTCTGAACAAAAGGTGACTGGGAGTCGGACATCTCACACCACTTTGGTCTTATTCTTTTTAGTTTGCACACTTCCCCCGGGACCAAGCCTTTGTATTGCTGGTATCGTAATTTGTGATGTTATATACAATCTTCTCACGGAAAACAGACGATAAACAATTGTGTGAAGTTTTTACATAATATATTTAGTTAATAAGTTAAATCAACGCTGTGGAAATGTAAAAATTGTAAAGCGGTAAACACGATAAGTACTGACTGGGTGACTGGTAGAGAATGCCATTTGGCATTAAGTCCGCCAGTTGTACAATGTATTTTGTGCAATAATGTTTAAATAAATAAATACGTTTACGTTAATACGTTTTAAGATTAGGTACCATTTTTATAGACGTTAAAATTTTATGTAGTAAAAGATAAACAATACTAGAAGAGCACGGCTCCCATTCTTTCAAACATTCACCTATTGAAAATGATGCATAAAACAGTACTTCCACTCCTAACTCAATTCGCGACACTACCGTATGAATCTTCTTAATGCCGAGTGCGCCAAATGGATACCATTGTTCTCTCGAGCAAAAAGCATCAAACATCGAACAAAGTGAGATATATAATTTAGAGTAAAGAACTCAGGAGAAGAGCTGCGAGAATACGATATATGTCTCCATCGCATTTCCATACATTACGGCTCGAAGAAAGTTTTGTCGCTTGAACTTAGAGCGGGAATGGATATGTTTCAGTATTGACGCGTGACGCTGAAATATCTTTCTTCACGCCTCCCCACACCGAGGTGGATGTGAGTTATTTTGGTCGACTTTCCGTATAACTATGTTTTTGTCGGGTAATTGTTATGGTATATTTATTGAAAAAGTTCTCAATAATAAATAATGACTCTTAGGGAAGGACATAGGATATTTTTTATCCCCGTAATTATCCCTTAAGGACCTGAAATAGCATTCTAACGCGGTGACCGCCCAACTAGCACGCTAGCGTTAAGAATACCTGTATATATTATCATTCTTATGTTGGTTCCATTCGAGTATTAAAGTGTTAGCACATGCCTGTATGAAGGTGTTAGAAAATGCTCTAACACCAATATAACCGCGAAAGAGGCCCACGATCTTACAGGTAAAGGTTATAGAAGGCCTGTAGAGCAGTGTTATCTTTATACTCATAGTGTTAAACAACTCTCTAAAACCACAACCTGTCTTGGCACTTGGCAAGCATAGTTTTTTCACTAATACGTGTAACGACTTTTTTGGGCGAGATCTCATCGTACTTTCGCAGTAATTATTTGTATTAGTACTATTTAACTGTCATTTTGGTATTTTGGTACAAGCTTAAGGTTACGAGTACCTATATACTATGTATACTAAATAGTGATATAATATTTTGAAGTTCAAAAATGACTGACACGAATTATGGTTCGCTTTCTTTATTTATACAAATTCAAATGAATATATGTAATACCTCTTTATTGTAATACTGCTTAGTTAGGTAATACGTACACAGAACAAACTTAACACTAAGTATTCGTATTCTGTATATATTGGCACAATGTCAATATTATAATCTATCTATAACATAAATATACGTTATGGTATTAACCAATCGAAAATGTTCGAGAAATTGCATGAAAACCTACGCCGTAAACAACCCATATCTACCTCGGATCCCGATTATCTCTGCTACTATATCCAGTCAAGTGTGTGCCAAATTATTTTATGCTCGATAACTGTTCACATTACCAAAATTATGCGGAGAGGGGAATAGTGACGTGAAATATTACACTGTGTTACTTTGTGTGTTATTTTTCAGAGGCCTTTGTCTCTCCCCCTTTATTGGCTAAATTCCCAGTTTCATTTTCAAGGCTCTTTCAGTCGAAACGCACTTTGAAGTAGTACATGGTATGTGTGTAAGGCTTCCATATATTTCTAGTTTTTAGATTTAGAAGAGTTTCCTATTGATTCGGGCGGAGTACCTTATGTAGTTCTGTTCGGTGACGATAGTTAGATTAGTTGCTTTTAAGTACCTACAGTTATTGTAATGGTTGTGTTTTAGGCATAAGTCGATATATTTCTATTTATTTGCGTAGATATCATTTCACAAAACGCGTTGACACAACAGACGACGTAAAATTTAATTTGCAGTGCCACCTCTTGCAGTTATATATTTAGAGATAGAGAAAGTATATTGTGGGTACTTATTGCTTCCATATGAACATATATTTTAACTAACGATAAGTTGAGTGTTGTTCGCAGTTTTATCTAATAAGTCAATAACAATAACCCTTGATATAAGGGCGTAATTATTCTATAACAAACCATGTGAAGTATGACAATTTATTGACACAATGAGTCATCAGAGGCTCAACCCTGGTGAATCTGTTACAAACCTAATGTAATTTGTTTGTTATTATTTGTAATCAAACGTTGTATTAGGTTTTTTATAAGCTTTATAAGCCAATAAAGATTATTATTATTATAAATCAAAAGTCAGGAATATGACTTTCTAACTTGTTACCGGTAAGTACATAAATAAATGAATATTCAGCTCATAAAAAATAAGTTCGTATGGAACATACACTAAAAAAGTCTTAAAGATTGCCTAACTAATAGGCATTGCATTATATTCGATACTCTGACCAATAGTAATGTAAGTGTATACATTGACAATCACTCTAGTATTCATGGCATATTAATTATTTTCCATCAATCACTTGGAAGCATCCATCAGGTAGGTAATTTCGTATCGTTTATAGGGGCATCAGTCGGGTTGAGTGACGTTTAAATTATTCTGCAAATAGGCCAAAAGGGTACATTTACACGTCAAAATATTAATTTCCAATTTATGAAAGTCAGACTATAATAATAATAATTTCTAAACTACAAATAGAAATTAACAACGTTAAATGACCAACTTGGAGGGCGCTAAACAGACTCAGATCGCAAGTTGGCCGCTGCAAGGAGAACATGGCCAAATGGGGACTGCACCGGGGCCACACTACCCAATGTGTGTGCGATACAGCACCGCAAACCATGGCACACTTGCTGTCGTGTCCCGCATGCCCACTCTCTTGCTCAGAACACGACCTGAGAGACGCGACGGTCAAGGCTGTCTCCATCGCTGCTCATTAGGCATACCTTGTTTAAGGAACCTCGACACGAAAGAAGAAGAAGACAAAGTTAAATAACTGAAGCTATACTATGTTTCTAAAACTACCAAAAAACTAATATTTCTAATGTCACTGAATTAGGTATCTTACAAATGTCAGCCTCAGCCTCTGTCCACCTCGTAAGTCTCAGATTGATTTATGTGATTTTGAATTTAGAATTTTCATTAATTTTGTTAGAGTTCGAAACTTGATTTGAATTAGTAATTATACAAGTACGCGAGGACTTACCTGGGGAGGTTTCAAAAGTAGTTTAATTTTGCCATTGAATTCGAATGGCAATTTGAAATAAACGCCATTAAATGCGCAAATTATTCAAGTTAACAAAACGCGATGGGTCAGGTCAATTATGATAATGACGTCCAATATACCTAATACGAGTATGTTGGTATGGAATAACCCCGAAAACAGTTTCCTCACATCGAGTAGGTAATTCAGATAATTAAAAGTACCAATATCGGCAGCGAGCAACAAACTTTATTCAATTTAAGTTCACCACTCACAAACACGAGAAATACCTGATCCAGGTCCCTGATTAGAATACGATCATATAAGCCCCGCCTACGTACGAAATTCTATTTTGGCATTATTGTATATGTTACTAAACTAAATTATATAATTGGTAGAATCCGCTTATAACGACTGCATATAACATTTGACCGCTTTTAACGACTGCTAAATCACCGACGTTAGGATTCATACCAAACATTTTCAAAGAAAATCAATCCGGTTTGTGCTACGTTCTGTTAGAGCGACGTAATATCGCAGGTCCCTTGACTGTCGCTGTATCCGGATTCTACTGTAATTGTATTGTAATTTGTGACATGTTAAAACCCCCTTGAAGCTTATTTGCAGAATAAATGTTTGAATTTTGTTTGAATTATGAATTTAACATATTATCATGGTCTCATTTATCGCGTGAAAAACGGCAAGATGAAGCACCATTTTCTGTCACGACTTGGATACAAAGAAACGGATGCTTGATCTTGTCTTTTATCACGCGATAACTACAAGCATAATACGTAACCATACCATGAATTTCTACTGTCAATTGCTTGTTCCTATTATTTTGAAGGCGATTGCGGGTCCAAATTAAGCTTTAACCGAACGATCACACAGTTCGCGTGCGACGCTACATACAAATTGTTGGCAAGTGCGCCTTCCAGGTACTTGATTCAGTTTATGACCGAAACAGACAGGTCATCTATACGCAGTTCCATTGCATTCTGATCGGATTATTCTAGGCTTTAGAATATGTTGACTGCAAGCGATCAGTGTGGACTGGACTGTGTCATAATGGTAAAATAATACGCATTTAAAACTGGTGTATTAATAAAATGATAATTACAGGACAAGAAAATACAATGAGACGTGAACGTGACAAACGTATAACAACTAATCTAAAAGTCACAAAGTTTAACTGTATGACATTTATACTATAAATGTCATACAGTTATAATTTATCTATTAAAAATGTTGCCACAGCCAGTTGCCAACGGCCAAAGTCAAAAGTCAAAGTCAAAAGTATTTATTTGCCAGAATACAGTATAGGAAGGTTTTACATAATTAAACATTGTCAGTGTCTTCAGCCTGCATGCAGGCGTGCAAATATTTTTCTGAGAGGCGATGAATTTAGTTATAATACTTACAAATTATCAATAAAATCAATTACAAAATTAATATACATTAAAAATAAATAAAAATAATAATAATAATACCGGCGTCCCTCTTCCTATTTTCAATTTTTTTCCTGAAAATAATAATTACTCACGCGATTCGCTTCACAATCCTACTAAAAAATAAGAAGTGTGAGTTAATAAAGGTCGAGGCTTTTATAACAATAATAACGATAGAATTACGATTAATAACGGGATATTTACCATGTATATTTGTATACATATGTGAGTTTTTGATATTTCGGCACTGCAAGCACCATTATCTATATATATAAAGTTGATAGGGTGACTGACTAATCACCGCCCCGCCGAAACTGCCGGTCCTAGAAATTTGAAATTTACACTATAGTTAGGTTATATAACGGAGGCAAGGGATAAGATGGAATTTTTTGAAATTCCACCCCTAAGGGGGCAAAACAGGGGTGCAAAGTTTGTATAGGGGGCAATAATTTTTATAAGATACAATGTTGAAATTTTGTACAAAGACTCCTTAAAATAAGACAATGAAAGTTAAACTGCGTTTTCAAAATTTTCGTGTCCTAAAGAGTTGGAAATGGGGGTGAAATATTGTATGGGGAGCAATTTTTTTTTAAAGTGAGAGTCTTGAAACTTTGTATAAAAGTTTCTTATAATAATAGCAAAAAAGTAATTTCAGCGTTTTTTAAAATTCATCCCCTAAAGGGGTTAAAAAGGGGTTCAAAGTTTGTATGGGGAGCAAATTTTTTTTAAAGTAAGAGACTTCAAATTTCTTACAGAGACTCTCTGTTTAAATAGAACAAAACTAATTTCAGCGTTTTTTGAAATCCATCCCCTAAAGGGGTTAAAAAGGGGTTCAAAGTTTGTATGGGAAGCAACATTTTTTTAAAGTGAGAGACTTCAAATTTTTTACAGAGTCTCCGTTTAAATACAACAAAACTAATTTTAGCGTTTTTTTAAATTCATCCCCTCAAGGGGTTAAAAAGGGGTTCAAAGTTTGTTTGGGAGCAACATTTTTTTAAGTGAGAAACTTCAAATTTCTTACAGAGACTCTCTGTTTAAATAATACAAAACTAATTTCAGCGTTTTTTGAAATTCATCCCCTAAAGGGGTTAAAAAGGGGTTCAAAGTTTGTATGGGGAGCAATTTCTTAAAGTGAGAGACTTTCATTTCGCAAAAAGATTGTCTTATCTGTTTAAATACAACTAAACTGATTTCAGGATTTGTGGATTTGGATAGATCTTTGAAACGAAATTTCTACAGGTCCATAATTAAATACGTACAGTAACAAAGAGAAAACGACAAGACACGTGTCAACTTTATATTTAATAGTTTTCATCCCATCCCTTAAGAAAGTGGAAGTTTGTATGGAATAGAGATAACTATGTAACCGCCTGAAATAAAAGAATAGCAATAAAATTCTAACGCTATGACCGAGCTCTACGCAGACGAAGTTGCGGGCAACAGCTAGTAACCGAATATACATGGTAAATATCCCGTTATTAATCGTAATTCTAATGTGAATGACCATTTGTGAGCTTGAAATCTTATCATAATAACGCTGTAATAAAATATACATTATTATACTAGGCCTTAACTGAATGAAAATATTATTGGTTACATCTGAATAAATTGTCATTGAATCAAACAGATAAATTTTTCCTCCTCAAAACAGTTTCGGATTTAGTCCATTTTACGGCTCTGCGGATCAACCCGGATGAATGCACGAAGCTTTATTGTCAAATAATATACACTAACATACAAATCTATACAATTGTAGCGTAATTGTGAATCGTTCTGAGTTTCTAGAGCATTTATTGTAACATTTCTATTACCTACTTATAGTTTCCGTTTAATTTGTGTTTTTTTTTTTTAAGTTTGTGTGTAGTGTAATACCTGAAGCCCATTTTAATTGATCAAAAAGGTCACAAGTAGTAATTTGTTGTTTTATTTAATAATTATAATATTATTAATAAATGACTATGACTATGACTATGAAATGGGAAATGAAGAAAACTTCTAGAAAATGATAATCCGATCACTATAGGAACATTAGGAACTCCGTTTGGTGTTACCTAAAATTGTTTCTATTTGATTCAGCTACAAAATATATATTTTAAATGTTGTAGAAAAATAGCACATACATTTATAAATTACTTTGGTAGCCTACATTCTCCTCCGCCGCTTAATTAAATGTTAGATACGCCGCAGGCCTATATCTTAACCGACGACAAAAGAGAACACAATGCGGTAAGTGCTGTATTTATTAAAAGCAAAGTGGCATCTTAAGAACGAGATTGATCGTGCAGTTGAGGAGGTTTATTGATCATGGTTCAAAAGAGGTTTCGGTTTAAAGAGTGGCTTCGCTGGCTTGTAGGCTTAAGGATTATTCATGCTAGACCGTTCCGTGTCCGGGCCGGCCCGTTTTGTAGTAGGTACAAGAAATCGACTGACGCGCGACGGCCGTCGATTTGTTGTACTAGAAAACGGGCCGGCCCGGACACGGAACGGTCTAGCGTGAATCATCCTTTAAGCGTGGTTTTTGGATTGAGGCGATCGTGCCGAATAATATTATCAATGGATGAAATCTCGCCGAGCAGAGCAGTAAACTATTGAAATAATTGGCTAGCTTGCTGATGATAATTTATTTGCTTTTCGATAGTTCCCGACAAATCTGCTAAATACTTGTACGAAGCCATTTATAAGCTGAATAAGAATATTCCGTGACATTACTTAGGTTATCCCAAGTTATCCTATAGAAATAATAAAAATTATCTGTGGATGCGACATTGATAATAGTGATATCGACACTTACAGTAGGTAAGTGAGATAACTGGGTTGAAATCTTCCAAATTTCTCTATCTCACCTGCATATTCCGATGATAAAGAAACATACGAACATCGGCCTTCGGGTGGTCAGAGTAGATCCCCTGACATCTACCACTGTCACTGTTGCACCTGATACAGTGCTCGTTTTACTTATAATTGCATAGTACTAATCTTATTTATCTCATAAACGTACATACATACGCCCGAATTTATAATTATTTAAATAAGGGGTGTTAGCCGAAAATATAACAAAAACAAATAATACGTATTATCTCCTAACTTTACGAGTACTATTAAATTTACTAAGAAAATGAAGTAGTCGGAAAAATTATATGTTCTAACTAACAGTTTCTTATTATCCTTCAAAGATTACTAAACGAAAATATTAGTCAACCTACAGTAAAATTTTAGTATACCTACACGACCTACAGTAGTATGCCGAGTTTGTATTTATTAATATGTATACCGCAATGTTCGCACGTGTACTAAAAGCTGTAAAACAAAGATGAGTTTCCGAACAAAATATTGAATACCTAATAGATGAGGTGTATTATTATGCTCATGCTAGCTCGGGGGTCAATAGAAGGCTCCACGGGTCGGGTAGCCCCAAATAAAACGGATGAGGACGCGATGACTCCTATCTATGCGTCATTCTAGAAGGGTGAGTTCGATTGAACTTGTTCATCCTCAACGTAAACATAATTTTCGTATTGATGGAAAACGGTTATGTTTACTTACACGTTATACTTGTAATATTTTGCAATCACTTTGTAACAACTTGGACCTAAATTATTTTACTTGATTATAAAGTGTTCTAAATATTGTGCAATACTTATTAAGTAGGTGTATCCGTGTGACTAAAAGGTATCATGAAAAGCGAAACAGAATAATAACAACATTCTGAGAGGCAGAATAGAATACAACACATTAGAAAATTTGTGTATATGTACCTATTGATACACAATTTCATGTTAAATAGTATTCACATAACCCTCACGTCACGTGGTCACGTTCAACATAAAATCTATAGACAGATCAGTAGATCAAATAAGACAGTTATGCTTAGATGCAGATATCGTGGTACTTCAGTAGACATGGCTTCATCCCCATGACCTAGGCTTCGTCAACGAAATGAGCGATGATTTTGCGTTGTGCAGACCATTGATAATTTTTATAACAAGATCATATCGTCGCTTCAAATGGCAGCCGTTTCGAGTGCTAATGCCTGTCGCGATGCATGGAAGCCAGTAAAACATCCTTTCCATCCTCCAATACGGATGTTCATGCGTATTGTGTCCTCATTGTTCTGGCACCACTTCAGTTTATTCTTAAACACTTTTTGACTGTGGACCATCTTGTCGAATAAGTCCCCAGCATGCGGTCTGCCACATTTCTTAGCCCACTCATGGCTCTCCCGCATGTGGTAGTTCAAACAGGAATCTTGATAAGTTTTGGAAGGATGCGAAAAAACTGAATCCTAAAACCAATGTCCTTATCAGCATCGAAGGTGTTCATAACGCAAAACATATTGCCGAATTGTTCTCGCATCACTTCAGTGTCCAACCTCTCCCAGCCCGCGACGCACCTGACTGTTTAGTTGTTTCGGGCGGCCCGAGCTCAGTTAAAGTACACCAAACCGACTTTACGACTGACGATGTCGCTGGGGTCGTAAGGCGTATGAAACGTGGTGAGTCTCCAGGTTTTGACGGGCTATGTGTGGAGCACATATTTTATGCTGACGACTTATTAGTCCTACTGGCCGACCTGTATAGTGCATGCATTAATTTTGAATATTTACCAAAGAACTTGAAAAAGACGGTGGTAGTTCCAGTTCCCAAAAATGAGACAGGAGATCTCTCTAGTACCTATTAAGAATTACAGACCTATATTTCCCTTGATACGATTCTGGTGAAATTCTGGAGAGATCAATTCAACCGGATTTGTAGTTTTCGTCCCGTTCTCTCAGCGATTTTTAGCCTTAAAAGTATAGTAAATTACTACGTTGGTAGGGCCTCATTGGTATACGCATGTTTCCTAGACCTCAATCGAGCCAAACTTGAAGTTACTATGGAAGAAACTCGTCATACCCAATGTACCCTCAAAAATGTTGAATATGTTGAGGTACCCGTACGAAAACCAATCCAACTGTGTGAGATGGGGTGACACAACCTCTAAATGACTTTAGATTAGAGTGTGGAGTTCGCCAAGGAGGGCTAACCTCGCCGGACCTCTTCAGTCTCTACGTTAATGACCTAACGATAGTTGAGCTGAGAAGACCTAGAGATGGCTGTCATATTGGTGCCACTTGCACTAATAACTTTAGTTACGCCGATGACATGGCTCTTCTCAGCCCAAACTATCAGGTCAGGGGGCTTTGCCCGCAATGATGGACTAAAGTATAAGGCCGGTCGCATATTGGACACGTTTTCGTACGAAATTACTCGCTCACTGGATACGAATTGGTCGTATTCGTATCCAGTGAGCGCGCTCCCGTAGTACTTTCAAGGTCGGGATCGTTCGCGCGGCTTCGTACGTGTTCGGACGAGTAATTTCGTACGAAAACGTGTCCAATGTGTGACCGGCCTAACATGGGGAAGACCAAATTAGTACATTTTAGGGCTGGAAGAGGTCCGGCCAATGTCCCGCCAGTGTATTTGGACGGAGCGCAAGTGGAAAAGGTGGAACAGATACTTCGGACACGTTCTCACGGAGGGTCTGCGCAGCCGTGAGGTGCCACATGCTTGCTCGCAGGATCGTGCGTTCTAGTAATGAAGTGAAGGTTACATTGTTTAGGGCATATTGTCTATGTATCTACACATGTCAACTCAGGAGCAGATTCACTAAACGCGCGATGAGCAAAATTAGGGTGCAGTAGGTATTAATGACGCATACCACATTCTAATGAAACTGCCAAGAACCAGCGCATCAAGCATGTTTGCCGAGGCCGAAGTTCCAGACTTTTTCGCCATCATACGCTCTTGCGTTGCTTCCTTCTGGCACCGGTCGCGAACGTCAGATGGTATTCTATGGTATTGGATTTCCGCGCATCGCGAAAGGAACAAGAAGTAGGGTTTTCTGCTTGTGACTGCCTAATATATTATTGGGTTACCATTTAATTTTTATTTTTATTTATTCTAATTAACGTATACATTTTTAATTTTAATGTATTTTTGTATTTTATATTTACAACAAACGGGTTTATACCTGTAAATAAAAAACTATTATTATTATAACCGGACTTACGACTCGGGAAGGAAGAGTTACCTGACACAACACGGGAATGTGAATGATTGATTTTGATATTAGGTATGACCTCAGTGGCACGACTGAAAATTTAGGCATCTTCTGGGTGAGCTTCCTTCACCGTTGGCCTCATCTTTGCCCCCTTGTAACTCCAGTAAAAATCATTTTAAATCGTAACAGTTAACGAAAACGACATACCTACTAACCAAAGGTTAACGATATTATCACTATAATATCATCATCTTCCTTAAAAGGGTTTCCTATAACTTGTCATTTTCATAATATGCAAGTACTTAGTAGTACTCGTATGCAAAACCCACGTTAATTTCAGCACCTCGTCTTTACCCCCATTACCATAATATTACCGCATAGTTGTTACCCGTTACGAGTTCAGTGATGAGAGCTTTACGAAAACGGGAACCTTCTGCCGATTTACATACATAGCTAAGGGTCCATTTGACTAAGGTATTGTATTGGAATCGATAGCATTTCTCGTCCACGCTTATTCTGATACTTGTGGCAAGCGTAAGGCCGCGTTTATTAGCAAGCGACGCACGCGGCGGCTTGGGTCATGCGCCAGAAGTTGGCCAATAAGCGACGTCATTATGTTTGTGTTTGGCCGCCAAACACAAACATAATGACATCGCTTAGAAGTGGTTATGTTTATGTGACAGAGTTTCCCTAGTTACTTGATAGTAGATGTCTCGTGCCGCCGCACGCTTCGCCTATCCATAAACAAGGCCTTTAGGCTTGGAGCACGTAAAAGTAAGCACGCGCTAAACATTTTTGATCAGATTAGGCAGTGGCACTACCAACTAGGCTAAAGAGTCCGACCGAAGTTTCGGTTTCGGCGTCGGCATAAAAATCATGTTTCGGCTGAAGGTTCGGTTTCGGTTAAAAAACTGCCGAAACTTTCGGCAATGCCCAAACTAATATTATTGACCGAGCGAACGCTTCGCGTCTCTATTTTAACTTAGGTAAAATTAACACTTGTTTCTTATGTTGTTACTCGCATTGTTTTATTTATTACCACTTACATGAATAATAAGTTTTTCATTTTTCATATGTCTAGATAGAATGGCCCGCTGACGTTTTATTCAATGATATTAACACGTCTGTAAAAGTTTCGGTTTCGGCCAGACACTACATACTAAAGAGGTCGTCGATGTAATATTAAACTGGTGGTCGATGTAATATTAGAGTGGTGCAAGACGCTGCGTTATACAAAGTAGGTACCTAATACCGCAGATTCTATAAAATCCATACTAATATTGTAAATGCGAAAGTGTGTCTGTCTGTCTGGTACCTCTTCACGCTTAAAGCGCTGAACTGATTCTTGGGTCTTGGATGTCTTCTTGTATTTAAGTATTTATTTATGTATATAAGTATGTATATCGTCGCTTAGTACCCATAGTACAAGCTTTGCTTAGTTTGGGACTAGGTTGATTTGTGTAAGCTTGTCCACAAATATTTAAAAAAAAATATACAAATCCAAATGCGTTTATTTTTCTCTTTAAATTACAATGGTGTATCGGTAATGGTGTAATGGTGTTATTTATTTTGACATGGAGATAGTTCGAGTCCCAGGGAAGGACAGGATACTTTTATCCCGGAAACCATCCCTTAAGTGGGTGGAAGTCAGTATGTTTAGTTTAGTTTATTGTATCTCATTATACAAGTTTCATATAATACAACACAGTTTGTTTATACTACTAGTCATATAGTGATCGTTTTACAAAAATAATATTTATAATAGCTTACAATTTGCAGCGTATATACAAAATATATAGCTTCATTTAATAAAGAATAACAATATTGATTATACACAGAACAAAGTCGTATCAATATAATTATACCTAGTACTAAAGAAGTACCAATCAATTAATTAAATAATAACTATGCCAATCTTTATACTAATAATAAAAATAAAAATGTGGTATAGGTATATGTGGTAATATGAAAGAGTGATAATTGGATAGGTGCCTGAAATAAAATTGTAATAAAACGTCAAATCACGAAATTGTCTTCGCTTTAACTGACTGATTTGATTCTGTTTCTAGTAGCATCGGTTTTTTTATTTAATATACTCCTCGGGGATAAAGCTGTTTTTGTCTTAGGTGCACTTAAATGCCTCACTAAACACCCTCGGTATGCTCAGGAATAAAATCTGGAGTCCTTCGTTACGTTCAGGATTTTCAGGAATCAATCCGTGACAAAACAGTGCTTTATTCCCTTGGTGCGTAATCTACTATTTTAACCTCGAACATTGTGTAGAGAAGCTCTGACTAGGCGCAGTTTCATTTTCGTTGAGTAGCAATTGTTTCTAAGCTCATATTATTACCCTCGTTTACGAGTTTCAGTTTTCAGTTACCGCCGGTCTCGTGTAGGTGTCGATCTAACTTCCAATTATTTTGTCAGACGAGTTGTCGCAGCGTTTTTAGGTAATTTGGGCGTTGGGTGTTATTCTAAATGTAACAATCAGAAGCCAAGGAGTACTTATATTGTCAACCGCGTGTCGTGTAAGCATATACGTGGTGCTGATAATATCAGCATTATACTTGTCATTCCTTTGTTTTGTAAAGTTTCATTCCATTATTACTGATATCTAAACGGCAACCGAATGCGATGGAATCAATTAAATAGCTACAAAAACTTGTGTAAATTATCAAAAATCAAAATAAATCAAACATTATTCTGCAAGTAGGCCTCAAGGGCTCTTTTACATGTCAGAAATTACAATACAATTACAATGATATCATTTAGTGACATTAATACAAAAAATAACATCACAACAAACACATAAACGATTGAAATGCCTTTTCTAGTTGTTACGACAGAGGGACATGACTGCAAATACGAGTATGTAGAGATTCGCTGATGTTATTGACAAACGTACTAATCTCTACTACGACTATTAGCCATTAGTTTAGTTTAGTTAATGCTAAACGGTTTCCGCAAAAACTAACCTACTTGGTACCTACCCCTTAATATCTTTCACTGCGAAGCTAGTGGCTAGAATCCGGATAGGAGAAAATTTAATGTGACGAGGACTTGTATTTCTTCCTGAGGCCTCGTTGTTTTCTACGTCTTTATTATATCTTCGCTTCATACTTATAACAAACGCTTTACTAAGCATATTGTGGGATGGACTAAATGGATTTGTGTAAGATTTCCCAGTAATACTTTTTTTAAATCAATATTTCGAGTTTACGTGTCACATTTAATAAGTCACTCTGAAAGCTTCCTTTAAAAGCATTCACGCTCGGTTATCATTGAATGTGTAACGAGAATATACATTTCAGCATTACACTGCTTCTTTATATGGTGTATAGAGCGTAATATTCACTTATAACAAATTATCTTTATCTTATGGCCTAAATAAAGGTATAAGTTTAGTGTTATTTGCGCTGTCTCATAATGTGTTGTCTTAAATAAGAGTACTTACGTAATGCTTAAGTATAAATACAACGTTTTGTAGTCCTATTTTACAACCCATCAATTTATTAAATTTAAAGGAAACAGTCCTAATTTTATAGAGCTTTACATTAGTAAGAGGGTCGTATAAGAGCTTACAAGCCTACTGTATAGTCATTAAGTGGGTAGCCTAAATTGATAACTTTGCCTAGCTCATAATATATTATTAGGTTTCTGGTCTCAAGAAAGATTACTGCTAGATCTAACTTTAGCCAGCATAAAAATATTACTACGTTTTTATCTCTTTGTTAATAGTCCACGAATCTTCAAAAGAGAAAAAGGTGATTTTTGGATCGATTGGCATAAAAACAAACGTTTGTCAACAATGACCTTTTTCTGACACCCTGTATGTTTTTTCCAAAATCTGTAAACGCCAATGTTCATTAATTCGAAATCAAGGGAAGGTCTCATAAGAACATTTTTGCATAGCAGCACGGGATCTGGTAGCTGCCCTCACTGACCCAAAAAGAAAATCCATCCTGTATACACTCCTTATTTCTCAGTCGCTCATTAGCTTTACGAGGGGTGATCCAAAAATAATGATAACGAGTATGTAAAACAACACATGTGTTCAAAAACTAGATTTATTTCTTAACGTAGTCTCCTAACAAGTCTACACACCTATGCCATCTTTTCTCCAGACTACGAATTCCATTTAAAAAAATCTTTGTTTGGACTCTCCAAATAAGCCTCCACAGCGGCCATAACCTCACTGTCATTCAAAAAAATTTTGACTCGGAGATTTTCCTTCAGCCGTGGAAACAGATAAAAGTAGCTGGGGGTTAGGTCTGGCGAATAGGGGGGTGTTCCACCAATTCGAAACCCGCATCCCGGATTGCAGCCATTGCAACACCTGGCCTTATGAGGAGGTCCGTTGTTGTCTGGGTGGAACATTCTAGGCACCCAACGAGCGGATACTTTATTCATGTGCAATTCTTGGGTTAAGATTCTTTGAATGCTGCCTTAAGAGATCCCTGTGACCTCATTTAAATGTCTGATTGTCACTCTTCTATCAGTTAAACTAAATCTTCTATTTTTTTGACATTCTTCTCAGTGCGGACGATGGAAGGCCAGACCTCGCGGTGTTCGTCTTTACAAGATGTTCTACCCAAGTTAAACTCCTTGCACCAGTGTGCAACTGTAGAATACGGAGGAGCAGAGCCCCCTAATGTTCCCACCAATTCAACATGTATATCTTTAGTACACATTTTTTTCAAACAGAAGTATTTAATAACGGCTCTCACTTCAGATTTTTCCATTTCCACGCATTTATTCCGCCAACTCACGAATAAATAAATTTATTTCAGTGACAGATATCAATTTTTTTACATATATTTTTTTAATTTACTGGCCAAGAACTGCCTTAAAAAATAAAACCTCTTTTTGCTTTTTTCAGCCACTGAAAGTATTTCATTATCATTACTTTTGGATCACCCCTCGTAATTCTTATTAATTACTAATACAGGCCTACTATCTGATTCACTAAGATAATATGCAATGAAAATGAAACGTATACAAATAAGGCATATAATACACACACTTCAATGTAACAAAACCTCCTATGTTCTTCATATTCTGAAAGACAGTAAGGAATCAAACGTCTTACTTTACAACCTCGGTTACCTAATGCTCTACAGATTAAATACTTCTCGCAGGTTACAATGTCAGCTGTTATTACGCTTCTCACAAAGTGACCAAGCTGGCGTCTAAGAGGATCGTTAAATCAGGAGCATTATTAGAGGTCTGGGCTCTCAGGAATGTAACTTACAATTTAAGACCTGTTGCAATATTTCACTACAGTTATAATACCGGGGTTACCTGAAAACTCATAACGGAATACGTGAAATAATTGTTAACCACTATGGACCATTATGGTCATGATAAACTTAGCTGGCTAAATACACATGCACGCATGTTATATTACATTCCAACATTTTAAGAGAGGTAGGGCACAGCAAAATGTCGTCTTGCTCGAATTTGGAGCAGCCCAACTGGGGAAGTACTTCCGCCTTGCAGAAGACCACAGCCATAATAACATTATTTACTATACAAGTATGTAGTGTTGTGTTCCTGGAGGTGAGCAAGGTTGCCAGAGCTCCCGGGGATGCACTGTGTTGAGAGCGAGGGAACTAAATTTGTCCCTTCTTCTGTCAACACAGTGAATCCTCAAAATTTATAAAGTGCGCACGTGACTCCCTTGGAGTTGCGAGCGTCTATAGGCTGCGGTGTCCGCTTATCATCAGCTGGACTGTACTCTTGTTTGCCACCATCGTTGTATAAAAAAATATAAGAAATGGTTAAAATAAATATTCGCCATCATAATTTGAATTAAAACTTCGTGACTTCCGTGTTATAACTATATATTACTAAACGGTTAAAACTCACGTATTTATTGTCACTACGGGCGACATGTTTCGAATTCTTCGGCAGTCTGCAACTCGCGCTGAATGCACACTCGCCAATTAAATATCGCCATCAAATCATCATATCTCAGTTTGCAACTTCGGGTGTATTTCTTCGACTTTCTTAACAACACCCAAATCACTAACTACGTTTGCCTAAATCATGAGATCTTGATCAGAAATTTTGCCCCTTTTGAATAAAAAGGAAATCATTGAAGTCGGACACACGGTAAAGATTTATTACTGAACACAGATCGAAAATATCCTTTATGTCACACCTGGCCATAAAGTGGCCATTATCGCACGCTCCGCGCGCGAAAAACCCACTTCCTGGCCAGGGGGTGACATAAAATTTTGTACTTACCACGGGCGATAATAAAGAAAACCTCAGATCGCATATTTATCGCCCTTGCCTTCGGCTCGGGCGTAAAATACCTGCGATCTGAGACATTCTTTGTTTTATCGCCCTTGGTAAGTAATGTACTATTTTTGCAGTGAGATAAGAAAATATAGGTAACGAGTATAATGTACACAGCGTGTGCGTAACAATATAACGATAACTGACAGTTTTTAGACCATTATCGTGAATAGAAAACGAGTGGTATAAATTCGCAATTCGCAATGCATTGCTAACGGTCCAGTAACTTCCTTTGCCAAAAGAAAAATAATAGATATATCTGAGATAAATTTAAACTTTACTGTTACCTAAACAGTTTTCGTTTCGCCGTCATTTATTGTTTCTAACTATTATAATGATCATCAGCAGTAAGTAGAAGCATCATCAGCTAAGATACAACGCCCAACTGCTGGGCTCTTCTCTTGAATGAGAGGGGATGGGGATCTGAGCACCCATCACCTAGACCAGTTAAGATTGGGGTCTTCAATCATTCAAAAATTTATTGGTACTAGCCAGGATTACAACCAGCGACCATAGTTTCGCGTCAGCCGCAAGCTTCAAACACTAGGCTTTAGGAAAAAAATAAGTCACTTTTTCTAAATTGTACAGGATGTACGTTCTGAGTACGTTCAAGAGAGACCGTAGTTAAAATTTTTAGCTATACCATAGCTTTTACCACTGTATACTGCTACTGTATACGTATAACTACATACTAAAATACCTATAATTATTAAAATTTGTCAGGCAAAGTTGGACCATATCGAAATATTTGAAATTACTCCCTTAACGCTGCAGCGTTCGTTTTTTCGGCCGTCTGCATAGTTTCCTCTCGTTTTCTGCTCATAAGAGGATATTTCTGTATTATTATTGAGTTTGCATTCACAATCTATACAAATATTTATTTGTGAACATGTCGATAATAAATGTGCCCCGAAGCTACTCGTATTGTTTGCTAAACAATGACATTTTGCAGGATGGGTAAATTCACGCGTCGAAATAGTGCTTTGTTTAACATCATCATATAGGTAGATTCAGTACAGTCAACGTCAAAGCCATGTTTACAATTTGCACATTGTTATATTGTAATAAAGAGTAAAAGGTTTAGATAAATAATATACTTGTGTAATCGACTGTACATGTTAATTAATTGGCGACTGTCGAAAAAAGTAAACGCGTACCTAGTCTGTAATAAAAGATGAAAAAAAAATCTGTAAAAAAATAAAATTTTCGTCACAAACATTTTCAACTAGGTATCTATGACCCCATTCAGTTATGCATCAGTAACTCCACCACATGATAATAGTAACTTTCCACCAGCAAACCGAGACAGGATATTTCATACTACATTGATATAGAAACTGTTTTTTTTTTCTACAATTTCTATCCGAATTTTCGATAGTCTACAGAATTTTACGACTCGCCTAGCCACGCCTCGTTACCTACATCTCATCTTTCTGGTAAAATCAGTCTTTTGTACCATATCTACAATAAAATCACATACTCATATGTATATCTAAAAATATAGGTAATAAGACAATGACGCTTTCTGAAGAACATTACTTGACTGTTTTTATTTTTAAGACAGTGATTATTTAAATTATTTGACACATATTAACAGAAAAGTAATGAATCGCGTGGTAAAATGATGAATCATTAACACTTACAAACTGCGTTCCTTGTCAAAATATCAGAAACTCTTGCACTTGTATATGGCACCCAAACGTACTGTCTTCTCGAAGATCTCATGATTCGAAATAATTGCCGTACGATAAATAGCTAATAACCTGGCCGCAGGCTGCTTTAAAGTTCGTAAAATGTCTTGGCCATCATCCCCTACAGGATGCCCCTACATGCTGCGCTTCACGACGCCCGGCCTGTCAGGCGATGGTGGGAAACGTAGTAGCTAGGCCGGTCACGCGTCGTGTCGTGTAGCAAATGCCATCTGATCTTCCAGCCCCGAGAGAAAGCAAGACTTTTTAACATCAGACTGGTTTCCTTACGATGGTTTCCATCACCAAAACTACTGTGAAATGTCAAATGAGATTTCGTATGTATGTTTATTTTAATACCCAGTGGCCGCGGGGTTATCGCCACCTTTAGATTGAAAATCGCATGCCGCCAACCACTCAGCTACATTGTCCGGCTTGGTCCGGCTACTGTACGTCACACACATTAAAAACAAATCACAGGGATCAGCGGCTTAGCGTGCCTTCCAAACACAGAAGCGTTCAGCTAAGTCAGCGGTCGGCAAACCGCGGCTCTTTGAAGGGCCATTTGGAACTCTGATTCTCTCTAAAAACTATAGTGAAAAAACTGAAAAAGATATTTGTGGCTCTCTGAGGTTCCCAAACATTATGAAATAAATAAATAAATATTTGTGGACAATCTTACACAAATCAACCTAGTCCAAAACTAAGCAAAGCTTGTACTATGGGTACTAAGCGACGGGGGTGGGGGGTGGGTGGGTATTTTTACTAAAGTTGGGTCTTTGGTTAAAAAGTTTGCCGACCCCTGAGCTAGGTAACCACTCAAACTGGGCCGCAGACCGCAGCCTTGTTTAACCCGCATAAGCGTTGCAAACTTGCGAGTGCTAGGTGCTAGTCTATGAGCATTTTCTATTTTAAACAGTAAAATATGAAGTTTTGGTATGTTCTAAATTCGAACAAATCGGCTCACTGTGTCTAAATAAATGTACACTTGTATTGGGACCGTGCGCGACGACAGCGCCACGTGACAGGTGGCCATTATGGACAATATTGTCACAGCTGTCAAGCGAGAAGTAAGTAAATATTGTGAAAAAAATTAATGAAATCTTGTGTTATTTTACTATATTAGACAATTTTGGACGATGGTAGTCAGTAACATTATTTTGCCAATTACATTAAAATTGTTGTTTTTAGTGAGGAATGAGCCTACTGGTGACTAAAACGGGGTTTTGTGCCATCTCCCACGAAATCATTTTGCAACCGGAGACGATGAATAAAGGCAAGAAATTGGTGCTAGCTGGGCATGTCCTTGAGGTTGAAGACATTCGCCAAGGAGAAATGACCTGTATTATCAAAGCCCGAGTGGTTCGCCAAACTTCTGTCACGGCAACGGCGTAGACAACTTTGGACTTTTTTTTTCTTACGGCAATTATCCACTTATGATATTTCTTTGGTCTCGTTTCCACCACGGTCTTGGAAATTGCTAAAATTTACAGTCGCTATTCTTCTTGGTGTCATAACAATTCACAATAACACATCTTACTAGGACCATATTAAATTTATCTCAAAAACGATTAGAAAATGTTTACTGCAATATGGATTTGACAGCTCAAGTCAGCGACAAAAATGTAAATTTTAGCCGTAGCGAGCGCTGTGATCGTTTAGGCTACCCCCTCCACCCGCTTTGCACCGATGAGAACGTTCATCACTTTTGGACCTTTACAGTGTAGAAATAAAGTCGAAAAGTGACGAGACTTTTTATTCCGCCACTATAAAAGGTTGCCAGATCACCTGAGGATTCGCTGTGTTGATACTAATGTAACTTCATTTGTATGCCTATCGACAGTAGGAATCCTCAAACCAACAAGGCGTTACCAACATGCTAGAGCCTACTCTGGAGTAGCAAGCGTCATCAGGCTATGGTGTCTGCTCTTATCAGGGAAGCCCTATGCTTTGTTTTCGACGGCCGTGGTATAAAAAGTTGACGTATCCAGAGTATCGCGCGCACAGTACAGTTGGCGCTTAGTAAACCGTTAGTTGTCATTAAAATCCTCCGGTACAGAGAATTTTGAGGCAAAAAATGCAAAATGTTTTCATTTCGTTTAACTGCTGCTGAGTTTTGTAATTTTCCTCGGAGTAACGTATAACTAACAAAGAGCGTTTCTTAAAAAACTCTATGCTGACACTTAGGATGACTAAAATTATAAGACTAAAGAATTTTTTGATAACTAAATGCGCCAATTAGAGCTCAAAGTAAACGTACAATCTTATCGTTCTAAATTACAATTTGAAGTGGCAATTAACATTCTCTGTCTATGTTTGAAATGAGCCAGTCCATTAAGATTCTTATTATTAATTATAAAACTATTCGAAATCGTTAATGGTTAATTAGCTTTAAGTTAGATGTGACAAAAGTCAATGATCAGATAATAGGTATGAATTATTTTTTATAGCAAAAAAATGCCTTTTGCAGAAAAATGCTTCATTGTATTGTAACGCAGAATTTTCGTGCCACAGAACTTTTTTTTAGAAACCGTTAACTATTAGGTACAGCTAAAATGCCATTTTGTAGAACCCAATTAGATCTACTAGAAAAGTAAGTTAGGTTAGGTTAGAATTGCGACCCCTTTCTAAAAAGATGTTGTCTACGAAATGAAAATTCTGCGAAACAATACATCTATAACATAACTTTGATTCGAGACTTGTTTTCATTTCCGTTTTACCTATAACATTGAAAATATTAGGTAACCATCTCGCTGTTAACTTGAATCAATCTTTATTTGCCAATAGTACTGCTTTTATTCTACATTATAGATGATCTAAGTAGCCCCATTTTATCCTTAGGCGCTACAACGAGAAATTTAGAAAATTTGAAACGCTGTTCTGCCCAGACGAGGAAACAATAGGGACTGATTTTCAGATAAATGATTCATGACTATATGATTGTGGTACTGACAATAGCCGAAACACGATTGCTTAAAATTGTCTCGATAGAAATAAATCCAAAGTTGAGTCTATATATTTTCCTTTTTTTACTCAGCGTACTAAAACAAACGCATTATTAAAAGACACGATTAAGTTAATATGATGGTATTTTACCTCATCTAAAATCTTCAAGAGGAAATTTAATAAATCTGCACTCAGTCAGATATTTATCAAGATTTGTCTAAAAAAACCATTCCCGGAGAGTTTTGCATCCCGTTTTGTCGTGAATAAAAAACATACGCGCGTCTCTTTCAATCAATATATCGCCTTAACCAAACCTAATCTATAGTGGCTTAAGTACATTAAGTTTTACAGATATTCGTAAGAGTTTATATGGTAAGTATTGTCAATTACTAATTTTTGATTTCATATAAGGTATAAGGATCTATATAAAACCGACCCTAAACCTTAGTGACTTGAGCGTGAGCCCTACAAGTAATCTTGATATCTAATAAACCTACTATTTCGTGACGGTATCAAGAAAAACGTGTGCTAGGCCCTTTGGAGATACGGAGGAAAAGTACGGGGATTGTCATGTGTCAGCCGCAACTTAACAAGAGATTTGGTTACGTCAACCTAGCTTACATTATAACATTATTATGTTACGTTAATAATAAACCCTCGAGTTTTTTATTTTATTTAAACGTACGAATAGGTAATGTCTCTTAATAACCAATTTTGAAAATTCCAAAGCCCATTTTAGACCAGGCAATAGCCATAAATTCTAAATAATTTATTTTAACAAATCCAGTGAATGTACGACATTTTAAGTACATAATTTTAAAACGGCAAATATTGATAAGAAATAACAAGTTTTTTTAATTTTTACTCACCATAAAATTCTGGTTAAAATCTCAAAAAACACCTGTATAATCCTTAAAACTGTTTACAACACTATCATCGCACGAATACACTAGCACGGGTGTGAATGTAAAAAGATATTCTTCATCCGTAGTCAGACTACGTAGCTCGTACCGCGATCGCTACGGCGTAGACGTGCGGTTCTCGTAGCCGTGTCGACACACTGGAGTAGAACCGCTACGAGATAATGAACCGAAGTTTGCCGAAAGCCTCCGAGTGCGCCCGAGACTTTGTAAGCTGTGATTGATATCAAATGAAATGTGAGGAATGAGTAGTTCTATAGAACCCTTTGTTTTAAGGATTTCAATTTTCGCGATGGCGAAGAATACTGACTATAGACAGGATTTTGAAACGGTTTCCAAGAACATCGCTTGGTGATAAATTAGTCCCTACTAAATCATTCACATCCATACACGTCTAGACAGCGGTTTACGAATTTATTTCTTTGATTAAACTTAAGTTGCAGGTAGATCATTTCACTGGATCTGACATTGACGGTATTAATATACCTAATATTACATAACAATTCCTGTCCTCACTAATGTTACTCTACTAGAAATATCTAATGAATAACTGTTCATCCTAATCACTACATATATAGTGGTACTTAGTACTATAAAACAAAGTCGCTTCCTGCTGTCTGCCTGTCCCTATGTATGCTTAGGTCTTTAAAACTACGCAACGGATTTTGATTCGGTTATTTTCACTAGATAGAGTAATTCAAGAGGAAGGTTTATATGTATAATATATGCATCCGTGCGAAGCCGGGCGGGTCGCTAGTAATATTATAAACGTGAAAGTTTGTGCAGATGTATGATGTAAGTACGTTCCGCTTAGTGTCAAAAACTACTGAACTGATTTCTATGAAATTTTCCAGTATTGTAGCTTAGACATCAGAATAGGACCAAAAAAAATTCCAAAATTCATCCCCTTAGGGGGTTAAAAGGGGGTGGTCATTTTGTATGGAGAACAAAATTTTATCTTTCAGATCATCATTGGCTTGCCCTTATCCCATTTAGTTGGGGTCGGCGCAGCATGTTTTTTTCTTCCATACCTCTCTATCGCTCGTCATCTCGGCACTCACATCCTTCCTCTCCATATCATCTTTCACGCAGTCCATCCACCTTTTCCTTGGCCTACCCCTTCTCTTGCATCCCTCCACATTCATAACTAATACCCTTCTTGTTAAATGACTCTCTTCCCTCCGCATAACATGACCATACCAACGTAGACGATGAGCTTTCAACTTATCGACTATGGGTGCTACTTTCAGGCTTCCTCTTATATACTCATTTCTAATACGATCCATTCTGGTTACTCCGCTCATCCATCTCAACATTCTCATCTCTGTAACATGTAATCTCTTTTCATCCGTCACCTTTGCGGCCCAACATTCCGATCCATACATGACGACAGGTCTCACAATGGTCTTGTAGATTTTTCCCTTCAGTCGAAAGGGCATTCGGGCGTCGCATATTGTTCCCGAGACCTGTCGCCATTTCATCCATCCTGCGCTTATTCGGTTTTTAATGTCACGGTCAATATCGCCATTACACTGTATGAGTGACCCGAGGTATCTGAAATCGCAAAACAGGTGCTCAGTTTTAGACCGACTGATCCTCAAGCCAACATTCTCCAATTTTTGCCGCCACTGCTCTAGTCTGCTCTGAACCTCGAGCCCATCTTCACCGACAAGAACAATATCGTCAGCAAAGAGCATACACCATGGTGCCTCCTCCTGAATGTCCAAAGTCAGAGCATCCATGACAAGCAGGAAGAGGTAGGGGCTTAAAGCCGAACCCTGGTGTAAGCCCACCGCGACACTGAACTGGTCGGTGGTGCCAGCAGCCGACCGGACACGTGTACAACATTTGTCATACATAGACCGAATCAGCCCTACATACTTCCCAGGCATACCTTTCTCTTTCAAGGCCCACCACAAAACTTCGCGTGGGACTCGATCATAAGCCTTCTCGAGGTCAACAAACACCATATGCAGGTTTTTTTGCGCATGTCTGTATTTTTCACTCAGCTGGCGAAGTGCGAATATGGCGTCTGTTGTACCTCGGCCCGGCATAAAACCGAATTGGTTTTGTGTTATATCACTCTCGTCTCTCATTCTTCTCTCTATTACTTTCTCCCACACTTTCATACTATGTGACATGAGCTTTATTCCTCTATAATTGTTGCATTCTTGTACATCCCCCTTATTTTTATAAATGGGCACCAGCATACTGTCGCACCATTCGTCGGGGACACTTTCTTCCTGCAGCAATTTATTGAAGAATAAAGTCAGCCACCTATATCCATCCTCACTCAACAACTTCCATACCTCTCCTGGTATTCCATCTGGTCCAACAGCTTTCCCATTCTTCATACTTTTCACAGCCTTCCTTACTTCATCTATGTCAATTTCTCTCACAACACCCATATTCATTGATTGGTGTTCTAGCACTCTGCTCCACGCATTCTCCTCATTCATGAGCTTTTGAAAATAGCTTTTCCATCTATCCTTTATACATTCGTCTTCCGTCAATACTTTCCCAGAATCATCTTTCACACATTTTACATGGCATACATCTCTAGTATTGCTTTCTTTATTTTATCTTTCAGATAGAAACTTAAAACTTCCTTAATAGACTAAGCATTAAAATGGAAAATAACTGTTTCGATAATTGTTCAGCGTTTTTCGAAATTCGACCTCTGAAGTGGTGAAAATGAGATTGAAAGTTTATACGGGGAGCAATTTTTTTTTCTTTTAAACTACAAACTTGAAATTAAGTTTACAGACCTAGCATTACATTGTTAGAAAACTAATTTCAACGTTATTGGAAATTTACCCTCTGAAGGGATGAAAAGAGGTTTGAAATATTGTATGGGCACCCTAAGTTTTTAAAATGTTAGTGACTTTATACTTGGCGGGCAGAATCTCAGTAAAAATAAAAGAAAATTATTTCAGTGTCTTTGAAAATTCATCCCTTAAGGGTGTAAAAAAGGGGGTTGAATGTTTGTATGGAAAACGTGTAATATTCGAAGTGAGAGACTAGAAATGTCGGTTATAGTAATATACCTATAGGTAGCTAAATAGATTTAAAAACTGAACTTACCGTGCGAAGCCGGGGCCCCTAGTTTTAAATAAATTTGGTATTACAAATTTAGAAATAAAGGAAAAATTGAAAAACTTAGGCACCGAGCAGTAATGCGGTCACTACCAACTAAGCTAAAGCGGTCGTCAAACAAACAACCAACCAACCAACCAACAACAATTTAACCAACCAAATACATAAAAGTAATAAATAAATACAAGAAAAATTATTAATCATCTTTAAATACCATAACGTCTCTTGTGAAATTTATGAACGCTGCCATTTGTTCTCGGTAACGTTACAACATGTATAAGCCACATTACCTACCAAATTTACTAACTTTTATAATAACATTGAGCATAACGGAGGCTTTTGTGGCTCCAGTGCGCGCTTGCTGCTAATGAAATGAAGTAGGTATCCAATCCACTCACGTAATTTTTAATCTATTTGTTAGCGTTGGCCAGAATTTATTTATGAAATAAACTCGCCCAATACCAGCCGTTTACCATAGAATAATTAATATTACTTACATAAAGGTACAGAAGCCCCGCTTCCACATTGACGACGTTAGCTGTCAAATTTTAGCCATAAACAATGTACAAGAGTACGATGACGTAAGCGAGGGTTATTGACAGATCAAATCAACATCCAAAGTTGGGTAAATAATATAATGGTGTTGGTGTAATGTCAACTTGTCTAAAACTACGAAAGATTGCGTTTCAACCATATTAAAGTAGAATGAAGTGTTAAATTGTTGACGCAATATTAGCGTTCTCTCGTTGTATAAAAATTACCCTAAGAACCCATCTATCCTCACTCATTTGCTCAAAGGTGAACTGGAAGAAATTCCTTAAAGGGATAAGTTTACCTTTTGTGCATAACATTTCCTTTTGTATTTTTCATCTGTGTTATTGAGCACAATAAAGACTTTTACTACTAGGTACTACTACTATCTCGAAGAGTAGTAATAAACGTAAAAATCTGGGGATACGGTAGTGCCCCCGGGCCCCGCCAAGACGAGCCAAGCGAGGCGCAAGGGCACTACCTGCCTTTTCTCGAAGCGCTTCTTTTTTTTTAATATTTGTCAAACGTTTGTTCATAATTTTAGTAAAATTTAAATATTAACGGCAGTTTGCAATATTCGGTATGGCAATACCCTGCCAACTTAGTCACATAAAAAGGAGGTACCAAAATCAAGCATCACATCGCGGAAAAATAATAAGGGTCTGGGCTTTTACTGAAGAATAAACCATAAGGAAAAATATACATCTAAAGAAGAATGCATTAGGAATATAACGCGAACATAATAACTTTAACACGACAATGGGCGATATTAGATACTCATAGGACGGAGATACTATACAAACAGACAAAAATAATGATCCACTTACCTACATACCTATTGGGTAAATTGATTTTTAAAACACATTTAGGCACTACTACCAAATTAGTATTTGTTATGTTAAGATTGTAGTCACTAGCTATAGGCAACATTTCAACGTAGACTCAGTCAGGGTTCTGCCTACATTAATAGAATGGGATCGTTTGTATTTATCTCACGCGCTTGATTTCAATAATAATTCGATTCGAACCATCTCGAATAATAATCAAACAAATAATGAGTCATATTTTAACGATTTAGAAAATTGTTAAAAAGAGTAAGATTGAAAGTCGATATGATCTGACCTTTAATTTAATCCCTTTGATCAGTTACTTAAAAGGCGAATACTGTCTCAAAGATCGAAACATTTTTCGCAGTAAATTGAGGACCAATAGCTCAATTAACCTCCAACTCATATCTCGAGTGATTCAGCAACACTTCGCAATTCGAAAATTAGAGGAAGGAAAGGTAGATTTTCTTAACTCGCGTCGCGTCACCAGTTGAAGGCTAGCCTTGCTCGTTATCAATAAAGACTAACCGGGCTAAATCAACGGAGCAGTATAGTTCAAGCGGTGCATTAATTTAGCAAGAATACCCGGGCCATGAGTATTGAGTAGGTACATAGTACACACACTGAGCTAATAGTTATGAATATAATAGGAATAATACACTTTTCACATGTTTATTTCGCAGAAACTTGTTTTTGACAACCGTTAATTTTTGAGGTACCTGCTTACAGCTAAAAGATTATTTCGCAGAACCCATTACGCCTACCAGAAAAGTAGGTTAGGTTACGACCCTTGAAAAAAAAAATGTTTTCAACGAAATTTAAATTCTGCGAAAGGTGTATTTAAGCCAAAAAAGGTTCATCCTTTTAATTTAAATTCCCTTGTTATAGTGGCTTTAGAATCAAAAAAATATTTCATAATATGCCTAAAGGTTTACATAATACCTTAGTTTTAGTTTTTGCATATCTTTAAATACGGTACAACAAACTATACTAAAGTCATGAACCGTATGATTTGCGGGTATCGAATTATTATTGGCAAGGCATCCCGCTCAAAAGGGTTAGGTGATTAAGCCCTCTAAAGCCGTACCCTCACTTAAATTATTTGAGAAATGCCAAGAATGTCTTTATCTCTTCTGGGGCCAATACAAAACTTCGTGCGAGGTGCGGAATCAGCCTATCTGGCCCTTGTTAATTTTTTTTTTTAATTTTAATTTTTGGGCATTGGGCATTTATCCGTTGTACATTGAAACAATTACATTTCCACCCCCCATTACTAAAAATTACTCATGACGGATTCACCTTTAACCACAGAAATATATCAAGATAGAAGGAAAGAGTTCGGCAATTTGTAGGGAGACCGAGCGTGTAACATTTTGCGTAGGTACTTTGACGTCACGAGCGTAATTTAGTGATGAGAAACATAAGCCGCGCGAAAACGATTCAAAAGGATCGATTAGAAGTATTAGAACTCGGCACCGATTCTATGCATCGATTTAAAATATCGATAAGAACCGACAGAGGAAATGATTTTTTTTTCGACAGAAGAAATGTTTTGACAGAGGAAATGTGTAAGCTCAGAATTTAAATCGAAAAATATAAATGTAGGTAGGTACCTACCTAATAACCAATAAATTGCGTTACATTTTAGTAATTTGTACATATTAGCCGCTCCAGTTATTAACTAAGTACCTATAAACGTGTACCATTTTCAGGGTTCCATACCCTAAGGGTAAAACGGGACCATATTACTAAGACTCCGCTGTCCGTCCGTTTGTCACCAGACTGTATCTCATGAAAAGTGATAGACAGTTGAAATTTTCACAGATGATGTTTTTCTGATGCCGCTATAACAACAAATGCATATTAATTTAATATGCATAAGAATAAAATAAATATTTAAGGGGGCTCCCATACAAAAGATATAATTTTTATTGCCGTTTTTATAGATAATGGTACGGAACCCTTAGTGCGCGAGTCTGACCCGCACTTGGCCGGTTTTTTATATATTCTTTGTTACAGACCATGGAAAAATCAAAGAAGTCCAGCGAAAAAATATTAAAAGCTAAGAGGAAAGCGATTAATAATATTTGTTTTGCACTACGTACATTATATAGCTGCATAATAATATAAGAACGTAATTATTATTTCGTCTGTTTTCAAATTCAATTTTAATAATCGAGTAAGAAAATCGCAGTGCACAGCACTATTCTTTAGTTTTGACAGAAAAAATGACTATCGACCTTGAACGTGACTCGACAGTTTGAATAGCTTATTTTTACATTGCTGGTTTTGAACGCACGCCAAGTCTGGCTCGTCAAATTAAAGCCGCAATGGAAAGCTAGCGTTGACACACAATCGCCCGCTACCGTTATGATGAAAATAATAAAATATTTCGTTTTTTAATTATTAACAGATATTTAAGAACAAATTGTACTTACCAATGAAAGGAAATACCTCGATTAACAGCTCCAACTTTCTTGGAAGTGTTTGAACAATTAATTATTGCGCAACGAACCATTTTGTTTTTAAAACCTGGCGTCGCACGCATAACGCGATCGGGAGCACACTGAAGTTTGCGGCGAGCAGTTGTGTCTCCGGGACGTAATTTCGCCACGCGAGGTACATACACTCGTTCCTTCTATCTTGATATATTTCTGTGTATGCCGCCTTTGTTTTGGCAGATATTAATGCTGGTGACTGTACGTACACCACCTCATTTCGTGACATTAAAACATACATATCGGAGCATGTTTGAGAAAATATCATTAGGACTATATAGGACGTGTTATGTCGAACTCGTAAAGTAAGATTTGACACTAGAAATAGGTATTTGTAACGTGTACCACCTAATCCAGTAAACAGAAAGGGCAAATAAATAATACAGAAAATGGTTAGAAGTAATAAGAATAAGTTATTAACTACGCTACGTACATTATATAGCTGCGTATAGTGCGTATTAATATAAGAACGTAATTATCATTTCTTCTGTTTCCAAATCGATTTTAATAATCGAGTAAGAAAATCGCAGTGTACAGCACTATTCTTTAGTTTTGACAGAAAAAATGACTATCGACCTTGAACGTGACTCGACAGTTTGAATAGCTTATTTTTACATTGCTGGTTTTGAACGCACGCCAAGTCTGGCTCGTCAAATTAAAGCCGCAATGGAAAGCTAGCGTTGGCACACAATCGCCCGCTACCGTTATGATGAAAATAATAAAATATTTGGTTTTTTAATTATTAACAGATATTTAAGGACAAATTGTACTTACCAATGAAAGGAAATACCTCGATTAACAGCTCCAACTTTCTTGGAAGTGTTTGAACAATTAATTATTGCGCAACAAACCATTTTGTTTTTAACACCTGCCGTCGCACGCATAACGCGATCGGGAGCACACTGAAGTTTGCGGCGAGCAGTTGTGTCCCCGGTACGTAATTTCGCCACGCGAGGTACGTACACTCTTTCCTTCTATCTTGATATATTTCTGTGCCTTTAACTAAATATTATATAGTCCGAGAAAATTACGCCGAATATGGGGAATCAGTAATTCATGTAGCTTTGAACATTCATTGTGTTATAGCTTGCGGTATCCAGATGAACATACTTAGAGTCCTCAAGTGTGGGGGGTGTTTTGGGGAAGGGGGCGATGTAACAAAGTAATAAGTAAACGATGACCCATAGCAAAAAACGGATGGAACCCATAGGACCAACATTTAATGAGATTTTAAAGGGGGAAAGTTAATTGTTTACCTACCTTTAAGCCCTCCTCCTACACCCTTGACTTGAAGAAATGTGTAATGTTAAAATGTTATGAAATAAAAATCCTTCATAGAGTAATTAAACCTTGTAACGTGCATTTTTTTGTAATGATTTTAACTGTCAGATACATAAAAACTACACAAGAAAAAATAAAGTACTGGAAAAAAAATTGAAGTACCTACCTTTTGCGCTCTAGTCAAATGGCAATAAGGGGTAAAAAGGTACAAAAAATTAACAGTTTCCCTTACCGTACATAACTGAAGAGAACGCATTAAAATTCACCAGATCTGTTAGGATATGTCCACACCACACACCACAAATAAAATACTGTCAATGAAAAAGAAATAATCCACCTGGTTTAACATATCATTCGACTAATCTCATTCCGAAAAAGAGTAAAATTTAACGTCATCCACAAATCCCCAACTTGAAAACAAAATGTACGAGTGTTTACAATTGCCTGCCCATTGAAACGTGAAACACTCATCAGAATTTAAAATCACAAAAATGTCGTGCGACTGGCTTTTACTGGACCGATATAAAGCCGCAGTCGAGCCTTGTGCTTGCTTTGTATCAAAACTCAGTATACGATAATTAGCAAAACTAAAAACCGGCCAAGCGCGAGTCGGACTCGCGCGCAAAGGGTTCCGTACCGCTGTACAAAAAATACGTGTATGTATAACTTAGTAGCGACCCGACCCAGCTTCGCACGGGGTAGTCCAGTTTTTTAATGTTATACTTACATACTTTAAACGAAATTCTTAGTCTCTTCACTTCGAATATGATACGTTTTACATACAAACATTTAACCCCCTTTTTTACCCATAAGGGATGAATTTTCAAAAACACTTAAATTACTTTTCTTTTAGTTTAACTGAGTCTGGTAATGAAGTCACTCAGTTTAAAAACTCAGGTAGCCCATACAATAATTCAACCCCCTTTTCACCCCTTCAGGCGGTGAATTTCCAAAAACGCTAAAATTAGTTTTCTTGTAGTCTTCTAGGTCTGTAAACGAAGTTTCAAGTTGCTCTTTTAAAATAAAGATTTGCTCCCCATACAAACTTTTAAGGCGCGGGGGTGGGCAAGCTCTCTCCATACAAACTTTGTGCAAGTTTTTCTTCGCTTGTGTTTGCATTACACTTATGATTTTTGGTCAGTATGATTATTTTTCTGTTAGCCAAAAACTGGAGACTTCAATTTTATTTTATTTTTATTTTTTTTTATTTTTTTTCTTGACATTCTTCGTAGAATCCTATATTAACAAGACAAAAAAAATATTCGGGAGAACCAAAACCGACGAATAAAACTTGCACAGAGTTTGTATAGAGAAGGCCTTTGTCTTACCGCGCGCCTTAACGCCCTTTTCACCCTTTCATAGGGCGAATTCTGAAAAACGCTGAAAAATGTTTTCTTCTATTTTAATGCTTAGTCTATTATTAGGGAAATTATAAGTTTCTACCTTATTATTATTATTATTTTCTCCATACAAAATGATCAGTTGATCACCCCCTTTTAACCCCCTAAGGGGATGAATTTTGAAATAAATTATAGCCTACGCACAGCCTACGTATGTCTTATTCTGATGTCTAAGCTACAACTTCGGAAAGTTTAACCGCCTTTATCTTATGAGGCAAAGTGACAGTGTAAATGACAACTTCTTGATTTACGTAAGTATGACAGAGTTGAAATTTACGAGTAATCTTTTTTTCGTAAGGCGGTCAAAAATTTTTTAGGTTTGCGTTAGTATTATGGTTATGTAACATTTTATATTTATTCGTTGCAAAATTTGATTGTAATTCTTAAAATGAGTAAGTACCACGTTTTTAATTTGGGTAGTGGATTTTACGAGAGCGCCTGCCACCGATTAAAAACAGAAACCTAAATTTCATCAAAACTTTTAAAAATAACATCGTAAACCGCAATTTAATCAAAAACGTCAGCTGTCAACTTCACTTGCCTCCATTAACCAGGTTTTTATATATTAACTAACGTCCGTGTTGACTAAGTAGGAGCTTCATTTTAAAGTTTTGAGTATAATTTTAAGTTTTAAATATCTTTTGCTGGTTGAAAATTAACGAGTGCGGTATTTATTTTACTAATTTAGAATATACCTATGCCTACTATACACTCAAACATAGCGGTTATATAGTAGATCAATATAAGATAATCATTAAGATATATGTGGCGCAAAATGGTAACTTAACTATTTATTAGGGTGGAGCGAAAATGACGAATTTTGGAGTACCGTAATGTAATGGGCTTAAAAGTTGCCTAAAAGTGGCTTAAAAGTCTAAATCTAGATTTAATCCCCGCAAAGCTATTTTTTATAAAAAAATAAATATTTTTATTTTCTTAATTCATATTAAATATCTAATTCCAAACGATTTAATTAATTAAATCAATCTATTTTTGTTTAGAATTAATTAATTTATAGTATTTTTTTACCAATAAAACTTATTTTTTCATCATCTACTCAGACTAGAGAATTGCCCTTTTTTGAAAATCCATTTTTATGTTCTTAACGCGGCAAAATTATAATTATAAGTTATTTGCGGATCTTCGATGGTCCAAATACACAAAATAGCAACAAAAAATATATCTATTAAAGTAAATGGAGTTGAGAAACTATACCTGAAAAACGCAATTTCAACGATATTTGGTACTATTAAAAACATATAAATACTGTATTTTTTTAAAGAAAACAAATCTTTTCTGAAAGATTTAGATTAGCTCTTTCATTTAGGCTTGTATAAAAAAATATTTTATGAGATTTTTTGTAGATATAGAGCATTTTCCTTTTTTTGGACCATAATATTTTAAAAGGTCACAACGTTCAAAATACTGTAATGTCGCCAATATTGAAAAACACAAAAAAATATCACTGTAATTTTGCTTTATTATAGTTTGATTTAATTTATTATCATTTAGCCTTTAGTCTCGCCATTCAGAAGGTTATATCGGAGCTGAAGTCTCCTTTAAATGTCTGGTACCTGGACGATGGCACCATTGGATCCCTCCAGAGGTGGTGATGCAAGACCTTAACACTATTCTCCCTCGATTCAAAGAGCTCGGTCTAGAGGTTAATAGTGCCAAGTGCGAATTTTTCTCCTGCAGCGCCGAATCAAGTGGGTCTATTTCTTCTTTCCGTACTTTGTTTCCTGGTCTCAGAGAATTGTCGGAGCATTCATTTAGCCTCCTGGGGTCCCCTATTTTTCCGGAAGCCATTCCGGACGCATTTGAATTAAGAAGGCAGCTTCTCCTGACGGCGGGATCGAGACTGAGGGATCTTTCGGCTCACGTGGCCCTCACATTGTTGCGGTTTTGTTTTGCTGTACCCAGGCTCACGTACTTTTTGCGGACTGTGCCGACTTGGTTGCATCCTGATGATGTTGACTCTTTTGACTGTGTGCTAAAGGAGTTAACAGAGTCAATTTTGAATGTTTCCCTCAACGCAAATCAGTGGGAGCTTGCATCACTCCCTATTCGGAGCGGTGGATTAGGGATACGGCGTGCACGGGAGATGAGCCTTCCGGCCTTTCTGGCGTCGACGTCTGGGGTTATGGACCTTGTAGCTGATATATTCTCCACGGAGGTTGACAAGGTGACCATACCCTACGCGTCTGATGCTCGAGCGGCTTGGACTGCTCTTAACCCAGGTGCACACACGCCGGAAAAACCATATCGCCAGCTCTCATGGGATGAAGTAGGGGTGAAACGGGTGTTGGACTCCCTTATGGAGGGCGCGGAGGGTGTGGATATGGCAAGACTAAGGGCAGTGTCGAAGCCGGGATCTGGGGCATGGTTACATGCTCTTCCCTCTCCACACTTGGGCACTCTGCTTGACGACGACTCGATGCGGGTGGCAGTTGCTCTCCGCCTGGGCTGCGATGTTTGTGAACCTCATTTATGCATCTGCGGTACCATGGTGGAGAGCAGCGGGCACCATGCATTGAGTTGCCGTCGCTGCGCGGGGAGATTTTCTCGTCATCACACCCTTAATGACATTGTACGGAGGGCACTAGTGTCGGCGAATGTCCCTTGTGTACTGGAGCCCTCGGGCTTGAGCCGGTCCGATGGCAAAAGACCGGATGGTTTGACTTTGGTGCCATGGCAAAAGGGTAAGTGCCTGCTGTGGGACGCAACTTGCGTCAGCACTTTCGCCGCCTCGCACCTTAGTCGAACCACCCGGACCGCAGGGGCTGCCGCTGAGATGGCCGCTCTCAGGAAACGGGACAAATACTCCGCCTTGTCCAGTTATTTATTTGTCCCGCTTGCGGTAGAGACGACGGGATGCTGGGCCTCTGAGGCTAAAACGTTCTTTGCGGAGGTCGGGCGCCGTTTGCGACAGAGAGGTCATGACCCCCGTTCCGGATCATTTTTGATGCAAAGGCTGTCTATCGCGATTCAACGCGGCAATGCGGCGAGCGTGATGGGCACCTTTGCACCCGGAGTGATCCGGGGCGGGTTATTTGACTAGGCATGTTTGTGTCAATTTAGTTAGTAAGTTTTTATTGGCATTATCTTGCGTATAAGATTTAATTAAATATATTCATAGAAATATGAAAAAAAAAATATATATATATTAAAAAATGATAAAATATTTACATATTGTCATATAATTTATTTATGTGGTTATTGAATTTTGGCCTTGATATCAATGAATCCGCTGTGCGGAGGCTAAACGTCTAGTGCGGGGGCTAAAATCTAGATATATAAAAAAAAGATTTTTCCTGTAATCTACAGAATATTAGGCAACTTTTGAGCCCTATTACATTACGGTACTCCGAAATTCGTAATTTTCGCTCCACCCTACTATTTATATATCAAAGTAGGTACCTACTTATAATTTTAGGTAGTTTTAAGGTGGGCTAGATCCAAGATGGCGATTGTCGAATGCCGAGCCAAATGCACGCGACAAAGCATTAAATTTCACACATAATTTACGTTGAATAGAAGAGCAATTAAGCTGACTCTTGGAGTGTCTCATAGAAGTCTTGTGGTTTTTCCGCCTAGAGACACGTAATGAGAATTTCTATTATAGTGTTATTGATTTAAAAGAACACTACATAATTATATATGAATTTTAAGTATTCATACTTATTACATGCCAATGGGTATACAGTAAGATATTTTTATGTAAGTAATTAATGTAATTATTAATTATTATGTGTATTTAATTAATGTACTTAAAATTAAATACACATTAATTGCTTTGATTGATTTATTTTATGTGCCGGTACTAATTTATAAAAATATCATTGCATAACAATCTCCGAAAAATAACGTTGCCCAGTAGAAATATTAACAGCGAAGTAATCCTATGATTACGACAGTTCTGGTTTTGAAACACGGAATAACATGAAACATGTCCCTTCTTAATTTTTTCGCACTGTCGCACCCAACGATATTATAATCTCATGTGTTTGCCTAGCACGCTAGCTAAACAGCGATGATGACAATGTGCGCCTTGAATCGCGCCTACACAATAAAACTGCCCCCATTGGCATTAGTTTCATCACCATTCCCGATTTCACGTTTCAAACTGAGCTCTCACAGGCCAAACGTATATCAGTAGGTACCTATTGTAACAAAATTACCGTGGCAGGGTATTATTAAAGTATTTAGCATAGAGCTTCCAGGTCATTTGTGTCCATTAGGGTGTCCACTAATGGTAACAGTCATGGGCCAACGGAATGCTCGTGAAAATGGTTTCACTGCATTTAGCCCGGCAGCCTGTGAAAATAGTTTTTGTGTGAATGGTCCACTTTAAAAATAATGATCGTTAGGTAGTTAAACCTCTCTGTAAGCGAGTTTAAATTGTGACTAATTTGGATGTAGGCGGTTAAGATTCTTACCTAACACATTTGAGTTATGTATTTTGCTCCGTCTACGAGTACTAGGTAGGTACTCTGAATTTAATTTAAAATATAAAATGTGTTGTAGGAACCTGTGATTAACCTCCTCTCTGCGAATTATCATGCAACTAAAATTATCCACCAAATACCATTTCTTAGGCTCCCCAAATAAAACAAATAGCAATTCATTCCAAACCAGACCTAGCATGACCTGCAAAACGAGCACCCTGATAGCGCGGCCTAATAGTTATAGTCCCCGGAATAGCGGAGGTATCCGCTCTCGTCGTGTATTACCCGTTTTATTGCAACCAATTTTATTTTATACCCCTTCATATTCCCATTGACCGCATAGAAAGATTACCTGCAATCTGTAGGTGCATTAAAAATCTTTATAGCATTGGTACGTCGGAATCTGCTGGATCTGAAACGTTATTCGTTGAGTCGTGTTCTATGAAAAATGAAAACGATTTTGTCAGCGCAATAAAAATATTATTACGTTGCAGTGAGACTCTTTGTTCTTGAATAACGTCTGCGTTCACTGCACGTTTGTTTAATTCGTTTTTTCTTCGGTATATTGTTTTTCTTCGTGTCATAGGCTGGGTAATAACAGCGGTATTTAAATTATGTTTATTGGCAGCTATTAAACATTACATGCAGTCAAATTATACATTATTATATTAATATCTACCCTTTGTGCAATTCGTGGTTGTTAGATTCTATCATTTTTTTAGTCATAAATTTTACGACCCGTTTCATTGTTCCTTGTTTATTTTCTTTATGATTAGACATAAAAGCGCTCGTGGCCCAGCGGCGCCTGCGTACCGCATGCGGTATCTAAGGTTAAGCAACGTGAGCAGCGGTCAGGACTTGGATGGGTGACCGCTTTGAGTGGTTACTGAGCGCTCCCGTGCTTTGGAAGGCACGTTAAGCCGTTGATCCCGGTTGCTGTCTATGTCAGCAGTCGTTAAGCCAAGTTGGAGGCCTTCGGGCGGTTTGAGAACTTCTAACAGTCAAGTTGCCCACTCACTTGACAAAGCCTAATCCCAATAAGGTCTAGTTTCCCCTCGGGGTTGGAAGGTCAGATGGCAGTCGCTTCCGTAAAAACTAATGCCTACGCCAAATCTTGGGATTAGGTAGCGGACCCCAGGCATCCTTCAGGATGCCACTGTACTGGGATAACGATGGGAGGATGATGATTAGACATAAAACCATACCCATTTATGCACAAGGGAACTGGATCTCTACAAACAAGCATCATTATTGTTTCTTTTTTTTAGATTATTTTCAAAAAAAAAACCTCATGAATCCGTCTCACGGTTACAGTTTGTCCTATCTGCCAAAGAAAATGTTAGCTACTGCCGCACTCAACACCCTAGTGATAAATCTTACAGGCATGGTCTACGGGTAAACCTTAAAGAAACAACCAATGGCTTCATTATAATCGAGACAAGAACTATTTATTTATCGTCAGACTAACTCTTTTCACCGTATATATTAGTTTAGCCGTAAACCTAATAATTTTAATAAAATATAAGTACCTTTGCAGTTTAGTCAAATGAACAAATTGTTCGTTATTAAATGTAAGTAATCAGGCATTTTTGATAAAAATAATTTTTGATGTAGCTGGACATAGGCATATACATATAATATTTAAAACATTTATTTCGTATACACTATCATTAATCCATTATAAACGTGACTATTTCACGTCGATAATAGAGGCAAAAGATGGAACAATAACGTGATTGTTCTGTATATAAACGCATAAGTACTTGTATATAAAACTTTAAATGAGGTTACGACGTGTAACCCACACGATCCATCGTAGAGTAAGCATCTTCTGACTTGAGCCCTAAATCTCCAGGTTTGTAGACAATGGCGAACTTATACAAAGAATCCCGAGTTTGTCGCAGTAAAAAGCATTAGGTGCGAGATAAGATTCCCATCGGCGAGCGTCTCAGCCTCTGTAAGCAGTTAATTTTGAGATTTTCTACCTTTTCCACCTACAAAGCGGTGGGCAAATAAAAAAACAACAATCCGTGAACAACAGCTATAATTCATGTTCTAAATCCAGCCAACATTAGAAAACTTTTTAACCCTAGAATACGATCACGTTAAAAATAGATGGATTTATCAGACTTTTAAGGGTCGAAATTTAGCAATGATTCTAAAACCTTTAGTTTATTTTCTCCTTAGCAAGGAATTTACTCGATAGCTTAGCTATACGTGTATATGTGTGGAGATCCTATGTATGTTCAAATTCAACAGCTCAAATAATTGTGCACTATTTGAGGAACGTGTACCCTCTATTATGTAGGTAAATATCCATGCTATGTAAGGATAGTAACCGCCGTTCTGCATAACGTCTAGCGGCCATAGTATGAAAACAACGCCCATAGAATTTAATATATGCAGGCAAGCCAGACAATGCAGATTCTTACTGGCATTTTCTAGAATCCTTGGCTTCGAGTTAATACATCTTGTAGAAAATTTCTTACCAGCCCTCCATATTTGCTTTTGAAGAAATTCAACTTGAGAAGGTTGTAAGACCGCTTTTGCAGTGCTTTTGGCATTTTTAACTAAGCCAAGAACAAAGTTTGAAGAACAAATAACGTGGTATTTCAGATATTTTCACTAGACTTAATTTGTTTTTTACAAAAAGGGTTACCTACACTGACAGTTTTACAAGTAAAACTACTGGCATTGTTGATTTCGTTACTATTTATATGAAATATTATAAAGGTAATTTGAATATAAGGCATATTTTTTTATGGAAATAGCGGATACCGAGAAATAGCAGTCAAGGGATCGTTCATAATGGTTTATGTAAAAACATCTTTGATGGTTTGAAGATTCACTTTTGGATTGTGGGGATTTCCTGGCCCGAAACTTTTTTATCATGAGTGGTTTATACAATTCTTCAGAGTAACTAATCGATATGATTTGTAACATAACACTTTTATATGATTTACTAAACTATCCAGCCTAGATTTAACATAAATCCGTAGACACTTGAACTGATAGGCATAATTTAGTAGGAAGAACGTCAGCCCATTAAACTTGAGCGTGAATTCCCATATTATATATTGACAAAAGCCGTGTTTCAAGTAGGTATGTAATAAGTGAGAACAGTGCCCTTACCATGAGTTTGCAATGTTTGCATTACCGTACTCGCTAGCGACTGCGTAAACGATTTAGTATGGCGATTCTTAGTTATATTGCGTAACCGCCAGAGGCGCTGTACTTTTGTCTATACTAATCGTTTACGCAGCCGCTAGCGAGTACGGTAATGCAAACATTGCAAACTCATGGTAAGGGTACTGTCAGCTGTTATCCGGAGCTACTCGACCGATTTTAAAAATACTGTCACCAAAATACAGAATGGACCTTCGAAATTGACATAGGCTAGGTATATTGTGTCCCGCCGCTACGAATTACCTATTTACATGTTATGCATGTTTAGCCTTTTGAGGAGCTAATAAATTATAAAAAAACGAGTTTTTTCCCCACGACTTCGTCCGCGTAATCTTGCACTCTCTATTTCATCCCTTTGAGGCATGATTTTTGGGATAAAATGGATTCTACATTATATATCCATGTAACTCGTTGTATCTTTTATCAAAATTCGTTTAGCCGTTTTTCCGTGATTGAGTAACAAAATCAAAACATTTAAACTTTCGCATTTATAATATTATTTTAATAGTAGAATATAATATTATGGATGCACTATGCGTGACATTTCATCTAGATTAATTGAAAATAAGTAAAAAAACTCCAAGAAACTATACATTAGAATTCAACCAAAATAAAAGTACTTATCCAATGTGTTTTCCTATTTGTTGCTACGTTCGTTTACCCGACATTTTCTGCGTGGAGTGTTGAAACTGTAGGTACATGAGTCGGAATGCTATTACAATAGCAGCAACAGTTGATTTTGCCCGCGATACATTTGCCCGGCGACGTCGAGTGCGTTAAGTGGCGCCGATTATAACCGCCATCAGCGTTGTTGTTTCACTCAGTGCACTGTTAACTCGTCAATGGGTCATCAAAAGAGAATTCATTACTTAAGTAACGGTAGCAAAGACCAAAAATACATTTTAAATAATAGTTATTTGTTATGCAAGGCTGCAAAGTTGATTTTTGGCGCCAGTGTTTGTATTGAGAGCCGAGCTAGCGAAGGATTGTAAGAAAAATACAATCCTGAGCGTAGCGAGGCTCTCAAGGCACGAGACGCCGAACAACTTTGCTGCCGAGCGCAACACACAACTTTTCATCTCACCATAGCGAGGAAATACTTTCATGTATAATTCAAGATGTACTCATGTTCTATAAAGGGTTGTTTAAATTTCACCCGTTACAAAGCATTTCGCAAACAACAAAACAAAACAATATTTAAATACCTTAATCTCTCGCATCGAGGTTTTTTCTTAAAAACTAACTTTTTAAACGGTGCGTTCCGAAATTGCACTGAGCGTAAAATGTTGAAACATATAAACATTTCAAATATGTTTCTTCGTGTTATTTCTTTATGAATAAAACTAAATTATTATTGAATATCATCAAATTAACCTGGAAAAAGTATTATTAATATAATTATAAAAAACAAAACAATAATAAACTGCACCAGGTAGCTGCATTAGGTAGGTACCTACATGATATACATATACTTCTAAACCCTTAGGAATGACCTGTCGTTTCACGTTATAGAAAAAAGTTGGAACTCATGGAACTGCGTAACGTTCGAATTTTAAAATCACTTTCCACGCTAGCGTGGAAAGTGGACTTTTGCACGCAGATTCGAAACGATAAAGAAAGCCTTTCCGAGCGGGTGAGATGAAAAGAATGTTGCATTTATATCCTAGAACCATGTCTGCAACTGCATCTAATAATGTCAACATTCATGTCATTGCAGTAAACAAAACTTGCCAGCCTTTCCGTTAGCTGTTTCCATTTCAAACATGACAAGTATGTAAGTATTTCAAAAACTATATATGTATAGGTATACTATATAGTAATAGCTACGGTAGCCCAGTGGTTCAAGCATGCGGCTTTCAAGCGGCGGTCGTGGGTTCGAATCCCAGCTCGTACCAATGAGTTTTTCGGAACTTATGTACGGAATATCATTTGATATTTACCGTTAGTTTTTCGGTGAAGGAAAACATCGTCAGGAAACCTGCATACATCCGCGAAGAAATTCAAAGTTGTATCTGAAGTCCCCAACCCGCTCTCGGCCAGCGTGGGGACTACTGCCCAATCCCTCTCATCTATGAGAGGAGGCCTGTGCCCAGCAGTGGGACGTATATAGGCTGATGATGATGATATGTATAGGTATATAATATATATTATGTTTAGTGGTATACGAAGACAGTCCCCGCGAAGGATAGATAATTAGGTATATTCAAGTGTCATTAAGTTGATAAGATAGCACATGTTGCGCTAGTATCTCGACTTATCTCAAGCTACGCGTCTTTTTCTGATTGGCGCTGTTAGAAAGTGACGGATAGCTCGAGATACAGAGGGAAAGTCTACAATGGAAATATAAGTACCTATTGTATCTAATAAATATATATTTTTTTAGGTATATAAAACCAACTCTAACTAACTACTCTGTTAATCTGAACTCGTTTTGTTTATTATATGTTATGACATAGCTACCTACTTTTAGGTACCACGGGTTCGCAGTGCACGAAACAGTAAACGATTTCGTTTTTACGCTGAGCGCTATTTGCTAAGACATTAACTTCGTGTTCTGATGATACCCATGGCTGCTTTACTGTTATTACTCCATTTCCAACCTTCATGGCAACTGAGCTTTTCTGATTAAGAGAATGATTTATGTACAACGGATCAGGGAATTGCTTTTTACCTGACAGTGAATGTTACCGGTTCACTGTTTTAGGTGTTTTGTCTTAACGATGTACTGTTAGGGTTCAGGGTAGGGTAGAAAATTTACATATTAATCCCATTAATATTAACTTTAGTATTGGCACACCCTATTTAGTATATTGAGTACCTACATAAACTTGATAGAGTTTATAGCGAACTAGATTACGCCCGCGACTTCGTCTGCCTACTGTTAACTGGCTTAAAGGACAATCATAATAATTTTGTATCTGTAGGTACTTTTAAAATTATTTCCGGTAATAGCCGAATTAATGTATAGCCTCTCCAATAGTTAAAGAATAAAAATTAAGGCGCAAAAGCGCAATGCGTTCATGAACGTCTCTTTATCAATTTTATTACTTACCATATATCTTGCGTCAAACTCTTACGTTACGTTGCCCTGAGTTTGACATGAACATAGCAGTTGCTTACACACCAAGTATAAATTTAGTTGATTATTAAGTACTTTCATTGTGATGAACATCGCTGAGTTTTATCAATATAAATCACAGCATCACTAATATTTTCACTTAATTATCACTAAAACTGATACTGTTGATTATTTTGTAAAATTTACGTGACCAACGTTAATACCTACACGAAAAAACATAAGGAAGACTAAGCAGTGTTGCCTACATGACTGCTGGTAACGCTACGTTTTATTATTTATTTGAGCTTTAAACACTGTGATAACGTTTAGTTGCAAGCAAAGTAAACTACACTGTACTTTATAAATATCTCCGACAACGAGCTACAATTAAATAATATAAAATTAAATACTTAACGTGTAATTTTTCATGAACATTAATTCGAACTGTTATCATCGGGTATTAACGTTAATTAACAATTACGTATTTGAAATGATTATTGAAGCGGAACTTGTTAATTAATTTTCCGAATTCATATCTCGAGTGTTCAATGATTATTCCTCGTCGTCGTTCTACAATAGGTATTGTTATTGTATAGAATTTGGAACTGATTAGGTATGTTTTAAATTATATTATTAATTTGTGCTTCTAGTTTTCATTTCGATCGGACGGTAAGAACTCAAAGGCATACTATGGCCTCTTCCAGTGGATAAGTATGCAAAGATATACAAAAATTAATAGCAGAACTGCAAATATGAAACTTCACAGTAGCTCTAAAAAATAAATTTTACGTAGAGGGTAGTTATCAATCACATTCGGCCAGTAGTTTTTTTTTTAATTTATTTAACAAAAATAAAAAATACAAATGTTACAGTTAAATGATATCCTCGCCAAACTTTTACGTTTGATGGCGAGAGGCACACTCAGTTTCAATAAAGCAAGTTATCTTATATCTACTAATTTATTTACTAATCACTATATCTATATCTAGTAGTAGTAGGTTCAAGTCCATTTAGTGATTCTATTGCTCGTAAGACTTGCTTGATTATTGTAAAAGTCTCGATATATTTACACTTCGGTATTTATTATATTTTTGCTATCGATTTTGTATTTTCATATACAACTGCCGCTTTAAATCAGTGTCTATATTTTCATACTACCACTATTTTCCGCTCAAACATAAAATGCCGGCTTTCGTTAATTAACATGAACAAGATAATATTTTCAACTAAGAAACTTACAACTATTGCAAATGTAATAAAATATGAATGCTGCCTGTGTACAGCGTCTGCATTTAAATAACATCGCGACTAAACTTTTACCCAGATTTTATCCATGGGCACTGGCGCCAGAAAATTATCAACCGAGCGAGAAATTAAAGTAGCCGTGAACGGCATAAAATTAACTAAGTCTCTTAGCGAGTTGCCAGACCCAGTGAGTGGTAAGGTCTTAAGGTGGCGGATTTAGCTCCCATTCGGAAACTTACTCCGAGTTGGCTTTGCACAATTAGATAATGCATTGCAAATTACCCATCCATTCATTTCAGCGGCGTTGTTGATAAGTACTGAGAACTGACATTGATGTGCAAATGTACACGTGTTAATTTTGTTTCTTTCCTTAATTACTTTTTATTTAATCATTTTTGCACAAAAACACAGTGTACAAATAGCGGACTTAATTCCCAATGGCATTCTCTACCAGTCAATCACAGGGCCAGGGCCAAACAGAGACACAATCAGTGCAGAATAAATGAAGAAACGCTGAGAGTATATACAGACGTTAATTAAAATATCAACACATAATTCCATTTATAATACTTATTCAATACAATACTCTTTATTGCATGACCTCACAAAAAATAACACAGTACAGTACATAATAACAATGAGTAGAGCCAAACAATAGGCGGTCTTATCGCCAATGAGCGATCTCTTATATACAAACATATGTATACATATATCATCCTTCATTCGTATTAATATTTTATGCTGTGCAAAAAAATTACATAGCAATAAAACTACGACGGTGGCAAAAAACATACGCCCTGTCTGGTGGTAAGTAGACACTGAGTGAGTGCCTGTGACTCCATTAGAACCGCAAGCATGTTAACGACCCTTTATGCATTTGAGGATTCGTGTTAACAGCTTGAGATGTTGAGCTTCTTCATTCTCAACTCAGCGCATCAGGAGCTCCAGGCAGAGGCATACAATAAAAAGTGAAATAAAACTCCTTGAATGGTGCTAATTGAATGAATATCAACGCAATAGAAAGGTTGAGGCAATAATCCGCCTCCTACAGCACCTATTATTTCTCATAAATAATTGATTCTAAGCGAGGGCAACAGTTAAGTAGTCCTGTCAACTACAATATCTTGTCTTTTTAGAATGCCTCTTCTCATTACAGCATAATATCTTATTATTATTTGAGATAGATAACTTAAAGATCCATTTCAGTGGCGTGGGTAGTTTTCGAAGTGTTGGATAGGTACTCGTTGAGGTTATAGGTGAGACGACTATGGTCACATTTGGAATCATTTTGTACGAAAAAAACTACGAAGTGAGTTTTTCTTAGCACACATAAATGGTATCGCAAGATTCGCAAGTTGTAAATAAACTTATTGTGATGGAAAAAGTAAATCTATCAATTTGACACCCAACACCATTATCGTCATTGCAGTATATTAATCCAGTTTTATTACCCGCTAATTTTAGTAAGTGTTCCTTCTATTTTAGAAATCGACTTTAGGTTTTTCGTCGCAAGGTATAACTAAGTAAGCCGTTTTTAGGGTTCCGTGCCCAAAGGGTAAAACGGGACCCTATTACTAAGACTCCGCTGTCCGTCTGTCTGTCTGTTCTGTATGTCTGTCCCTCTGTCACCAGGCTGTATCACATGAACCGTGATAGTTAGATAGTTGAAATTTTCACATATGATGTATTTCTGTTCCCGCTATAACAACAAATACTGAAAAACAGAATCAAATTAATATTTAAGGGAGCTCCCATACAAAAAACATAATTTTTAGTCGTTTTTATAGATGGTACGGAACCCTTCGTGCGCGAGTCCGACTCGCAATTGGCCGATGTTTTTTTATTTCAGAATTAATTACTTCTTCTTTTCTAATGATTATTATTGAATTGACTCTTTTGAATTGGCAGACCCAGTGTTAAGTTGGCAGATTTTGATTAACACTCGCATTCTCCTGTACCTAATGTTTATCTACTTACTTTTAGCTCTCCTTTCGCTCTTAATTTTAACCTTCGTACTCGCGTCACACGAACTGCTGTGATTAAACATTTCACCACTAATATTTAACACCGTCATTAATAAAGTACGAAAACTTATTGTACATTCAGTTGCGCATTTATACCGCAAATAGTTTCAATGTGACCGCCGCGCCTCGGTCTCGTGTAAAACGAATTTGAGCCGAAACTAAAATTCGCGATGCGCGCGTCCCAGATGCGTTATTTTTGTTGCGACCACGCTGCTGTGTTCATTCAATTTTATTAACAACATTATTTACTTTCGGCATGCCTCGTAACTCGGCACATTTATGTTTTCTGGGGTTCCCAGGGATATGCAAATAACATGTCCGTCAGTTCGTCCAACCGTAAACATCGACAATTCTGAATAAAATGTTGAATGCCAGATGTAAAATTTTATATATTCGTGAAATTCATACATAATATTAAATAACAAAGTAGCATTTTGCACGCAGCGTATTGCACAGAATGGCAAGTAGCTTGCAGCCTGCAGTTTACGGTTATCACTAGGGTTCGGAGTTTCGGTGGCAAATATCACAGAGGTAAATGGAGTCGCCTAACTATTATTTGATTAAACGAATAACGATTAAATGATTAATTTTTCATAATACTCCTCATAAATTATCTTGCGAGCATTACCTACTTATACCACGATAACACAGGACTACTAATAACACAAGTATATAGGTAAACATTGTTTAATAAATTTATTTATTTTTACCTATTACATACGTACAAACATGTCACCTAAACAGTCGGGACAGTATAATGTTTGTACCTGCCGCCATTTACTGTCATACTAAGTACCTACTTCAGGTAAATGAATAATTTATTTATTCAAATCATAAAAACGACTCCATTACCCACTGTGTGAAATTTGCCACCGAAACTCCGAACACTAGTTATCACACAAGTTATTAAAACAAAGAGTAAATGTGTTCAAGTTAATAACATTGACTGCATAGTTTAACCAATTATCGATATCGTTTGACGAATTAGCTAGTAAGTAAAAGTTTCCGCAGAAAACAAATCGGAACTAGAGCTTCTGACGTCAACCGCCACTGTAATACATGTCATGTGGAAGATCGTGAGGTTCCCGCATTGGTCTTTACAGTCACCAAAAACGATGTACGCAACTAAACAGCAATGCTTGAATCGTCTGCAATAGACAGACATAAAGGCCTATGATGATGATGAATGAAAAATCATATACAGTGTGTTACCGGCAAGCGGGCTTTTATTTAAGTCGGGTATTGAAACGTAGTTTCTTAACTTAACCATGCGCGTAATTTTATTATTAAAGCAAAATTTCGACTTCACTTATTTTCTAACAAAATTTTAATTGCCAGCAATGTACTGCGAAGTAAATTGACTACTCAGTACAATTGACAGAACTTAGCGTTTTGTTTACTATAACGTTATCTTGAGCAGTGCACGTTGGCGGTGCGGAATTAGGAAATTCAGTTTTGCAGTTAATTCACATAATTATGATTTGCTAATACCTGGAAATAATTGCTAATGGAACATATTAATATCAGTTTCAATTAATGCCCGCTTGCCGGTAACGCACTGTATACAATGGTACGATTACTTTGAGTTTGACACTGATATGATGCTCTCATTTTACTGAATATTCGACTTTGACGCTAATGTAATAGAGTTTCTATTACTAATATATATGATTTTTAGACTGTGTTTATATCTATCATATTTAGCCCCGGTTCGCACGAGCGCTTTTTCAACGCGCGTTGAAACCCGACGTTGGCGGTTCCGTAAGCTTAATTCGATTTAAGGTCCAACGCCCAACGTCGAAAATCGAACAGTGCTCGATAAAAAAACGCCGCGCTTTAAAACCGCCTTCGTGTGAATAAATACCTACAATACAAATATTCTTTATTGTTCACCAAATAATGTGCACTAAAAACAAATAACAGAAACAAATTGCACAAAGATAGACAACAGGCGCTCTTATCGCTAACTAGCGATCTCTTCCAGACAACCACATAAAACAACATACAAATAAATACATGGTGATCAATTTGTGTCATTTCAACGTTTTTTTAACGCGCGTTGAAAAAGCGCTCGTGCGAATCGGGGCTTAAGTACCGAGTTAACCGGTTTTGACCTGGTACCACAGATTAGATAATTATCATTATAAATCTGATTTATGTGTAATATCTGGCCCCTATTTTCACCAACTCTACAATCATCTGATAATGATAATTCCAAGTACACTTTTGAGTCGTCACGTCACGTAAAGATGATCTTTGGATAGCATCCATACTTACCGGGCCGGCAATGTAAACCGAATTGTCATTGTCAGGTAACAATTGTCAAGTTGGTGAAATAGGGGCCTAATCATTACCTACCAGTTTTTAAACTGGGGTTTAACGGACTTATTGTGTGAGTGTAAAACATACAGGATCCAATACAAATAGAATAAAACAAGTAGGTAAATATAGTAACAACATATATACAAGGTTAGATAAATGAAGCAATATAGACGTTACGAAATCCGACCGATACAATACGGTATTAAAAGTCAAATCAGCAACTTTTTATTAAATGTCAAAACCGATTTGTTAATATGAAGTTTGTAGGGAAATGCTGTCTTAGTGACGTCACTAAGACAGTGTGAGTAGGTTTGTTCAAATCAGCGTCCTTTTTAAATCTTTATGCTTATAAAATCTTTCAATTAGCTAAAATAAATTAATAATTGATGTTTTTCGAGTATTTTCGTTAGATCTTTTATTAGTCAAGTAAAAAATAATTTATTTTTACCTTAGTTTAATACCCTATTACAACATTCAAACCATTCACAACAATAATATAATAGTGTACCTAACTATAACTACCTAAGTAGGTATTAATCAACATGTTAAAAAGAAAGAGTAATTATTTACTGTTCTAATTCAAATACAAAAACATCATAAACAAAAAGTCTATTAATGCCGTTTAATTGAATTTTGTCACGAGACGGCAATCTTTCGTAAATTATAAATAATAGGATTCTTTAAAAGAAAACGAAGTTCAATTAATTGTAAGTCTCTCCATTCGTTTATTTTTTCCTTTGAATTTTGTTCAGTTCGAAAATAGATTAATTAATAAAAAGGAAGTATTGGTGCCATTATTTGGATCGCTAATTTAGTTGAGCACAACATAATTTTTATGAATTACAAACCATTAAATATACTGACGAGCAAAAATAATGGGTAACTACTAATAACTCTTTGTATGTAAGTTCCATAGAAAGTGTACCCGTTATTTTTGCTCGTTAGTATATATTTATGGTAATTATTATTGCCGGTAGAATCGGTACCTATGGCCAGTATTCGTCAAACCAGTGTAGTTTTTAACTGTCATGGTTGTATTGAAATATAATAAACGGGTAAATGACGTCTTTAACGTCGAATATCGCTCGACATGTTTCGGACCAATTCGTGCTCGCGTCCAATGTTAGACGCGAGGCCGTCGCGACTAGATCTCATGATTAAGGACCACGTATTGGTCCGAAACATGTCGACCGATATTCGACGTTAAAGACGTGAGTGACCCGTTTATTATATTTCAATATGTTTAAGGCGACTTCCTGATTTGTCGGTGCGGAGGCGGCACGATATGAGAAAACTGTCAAATGTCAGTGTCGACTGTCAGTCAACTCAGTACCGCTTTTTACTACGCCCCTACATTTAAATGTGTGCTTCCTGACTGGTGCGGGATGTGCGGTAGCGGGACGATACGAAGGCAGTACTGGTCCACTTCTGCGTATTAAGTATATTACTACTGCGCAAATGTAATACTGACAGTATTCCGTCTAGTGGGAATCTTCGCGACGTCAGTAAGTTTACGTCAAAGAAAAAAATGTCACATATCGATCCCGCCCCGCCAAGTCAAGAAGCCGCGTTAGACTCACGGGCGTTTTCTTTTTAAAATTGTATGGTTGTATTTATCTAAGAGTAACAGTGTCTTCACTCTAAAGGTACAGTGACCAGTTAATCGATAATTTTACCTTCACGGAGGTAAATAGAGATGCATCAAGTTCTGAAGCACGTACATAGTAGTAAGTTACAGTACACAAGGGCATTTGACGAACGTCCCGAGTGGCAGAACTTTGCATCAAACCGATAGCTCTACAAACTTCCTCTACGCAGTGCTCTCCATAATTTGATTGTTGTTAAACATGTGTTGCGAGATAGTTGAAAGAGCAACTGAAAACACACGTGTTCGTTTCGTTATGCACTAAATGAAGTACCATTGCAGCGAAGTAAATTAAATAACTAGGTAATTGAATCACTAAATTCTGGATGCTGATTTTCGTCCATTTATTTTAGATTTTCCAAAACTTACTATTTGAGAAAAAAATTAATAGTACGGCTTGTTAGCTCGAAGTACGAGTACGGTCACATCTGGAAGAAAGCACGAAACTTGGCATGCATATAGCTTAAATTTTTGTGTTTCAAAAATTTTAGAGAAACACGTCGACAGACCAAATTTTTAATGGGGATAACCATTACAAATTATTAAAAATATTTTGGATAATTATTGGTGTGGTTTTGGGTCAACAAGATGCTTATATTGTGAAAATTTGAAGCCTGTATGTAGCTCTAACCGTTTGGCTGTGAAACATATAAAACAGACGACGGACGGACGTATGACTCACAACAATAGGGTTCCGCTTGGAGCTTTCGGGTAAGGAACCCTGAAAATGAATTCCTGATTTCTGTTTTACACGAAAACTTAATCAGTTTATAAGTTTCATAGATTTGTTATGGACCAACTAGCTTTTTTCCATCTATTTTACCCCGGGACGATTTTCGGGATACAAGGTGTTATATTATGTTAATCCAGGCTATCAACTCATATACCTGCCAAATTTCTTTATAATAATCCGTTCAGCCGTTTTTGCGTGAGTAACAAACATCTAAACATCCAGACATCTAAACTTCCGTATTTATAATTTCAGTAGGATAAATATTAAACAAGAGCGAGTGACCTAAATTTTTCCCTTCTGCTGTCAACACAATGAATCCTCAAATTTTATTAAGGGGAGGTATCCCCAACGCAACTGTCCCGCTCTAACATGCGTGAGTTTCCAATTAACCATCCCGCTCTCTACGCAAGCTCTGCGCGCAGTTTTGTAAATATTTAGCTATAGTCATCAAGCCAGTCATTTTATCAAAGCAAACCCTGCGAAAATGTCTATAACTATTTACGATCTTTAATTGAGTACAAAAATTAAATGTTAAATATCAGTAATATAGACGTAGTATTGAAAAAAACATTCCGAAAAGGGGTAACTTCGCGATTTTTTTCTATCGAGTGAAATTCATCAGGTCATGTAACTGACTGCGATTTTGACTAGACAATATCCTTATGTAACACATATATATTTTTTAGATTTTAAGATACTATATTCTATGTCTCAGATGGTTTTTAAAAACTCAAAAGTGGTAATACACGGCCTTAAGGGTCGGCAACGCTAACGTGACTCTTTTGGAGTTACGAGCGGATAAGGCTACGGTGTCCGCTTAGCATCAGATCAAAGAGTATAATAAGTATGCATCAGATGGACCGTGCGCTTTTTTCCCACCGTTGTAGTATAAAAAAAAAACATACTTATAAACTGTTATACCTACGTAAAATGTTAGGTACCTACCTTTTAATATATTATGTCCAAAATTAACTGAATTTGGTCACTCCAACCTCCACACAAATTGTAACACATATAGGTATTGTATTGACACCACTTCGGGCACTAATTGACACGCGTAGGTAGGTACCTATACGAGTAAAGATTTCAAAATCAATCATGTATATTTTTATTTCCTCTTGTATGAACATGTAACAGAAACTTTTAACGATGGACGGAAATATGAAATACCAATGCAATTTTCAGCAGAATCAATATCAGCGGGAATGTTTTACATTTGAAACAATTCCCTTGCATGCTCTTGCTATTGTCGGGGTGCCAGTAAATTTCAAAGAATATTTTGTCTTGCTCCTTGTCACAGAATAGTAGGTATTGCGTAGTGACATGCATGGTTTATAACAATTCATGCATATATCAGTAATACAAAGAGCCACTCGGATTTAAAATGCGCGTAGAATTTATTACTTCGCAGTTTTTGACGTGAATCACGCAGCAGTTACGTAGGTTTTATGTTCAATTTAGAAATAAAAACTGTGGAGGTTTTTTAACCATAGTGATTCGAAAATATTTTTGTATATGAAGTTTGGAGGGTATAATTGCTATAAAATTTATTTGTACTTTATATAACATTGGCATATAGTAATATTTATTTATTTATTTATTTTATTTATATTGCCAGGCAGAGTAAAGTTACCTATGGCTTTTGCTCAGCAATTACAGGCTGAAGATGATGATGATGAAATATAACTTAATTGTTGTACTTTATGGACGAAATTTCTACGGATCGATAGAGAAGAACACGAAGGAAATCTGCTGCCGCTGCTCGAAATAAAAGGTTTTGTATGAATAATGAACACAAAGTATCATTCATAAATGTGTTTTAAATTCAATTGCAAGCTTATTGCGCCCCTTAAAAACGACTTAAAATCACGGGTTAAATAGGGATGTTGACACCAAATAATAAAATTAATGAATCCGAATTTTCTCGAAAAAGGATCAAATTCTCAATGAGATAACGAAAAAAGTGATTTAAAAGAATAAATAATTACATAACTATAAGTCTTCAAAGTGTTAGGAGGGGGCATTTTCTGTCCCTGTTCCGCAAAACGCATCTCTGTATTGAACGATCGTCATTTACTATGGCGCTCGAGGTCAGTGACGTTACTGATCTGTAGCGCTTTCTCTCTCGAACTAAAGATATTCTAACGGTTGTAGTTTCGTTATTTTTTGAGATATTTGAATAGGATTTTCACTGTTTGGCATAGTTTTATGTATTCTTTCGTATGGAGTAATAATAATTTTTGAGTCAACATCCCTATTGTGAACCCTCACGTGTGTCGTTACGGTAAGCCTATTAATAGCTAATAGTCAACGATCAAAGTCAAAGCTAGGGGTGCGAAAGAGGTCACCACAGTCGGACGATCATAATTTTTCATCTCATTACACCCCAGAGGTGTCCTCGCGTGTCCTGGATGGGCAGCCAGCGTGCGCCCACCCTGCAATTATCCACTCGCCTGTGGATATGCTATTTACGGTTTGCAAGTCGATATAACTTATTACTATTTTTACACGTAACGGTGGAGGCAATTATGCAATGTAAATTATTTGTAACTCAGATGTGGCTTTAAAATAAGCTTTATATATAATAGTACATTACTTAACAAGGGCGGTAAAACAAAGAATGTCTCAGATCGCAGGTATTTGACGCCCGAGCCGAAGGCAAGGGCGATAAATATGCGATCTGAGGCTTTCTTTATTACCGCCCGTGTTAAGTACAAAATTTTATGTCACCCCCTGGCCAGGAAGTGGGATTTCCCGCGCGCGGAGCGTGCGGTAATTGCCGCTTTATGGCCAGGTGTGACATAAAATATTTTATCTTCATCCATATCAAAATATTCTATAATGTGTTGAGGTACGATTAGCAAATGACCACCATTACAACACTAAATACATAATTTCATCAACCGATGACGTAATAAAATTTCCAGTAAAGTAATGTTGATTTAATGAAGCATAGCCGTGTTATTCCTTTGTTTAAGTCCGGGTCAAAATCAGACCCATCAAATTTTCGGCCAGTGTCTATTTTACCTGTAATAAGCAAAATTTTTGAAAAAATTATGCATGTCCAACTACTATCCCATTTTAATACCAATAAAATACTACATAGAGATCAATTTGGGTTTACGCGGGGTAGGTCCACGATTGATGCAGGCACAACATTAATTAAACATATTTTTGAAGCATGGGAGCAATCGTTTGACGCAGTAGGTGTGTTTTGTGATCTATCAAAGGCCTTCGACTGTGTGGATCACGACACTCTTATTCGAAAGCTGAACCATTATGGCATAAGGGATAAAGCACTTAATTTTCTCTGGTCCTACTTGAATGACAGAACTCAAATAGTAGACATAAATAGGACTAAATCGGCAGGGTCTATTCTTTCAATGGGCGTCCCCCAAGGGTCTATTCTGGGTCCTTTCTTATTTCTTGTTTATGCCAACGATTTGCCTTACTTACTTAATGAAAAACATAAATTAGTTCTTTTTGCAGACGATACGTCAGTAATATTCAAAGTTAAACGAAATCAAGACAATTTTAATGATATAAATAATGCATTATCGTCTCTTGTTCACTGGTTCACTGTTAACAATCTGCTCCTTAATGCGAAGAAAACAAAGTGCATTCGATTCTCATTGCCTAATGTACAACATACATGTAACGCACAAATCACTCTCAAAGACGAACTTCTTAAATTTGAAGATAAAGCTGTTTTTCTTGGCATAACTTTGGATTCAAAATTACAATGGAGTCCACATATTTCCACTCTGGCAGGTAGACTCAGTTCAGCAGCTTACGCAGTTAAAAAGATTCGTCAGCTTACAGATGTTGAAACGGCAAGGCTTGTATATTTTGCCTATTTTTATAGCGTGATGTCTTACGGTATTTTATTGTGGGGTAAAGCCGCTGACATTCATTCAATTTTCGTATTACAGAAACGTGCTATACGTAGTATTTATAATTTAGGGTCACGCATTTCTCTTAAAGATAAATTTAATAAAATAAAGATCCTGACGGTTGCCTCACAGTATATCTACGAAAATATAATGTACACTCATAAAAATCTTGACATGTATAAATCAAACAGTGACATTCACAATTATAATACTAGAAACAAAAATAAATTAGCTATTCCTGGATATCGTCTCCGTAGAGTGAATATGTCATATATGGGGAACTGTGTACGGTTTTACAATAAGTTACCTGCTGATATGTTGAAATTGTCAATGAATAAATTTAAGTCCAGCGTTAAACGCCATCTTGTACAAAAAGCGTATTACACTATAAAGGAGTTTATAGATGATAAAGACGCATTTATGTAAAATTGCTGTAAACTTAGCATTAATATGACGTGTAAAAGAGCTATAGATTAAGCCTATTTACAAAATAAATAATTTGATTTGATTTGATTTGATTTGTTGACATTATTGTACACTACTATCATCTACAAAAATAATTATCAGGTGGGCTGGCAGCTAACATGCAACCGTACATATTAAGCTTTAAGATACTCGAGAGTAGACCGAAACCAGAAGTTAAAAAAATAGATTCCTCGCATCAAGGGCTATCAGAATACGCCCCAATAGTATGTTATACCCCTTAAACGTCTCACCCCAGAATTTCTCAAAAAAAGTATAAACAATTCACAACTCGACGTTAGAAAACTACAAAAAATTGGCTAACATATACGGGCCCTTGATGAGAGGAATCATTTTTTTTACTTCTGGGTTTGGTCCACCCTGTATACACATAAATGACTAAAGCAAAGACACACTTTTACGAGTAGAGAGAAAGAGAGGGAGAGAGAGTACCTAATCAAGAGCCTTCGAGCGAAAATACCTAACGTAAGTAAAGAACGTACGTACTTCATGGAAGCTAGAGAGGCAACACAATTTCTCCTAACCTACTGTTATTAACAAATTGCTTGTTTAGCAGCAAATACAATTATTTTATTCCAAGTAAAACTGCCGCTAATTTCACTGATGGGTTGCCTTTGTTGGCTATGTACTAAAGAAACATAATTTGTGATATCATGTCTTGAAAGTATATAATTATACCCAAGTAAATTCCCGGAGAACCGTGTTAATTACAAACTTGTAATGAATCGCAACAACTTTACTACTAATATTGTAAAATTGCCAAAATTTTGTACGAGTAAAAAGCCTTCCCTAAACAGCAGGTTGTTTCTGACAGTAAGCGTATTTAACGACTTAAAAAATAGGGGAGAGGGGGGGACAGTGGATCACTTTTTGTTTTGAGGCACATAGCTCAGAAGATACACACTTTACGTCCGTTTTCTTTTACTCATATGCATAAGGGGTTATTAAGGTATAAATAACATACACTATAAGAGGCATATACGTGATACTTTCGGCCACATAGTTACTTTTTAAAAAAATGGGAATTGGTCCTCTGTACCCCATGCTCGGGGAACCTTGAACCAGGGCATGGGGAACTATGGATCGTAGGGGGAACAGTGGATCTTTTGTAATAAGTTACCAAAAATACAGTCGTATGTCAACAAACTTCTTGTTTTATTAATGTAATATAATTTCAAAAAGCAAAACATAAAGACAGTACTTCCATGTCAGCAATAAAATTAAAATTTAACTTTAAATTCAACATCAATTATTGTTAGCTTTAACATGGGTTCTCACTTCCTCCTACACACTAAATATCATATCAGAAATCAGTTTCAAAGAGATCTCAATATTTAAACCATACGCCTCACTCCTCATAGTCCTCATCCTCGGGATTTCGGTTCTCAAGTTTGCTTGTAAGATATTCTGGGCTAGAAAGTGCTGTCGATTTGGGCTCACCTTTCGGACCTTTGGATTTCGCATAGCGAATGCACTCCGAGAATCAGATACGGGCCTTCGGCTGTACTCGGAACGGCTTCTGCCCTTGTGTACGTAGCCTCTCACATTCGGACTTTCGACCCTCAAGTTCGCTTGTAAAACACTCGGGGCTAGTAAGTCATCTTAGGCTCACCCTTCGCACCTTCGGCTCTTGGACTCGCATAGCGAGGACGCTCGAAGGCGAAGCTCCGGGCCCCGGGCCTTTGGCCCTACGTGGAACGCCTTCTGGCCTCGTGTCTCCTACCTTGCCCCTCACCATCGGAACTTCGGACCTCAGGTTCGATTGTAAGACACTCGGGGATACAAAGTGCCAACCTGGCACTTATTTCTGTAGCTCCTGAAAACCTCAAGCAAAAAGCAGGAAGCTTAGGTAGGAAGCTGATTCTACAACTGGCACGTTCGAGAGTTTATGTATACTTAGACGGCTCTAGAATAAAATAAAAACAAAATTAAAAATTTTGAAACTGCCCCCGACGGATATAGCTAATTGGAAAATAATTAAATAAAATATTTGGAAATCCCCCGACTGCATAGGAAACAGTAAGGGGCTGCCATAGGCATGTCTGTCATAACATGTGTCCTCGGCATGATGATACCTAAGGTTTTTATTTTAGTTTCTGGGCAGTAAATAGTGAAGGGGAACACTGGATCAATATCCACTGTTCCCCAAAATGTGATGATCCACTGTACCCCAAAACCCGTAGAAGTTAGACTAATACACCAAAAAAAAAGGATCTTATTAATACACTCAAAACACCAATCAGCACAATTTATAATCACCAAATAGTAGGACGCTTCAAAAACACATCCAATTACACGTATATATTAGCCTACAAACACTTTTAAAAAGTAGGTAAAATAAATATTACGTAGTGGATTATTCGACGGGTAGCGGTAACGCGCCCTCCCTGTGCCTGAGCTCGCGAGCGACTGGTGCGACGCGGGGGGCGTCGAGACCAATACTCAAACACGCGACAGCGTTTGAGTGTGTGCGTAATACTATGGAGTTAGACCATCTTATTCACTGTTCCCCGTGATCCACTGTCCCCCCTTCTCCCCTATGACTTGTTTTGCGGCTATGTTTTCATGAGATAAACCCAATAAGCAAAACCATAAACTCCCAATTGACGTCATGATAGCGAAAAACGTGTCTGTTGCTGGATTCTCTAAGCTTATAATGGTGTTTTCATTACAGTGATAAATACAACTGGAGTCTCGTATTGTTTTCTCTCGAATGAAAGTTATAGTATAAAAACGTTGTGTCATTGTCTCATTTTAACAGGGTTTCATTGTTTTGATGTATACCTACGTCACGTTATAGTGTTTCCGTGTAATTCTAGGCTTATTTTTATTAAATGAGGATAATAAGCATTCGGATTGGGTTATTATTTTGCCTCTATACGTAAAGTTCATCTATTTATGCTTGCTAGTCTCAACGAAGACTTTAGTTATGATGTGTCTTGGTTATGTCTCGTGGGTACAATGGTGATTGCATCTAATTCAAGTGATGTTACACGCACTCTGAATGGTTGCCAATACTCGATTCGAATGTGTGGCAAATAATATTTACAGCTAATTAAATGATAGTCGCAAAGGACCATGGGCACTTTAGTATGGAGTCTGGTTCATATCCTCAATACTTATGAAACCTATGCCAAATGAAAGCTTCAATGCTATCATTTATTTCATACTATGACAGTTAAGTCGAAGTCGCGGGCCAACATGGTCTTTTTTATATAAATAGAACCCAGTACGGCAACGATTTCACCATGCTTAGTGTGTTTTATTATAATAGAAAGAAAACGACACGTTATGCATAATCTTTCCACTGACCGTACAATATCGGTGTCAGTTTACTCAATACAGAATGAAACAGTTCTAAGGAATAAATATGCTCAATCTGGTCTAAGTTTCTAATTACGGCTATGTTATAAAACATACTATGGTGAAACCGTTGCCGTACTGGGTTCTATTTACATAAAAAAGACCATGTTGGCCCGCGATTTCGACTTAACTGTCATAGTATGAAATAAATGATAGCATTGAAGCTATCATTTGGCATAGGTTTCATAAGTATTGAGGATATGGACCAAAATTACTCATTGTCCTTTTTTTTAGAAACATATAAAACACCTGAAAATACATGCTTCTAGCCGTTTCGTGTTTGTGTTAGCTAAAAGTATCATTAACTTATCATACCATAAATGTTTAGAGATCGAAATAAGAATACCCCTCCAAAAACATTTTCATGTAACGTGTTTCCAAGACGAGACAATATGGCTTGCACTGACAAAAACTTATCAGAGTCAAGCTTCTATCTGTATACGCCCTAATTCTGCATGTTCTATGTATGTATGTAAATATTTTATTGTACACCAGACAAAGAAAAAATAAACAGACAAAACATATAATACGATCTCTTCCAGTTAACCTTTGAGCAATTTAGTGGACAAACCAACACGGTCTTAAACTTCATAAACTTAGTCAAATCTTAGTCAAAATATATAGCTTGACCGTGTGGCTTAAGGTGAACAATTTGTTATACAATATTTCTTCCAGTAACGATTCGTAATACAAGCCACACCAGTTGATATACCGATACCTATAACCGATAGATTGATACACAGTTTACGTTAGAGCTCTGCGGTGACCACCGATCTACAATGTAGCGTAGTTAATACCAAGCCACAGGAATTGCAGACGCAATAATCAGCGCATTATAAGCGTATGATGTAGAAACCCGCTATCGATTCGAGCAATCGAGACTTTTTCCTAGAAAACTTAATTTTTTTATTTTTATGTAAGATTTCACGCGCTTTTTATGACACGTTAGCGTCAGCGGTGCGACTACGGAACGTTTTCGACCGTTCGTACGATAGATCTATAAATGTCAAATCCTATACTAAAAATGACATTAAAATATGCCTACCGTACGTTCGAAAAGTTACGTGACTACCCCGCAGGAGCCAAGAACCTTAATCGGTGTGCGAAACATATCAAAACGAACTTTAATCAATTTAATCTTGAACCCATGCAAAGCCCATATACCTACCTTATATACTACTACTAGCTGCTCCACTACCAAACTATACTTATACCATATACCTGGGCATTTCTCAGAGCGTTTCAACTTCGGTGGTCGTTTTATTTACATTGTCCTTAGGTTTCTGTGGTCCATTTGAAAATGATGATAGCCCTCCCCTCCTGCTATACTACAGCCTGATATGGTCTCCCTCTCTGCAGTGGTGTCTTTAATAATGCGACCGAAGTCACAGCAGTTGATACGCTCTAAGAAATGCCCACCTACTGCTAGCTGTACTGTGTTCTGTCCTATATACAATTATACAAAAAAATCATCCCGCGGGTAGCTTGAAGAAATAACTGGGGAATTGGATTTCAGGTTTAAAACAAATTACAAAGTTTTAAAATGGTTTGACAATAACATTGATAACTCCAATAAAAACTGGTAAATTGACACGATGCTTTTAAAGTTTCAGATCAGTAATGGATCCAATTTTTGTTTTTATTGTGTAGTAGAATTTAAATGGAAAAACGTTTTAAGCTTTAATATTGTTGAGTTGGAGTGATATTTGAAACGATTGATGCAAACAATACAATATGTAGGTCGATATAGGAACGAAGAGAATGTGTCATGTCAATAGCCTAAATAGACGAGCATTTTTAACTGATAAAGGCTTACCCCCTTATTCATAAAACTTAACAAACCTCTGCTAACTAATAAAAAAAAAATGAATAAAATGAACTTTATTCTGTAAGTAGGCCGCAATGGCACTTTTACAAGTCAAACCCTACTAGCTAATATGTTGTTCAATTCAATTCAATTCTTAAAAAATGGCTTCCATCAAATTTATGATGATTTTGCCAATGTCACGTGTTCAATGACGTTGTTCGGTAACGACGCCATGACAGTAGATAAGGTTTTGTACGGTAAATGGATTCTGCCCGTCGTCGCCCCGGGCACGTGTGCTCACCAACGCGGCGACGATCAAAATCCTAATATGGTGTTTGTCCCTTTCTCTCAAACGTAAATGTCAAAGTGACAGATAAGGACAAACGAACTTTAGCGGCTTGTTAACCAATATAGGTTTATTGGACGTTTATGAATAAGGGGGTATAACTATAAGCGTATCTACAATGAGAACCTAACACAATTAAATATCCCTGGCACAATGTAACGTAATATCACTGGTTATTAAATTATTAACACATTTCTACTTACTAAATTCTGCTAAAAAAGAAAGGCCGAACTATTTCGACGTGCTCTACCTACTCCTTTTCGTGATATTTTCGTTTATTCTTCAAGTTACATAATACTCAGAAGCCTTAAAGTATTGTATCGCTGAAGTTAACGGTAAACGTTAGTTTCCGCTGAGGTAGACAGAACAACGTTCCCTATCACAGATTTGTATTCAATAGTATATTCAATGGTAGCGCAAATCCGTCGTATTATTGCTTTTTACCTACAAGAAATCAAAATTTATGTAAGCAATATTTAATCGTATAAATCAAAACGGATTCCATATTTTTCTATCCCGGAGCGGTCATAGGCGACGATTGAAAAATATCGGACCAGTAGATCACCGGCATGGATATTGAATGTGATTGCTTCCTGTAGTATAAATATTAGCTCGCATGAGGACAGGATCGATGCCCGTATGCTTTGGGCAGCACGAGCAGTCGACGCATTGACAGGTCGCTTCAATTTAGGGTGATTATTGAGCCACAGCTTCGTAAGGTGTATTTTTGTATTGATTTGAGTATGAGTAGTGGACTCTGGGTATCACTATTGTATTTTTATTTTATATCGAAATATTTATGCCATTGAGCTATATTCAAAGGATTTTCATCGCCATGTGTAACCATAAATTTGCCCTAGTGTTCATTTAATACAATCTTTGTATGCGGCATACATTTTGTATTCATATCGATACGAACAGATTGTCAAATATTCCTTGTAAACCTTGTCACCAAAACAAACCAAACTTGTTACCAAACTGAAATAACGCAGTTAAACGCGTGTGCTCCGATCGAGTGCCAACTCTCCTCTGCCTCTGGTATTGGGATCCACTGACTATCTTCGTAAATGTGTATTAAGAACTTAATATAAACTTAATCTGTTTTTTTTTTCATGATCAACTACTTATTACGTCGTGTCAGATATACCTTACAAACAGAGATTATAATGCGCCCCTTACTTAATAAATTATGTTGCGCTTTCATCCAAACTTCATACCAGGGCAACTTAACCATTTATTATTTTAATACCTTTGCTACAAATATTTAACGCGTAACTGAATACATTATCGCGACAGTCAGTGCTTACGCGTATTAAAACAAACAGAATGATTAACAGCTACGTGTTTTACGGGACCCTTAAGAGCGAGATAAATATCTAATTAAGCTTACCCCGATAAACCCAGATTCTTACTACATTCCTTTATTTTGTATGAGATGTACTCGGATAATATTATACAGTACTAGAATTGTTTCATTATGTAAGAATACGGAAACCTAAATATAATTGTGTATTCTATCACTATATGGATTATGGATATTATGGAATCAAATTATCACCCATAGATGGACAAAATGGGCAAAATATAATCGAATTACAATTGACGATTAGAATAACCTAATAAAACGAGAGCAACGATTAAAAATGACGATTAATTAATCTTAGACGCATGAGTTCCGATTCATTTTGTCAAGATTTAATTAACTGATTGATCAACAGCGATTATTTTTTATTCGAATAATTAATTACATTAATTTTCTTACGATTAACATCAGGAACAAATAATGTAGATCTTTTACCGTATGTCTAAGTCTCGCGGATGTATAACAACACTAAGTAGAATGTTTATATCACACTATGATTTATTAAAGTATACACCGTCTTGAATTTTTGTTACGTCCAACTTGTAATTTAGTCGATTAAGTAACTATTCATTCAATTGTTTTTTGAACATGTGGTCGGTTTATCGATTAGTCTTGTTGACGATAGACTGTTTTAACGATTAATTGGTTGATTAAAAATAAATCCATTAATGCATATCTCTGTCATCAGCATCACTGTACTTTGCATATTACATAGAATAATCAAAATTGTAAATAGAAATATGCACTGTTTCTAATTGTACAAATTAAATGTTATCAATATTGAATATGATTCTTCCTAGGTATGTACCTATACGCATTTCTTATACGTTCATGTGTATAAAAGAAACTGTACACAAACTCTGTACACCTAAACGCAGTATGTTTCATGACGATAACAGTAATTTACTTAGATAATGTCAGTACGGAATGCCAACGGTGACGTCATAAGATGCAGGTACTCAATCAGTATGAGCCCTTTTATCGGTTCCTATCGATGTCGGATTTTCGCCCTCCTTTTTGCCTTTTATTCGTGCTCTGATTGTAGATGGTTCCACGTAGAAATTTGACTTTAAGTATTTAGAATTTGGTCTAAATAGCATCATGAAAAAAAAATAGTTATACTTAAAATAATTTGAACTGTCCGAGTTGTATCAAATTAGGCTGTTCAAAAAGCGACTTTACTGACCAAGCGTGAAGATTCAAAGTCCAATGACAAGTTTTATATGACAATAATTTCTACTATACCAATTGGCTGAAATATATTTCGTATTTAATTTTAGTTATTTGAACTAAAGATTACAAGGGTTACTTCAAATCTGCCAGAAACGGTTTGAAACGTGTACCATGTATATTACAGTTTCTCAACAGTCGCTCGAAACTGTAGTCTGCCTAAGCGTCGTGGGCGCCCGGCAGTTCATAATAAATATAGTAGACTACCGTGACAAAGGTACATTAGCTCACATTAATTCGTAAGGTGTCCCAATCGTAAACAAAAAATTCTCGGTATATAAAAGGCAGTGAGTGAAAAGAGTAATTTTCTCCTCCATAAAAACAGTTACGCAGTTATTTATGGTGATACCGCAATCTATACAAGGGATTCCGCTCGGGGCAGAGTATTAACGATTATCCGGGTTTTTCTTACAAAGAAATATTACTTTGACAAATAAATTCCGTAGGTATATTTCTTTTCATGCTCAACGGAATCTTAGTAGGTATCGTTCTCGACGCTAATATGAAATAATATTTTCTACTCAATTAGGTACTTACATTTCTTTCTCAAGTCGACTCTCTCTCCGTGTTTAAGCTCCAGGGACCCACAATAGTCGACAGAAAGTGCAGGAGAAAACAACGAAACGGCCCTTTTGTTGTTTTCAGTAATATAGTTACGGAGTATTTACCAACGATCCGATTATGTTTCGTCTTTAAGTATATGTATTCAACACAAAGATCTGAGGTATGAAAACTATGATATGCGTGCCTTTATACTTTCTTTCTCTCTCTCTCAAAGGAACGGATGTCGACGTACTAGCCAGACGATTTACGAATATATTTAAATGGATGAATAAAGACCAAAATATACTAATATATGTATATTAAAAATTGTTTTAAGATTTTGGTTTGAATTGAAACCCCTTTACAATGCATAAAGATAGAAACACACGTCTTTACCACACACGTTACACAACAAACCAAACGATGGTTTTCCTTTGTTGTGCAGTGGAAAATTTTCATGCAATTGAGACTTCAAGGAAACCATAAATCTATTCGTTCGGGTCTTCACCGCGTTGTGACACCGTGACACAAAGATTCCCCGCAGAAAAAACAGCGTCAGCGTGTCCCTGAACGCGAATAAATGTTGGCGTTTTTACGAATGCAATAAAACAATATGTTTTAAATCGTCGCAGGAGCAAAAAGGAGCCTCGGAGCTGAAAAGCGTCGACGACGTGACGTTATCGCACGTGCTTCATGATCACAGTATGAACACGGAACAGTAAACATAAAATAATTGGAAATGGCTGAATGTGAATAAAATAGCCAGTGTACCTATAAGAATTTATTTTTATATGTTTTTAGGATTCCGTACGGAACCCTATTGCTGTTACTCATGCGTCCGTCCGTCGTCTGTCACAAAATTTTGTACCTAAGAATTTCTCAACTTCCTATGAACTTGAAATTTGGTAATAATGTTTATTATTACGTATATTTTACCAACAAATTCTAATATATTGATATATCACATTTTGGAGGTTGGTTCGGAGCTCTAAATGTGCGAAATCCGACTCGCACTTGGCTGATTTTTTTTTAACTGACTGTGGCTTTATTAACCGGTCCCAATAAAGCGATAGGAGCGCGCGGTTGAAGAGTGGCCTAGGGAAAATCCAGGGGAAACCTCCGACACGACCACGCGGACGGCTTAAACACTGGAATACTCTAAGAGTTTGCGCTCCTGTGAAATTGGTTGAGCGGCTTCAACCGAATCTGAGGTGTCAGTGGAATCGAGCTACTGGGAGTTTTGTCGCTGCACGCTGGTTCACGCTAGAAATCTGAAAATGATACAAGGCAACTCTGATGTGCAAAAATAAACCCCAAAACAAGAAAGAAAAAAATAAGAAAAGATTGACATAGGTAACTTGTAACAAGTGATTTAGTGAAGTTAGGGAATTAGGGCCTGTAGAGTTCAAGCTTGGCTCTACATGAGGTCTGATAACTTTTTGACAGAGTTTGAGATATACAGACAATGTGATCTAATATCAGAAAATATTTCGTTCCTCCTCTTTTAACTTTCTGCGTGTTTATTTGTGTTGTGGCGCTAACAGCGCGCTCTCGCACCCGCGAACACGCGTGATTTGCATACAAATTGTTTAGATACTCTAAAATGTCCCACACGATTTTTCGACCTGCTGCTAAATCCTAGTAATTAAATCCATTGTTACCCGTGATTTAAATGAACATAATACAGCTTAATAGCATGCTAACTATCATTGTCCATTGGTGCTGGGTTGTTATTCACAAACTGACAGGGTGTAACATTTAAATCGGTCAGTGGGAAAGTCTGAAACTATAAGACATACGAAGATCGTTCCTAAGAACCATGTCATCGATTTTAGTAACAAGGAAAACTGCATTAACACATTTAAAAAAAAAACCTGTACTCAGCTCGGGAATCGAACCCGGATATATTGAAAAAAAAAAACTTACTTGATTTCTATTTGGATATGGATTGTGTAGGTCATAAGCAGTAAATGGTACTATGAAACATGGTATCTAAACTCAATAAAATGCATTGTATTTCATATTCTTTAATTTAATTAAGTAGATGTTTGAAATGACAACCATGTTTGGCTCTCGAGACACAAGGAAACCTAGTTTGAGAGCCAGGACTTGAACTTAACACTGTAATGTTAAAGTTGCAATAAAGATGTTTATTTATTATTTATTTATGCCTTTCAACGCAATATTCAACTCGTTCTGGTAATTATTTTAATAATCAAATAAAATCTCTCGCTGGCAACTCGCAGATTGAAAGACCAGCTTATCACAACACTTCGTATCATGCGGGTTCGTCTCGATTGTCCCCGCTTGCTCAATGAGGTCTGTCGCCTCTTTGTACCTGATGGACGTGCGCGGTTCCTTGCAGATCGGCTACGGCTCTTCGCTGCCCCTCTTTGCCGTACGGTCTCGCGTCGTAACTCTCCTCTCTGCCGTTCCTTACATGCGCTCAATAAGCTCGAAGCAATGCAACTCCCCTGCGATCTGTTTGCGGATGGCTGGTCGGAGGTTGAAAGAGTGTGCTTGAAATTGTGCGAGACTCTTAATTAGTATTTATATAATTCTTACATGTAATTAATTTGTGACCATTGTATAGTGTAAGCAATTTGAGTCAAGTTAAAAAAAAATGTAATGACTTAGGATATTTCCTGTAATGTTACTTTTTTTCGTGTTAATAAATAAAATAAAAATAATATAATAAAAATAAAATCGATGACATCATGGTTCATAAGTTCTTAGTTTAAAATTTCTTGTGTTAACTATAGTAAATCATGAATGACCATCAAAAACCACCCTGGTGACCACGGGCGTCACTGAAAATCAGCGTCACGATGTAAACCACGGTTTGCTTCGCGACATAAAGCTGAGTGACGACCTTTTTAGCATATATCGCTGTATATCAAATCTTTGTTTGTATTTCTTTAAAATGCTAAATAAACTTATTTCATTCATTCATAAGAACAGGGGGGCGATTTTTGAGTGTCGAACGCTCGACTTTTCACTCGACATCTGTCAAAACATCATTGTTTTTTGATAGATCTCGAGTGAAAAGTCGAGTGTTCAACACACAAAAATCGACCCCCAGATCTTCGTATAACTTATAGTGTCAGACTTTCCCTTACTGACCGATTTAAATGTTACGCCCTGTATAAGTTTTGGAGCAGGAAATGTGGCATAAAAGAACACAACAGTAAAATATCAGACTAATATACCTAACAGTTGACAGTTGCTCTTAACATTTCTTAGCAAATATCCAACACAAATGAAACACAGTTAATATTAATAGTTTTATCAGCGTGAAAGACCTCAATTTCCTGTACGCAAAATTGAGTTGAACGCACTGACCGAATGTCCTATATTCCACCCTAGAAAACAATTTCACGCCAATTAGAAGTCTAGCTAGATTCTGCTTAACGCTTTACTAATTCTGATCTTACCGACACGCAATTCTCTATGCCGTTAACAAATACTTTGATTGAGTACATGTTTAATTGAAAATAGAGATATGAACAATAGGCCTATAGATTCGTACACAGATTCATATTTTACAATATACAATTTTATAAATTTATTTAATTCACTATAAAGTAATATAAGCATTACATGGTATGTCAATACTTCGTTGCTTTCGGCGTCGAGACCCTCGGTCCGTGGGGCCCTGGGGCAATAGAGCTCTTCCGTCAACTGGCTAAGAGACTAGTCGACGTCACTGGGGACAAGAGGGCTGGCAGTTTCCTGGCACAACGTCTTAGTATCGCCATACAGCGAGGAAACGCTGCCAGCGTTCTTGGCACCATGCCACGGGGGCCTTTTTTAGATTTTTAAGTTTTATTTTTTCTTTTAATAGTTTAAGTTAGTTTTATAATTAGATTTTAGTTTGTAGGTTAATTTTAATTAGATATATTTTATGTTTTTATTTTATTATGTCATTATTTACGAATTATATATTAAATTGTCATACAACATGTTATACCTAAGTAAAATATACTAAATTAAAATAAAATTTTGTAGCGGGGACGTATAGTTTATGAAGAAAACACAACACTGACGTTACACAAATATATTGTCAAGAGTTGAACACAAACCATACAAGTCTCACACAACATATAAACGAAATCACAGAGCGTAAGGGTAGAGAGCGTGTCCGTTTGATAAGGCGTACCGAAGCCGACTGCCGGCGTGTCGCTCTAATAACAATATCGCGCGGGCCGGTAACATGGCGCGCGCGCACCAACCGACGATAGATCCGCGGCTCAGTCCTTCTGGTAGCGAGCCGGGGGTCTACCTCTAGTGGTTCTAGGAGGCAACGTGCGAGAAATACGGTTGTCACTGTCACACGCTACATACTTGGCCCCACGTTGGGCGCCAAATATGTAGCGGGGACGTATAGTTTATGAAGAAAACACAACACTGACGTTACACAAGTATATTATCCAGAGTTGAACACAAACCATACAAGTCTCACAAAACATATAAACGAAATCACAGAGCGTAAGGGTAGAGAGCGTGTCCGTTTGATAAGGCGTACCGAAGCCGACTGGCGGCGTGTCGCTCTAAAAACAATATCGCGCGGGCCGGTAACATGGGCAACATGGCGCGCGCGCACCAACCAACGATAGATCCGCGGCTCAGTCCTTTTGGTAGCGAGCCGGGGGTCTACCTCTAGTGGTCCTAGGAGGCAACGTGCGAGAAATACGGTTGTCACTGTCACCACGCTATAATTTGTTAATAAAAATTGTAGGTATAACATTATTCAAAATTTTGTGCACTAATATTGATAGAAAAATATTAATATGTCACTAAGTAAAAGGAATTGTTCCTGAAATAATTGTTTTTTTTTTCTTAAACCTATGAATCGGTAAAGACGTTACTTCTGATGGCAGTTTATTGTACATTTTTATTTTTAAATGAGCAGCCTGTTTTTGACATTTCCTTAGCCGTAACTTTGGTAATACTAGTTTGTGTTTAGATCGCGTATTATAGATACGCTATGTATATCAGTCATTTCATATTATTTAATGATAAAAATAGTAAGCTGAGGTATGTGGCGACTAATCACAAACGAGTTGGCACGTGAGCTCCACGTCATTACCACGCACCTCCCGGAGCGTGGCATTACTCGTATGAATACTGTAAAAATTCGCGGCCAACGACCCTCCCGCATTTTCTCGCCTTTCATTCTGAACAATTCCCATTCACGGTGAAAGGGTTCTTTTATTACCAATGTAAAGTGAATCAATACGAACCACACCTTCACGCTCATTTTTTATATTGATCATCAACACAGGTATACCATTATTCCACGTTGGCCCAAAAATACGATTACGCGATTTTATAAAAGTCGCTTAATCGTGTCGTAATAAAAAATATCCACAAAATTCCGTGTCAATGTATTTTTGGGCCACCCTGTCAAACGTGAGACTATATATATACCTTCTATTAAAGGGAATCATGCTTAAACTCCGAAGCCGTCAGCAAACAATACGCGTAGGTAACTGGAATTTATCCGCATATTGCAGTTCATTAGTCCTAATAACTAACTCCACGAACCCTCGTTCGTAAACATCGACTAACTATATTTAATATTAAACGTACTGTTGCTATCCTTCTTGAACATGCCCGCGTTAAAAGAGACGGCACGCGTAACCGCAAGGCACTAGGTATGAGGCAAACATCCAAGACTGGGTCGGAGCGTAAGCCACAGCGTACTCAAAATTGCTCGCGGTATACTTATCACAAGGTACTTTGTAAATAATTAGGATATAGCTCCACAGATTCTTTACTCATAAGTTCAACATGAATACCGTAAACTATGGCAACTTTGCCTTTTTTATTTGTATTAGGACATTAGGACACATTAGGACATTATATCAGGACACGCAAAAAAATATTTGAGCAATCATCTTGAATTTATAAACTAACTAGTTTTTGCCCGCGTGGGACTCGTTTATCGCTATAAAATTGAAATAATTGCTAGTTACTTATATCAGGCGCTTACCTACTCATCGCTCTTTCATACAAATTTCCACCCCCTTAAGGGATGATTTCCGGGAAAAAAGTATCCTATGACCTAATGCTTGAATATATCCAATTGACATGAAATTTGGTATGGAGATAGACTTAGTCCCGGGGATGTCAATTGGATATATTCAAGCATTCGCTAGATATAAGAAAAAAACTATTATCTCTATAAACTACCTACCTATTGTGTTTAATTTGACCTCAGATTTTCTCGAAAGATCATCCTTCATGCAGAACACATCCACAATTGAATACTTGTTTCGTTATAAGTAAAAACAAGAAACAATGAAATTGTTATTGAGAAGCGAGTGCGCAAAAACATTTTCAAATGATATTAGAATGCGAAACGTAAGTTCATTATGTATCGTATCGTAGTCAATTCGCTGCAGTCGTCGTTTACCTTTCACGACGCATGACACACATTATTTTCAAAAAAAAAGGTTTAATCCTTGATTGTGTGTTGACATTTTAATATGTATCTAAAATAATTAGAAAAGCCGGTTTTTATTCGAGCTATTTAGTATTGCGCCTGTAAGGCTAAATGCGATGCATTTCGGCTGCGCGCATAATGCAGCTCCGTCCGGTTCATTTGGCGTCTCGCCTTATTCTACGCTTGCTCGAATGTTGTGAATAGAATCCAAATTACTCGAAAAATTCGAAGAACCTGGGTGTCTAACTTTTCAAATTGTTCCAGAGATATATACAATATAAATTTAATGAGTTCGCGTTTGAGAGTAACTCCACCTTATAGTGCACTACTAAGTTAATAGTGGAAGTGGAATGAATGTAATAAATAAGACCAAAACAATGCCAAAATCAGTTGAAAGCTACAACAACGAAATCGGATTTTGGTGATGTTCCAACTTACTGCTATTATGGTATATGGATTAGAACTCATTTGAAATATTGATTATTATAGGTACATCTGGCCAAAATGTTGCGTGAACAACACGCAGAGTTTCGCATGGCCAATATAAGAAGCGACTTGAACTTTTGATTCACTAGTTCAGTAGCTCAATTTACGAATTATATTGCGTAATGATTTTAGTTATCATAACGTGTGTAAACGTGAACTGATCTGACTGAAGTATATGAATCCAAACAGAAATACGGAATGAAAGAGTGACACGAGGTGAAGTACCTCATTTGAATCATTCAATCGCGAACTACTCATGTCGACCTAACTGTCAAGCATGCAAATTGTAAGGTGTCAAATATATGAAAACACATCTCTAGTGGGTATTCGCTCTTACCGAGCCGTTCATTGTGCCTACACTGTATAAAATTGGAGCCATACGAAGCAATTTTGAAACAAAATATAATGTCGGGAATCTTGTTTCATACAGGCTGTGCAATTAAGCGTGTTAAAGTTGGGCTTTTAGGAAACTTTTTCTACGGTTGTAAGAAACAAATGATGTGCAGGTCCATGTACATTATATGGATATACAGATATACATTTTCATTTTGTATATGGGGCGTCAAATGTTATTTCTGTGTTTACGACGTGGGAATCGACATCAGTGACGAGATTTATAGTTTTTTTATGATTTTCTTATTTTACTACATTGGAGTAAATAATGAAGATTCTGTCAAGAATATCGGTTACAGTCAGTCCACCAAAATCAGTACCTATACACAAAAGAAACAAAATTAAATGGAATGTAAACAATGAAAGACTTGTGTGGTCTTATCGCTAAAAAGCGATCTCATCCAGACAACCTTGGGATAGTGGAGACGATGCAAATCTAACATGAGCTCATAGTGCATGAATTCTATTTTCGATAATAAACCTACTTACTATATATACTCTGTTCATTATGCTTTATATCTTAAAAAATAATTTATATAAATCACATATGAATACTTTTATGGGACAGTCCATGTCAAGTCAATAAAAGGAGAACATACATTCAAACTCAAACTCAAAATATTCTTTAGTCAAGGGTCATAAACACTTGAAAAAACAAAAGTCGTCTCTCCTGTATTTGTCTAGTGTATTTGCAGTGGAAATATCTTAAAAATATATGGTTTTAGGTAAAATAGTTAACGGCTTATGAGTTATGATTTTATTACATGGATTTATAGAACCGGAGACGCCGTTTATGCGGGTTGCTAGGCCAATCCAAAATTAAGGTTTGTAGCCTTTGTAACTTTTGATATGTCCACAGGAAAGACGCGAACCGAAATCTGTTTATGACCCTCAAATAGGCCTAGCAACAAGGACTTTTAAATCGTCAGTTTTATATTACTTACATAGTTTGAATCGAATTATTCAGAGCAATTTATTGATACAATTATAATTTTTAAAAAAACAACGGGTTGCACTCCGGGAGTGCCGGCAGAAGTGAAAACTCAATAAAGATAGTAAATGGGTCATTGTCAGATTTAGGTGCGCGTCTTTTCGGTGGACAGGACATGCCAAAAGTTAAGGGCTACAAAGCTTAATTTTCGATTGATCTGATAACCCGCATAATCTGTAATTCCGTGTCTATAAATCCATATAATAAAAACGTAAATTACATGCACACAAGCCCTTAACTATTGTCCACCGAATGGACAACTTTTGTTTTTCCGACTGACAATGACCCAAATAACAAAGATATTCATATCGGTATCGGTATCCGTATCGGTATCCGTATCTGTACTGTACTCATACTCATGTTCATATTCGCATAATCCATTTACATAATATGTCCCGAGTATCATTGTGTCTTACGCATCTAGGACCAGGAACCTGTACCACAATACTTTACAAGCGTACAATTCGACAAATTTGTGAACTTTTTCTATGGAAAATTGTGCAATTTTGTCAAATTGTAGACTTGTAAAGTTTTGTGGTATAGGGGCCAGCTGAGTTTAGCTGCGTTGACACCTCCTAACATCGCAATCACGATTACTAGGAGCGGTCAACTAGCTGGTCTTAGAATCTGTCGCGAGTTCAACAAATTTTCCCCAGTACAAAAGTGCTCAGCGCCGCTAAAGAAGTTTTCACTTCAAAAATTGTAAGCAATACTACCTATTTCCCATTTTTATTTCTTTAGATTCTTTAAGTGTGCTCAGGAACTCCATGAGCTCATACCGCCTTCCCCCTTCTTCCATCAGATATCCAGACGATGTACGACTGGCTACTTTCATTACCTGGTCAAAATCATCTTTTTTTATAATGTTTACTGGTTTGGTATTCGAATGGCGTATGTAGGTACTTCCGAGTTCAAATAACTTGGACCTTTTTAAGGTACGAGTGAATCTTCTGGGTGAGCTCGCATAAGCGTCGGCCTCATTTTCAATTTAAAAAAATATATATGACTGGTTAGAATTAGGCGTTTATTTAAGAAAATTTAATTTAGCTGTTTGCTCTAAGGAAGAACCCAAATTTGGTGTATTTTGAAAATTAATTTTTATTTTTTAGGAAATATTATATTATTAATATCTATTCATTTAATGTGACTCGTTTACTTTCTTTGTCTATTCTAACAGAATCGTGCTCTATCAAGGTCATAGGGGCCCCATTACCCTAATGTGCCCAGGGCCTCAAATTGGTTAAAGACGGCCCGGCTCTGTGCGTTTCAGTTACTGTCACCCGGGGAGGTACCCTAAAAAAAATTTTTTTTAAAGATTTTATTCTACCGTTTTCTCCGCGTCATCGATATGTATACTCATGCCAAATTACAGCTTTCTAGTACTAACGGTTACTGAGAAAAACGGGGGTCGGACGGACGGACATGGCGAAACTATAAGGGTTCCTTGTTTACTACGGAACCCTAAAAACTGAAAAAATCAAATTACTTGAATTTCCCGAAACGTGGGGTAATCTTCAGGGGATTTTATTATTATTTGTTGGTATCCCGAAATCGAATTATAAACCGACTGAATGATGCGACATCAATTCTAAGCTGGCTTCTATGGTAGATTTATACTACGCGATTTGATCGGTTTATATGTGAAATGTTTGGAGGTTATTTTTGAATTAATTTACATATTTTTCCTATTTCATCAAGTGTCTCATGATATAACTTATGATTTAGCTCAGTAACTTGGTACCGGTGAGATTTTAGAAATAAACACGGGTCCAAAATGCAAAGAAAATGTACTTACGCAAATTACGCATGGAATGTAACATCCGCCTTTTTTCGGTCGAGTTTGCTTTTACACCCCAACACTGAACACCCCACCATGTTTGCACTGAACACCCAAACACTACGGATCTGATAATTGGTAAATTATTATTCATTTAAACCAAACTTATCATTAATTCTCCATTTATAAAATGCACTACCAAATATTGCCAATTTGTTTTGCAATCTTCTTGACACAAAACTTTGACACAAATACAAAAATTTTCGATCGGTGATAAGGACAAAACATCGCACTATTTTCTACTTCCTCTCATAGGAATCGCAATAAGGCTATCTTTCTCTTACAAAGCGTGTCAGGCCCTTGGTATTTTATCCATCACTCTTGGCCACTAGGTATTTTGAAGGGAACTGTCACCGTATTTAGGGACAATAAGAACTACTTTCCATGAGAATTTATTTGAAATATGATCTTTACGGAAATCGGTCAGTCTGGCTATCCGATATTGGACTTTGGAAACGCTTTTTTAGGGACAATAAGAGCTACTTTCCATGAGAATTTATTTGAAATATGATCTTTATGCAAAATCTTAGGATTGTCTTAAAACAGTTAGAACCTTGGCTTTCTAAGAAGACCAGCTGGGGACCCCTCGTAACATAGCAATCACGATACTAGGATGAGTCAACTAACCTGGTCTTGGAATTTATCGCGAGTTTATACATTTTTCCCCAGTACAAAAGTGCTCAGCGCCGCTAAAGAAGTTTTCACTTCAAAAAGTTGAATTGCTGTAATGTATGTCAAATAGAATATAATAAATTCACAAAAAAATCCTCAATAAGTAAAATAAAAACATATAATCTAGACAGTTTCTAGAATAAATTCTGAATGTCAAGAGGAAAAATTACCCTAATGTTTTGAATTATTAACACTCATCGGGATTTCAGATTGAGAGTAAATCTGTATACAGATCTATTTTTAAGGCATTATTTTTCTTTATTTTTCCCGAAGAATCAAGCTGCATAATTGGTGAAAACCGCTTCTAACTATCAAGCAGTTTTCGTGTTATGTTAGATTTTTTTATATTTACTTAAATTGTACTGGTATAATAAATACAGTATAGTCAGCATTATTGAGTCTTTTTTACGTTTCCTACTAAGTAGTCACCGGGGGTTTATCTTTGTCTACAATTTTTTTAAGGCCTAATAGAAGAACAAGTTTGTACTATATACCCGAGTATTGTAAATCTTTGCAGGTACAATAAGATGCGATTTCAATCCAAAGACCCATTTGCACAAATTCAAGTATTAAAATGCAAGTTGATCATTGCGGGGTTTGACAGATCGGTTGAACTTATTAGGCCTCGGTAACCCACCATGTATTTACACTTGCATGCGATTCCTGTATGTAGGTAAATGATGTTTAATACGGTATTTGACACATGTTAAAATTTATAACACAGTGTCACTTTTTGGATAGTTAGCCATCAAAATATCACAATAAATCGTCAATAATAAAATTTTACCAAAATCATAAAAAGATATGAATCATCAAAAACTCAGAAAATTATGTAATTTTTTTACCGTCCAAAATTCAAATAAAAGGTATCAATAGAATGCTTATGTAAAAATAAAAAATAATTTGTATGGCAACTACGTACCTAAACGCATTATTTTACGACTAAAACAGCAAAATACTAATTTTCCCATACAACGGTTGGTCGAATGCTGTGCAAGTGACGTCATTTGCCAGGGCAAATTTGCAGGATCCTTTTTGACGGCCGCTAGCGTCGAGCTAGGTTTGTCCCTAATTTTAGCCCTTTATTGTGCTCTAATTGTTGTTGGTCCCATATAGACATTTGATCGTGTCTAAAAACTGGTTCGATTGGCATTATAAAAAAAATTTAGTCAAATAGCGTATTATAAATAAGGCAAAAGGTGTTTATTTTAAAGAAAGAAATAGGTAACAAAAATTTAATCAATGTGCAGTTACGTGAGAGTTTAATCTATTCCTAACGACGCGTGCCAATGTTGAGGCTCCCAAAATTATATCAAAGGAATAGAACAAGAGCGATCAGGGTCGCAAAAACTTGTCTTTCTCCGACACACTTTGCGCCACGATCAAGATGACAAACCTTGTGCAAACGGTTCACTACTCGGTCAAGTTTCATTAGTTTTTCCAACACTTTAGTAAGACGAGGAAGCGAGATGGGAGCGAGAAAGGAGGCGAATAGGGAGATGGGGGGTCTAAGGTTACATCCACGCCGTGTAATCTCAAGTTAGCGAGCAATTTGGTGTTTGCTTTCAGCGAAGCTGCAGCTTTGGCTATTGGATTGTCTTTACGTTTTGACGCGAGTCCCAGTTATTTTTATGACCAGGAATAAGATGCAAAATCGCTGCCTTAGTAAATACTTACTTTGTAATCCCGCAGTAGAAAACAACCACAATACATTCGCTCAGTTTTATTCGGCATTCGATATTTATGTTCACTCAACCGTGGCGCTCCTTAACTTGACCTCCCGACTTATTGTACGTTTTCTCGTTTTATTAGCTCGGCTGTTTTGATCTTGGAACTGGGATGTTATTTTTGCTACTTCAGTATTTCGTTCCCATTTTGGCGACGTTATGTTAACAGACACAATCGTGTTTTGAATCAGAATCGAAACAATCTTTAGATTAAGGTAAAGCCTGTGCTTAGAGTAGGTATGTTTGTTTATTGTCAAAGAAGTGGATACTTATAAAAAAAACACCATCTCTTATTGAATTTCTTCGCAAATGAATGCATGAAATGTTTTCCTCGAGATATTTATTTTCACCGCACAGCTAACTGTAAATACGTTACCAAATGATGTTCCGTCATAAGTTCCAAAAACTAAGTGCGAACCGAGATTCTAGCCCACGACCGGTGTGCCGGCACCTTTCATCCCTTAGAAACTTGTCAAACTTGAAATTCGATAAAATTTTAACGCACACATCTAACAATTACCTACGATTTGAAACAGGGTTGGGTACCCTAACCTCCCGCTTAAACCTGCAACTAATCCGTTATAACAGTCTTTTGTGCCATGCAGCATACCTAATACCTACTGCATATTACAAAGTGCCACCAACATGTACGATAGTAAATACAGAGTCGTCGGATGTCCACGTTTTACTCAACTTTAACTACATGTTTCAAGTGAATGGCCCATTATTGCGCTCGTAATTCTGGGATTGCTCCAAAATTTGTTTGCCTGAGAGACCTACATAGTTTTACTCAGTTCTGATTTTAACTTTGTAGTTCATGTTAAAGTGCTGAATAACGATTAACAGATATTGGCAAAGCTTTATTATCCAGACTAAAGTTGCAATGTTAAAATGTATCCCCTAAACTGATTTCATTTAATATTTAAAGTGTTCTATTCAGTCTCTGCAACTGGTTTATATTGGTTAACATTACTCAACTTGAAGAGAAGTCTAGAAATCTATTTGGTTAAGTAGGTTACCAATTTACAGCTTTCGTACCATCTCAAGAAGGTTATAGGAAAAACATTAATGTAAGTTGAACGGTCCCTTTTTAGCGTTTTAGGGTAAGAAGTTATTGACTCGAGATTTACATTCTGCATACTCTGCAAATTTTCCCAAGAATCCATACTTATTCATCGTGATTTCTAGGCGTGTATATTTAGGTACGAAATCTAGACTCTTCCTTTACGGCCACAAAATAAATCACGAAGAAATATTGGTCATATAATAAAATTAAAAATATTTACGTCATACAGAACCTGACTGCAGTCCTGTGGAGAAGTTCGCGTATACATTTTTTTTTGAAAATGTAGAGTCTTACTTAAGTAGACAGGCGTCCGTTGTCTCATCCAATAGACCAGTCAATAGTCCTAATAACCCGGTTCATTTAGATTCCATCCATCAACCAGCAATAGTCCCTATACAACCGTGGTGGTGGTGCGGGGGCTGGGGAGCGGACTTCGCTCGTGGTTCAATTTTACAATCCCTCGCTAGCTCGGCTTTCAATACAAGCACTCGCGCCAAACCACAATTTTGCAGCCTTGCATAACAAATAACTAATTTATGAAACCACTGGCTGACATGACGTAATGGTGAGGTGATTTTTTGGAATCAGCTCATGGAGCCGCTCCCTTCATTTGATACCCTAGTTGATAGGTTTCTGAAGCAATTTCATTATTTTTTTCATTAAAAAATTGATGACGTCGTAACTGGAAAATGTGCCAGATGGACGACTGTCCACCAAAGTCAAAAATACTTACTAAGATTTCTACTACACTATCCCGGAAAAAAAACTCCATAAGTGTGATATCTACGTGAACTTCCCTACAGTCCGTCGTCATGTTCAGGACTAATTAGAAAAATCCATAGACATATCTAACGGGAGGTACCTAAAAAGTGTCCCAAATACGGCTGGTCAATACTGTACGTCTAGTAAAAGATTAACGAGTTGCCGTCAAAAATAAAACAACGTTTGAACGTTAATAAAAAATAACGTGTTATGAATTGTGTCCTCAGCGTAGATCACGCTCGGGACACATTTTTCTGTTGACAGTTAAACCAATCTGAAAGCCAGCCACGCCGTGTCCGTATGTATTCCACGTAACACGAAAGTGTGAAACAATCTTCGGTGGAAGTGGACGCGGCCATTTCACGGTTGATTATCTAGCAGACGCTCTACGTAGACGCGTCAGATTGAATTTTACCTGCTTTTGTTATGTTGGTGTCTTGTGACATTCATAACTATATTATATTTATTGAAATTGACTTTTAATCGAGTAATATTTTATTAATATTACTCGATTAAAAGTAAATATTATCAATATCATATTTGTATGATTGCAATCGTGTTTCTTAAGAGAGTTCTAACTATTTGTTGAATTTGTTATACGAGGAAACTTAAGTCTCATTTGTGAGATATTTTCTCAGAACACAGGTGTTCTAAGGGGAACATTTTTTAAATTAACATATAACACGTTTAGGTACGTCCATACATATATATTGCTTATTGATGTTCTTTTATTATTTTAGTACATTAAATATTAGGCAAGATCCGATCGGTGTCAAATATATATAATGTATGTACTTAGTATTTACACATTTAATACTGACTAACACTGACACTGACACTGACTTATTCACTGTCTAATGAGGCGAAACCTGTCAACTTATGTAGGTTTTTGTAGTCTTTAAAAAAATACACTCCCTAACCAGATACACAAAATGAAATAACGTTTAATAACACAGTTTTGACGCATCAGCATCACAGATGAATTATTTCATCATACTGTTTGTCAAAAGCACATTTAAATCATGGGCGACTACGTCCAAACGAGTGCTACAACAATTAACGCTTCGATTGTAGCCTGAATTATTTATATCGGAATGGTGAACAAGCGTTTATTTATTTCTTTAATTTCGCGCCGACATTTACCGTAACTTTATTAATCAATTAAATTGTCCCGAAAAATCTAAATGTCTGCTCGTGCAGAGATGCTTGTATAGCACTAACTCACTTACGACAACAACAACTTACGATTAGACATTTAGATTTTTTCGGATGAATTTAAATATAAATAGTCAAAGGTAATCATTTCCAAATTACTTAATTCCAATAATTTACACACTGTTGTTCACTTCTATTGCTGGGGCCAAGTATTTTGCCATTCATAAATCCTGTTTTGGTCCGGGCTCTAAGGTAAGGTAAAATAACCCGAAATAAAATAGTCCGAAAAGTATCCCTCAATTGGGATGGAATCGGGGGTGAAAATCGTACGATAGTTTAATTTATCCTATTGTATTTTATTGTTGTTATGTTCTACTCATGTACATTAAATTATAATATATGTACACAAAAAGACGCAGACCAAAGCTAGTTTGCAATTAAAACACCAACTCGTAAATCAGAAGGATTAGATCTACCGGTCAGTTTTAGTAAGAGGAAACAATTCACCGAACGGTGTTTACAGAAGCCCTCATTTGAACCAGTTATTGCAGTGTAATAAAGCAAAAAGTACACGAGAGAGTTGGATTATTTCCAATTTCGATTTCCCCTGGAGCCAGCCTCATTTGGAGTTGCACTTTATTTATTGCCTTCCATCGCTTGCTGTGAATTGAATCCAAATTACAGGAAAAATTCCTTCCAGGCTAGCGTAGAATTCATGTCTTATTATACCTTATAAAAAATAAATAAAATAAAATAAATTGCGTTTATTTCAGACCATAGATCCACAATGAATTAGTAACAATATTGTACCTTTACAACGGAAGATTTCATATTTTACATCGTTAGACCAGCTTCATTAAAACCGAATTGTAATTCTCTATTTTGAGCCGCTTTATACTAACTGATGCAATGTTCTTAAGAATATCAATTAATAAATATAATATGTCATAAGTAATTAATTTTTAACTGTATTAAGCACAATGTGAACAGTGAACAGTTTATTCAATAACTCCTTTTATTATTACAGTTTTTTTTTTCAAATACTGCAACTGTAAGTATATCGAGAGAAGTATCTCGAGATAATCGAACAAAGGCATTCCTAAACATCCATTAGGATCAAGTTATAGACGCAATGAAAAACATATTCCTGCCATGGTTCCTCCTCAGGTAAAATACTGCTAGGGAGACTTGAGCGCAACGCACTATTGTAAACCCTTTTCGACCCATGTCAAGGCTATGGAGCACTTTGACAGTAACATTATTAGCAAATGGCATAGTACCCGGCCTGTTTTCTGGAATGACTATAATAAAAAACGAAACTAATCTTTATGGGCTGAAAACAATTGCCTTGAATGTTTTTGCTTTTATTGCTTTAAGCGTCCTTGGATGAATTCTAGAATTACACAAGTTGGTTCCGTTGTTACCAGAATCCGGTTCTGATTTTGTACATTTTTCAATAAGAAACGTAAAGTCTCATATTGAGCTATTAGAAGTTAGGCAATTATTTCTAACTTTTTTGTGTTCTTTTTTTGAGGTCGGTTTTACTTTTTTGTTTTAAAAGAATTGTTAGATTCATATGTAATATTTACTATGATTGACACTAATAATTAACACTAATATTCAACATAATAAGTATCTTGCAATTAAACTGTCAATTACAAAATAAGTAGTGTAATTGTATTGTATTCATCCAAATCCCCGCCATCGCTAGCTGTCAACAGTGGCGCCATAGTTTTGGATACGGACCGTTAGTAACGGTCGGTGGTGGGGTGATGAGGCGAGGACACAGCTAGCGTTGACGGGGCAGGTCATTCGATCTTTTACCGTCAAGGTGATAACTAAGCTAAGAGTTAGTTAGGCTCGTTAAATCATCCATCTGATTTGCAAAAGTGACTTCCAAATTGTAACGGTTAATGTTCGAAGTATAATAAACGTGTTCAAAGTGTATCCTGGCGTTTTCCTGAATCTCGGCGTCCCACAAGTCAGAAGAAGGGATTTAAAGAAGTTGTGAGTACTTCTTGAGGCGAACCCGTGTTGGAGCAGACTGATTAAAACGTAAGTAACAGTGACCTATTACTAATGTGTTGTTTATTCTTATTTTGTTTCGTGCATGATCTTAATTTGAAGAGTGTTGTGTATTGTGCGTTATGCTGAAAAGCATACTTTGAAAGGCGTGCAATTTAAATACTATTTAACGCTTAAATGAGTTTTGTATGCATGTACATGCACGGGCATAGTTAAAGTAAAAATCTGCTTAAAGGAGGTAGTTTCATTTTGAGTATTTTTTTTCTCCTTTTCTTCCGATCGTTCTTGAAATAGTGTGGCCTTAAGATTACTTGTACAATGCAACGGGGAAACACTCGTCGTCGCTAAATCGGACGTGTCCATTTAAACAGTTAGGCGCTTAAATATTTTCCGTTATTGTTGCCGACGGCTTTAATCATGTTTTATTGCTTGAAGCTAATTTCTTTCTTTGCTTTGTTGTAAATACACCTTACAATTAAGCCAGCGGTCGCAAAACTGGTTTAAAATTGGAGTCAAATAAAATAAAATTTACTAATACAGGCTACTCAATTGTTTTGAAATTGCGTTTGTGTTAGGTATTCATAGTTTTTATCATGTCGGCTCTTTAGAACAGAGAATTGTGCTAGAAATTTTACGTTTTCAGGTGGATGGAGCCTCCAGTGGATGATCAGAGGTGGTCGCGTGTTCTAACGACACCACCATCAGATCAGCACCGGTCCCGCAGCAGGGCCAGACGCTATGGGAGCCGACCCCCTCGCTCTCGTAGTCGAAGCAACACCCGCGGGCGCCTACGCAGCCGGCGTGCCAGCACGCGCCGGCCGCGCAGTCGGAGCAGCCGACGGGGACGAGAACGGCGCAGCAGGCGCCGTTCACGCAGCGACGGCAGCAGCAGGCGTCGGACGCGCAGTCGGAGCAGTCACCGTGGTCGCGGCCTCCCAAGCAGGCCTCGATCGCGCAGCCGGCTTCTGCGCAGCGAGAGGCTCCAGGCTCACAGCAGAGCAACGGTCACGAGAACATCGCCAAAGGGTGAACAGCTTCAACACGCATCTGCATGTGAGTCTTCCAATTTAATCCCTCATTCCGTCGTAGGCAATAACGTTACTGTGTCACAACTAGTAGAGGCATTGCGTACCATTGGTGATAAAAGTTCACATGAAAAGTTATCAAATCATAACACAGTACCAGAGTTCGATCCTGCTTGTAAGGAGCAAACAATCGCTATATGGATACACAAAGTGAACGAGTGTGCGGTGATTTATAATTGGACCGACCGTCAAACAGTTCACTTTGCGTTACCAAAGCTCAAGGGTTTAGCACAAAAATGGTACGCTGGCCTCTCGACTGTTATGTTTTCGTGGCCTGAGTGGCAGGAGAAATTAAAACTTGCTTTTCCTAGCGATGATAATTATGGACAGTTACTCACGGCAATGCTTGCTAAACGTGCTAGGTTTAATGATTCCTTGGAGGAATATTTTTATGATAAAATAATGCCGCTGAATCGTTGCGAGATTAGTGGCAAAAGAGCTGTCGATTGTTTAGTATTCGGCATTGATGATCGTAGTGTTCGATTAGGAGCAGAGGCGGCACGTTTTGAAAGTCCAGATCAGTTGTTACCTTTTTTAAAGAGCGCTAAAAATAGTTCGTATGTTGATCGAAAAGTTCGAACTAGGGCAGACAGTAAGCAGGAGGTCGTACAGAAGAATACTATTACTGATAGGCCCATAAAATGTTTTAACTGCTTGCAGGACGGGCACTACAAGTCTCAGTGTCCTAAACCCGTAGTAAAGTGCAATAAATGTATGCGATTTGGCCATAGCACTGATGCTTGTAGAGCTAATAGCAGTAAAAATATTGATAACCTTAATAAGACATCGAAACCCGTCATGTGCGTAGAATCATCGGAGACGAAATCGTCCAAATATTTTAAGCAGGCAATAGTAAATAAATCGGTCTGTAGATGCTTTGTTGATTTTGGTAGCACAGTCACTTTGATTAAGAAAACATTTGCTTCTGAACTATTTGAAAATTGGGAGAGTGATAGCAAATTGCCTAACTTGAAGGGGTTTGGTGATGCTCTTGTTAAGCCTTTAGGTAAATGTGAATTAGACATAGAGGTCGATGGTACTAAGGCGCGTGTAGAATGTCTTATAGTACCAGATACCGTCATGGAAGTACCTTTACTGGTTGGTCAGACATTTACGGAGCAACCACACATCGTAGTTGAGAAAGACAGCACCTCTTTGCGAATAGGTAATTCAGATGACGGCTTAGACGGTAGAGTCAAATTAATTTGCACTTCTGACACGACCATTAACGGGTTAACGGCAGTTGAGTTTTCAACGGATCCCGCATATACAGGAGAGGTATATATCGATGGTAGCACGCGATATCAGTCGGGTCGCGAACACTATATTGTCCAGGGATTGTTTTCCGTAAGTGAAGGCAGAGGTGTAGCTTTGGTAAAAGGTATGTCACCTAGCCCATTTGTTCTCAACAAAGGATCGTTGCTAGCTAGGTGTAAGCGTGCCGAGGAAAGCTCTCTTAATGATAGTATGTTGGACAAAGTTATGCGCGTGAATTTAGCAGAACCACCACAAGCTATTACGTCAGATGACCTTCGTACAGATGGGACGCTGGATAATGAAACTGTCCATAGTTTAGTGACGTTACTTAACAAGTATCGTAATGCTTTTGCTTTTAACTTACAAGAGTTGGGTAAAACGGATATAGTCGAGATGAGCATACAACTAAAGGATAATGAACCTGTAGTCTACCGACCTTACAGACTGCCAATTAGCGAGAGAGAGAAAGTACGCGGTATGGTACAAGAACTTATCGACTGTGACATTATCCAGCCGTCAACATCTCCGTACGCAAGTCCAATAGTCCTGGTCAAGAAAAAAACTGGCGATGTTAGGTTATGTGTAGACTACAGGGCGCTCAATAGGAAAACTGTTAAAGAAAACTTCCCTCTGCCCAGAATTGATGACCAACTCGATGAACTTTCGGGGTATAGTTTTTATACGACCCTTGATTTAGCTTCGGGCTATTACCAGATCGGGGTCAAAGAGGGCGATCGGGCAAAGACGGCTTTCGTAACGCCTGACGGGCAGTTCGAATTTAAACGTATGCCGTTTGGGCTCGTTAACGCGCCGTCAACATTCATGCGTATGATTCATTCTGTGTTGGGTACAGCTAACAACCACGTGGGCTGTAGCAGTCCTGTTAATCCCGGTAGTAAAGTAGCATCCGCTTATATGGACGATATTATAGTGCCGTCGAAAACTATCGACGAGGGCATGAATAAATTAGAATCGGTCTTACAGTTACTGGAACACGCAGGACTGACCCTCAAGCTCTCAAAGTGCTGTTTTTTCAGTAGAAGGGTAGACTACCTCGGTTTCGAACTAAGCTCAGAAGGAATCAAACCTGGGGCGCGTAAAGTGCAAGCAGTAGAGGATTTCCCTCAACCTCGCGACCAGCATGGTGTTAGACAATTTATAGGGCTGTGTAGTTTTTTTCGCCGATTTGTGAAAAATTTTGCCATCATTGCTAAGCCTCTAACCAGTTTACTTAAAAGAGATACGCCGTGGGTTTGGGGTGAATCACAGACGCGCGCGTTTAATACCCTTAGAAACGAGCTAATGCGTAAGCCTATTCTATCGTTGTATGATCCGAAAGCTGTTACTGAGGTACATACGGACGCCTGTAAAATTGGTGTTGCAGGGATATTGATGCAAAGGGATAGCAACGGGGCCCTTAAGCCAGTGGCTTATTTTAGCCGTCAAACCACTCTCGACGAGCAACATATGACATCATATGAACTCGAGACGTTAGCGGTTGTTGCATCGTTATTGAGGTTTCGTGTTTATCTTATTGGTATCACATTTAGGATCTTCACTGATTGTAATTCACTACGGGCAACTTTTCTCAAGCGAGATTTAATTCCCAGGGTTGCTAGATGGTGGATTTACATGCAAGAGTTTGATTACAGTGTTGAGTATCGTCCGGGGAAGTCGATGGCGTATGTTGACGCGCTAAGTAGAAATCCACCATCTAACAGCAGTTTTACCGAGTCCGTTAGATAAGATAGAAGTAGGGGAATCTGATTGGTTGAGTACTGTACAAAGTTCTGATTCGGAAATTCAACGGAAAATTAGTATACTGGCCGACCCAAAGTCAGGTGAAGTAGCAGACGTGGTACAGAACTACGTGGTGCGAAATAAGAAACTGTATCGTAAGACAGATGACGGAGAGAGGTGGGTGGTGCCAAAAGGGGTGAGATGGCAAATTCTTAAACAGTGTCATGATGACATTGGTCATTTCGCGTTTGATAAAACCTACGCTAAAATCAAAGAAACGTACTAGTTCAGTAAGATGAAACGGTTCGTTCGTAAATACGTAGATTCATGCCTAGAGTGTACATATTCGAAAGAGACTGGTAAGAAGAGACCATTACTGCACCCGATACCAAAAATTGACACCCCCTTTGGAACCATCCACATCGATCACGTCGGTCCGTTTGTAAAGAGCTCAAAAGGGAACACACACATTCTCGTTATAATCGACGCCTACACAAAGTTCATTGTTTTAAGGCCGGTGAAGAGTACGAAGACTTCTATTGTAATAGATCGCTTGCGTGAGTACTTTAGTATTTTTGGTGTACCAAAACGGATCATTTCAGACCGCGGATCCTGTTTCACAAGTGGTAAATTTAAAGCCTATATCGATGAACTGGGGACCAAACATGTACTTAATGCTGTAGCCACACCGCGAGCTAACGGACAGGTCGAGAGGTACAACCGGACGTTACTTGATGCACTAACAGCGAAATGTTTAGGCCAAGATGAGCGCAAATGGGATTTAAGTGTACCCGATGTACAATGGGGTCTAAATAACACCCATAACAAAGGGATCGGTACGACTCCGGCACAAGCGTTGTTTGGAACATCTTTAACAGGAACTACAGAGTCTAGGATTAAAGCCTACCTTGATAACGAACATATAGACCACGGTAGGACAGTAGACGAAGTAAGGGAAACCATTAACAAACACATCACAGATTACCAGGAGAAACAAAAGGTAGCTTATGATAAACGGGCTAGTATGCCGCCAAAATTTAATGTGGGTGATTTAGTGAGTGTGAAAAGGGAAATACCGTCTTCTGGCCAGAGTAGAAAACTTGTGCCAAAGTATCAAGGTCCGTACCGCGTTACAGCATGTTTAGGTAACGATCGATACCAGATAGAGGATACGCCACTAACAAAAAAATGCAATCGCAAGTATTCGGCTGTGATAGCCGTTGACAAATTGAAGCCATGGCTAAGCTTTAGTAGGGCGAACCTAGACTCCTCCCCTAGTAGTAGTGATGAAGGCGAAGCTATAGAGTGAGTAATTGTCCATAAATTTAAGGCGTAAGCATGAAATGTATGTTTATGTGTCTAAATATGGCAGGCTCAAGGTAGAAGTGACTTGAACTGCGCGGTCATTGAGGTGGTTTCAAGGTAGTAGCGACTTGTACCACTAATGTGACGGTTAATTAAGTTTGATGTGATTTCCAGTTATGGCAGGCTCAAGGTAGAAGCGACTTGAACTGCGCCGTGATTGAGGTGGTTTCAAGGTAGTAGCGACTTGTACCACTAATGTCACGGTTATTTAAGTTTGATGTGATTTCCAGTTATGGCAGGCTCAAGGTAGAAGCGACTTGAACTGCGCCGTGATTGAGGTGGTTTCAAGGTAGTAGCGACTTGTACCACTAATGTCACGGTTATTTAAGTTTGATGTGATTTCCAGTTATGGCAGGCTCAAGGTAGAAGCGACTTGAACTGCGCCGTGATTGAGGTGGTTTCAAGGTAGTAGCGACTTGTACCACTAATGTCACGGTTATTTAAGTTTTTAATATGATGTACAGTTATGGCAGGCTCAGGGTAGAAGCGACTTGAACTGCGCTGTGGTTGAGGTGGTTTCAAGGTAGTAGCGACTTGTACCACTAATTTCATGGTTAGTTAAGTTTAATATGATGTGAATTAATGGCAGACTCAATGTAGAAGCGACTTGAACTGCGACGTGATTGATATGGTTTCAAGGTAGTAGCGACTTGTACCACTGATGTAATGGTTATTTAACGTTGTAGCGATTTTCAAGTAGAAGTATACCTTGTATCATTGTTGTTATTAATGAATGAATTAGATTAAAGGAAAGGAGATAACATAGTCAATGTTTACTAATTCATTTTGTGGCATCAATGTAGAAGCGACTTGAGCCATGTACCTAATATCAAGTGCGTAGTATGTACTTACATATATGTGCATATTGTATAATTTAAACTTCATGGGTATTGGTGATATTGGTGGTCAATCACGTAATGCCTTTGAGAGATTCTGGTTTAATTGTTAAACTGACGAATGTATGTGCTAAATGTAACTTGTACACGGGGGCGTGTAAATTTTACGGATGGCCGAATTGTTAGATTCATATGTAATATTTACTATGATTGACACTAATAATTAACACTAATATTCAACATAATAAGTATCTTGCAATTAAACTGTCAATTACAAAATAAGTAGTGTAATTGTATTGTATTCATCCAAATCCCCGCCATCGCTAGCTGTCAACAGTGGCGCCATAGTTTTGGATACGGACCGTTAGTAACGGTCGGTGGTGGGGTGATGAGGCGAGGACACAGCTAGCGTTGACGGGGCAGGTCATTCGATCTTTTACCGTCAAGGTGATAACTAAGCTAAGAGTTAGTTAGGCTCGTTAAATCATCCATCTGATTTGCAAAAGTGACTTCCAAATTGTAACGGTTAATGTTCGAAGTATAATAAACGTGTTCAAAGTGTATCCTGGCGTTTTCCTGAATCTCGGCGTCCCACAGAATATTATTGCTTCAGGCGTTTTTCTCCGAGGTTTAAAACACACTCGCTATTCGCGTTTTAAAACACGATCCATTATATCGGCAAGCGGATTGACGGTTTTTTTTTTTTCAAAAAAAAAGGTACCAAATAATAATACAAAACAATTATACTTTAACTCGCCAAACTGACGAAGCAGTTTGTGTCCAAGAAAACGACCAGATAAAAATTTAAAGTAGCATAACTACCAGTCAAAAAACGACCAACTTTGAAAAACCAGCTCAATTACGACATTTACGACAGTGCTCCAAACGCCAAAGGAACGGGGAGAAGAATTGTATTGTAAACTACAAAACGACGCGTTTACACAACAAAATGTCTGCCGCATTAAACACTGCGTCGAGCTTCGGTAAATCGGTATGCTCGATCCTTAAGATCGATTTAATACAGTCTTAGCCGGTTTCTTCCGGTCCCTTATCAGCTTATAAAAGTGCAACCTCAGCGATGTACGTAGAGCCAATGAAGCCATGATTTAACTCCGGGTTTCTCAAAACGGAGCGGCTGAAAGAAATTATCGGTCGCCGAGTGCGGTCGCTGATGCGAACGGCTATTTGGCGCGTGGCCAGCTCGCGATCTTGTAATTTACTCATGTGGAATGAGATTAACACGACATCTGCCTTGTATTTAGTGAGTTCACACTTTGCGCTATGAATTTTTATGGGACTAATGGCGTTGAAAAAGGTTGTAGGTATATTTATTATGAACGTCAATAAGTCAACACAATATGTCAATTCTATGAGTCTCTGTCGTCTGAACACAAGAATCTCAATCATCCTAACTTTGTCAATCTCATTCATATAAGATGCCATTTTTCGGTGATCAATAGGGTGTTATACCTAAGCATAATAAATAACAATTATAGTTGTCTTCATTGACATTAAATAATTATATACAACGACATAAATATAATATGTATAAAATTTTGGATAGGGGAACAAGTAGAATGAACCGCAATGTAACATATCGCTATGTAACTTTACTGCGTAGAAAATAACGGTCCTAAATAACGAGCAAAATATGTCAAGCTACACTCCGCGGCCAATATTTTATTTCTTCCGCGAAGCCTCTTCCTAGTGGAGAGTTGAATTCATTTCTTATGTATGAATTTCCGTAATCATAGAATGAGTTATTTACGAGAAGAGAAAGCAACGGCATAACTTGTAAAAATCTAAATAATCTTAGAGGTAGGTATGTTTATGAATAGTCATTGGTTTGTTTTTTGTTTTTGAGCTGAATACCAGGCCTGGATTCAGGGTTTGGATTTAGTCTCCACTTTATGATTCGTGAACTAACGAACGTTTTTTTCTAACCAGCTTGTTTGTGGCATGGGCCATGGTTGTGCCTAAAGGCGTTCATTGCACTGTAGTTCAATGAAGTTGAAATAAACAACCGTCATATATAGTTTTCTGAATCAAAAAGGTATCAAAGGAACCCTTATCGTGTGACTCCGACTGTCCGTCTATCACAACTTTGTATTCTATGTCAAAAACTATTTCTGCTATCGATTTCTAATTTATGAAACGTGAAATAGTTGTGACTAAGATTAACCCAAGTTTATAGAAAAATAAAAAAATACATGTACAAAGGGCATGAACTACACTTTCCCCACCGTTTTTTTAAGGAAAATATATCGATCTCAATATTACAGGAAAATTATAACCTTATATCTATGTAGGTTTTTTTGTTAAATCATTAAGAAACGTTTATAAACTGAGTGTCTACGGAACCCTCGGCGCGCGAGTAAGGCTCGCACTTGTCTAGTTTGTTTTTAAATTAAGTACCTATACTAAATAGGTAGTTATAGTTTCAAGTTAGGGGTCCAACTAATAAGGACGCTAGTAAGTCTCGGTTAAACCCATAAGCGTTAAAGTGAACTTCGTGGTGCATAAGACTATGGACGTATAGTTTCGTACGTGACTACAGAAACTTGGTTGATTATGCTACTTAGCGAAATCTTATTCAAAATAAATAGTAGTGCCAAATTTGTTGTAACACAAAGAAGGCCATGCTTATTATTAATGTAACGATTCTTAAGTAACGCCGTTACTATGTTTACAATACAACTAGAACGGTATCTGAATTTTATTACATTATCGTACAATTTGACATGAAGGTTCAAAGATTTATGTTTCATTTACATCGAAATTGTATTTATTCAAAGTAATAGTACCTATATTATTGTCGAGTTCAGGAAAGAGGCAGCAGGAATGCTCGTGGGCCACAATATTAGGAGTAATAACAGTTTTCATATATGGCGAGTTAATATGCATTTACTTTGTTTTCTTGTAGTTGATAGACAATTCTACATCATGAGCCCATTTGCATAGCGGGTCGAAGTTCTGCTGCGTCATGCTTTGTGCATCCTTGATTTTTTTTGCAAGACACAATCAGACAGGTATCGTCTGCAAACTGGTATTCTGAGCCTTGACTAAATAAATATCTTATACATGTCGTTACCATACCGTAAGTACTCTGTCGGCCCCAGGATGGGTCCCTGTGCTGTTCTTTATTCAATGGGAAACATGGCACTTATTTCACGGGCTACACTGACTGCGTTAAACCTATTGCTTAATACAAAATTTAATAGTTACTTATAAAATCAAGTAAAAAATAGCAACAATGCTGCAACACAAATGTTTATTTATCCCCGTCATGACAGCAGCCACCACTGCACCGGGGAATGTGTCGAAATAATTTAATGAAGCTAGCTACCGCTGACTGCAATCTGGCCCGAAATATATTCGCACCGGAAAATCGAGCACGAGGCCCGAAGTACGAGAAAAAAGTATTTAATTGCTCCCAAGGAACGGGGAGAATGGTGAAAATTCGGGTAGCGAATTTATAGGAGCTATTTGGATGCAAATGATGAGCTCGGTGCGGCCTCCGCCAGTGACGGTATAACCCCGAAAGAATAAGTGAGAAACGTCTTACGAAAAAAAGGGGTCGTGATGCTGCTCAGTATTCAAATACATACAAGGTTTTATACCGCGGTTTTACTCCAAAACACCCACAGTTTTTAACTTGCACACCCTTTACTAAATGAGCTGTTACGCATCTTCAGTCGCAATAACAAACAGCTGTAGCTTGCCGCCGCTGTACAGAATTGCATATTAGCAAATTTTACGAATGTACGAAAAGAGTAGCGTGGTTAACAAGTTTCATTAAAATCCTATGTACCACTTCAAAAGCTATACACGAGCAATGAAATCGTAAAGTTTCGAGTTTATGCTCTTCGCCACTGTGACAAAAAGACGGCAGAGTCAACGAGTACAAACTTAATTCATAGGTACTCGGGATGCTCAACAGTTTCGAATTTTCCCTTCGACTACTAACGGACTTTTTCGGGCTATCTTTATATTGCTTTTTTGCATCTCAAAGTGAAATGAATAAACCCCGTTTACAGGCTTTTTTCGTTGTCTAATATCTTCGTTTACTTAAGGAAATGTAAATACGAATTAAGTAAATTGTACGGGACTAGACTGCTACTTTAGACAATCAACCCTCGGTAAATCGATGACCTGTTCATTGAAAAATATTTTACCAGCAGCCCCGGGGATACTAAGATGGAGTTTTTTACAAGTTAATATTTTTCATCATAGTTGGTCTTTCATCCGTTAGTAAAAATAATAACACGATATTTATGGTTTACATTTTAGAAAAATAGATGGCTCATGTCCGGAGTGAGAGAGCACCGGAAGAGCGTTGCGGTCGGGAGCCGGTCGGTCACTACCGGTTGTGCCCCGGTCTTATGCTAGGACTTTTGAAAGTCCCACCACAAAGGATTGAGTATCGAAGTTGTTCACTCAAACTTTTACACATAAAAGACAAAAACAGAAGTGTTTTTGCCTTGGACAATGCGCTTAAGGCGAGGCAGGAAATCTGCTTCAAATGCAATCAAAAGATTATTGCTTGACATTCTTCCAAGCGAGTCGAAATGCATCCCCCACAACCCACAACACAAATGAAGTGCTGAGAAACTTAAATACATATAAGGTGTTTAGTTATGTAATTGTTATAACATATTATTATTAAGTCAGCCTGGTTAGTATTTGCTGCATTTTGTGTATGATCAAAGGCAACATATTTGCTGTGACAGTCCGTACACATTGCCTGCAGTGTGTACCAGAATTAATTACCACTGGATTAAGGCGAGGCGAGCGACAGTTAGGCATTCTGCAAAGTTATAGTTTGACGTTTACGAGTGACCGCAACTGTTCTGCACAGCCAACTGTGACATTATAAAACTAAAAAAATAGAAATCTTAAAACTGATAAAAATATGATTTTGCTGCCGTTAAGGCTAACCTTGGAGACTAACTTTGGGCGTTAGGTTACTCGGTCTAGGCTTTATTAATTGCATTTATGGCATAACTTTTGTTTTTTCATTATTAGAGCCTTATGTATACGCTTATAAACTGCGCTGTTTATTGTTTATATGGACCAAAGTTCTCCTCCATTGGGTCAAAGTAACCCAAGTTTATGGTACGTTTTTGCAAAATAGAATATCTGCAAAGGTTTAAGGAACACTGTCATCAACAAAAATGTCATGGTATAAGTTCTAACTGTAATCTGTTTTTAATTTAGTATTATTTTTCATTGCTTGATGATTATTAAACACTTTGCTTGATGATTATTATGTATTATATATTTTTATATATATTATTGCTTTATTAAAATATATATTTATTTAGGATACATATTTTATTTTTCCTGTACACAATGTAAGTTTGTCTCTCATTGCTACCAAACTTCCACTCAATTGCTCAAAGGTTAGCTGGAAGAGATCCCTTATAGGGATAAGTTCGCCTTTGTACTTCAATCTTTAGTGACATGTACATGTTTTAACTTGTTATTGTGTGCAATAAAGTGCTTACATACATATATACATACATAAATTAAGTGATCAGGAGTTGGGCATTCACAGTCTAAGACTCCGGCCGACGTCACATGCGACGTAGCGAGTGCTTACCCAGAATGTAAAGTATCAATACAAAAATGTAAGCAAACAACTATCAATGTAGGTACATACATTATTTTTAAAATCGCTTTCCTACACTTTTGAAGTCACTTCAACTCTGAACGCGGTATTTTTTTTTCCGAAATCCAATGATATTACCACGCATACGGTTTTTTTTTATGGCGGCTACACACTTGTTTATATTTATTGATAAATCTGCCCATTTTATGGAAATCCAATGCGTTTGACAAATGCGGCGCGCAAAACGTCTCCTGTGCGTAAAAACGGGCTAATTAGTGTGTTGAAGAGTCGAATAGTTAAGTAAAAGGATTTTCAACCCTGCGTATGGAACAAGTTACATGCAGAAAAAGGATGACGATACATTTTTACAAAATTAAAATATTGTGTGTATTTATGAGATTTAATTAGAAGTTTCATTGTAAAAATACTACATATAAAGTAAATTAGGCCGTTGACGACACGTTTGATTTAGAAATGTACTCTTAGCCAGGGTTTAATAAATACATATTCGTTAGACCGACCTAAGGTCTAGCGGATCTCGATAAAACATAGCCGTTTAAATACTTTCATGTGGGTGTAACATCGTATAACTTAAAAAAATATTTTGTAAGCATTATTTTTAAGCAGAAACACGAATTTTCGAGGCAAAGAACACAGGATGAAGCACCTTTGAGTAAAGTTTTTCGCGATTCAATCAGGGCGGTCTCTCGTGCAGCGGTAAAAGCAGCGGGAAGCGAGAGCATCCGGCACTCGCGGCTCCCGGAGATGGCCCATTCATCCTGCTATCGACTCGTCTGATGCGCCCACAACTATTCAAACTCTTACATTTCGTGTCCTGATTCAAAAAGAAACGGAAATTGAGCGAGATAGGTTTTCAGTGGGATTAATTGTACAACACTGGGCTGGGCAGTCGTAAAAGTGTAATTGGTATCAGATACACTAATGAAATTATCCTAGGTACAATGTCTCAATAAGGGCCTGTTTTAGATTTAAGTAAGTTATAATATTATTTAAGCTATTTTTGTATTCCTGTATATCTTATTTAGTAATGAAATGATTTTTAATTCCATTAAATTAAAAAAAGACTGCCATTGTGAACAGCATAATCGGGTGAACTTTAGGGTGCGTCCGCACTATACCGTACCGACTATAATTAATATTCTCTAACGCTAACCCTGGCTGGACGTTCACGTTCACTAGATGGAGGCGAGGTCGAAGCGTTCCATATATTAATGTTAATCCTGCTAGTAACATCTAGATCGAGAGTATGTTTTCACCAAAGATGACACTGGAGTAGCGTCCCAGAACATACGAATTTAAACGTTTTAATGTTAATCACGAGGAATTTCAATTTCAAATTAACAAAATCATAGCTTTGTTGAAGATTAATGACAAGGTAATCTTTAATGCCCCGTTATTCGATTGCAAATGACCCGCTCTAACACACCTGAGCTTGTAGTCCCGCTCTCTACGGAACTCTGCGCGTATTTTTAGTACATTTTGATTGTTTTTTTGAATACTGGATCACTTATTAAAAATCTATGAAGCACAAATAAAGCAAATTTTGATATTTTTATTTTGATTTTGATGGTAGTTGTCGAAATATGTAAAAAAAGGGTAATTTTCAAAATAAAAAGCTATCGAGGTTTTTTTCAGCAATTGTGTTTCTGATGAAGTCAAAAACTAGGAAATGGACTGAAAATATGCATATAAAATATTGCAGTTGTAAGTTCTGTGAAAGTATTTTATTAATATTTTCTAAAATTGTAGTTTCACTATCTACAGCGCCTTAAGTATAAGTAATACTCAAAAGCGAGGATCGGTTCATAAGCTATAATGGTGGTAAATTTTAGGTCATATTTAGCAATTAATGTTTTTTTGCACACCATATCTTCAAAACAAATTGTATTTTCTGAGTATTTTCTATATATACCTATTCAAAGAGGGTGAAAAACTAAACAAAACTGTAGGTATACTCATCTAAAATTTGTCAATTTAGTCACTTCTTCTTCTTTTAGTCTTTTCGTCAGTTCGGAAGTATACCGACGACATACCTATTCACATATCATGAGAAAGTTTTGGAATTTTTGTCTTAAAATTCGTTACTACGAGTACTAAGAACATTCATAACATTCACCTATAATAAAAGAAACAATACAAGGTTTCCTTTTTTAGGAAGGACAGTATCCCGGGCGTAGAACTATACTATACTGACGAGCAAAAATTACGGGTACCTACACTTTCTATGGAACTTCCATACAAAGTATGTTACAAAGTGTGTGCCCTTATTTTTGCTCGTCAGTGTATTCAGTAGGGCGAGGTCGGGTTGGTGGTTAGCTTGCCGGAGGGTTTATTGACTGAATACCTATATTAAATAATGATGAAATATCATGTAAAAATTACTTCTAACCCTATCAGGGACGAACTTGATACTTTTTAGGGTTCCGTAGTAAACAAGGAATAGTTTCGCCATGTCAGGCCGCCTGTCCGTCCGCGGCCAAGCTCAGGAACCGTTAGTACTGCAAAACGGAGGTAGGTACCTATAAAATATTGACAAAATGTCGCACTTGGCCGATTTTTATTTGAACGAGTGAGTCTAATAAAAAGTAGGTAGGTTCCCTCAGGAGACTAGAAAACATATTTACTTGATATTTCATCTATACATAAACTTTCCAATATTAAGTTAGATTTACTTTTTCCATAAGCTCTCGCTTCTACGGTTTCTATCTACGCCGACCAAACCTCGTGTGTCAGAACGAAATTGCACAACAAAATATCAAACCGATTCCAACTCAAATACAATTCCTCGAATAAAACCTTTGGACAGGACCCTAAAATACCATAAATAATAATTAAGGGCTAACGACAACGGATTGCGAAAACAAAATATTTTAAATCCTAGCATGGTGTAGGTACTCCAATACGTGGTGTTAAAAAAGTGAATGAATTCATTTATCAAAATGGCATGATTTATGGTCAGAAACTCTTTCAGTAAATACAAATGAGAGGAAAGTAAGGACGTTGGGTCACTGCCAAAGTGAAGCCTGATTAATGATTTTTGAGGCGCACCGGAATGTTTCGGGAAAAATAAATTCAAACTTGGTGTGCTCGTCTACAAACAACAAGACTAGTTAATTTTTAAAGTTCCTTTGGTAAATGCATAAATCACTTTGGCTGTAATCTGGACAAAATAGAAATGATTGTGAAAGAATTTCAGGAACATGCAATAAATAAAATACCTTTACTCAATTCTCTTCACATAGCTGGATATTTCCGAATCGCACGCTGTTGTACCTCCTGATTTCCACTCATCTCGCTCCCCTCTCGTATTCTGGAATTTACGAAAACCTGAGAAGTTAACTACAAAGTACAAACGTCTTAAACATATTATAATCTGCAAAGGTCTCCGATATCGACATGCTATAAAGATTATTGAACCTTAATTAACAGCGTGGTCTTAATTTGACACGCGTTGTAAAGTCAGCAAAGAAAGTCCTCTAACATTTTTGGACTTTAACATACGCATACACGGAGAGAAAATTCTTGTACAAACAAGTATAAATAAATAAATAAATAAAATAGCCTTTTATTCAGACATTTTCACAATACAGTAATCCATTTATAATTTAATTACAAATAATTTCATTTATACTCCACATTATTGAATTTCTAGTAAATGAGTTAAAATATTTATAATAGATTTATAAGAAGAAGAGACAAAAAAGATTAGAAGATATTAGGAACCGAACAAAAATTGAAGATATAACAGTGAAAATTAGAAAATTAAAATGGAAATGGACGGGGCACATGATGAGAGGAAAGGACAAATGGAGTCGAACATCTACAATATGGTATCCCAGAGACAGAAAAAGAAAGAGAGGCAGACCCTTCAAGAGATGGGTAGATGAAATTGTCCAAGTAGCTGGGAACACCTGGACAAGGCTAGCAACGGAACGCTGCAAATGGAAAATGTTGGAGGAGGCCTTTGCCACAAGGCAAACAGTACACACAAGTAAAAAAATATTAATTATTAGTAAGTTTTATTGAATCACAGGACAAGTAATTATATATACTAACGGTTACAAACCAGTTTTACTAATAGTATTTACTGACACCAAAAAAAATATTGTATATAATTAAATATATATTGTATAAATTCATTAATTGTAATATTTAGTAATCTTACGTACTGGTTCTAGTAAACCATTTATAAACTTAAGGAAAGTCTGAAAACAACTCTGTTATTCCGAGTAAAGAATATTAATTTCACGATTAAGTAAAACCGTTTCGTATTTCTTATACTTTGAAATTAAAATTACAATTTCCTTAAAATTAATATTATTATCTAGGAACTAGAAAAATAATGTAAAAATTAATAGACTTTGATATTCCCGTCTTTTAGAAATCAGGTTATTAAATCGAATAAAAAAATTTTTCTTCGTGTAATAGAGTCGAAAAGTGGTATAATTACTGATTAAAAATAAAAACGGCTGAACGCAGTATGATGAAACTTGTTATACAATGACTATAAACTTAGACGACCGCTTTAGCTTAGTTGGTAGTGACCCTGCCTACGAAGCTGGAGGTCCCGGGTTCGAATCCCGGCCGGGGCATTTATATGTGTGATGAGCACGAATATTTGTTCTTGGGTCTTGGATGTTTTCTATGTATTTAAGTATTTATTTATCTATATAAGTATGTATATCGCCCCATACCCCATTAGTACCCATAGTACAAGCTTTGCTTAGTTTGGGACTAGGTTGATTTGTGTAAGATTGTCCACAAATATTTATTTATTTATTATAAAGCCTAGATTAATATATATATATATATATATATATATATATATATATATATATACAGGATACTTTTTATCCTCAAAATCATTCCTCAAAGAAATGAAATAGAGAGTGGAAATTTACGCGGATGAATTCGCGTGCAAAAGCTAGTTTCTATATAAAGAACAAATATAAAAACCGCAAAAAGAACTGAAACTGAGCTTAGCGACACAAGCAAAAATTACATTATTCTACACATGAAAAGTGTTGCAAGTTGTAATTGCTTTAGCTACAGTTGTTCCGACTTGTTAGCTTCAGAGCTCCATCAGTTCATTTACTGTGTTTTTTTTGCACTTGGAGTTAGCACTTGCGCCTCGAAATTCGTTAAATTTGCTCTGATTAAAACGCTTCAAATAGCTGTAAGCGCAAAAGGACTGTAATTACGTACCCATGCATTTTGTACAAACTTTATTATCCCAAAGCGGTAAACCAGGACTAGATCGTAAACTATTTTTAGACCCCAGATCCATTTACACAGCGGATTATTTTACTGATTCAAGTCAAGTTTAATTAAATGGTGTTCATATTCAGTTTTTGGTGGAAAATGTGAATTAGTAATAACAATAATAATCAAAGGACACAATCTTGAAAATTTCGAGGAATAGTACTATTTACTTCAATACTAATATAAATATCAACTAATGGATGGAACAATGGAGCGCTCGTGGCCCAACGGCGCCTGCGTACCGCTTGCGGTATCTAAGGTTAAGCAACGTGGGCAGCGGTCAGGACTTGGATGGGTGACCGCTTTGAGTGGTTACTTACTGAACGCTCCCGTGCTTTGGAAGGCACGTTAAGCGGTTGATCCCGGTTGCTGTCTATGGCAGCAGTCGTTAAGCCAAGTTTGAAAACTTTCACAGTCAAGTTGCCCACTCACTTGACAAAGCCTAATCCCAATAAGGTCTAGTTTCCCCTTGGGGTTGGAAGGTCAGATGGCAGTCGCTTCCGTAAAAACTAGTAAATCTGATATTAACATATTGACAACCAAAGAATATTTAATTGGGTTGACATTTTGCTCTATAAAATCTCTAGGGATCAAGCTATGGCCTTTCGATGATTTTCTATTAGGTATAATAGGTATATGTTTTTTTCCGAATATATTCACTTATTTTTTTCTTATGAGAAACCTTACAATTAATTTCAAACACATATCGATTAATATATGATGATTGATTTAGTTAATTTTTTACATTTATGGAATGCACTCTTACATTTTTTTCGGTATTTTAAATGGCGAAGCCGTGACCTTTATAGTTTTGTTATTTTCTTTTGTCTGTCAGTCCGTAGTCCGTAAACGAAAATACATTAAAAATAATACTTACTAAGGCTAAAACCTAATTACAAACTAAAAGGAAATTAAAACTAATTTTAAAACTAAAACAAAGAACTGATAAAAATATTAGAATTACGATTAAAAACGGGATATTTACCATGTATATTTGTGGTATTGAGTTTCCGATATTTCGGCACTGATGCAAGCGCCACTATCACATTCATCACATTCATCATTGTTTATTAGAATCTGATAAAAATAAATTAAATTATTTGAGTGGATATGATAAACAACGTGTGATTATCGTTAAAACTAAAGAGATTTAGCAAAATGGATCATCAAACCAACCACACCTACGCAACAATTTATAGCTTACTTAACAAAACAACCCTTGTCCCTATAGTTCAAACATTGACGTATCTACTAACAGAACAAGTTGTGAATAAGAACCCTCCACTCCGCAGGCATAATAGGCAACTTGGAACTTTTGCGTCAAATACTTGTATAATGGCTGTTGGCGCTGTTGTAGTTGGTTGACATTCTTTGGTTTGACGCCGGGATTTATAGTTCACGGCATAAATGAGAGGCTACGGGAGAACAGAAAGGACTCTGTTTACGTACGACAAGATGATGTTTTAGGGACACTCTTTGTTTGCTATTACGTCGTATGTAGGTAATTTGCATTTAGTTAACTTGTTCCCTTGCTTGAATTATTAGCGTAAGAAAATTGGATAGTATATAAAACTACGCTGCACTATTGTGGTTAAACACGGTCGGTTCAATTCTAGGTCACAGCGTAGCATTAGGACATTAGCTCGGCCTGGTAGGTAGGAGCACTTTGGCTCGACTCAAACATTCATAGATTTCGCACCGAGTGGTCGAGACAGCTTAAAGCACATAGACATACTAATACTAAAATACAATGTAACAAGCGCACTGATATTACGTCAAATAACGTTGTTCACAAGCCCTTAACGAGGGGAGATGTCTAAATACCAACTGATATATTGTTAAACACCTACCTTAATTATAGTCGAAAACAACAAAGTTGCAGCAACGCCGCGAATGATTTATATTGGTCGGGTTAAACCGCAGGGAACGATAGTGTGGCATGTTAACTTATCCCAATGGATGTCGACGTAAAGTTTAAGGTGCCCTGCCTATTAGCGATAATAATTATAGCCATAATTCTGAAATTTGAACAGCCGGCGGTTAGGATATTTAAATGCAAGGAAACTTAATGTCAACTTTGGGTTTAACAGAAGGTTGATTATACTTTGTCCATAATTAACACGTTCCCTGTCCGGGTGCCCCCAATGGGGGGCCATGAACCTTTTTTTCAGAAGTCCACGCTTCCACTGTGGAGTCACATCCCCATAGTGAATGCACAGTCCAACTGTCAGCTGGACTTGTGAAATTGTGAGATCGTTTTGTATGGGGCCAGTGAACGTGTTGATATTATAAATGTAAGTGTCCGTCTGTCCATTGCCTTGTCAGTTGTCACGCTTAAACTGCTAAACAAATATGAATCAAATTTGGAAAAAAGATAGTTTGAATATTGTTTATCACTCATCGGGGTTGAATGGGTGGAGTTTTGTAAGGAAGTCCGATCGAAGAGCGCTACGCGTATGAGGCAAAAGATTATTGCAAAAACGAAATAAAAATACATTCTATCCTCAAATACAGCGTGTATTGTTGATATAGCCACAAACTGTTACCAGACGTTCATTTTAGTGCTATGAATCGACATTAAAACAAATTGTTAATTTTGTGATAACTACTAGAGCGTAATTCGTTTCCGAATTTTTTTCATGCAGCAATGTATTGCGTACAGTTACTTGACATATTATGACAGAAGCGTGTTTAGTATTGTTGTTTACTTCTTGTTAAAAATAAGATACATTGCGTGCTAAATTATTTAATAAAGAAAAAAAAATCGTACAATTTTAATAATTTATAGAAAAACCATATTTATTAAGACCTTGTAAAGTTTGAGGTTGTATCAAAAATACACGCGGTGGAACAGACTTATAACAGACAGACTTAAAGTCTACGCTACGGATTCCTGTGCCTAAATGTGTAAGGTTTAGTCATAATTCTTTTTATCTACCACAATGTCGAAAAACGTTATCGTATACATGCGTGAAAAAAATAAAGCGTTATTTTTCCATCGTATAGCAAAATTTCAGTACCAAAATAACGTAACTCCGTAGATGACGATAACAGGACGTTGGTGTTTCACACGCTCGGGGAGAACTTGTGATTTATTGCAAATATTATACTTATGCGGGTCCTTCGGGGATTTATTGTTTGTCTTTGGTTTTGTTAGAGAAGTCGAAAAAAAAATATTCAAATGGACAGACCTTTCCGATTTATGAACCTTATTGATAATGATATCATAAAAGTGTAATTAATTAGGGTTTTAGTAAGTTAAGTATAAAGGCATTCAGTAAAACATCTTTGTTCGTAGGGTATAGAAAAACCTCATCCAATTAACTGAACGTTCTTTATTTACCTAGCAAAGACCCCTTCCATCCTACATACACATGTATTCCTTTATAATATCAACAAATCGTAGCATCATCTTCAGTCCGAGAATATCGTCGGATAGCGGAAACATAAGAAATATTTATCGATATATTTCAAAATTGGAGTCCCATTCATGATCAAACAATGCATATCTACATTTTTCTACACAAGTTAGGTGTGCGTGTGTGTGCGTTCAGATAGCATGTTGATGAGAGCAGCATGTCAGATCGTGTGCCCGTCACATAAGTCAGCAGCTTTAGGCGTAAGGGTCCTAAATATCTCAAACAAGCATTCCAAGCGAGTTCAGGCGATTTGGAAATACGGCCGAAGGATATTCAGTAGCATTTTATTGTCAGTGAGCCAGGGCGATTCGTTCGGTTTAATAGCCAAGTAAAGTCGCGTTTTCACTAGAATAGGGAATGAAGGAATTCTCCTGACTATTGTCTTTTGTTCGTTTAGCCAATGATGGGACGCAGCTATTGTGCAGGTCGCGATCGAGACCCAAGTCTTAGTATTCGGATCCAGCTTTGACAGAAACGGATTCAGTGCGATTAGGTTTCCGGTTTTAAGTCAATTTGAATCCTACTGATTACGTGACGAAAGCTGCAAATTTATGGAAGCATTTTAAGTTGTTCGTTTCAGAAGAGAATATTTCTAAAACGTTGCACGTACACTGCCTCAGCTCAATTTTAATATTATCTGGCTATTATAAGCCTATTTATATCGGATTTTTATTATCGGGCTGTATTTTTTACAAGCATATATTTAAATTATTAAGATATCATTCATTATTTTATGTCATTATCATTTAAAAACTCTTGTATTTGATAATAAGCATTTTGGCTAAAAAATAAAACTACTCGTATTTATGCCACCTGGCACTAGCTCTTCTAATGAATAACAGGCATGGCTAAAACGCAAATATCATGGGAACTCACTGGAAAAATGGTTTGACTGAGCTCGTCGTCACGTCTGTAATCGTTTACGCACGACTTGTGCGTCACACTTACGCGGGCTGTGTAGTTCAGTGCTGACTATTATGTATAAATTGTAACTTGCCAACATACCATCGTAAATTATTGCGCGCAACGTATAGCCTATATACATGTAATATATAAAAAAATATATATATACAATAAATAATTGACATAGGCATTTAATTTGGTAACCTTACAGGTTATGATATTGAGTTTAAATCCTCGTTGAACGGGGAATTGAGCTATTATTTAAATACGGGAGATTATGTTATCGTGTAAATTACTTTTCGGAATTGTAAGCTGTTAGTTGAAAACATACGTCTCGTGTCAAGTTTTCACTGCTATTAAATTATAGTAACTAACTCATTCCGTGAAAGAACTTATTTCATCACAAATATACTAATATTATATTTTCAATTTGTTTTAAATAGATAAGTTGAATGTAAGACGATATTTGAGCAAACTGGAAAGATAATTATTTTGAGAACTTCGAGGATTGCAAATCACCAATCAAGATAATGGTAAAGTATTTTCTTTGGAATAAAACAATCGTCTGTAACACGAAATTAAAAACATTACAACCACTATAAAGCCAATCACTGGAATGAAGGGCTCGAATGATATTGGATCCTTTTTCGAGGTTCTCTTTTCAATCAATCGCTTGTATAAAACCCGAAACTTCAAAGCAAAGGGTACAACAGTATCTCGATACGCATACTCGTATGTATCAGAGAATGACACTGGCAAACGTTCGGATACTTTTTTACCCAATCTCGTATTTGTGATGGATTCATAAACGTGTGTGACTATTTTAATTGGAAAAGAGTAATGTTTTGTTAATTAGCTGTGTTTTTTGGACGGTGTAATTCATTATGTAGATTTTAAAAAATATAAAAATTAGTCCGCATGAAATGAACGCACATGCACAAAGGGTTTCGTACAATGTTATGTTAGGTTAGGTTAGGTTAGGCGTCAGCGATCCGGCCCGTCCTGGAGAGATGGGTCGGAAGAAAAGGGGGGTTCCTCTCCTTCCATCTTGTGCAGATCCTATCGGGGCATGGCTGCTTCGGGAGATATCTGTGCAGGGTGGCGGGACGGGAACCGACGACGGAATGCCACGCGTGCGGCGATGCCGAAGATACGGCCCAACACACGCTGGCGGTGTGCCCAACTTGGGCGGAGCAGCGGGCTGCACTCGTGGCTGTAGTGGGGCACGACCTCTCTCTGCCTGCCGTGGTAGAAGCCATGGTTGGCAGCGACAGGTCGTGGAAGGCGGTGGCCTCCTTCTGTGAGGACGTGGTGGCGCAGAAGGAGGCGGCGGAGCGTGGAAGGGAGGAAGATCCGGCCTCCCTACCAATGCGCCGCAAACGCGTGGGGCGACGGCGGTTAGCCTACGACCGCCGAATTCCCCCTTAAGGGTACCTGTGGGCGGCCGACACGGGGACGTCTGTCGCCTACATAAAGGTTTCCCGAGTGACGGGCCTGCCGTTTCCCGGCACGCCCCTTTGAGAGGTAGCGGGGGGACTAGGTTTCCCCAGAGACGAGTCCGGAGTTCGGACGGCCGCTGGCGAGGTTATGGTGGAGTGCAGGTACGTTCCCATGACCTCGCCTTATAGCACGGAGGCGGCAAATAGAGGCGTTTTAGTGGGTATACTATAGGCCTCATTAGCCGACATGGGAGTCCCACATAACCACCAGGGTCCGTCCCCGCACCTTGGTGGTATGCGTAACGCATTTTCCCCTCTTAAAAAAAAAAAAAAAGTTAGGTTAGGCGTGTTCAATCTCCACGCGTGCGGCGATGCCGAAGATACGGCCCAACACACGCTGGCGGTGTGCCCAACTTGGGCGGAGCAGCGGCCTGCACTCGTGGCTGTAGTGGGGCACGACCTCTCTCTGCCTGCCGTGGTAGAAGCCATGGTTGGCAGCGACAGGTCGTGGAAGGCGGTGGCCTCCTTCTGTGAGGACGTGGTGGCGCAGAAGGAGGCGGCGGAGCGTGGAAGGGAGGAAGATCCGGCCTCCCTACCAATGCGCCGCAAACGCGTGGGGCGACGGCGGTTAGCCTACGACCGCCGAATTCCCCCTTCAGGGTACCTGTGGGCGGCCGACACGGGGACGTCTGTCGCCTACATAAAGGTTTCCCGAGTGGCGGGCCTGCCGTTTCCCGGCACGCCCCTTTGAGAGGTAGCGGGTGGACTAGGTTTCCCCAGAGACGAGTCCGGAGTTCGGACGGCTGCTGGCGAGGTTATGGTGGAGTGCAGGTACGTTCCCATGACCTCGCCTTATAGCACGGAGGCGGCAAATAGAGGGGTTTTTAGTGGGTATACCATAGGCCTCATTAGCCGACATGGGAGTCCCACATAACCACCAGGGTCCGTCCCCGCACCTTAGTGGTATGCGTAACGCATTTTCCACTCTTAAAAATAAAAGGCGTGTTCAATCTCTGAGAGGTAGCGGGGGGACTAGGTTTCCCCAGAGACGAGTCCGGAGTTCGGACGGCCGCTGGCGAGGTTGTGGTGGAGTGCAGGTACGTTCCCATGACCTCGCCTTATAGCACGGAGGCGGCAAATAGAGGGGTTTTTAGTGGGTATACCATAGGCCTCATTAGCCGACATGGCAGTCCCACATAACCACCAGGGTCCGTCCCCGCACCTTGGTGGTATGCGTAACGCATTTTCCTCTTCGTGACTGTATAGTAAGTAGATACCTATTTACTGAATATAATTTGAAATCTATGCATTGCTGAAAAAACACAAATCAAATTATTTTCCGTTCTCGAAATTCAAAATGGCGTTTTAGAAATCAATTCGCGAAGCTACATTTTTCGAGATAACAAGGGCTTATCTTCAATTTCTTTTTGCAGAAAAAGCTAAACATTAAAATATCTGTCCCTGAATATAAATTTAGATGTTTCGATTGCTAGAAATGATTACTTTTCTCCTTTGGGGGTCCAACGAGTGGTGAGTACGTGACGTCGGAAGATTGTGATATTGTTATTCTGGCCGTATTGAAGAGCTGTCTGGAATTACGAAAATGGTTTCACGAATAAAATATAAATATGCGTTTTATCAAAACCAACATGGAATTATTATGTCGATACTTGCGAAGCCGACGATCGCACCGTGGTGTTTGGATCGCGTATTTTTGTTTATTAAGAATAAACAAAACATGTTGGAGACCCACGTCATTGCTGATTAATGAACAATTTTCAAAGAGAATTTTCAGGATTTAATTTATATTTGATCGTAGGTACTTATACTAGACGCTAAAGTCAGTCGATATCCTGCGTGTCTCTAAAGGATTCAAATTGGTGGAACGATTAGGTGAAAGGTACTTTGAAAAACAAAAAAAAAATGGTGTTTCGAAGCTGGAGTTCCCGTGAAAGTCTAGGGGAAAGTTTATAATCGGCAATGCGGCAATCCTTATTATACATATGGGTCCGAATGTTGGACAATGAAAAAGCTGCATTGGCAAAGGATCCATGTCAACGAGCTGGCTGCGGTGAGCGGAGCGTAACTCGGCTAGATAAATTCCGCAACTAATTTATCCGAGGTAGCTTTAAGGTCGCACCAATTGCTGAAAAATACGGAAAACTACCTAAGATAATACGGACAGCTAAAACGACGCAGCGAAGACCATATTGCACAAATTACATTGAAGCTATCATAACAGAAAAGAGATAGAAACCGCCCGCCATTCCAAGGTCTAAGAAGAGACCTCAAGCAAGCGCAATTGCCGCAACCGACAACCCAAGACAGACTGTCGCAGAAAAGGAAGATAGAAGACCCGATCCCAAATATCGGGAGCAGGGTAGGCAAGAAAAGTTGTTTGGAAAGGACATTTAACCCCTTAAAATAAATGTTGATAAAAACAAAATAGCAGATTTATACTTTTTTTTTTAATTTATTTATATTCAAAAACAAACTTAGGTGGTAGCTATACATAAAATTTCGCCAAACTGAGGGCAGTTTGTTGGCGAATAGTGCGCTCACATATTAAACAATGTTTTGTTATACCTACTTATATACTTAAACTTCTTATCTAATCTTAAAGTTACTAATCTTATTTATTTGTTGAGTCTAAACTTGGTTACAAGACTAGTGCAAATAAATAGTATTTAGGGTGCAGCAAAAATGTATGTGTGTCTACCCTCTTCATCCCACGAAGGCAGTGACCCTGACCTGCATTACTTATTAAGATTTTACCCATGTAAGTTTTCTCTGAGTGAGTCACCTTCGTGAGTTGAAGTAGGCAGTCATGCGCACATACCAATACATTAAAACTAATGCTGTAAGGTATATATTATTATATTATGTATCTATGTTATCTAAAAGTGTTTCTTTTAATCGTTTTTTGAAAATCTCTTTACTACAACATTCTTCCATTGTTGGGCTAAGTAGGTTAAAAATCTTAGGTACCTATCATATGTTTCCGAGTTCTTTGGCCATAGTAATTGTTAGTGTTATATTCGGGTAGCATTTAACGAACCACCAAATTAGTTGCCGAATGATGCTCTAAAAAATTACATTGATTACCAAAAATACTAGATTCGCACCAAATTTTCAACTCCTTTTAAATATAAAGTGCAACTCAAAGAAGTAACATGTCGATAACCTATTAAATTAAATTGTTACCAAATAAATTAGTCACTACCCAAAAATACTTAATGATCACCTAATTTCAAACACCAAATTTCATATAATTTACATCCAAATATTACAGGGCTCGTAATCCTATTAAAATTATTTACACCCAAATAATTCTTTCGATACCCAGAAATACTACATGATCACCAAATTTCACGCGGCAGTTGTTTTTTAACGCCCGACGCGAAAAGCAGTTCCAATCTAGTCTAACCTCATTGCTAGCACTTGATGCGGTTTTCCATACGGTCCGTCTCGCTCGCACGTCGCACCGCGTGCGAGCAAGACAGCGCTAAATGATTTTATTTTATAGAAGCTTCAAAATTTCTGTAACTTTAATGAGACACGTACATAACATAATTTTATTTAATATATTTTCAACAGTGCTATCCTTACTGGTCGCATACAGCTATTTGTTCTCAGATGTTTTTGCCTCTATTCGCTGATAATCGTCAATTTGCCTAGGTAGTAGTATTTTTCTATGACATCTATTTTTATTTCAAACTAGTGGACATTGGCACAGTATTGACGGATCTCCGCTGGCGCGGAGCTCCTATTTTGAGTTGTTTTGGCCCTTCGGGCCGATGCAAAACTAACATAACCTAAACCTACCTATACCTATTTCTACCTATTAACTTCCTTTAATTTTTTCATGAAAGTCTATCTAAATGAATAAAGTAAACTCATTTGAGGACCTTTATCCATTTTCATAACAAACTAACAATTTAATAAATCAACAAACCTCATTTTCAAATAAAAGTTTTCATTCAAACGCGCTCACGTCAACGCATTAAAAAATTAATAATCAAACTTCTTGCAGTTTGTTAACCGTCAGCAATAGGTAGTTAGAATGAAACAGCAATAGGTACCTTTCACTCTAACGACATATCAATAGGTTTTATGCTTCAGACAATTCTTTGTATTTGATTGAGTGAGATAGCAGTATACGTGTTATTATTTCACACAGCCACATTGCGCGTTGCTTTTTAAATTAATTTAGAATTTTACTTTCTAATTTATAACATTTTGGAAATATCTAATAGTACATTACTTACCAAGGGCGATAAAACAAAGAATGTCTCAGATCGCAGGTATTTTACGCCCGAGCCGAAGGCAAGGGCGATAAATATGCGATCTGAGGCTTTCTTTATTATCGCCCGTGGTAAGTACAAAATTTTATGTCACCCCCTGGCCAGGAAGTGGGTTTTTTCGCGCGCGGAGCGTGCGATAATGGCCACTTTATGGCCAGGTGTGACATAAAATATTTATAGTGCTAAAAACAATTAATTTGTAATTGTTTACCAAAATGTAGCATGCGATGTGTATAATATTTGGATGTTATTCTAATGAAAAAAGGTGCATGAGATTAGGTGGTAGTTTAGTGTTTTTGGTGGTACTTGACAATTTTATTGATGCGATTATAAATTTATAGGAACGCAATAAGTAAAATAGGTGCAAGTGCTGCAAAAATAGGTAGAATTTTTTTGGTGACTCGGAATTGCTGATCGATAATTTTTTTTGAGTGTTCAACCTTATTTTAGGGTTCGAAAATTTGATGATATCAAAAGTTATTTAGGTGATCATTTTATTTGTTCCCGTTATATTCTACATCAACTTGATAAGGTGAAAGGCTGAATTTTTGTTACATTTTCTGTACCCGCTTGACCAAGAGTGCTGTAAAGGACTCTGAACACTGGGATGTATACAAAATGTAATATTTATAGGCAATCCGATAATAATTAATTTAGTAGTGTTTTTGGCACCGTGAAGACGACAGCTCACCATGATTCAAGCGTTGTAGCCTTTCAAATGATTAATTTTAGTAGTCTAACCACGAGAAGGAAATAAATTTCTATACAATATACACAACCATAAAAAAAGTGTAGCAAATACTTGATATTTACAATACCTGCCTACGATTATTGGGTATTATATGATTTGAAATGTATTTATTTCCTTATTCTTATCGTCTTATATTCTAAGTGCTATGTGCTCCTGAGCCATCCCATTTATGTACTTATTAAAATTTCTCTTTGTGATCTCTGAGCGGAGCGCACAACGCACATTTTGTCTTCCCTCGGCTTAATGATAAAACATCGATGGCAGAGGCGACTTCCAGTAACTCTAGAGGTAGCTACGAGTTTGCTTGTTAAATAAAGAGTAAAATATTAGATACTGTAAAAGCCATATTTATGCGTAAAATTTACCGTATTCAGATATATACAAGGGAACAAATAAAATGATCACCTAAATAACTTTTGATATCATCAAATTTTCGAACCCTAAAATAAGGTTGAACACTCAAAAAAATTTATCGATCAGCAATTCCGAGTCACCAAAATCTACTATTCTACCTATTTTTGCAGCACTTTGCACCTATTTTACTTATTGCGTTCCTATAAATTTATAATCCCATCAAAAAAATTGTCAAGTACCACCAAAAACACTAAACTACCACCTAATCTCATGCACCTTTTTTCGTTAGAATTACATCCAAATATTATACACATCGCATGCTACATTTTAGTAAACAGTTAAAATTAATTGTTTTTAGCACTATAAATATTTTAGTCATTTCCAAAATGTTATAAATTAGAAAGTAAAATTCTAAATTAATTTAAAAAGCAACGCGCAATGTGGCTGTGTGAAATAATAACACGTATACTGCTATCTCACTCAATCAAATACAAAGAATTGTCTGAAGCATAAAACCTATTGATATGTCGTTAGAGTGAAAGGTACCTATTGCTGTTTCATTCTAACTACCTGTTGCTAATGGTTTACAAATTGCAAGAAGTTTTATTATTAATTTTTTAATGCGTTGATGTGAGCGCCTTTGATTGAAAACTTTTATTTGAAAATGAGTTTTGTTGATTTATTAAATTGTTAGTTTGTTATGAAAATGGATAAAGGTCCTCAAATGAGTTTACTTTATTAATTTAGATAGACTTTCATGGAAAAATTAAAGGAAGTTAATAGGTAGAAATAGGTATAGTTAGGTTTAGGATATGTTAGTTTTGCATCGGCCCGAAGGGCCAAAACAACTCAAAATAGGAGCTCCGCGCCAGCGGAGATCCGTCAATAATGTTCCAATGTCCACTAGTTTGAAATAAAAATAGATGTCATAGAAAAATACTACTATATACCTAGGCAAATTGACGATTATCAGCGAATAGAGTACAGGCAAAAACATCTGAGAACAAATAGCTGTATGCGATCAGTAAGGAAAGCACTGTTGAAAATATATTAAATTAAATTATGTTATGTCCGTGTCTGATTAAAAATACAGAAATTTTGAAGCTTCTATAAAATAAAATCATTTAGCGCTGTCTTGCTCGCACGCGGTGCGATGTGCGAGCGAGAAGGACCGTATGGAAAACCGCATCAGTGTGCTAGCAATGAGGTTAGACTAGATTGGAACTGCTTTGCGCGGCGGGCGTTAAAAAACAATTGCCGCGTGAAATTTGGTGATCATGTAGTATTTCTGGGTATCGAAAGAATTATTTGGGTGTAAATAATTTTAATAGGATTACGAGCCCTGTAATATTTGGATGTAAATTATATGAAATTTGGTGTTTGAAATTAGGTGATCATTAAGTATTTTTGGGTAGTGAGTAATTTATTTGGTAACAATTTAATTTAATAGGTTATCGACATGTTACTTCTTTGAGCTGCACTTTATATTTAAAAGGAGTTGAAAATTTGGTGCGATACTAGTATTTTTGGTAATCAATGTAATTTTTTAGAGCATCATTCGGCAACTAATTTGGTGGTTCGTTAAATGCTACCCTATAAACAATATCACTGAATGATCTACTTCTACATAGTATTTGTTATTGCAAAAGCCCAAATAACAGTAACTAAGATTCACTGGTATCTAAACGCTAAGAAACTTGTGGTCCCGGGTTTGAATCGCGGTCAGCATAGCATTTATTTGTGTAATGACTTGATGTGTACCTACAAATATTAGTTCCTGAGACTTGGATATTACGATTCCAAATCATATTTGCTAAAAAGTTAAAAACACTATTGATTGATGAATAGAAGACTGCAGCACAGAACTATGGCACTGATTAACTTTCATTCGATTAGCGTGACGCATTAGAATTTGTAATCATTATAGGTCTGTCCTTAAGTTACTTCGGAGTATTCCGTTCGAATAACAAACATAGTTTTACTTATTTTGAGATTGGTTGAACGCGAAGGTCTAAACCTTATTGTGAGTCTTAAACGTTGGAAATATAAATCTTGGTCTTAAAGTTAAGTAATTTGCTTAATTTCTGACCGAGCCCTACTTAACACAGCGTGGAAATTACCTACAACGCATTAATTTATCTCGTACAGAAAATGAGTCTTAGGCACCTTAAGCTTTCACGTGTTCGAGAAAATCCGGCTTTCAGTCGACAGTAACATTAGCGTAATAATATGCGTAATATTATGTAAAATGAATTTTGGTTAAGATCGCTTTGAAATGTAATTTTACTCATGTAATACAGTGTGTTGTTCTAACGTGGTTTAGCGGGGACGTCCACCGCGTGATCGCGACAACACAGACACACATAGTCCATATTCGTCCCGGTACCGCCGCATACCGGGTAGAGGTTGTCCGACCCAGGTCGGGCCTAGCTGAGTTTCTTGCTGGACTCTTCTCAGCTAGGGTAGGTTAAGTGAATCAGCGACAAATCTCCCGGTAGCTCGATACTACTGACACACTTTAGTTCGGTTGAAACCGCTCAACCAAGCTCACAGGAGCGCAAACTCTTGCAACAAAAAGAGTATTCCAGTGTTTAAACCGCCCGCATGGCCGTGTAGGATCGGAGGTTTCCCCTGGACTTTCCCCAGGCTACCCTCCAACCGCGCACTCCTATCGCTGTAAACGGGTCCGGCTTTCAAAAAAAAAAACTTGGTTTTGTAAGTAATATAATGCAAAATTAATGTTTGGTAAAATATTTTACAGAGTAAAATTGGTTTCTACTTAGGCGACTTCCTGACTTGGCGGGGCGGGATCGATATGTGACATTTTCTTCTTTGACGTAAACTTACTGACGTCGCAAAGATTCTTACTTGACATAATACTGTCAGTATTACGTTTGCGCAGTAGTAATATCATGCGCAAAAGTGGACCAGTACTGTCTTCACATCGTCCCGCTACCGCGCATCCCGCGCCAGTCAGGAAGCACTCATTTAAATATAGAAGCGTAGTAAAAAATGGTACCGAGCAGTGGCGGAGCGTCCACACAACTCGATTCCCACCGGCTTGCCTAATTTTCAGCCACACCAGTACTTTTAGTACGGCTCATGGAGAATAAGAAAGGCAAACTATTTCCGGCTTCCCTAAGAATATTTTTGACGCGCCGCCACTGGTACCGAGTCGACTAACAGTTGACACTGACATTTGACACTTTTCTCATATCGTACTGCCTCCGCACCGACAAATCAGGAAGTCGCCTTACGGACTAAATAAAATAAAAATACTTTATACTTTATAATAATGGTACGAGTATCACTAATTGGTGTAAGTATTACATTTTTTTTTAAAAGAAACATGCTGATGATGTCTTTCATAATTAGAACTTGTTAGGGTTCCGTAGCAAACAAGGAACCCTTATAGTTTCGCCAAATCCGTCCGTCCGTCCGTCCGTCCGTCCGTCCGTCTGTCCCCGGCTTAGCTCAGTAACCGTTAGTACTTAAATGCTGTAATTTGGCATGAGTATACATATCAATGACGCCAACAAAACGGAAGAATAAAATCTTGAATAAAAAAAATTCAGGGTACCTACCTCCCTTACATGTAAAGTGGTAGTGCATTTTTTCTTCTCCCAAAGCCCATCGTATGGGGTGTCGTTGGATATCTCTTTCAAAAATATTATAAGGTTTCTATAAGAATTTTTTGATTCAAGAATCGTTTGGCGTGATATTAAGCTTTGAAGTGATAATTTTTGTTATGGTCAAGTGTCCTCCACCCTTGCCAGCTAAACGGTGGCTACTAGGCATGTGAAAAAAATCACAGCTAAGTAGACATTACTCGTTAAGGTGGTTCGCTTTCCATACAAAACGTCTTTTGACATTCGCAGGCTAACGGAGTGATATTTTAATAAACTTAAGTAACAAACTTTCATAAATTGGCTTTCCATTTGCGCGAAATTCCCCTTTTCCTAGAATAAAGTTGTATAAACTAGAATAATTTGAGAAATTAGTTTGTGAGTATCACGTGACATATTTTTTTTTTTTCAATTTATTATAGGATAGGTATACAAGTTTATTCTAGGAAAGGGGGAACTCTAGCCTGCGAATGTCAAAAGTCGTTTTGTATGGAAAGCGAACCACCTTAACGAGTAATAGTCGAACTTAAGAAATGTACTTAGCAAAAGCAAACTTTCGTACAATTTCCATTTATACCTTAAGTAGATAATGTTCATAAACTTTTTAGTCTACATAATGTAACGGGTGGACAACACCGAAACCCTACATTGTGCATGGTCCGACACGCACAAGGCCGGTTTTTTTAGTTATTTATTACCTTGTTTATCTATATAATCGTTAATTCACAAAACACTACAATGCACAAAATAACGGTTTTCATGCCAAACAACTTTCATTACTTATATACCTGCCACAACTATTCAACTTATGCGCTTGTAATAGCTTATTGTAATTTAAGTATTGGTATAGTAGGTTTTTAATTACAGAGGCGACGGAACTTCAAGGAAAGTCTCTGAGGTACCGGTGCACTGCAATTTTGAGTTCTCAAACTGATATAGAAGCAATCTCTACTGGAGCTGTATATCATGTAAACTTGGCGTAGCTATCTACTCCAAGTTTTAGCCTAAATTAACCCCTATAGATACTTTCAATGTACAATATACGCACGTACTATTTATTTAGCATCTAATTGTAAGCTCCTAGCCTATAGTTGTTATTATTGTACTACATGTTTTTCAATAAATTATTCTTATTCTTATTCTTAATATGGAAACAAGTTGATTTTGAAGTTTTTTTAATATTAACTGATCTGTTGTCAGTCTTTTAGTTCCAATAGTCATCAAATATTTTAAAGTGATGCCGCTTATTACACGACTGCCCAAAAAAAGGAATGTAATGTTTTTGATACAAAGTTTCCTTGAAGTATAGAGAAAATCCTAGGCCGTAAGGTTATACGTAACCTACTCTAGGATATCGCATTTATATAATGTCTTTATCATTCTGATTATGAGAAACATGACAGTAAGGATATCCTGATGATAGTATATGAGATAAGTAAAAATTACAATTACGTCTTAATTTTTACGATGAAAAAAAAAATTCTTTACATAAGAATAGCGCAAAATATTTAGATTTCAATGTTTATATTAATTTTAAACAGGTATTAACTACGTCATCGGGTGTATTGCTAACTCAGAGCTGCGCAAGAGCTAAATATAGCCATGCATCCCATGCATGCAAAACATCGGATTGTCCGTTGTTGATACGAATCTTGGGAGACAAACGACTCACCAGACATACTGACATCACACACATTACATTTTGTCATCACGTATACACCACAGTCTACTTTCAATTCAGCGTACTTCAATCAACTTTTGCAATTTTAAGTTTTCTATCATAATCTAATATTAACATTTAATAAACTCATTGGACATCTTAAACTTTCAGATAGTACCCCTTCGGGGCTGCAGCGGCGCACGCACACCGCTATAGACAATAGGCGCGTCCTACAGCTCATTAAATCTGTTGATTGGAATGCAGGACTTACCTACGAGTGCCCGGAACAAGTGGTTGATTTTATCATTAAGCAATTTCAACGCATATATAAAGAGTGCAAAATAGTAATTAAATCAAAACACGGTTATTTAAGGAAAACATGTGAATGGGCAAATAGCAAAATTAACTTTATGTGCAAAAGACGAAACGAACTATACGAGATATGGAAATCTGACCCTAAGAACTTAAATAATAGAATAATATATAATAAATACCGAAATAACACGAATAAATATGTAAATAAAGTAAAAAACCGATACTACTTTAATAAAATAAAGAAAAATTTTAACAACACTAGAGTAATATGGGGAATTGTTAACACGCTATGCGGCAATATCAGCAAGTCAATAGAGGAGACAGTCATGCGTGCTTTCAAGTGTCAGGAAAAGGAACTAGCATGTAACTTCGCCAAGGAATTTCAGCGAAATGTGGATTCGATTACACAAATGTGTAAAACACCGATGTTAATCGAATCTGCATACTGCAATAAGCCACACATAGCTATGAGGTTAGAAAAAATAACAAACGGCGTGACAAATAAAATCATTAAAAAACTCAACAAAAATAAAAGTCCTGGATACGATGGAGTACGCGCTTCAGACTTAAAATATGTTGCAAATGAGATTACCCCCTTAATTACCCATTTAATTAATACGTCTTTAGCCTCATGCACCTACCCGGATGTTTTGAAAATAGGCACAATTCGGCCAATATACAAAAAAGGTTCAAAAAGTGATTATAATAACTACCGACCCATTACCATACTCTCATGCATTGACAAAATAGTTGAGCGCTACATTGGAGACAAAATTAATTTATTTTTACAACAAAATAACATTATTAATAAAAAACAATTCGGCTTCCAAAAGAATAAAAGTACCGCTCAGCTATTAGGTCAATTCTGTGATGAGATTAATGGATACTTAAATAATCAAGAACATGTAATAGTAATATTCATTGATTTCAGTAAAGCTTTCGATACCCTAGTGTATAGTACCCTTTATAATAAATTAGAACATAATGGTATCCAGGGCCCCCTTTTAAAATGGCTCGGTAGCTATCATAGCAACAGATATACCGCAGTTAAGATAGGAAACAGCTATAGTGACATGATTATAACAACAAAAGGAACAGCACAGGGGTCAATAATCGGTCCGACCGAATACCTTTTGTACGTTAACGATATGTGCAATACAGTCGGAGAAGAATATATATACCAGTTTGCCGACGACACCTGCATAGTGGTAGCAGATAGGGACCTAAAGATAGTCGAACGTAAAATCCAGGATATATTCAACACCTTATGCAAGTGGTCACATGATTCCGGCCTCATCCTAAACGCCGATAAAACGAAAGCTATGCACATCCGTTCCTCGCAAAATAAGCATTCTTACCATCCAGTAATTAAAGCACACTCTCACGCATGCCTCCATCTACAACGCATTAACTGCGACTGTCCTACCATCGATTTTGTAGAGGAACATATGTACATTGGCTTACTGATTGACTGTAGATTTAACTGGCGGCCACACACCGAATATGTATGCAATAAACTTAGATCTTTGCTGGGAAGATTAACTATCTTGAAATATAAAATACCATACAACACGCTAAGAATGTTATACCTAGCACTAGCTGATTCAGTTATAAGATACGGCATCAGTAGCTATGGACGAACGTACAAAACAAATCTAGCCAATATACTTAATCTGCAAAAAACAATATTGAAAAATATAGTTCCCAAAAATATAAAAACGACATACAGCAATGACTACTCACAACTTTTCCATTATTGCAAGGTACTTCCCGTGCAAAACCTAGTCAAAATGTCCATACTCAAACAGGAGTATAATAGCATAACTCAACTAAATGAATACCACCGTAATACCAAGCTAAGGAGTTTATCCAATACGCACAGATTTTTACTACCACAAATTAAAAATGTTTACGGCATGAGGACTAATCTCTACTTGCTTCCAAAAATTATAAATAGCCTCCCAAAACACATACAAGATTTATACTTATCCAACCCCAGATCAATTAAAGATGTAAACAAATATTTTATGTCATGTAATAATTATGATTACGCCTTGTGAAAAGGACCTTACCATAACTGTTGTTGTTTGCCTTAGAAACGTAATATGTATTGTAATTTGTATTTTGTAATTTTCCGAACTCTAGCTGTAAATAAGCCATCTATGGCTTTAGCAGTTAAGTAATTCCATTCCAAACTCTGCGATTAATTTTATTTGAAACTTTAATAATAAAAAAAAAAAAAAAAAAAAAGATAAACAAACAACACTGCAACGAAGAGTCCACCTTTATAATAAACTACTCAAGTACGGTGGCACATGGCGACAATGTGCTAACTTGGAATATAAATCAAACCCTTTAATGTTCGGGTACTATCGGTTACGCTCGGGTCAAGTAGGTAAAAGTGATTTACAGAGCCCATAAAGACAGCTACCAACTGGCTATATTCGCCTGTCAGCACCCCTTCATGCCACGCTGGGGTCGCGACTAGTAATGAAGTATGTAACCCGTGTGTAACACGGAAAGTTGGCGGCGTGTGAACTAATAACGTAGCTGGGTCATGTAAGTTTGACACAGAAAACTCATATTTATTATTACTTTCTTGAATTATGAAGGTTATGAAAACTATATAGTAAAGCTAAAATAAGGCTTACATATTTGAAGAATGATTAAACTACATTTTAAAACTTACTATAGAGGGTGTTTGGTCCATCGTTTGCCAAATTTAAATGGCGGAAAGGTGTGGTCATTTGTTATCTATTCATGCCCCAAAAATTATGTTTGGATCCACACATTTTTTTATGTCGTGTATTAAAGTTTTTTTTAAGAATTGACTCGTTTAATAAAATTAAGTAAGTAGAGACTGTAATTTTTATTTTTATTGCGATATGTGATGTGATACGATTATATTACTCAGGGTGGATTGTACTGATATACTATTATAAGAATAAGAATATACAGATAAACGATAAAAATGACGCGGACAGCTATTATCCCATAAAAACTAGTTAAGCTTTTCATACAATCAGATTTTAACGAATACCGCGTACACGCAGTTTGGATTTGGAGCATCCCACTCCTAGACTACTTCGATTATTAATATTTCAATTTTCAATATATTCTCGAAAAAAATGACTACATAGATATGAAAAACTAAAGCAAAATAAGAAAATATGATATAAGTGTCCCTTTCTGTTCGACTTTCTTAGGGAAAAAGCAATAAGAGTTGGTGAAGTTTGGTTTAAGGGTGAGGTAATTCTCGAAGGGGCTGTCCAGTTAGTTTACTTAGTATTGGGGGAGTTTGCTTAGGCTAACCCGGCGAACACTAGATATAACGCAATATAAATATTTCAGCAACAAATCTAATTTCACCGCTTTAACTGACTAACGAGTAAAAGTTAATGTTTATGTAAGTGTAAGCGGAGGTACGCTTAATACAGTGAGTCCCTGTGGATAAAGTGCACAAACACATAGGGATAAAACTACATGCAATTTTATCCACGATGTATGTTTTCCACTAAAGGTAAATAGTCGTGTCCCAGAAATAACTGAATCGGTAAAATTTATTATGAACTACGGCCAGTGAAGCCGCCTTTATATCAAGCAAGAATACTTAAGTCAACAAATCATCATTAAACAGCTATAGTGCAACTTTCCCACAACCAACTGTGTAAGTGTTATGTCATGAGCATAATTATCGTAGTCTAAGTCTAATTTTCGCCAAAATCCCCAAGCTGTTTCAAACTTTAACAACTTTATTCCATTAGGAAAGTGAAAGTAAAATATGACATCTTGGATATTGGTTACTGAATAACCCTTAGAATGAAATCACATTTTGATTTAAGTTTCGTTTTAGGGAAATATTCCTATTAGATATTTCTAAAAATCGCTCTCCTTTTCGATTTTCGCATTTTATGAGCCATTTTGAGCAAATTAGCCAAGATTCGGCTTAGTAAAATTCAGAATCGGATTCAGCAGGCTTTTTTAATTCGGAAAAGTCATGTTGCCAAAATGACTCACAAAGTGCCGTATAAATTGGAATATGTCATACGTTTCGGAATTTAAACCCAAACAGGCAGGGCCACTACCTACATAAGACCTAGTTAGTAGTACTTAAACCACTAAATATGTTATTGCATTATTTGCCATTTCGTTTTCAATTTCCACCTAAATTATAAGCAGTGTGATTTTTCGACACATAGGTAAATGTTCCTATTAGATATTTCTAAAAATCGCGCTCCTTTTCGATGTCAGCGGCATTTTATGAGCCATTTTGAGCAAATTAGCCAAGATTCGGCTTGGTAAAATTCAGAATCGGATTCAGCAGACTTTTTTAATTCGGAAAAGTCATGTTGCCAAAATGACTCACAAAGTGCCGTATAAATTGGAATATGTCATACGTTTCGGAATTTAAAACCAAACAGGCAGGGCCACTACCTACATAAGACCTAGTTAGTAGTACTTAAACCACTAAATATATTATTGCATTATTTGCCATTTCGTTTTCAATTTCCACCTAAATTATAAGCAGTGTGATTTTGAAATATCGTATACCTTTATACTCGATTATAATAAAGAAATGTCTGCAGCTGGAATATAAATTAAAAGTTAGATTACAAAACATAACAATTTCATCAGTGAAAACGAGTTTAAAATTTGTATCGTTAATTACATTGTACTGATATTATTCGTTCCATTATAATTACTAATCATTTATTACGTAAACCTAATTGATGTTATGAATATAATTTTCGGATTTTAAAAGATTTACTAATGAAACCCTCTTTTAGCTGCTACTATAAACAATAATATATACGAAATACATACTTATATATATAAATAGATACTTAAATACATAGAAAACATCCCAGACCCAAGAACAAATATTCGTGCTCATTACACAAATAAATGCCCTGGCCGGGATTCGAACCCGGGACCCCCAGCTTCGTAGGTCCTTATTCCTAAGAAAAATATTTTTTTCTTTAATGTCTTTTCTCTATTTGTTAGTTTCTTTTATTTTATAGCCAATACATAAAAAATATTACAAAATTATAGTCGAAACACGTTACTATGACTTTTAAAAATAAAACACGTGCTACAACCACAGAACTGAAGTGCGGGGCGGGCTAAATCTCGACGCGTCGGTACAGAAGAGATAACAAGCGATTGTCTATGCGAGTTTGACTTGCAAGTAAAATGTGATATAAACACCTAAATGAAACATTAATGAAACCATTATTTAAGCTGTCCTTCAACGCTTTTTGTAAAAATTTTGACAGCTGGTAGCGACCTCTAAATCTTAACAAAAATTAAAAAAGAAAAAACTTACTTCATTTTTAGATGTATATAATCAAATGAGAAAGTGCCCCGGGGATAATTCAAAAGTCGAAAATTAAGGACCACCCTAGTAGGCAGGGTCACTACCAACTACGCTAAAGCGGTCGTCATATTATTATAGCGTTCGTATATATATATATCTAACAGTGGCGGCGCGTCAAAAATATTCTTAGGGAAGCCGGAAATAGTTTGCCTTTCTTATTCTTCATGAGCCATACTAAAAGTACTGGTGTGGCTGAAAATTAGGCAAGCCGGTGGGAATCGAGTTGTATGGACGCTCCGCCACTGATATCTAATATCTGGGCGTCCGAGCTTTGCTCGGCATTTTTCCGGGCATGAGACCTATCCAGATCGATTGCTCTCCCCCGAAAACCCCCACATACCAAACTTCATTAAAATCGTTAGAGCCGTATCCGAGATCCCCGAAATAAATAAGTATACAAGAATTGTATACTTTAAAGATATAAGATATACATATATAAACCAGGAAGGGTTCGATCCCAGCTTACTGACTTGAACTTTTTGCAAGATGTTTTTAAAATTCACACAGCACGGAAAATCCCGGATTTTTTTTGTAGAAAATTCACAGGCAAATGCTTGGGACGATATAAGGTCTACCCTGCTTCTATTGCTCTTGACTTTAGCCGAGTGTCTTATAGTATAATCGAAAATACCTTCACTTCAAAGCAAAACGTTATTTAAAGACCAAATTCGATTTCGTAATACATAACTCCATTCAACAATATTGTAATTTGCTAATAGAATGTAATAACCAATTAGGAAATTTTACTTATCCCTGTACCCACGAATATCCCCAGGCACTCCATTTACCCCACACATCCACGTGTGAACATGCCGAGTATCTCGGCAAGCAGAAACTTTGATGGACTCAAATTTAAATTTCAAATTGCTACGAATAAATTTGCAATGTAATACCCTTTCTTGTCTTACAAGTTATTTTTTACCATTTATTTCTTTTGACCTATCTTGGAGTGGTTTTTGGTCTCTCTGTGAAGATTCATTAACCTTCCTTAACTAGGTGAAGGTACTTTTTACTTAAGGGGATTCCATTTTACTTAAGAATATAAAATATACTAATATTCTACCAAGTTATTAAAATCCAGGAATGATTTAAGTGAAAGACAATATAGAAACTTAACCCTAGGTTTTAAGTAAAATTGAATCCCTTTAATATCATGATGATAATAAAACTTTGCAGCATCTTATTAATGGAGGGCTTGTAGGATAAAATCTGTATATAGTAGCACTAATTACTTTTCTGCATGGGTGACATCTCGAAGATCAGTAATATACCTATTAAACTTCGGGGCTGTTGTTTGTTAAGTTATCTGAGTATCATCAATATTTACCGAGCAAGAAATTTAGCTTTGCGGAAAGTAACACGGCTTCATTATCCAGGAGAATAATATAGGTATATATCAGTGATTTTCAAAGTGGTCCATGTGGACCCCCAGGGTTCCATGAGAGAGTCCGTGGGGGTCCACGTTGGCGTGAGGAAAAAATGGAATGTGGTAGAAATGTAGCAGAAGGGGGTCCACCGAAACCAGCAAAATTTTGAAAAGGGTCCACAAGAAAAAAAGTTTGGGAATCTCTGGTATATTATATCGATAATTTAAAAGGCATGTTTACCGCAACGAAATAATTCTCTAAGCTAGTAACGTCAAATTATAGGAGAAACACTACAACATAATGACTATGATGTCTACGATGCATCACTGCCCATATCATGCTCATGAGGCTGAATGTGAAGCATCAAGTTTTGACTAGAAATGACAAGACAGACGAATGTAAGTAAAACCTAATGGAGTTAGTATTAAAATTAAATTTCCAATATTCATGGTTCTTTCTCAAGATTAATACGTAAAGCGCCAGGCTATATTCGACAAATAATATAACATGACATGTGTAGTACCTACTATAAATACTTACCTTACCTTATGCTTTTATTATTTTATTTATTTATAATTTTATAATCATTAATTTTACTTATTTTTTGTGTTTACTTTCTGTTCTCTTATCTCTTATAGCATGACATTAAAATTTGTTATTATTTTTAAGTTTTATTCGTTTTATTAATATTCATCACTTTCATACAATAAATTATTTGTAATTACCTAATTTTTGTAATTTACATTTCTTTGTGGTAATTTAATGATCAGTTGATCACTGCCTATATAGCGACACTATGTTATAAATTTGAACGAGTAAGAAGTATCCAAACCAAACTTATTATTATAAATTCGAAAGTGTGTCTGTTACGTTACCTCTTTACCTTTTAATCGCTGAACCGATTTAGATAAAATTTGGCAAGGAGATATTTCGAGTCCTGGGGAAGGACATAGAATACTTTTATCCCGGAATTCATCCCTTACAGGAGTGCACGTTCATATGGAAGAGCGATAACTAGGTAAGCGCCTGATATAAAAAAAATAGCAATTAAATTTTATCGCGATGAACGAGTTCCACGCGGACGAAGACGCGGGCAAAAACTAGTCCAATTATAAATAACGAAAAAGTGATATCTGATTACTTCTCCCTGTATCCATATCCATAATGGCTGGCTGTAGTAACCAATAAAGGGGTGTCAAACCTACGCCTAACGGGTAGTAATATAATCTAACTAAATTATACAGAATATAAAGAGCACTACCTTCGACATTGAGGGTCGGATCGAATGAAACGCACTAATAGCACTTGATGTAATTACTGAGGGTTCTGAATTAAATAACCAACCATTAGATCTATAAACCTATAGGTCCGGCAAAGATATACTTAAAGCAGATACATAGGGGCACGTGACAATGCGTCAATCAGGGTAAAATAGATATTTGTTGGATGGAATGAGTAACAGCAATACTTACGTAAGTTGAATGAAATGAACTTTACAAAATTCAGCAGCAATAAGCGCATCCCCTTATTCTGAATATTATTAGCTGGCTAATAAATAAAGGTAGATTTAATTAATATATATATACTGGCTCACTCGCTCACAATTTTAATGTAAATGCCAAATTTTCACTTTTCCGCACTAAGGGTTTTGCACGTAAATCTTGTCAGAACAATAACAAAGAAAACAAAAAATAATTGCCTAATAATAGGTACAGCCGAGCCGTTCTGAAATGATGCGCGAACTTACATTTGCAGCAATCGATTTTTAGTTATAAAGGTAAAGATTTCGGAATAACGGAATAAATTGTTATGAAATTAAATGGATCATTTGATTATAATGTATGTCATTTTATATCCAGCATTTAGCAAAGTCCTGGACGGTTGGATTAGGTATACGTATAATTTTTATTAAGTGAGACTTTAGTAGAGCTTGAAAATACGTGAAACGAATAACAATGTTTCACATGTAATATAATATAAATATCTAGAAAAAGGGCAACAATATATTTGTTGTTCTCTTTGCAACACTACTGCAATTATTATTATTTTTAATTATATTTGTACCATTAAATTGCACTGAGTAATTAGACTCAAATTATGTAATGTAAAACTGACGATTCAAAAGAGCTTGTTGCTAGGCCTATTTGAATGAAGAATATTTTGAGTTAAGTTGAAAACAATCCACTTATAGTTTGTGTGTGATATACGATTTGTAATATTTTCATCATGCATGATGCCCTTAAAATCAATTTACGTGTACGGACGGAGTAATGCTAGCATGATTTTTACCAAAATGCAAACATTTTACTCCAAAAAATCCGAAAGTGCTGTGCAATATTCTGTATCCTGAATTTCAACGTAGAGGTGCAAGTATGGCCTTTGTGTCGCAAATTGAATCATAACGCGAGGTATATAGAGGGTAGGTGGCTATAATAAATTAGGTCCTACCTCCCTTTTACGCGTTCGTGACGTGCTCTTTGTAATATAATTCCATTCCCCTAATTATCGCACCCAAATTTCCTCGATTAGGAAATAATCACCTTGGCTGCTCCGGAATTTCTTGACATGAAAGTTACTGTATGAATAAAATGCCTAGAATACCGTACCGAATTCTAGAAATAATAAGCGTTATTAAGCGTTAGTTTATAAACTAAGAAGATAAAATAAAATAAAAGAAGTGAAGATATTCAGAACTATTGTTTTATAACCTCTACTTAGTAACATAAAAATGTAACTGCAAGAATTGCTCCTTTCACAATTTTGTTTATGACTTGAAGTGAAACTAACTTTGAAAACAACAAAGAAGGTAGTAAACAAGAAAGAAACCGATATAAAAATAGTTGGATGCCATATCGAGGAAAAAAGTACTTTTCTCACACGCTACAAAAACGTTTCTTTTGCTGGAAATGAAAGTTTCTCGAAGAAGGTATTGATTGATTGTCCAGAACTTGGCTTTATTACTGATTAATCGAGTACGTTTAGTCGGGCATTTGCAACAAATGAGAAGAATTTTCGCCGAGATTGTTCATACGATTAATGTACGGTCACGCGCTTTAATTTATGACCCATTTCGCAAACTTTTTCTTTGAATTTCAATACAGTTTGACAGGACTGTCAACCTTACGTGGGTTCGAAATTAAAACTCGTGACTGTACCTACTTATTCTGATTTGGTCCGAACACATTACATTATGGAAGACTTTTCGGCGTTTATATCTTTTACATAGTGATGTCTTATGACTAATTGAAATGGCCTAACGCGGCATCCTCGCCGCTCAACCAATCCTAGTTCATCATCATCATCTGAAGATCAACATCATCTGAAGGATGCTTGGGGTCAGCTACCTAATCCCAAGATTTAGCTTAGGCATTAGTTTTTATGGAAGCAACTGCCATCTGACCTTCCAACCCAAGGGAAAACTAGACCTTATTGGGATTAGGCTTATCGTAGTTATATAAAAAAATATTCAGAATCGTAGTTATCCCAAAACAACCCATTTCGTTTCGTTCGAAAGAAGTATCAAATACAAGTGTAAGTGTAGGTATCGGCTGATTATGACGATCCATGCACATTTAACAGTCATCATCATATCAGCCGAAGAACGGGGATCCTGTTGTTATACCGAAATATGTTCGACCAAATTTAATTTCCCGAAAAAACTTTGCCAACAGATTAGTTTCCAATAATATTTTCCCCATAAATTTATTTGCCAAATCCTAATTTAGTCAAATGATCACTTGTCAGAATATTTTTACAGCAAATTTCATTAGCAAGGGTTTTTTGCCAAATGTGTTAGGTACTTAATAAAAAAATATTATGCAAATAACTTATTCGTCAAAATATGTTTGATTAAGGCGCCTGTAGAGGCAAGCACTCTCCATACAAATCTTGTGCAGGATTTTGTTTGCTTGTGCTGCTTGTGTTTGCATTACACTTATGATTTTTGGTCAGTACCTATGCTTATTTTTCTGTTAGCCAGAACCTCAAGTTTTTTTTTAAATATTTTTTTTTGATTATTTTAATTAATTTTTTTTGAAACATTTGAATTTTTTTTTGACATTCTTCGTATATCCAAAATTAACAAGCAAAAAAATGGTATGCACCACACTTACCTAACCTGTTAGAGTCAGTTATTTACTTTAAAAATAGCTCATTTTATGTAGTTTTCAAAACTCAAATATCTCTCATCATCATCATTCTCTTAAGAGCTGGGCTGTTGTCGGTGCAGCTTGATGCAGTTTCTCCATCTTTGTCGGTCCGAGGCCAGCTTCAAATATCTCTAAAACTAAAGATTTTTTACTAAGGTCACGTGTTACGTTATTCTGGTGAGTCATGAGCTGGTCTATCAGCTTTCGAAGAGAAGGGACGACGTCGACTTCTGGGACACCCTGTATACTTTGACTACAAAAAATTTCAAAACATGTATTTGCTTAACATTCTTTGCAAAATATGTTTTTGATAAATAATAATTTGGCAAACAATTGCCTATTTGGCATATGATTGTTTGGGAAACATTATTTGGGAAGTGAACATTTGTCAAATATAATTTGGTAAAACATTAGTAACCCCGAAGAACGTGCACTGCTGGACATAGGTCTCCCCCAAAGGGTACCACAATGACCGGTCCTGCGCCACCCGCATCCAGCGGACACCCGTTTACAGGTCATCAGTCGTAACTTGTAGGGGGTCTACCCACGCTGCGCCTTCCGGTACGCGTTCGGCACTCGAGAACCTTTCGGCTTCAACGGCCATCGGTTGTACGTGCAATGTGCCCCGCCCAACTGCCACTGAAAGCGATTCGGAGGGCTATATCGGTTACTTCGGTTCTGCTACGGATGGCCTCATTTCTGGTACGATCACGCAGAGAAACTTCCAGTATAAGCATAGCTCTCTCCATTGCCCTCTGAATGACTCTGAGATGAACACTTAATAGTATTCCTTGGCATTTTATGCCCTCTACCATTGACTTTATTTATTAATACAAATTATATTAAAATAAAAAATAGCGAGTTATACAGATGCAGCGAACTTTCATTACATCAAGACGTGAGGGCTAACCGCACCTCCCAAGCCCGGAGATTATATGGTTACTGCATCTACTTCCGACATTGCTCTAACTAATGTTGCCGGTACGGCACTTTGGAGACATTTACACATTGGGACTTGGCGCTCTTCTCGGGTCAGTAAAATGGAATGCACAAGGTACAACAATATTTAAAATATAAACTTTCCAAACAAACATTCTAACACTATTACGACTCATTAGTTATGATACTACCTCAAAAACCTGACGTGTTCCTTTGTGTCAGGGTCCATCCCTTGGTGTCAGGATCCATTACAAAGCTTTAGATCAATATCTCTCCAAATTCAAACAATTGCAACAATTGATATTTTACGTTTATATTTAAAATACTTTACATCGGCTCTTTCATAACTTTTGGTGGCTCTTTCAACACCCATCTCTTATGAAAGAGCCAAAATAAACATTGTTCTAGAATGAATATTTGACTTCCTTATTTATTGCTTTTTGTATTGACTTGAATTAAAACACATACTCTAATAAATAAAGAATATTTTAGAAAATCAATTTCAGTAAATATTTAATTGGATCTATTTTTAGGGTTCCGTAGCCAGAATGGCAAAAACGGAACCCTTATAGTTTCGTTATGTCTGTCTGTCCGTCCGTATGTCACAGCCGGTTTACTCGTAGAGATATTAGCTCCCAAATTCGTACAAAATGTGTCCCCCCCCTCCTCTAATTTCCAAACTATGAAGATTAAAATTACATTAATAAATAATTTTTGGTTTGAACAAGATGAGATTAAGGGTTTGAGTTATCACTGAAAAACTGTCTTGCCCAAACAAAAGGACGTAAGTGCCGTGACTTCCCTATGAAGATACAACCTTTTTTGATTCAAGTTCAAATAGTGTTTTGAAATGTGGACTAGTAGGTGTCGGTACGGAACCCTCGTTGTGCGTGATCCGACACGCATTTGGCCGCTTTTTTGGTCCATTTTCTAAACTGGCTCTTTCATGCCACTTCTACAATACTTACATATTATATTCATGGAATAGATCTGGCTACTGGAGTAAGTCCCTAATAAGTTTCCGAAGTTGTTGCGCAAACCGCGTCCTTATTAGCAACAGCTGTTATCTCAAAAAGTGAGACCTACAAAAACTGCCCTTGAACATACATTATTGAGGCTTTGGCTCTTGCAACAACCCTCTTGCATAAGTATATTTGCCGTTGACGCTAACTCACATCATTTGAAGTTTTACACACGCAAGCTGAATGTTGTGCATTAAATCTAATGTACAAATTAATTTAATAAACATCATAATATATATTTTTAGGTGGAAGAGTGTAAATAGTACACAGGTACTCTAAAGTCACCCGCCGAGTTTACAGTTGCGTAGATGTAAATTGTAAGATGCCCATCTAATTAATTAGCTTAATAAATTTGGTGGCCTCTACATTCAGTTTAAGACGCCTGGCTAAATAATAAGATACTATCTTTAAAAAAAACTAGAAATATTAACTTCATACTTAGAATTGTATAAAGGCGGTATAAAGAAATCAGAAACACAACCGACCAGTTAAATAGTTCAGTTCAGCTCGGAACAGATTAAACTAATCCAATTTGCAGAAAAGGTCGTCGTTTCATATTAAGCCAACGGCAGTCAATTTAGAATAGTTGATATAGAATTCTGAAACATAAATAATTGTATCCCGGAGCTGTGAGGTGTAATTTGAAGTTCTTTCGTCGAGCGACGTAGATAGCAGGGTAATTGCGTTTAAAAGCGAAACTTTTGCAACTATGAAAATTGTTGCCAGAATTGAGTTTAACTCCCATCGCCTACTTAAGGCTCGGAGTGTCGACTAACTCTCTATTTAATTTATGGCTACGAAATTGGAGAGCGCGTCTAATGTAATGGACAATGTACACACGTTCTCGTTGTTGTTAGGTTAGATTGGAATGTAATGTCATTTTGAGATTATCTTTGAATAAGGTAAACTATTGTCACAGAATAGTATAATGGTATTTGCTCGTGTAATTTTCTGCCCCCCTGAAACTTTGTCGGATTAGACAACAGAGCTCTATACAGCCTCTAACCGTAGGATATACGGCATTTGGCACCTCGTCGCCCCAGGGAGCATATAGGACAGTCTTCTTCCGGATTTTCTCGAATTTGTCCTCGATTTGAGATCGTAATAGGCTTCCCGCTTTAACGTTTCATATTATGTATTTGCTTTCCTCTATTACATTCGTTTTCCAGTTTTTATCTATCTGGTGTCAGTAAAATCTCGAGGTTATTATCTATTATTCGAATTTAAAAAAAATGCAATAAGTTATTTAGTAGTATTTTGTATTTTACATGGGAATTTTCACTTTAAAGTGTACCCCCTACTTTTTTTCTCGGGTGTAGGTAACTTTGAGTTTTCCGACTCAGAATCACGACTTTTATCCATTTCCGCGTTCCATTCAATAGTACTCGTGATTCTGAGTCAGAAAACCCAAAACTACCTAGACCTGAAAAAAAGTAGGGGGTACACTTTAAAGGTGAAGATGCTCACCTACACGTATACTATTAATTACTGATGTAACAATAAACAAAACTAATGTAACTATAAATAAACCTACCAAAGTTTCCAATAGTGGTTAAGAACAGTAAAATAAAATTTCTGGTTTAATAAAATAATAATAACAATTATGTAGGGATGTAATGGCGTAGGGATGTGACGACACGACCCCATCGCCCACTGGTTTTCCAGTGCAATCAGTCAACGTAAGGCAGCCTGTGGGCTGTTAGGGAGTAGCGAGCGTGTACCTGAGTGCTCCTGGGGGTGGCCTGTGGGTTGGTGGTACAGGTCCCTCCGCCTCTGGCTTGCCTTAACCAGTTGACTATACGTTTAAAGTCCAGTGCCACCTCTCCACCCCCAGCTCTCTGACCGGTGTTGCCCTTAGGCCATTTTATAATGTCGCTATTTTATGGGGGCCCTTCTAGCAGAGAGTGAGTCGCCGTCTGCCGGAAATAAAAAAGTTTTATTAGGCAGGCGTCCGTTGTCTCACCCAATAGCCCAGCCATTACTCCATCATATTCAGCCAATAGCCCAGTTCATTTAAACTCCATCAATCAGCAATAGTTCCTATACACCCTGGCGGATGCTATCTCTGTGTGCGTCCACGGGCGGGGACAGCATCCGCCCGGTGTACCCCTTGCATTTCATTAAATTGTCAAAAGGTCCTGTACGACGTACGTGTTGGCTATGTGGTACTTGTTGGTACTTCGGCTCCGCGCACGCCTCCCAAAGGTCCGGGACACCATTGTCCCGTGAACGGGAAAGACAATTATGTATCAAGGCAGAGTTCTTAGAAGATAATAATATTCAGTTAAGTAAGAATGTTTGGTAAATATGCACACGAAATGGAACAACATGCTCATAAACTAAAAGCTGTCACTCTACACCTATATATAGACAGGAACAACTAGTTTTTCTGTTGACATAAATCCTGCCCCTTTGGGAATAGGAAACGATGCGGAAGCGCTTCGCAGAAGGCTCTCATGGGCGGCGTAATTTATAACCTATCCACTACACTACCAGCTCTTAGCTATTACGACTACCTGCCCTGCCGATTTCGTAAGTATCCGCCTCTTTCACTAATACATGTGCTAAAACAAGACGGCTATATAGGAATGTGAAATGAACACTTTCGACACGTGAACGGTACAGTGAAAAACATGATACTGATCGGCTTCATACACAAACTATTTAAATAGGCAGGTAACATTTATCCTGAATACTTGAACTTGAATAGTTTAAAACAGTCAGGTTCGTACGCTTTGGGGTTTTAGAGTGGGTTTCAATTTCCCTCATTAAAGGGTTAGGTATTCCGAGAGAACATGACTGTCTCAATACGGGGTTTATATTTTGTTTTGTTGGTCGATTATGTGAATATTACTTAGTTACGAGTATGTAGTCAAAGTCGCAATTTAAAATCTCTAAAATTACGCGCTTTTTAGGGTTCCGTAGTTAAAGGTACACGTAATAGAAAACTGGTTCAAATCATGATGTCAACTTTCACAATAAGTAATGAACGACGAGTCGACAACATCATGGCATGATACAAAGAAAGTGAATATTTTTTCCAGACTTAAGCGCTCGGTTGTTTTATGCGTCAAACGCATATAAATCCATTCAACGCAATGCGTTTAACGCAACGTATTTATTTACGCCGTCATCGAAATCGATGAGGAGGACTAGGTATATTTATATGGAACGCATGCGTTTGACGCATAAAACAAACGAGCGCTTAAGTCTTGACCGAATATGTCAGTTCAGCTGTACTGCGTGAAAGAAAAGGTTATATAATTCGCTTTACCTGTACATTCAATTCTATTTAGTTGACGCCGAGCTGTTGAAAGCTTTGACAACAAAATAATGCTCTTTGCTGGTAAATATTTAAATCAAAAAGCTAGTACATTGTTATAGGTTTTATTGCCCGAGGACTGTCTCTAAGTCAAAAGAATAGAAGCGAAAACCATTCCCCACGGCCAAGTCACCGGAGCAAACGACTACTATCACCCCTGGGACAATACATCTTACATTTTTCGCGATAAGTAGCTTTAGCTTTGCACAATACTGATTTATAGCCTTAGGGCCTTAAAATATATATTACAGCTGATAAAGAAATCAAAGGTCGTAATAATATGTACTTGTGTCAGGCGAATGCCAAATTGTTTTATATGATGCGGAAACAATGGAAATAAAATACTAGTGCAAGTTCAAATCACGGGACCCCGTATTAAATATCTCTTTGAAATAAATGGCTACAATTTGTCTTGAGTTTTTATAGAAAGTGTGTATTATTTTCTAAAAACTTTACCCAGACAACGCCCGTGATTTGAACTTGCACTAGTATTTTATTTCCATTGTTTCCGCATCATATAAAACAATTTGGCATTCGCCTGACACAAGTACATATTATTACGACCTTTGATTTCTTTATCGGGTCTACCTTATTTCCTATAAAATCAATAGTTATAAAATCATGATCTATAACTACGAATTCTATAAAATCATTTAGTATAATGATTCATTTACTATAAATGTCATTTTGTATAACATTCAAATGGTATAATTCCAAAATCTTTAAAACCCATTAAATATAATATTCAAAATCTAGAAATACTGTTGATATATTATTCATTGCCTATAATCATCATTGTGTATAACATTCAAAATCTAGAAAATCGGTTGATATACTATTTATTGTCTATAATCATCATTGTATATAACATTCAAAATCTAGAAACTCAGTTGATATATCATTCATTGTCTATAATCATCATTGTATATAACATTCAGAATCTAGAAAGTCAGTTGATATATTGTTTATTGTCTATAATTGATATTTGTTCGACGTCAATATAATATAGGTAGAACAGTTACAAGTTATAATGATTATTAGTCTTATTTAACAGACGTGTCAAATTTTAAAGTCTGATGACGCGCCAGCCCGTCGACGGCACCCCGCTCACGCGGGGTGCCTGTTCCGCTCTGAGGGATGCGAGTGAACCCTAACCTAACCGAACCGTAACAGTACCTATTTAACAGATGTGTACACATTTGAAATACGGTGACGCGCCAGCGTGTCGACGGCACCCCGCTAACGCGGGGTGCCTATTCCGCTCTGAGGGATGCAAGTGAACCCTAACCTAACCGAACCGTAACAGTACCTATTTAACAGATGTGTACACATTTGAAATACGGTGACGCGCCAGCGTGTCGACGGCACGGCACCCCGCTCACGCGGGGTGCCTATTCCGCTCTGAGGGATGCAAGTGAACCCTAACCTAACCGAACTTTAACAGTACCTATTAAACAGATGTGTACACATTTGAAAGTCAGATGACGCGCCAGCGTGTCGACGGCACCCCGCTCACGCGGGGTGCCTATTCCGCTCTGAGGGATGCAAGTGAACCCTAACCTAACCAAACTTTAACAGCGCCTATTTAACAGACGTGTACACATTTGACAGTCTGATGACGCGCCAGCGTGTCGACGGTACCCCCCGTGAAGTTTAGACTATCTAACATTTATAACAAATTAACATTATAGCAAGCAATTATTATAGAATTTGAATTTATAAGAGGTGAATATTAGAGTAAAAGATAATTATAGAATATGAAATTTATTACCCGCGCCCGCACAAACAAAAGCTAGTCCGAACCCACGGTTTTAGAACAAACGAGGTGGAATTGGCGAAAAATATGATTTTTACCGCTATTTATACAACTTGTTTTATTTTTGAGAAAAGCACTATACATGCCTCGACCATAAGTGCCATCCTGGCCTCGTATTATAGCCGGACCTCGCCTTCGGCTCGGCCGGCTAACTCATACTCGTCCAGGATGGCTTACTTACTGGTCTCTGCAGTAATGTACTATTTCACACCACCTGCTCGATTTTGCTCAATTATATATCATACAAACCTTTCGGAAAGCAAATCATTACACGTGGCCCTTGGTTTTAGCGGGTTATAATTTCAAATTATTACCCGCCGGGTAATAATTTCATTTGAGCTCTGATAGGTCTTATTGATATGTCTTTAAAGTCTAATTTCGTGAAGTCCACACGGCGGCGAGGAGGTGGCACACCTGCTCCGTGTTTTGTTTGGAACGTCGCGTTCGAAACAAAAGACTGCGCCTGTAGCGGGTCAAGCGCGTGGTTTGTTCCGTTTTTTTTTTCTAAAAAAAAATGACTAAAACTATATCTTATTTTGAATTTTAAGTTAAAAAAAAAATTTGTTTTTGCAAAAAAAATCGTCATTATACTTAATTTCGACTAATTCAGGGGTCAGGATTTCAAATTATATATTTATTTTGAGTTTTAAGAAAAAAATATCATTTTTTTGCTAAAAATCGTCATTATACTCGATTTCGACTAATTCAGGGATAAGGATTTCAAATTTTATTTTTATTTTGATTTTTAAGAGTGTTAACGCCTCTTCGTATCGCGGCGCGATGACGTAGTCGCTGGCCGCCGAGTCTTCGGCGTTCGATTTTTATACAGTTTATCAAACTGTCACAAGAAAAATGTTCTTTCAATAAGTTGATTGTCAAAGAAGAAAATGATGTTATAATTTTATTATTGTATATTTAAACGCAATAAATGCATGAATTGATAAGAAAAGGAGTCTTATAATCTATCGGTAACTTGGCCGTAACAAGCTTTGGTGACCCCGACGTGATTGCACACGCAAGAAGAAAATATCCCATTTACGAGACGAATATGTTGTGAGTTTAAGCCGGCGAGAAAAAGGATTTACCGTCGCTGGTACCCATTAACAATTATTGATGTCTACGTAAGTACGTAATTGGGATTAACTACAAGCGGGATTATTACTGTAAGTACTTTCACTTTAACGCTATAATGCAAGTGTCATATATATCGGTTTAAATAATCTCGCACCTACAAAATGAATTTAGCCGAACTCAGACGCCAGAGAGGGACGATCCGTACCCGTTTAACCCTCTTTAAAAAGTTCTTAGTGCCATTATTAGAGCAAAAAAAGCCAACTCAAGTAAATGTAAACGAATGTGCGTTGAGATTGGCAAAAATTCAGGAATCTTACAATGGTTTCGAGGAAATTCAATCGAACATTGAATTGCAAGATAATTCTTTAGACGAACAGAATCAGAGAGAGGATACAGAAAATGATTTTTTCAGTTTAATGGCTCAGGCGCAAGACTTCATTGCCACCTTTAAGGATGATCCCCATCAAGGGGACGAATTCTACACCACGCGCGGAGGTTTGAAGAATATCAAGCTGCCGCAGCTGCGTCTTCTTCCCTTTGATGGAAAGACAGATAAATGGTTGGAGTTCAGGGACCTTTATCTGTCTTTAATCCATAATAATGATGATGTTGATGATATATGTAAGTTTCACTACTTAAAATCATACCTCGAAGGTGATGCTAGCCTAGTCATAAAATCTGTACCCGTCTCGGCTGAATCTTATCGTATCGCCTGGTCGCTTTTGTGCGAAAGGTACGACAACACGCGTCTGTTGATTAATCAACATCTCAAAAGCCTGTTCGGTATAGAGCCCTTGTCGAGGGAAAGCGATAAGGGTATACGTCAATTAATTGACAACTTATCTAAAAACTTGCAGGCGCTTAATTCTCTCGGAGAACCCACGGACAAGTGGGACACATTAATTATATATATAGCCTCATCGAAGCTGGACAGCGCCACCGCTAGGAAGTGGGAGGAGTTTAGGAGTGATATAAGGTCTCCAACATTGCAGGATTTTTATAAATTTTTGCGTAATAAGGCCGATGTTTTGGAAACCGTTTTCGGTTCGAGAAATGACAAACGTCATACTGATATGGATACTCAAAATAAACGTCAAACCATTTCCAAAACAAAATCCTTCATTGCTTCAGACCTGCCATCGTCATCCTCGCCCTCGGCTAATGCTACGTCATATCCATGCGTGTCTTGCAAACAAAATCATAGGCTAATTGATTGTCCCAAATTTAATACTCTATCCGTGGATGAGCGCTACCGACAAGTCAGCCAGTGGCGATTATGTAAAAATTGTTTGCGCCCTGGCCACCTTACATATCAGTGCCGCGCCAATGGGTGTAGGACCTGTAATAAAAGACACAGTACTTTACTGCACAAACAAATGCCTGATCAGCACCAGAATGATGAGGAAGCAGCTGCTGCACCTAGCAACAACGTCCAACGTCAACAGACATCAACAGCTCCTTCTTCTTCAGGCTTGACTGTTGAATCCGAATCAGCGATCTTGTCAAATACTAGTGTCACGATGACAGCAGCCGACAGTCAACAAGTTTTACTTTCTACCGCGCTTGTTGAAGTCTCAAACAACGGAAATAGGTTTGTTTTACGCGCCTTGCTGGATAGTGGCAGTCAGTCCTCATTTTTAACGGAAAAGGCTAAACAAAGGATCGACTGCAATACAACTAGGGTAAATCGCTCAGTTTCGGGCATAAACAACGCCTTGTTAAAAATAAATGCTATATAGCACCTCACTGAACCTTTAAAAGGTGTGTGTAATGAGTTCAACTCAAGGTCACAGGTTGAACTCATTACACACACCTTTTAAAGGTTCAGTGAGGTGCTATATAGTGCCAACTGTCACTGATAAGCTTCCTTCGTTGAAGTTACAAACAAAATTAAATATACCCAATAATTTACCCCTAGCGGATCCAAAGTTTTATTCCCCTGCAGAAGTCGATATATTATTAGGTGCTGACATATTCTGGGACTTAGTTGGGTCTAACCAGATTAAGCTGGGGAAATGCAAACCTGTTTTAACTGAAACAGAGCTAGGATGGATAGTGGCTGGTCCTACGGGGGGGAGGCCCAGGGACTCTTCGAGTTCCCAAAATATCCGCTGCAACTTTTCGCAAGAAATTAAAGAGCAACTGTCAAAGTTCTGGGAGCTTGAAGAGTTACCTAACGCTAAGGCTGTGCTCTCACCGGAGGATAATTATTGTGAGAAGCTCTTTAATGAAACCACTTACCGTAACAGTGATGGAAGATATGTAGTGAGGATTCCTTTTCGAGAATCGCCAGATGCCCTAGGTGATTCGTATAAAATGGCGGAAAGGAGACTTCTTGGCATTGAAAGGAGAATATCAAAGAATCCTAAACTTAAAAAAGGCTATTCTGAATTTATTAAAGAATATGAGGACCTTGGGCATCTGACAGAAGTCAGGGAAGCTGAAGCAGGTAGTCAGTTCCTTCCTCATTGCGCTGTACTCAGGGAACAAAGCGAAACTACGAAATTACGGGTGGTATTCGATGCATCGGCGAAAACTACGTCAGGGAAGTCTCTAAATGACATCCAATATGTCGGACCTGTAGTGCAGGACGACTTGTTGTCTATTTTGCTTAGATTTAGGCAGCATAGATACATAGTTACAGCGGATATAGAGAAAATGTATAGGCAGATTCTAGTAGAACCCAGCCAACGAAAATATCAGCAGATTCTTTGGAAGGACCAAGAGTTTCTGAACATACGCATATTGCAGTTAAACACTATTACATATGGCACTGCTTCTGCACCCTTTCTAAGCACGCGATGTTTGCTGCAGTTAGCTAAGGAGTGTGAGAACCAATCTATTGCTGAAATTATACAGCATGATTTTTATATGGACGATCTTTTGACTGGTGGGCAGACAGAAGATGAGTTAGGCAACATCTGCGAATCAGTCACAGATATATTAAACGGAGCATGCTTACCTCTTCGCAAGTTTCACACGAATGCTCCTGCGGTCGTCAAAAATAGCTTAAGTGCCATGATACCAAAGGATTTGGATGTGACTGGTCAGTCGAGTGTCTTAGGTCTAAAATGGCAACCAGCACCCGATTGTTTGCAATTCTCAGTGGAGATTGAATCTAAACCACTAGTGACAAAGCGTTCTATCTTGTCCAACTCAGCAAAAATATTCGATCCTCTTGGTTTATTAAGTGCGGTGACAATTACACCTAAAGTCATTCTACAACGTTTGTGGCTTTCAAAATTGGATTGGGATGATCCTATCCCTGCTGAGCTCTCTAATAAATGGACTGAATTCGTAGACAAGCTAGAACACTTGACTACTATACAGATACCTAGGTATGTTTTATGTGACAATCCGGCAACTATTACGTTGCATTCATTCTCAGATGCATCTCAGGATGCATATGCTGCGTGTATCTACTTAACTTCGAAAGATAATCAGGGCAATATACTAACGCGTCTACTGTGCGCAAAGGCGAAGGTTGCGCCTCTAAAGCCGACCACAATTCCACGATTAGAACTTTTAGGTGCCTTATTGTCTGTTCGCCTGACCGTAAAGGTTCAGAAAGCGCTTCGTTGTAATATCGCGCACATTTTTCACTGGACTGATTCAGCTGTTGTTCTGCGCTGGCTTGAAGCAGAACCTAGGAGTTTGAAAACATTTGTAGCAAATCGTATAGGAGAGATGCAAGAGCTGTCTCCACGCGGTTTATGGAGGCATGTGCCAGGGGAGATGAATCCTGCAGATTTAGCTTCTAGAGGAGTTGACCCTCAACATTTATGTAATGCAGAAATATGGTGGCAGGGTCCCTCCTTCTTGTACCAAGATATGTCAAGCTGGCCACAACTGAATCAGTCTGTCAACAATACCGATTGTACATCGGAAATGAGAGCATTGGCTCATGTTATTAATAATGAGGATTCAAGTTGCGGTGTTGTGGACTTTGAACGCTATTCAAAATTGACGACCCTGCAAAGAGTTTTTGCATATGTAAAAAGATTCGTCTTTAATTTAATGAATCCTCATTCTAAGCGTAGTGGCTATTTAACTACAGATGAATTGAAGTCATCCCTAAACTATTTGATTAAGCAATCTCAGTTAGAGTCATTCGGTGATGATCTGACTGTATTGCAAAAGGGTAAACCCCTTCCTTTAAAGTCGAGAATACTTAAACTGACTCCGTTTTTAGATGAGGATGGACTGCTGCGTGTAGGTGGCCGTATCCAGAATTCTTCTGTTAACTACACTCAAAAACACCCAGCATTACTGGATGCTAAGCACGCGTTTACAAAACTGCTTTTTCGACGTGAACATTTTAAAACTTTACACGGTCCTCCGCAGTTAATACTTAATAATTTACGCAATCAATTCTGGCCAGTAAGTGGTAGAGTTTTAGCTAGGAGTACAGTTAATAAATGCAAGACATGCTGGATAATGAAGGCAAAAACTATAAGTCCTATTATGGGAAACTTACCTGAAACCAGGGTCACTCCAAGTCCACCCTTCAAGGTTTGTGGGGTCGACTTCGCGGGGCCTTTTTTAATAACAGATAGAAAGGGACGCGGCTGCAAGATTACAAAGGCTTACTTAGCTCTTTTCGTTTGTTTCTCGACAAGGGCTTTACATTTGGAATTAGTCAGTAGTCTTTCGACGGAGGCCTTCATTCAATGTCTAAGAAGGTTTATTTCTCGTCGTGGGTATCCACAAGTGATACACTGCGATAACGGCACTAATTTTGTAGGTGCGAGCAAAGAACTCGCCACCCTTTTAAGATCCAGTAATGATCCTGTAGCTTCTTGGGGGGCTAATGAGGGTATAAAGTTCGTGTTCTCGCCGGCTTACTCTCCACATTTCGGAGGGATTTGGGAGGCCGGGGTCAAGTCAGCGAAATTCCACCTGACAAGAGTATTGGGAAACACCCACATGACCTACGAAGAGCTATCGACGTTGTTTACCCAGATCGAGGCGATATTGAATTCTCGACCTCTGACCAGTTTGTCTGCTGACCCTAATGATATGGAAGCATTGACACCAGGCAGTTTCTTGGTCGGCCAGTCGTTAACTTCGTTGCCTTCTCCCAATCTTCTGGACGTGAATACGAATCGACTGAGCAGATATCAGCACATTGAACAAATGCGACAGCAATTTTGGAATCGCTGGCATAAAGAATTCCTTTCTGAATTACAACAAAGGAACAAATGGAAGGTCAATACAGATGGCCTGCAGATCAACGACGTTGTCGTCATAAAGGAAAATAATGTTCCACCGATGAAGTGGCGCTTAGGGCGCATACTCAAACTTTATCCAGGAGATGACGACGTGGCTAGAGTGGCGGACATCACGACGGCGCGAGGCACAATACGGCGAGCTGTTCACAGGCTGTGTGCCCTACCTAAACCTCAAGGAGCGTTCTTCATCCTCGAGGCTCTACCTCCTCGAGGGGGGGGAGAATGTTAACGCCTCTTCGTATCGCGGCGCGATGACGTAGTCGCTGGCCGCCGAGTCTTCGGCGTTCCATTTTTATACAGTTTTAGAAACTGTCACAAGAAAAATGTTCTTTCAATAAGTTGATTGTCAAAGAAGAAAATGATGTTATAATTTTATTATTGTATATTTAAACGCAATAAATGCATGAATTGATAAGAAAAGGAGTCTTATAATCTATCGGTAACTTGGCCGTAACAAAGAGAAAAATACATTTTTTTGCGAAATGTCATCATTATACTCGATTTCGACTAATTCAGGGACAAGGATTTCAAATTTTATATTTATTTTGAGTTTTAAGCTTAAATTTTTTTTTTTTTGCGAAAAATCGTCATTATACTCGATTTCGACTAATTCAGGGATAAGGATTTCAAATTTTATATTTATTTTGAGTTTTAAGAGAAAAAAAATTTTTTTTTTTCAAAAATCGTCATTATACTCGTTTTCGACTAATTCAGGGATAAGGATTTCAAATTTTATATTTATTTTGAGTTTTAAGAGAATTTTTTTTTTTTTTTGCGAAAAATCTTCATTATACTCGTTTTCGACTAATTCAGGGATAAGGATTTCAAATTTTATATTTATGTAGGAACGAATGTAGGAGAGGAATGACAGATGACCGACTGGAAGAGTGTGTGAATAAGAATGGAATGAATGGGGAATGGGAGATCAATGGAGGACGGATTAGCTAGACGTTGTGTTCGGAACTATCGCTTACAATTTAATTTAATAATTGCTGTAAAACTTGGTTGGGGGTTAAAATAAAAGGGTAATATTCAAGAACAAGGTGTTTTATTGAAGAGAAGACTACAGATTTTGGGGGCTCGGCCGTGATTGAAGAAATTTCATCGGATTGGATTCGGCGACGACGACGTGCCATCACACCAAGTTACACGGTTACGACGTGTAAGCGCAAAAACGACGGGTTTCGACTTTACGACGAAGACGACAGCTAAATAGATAACGACGAAATGGGTAAAGAATCAAGACGCGCAAGCCGACAGGCTGATTTTGAAGACGCTGAGGGTGGGTCATCGCGGAGCGGCGGCGCCATGTTACACCTTACGGAAGATCTTATTCCAAGATTCACGGGACAGGACAAGACGTACCCTGTCGCCAGGTGGATAGAAGACGTGGAAGACAACGCCGAGGTGTTTTCGTGGACTCCCGTGCAGCAGCTTTTAATGGCGAGGCGGTCATTATCTGGCACTGCAGCGCTCTGGTTACGCTCTGAAAAAACCTTCAAGTCATGGGAAGAGTTGAAGACGGCAATCGCGAAAGAATTCCCAGATACAGTCGATATAAAGACGATACACGAAATTATGAGCTCAAGAACAAAGAGAACCGATGAGTCATGCTTAGATTACTTACTTACCATGAAGGAGCTTGGGAAAAGAGGTAAAATGCCGGATTACGTCGCGATAAAATATATTGTGGAAGGTATTCAAGACATGCCAGTAAATAAAATGATTTTGTATGGTGTTACGACGTACGCCGACCTGAAAGAAAAGATCAAAATATACGAGACGATAAAAGAGAAGGCGAGAAGTGCACATCACGAAGCAAGAAGTAGCAAGCCGAAGCAAACTGCAGAAAATTACGCTAGTAAGAAAAAGTGCTATAATTGCGGAGAGAGTAGCCACTTGTCTATAGAGTGTCCGCATAAGCAAAAAGGATTAAAATGTTTCCGATGTAATCAGTTCGGTCACATTTCATCACAATGTGCATCGGCAACATCATCGACGGCGGGACCAAGCAGAAATTCTACTTCATATTCAAACCAATATGGCGGTTCGGCGAAGCATCAGACGGCGAAACAAATGTGCGTTCAGAAGGAACGAATGAATGACAAGACGTCGAACGGAAAGACCGGTGCAGCGAGCGAGAGTGAGTCAACAACATCGAACGAGTGCGAGGAGTCAAACGTCACGACGAATGGATCGAGATCGAACGAAACGCAAACGAACGAGAATGTCAGACCGGTTCACGACTCGAAGATGGCGGCAATGAACATCAACAACAATGGCGGACGGCAGCCGGCGAATTACGATAACAAACCTATGAAAAATGTTTTGTTGTTCGATAAAAGTGTTTCATCGTTGGTAGACTCGGGAAGTGACATTAATCTATTAGCGGTTGAGTGTTACGAATCGTTAAATGCTCCGGATTACGTACGTAACGAGATATGGTTGACGGGACTTGGTTCGACGCGAGTGAAGTCGGTAGGTTATTTAACTACAAACATTGTCATCGACGGGCAGTGCTACGAGAATGTTACGTTTCATATCGTGCCTAGAGACGCTATGCCATTTTCATTAATATTAGGACAAGAGTTTTTAAAGAATGTAACGTTTGTTATGGAGGGCAATCGTGTTTTTCTGTTGAAGTCTAGCGATGGTTGGCTTCGTAATATTATGTGTGGGGTGGATGTTTCTGATGTTGTAGGTTTCGTGGGTGACACGGCGCTGCAACAAGAAGTGAAACGGCTTGTGGAAACATACCGGCCAAACAAGACGCGGGAGGCGCCGATTCAACTACGCATTACGTTGAAGGATGACATCCCTGTGGCGCAAAGGCCTAGACGACTGGCTTTGGCGGAGCAACGCGAAGTGGAACGTCAGGTGAAAGAATGGCTTGACGAGGGCATCATTCGGGTAAGTTTTTCTGAATATGCTAGTCCCTTGGTGCTTGTCAAAAAGAAGGACGGCAGTACGAGGATTTGTGTGGATTATAGGCAAATCAACAAGAAGATGGTAAAAGACGAGTATCCCTTACCTGTGATCGAGGACCACATCGATAGATTGTCGAAAGCGAGGGTGTTTAGTACACTTGATTTGAAGAATGGATATTTTCATTTGACAGTTCACGAGGATTCAATAAAGTATACGTCGTTTGTGACTAATAACTCGCAGTATGAGTTCCTTAAGGCCCCGTTTGGATTGTCGGTCTGTCCGAAGGTGTTTACCAGATTCATAAATGCAATCTTTAGGGATCTGATTGAAAAGGAATATGTTTTAATATTTATTGACGATGTGATAATTCTTGCAGAAGACGAGGTACAGGCAGTCGAGCGACTCAAGGAAGTGCTGTTGCGAGCATCCGAGTATGGCTTAGAGGTAAACTGGAGAAAGTCGCAGTTGGTGCAACGACGAGTGGAGTACCTTGGACATGTAGTCGAGAATGGTACAGTGCGACCATCACCCGACAAGACGGACGCAGTGGTAAGGTTTCCACAACCTACTAATATTAAACAGCTACAGAGCTTTATTGGATTGACGTCATACTTCAGAAAGTTCATTCCGAACTATGCACTCATAGCAAGACCCTTGACGGAGTTAGTGAAACAAGATGTTAGCTTTGTATTTGAGGCACCCCAGCAAGCTGCATTTCATGAGTTGAAAATGAAGCTAGCAAGTGCGCCTGTTTTAAGAATATATGATCCGCAATTGCAGACGGAGATGCATACTGATGCGTCAATGGTGGCTTTAGCTGCTATTTTACTTCAACGATGCCCAGACGACGGACAGCTACATCCTGTGTACTATATGAGTAAAAAGACGAGTCCACTCGAGCAAAAATACACGAGTTACGAGTTGGAAGCATTAGCTGTCATAGAAGGTTTAAAGAAGTTTAGGCCTTATTTAATAGGGCTTACCTTTAAAATTGTTACAGACTGTCAAGCACTCGAGTTGACCCTGAGCAAGAAGGATTTGTCGACGCGCGTGGCGAGATGGGCCCTAGATTTACAGGAATACACCTACAAGGTAGAACACCGATCCGGCTCACTTATGAGACACGTGGACGCACTGAGCAGGGCACCGTATGTTGGACTAGTCACGAGAGAGCTTCATGAGAGCATAAAGAACGCCCAAGAGCATGACGGCGGCTTGATGGCGATAAGAGAGATTTTGAGAGCAAGGCCCTACCTGGATTATGTAATGGAAAACGACGTACTCTATAAAGGAACAAAATTGGTAGTGCCTAGTGGTATGGAAATTGAAATAATAAAGAAAGTGCATGAAACAGGGCATTTCGCGAAGAAGAAGATGATAGAAATGATTAACAATAATTACCACATTAAGGATTTATCCAGAAGAATAGATGAATTCATGGTTACCTGCATACCCTGTCTGCTAGCTACAAAGAAAGCAGGAAAACAGGAAGGATTCCTGCACTGCATCGACAAAGGGAGTGTACCACTGGATACACTACACTGCGACCATATTGGCCCGCTGACGGAAACGAAGAAGCAGTACAACTATCTACTGGTGGTAGTAGACGCTTTCACCAAGTTTGTGTGGGTGTACCCTACGAAAGGCACGACGGCCAAAGAAACACTGGCGAAATTATATTTGCACCAGCAGACATTCGGCAACCCTGCCCGAATAATAACTGACCGTGGGGCAGCCTTCACTAGTAATGACTTTAAGGAGTACTGCCAGACGGAGCATATTCAACATGTTCTGGTGACGACGGGCGTGCCAAGGGGCAACGGGCAGGTAGAGAGAATTAATCGTATAATCGTATCTATACTTACTAAGCTGAGTATTGCAGATCCTAAGTTATGGTACCGGCACGTGGCGAGGGTGCAGACGGCGCTCAACAGTACGTATCAACGCAGCATCGCCACGTCGCCATTCGAGTTGCTACTCGGTACGAAGATGCGTACCAAAGACGACCTTCAAGTTTACGAACTGTTAAAACAGGAATGTTACGACAGTTACACCGAGGAACGAGAGCAGCGTCGGAAAACCGCTCTCCAACAGATCATGAAGATACAGCAAGAGAACCGAATGACGTATAACAAAAAGCGTAAAGAAAGCAGAGTATACCAGAAGGGAGATCGTGTGGCCATACTTCGTACACAGTTTGGACCCTGCCTGAAGCTCAAGCCGAAGTATTTCGGACCCTACAAGGTCCTAGCGAGCACTGGAAAAGATAGGTATGACGTGGAGAAGATTGACAGCTCGTCAGAAGGGCCGACGCGGACGACGGCGTCAGCTGATCACATGAAACCATGGCCGGTCACCTGTGAATGACCTGAGGTCAACGATCGAGTGCCAGAGGTCAACAAACTTCTACATCACACATGGTAAGACGTCTGACCTACGTTAGACTTAGTACCTAACTTAACCGATTGCTCTGGTAACGACGTTACATATCTGTATCTCTTACTGTACCTGCTGTTAAAGACTGTTTATTAAGATGTGTTTATTTGTATAAAAATAACTTTTGAGAGAACTGTACTTCGTAAAATAGTTATTTAGCTAATTGTACCTGCTGTTAAAGACTATTTTCATGCTTAAAACGATATTTGTTTATTAAGATGTGTTCATGTGTATAAAATAACTTTTGAGAGAACTGTACTTTATAAAATAGTTACTTAGCTAACTGTACTTGCTGTTATTGTTGTTGAAGCTGTTTCAAATGTTTACGGTGTGTTGACTATTGTTAATATAGTATGGCTGTAGCTAGGTTTCAGCTGTCGTATGTCAGGCCATTGTTGCCTGAGGCCAGGCAAGTCCAGGAAGGCCGAAGCTGTAGGAACGAATGTAGGAGAGGAATGACAGATGACCGACTGGAAGAGTGTGTGAATAAGAATGGAATGAATGGGGAATGGGAGATCAATGGAGGACGGATTAGCTAGACGTTGTGTTCGGAACTATCGCTTACAATTTAATTTAATAATTGCTGTAAAACTTGGTTGGGGGTTAAAATAAAAGGGTAATATTCAAGAACAAGGTGTTTTATTGAAGAGAAGACTACATTTATTTTGAGTTTTAAGGTAAAAATTTTTTTTTTGCGAAAAATCGTCATTATACTCGATTTCGACTAACTCATGGATAAGGATTTTAAATTTTATATTTATTTTGAGTTTTAAGAGAAATTTTTTTTTTTTTGCTAAAAGTCGTCATTTCAAAGTTTTCAACTAATTCAGGGATAAGGATTTAAATTTTTATATTTATTTTGAGGTTTAAGCTAAAAAAAACTTTTTTTGCGAAAAATCGTCACTACCTATACTCGATTTCGACTAATCCAGGGATAAGGATTTCAAGATTTAGAATTAAGGATTACTAGATTTTTAATATTTATTTAGAATTAAAAAAAACACTTTTTTGTTAAAATAGTCATCATACTCGATTCCATATTCAATAACAAGTTAAAGTATAAAATTGGTGAGAAAAGTAGAGTATACCCCACGGGGATAAAACTGTTTTTGTCTTGGGCGCGCTTAAATCCCTCACTACACTCAGGACTCAGTCTTAATTCCCTCGCTTCGCTCAGGAATTAAGTCATTACTCCCTCGCTCCGCTCGGGAGTAAAGTTTGGAGTCCTTCGTTACGTTCGGGATTCAATATCGCACCCGTGACATAAAACAGTGCTTTATCCCCTTGGTGTATAATCTACTATATTTTATAGTAATTTTTAAAATTCTAATTTAATTGAAACTTTACTGTGACAGTTAACATAATTTGTAAATCATTTATACCTTGACATATTATCATTGTTTCTGACGTGTAATGTATATGATCCATTGCAAATAAATGAGTATGAGTATGAGTATAAATTACTAAAAGTAAATTAAGCCTTCGTTAATTTATGGGATCTAACCACTACCCAATACCCATTGTATTTGCTTTGTATAGCACTAGCTGGTCACTTACCGTACACTAGTTTGCCACTATGATTTACACTAAAAATATCTAATAACACAGAGTTAACTCATAATAAACCTCATCACACTTTTTGTTTTATTTAAAAATGGCTTTGCGTCAAATTTGACAAACAAAGATGTTGTTCGGTAACGACGCCATGACAGTAGGCAACTGGTTTTGTTCGGTAATGGATTCTGCTAGTCGCCGCGCCGAGAGCACGTGTGTTCACCAACGCGGCGACGAGCCAAATCCCTCTTCACGCTTAAACCGCTACCTATACCGATTTTAGACTACCGACCGACTTTTTATTTTACTTAACGTTTGGCGAAATGGATGTCAAATATACCCTACTTCTATTCTAAATGAATTTAAAATATAAAAAAAAAGATAGAATTTGGTAAAGAGATAGTTTAAGTCTCGGGAAGATACATAGAATACTTTTTATCCCAAAAATCATCCCTTGAGAACGATGACAAGGTATTCACCTGAAATAAAATAAAAACACTGAAATTTTAACGTGATGAACAAGTTATGCGCGGACGAGGTCGCGGGCAAAAGCTAGTCATTCAATAAGAACAAAGAACCCAACACATAGCTACATATGCACTTAGATATATTAATGGTTTTGTGAGAATAACATTATTACTTCCTCTAGCACTAGCTAGTCATTTAATCACTGTAACTGCGGCTAATGTGGCACATTATTTCGGACGAAGAAAGCCGGCGAAATATGGTTCGGACGTGTTTGTATCTTTATCCCTATTATTAAATATTAGGTGGAAACACTGCAGAGTTGTGACAACAGATTTATTACACCTACTTGGCCATACCGGACGAATAATCCAAATGTGGCACTCAGTGTCTAGAACTACAACAGAATACATTTGCAATATGGTTATGTAACGTAGATTTTAAATGTGTTCCTCACTCGAGCACTGTCGTGGTCAAGTGGCTGAATGGATCTTTTTACACGGGCAAATCTGGGGGCACGGCAGTACCCCCGCCAAGTCGAGCGCGAAGCAAATTACATATCATTACTTTTTTGTTGTAGAAGAACTGTGTTGCGAGACTTGCATCTTTTTACATGTAATGTTTTTGATGGGATTCAATTGTCAGTAAACCATAGTCAGTAAGTCAGTCAGCAAAATTAACCAACCTCGCCAAAAACAGGTGTTGTCATATGGTAATAAAATAAGCAATTTATTAATAAAACGATATATACAAAATTGTAACAGAAATTAAAAATTAATAAAAAAAACCTAAAAACGATATAGGTACCTAAAATATAACTAACACAATAGGTACAATTTTATCCTAAATCGTATCCCACCCCACTCCGATACTCACCTGGACCAAACGTGCCAATGATACTGGCGGCATTACCCCGCTGGATTGCCAGCGAAATTTGTTGGACCAGGAAAGAACCAGAACGAGGGTCGCAGCCCTTTTCCCTCAAGCGCCGTCCTATATCCTTAATAAGGCTCTTAGCCTCAGCACACCAAGGTCCAGCTGTCTCTAAAAAATTAGAAAAGACGACTTAATGCAATTCAAACAAAGAAAATCTGCCCCAAATTTAAGCATCACATGTAAGGGTACACTTATTAAGGTAAATAACGATCTATCTCAGTAGATCCATTGAGTAGATCCACGGTGTATCTAGTGAGATTTTTTTTTCCCGCTAGATACATTGCAATTCATAATGGATCTATCGAGAAGTTTTTTTTCATTAGATACATTTTAGCACGGGTCGGTCAGGAATGGTTCTAGTGAGAATTTATTTCTCATTAGATAATGTAAAATGGATCAGATGAGAATTGAATTCTCTCTAGATACATCTTACTGACAAAGTGTGGATCTTATGAGAATTTACTATCATTAGATACATCCATGTCAAAGTTAATGGATCTGACGAGAACTATATTTCCTATAGATCTATTTTCCTAGATCCATTAAATATTTTGTGAGAATATTACTGCTATATATCAGATGATATTTCATACTTAAGTTTATTTAAAAACCGCTGGGTCGTATATATAAGAGTTTTCGGGAAAATTACAAGGAGTGTGTAATAGTGGCGGCGCGTCAATAATATTCTTAGGGAAGCCGGAAATAATTTGCCTTTCTTATTCTTCATGAGCCGTAGTAGTAAAAGAACTGGAATGGCTGAAAATTAGGCAAGCCGGTGGGAATCGGGTTGTAGGTATGGACGCTCCGCCACTGGTGTGTAATGGTAAGTATAAAAATAAATGAATGTCTATTTTCAATAGATTTTGCCCGCAACTACATCTACGTGGAACTGATTCGGAACTTATTTTATGTAGAATATGAAACGCTACTTGAAAAAAAAACATTATATTTATGTATTTCTTTACGGTACGGTATTTATTCAATATTTGAATTTCGTCTTACCTGATTATTTACTAGTCCATATTTGGCCTTTATACAAAATACACAAGCTAGTATTAAAAAGACAACGTGGCACTTCATGTATGTCATTGAGAATTATGCAGTTGACGTATTATCATTTCGTCAATTGACTTAAAATGAAATATAGATCTGTTTCGTTACATACAGGAAGGATCTAGTGAGCATTTAATCTCACTAGATTTATTTTCGGTGATACATTATCGTAGATCTAGTGACAGTTTTTTCTCATTAGATCCATTATTCCTAACGACTGTGGATCTAGTAAGAATTTATTCGCACTAGATCTATTTTTCGAAATACATTATAGATCTTGTGATAGTTTTTTCTCATTAGATCCATTATTCCTAACGACTGAGGATCTAGTAAGAATTTATTCCCACTAGATCTATTTTTCGAAATACATTATAGATCTTGTGATAGTTTTTTCTCATTAGATCCATTTATATTACCAATAACGGATCTGACAAGAATTTTTTCTCATTATATCTACTCTTCGGGATTGTTCCATTTTCCTAAGGTGGGGGCTTATATTTTATAGGTACCTACTGTAAAAAATAACCATAAATCAAAAAGCAAAGCAGAGAGTAGGTACGAAGTAGTCAAACTTATTTTTAATGGAATATACAATTAAACACTTGTTCTGTGACCTCCCAATAAAAAGTTTTAGTCTTGTTTTAGTAACAATTTTATCTCTTTAGAGAATGATTTCCAATAAAAACATATGTAGCTACTACACATTACTCTAAATTAAACATCTACTGTTTAGCGTGATTGAGGATCAAATATCTAGCATACTTAAATGTTTTCACAAATAAATATTAAAGCATTAATAAAAAAAAAAAAATTGTAAGTATTCCATTATTAATAAAAAAAAAAAAAAAGTTCTCACTAGATCCATTTTAGGTTCCGATCTAATGAAAAATAAATTCTCACTAGATCCATTCCTGACCGACCCGTGCTAAAATGTATCTAATGAAAAAAAACTTCTCGATAGATCCATTATGAATTGCAATGTATCTAGCGGGAAAAAAAAATCTCACTAGATACACCGTGGATCTACTGAATGGATCTACTGAGATAGATCGAATGAAAATACCCAATTTCTAGGTCTCCATTCCATATAGACAGCAATTTGTAATGGGAAACACATTCCATCGAAAAATAAATTTCATTATTATAATAACATTTGTATATTTTGTGTTAATAATTTTAAACATGTAATGTCTATTTGAACTCCAGTCCATCATCTTCACCTAATAACCCGGTTCACTTAGATTCCATCAACCAACAATAGTCCCTATACACCCTGGCGGGTGCTGTCTCTGTGTGCGTCCCATGACACGGGCAGGGACAGCATCCGCTCGGTGTATCCCTTGCATTTCATTAAATTGTCAAATGGGCCTCTACGTGTTGGCTATGTGGTACTCGATGGCACTTCGGTACCTCGGTATTTCGGCTCAGCGCACGCGTCCCAAAGGTCCGGGACACCATTGTCCCGTGAACGGGAAAGACATATTATTACTTTCACGTTTATATTATTATAAACGTGAAAGTTTGTGCGGATGGATGGATGGATGTATGGATGTACGTTCCGCTTAATCTCAAAAACTACTGAACGGATCTCTATGAAACTTTCCAGTATTGTAGCTTAGACATCAGAATAGGACATAGGACATAGGCTAAATTTTATTTCAAAATTCATCCCCTGAGGGGGTAAAAAGGGAGTGGCCATTTTGAATGGAAAACAATATTTTCTTTAAGATAGACTTCAAACTCTCTTAATAGACTAACCATTAAAACTAAATTTTCGAAATTCGCCCTCTGGAGGGGTGAAAAAGTGGTTGAAAATTTGTATGGGGAGCAATTTGGTCAGACTGTAGAATTGTGGTCAGATTTTACAAAAGCGGCCCTTAGAGACATGCGCGTGCAATACAATGACGCGTGGCGCGCCTTTTTCCGGCTGCCGCGCTGGTGCAGTGCGAGCGCGATGTTCGCGGAGGGCCGCGCGCCAGGCTGGCCCGCACTGCTGCGCGTGAGGACCGCCACCGCCAGGAAGGCAATTTACGCCTCCTCCAACATTTTGAAAATTCATCCCTTAAGGGTCGAAAAAAGGGGGTTGAATGTTTGTATGGAAAACGAGTAATATGAGGGAATAATGAGGGACTATACAAATATCGTTAGTAGTAATATATGTATAGAGTAGGTTAGTAACTAGGTAATTAGATCCAAACATTAGGTAAAAAAACTAGACTACCCGTGCGAAGCCGAAGCGGCGGGCCGCTAGTTAGGTATAAATTATTCTTACCCATTTATCTAAATTGCAGCACTAGTATTAGGTACCTACTTAAACTTAATACAATGCATAGTCAATTCGGAAAATGGATCAATCATGAACTAATTAGCCTGGTAGAAGGCATCCGGCATCGTTAATTATGTATGTGATGGTGATCGAGCCCGCGGGGATAGCTGGAGTATACTTGTATATGACAAAACATGTTGAATTGGATTCAATTTGATATATGTACCCTTACGAATAAAAAAACGAATTGTAACGCTACCATAGTCAATGTAAGAGTTGACGTTTGCGCGAGTTCCGTTTAAAACAAAATCTAACTGAACTATACTGTTAATCCCGCATTTAAATCTTCGTTAACACTCGTGGCAATTCGATTTTCAGGCTAAGTCGTTTATACTGGTTAAGTTATTAAAATTTAATAGAGTGTGCGAATGCAACGACCGTTATTGTGTGGTGTTGCAGTGTATCAACGGTCAGATCATCCAGGAATGCTAGATAGTGACCACACCGCCGTTAGACGACGTCTCCACCAGCCGATCTGACACGCACATTAATTACGCCACACGGCGGTGTCTCGTGAAATATGAACCTGCATCGATATCATACCAGCATTGCACTGACGCCGTTGAATAATTTATAGCCACACGAACAGAAAATGCCTATGACGCTCACCGGATTTAGATAACTCATAGCGCTCCGGTGCGGAAACGAGCGCTTCGTATGATCATCATAATGTATAGGACCTATGGGGCATATTGTTTTCAGAATGTAACTGCTTACTTTATTTCACGTATTTTATGTGACTTGGAGGGAATAGAAGATGTCGGTGGGTAGAATAGAAGGTCGACCGGTCTTTTCAGCACGGTCTAGTCTAGGTAATCCGTACTATTACTTTTCTCACGAGCGCGGGTTGGCCATTGTTGTAGTTGTAATACATACGAACACAAAGACAACGTGAACTCATAGCTCCTAATGCTGACGCACATATAGCCAATGTGCATGTATACAATACGGAACCACCCGCGCTTGTGAGACCAAAAGTACTCTAACATAATCAATTTTTTTATGGAAAGATTTTTTTTTTAAGAGCCCGATTAGACCGACTGTTATCTCTGTTTATATCTCGATATGTTGTGTTTCTGAACAGTTTCTATTTTTATTGGGGTGTACAATAAAGAGTATTTGTATTGTAATTAGGTAAGGCCAGAAGTAAAATTAAAATAATAGACAATAATAGATATAAAATTAATTAAAACAAAACAACGGCTGTAACCAACCATCGCATGTACAGTCAAGGGCATAAATATGTATAAATTTTTGGACCTTATTTCAATGGAGTAAGGTGAAAAAATGTATACATATTGGTGCCCTTGACTGTACCTACAGAGCGGAATTTAATATGAATTTAACTTATTATGTTATTGCTCGTCTGCAGTCCCACCGTCCTCATAACTCGCGTGACCCCGCACCATGGACACTTCTTTAGTCCCTCACTTTGAATAATTACTTATTTTTTCATACAAATACTCTTTAAATTACACCCTTGAGGGTTGTATTTTCAAAAACGCTGTAATTACTTCTCTTATACTTAAACTAAGAGCCTAGCCACTAATAAGGTTGCCGGTAAACACTTTCGACACCCTTTTTTATCCCTTCAAAGGGAGAATTTTCAAAAACCCTGAAATCACTTTTTCCGTAATTTAAAGCTAGGCCTATAAACAAAGTTTCAAGTCTCTCGTTGAAATTAAATTATACTCCCCGTACAAACTTTCAACCCCTTTTTCACCCCTTCAGAAGGCGAATTCCAAAAACGCTGAAAATGGTTTTCTTCCATTTTTATGCTTAATCGATTAGGGAAGTTTAAAATTTCTAAGAATAATGTTGTTCTCCATACAGAATGACCAATCCGATTATAGTTGATATTCAGTATTCAATAGCCCTATTTCGGGGATGTAATTTGCAACTGCGTTAAGCTGTTTCATTGGCAGCGTAGTGCTTTTGTCTCAATTAAATAACGCAAATTTGCAGCCGCCATTGATTGAACCGCAACGGTTCAAAGCCTTGCGATTTCATTTAGGAACGTCATGGTAATTTACAAATTCCTTGTGTTTGTACTTTTACATCTAGCAGCACACGTAGCTCCGCCCCCGTGCCTATTACTTACAAAAATTGCGGGCGGAATTGTGGGATAAGTTTATACTTAATAAATAAATAAAGATTTCTGGATATTCTTTTTTTTTATCTTACACAAACCTAGTCTCAAACTAAGCAAACTTTGTACCATGGGTACTAAGCGACGATATATTATATACTCGTACTCACATAGATAAATAGCTACTTAAATACATAGAAAAAACCCGACGCTGGATTCATGCTCATTATTATTAATTTATCGGCATTTATTTCGAACCGTGAGATCTTCGAGAAGACAGTACGGTTGCCAGTTTTTGTTGCACTTTGAGAACCACCCAGGGGTCACGTGTAGGGTAGCGGTGGGTACTTTCCCTACGGACGTGGTGCAGCTTCGACCCGCCTTTTTCAAGTGAGTGGGCAACTTGACTGTTAGAAGTTCTCAAGCCGCCCGACCGAAGGCCTCCAACTTGGCTTAACGACTGCAGCCATAGACAGCAGCCGGGATCGGGATCTTCAAAGCGGTCACCCATCCATACATGTACCGACATTGCTTAACCTTGCATACCGGTTGCGGCACGCAGGCGCCGCTGGCCAAGAGTGCTCCTATCGCTATCATGCTCATCACACAAGTATATTCGATGTTCAGATAAAATAATCGTTAAAATCGGATGAATAACTAGTTCCATAAATTACATCGATCAAAAGTTCTTTTCACGTCTCTTTAAAATTTGTATAGATTATGTCTTCTCATTTACATTTCCTAACTGGAAGCTCTTGATCATATTTGATTACCGTTTTCTGTGTAGACTGCTGCGTGAATAACAATAAAGTCTTTTATTAAACATCTACAATATAAATTACGAGCGCGAATCCAACTAAGCTGACCCACAATTTATACCGTATCATACATACTAATCGTTATCAAACTGGTATATTCGTATTTAATTAACATACAGTGCAATATATTACTTTGAACTTGCCAGTGAAATACCTATACAGGATGTAACATTTAAATCGGTCAGTATGGGAAAGTCTGTTAGTCCAGCTTTACAGTAACGTATTGTAATAAAACAAACACCAAAGAGCCGCCCTCACTCGCCTCGCCAACAATGACATTAGGTCCATAATTAGACTCTAATAACTATGCGGTAGCACAGCTGCTTTGTTAACAAACCTTATTATTTTTATTTTGTTTAACACATCAAACAATGTGATTATGATTTTCAAACCGTGTATATCATCCCCTATCACACCCTATTGCACTGCGCACACACACAATACACAATTTGAAACATTTTAAAATTTGTAACATGGTGTCACTTTATGTATAGTAAACCATCAATATATCACATTGAATTGAAAATTATAAACTTTTACCAAAATAGAAAAAAGATATTTAACATCGAAAATTCAGAAATTTATGTTTTTTTTTTGTCATCCAAAAGTCAAAAAAAGGTATCAAAAGGATGTTTAAGTAAAAATAAATAAATAAATGTAAATCAAACGCTTTATTTTACGACCAAAATAGCAAAATACTTATTTTCCCATACAACAGTTGGTTCGATACCAGGCGTGTGACGTCATTTGCCCGTGCCAATGTGTAGGAGCCGTTTGGGCGGCCGCTAGCGGCGAGGTAGGTTCATCTCTATTTTTTGCCCTTTATTGTGGTCTGATTGTAGTTGGTCCCATATAGACATTTGATCGTCGATAAAAACTGGTTCGAATGGCAACATATTTTTTTTTAGTCAAATAGCGTATTGTGGATACAAAAGGAACGACAGCAAAACATGGTTCAGGTAGGTACACATATGCAAATCAAGTCTCAAAGCAAACTCGTATTAATTAGCATTATGTAATTTAGGTTTAATCTCCCACGCATCGTTTATAAATTAAACTTCAGGATAATTCTGCAAGCTATTTCATAATCAACGCGCTTTTAAGAGAAAATCTTATGAGGATTAACGTTCCCGCGGTGCCGTAGATATCGGGACCAAGTCTCAAGTAAGTAGCGTCCCCGTTGCCAGGAGCAGAGATTACCCGAATAGAGTTTGGAAGGATTAGTCGGGAGTCTACTCGTCTAATACTGTTTGATACAACTTACTGTGTAGAACAGTTACTCGTACTTATAATAATATTGAATAGGTGAATTGTGTTGACATAAATACGTGTAGAAGGAAACGACATTCAAGGTATATAAAAAAAACAAATGAAACAAGAAGTACAAATATAATGTGTAGGTATGTATACATATTGTGGTGGTTCAGCCGGAGGTGACAATTTTGTGAGTAGGTTCAATAATTATATAGTTTTGAGGAATAAAAAAACACTCGCGTAGTTTATAGCTCACAGAGCCACTAGTTTCAAAATATAAAGATAAGTAGCTAGTCTAAGCAGTTATGTTGGTTTTGTAAACATGCCTTCAATTGTGTTACCTAATACTATTCCGATACCCGCATCGTTACTTTTTTGTATGACCTTAACGATGCTAAAGTACCTACTTTGATGATTGTACGGTACAGCCGCCTATTTTTTTTTACCCAGTTTGCACGATATGACGTTTTAGTACATACATATCGACCATAATACATTAAGATGCTAGGCTGGGCTGATCTTGACTTTATGGTTGAGGACAGTACATTGTTAAATTAAATATGCTCGCTATGTGATAATAAATAGAAAACAATTAATTTGGCTAAAAGTCTACATTAAGATCAATGCAGTGATCGTTGATATCAAACATAAAACTGAAAATGTTTTCTGACACATTCGTTTTAGCGCCTCCTCAAAAAGTTTTTGCATTTTCATTAGATGAAGTTGAGATTTCTAACGATTTGGGGAAGTTCGAAGTGTAATGAGCCTTCAGTCGCCTCCCCCAGAGAGCCTTGTGAATGATGTGAAAACTCGACTTGAAAGTTTATTCCAGCCTGGATTCTTACACCACTCATAAATATTGATTGCGCAATTTTGTTGAAGGTTATATTTATTCAGATTTATTTTTAAATCATGTAATAGCAGGAAATGGCTAAATTCTCGTGTTCACTTGCGTACTTTGACTGATAAATCTTATATCTTTAAACGAGCAATTCTTGTATATTTATTTATTTATTTATTTCGGGGATCTCGGAAACGGCACTAACGATTTGGATGAAATTTGGTATGTCGGAGTTTTCGGGGACGAGCAATCGATCTAGCTAGGTCTCATGCCCGGGAAAACGCCGAGTAAAGCTCGGCCGCCCAGATATTGTTTTTTTTATACAACGACGGTGGCAAACACCTGATGGTAAGCGGATACCGCAGCCTATAGGCGCTCGCATCTCCAAAAGAGTCACGTGCGTGCGCGCGTTTGCTTAGTACAAAGCTGAAGTAGACCATTATCGATAGGTATATTTACAATAATTAAAGATACACATGATATTTAGGTACATTTCCGAATCTTAAAAAAAAAGTGGTTGCTGGAATCATGCGTTAATTTTATTTGATTATGGTATGAATGGTGAATAGTAGCAGATTTCTAGAACCATTTTTTTTTACTATTCTGCTACAGAATATGCAGGTCTCAATGATGATGAAATGTACTATTTTACTGAAATAGCAAAGAACATTGTTATGGAAAATCTACTATTATATTATAAACTATTACAGAAAGAAAATACAAGCGACTAAAAATGTAGCAGGGCCACTGCTGTAGTAGGTATTAAGGACCGGACGTGTTTTTGTAAAGTACACTGTAGTACTATTATTCCTTATTCATACAACCTACGGGATCATAACAATATGACACAGGTAAGCAACTTATGGGACGCGCAACTTACGTAATATAAACTATCCTTCAAGTTAAAAGCTGTTAAGATTCCCGTGGCGCAAAAAATAAATCTCAGACTGCCGAGCGTCGAGCCGCGCTGCCTTCGTGCAGAGCTATATAACATTTCATTAGCGGTCAGCCGAGACGTTCCGGTTACACAGACAATAAATTTTCATTTTTGCGAAAGGACAAGTGAAAAGAAAAGATAAATAGGGAAGGAGATTTGCCTTACGAGCGCATAAACTATTCGACGACCTCGCGGCGGCAGCCACGAGCCACGAGTCACGGACGAGCTTTTGTATCTAAACGAAATATTTGATTAACAAAAAGGCGAGTGTACCGGCATCTCTTTCCTTTGAAGGTTTTATTCATGAAGCCCGAAGTATGATTACAATTTAGCACTATCTTTGACGGTGTACGATAACAACTCATTAAAAAGTTATTAAAATGCAATTTACATGATATGTAGCGGGAAGAATTTAAGGCTTAGTTTTTTTATTATCTTTCACTAGTTAAGGGTATCTTTAGTTCGTTAAAATACACAAAACTGATAAGTGATGTACTCACTACTATGTGTTATCAAGGGGTAGTGCTTTGAATATTGAAGATTGAATATAGAGGAGGTTTTGTCCCATTCCGTCATTAATCTATAAACAATATTTTTTAAGAAAAAAACACCGACTTCAATGGGGGAGGCCCGTGAAAAACTATTATACTTAGATGGTGCACTCTTAGATTCCATACAATGAAATATAAATGGCTATAAGTATGTTTATAATGGTATAAGAGTAAGTACCCTCAATTCCTCATGGAATCCACCATCAGAACTCAAGCTTGACAAAAATGTGTCTTGAAAACCTAGCGTGCTTGACAAACATAACGAAGAGAACAAATCTCCAAACGTGAACTATGCGTTGTTGAAGAGTTCCATTCTGATCATCATCAGCAATTCCACTTCATCAAATGTCACTTATTAAAATGTAAATGTTTGATTTGTTTATGAAAATACTAAAATCACCATATGTATGCCTTTAACATTTGAGGATTTTCCCTCGATTCCTCATGGATCCCATCATCAGAACTCGAGCTTGACAAATAATTGTCTTGAAAATCTAACTTGCTTAACAAACACAGCAAAGAGGACAATTCGCCAAACGTGAACTATGCGTCGTTGAAGAGTTCCGTTCTGATCATCATCAGCAGTTCCACTTCATCAAATGATACTTTTTTGAATAAAAATACTTGATTAGTTGATGAAAATACTAAAATCACTATATGTGTGCCTTTCACATTTGAGGAGTTCCCTCGATTCCTCGAGGATCCCATCATCAGAACTCGAGCATGACAAAAATTAGACGTGAAAATAGAACTTGCTTAACTTTTCGTCGTTGAAGAGTTCTGTTCTGATCATCATCAGCAGTTCCATTTTAATAAATGTCACATTTTTGTATGACAATGCTTGATTAGTTGATAAAAACACAAAAAGATTTGAAAAGTTCCCTCGATTCCTCATGGATCCCATCATCATAACTGCGTTTTGACAAAGACGGGACCAATTTGGATACATATACTTACAATCAAAAAAAGAATTTTCAGTAACGGTTCAGACATGACGGAGTAAAGAGACTTCCTGATTTGTCGGTGCGGAGGCAGTACGATATAGTACTGGCGGCACACAAGGGCTACGAAAATGCTGCAAATGGTGTTAAAAGCATGAAAATCGGCACGTTTGATCTTTAGGCCATATTTTAATTCCATACAAAAAAAGATGTCGTCATGACTCCTCTCCTTTTCGTTTTTTTTTTGTCCAACGGCTCAAATTGATGCATATGTCCTAAAGAGCAATCGTACCGATTTTCATGCTTTTAACACCATTTGCAGCATCTTTTGGCGTGCCGCTAGTACTAATAAGAGAAAAGTGTCAAATGTCAGTGTCAGCTGTCAGTCGACTCTGTACCATGTTTTACTGCGCCCCTATATTTAAAAATGAGTGCTTCCTGACTGGCGCGGGATGCGCGGTAGCTGGACGATGCGAAGGCGGTACTGCTCCGCTTCTGCGCATGATATTACTACTGCGCAAAAGTAATACTGACAGTGAACCGTCAAGTGAGAATCTTTGCGACGTCAGTAAATTTACGTCATAGGAGAAAATGTCACATATCGATCCCACGCCGTCAAGTCAAGAAGTCGCCTAATACAGTAACAAACATTTAAAAAAACATACAACCGAATTGAGAACCTTATCTTTTGAAATCTAGAAGTCGATTAAAAAAATAATAGCTTAATTTACAAATTTGTTTTAATAGACTCTGCCTTGTCGATGAATCGAATGATCGATAAAAATTTATGCAAGTAGGATAATTCAATGGAGTTCCTTTAAATTATGAAATAAGAGAAATTCTATTATTTCTTGTATTAACCCTTCCGAATCGCTTTTAGGATTGATTAGGCCAGGTCCTAGTGTCAAAAAAATCCACTTCACCGCCTACCAAAATACAAACAATAATTTGTTATTTGTGGAACAAATATGGTGTTTCAAAGAACGTCTAAACAATTAAGTTTAATATTCAGTGTTTTATGGCCAAGAACATGCAACAATATTATGTTTTCATAGCGTTAAATTTGTGCCCTTTGACAGAAAAGTTAGTGTATTATAAAGTTTTACGACATTAGCCGAGCAGACCCGCAACTAGATGAAGGATTACGCAGAAGTTACTACCGGCTATGATTACACCATATAACTTTCAGTACCTTAGATTTATCTAAGATTTTTCTTGTACTAGGTAGGACGTTGTCATACCATAAAGTATATTAAAACGTGAAACTACACCTTCATGTTTCCTGAATTTTCATTTATATATCCTGAATTCAGCTATTTATAACATAAATACATTTAAAGTTGCGAATAAAAATCAGCAGCTCATTGCCGGAATCTTATTTTAGTTTTTCCGTCCATTCGCGCATCTGTCACGTCCCAGAAAGCCAGAAACAAATTACCGTCATGTCTGGCTGCCTGCTTGCCAGTTAATATGACTTTATATGATAATTTTCCTCCATTAGCTACCAACGCGACGTAAATAATATTATAGGCACTTCGAAATTGTATTGTGTTGTAACAAATGATGGTGGATTTCCGGTTAATTTATACTTATTTTATTTTAGTGTACTATACTACTCCTTGTTGGTATTTGCTTCGATTGCACATCAAAACGGTGTTCCGAACATTCCACAATACTGCCGAGCTGGCTATTCGATCTGCTGTAAGTATTATAAGGGACAATTTTAGCAACCGAGTTTTGTATTTACTACTGTTACCGTTACCGTTACTGTTACTGTTTGTTTACTTCCTACAAATTAAATAGGATGTTAATCAAATTTTAATGTACAAAGACACTGTTTAGAGCTTCAGTGTTCGGACAGAAGGGCCTTTTCCCTACCACTTAATGGCCAGTGCTGACATTTTAGAAAAGGGTCACCAATTTATCTAAACAGAGTTCCGTGGGCAGCTTCGCCTTAATTATAGTTTAACTTTATTCCTGTCACAGCTGGCTTTTGTAATCAGCGAGCAGCTGCTTAACAAATATCCGAATATGACTCTTAATACAATCTATTAGAATACACGTGCAATAGTGCCGTTTTAAGTATTATATTACCTAGCCGCTCATACACATCGTCATTAGTGTAGTGATGTTTACTAAATCAACAGTGTGTGGATGTTACAAATGAGTTTTGTTTTGTACACTAATTTGCTAATTTGTTTTATACTTTTAACTTAAATAAATCGAATCCGGTTGAAAGGCTGTTACATGTACAACACAGTTGATGTTAAAATTGCAAGTCACGAGGACTTACGAGAATTGGCAAGCCATCATTTACAATGAAAACTAGCCTTATTAATTTTATAGGACTGTTTACTAAATGTACGAATACTTTTTGATCGCGAATCCTCGTCAGTTTTACATAATATTTGAATAAAATAAAAACGCCGCTCCGTTGTCTTGGCCACTCGAGTACAATTTTTTCACTCGTATTCTATAATGGGGTTTATTTGGTTTCTACATGTCCGTTTTATGGATACTTTTTCCTCCATTCCTCTCCTCCTTTTTAATAGGCACTATTTCCCATTAATGCAATCAATGGAGCATAGGCAATATCAGCGAATCAATACAATTCAGTATTAGGCCATTAACCTAATTTGAATTTACACCTCCATTTAGATATTTTACGTCGATTCGCAAGAAACCCTGCCATTATGAAAGGTTTCGCGAGTGCTCGCCGGGACCCTCGGGGGCAATCAGCTTGAAGGACAAGCCACCTGAGTACCCATGGTAATCACAAAAATGTGCTAAGAATTTGAGACTCCGATAATCTTGGCTTTGTAAAGAAATTGATAGATTTAAAGAAGTATTTCACTGAATTAAATTTCGATCAAATTTTCTATTTAACCGCATTTTCATTGGATTTCAAGTACTTAAAGGATCCTTTTATGTTTAATCGTATAGCGCTAAATGCCGTAGCTCTAGTATAAGTTTTTTCGAAACATTAACTAATTCGAACGCGTTTGCGTTTTGTCTCAAAATGTATGAAAATGGTATGAAAACGTGAACAGCGCGTCTGGTGGTCACTAGTGGAAACTAAAACAGCGAGTATAAGATTTGTTGCTAACCGATGAACGCGCGTATTTCATACTCGGTGAGAGCGTTTTCATACATTTTGAGACAAAACGCAAACGCGTTCGAATAAGTTAATGTTTCGAAAAAACTTATAATAATGTTTTACGCCTATTATGTAAAATAATGGCGGATGTTATTCTGAACGCAAATATTCAAATTCGTCGATTAAGACTCGTAAATTTAAAATATATACTTTTCACGAAGTATGCTTGTTTGCCACCGTCGTAGTATAAAAAAGAAGTAGGTACCAGTGGTTGTATTTGCTTGCTGGCCACCATTTGACACACAGAAAACAAGCTTGCCCGGCGTTCAAGCTATTCTTTGGTGTATCTACGGTTAAAACTGGTTAAAACCTTGCGTGACATCCTTCCAATCACAACGTTCATCCCCTATATGAAATGAATTCGTATTCATTCAAATTGAATACAAAAAAATATTATGAATGTTAGTTACCAATTCGAGTGCTTTCGTCAAGAGGTCACCATTATTATAAGGATAGCAATAGTTGAATAAAAAACTCGGTAAGTAACAAAAGAAAAATAATTACAATTGTTTTACATTGTTAGACAAGTAATTAAGGGTAGATAATAGATATAGCAGAGATCATGCTGAGAGGGTTTAATGCAGCGAGACCGCAGACAATCGTCCTCCAGGGAGCATCATCCGATTTGCGGAATCATATCGCACAGCCAGCTATAGCTATCCTCTTTGAAAGTTCTCTGCAGAGCAGGACAGCAGAGGGTAATTTAACTTACGGTTTTCCCGACTTTTGCTGATATTGCAGCCAGGTAGGTCACCACGGTTCAACACAATCAGGTATTTCGCACTTTGAACTCGTTGTCTAAATACTCCGGGGATATCAGAACTTACCAACTTACTTGAAACACTTGGCATTAAGCGGTAACTTAGAGAAGTCGAGTGAAACGTATTAGTATAATGTCAAAGTAGATGGATGGTCGTTAGAGTACGACACCCTTAGGTACTAACAAATGAGAAGCAACTAACTAAACGCCACTAAAGAAAGCTGTAAAATCAATCACCGCAATCAATCTTGTAAATAGGTACTGACAAAACTTTTCTCCAATAATAACGTGCTCGTTGAGTTCTCCCTGCTTAGCACTAAGAAACTTTCACTCAATTCGAAATTTGCTAATTTCGGTACTAAGTCACGAACGAACTCATTATCGGTCGCTCTATACCTTTCTGTACAAGTAATTTCTTCAAATATTTATGGTACCAATTAAAAGTTTTAATAAGATTCTTTATTACAGTTTGGTGTATCGAAATATTTGAGAATTGAACGCAATTTCTATTAAAAACAAAAGTTTATAAGTAGGTAGGTAGTCTCTTGGCGTGCCCAATATATTATCATTTGCGTCATGCAGCGTTCGTAGCGCGAAAACCATTATGATCGGCTGAATTTCAAATAGAAGATAAACTACGGGTGAACTGTAAGCTGGCAACTTATACTAATCGGGAACGAAGTTTGCAGGGATTATAAGTCTTTTCGCTTTAAATAATTTATCATGAAATCATAGGCAGTTATGCTCCCGCGAGATGTTGATCTCACTTTGATGTAAGTTTACTTATTTACGATTTAGCTTGAAATCTCTCAAGAAAATATTAACGGTTATCCTTATGGTTGCAATAAGGTGATGTTTTATGGAAGGACAATTAAGGCGTTTTAATGGAGTCCTATATCTGAATGGATATGAAAAGAAAAATAAAACGAAAAAGCATTAAAAACTTTTCAGAACGCACATTTCTTAAACCTCACCCATAATATGAGTCTACTCCAGGCAAAGCAGTCATGCGATTATTATACTATCACATCCTACAAGATGAGGTTGTTTGATGACGTGTAAGGGCAGATGAAAAAACGATGTAGTAAGTGGGCTTTTGAGCGGACCCAGCCTGTCGATGCTAACCCATCTCAAAGGTTCTGCCTAATGGCTCGTTCCGAGGCCACTACGACATACTTGTATAAAATCATTTCTCTTCGAGTAACAATAAAAAGTGATGACTGGAAATTACTAGTCATCTTGGGATCACACGTGAACACAAAAGTGAATAAGAGTTCTTAAATAATTCACTTTATTTTAGAACAATATTTTGCCGTGAATAGGAATCACAATGTCTTGATTACATACTAAACATCACGTATTACCAACGTTCGCTCATCACGGCAATTAATTAAATGCCGTTTTAGCCCGATGTCTGAGGCGTCGGGATTTGGGTTTAATATTCGGGCACATACATTCCCCGAGCAACTTCTGAAACTTGTGACAAGTGCGGAGATATTTAGAAGCTAGGTGTTGATCTTTCGCGCCCAATCTCCCCTGTGCAAACTTAGATGTCGCCCTCTTCAGGATATACAACCGTAAACAAAACAAATTTTACGGAAAAATATGGCCGCCCTTTTATTATTAATTATTTAGATTTAGTATATGGGTACTCTATATAAAGTAGTCTTTTTAACACATCATCGGTTAAAATATTAATACTAACGTGTCTGTGTTATCGAGTGATATATCAAGACCTATAGCTAGAACCAAATCTTGATAATCTTGTTGGAATTACTTATACTAAACTACTAACGTATACATACATATTAACAATGATGAATATTCACATTCCGCCGTTAATTCTAGAGCATTTGACAGCCAACAAGCAAATAAACGGACTTAAATAAACAGACGCGTACAAAGGGGGATTACTAAATTGTATCTAAAGATATCCTTCTAATGACACAGCGATCTATGTGTAACCAGCCGAGCGGAGCGCTCAAATGAGTGAATTCACCTGTACACGGTTTTAATGAGTGCTTAATGAAAGTTCCAGAGCAGTGAAATATGAGCGCTCTTGTGAATTATGAGCTTGTCACACTGTGACCTCGCTCTTATCAATTAACGCTGGGACTGTGCAAAACGTGAACGATTATGTGTCATATCTTCTTTGTTTGTAATTTTGGTATCTTAAGAAGGATTACAAATTTGAAATCCGTCGGAGCGTTGTTTGTACACTGAATTGGATGGGGTGTGCCTCAACGTGTAGAAAATTGCTCAGGTATAAATATTACGTACTTTGATAAAGATATTGTGTGCGGAGGTAAAATGGCCGTGCGATGTCGAAAATTGAGATATTTCCAATAAAATACAGATTGCACTTTCTATTTTTTTTACTTTACTAGCAATAAATCATATTGTTTAATTGAGAAAGTTAATACATTGTATGCCATAGATGTTGATTAAGAAAAGACCGGCCAAGTGCGTGTCGGGTCACGTGCAATATAGGGTTCCGTAGTTGTCCACCCGTTTCATTATGTGGACTAAAAAGTTTGCAAACATACATATATTTACTATGTTATATATATACCTATATCACAGAATAAGTAATAGTACTACGTAAAGAAGTTGCACTGTAAACAAATCGCCAACTTACAAACCCAAATTATAATAGGTAAATAACAAATATTGACCACACCAAGCGAATGACGAGACGACGCGACCGTCCGGTAGCAATTGGTCACTGAATGTACTTGCAGCGGCCCGGGGTTGTACTTGCAGCGGCGCGGCGAACTGACGGAGTGAAAGCCGCACGCCTATATGAAATAACAACATTATCTAAGGTACGAGAATCAATGGAATTTGTACGTAAGCTTGCTTTTGGAAAGTAGGTACCTACATTTCTTAAGTGCGACTATTAATAAATAATTTTCCTTTTAAATTCATTATAATATATATACTACCTACCTACCATGTTTTTCTTTCACATGCCTAGCCACCGTTTAGCTGGCAATGGACAACTTGACCATAAATTATCACTTTAAAGCCGACGTTTGTTTTATCACGCCAACAGAGTCTTAATCAATAAACCTTACAATATTTTTGAAAGAGCTATCCAACGACACCCCACTCGATGGGGTTTGAATGAAAAACAAATTGCACCATCACTACGTAGACACGACGTACACGTGTACACCACAAACCACAACTTTCTAGTAGTGACAGTTACTGAGCTAAGCAGCGAACGGAAATATGAGCTAAGCCGCGGGGACTCACGGACGGACGGACAGTCGGACATGGCGAAACGATAAGGGACCCTAAAAAAGAAATCCCATGAATTGGAGTAAGTATACTTAGGCCTTATTGGTTTTTGCGCTAGCGATTACCATTCCAGCTGCCAACCCGGAGGGGAAACTAGACTTTGATGTATTTCGCATTTGTCGACTAAGTGACGGATTGTTTGTTAGATATTTTTGTATTCCTTGACTGGCCCAATAACTTTTTGCCTAATTTCAGTTTATCTAACTATAAACTTTTACGATTATTAATAATCGTAAGTTATTTTTAATTTATTTCAATTAGTCTAAAGTTTATTTATATAACTTAATTTTTAAGAAGATGAAGGATGTCCAGATCCCGGATCAAAATTTATTTCATTTAAAAATCACTTTTCACTTCTCATGCTCGAAAAGTTTGTCATATTAGACTTATGAAGCGGGGCTAAAGTAGTACATAAAAGCCCTAGGGGAAATATGTATACATATTTATGATTTACAAAACATTTTAATTTGACAATCAAAATACTTCACCCATTAAATCCACCAATCACAGAACAGTAATTTGACAGATTAAAAAATATTTGGTAAAAATATCAACCAACCAGAATACAGCTGTACTAAAAACGACCAATCAGAAAAGACGTTTTTCAGTTCTCTAAAGATTAAGCGGTGTCTATGGTCAAAGCAAATGCGCCTCTTAAAAGAAAAAAAAGCGCATGTTGCATCTCTTTCCTTAATATAGCAAAAGAAAGGGAGGAGAATACGCAAAGCGAACACGCACACAGCCAGGCATGGTGCTGGCCTTAGAAAAAAATCAAATTTGAGAGTTAAATTAATTATTTTAGATAGATTATTTGTGTTTATGTGTTTTCTCGCAATTGTAGTGAAAAGTAGAGTGTATGACTCGGGTCTAAAAGCCATATTTTAGACCCTTTAGACCCTTGTCAAACAATTCACTCAAATAAAATGAGATAAAGTGAGGAATAATGCTAAACCGTTTTAGTTTAACTAAAATTATGCAAACCAAAAGCCGAAAAGTTCCCAGAATATTTCCATCCGCCAGTAGCTCTAGTATAAGTTTTTTCGAATCATTAACTAATTCGAACGCGTTTGCGTTTTGTCTCGATCAAAATGTATGAAAACGTGAACAGCGCCTCTGGTGGTCACTAGTGGAAACTAAAACAGCGAGTATAACATTTGTTGCTAACCGATGAACGCGCGTATTTCAAACTCGGTGAGAGCGTTTTCATACATTATGAGACAAAACGCAAACGCGTTCGAATTAGTTAATGTTTCGAAAAAACTTATACTAGAGCTACTGAACGCATCGACGTCAGCTTGTAAGCGTCTTTATAGGTATATATCTATGTACCTGAAATCTAAATACCTAAACTGCCTATATGTAACCATACTTTAATGCTTACGTAGACAACTACCAGAATTAACGGCTTAACGTGTTTTCCAAAAGAAGCGCTAAGTTACTAATTACTAACCACTCAAAGCGGTCACGTATTCGAAAACAAGCCTCAGGGGCTACCGCGAACCACAAACGAAGTATCTCCCTCTCTGTTGCTCCAATATGCAAGTGCGACAGAGAGGCAGTTATTTCGTTTTTGGTTCGCGGTAGGCCCACTCAATTTACCTGCGAAATCGACGCGCATATCGCATATGCGGGCGCCGCCGCCGCTCAAGGTAATACGCTTCATCGGGATCTAATTAATTAAGAGCCATACACGGAACTGATATTTCTTACATTATTATTGGAAAACGGGACTTAGTCGTGTACACTTATAATTTATTTACCTTTTGTAAGGATTTACCCGACGTTTCGAATGTATCGCAACATCTGTGGTCGCGAACTGACTGCAAAACGTAACGTAACGTCGGGCAAAACCTTACAAAAGGTAAATAAATTTAAGTGTACGCGATTAAGTCCCGTTTTCCAATAATAATGTGTGAAAATCGTGTAAGTTTAAATCTGATGTTTCTTACCGGTGATAGTCGAGGACTTGGAAGGATATTATGAATTACGATTTTATATACAGAAGATGTCATTGCGTCAGGTATTTATAAAATTGGGGTTCAATAATTTTAGTACAAAGATGAACTCCTCTTTGTTTTACTAGTAAATAAAACGAAAAAAATACATAGGTATTCATTAGAAATATTACAAACATAATAATCATTTAAGGCGCTACACTGAGAATTTTGGAGACTTTGAAACGCTGTCCTGCCCAAACTAGCAAACAGTAGGTGCTGATTTTCAGATATATGATTCTTGACTATATGATTGTGGTACTGACAATAGCGAAACATGATTGCTTAAAATTTTTCTCGATAGAAAATAAATCCAAAGTCGAGTCTATATTTTCCTTTTTTTCCTCTGCCTACTAAAACAACTAACTAAATAACTGGGCTGGCACGACGACCCAAAATGAATCTTGGCCTCCGACACAAGAGCACGCCACTTTGCTCGGTCCTGCGCAACTACGCTGTGGGCCTACTAAAACAACGCATTATTAAAAGACACGATTAAGTGAATATGATGGTATTTTACCTCATCTAGGTACAGACAAGAGGAAATTTAATAAACCTGCACACATTTAGATATTTAACGAGATTTGTCTAAAAAGCCATCCTCGGAGAGGGTTGCATCCCGTTTTGTCGTGAGCGAAAAACAAAGGGTGTCTCTTTCAATCGATATATCGCCTTAACTATGCCACATCTCGAGGTTACTTGGAGTTATCCTGTCTGTTAGCTGTCGTTTACACGAAAATAAAGAAAAACGCCAGATCCTGTGACGGCACGGCAAGGCCTTTTGAGTATTTCTTTCTTTCATCATTTTGGCCAGCGTCAGATTCAATGTCAACCCTTGTCAGGAAGACAACCCTCAATTAATTTCATATTTAATGTTGGCACTTTTACGAAAAAGATGATATTACCGTTTCGCAATACCTCTCGTTTAATATTTATAAGTATGTAGGTGTCTTCGATTTGTTATCTAAGATGTAAATTATCTTATGCAGATGGTTCTATTTACAAATTTTAGAAATAAAGGAATAATTGAAAAACTTAGGCACCGAGCAGGATTCGAACCTGCGACCTCCCGGCACTCGCGGCCAGTCGCTCTAGCCAACTGAGCTATAGGTGCGATTGCTACCCGGCTTGAAATTTGTCAATCCTTCCTTCATTTATACAACGCCTTAAGGGAGGCGTACAGCAGCGACATCTACCAGAAGACTCAGGCTTCATTACTTATTATTATTAGTTTTTCAATTTCTCCTTTATTTCTAAAATTTGTAGTTTGCGTTAGTAGCGTTACTGCATAATACAAAATGGTTCTATTTAGTTTAGACAAATATAATAAGTAAAAGTAGACAGCGAACATGTTGATCATGTAAATATAAAGTTTAGGTAATTATCAGCGAATAGCCCACAAAAAAGCGTTTGAGTTAAAGTAAGACTCGTTCAATAGGACATATACACAGAAAATTGTTTCCTGAAGATAAAGTGATAATCGTCGTCTGCAAGACTCAGAAGCCTCGCAAAACTAAGTACATCTACATACAAACCTTAATTTGCCCAATTTATGGTGTTTCATTGGTTTGACAATCGCACTCCAGGGAGACTGAACATAGTGACAAATATTTGCCATAATAGGTCGCCTCGTGAGTCCAATCTACTCAGAAAGTATCAGTTTTATTTCGCAACATTATATCATGTGGTTCCAGGATAAGCCACGCCCAATCATAATAAGTTATTAGTAGTTTATGCAACTGGTACGTTACATGTATAATGAGAGGCATCAAATTGCCTAATTATGTACAGTAGGAATAACTGTGACATATATAGATTTTATTCTAAAAAACTGTCTAGATAATTCTATTTTTTATATGTTTTTATTTTACTTATTGACGATCTTTTTGTGAATTTGTTATATTCTGTTTGACATAGATTACAGCAATTCAACTTTTTTTTAAATTATAATTGCATCAATAAATTGCTCTGAATAATTCGATTCAAAGTATGTAATATAAAACTGACTATTTAAAATAGCTTGTTGCTAGGCCTATTTGAATAAAGAAGATTTTGAGTTTGAGTTTGAGTTTGAATATACAAATTGAAATCAGAAATAAATCAAAACAAAGATAGAACATATTTATTTATTATAATGAATCAAATAATTGTATTAAAACAACAATTTTTGCACAATAAACAAAATCGCGGAAATGGTGAAATAACTGGCAGGTATTAAAAAAAACATACCGAGCTTACGTTTCGTATCGACCGCATTTGAATTTTCAGTGAAATTAAGATAAGATAAGATGATGTTCCAAATTTGAATTTTTGTTAGTTTATCAAATAGGAAATCGTAATCATTTTATGTTACTGCTGTAATTTCTACCACAGATAAGAAAAAAATCATAAATACATTGTCATAATGCTGGTCATTGCCTACGGTTTCTGAACGCATTTTAGAGGATTTATGATATACAAAATATAAATAAATACAAATACAAAAGCGTTTATTTTTCTCTTTAAATTACAATGAGTGTGGATAACATTTTTAACATCTGCGTATAATAGGTACAATAGTAGGTATACGTTTTAAATTTTTCATACCTTAGATAACCAGTCCGCGTATGAAAAAGCATGAGTTTTATAACAGTACGGAAACATGGTCATTAATTTACAATAAAAAGCATCCTCTTTTTATTAATTATGAGACAGGCTTTTCCGTGATATAAATCATTTTCATTCAGCGTAATGTATAGAGAGACCATGGAAATTAGCTGAAGGCTTATGATATTTTATTTCGTATTTTAATATAACATTTAATTCATATAACCGGGTCTTCGCTGTTGCGCAACCGGATAAAAACTAACCGCATACAAATTACTATTTTAACCCCTAGTATTCTTTGGCGCACTCCCGTGCCAAAAATGTGAACTCCTTATTTTACACCTTATAATCATTACTTTATTAGACAAAATAAAGAATAAAACCGAAAGAAATAATAATGGAGCAAGAAAAAATTTACTATGTTCTTATGCAATAACTGAAATCTAAATACCTAAACTGCCTGTATGTAAGTACATATATGACGACCTCTTTGGACTAGGTAAGGTAGTGAACCCTGTCTATGAAACCGTTGATCCCGGGTTCGAATCCCGGTAAAGGCATTTATTTATGTCGTTAGCATGCACATTTTGTCTTAGTCTTGTGACGTTTAATATCTCGGTATCTAAATATTTTGCAAGTTCAGCTTGATTTGGGACTTGGTCGATTGGTGTAAGATTGTATCCTAATATAAACACATACACCATGGGCCTGAGTAATACGACAAACTTTATTATTGTATTCCTGACAATTTTGGTCTGATTTTTAAAAAAATAAAAAAAAGGTAATTTATATTGTGTCGTAACTCTGTAAAAAAAGCTCTTTTGATTGTGACATTGCTGCTAATGTACTTACCTAACCATGTTACAACATAAGTAATTGACACAATATCAAAGCAACCGTCATACATAATGCCATATTTGTCCAAGGTTGACATAACTTTTTTTAGTCCTTATAACCACAGAAATGCATTGTGAAAATCTGTCGAGTTAAGTCCTGTCACACACTGCAGCGGCCTGCGGTGGCAGTGGCGGTCATTTGTAGACTATGACAATACTAACATTCATTCAGACACTTTAGCGGCCTGGATTTTCATACTGTCAGCTGGCCGCCACGCCACCGCCACCGCCACTGCAGGCCGCTGCAGTGTGTGATGGGCTTTACTCGGGCCCACCGTGTATATCGTTGTAGAATCGCTCAAAGTTTTTATAGGTAGGCACTGTAGGATCTCTGCGTAGAGATACGGTTTGAGGGATATAGGAGGAGATTTATAGCTGAAATGAAAAAACTGACTTCACATAATAACGGTAATGTATTTTTACTTTAAGCCAAATACATTCACAATCTCAATCTTAATTAAATCACAGCAGATGTGACTCCGAGGGAGTCCTGAACAAGAGTAACTGGAAAACCAACTGTTGTGTATGGCCGAAGGCATAGAGAAAAAAAGTTATGAGTCTTTGAATGTCAGATTTTGGGTAATTTAGGAAAAACCATTTAAAAAATCAAACCTCCATGAGCGTGACTCTTAGGACCCACGGTCCAAGGGTGGAAAGGTAGCAAATATTACCAGCACCCCAAAAAATGTTGACGGTCCATGTGCCGAACACCCAGTATATTTTGTATACCTGTTGTTTTACCTACCTACCAAAAAAAAACGAAAGTCAACCATAGTACATGTCAATTTTAGCATTAAAAAGCAATGCCCCACATTACGGTATTCGTTTATATCTATTTATAAAGGGTTAATTGATTTACTCATCGATAGGTATCATAATTGCAATGTCCCGGGCAATTAAAAGGAAGCAATGGAAACCCAAATAATATCAATACGATAGCTCCCTATCTCCCACAAGGAGCATCAATTCCCAATGAACGACCCTCTTAATGCGGCTAGTTATACGTTACTGAATTTTATCACAGGTTACAAATGAACAATGGTTTTATTATAAGTTACAAATGAACAATTCGTTCGCTTTCTTAGGAGAGGAATCATACAATCGAGGATAACCTATTACTTAGTGAAGGTCTTTCTATAAAATTCCTCACCTATAATGAAGGCCAGCGCTGGCAGGCACGCTCAAAGTAAATTGAATCGACGTGCCGATAGTCGGAAGTCCCTCATTTCCTTGCATTTGTTGTCACCCCCACTGTAGGCATTAAATTTTCTTCTATGCCCCATCGTACGCCCGTTTCCGGGTATGATGTCCGGTCCTTCGCTAATACTCTATTCGGAACAAAAGTAAATTAAGATTGTCCGGTAGTTTTATTCCATTGACCCTTTGCATTGACCGTTCCACGTGACTGACTCGGAAAATGTAGGTAATACAAAGAACAATATCCGCCTTTGTCCGAAATGGTCCGCTATTGTTTTCAAACTTTCCTTAAGTTATGGCAAAATTTTACTAACTGGCTTTGCGAAGGAAAACACGTGTTGCTTAATAAAACAAGTCAACGTCCTAACCTAACCTAACCTTACGCATATCAAGCAGCTAAAAATTTAATAATCTCATGGACTAAAGCGCGATTACTAAAGAAAAGTTAAATAATAACTAATTTTTCTTGAAAATGTCATTGACGCAGAAAGAAGATAATATTAAGGAAAAAACATGACCCAAATATATGTAAAACAGGCATAGGTAGTTGGAAGGTGTGCGGCGTCCCGCGGTGTCAATAATCTACCGGAATCTCGAACTAGGCTCGCGGGATTGTGATAACGTTGAAAACGGTTTATAACACTCTTAAATAAAGTTAATAGCTCCCCGGAAGTTTTTCGTTGTACCCCCTTGGGCCATTACGCAGCGTTACGATACGATTTATTCCGCGTTTATAGACTTAGGCTGGGCCCAGGATTCCGTCTTATAATGTATTTAGACGCCAACTAGCCTTGTACGAGGTGGATTTACTGATGCGATGGAATCTTTTCTTTTGCAAGAAAACGTTATTTTCGAAGATTGAAGTGCTATTACTGACCTATAGAAATACATTTCCTTCTCAAAAGGAAAAGGTTTTAGTTGGAACCGTGTTGCTAAAAAACGTATAGCTACAATGAAGTTCAGCCACCTGCATAGTGTTCATATAGTACTTAATTTACCTAAGCAAGTATGCATAAAATATTTCATTTGATGTACAGACATAAATATTGTTTTCGAATGGAGTGCCTTTAAGCCAAAAATAAAGCATGTGATAGGTTAAAGTTTTTGCTGCGTCCGTTGTGCTGTAAACCTCGTAAATAAAAACAGACGCAAGCACATGTAGAGAAAACAAGCCCTCCTTTTAAAATATGGTTCTTTATGGTCCTTTTAAAGCAGATTTTGTGATTTTTCGAACACTTCGTAGGGCATTTCAACAGTCATTTCATTTATGACTAGGTACCTTATTAAAACGATTGCATATCTTAACATGACTAAATAAGGTACATACGCAATTTCCCTGCAGAAGTACGTGACGCAGTTATCAGCTGTGTAGGTACAAAACGCATCATACATAACGTCTCCGAAAAATAGCACACGCACTCGAAAAACCGGTTACGTCTATTCCATCGTTCGCATCAATCCGTCTATCCTTATTTTCAGGCCGATAACTGGACCCCACCGTAATCCATTGAAAGTACCTAATTAATTGAAGAACATTTGTTTCCAGGATAACGTAGAGTCTACAGGTGACATCATGATAAATAAACGATCGTATATAAAAGGGAATGCATGCAAGCGATGTCCCAGCGTTGAGTTTTTATAGCGAGGGTCCTATTAATTACCGTATGAGGGCTCTGCCCACGACAAATAAAGAGTGAATAGCTTTTCCCAGCCCGCGGGTGTTTTTCAGCAACAAAATTGGTTTAAAAGACATGGCTGTCGGTTTTAATCCGTTTGTTACAACTAATGTAATATAGATTGGGTAGTCTATAATAATACTATTTACTTTACATAGATTTTAATTATATAGTAGAGTGGAGCGCATATGACGAATTTCGGGGTACCGTAATGTAATAGGGCTCAAAAGTTGCAGAATATTCTGTAGATTACAGGAAAAATAATAAAAAAATCTAGATTTAGACTTTTAGCCTCCGCACAGCATACCTATTGTATAATATGTTTTCTGCAAAATTACTAAAACAATATTATAAAACTTTCGATATATGCTGTATGAGTATTTCATAAATCTATACGAATAATAAGTACTAAGTAGATACCTAAATCTATTGTCCACAAAGAATTATTTTTGTAGCGCGATATTTTACATAATTTTATATATTATGTATGTTATTTGAATATGATTCTAAACTCAGAACAGTCAGAACGCAACACTGTCTTCTTCAAATTACCTCTTAGTGTGAGAGTCCCTGTACATTTTATGTGAAAAGTTAATAATTTGAACATGTTTATAAATTTCCGCACCCTACCGTGTAGACTAATATCAATCTATGTCAAAGTACACGAATCAAGCTGTCAAAACTTCTAAGTATTATGCAGAATCGTGTAATAAAATCGCGGGAATTTAGCGTCAACGATTTTTCCTAAAGTTGGAGTCGACACTCGCATTCATAACGAGCCTTTGTCAGCTCATTTTTCACATCCCGATTGAGACGAACTGTCATGCATAAATCTAGTGCTGTTAAGTACATTTGAAAATTAAAATGTAGAGAAATAAACGTTCTACGGAAATTGCTTAACGTGCGAAGCTGATATCATCGACACCTATATCGAGCCTCTTAGAATGCCGGTAAAATCCAAAACGCCAAACTCGGTACATTCCAATCAAATTTCGGCACTTAATGGATTTCTTTTTTTCATTGCTCACAACCACTACGAGTATCAATTCAACAGCATCCTCAGCAAAATTATTCTTTTGTCATGATTCAACGGAATTTCAATTTCCAACATTGACTCAGCTGAGCTTGTGATAAATTTGTGTTAACCAGAATATGCTGACGGGGACGCAAACACCGATAAATTATAGCTGCAGCACGGTTTGCATGCACTAATTATTATTTCATTAAATTATCGTTGCTGCGGTGCATCTTTACAGCACATAATTATTATATGTGTCGGTATTCTAGGAACGACAGGACCACGGGATGAATAGTGTTGTACGTGCAAGTAAGACTCGAGTTTAATAATATATAGTATATTCTTCCCTTAACGTGTCCTATCATATAAACAAAGTCTTCTTGAAGACATTAATCATTATCACACTTTTCTCTATGATTACACAATAGTCATCACTTACAATGTTGTTGTATACACAATAGTAGATTGTTAACCAAGGGTTGAAAGCCACCCATTTCTCCCGAGATATTTTGGCGCTCGAACGAAGTGAGACCGCCAATAGTTCGAGGCTGAAATGGGTGGTTTCACCCGAGTTAAACACTCTGCTTTTCATTTCGAATACGAGGAAAGAAAAATATTTAAAAGTAAATAAATATTTGTGGACAAACTTACACTAAAATCTACCTAGTCCCAAACCAAGCAAAGCTTGTACTAACGCGACGATATACATACATGGATAAATGCATACTTGAATATATAGAAAACACCCACAACAATTATACGTGTTCATCACACAAATAAATGCCCTGACCGGGAATCGAACCCGGGACCTGCAGCTTCGTAGGCATAAAAAATCAAATAATGCACATTTTCATTTCATTTTTCACAAAAGACAAGATGTAAAACAATATTGACATGATCTAAAAATTAGGAACTGTGTTATTTGCAACGCGAAATACTTGTTAAATTCAATAACAATATGCACAAACATTTTCTGAATCAGTGAAAAAAAACATTTTGGCGGGAACTGTTGACTGACGTTAATGGTGTTTGTGTATGGACCATTTTTATTTCATTTATTTTTAATAAAAAAATAATCGGCTTACGCTCAGACTAATTAGACTCGACATCAAATAATAAGACCTACTGAACGAAATGGACATATACAACTTTATATAAGAGCGACAGAGAGAGAGAGACATATGATTTGTTGTCCTTGTCATAATTTCCCTTTTTTATCTGCCACAAACTATTGATATTACTTTCGACTGACGCAAAAAAAAAAACAAATTAAGGAGGTTGTTTATGGTAAGCAGTCAGGCACTTGAACAAGTATAGGATATGTGTAGAATCTGTACTATGTGGCTGTACAGGTTAGTGCCGTTGCCCAATTTAACTCCGATTCACCATACATTTTTTTTAATACTTTTCTGCTCTAGAGCAGAAATGGACCACTTTCAGCACGCGACTTAGATGAACAATGACCCTCTTTCAGAGTATGAGAAATGAAAAATATTATAATCGTAGAGAAAAGTGTGAAAATGATTAACGTCTTCAAAACGAGTTAGTTTAACATGATTGGACACGTAGGGAAGAACTTTACGGTTTCGAGTTCAAGACTGACAAACGGTGTCATACTTTGGGGGAATAGCAGCGAGATGCCTTAGAGAAAATCTTCATTCTCAAAAAGAAATGTATAAGAATACTCACAAACATAGGCCAAAGTGAATCTTGCAAACTGCACTTCAGGGAACTTCAAATACTTACTCTACCTACCATCGACCATCGTTGCATACTTTTCGAGTCATGTAATTATGTAATAAACCATACAGATTTATTCACACCGACTGCAGCAAAAAACAAAACAAACAGTCGCAACATAAAAAATCTTAAATTACCGCTTTCAGTCCCCCTTAAATGGTTATTAAAATATATAACCACCTTCTCTCAAATCTATGGTCCAAAAACATGCAAACATTTATTAATACAGTTGTTCAAAAAGTGGCACTTCATGTAGCTGTATATCTTGCGCTATGTTGTATTTCTCGCACTTGTTACTGTTCCATTACTGTTGGTCCAAGCCATACGAGTACCAACCGAACAGTTGTATGGTCAATCAGTTTACTTATTTATTTAGTAAAGTATTTGATATTAAAACTATACTTCTATAATATTTATAATATTAAAATTGCATATTAAGCAAGTTAAAGGGTTATCAAATATTAAAAATGTAAAACTATTTTAAAAAGGTTGACTGATTGAGTAGACCAATGACCGGAAACGGCATTATGAGAGACCTCCAAATAGAGTAGGAATAATTATGCAAGACCTCCACGCCGGATAAATAAACGCTTGTTGTTTTTCGCCGAAAAATACATTAATTTCATACAAATAAATCAAATACTAATTAATTATAACAAAAAAGTTTTTCATATTTAAATGTAATAATCATGAATCATGAGACATAAATCCACTTCCAAAATAGTTTTGATTTAGCTGAATGCTGACAACCATAGCATGTTGAAAAAAGTCTTTCAACTTTTTAATTCCCGCCTCCTTCGTTCACAATTTCAAGATGTAATTTAATTTTGTAAAGACTTTCAAATTCAGTAATACTCTGTTATGTGTGCGATTTTTTTACTTATAAAATAAAATGTATGTTATTAAATGTTGTTGTAAATGTATGTTGTTGTTGTTGTCGCTGTGTGTGTGTCATAACAATGCAGAAATCGCAGTTGGGTACGGTTACGTAATGGTAAAGGTAAAGCACAATAGGTACATTATTTATTTTATCTACACCCATATAGTAAATCCTCTTTAATGTGTTCATACACCATAGGACAGGACCAGCTTTAGAATATACCGTGCCCGGCGCCGACTCGCCTTCGGCTCGTGTCATAAAACCACAGTCATGTTTTAATGTCTCTCATTATATAGCAGTTGCATATTTTGTTTGTCGCTGGCGATTTTCGAAACAAAACCTTATGTTGTAACGAACTTCTCAACCACAGCAATAAGTACAACATCTATGAACTTGGCATTGACAGATATTGCGGATATTGAGCATCGATTATACTCGATGTTACTAAAATATCATTTCTCTTAAGCCACTCTAGTTGCCAGAAAAATCGGCTACACCTTTTATGGCCTCATAAATTTGCGAATATCGTAAGCACATAGAAAAACATCACTCCCTAAAGGAAATGGTGTGCATGAAAGGAAAGATGTGTATTTCTGATTGAAGGAGTATTATCCGGCTTAAGGCGCTGAAAAGGCATACAAAACTTTTAAGACACAGGGTCCTCTTTTCATACGAATATTGGGGGGAACTGACTTAATAAGTTGTCAAAAAGCGTACATGATTAAACCCCAAATTAAATGTTCGTAACGGTTTAGGCCACTTCGGCATTTGGCGGAGGCGGAATCTGTATACGGTATTTTCTATTTTCCGAGATCTTCTTACTGGTCGCCCAGATTTTCTTACCGGTCAGAATAATTGTCAGTTTTTACATTCGCGCAGTAATATCATATTGCGCGGAAATGGATCGTACCTTACCGCTTCCGCGCCAATCAAGTAGCACTCGTTTATAATGTATGCGCGCAGTAAAGAATCTGTACTGAGTCCTTTTTTAGCTGTCAAGCTGTCAAGCTTCCTGAACTCATCTCACCGTCAAATAAAAAACCGGCCAAGTGCGAGTCGGCCTTCGCACATTTAGGTTTCCGAACCGACCGCAAAGTTAAGTTGATTTTTATAGGATAAATAAGGAAATTTCAAAGAAAAAATGTAATTTATCAATATATTAGTATTTGTTGGTAAAATATACGTAATAACAAACATTATTACCAAATTTTAAGTTTATAGGTATTTGGGAAGTTAAAAAATTCTTCGGAATACGTAAAAAAAGCTGACTTTGGTGACTTCTCATTCCTTTATTTTCCAATATTTTTTTGAATTAAAAATATAGGGAGTATCTACTCAATGAGCTCTAAACAACGATACCCCACTCGATAGGGCAGGATAAAAGTTTTCTTTCGCGCCCCCTTTACTGTATGGGAGCCCCCCTTAAAAACATTTAAAAATACAGAGAGGTAGGGCACAGCAAAATGTCATCTCTTGCTCGAATTTGGGGTAGCCCAACTGGGGAGGTACCTCCGCCTTGCAGAAAACCACAGCCATAATAACATTATTTACTATACAAGTATTTAGTGTTGTGTTCCTGGAGGTGAGCAAGGTTGCCAGAGCTCCCGAGGATGCACTGTGTTGACAGGACATTTTGTCCCTTCTGCTGTCAACACAGTGAATCTTCAAAATTTATAAAGGGTCGGCAACGCGCACGTGACTCTTTTGGAGTTGCGGGCGTTTATAGACTGTGGTGTCCGCTTACCATCAAGTGGACCGCACGCTTGTTTACCACCGTCGTAGTATAAAAAAAAAAAACAACGGGTTGCACTCTGGGAGTGCCGGCAGAAGTGAAAACTCAATAAAGATAGTAAATGGGTCATTGTCAGATTTAGGTGCGCGTCTTTTCGGTGGACAGGATATGCCAAAAGTTAAGGGCTACAAAGCTTAATTTTCGATTGATCTGATAACCCGCATAATCTGTAATTCCGTGTCTATAAATCCATGTAATAAAAACGTAAATTACATGCACACAAGCCGTTAACTATTGTCCACCGAATGGACAACTTTTATTTTTCCGACTGACAATGACCCAAATAACAAAGATATTCATATCGGTATCGGTATCGGTATCCGTATCGGTATCCGTATCCGTACTCATACTCATGTTCATATTCATATTCGCATAATCAATTTACATATATACATAATATGTCCCGAGTATCATTGTGTCTTACGCATCCTGAGTTTAGCTGATATGACACCTCCTAACATCGCAATCACGATGACTAGGAGCGATCAACTAGCTGGTCTTAGAATCTGCCGCGAGTTCAACAAATTTTCCCCAGTACAAAAGTGCTCAGCGCCGCTAAAGAAGTTTTCACTTCAAAAATTGTAAGCGATACTACCTATTTCCCATTTTTATTTCTTTAGATTCGTTGAGTGTGCTCAGCGACTCCATGAGCTCATACCGCCTTCCCCCTTCTTCCATCAGATATCCAGACGACGTACGACTGGCTAGGTATTTTCCGTTGGATATATGGATACTATTTACGATTAATGTGTTATGATTAACATTTTATGATTAATATGTACCGTATCTGCACTAAAGTTCCATAAATCACGTAAAATTGGTATTAAAGTAGAACCGTGTCACTTAGTAATATTGAAAAATTAAAAAAATATACTTACCGAAAATCATTTCGAAATTGCTTTTTTGAGGTTAGATATGAGGATATTAAGTATCATTTGTGGTATATTGTACAAAATAAAAATCAGCCGTATCGTGTCTGGAGGACCTCAAACTTGGTATGTTTCGAAAATTATTTTTAATTTAATAAAATAAAAATAGCTAAAATGTAATGATGTGGTATATTTTCAGAATCGCCTCAAAAAGCTCTTTCATATGATACTACACACGATAGGTTTCTGAAAAAAAAAATATTTTTTTCATACAAAAAAAAGAATGTCTCGGCTCTCCCCCCCCCCCCCCCCCCTAAAGGAATTTTTTTTAGGAACTGCGGGTCAAAAAATTTGTTTTGACCTCTAGTATGCGTGTGCCAAACGGCTAAACTGTACATCGATTTGCGGTTTTTGTAATCGTACGGCGTACACTAACTCGATCGAAACCTAACCTGAATAATAAAATTATATAAATTTAAAAAATATTAAAAAAAAATACCCTAAAATGTAGTCGGCTAATACCTACATAGTTACATAAGTGAATTCCGTAGTAAGTCGGCATTTTGATTCACAAACTAAATTTACACAATATCGTAGGCGATATCGTAAAATAATTGATCCCGACCGGCCACTCTTTTTGTGATAATCTTATCGGCGGTTTCACTGATTCAAGTCTATACATTTTCTTCTTGTCGCTCGTCGCTGGTCGCTGGTCTTGTCTTGCTGCTCGCCGCTTGACTTGCTGGTCATAACGTCACCCATAGAACCATGTTAAATGTTAAGTCTGTCAATAACTGGCAACCGTACTGTTTTTTCGAAGATCTCACGGTTCGAATAAATGCCATACGATAAATAAATAAATAGTCTCTAGTCTCTAGACGATGAAAGTAATTACTAATCACTATAAGTAATAAGTAACCTTAAAGTGCCTACTACTTACATGCTCCTTTTTGTCTTTCATAGATAAATTAGGTATGTCGTTGTTGAAATAAAAGGATAAACTTTAAATTAGAACAAGTAATTTACTTAATATATTTATAACTTTATTTACAATAAATAAACAAATACCTACTTATAGATAGTTTTTTCCCAATTCTCTTTTCCTGTTCCCTCAGTCCTCAAATCCATTTTTTTCGGAATTTATCCTCTGTTGAAATATCCCGAAACGTGGGGTAATCTTCAGGGGATTTTTTTATTATTTGTTGGTATCCCGAAATCGAATTATAAACCGACTGAATGATGGGACATCAATTCTAAGCTGGCTTCTATGGTAGATTTATACTACGCGATTTGACCGGTTTGTATGTGAAATGTTTGGAGGTTATTTTAAAATTAATTTACATATTTTTCCTATTTCATCAAGTGTCTCATGATATAACTAATGATTTAGCTCAGTAACTTGGTTCCGGTGAGATTTTAGAAATAAACACGGGTCCAAAATGCAAAGAAAATGTACTTACGCATGGAATGTAACATCCGCCTTTTTTCGGTCGAGTTTGCTTTTACAGCCCAACACTGAACACCCCACCATGTTTGCACTGAACACCCAAACACTACGGATCTGATTATTGGTAAATTATTATTCATTTAAACCAAACTTATCATTAATTCTCCATTTATAAAATGCACTACCAAATATTGCCAATTTGTTTTGCAATCTTCTTGACACTTCATGAAAGATTGCCTTTACCCGACCGTGAAAAAAAATTCGGTCGGTGATAAGGACAAAACATCGCACTATTTTCTACTTCCTCTCATAGGAATCGCAATAAGGCTATCTTTCTCTTACAAAGCGTGTGCCCTTGGTATTTTATCCATCACTCTTGGCCATTAGGTATTTTGAAGTAAACTGTCACCGTATTTAGGGACAATAAGAGCTACTTTCCATGAGAATTTATTTGAAATATGATCTTTATGGAAAATCTTAGGATTGTCTTAGAACAGTTAGAACCTTATTGGCTTTCTAAGAAGACCAGCTGGGGACCCCTCGTAACATAGCAATCACGATACTAGGAGGGGTCAACTAACCTGGCCTTGGAATTTATCGCGAGTTTATACATTTTTCCCCAGTACAAAAGTGCTCAGCGCCGCTAAAGAAGTTTTCACTTCAAAAGTTTTGACTATTTGTATGGCTTCGGGCCAACAAGATGCTTATAAGTGTGTAAATTTGAAGCCTATAGCTCCAACCGCTTGGCTGTAAAACCTGTGTGACAGACGACGGACGACGGACGACGGACGGACGGACGGACGGACGGACGGACGGACGGACGGACGTCTGGGCGTCACCAATAGGGTTCCGTTTTGACCCTTCGGGTACGGAACCCTAAAAAGTGCCCCCAGAGATAATATTTAGTAACACATTGTACGGTATAGGAAGGCGGCATAGGTTACCCTAGTAACATAACGTACCTAGTTTGAATATGTATGCATGCGTTAGCAATTTAAGTTGGAAATCTTTTGTAATTTCACATGAAAAGAGCCCGTATCTTAACCTTATAACGCGCACTATGAAACTTGTGAACCTAATCAACTTATGAGTTTCTGTAGCTGCCTTCGTTCTGACAACTTTTTCAAACAACTTAATTAAGTCTGAAACCTTGCAAATGTTTGTTGTGTGCTGAAAATTAGTTAGGAAACCTAGCAAGTGGATTCCAGATGGGGAAACTTGTTTAATTTTCTTATGGTTGCGTATCCATTTGTACAAGCTGCTTTGATCATTTCACTGGCCTTTTCAAATAGATAAAATTATATTTTTAAAATTAAAATATAGCTATATAAATGTCTGTATAATTATATTGTACCTACTTATAGACGAGCCTAAATAGGTACTGATTTTTCGCAGGCAAAGATACTTGCTATTTAGTAGTACATCCAGCAAGAAGATTTGTAAGTATATATAAGTCTAAATAATATAATTAAATTAAATGGAAAATTAACATGACGTCGAAGTGGTTTCAAAATAACTGACAAGAGGCAAGTGCTCGGGTTATCGTTAAATTATTCCGTGATTTAAAGTATCTAAGCCAACAATCGAGCTGGCAACTTACACGATAGCCACCGTAAACGACTACTAAAAGTTAGTCTTGAAAATAAGAAGGGCCTCTGTATCCGGGTCGAGCCGAACTGTGTTAGCCACAGCGCGATAAAGAAGGCAATTTCCTAAATAGGGCTTGTGAGGATTTCCCTAATGTCGGTGGAAAAATGGATGGGTTATTTGCGATTGCCACTCGCAATAGTATTTTATTCCTGTGAAACGCCGCGAGCCATTTCACAGGAATAAAATACTATTATTGATGGCCATTAGAAAGAAGGCCGACATAAACGCAAAATTATTTTGTTTAAGTTTATCTAAACAATAACTGTTTAATTAACTATATAAAAAAATAACTAATAGCTGGAATTGGCGGCGTTAGGTTGTAGTCAATCAAAAACAGCTAGCGGGGAGAGGAATATGTAGAAATAATCATTTTCACAATAACTTTTTTGCCATTATGAAAATAATTTAATAAAGCACGTGTAAGAACTTAAGAATCATTTATGATTTATACACGTTCTGGAATTTGCTCCCCGGTCTAAAACTGTATTTTATGCTTCGTTTTCCATTGATGCGTGATATTATATAGAAATGTACAGAATCCACATTAAAATGTCTTCTAAGCTGGACAAAATTTCTTTTCAGCTTTTCCTATAGGCCACGACAAAATTTTATTATGCATTTCTTCAGCGAATGATAAAAGTTGGCTTTGAGAAAATGGAAGACAAATCTCATCATTGCCTTTAGCTTATTTTTGCCGACTGCCGCCGCCTTTCGAGTCTTGGCGGTTTCACTAGTTTTTATTTCCTTCACTTGAGCTAAAAGTTTTGTAATAATAACAAAACTCGATAAATCATTTTGCGTTTGTATTCTGTTTGGCATTTATGATATCAATTTGCTTTCCAAACTATCATTAAATGTTTTATTTTTACATAACGTACGAACGTTGTATTTTAACGTAGTTTTCTTTCAGTAGAGTAACCGTGTGAAGTGTCGAACGGACGTTAGGGGAAACAGTGTTTTATTTATACAAAATTGTCAGTTGTAGTGCCCTAACGTTCTAATGAAAAGTTACGCAATTGGCCTGCAAAATTCAACGATGACGTTTCCTTTACAATGCCAACTTACCATTCCCAAATTCATATTATGTATTACAACTGTATGTTTAATATTTACTAAAAACGGTTGTTGCATTTAATATTCTCACCTCCATACTGAACTAACCTTTATTCTGAACTCTATTACCGAGACCCTCTTTAAATGAGAAACATATTTTTTTCAACCTGGATATCTGAGAAAACTGTGTAAGTGGAATACCTGTTTAAGTGAGACTGATTGGCAGGACCCTTGAAATCTCAGTTATCCTGGTTTCACTGTATTACAACGGCAATACATCTATTAGTAGTGTTCAAGAAGCCCTTTTCAATGTTCATGTTCAAAAACTACGAAGCGTGGTTTCATATATGTTGAATTGACATTACTTTAACGAGCCACTTATTATAAACTGGGTGGTGGTAAAATTTCAAATTGGGTGTAGGACGCGAGTTATGAGTCTGTTTTAAATTAGCAAAATTGCAGTCGCTTTTTAATCACGTGTATATTGAATTGACGTCAACGGAATGACGTGGCCGCGGTAAATTGAAAAGTTATCATTTATCATGCACAACATCGACGCCACCGAGGTTTTAACCACGGCTATGACTAACGAATCAGAAAATATTCAGGAATTCATTCACTTCGTAAAGTTTGACCAATTTTCACTACAGTATACCTACGCAAAGAATTTACCTAATTGTAAACAAAAAATTATATGCTCAAAAATATATTGATGCTTCTAATGTATCATTAGAATACTAATATTGTACACGAATATTTTTTTAAGGTTCCGTACCCGAAGGGTCCAAACGGAACCCTACATTGCTGTTACTCACGCGTCCGTCCGTACGTCCGTCGTCTGTCTCTGTCACACAGGTTGTACAGCCAAACGGTTGGAGCTAAAGTCTTAAGATTTTCACAGCATTTGGTGGTCCAAAGCCATACAAATAGTCAAAACTTATTTTTAAATGTTTTAAGGGGGGTTGCCAGGGGGCGCGAAAACAAACCAACTTAATTTTGCGGTTGGTTCGGAACCGGAACCCCAAAATGTGCGAAGTCTGACTCGCACTTGGCCGGTTTTTATTGCTGAAGTGAAAACTTCTTTAGCGGCGCTGAGCACTTTTTGTAATGGGGAAAAATTGTTAAACTCATCGACAGACCAGCTAGGTTGACCCCTCCTAGTATCGTGATTGCGATGTTGGGAGGGGTCAACTTGGCTGGTCATTGTAAAGTATTGTGGACACAATGATACTGGACATATATGTATATTTATTTTTATATATGTAGATGGATTATTCGAATATGAATATGAATGTGAATGTGAATATCTTTTGTTATTTACTTTCTTTATCATGTCATTGAGTTTTCACTTCTGCCAGCACACCCGGAGTTTTTTTTTATACTGGTACTGTATTGCAGACGTGCTTTACTTTTATTTAACATACACACACAAGAAACCATGTTAAGGATTGGAAACTAACCCACATACTCGTATATTTCGTGCTGCCACACCGACAAAATCCTAAAATCAATAAAGTAACTGGCGAGTGACTCATCTGGAGTTACATATTTAAAAGCGTCCATAAGTAAGATTTGCAGGCTATACGCTTGTTCGCCACTACCATCATCATCAATTTAAGAGCCAAGCTCTTGTCGGTGGAGCAATTTCCATGTATCTCTTTCTTGAACCTTTCGTTTGACCGCCTGACAGTGTTGCAAAATTGACATTTGTGAAATCGGTGTTACTAACATCTAAAAATCGGGAGAAATCGGGAACTCTTTTTTTCTTATGAAAACATTGAAAACCACTTTAAAATCCTTTTTTACAGTGTTATTGACCATTATTAATTAATTTTACATATGTGCATAAATGCCAAAATTTTAAACTTACCAAAATTTTCTGGTAGTAATTACATGTAATCACTACTTTGATTTATATGGATATTTTTGGTTCCGTGTAATATCTTTAATTCGATGAAAATACTTATAGGTGCTTAAAAAAACGCTGAAAAATCAGTTTATTTTATATTTTATACGGTGTATCTATATTGAAAGGCGAGTTTCAGTGTACACGTCCATGCGTGCTTGGGTTAACTCGCTAATCGCCTCGCTATTCGTGCGAATATGTAAGCCTGTTTTAATATTTATAAAGAAAACGCTGATTTTATTAATAAAACCTTGCATGGTCATAAAATCGGGAGATTGACACCTAAAATCGGTGTATCGGTATTTTCTAACCAAAATCGGGAGTTCTACCGATAAATCGGTAACTTTTGCAACACTGCCGCCTGATACGACACGACGTTTACTATTTCCTTAAGTTGGTCCATGTACGTTCTTCTTGGTCTCCCTCTCTTCCGCCTTCCTTCTACCTTCCCTTCCACAATATGCTTTATGAATTCGTCGTGTCGTAACAGGTACCCAAACATCTTTCCTGTTTTTGTTTATTTTTATTTTTGCTTTCTTATTTGTTAGTTGTTTTGTCCCGAATAAATATTTCTTATTTCTTAATTCTTATTTCTTATTTCCTCTTCTGTTCTCAATAGTCTGCAACAGGGACCTCCTTTCCTGTACAATGTTGAGAACTTCCTCGTTAGATTGATATAAATATAGATTTAGATAAAAATACGTATTAATCATAACCTTGTGATAGACGAATACAGGCCCAGGCAGTGATATAACACTTAACACTGAATCCCCTCGGCATCCCTCGCGTACTTAACCCTAAAAAAAGTTTTACTGCAATTTACCGAGCATTGGTGACCTGGCCACCCGCGACGTTGCTAATAACGAGTGTGGGAGGTGGGAGCTCCTTGCAATTAAACAGGCTTTTGATGTTACTTGAATAATTTAGGAGAGTGGTCTGCGGTTTTGTCCCTGGTTCACTAGCATAAAGTCCAGAATTTATTTCCTAACTAAATACGTTTACAACTTTCAAGCGATAATGTCAAGCAATTTCATTACAAAATGGAGATAAAATCCTACGGGAAAATTATTATTTAGGTTCCAGATTAAAATATCGTGATAATTAGGTTGCATTTATTAATTTATTTTTCAGAAATTCCTAATCAAATAACTGTCCTTTTTGTGTACCTATTGGTAAGTATTTCATTATTGCATACTTATTATAGGTCATTAAACAAGCGTTGCACAAAATGTTAATAATTACATGTACAAAATACGTAATAATTACAATTGAAAATAAAGTTGATTTCTTGACCTAGGTACCTAGGAATATTTACGTACAAAATACGAACATTGTTATAATCCTCCCGAGTATAGTTAGATGGGCAGGATACCAGCCCCGGTTGATTTATTTCAAGTGTTGATGGAACTCTTTTTGATAGGCGGCCCGGAGATAACACAGAAAAGGGAATGTTTCTTTTGCCCCTCGTCAATGCGTCGTAGGTACAGTCAAGGGCACCAATATGTATACATTTTTTCACCTTATTCCATTGAAATAAGGTCCAAAAATGTATACATACTTATGCCCTTGACTGTACCTATACCTAGTAAATCGCGGAGCACGTTCAATAAGATTGAAACGTAGGCTCGCGCAGTACTGTCGAGCAAAGGGACGTAAATAGTGACATTTGTACAGAATAGCGCTCTCCACAAAAATTGTTTTACTCCGGACCAATGTTTCATTACTAGGTATTATCGTATTGATGGAATTGCTACACGCTACCGACCAATTCCGGTATAGTTTGTTGTAGAAATGTCTTCAAAGAACACAATTTTTGATGAAAATAAGCGTACAATTTTATGGAACCTTTGAATGAAAAAAGTATGAACATTTTTCAACATTACCTTTACGAGACACGACACGAAAACTTACTGAAAATCCCTTAAAAGTTAGACACGATCCGCTAATGCCAACAAAATCCAAAGTTACGGCTTTGTTAGGCTACGTACTGGTAGGTAGCACCTATAGTTCTATGAATCTTTCATGATCGAAGCTGATACGCGACAACCTACAGATAATGTTAAGTTCATTATTCGAGACACTGATGGCAATTAAATTTATACTTCTCCGCTAGAGTCCTGAAACTAAGCCGTGACTTTAACTAGCCTACTTTTGAGGTGAATTAACTGGAGTTTCAAGAAATCATATAATCCCAAAAGCGTCCACGGATGATACCGTGAATTAAGATTTACGTAACCAAAAAGTTCTTGAATACACAATTACAGAAGTTTTATCTCGGGCCTGTAAGCGTAGTAATCACATTTGTCGGGGAAGTTGCACGGAGAAAATTGTCTCTGGTGGTGTAACGAGGTCGGGACTTCGGCCCTTACCACGATTGCTCTGGCTGGTGACTTAAACAACAAACTCGTAAGTGGCAAGTTTCTTTTTAGTGCAGCTTGCTACATCTAGGCAGCTGGGTACGACAAGGCTTTTTAGGGTTCCGTAGTAAACAAGGAACCCTTATAATTTCGCCATGTCCGTCCATCCGTCCGTCCGTCTGTCCCCAGCTTTTCTCAGTAACCGTTAGTACTAGAAAGCTGTAATTTTGCATGAGTATACATATCAATGACGCCGACAAAACGGTCGAATAAAAACTTTAAAAAAATTGTTTTTAGGGTATGTCCCCTACACGTAAAGTGGTGGTGTTTTTTTTTTTGTTTCAAACCCCATCGTATGGGTTGTCGTTGGATAGTTCTTTTAAAAATATTGTAAGGTTTCTAAAACCATTTTTTGATTTAAGAATTTGTAGGCGTGATATTAAGCTTTAAAGTGTTAATTTTTGCTATGGTCAAGTGTCCCCCCCCCCCCCCCTGCCAGCTAAACGGTGGCTACTAGGCATGTGAAAAAAATCATGGTAATAGTATATACGATGAATTTAAAAGGAAAACTATCACAGTTAAGTAGACATTACTAGTTAACGAGTAATAGTCGAACTTAAGAAATGTACTTTGCAAAAGCAAACTTTCGTACAATTTCCATTGATACCTTAGATAATGTTGTTAATTCTGTCAAAAACATAGTAAATATAAGGTTGCAAACTTTCTAGTCCATATTATGTAACGGGTGGACAACTACGGAACCCTACCTTGCGCTTGGCCCGACACGCACATGGCCGGTTTTTTTTCTTATTTAATTCATTAAATATTTTAAAAAGATATCTAATATCTGCCAAATTACATTACAGTTTGTAGGCAGAAAAACAAGTTACCCTCCACCACTTAAAATATTAGATAAGTACTTGTAATTTGAATATAAACACAACAACAATTTGGTGTACTTAGTCATAATTGGAGATGTACCGACTTGTCGGGAAAGCCGACTATCCGGCGACATTTCTAGTCGGCGACTAGTCGGCTAAAGAGGCCGACTAATCGGCACATTATGACTTACTGGAAATCACCTTCAACATCGTCAAAAAATTTCCACACTCGCCATTTACTTTTCGACATTACCCTAGCCCCCAATATAAAAATTATAGATAGAAATTCACTTCGACTCCTAGGCGCTCCCATATTCCCCGAATCCATTCCTCCAATCATCAACGAACACCTCAATATTCATAAAGCCTATTCGGACCGCCTTCTAAAAATCAGTGCACACATGGCATTAATTATTATAAAGTTTTGCCTGTTCGTTCCCAAATTCACTTACATACTGAGGTGTAGTCCCATCTGGAAACATCCTCATCTCATCGAGCCCTTAGATTCCGTACTCAAAACTACTCTCTCATCTATCCTAAATATCCACCTCGACAATCGCGCTTGGACCCAGGCCTCCCTGCCAATCCGTCATGGTGGCTTGGGTATACGCCAAGTTGTCAGTGTGGCTCTCCCTGCATTTTTGGCCTCGTTTCACAGCACACAACATCTCGCAAATAGGATTTTCTGCACAAACGCTGACACTGACAACGAGTGCATCACTACCCTGAACGAGGCCAAAGATATCTGGATGCAGTCCTGCCCCAGTGTCCCTTTTCCGGTTTCGCCTAAGTCGCAAAAACAGTGGGACGAGCCGCTCTGCAAGTCAACGTTAAATGATCTCATTGACAGTGCACAGAGTTCAGCAGAGCGCGCTCGTCTGCTAGCAGTGGCGGAACCGGAAGCGGGATATTGGCTCCACGCGTTACCGGCAGCCAACATTGGCACCCTGCTCGACAAAACGACTCTCACCTTAGCCACCTGTTTGCGACTAGACGCTAAAACCAACGAGCCTCACCGCTGCCGCTGCGGTGCTATGGTAAATGAGCTGGGCCATCATGGCTTGTCCTGCCAGAGGAGCGCAGGTCGCATCTCCCGCCACGCTTCTTTGAATGATGTGAAGGAGATCTCCCAGCGCCTCACAGATGCCTCGGGTGACCAGAGGGCTGGCAGCTACTTCGGCCAGAGATTAAGTCTGGCCATCCAAAGGGGTAACGCTGCCAGCCTTCTGGGCACCATAACCCACGAAGGTGACCTGGGGCACATATTTTATTGATAAGTCTATTTTTAAGTTTATATTTAAGTTTATTTTTAAGTTTATTATATAAGTTTGTTAGTAGTTTTGTTTATTCACAATATACATATATATATTCTAAAGAAGAGCACTAGTTGTTTGTCTAACACAACATTTCGATAATTTCACTGTTTTGTCTTTTTATTTTGCTATATGAAACGCCGGCCGGTGAAGCAAGTAAATCGCTAAAACTTAAACACGAACGCACGACGAGTGGCGCGACGAGCGGACTAAAACGAACATTCCCGATTGCGCCCGAACTCAGCCGAAAGCAATGATCGGCCTTGCCGACTAGTCAAAGGCCAAATCCATAGTCGGTACATCTCTAGTCATAACAGTAGTTATAACATTTTTAGGATCACCCGATCACGGTGCAACTGGTGCAAGTGCTAAAGTGCAAGTGCTAAAGCGGGTATTACACTGTCCTGAATCAGGACACTTAGAAGAGTTCAGACCTATACGTTAGAGCGAGATGCTTCAACTCCCCTCCACTAGTTAGGACGCCAGATTCAGGACAGTGTAATACCCGCTTAAAGTGTGTCTACCCACAAAAATATTACATGCGTGTGAGTGACATCAAAAATTTTAAATTATATAACCGGGGAAATGAACACTCACGAGCCAAAACTATGCAAACACGTGTTGAACTTCCATAGAAAGTGTACCCGCTGTTTCCGCTATTGAGCGTACAAGTAGGTCTGAAGCTAGAGTAGATTGTTAGGTGCAGCAATAAAAAAAACCTCTGTAATGCTCCTCCTTACATTCGAGTTAGAAACGGAACTAAAAAAGATGTCTCTGCTTTTCTCAAAAGTGAGGAAAACTGGAGTTTAGTTTCTAGTTGTGGAGTAGGTAGACATGTACTTACATGTATTTTGTGTGGTTTAGACGACGTTTCAAAATTGAGGATATCTAATTCTCTCTTATTCTTGACTATAAGCAACAGAAAAGCGAAATTGAAAATTATTACCGGAATCTATATATTTACAATAGTATTGAGAAAAGCAAGAGGAGTCACGAAAATGGCCTGTTTAATTTTTAAAATTTCCATATTTATGAAATGCATGCCTTGATCTACAAAAAATGGCCTCTGACGCCCCCCAGAAATAAAGAATGCAAACATTAAACTTAATGAATGCATGATACAAAGTATGTTGCTTTTTAGTCTATTTTTTCAGTCTTTTGCTCAGTAAAAATATATTAACGTTTTTAACAATGGTAAGGCACTCTTGGAAGATAGTCACCTGCAATTCTGGATAACCGTCGAGAATTAATTCAACTTTGAGCACCTCTTAATGCCAATTAAGTAGGACGTTCCATTAATTGATTTCATTTGTATTGAATAGGTATACTTGTCAATGCGAAGCTCTTTTCTTTCTATGATCTGAGATGCGAAGTTATAGATTCACGCAGGTACATATCATATGAATATTGTACGAGTACATGCCACGAAAGGTAAACAGTAATACTGCGCTGAGTAGTACCAAATCTTAGTACTTTCAATGAATTTGCTTTCTACCTCTTTTTCATTTCATTTATTCAATATATTGTCACTAACAGTATACACCAGACATGACATATAGTTTACATACCTAAATTGAGATAGAATTACAATATAAAAGTAAATGTCAACACTTAATAATAATAATGATACCTAGCTACTTAAGCAATGGTGCTTGAGGCCACAATAGTCTCCAGGTAGCCCCCGGCCGTGGCTAAGAATCTCGGCTCAGGGGTCGGGTCGAGAAAAAGTCAAGAGTTCCGTCTTGGTCCAATATAATGTTGGTGAGAGCCATGGCTCTGCAGAGAGGTGAGTTTAACAGCCAGCGACCTAGTGCTAGTGCATGGGATGCTAATCAGGGGAAGCTTGCGACGGCGAAGATAATGCCTTGTGACTGGCGGAACATTTAAGGATACCTGCTCTAGAAGGTAGCTGTTCCTTGAGTTGCCTCTTATCAATCGGACAAACTCTATCATCATCATCACACACATAATGGTACAACGGCACTTAGTTGCCAAAATGCTTAGATACACAGTTAGATAACGCAATTCCCTTACAGCTGGGTATTAATCTGCACGTACCGTGATCCGTGTTGCTAAGGCCCAAGATTGACATAAACAAAATAGTGATTGGGTTACTTATGCCGCGGTAGTCGTCGTCCACGGGCAATTCGACGAAGCATCCGCTTAATCAGCTGGATACGACGCTGCGGCAATAATTATTGAATTCTTGTTTTCAGTATTATTTACTTATATTATGTCAGCGATACATTACATAGCGGCCAATTTAGCAGGTAACTTTACGAGATGTAAAATTTAAGAAAGCATAAGTTCGAGCGGGTATTATTGCTAAAAGTGGCACAGAACTACCGTAGACGTCACGTCGACAGTATAAAAGGCATTGGCCCCATGATTCTGGAGATCATTTTGAGTTCTTGAGTGTTGTTGGCGAACGCTTTGATCTGCTTTGATCATTCTGAAGTCCATCAGTCCCTCTCGGCGGAAGCTATTATTCATTCTAACATTGTGGCGCACGGACGTAAACGGACAATGTTCCGCGTTTTCTGATATTGCCTGAAGGCTTATAATTCGCGATCAGTTGGTTCTCTGTTTGCTAAGTGTTCTATGATTAAATATTGTAAAGTTTTAACTAAACCAGTACTTTATTTAGAATAAACAATACAGTGTAATCAATTCTATTAGTGACGTTTTATTTCCTATATCCGTGCGTCCGTCAAATGTGCATGTGCTTGCAGGGACATGTCTCTGTTATTTTGTAATTCCACCTGATGTATAAATGTGTTTTTTTTAATATTTTTGTCTACTAACAAACATAAAATGTGTAACTAACTAAAAATGTATCATATGGGCTAATTTGGGCCGAAAATAGGTATGTTAGTGTTTATGGAAGCACTCTCGAACATAAACACGCAAACACTGTTCACAAAGTCCCAACCTAGGTACTTACATTTTACATCAGCATGAAAATCAGGATGTCAACATACAACTCAGAAATTTGCTTTCAACCGTCAGAAACATATCAATGCCGCGAAGTTTATTGAAAATTCAAGTCTGAACTCAATATTCATCTCCTTGCACAAACAGCTCGCAGTGTAATAGGTACAGGGTAGAAGTAACTTTGAAGAGGGTTCATTCAGATGCAGGCTGCGCTCTAGTGCACTAACGTAATATGCTGTGTCGTCGAAGCCAGTGTTTTACCATCGGCGACAACGTGCGCCCGATACTGATACGATATGCAACTGTTCTAATGGCACTTTGCCGCTTGCGATGAACTTTAGGCTTTTGCGGTAGTGACATGAAACCGAGTTACGATGACAATAGGCGGTGTACGTATAAATGTCGATCGCATTCTACCAAAAAGAGGGACGATTTAATTACGAAACGTTTCGAGCGTGTGTAAGTAAAGTTGATATTAATGAATTTCTATATAAACTTACTAAAACTAAAAAAAACTAAAACTGATTTACTAAGGAATCTAAGCTTAACCATTGTTAACGTATGGAGTAGTCTCAATTTTTTGTCAAATTGACGCTTAAGAGTGTAATTGAATTATTCGCTTAACATGTTTAGCGACCTTTTTGCAGGGCAAGCTTCCAGAAAATTAATTTTCATTCGAAAAATGCAAAAAGCCGTCCTATGCCACGTTATCGTTTTACCTTTGGGGCCACATTTTAAAAACAACTGTTAGATTTTGCCGCATGCTTGTTGATGATGATGATGTTGTTGATCCTAAGGCACCCCGGAGGTGCAAAGGGCCTTCGTCAAATCGCGCCACGCCTTCCTGTCTTCAGCAACGCTTCTCGCTTCGCATGCTTATTATTTATATACTTATTTAAAGTATCATCGCACTCTTTATCTGGTCTAATCCCTGGGCACGTAAACTTGCGCCATTATTGATATTTGACTACTTTTTATTTAGTGTGATCTATATAAGAACTTTATATTACAGTTAAATGTCTTATTTAAGTATCTAGTTTATTAGTTAAGTATATAGTATTTTTTAGTAAAAGTTTCCGAAAATTTGTTACATTTTATTTATAAGACTCATTGTTTTCTAAATATTTCTGTATTATTCTATCCATGACACACAGAAGCCTCTATATAAAAGTGATCAATCGATTCATGTAAGGTATGCTGCGCGACACGCCGCGCAAGCTTGTTGAACGCATTGAATTTTATTTAATTATTATGATTTATTTATACACCACCTACTTACAAGCTTATAGACGTCTTTGCACTAAAACTAATTAAATTTAAATTACTTGATACAAACGACAGAGTTCAACTTACTTACTTCATTTTCACTTTGATTTTTGAAACAAACTGTATTTTACTTTCTGCTCTTTTTATATAGTTTGTCTTTAACATTAGATTTAACTTGGAAGTTGTATTTACCTCATATAATGTGAGTTTCTAAGTGTACACAAAGAGCGAAATCTATCGAGTAAGTGTAATGTAGCTTCCGACGTTACAGTGAATTGATGCGGGTCCGCTTGATCTAGTACCGACTATGCATTTTATATGACTCACAATGGATGTAGAAAATTGTGCGCAAACGAGCATGCTACAAATTGTTAGCGCTCTTGAAGAAAATTTACAATTACCGTACACATAGGAAGTAACTACACTACGTCTCGTCTCAAAAACTAAAATTGTCCTATTGTTACCCCTTTACAGGCATTTGTCGTACCTAGTTACCTACTTATTTATGACAGTGGCTCACCAAAATCCGAGCATTGGTGATGAGATTGATGAGCTAACGCTTTAAGCGCTCATGATTCGCGAGTATGTCAATCTGTACGAATTTTCCGCTACTTATGACATTACGATGATTTAAGCACATTCTGAATGAGTAATGATGTAGACCCCTCTGGTTTACTTACATCGTTAACTCATTTTTTAGTAGATCGAACTGTCATTTTTAGGGTTCCGTAGCCAAAAGGGCTAACGGCTACGGAACCCTTATAGTTTCGGTCTGTCTGTCTGTCTGTCTGTCCGTATATCACAGCCGATTTACTCGGAGACTATAAGTACTACAATCATGAAATTTGATAGGAAGATGTATTGTATAAACCGCTACATAAAAGTAATGTGAAAATAGGAAAAAAAAATTTTTTAGGGGAGCACCCCATACATGAAACCGGGGGATGAAAAAGATTTTTCAATGCAACTAGTTGTGAGGGATATTTTTGGATAGCCATTTAAAAATGATATCGAGCTTACTAAAAAAGTTTTCCATTTAAGTCAATCGTTGGTGAGATATTAGCTTCCAAAGTTGTACAAAATGTGCCCCATATACCAAGAAGATTAAAATTCTGAAAAAAATTGTGGTGGTGTACAATAAAAAATACTTTCAACGAATTTTGGCTTGAACAAGATTGGGTTAAGGGTTTTTCAGTTTTCACTTAAAAACTGTCTTGCCCAAACAAAAGGACGTAGGTGCGTAGTGTTTTTAAAAGTGGACTGCTAGGTGTCGGTACGGAACCCTTCGTTGTGCGTGATCCGACACGCACTTGGCCGGTTTTTTGTATGATAATATGGGAAATCAATGACAGTCAAATTTACGTAATATAGGTTTGAAACGTCGCGTAGGTAATTGACTAGCAGGTTAGTGACTAAACTGTCGAAGAAACCTCCGACACGACCACGCGGGCGGTTTAAGCACTGGAATACTCTAAGAGTTTGTGCTCCAGTGAGATTGGTTGAGCGGCTTCAACCGAATCTGAGGTGTCAGTGGAATCGAGCTACTGGGAATTTTGTCGCTGGTTCACTAAACCTAGCCTAGCTGAGAAGAACCGTACCCTATAAACGCCTGCAATTCCAGGTAACTCAAGTGCTTGTTGCCGAACCATTTAACAGTTATTTACCTAAGGCTGCCACCACATTGCGCCGTATTTGTGCAAATATTCGTGTTACATCTCTTTCTTTAATATCGCAAAAGAAAGGGAGGTGAATACGCAACGCGAACACGCATAGTTAAATGTGGTGGCGGCCTAATACAGTAATGGAAATCCCTCGTCAATAGGACTTTTAAGGTTGATGGTGCAAGACCTTGAGTGCTTTGATTGTATTGCGGGCTCGGGCTATAAGGTAAGACGAGTTACGGTCAAACCCTAACGGTTCTTCTATATTTCCGGACAATTATAATCTGGGCCTCCTCAAGGCAAGAGCGAATAGGCTAATACTGAACCAGTGAGCTACATCTTAGGCCTGGTTGTCGCTTTCCATCAGGTGAGGCGAGACGAAGGCTAATCGCTGTTCAGTCATACATAAAAAAAACCCTGCAACGTAATGAAAATCACATTAAATGGGCCTTTAAGGCGCAGGGTAGGGCAAGGCCTTCCCCATACAAACTTTGTGCAGGTTTTATTCGTCGGTTTTGGCACTAACAAATATAATTTTTAAAAAGCCCCTTTGGCGACTTCCTGGGATTGATATGCGAAATTTTCTTCTTTGACGTAAACTTACCGACGTCGCAAAGATTTCCACTTGACAGAATACTGTCAGTATTACATTTACGCAGTAGTAATATTATGCGCAGAAGCAGACCAGTACTGCCTTCGCATCGTCCCGCTTCCGCGCATCCCGCGCCAGTCAGGAAGCACTCATTTAAATGTAGGGGCGCAGTAAAAAGTAGTACAGAGTTGACTGACAGTTGACACTGACATTTGACAGTTTTCTCATATCGTACCGCCTCCGCACCGACAAATCAGAAAGTCGCCTTAAACCGCACCACCTATAGCAGCATAAGCAAAAACAACAGCGCATCGGCACAAGATGCCTCTGGCTAAATAATTAGTCGCTTCCGAAGACAACAGACACGGAAATTGGACCCGCGCGTCTGCCCGTCTCTCTGCCAAGTGCATCACTACTGTAACGTAAACACTGCCTCGAGATAGATCTGAAATTTACGGCACGCATTCGTGTTTACGTCCTGTACGATTTTAGATGACACTGAGAATTTATGACAACATTATGTATAATTTAAGTGGCATCTCACTCCTTTATTTTTTAATATTTTTATAACAAAAAATACTATATTTATGCACTCAACGATACCCCACTTGATAGGGTAGGCAATTTTTTTTCGCGCCCCCTTTAGACAGCTAAGCCCCCCTTTTATACCTCTAAGGAGGCTCTATACGTTTTCCTTGACTGGCCTATATTCAATATGCATGGTTGGTTCAATGTTTTCATACAAAAAAAATAATAAATACAAAATTCTTTATTTCCATTAATTAAGTAGTACATTTATGATATAAGGGGACGGAGCCACCCAGTAAGCAAACATTGCCTGTATTGGGAAGCCCCGCTCTTCCATAGTTTACAATAAGTAGGTGTGTACTAACAGTTAACGGTTAAATCAAACATTATCAATATTTTAAATATTACTTTTTTAAACTAGAAAATAAGACAGGACTTTGTGTGTGTGTGTGTGTGTGTGTATGCGCGCGACTGTGCGTGCGTGCGTGCGTGCGTGCGTGCGTGCGTGCGTGCGTGCGTGTGTGTGTGTTCAAGACTTACGACCAATGTTGTAATAAACCCTCAGTGTCATCGTACGTTTTTATTTTAAGCCATTCTATAAGCATCTTCTTGCAATCATGATAAAGTTTTGGATAACCTTACCGAAGCGCGCGAGTTTTCCAGGGCGACACACTTTGGTTGTGACCGCCGCTTGAAATTGTTACACAGTACAAATCTTTACTATAAAGCAAGACCTACCCTACCCTCTACTTGTGCAAGATCTTCAACTCCATCAGCGTTTCAAAAATTCTATTATCTCAGCGGGATAATAATATACCTACCGTGGAAACTCAATAACTTCGCCTATGATGCCTATCTTCGCCTAACACCTCGACTTCCACGCGCCTACTTTCAATTCTACATTCAGGCACCAAACAGCACCTTTAGATTAAAATGAAACCGAGCAAAGATAGGCTAAGTGTAGGGTAATAGGGTAAGTTACGAGTTTCATAGGTATGCCTATGTTCATTCTGAAGATAAATTTAGAACATCGATGAAATCATTTTTGAAATCGTAATATTTATTGAGATTAGTTCTTAAAAACTCACAAACTCATGAAATGAAATATACGAACGCTTCCTGTTAGAAGTAAGTACGCAATGTACGCATGTGTATCACGTTATCCGGCTCTGTCATATCATATAGATAGGGTCAGAACGATCAATCGAAACCTGGTTAATGTAAAAGCCCCACAGATGTTTGTTTTGGACGGAGCGAACGCAAACATATCTCGCTTTTGTGTACAACTCTAAAACAATATGTATTATGGAAACAACAATATCGCTGTTTTTATTTATGAAATCGAGTAATTTTTTAAACGTTCAAGCTTGGTGCAATATTGATGAGTTCGATAATCCGATTTAGTAAGTGACGACTCTACTTTATTGTGGCCTAGGGCCAGTACTGTATTAGTTTCGTTAATAAAATAACTCAGTAGCAGTAAATGAGGTATAATTAGGACTTAAAATATGTTTTGAGGTACAGTTAATAATTTCAATATAAATCTCGAGCATATTTATTTACGCCCGGCTGCGGCGTTGAATTAATTTAAATTCAAATCATCCAACACAGGATATTTCAAAATCTACATACAGCCCTAAAAAATACTTAATTTTTTGTTCATTTTAAATCCCTAAACAAATACCAACACCTATCTGTGAGAATGCCACGCTTTAACGGATAGAATAACATTACTTGAAAACCCTTCTGTATTACGAGCTAATTAATTTATGTAAGCTAAGAGCCCGTTGGAAGCATCTAAGTTACCTTTTTAACCAAGGGATTTATTAAGAGAATTATAAGTAACGCTGTAACAAAGAAAAGGATTGGAATAATTTCTCGACATTGCCGCGAATGCTGTATAAGGTATTACAGTAATGTTTATTATGGAAACAGCTTTCCACCCTTGGGTTGCCTTATCTTTTTGACCCCTATCAGGCTTGCAATTACAATTTCATGTGCAGAGGTCGGGTGCGTCGGTATCGATGCTCCGAGAGGCTGTTTATTTTATTAAGTACTTGTGTAATCTTATCCTTTACATCCACACAGGGACTTTATTGCTCGTAAGAATACTACTAACTCCTGAAGTTTCATATCACCCAAGCAGAGCGCATTTTATCTTCTAACTGATGATTAAATGAATGATTAACTATTTAACACGCATCAATTTTTACACATAGCACTATGTCATTGACGTTTCAGTGATATAAAATGTGTTTTGTGCTATTTTTTTATAATATCTGGGCGTTTTTCCAGGCTAGAGACCTAACTAGATCGATTGCTCGTCCCTGAAAACCCCCACATACCAAATTTTATCAAAATCGTTAGAGCCGTTTCCGCGATCTCCGAAATGAATAAATAAATATATATAGATATATACAAGAATTGCTCGTTTAAAGATTTAAGATTACCATCTATGTTCTAGTTCTAGCTATACCAATAAACTCTCATAAATATTAGTTTTGGCGGCAGGAACAGTTGAACCTATGTTTGATATGTAATTCTTAAGTTAACTTCACTGGTATCTATCAAAATATGAAGTATACGAGTATGACCTTTGTAGTGAAATAGAATACTGTAAGTCATCACAGAATTTTATTATATTCGTGCAGTTACCTCATTTATTCATTTATATAATATGGCATACAAAACCGACGACTCATACGAGGGGTGGCTGATAAGTTATCTACCTGAGATATAAAGTGAAAGAAAAATTTAAAATTAAAAATATAGGACGCATTATAAACTCTCTGACAATTAAATAGTTACCACCAATTTTGAATAATCGTGTTATATTATTATCGGCACGCTGGAAAAGGGAACCATGTCTGTCAAATACTAATTTGAATACGAGAACTTGCAATGGCGTTCTAAAAAGTAATTGCTTGTTAGAAACAGAATATCCCCTGTAGAAAAGATTGAGGAGTTGTTTCATATTCTACAGTGTTTTAGCTTTTCGTGTGATATTTTAAAATTATAAATCCGCTTTATTTAAATAGAGCCTAAGCGCTATGATGTCAATCCCCGCTCAGGGCGACCTCTGGCGGGGGAAATGTTAAATTAATTAAAAAAAATTTAAATAGTCTTAAATATTAACATTTTAACAGGTAGCGGAAAAGCTAATAATTATTTAGGAATAGATAGAAAAAACTTTACGCTGCTTTTAAATCTGAAAAACGCCCTTGAATAATGAGTTCCATAAATGGTCACAGAGCCTAAAAAACAACCGGGAGTTGCGGGGCCGGTCATCAAACACACGGGATGTGAATAAAATAAATCGCCTATTCGACATTCGAGGTAAGGTTTCGCGCTACAATATTTAGTTTTTAAATTTTAAAAAAAGAGTTAGGCGACTTCCTGATTTGTCGGTACGGAGGCAGTACGATATGAGAAAAGTGTCAAATGTCAGTGTCAGCTGTCAGTCGACGCGATACCATTTTTTACTACGCCCGTACATTTAAATGAGTGCTTCCTGACTGGCGCGGGATGCGCGGTAGCGGGACGATGCGAAGGCGGTACTGCTACGCTTCTGCGCATGATATTACTACTGCGCAAACGTAATACTGACAGTATTATGTCAAGTGAGAATCTTTGCGACGTCAGTAAGTTTACGTCAAAGAAGAAAATGTCACATATCGATCCCGCCCCGCCAAGTCAGGAAGTCGCCTTACGTTTCCAAAGTTTTGCCAAATGTAATCTGGCATAGTGGTTTTGTAGAGCCGTTTTTAGGGCAAAAGAAAAAAAAAATATTTTTGCAATAATGAAGTACTTTTTTACTGATATGTCCAGCGTAATTTACTCGAGGATAGATACAGTTTAGAATAAAAATATTTGGTTCAGACTTTTCTTTCACTTTATATGTCAGGTAGATAACTTATCAGCCACCCCTCGTACATAGGCAATAATTGTCATACGATATATAAATAAATAGGGTTCCGTACCTCAAAAAGAAAAAACGGCCAAGTGCGTGTCGGGCCACGCGCAAGGTAGGTTCCGTAGTCGTCCACCCGTTACATTATGTGGACTAAAAAGTTCGCAAACTTATATTTACTATGTTTTTGTCAGAATTACGAACATTATCTAAGGCATCAATGGAAATTGTACGAAAGTACATTTCTGAAGTTCGACTATTACTCGTTAACTAGTAATGTGTCTACTTAGCTGTGATAGTTTTCCTTTTAAATTCACCGTATATACTCCTACCATGATTCTTTTCACATGCCTAGTAGCCACCGTTTAACTGGCAGGAGGGGGGGGGGGGGGGGGGGGACACTTGACCATAACAAAAATTATCACTTCAAAGCTTAATATCACGCTAACCAATTCTTTAATCAAAAAATGCTTTTAGAAACCTTATAGTATTTTTAAAAGACCTATCCAACGATACCCCTCACGATAGGGTTTGGCAGAAAAAAAAAAAACACCACCACTTTGCATGTACGGGAGGTACCCTAAAAAAAATTTTTTAAAGATTTTATTGTACCGTTTTGTCGGCGTCATTGATATGTATACTCATGCCAAATTACAGCTTTCTAGTATTAACGGTTACTGAGAAAAACGGGGGTCGGACGGACGGACGGACGGACGGACATGGCGAAACTATAAGGGTTCCTTATTTACTACGGAACCCTAAAAAAGGAATCTTATAGATCGCTTAGTTGCCCGTTTGTCTGTTTATCTGTCGATCCATAAGATCCCTTCTCTCAGAAACGCGTAGTAGCGCGCGTTTTCAACCTGAAGGTACTCCGCACTGCAATCCCTTGGAGCTGCGACAATAAAACTAAGTAAGCACAATCAAATGATACGGGCGTTTATACTTACCGCATATTCTGACACTCGCAAGGGAATCAAAACCTTTCCCTTTGACTTGGATCCATGAAATTTGGCAAAACGGATTAGTAAGTAGTATATAAAGATTTGAGAAAACTGCGAATTCGTGACTTTATCACATAAAAATTCTGATTGAATATAGCCAGCGTAAAGATACGAAGACGCCGGTAAAACCTGCGTGGACGTTACACTAGACAAACTATTTTTTTTAATAAAACGAAGTGGCAAACACGCGTACGGTCCACCTTGTGGTAAGTGGACACCACAGCCTATAGACGCTCGCAACTCCAAAGGAGTCACGTGCGCGTTGCCGACCCTTTATAAAATATGATTCACTGTGTTGACAGCAGAAGTGATAAATTTAGGTCCCTCGCTTTTAACACAGTGCATCCTCGGGAGCTCTGGCAATCTTGCTCACCAACAGGAACACAACACTACATACTTGTTTAGTAAACAATGTTAGTATGAATGTGCTCTTCTTGTGCAGGGCGGAGGTACTTCCCTAGTTGGGCTGCTCCGAATTCGAATTAATAACCAGTTAGCGAGAGTACAGTACCGCACTCGTATCATTTTCATACGACGAGTACAGTACGGAACCCTCGTGCGCGAATCAAACTCGAACTTGGCCAGTTTTTAACGTTCTAAAAAACCCTCAACTTAGTTATACGAGTAATAGCGGTAGTGGGTAAAGGTTGCTACTGCTAATCTCAAATCTTGTTACTCTACCAGAAATAAAAAGATCTCTAGAAAAAGTTTTATAAGTATACAACGTAAACTTATCTTTAACGATGCTTTCCCCGTAGCCAAAAGATATTCAGACGAGATTAGTGAAATGAAACGGGAACGTCGGATGCTGCCTGTGGCTTGCATACATGCTAGTGGCACTTGAATTAGCATGCAATTTTCCATACTTTGAACACATTTTAGTTCAAATGACTTCCGTAGCGGCAAGTTTAAGTTTCTGCAATCGTGGGATTGACGTTGGTTGCGCTATTCCCATCGAACTACATGTGTACGCTAGTTTAATCAATTTGCGTTTACTGAAATGTAGGTTTGGCTGCATTTGAGCTTTACCGTGGGAGTAAGAGCCTTTGTGACAATATTCCTGTGAACTCTGCTCTTTTACAACCTGCTGCAAAAACGAGTAACTTTTAAAACTACGAATACCATGAATTCTCTTTTAAATAGGTATGCGGAGTCAGTTTTACTTCTTATGGGACTGAGAATTATGAAATGACCGTCATAATAGCACCCACATTATGCAAAAACGTGCCCAGAAAGTAAATGTTTTAGATGAAGATATTGGTCGTTTGTGTAAAAATTTCGTATGAATCGCTGTTATCTCGCCATTTCGATATAATCGACAGGCTTATAGCCAAGTAATGATGATAGACAATACGTACTTATGATCATGACTATAACCATTTGATCGGCAAACAACTCAGACAAAAGATGGCCGCCAACAATACGGAGTTTTGAATATTAATTAATGGATTTAATTAACTGAGCAAAATAAATAGCGAGGGCTATTCAAATATTATTGTTCGCTGAACGGGCAAAGACAATTAAGATTCACCAATATTTAATATTCTAAAGACTAAAAATCTGTCGAGATAGTTTACGGTATATATAAACAAACTTTGTTTAACTTGTCTGGTACTACTTTTCGGAATCCGTAATAGAGATTAATATCGAGGGAATTTACAATAGATCAATGATTTCATTTTAACTGTTAATTTCGATAATATTACTTCAGTCATGCTTCAGTACTACTTTAACAAATTAAGGCAGCATATTTTAACAAACTTTCAGGAGTTACGCAATACGCAATCAAAAATAAGTAAGTAAATTATTGTACAAAGAGACAAATGATTTTATATTACTTCTGAGTAGGTAAGACATCCCCACGCCACTATAAATGGAGCTAAAAGCAGTAACGCGGTCTCAAAGGGGCAGAAAGCTCACTATTATACACTTTAATGTTATCAAACCATTACGACAACGTATCAACAAAAACAAGGAAAATCCGAAATCATGACAAATCTGTGTACAAATTGTGAGAGCCACAGAAAAAGAGAAAGCCACTAAAGATTAATGTGAGCGAGTAAGGAAGCCTGGATTCGTTTGCATTTCATTACCAGCAAGAAGATAGCATCGATCGTTAGCTCCCCGCATCTTCGCGTGACAACATCATAAACAGAAGAGCAATCCATTCAACAGTCATCCATTAACTCGCGTGAATTCAGTTCAATACGCTTCACACTGAACGCATATTAAAGCTTTCCCTAGGAGTTAATGTCTGTGGAAATATACCGTTATTCTTAGTGTAGGTGGATACTTCGCGAAGCGCGTTCGAAGCTTTTAAACCAATTTCAGGCAATTACTTTGACAAAATAATCAATGATTAGAGATATTTCAATACATATACGTGTGACTTTTCTCGAATCCTCTTTGGCTGAATATGTAAAATCTACGGTCATTAAAATAGTTTGGATCTGTGGTGTTCAACCGTCACCACTGTCATATATCTTATAAATTATTGTTAGGCTATATCGTTGTTTTTGATTTGTTTAAGTCGTCAAAATGACTTAAAATATGAAAAAATATATGAAATGTTTTGTTCCTCCGTGTGAAAAAGATTCAAAAAATAGCTCTAAAAGAAAATTAAAAAACCGGGAAGACGTAAAACGTGGTGTCGTGAACAGTATAATTGTAGTCTTTGGTCGTGAAGTCAATGTGGAGTATTTCCAATCTTACTTATACATAATACTGAAACGAGGATCACTTCGACGAGTTCGACGTAAGTGCAAATAAAAAGACCATACAAAATTTACTCGTTATTTTGTTGAACAGTATTCTCACATAAGTATTTCAGATTAAAATGTTTTATTTATTAGTTTTGTTTATATTATTATTGATCTAACTGACGTTGACAACTTATTTTTTGTATCTCTATTGTGCTTGGCTTGTGCTTTTTATCGATTCAGCCACAAAGAACTAACTTACGAGAAGTCGTATCTTATGTTTTCAATAAATTTTAAAAAATAAACAGGGCCATGAATTGCTAAAATATTCAAATTGGTTTCTGAGAATAATTTATATTTTCGAAAAAAAAATGGGGGGTTAAAATAATGAACAATCCTGACTGATATCACAAAATTATACGATGTGTTGAATGGACATGATGATATAATAATGTTCTTGACAATGTATGATCAATACAATAAATGATATGATATGATATGATCATCATCATCCTCCTAGCGTTATCCCAGGATATGATATACTGGAAAAAAGTAAGAAATGTAGAACATCGCCGTATCTATATAAATTTCTGATGAACAACGAACGCATATTAATTTTATAGCAGATACTTATCTTAGAGGTATGCTTTGTCTGTTAACATAAGAATTTAGAAATATTGAATAGAATTTTTAATACTCCACATAAATATTGGTAAAATTATAACCTACTTTCATTTAAGGCGCAGGTTAGGGCAAGGCCTTCTCCATACAAACTTTAGGCACGTTTTATCGTCGGTTTTGACACTCCCGAATAGAATTTTTTTTTGCATGTAAATATTGGATATGCAGAGAAATTCAAGAAAAAACAAACAAAAATTTCAAAAAAATTAAAATTAAAAACATACTAAAAATTAAAAGAATTTTTTTTCTCCATGTTCTGGCTAACAGAAAAATAAGCACACTGACCAAAAATCATAAGTGTAATGCAAACACCAGCGAAGAAAAACTTGCAAATTTTGTATGGAGAGAGCCTGCCCACCCACCCACTGCTGCGCCTTAACTAAGTAGCGAGGTATTAAACATTCTAGAAACTTAATAGCCTAAACTAAGGTACAAACATATCGTTAAGAAGAAGCAAAATACTTTATTAATGAATCAGTAATAAAACATAATTAACAAAAACATAATTAGTAAAACTGTACTTCATGCATATCACGGATTCGTGGTATCAAACCTGCGTTATGGAATCTTGCTGTGGGGAAATTCGCCACACATAAATCGCACCTTCGTAGCTCAAAAACAATGTATCCGGGCGATATCCAATATCCCGCAGCGGACACATGTAAGGAGTCATTTATAAAATTGAAATTGTTAACGGTTCACTCTCTGTATATTTACGAAGTCTGTGTTTTCGTAAAATCACATCCTGAGATGTTTAAAAAGAAATGTGAAACAACACACTTCAACACTAGATATCCAAATAAACTAGTGCAGCCCAAAATTCACACTACAATAAGAAACCGTTGCAGTTACGTCATGTGTATCAGTAGCACTACCATGAGTTGCTATCGAAAACACGCATTACGTTACTACAGTCGCTAGCGAGCAAACGCATTTCGAATAGTTTTCGATTGAACGGTACCATGTGTCAATTACACATTTACTACGCTCGCTAACGTTAACTCGTTACTTCATATAGTTCGTTTCGACACAGAGTGATGCGCCTAACTTCACAGCAGTCAACGCTAACATAAACATAACCCTTTTTTCGATGTCTTCTCTCTCTTTAACAATGATTATTAGTTTAATACTTAGTTGGACAATAATAAGTTCTGAAACCTGAGAAAAAAGATTATCCTTGTAAATGTACACGTTTAGAATAAATATCGGATGCGCTAGAAAGGCGCATAATTACTGGGCGTGTCGATGGTAGGAGGTGCAGAGGACGTGCACCCAGGAGGTGGACAGATGTGATCCAAGAAGTTACCGGGTCCAGCTTACAGGCAATTGTACATATGGCACAAGACCGAACGGCCTGAGGGAATACTCTGAACATCGAACTTCGTCTCGTGTCTTGCCATGTTCTCTGTTCGAGACTATAGGAGTGAAAGGGACGGCACTATACGAAGTTCGATGTTCGGAGTACAGGCTCTCGAGAGCAGTAGTACAGAGATTCTAGTCGAGAGAGAGAGAGAGATTATAGAGAGAGTCATCACGTCCCTCAGGAATAAGGATATGACCAAGAAGAAGAAGTACGAGGGGTGATCCAAAAGTAATGATAATGAAAAACTTTCAGTGGCTGAAAAAAGCAAAAAGAGGTTTTATTTTTTAGGGCAGTTACTGGCCAGTAAATTAAAAAATATATGTAAAAAATTGATATCTGTCACTTAAATAAATTTATTTATTCGTGAGTTGTCGGAATAAATGCGTGGAAATGGAAAAATCTGAAGTGAGAGCCGTTATTAAGTACTTCTGTTTGAAAAAAATATGTACTAAAGATATACATGTTGAATTGGTGGGAAAATTAGGGGACTCTGCTCCTCCGTATTCTACAGTTGCACACTGGCGCAAGGAGTTTAACTTTGGTAAAACATCTTGTAAAGACGAACACCGCGAGGGCTGGCCTTCCATCGTCCGCACTGAGAAGAATGTCAAAAAAATAGAAGATTTAGTTTAACTGATAGAAGAGTGACAATCAGACATTTAAATGAGGTCACAGGGATCTCGTATGGCAGCATTCAAAGAATCTTAACCCAAGAATTGCACATGAATAAAGTATCCGCTCGTTGGGTGCCTAGAATGTTCCACCCAGACAACAACGGACCTCCTCATAAGGCCAGGTGTTGCAATGGCTGCAATCCGGGATGCGGGTTTCGAATTGGTGGAACACCCCCCTATTCGCCAGACCTAACCCCCAGCGACCTTTATCTGTTTCCACGGCTGAAGGAAAATCTCCGAGGCAAAAATTTTTTGAATGACAGTGAGGTTATGGCCGCTGTGGAGGCATATTTGGAGAGTCAAGACAAAGATTTTTTTTAAATGGAATTTGTAGTCTGGAGAAAAGATGGCATAGGTGTGTAGACTTGTTAGGAGACTACGTTAAGAAATAAATTTAGTTTTTGAACACATGTGTTGTTTTACATATTCGTTATCAAGTCTTCTTGATTTTACATCAATATTTACGAAAAGAACGCGCTGAGTTTCCTTAGATAGCGGGATATATATATATATATATATATAATAAATAAATGTGACACTGACACGATCGTGTTTTTTACCGCCACCTATTTTAACTTTTTCGCCTCGGTCGTCGTTTCGCATTTTTCGTTTTTCTTAAGACCGATAAAAATGCGTACAAGTGCCTCGCAGTTCCAAATAATGGTCGAGTACATGCAGCGGTAAGTAGCTACTTTGAATTAACATTTTAAAAACGTTAAGGGGAGGTATCCCCAACGCAAATGTCCCGCTCTAACACGCGTGAGTTTATAATTAATCATCCCGCTCTCTACGCAAGCTCTGCGCGCAGTTTTGTAAATATTTAGCTATAGTCATTAAGCCAATCATTCTATCAAAGCAAACCCCGCGAATTTGTCTATAACTATTTACGATCTTTAATTGAGTACAAAAATAAAACGTTAAATATCAGTAATACAGCCGTAGTATTGAAAATACATTCCAAAAAGGGGTAACTTCGCGATTTTTTTCTATCGAGTGAAATTCATCAGGAGTGTTACCGCGAGCCACAAACGAAGTTTTCTTTCACTGTCGCACTTATGTGCAAACTTGCAAGTGCGACAGAGAGGGAAAATTTCGAATGCCGTTCGCGGTAGCAGCCCAGGTCATGTAACTGACTGCGATTTTGACTAGACAAGATCCTTATGTAACACATATATATTTTTTAGATTTTAAGACACTATATTCTATGTCTCAGATGGTTTTTAAAAACTCAAAAGTGGTAATACACGGCCTTAATTTATTACCACGTACATCTAAACTGTAGAGTGATTTACATGCAGTCTTCCCAATTTTCATCTCGAGCTACGCGTCTTTTTCTGATTGGCGCTGTTAGAAAGTGACGGATAGCTCGAGATACGCCGACGTACTCTCGAGCGCAACACGTGCTAAGCCTTATGAAGTAATCGAATCAAAATCACTTATTTATGCACAAATTAAGTTTCTGAACGCATCTATCAATAGCAACAAACAAATATGGCCGATCGTCTTTGTAATTATTTAGTATATTACGTTAGCGTGTAAAACGAGTTTCGAATAGATTTCGTTTTAACTGCTACCACGAGTCAGTTACACGTTAACTACACTCGCTAAGGTTAAAACGATACATCGCGTAGTTAAGGTTTTGACACAAACTAACGCACAACTAACGTGCCTAACTTCACAGCACACAACTCTATCTCTGTCTAACTATACTAAAAAAACAGAGCACGGATGATACTAGGCAAAAATCCACGTATCCAAGCCTTCCTTTTAAAAATATAGTTATAATCCTCTTAATTTAAAGTGTCATAGAACAGTGTCACAATGTGCTGTGTTTGAGAATCTTTTATTTGGTCCGGTTATTTTATCAATTTGACAGTGAGAGTGGTTTGTTATGATGACGTTATGTCGTTATGATTTATTAAAATGAGTATTTCTAGTGCCACGTAAATTCCAGTTAATTAAAATTGGTTGATTAAATATGCAGAAGTAAGTAGCTAATTTCAATGTACATTTTAATAATGGTCGTTTAATACTGTTTCGTTCGTTAATACAATCTCCGCAGTCTTGTTTTATGACGAAATATTTTTGGATTCAAGTGATTAGACAAAATTAAAAGTCCCTTTTCTTTGTGTTAACAGGATTGGCGACCTTAGAAGCCCCCCGGCAAGGGTATTAATTTGCGTCAGTGGTCAGAATCGGCAACGTACGCTGATCCAAAAAAAGGTAACATACAGAAAGATATTTCTGCATTTATAATATAAGTATTCTCGTGGTTGCTCAACACCAACAGCACCTGATTCTTGCTTAAGACCGGGCCTTTTACAACTCTGGGCCATGAAGCAGATAATATGCGACTTGATAAAAATTATCACTTTGCTAAAGGTGGAAATTACTTATGTCTGTGTCCTTGTCTAGCGGGCCTGTGTTTTTATTTATTTAAACGGCGCTGATTTACATTTTATTTGTATCCTCTCTAGACAGGAGTGAGACGGGCCTGAATGACCTAATACATGGCGACGATCCTGCTGCTCGGTTGTCAAGAACATTACCAGCTACTGGTGCCAGACAACATGTGCCGCAGTCCGATGCAAAACCTCTCATCTCCAGTCCACAGAAGGACTCGCACTCAGGCAATTTTATTGTGTTGTCGAGAAATATCCTGTTCTGGATTAGCTTTATTGTCATTGACTTTTGGAGACCATATACTCGTACATCTATAACAATATTAAACTAGTTTTGCAATTTTATTTACACTGTAAGATATTGACTTTGTTGATTTGTAGTTTTGTGGTTGTTATCAGAAATTCTTTAATTGTAAATTAATATTTTGACATCTAAAAGTTGTTATTGTCAGACTATGCTACATTGTTAATTAATATTTGGACATGTGAAAGGTCCCTGTGGCCTGCAGAATAAATATTTGATTTTGTGTTTTTGTTTGTATTAACAGTTGAATTTGGCAAGGCAAGCTTTTGTCAGATCTGACTGTAAGTGGTGAAATTTCCAACAGGAAGCAGAGCGGGATAGCAATAGATTAAAGTAGTTAGATTTAAGAATGTAAGAAATCTGGTTAGATTTGTTTGTACAATGTTTAGGAATTATTAGGAAATAGAGTTCTCAAAATTTTGAAAAAAAATAAATAAAAAAAAATTATTATGTATGTATACTCTTTTATTTTACCTATTTTAAGCGAAGGGAGCGAGTTCATAATTATTATAATTTACTATAAAATACCTTAAATTTGTTCAGGTATATAACTCATCTTCTGGATCATATCAGCTTGAAAATTACCCTGTTCACGTCGTTCGTCTTCATACTATTCACAGCTTTCCCCAACATATACCACACCAAAATTGCCATTTATGTAAATAATGCTCAAAATATATTTAAATAAGTCATCAACATCAGCCTATATATGTGTCACTGCTGGGCACAGGCCTCCTCTCATAGATGAGAGGGATTGGGCAGTAGTCCCAACGCTGGCCCAGAGCGGGTTGGGGACTACCCAATAGTTCCCATACATCATTGAATTTCTTCGCTGATGTATGCAGGTTTCCTCACGATGTTTTCCTTCACCGCTAAAAGCTAACGGTAAATATCAAACGATATTCCGTACATAAGTTCCGAAAAACTCATTGGTATGAGCTGGGATTCGATCCCACGACCGCCGCTTGACAGCTGCTCGCCTATACCACTAGGCTACCGTAGCTTGATTGACACATTATTTCTAACGTTTTCACGGTTCTCACGCTCCATTTTGCAAGTGAAATAGTTTTCTACAGTCGATATCGTATTGTTCGATAGCTTCTGTCAAATTTGTAACTCACGGTACCGATTTTCTACGGAAACGTCAGTCGCTAGCGTTGATACTCGTAGTTATCGATAGGTAATTTACTGTTATGACTCATACTACCGATCCCTAGTTCTATGAGTGACCGCCAGAGGCGCTGTACTTTTGTCCATACAAATTGTTTACGCAGTCGCTAGCGAGTATAGTAATAGTTTTCTACAGTCGATATCGTATTGTTTGATAGCTTCTGTCAAATTTGTAACTCATGGTACCGATTTTCTACAGAAACGGCTACTTGACAGCTACAGAACGTTAGTCGCTAGCGTTTAATTTTCGATAGGTAATTTACCGTAGGACTCATACTACCGATCCTTAGTTCTATGAGTGACCGCCAGAGGCGCTGTACTTTTGTCCATACTAAATCGTTTACGCAGTCGCTAGCGAGTACGGTAAGAACTTTCGATACAAACTCGTGGTAGAGGTACAGGATATTTAACAAGCTGCCCACTGAAATAAAAGAACTACCCTTCAATAGGTTTAAAAACAAATTGTATACTTTCCTTACTCAGAAATGTTTTTACTCTTTAAAAGAATATTTGGAGCGATAAGGGAACAGGGCGGATCTTTTATCTTTTATTTATTTATTGTTTACGTTTTATACATACCTACCTAGATTAAGTTCACTTACTTTGCATGGCTTCTCAAAGCCTAAATGTATGGTCACAAGACAATAAAATTGTAACACCTTTATGTACAACATTTATAGCAAATAAATATATTTTATTATTTCTATTTCTATTCTTAACTTTTTATTTTATTTTACATACCTACATTTATGAAAATATGTCACATACCATAAAAGTACCAATTTTGTAATATAAGATTTATCAAAACATTTAGGACAAAAATATTTCACTTCTTTTTTTGGGCAGTCGTGTAAAAATCCGGTCGCCACTGCAGGGGTATTTCTTGGGTCAATAAGAAACGAGCATCTTTATTTGCAGACTTAGAAATATAGCGAAGTGACAATTGTCAGTTGATGAAATATAGGATTTATTTTAGACATGTTTACAAACCAGAACGTTTCTTATTTTTATTTATTCTAGTCGCAACGCCATCATTATTAAAATTTCATGAAAACCCGTTCATTTGATCTGTGTCAGTGTTAATTCCATATGTAATGAAACTAATGAATTTTCTCGGAATAAAGGTAGGCATTGAAATTGAAAAATTTCATGCGAATTTTAGAATTACAAAAAGATGTTTGGACGTTCTGATTCCAAGTAATTAAGTATTAGTAACAAAATCGTGAAAGCCGCAGAGAATATTACCTCACATTTCGCGTTTTCTTCTTATTCTGTAATGAACCAGTCGTAACAAGAAGTCAAAGAGCTGGCGTACCAGAGAGAGAAATGGTAAATACTCCACCGACAACAGGATAACTCTTATAAAATAAATTGAAATAAAAATAAAATTATTTAATTTTAGATTTTTGTGATCCATAGAATTGTTAGTATTAAAACACAAATACTTAATAACTACGTTATTAAACCAATTTTAATTGCATATTTTAAGGTCTTACGACATGCAGATCGGTGTATCGGCCGATAATGTCTGAATCCCACCTCTCTGCTATCATTTTCAGAATGCTATTTGTGCTCCCCCTCATCCGCAACACCACAGACGCCGTCTTCTTCCGATGGCATAAAAGTCGAGACGCTAGCATCGGCAAACATCCCAGAGGCGCTGCAGAATCGAGGAAGCCTAAACAGCATCCTGAAAATAATTATCATCAAATTTAAGATAACACAATATATGCATTATTGTTATTATTACATATCTCACGGTTCGAAATAAATGCCATACGATAAATAAATAATTACATATGATAAGACAATATATGCATTCCCCAGGAAATCAACAAGTCTAGACGAGTTGAAAGAATTTTCATTCATTTCTTCTGCGGGCAGTACCAACATAAAGCAAAGCAGGCTTCCCAAATCTTAAATTTGATGATAATAATTACTTATGTACAATGCTCTTTGAACACGTCGCTGGGAAATCGTCTTGTTAGTTAGCATTTACCTATACTAGAACCTCTGAATATGAGTGATGAATTATTAATAGAATATATTACAGCGAGGCTTATCTGACAGAATAATGTCGAATGGAGTTACTGTGCATAATGTGTTCTTGTACACAGGTATTAACATAATCAATCAATTTTGAAATAATCTAAATTTAAATTTTCAGTGCCATTTCAAACATGATATAACAGTGACAGTTTTCACTCCTAATTCCATGCACGACTATTGCAATGCCAACGAGAAGCTTTAAGGGGGTGGTCACTATACTCACTATTCTAACACGACAATACAAACTCAAAAGTTGCTTTTGAGTTTTAAGAAATAAAATTAATAAATTCTAAGTTCTTGGGTTCTTTAACATATATAGTCCAATTTAGGAGCCACCCTGAGGCTCTACGAATGTGGACAGCGTGCGATTGACTCTCTGACGCGCTATTCTTTGCAAAATCCTCCCGACAGCGTTGTTTGACATAAGACATAACGCCATCTCTGCGCTGCCCTCGCCGTTTCGTCGTATTTCGAGCCGGCAAACACAGTTTCGAGCCTTTTATTGGTGTGGTTCTAACTATCGCCAGGACAACATCAAAAAACCACATGCGCACCACGGGTGCTGCGTTGATGTCAAATCAAGAAGTCCACCCGTCAGAAGCTTGTTTTCATTTGGTGCAAAAGTGTTTTTAGTGTTTTTAATTATTTCTGTTATTATTTTTAAGTGCTTTGTATTCGTGCCCAAGTTCTCGTAAATTTTAGTCTTTAACTTTATCCACGTGAACTACCGATATTTTTCTAAGTGTTGTGTCTAAGGTGTGTTTATTTTTAAGTTTTCTATGTATTTTCATTACTTACTGTTTTTTGTTATCCCTAGTTGCAGACCGCGACTAGCTGCAGACTCGAATGCAGACCGCGACCCAGTCTGGTGCTAGCACGGATATATACCCTTGCATATTGTGCACAAAGTCGTTTACATCTAGAAAAGGCTTAAATATTCACAAAGGCAAATGTCATCGTAACTGCCTAAGTCAAGATGCATCTCCTCTAAATTTGAATAACACACCAACTTTACAACAGCCATTCCATATTCGCCTAAGTCATCTTAAAAATAACATCCAGATCTTTAAACGTGTTCCCCGTGGCGCTAGAATCACTGTAGCAACCCACCTATCGCACATCATACAAAAATGTTATGAATCTAACTCACCTGAAGACTGGCATAACCTCCTACTTTTCCCATACTTAGTTTTACACGCTAAAGAGGATGGTACAAATGTATCCCTTACTCAGAAAATCAAAAACAACTGCGCACAACATTCCATTCCACAGACAGACAGACAACGCATACCATCATACCATCCGATCAAAACCATCGAAAATAAAATTAGCGATGGTGACCTTAAGGGTGCCGCCCGCCTACTATTCTCGAACGACGTGCTATCTCCAGACAATCCGGATACCCTTGCGGCCCTACTGACTAAACATCCCCCAGCTCCTCCGACCCCTTACTTTTTCGACTCTCCAACAGCAATAGAGTCATGCCTGCAGATCAAAAACACAGACGTTTTCAGTGCCATTAGTTCATTTAAAACCGGTTCAGCTGCAGGCCTAGATGGCCTTTCTCCACAACATTTAAAAGATCTCACGTCAGCGTCTGCGGGTGATGCTGGGGAAAAACTACTCAGCCGTTTAACCGAATTAGTAAATTTTATGTATTCTGGCAATATTCACCCGGATGTTGTACCCATCTTATACGGAGCCAACCTCATCGCGCTCACAAAAAAGGATGGAGGGGTAAGGCCAATTGCTGTTGGCGCAACACTTCGCCGCCTAGCTTCAAAAATAGCAGTCCGTTACATCATAGAAAAATTACAAAATCTCTTTGAACCCGTCCAGTTAGGCTTTGGCGTTAGAGGGGGTTGCGAAGCCGCTGTACACGCGCTCCGCACCTACCTCAACAACGGCGATTGCGAAGTGTTGCTTAAAATTGATGTGAAAAATGCATTTAATTCCGTAAACAGGGATGCCTTGCTCGCAGAAATTAAATCAAACATCCCTGAACTATATAATTATCTTCTCCATTGTTACGCAGACCCAACACATTTGATGTACCGGTCAAATGAATTGTCGTCCGAGGTCGGCTGCCAACAAGGCGATCCTCTGGGGCCAGCAATTTTCAGTCTTGCTATATATCCAGTAATAAAAAATTTGGCTTCCAAATTTAATGTATGGTACCTCGACGATGGGACCCTAGGAGGCGACGCAAATTCTGTTTTATCCGATCTCTCATTGATCATTGATAAATTTAAATCCATTGGTTTAGAACTAAACTTCCAAAAGTGTGAACTATACATTCCAAATTCTTATAACGACACCACCAACCTGATACACAAGTTCAACCAACTAGCTCCAAACATTAAAATACTCACCAAGAATACTCTTCATCTCCTGGGGTCCCCTATCTTTGAAGAGTGTGTTCCTGAGTATATTCAAAATTCTATATCTAAATTCCAAATTCATTCCCACCGTCTTTTAGAAATTAGTCCGCATTATGCACTGTCTATAATTAAATTCTGCCTATTTGTGCCTAAATTAACTTATGTGCTCCGCTGCTGCCCGCTTTGGAAACATCAAAATCTTTTATCACAGATAGATACCTTGATCAAAATTAATTTAGAATCCATCCTCAATATTCAGCTAAGCGAGCAGTCCTGGACCCAAGGATCTCTCCCCATTCGATACGGCGGTTTGGGGATTCGCAAAATTTCTAGTGTTGCATTACCGGCCTTTTTGTCGTCAGTCTATAGCTCGTCAAGTCTCGTAGGTAAGATCCTTCAAACATACTATGAGACTTCGGGTTTAGAGGACGCAAAAAGTGCCTGGTTAATTGCTTGCCCCAATCAAAATTTTCCTGAACATCCAAAATTACAAAGGAGTTGGGACGACATCATTTGTAAATTGACCGCTGACTCCCTTGTTACCCAGTGCAGTGCCGCAGAACGTGCCAGACTTCTGGCGGCCAGTACAAAAGAGGCTGGTCACTGGCTCCACGCACACCCTTCTCCAACAACCGGTACTTTTCTTGACCCCAACACCGTTCGCTTCGCAGTTTGCCTTCGGCTCGGGGTCCCGGTCTGCGCTCCCCATCGGTGCCCCTGCGGTAGCGAAGTAGACCGGCTCGGACACCACGGACTTTCCTGCCAGAAGAGTGCTGGCCGCTTCTCCAGGCATGCTGCCCTTAATGACATCATCCGTCGGTCTCTTGCGTCGGCTAATGTGCCGGCCATTTTAGAGCCGTCAGGCATATTAAGAAACGACGGCAAGAGACCCGACGGGATGTCATTAATCCCGTGGAGTATGGGTCGGGTCCTGGTGTGGGATGCGACGTGTGTAGACACACTAGCCCCGTCGCATCTCCACCGAACCTCCTTTAGGGCAGCAGCCGCAGCGGAGGCGGCCGAGCGTATGAAGGTGGGAAAATATTCTGGTCTCGGCACCGAATATAATTTCATCCCTTTCGGTGTCGAGACCCTAGGTCCGTGGGGCCCAGGAGCTTTAAGCCTCTTCAAAGAGATCTCGAAGAGGCTTAAAGACTCCACCGGTGACCGAAGAGCTGGCAGCTATCTCGCACAAAGAATTAGTTTAGCTATTCAGCGAGGGAATGCTGCCAGCGTCTTCGGTACAATGCCGCAGGGGCCATTTTTAGATTTAGTTTAGTTATAATTTTTTATTTTATAGTTAATAGATATATGTAAGTATTAGCATGTAGGTATTTGTTATTGTATTTTTGTTTCTTAATATTATTCTTTCATCTTACAATAAAAATACATTTTGTAAGCTATAAGATTAAGATGTTGTGAACTCAAAAGTAATACTAGTATTTTTTTTTTAATTATATTATCTCTTTTGCGGTTTACAATGAAATGTAGTTAATCATTCGATTTAAAGATAACAAAGATTACAGCCATTTAAAAAAATAAGTTAAAATTGATTAAGTGTTTCTGACAATCAAAATAGTCTATGCTGACATTTTGCGACAGTAAAACTAGTAACAATTTTAAACAAATGTTGTGTAGATGATGCACTACCTGCCTACCCTGCAGTTAAAGTGCATAAAGGCATGCTTAATGTCAGATGTGTCATGTACGGCCTTAGATCCAAGGTTCGGTGTACAACTACACGAATATTTCCTAAGTAAACGTGTTGTAATCTTTGCAGACAGTTCAAGACTTCCTCTAATGAGGAAAAACTTTACGATCACATGGACGCATGTGTTAACCATAATAATACATCGGGATACACACATAACACTTACCCTTGTTCTGTTAACACGACTGCATCTAGATGGGGGCGCCCCTAACCTATTAAGTCCTTCACAAACAAAGGAGTCGCAAAACTATTCGAACTCATTCGCACCAGTGAAAATGTAGCGAGTAGTGAGAGAGAAACGCGCCTTTTCTCATTCGTGCAGATAAGGAATACGAGGACACGGTCACATATGGCGTGTGACTTTTATGTGCTCTTCGTGGACACTTGGACTCATTTTATTTGAGGACATGACCTAAGTTATATTCTCTGAAGAAAGTAAATCCACCATGTATAATAATTATTTATGAAGTGAAATATCTGTTAAATCTTATAAGTAAGTACTAACTAATAAATGATGAAAATCACAACACAGAAAAAAACGTGTGGATAAATTGCTGCACGTAGAACAATATATGCATTCCCCAGGAAATCAACAAGTCTAGACGAGTTGAAAGAATTTTCATTCATTTTTTCTGCAGGCAGTACCAACATAAAGCAAAGCAGGCTTCCCAAATTGAATTTATCGGGCCACTTAGTGCAGGAGAGGTAGTTGAGCGATCGATTGGATACTACCTCCACAGAGCTTAGGAGCACACTTGGGCCTAGAACACACTTGAATAAGAAATGGGCTGGTAATACGTTGAATACATATAATGCTTTAGTAAACTAGAATGGTGTGCAAAAGGTCTAGCTTTTGGTGCTGGGTACCGATTGAAACCGCTCCGAGGAGGGCAGAGAATAAATCAACTCATTATTGTGATGTTAAAGTTAGAGTAACCTACTTATTGGATTTTTTGTGGCACTACATTATTTATTTTTATTCCATCTTTTCAATCAATCATTTTTAAAGTGTTTCGTAGGAATAGCCATTCAAGTCTCATGTGCAAACATACGTGAGTCAAAATGAGGATTTGAGTTTTATGTTAGATACTTCAGTTATGTTAGATACTTCGTGGCTCAGCGGCGCCGGGTTTTGCTTGCGGTATCTAAGGTTAAGCAACGTGGGCAGCGGTCAGGACTTGGGTCGGTGACCGCTTTGAGTGGTTACCAACTGAGCGCTCCCGTGCTTTGGAAGGCACGCTAAGCCGTTGATCCCGGTTGCTGTCTATGGTAGCAGTCGTTAAGCCAAGTTGGAGGCCTTCGGGCGGTTTGAGAACTTCTAACAGTCAAGTTGCCCACTCACTTGACAAAGCCTAATCCCAATAAGGTCTAGTTTTCCCTCGGGGTTGGAAGGTCAGATGGCAGTCGCTTCTGTAAAAACTAGTGCCTACGCCAAATCTTGGGATTAGGTAGCGGACCCCAGGCATCCTTCAGGATGCAACTGTACTGGGATAACGCTAGGAGGATGATGTTAGATACTTCAGTACGAGTTTTTTACCAATGCAGCAACCGAACGGGTTCAATTGAAAAAAACCGGCCAAGTGCGAGTCGGAATCGCGCACGAAGGGTTCCGTACCATTATCTACAAGGTGGCCCAAGCCTTGACGTCAATAATTTTTTTTTAGATTCCTCAGGTCGTGGGCTATCAGAATATACCCCATGTATGTAAGCCGATTTTTCGTAGTTTTCGCGTTATGAATTTTTAAAGTTTTCTTTGCTAAGAAATTCTGACATGAGGAAATTTACTTATTAAAACAAAAATTGTTGAACTTTTTTGTATGTTTGTGACAGTCAGTGACAGTTGCTCGATGCTATCGCAGATTCGCATGTGTTGCTACTGTGTTGTTATGAATAACAGGATTTTTTTATGAATCACTAATTTGGGAACTTTTCAGGATTATGTTACAAAACGAAACATTCAAAAAGTTCAACAGTATTTTTTAAATGTTAATAATCCTTAAAAGTTCTTAAATTAGTAATATACTATGCCATTTGGCATTAAGCCCGCCATTTGTACAATTCTGTGTTTTTGTGCATTTAAAGTTTAAATAAATAATATACTAAAAAACAGAATAAAATAAATATTAAAGGGCAGAAAAAAAAACAGACATGATTTTTTGCAGTTTTTATAGATAATGGTACGGAACCCTTCGTGCGCGGGTCCGCCTCGCACTTGACCTGTTTTTATTCGACTATATCACTAGTAGGTCGCTACCTATGTTCATAAAATAAAGACATGTTTACAAAACCGATTCGGTCGTAGATAAGAATTTATTCATTTATGACAGCTGTCGTGAATATTATTAGGTGAATCCAGCGATAAATTTTCATATCGATACATCGAATCGGATGCATGGCTGGAATCGTTTCAATAGGTTTAGCGCATGGAATACTGAGGCATAGTCGCGGCATGATTATCAGTGTCATTAAGCTGTAAAGACCTAGATTAAAAATTCCAGACATTATCCCATGCCACCACGATCCAGGCGATTCAGGTCGATCTTATTAAGAGGAGGGGTAGGGCAAGCTCTCTCCATACAAACTTTGTGCAGGATTTACTTCGTTTGTGTTTGCATTAAAGTTATGATTTTTGGTCAGTATGCTTATTTTTCTAATAGCTATTTCGTGATGTAAATTTTGTTTTTACTATTTATTATTTTATTTTTTTTTGAATTTTTTGAAATATTTGAAAATTTTCACATCACGATCTTCGCATATCTCATATTTACAACCAAAAAAAAATTAATTTGTTAGTGCTAAAACCGACGAATAAAACGTGCACAAAGTTTGTATGGGGAAGGCCTTGCCCTAGCGCTTTAATGACGAGAATCAGCCTGTTGCATACCTCCGCAAGCACACCGTGTAAAACAGTGATTAGAAGTAATAAAATGTCCGTATTAAGGAAAACACTTGTCGACGGCCGTTGTTTATTTCTCCCTTATCGAATTAGGGAGGAGTTTCTGAGAAATTACATTAACAACGAAGAGGGCGAAGGAATTCCGGCTTAATGGCGACGTCGGCGACTTGTCCCTCGCCGTCACTTTGCCAAGCCGATAAAACGGATTTTATGCACTCTGTCGCCAAAGAGCTCACAGCAAAACAACGAGTTTAAAAAGCATGCCACTACTTTAGCATCACTGGCGCTTGGGACTAACGGACCTAACGGTCCCCGGGGTTATGTTAGAATAACCAAACTAATTCGGTTACTATTATACTAGTGGCTCTGTGAGCTGTAGACCTGGTGAGTGTTTTTTTTTTAATTTCCAAAACTATGACATGTCCAAAACTATGTGACAAAAATATTATATGTAATCAAAGAACCTGCTCACAATAATTCACGAGAATCGGTTGTGAAATGCAACCCTTAGAGGTGAACAAATCGAAATTCGGCCGCAGGAACACAAAATCAATAATAAAAAAAATGATTTTTTAATTTCCAAAAAGTGACTCGATAAAAAAAATCTATAGAGTTACCAAACCTGCTCACAAAATTTCACGAGAATCGGTTGATTCTCCCTGTAGAGGAAAAAACGGCCGCAGAAAAATACGAAATCATTGATAAAAAGTTGTTTTTTTTTAAATTTCCATAAATTGACTCGACAAAAAACTTTCTTTTAATTTTCGTACCTGCTCACAAAATTTCGCGAGAATCGGTTAAGAAATGCGACCTGTAGAGGAGATCAGCCGGAAATCCGGACATACGAAAGCGTTTTTGCCGAAGCTAAAACAAGACCTTCGTTTCACTCGGTCAATTACCGAATTAGTTTTACCGAATTTTAAATCGATTAACTTGCTTGATAAACATCTTTTTTTTATTAAAACGGTCAAAAGATTAAACTACACGGATTCGAAGAGTCATTATCATTAGTCATTAGTTGACTTATTACTTAACGGTACATAACCGAATGCAGTACGAGTACCTATAACGAAAATTATGATGCAGCTATAAATCTTAGATATAGAGGAGGAGAAGTTGGCAACATTGAGCTTTCTTTAAGTAGACAATAAATAGTATATCATTAAACGAGCAAAGCTTGTATATTTATTTATTTATTTATTTCGGGGATCTCGAACATGGCTCTTTAACGATTATGATGAAGTTTCCGGGAGTGAACTATCGATCTAGCTACAGGTCTCATAAAAGGGAAAACGCCGAGCAAAGCACGGTCTCTTTTTCTCTCGGCCAGCATCTAGCCAGGGAGCAAAGATGAGGCCAACGGTGAAGCGAGCTCATCCAGAAAATGCCTATTCACTCTTGCCTTAAATTGGTCCAGGTTATATTTCAATTCAATTTCATTTATTTAAAGACCAACTTGGATCAATCATTGTTAGTATCACTTATAATAAAAATAACCTAAGATTAGTACAAATAAATTACAATCAATACAAATAAATTATGTTAAAATTAAGACATATTAAATTAAGTAAATTGCAATTAAATTTAATTATAATGTCAGAAATAAATTAATAATGTCAATTTATACGTGAATTAATATTTTACATTCCTGTTTATGTGTATCATACAGCAACGGTTAATATACACACAGTCCAACCGTTCAGCTATCATTTTCAGGATGCTGTTGCCGCTGGACCGTACCCTACGCACCAGGGATGTACATCGCTTGCGTATACTAGTGTGGAAACAGTCCACCCTCGCCTCTGCGAACATCCCTGACGCGCTGCAATACCGGGGCAGCCCCATCAGCACCCTGAACGCGTTGTTGAATTGGACACGAAGAGCATTGTAACGCGTCTGCGTATAGTTCGCCCACAGGCTGCTGGTATATAAGGAAGTGCAGTAGGCCCTAAAGAGGGTTACCTTTACCGGTCTCGAGCATCCAGCAAACCTGCGCGCGATCATATGAACTCCGAAATACAGACGGCAGCAGGGAATTCCAAACCTTAGCACGCATTACTATCTGAATAAAATAAAAAAAAATACTAAAAGGAATAGTTGAATTTAGGCACACTCAAAACAGTAGGTACTTTATTTTTATTTTTATTTAATTTATTAATTCTTTAAGTATAATTATTATTGTAATCTGTATTTGCATGCATTGTTATGTGTCAAAGCAAATAAATAAATGATTGAGTAATAATTTAAATAACCAATCTTCCGAACACGTTTTTTTTATCAAAACAGTGATAATTTAAATACCAATGTTTCGAGGTGAACCTTGCGAATGTGCACAAAACAACGGTATCAGGCCAATTCAATCCCCCTCTGTGATCCCTCAGCCGCGAATCTACTGTCGTCAATAGTACCAATACCGCAAACACGCCAGGTTCGAGGTTATGTAAATATTAAAAATACTGTCTATTCCTATTCTTATTGTTTCGTGAAATTTAATTTTCAGGACTTATTGAACAATGGGTACCTAAATAATTTGTGTAATAATACACACTACCACACTAGGTTAGGCCATGAAGCGTAAACCGTCGAAAAAGTCGTTAACTATGTAAGAAAAACCTTGTATGGCCAGGGATATCATTTGCACCAGGTACTCACCAGAGCGGGGATCGCATCCACGGTCTCTTAGGCGTCGAGCTAGAGCACCAACAAACGCTTTGGCCTCGGCGCATTAGGGTCCACCAGTCTCCACCAACGGCTATCGGAACGAACTCATATACTGGTTCAAGATTGGTGTACTTGGCGTGCTTGAGTTTGGCGGTGGTATCCAGCAGTGCCGCTAGCTGCACGCGTCATGTTGGCTAGATAAGAGGGAGCAAAGGAGTTGACACATGTTGCATCCCAGAGTAAACTGCGCCCTCTCACCCATAGAAACAGTGTGAGTCCGTCCGGTCTTTTGCCTCCAGTACGGTTTAGGCCCTGGGGCTCTAAGACGCATGGTATATTTGCCGAGACCAAGGCGCGCCGTACTTTTTCATTGATGGCATGTTGTCGCGGGAATCTTCCGGCGGCACGTTGGCAGCTTAAGCCTTGGTGACCATTGGCCGCTACTGCAGCTCCGCAAATAAAGAGGTGAGACTCGCAGACTTGACACCCGAGTCTAAGGGCTGCTCCTATCCTGTGGGACACATTCTCCAGGAGTTTGTCAAGATGTGGGGAGGGTAGAGCGTGCAGCCAAGCTCCTGACTCGGGAGACATAGCGGATTTGAGGCGAGCTATGTATATGTGTGTGTTTTTAGGTTTTCCGGCAACTCGCCGTTTGGGCATTGGACTGACCACGCTGTGAGCGCATCCTCTAAAAACGGACAAACGACATTGAATTATTATTAAGACATATTATTATTAAGATAGAATTCACATCTTTCTTCATAATTATTTGCTAGCCCATTTCAGAGCCGTGTGTGGCGTGTTTCAAAAAATACAATTTGGCGTTACTACTCATCCACCACAGTATAAGCACAAACACTGCAAAAGCCTTGATTGCGCGAAAAATTAAATAACTGCTTAAATGCCAGGTCGGAAATCTTCTCTGTAATGATATCGATACTAGATTCAGTCTTTTTATCATTCTGACCTGATAGTCAATTTGACTGGATATATTGATGTCATATCATATGATGCGTGCATTCGTTCTGACATGGTTCATATAAACATCAGATCAAGACGTTGAGTCAGATCGACCGCTGAGGCGCAATTATTCCATGCCTACCTTTGAGGTGACATAATCAGTCTGTAGCTGTGCTACGGCGTAGCGCCTCGTAACACTCCATTGCATTGGAAATGCATAGAGATCAAGATCGCTTTGCATTCATGGCGTATGTGTACTCGAGAAATAGGAACTGAATTTGACATGATAAGAGGGTATTATCACATCGCACGCGCCTTTATGACTACATACTACTTAGTCTTAGGGTCGGTTTCCAACAAACGGATCGCATCGGATCGGATCGGAACGGATATTACAATTTTTAAACGATATTCAATTATAGTACATTATATTTAAAGTCTAGTCTATATTACCAAGCCGCGCACAGCAGCGGCGAAGAGCGATCGGCTCCGTTCGCATGCCGACGCATCCGAACGGCTCCGTTCGCATGCCGACGCATCCGATCAGCTCCGTTCGCATGCCGACGTATCCGATCGGATTCTTTCGAACTAATTTTCGAAACGAAAGTGCAGACATCACTCAATCATGGATTTAGATAAAAATTGATTTGTTTGGTGTAAAAGCATACGTAGTACACGATAGTAATTAGACTATTTGACTAGGCGCAGACGGGTACCTACGTTCGCAAGCGGCCGTACGGAGCCGATCGTATGCGTCGGCATGCGATCGGAGCCGATCGGATGTCGACGCATCCGTTCGCATCCTTTCCGATCCGATCCGATGCGAGCCGATCCGATCCGATGCGAGCCGTTTGGTGGACACCGACCCTTAAAGCGCGGTTTAGACTAGCAAGAACTTGCGTGCAATTTTCAATGAATTTTCATTACATTGCAGGGTTTGATCGTATTCATCTTACCTCGGCTGCCCGCAGTCTCGCAATATAAAGAAACTTGCATGCAAGTTCTTGTTAATGTGAACGGGCCTTTAGGAAAATTCGCTGCTGAATAAAAAGAGAAAGAAGATAGAAACTTGAATAAAATAGAAAATAAATATACGACATACTTAATAAACAAAATTCAAACACTGTCCGAGTGGAGTGGGTACTCTAAAAACGTACATTAGTTGATAATAATAACAGTATTATAAAATTAGGGTTTCCGGATTTTTTCTCAAATTTCTAAATGTCGACCTAGGGAATGCAATCAAGCACGATAATTTCGATCCCGGTATTTGCGGGATTATATATTATCAATCCCGCAGGATCCCGGCATTTGCGGGATCCAGTAGGGTTGGAAATAATACCACAAATAGGTACCCAGTTATAATTTATATCCACTTATAGTATTCTCAATATCTGGGTGGCCGAGCTTTGCTCGGCGTTTTCCCAGGCATGAGACCTAGCTAGATCGATTGCTCGTCCCCGAAAACCCCCACATACCAAATTTCATCAAAATCGTTAGAGCCGTTTCCGAGATCCCCGAAATAAATAGATAAATAAACAACTAAATAAATAAACAAGAATTGCTCGTTTAAAGATATAAGATAAACTACACGTTCCCTCGTAATAAGGGCCACGTTAATGTCGTAATCTCAAAAGAAAGAGACACAACAGTCTTCGATAATGACGTTTTTGGAACAATCTCGATAAAACGAATCTACGAATTGGTAAATAAGGTATTGCATTCCCTACCGACCCTTATTGCTCAAAAAGGTGCTACCAACCGTCACCCGACGAATGACAACACTTGGGCGCGTACTCTACTTAATTTTTTAAACAGAGCAGAGAGAATACGCAACCCGATTCTCACGAGCTCGCTAAAATATACATAGAAATTAGGGCACCAAAACACTTTAGAACAAAGGTCCCTCCAGCTTTACTACTATAATGTGTGACGTGCTACAGCAGTGGCGGATTATTTCAGAGGCTTTCATTTTGTGTAGGTATCATTTAAGTTGTCTCAATCTTATTTTACAGGTATTTCTTGTTTGAGAACAAATACCAATACTGGATTAAAAGAAGAATTCTTGTTAGGGTTCCGAACCTCAAAAGGAATAAATGGAACCCTTATAATTTTAGGTTAGTAATTCTGCTCTCTTAATTACTTATTTAATACATTATACGCAGAGCTTCTTATAAATGAAATCCATATTAAAACAATACAAGAGTATTTGTATTGTATTGTAAAACCAGTGGGAATCTGTTGAGGTAGGTAAATATTTTTAGTTGATTGATTATGATTATAATTGATTAGGTAGGTACATAATTATTTCTATGCTTTACCGTGGACTATTCAGCTAATCGTGTATATAATAAATGGACGAGGAAGTATACAGATATTACATTCATGTTTGAATTAGGAAATATCCCACTTTAAACTCTTTAAAGGCGTATTTACCGATGCAAAGAACAATTTCCTACCGGCCCCGGCTGACCGCAAAAGCGCTCTACAAACCACTTATAATAATGTTGAATATAACAAGGAAGTCGAGATTCAAGTCATAAATCAAAGTAGGATTTTCAGCTCGAGTACCCGTCTGGCTAGCCTATTACACAAGTCATAAGTTTAAATTGTTACCTACCTGGGAGAACGGCCCACTTTAATTAAGTCTATCGTCAGCACTTAACAGACAATTTGACTAGACAAGTACATCAAATAGAGCAGTGTTCGGCCTGCAATTACCGTCCTAACTCAATATTCCCAGTCGGAATCTTCAGGTGGTCTGCGCAAACTTTGCTCATTGTTGGTGAGGGATCGTTTAGAATTGCCTAGTCTGGTCTCGATGACTGCAAATAATCAACATTTAGTGTATTGTGTTTTTTATTTACTAGAGTAACTTGTGCAAGCTGATGCTGGTACTCCTTGCTACTATTTTATTTATTTGGCAAATGACAATTTTTGAGGCCTGGGCTCAACAGATAGGCGTGCCTATAGAATGCTTACGTGCATTTAAATAACTCAATGTGTGTTTCGCTGTTTTTATTTTGGCCCCTAACTAATTCAAAGTTTTCGTTTTGGCACCTAACAAATTCATAGAACCATGTCTAATGCATTATCATTTACCATGCACACACAAAGTAAACATATCGTACAGAATAGTTGCTCAACAGCCCGAAGCCATGTTTCAAATCAGAATCGCATCAAAAACAAGTCTGAAAACAACAACATCGGTCCAACTATGTTTAGAGAAACGATTGAGAACGCGATTACGCAGCCGAAAGCATGAATATTCATTGTCCAGATGTTCGGCTCCATCAGATAGGCATGTGCGGGCGAGGACCGGGTATGCCCCAGCGTATTCGAAACCAATCAAGTCTGTAGCCACCTCACTCACGGCTCCACGTGTTATCAACAATAGGGCCTAGGACGTGTGAACGCTGATATAACGCCAATGTCTCCGCAAACACAGGGGCTCGCACGCTCCTATATACGTTACCCGTTGTTTGCGTGAGAAATAAAGCGTTATTTCTACACATACGGGGAGCTGCTGTGTGTCGATTGAAATAGAGTGTCGCGGTTGGGATAACATACTCATGAAACGATAAACTTATTCAAGCTTTTCACATTTACACTAAGTTACAAATGAAATCATTAGTAAAAATATACTGAATGTAGTGCGAGTTATGTGCGAGTAGGTATAAGGACTTTTAATTATTTTTACTAAACACGATACAGACACAGCCATAGCTTTCGTAGTTTGTTTTTTATAACCTAATGGAACAAATGCCAAATCATACGATCTTTCCTTTGGTGTATTAAACTAACATATAACTGTGAGTCCATACATACAAATGAGAACCAGTGCCTATGATCATGTCGTGTCACCTACATATTTAACTTTAAACGAATTGTTATCAATTTTCATTTAAAATTGTATTTATTGACCAGCGACCTTTCCTTCTCCATCATTAAGATAAGCTGGCTAGTCTATTTAGTTATGATGTACCTATTAAGTAATAGTTAGGATTATTAAGTTAAGATTATATTTGTATCTCTCTTTGGGTGCCCTGAAAACCAGCGCCTTAGCATTATATTGCTATTGGCATATGCTGAGTGGTATCCTATTTAGTGTTAAAATTTCCATGTTTAGTTTAGTTAAATTGTTAATTTCATTTATCCGTGTACTCCAAATATTGTACAATGATTTAACACTAAATAAATATTTTTCTTCTTCTTCTCCTCTATTAGAATTAATGGATTTTTCTCAAGCATGCTGAGAGAGGTCGTATTTTGTTTAAAAAACAAACACGAGAAGTGCTTAATTTTACGCTCACATTTAAAAAGTTAAAAGTCTTCCTTGGCTAGGAGTATAATAATCCTACCAAAACCCATTATTTCCCATTGCATAAAACTTCTAAAAATGCCAGCACCATATAAAATGGATATTCCAACAAACCGCGCGATTGAATTGTTTTATTTTATACGACTTACATGAATAGGTTTTTCATTTTTCATATGGCTAGAATGAACGGCCCGCTGACGTTTATTCAATGATTTTAACACGTAAAAGTTTCGGTTTCCGCCGAAACTAGACCCAAAAATGAACCTTCGGTTTCGGAAAAAAAACATGTTTCGGTCGGACACTAATGTTTATTAGGTACACAATGTTTTTTGAGTATTTCTCGCATTGTTTGAGAAAAGCAGTATATTTACCTTGGCAGAAACCGGTTTAACCGGGGTTGCCTGACTTGGCTCTTGGCGCCACCTCGTCAGGCAACCCCTTATTTTCCGTGCCACGGCAATAATGTACTATTAGGTCATACTCGTAACTAATGAATTTGTATTTATTGCACATAAACACCTAAAAATTCAAAAGTATATATAATACCTTGGCTAGATATAGTAGATATAGACCAGACGTGTCTTATAAGCTCTAACTGATATACATATTAACTGTAAATAAAGAGGGTTACAATGTAATAATAGTGAAATAAAAGTGCAATTTAAGAAATACGTGTTTCAAAAAAGATTTATAAGGAACGTTCCTGGGGTGTCGTAATTCACAAAGAGCTACGCGATGCCCGGGAATTTCATATTATTTTGTTAAGAGGCACTATCAAATACGGGGAAGGCGCAACGAACTTATTGCATTTACTGCCAACTGAGTATTTTACGACGGCGTTGAACACAATCGCATGACATAACATTTCAGTTTCTGGACAAGTTTTCAATCCGTCCTAATTTCTATCTAACCTGGTTTATAAGTAAGTACTACTGTCATAGAAAAAACATACCATAGTACAAGATTTGTTTAGTTTGGAACTAGGTTGATTTGTGTGAGATTGTCCACAAATATTTATTTATTTTATTTAGTTAATGCTAAAGGTCAAATACTCATAAAATATGATGAAAGCAATAAATAAGCATAACAATAAGCATAAATAGGAATAGGCGTAGGGATGTGACGACCCCATCGCCCACTGGTTCTCCAGTGCAATCAGTCAACGTAAGGCAGCTTGTGGCGGGCTGTTAGGGAGTAGCGACCCTACGTACCTGAGTGCTCCTGGAGTCAGGATGTACTGATCGGTTGGTTGGTTGGACGGGCCCCCCACCTCTGGCTTGCCTTAACCGGTCGTCCAGAATGGAGTCGCAAGAGCTGTTGCTCGAGGGTAGATGTGGTCACCTAAGTGGCGAGTTGGCTATATGTTTAAAGTCCAGTGCCACCTCTCTACCCCCCAGGTCTCTGACCGGTGTTGCCCCTAGGCCATTTTTTAATGTCGCTGTTTAATAGGGGCCTATCTAGCAGGGAGCAAGTCACCGTCTGCCGGAATTAAAATGAGAAACTGTTTTATTAGGCAGGCGTCCGATGTCTCACCCAATAGCCATCTTCACCTAATAATTCATTTAGATTCCATCAACCAACAATAGTCCCTATACACCCTGGCGGGTGCTGTCTCTGTGTGCGTCCCATGACACGGGCAGGAACAGCATCCGCTCGGTGTATGCCTTGCATTTCATTAGATTGTCATATGGGCATCTACGTGTTGGCTATGTGGTACTCGATGGCACTTCGGTACCTCGGTACTTCGGCTCCGCGCTCGCCTCCCAAAGGTCCGGGACACCATTGTCCCGTGAACGGGAAAGACAAGCATAAATATGATAAGCATAATAATAATTAGGTATGTATATAAAAATAAGACACTTGTCTGAATGTCTATGGCAGCGTAACACTAAAAAATCTATTTAAAAAAATCACTGAATAGTAAAAAAAAATTTTCATTTGGTTTCTGGTAACAACGGGAGCAAACAAGCAAATGCATTTAAACAAATAAACAATTTTCCAAATCGGCTCATAAACGATGGAGTCTGAAGTAACAGACATAAAAAAGTTTTCTTTTTTGTATAAAACCGAATTGAGCACCTCCTCCTTTTTTTTGAAGTCGGTAAATAATAGACTGACTGATATGTTAGTATAGGTATCCAAAAAAAACTAAATGTAAGGACGCATTAACGAATCTGTACTGACTCGACTGACTGACTGCTTAATAACTGGCGTTTCGGGTATAATCAATTACATATGCCACGCCAAGAGATAAAATGTTTTGAAATGTTGAATATGATTACCTATCTACTTTTGACGTTGATTGTACCCAGGGAGGTATCTTGTTTGCTAGTAAATAGATTATACAGAGGAGACAAAAGTCTCTCGAGTCTCGATGCATCAACGTGAAACACAGCTTAGTTGTTTCAAGGGAAGCGACAGGTGTGAAACACTGATGAAGCACGCCACACGGCGTGATTCATACAGCATTGCACTACCTCCACGCTCACGCTATATTACAAGCTTTTATTTAACTTGCAATGTGAATCTTACAACTTAATTAATTTTGAAGCAGGTATCTTCAACCGATTGAGCTGAATTTTAGCATACTTATGTATATAACTATACTATATAAGATATAAGATATTGGAAAATATAGGATATTGTAAGAGTTATTTCATTGTTCTGAAATTACTACAATTTATAAATACTGTAATGCATACATAGACAATTAAATACTAAAAAAAAAGAAATAATACAGTATTAAATAATGATAATGTTTTTATGGTAACAAAAACAATTATTAAAATGAAATGTAGTATTACAACAATTATTGTAATTACTTTTACATAAATTTACTGGTAAGAAATAAATTATTCTTAATACGTTAGTCATAAGTACTTCAAATGTTCAAATGCAGGAAATAAAAGGCTTTTTTATTTTATTATTATTTTATATGTATGTTCGGTGGCAATCCAATATTATATTATGGTACCATCGAGCTGATCTGATGATTGAGACACAAGGTGTCCACAGCGACTCCTAAACTACACTAGATAAACCCGTCGTGTTTGGGGTCATTGGAACCGTACCCACGATTAGTTGATGAGTGTAAAAAAAGTACAGTCGGCAATAAAAGCATGTACCACAAATTCTTTTTTGACAGATACTTACGTACATTAGGTACGTAATATTTATATTTATAATTAATCTAGTTAGTGTACTTTCTATAAAGAAAGAAGAAGTTGAAGACGTTGTCTGGAAGAGATCGCTTGTTAGCGATAAGACCGCCTGTTGTCTACCATTGTCTGAGTGCAATTTGTTTTCTGTTATTTTCAGTGTACTCTATTTGGTGAGCAATAAAGAATTTGTATTGTATTGTATTGTATTGTATAAAGGCACCGAAACCGTAACCACGTAGGTGGCGCGCGTGTGGACGCGGGACTTAAGAAGTAAAGCAATATATGTAAAAAAAACTTTAATAATACGAATTAGTAGTATGTACATCCAATAAAATATTGAATGAAAGATCATTCGCACTAGTCGTGTAGGTTAAGGGTTAACCGTGTATTTTGAACTTGAGTATGCGAAATAGTAAATGACTTTGTTGTTTCATTGCTTTACAGCGCATTGTAAAGTTACAGAACTTGCAATGTGCAGAGTTACTAAGAGCTACAAGGCGAAAATTTGCTACCTAGATAACTAACGAGAGTAACTTGAATTTAAACAAATATTTGGGATAAAGTTCGTTCCTCGTTTTGTTTGTTCGGAGATGTAGAAAATGTACTCTTCTCTTCACAGACTTTTAATACAGGATCATCACATCATGAATGTTTCTAGGATTTCTAAAAATTGCAGTGTCGTGTTCATGGTTTCATATTCAGGGTTTTTCCAGCAAAGAACTACAAATAGGTTTATTTTTAGATAATAGTGACATTCAAGTTTTGTGTATTACTGAACATTGGCTTAGACAAGAACAGATGATATTTGACTTTGTAAATTTTAAATTAGTGAGTTTCTATGCCAGAAAATCTGCCATTCATGGCGGTTCTCTCATAATTGTAAAAAGCTCTTTTAAATGCAAAGAACGGAAGGATATAGTAAAGTTATCAATTGAGAGGATTGTAGAAATTGCTTGTACAGAACTAGAAAGCTATGTAATCATATGCGTATACAGGCCTCCTGCATCTGACTTCTGCACATTTGAATCCACTATGGAAAATGTGTTGAGGTTAGTAACTAAGAGCCAAAAAAATGTTATAGTTTGTGGTGATTTCAATGTTAATTTACTTGAACCATCTAATAATACTGTCAAGTTGTTAAGTTTATTTAAATCTTTTAATTTGATAAATTTGTTCCTTGAGCCTACCCGGGTAGGTGCTACTAGTGCGACCTGTTTAGATAATATTTTTTGTAACTGTGAATGTTTGGATAAGAAAATTTTAAATCGTTTTAACTCTGACCACAGTGGTCAAATGACATCTTTCTCTATGATTAATCACGAAGAACAACCCCAAACTATAACATACCGACCCATAACTAGTTCTCGTTTGGAATTATTTAAAAATGAAATTAACCATAATATTTGTATGTTATCACTTTCACAAAGTAATTCGAATAGCATGTATAAAGATTTATTCGGCTTAATTATTAATTGCTTCAATGAAAATTTTTCAGTAAAAACTATTTCTGGGTCAAAAAATAAAAATAATAAGATAAAATTTAGTGATTGGGCTACCGTAGGTATACATAGAAGTAGAAATAGGCTTTATGAACTTTATGGTGAGAGGGAGGTGAACAAGAACAGTGATTTCCTGGACTATGTCAAGAGTTACTCAAACATCTTCAAGAGAGTGTGTTTTGCTGCTAAAGCAAATTATATTAGTTCTAAACTTAAAGTATCTGACAACAAGGTGAAAACTGTTTGGAATATTATAAATAGAGAATCTGGTAAATTTAAAACTCGCGATTATCAAGTCAACATTCTCACGGAAGACCAACAGGTCATGTCAAATAACGATGTTGCCTTGGCATTCGAGAACTATTTTTCAAATATAGCAAGTAGTACTACAAAATGTCTGCAGTCATCTAAAACCCAAGCTAAAGCTTTGCTTTGTGCTAACATTAGTAAATGTGATGTAACGTTTAATTTTAGTCAAGTAGATTCAATCAAGGTTGATCAACATTTAAATCACTCAATTTAAAGAAAACCGAGGATTTATGGGGAACATCAGTAAAAGTTATTAATCATATCATAGATGTCATTACGCCCCAATTAGCTTTGATTTACAATAACTGCATATCAGAGGGTATTTTTCCTGATCTTATGAAGTTTAGTAAAGTCATACCTCTATTTAAATCGGGTGATTTAAACGACCTAACCAACTTCCGTCCCATATCGATACTACCTGTATTAAGTAAGGTTTTTGAAAAATTAATGTTAAACGATATGCTAATGCACTTTAATAGAAATAAACTGCTTACAAGTAAACAGTTCGGTTTCACAAGAGGGCGCTCCACGACTGACGCTGCATCTGTGCTTATTAAACATATTTACGATATTTGGGAGAATTCCTGTGATGCGATAGGTATTTTTTGTGACCTTTCTAAAGCTTTCGATTGCGTGGATCATGGGGCGCTCGTTTTGAAACTTAAACATTATGGTTTGTCTGCTAATGCGTTAAGTCTTATGTCTTCATATCTCAGCAATAGAACTCAAGCAGTTGTTGTAAATGGAACCCAGTCTAGTGGGGCAATAGTAACGTTAGGAGTGCCTCAGGGCTCTATCTTAGGTCCATTTTTATTTTTGGTTTATATAAATGACTTGCCGTCTATAGTAAGTAATCTTTGTGATATAGTTTTATTCGCGGATGATACATCTTTATTCTTTAAGGTTGACCGAAAATCAGTTGACTATAGTAGAGTTAATGGCACACTGGACAAAGTACTTGACTGGTTTACCGTTAACAATCTGTTACTTAATGCTAAGAAAACTAAATGTGTCAGATTTTCTTTGCCTAATGTTAGACCGGTGGAAACTAGTATACTCTTAAATAACGAGTGCTTAGAAATAGTAGATAAAGCAATATTCTTAGGTATAACATTAGACAAAAATCTACAATGGAGTCCCCACATAGCCGTTATGGCGCGTAAATTAAGTTCAGCCGCATATGCTATCAGAAAAATCAGGCAACTTACCAATGTAGAAACAGCTCGCCTAGTTTATCATAGCTATTTTCATAGTGTTATGTCGTATGGTATCCTGGTTTGGGGTAAAGCAGCTGACATACAGACAATTTTTGTGTTACAAAAAAGAGCCATTCGCTCCATATATAACCTAGGCTCACGTGAATCTTTAAGAGAACTCTTTAAAGAAATCAACATTTTAACTGTAGCGTCCCAGTACATCTATGAGAATATTGTTTATGTCCTTAAGAACATAGACTCACACAATAAAAATAAAATTGCCACTAAAAAATTTCGTGTCCGTAAAGTATACAAATCTTTTGTAGGTCAATGTGTCCGTTTTTATAATAAGTTACCTGATGAAGTTTTGAATTTACCTTTTCCAGCTCTTAAAAAGTACTTGAAAAAATCATTGATGTCGAAGGCTTATTACAAGGTTGAGGACTATCTAACAGACAGAAAAGCATGGCCCAAACCAGATACTTAAATAGAGTAAAGATTCATATATTGTGTATTTTTTAATTTTATCTAGTTGACGCAGTTCTTGCAAGAAAACATATCAAAAGATTTATAACTAAATTTATAGTCTAAAGGATTCAATTTTTTTTTTCCTAAATAGAATTTGATAATGCTAAGGTATACAGTTTCGAAATGTTTTCTTGCAGAATTACACACTACATAACTGGTTTTTTTCCTCATTTTATTCTTTGTTTTTGTGTTGCTTTGCATGCATTAAGTATCTATTACTTAGATTTCTTGATCTTAAGTAGGTTAAGTATTATCATTTATCATTGTAATAAGCATATTTTTGTGAGAAAATGGCTGACTGTCGAGTTTCTTTCGGCGTTTCTTCTCGGCAGTGGCCTCTGTGAAACGCTAGTAGGGTTTGACTTGTAAAAGTGCCATTGCGGCCTACTTACAGAATAAAGTTCATTTTATTCATTTTTTTTATTCATGATAATGATATTATTACAGAATTTTACGATTTCGCCCATAAACAAAGATTCCGTTGAATTGAGAACCTCCTCCTTTTTTTGAAGTCGGTTAAAAATATGAATTTTGGTACTTTTACATTCCTTTACAGCTCCTTTACATTGAAATCTTATCTTTAAAAACATGTCCATTTTAGCTGTTTAGTCTCCACACTATGAATTCGATCTGCATTCTGCCAAAGTAACGTTAAATGAGTTTGGAATAAATCAACACGGTCGAACTTAAACATAAACACCCCACGGCTGCACGGCAAAATACACTTTCAGTAGCTATATAGTGTTGCTTAAGTAGTTTTAGGTAAAGTCGAATAATTTACTAGAATAACTAAGTGGGTTTTAACTGTCACTCTGTTCCTATGTGTTAAGTAATATTTCCGAAAGAAAAGAATGAAATAAGTTCCACTGTGTATAAACATAAACCCAGGTTGAATTTCTATATTAGGAAATGAGAAAAATATACCTACCAGGGCAATTTTTTTTAAATGGTAAGGTAAGTCATACAATTATTCGTGTCCTATTGGCCATTTTTAACACGTTAATTAAATTAAATCATTTTTTTCCAAACTCCTTTATCCTGTATATATACGGATATAACGAGCCATTCGGTGTATATTTCATAAAAAGTCATTCAGCCGTTTACTGTCGGGAAGAGCCCAAACTTAATGTGTTTTGAAAAGGATTTTTTCTTACACTGGCTAAAATCGAATGGTGTGCTGCTGGCTAATACCATTATAAATTTTAATTCAATATATAAAATTCCATAGTTGGAAAACGTTCCAGGTGACGGTTGTCCACCCGAGTCTAAAATACTTCCTAGTCCTCCTACTAACCTTTCGCGATAAATAAATCTCTATACGCGAACTTCCCTACAGGACCTTAGCCAGGGAAAAGACTAGAAAGCAAAGAATTTGTTAAGATTGCATATAGTTATGTGTCTACAGCCAGCTGCAATAAATAAATCCATTAGGTAGTTAAGTATACTGGGTGTATTGGTGGTATTACTCACTTTTTTGGAATTTCTTAGCCGTTTTAAGGAAAAACTCGTGTCATTTCGTGTCTTGCAGTCGAGTCTCCAAACCAGCTAGTTGTTCCAATGCAAGTCTGGTAGTTTGTGGAATTCTGGCAAGCCGGTTCTCTCTAGATTTGAATTTAAATGATTCGATTTTCCGTGGCGACGGTTCACACTTTTATTAGAAAGTCTCTGACATCAGGCCAGACGACATGTATTGAATTACATTGAGGAAAAGTTGTATTACAAAAGAAATAGTTCCAACGAAAGGAATATTTTATTCGATAAACTGAAATATTGTATGGCTTCATACAAAATCATCGTTTCGATTATAATATTAGGAATATCTCCATTCCAAAAGGTGTACCGAACCCTTTGCAGTATTATTTATAACAAACATAACCATAAAATATAAATTTAGAATTGAATTGTCAACGTATTTTTATCGGCATAATTCGAAGTTCACGTTACAAATGGCTCCTCTTCACACTAATTGGTAACGCCTAATTGGTAGTCCCAGCAGAAAAATTACTTTCATCAACGAGCGAAGAGTTTCATAATTACTGCAATTAGGACCATTGCGGCGTTTTGTTCAAACGAGCCGCAGGGAAGGGGCGGACGTGTCGCGTATACAAAAATATTTTTTTTATAAATATTCTCGGAAGCCGAGAATGTGGCCCGTCACACCTTATCTTGCCTCTCAAACTTTGTTTACAGCACTCATTTATTATCGTAATTACTACTGCCAAAAGGCCATATTAGATTTTTAACATATACAATACAAATATTCTTTATTGTTTACCAAACACAAGAATATTTATATACTCATTTATTTGTAATCAGTCTTATACAGTACGTGTTAAAATAATTATAAAATATATTCGAATAAAAGAATAAAGTTAGTATCTCATACAGTCATTTAATTATAAATGAAGATATTTTTTTAAATAACTAGTTTCTGCCCGCGACTTCGTCCGCGTAAATTTCCAAGTCCATATTTCCTTCTTTCGAGGGATGATATGATAGGTAAAAGGTATCCTATATGTTAATCCAGGCTTTAGACCCTTTGTGGTATCTACCAACTTTTATCATAACTCGTTCAGCCGTTTTTGCGTGATTGAATTATAAACATCCAAACATCTAAACTTTCACATTAGTAAGATAATGGAATCAATGAATTTGCGATACATATTTGGTTTTAAATGTCACCCAGATCTAGGGATGACGACACTATAAAATAAAATAAATAAATCCAAATTTTCTACATAAAGGCTCAAATTCTCAATCAAATGGCGAAAAAAGTAATTCAAAATACTAAATAATTACGTAATTATAAGTCTTCAAAGTTTTAAGAGTGGGTATGTTCTGTCCCTTTTCCGCAAAACGCACCTTTGTATTGAACGATCGTCATTTACTATCTTCTTCTTCTTCTTCTTCTTTTCGTGTGAAGGGATCAAATAACTTAAATTTAAATTATATTAAAAAAAATTTTGCCAATATTTTGCCACCTCTATCCCTAGGGGTGTGGCTTTCATGAGGTCTTCCGTAGTGCACGAAGCCGGACATAGGGAGCACTGCGTCATATGCTGGGTCGTCTGAATGGTGCCACATTCGCAGAGTATGTCGCTATTTTCTGATCTTATTCCCCATTTCTGGAGGTTATCTTTAGAGCGACCAACTCCTGTCCTCAATCTGTTTAGAGCTTTCCACGTGATCCAGTTTTCATTTGCGCCAGGGGGCAGGCGTTCTGGAGCTGGAATATGTAGCGAGAGTTCGTTGAGTTGCGATTTCCATGCCCTTAGGCGAGCTTCCTGGGGCGTTTGGTGCAGGAGGGCAGCGTTTGTAGCGAAACTCTTACGGGACTTTAGTCTGCTTGTTGCTGGGACGCGGTCGAACATCGGATGACGGGGGTCGTGCAGTTGTTTTTTGCGCTCCACGGCAGCAGCCACGTCTCTGCGGATGGGTGGTGGTGCAATTCCGCTTATTTGATACAGGTGGTCGCATCTGGTGGGCTTCAGGCATCCGGTGATGAGACGGCAGGTTTCATTGAGGGCTGTGTCCACCTGGCCAGCGTGTGCAGAGTTCTTCCATACTGGACATGCATATTCCGCAGCCGAGAAACTGAGGGCAAGTGCCGTAGTGCGCAATGTATGTGGGGTTGCGCCCCATGTAGTTCCAGTGATGCGACGCATGACGTTGTTCCTTGCCGCCACTTTCTGTTTGGTGTTTAGACAGTGCTGTTTGAAGGTCATGGATCTGTCAAGCGTTACGCCTAGGTATCGGGGAGTCATAGTGTGGTCCAGTCGGCAGTCTTCCCATATGATTTTAAGTTCTCTGCTGGTCATTTACTATGGCGCTACTTAACAGTGACGTCACGGTAAGGTAGCACTTTCTCTCTCTAACTACGAACATTCTAACCGTTGTAGCTTCGTTATTTTTTGAGATATTTGAATAGAATTTTCACTATTAGGCATAGTTTTATGTCTTCTTTCTATTGAAGTAATAATTTTTTTCGAGTCGACATCCCTGTATAAACTGCCCTTTTTAACGAGCCGATTAAGCATTTTAGCTTTTTATATGGATAGATATGGGATCGCGTTTTAAATAATAAGGACTATGAAATGACTCGATATCTGTATATATATATATATAAACGTGTTTATAAACAACTACGACAATTTTAAGGCCAAACTAAGTAATTTGCTTATTTTCAAACCCAATTATGTTTCAGCCATAATAAAATAGTAATAAAAAATAGTCAAATATGTACAAAGCATAACTAACGAACTGTCAGCTAATAGGTTAGCTACGTTGAGTAGCATGGTTATGAGTTGGAATTACTTATACTGTAAAAGCTTAGTGCAAATAAAGCACTTTGATGCGTCTTCCTGGATATGCACATGTTCGCCGCTGTCGGTTGCCGGCTCCGTTAAAAGCCACTAATCCATTTGCCTTTCATGCCAGTACGGAAAATGCACAGATATTGCGAGAAAAATATTCAGAATGTATGAAAACAGAGCCAATGTAAATTGAATGTGATGCTTACTTTACCCGCCGCTGGGCGGGCGCGCTCTGTTTTAAAAAGAAATGCTAACGAGTAAAAACATTCATGAAAAAAAAAAACAAAATAAATTTGGTCTTTTTTATATGAGGAAGCATTAAAAAGACCACGCGGTCCACGAAGGTGTTCTTTCCGCAAGGAATTAACCTCGAACAGCCAACCGCGTATCGAAATTTATAATCGATCAGCTGTAAAGAGCCGGATGAAATAAGATTCTAAAAACCATTATCAGGGGATCTCCCTTTTGTATTCAGCCCCCGCGATCCACTTACAGCCGAGGCAGGGCGATGACAGTTTACGGGATCCAATATAGGACGTATTTATTATTCACTGTGCTTCCATATTTCATGACGTTGGCGTTCTCCGCTAACTTAAAACGAGTAAATGATGCCGGCTAGACGTAGATCTAATCTCGCGTTTGGAAGCACCGTGCCAGCGACACGCACCCTGATAAATAGGGCGCTTTGCATTATGTATAAGTTTTCGTCAATGGAACTAAACTTTCTTACATGCATTGCATAACAAAGGTAAAAATATACCGTTTTGTGTTGAGTAGGTATTTATTTTGCAGTTTACCTGTTATTTCATGTGCCGTATTTCGTGTAAATGAAGACTTTACAAAACGGGAAACTATTGGAGAGTCTATTCTTTAGAATCTCGTGAAGAAAACTTTGGGTACCAAGGTGTATTAGAAAGGCGTGGAAAGGCTTATAGTTTGTGAATGGTCTAGTGAAATTCCTTAGTTCTACTTTGGTTCTACCCAGAAATCCAAACTCGATAACGAGTTATCTAGTGTGTCTAAAAATTTTTTTTATCAACAAGGCTTCAGGACCGATTGAGATGGTAAGGTGTAGGATGCGTGACGATAGCAGGATGCGTGACGATAGCACAGGTGGACCAAAATTGTAACAGATTGGTGGCCAGTTACAGGCAAAAGAAACGTCGGTCGTCCACCGGCGCGAAGGCTTCACGACATTAAAAAGACCGCCGGTTTCGCTTAGATGAGACTAGCAAGTGATCGGCATGAGTGGCGTACTAGAGGAGAGGCCTCAGTGGGTTATTTACATAACCAACAACGACCCAAAATAAAACTGAAAACCATTATTTTTAATACTACATCTGTGACTAATGTGGACGAGAATTTAGCATGTGACCTTGTGAGTTGTAAATGTTGTGTGTAACCCGACATTGAACAATAGTGACGAAAATGAGGATAGATTCTCGCCTCTCTCGCCACCACCGCCAACATCGAGTAGAGAGCGCGGGAAAGCACGCAGTGCTAAACGTACCGCTGTCGCGACTAGTTGGAATAACTCAGGGCCACGTGCTGGTCCGAAACATGTCGAGCGACATTCAACCTTAAATAGGTTACTCCGGTCTTTATTGTCGTTAATAATTCAAGATTTAAAATTTCCTTATGCAAAATTACAAACGTGGTTAAACAGGTCGATAAAAAAAAATACAGATATTTTTAATCCCTCCCTTGCAAAAGAAATCCCATCTTTCCTGGAGAAAACAGACAAATATCCAAGGAACGCATAGACTCAGCTTTCGCTACGGGAAGCCCGTACGGCGCACTATCCAAACAACGATAAAAAAATACGAAAACAGCGAGCATTCTCGTAAACAAACTCTGCTTAAGCATGTGCCTTTGCTTTAACATGAAAGGCCAGTGTGTTAAAAACAAATCAGCTTTTGCAACCTGTTCCCTTTATAAATACCTACGATTGCTAATTGCTGACGCCTTTTTTCGTTTGGCTACATAATTAAAGGAAACAGTGGTAATTTATGCTAGTAGACATTGGCCATAGTCATATTTTATTTAACTAGGTACTGAGAAACATAGTTCCTACGTTGTTATTTTTTTTTACATTGTTAAAGATGGAAATCGATTGAAGTGGCATACTAACTGTAAGGGCTCGTTGATTGATAATCGTCGGGAACCTTTATGCTGTTATTCTACTTTGCTTTGATCATATCTTTAATAAAAGGCATGTTCATAGGTAAGCCGGTTTTTTGAAGTTTTGACAATGGACTGATGGTAACAGATTAACTTTCTCCCATGTGCAATTGTGCAACCGAAGTGAAATTTACGCAATTTTTGGGTTATAGAATAGAGTACCAAAACCAGTGAGTATATACCGGATTGCGCCTTTTACTTGTGTTAGGTACACTACACTATACTCATAAACATTAACAATTCTCTTAATAAAAACGTGTCATGTCATTCATCACAAGCATAAAACCACGTAGCGCCAATCCTAAATCTATGCTTAAATACCTAGCATCCCAGGGTCCACGTACAATACTTCTACTACTAAGGTAACGAAGACAGACATCTATTTACTTACGTATACAAACATTCTCGGATATAGGTACATAAATATGGTGGATACACCAAACATGGGAAAAAACCGAATATCAAATTGTCAAGTTTTCCAAAGTTTCCAAAGTACAAAGTTTAGTTTTCGATCTTAAACTATACCTACCAAGCGTGCACCCACGTCTACAATCAAGCCAGAAACGCGGCAACAATTTGCGTGGAGGTGGGTGCATAAGCCACTTCGCCCCCTTCGTCTTGTCTTCCTTCAGACAAGTTTCCACTGCGAACAAGCAGCTAACTAGCAAGGCTATGTAACTAAAGATAATGTACTCAATTCGTCTAGTATTCAAGCTCGTTGAAATCGGAGAATTTGGACGGTGCCGGTTGATTTCGGCTTTGCAGTCCGAGTTAATGAAGATTGAATCTTGTTAATAAGTCTATAGTGATTGTTGCGCATTTTTATACAATGGGTAGGGCAAATCAAGGTGGTTGCTGAACTTAGATTTAAGTAATAGTGCTATTATAATAGGTACTAATTATTAGTTTTAAGTTATACTAACAACATAATATGGATGTAAAAAAATATCCGAAATAAAAGTTATCATTCATTCATTTATTGGTAGAATTATACAGTTATACCAGAGATTAGGAATTATATGCGTTAAGCAGAGGTCTTAGTGGCATACGAATTGAATGGTAAAGTGATCTCTCCATAGTGAAACTAGCTACAGCAGGCCCATTATTTTAAAATTACGCCACAATGTATAGGCATTGGCAGTCTATATAATTCCTAGTCTCTGGTTGTACCATTTAAGTGAATCGTTTGAAAATTTATTGATATATATGCGCAGTATATGCGTAACTTGCGACTGTGTTTCAAATAGGTACTTATGGAATAATATACGAACACGAACACCAATTCGCAATTGTAGCGATTGAGTGATTATTTATCTATTTAAACTTTAATGTACGGAAACACAGAATTGTACAAATGTCGGGCTTAATGCCGAATGGCATTCTCTACCAGCCAACCATTGGGCTAAATAGATTTTATAAAAGGTGTAAAGTAAAAAGTAAGTGATAAATTATATAAAAACTTTCTAAAAAAAAACTTTAAGGCATTGAAAAGTGATAAATAACAGAATTACAGACTTCATTCAGATGCCAGATATGTGTGTAGACTATTCTGTTTTGACGAACCCTGACGTACCTATGCTCAAAAAAGAATTATCAAAATTGGTCCCCAATTGCCGAAGTTATGAAGTAACATACATCTATACACCGGTCGAACATATAATACTTCCTCCTTTTTAAAATCTGAACCTATTTAATCCGCCACGAGATCGAAAGTGGCAAAGCTTAAAGAAAAAGCAACATGACATCGCACCGCTAAAGAACTCAGTGAGTAAGTGAAGTCATCGCTTCCAGCAGGCTGTGAGAAAGCTCCATCCATTGATAGATATTACTTCCTCCTCCACTCGAGGTAAAGACCTAGTGGCTGCGGAGTACACTGTTCGACGGGGCCAAACTGAATTAGGGACGTTTTTCTCCATTTTATATCTCTCGCCCTCTAAGGAGCGACGAAGTGGTGAATTATTGGACTTACTTTATTTTATAAAACGATTTCGTCTCGGAAGAGATTTCTGTTTACTTTGCCGCAAAACGTTTTTCACGCTCCAGTCACATTAAATTGATATAAATTGATAGTTAAATCGATTTTCATTCATTGGCTTTTATTGCCATATTGGTATTAGGATGGAATTAATTAGGCGACCTGACCGTTCTGCGAGTCTTTGATATAATATTGGGTCATAAACAGATTTAGGTTCGCGCACAGAACTATGGTTCGCGTCTTTCCTGTGGACATATCAAAAGTTAAGGGCTACAAAGCTTAATTTTGGATTGGTCTAGTAACCCGCATAAACGGCGTCTGCGGTTCTATAAATCCATGTAATAAAATCATAACTCACATGCTCATAAGCCGTTAACTATTGACCACAGGAGAGACGACTTTTGTTTTTGCAAGTGTTTATGACCCATCTAGGTATGTTTGTACCTACGTTCATTTTGCACATTATGTAATTTTCCAAGTCCCTTGTTATTGCACCGAATAAAGTTGGTGTATTTCCTTGCGTGTGTAATTTTGTGGTGTTTCCTTTTCATTAACTTTCCACGCACAATATTGCACGCCGGTCATAAACTCTGACGAAGGTGCTCAGTTACAGCGAGACGCAATGTAGTTTCACCCTCATCCGCCGGCCTCAACTAATGAAACTTGCGGAAATATAATACTTTTAGTGAAATGAGACAACTTGCGGGACATGCAATTAAACCATGTAATATGAAGTATTTTAACTTTGATGCCGTACTTACCAACGCGGCGCAAACTACGATTTAATTTCTAGATTTCACAACTCTGGGAGCACACAGCATACATACAATCATACACATTACATATTCCACAGCCGTCTGAACTAAATGACAGCTATTTTATATTATTCTACCATATGTCCAAAACACGGCTTAATTAATACCTTCGTAATGGCCTGGCCACGACATTGGTCTAAGGCGACCGCGGGCGCGGCGAGCGGGGCGGCGAAAACGGTCTAAGCTGTGAGCATGCCACGACAACGCAGTTGTCTTAGCGGCATTGAGCGAATGGGACGTACTCAAAGGACGCAAAATGTCATTATCAAAAGTGGCCCTTCACAATAAACCATATGTTTTTGCTTATTTAATCATCACACTTCTAGGTAGTATTAACTTATTTACTAATCATTACAGTCAGTTAACAATCAACCATATGTCTTTGCTTATTTAATCATCACAGTTAGGTAGGTAATACTTATTTACTAATCATTACAGTCAGTTAACAATCAACCATATGTTTTTGCTTATAATTTCACTGATAAACGCCTCTGTGTCCAACATCGCGGAGCGAATAAAACAAAATATTTTGTTTTTTAAAACTCCGCCCGATCCGCGCCGCTGCTAAGACCGTTCGCGCCGCTCTGACTCGTGGCATGGCTCTTTCCGCCAGTGCCTTTGTTCTCGCCGCTCGCCGCGCCGCTCGCCGCTGCAGCCGGTCGCGCGAGTAAATTCGCGCGCGATTTAGCCCACAGCGAATTCTCGTGGCATGCTTCTTTAGCGGTCTTGATTTTGTTTAATTCGCTCGCCGCTGGTCGCCTTAGCCAGTCGCCTTAGACCAATGTCGTGGCCAGGCCATGGCATTCGGGCCCAAACAACATCTCACGGGTAAGTCAACCTCACATGCACGCGGTGCACCCTGCCGAACAACAAACGAGGCTCTGACGACCCACCAACCCGCACTGGACCAGCGTATAGTGGGCTTAAGGTCCAACCCCCCCATTGAAATGCCGGGACTTCAAGGGTTGAGCCTTTGCCCAGCAGTGGGACACCATACAGAATTAGAAAAAAAAGGCATTCTGACTTATATTTTTATATCCTACTAATTTTATAAATACGAAAGTTTAGATGTTTGGATATTTGTTACTAAGGAAGGGATGAAGTCAAGGGCAAAGGCTACAAATCAATGGATCTTGAGTTCGCCATTATTTGTTTTGTTGTAAGTATATTTCGAGCTGCACCCCGTATTTTTAGTTATTGTATCATTTTACTAACAAAATATCGGATGCAAAGAGAAAACACAAACACGTAAACAACAAAGTCCAAACACGGTGCACGAAGCCGTGAATATCGGAGTAAAATTATACTTTGCACTCTATATATCAGTTTATTTTGCAGTTGTGCGCTAAAGGCAATGTTTTAACGCATTTTTATACCGAATATAGCGGAAATAATGAACCGTACCACACGGGCGTCGAATGAATTAAAACTAATGGAACAGTTAATTTCTCATGAGGATAAAGCGCTCGGCCGAACTCAGCCGTACCAGATTCTGTTGCTCTCGCTTTGCTCACACTCTCGCGATTTTCATTCCCTTTTTTTATCACAGCAGCATTAAACTACGCTCGCTCCACAAATACAGATGCAATCGTTGTAAAGCTAGCAATCTTGCTTTTGTTACCTCTAACAAATTATTTTATTTGGTCCGTAAACCAAGCGGTGGATAAGCGTTCTTTGTGAGATAGCTAACAGCGCCGTGGTAATAAAATATTGGGCCATAAACTATGGAGTATAATTATTACGAGTCTTACATAAAAGTACAATTTAAATAATAGTTACGCACAGGGCTTAAATATTTTTATCTACATACATCAATATCGTAAATCCTCTTTAATGTGTTCGTATACTCGTATGATTATCAAATGACCACCGTTACAACACTAAATACATAATTCCATCAAGCGATGTCATAATGGGAGAAGTAGTAAGATAATGTTACTTTTTTTAAAATTTTCATTATGATACTGGTGCATGCTTAGAAAACACATCAACGCGCGCCACTTTTTTATTGAACAGGAACTATTGCGTTTCAAGTTCCTGAACACGACATAATAGCAGATTTATGGATATGCATGTAGATAAAGTAGTGTATGCAACTGTATACATAAACTACTACACTGTGTGTGTGTTATATACTGTGTAAACTACTGTTATTATTTGCTTTTATTGTTAAACCACGATGTTTTGTTAAATTTAGATGCATATCGACTAAAATTTTTGAAAGCTGTACTAAATTCTTATGTAGATAATGCATAATAAAATGGGTTTGATTTGCGCCTTCATTGTATGTCCTCATTTACCTCCCGTATTCTGCTCATTGCAAAATCACTTTTTATCAGCCATTTTCCTTTCACATCGAACTTCCTATAATGCTTTGTTATAGTTTGCTATCTACGTACCAACGCCAACTCAATCGTCGTTCAGAACTTCCGCCGTGAATCAAACAGAATGACACTCAATACAATTCACTGCATGTGCCTTTGAATCAAAATGCTATGTTCTAAACATAAGATACGGAAGTCTTTGCATTGCTTGTGACTTCAATACAACCGGAAGCCTCTTATAAACGCCTTTTACTAGAAAGAAATAGGTATTTCGTATATCATTATTAACACTTTACTTTTACCATGCCATGCAAGAATTGCACTCACGTACCACAACATTTCAGCTACAGTAATAGGTATACCAGAGAAAACTAGAGTCTTAATTTAACACTTTCCAAGTAAGAAAAGCAAGTTGGCAAGTTGGTATTCTAAATATTTTCATGATTCCGCGAATACGTCATATTTGTGTTGCTTAGCTCAAGTAAGAAAACATGTATCATAGTAACAATAACAATACTAGCTTTTACCCAAGACTTGAACTCATTCATCTTGATAGAATTTAATTGCTATTATTTTATTTCAGGTGTTTATCAAGTTATTGCTCTTGCATACAAACTTCCACCCCCTTAAAGGTTGTCGCACACATAAAGGCTCGGCACCCGATCGGCGCCGCCTCAACTCGCCTGCTCGCGCTCGCCGTCAACTAGGCTTCAACCCAACGCAAGCACGAAACAGCATCGCCTCAGCAACGCCGAGGTGGCGGCGCTGGTTGGGTTGACAGCTTTTATACGTTTGAAGTAGGCCGTTTCGCCCGCGCGCCGTAAGCGCGGTGACTAGGGCTTGCATTCCGGAATTCCGGAATTTCGAAATTCCGGAATCTCGGCCAATTTTTCCGATATTACAATTCCGGAATTGGTACACTCAAAATATCGGAAATTCCGGAATTGGATTTGATGAATTTAGAGAGAGAAAATAGAGTGTTAGGTATGTTTATTCTTAAATTTCACAATGTAAAACTGAGGAATTGTTCGCCTATCACCAGATTCATAAACATTTTGTGAATAGATTTCAAACTGGTATTGGTATTCCATCACGTATACTCCTCCTATCCGTATTTTGGATACGACGATCACTAAACTCCACCGTTAGCTGCGTTCGTGTGCTCTAGTGTGGCTTACGTACCTAGCCGTTCATAGATGCGGTCTATGGTACTAAAGCCTCTTCGGAAACCGGCTTTTTCGGGAGGCTGGAATTCATCAAGCCTGCGTGCGAGACGGCTCGTAATTACTCTTGGAAACAGCTTGTATACATAGCTCAAATGCGTGATGGTTCGCTAGTTGTTCAGTAGTGTGTTGTCACTTGTCAGTGTTGTCACCATTCTTGAAGAACAGCGCCACCTCGCCTGCGTTTTATGCTTTTGGCGTTCCCCCTTCCAGTAAGACGGAATTTACCCACATGAAACTTCGTGCATTTTTTTTCGAAAATCACGAGTTCAATGCTGATAATGAATTAATGACCATATATGACTACTAATGAATCACATTTAGCACTCAGCTTATTTGATCCCGGAAAGCCGTTAATTCAGTAGGTGAAGTGAGAAAGTAAATTGAAAGTTCGAAATATCTTAATATTTTTACTAAAATTTAAAATACAGGCTACCCTATCTGGATATAAAACGATAATGATTATATTTTTAGTACATTTTCGTGACATCAATTTAGTTGAAAAAGGTAAATCCCAATTCCGGAACCAGTTCCGGAATTCCGGAATTGGAGCCCAATATCGGATACAATTCCGGAATTGGAAAACCGTCCGATATTGCAACCCCTAGCGGTGACCACGCGCGCTCCTCTCGCCGGCAGCGAGATGCAAGCGCGGCGTTTACCCTGCGGCAGCGAGCTGTCCATCCACCGTTAGGTGGTCCCAAGCTGGGGCGATGCTGTTACGGAGTGGATAAGTGAAGTTTCTAACAAATAATTCTGAACGGCGTGAGGTGAAGCGGCGCGGGTCGGGTTCCGAGCCTTTATGCGTGCGACACCCTTAAGGCGCAGGGTAGGGCAAGGCCTTCCCCATACAAACTTTGTGCACGTTTTATTCGTCGGTTTTGGCACTAAGAAATATGATTTTTTTTTTGGTTGTAAATATTAGATATGCAAAGATCGTGATGTGAAAATTTTCAAATATTTCAAAAAAATTCAAAATCAAAAAAATAAAATAAAAAATTAATAAAAAAAAATTACATCACGAAATAGCTATCAGAAAAATAAGCATACTGACCAAAAATCATAACTTTAATGCAAACACAAACGAAGTAAATCCTGCACAAAGTTTGTATGGAGAGAGCTTGCCCTACCCCTCCTCTTAACCGGGACTCAAGCTATCTTCATACCAAATTTCATCTATACCGGTTCAGCGGTTTAAGCGCGAAGAGGTGACAGACACATACACTTTTGCATTTATATTATTAGTATGGATTGTACCAGTGTGCCATTTGTTTTTTTTATACAACGACAGTGGAAAACAAGGCGGCCTGATGGTAAGCAGATCAGTAGCCTATGGGCGCTTGCGAGTCCAGAAGAATCACAAGTGTCTTGCCGCCTACACGTATCACAGCTACTTAGGTACAGTCAGCAAAGAAAGTGCTCTAACACTTTTGGACTTTAACGTAAAGTCGAAAAGTGATAGACCACTTTTTTGGTCGACTGTACCTAAAAATATTCACCCACAGAAAATATGATCTAATTTTGTTCGTTCTTTATTTTTTGTATACTTACCCGTTATTTGAGATCCAAGTTTTATGAGCGAAACCATTACTAAAGCATAAATTCGCTGAAGGTTTCCTCTACATGGTCCAGCAGTGCCGGATATTACTTCATTCTAAGCAGACAAGACGACGGACACTTCCGGTCATATATATGAGAAGATAAATTATGTATGACACTGACACGAATATCTCAGACCCTCTCTGGGCTAAGTTGTAACTCAAGGCTTTAATAAAAAGTGGGTTGGTTATTCTTATTAGGCTGAGAACCCTCATCCAAGTGATTATTCACCTCGGGATCCTTAAAAATAAATGAAATTTACTAAAATCAAATAGGTATATATAAAAAAGACACTAAGCTCACACCTTATAAGTCAAATGTACAAAATCCATATAAACGTGTACAGGTAACATCTCACTTAGCTACCTACGTACTCTATCGGAAATGGAAATCTGTACCTAACCATTTCTATCGATGCCCATTCCTACAGTTTTCCGTGTAAACTGAAACCCAATTTTCCCGTGTCACCTGATAGCCAATTTTTTACATTTTTAGTTTACTACGGCCGCATAGGAAAGCAGAAAAGGAGATCTAGGTATACCCTTACTTACAAATCGTCCATGGCATCTTTAAACATTTATTATGTCTTACTTTAAGGCGCTACACTGAGAAAATTAGAAACTTTGAAACGCTGTTCTGCCCGGACGAGAAAACAATAGGGACTGATTTTCAGATATATAAATTCTTGACTATATGATTGGTGGTACGGACATAGCCGAACCATAATTGCTTAAATTTTTCTCGATTTTCCTTTTTTTACTCAACCTACTAAAACAATGCATTATGAAAAGACACGATTAAGTTAATATGATGGTATTTTACCTCATCTAGGTACTGACAAGAGGAAATTTAATAAATCTGCCCACAGTCAGATATTTATCGAGATTTGTCTAAAAAAAGCCATTCCCGTACCCTTACCATGAGTTTGCAATGTTTGCATTACCGTACTTGCCTAGCGACTGCGTAAACGATTTAGTATGGCGATTCTTAGTTCTATTCCGTAACCGCCAGAGGCGCTGTACTTTTGTCCATACTAAATCGTTGACGCAGTCGCTAGCGAGTACGGTAATGCAAACATTGCAAACTCATGGTAAGGGTACCGGAGAGTGTTGCATCCCATTTTGTCGTGAACAAAAACATACGCGCGTCTCTTTCAATCAATATATCGCCTTAACAGTTTGTGTTAGGAATAGTGATATTGAATTATTTCCATTATAAATTATAATATCATAAGCCGTGCTCGATACGCCATGAAATATGAATATGACTTTAAAAAATAGAAGGAAAAATGGTGTCAAAGAAACCTTACGAGTACATGGAACTTATCGTTTCGTATAGCCGACCGTACTGTATCGTAGAAATCAGGAAATATACTTAAGAAGCTGATCATCGCGTAAAAAGTACTTGTAAAGAATACTTCTTTAATTATGTATTACCTATTACTTATGTCCCTCTCATCTATGAGAGGAGGCCTGTGCCCAACAGTGGGACGTAGATAGGCTGATGATTACTTATGTAATAATATAACACATATTGTATATTTCCCTTTTCAAAGAAATAAGCTATACTATACCGAGCGTTTATTAGAAATCTAAGTATATATCTAATTAAAATTAACCTACAAACTAAAATCTAATTATGAAACTAACATAAACTATTAAAAGTAAAAATAAAACTATAAAAAATCTAAGAAAGGCCCCCGTGGCATGGTGCCAAGAACGCTGGCAGCGTTTCCTCGCTGTATGGCGATACCAAGCAAGGCGTTGTGCCAGGAAACTGCCAGCCCTCTTGTCCCCGGTGACGTCGACTAGTCGCTCAGCCAGTTGACGGAAGAGCTCTATTGCCCCAGGGCCCCACGGACCGAGGGTCTCGACGCCGAAAGCAACGTATTTTCGTATTTTGTTGGCTTCAGCCGCCTCGGCCGCTGCGCCGGCCCTTTGGATTGTACCATGGAGATGAGACGGAGCTAAGGGTGTCCACGCAGGTTGCATCCCACACCAGCACCCGTCCCATTTTCCACGGTATTAGGGACATTCCATCCGGTCTCTTGCCATCGTCACGAACGATACCGACTGGTTCGAGCACCGCTGGCACGTTCACGCTAGCGTCGCTAGCAAGAGACCGGCGGATTATGTCGTTAAGGGCGGCGTGTCGCGAAAAACGGCCGGCGCTTTTTGCGCACGATATATATTACTAGATTGATATAAAATTATTTATTACAATATAATTTCTTGTGTAAAACAATACTTATTAAAAGAGAAGATTTTATCTGATTAGTATTCGACCCGCAGTACCGTCTATATTCATTAACGCAAACTACTCCGAAAGAATAACGATAGCGGCGATTGTGAGCGTGATAGGTACCCGTAACCTAACACTTATCTACGTCTTAATAAGACCCAGCAATAAGTCAGCAACAATTATTTCAGTCAAAATCAATCCAAGATATTAATTTTCCCGCTCTCATAAGCAACGCCTGAGCAGACAAATAACTCTGAAACTGTAATGTGATATTCCGAGCACGTCCCGCCCCGAAACTATAGAGAACTGAGGCTGAAAATACAAAGCTACGCAACTAGTAAACTTATTTTCCTTCGTCTGTCGGTTTTTGAAGACGTATCTGCAATGCACCTCTGACTCGAGATGCCTTTGAGTGAGTAAACAAGTTAGCCCGCGTTGCAAAGTTCTGTTATGTCAAGTGAAGCGAAGAATTTTAAATTGATCGTACCTTTGCTGACTGCCGTTGCAGAGTACTTCAAATTCAAAGTTTGCTACAAACACATACATACCTACCTACCTGTAATGTAAGAAAACAAAAGTTTGAATGATTGACATGCAACCTTAAATAAGTACCTACTAAAATTTACACTCACGTGAGACAGAATTACAGTTAATAAGAGAATAACGGTTGACGCTAACTTGGAAAAGTCACTAATTGCGACATGTTTCGGACTGCAATTGGAGTCCTTCAATTTCATCAGATTGAGTGGTGTTTTTTTTTTTTTTATACTACGTCGGAGGCAAACAAGCTGACAGCCCACCTGATGGTAAGTGGTTACTGCCGCCTATAGACGCTTGCAACACCAGAGGCGTCACTCACGCGTTGCCGACCCATAAGAACCCTTTTCACGCCTTTTTTGAAGAGCCCCATGCTGTAGCCCATTGGGAATACCTCGGCAGGAAGCTCGTTCCACAACCTGAGTGTTCTCGGTATAAAGCACCTGTTGAATCGCACTGTACGAGAACGCAGTGGCTCTAAGGTGTGGGGATGAGCTCGCTGCCGATGGCGAGCGGAGCGGTGCGGTGTTACGATATAACCGACCGCGCATCACAACCAAATGAGTGTCAACCGTTATTCTCTTATTATATTTATACCTACTTATTTAAGGTTGCCTGTCAATCATTCATACTTTTCTTACCTAAGTACCTCTAAATACAGTTCCATCATTCGTAGCTCGTATATAAATATCGTTTTCGATTTAGATATGTATTTCTCAACACATTCGCATTCCCGTTAGAAATCTGTCAAGTATACTGACAGTCTTTGTACATTTTTTCGGATCGATTACCCGAGTCAAATGTAATTCAAAGCAAGGAATTTAAACCGTGCATGTCTTAGCTCACAGTAACATATATACATTTACTTGATGTCAAGAGATAAAAACAGTCCAGTGTTTAAACCGCCCGCATGGTCGTGTCGGAGGTTTCCTCTGCATTTTCCCCAGGCCACTCTCCAACCGCGCAATTCGTTCGCTTTTTTGGGCCCAGCCTATTCAGCCTATTCAGCCGTAGGTATTAAAATTCTAAGCTTCAAAAAAGGGGTATAATACTGCGCATGAAAGGGAACCTACTACTACTCGCTATCTGATTAGATATATCGAAGCGAACATGGACCTAATAAAATAACTGAACAGAACTCTATTGTAAGGCATTGAGTGCATGTTCTGATATTTTGAAGCACCCTGAAGAGTAGAGATACATTTGATGGCGACTGTACGTCACGTAGTCACGTAACTGATTATTCTAATATTAAAAATTAAAAATATTCAGCGATGCAGGTAATGTAATGAGTAAAGTTAAAGTGTATAAATACTAAATACCTACCCAGGTTAGGGTGGTCCAAAAATAACTTTTTTTGAATTTGTTTTCTCCACAAGGTTCCCTTTATTCCATTGCACTTCAAACTCTTCTCTGCCAATTTTGAGACAAATCGTATAATATTTAGAGGTCGCGACTGTTTTAACATTTTTTAAATATTCAGAGAAAACTCTCATTCTTCGTCGGCAGTTTTATACAGAAATTATGAGTAAATTGATCATGAAGTGATATTAAATTATGCTAACCATTATTGTTATTTATTATTAAACTTCCTTCTTTATCTCCTTATTTAATTTACGGAATGTTATAATTAGAAAGAAGTCACTATTTTGCATCTTTCTATGTAAGTCGTCGGCTCAGGTGAGATATCGCTTTTGTTCTTTGCTTTTTGTTATAATTGTATTTTTTAACAAGGCAGTATATATCTCTATCTGAGCAGTCATTGACAGGTTTAAATTTCGCACTTTAATCTGCACTTCAAGAAAAGTTGTTAATTTTACGGCCTCCCTACCTACGCTTCCGATGTTTTTGGATCACATTCTGATAAAGACAGATATCTATTTCTATTTTGTGTGATAGGCACTAATATTTCTTCCTGGGTCAAGGTTGTATTGCATATATTTGTTTTTTTTTTAGACATATCTTTATGTATATATAACGTCATCTAGTACCCACGACACAGTTTTAGCTTAGTTTGCAACTGAGTCGATTTATGTAAGATTATTCCGCCATATTTATTTTATGGCTGTTGTTTTTCGATTTCACTATACTCTTTAAGCATTCATAAACACGGAAATTAAGTCGATGCATTTTTAAACTATTTTTTAAATATCCTAGCGTCCTATTATTTACGTGCGCCTATGCTGTCGATGTGTCAATAAGACTATGACTACCGAATAGCTACATTTTTACGCCAATTGAAACGAAAAAAATCTTACCTAGACCTACACAAGCAGTTATAATAAATAAGATACAAAGTAACAGGAAAGATCGCATTTGAGATAGTTTTAAAAATTTACCAATGTAGGTGCTTGGCGAGTTCATATATATTTAACTTGCAAATTGTCGCGACCTCTAAACGTTGCTCTAGAAAGCAAAATTTTGGTATATGTTCTCTTTGCTCATACAGGAACAGGATAAGACTTGTGGAGCAAGAATAAAACGACATTTTTTTCCTCCATACAATCTTGGACCACCCTAACCCAGGTGTTCATGTGCCGCGTAGGTAGGTACCATGCGATCTCGATGTTCAATTGATATATAGGTACCTAATGAATATTGTATTATTGTAAATAGCTTTGTTTACATTAGTGGATTTTTTTATCGTATCATAAAGACAAGATAGGTACCTTATTTCATCGTATGCTTTATTTCATCATCATCATCAGTTTCAGCCGGTAATCGCCCACAGTTGAGCATAGGCCTCTTTTTTTCGATACCTACGCCACTCGTCCCGGTCCTGACTTTTTATCCAAGAGTGGCCCCGCGATCTTCCTAATAGGTATCATCAACCCATAGAGCCGGTGGACGTCCAACGGTCCTGCCCAACTCCACTTGAGTTTGGCAATGTAATTAGGATCTCCGACGTCACGCACTTTCATGCGGCGTCGGATCTCGGCATCTCACGGCTTATTTAAATACTGTTCTGTTTTACCTAGGTACCTCAGCGTGTCTTGCTATTGGCTATGTACTGAAATGTTTTGTACCTACATTCAATGAGGTGTGCTATAAGACTATTTGTATTTTACTGTAAATCAGCGATGTACTTCAAAATAACGGGCAAAAGGGCGAGTTGTCGCCAACTCAATAGAAGCCCGAAAGCGGCACGTTTCAAAGGCTTTCTTGGCCTTGCCTTTTAGGTCGAACTGTTGAATGACGCCATCATTGACCTAAAATATTTGGGATCTGTCTGTAACCAAGAGAAAATGATAAAGATACTTGTAACTTAACTAAGTATAGTTGTTGCCTACTTACAAAACTTTTAAGTAATTACTTTATCTTTGGTATAATCACACACCTATGATATGAAGTCTTCAATTCCCTTTACCTACTTATTATAAACGACAAATCGATCAAATTTTAAACTAGGTAAATTGCTAGCCAGTTTAGTGTTACTTCCGCATGTAACTACTTACCATTTTCCAACTGGACTGTAGAGTTTGAACTTTTGTCGATAAGGCCATGATGAGAATACTCTGAGAATCCAGGCCCAGGGCGGTATTGTTCTCTTGTCTTCCTCTTCTACTCATCTTGAAGAGACGTGGCGAAATAAATGCTTTTTAGTTTTGCACTTTTAGTCCATTATATTATAGAGAGTAATAGAAAACACAAACATATTATTTATATTTCACTCGTTTTGATATGAATTATGAAAACACGGCGACAGAACCAGCGCAAAAATATAGACCGCCTACCTTCTCTTTGAGCGCATCATAACCCTATCATAACATTCAATAACAAGCACCAAACAACAACCAAACAAACCAGCCAGCGTTTGCCGGAAGTAAGTAGATAAATAAGTCGTTTCCTTCAACGTTTTCTTTTATTTGTTTTAAACTTCCGGTCAAGTGATTTAATTAATTATCTTTCACTTAATAGTCATTTCAATATGCTTGCTTCCTGCTATAGCTATATAAATAATAATATATAGCTAAATCCTACTAATATTATAAATGAAGAAAGTTAGGATGTTTGTGACTCAATCACGCAAAAACGGCTGTACTTTTGGTATACAACGAGTTTATGGATACTTTTTATCCCTGAACTGAAATCATCCCTCAAATACAAGGTCAAGCGGACGAAGTCACGGGCAAAAGCTAGTAATAATATAAAATAGTAGTTGCTTTAAATTGAGCTAGGTAAATATAGTGTAATTTGAATTGATCAGGACAGAGTATATTTATTATTATATCTATGGTATTATCAGTATAGCGCACGTATCAGCGTGCTTTAATCACGCTTTAATAATAGTAGATTGTTTGACAAGGGTCTAAAGTAAGCCATATTACCACGAGATGGTTATTTTCCCGAACGTAGAGAGGGAAAATTGTTCGAGTGGTAATATGGCTTTAAGGCCCGAGTTATACACTCTACTTTTCACTTCGATTGCGAGAAAACACATAAACACAAATTATCCACCTTAAATGAATAATTTAACTCTTGGCGGGTGTATGTCTAATTTGACAGCATGTTTTTTTTTCTAAGGCCAGCACCATATGCCTCGCTATGCGTGTTTGCTTGGCGTATTCGCCTCCTTTTCTTTTGCTATATCAAAGAAAGAGATGCATCATGCGCTTTTTTTTTAAGAGGAGTAATTGCTTTGACCATAGACACCGCTTGAGAACTGAAAAACGTCTTTCCTGATTGGTCGATTTTAGTACAGCTGTGTTCTGGTTGGTTGATATTTTTACCAAATATGTTTTAATCTGTCAAATTACTTTTCTGTGATTGGTGGATTTAATCGGTGAAGTATTTTGATTGGTCAAATTAAAGCGTTTTGTAAATCATAAATATGTATACATATTTTCCCTAGGGCTTAAATGTACTACTTTAGCCCCGCTTCACAAGTCTAATATGACACACTTTTCGAGCATGAGAAGTGAAAAATTAATGATACCTAATTATTTTAGTTCTAACGTAACCCGATAGATGTCACTGATTACGTCATGCCTGCTCCACATGCTTGGTGTTTGCCACAAACACCAAACACATGCCATTAAACAACGATCTCAAACACCCAACACAAATACGGCATACCCAAGCTTGGCGAACATACACTACACCTAGTGTATTCCAAACATCCTTTGATTTGTCAAAAAACCGACACCGAAGCCGAACACTGGCAAACACAAACAAAAACAAACATAGGCAAACACCTATCCACACGTTCGTGTTTGTTGTTTGGTGTTCGCTGTTTGCCGTTGTTTGCCAAGCGTGTGGAGCCGGCATTAGAATCGTTAATTATCTATCCTTAAAGACCCATCCAGCCAGTCCTGCGTGGCAGACTACAATTATCCTGTAATCTATGTCTATAAAACGGGGCGACGCAGGGAAATTAATTCAACAGTTCGTTCACATCACGTTCACATGACTACATCCTCGTTCTATATCATAAAGCACGCGCGGCGGACAAAAAGAATATTGTACATTGACTTGTAGACCGATTGCCAGAGAAGATTAACATTTTTTGTAATAAAAAATATTAAATACCTAATATATAATTGCGCGCGAGTGACAGAGACAAGTAATAATGACGCGTCAATGTACGAAAATCTTTCTATTCGCTGCGCGTGCTTTAGCTTGCAGTATGGGTGTTCCTGTAGCCAAATACAGTTGTCTTATATCTCTATAATTACGCGTAAAAGTGTATGTATTCCATAATTATTTTATTGTCGAAAATTAGGGGCCAGTAGAAACGAAACGTAGGGGTCAAAAGAACAAAATAAAAATAATGCAACATTTTTTTTTATTATTAAAAATGGGATCGCTCTTAGCCAGCATCTAGCCAGGGGGCAAAGATGAGGTCGACGATGAAGCGAGCTCACCCAGAAGATGCCTATTCACTCGTGCCTTAAAAAGGTCGAGGTTATATGAGCTCAGAGCCGGATCTAGGGGGGGGGGGGGCAAGCCGGGGTCCATGCCCCGGGTGGCACGTTTAGGGGGCGGCAAATTTAGGGGTGGCAGGGGGGCGGCAATTCGAACTTCTTGACAGGCCAAAATACGTCTTGACAGGACAAAAATTTCGCGCTCGCTGCGCTCGCGTTTTCATCTGTACCTAGGTGTTTTATGACTTTATGATCCGTTCCCCCCTTAGAGTACATAACTAGTAGCTACTTTTACTGTTCTGAAATGGTAGAGGTAACAATTTGTAAGACAATATATGCAGACGGGGACGGGGCGGCATTTTGTAGATTTTGCTCCCCCTCGAAAAATTTCTAGATCCTAGGGCAGTGAAATTGTACATTAAAATCGCAAAGCGAGATGTAAAGCTGAATTTTTGGTATTTTATTCGCACCCGTTAGGAGTATGTGAAACTACGTTTTGCAAGCAAAAAAAAGTTGTGCTACCTGTATGATACGTGAAAAACTGCAAAATTTTCGAACTTTTTTCAGGTATTGAAGTTCAATTCAAAAACTATGGATTTTGACATTACTTGTCTATAGCATTTTTAAAGTGCATTAAATTTGCAACAATTTAAGCCTATCTACAGCTCCGTTTGTCTTATAGTTTTTGAGACATTCAAAAATACTGTTTTTTTGAGTTTTGCCTATAATGCGTGTTGTTACGGGTTTCCGTCGAACAAATACTTCACTTTCGGAAACCAGCGCCAGCTTTTAGTATGGTCTTTAGGCATATCTCTTGGACCCCGAAACTGACGGGAGACAATCTCTCCGTCCAAGGTCGGTCTCCCGAGTAGTGACGTCATGAAAATTGCCGCCGCCACGTTTGGAAAAGTGGTAATCACACCCAACCTATGCAACATACATACACGTGTATGGTATCAAAAGAAAGCTGAATAAATATGCCATAACGTATACCTAAATTAAATTTCAATACATTGAGACAATTCAAAACTATAAGCAAAATAATAAAAAAGTAAGGAGAACATTTCCGGGTTGCCTGATACCATACTAAAAGCCGGAGCTGGTTTCCGAAAGTGAAGTGTTTGTTCGACGGAAACCCGTAACAACACGCACTATAGGCAAAACTCAATAAAGCAGTATTTTTGAAGCATCATGTCTCAAAAACTATAAGACATACGGAGCTGCAGGTAGGCTTAAATTGTTGCAAATTTAATGTTCTTTAAAAATGCCATAGACAAGTAATGTCAGAAACCCATAGTTTTTTAATTGAAAAAAAGTCCGAAAATTTTGCAGTTTTTCACGTATCATACAGGTAGCACAACTTTTTTTTGCTTGCAAAATGTAGTTTCACATACTCCTAAGGGGTGCGAATAACATACCAAAAATTCAGCTTTACATCTCGCTTTGCGATTTTAGCTTTTTTATTTGGAAGATTTCACTGGCCTAGAGCTCTGAAACACAAACGCGGGCAGAGAATTCCAAACCTTAGAAGTGCGCATTATAAAAATGATGCAAAGCGCAACATTATACGGCATTCATTCCTAAAATCGCTCAAGAAGTTGAAAGTTGACCCCTCTACACGGTAGGCAGGATGGTCTGGATACTTCTTAAATCTGGGATGAATAAGCGTTTAGAAACCAAGTGTGTGTTTGTATTAAATTGTAGAATGTGTGTATGTTCTGTGTAAGCTGAAATTATAGTGAAACCCATACAAATAATAATTAACTTGTAATAATCGAATTTAATTAAACACCACAGAATCATTAAAATGCACATGTCTGCAATTTTCGTTACAAAAGGTTGTAAAATGAACGCGTCCGTCAGACGTCAAGCTGTAGACTTTTCTATATTATACGTCAAGTTGACAAATGACGAAATGACAGTTCTGTTCTGTCTCATTGCTGTTGACTAGTTTTTTCTGGCTGTGTGTATTATTTAATGACAGAGTTGAACCAGGTCTTGTATTGTGTTGCGTGACTAAATCAAGCAAGCGTTCAGGCTGCTTCATGTGGCTAGGGAAAAATTTATTAGTTATTAACATCCTGGTTGCGAAATAAGACTAAGAGGCGCGGCTATTTTCAAGGTAAGTCTTACTCTCTAAGTGTAGGAAACTGCCTTATGTTTAATAATAATAAAGTTTGTATTTTACTACTTTAAAAAAAATATTAATATACCTACACTTTTTTATTGGCTAAGGAAAACGTTCGCTCCAATTTCAGTTATTTCCAGCAATGACGCACATCCACAGAATTTAATAGCTTCTGTCAAGGATACAGATTACACTCCTAATATTACTATATATTAACATGATAATAACATAGTGGTTACATTATTATATCCACAGAAACAATGTCAAGCCTTCTAAAAGTTATGTATACCTATGTATTATAATAAGTGAAATGTAAATAACATATTTAAATAATTCAAAATAAAAATGTTAATATTGCATATATATAATATAATAGATCCTCCTATAGGTATATGTGCTCAGCATCAATTTTATTTCTATACTGAGATGAAGTATTGTTACTACTTACTAATAGGACTAAGGCTGCCATCTCGAATTTCGCCAAACCCGGACAAAGATTCAAAAAACCCGGACATTTGGTGCAAATCGCATTTTTCCCCCGGACGAGTCCGAAAATAATATTTTTAAAAAACAAGACCTTTAAATTCAATGAGGTGCTTCCTTACATGAAAAGTACACTTCTTGACAACCCCCCCCGGACGGCCCCCGGACGGCCTCCAAACTAGGACAAATCCGGGAAAACCCGGACGGATGGCAGCCCTTAATAGGACTAACCTCTGGCTAGACATAACTCTTGTTTTATGGAAAGTCCTCTTGACACATCATGTTCTAGAAATATTCAATAATTATAAAATGAATAAAATGAAAATGAAATGAATAAAATGAACTTTATTCTGTAAGTAGGCCGCAATGGCACTTTTACAAGTCAAACCCTACTAGCGTTTCACAGAGACCACTGCCGAGAAGAAACGCCGAAAGAAACTCGACAGTCAGCCATTTTCTCACAAAAATATGCTTATTACAATGATAAATGATAATACTTAACCTACTTAAGATCAAGAAATCTAAGTATCTATATAAAGCAACACAAAAACAAAGAATAAAATGAGGAAAAAAACCAGTTATGACAGTGTGTAATTCTGCAAGAAAACATTTCGAAACTGTATACCTTAGCATTATCAAATTCTATTTAGGAAAAAAAAAATTGAATCCTTTAGACTATAAATTTAGTTATAAATCTTTTGATATGTTTTCTTGCAAGAACTGCGTCAACTAGATAAAATTAAAAAATACACAATATATGAATCTTTACTCTATTTAAGTATCTGGTTTGGGCCATGCTTTTCTGTCTGTTAGATAGTCCTCAACCTTGTAATAAGCCTTCGACATCAATGATTTTTTCAAGTACTTTTTAAGAGCTGGAAAAGGTAAATTCAAAACTTCATCAGGTAACTTATTATAAAAACGGACACATTGACCTACAAAAGATTTGTATACTTTACGGACACGAAATTTTTTAGTGGCAATTTTATTTTTATTTCTAGTATTAAAATTATGTATATCAGAATTTTTACAGAAGGAGTCTATGTTCTTAAGGACATAAACAATATTCTCATAGATGTACTGGGACGCTACAGTTAAAATGTTGATTTCTTTAAAGAGTTCTCTTAAAGATTCACGTGAGCCTAGGTTATATATGGAGCGAATGGCTCTTTTTTGTAACACAAAAATTGTCTGTATGTCAGCTGCTTTACCCCAAACCAGGATACCATACGACATAACACTATGAAAATAGCTATGATAAACTAGGCGAGCTGTTTCTACATTGGTAAGTTGCCTGATTTTTCTGATAGCATATGCGGCTGAACTTAATTTACGCGCCATAACGGCTATAGTCCTTGAAAGCCTTCATGCTCATTAGTAGCTATAATTATTAGACTATATACTACAGAAGCTACTCTTTAACACTTTAGCTGCCAAGCTTTTGCTGCAAGGTATGCAATTTGTGTTACAAACATGGTATCAATCAACTACACATCTACAAGTAGAGTATGCGCTAGATGGGTGGCTGGCAATGAATGTGTTAATGATTTATTACAAAATTCATAAAGTCAAAAGTCATAATATTTATTTGTAAAGATAGGTTCATAGGATTTATAATTATTAATATTGTATCTATGTCTACAATCTTTATTAATCAATATAGACAAAACTACTAACAAACTTATAATAAACTTAAAAATAAACTTAAAAATAGACTTACAAATAAAATATGTGCCCCAGGTCACCTTCGTGGGTTATGGTGCCCAGAAGGCTGGCAGCGTTACCCCTTTGGATGGCCAGACTTAATCTCTGGCCGAAGTAGCTGCCAGCCATCTGGTCACCCGAGGCATCTGTGAGGCGCTGGGAGATCTCCTTAAATATTTGTTTTGCGCTGGGCCCCCACGGACCCAAAGTTTCAACACCAAACGGCGCAAATATGTAGCCCTCCCCGAGGGCAGCATATTTGCGCCGCTTGTTTTGTTCTGCCGTTGTGGCCGCAGCCCCCGCCTTGATAGAGGTCGCTTATAGGTGGGACGGCGCGAGCGTGTCAACGCAGGTGGCGTCCCACACAAGCGTCCTCCCTTGCTTCCATGGAATTCTCAGTTATTATCTATGTCTTGCCATAAGGCATACAAATATTTTGAGTCAAGATGGAGCATGCATAAACAGTTTCAATTTTTTATCCATCAAGTATTCCCCTATTGAATAGTAAGCTTTTATAACTACAAATGCAAACAGACATTTTTTAAAGTCTACCAATCCTTCTGGCATAGATATTCTTGGCAATCTATTATAAATTTTAGATACCATATTTTATTCAATCTTTATTACACAGTACACTTATAGTACAAATTTACTACTTATACCTAATAATTAAATTTTCTCAAACATGCAATGAAATAAATTAAAAAACGTCAGAGAAGTCAAACTTTCATTTCTACAGAAACTGAAAGTAAACTAGATAAAAATTAAACTGACACATATATTACTATTTATTTGTCGACTTCTAAACTTTATTAAAAGTAGAAACAGGCATACATAAAAGACGGCACAGAGTGTCTACTCCGAAATCTATACTTCGCACATGCCGTCCCTTTCACGCGAGAGGATACCAACGAAGTACGGATTTCGAATTTCAGAGTACATGCCCGGTCGTATTCAGCCAATTGAACTAGTTTTCGGCCGGCAACCCCTTACTTCCCGGCCTCTGTAGTAATGTACTATTAACACAGTGGTGGACAGCATAGCCCTACGAGTATAGGTGTAATTATAATTATTATAGGTGTAATTCAGTTATTATTTCTATTGTGTCTGCTGCTGAGTATTACATTGTACAATATTCTTTTATTTCATGTTAGTGTTTGTTAATTTCCTTATATAGTAGTTATAATATAACCAGATTTAGATAACGGAATGGTTTATGTCTCATTTGAGAACATTTTAATAAAATCTTCAACATAAATAACCAGTCACCGGAGCCAATAGAGCCTCTAGAAGTGTGTCACATTTGCATCATTGCAAATTTAATTTCTTGGGAAAACCTCTGCAGAGAGCTCTTTCCACAACCGAAATAGGATTATACATTACCATTATTAAATAACCTATTACTATTAGTATCCAATGTTATATGTAGACTATACATATGTGTATCCCAGGTATGCGGAATGACCTAAAGAATCACATATGGTCACTAAGGTGTTAATGCCTTGTGAGTGTGACATTCCGTGCTCAATTGAAATTGATGTATCCTGTCATTATTTATTAGATGCTCTGACTATAAAGAATCACTGCAAGTGAGCATGAGTAGGTGTTAGGATCATGTTTTGCAAAAAGGAATGAAAAATACAAGAATTTATACTGTAGATATCAATTAATTCTGCAAAAACGGATTATGATGAAACTTGGTAAACAACGTATTTATAGCCTAGATTAACATATACAATCCCACTAGTACCAGTAGTGGCCAGCGTCTAGCCTACTGATGTGCCGTCGGAAACTTTCCAAAATTGCGAATTTTTCCACATGGGTAAGTTTCTGAAATTTCTCACATTTTTGAATGGGGTATGAAACTTTCCGAAATGTAAAATGATAATTTCTTATATTTCTATGAAATTCTCAAGAATTTTTCGAGAACGTTTCCAACTTTTTGGAAACTTTCCGCAACTTGCACATCTGTAGTCTAGCCAGAGGGCAAAGATGAGGGCGACATGTTACGTGGATGACCACTTTAGCCTAGTTAGTAGGGTCACTACTAAAGTAAGTACTAACTAGATTAAGGTGGTCATCCACTACATGAAGTGACCAGCTGATAAGCTACCACACGACATATCGTACCGGAAACCGTATAAGACCGCCTTAATGGACAACCGATGCATGCAGTAATTTCTTGTTTGTGTAGCGTGATGCATGTTTATTTTGATACAACAACGGTGGCACACAAGCTTACTTCCTGCCTGTTTGTAAACAGGCACCGTAGCCTATGGATGGTTAATATAACTCCAGAAGCATCACAAGCGCGTTGCAAACCCTTTATTGACTTGAGGATTTTGTGTTGACAGTTAGATCCCTCACTCTTAACATATCGCATACTCACTATACTCAGGAACTATCGTGACCTTGCTGGTGTTGCGGTCTTTTGTTGGTTTGCTCCAGAAGTCCAGAATATGAGCAAGAAGACGTTTGGCGCCTGCAGGACTATTAAACATACAAAAATAACACGGTATATCATATTGTTAGTTTATGTTTACGGGTGATTTCGCGCCGCGTATCACTCCGTTAGACAGCCAGAACGCAACGCAGTTGGTTATGTTATGAAGTATTATTAAGTTAAAAACGCCATATAATAAGCAATAGTCCTATAGCACAGAAAGAAAGTAGACCTTAATGACAAGAAACAAAGTCGCCTTTTTGCTAAATTGAAATACGATGATGCGCGCTATTGTAGCATGCAGGTGCGGCGATACACTCACTCACTCGTTCACTCTTTATTGCACACCTCAAAAAGAACACAATAGAGGTAAACTATAGGCGGTCTTATCGCTCAAGAGCGATCTCTTCCAGACAACCTTTGGGTAGCGGAGTAGGTGGCCAATCGATATATGAATTTTAAGTGAATACCATGGGGGTACTAATCAATAATAACCCTGATTATTAAGACCTACATGGAATCATAAACAAGCGTAACTTCACGCCAAGAAGCAAGTGGAATGGCCCTGGAAAGACTTTAAATTCGGCTGTAGACATAATCAGTTTCCATATTTCACGCATGACGTACAACCACCATAAAAGCGTCGGATTCCGTGAAGGAACACTTCCTTTCGACTCTGCTAACCCAGTACCCCGGCGAAGCAATTATGGCCGAATGCCAGCAACAGCCCGCTAATATCGTGCAGAGTCAAACGGTTATAAGTCACGTTTCAACAGAATGCCCAAAATCCGGTGCAATATTCCAAAATATAGCTGCAAGCGATAGCTGCGCAATGCCGGAAGTTTATGCTTTATGACAACAACGTTTGTATACGGTATGACTGCAAGTGCTTGCTATTGGGGCTAGGGAATCGGATACGTGCTAACTGTTCACAAAACATTTTGTCTCGTCTGTCTAGTTTAACTTGAGCCCACGACTGATAACGACTTTACCTGATGGAAGGACGTCCACCTATCGTAAAAGGGTCGGAATGTTGTGAATAGCTTTGCAGTAGGTACTCCCATTACAATGCGATACGTGGATCAGTACTTACCAGATCTATTAATTGCAGCATTTGTCGACTTGGTACACATCGGTTCCTTGATCATGTTTTTTTAACACGCTTTTATTAGGTCGACCTGTATGTAACTATGTAATGGCATCTAAGGTAACTAATTTAACCATCTTCCAAGCATCGTAGCGTCATGAAAATTGGCAGCTGTATGTGGTTCTGATGACAATACAATAATATGGTACTGTCGAACTGATCTGATGATGGAGCCGGAAGATATGAACTGGAACTTCATGATGGAACATCGTATCATAGCTGTGTTTGGATTTGTTCGAAAAGTCTTGTAATTGAACTTTGACCACGATTAGGTTTCAAGGTCTGATAGGTCGAACTGTATGTAACTATGTAATGGAATCTAAGGTAACTAATTTAACCATCTTCCAAGAATCGTAGCGTCATGAAAATTGGCAGCTGTATGTAGTTCTGATGACAATACAATAATATGGTACTGTCGAACTGATCTGATGATGGAGCCGGAAGATATGAACTGGAACTTCATGATGGAACATCGTATCATAGCTGTGTTTGGATTTGTTAGAAAATTCTTGTAATGAACTTTGACCACGATTAGGTTTCTAGGTCTGATGATGAAGCCGGAACATAGGCACTGGCATTCCATGATGGAATATCGTATCATAGTCGAGTTTGCACTTTTGAGATAGGTCACGTGATGGACTTTGAACACGATCAGGTTTCAATTAACACGCAAAGCGTGTTTTTCTAGTGTTTTTAAACTATTCATTTATTAGAAATTTTACTACTTAGATATTTGTTGTATAAAAAAATAAGTTCATGAAAATATGTCCTATTAACCGTGTCACTCTCAGTACCCACTAATATGACATGTAAGATTTACGAAGTCCAGCCATCACGTAACAACATCCAGTGAGCAGCTTTTATATTACCTATCTCCTTGACTTTATGAAACTGACATTGTGGGTACAACGAGTTCGGGGCCGGGCTGCTAGTATTATTGACCTTTCTCAAGGTTTAGAAACATTATTATGACCGCTGTATTTTGTCTGTTGCTTTGTATATACTGGATGTCTCACGGCTATGCCATTTGGAGGGGAAGTAATTACTTTCAATATTGGAAGAAAAGACATTTACTGAAAGAAGACTGCTATAATTTTTTTTAAATTATAAAGACTGCATTGACACTTGACAGGTTTTAGAAAAGTTTCCTGCCTGTACCAGGAAACGAACGGACATTCCTGCCTGTATCAGGAAGCGAACCGACTAAAAAACGAATTTCATGGTCATCCTTTTGTTTATATGCTTAGTTATTTAGGGGAAAATAATGAATATGATTAGATTAACCTTTTTTAATCAATCAATCAAATAATTTATTTGTTAAACACAGGTATTTACAAAGGTGTAATGTCCTAAAATATGGTTCAAGTGTGTTTTGTCATAAGACATACACATAATATTCTCAATTGCAATAATAAAATACAGCATGTTTTTATTTTATTTTATTTTAGCGATTCCCATAGGTACAGTCCATATCAGGTCGTTTTTCTAAAACCTGTGAATGCAATTCTAATTATTAAAAAACCGGCTAAGTGCGACTCGGACTCGCGCACAAAGGGTTCCGTCCCATTATCTTTAAAAACTGCAAAAAATCACGTTTGTTGTATGGGAGCAGCCCCCCCCCCCCTTAAATATTTATTTTATTTTATTTTTAGTATTTGTTGTTATAGCGGCAAAAGAAATACATAATTTGTGAAAATTTCAACTGTCTAGCTATCGCGGTTCTTGAGATACAGCCTGGTGACAGACAGACGGACGGACAGACATCGAAGTCTTAGTAATAGGGTCCCGTTTTTACCCTTTGGGTACGGAACCCTAAAAATGATTTATTTATTTATTTATTGAGAAAGAAACAAACGGTCATTTACAAAAATGTGTACACATTGGGATTTAAGAATAGACCTACAGTTTCCTTAATTGATTACTAGTGTGCTATAAGTATAAAGAAAAAAGTTGCAACAATAGTTACCTAACTATATGACAAAGAAGCTTAGTAAGTGCTTTTTAGTATAGATAAGTATTTATAAATTAGTATATATGCATTGTATTGTTAATTCCGACTACAAAACCAAATAATTATAATATAAAGATTATCTCATCATCATCATCATCATCATATCAGCCGAAAGACGTCCACTGCTGGACATAGGCCTCCCCCAAAGAGTGCCACAATGACCGGTCTTGCGCCACCCGCATCCAGCGGACTCCCGCGACCTTTACCAGGTCATCAGTCCACCTTGTGGGGGGTCTACCCACGCTGCGCCTTCCGGTCCGTGGTCGCCACTCGAGAACCTTTCGGCCCCAACGGCCATCGGTTCTACGTGCAATGTGCCCCGCCCACTGCCACTTAAGTTTAGCGATTCGAAAGGCTATATCGGTTACTTTGGTTCTGCTACGGATGGCCTCATTTCTGATGCGATCACGCAGAGAAACTCCCAGCATAGCCCTCTCCATTGCCCTCTGAGTGACTTTGAGCCTTCTTATGAGGCCCATGGTGAGCGACCACGTTTCCGTACCATATGTCATCACTGGCAACACACACTGGTCAAAGACTCTCGTCTTGAGACACTGCGGAATATTGGACGAAAAGATATGCCGTAGCTTCCCGAACGCTGCCCAGCCGAGTCGGATTCGACGATTGACCTCTTTCTCAAAGTTGGACCTACCTAACTGGACAGTCTGTCCTAGGTATACATAATCGTCTACAACTTCGAGTGTAAAGCGTCCGATTGAAAAGATTATCTAGGTATACAAAAATAGTCTTAAAGGAACAGATAATGTTTGCCAATCATTGGAAAGCTTTCTTTAGTGAACTTGTACTATAGTTAAAAATATCGACATTTATTATTTTTTTACATTCATTAAAAAAAAGTCTGCAAGCACGTCTTATAAACATATTACGAGCATAACATGTTCTGCTGATAGGGATAGCAAATAATTCCTTTTTGCGACACTGACGTGAACGAGCACGAGGGACCTTGAGATTCAACATTTGAAGTAGAGAAGGGGTTTCAAGTTTTGAATGCAGTATTTTATGAAGTAAAACTAAATCTACGCAGTCACGTCGGTCACTCAATGCCTGCATTTTGTGGCGTTGTAAAGAGTCCGCATAATCCACAGAGTTATGACCAGTTCTAAAATCTAACGACTTCATGAATTTTTTTTGGAGCTTTTCAATTCTATCAATATGGATAGAGTGAAAAGGCTTCCAAACGGCACAAGCAAATTCGAGACGGCTACGGACATAACTATTATATAGTATTTTATAGGTAGAGGGATTTTTGAAAGGTTTATCGACATGTAAAATAAAGCCCAACTGCTTAAAAGATTTTTTAAGCACATTTTCTATATGCGGAACAAAAGATAACTTATCATCCATTATGACTCCGAGATCCCGAATCTCTGTTACCCTGTTTAAAACTTTATCGCAAAGTGTGTACTTGTAATCAATATTCTTCTTTTTTCTTGAAAAACTTATAACACTACACTTGTCATTGTTTAGGAAAAGTCTGTTGTCAAGACAGTATTTCTTAAGGTTTAATAAATCTTGTTGCAACAGGGCACAGTCTGAAGTATTTTTAATGACTCTAAAGATTTTAGTATCATCGGCGTAAAGTAATACGTTAGAAAATTTTATACAGTCTGTTATGTCATTAATATATAGCAAAAAAAGTAATAGTCCCAAGTGAGAGCCCTGTGGGACTCCAGAAGTGATAGATTTATAATGTGATTTATAACCATTCAATACAACAGCCTGAGTCCTATTTTCGACGTAGGATTTTATCCATCGATATAGATCACCATGTATACCGAATCGCCAAAGCTTATACAATAACGTGTTGTGACAGATTTTATCAAATGCTTTGGCAAAATCGGTATACACAGCGTCTACAGTGTGTCCATCCTCCATCGCGCCTAGCACTTCTCCTGTGAAAGTCAACAAATTGCTATCTACAGATCGACTCTTAAAAAAACCATGTTGGCATGGCGTGATATGATGCTTAACGATTTCAAAAAGATGCTCTTTAATTATCTTTTCAAGGATTTTACTAAATTGGCACAGTTTAGATATCGGTCGGTACTTATCTATTTCCCTAGTCACTGATCCTTTCGGTATTGGGGTTATCCAAGCTTTCTTCCAAATATTTGGAACACAGCCTTCCTTTGAAGATTTGTTAAATAGAATACATATCGGTTTGGCTAAAGAATTAGAACAGTTTTTAATAAATGTAGTATTTAAGTGTTTAAGAACTATATTTATATTAATATCTATAGTATGTACATCTATGGGGGAGTTTGATGGTGGTTCCACGCATCTAGTATTATTGGGCATAATATCATTAAACTTTTCGAACACTGAGTGAAAATGATCGTTAAATTACAAATTTGCTCTGCATCTGAAGAAACTAATCCGCTGTACGACATTGTTTGGGGAAGTTTATTTGAGGAAAATATCGATTTGACATAAGTCCAAAAGAAAGTAGGGTGACTTTTTATTTTTTGTTCGGATGTGGCATAGTCGTGGGACACCCTGTATAGTTACCGTTTCTGAAAATATGTTGATGAATTGCCGGATTAACATCCTTGATCCGAAATATTGAATAAGGAGATCCTTTATAAAACCAGCCGTGCATGATATAAAACTAAACTCGTTCCATTCTAGCCTATATTGTCGTTCCATAGTGGGTCAGTTTTGCTGATAGTACCTACCATAAATTGTTTTATACTCGTGCTGTTACGGTTATTATTCAAAAACTAAATTACAACTACAACTTGAATTCACAAACTATTTGTTTCAAATATAATGGTAATGCTATGCGGTCGATAGTACAAGCGCGCTATCTATCCTAACCTAATGAACATCTCAAGGATGTTTACATCATTCGATAAACAACCGGTTTTTCGCACGCCATAGAAAAAATAAACATTAATTGAGGCAGAATCTGGTCGCACGCGCTTGTGCATTTTTGTTGCGAAGAACAGCCACATTTTAGGATGTTATTGGCTGGGTGCGCGATGGCAGCGCCAACTAGCGGTCACAATTACGGCGGACTTAAAAATATCCAGTGGCTGGTTATCATTACGAAAAGAAGGAAAACAAACAAACAATTTTAATGAAATATCGTAATTTTCATAGATTCTATTCGATCACGTAAAGCTTATGTCTATCTCACGCCTAAAATGGCTAAATCAATAAATTTCAGGTGTACCACACGGACTTTCTCATGGCTGACTTCACGAGAAATAAGTAAAGAAATAAACAAATATAATTGAATAAAGCATTGCATATACATTGTAGACGATCATTTATGACTGTAGTGTCGTAAATAATGCAGACTTTTTGTGCATTTTCAGGTAAACATGGCTAAATTAATTATAAAAACTCCAATGAAGTGCGCACTGCAAATCCTGTCATGTGGCTTTGTGTACCATGGCGATCGATCGGCACTGAAATAAAGCAACAAATAAATTATAGTAACTTAACCGTTACTTCCTACAGCATACAAAATATAATATTAAAAATATTGCTTTATAGGTTAGCTTTACTTTTCCTCTTGACAACGATTATCCATTTCAATTGTTGTGCTCGTTTCCAACTTACTTGTGGAAATTTATAGAATTTATGATCACTGTTATGCCATTCTTCTTGCAGTTAACTACGCAGCTGGTTTCGTAACGCATGTTTATTTATTTTTACTTAAAATGCACGGATACGTAAATTTCGCTAGTAAAAAGTGACAGTTGGTCCGCAGCAAGTTCCTTTTTTGGCCACGGTGCGCGCTGCGATCGATTCGTGGTTCCCCCACCACCTACTTCGCACCCAGCGAATAGACAACATTCATAAACTAACACCCATGTTTCTATATTCTATTTTCAAGTGGTAGCTACTAGCCAGTTAATTTCAGTGTCACTTCTAGAAACTAAGAGTTTAGAAACCAAGATATAGGTATTTCTTTACAGTGTTAGGATATGTTCATACCACCGGAGGGCAGAAGAAGGTAAGATCTACGCGTACTTTAAGTAATTGTTACTCTTCTTGACTTAGTAGTAATATTATACCATATTTTTAATAATGCGTTATTAGTGCTACTGTTATATACTAACATAGTCTTAAGTTATATGTTACTAACTAACTACATATGGATGCATGTATTGGATCCGAAATAAAAATAATTGAATTGAATTACCGGGAAAATTACTAGTGCTATGAATGTATGATTATGACGTATGAATAAAACCCCTATGATCTCATTAAAGTTTACAAATTACCAAGTAAACAGTGTTATCAAGTTTGGACCGTCAGTCGTAAACAATAAGCGATTTGGTTGTTCGTTAGCAGTGGCCAGCGAAGTGATATCGCCAGTTTTGTGCGTATTTAATTCAGTCTTAATTTAACCGTCCTTGCTGTGATACGATAGTTCACTTCAGTTATCTGCCTGATCCGCAACAACACGTAAGCTTAAATATATCTCATACATTTCATATAATATCACGCTGTGCGACGGGGCATAAACTCTCACAGACGAGTTTCGAGTCCAATATTCTTTCAATCTAGTCAAATAGAATAGATACCTGTTCGGTTTCATATTCCATGTAATATACGTACTCGGTAGCTGGAAATCTGTGCAAAGCGCACCCGACTCGAGCGAATTTTATCTGGCGTCGTCATCCCACGGGCACGAGGTGTGAACACGGCGGATATTTCCGCCGATATAAATCCCTGTAGGCGACACCCTTTCTTACACCCAAGGTGTGCAGTCCCTGAATTTGTGGAGACCGGCTGTCATGCACCGCGTCTAGATTTGAACGCGCTGAATCCCTCCCGTTCGGCCGCATAGCCACAGAAAAGTGGTAGTTCTAGCTGAGCGTCAGTACTTAGACTTGATTCTACATTATATCACTAGACTGCTCCCGAACCGAAAAGGACAATCTAGTTAGTAAAATGGCAATTTGTTTCACGACCGGGTGAAGCTGAAAAAACAATCTGATACAGACAGAAGGTATCAAAAAACTATTATGCGAATAGACAATGGATGAAGGTGCGGTTAGAGGTACGGCCGGACGGCCGGTGAAGTGCGGAGGTGACAGACGAGCCGTTAACGCCGCCGTTACAGGCTCAAGTGATATATGAGCTGCGAAGTGGCTCGGTGCCGCTGTCACTTCGCGTTCCGCCGCCACACCGCACCCGCAAAAAGATAAAAAGGATTCCGAAATACGATTCACAAGTGGGCTGCCGGAAATGGGTAGAAAGTTACCGAGCACGGCTTTATGTCGGGCAATATATCTCCCGTATCGCTTCACATCCAATTTCTGCTGTATGGCATGTAATATCCCCAAGGGGTCCTTTTAATTTTTAGTCCGACGTCCTTTTTAATCAGTACGAAGCCATTAATTCTAATAGCGACGCCACTAATCATAGCTGAGCCAGCGAATCGCCGGAGCAAACATGGAAGAAAATTATGTGAAATCCTCTGCTTAGTGTTCGTGTGGGTAAAGTGTTAGTCGCGTGTCTATGTCTACCCTTAGCCTGACCCGCGTGACCTTCGTTGACCTGTGACATTAGGGCGCGCCCCATGCCGCTACTGGCTCACTTTGCTTTCCACCAATGACAAATTCATTGGCATCGATCCCCTAATGCCTAAGCTTCGTACCGCGTACTCATGCGGAAATATTACAACTATGATTTTCAGAAACAGTTTTCCCGTTGCGCTGGGCATTATGTTGAGCCATAAACTAAATATCGTGTGACAAAGTTTTCAATAAAGTAAAGTATTTGCGAGGATATTTGCAAAGCGTTTCGCATACTGCGGTCCACAGTTGGTAAACGAGCTTAAGCGAAGCGGACTCCGGCGAAATTGTTGGAGGAATGAAGCCAGGTGTCATAAAGTTGCAACTGACTGACGGGTGCGCTAATATGACTGCTGAATGTGCGACATGTGTGACTGCACTTCATGCATTTTGTACTTGATGGGACGTGAATACTCTATACTCGTTCATTGTTTCAATTTCGCCTCGTTACGAGTATCATTAAATTTATTCTAAAGGAGTTTTCTGGAGGCATAATATTACAGAATGTTTTACGTAAAGCGGAGTAGGTATAACGTAACACTTATTGTTTTAGTTCTATTTGATTATATGAGTGACCTATGTCGCTTTAATGAAAAAAAATACCATAGCCAAAGCCAACAAATCATTGACGAAATAAGGAAATACATTATTAAATGTACTGAAACAATATCTACTTAGGTAATGAACTGGTGGTATAATCATCCGGCTGACGGCTGACTAACTTGTTGTGCACAATTGCAGACCCTGAAATCGTATTAATCATCATCATCGTATTATTCATTAATAATAATAAATAAAACATGTATACCTAACTAAATTAAATTAAAATTGTAATTTGCTTAATCTGTATTGCAATATTCCCGTTTTGGGAATATTCCTGGGAACAAGGGAATGTTCCCGGGATGGTACATCACTAGTTTGGCACCTTTCTCACAAACTTAATGTCAAAGTGACAGATAAAGACTGAATATTAGGGTGTAAGTTAGCATTGATTAGAGCCAATTTAGCTAAAACTAAACATTGAGGAACGATTATGAATAAGGGGGAAAGTATTTCAAGTTTAGTAAGCAAAGAGAATTCTTCGTGCGCTTTGATTTACTTAAGTAAGTTTTTTTTCCTCAAAACAAAGTACGTAGTACACCAGTACCAGAGTATCGCCAACTTTTTTATAGCCGTTTTCTTCGCGGTATTTTCTTAGCCCGAGCCAGCATTTTTTCAGTTTCTTGATCGCATTAATTAGTGCCGTAATTAAGAACACTGATTTTCTTTCAGACTGATGTATTTATGCCTCTTAATAAGTAAAGCGCTTCTTGTTTCAGATTTATCATGGATTGGAGGACAGGACTACTAGTCTTAACGTGCGTGTTCTACGCTGATAGTTTCTCCAGTGAGTCAATACTTTTATTTAGTTACTTATTTTGTTACATACACATATATATACTCACGCCCGTATCCCATTGGGGTAGGCAGAGAACAAAAAACGCCAAGTACTACGGTCCTTATACGTCTTTTGTTTCAATCATATCTATACATCTCCCCATACAAGCTCGTCGGTTGCGGGAACTTCTGACCTGGCCTACTTTAATCAGTATCGCAGAACTTTGATCAAGATACCCTCGCCTTGGACGGACCCTTCCGACCCTTCCTTCCATCTCCTAACCATAAATCCTCTTAGTCTGCTTTCACATGTCCTCTCAACATGCCCAAACCACCGAAGCATAGTTTTTTCAATTTCACTTCATCGTTACTTTGTTACATGCGGTTAACCTCGTGTTAAAGTTTTGATACTTAGCTAAGCATATTCTGCAATGGCACGGAACTTCCTGCTATGCAATTCACAACTTTTCTCGGCCCACCTTATCGCTCGCCTCTATCCCCAGTATAAATTGGCCCCGAGATTTGCATCGACTGTGCGCAATCGGAGATCATGCTGGTTCTCCCGAGGTGATTAAGCGCTGTGAATACCATCGCTGTTCTCGAGCATCGTAGTGAACGTGACCTTTATAACTTTTAACTGATTAAATCGCATAGGTATGTTAGCACGTCATACTCCGCTGAGTAATTATTCTTTAATCTATGTTAGCGATAGTTGATGTCCCCCCAACGCGGGCTTCGGGCGACAGCTACCGATGTCGCGCAGGGGCACGTCTCGCCGTGTTCCCGGATCCCCGTAAGATATGGCTCGGATCCATTACCTAATGCACACATAAAACGAACAACCCGACGCCTCGAGAGTAGCAAAACAATGAGTTATGATCCGACCTTATGATGCTCTTTTTATTTGTTTTTATTACCTCTAAACTCGCACTTGCCGAGTCGCAAATTCCGTGCCACCAAAGAATTCTTCACATTTCTCGCTCTTAGCTTAAAATGTTTTCGGCGTAGAATTTTTTCTCCCGCTTTTGTGTTGTTCGGTTGAATACGTTTTATTACTTTTACAATTCACAATAATGTAATTTTTATTCGAGATAAATTTCGGTTTCAACCTCCATTATGTTGCAAGTAATTTTTGTCGTTCGTAGGGTCTATTTCTGAGCGTTTTGTTTTGTTGTCGTTTTAAATATTGCTTTTGGCTTAAATAAAGGCTTCTAAGATATCCTCAAAAATATGAAATACCTAACCTTCAAAAGTCGGTAACGCCTAATAAGGAAAAAAAACCGGCCAAATGCGAATCGAACTCGTGCATGCACGGACGAACGGACGGACAACGGACTCTTAGTAATAGGGTCCAGTTTTACCCTTTGGGTACGGAACCCTAAAAAGCACGTATTGACAGAAAATTTATATATATAATGGACATAAAGGCCGTTTGCTCGACTCACGTGTTAGTAGACATGTACGTTACTTGATATATAGGTAGGTACTCGTTCCCTGTTTGACCGCTAGCCAATTTGATTACAGAGCATCGTTTATAATGCTCACTACTATGGTGTGTCACTACTATGGCGTCTGTATTTAACCTTGTTTTTAGGGTTCCGTACCCGAATGGTCCAAACGGTACCTACTCTATTGTTATCGCTCAGGCGTCCGTCCGTCCGTCCGTCGTCTGTCACACAGGTTGGAGCTACAATCTTAAAATGTTCACCCAAAGCCATAACGTATGAAACCATGTATTGATAATTATAAATATTTTTAGAATAATTTCTTATTTCCTGTTTCTGCTAAGACTGCTTATGTTAAAGAAATACCCTGAAAATTTGTAGATTACTTCCTTTGTTAGACCACGGCCATTTATATTTCAAGAAGGGAAAATCCTATTCACCACTTCGATACACCTTTCATGCTTCGTTAGCCAAGTATTTGTGAAAATGTTGGCAATGTTTTAGTCCCGCGATTTATAAAAAACATTTCGATCGTATTTCACAACAGATTTTTTGTTTCGGTAAAATTAGGTTTGTCTCAGCCCTTTATTCAGTTTATAAATAAGTTTCTTTTGAGTTAGCAGATCAGGTTGATGGTAACATTACACGAAGACCATTTAAATTGCCTTCGTCATAGTCGCTTCAGTATCTTGATTAATTTAAAATACTTAGTGCGACCCATGAAACATTAGTAGTTTTGGATGACCATCCGTGGTCTTCTTCATCAGTTTCCGTTCACCAAATGCCACTTTCTGAATGTAAATGCTCGATTTTTAACCGAAAATACTAAAATCGCTTTATAAAGCAGGAACAGAATTGGAAAAGGCGTCTCTAAACAATGCAAGCGGCAAATCATGTAACAGTTGGGGTGACAACGTTATCAGAGGGTTTGGACCCTGCAGAATACGGATCTGCATGTCGCCATCTCGAAATTTGAGCCGGAAGTACGGTATACCGGAAAAGGTGCAGGCCATACAATTTTTTTTTGTAGTACTTTTAGTAAATTGTTGCTCTGGTACTCTAAAAGAGGTCCGATTGATATGGTTTTTTTGTATGTTGTGAAGGACAATATTAGCCATGGTAACCTGAAAATTTCGGCCCTCCAGCTCCATAACTTTGGCCGCCATCTTGGAAATAGTGTCACTTTTTTCAGTTCTTTGCTTTTACTGTCGTCAAAGTTCATCCAGTGCTAAACATAGTTCTGCAATATTGTAGAATACAAAAATTGCTAAAACTTTTGGGTACAAAGATTCTTTCCATGACCCCTAGGGACGAAGATATGACGGGATATATCATTAAAAATTGCCACTTTTTCCTAGTTATCCGTTCATGTTTACATTTAAAGTGCATTTTAGTTCGGCAATATTGTAGATCACGAAATTTGCTACAACTTTTGTATTGAAATATTTTTTCCACGACCATTAGGAAAGAAGATATGAAGTCATCTATGGAGTAGCACCGTCGAAATTTGCTACTTTTGCAGTTTTCTTCTCATATTTAGGTTTGAGTGCAATTAATCGCAATCTGTAGGGGATCTATGATGGTCGAGTGATAGCGGGATAGACGACAAGATAAAGCATCTGTCACTTTCCGATCTATACCACTTCAATCCCTCAAAAGACAAAATCGTCTGTTTCCACGATACCTAGTAAGATCATAGGTACTTTGAATTTGCATATAATTTTGTCTTCTGTAATATTACAGACCTATAACTTGAGCTAAAATACACTAAAACGCAAATATGGGAAGAAAACTGGAAAAAGAAGCAAATATCGATGGTAGTAATCCATAGATGACTTCGTATCTTCTTTCCTGATGATCGAGGAAAAAATATTTCAATAGAAGAGTTGTAGCACATTTTGTGATCTACAATATTGCAGAACTATACTTAGCGCTAAAATGCACTTAAAACGCAAAAATGGGAGGAATACTAAAAAAAATTGCAGTTTTAAAGATATCTCCTGTCATACCTTCGTTCTTAGGGGTCATACAAAAAATCTTTGTAGCCAAAAGTTTTAGCAAATTTTGTCTTCTACAATATTGCCGAACCACGTTTAGCACTAACATGAACTTTAGCGACAGTACAAGGAAAAAACTGAAAAAGTGACAGATTTTCCAAGATGGCGGTGAAAGATATGGAGCTGGAGGGTCGAAAATTTCGGGATACAATGACAAATATTGTCCTTTACTGCATATCAAAAACCTATAACAATCGGACCATAGTTAGGGTACCGGAACCACGATTTACCAAATGTACAACGAAAAAATTTGTATGGGCTGCACATTATCCGGTATAACATACTTCCGGCACAAATTTGGGGATGGAGACAGGCAGAACCGTATTCTGCAGGATCTAAGCCCTCTGATAACGTTGTCACCCCAACTGTTACATGACTTGCTTCTTGCATGCTACTTCTTCAAAAATGGGCCTACTACTCTATTATGTTTCTCTTGAGTTTTTGAAGAGTTCCCTCAATTCCTCATGGTTCCCTTCATCAGAACCGGATTCTGGTAACAACGACACCAAATTTGAAGCATATGCTTTCAAACAGATAAATAATTTTCCAAATCGGTACATAAATGACGGAGTTCTGAGGTAAGAAACGTAAAAAAGAACATACAACCGAATTGAGAACCTCCTCCTTTTTTTGAAGTCGGTTAAAAATAGATATCGCTAGTCGCTACCAGTGTTGAGGCCACGCTTACCTATAGCTCTTGCAATTCACGAAGGCGAGTGGATTTTACGAAATTTTATTTTTTGAGTTATGTAATATTTTATTTTTTCGTACCGATAGCAAGTTCAGCGAATATAGGTATTTGTTAAGAGGCTGACAAGACCTAATTTTGTTGAAATTGATGTTATTTAAGCAGTTTTTTAAGAAAAACTATTTGTTCTAGCACATCAAAAAAAATATGTTAATATTTATCATATTTCAAAGACCGTGTACGGACGGACTCGATACATAATTGGACGAAATTGGCTCGATAGAAAATAATTGCAAAGATTGGTCTTAAAATCATCATTAAACTGTTCTGTCTTTATTTTTATTAAGTATGGGTCTGCAATTAAAAACATGTCAACATATTCATACCTAAACCGCCAACGAGTCATATTTCACAAATAATCCACACTTTTTTTATTTAAATATTATTATAGTATTTATTTGTTATTCTACGCGCAGAGCTTTTGTAAAGAGCGGGATGGTTAATTGGAAACTCACGCGTGTTAGAGCGGGACTTCTTTTAGGTAATTTAGGTCTTGTCAGCCTCTTAATAAAGGATAGAGATTCCTGGAAACTAAAGGCGGATATAGGTATTTCTTCAGTACTTTATCTAAAATCCTGAAATCCTGATGGAGAAGCTGGTTGACACTCGCTTAGTGAAGTCCCTGGAGACTTTCGGTATTTTATCTGAGAGATAGTTCGGTTTTAGATATATAATGTTGCATTATCTCCACTAGGTACCCCAAGGTTGTCTGGAAGAGATCGCTCTTTAGCGATAAGACCGCCTGTTGTTGACCTCTACTTGTGAAACCTAATGTTCTGTACTGTGTTCTTTTTGAGGAGCGCAATAAAGAGTATATTTGTGGTTTGTTGTTGTTTTATGCAGAATTCTAAACCGATCAACGGAAGACGTAGAGGTACTTTCGGGATCACAGTTATGCCATTATGTTGTATCACAAATATTGAAACAAAAGAACGGCACTTTACCGGCGTAGGCGGCATAATTTAGTTTGAAATTCCATTACGGTCCTCTGATCTCGCCGCGCCCGAAACGTAGTAGGTACTTCGCAGACGTCAATATTTCATTACATGTTTTTCCGTACTACATGCCTAGTTCATTCGTATTATGCGATAACATTACGAAAAACATGAATCGTGGTAATTTCTGAGTATTAGTGGTAGCCGTACGATTAAAAAAACCGCAAATCGATGTACAGTTTAGCCATTTGGCACACGCATACTAGAGGTCAAAACAAAATTTTTGACCCGCAGTTCTTAAAAAAATTTCCCTTAGGGGGGGAGAGCCGAGACATTCTTTTTTTTGTATGAAAAAAACAAAATTTTTTTTCAGAAACCTATCGTGTGTAGTATCATATGAAAGAGCTTTTTGAGGCGATTCTGAAAATATACCACATCATTACATTTCAGCTATTTTTTTTAAATTAAATCAAAAATAATTTTCGAAACATACCAAGTTTGAGGTCCTCCAGACACGATACGGCTGATTTTTATTTTGTACAATATACCACAAATGATACTTAATATCCTCATATCTAACCTCAAAAAAACAATTTCGAAATGATTTTCGGTAAGTATTTTTTTTTAATTTTTGAATATTACTAAGTGACACGGTTCTACTTTAATACCAATTTTACGTGATTTATGGAACTTTAGTGCAGATACGTTACATATTAATCATAAAATGATACGTAGTATCCATATATCCAACGGAAAATACCTCTTTAACCCTTTAACTGCACCTTGTCATCAGTTGGTATAGTGGGTGGTTTGGGGTAAAGGGTTAAAGAGGTATTTCCCATTGGATATATGGATACTACGTATCATTTTATGATTAATATGTAACGTATCTGCACTAAAGTTCCATAATTCACGTAAAATTGGTATTAAAGTAGAACCGTGTCACTTAGTAATATTCAAAAATTAAAAAAAAATACTTACCGAAAATCATTTCGAAATTGCTTTTTTGAGGTTAGATATGAGGATATTAAGTATCATTTGTGGTATATTGTACAAAATAAAAATCAGCCGTATCGTGTCTGGAGGACCTCAAACTTGGTATGTTTCGAAAATTATTTTTGATTTAATTTAAAAAAAATAGCTGAAATGTAATGATGTGGTATATTTTCAGAATCGCCTCAAAAAGCTCTTTCATATGATACTACACACGATAGGTTTCTGAAAAAAAATTTTGTTTTTTTCATACAAAAAAAAGAATGTCTCGGCTCTCCCCCCCTAAGGGAATTTTTTTTAAGAACTGCGGGTCAAAAATTTTGTTTTGACCTCTAGTATGCGTGTGCCAAATGGCTAAACTGTACATCGATTTGCGGTTTTTCTTTGAAATTGGGCCTGTACGGCTACCACGGTATGGATGAAATAATAAAAAGTTTAAAACACATTTCAGTCTCAACTTAATTAGTCACACTAATACACTCGCGGACAAAGAATACGGGTCGGTAAAAAACCGTCCTATTTCCTAAAATAATGCGAGGTTGTAAGTTTAATTAATCATGTCATTATCTTTAATTTTACATCTATACCTACTGCAAAAGTAACAGCCAAAAAAGTAACGTTTCCAGGTTTATCGGACTCGTAAAAACCCATGAAAAAAAACAACGTTCACGGAGCGAGATATCGCGAAAATCATCATTTTTGGACATTGATACTTTTATGAAAGGATCCCGGAAATTGCTAATACAGTTGAGCATTACGAAGAATAGTATATTATGTAAATAAAACGAGTGTAGAATATTTAACAAAACCTATTGAGGCTATTCAAACTAGGGTGACCCGAAATTTTTGACCGCGAGTGTATAAGATTGTGCCAGGGGAGGTTGCTTCGCGAGACAGCCACTAATGTCTCACTCGCACTGCAAATTACAAAGTTGAGGGTAGATTTTCTTGTCGCGGCGCGGCGTCGTCTGTTGTGCCCCGCTTGTCAAATACAACAGGCAATCATGGTCATAACAGTCCTGTTATTTATTACTATGGTTGTAGTTGGGGAATTAGTTATAATTTTGACTTATTATATACAGAGTATGGAAGGACGTGCAAGGACATAGGGTGCCTGAATAGCGAAGTATGCATTCTGGCAGAAGATCCATGCAGTTACGGGCATACGAGAGACTGTGGCACCTACCCAACATGCAAGAAGAAGACTGCAGTCGAAGGTAATACCTATACACTTTTTACACGACTACCCAAAAAAGGAGTGTAATGTTTTCAGGGTTTATGTATGTATTTGAGACTCTTTATTCCACCAGAACTTCTTAACGCCTTGACCGATTAGATGTGTGAAATATCGTTAGAATCCTTACGTCATCCAGAGTAACTATGGTGGACTATGTACTCCATTTTGTGTGATCTGAAGACAATAAAGCGAAAAAAAAAATTAAAACATAAAAATTCAACTGCACTGGATAAAATTTAACTAAAAAGATAGAAACAACATAAAAAAAAATTACTTAACGAAATCTCTTTCGATTGCAGTCGGGGGACTTACCTACCTACTACATACAATACCAAAATATTAGGTCCCCCGACTGCAAACAAAATAGACTTCGTTAAGATTTTAATTACACAACTGCTCAAAAAAGGAGTACTACATTTAACATTGGTTAATAAGTAAGAAATATGTATAGGTAATGTTTGATAATAAAATGTTAATTCTGGACATTTATAACGACACGACACATTCGTGTATCTCCATTTTAATTTCTGATTTGGTATTAAACAAACCTAACTTAATGTTTTTGGTGGGTACATATTTTTGGGTTCCGTACCGAAAATGGCAAAAACGGAACCCTTATAGTTTCGTCATGCCGGTTTGCCCATGCCCATATGTCTGTCTTTATGTTGTAGTATGTTACTCGAACTCAAAAACGGTGAGATGTATTCATTTAAAAAATCGAAATGTAGACTTATAATCTTTTAGCGTCATATGGTCATGTAGTAAAATTACAAAAAATAAAATAAGCATATATGACGTGACAATATCGTGGATTTGGCTATCACTAACCGTTAACAGAATGCTGACGTGACGGTACCAATAGTTAGCATTATCATAGACTGTAGGAACCAAAGTGACCATACGTACTTATATCGTAATTAAGCGCGCAGTTGTTTTGTGCGTCAATCGCAGCGTTTCCATATAAATACATTGCGTTGAATGCGGTCAACGCAATTCAATATTATGGAAACGCTGCGGTAGACGCATAAATTTACTCGTTGTATTGTACTCCTGTACATAGTAATATAGGCGTATTTCGATATATTTTTTTATGCTGACATGTAAAATTATTTCAGGATCACACGCCGAACCGCAGCCATCTGTACCTAAACCAACGCCCGCTAGACCTCAGCCTCCCAGGGGGAGGGAACCGGACTCGCCACCTAACTATGCTCCGCCGGCCCCGCCCGCGGGCTCGCCCTATGGAAATCCTTACGGAGGCTCCCCTTACGGTGGCAGTTCCAACAATGGAGGGAGTGGTTACCAAGGAGGCTCGTCTTATGGTGGAGGCTCTCCTCAAGGAGGTAGTTCACCCTACGGAGGTGGCTCTCCCTATGGAAGCAATACAAATGGAGGAAGCAACTACCCAGGAGGCTCGCCCTACGGCGGTTCCCCCTATGGTAACACCAACGGAGGAGGCGGAGGCTCGCCTTACGGAGGTGGAGGCTCCCCTTACGGAGGTGGCTCTCACGGCGGTAACTCACCCTACGGAGGAAGCTCACCCTATGGAGGAAGCTCACCATATGGTGGATCGCCTAACAGAGGAGGTAATTCACCATATGGCGGCTCAAGCTCTGGAGGTTCAGGCGGAACTTTGGACAGCATTTTCAATACGCTTAGCAAGTATGCCAGCGGCGGACAAGGAGGCTCAAGCGGTAGCGGCAGCAGCGGCCAAGGCCAAGGCCTGTCCAACATCTTCGGCAGCATTCTCGGCAATCTGTCTAAAAACGGAGGCATAAACAACTTGTTCAACACCAGACCGATTATGGAAAACCCTAACTACGCGTCTCCTTCAAATTCTAGAAGTTCTAACTCTAACTATCCATCATCAGGATACCCGCAGTATAATCAACCGGCTCAGAACAGGAACTATGGGCAGGCTCACGCCAAGTCCAACGCGGCCTCCACATACAAGCCCGCGACCTATGGCTGGAATGTCGGGTAAATAACCGATTTAATCATACTGAGTTTGGTGGAGTTTTACAATGCTTAGCTTCGTGCTTTTTTTTTAATTTTTAACGTAAGTCACAATTTTGCACTAACCTATTGTAAATACATTGTAATGGGCATCGTTCGAATCAAGCAATAACATGCTGTACAAAAAGTAAGGTAACTATGTAATATTCTAGCGTTCACTTTTCTCGCTTTCATGCTTTAGTATACAAACAGATCGGAAGTTCTTTCTCTGATAAACTATATTTAGACGAATTCTTTATATCTTGAATAATCTATATCAAGTTATTCTAGTTATCATTATGCCGTTATTCGCCCGTAAAATTATTTGTCATTATTTTAAAATAATTGAACAGAATTTGCCTACTTATATAATTATATTTACTAAATCTTTACTTTAACCGCTACTCGAGACCGCATATATTTCATTTGGGTGTATATTACTCACAAATATCTACTTACTGTCACAAATACGACTGTGACTGCGGTAAAAGGGTTGAGCAATAACATAATTTAACACCAAAAGTTACCAAATAATCCTAATAGCTAAATATGTAAACTAAAAACTAATAAGAATCTCACTAATTACTGCATTATAATGAGGCTCCAAGTGGAAATTAAGAATCTCCTAATAGTGGTGCATAACTGGTCATGTTTCAAATGCATTTTTTATGATTTCACCCTAATGTACATACTAGTGAAGGTGACGTCGTGGACGTGGAACAAATGAAGATGAGATGATGCGATTATAATTTGTGAATAACATCAGCTGCCCTGCATGGATTCACACAACAATGGGACTTGGAGAATTAACACTATTCACGGAATCTTTAGTACAGAGGCTGAAATAGGTAACATTTACGTGGTAAAAAATTCACGAAAGCACATGCACAATTTTATTGTTTTTGTATTTATTCTCCTGCGATTTTAGTTGCGAAAACAACGCATTTAAGTTTTAACAATATTTTGTATTATCTATATTACTTAATACGTTTCAAGAAGATTGAATTTATTTATTACACAGAATGCGTTTTTAACTATTAGAACAATTCTAATTTACCGTAATAACACAATTAAAAATAAGCTTTAAGTCAAAGTGATAAATGTTATATTTTAAATATATACGTTTGATAGATAACCTTCAGACTTCTTGATATGTGACATACAATAATATTATGTAGATAAGTAGTATTAGCACCAATACTCTATAAGCTTTAGTAGTGACTCGTGTGTGTAGTTGCTTTAAGTGCCATTCTAATACATAATTATTTGATTTCAGTGTGATACTGGTCTTGTCATACCTGACACATCAATACTTCTACACTATGACGCGGTCTTGAACAAAACCTAGTTGTTATTTGTTAAGTAGATACTAATATACAAATCGGAAAAAGTAATATTGTAGCAAGGTCTCCCCTTTGTAATCTGTAAGTGCTAATATGTATTTTTAAGTGTTTTACCATTATTGTGATTTGGACTATGATATATTATAATATAATTATGTGTAACGTGCCTTGACCCCTAACAGGATACGCCCTTAACTATGCTTAATATATCTCCGTGGCTCTAAGTATCTTGCATTACGAAATAATTCCAAACATAGAGGGAATAATATACATGTATAGTGCGCGCCATCCACGAAGGCGCGCCCCTCCACAGCCCAAGCCGTACAACTCCGCACAGATTAGTATGAGATTCGCTGTGTAGGGGCGCGTCGTCGTGGATGGCGCGCACTATAGTAATGATTACCTATAATGAAAAAAAAAAGATATATTAAGCATTTCGTGTGTAGTGTGCACAGGGGAAAAATATGACTGGTCCATTTTTGGTGCCTACCTGTAATTTGTATCGCAAGACTTTCGATAGCATTTTTATTGTACCTGTCAACCTTATTTTAAAGAAATAAACATTTTATTTAAAATAATAACCTTTATTTATTTCTCAATACACCTAAGACTAGATCTATTATATCTTTGTTGGTAATCTAGAAAGAGCTATTAATATGCAAACGGAATGTAAGTATGTATATATGTACACTCACGGGCTAATAGTTGATTCATAATGTAGACTTCATAGTTAACCTTTGACCGCCAAGAACCTATAAAGTGGTTGTGTGTTGTCGTGCCCACCACGCCAACAACCACTTAAAAGGTCGGAGTGAAGGTGTACTTTGATCATGAAAAAAATCATTTATGAACTGTTTTTATTGGTTTAGACATTATACTATAAAAACAGTGCTTGGCGTACTGGGCACGACGACACTATCGCTTTGGCGGTCAAAGGGTTAAGTTAGCTAATATGTATACAGTGAGCTCTAAATGTCTCTACAATTAAAGTCCTTGAGTGTAGGTACATGTACTTATTCTTAACAAATTTCTTATTCGGTCGGGGGCGTAAGTAATTACGTTTTTATAAATCACTCCAAATTAATCATTATATAACATCAAGAAGCGCGGCCTTGAATCTCTTCAAGTATAACTTAAAATGTAGGTGTAAACTCTCTCCAAAACTTCACCTCTCGTCTACCGACAAAAAAATAACAATACATAAAGACGGGGATTCACTAGGGGGACAAATCTCCCGCGACACGTGTCGCCAGTGAAGTAGCGCGACGTTGCCGGACTTCGCTCGACATGTCTGGCACAATTATAAGTCGCGCGATGTAGCCAGATATGTCAGGCGAAGTTTCGCGAGACGCTACGGACATATGTAACTCGTGCGATGTCGCCAGATATGTCAGGCGAAATCGGCCGGCTTCGCATGACATGTCGCCGACACATGTCGAGGGTAATTTGTCCCCTAGTGAATCCCCGGCTTAACAATAACATGTGGCAACGATTTCGCGGGCTTGGTAGAAGACGGATTCGCGTAGGTACAGTGTCATAAGAAACGGCAGAATGCTAAATTCTGTCAAACGAACGCAAGCAAAACTAGACTTAGAGCTCTGACTGTAAGGTAGATTTTTGCTTGCGTTAATTTGACAGCACTTGGCCTTACAGTTTTGTACGAACTATACATCATAAAAAGATTTCGCAACCTAATTTTATTTATTTATACCAACTTATTTTAAATTGACAATATCCAACCCTAAAACATAATCTCACCAAGTCCCTAGTACACAATAATCTCTATTCTCTACAAGTGAAGGTACAAAGATCAAAAATCCTCAATAACACCAAAATAGTCAGCAGCAAAAATATCTAGTGTTCTACTAGTTTTCGATCATGCTTTGTCCGCAACTCAAATTCATCGTTATGAAAGTTGATAATTGTCTTTCAAACTCCTTTTTAGGGTTCCAAACCGAAAGGGTAAAACTGGACCCTATTACTAAGACTCGTCCGCTGTCCGTCCTTACGCCCGTCTGTCACCAAGTTGTATCTCATGAACCGTGATAGTTAGACAGTTGAAATTTTCACAGATGATGTATTTATGTTGCCGCTATAACAACAAATACTAAAAAACAATAAAATAAATGGGAGCTCCCATACAACAAACATTATTTTTTTCACGTTTTTATAGATAATGGTACGGAACCCTTCGTGCGCGCGTCCGACTCGCACTTGGTCGGTTTTTTTACTATATATTATTCGTATAGCGGACAATAATATTTTTGACTGTTAGTAGATTGACTAGACATTTTTGCTACTAATTACAGATTGTACAGAATAAGCTATCACTTAGAAATACGTTATCATTTCATAACAATTATTTATAAATATATAAACCTCTTTATCAGTAGGGAATATTTAACTTTTAACCTTTAATATGGATACAATCTCAGTTCTAGGAATCTCATCTATTTGTATCATTCGCTGGCAAAAGGTTTCGTATCGCTTCTCTTGTTATCACTCACTATCAATAAGGATTATTTTTAACAGCTTTAACCTTTTCAGCGCTCTATTAAATACAAACGCTGTCACTCACATGGAAATGTCAAACGTGAAGTTGAACCCTATAGAAATGCACGTAGTTTGAAATCGCATTGGACGCAGTGACGGAAACCTATATGAGTCGTTAGCGTCGAACCGATGGTGCATATATATAAGTCGTTGGCGTCGAAAAGGCTAAGCCTTAAACGACAGCGTCATACCTTTTACCCGAGAACTCCTCAATTATGGCCTGAAATTCAATAACAAGAATCCATTTTGTACACATACATATGTTAGTGATTTTGCAGTCACGTTTCTTCTTCGTTTGCGGATATCATTAATAATTACAGTAAGTGCTTATATAATAATACAATAACAAAAAAAATCAAGTCACTTGAGCAATCTCATATAAACTGTTAAACCATCACAAAAATAAAAGATGGGTCATCCAACCTTTTCTGTTAATTATTCAATATAGGTATAGTTCGGACACAACTCTAATGCTAAATTCTGTCAAACGAACGCAAGCAAAACTAGACTTAGAGCTCTGACTGTAAGGTAGATTTTTGCTTGCGTTAATTTAACAGCACTTGGCCTTACAGTTTTGTACGAACTATACCTACGGGCTCGTAATGAGCAACAAACAAAAAGTTGATTGACCTAAATATGTCTAAACCTTATCTCCCGAGCCCGTAGACATACCTCTTCATACTTAAAAATTTACCGTGGTAGACAACGGCTTAAATCTCTTCAAATACTAGTTCATTCTACTTTTTTTTCTGACATATTATCAACTTTTTCTTGTATTTTCTTGGGTCGCCGTGCTTTGTGCATTTGATTCAGCATAAGACCCAATATAAGGAACGCAAGCCATACTCCATACCAGTAATGGTACATGGACGAATAGTATATCCAGATACGGTCAAACGTCAGTAGAAGGAACGCGGCTGCTTGATAAGACTCGGAGTGGGACCTTAGGAACCACATGACGAAACCTATAATCTTCTTTTTCTGAAATAGTAAAACATATCGGTTTAAGCATGCACTTGCTTTCAGGTTGACTTGCGGAAAATAAAATATAGTCTATAAAGTGGTTCAGCACACTGTCGAAAACTGGCATACCACTTTCTTATCTTACTGTAGTCAATTGGTGATTACTTCCGAACACTTTAAATGTCCTTGACGGAATTAAATTACATATAATTTTTTTTAATAAATAAATATTAGTTAAATGTAATGTTACTTCATTATAATTTATAATAAATAAATATTTAGGGACAATCCTATACGAATCGATTTAGTCTAAGGAAAGCTATGTGTACTAGATGTACTACGGGTACAGTCGGCATCAAAAGTAGCTTGGCATATGAATGAGGTCAAAAGTTCCTATTCCCTTGTAATAAAGACTTCTACAAATAACTACACACATTCAAGACTCTGAAACAAATACCCGTGCTCATCATACGAATAAATGGCCCTGACCGGGATTCGAACCCAGGTCGCCGTAACTAAACTCTAAATCTATTATTTATTCTGGAAGGAGCCTCACGGACTTTGCTCTTTTACACATCGGAGAATGATTATCGCTACGGAAATATAACCTTTGGAGAGATGGCGCGACTCACGCGACTGTGATACGACCACACCTCTGACACGCGAAGGAACGTAAGCGCTGTGGGTAAGTATGTGTGCGTGCGCTGTCGGTACACGCGTCAATTGTTTGCGCGGGTGTGTAGCGCGTGGCGCGGTCGAATCGTGAGGCACGACGGCACCCGATCGACACCCGGCGGGCCTGTCAGGGACGAGGTAACTGACCTTGGTGCGGGGGGTTCGTGGCCATTCTGTATGTAGTACTATTATTATACTATTCTGTGATACGACTTAAGTAACTTCAAATTACTTACCAATCCAGTGGCTTCCTTATAATATAGCTTGTAATAAATATCTTCCGCCATCAAATAGAAGGGACAAGCGTAAATGCAGAAGAAATATCCGGCATGGAATCCGTGCCATATCACCGACACGAACAGTGCCGCGTGGATCCTGGAAAATGCAATTTTGAGTAGAGCCTTAGTATAAGGCCTGCGTGGACGCTCGAGTCGGGCGTGCAGGTGCATGTTAAACAATTGAAACTCATACTGGTGTCCTGAGTCGCCGCTGCACAAATAGTATGCACGCTCGCCCTCCCCGCTCCACGCCCCGCCGAACGCTCCGCTCCGAGCGTCCACTCAGGCCTACACTAAGGCGCATGGCATATTTCACTAAAATGGAAATCCGGCTATCAAACGGATCTCTTCTTTCTAGTGAAATGAGCTATCTTAAGGATATAAGGCAGTTCTTCCTCCTAGATTTTTATTCACCTACTTATAATTTGGATGTTTGTTACTCATTGATCAAGTAAAAACGGCTGAACGGATTATGATGAAACTTGGTATACACCGAGTTTATAGCCTGGATTTACATATAGGATACCTTATATCCCGAACATCATCCACCGAAGGGATGAAATAGGGAGTGGAAGTATGTTTGGTCGCATATATATTAACTGTCGGGGATAGAATATGCAAATGTTCTATAGTATTATTACATCATTGAAATACAGTACATATTTTTATTTCAATAATGGTGTAGAATAGTTTTATCTCACGAGCGCGGGTGAGCCATGGTTGTGTGTTGAGCTATACATGCACATTGTCTATGTGTGCGTCAGCGTAGGAGCTATGAGTTCACGTTGTCTATGTGTTCGTATACTGTGTCACAACTACACTACAACCATGGCCAACCCGCGCACGTGAGATAAAAGTACTATACTAATATTGTTATAGTATTACATTATGCCTTTCGAATCGCTAAACTTAAGCGGCAGTGGGCGGGGCACATTGCACGTAGAACCGATGGCCGTTGGGGGCGAAAGGTTCTCGAGTGGCGACCTCGGGCCGTAAGATGCAGCGTGGGTAGACCCCCCACAAGGTGGACTGATGACCTGGTAAAGGTCGCGGGGTCCGCTGGATGCGGGTGGCGCAGGATCGGTCATTGTGGCACTCTTCGGGGGAGGCCTATGTCCAGCAGTGGATGTCTTTCGGTTGATATGATGATGATGATTACATTATGTAACTACATCTTACTTGAGCGGTTTAACAGGGAATCTCTTGTAGACTACCATGGCGACCCAGTACTGCACTGCCTTGTTCCAAACCTTCATGGAGTCACGCAGCGTCACCACGCTCTCGCAGCCCCATACGTCCATGGACTCCATTGTTTTGAAGTCGTATTGCGCTTTCTTTGCTTCTTCGTCAGTCCTGCCATCGAAAACGTCAAAATTTCAATGTAGGTAAAGTACGTCAGAAATTCTAAGAGCCAAATTCTGTCAAATGAACGCAATCAAGAATCTCCCTTATAGCGCAAGTGTATTTTTTTACCGGCGTTCGCATTTGAATCGGCTGAATACGAATTGTCACTTTTGTAATTGTCACCTTACCTAATTTTTAAAAGTTTGGAACCGGAATTTTAAGGTCTTTCTGTGGATATTTTCGAGCTTTGTATTTTTTTTTTATTAGTACTGTGATAGGGGCGCAGGTCAGGTGAAGGATAACACAATATGGCACTCCTCCTTGATTTATTGAAGGGGAGGTACAGTGTTTCGTAGCCCAGAAGCCAAAGCCTCGAGGGCGATTGCTTGACGTCTTCCATTTCCTCGTATTTATAAGCTTCTAGACAGGCAATTTGAATTACAAACTATATTGTATAACCAGCATCATACAATGGAAATAAAACCTGTACAGTACCTATTAGATAAAGGAAATTACGAACATCACGGGTCACTCCTACGATATCTTCCCATAAGACTAGTCTTAAGACCGCTAGGAGGAGCTAGAGCTAGACCGGGACAAGAGTCATAATCGAAGAGAGGCCTGTGCTCAGCAGTGGGCCAGTGGGCGTGGGCATGATGATTTTATTTTTATAATACGACGGTGGCAAACTTGTGTACGGTCCACCTGATGGCGGGCGGACACCGCAGCCTATAGACGCTCGCAACTCCAAAGGAGTCACGTGCGCGTTGCCCATTTCTGAATGCGTTGCGTTGATGACTAGGGTAACATACATTTGTTTCAGCTTCAAATATCCAACAGTAGGTCCATGTCCGGTCCTATTTTTCCCTTCCACCGGATACGCTCCAACACCTGCCGAAGTACAGACACTCTCCGCCAGAGTCATGCCGGAGTAAATACGTTGACGGAACGCGGCAAACAGCACCCACGGGTACATCATTCTGTAGAAGAAGCTCCTGTTGTTGTGATCGTCTGTCAGCACATACTGAAAACAAATGTTTGCAATTAAAAGTGGTACTTATATACAGAAGAGTTCGAAAATATGTGCACGGGCAAAGTGATCAAAAATATGTGAACACGACTTGAAGGTTAAGAAAATAAGGTTGCTCAGTTATTTTTGAATTGTTGGAAAGTAAGTGTAAAGTATAGGTACTATAAACTCAACTGTACATTCACATAAATTGTGGATGTATTTATTACTATTAGCTTAACTTGCCAAGCGTGAAAATCGTGAAATAACTAGGGATGGGCATGCGATAGGGCATAGGGCATACATTATGCCCTATCGTAAAAATATTACTAACTAAGACATGTATTTTTGTTGTAGTAATAGTACATTACTTACTTAAGGCGGTAAAACAAAGGACGTCTCAGATCGCAGGTATTTGACGCCCGAGCAGAAGGCAAGGGCGATAAATATGCGATCTGAGGCTTTCTTTATTACCGCCCGTGGTAAGTACAAAATTGTATGTCACACCCTGGCCAGGAAGTGGGATTTTCTGCGCGCTGAGCGTGCGATAATTGCCACTATATGGCCAGGTGGGACATAATCATCGCATCGATGCCCGCCCGGTAAAACACTTCATACGACACATACTTGCCTGGCTAGATTAGAAAACTACACTTCCAGAGAAAGGTATACATGCTGTCTTATACAAATACATTTCTATTTGCAAACATAATTATACCTACCTCTAATGGCCAGATATTAGACAAAGCCAAGTACAGTGATATGTACAAGGGCACCATCTTTAATGTGTTGATTGTAGAACTTAAGCAGTCTGCATACTTGCTGTAGGGTAAGTTGAAATAATCATCAAAGGTTCTGTATCTATAGTAGGGTCCTGAAAATAATTTAATGGTTGAGATAAAAGGCTTGGTCACACTGCGTTGCGCGACGTCCGCACGACGCGACCGCTGCGCGCCGGAACGTATGCTAACAGGTTAGCGACGTCACACAGGTTGCGCGACGCGAGCGGGACGGTTTCATACATTTTGGCGCGCAGCGCAGCGTCCCGCTTGCGTCACGTAAGCGGTGTGACCAAGCCTTTTAGGAGGAAAACATATTGTGTAAAGTTGAGTCACCAATTGTGACAGTAGGAAAGCAGTGGAAACATAGAAATCTCTACATTTTAAATTAAATAGAAAAATGGGTGCCTTGCCCAGTGGCATCGATTCGGAATATATGTAAATATATGTTAGGTTTGGATAATTTAAGTTAGGTTTAGTTAGTTGGCTTTTTTGGGTTGTTTTTCTATATATGACTTTTATAATGTATGTATTTAATAATATTGTAAAAAACGTATATAATAAAATTGATGAAGCATAAAAAACAAATAGAAGTTTCTAAGCATGACATGGACACAAATAAGTAGGTCAGACTACTATCTTATAAACTTAAACTTATTTCCATGAACTAATTTTTGATAAGGTTTAAGGTCAAGCTCATCATACTTAATATGTAGACTAAATTAATCATTTGTCCCACGTGCGCTGGAGACCATGGGTTGTTGGTGATCAGAGGCCAGAACATTCTTGGCAGAAGTCAGACGCCGTTTGCGAAAGGCAGGGCATGGCTTCTGTTCCAGCTCATTCTTGATGCAAAGGTTGTCTATTGCAATCAAACATAGTAATGCGGTTAGCATGATGGGCACCTTTGCAACCAGAATGTCATGGGGCGATGTATTTGACTAATTTGATGGTATGTAAATGTTTATATTTTTTTTGTATCTGACATTAAACAATATTAGAATAATTAAAATTATGATTCTATCATGTGTAGATTCATGTTTATGTTTTTAATTTCTTCATGTTAATTTGGACATGTTTGAGTTGGTTTTGAATGTGAAGCATACCTGTAAGCAACCCAACATAGCTGAATGAATAATGGACTAGGTCTTCAAAGTTAGGATTAATTAGTTCTAAAAATTCATCATCTTTGTCAGCTGCGGTTTTTGCTTCAGTTTTATTCTCGTCTTTATTCTTTTTAGCTTTTCTCACTGCCAACCAAGAACCATTGATTTCAAATGCAACTCCAACAACTCGAAGAACAATTATCATTTCAATCAGATTAGTTTGGCCTGATGAGAGTGGAAAACCAAATTTATCAGACAGTCGGAAGAAAAATAGGTAACCAAACATGAGGAAAAATGTGACCACATGGCAATATCTGAAACAAGACATGGAATAGTATATATCACTGCAGTTTAGGTATTAGCAGTTAATATTTTATGTCAACAACTAAGATTTCAGCTCATTTACATATTACATGAAAATGCTTCTTACAATACATAACTAATTTAGACAAAACTTTACTGCATATTTATAAATACCTAAGTACTATCAAAACCAGTTTGACAAGTTAGTTATTCGACTTTCACGCTAATAAAATAATAGATATCTGAAATGCCGACCGACCGAGTGAAATTTTATTAATCAATAACGAAGGATCTATTTTCAAACATAGGTACTCACTTTACAGTACTCAGTTTAATAGCTATTATTCCAAGAAGAGCTGATAGAATGGGGTGCACAGAATTGTATCCCGAAACAATAACAATGAGAAGTAATCCAAGACCAGTCCCAGTCCACTTTCTTGCGTTTATTGAATTAATGGACCGATAATATGGTCCTACGAAAACACTAAACAGTAAAAGCGATAAATAAATAATATCATTTTTGTTCTTAGCCAAAAAGGCCCACATCGTATGTAAAAAAATCTCAAAAACTTAATAAATACTATGAATTTATAAGCTGAACAGCAAAGAAGAAAATGAAAATAGGAATGAAATGTAATGAAAATGACAGTGACAGTTCTATTCCAATCACAGTTTTGTTTGATCCTTTGAGCATAGAAACCTAAAGGTAGTAATAGACGGGCGAGTAAGTCTGGCAGTTTTATGGCTCGTTGACTTTACTCGCCAATGTAGCACTCACAGCTCACAGATTAATACTTATATGAAATAAAACTAAAAGCCTTTTCACACTACCCAATCGGTAGGGCCTTAACTCGGGGAGGGGAGTTGAACTATCTCGCTCTAATGAGTGCTTTAACTCCCCTCCCCCAGTTAGGGCCCTACCGATAGGGTAGTGTGATAAAGCCTTTAACTCTTTCTATCCAATATTCAATTGCATATGGTGAATGAGATAGCATGACTTTAAGTTGCTCTTACTATCTTGTCTCTATATTTTGTGGAGTGGAATGCACCCGAACTATTCAAGGCAACTCAAATTCACGATTCACGCGTGTATTGCTGTCAGTTTTGATTTTGACAATGACATTTAAACTAAACGTCATTTACGTTGTGTATGTGTATTGATTTTCAATTTCATCTCATCTGCGAGTCGAAGTTTTCCTATGTTTTCAACTTAATGAAAATGCAATTTATCTTTATTTACACCTCAATTTAAAATAATAACATATTGACAATGAACGAAGAAGACAAACAGGCCCTCATCCAAAGGTTTAACATTAAGATTGGAGATGATATTAATAACTTAGCCAATGCATATGAGTTAGAAAATGAATTTGTCGCAAAACGCGACAAGTTACAGAGCTCTGTACGTTTATTTTTATACCATGTTTTTTATTGAATATTTATATTGAATTTAATAAAGTAATACTTGGCTTCAGTTTGGTTCAAATAAAATGTAACTACGTATTTCAGCTACAGGCGACGAACACTGAAGTCCCTACGAAAGTGAAAACATCCATAGATGAAGCAAAGAAAAAGCCCAGCCAAATAGCAGAGCTCAAAGAAAAAAATGAAAGACTCCAGAATAAGATAGACCAGTTTCTTGCTAAAACAGAACCTCTGCGTGGTGAACTTAACAAAAGGTTTGCAGCTATCAATAAACTACAAAAAGTGCTATCCTATTTGAAGACTTATGAAGAAGTAGATGACTTGTGGTATGTATTATACATATATGAAATGGTTTCTTTAAATAATTTAATTACTTTTAATTTTAGTTTAATTGTTGTAATTAATAGGTTACTTATTTCTCATTTTATATTCATTTTTAATAAAACATTCTATGTTTACATTTATAATGAAAATAAGGAAGTGTGTGGGTTTCTTTATTATCATTTAACACTTGCACTGGGCTGGGGCCTACCTCCTCCTCTCTTTTTGCTTATAAAATGACTAAACATGTAGTTGTAGGTACTATCTATATGTAAGTAATAATGTTTTAGGAATAAATATAGAATAGAAAAGATAGATAGAAGTAAAGTTACAACAGATACTTACCCAACTTTTTCTGCTACCTATTTCTTAATGTTGGGATTCAATGTTAAATCCTAGCTGTAACAATAGAACATGTGTCAATTGCGGTTTCCAATAGCTAAAAGTAAAACTGATATTTTTGTTTCAGTCAGCAGTTGACCAGCTGCAATGAAGATGAGCAGAGTGTATTGCTGTATGGAGCTCTCAAAGAGCTGTGTTTACGATACCAGGACGGCCACAGGGGCACCTATGTCAGGGAATACACACATTACTGGCATAACATTCTCAAGGATAAATTGACTAAGTATGTTTTTCTGTTTACTTTTATAAAATACCTTGCATAGTATTACACCATTCTCATCTAGGTCCAAAAAAATATTTATTTATTATTTTTATTTATTTATTGGAATATATAATTTAAGTATGTTCTTCTAACTCTGGTTATTGTCAAATACAGAACATTGTCCAATATAACATTTGTACAGCCTGTAATCAATGATGCACATATTTGTGCCATGTGGACCCATTATTACTACTACCCAGTACTATTTAAGATGTAGAATTGAGAAAAACACTGTTTCCTTACAGACAGTATGAAGATGTGCTAAAGTTGCTGAAATGGCCGGTGGTAATGAGACCTGACAACTCTCCACTGCCCAAAGATGTAATGGTCAAGTTCCATGGCCTGACCAAATTCTTGTTCCTCATTGAAGAGCCGGACGATGAACAGGCGAGGATCCAGTCAGGGGACTTAAGCCTAGGTATCATTATAAATTCATTAAAAAAAATATTTTGCACAAAGTAAAATGTTTGCTTGCAACCTTTTGACTCCAGTGGTTAGCAAGAATTATAGAAATATTTTTCCGTTATCATCATTGCTCTAATATCATTGTAATTTTTGGTGAACAATAAAGAATATTTGTATTGTATTGCTCTATTAAACAGTAATATCACAATACCTATACATTTTTATTCTGTTTTCTTATTTTTCCCCATAATTTTACTACTGATTAGGTAATTTGTATAATTATGAAATTATTACCATACTACAATTTGAACATTTACTTATTTTTAGTTTTTTTTTACATTCATAATTAACCTTACATAAGTAGTATTGAAACAGAAAAGTAAAGCTATGTTCCGGTCCCATTTGTGAACAATGATAAATGCCTTCTTTCAGCAGAAAACCCATGTTTGCCAGTCAAAATACTGCTCCGGCCGCTTAAGAAGAGATTCACATTCCACTTCACCGGGTCTCGTCAGACCGCACGCATTGACCGGCCAGAGTGGTTCCTCACTCAGACACTCACTTGGATCAAGGACCACCAGGGCTTTGTCAAAACCAATGTGCAGCCGGTTGCTGATAAGCTGCAAATTAAGCATATACGAACTGTCGTAAGTTTTATTAACTCATGCCATTACATCGGATTGTCTAGGGTAGTGATGATGGTTGATTGACGAATTATCTAGATATTTTGATTTTCCATCATGCAACCATCAGTCAAGCTTGCCATGGTAAAACCTACCGTGTAATGGGCGCCTTAGGGAAGCAATACCGCGTTCTCGAAGTCAATTAGTTGATAGGAAAATAGAGAATTGTTCTGCTCAGTAGCAGTGCTTAGAGAATGTTAGATGACTGAAAATGACAGAAAGCGTAATGTGATATCTGAAAAAAACCGGTCAAGTGCGAGTCGGACTCGCGCACGGAGGGTTCCGTGCCATTATCTATAAAATCGGCAAAAAAGACATGTTTGCTTTATGGGACCCCCCTTAAATATTTATTTTATTCCGTTTTTTAGTATTTGTTGCTATAGCGGCAACAGAAATACATCATCTGTGAAAATTTCAACTGTCTAACTATCACGGTTCATGAGATACAGCCTGGTGACAGACGGACGGACAGCGGAGTCTTAGTAATAGGGTCTCGTTTTACCCTTTGGCTACGGAACCCTAATAACAGAAAGCAAATGCGTTTCTATTTCTTTTAAAACATTGATATCTACTTTATACGAGTATACATGTAACCACCAGGATAACATGAATACCTATCAACAGGATGAATTCAACGCCGGCCTCATCTCATTCGCGGCCGAACGGCTTCACACGGTTCTCGGCATGTACCACGCGAATGGAGAGAAAGAGAAGCGACGTGATATGGACGCAGCATTCGCACACGCGGTTGACGAAGCACTAGGGTTTCATAGGGAGCTGGTGCTTATCACAGGCCACGAGGTCAATAGCGTGCTGTCCGTGCTGACGAAAGCAGAGATATTCGTGAGGTGGTTGTCCGTTGAAAAGAAATGTGAGTATGCTCTCATCTCATTCGCGATCGAACGACTTTACACGGTCTTCGGTATGTACCATGCGAACGGAGCGAGAGAAGAAGCGACGTGGACGCTGCGTTCGCACAAGCCGTCGATGAAGCACTAGGGTTTCATAGGGAGCCGGTGCTCGTCACAGGGCACGAGGTCAACAGCGTGCTGTCTATGTTGTAAAAGGCAGAGATATTCGTGAGGTGGCTGTCGGTTGAAAAGAAATGTGAGTATGCACCCTTACTTATTCTCGGCCGAATGACTTTACATGGTCTTCGGTGTGGAAGAAGCAATGTGGACCGGCGTTCGCACACGCGGTTGACGAAGCACTAGGGTTTCATAGGGAGCTGGGGCTTATTATAGGGCACGAGGTCAACAGCGTGCTGTCTGTGTTAACGAAGGCAGAGATATTCGTGAGGTGGCTGTCGGTTGAAAAGAACGACTTTACACGGTCTTCGGTATGTACCATGCGATTCATCCGAACGGAACAAAGAAGCGACGTGGCCGCACACGCCGTCGACGAAGCGCTAGGGTTTAAGAGGAAACTGATGCTCATGGAAAATAGTGGCTGTTTGTTTGACTATCGGTTGAAATAAAATCCGGGTGCCTTGTTGGATATTTATCTGTCCACTATACGAGGAAATCATTGGCAACAGGAATTTCTTACAAGGATGCTTACTCAAGAGTTGAGGTAGGAGTTCTCCTCCTCCAGAGCTTTGGCTTACCTTGCATACGTTCATTTGACTCTGGTTTACGCAATACAAATGTCGCTGAGCTGAAAGTCTGATTGTTAACAAGAACTCCCATTGCAGATGCCTTGTCAAAAATGGATGAGACGATAGACAGCGAGTCGTGGATCGAGCCCATTGCCGGCGGCATGGGTTCTGCGGTCGGCACAGTGTTGTGGGTTCCACGAGGCGCCGATTGGTTCATATCGCTGCTGAAGACTATTGAAGACCGATATGCTGTGTTGCCGCAGCCTGGACACCGGTGAGCGAACTCCTTATCAAATAGTAAGGCTTAGTCAAACAGACGATTAGGCTAGAAAGCTTTGGACTACCGTCTTAATCCACCAACGAAGATTGGCTCCGTCTTCATTCAACCGCGTACGTGGATATTATAGCCTGATGTCAATGGTTCTGTAATATATGTTGTCTATGATACAGCTCCATATCTTGAAATGGTAGGGCTTAGCTGTCGACACAAAAATGAAGCTGAGATCTGGGTTTTAACTTGGAGTTGTAAATAATATAGGTTTCTAGCTGGCGTCGACATGATCGAGGCACTGTCCTGCCTTAGCCTAGTTGCTAGTTTGGTAGTGACGCTGCCTACGAAGCTGGAGGTCCCGGGTTCGATTTCCGGTCAGGACATGAACACGAATATTTGTTCCTGAGTCTTGGGGGTGTTTTCTATGTATTTAAGTATATATTTAACTATGTATGTATGTTATGTATATGTGACATTTTCATGGCAAAGGTAATATATTGTCGGTATTGAGTTATTGGTACCTCCTTATAGCTGAGAACATTCTCCTTCATATACAAAAAGAACGAGATCGCTATGTTGAGTATTTTATTTTTAATAATTTTTTGAAGTTCCAACATATCATTATACTGTTTTGAGATATTCGAGTTTAAAGTTTGGAAGCCTAAAAAACCTAGTTATAGGTTGAAGTTATGGAAATAGTGGTTTTAAAATGTTCCACATACATTATATTACTCGACAGATCATATGTTGTCTCTAACATTTTACATTTTATAGAAATAATACAAGAATAATGCACGTAGGGTGTAGAGGCAAAATCAAAAATAAAATATTTTATAAAACTCAAAATCGACAGATTTTCAGCCGGCTTATGTTGATTTCTGAATATGATGTAGGTAAGGTTTATAATAAAAAAATGAAATAACCATATCTCAAGGCATAATTTTTTTAAATAATAAAACAAAAAAAATCACCACTTATATAAAAAAATATATAAAATGAACATTGTACTGTTTAATTCTCATAATTTACATTAATTTAGGAATAAAACTAACGATCAAGTGTAATTAAACACAAAAGTAATGTAGTTTTCTATCAAAAAAGTGACTTCAAAGTTTAGTAATTTTAACATGATTTTTGTATGAAAAGTGATCTAGGGTACCACATTGTCGCTATTCATAAGTTTAGAGAAATAAGAATTCCACTTCCATTATTTAACATAGTGTCCGCACTAGAAGTGCATATATCTAATACAAATATTATTATCAATCAATAACATAACTTATTTTATAAAAAATAACAGTCTTTTCGTCAGCTTTACTAATTTAGATCAAGTTTGTTAGTTTAACATTCCTTAGGGTACCACATTGTCGCCTTATGACTTATGAGATCAAAATTATTATTAAGACTTATTATATTAATATTATTACTTACACAATTAATCATATGCATTTAACATCATTATGAAAATGATTTTTAAAAGGGTAATAACACAAAGCTAAGTGAACGTAACGGGCAGCTGAGTTACGAACTGTCAAGCAAATGGATGGGAGTAAACTTCTCTTTAAACAACACGTGTTTACTACATTTTCCAATGGCCCCTTGACTCAACGCGTTTGACGGCAACCCGACGTAGTAGAGAGAGATAGCATGCGCCTGCGTCGGCTTACTTCAAAGGTTTGTGCCTACCGCGCCAACTCGCTACTTAGGTAGGTAGAAAGAAGTGTGGTTTATATCGAATCAAAATACATAATTTTAATTAAAATTTAGTTTGGGGTTTAGAACATGTGCCTAACAAACTAGTACATCGTGTTAGTGTGGGTGATAAGCGTGACGTGAACAAATAATACCTACCTAGTTAATGTTGTTATTTTATGATAATTTATAACGCACTAGCTTTTGCCCGCGGCTTCGCTCGCGTTAAATGCTCCATACAAACTTCCACCCCCCCCCCCTTTTAGGGAAGGGGGGGGGGGGTTAGAAAGAGACAAAAAGTAACCTATGTCACTCTCTATCCCTTCAACTATCTCAACTTAAAAAATCACGTCAATTCGTCGCCCCGTTTTGCCGTGAAAGACGGACAAACAAACAAACACACACATACACTTTCCCATTTATAATATTAGCATGGAAGTATGGATTTTACGTCTGCAATTATTACATATTATGTTTTCTAAATTATATTTTCACTTTCAAAGCAAATAAGTTTAATGAGTTTACTTCAAGCTTATGAGCGACAATGTGGTACCCTAGTCGGTAAACTTTGGCCGTGTTTTTTTCCGACTTTTAGTTGAAAAGTTTAACTTTTTATCAATACACCGTATTATTTTAAGTGTGTAGAAGCTATTTTCAATCAAAACAAATTTTCGCTATTTTCGAGTTGATTGACAAAATCAGTGATATCTCGGAATCCATAAGCGACAAAGTGGTACCCTAACCCTGATAACGTCACATATTGTTGCTTAGTACCCATAGTACAAGCTTTGCTTAGTTTGGTACTTGGTCGATTTGTGTAAGGTTGTCCACAAATATTTATTTATTTATTTACTGTACTGAACCGTCAATGACCACCGATACAATATTGCCATAGCTCGTATACCATTAAGCAAACCCGTGTGGCAATAATTAGTCGTAGAGTGAGACTTGGATATTTTGGCGAAAAAAAAATACGATGAAAATGCGATCACAGAAATCTTATGACACAGATACATAGTAGTTGACATAGGGAAGAAAAAAAGACCGAATATTTTTAAGAGTTGAATTAGTTGAAGTGTTCGTACCAAAAATAACCCAACGCTCTGACTTAGTGCCAGCACAAAATAAAAAATATACAGAAGGTCCGTTCCCGCCGTTCTTGAAAATACATACCTAAACTTGCCCGACTCACAGGGTTGCTTCTGTATTGATTCTGAATTTTAAAAAGGAGTAGGTATAATAAAAATTCTTCTACATGACATTTAAATATGAACCAGCGTATCTTGGTAAAAAACCGGCCAAGTGCGAGTCGGACTTAGCACATTTAGGGGTCCGAACCAACCTCAAAAATATGATTTATCAATATATTAGTATTTGTTGTTAAAATATACGTAATATTGAACATTGTCACCAAATTCCAAGTTCATAGGTCAATGAGAAGTCTAAAAATTGTTCGGAACAAATTTTGTGACAGACGACGGACGGACGGACGGACGTCTGGGCGACACCAATAGGGTTCCGTTTTGACCCTTCGGGTACGGAACCCTAATAAATTGATGCGTGACCCGCTGCGAGTTGTGACTTGTGACCGGCGGCGGTCGAGAGCGCCAACAAAGAATATAAGTACCTAATTAATTAGGTACCTACTTAACTAAACCATAGTACTTAACTACTGGCGTTTTACCAGCGAACGATAAGATGAATGTGTAATGGATAAGATGATCGTCGTTTAAGTTTCAAAAAATTACCTACCTACCTAGGTATTGTAACTACCAAAATGAGAAAACCGTTTTATTTACCTTTCAATATCGTTTGAAAATTTGAAGAAAGTGTAGGCACAGTTTTTTGTCGTATTTAAACAATAAAATACATTCCAACTGTAATAATATCGGTTATTCATTTTGACGTACGTGACACAAAGTTACCTACGTAGCGGCGGGGACGTCAGTGATCAACGCGCGCACAACTAGCACTCGCGACGCGACGCGACAGTGACAGTCGCGACTAAGCTCGTCCGAAATCAACCGAGAATGCCTGTAAATGTTACGTCTGTGTGCGTGCGGCGAAAATGGCACTTTGTACTAAGCGGACTCTCTGCTTCGGCGCGCGCCGCCGCTATTTACTTTGTGGTGCCAGTTCACCAACGTACGAACCCAGACCGGTCATCGTCAAATATGGCGCCGACAGCTGTCATCCCATAGAAAGTTGTCAAACTTTCCATACAATCAGATTTGGCGAACACCGCTTATGATTACAGACGGTTTGGTGCAACCCAGCCTTATAGTGTATGTTTTTTAGGCTCCAATTCCTGGAACTACAACTGGAGCTGGTTGAAGAGTGGCGCGTGCGACTGACGCAGTTGCTGAGCGCGGCTCTGGGCGTGGTGCCGCCGGCCGCGTTCCTGGCCGCCGCCGAGCCGGACCCGGTCACCGCCGTCGTCAACGCGGCGCACCACGCGCGCACCGTGCTGCTTCAGTGGGCTCACAGTCTGGTACAGTACTTTTTATCTTAGCTCACTGTCTGGTACATTAAGAGCGGTTTAAACTAGCAAGAACTTGCGTGCAATTTTCAGTGAATTTTCATTACATTGACGAATTTAATCGTATTCATCTTACCTCGGCAGCCCGCAGTCCCGCAACGTAATGAAACTTGCATGCAACTTGCCAATGTAAATCGGCCTTTACTTTTATCTCGCGAGCGCTAGTTAGGCACAGTTGTTGGTCTGACAAATATGTACGAACACGTAGGGGTTTATCCAGTAATCACGCGAGACTCCGAAGGGGGGAGGGGGTTACAAAAACCTCACCACTGATCACGTTGAGGGGGGGGGGGAGTACGTACGTCCATAGGCTGCGGTGACCGCTTACCATCAGGCGGGTCGTACGCTTGTTTGCCACCGACATGGTATAAAAAAAAGAATATGTCATTTCGGGTTATCTTTCACTTCTCTCTCTGCACTAACAAGCAAGACAATATGCAGTTTGTGGACCTGTTGCCCACTCCATTGTGATTTTGTACTGTACTGTGTCCTTTAATTGAGATTTGCAATAAAGAGTATTTGTATTGTATTGTATAATTTTGTCAATTTGATTTCTTGCAGCACTACCTTCAACTTCACTACTACCGCCGGCAGTTCCAACACTTCACCCAGCAACAACACCACGACGAATCAGAGTCGTCGCCGTCCAGCTCCGACGAACACTCAGAATCGGATGATTCAGATGATGACGGCGGCGACGAAAAATCAGGTGTGGTGTCATATATCGTTTTCTGGTAAAATTGTGATTTTTGGAACATACTATTCTTGCATTAATTACTGCTTGGACTGGTCAGCAAAATAAAGTTCATTTTTCTATGCCGTAGACTGACAAAATAAAGGCGCATAATTTGTCATTATTAAGTTTTTATTGATGGCAATTGACGTGTCCGATTGATTGATGTAGCTTTTCAATGATATTTGGTTCATAGAAAATACCGCAAATCATGAATGTATTGATGTTAATAATGATTGGTGGCGATCCTTAAATAAATAAATAAATCACTGGATTAAGAATTGTCTTAATTGACATTTGTGTGGAGGAAGATTTTAACTTTTGTTATCTACTTCACAGACGATGATGACGGAGCGTTATCACTGAAGGAAGTAGAGCAAAAAGCGAAGAATCTTGCCCTTGATGAAGTGACGCGCCGCACTTCCATGATGCCTGAGTTGAGCCAGTTCGATATCGTGAGTATTTTCGGTGTTTAGTCATGTTCATCGAAGTCAACATCATAGCTGTAAAGTAGACGACGTCATCAATTTTATTCCGCCCAGTTGTCTTGCCTCGAAATCGAACCACACGACACGCAAATGGACTTGTACTCAAATCGATTCGTTGTAAATAGGTACACTACCCCATGTAAACAAACACATTCGTGCATGCTATTGGTCCGCCGTAGCATCTTCCACTCGCTTACTTTTTTTCTATAACCAAGATAATAATTTTTAATTTTGTTCCCCAGACATCGCCAATAGCGAACCTCGCAGTGACGGAGCCGCTTTCTAACGACGACTCCGAGGAAGCGGGCGTGTTCTGCGAAGCACCGGCGCTGCTCGCGCGCCTTCGCGACGCCGGCCTCAACGCGCTCGGCGACCACGCGCTACTCGAGTTCCGCGCCGCCATGCGCGACTACAGGCGGCAGAAGTGAGTAGTGACCACAGCTGTTTAAGTAACCTAACGGTGCCAACGACGGCTCTGAGGAGGCGGGCGTGTTTTACGAGGCTTCGGCGCTGCTCGCGCGCCTTCGCGACGCCGGCCTCAACGCGCTCGGCGACCACGCGCTACTCGAGTTCCGCGCCGCCATGCGCGACTACAGGCGGCAGAAGTGAGTAGTGACCACAGCTGTTTAAGTAACCTAACGGTGCCAACGACGGCTCTGAGGAGGCGGGCGTGTTTTACGAGGCTTCGGCGCTGCTCGCGCGCCTTCGCGACGCCGGCCTCAACGCGCTCGGCGACCACGCGCTACTCGAGTTCCGCGCCGCCATGCGCGACTACAGGCGGCAGAAGTGAGTAGTGACCACAGCTGTTTAAGTAACCTAACGGTGCCAACGACGGCTCTGAGGAGGCGGGCGTGTTTTACGAGGCTTCGGCGCTGCTCGCGCGCCTTCGCGACGCCGGCCTCAACGCGCTCGGCGACCACGCGCTACTCGAGTTCCGCGCCGCCATGCGCGACTACAGGCGGCAGAAGTGAGTAGTGACCACAGCTGTTTAAGTAACCTAACGGTGCCAACGACGGCTCTGAGGAGGCGGGCGTGTTTTACGAGGCTTCGGCGCTGCTCGCGCGCCTTCGCGACGCCGGCCTCAACGCGCTCGGCGACCACGCGCTACTCGAGTTCCGCGCCGCCATGCGCGACTACAGGCGGCAGAAGTGAGTAGTGACCACAGCTGTTTAAGTAACCTAACGGTGCCAACTACGGCTCTGAGGAGGCGGGCGTGTTTTACGAGGCTTCGGCGCTTCTCGCGCGCCTGTGCGGCGCTGTCCTCACCGCGCTCGGTTACCACGCGCTGCTCGAGTTCCGCGCCCCCATGCGTGACTTCAGGCGGCAGAAGTGAGTAGTGACTGACTAGTGACCACAGCTGTCTAGGTAACCTAACGGTGCCAACGACGACTACGAGGAGGCGGGCGTGTTCTGAGAGGCTTTGGCGCTGCTGGCGCGCCCGCGGGACACTGGTTTCAACACGCTGCTAGAGTTCCGCGCCGCCATGCGCGACTACAGGCGGCAGAAGTGAGTAGTGACCACAACTAGCTGACCTAACGGTGCCAACGACTAATCCGAATCTGTGGAGGCGCGCGTATTCTGCGCGGCGCGGGCGCTGCTGCCTCGCGTTGTCGTTAATTATTTATTTATTTATTAGCCTAGTAATACAATACAAGTTTAATTGTTAGTATGTTTTTTTTTTTTTTGTTTAGATACGAAGATTTACTTATTGGTTTTATATTAATTGTTAGTTTTTTTTGTTTTTTGTATTACAAAGAATCCCACTGTTTGGCAAAGGCCTCCCCCAAGGGCTGTCGTTAATAATGCCCTAAATTCTGCTCCGGCAGGATCGATAGGTGTAATTTGTTTACATACTGGCCTACTACTCACTTCGCTTTCAAGTTTCGGCAATGGCAAATTTTACACACTCGTCCTGCCCACTTTCCTGCTCACTTCGGCTAAATAAAACGTAGGATAAAATCATATACTCGTTGGCTTTTCAGATGGCACGCGATGATGGTAGTGGAAGAGCTGGCGCTGTGCGTGTCAACGCCACTGTGTCGACCGCTGTCCGAGCTGTGTACGCGCCTCAACAACGCCACGGCTAAGCTAGCCCCCGTGCTGGCAGTGAGGTTGAGAGGATTTCTGGCTGAAAATGTGGACCAGTACATATTCGAGGTAATGTGAACGAAACTTTTAACTTATTGAATAATAATAAACGGGTTACTCACTTCCTTAAGGGGAGGTATCCCCATTGCAAATGTCCCGCTCTAACACGCGTGAGTTTGCAATTAATCATCCCGCAGTCACTATTCCACTCTTGTAAAATCATAATAATAATGGCTCTATGAGTTGTAGACCTTGCGAGCATTATATACGTTTTAAACCCCCATGGCCCCGCCATTTTGAGAGGTTTCCATAGACCAACTCGACAAAAAAATAAGATAATTATCGAACTTGCTTACAACATTTCACGAGAATCGTTTGAGATATGCAACATGTTGTTGAGGAGAACCAGCCAGATGGACACCTGGTCATACGAAAGCATTTTGCTCAAGCTGAAACGGCGAGCTGCGATCGCTTCGCTCACTCAATCAAAACGCGCTATGTTCGCAGGAGGTGGTACTCGAGAGCTGGTTCAACACGGGCGGCACGATCCAGTTCACTCACGACGTCAAGCGGAACCTTGTGCCTGCCTTTGCGCCGTCGAATAAAAGTGCTTCGCAAACCAACCTGCTGCCTAAGTGAGTCGGCTATTTTGGTCTGCTTTTAGACATGCATATTTTCCCAGAGGGTGTATTGTCATTTCATTGTTTTACCGTTTTTAGTGGCTATTAATGACCCTAATTAATAATTTTCACGTAACGGTAAAAATACTTGTGGCCTCTATTTTCTTTTTAGTCTGTTTACATAGTAGTACACGAGATTATTAAACATAGTATACTTTTTGAACCTTTTCGATGCCAACGACATAGACACGCGCACCATCGGGTCAACACCAACGACGGACACGACAACTCGTCACGTTGTGGTGCAGTGCGATATCCAGCATTTCTATAGGCTTTAACTTTGCTCTTGACATTCCCATGTCATGGCGTGTGAGGTGTGAGTGACAGCGTTTGTTTTTGACAGAGCGCTGAAAGTGAGCGCACATTTAGTTTATTTTCTAAATATGATATTTTATACGTAGCTCACCTTCGTTTTTTCTTGCAAGTGCAGAAAAGAATGTGCAACAAAATAGTGTCAGGAATAATACAAATGGGGTTTCGTTCCTCGGATTCGGTTACGTTGAAAAAAAGTTCTTCATTGCGATTTCTTGTTTACTTTTTCTATTCAAAGTTCCATTCCTAACTCGGCTAACATTTCAGACTCTTAGAATCGTGCCTGCTCCTCAACCTGGAGTACGATGAAGCTCGCCGCTTGCGCACTCTGCTCCGCAAGCACCCCGACGCCGGCGCCGACGGTCTGCGCTCGCGCGGCGTCCGCCACGTGACGCCGACTCAAGCGCTGCGGATCCTCGACCAGCGGACGGACCTCAGCGATGCGCCCGAGAGATCCGTCATGGACCTCTTCTGAGAGTACGAGGGGGGAGGGCTTTAAACTGGAGAGATGACGATGGTGAGACCGCTTTTGTTTTATTCATCATTTTAGCTGACGGTAAGCGTAGAACCTATCTCGAATAGGTTTACCCAGGGCCTAATCGAAACTCGTTATTATTGGTTTAGGTAAAAGTTCATTTACACTTTGTTTATTTGTAAACACCGCGGTATTAGTGTAGATTTGAGCGTAGTGTTAGACTAAAAAACTACTTCTTCCTGATATTTTTACTCTTTATTTGTAGTACCTATCATGCATTAGATTATCCCATCATCCCATGTTATGTTATTTGAAGGTAATAAAACTGAAATAAATAACAGTATTTAGGTTTATTCCTTAACAACAATGGTATACAATATACCTAAATAAATGTACTATTCTGTAACAATGGTATATAATCTATTTTGAAACGCGACTGTTACGATGTGACTGTTTTGGTAATTATGTTTATTATAATTTATTGTAACATTCCAATTGTATGTATGTACCTGAAGCTAATATTGAAATAGATAATTAAAAAGCGGTACCACTAATTCGGCATCACAAAGAAAATGTTATATTATAACGTACGGATGTCGATAAGCGAAGCTGTTCGGCGGCAAATCTTAACTTTTGTTTCCTTAAGTTACAAGATTCTTACTGCAAGATTATGATTGTAAGTTACGGTGAATATTACTCGCTAAAAACAAGAGGTAACCATTAGGAAGCTTGAAACGTGAATGAAGATTACATGAATGAATTAAATCGATAAGTATTCGACACATAAGAGAATTATTTCGACTTTACAGCAAGATCATTGAAGGCTATTTATCAAAGAAAATTATTGCTTCAGAAGGCAGTTACAAGTGCAACCAACAGCGTGAGTAAAAGTCAGCTTCTTTGACAAAATGCCTGCTATTAAGCATGGCTCAATGCATCTTATCCTTGTTATTTTATTAGCTACCTTCAAGTTTTATTACTATGTCTTATATGGCTAGGAGTAAATATCATGTTAGATTGAAACTAGTGGCAATACGCCGATTTATATAATTTGATGCATGGCCGCCGAAACGAGCTGTAGGTGTCGTATCAACGCGACGTATATTATGGAAAGTTTTAATATATTTTTCTACCGATTTTTTATACAAATGTAGTTAAAAATTACACAAAATTTATAGATACGTTATACTTTTTCTTAAATTTTATATAAGTTATTTATTGAAGAATTGATACGATTGTTAATGATCGGTGAATGTGAAGCCTCTCCTCCTTGTATGTGAATAATTAAATGTTTAAGCAACTCCTTGGATGTCAAATGATAATCGGAACGTTAAATGTCGTATTCAATGTTAGATCCGTGAACACAACTATACTCACGAGGAAAAATAATGCATACACTTTGTTTTGAACTTCGATAGAAAATGTACCCGCTATTTTTGCTCTTGAGTGTACATATATATTTTTTAAACTGACAGTCAATACAACCTCATATAAATTAAAAGAAATATCTGGGCGGCCGAGCTTTGCTCGGCGTTTTCCCGGGCACGAGACCTAGCGAGGTCGATTACTCGTCCCCGAAAACCCCCTCATACCAAATTTCATCAAAATCGTTAGAGCCGTTTCCGAGATCCCCGGAATAAGTAAATAAATATACAAGAATTGCTCGTTTAAAGATATAAGATAAGATATGAACATTCGATGTTACAGTATAGCTATACTATAATCGTTTACGCTGTTGTATATGTAGTGTATACGTTATCTAATGGCACGTTAATACTGCTCTGTTCACCTCATCTACGATGACATCTCTCGTCTAACTTTTATCGCAAGCAGACCAGGTAGGTCGTAAGATAGACCAAGCGAACGAACTCGAATTCTGGCATGGTTTGTCAACAAAAATGACCTAAAACCGTTAGTACAAGGATGTTCGTTTGTTCTTTTAGTTTAAATTCACCAAATGGACAAACTTAATTGTCTCTTCTCCTGCATAGCATAGTAACTCATGATGCAGAATGCGGTGAACAGCTCAGTGTAAATGGGCTATAATCAAACTCAATGATGCATGTCAAATCATAATCAATCTATTAAATTTTTGATAAATGGCCCTTTCATACAACGTGTAACTTGTTTTACAACCGTTTCTTGTAAAAGGCGTTGAAGAGTATACAAATACAGTATCCGGCGATAAATATTGCACATCGGTTTTTGGAAAGCGACTATTGGCTGTTTACGACGATATCCGAACACTGGCGACTGCCCATCAATCATTGTGACGTTTCATATCAAATAAATACTGCACTTTATGGACTTTATTAGTTTCCGTCAAATCGATGACATGACAAACTTTGGATATCTACAGAGAGCTGTTGTAACTACCTACTAGAAAAAGGATAGTAAAACACAATTATGAGTGGGGGGGTCTCAACAACTCTTATTATATATTTTGACGATCACTGAGAACCGTCACATAAGACATAAATAGTGTGTGACAAGACAACGCTCTACAATACCAAAATTAGCCAAATGTCGACGTACAATATTAATCGCCGGGCACTATAGTTATGGAAAGGGCCCAGGAGCAAATACACTCTTTTAACAATACCTCTTCGATGTTAGCTTGTAGTAAAATAACAATAAAAAAGTTAAATACACTCAATGATTAGGATTACCTATCAGTACCGTGTTGTGTTTCACCTGGTCGTCATAAATCGTAAGTGAAATGTAATCTGTCAACAGTTCATATGAAACGGTAATCAGTATGTGAAATATACGTAACTAAGTCATATCTCAAATATACTGTAACGGATATAATTAAATAGCATTCCTGACTATGGTATGCAATCAATTCACCATACGCTTTGCTTGGAATTATAATACATACATATAATAATAGATTGTTAAGACTCATGTTCCGTGGACCTAATACCGCTGAGGTAAATGGTACGCTTCGTACGTTTAGATAAAGAATCCGAAATTTGGTAAATCTTCATGTACAATTATATTCACGAGGGTCTTAATATAATAACTATACTGTATTCACGAGTGTTAAAATAATCGTGAAGCTCTTTGTAAATGCACTATGTATTTATTTGTTTTTGAAGGTGAGTAAGGTATTAATAAATCTTGGTAAATTAAAACAGAGGTTTTATTTAACAAATTATTGAGTTTTTAAAAATTTACCAGAAGCACAGAAGCGCACGTGTAGGTACAAGAGTGCGGTTTTCATATAGATAGCTCGATGCGCCACGCGACTCCCTGCCACGCACGTTTTTATGAATGAGGCCTTAATATTTTTTGTCTAATGGATGAGTTGTAAGATATTGCATTCGAAAAGCGCTGTGTACCTAAATGTGGGAAGTTCTTTGCTCCGGTTCAAGGACTGCGTGAAGCGCCACATGGTTGCATTCAACATCGATCGCTTAGGAAGATTTTGCTGGCTTTCGCGATGAATGTAAAATAACTATCGCAAAATCCACAAGCGTGCTAAAAGACAACCGTCAAGAGGTTACCGATGATACGGGCCCTCGGTTCACGTGTCACAAATGTGGACGCAAATGTCGTTCCCGGATTGGCTTGTTATAGTCAAGAGAGGAGAGGCGTTCTTCGCGTACAGACGCTATTTAAATAATTTATCAAGATGAATGTGGGCTGATGATGATATATACCTAGCTATACTTCATTCGTTTAATCCACAAAGACACGCACCACTCGTTTTATTGCCTATTAGTTTTTGTTATGTTTTGTCCATAGCGTATGGGTAAAAGTATAATTCCGCAGCCGACAGCAGACGGCAACTGCACGTTCCGCCGCACACGAAATTGAACCGTAATCGTAAGACAAAAAGTCCAATTTAGAGTGAGCGGCGTAAGTGTCGTCGTACCGTTGCGACAGTTGTCTGCTCATTTCAAATTGAACTTTTCACGAATACCATTACGGTTCAATTTGGAGTGCGGCGGAACGTGCAGTTGCCGTCTGCTGTCGGCTGCGGAATTATACCTTAAGGCGTTTCGATGCAACGTGCAAATGTGAACAAAACTGAACTTATAACCCTAAGGCTGGAAACAGTGTTCGACCGACGGTCAGCGCGTATGGTCGGTCGGGCGTAGCTATCGACGTATGAAGCATATACGCATATGCGGCCATACAAAACACGCCTGACCGACCATACGCGCTAACCGTCGGTCGAGCACTGTATCCAGCCTTAAGGTTTACTGTACCCACTAAGACATTCCGTAGTACATATAACATGTGACTAAAATTGTGGTCCGCATAAGGTTAGTGTGTAGGTAATTTCCTCAATTATGAAGGACTAGTTTTTAGTTAGGTAACTAGAAGTCAAAAACCTCTTCAGTAGGTAAGACTTTTGTTGGCGGCTGTACTTGCAGCACAATCTTTATGATCTTATTATGCAAATAGTAGAAGTATAATTAAAAGATAAAAATAAAAGATAAAATAAGACTGACTATCGACAAATATTTTCGTATTCACATTAAAATCCTGACACTGACTCGTCGATAACAAACTTAAATATCATTTTCTCCTGGAAGATATACTTTGGTACAATTAAAATGGGTTCATTCATCCTTCATACCTACTCATAACTTACGTATGGCGTTCAATAATTTCAAAAGTAAGGATAGGCAATTTCCGTCCCAACATTTTGAACTGATGCCCTACAACTAGAAAGAGTCAACCGAATATGAACCTTCTAGCCTAGCTAGGTAGAAGTTTCATGTTTCATTCCACATTTAGGTTCATGACAGCGCCGTGTCGCGCCACGCGATTGCGACTGGAAGCAACCGTTAACTGCTGCCATTTAACTATGAACTGGTCAGTAGCAAAATTGAATCAGCGGCTATCATTTGGAATGGAACCCGCATGAAAAATCCTACATTCTTCTCTTAGAAAAAGTACAGAAAGTTTCTTTACAAGGAATAGAAGGTACAAATTCCTACCAAAATTTTCGCTCCTAAATTCACACTAAATTGGTCCGTAAGGTCAATGATACCTTTTCAGTTACCTACGTTTATGAAGGCTTGTTCAAATATATTCATTTTTTTCTAGATCATGATGTTTTCGACTGTACCTACATACAAACTCGTATAGGCATAAGTAGGTAATAATTGACAATGGACGCGTTACGAGTTACGATACTGCGTAACTACCTATTGACTTCTCAACATTTTAATGGCGGCATAATTTAGTTCGCGACTCGGTGACCAAATTACTTGATGAATTAAGATAAATGACCGATGCAACCTTGTGGTCATTAAAACCCTATTATTGGTTTGTGTACTTGTAAGCGTAAAAGTAGTCTCTTTGGAACAACACGGAAGTATTAAACCTTTCGTATTAGTTTATCCCTTTAGACGCCAAGAACACTTAAAGGTGTTGCGTGTAGTCGTGCTTACGGCACCATTAATGACTATAGGTAAACCTCAAAATGTAGAATCGAGTGTTTAAATAATCTGCCCAATTTTATCTGAATAATGTAGAATACCATCTGTGTGAAGCAAATATAGAGACGTTACGCGAGAAGGAACGTAGGTACTTATTTTCACAGGCCGGCGAAATTCAATCATAACTAATGTAAAATGTCATAAAAACTTTCACAGAGTAAACTTGTTTGCACTGTCTATAAAATTACCTTAATTAAATATTAACATTTGTGAACCAGTATTATCTGGTTTCATCATTATCAATCACATCACATATCAAAATTAATAATGATTGCTTTTAAGTTTGCATACCTATGTCTTGTTCAAGTATGACGATCCTTTCACTCTACGGTGGAATCGACTATCGAGTAATGTGTGGTTTTTAAAACTGTGGCAATGCAAAGTAAGCCTCCTGCATATAAACTTCTAAACAGGGGTGCATATCGGAAAACTATGATGACTGTGTATGGGGCTATAGGTAATTTACGCCTAATGAGTAAACAGTAAAAACGTGCTGGGCCCGTCTTTCAGAAGTACCTATACGTCAAAATGTTTAGTTCCCTGGCTTAAGGTGCCGCTTTGTAGCCTGCGAATAATACATGACAAAATAATTTATTATCACAACAATATTAAAAAATATATATAAACAACAATGTCAATGATAATATGTATCGTGAATTCGTGACAGTAGTGTAGTCGGCTTGGATTAGATATGGTCTTGGCAATGAAAACTAACGTACCTACTCGTAAATACTGTTACTAATTAACTGTGTTACGTTAGATAACAAACGGTCGTACTTTCAATGAACTGTTTCTGATGCCACATCAGGTTTTTATGATCATAGTTTGGGAATCTGTAAGTACCTAACCAAGACTGTAGCCCAAATTCCACGGTATCTTGTGTCTTTAAAAAAAGTCTTCAGCCTAAATGGGCAAGCTGTTGGACTTGGGTTTGAATGTCTTATTCAATCTTATTGTACACAGTTTCTGACAACGAATTTTATCATATCAGTACAGTTTGGAATTAAATAACTAGTGGACCCGGTTAGCCCGGTGGAGCCGGTTACACATGGATCCAATGAATTCCTCACATATGTCAGTACCCCTAAAACTTTCCCAGACGTTGCGTGGCAGTGATCCATAAGTGCTTCTCTAGTTCTTTCGTTTCGATTTGACCATTTTTGGACCATTAAGCCCCAAAAATTTTCGATTGGATTTAAATCGGCACACTTTGCAGGCCACGGAATACGATTAAAATTTCAAACTGTAACTTCGTAAAGCCTTCAAAAAGTGACTGGGTCTCACCATTACTAATGACTTTAGGAAGGGATGCCATAGTGCCGTCATGCGGCGATTATCGCGCCCTGAACGCTAGGACTATTTCTGACAAATATACCATCTCCATGGTTTTCAAATCGAAACAAATCAAATCTATATCAGCGATAGCATTATCAAGATGAGATGATAAAGCTAGTGATGAGAGTAAGAGCTTCGTCGAGCCTCGAAGACTCAAAGTTGTTAATGGTATAGTTGACGAAATATAAGCTGCACCGATTCCTCGAACAACTTTTATGGCGAATCGGTGCAGCTTATATTTCGTCAACCATAACAAATATTAAAAAAAACTCGCCTAGCACTGGCGACTCGAGTCTTAACCTAGGTTAGCATTTTCGATGCCAACGAAGGTTAGGAACTTATATCCGGACCATCGGTTTAATGCTAACGACGGACATATCCGTCAGGGCGTGCAGTGTGATCTGTGCGATCAATCTACATGTATTTCTATAGGGTTTAACGTCGCGTTTGACATCCCCATATCAAAGCGTGTGAGTGACATCTTTTGTATTTGACATGGCGTTGAAGAGGTTAAGCCTTTATCGAGCTAAGAGCTCACGACACTATAAAGACAACCACCCGTTTGATCTCTTCGAACTTTCATTTTAAAAACTTCGTATTGCAAAATGGTGAGTCCCCTTCGGCCGCCTACGAAACCGGGGTTTCGAAACTGGTTTCGATAAAGGCTTTTATTGTACTTTTACGTAACCGGTTTCTATCAAACCTTTGGTTTTAATTGTACGTAACTAGTTTCGATCAAGTAATTCTAACCTTCCAGCACTTTATCGATAAAGTCACAGGGTTTCATCATCATTCGCTTGCCCTTTTCCCATTTATTTGGGGTCGGCGCAGCATGTCTTTTTCTTTCATACATCTCTGTCGCCCGTCAGCTCTACATTCACATCCTTCTTATTCATATCGTCTTTCACACAATCCATCCACCTGTTCTTTGGCCTACCTCGTTTCTTGCGTCCATCCACACTCATATCTAACACTCTTCTTGTTACATGCCTTTCATCCCTCCTCATTACATGGCCGTACCACGCCAGGCGATTGGCTCTTAGTTTTTCCGTAATGGGTGCAACTTTCAGGCTTCCTCTTATATACTCATTCCTAATCCGGTCCATTCTTGTCACACCACACATCCATCTCAACATCCTCATCTCTGTAACATGCATTCTCGTTTCATCCGTCACCTTTGAGGCCCAACATTCCGATCCATACATGACGACAGGTCTTATTACGGTCTTGTAGATTTTACCCTTCAATTTAAGGGGCATTCGGGCATCACAAGTTGTCCCCGAGACCTGTCGCCACTTCATCCACCCAGCGCTAATTCGGTTCTTCACGTCGCGGTCGATATCGCCATTCAGCAGCATGTACTAAAGTCACAGGGTTTCTAATACAATTTATGTATGCTGTTGCTGTACAATAATCGCACTGTACCTACTCGTAACTTTCCGACGTAACTAACGAGTTGATGACGATATCATTAAATATTCCGATCCATCGTCGCATATTGACTCAAGTGTTGTCCATTACTCCAATCGTATCGGTCCATATCAATGCCTATACGTGTTTAGTACTTAAAGTGATGCCAATTTGCTCAATTATTAAGAGATTTTTTTTTATCAGGATTTTCATGGTCAAATATTTGTGTCCACTTGAAATTCAACTACCGCTCGGTACTCGAGACCGACTCGCACTTGACCGATTTTTACGCATATGCGCGGCGAGTGCGTGGGCTATAGTTTTATAAACAGACATTCAAAAAATTGGAATCGTATATACAGGGTAATTTTTGGTCGTGTATCATGGAATCAGATAGATAATCAGGCCCATGAAACTGAACAACTTTCCCCAAAAAACCATGGGCCGAAATAATAAAATTAGAAATCAACTTTCATACAAAGTGGCTTGTCACATGAGTATGTGAAGTTGGTTTTTAGTTTTTATGTTTTCAGATTTCGACCTATATTTCTGGGGGAAAATTGTTCAGTTTCAAGGGCCTGATTATCTACCTACCTGATTCCTCATATATACATTATCAAACCATACTTTATTTTGGAAAGTTTTACCTACCTAGTCTACCTACCCGTTTATTAACCTTGCTACAATATAAAATTTGCATGAACTCTGGAATTATTGTGTTTTTAGCTTGTTGTTGAAGAAGGTATATTTTTGTTCCAATATTTAAATAAAATAAAGTATATTTAATCAGCTTTCCTTTGATAGGTTTTATCCTGCACTTGTATAGATACCTATACAGCGGTGTGCGCAACGCTGCAGCCTCGAATGTATGCTCTTATGCCGTGAAAATAATCAAATTTCTAAGGTAAAGCAATGAAAAGATTCTGTCGTTTATGCCGAAAACCTATTTCCACATTTGTCGACCGCTTTAGCTTAGTTGGTACCTAGTGACCCTGCCTACGAAGCTGGAGGTCCCGGGTTCGAATCCCGGCCGGGGCATTTATTTGTGTGATGAGCACGAATATTTGTTCTGGGGTCTGGGATGTTTTCTATGTATTTAAATATTTATTTATCTATATAAGTATTGTATATCGTCGCTTAGTACCCATAGTACAAGCTTTGCTTAGTTTGGGACTAGATTGATTTGTGTAAAGATTGTCCACCCACAAAATACAAATACATATTTTGACACTTGAAAGGTTATCTTGACCCAAAGGGTAGGTTAGTAGGTGCTTAAAGTACTTTTCATTGACCCAGAATTAAATTTCATTACAAGGAAAAAGTCTGATAACTTCAGAATGACACACCATGCGAATCCGGTATTGAACCCTCATGCGTGAGTTCGACTCGCGCTTGGCTGGTTTTAACTTTTTCAACGCTTTGTCAAATACAAAAGCTGTCTTGGCTGTCACTCACACGCCATGACATTGGAATGTCAAACGCGGAGTTGAATCCTTTAGAAATGCTTGTAGGTTGATATCGCACTGCAAGTCCTGACGGATATATCCGTCATTGGCGTAGAACCGATATGTTGGGGGTACATGCATCTTTGGCGTCTAAAAGGTTAATTATACTCTTAAGTACCTACCTACCGTTACTGAGACATGTAGGTAGGTAGCTACAATACCCGGCGATAAATATTGCACATCGGTCTTTGGAAAGAAACAATTCGCTGTTTAGTTTACGACGATAAATTTCTGGACAATGGCGGCCATCGATTTATTAATTGACATTTCATATCAAATTAATACTGCACTTTATGGCCTTAATTACTTTACGTCAAAGCGATGGCAGGTAAACTTTGGATATCTATATGATTCAGTAAATGAAGGATAACTTGGCGGAAATAATTAGTGTATAAGCGGATTTTGGCATAGTTGTAGTTAAAGATGTTCTTAACAACATACTTAAAATCCTGAGGGGTGGGGGTGGAGCTAACGGGTAGGGGGGGGTAAAGTTCACTTTTTTAGTTTTTCGTTAAAAACTCGTAAATGGTGGCCCACAGGGCGAAATTAGCTGGGTCTCTGACCAAAGGTCGACGTGCAATATTTATCATACTGTGGACCTATTTTTTTTCATGATTTCATGGACGCAGCCACTTCCCGGTTTGACAGACCGGGGCCCATTTCTCGAAGCTACAAGTTACAAATTACAATCGGAAGTCTCTTTTCAATGCCTTTTAATAGAAAGACTAGACTTCCGCTGGTAAATTGTACCTTCGAGAAAAAGGCCCCTGACAGATAATTCCTAAATCATTAAAGTAATAGAAAGTTGGAGTGTTATCATTGTGAGCAGCTCCTTTGAAGTGGTTATTAAATAAATTCTTCCTGATACGATAAGGTTCCTGATACCATATCTACGTAATTAATCCCTTTCGATCCTACTCAACTTGTAATGTTAATTACCTACCCCGGATATCTTTAAGAGGAGAAAATTAAACGAGAGATTTATTTACAACATTTTTACTAAAGACGACCACCACCAAACTCATTAAAAAAAGTAAGTAATACAAAATGTTAGGACAATTTCTGTGATTTTCCTTGTAGGAGCAGCAAATGAATGATACGTTTGATGAATTAAAAGAATAAACAATAAAATTAAACAATTACTCCGATAAAGTTAAACACTTGCTTATAACCATTTCAATGACGAGTCTTTGACCTTAGATATCCAAGATATCCACTACGACCGCCATAACGAGCCACCGAACTCCAGAATGTGCATTAGCTTGCAAAATGTTCGAATGTGTAATAGGTAAGGCGGTAGGGTAGTGGTATAGTTTAAGTAATAGGTAAGGTCTAAGTAAGTAGGTATAGCTCTTTTTTTTCTGTGTACCATCTCCCCCGGGTAAATTTGAAAAAGAGAAGAACGTAAAGGATGTTGGACACCAGGGATATTTTTAGCTGGAATTAGCTGGTTACACAAAAAAGTTACCTACTAAAATTCCCCTTCCCCCTTTCTTATCACAAGGTATCAGACAATAATCTCACTGAAATAAAAATAAATTTAAAGGTACCTATTCTAGCTATTCTTTAGATTGTTTGTTGAGGTTCTCAACAAATGTTATGTATTTTATAGTTTGTGAAAATAATAACTGGGCGTTTGTTTTTATTGCGTGTTATTATAACAGCATCACTTTGTTTGGCCTAATTACAACCTGGAAATGACGATCATTGACGAACCTCTCACACTATTAAGTCAAGGTTTTATTTAGGCATTTTCTGGTCGACTGTACACAACAAGGTTGTACGCATGCAGACGATCTGAGAGTTAATTGACTCGAGGAACAAGACAAAGCTGGTTGTGTGTTGCTGATAACATGGAACTGAATTGTGCCAATCATGTAAGTACACATTATTAATAGCATATGCAATTATATATATAAAAATGTAAATGGTTCAGATATTTATCTCGTAATGGATGACATTACAAGACAAAACAATCAGGCAGTAAAATGTCATATGCTCAATTGATTTGATCTGCTTCAGTTGGATTCGCTTGAGTTGTTCTGAAAAAGTGTTCAATTGAAGACACGAAACGGGAAATAGGTAGGTATCTACGAATCCATATCAAATAAAAGGGTACCTATTACATGTATCTACAAACTCATAACACTAGGACTTAGATAAAAGGTAATAACAGGATTTACAGATACCTGAAGTCGACCGATTTTCTTCATATTAAAAATATAGCATTACTTTTCTAATACCCTGGCATTTCAAAAATATAAAGCAATATACAATTACTCGAGATGAGGTGACTTCGAATATGATGTAGTAGTAACAAGTATTTGTAATAAATCAAAGATTATACAATGACAGAAAAGTACCTAGTTAAGTACCTACCTACTGGATAATTGCTGAAAACAAATGAAGTGATGCCATATAAAAAACAATTCTCTCGTTCCCAAAACTCGTTCATCGCGATAGAATTTAAGTAATTGCTATGAACTTATATCAGGCGCATCCGTAGTCATCGCTTTTTCATACAAACTCCCACCCCCTTAACCCTTTGACCGCCAAGAACCTATAAAGTGGTTGTGTGTCGTCGTGACCACCACGCCAACAACCACTTAAAAGTTCGGAGTGAAGGTGTACTAAAGTGTACTTTGATCATGAATAATAGTACATTACTTACCAAGGGCGATAAAACAAAGAATGTCTCAGATCGCAGGTATTTTACGCCCGAGCCGAAGGCAAGGGCGATAAATATGCGATCTGAGGCTTTCTTTATTATCGCCCGTGGTAAGTACAAAATTTTATGTCACCCCCTCCCTGGCCAGGAAGTGGTTTTTTTCACGCGCGGAGCGTGCGATAATGGCCACTTTATGGCTAGGTGTGACATAATAGTACATTACTTAACAAGGGCGGTAAAACAAAGAATGTCTCAGATCGCAGATATTTGACGCCCGAGCCGAAGGCAAGGGCGATAAATATGCGATCTGAGGCTTTCTTTATTACCGCCCGTGTTAAGTACAAAATTTTATGTCACCCCCTGGCCAGGAAGTAGGATTTCCCGCGCGCGGAGCGTGCGGTAATTGCCGCTTTTTGGCCAGGTGTAACATAAAATCATTTATGAACTATTTTAATTTGTTTTTATTGGTTTAGACAAAGGGACTCAATTTATCTCCATACTTAATTTCATATAAATCAGTTGAGCGGTTTAAGCGTAAAGAGGTAACAGACAGAAAGACACACTTTCGCATTTATAATATTAGTTTAGTACCTATGGATAGTATGGATACAACCTGGTTTCTATGATGGTAGCGTGATAGCTTGATAAACGACAACATAAAGCATCTGTCACTTTCTGATACCACTTCATAGAAAGTGATAAATGCTTTATTTTTACCGTTTATCACGATGTCGCGCGACCATTAAGTAGTTTTCTCTTGTAGTTAAGTGCTTATCTAATAAGGTAGCTACGTAGGTACCTATTACAATTACTTAGCAGTAATTCTCCTTTTGTAAGTGGTGTCATTAGTTAACCTTATATACATAGTGTTATATATAACGCTTTGTAGTAATAAAATAAATACTGGCTACATAAGTTACTAAAGTTACTGTTTAACGAAAAAATCGGAAACACCGCCAATTCGGGGACGAAATGGTTGACTTCTTGTAACCTTTCTGTCTTGGCCAGAATGCTTCCTGGGTTCATTGCTTTGATTCCAAAATGAAAATAAATAAGCATCAAGTGAATACATTTTTGCTTTGCTATAGTATAGTTCGGACACAACTCTAAGGCTAAATTATGTCAAGCTAACGCAAGCAAAACTAGACTTAGAGCTCTGACTGTAAGGTAGATCTTTGTTTGCATTAACTTGACAGCACTTGGCCTTACAGTTTTGTACGAACTATACAGTGAATAAACACTATAAACAGGCGATGCAAAGCGTGAATGCCGTCGAGTAGAAAATCCTTTCTGTTCAAATAAAGATAACAATTATTTGTTTCTGAGCAAAAATAATAGTACATTACTTACCAAGGGCGATAAAACAAAGAATGTCTCAGATCGCAGGTATTTTACGCCCGAGCCGAAGGCAAGGGCGATAAATATGCGATCTGAGGCTTTCTTTATTATCGCCCGTGGTAAGTACAAAATTTTATGTCACCCCCTGGCCAGGAAGTGGGTTTTTTCGCGCGCGGAGCGTGCGATAATGGCCACTTTATGGCCAGGTGTGACATAAAGGTATATACTTATAACCGTTATCATGAATTAGTAAGAGAATTCTGTGCTAAGGTATCATAGACAGATTTTGTTTATATATATTTTTGCTACCTATCGCAGATAGCCTAACACTTTCAGTGCTATATAGATCTACTACCCAATTGAGAAAATGTGAATTTAGGTCATCGAGTTGGGAATACTGGTGGCTCTGTGAGCTGCAGACCTCGCCAGTATTTTGTTTAAAAAAAATCTGAAAAAAGAACCAAAAACCGACTCGAAAAAAATATTCTAAGTATATAAATTATTGACCCTGCTTACAAAATTTCACGAGAATGCGATCAGTACAGGAGAAAAGCATTTTTGTCGAAGCTGAAGGAGAGAACTTCGTTTTATTCGGTCAGTAAGTAGGTTAGGTAGCGTAAATTAGAGTCAACGTTTTACACACTGGCAGCTGGCACAGCAGGTATAGTTGAATAGAATTAGAGATTGAGTTGTAGGTAACACTGATTTGATTAAAACCATTTTAACCTCAGAACAACCACATACAATCGGAGGTGGATCCTAAGACCAAGCCACCGCCGCAGCCGCCGCCGGCACATGAGCTCATCAAGAAATTCGTGAGGAAAGACGATAAGGAGCCTTACGATTTTGTCTCTGCACGGAATCTACGGAGACCCACCAAGTGAGTTCTTCTTCCATCTCTTAATATTTCTCAGTGCCCTTACCATGAGTTTGCAATGTTTTCATTACCGTACTCGCTAGCGAATGCGTAAACGATTTAGTATGGACAAAAGAACAGCGCCTCTGGCGGTTACGCAATAGAACTAAGGATCGGCATACTAAATCGTTTACGCAGTCGCTAGCGACTACGGTAAGAGTTTTCGATGCAATCTCATGGTAAAGGGTACAGATGTCATCCTGCTGGAAAACCAGTTGTGTCAAACTGGTCTACATTGATCAGATATTCAGATGATTATTCTAAAATCGCACGGTACATTCCCTAATGTAAAAGTGCGTCAAGTAGGTATTTGAAGAATGGAAGAGTAACTTGGGAATTCAAATTCATTTGACAATTTTACACTGCATTATTTCTTTGTTATATTATATTTTTGTACTTAGTCACGAATAAATGTTTGAAGTTTGAAGAAGAGTTCGAAACATGTACATGAGGATAGGTATGCGAGTTTTAACCGTTGCCAAAGCACTGCACCTGCCTGCCTGCCTATTTGAACTAGGAATATTGCAGTCCTAAATACCTAGTTCGTAGTTGAAAATTTGTTCAAAATTATTATACACTGCTGCAAAAAGTACCTACCAAATACCTACTTGCGATATTTTAACTGTAGGGTATTAGAAATCAAGAAAATGTAATTTTACGGTGACATTTTGTTTATCCCCCATTTTTTGTTTTTTGTTTTGTTTTGTAGGTCCCGGGTTCGAATCCCGGCCGGGGCATTTATTTGTGTGATGAGCACGAATATTTGTTCTTGGGTCTTGGATGTTTTCTATGTATTTAAGTATTTATTTATCTATATAAGTATGTATATCGTCGCTTAGTACCCATTGTACAAGCTTTGCTTAGTTTGGGACTAGGTTGATTTGTGTAAGATTGTCCACAAATATTTATTTATTTATAACTAGCTTTTGCCCGCGACTTTGTCTGCGTAGAACTCGGTCATCGCATTAGAATGCTGTTGTTATTCTTTTATTTCAGGCGCTAACCTAGTTATCTCTCTTCCATACCATCATCCACCCCCTTGCGGTATGATTTCCTAGATTAAAGTTTCCCATGCCGTTTCCTGTTTCGAACATTATGATGCAGGTGCGGAAAATACTTCATACGTTTCAAGTAATATAGGTGAAAACGCAAGCGTAGCGAGCAAGGAATGCAAATGAAAACGCGAGCGTAGCGAGCGCAAAAAATTTCGGACATAATGTTGCAGGTGCGGAAAAGACTTTATACGCATCAAGCAATGTAGTTAAAAAGGCGAGCGAAGCGAGCGCGAAAAGTTTGGAAAATTATGATACAGGTGCGGAAAATACTTTACACGCATTAAGTCATGTAGATAAAAAACGTGAGCGCCGCAAACGCAAAAATGTTTGGACATTATGATGTAGGCGCGGAAAAGATTTCACACGCATCAAGTAATGTAAATGAAAACTCGAGCGTAGCGAGCGCGAAATCTTTTGAGCATTATGATACAGTGTGCGGAAAATACTTCATACGCATCAAGTATTGTAGAGAGCGTAGTGCGTGCGAAACTTTTCGAACATTACGATGCAGATGCGGAAAAAACTTCATACGAATCAATTAATGTAAATGATAATTTATAATACAGAGACGATGGCGGTTAAAGACTAATTATGTTTATTCTACTTGTCTGTGGAGGATTTTGAGTCTAGACTCTATTCTAGGGTATAACATTGACGTGATCGTGCTGTGAAGTGTCAAATCGATTAGGGTATAAAGTCGTCGTCAAATCGATTACGAGACACGTGCGAGAGATGCGGATACCTTAAGGTACCGCAATAAACATATGAGCATTAACAGCGTTGCTTGAACGCTATTCCATTCCCAACTATTAACTCTTTCACTGCCAAGCCTTTCGTAGCGCTACACAATTTCCTCTACAGTACGAGGAAACGCATGTTATCGGCTAAGCGTCTACAAACCGAGAACTCTAGGGGAGTTCTTACTAAATTATTAAACCGTCACCATTATAATATATTTCGTCATAAACTCTTCGAAGTGGCGGAGATCAAAATACTTAGTTTTAGGCACGTGCAGAAGATTTTCTATTGAAAAAAAAAACCGATGTTTCACATCTAGAAAACAACGAATCATGATTATTCAGGATGCTAATCCTATTAAGCCATCCTGCTCTATCGCATAACACGTGTGCACTTTTATAAGTTAGGATAGTGTGTCAGAGCCGAATTTAGCCGAAATGGCAAGAGAAACAGGTCATGAGGAACATAAGTAACAGAGAGGTGATACTATGCCTGCGGTCTTTTGTAAGGTACCTGTAAGCTGTGCTCCAAATAGGAACGAGAGAAATTCCGCTGCGCTCTACTTGTGTGTGTGTACATAGTTGAAAGTTTGTACTTCCATAATAATATACGAAATTTACTCTTTGACAGCGTCCTTGAGTCAACTGGTCATCTAATAAAGGGATGCCTCGGGGGTGGGATATTAGGCATACACGAAGCGTATAAGAAAGCCGGGCTATGGACTTCGCTGGTGCTGACAATAGTTTATGGAATTTATATCACGTACTGTGTACATGTAAGTTTTCTTTTTTTTAATTCATATATTAATTTATAGCTTCCGTCGTAGTTCAATTGAATTAAAAAATAATGTGTTAATAACTCGATACTTACTCGCGGCATCACTGCATGGGTACCTACAACTGATGATGGGTTAAAAAACATACGCACGTGTCCGAAGCTCTATATATATAAAACATCAATGGAACAATGTAGGTATTGTGAATTGTGACAATGAGTTTGATAAACTTTCAGAGAAAATTGATTAGTAATAAGAGTGTACCTGAAACTATTTTCAATGCAAAGTTATTTCAAAACAGGTTACATACTCGTATACCTAAATGTTGTTATTTGGCTCTGCATTTACAAATTGGTGAGCTTTTCTGATGTTTTTACCTACTTGTTTTTTTTTACGTCGAGAAAACCTGCGAACCGGGTACAGTCAAGGGCATAAATATGTATACATTTTTGGTCCTTATTTCAAAGAAATAAGGTGAAAAAGTGTATACATATTGGTGCCCTTGACATCAGACATGGGGGGATGCCTGGGTTATGTGGTACCTATTTCTAGCCACTAAAAACTCCACGACGGCCGCCATCTGCACTCTCATGCGGGGGGCTCCCCCAATCTCATACTGAACGCACTGGAGTCCTCCTCGCGCTTTTCTACCTTTTGGCTTGAGCCACCCTCCCTGGGGCTGGTAAGCACGGGCTGTGGCCCCCACCGCATGCACTTGCAACCCCGGTGACCCCCTTTAGTCGCCTTTTACGACAGCAAAATTGCATTTTAATATTTGAAATTTGAACGTCTTATTATTAACTAGTTACTTTTTAGACATAATAACATGTACCTAAAGGCCAGTCCGGACGGGACAATTTTCGCCCATCTGATTAAATTTTCTGATCAAATCACGTGGTGTGGAGTTGTGGACGCAAAAATAATTTTATATTTAAATTTATTCATCTTAAAACATACCTACAGTGAATAAAAAAAAGGCTGATTTTACATATATTTAAAAGCTAAAAAGGTATTTAATTTAACGTCTGGTGTGTTGCAACACTTGCTACGATCAGGATTCTATTTTTGAACCACTTGCTTCGCTCGTGGTTCAACCATAACATCCATTCGCTAGCTCGTAGTTCAAGTTCAACCCTAGAATCCATTCGCTACCTCGTGTTTCAATTCCACACTAGCGGTTAAAATACGACTATGCACCCTTGTATAACAAACAACTATTGTTTCAAAACGAGCGTAACGTTACTTGAATGGTCGTCACTTTCAGATTTTAGTAAAATCAGCTCAAGTGCTGTACAGTAGGCTGCATGTGACAACACTATCATATCCTGATGTAGCTGAGGCTTCCATGGAAATAGGTCCCTTCCCTAAACTGAGGAAATACAGTAAGTGGTTCAGGTACGCGCGACATTATGCTTTCCATTAAGGTCGGTACATAATACTAGTAGTTTATGCAACTGGTACATTATGAGGGGCATTAAAACAAGAGTGTTTTAATGCCTAATTATGTACAGTTGCATACATTACTGTATTCTACACACATTACAAGTACCTAATAGAAAAAATAGTTTTTATTTTCATACTAATTGTATAGGAAAAGTTTTCCTCGATTTGTGGCTTTTCTAGCCGGAATTTGTTTTTTGTTCCCATACAAGCTTTTGATCCTGGATAGAAATGGGATCGATTGGCATCAAAAAAAAAGTTTGTCAAAATGACCTTTTTCTCGCACCGGTATGATTTTTCCAAAATCTGAAAACGCCAATCTTCATTAATTTGAAATCGAGGGAAGGTCTTCTATGACCATTTTTACATAGCAACACAGGATCTAGTAGCTGCCCTCGCTGACCCAAAAAGAAAATCCATATAATATATATAAAATTTGAAAACCTTAATCCCTGAATTAGTCGAATACGTGTACCTATACCGATGATTTTTCGCAAAAAAAAATTGTTTGATTTCAAATATAAAATTTTAAATCCTTTATCCTGAATTAGTCTAATTTGAGTTTAATAACGATTGTTTATTAATATATTTTTTACTTATAATTTTAAATAAATATGAAATTTGAAATCCTTATCCCCGAATTAGTCGAAATCTAGTATAAAATAATTACCTAATTAATTTAATTTGATTTAAAATTCAAAATAAATGTAAAATTTTAAATCCTTATCGTTGAATTAGTTGAAATCGAGTATAATGACGATTTTTCACAAAAAAAATTCTTGTGCGTTCTGTATAGAAGGGAGGAAACAAGATGCACCTGTAGAAGGCAGTGTCCCTGAATTTGTTTTATAATCAAAATAAATCTTAGGTGACATCTTGACAAACCAGATGGTTAATATTATTTCAGGTATGCAGTAGACACAGTGATATGTATTGATCTGTTTGGAGCCTGCTGCGTTTACCAGATCATAATAGCAAAGACAATTCTCCAAGTCGTGGAAGGCGTTGATGATGAAAGCATAGACAGAGATGAAATAAACAGACTGCGGTTGTACGTGTTGGTTCTGCTGGTCCCAATACTACTGTTGTGCATGATAACGACATTAAAGTACTTGGCACCTTTTACGTTAGTTGCTGACGTTTTTATTGGTAAGACTTTTATCACTTGCTACAGGGCGCTAAGCACCACAAAAATCGAAGTTCGTACCGTAATCTCCATTTCTATCACACCTTTTCGTTTTAGTAATACATCCTAAGAATTTCTGTTTTCGTGGTACCGTCACTGCCGCCCTCCATGGTGACATTCGTTGGTGGTATTCGTAGGTATATTTTTTTGGGGTGATTATAATTAACGTAATGGCAATATTTATTTATTTTTACCAAACAGTTTATTCGAAACAACTTACCTACTCGTGATAGTAAATTTTACACACCTAACTAAATCTGAGATTACAAAATCTTCAAAGTTCGTGTGGGACATTTAGGGTTCCGAACCAACCGCAAAATTAAGTTGGTTTTATTAGGATAAATTAGGAAATAACAAATAATAAAATCTTGCTTATTTATGTTTGATTAGTATTTGTTGGTAAAATATACGTAATAATAAACATTGTCACCAAATTTCAAGTTCATAGGTCAATCGGAAGTTAAAAGAATCATCGGAACAAAATTTTGTGACAGACGACGGACACGTGAGTGATAGCAACAGGGTTCCGTTTGACCCTTCGGCTATCCTAGCTAGCCCTAAAGAATATTTCCCATAAGCGGGATGTGAACCCGAGACCTTTGACAATTCAGCACGAGTGTTTTTATAAGTTCACAATTTTATGTATTTTATGTCACACCTGGCCATAAAGCGGCAATTACCGCACACTCCGCGCGCGGGAAATCCCACTTCCTGGCCTTCGGCTCGGGCGTCAAATACCTGCGATCTGAGACATTCTTTGTTTTACCGCCCTTGTTAAGTAATGTACTATTTCAGTGGTGTGCGTGGCGGCGACATTATACTACAGCATGCGTGACCCACCGCCCATCGACAGCCGCCCTGGCTGGAAGGACGCTCTGGGCTTGTTCGAGTTCAGTGGCATCGCCATCTTCAGTATGGAGGGGATTGGGGTCTCGCTGCCTATTGAGAACAATATGAAAGAACCCCTTAAGTTTTCTAAAGTTCTCTGCGCGAGTAAGTACAATAATGCCGCTAGTTACTAAATATTGTAGCTAGTTGATGGTCTATTGGCCGTTTGTTATCGTAGGTATACTTACTCTGCATACCCATTCTCGAATTTAAGAGTATATTTGCTGGAGAGAGTATTAGATTGACGACAGATATTAAGAATACCAACTATTGTGCGCTAATTGTTTAGTCGCGGTTATTTTTTTCTGAAATGATACCGCTGAATTTTAGTTGTGGTTTTCTGGACAAAAAAGGTTACCAAGTTTCCTAAGGTTACCTATAAAAGTTGTATTTGTGTTACAGGTATGTGCGTTGTGGTATCATTTCTGATCTTAGTTGGATTTTTCGGCTACTGGGGATTTGGAGATGCATCTCAGTCTCCAGTAACTCTTAACTTCCCTATAGATAGCGCGTAAGTATATGTATCCTTTTTAGCATTAATCGTTAAAAAAAAGTACCTAATGGTAGTTTTGTAACCTACGTCTTACTTTCAGTACATAATATAGCGATCGGCCATTTACGTTAAATAAGCTTATTAACTTTAAACTTAACTTTAAACTAGTGTAGGTACTTCTGCGGGATTCCAAATCTGAGCTCAGTAAATCGGTTTCAGCGTGAAAACGTTCTACATAGGTATATCGCCTCGTGTTCGTGTCAGTACCTTTTAGTTCTATATGGACAATAATCACATTCATAGCGAGAAATATTGAATTCGATGCAGTATAAAAAGAATAACACAATAAACAGTCATGTGATAATAAATTAAATACAATATTTTTTTACTTAATGATTAAATTACGCGATGCCTGTTATATACCAACAGCAAGTTCTTAATGTATAACGATGTTGTTTGACAGGTTCCCCATGGTTCTAAAGTGTCTCATGGCCATTATGATATTCATAACGTTCGCCCTAAACTTCTGGGCGCCCTTCAACCTGGTGTGGCACTACGTGTCTAAGAAACACGACCCTAAGAAGCATTGGGTGTGGGAGCGAGTGTACCGAGCTTCGTTCATTGTCGTCATAAGCGCTGTTGCTATTGGCTTTCCTAATATTGGGAATTTGATGGGCTTGGTAAGTACTCCGTGTGTTGACGGGTAATAGACATAGGTAATCAGTGTAATCAGAATCTTACTATGTACAATCTACAAGCTCAGCTCTATAATTCTTATAAAGTCTTTTATACTGTGGTATAGTCAAGGAATAAAAAGGTTCCCCAATTTTCGACATTATTTTAATGATGTTTAAGGTCCAAAAAATGACGAACATTTCATGTTCCGTTGCACCCTCCTTCTTTCCACTGAACGGTGTTGTAAGTCGATCCAACTTTGGGAATTAGGGTTGAAGTGAGGTGTGAGTGCGACTTATCACTGCAAAACCACAGTTTCTCCGTTTGTAAACCGACTCGAACAATTAACTACAAGTACAAAAGTGGCATGCAAAATTAAATTTCATGTTTTCTTCAGTTTATATGTTTATTACCTGCTTGATTCAAATGTGGCTATTCGATTTGCGTCCATCACTGCATAGCTTATTACGTATACCTACGTACTGTACTACAAAAAAACTACTCTACCAACTCTACTTAGCGAGAACTACTATACTGTGTCGCGACTTAATCACTCCAATTTTTAGGTACTGGCACAGGTACTGGCTATCTGTGCACCAGACCGCAGTGGCGGAGCGTCCATACAACTCGATTCCCACCGGCTTACCTAATTTTCAGCCACTGCAGTTCTTTTACTATATACGGCTCATGAAGAATAAGAAAGGCAAATTATTTCCGACTTTCCTAAGAATATTTTTGACGCGCCGCCACTGCCAGACCGAGAACAAAAAATAGTAGCTTACTATTTTTAGAGCAATTTTAATTTTATTTAGTTTCTGCTTATGACTTTGTACGAGTATTTTATCTCTATTATTATTTATGTAACATGTGTTTTGATATGGGTGATTTATTTACCTTTGCCTGCAAAGAGCATAAGAGTATAACTAGGTATTAACCATGGTTTTTTTTCCAGCTCGGTGCCTTTTGCCTTTCAAATATGGGGTTCATATTTCCCGCCATCATTGAACTCTTGGTGATTTGGGAGGAGCCTGGACTAGGAAAATACAAATGGCGTCTATGGAAAAATGTTCTAGTAATTCTGATAGGTGTTCTCTTCTTTTTCGCTGGAACCTATTCTAATATGAAGGGACTAATATTAAACCTTAAATAAACTAAAGACGACTAGTTAAAATAGTGAAACTATAGAAAAAACCGGACTAGTGACTAGTGCGAGTCTGACTCGCCCACCAAAGGTTACGTACGTCATACATATGTAGGTAGGTACAATGTACATATTAGAAATAGTTCAGGAATCGAGTCTCGCAGTTTAAATCTTTAAATGTTACTTTAAATCAAGACGATATTCATGATTTGATTACAAAATGTTCAGATTTTCCCCTATCCTGTAGGTACCTACTTGTAGTGCTTGTAGTAGGCAAGATACTATCCAATTGTTTTAATACCTACCTTATTTTTTTAGCATTAGATAAAATTACACATGACGTTTTACGAGGTTTTTTATCAGGCACGTTCTGCGGTAAAAGTGTCAAATAATCTCAATAAAATATATTAAAACCGTTATTTCATGCATAAATCATATATTTTCATTTTAAAATATAAGAAAGTATGACTTAAGATGGGGCGATTTCCATACAAAACGTATTTTAACAATCGCAGGCTAACGGCCTGATACTTTAAGAAACTTATGTAACTTATCAAACGTGATTTGTACTTGTGTACAGTCGAGGGCATTATTATGTATTTTTTACCTAATCGAATGCGGTTGCCTACAACCTACATATTAATGACCTCGACTGTACACAAGTACAAATTGATGTCACGTGATACTCACGTGACAAACTAATTTCTCAAATTATTCTACTTAATACAAGTTTATTCTAGGAAAGGGAGAATTTCGCGCAAATGGAAAGCCAATTTATTAAAGTTTGTTACATAACTTTCAAAAGACGTTTTGTATGGAAATCGAACCACCTTAATTTAATTTTACTTAGGATATAGATTTTCAAGTGACAGGGCATCAATTATTTTTTAAATAACGTTTCGTTTCATATATATATAGTTATATATATATAAAATTAGGTAACGAGAACGGTCCGCTCTACATATATGTGTTTACAAAATGTGATATATCACGAGCAATTACTAATTACGAATTGTTATGTTTTAAATCCCAGCCAAACTAGGTTTAAGCGTTATAAACTTATAAATATAAAAGTTTTTAAGCCTATGTATTTTTATTTTCATTCACACTAGATTAGAATTTAGATACTAGGTAGGTTCGATTAATTAAGGAAACTAACCTAACCTAACCTATCTAGTTTCCTAATAAATCGAACCTGATTTTTGAGTGTCGAACGCTCGACTTTTCACTCGAGATCTGTCAAAAAGCTATGATGTTTTGACAGATGCAGAGTGAAAAGTCGAGCGTTCGACACTCAAAAATCGGTCCCCTGTCGTGTTTTGTATTCTGGAATAACTTACTACCACCTGACTATACGACTATTCAACCATCCCATCGATAAAACATAGGTACTTACTACATACCTATACGTATACCTACACATAAGTATGTAGGTACTTATTATAATAACTTTCTCCCATCCTTCTGTATTAGTCAAGTCAAACCATAAATAGGTAGGTATTATAGGGTAAGTATTATTTAACATGTAAACAACGATATCTTAATTGCTGATACTGATGGTCTCTAGTTATACCTACATGTAGAAATTACTAGACCAAAAAAATATATTGACGCGGCTTTCAGTAGGTATATGTGAAGCATTTGTTTCGTTTACATAGGCAGGGCGGGGCGAGTTCGAAAAATGCTAGAATCATCCTAGCTAGGCGGGTGCCCATTTCTCAAAGCGCATTCGACTAATAATAACAATATAATATTTCTCGTAATTATGAGATTAAATATAGTAGAAATTATTTAAAATGTCCGACATTTTGTAAAACTTGTCACTGGACTTTGAATCTTCACACTAGTACAGTAAAGTCGCTTTTTGAACGGCCTAATTTGATACAACTCGGAGTCTAAATAATTTTAAGTATACTAATATTAATTGCCTAGTATCTATGCTTAGAGAAATGGAGCCAAGTAAGGTGCCTACCAGTGGCGGAGCGTCCATACAACTCGATTCCCAACGGCTTGCCTAATTTTCGGCCAGTGCAGTTATTTTACAACGGCTCATGAAGAATAAGAGAGGCAAATTATTTCCGGCTTACCTAAGAATATTTTTGACGCGCCGTCACTGGTGCCTACCTACCTAAGTTAACAAAATGTACTAAAATGACGGTGAATACTGACTTCAAGTCTACCGGGGATTAGGTTAACGTGTAATCAATTTGACACGCGTGAACACTCTGAATGCATTTTATTGGTGACGCCAATTCGTCATCAATCAACAAGTTCAGGACATATACGACTTACGTTTAGGTATATACCTATGGTCTCTTTTTATATAGGTAGGTAATGAAAATAATAAATGTCACCCGGAGACGGGTTTTAAGAGGAGGGGTAGGGCAAGCTCTCTCCACTCCATACAGACTTTGTGCAGGATTTTCTTCGTTTGTGTTTGCATTAAAGTTATAATTTTTGGTCAGTATGCTTATTTTTCTGATAGCTATTTCGTGATGTAATTTTTTTTCCATTGATATTATTTTTATTTTCTTTCATTTATCTTCTTTCTCTCATTTATCTTTCTTTCTTTCATTTATCTTTGATAAATTTGAAAATTTTCACATCACTTTCTTCGCATTCGCATATCTAATATTTACATCCAAAAAAATATTACATTCGTTAGTGCCAACGAATGTAATATTTTTTTGGATGTAACGAATAAAGCGTGCACAGAGTTTGTATGGAGAATGCCTTGCCCACTCCTGCGCCTTAATATTAAATATCTGGGCAACCGAGCTTTGCTCGGCGTTTTCCCGTACAGACCTATCTAAATCGATTACTCGCCCCCGGAAACCCCCATCATAGCAAATTTCATCAAAATCGTTAGAACCGTTTCCGAGATCTCCGAAATAAATAAATATATATATACATACTAGCTTTTTCCCGCGACTTCGTCCGCGTGGAATTCGTTTATCGCGATAGAATTTAATTGCTATTTTTATATCAGGCGCTTACCTAGTTATCGCTCTTCCATACAAACTTCCAATCCCTTAAGGGATGATTTCCGGGACAAAAACTATCTTATGTCCTTCCCCGGGACTCAAACTATCTCCATGCCAAATTTCATCTAAATTAATCGGTTCAGTGGTTTAAGCGTGAAGAGGTAACAGACAGACAGATAACAAAATGTTACCTACATTTTATATTACCAGAGAAGCTAAGATGATCGCTTTATATGTCGGACACATTATAGTATTCCATCTCGCATAATTATTTATTTGACAGTAGGTAAGGGACGAATGCTATATTGTATGTCCGACACATGTATATTGTATTAAGCAATCATCACTCATCAGCCCCGCAGGTGATACTACAATAAGTAACTACGTGACAATGGTTAGCTCAAGGTATGTAGGGGATGGTAGGGGAAAAGACATAACTAGTTTAAACTAGACAATTTTCATGAGAAGAACTAAAGATTAGAGTGTGCTCGGCATGTGTTGCTAATGAGGTCAGGCGAAATCGCAAGACTTCGCGCTTAGTCCCGAATCCACACAATGGGCTATGATGGCCTAACGTATAGGAAGCATTTTTTTTCTTGTTTCAAGAAAAAAAAGTACATTTAAATATAAAAAGATATACTCGCCAAACTAAACGTTTGATGGCGAGATGCGCTATGCGCTCAGTTTCCTAAACAAGTAAGTACACTTAACTTATTTTTCACTTCTCATGCTCGAAAAATGTATTATATTAGACTTGTGAAGCGGGGCTAAAGTAGTACATTTAAGCCCTAGGGAAAATATGTATACATATTTATGATTTACAAAACATTTTAATTTGACCAATCAAAATACTTCACCTATTAAATCCACCAATCACAGGACAGTAATTTGACAGATTAAAAATTATTTGGTGAAAATATCAACCAACCAGAACACAGCTGTACTAAAATCGACCAATCAGGAAAGACGTTTTTCAGTTGTCTAAAGATTAAGCGGTGTTTATGGTCAAAGCAATTACTCCTCTTAAAAGTAAGAAAAAGCGCATGTTGCTTCTCTTTCTTTAATATAGCAAAAGAAAGGGAGGCGAATACGCAAAGCGAACACGCATAGCGAGGCATGGTGCTGGCCTTGGAAAAAAAAAACAAGCTGTCAAATTAGACATACGCCCGCCAAGAGTTAAATTATTCATTTAAGGTGGATAATTTGTGCTTATGTGTTTTCTCACAATCGAAGTGAAAAGTAGAGTGTATAACTCGGGCCTAAAAGCCATATTACCACTCGAACAATTTTCCCTCACTTCGTTCGGGAAAATAACCATCTCGTGGTAGTATGGCCTACTTTAGACCCTTGTCAAACAATCTACTATTATTAAATACTTAATTGCTAATGGTGTATTCATAAACCTATTTTTTTAATACTACGACGGTGGCAAACAGGCGTGCGGTCCACCTGACGGTAAGCGGACACCGCAGCCTCTAAACAGTATAAACACTCGCAACTCCAAAAGAGTCACGTCGTATTTCATCCAAAATTTTTATGCGCGAAAAGTAGAAAGACATATTTTCATCACATTTCACCGCACAACATATTATCTCCACGTGTCATGTGTGTGACAAGTATCCCGGGATAGTTGTACCCTAGAGAATTTTTGCTTTGAGACTACTGTGTATTTTTTTTCCATTACTTCCAACCTAATTTAAAAATGAATTCGCTATTTAATTGTACACATATACCTTGATATACCCTCTCTATCATCATATCCATACCATATACATGGTACATTCTAATGGTCAACAGTAATAAACAATATATGTCCATAATAATGACTGAAGAACAAAAATGCTGACCCCATTACCAATAATGGTAGGTACCTATAATAAATGTAAGTATGCCCAAGTATGCTCTTTTACGACTTTTACCCGGTAGCTACCTAATGAAAAACTAAACTGAAAAACAAATCTTAAGTAGCATGAACTTTAATCAGTACTTTATGGTTAATGAAACGGCTAACTCTATCTATACGGTACATAAACGCTCACATTATATCGATCATCCTATAACAAAAACACTGGCCAAATTCGAGTCTGACTCGCGCGCTGAGTGTTCCGTACAAAATTTCACTTTGCCCAATAAATATTTATTGTCAGTCCTATATATATATATATATATGTATATTTCTAATAGGTACTTACGCATTAGAAAATGTTTAATATATAGGAGCTACATGCCCTACAATCCTACATGTTTCAAATTCATGAGAATTTATTTTTATTCGCCATTTAATTACATATAATTTTTTTTAAGCTTTCCCACAGCTTCTTAATGTGCTTAATATCCCCGAGTCATCTCCGAACCCATTCCTATTTATTCTGGATAAACTTTACAGGGTGCGTTTTAATTAATTGTTTATTAAAAGTATTAATATTGATGCATTATATATGACTTTCAAAAAATGTTAAGTATTTACCCCATTTCACATTCTACTTCCAACACACACACACACATTGGTTACTTCACGTTAACCAATTTCAATATTTTTATCAAAAAAAGTTCGTGATAACGGTATGAATATCAAAAAAGTACCTAATACCTAATATATTTTTACTAAGGTGCTTCACTTACAAACTAGATCAAGTTTAAAAATGATAATTTCAACACGTTCGGGCGTACCTACCTTATTTCTTCGCTTTTAGGTAGGTACATAATATAATCAAGGACATTTAAACAAACGGGTTTTATAACATTATACCACTAGTGCTATAATGAATACTTATATGATCCTGATTAAGATATGTTTGCACTTCGCTGCAAAGCGTAGGAATATATTGTATGAACAGATGAACACGGTACATTCTATATAGTGTAGGTATAGTGTATCACATTTGTATCGCTATTAAAATGACTGAATCATTAAAAATATGTGACAGTAAATAGTAGTAGTAGTAGTTACTAAAGTAGTGACTCAAAAAATTTATTACTTCAATAGAAAGAAGACATAAAACTATGCCAAATAGTGAAAATCCTATTCAAATATCTCAAAAAATAACGAAGCTACAACGGTTAGAATGTTCGTAGTTAGAGAGAGAAAGTGCTACTCAACAGTGACGTCACTGTTGAGTAGCGCCATAGTAAAAAATGACGATCGTTCAATACAAAGGTGCGTTTTGCGGAAAAGCGACAGGAAATACCCACTCTTAAAACTTTGAAGACATATAATTACGTAATTATTTATTTTTTTGAATTACTTTTTTCGCCATTTGATTGAGAATTTCAGTCTTTATGTAGAAAATTTGGATTTATTGATTTTCTTTTATAGTGTCGTCATCATCCCTATTATATAGGTACCTACGGATTTCTAACACAAAGAGACGGAAATCAGCATCGCCGATCGATTACACGGCAAAAAACTAATAACATTCAGCAAAGTAGACCACGCACAGCTAGTTGAATTCAACGAGTCATGGAATAAACACCACAATGCTTAAAATATTTATAATAGTGGTAATTTTCGTCACAGGGCGTCAGTCCAAAGCGATATCAGATGAAGTAAGTAAATTGTTATTATGTTTAAAGTATTTCTTTTACATAACACATCTTCAAAAGTATAAGTAGGAACATACAGCCTTGGCCAAAAGTGTTAAGCACCCCTTATTTTCCTTTGTAACTTATAAAAAGACTATTATTTTTTAATTACAAAAATGCACATTGAAGTAAAATATGAAAAGGTATATACTAAAGAACATCTAGAGAACTTTAGATAATATCATTTCGAAGTAGCTATTGCTAACTGAAGACTAAAAATAGACGGGTTTGCAATAAAAGGACAAATTGCATTTTTATCCGTGCAATTATCTTTAACGTCAACGAAAGTAGCTAGTTTTTGAAAGATTTAATTTTCGGTTCGGTAGCGAAGTACGGCCTAAGCTACCGGTGCAGAGAGAGAGAAGCCTCCTGATTATTATTTGTTTACAATGCAATGTTTTCTTTGAATCAAGTTCATGTACCTATAAATCAAAATCCTAAATAATAATTTCGTAAAAAACGCTTAACTTGAAATGAATTTTTAAATACCTTGGCTTACTTGTATTTTCTTGAATTTAAAAGCAAATTGTCGTAAATTAATTTTGTATTAAGCAGTAACGCTGCTAACGCAAACTACAAATTTAGGAATAAAGGAAAAACGAAAAAAAACGGTTGATGAATTTGGGACCCGGGTGTGCATGGGTTGCTCCTATAGCTCAGTTGGCTAGAGCAACTGGACGCGAATGGTTGAAGGAACCAGGTTGCAGGTTCGAATCCTGCTCGGAGCCCAATTTTTCCTTTATTTCTAAATTTTCAAATTGTCGTACTTAAAATTGCAAGTTATTTACGGTTTTACTCAGGTTCCAGTGGAAAATAACCAAGAAGAACGTACAGCTGCCATTTCCGACAGTGAAGCGAGTAAAGCAGCCAGTTCAGAAAACACACAAGAGTTGTCAAAAGAGGCTTTACCAACCGAAGAAGATAAATCTGAAAAATCCGGAGAAACGGAAGAACGGCAAGCTGCAGATTCGGAAAACACTGGAGAAAGGCATGTTAGATCTACTGAAGATAGCAGGGCAGCAAATACTGACGATAGAAAGGCTACCCCTAAAACAAGCGCAAACCAAGCACTTAGAGGTGCCAGTCCTGAAACATCTGATGCTTCGACTAAATCAGGCTCTAATGAGAGTAATGGTGATAAGTCTTCGAGGATTTCAAGAAACTCAGAAGAAAATTATAGCGATGATTCTAAGGTTAGATCAGATACACAAGAATCAAAATCAGGATCTGTAGAAACAGAAACTGCTGAAAGAGATGATGTATCACATATTAATATTAAAGAGACAAGGGTAGCTAGTGAAGAAAGTAAAGATGCGCCGAGTGATCGAAGTTCAAGCGAGCATCATTCTAAATCAGCATCCGCAGAAAGTGAAAACTCTAAAATGGCGTCCGGGGAATCAAACAATGCTGGTGAAGCGTCGCACTTGCGATCAGGAAAACGTGAAGAAGATGTGAGAAGTTCCTCGGACGTCGATCAAGATGACGCTAGATCAGGCTCCGAGACAGACGTGGGGGTCGAAGCACTAGTCAGGTCTGATATCGCGGCTTTAGCTGAACCCGCTACAGCTGCCAGACAGATGCTCGATCAAAGTACTAACCTTCGATATGACACTATTGAAACCCCTGATTCAGCAGATACCAGGATGGCACCACAAGAATACATACCATTGCCAGGACATGAGGTCCATAGTAATTATTTCGGTAATTAATAACAAATTAATATTTATTTCTTAGTCGGAGGAACCTTATTTTTTACATAACTGGCAGCTGTAACGATGGAAATAAATACCTATCTCGTTATTTATTAATATTTAGTCTGAGAAGAAACTTAAAAACAATTAACAACTTATCGCGCCAAATTCACTCTATACCTCACAATCAAAATCCATTAATAATCTCGTCTGTTAAACCAACGGCGCTTTAGGAATTGCTATTTTGTTTAATACCTACTGACATAACAAAAATACTGTGTATTAACAAATCTAATATTGATTTCAGGTAGCAGCCGTTCCAGTCAATCACAATATCCTTATTCTCCCTCAGAAAGCTCTTCCCCTCTTCCATTCCTCCCCTTCTCCTTTTCTAATGAATCTCCAACAATTCCATCATCATTGTCTAAATTGGTTTCACCAATATCATTGAGAGTCGCAGATCCGTCCACCGAGAATTCACCTCAATATTCTATGAACAATAATCGTCGTGCCACGCCATTGCTTCCATCGATGGACCCGAATAAGCTATTTAGAATGCCACTACCTCCGCCACTTGACCATATGGGACAAATGAAACCGCTTCCTCCACTTCCAACGTTGGATCCCAATAAACCTTTTAGAATGCTACCACCATTACCACCTCTGGAACCAAATGGGCAAATGAGGTCCCTGCCACCGCCCCCACCTCTGGAACCATTTGGACAATTTAAACCACTGCCACCGCTTCCACCTCTGGAGCCGTTTGGACAATTTAAATCCTTGCCACCGCTTCCAACACTGGAGCCGTTTGGACAATTTAAATCCTTGCCACCGCTTCCAACACTGGAGCCGTTTGGACAATTTAAGCAGCTGCCACGATTCCCACCTCTGGAATCATTTGGACAATTTAGACCCTTTCCACAGCTTCCACGTTTAGAACCCATTGGTTTATTTAAATCACATCAACCATCTTCGCCGATGGACCGTCAAGCATTGCCAGAACCGTCCCAGGAATGGAGACCCACTTGCATAGGTTGTGAGAATTCCCCAAATGACAATTGGCAACCTCAGCAATCATTTCAAAATTTATTTTCAAGTCTGCAGTCATTAAATTCAATGCCAAATATATCTCAGTTTAAACCTTTAGCAAAAACATTTTCGATGTTACGACAAGCAGCTCCAGAAGAATCGCCACAGATGTCTGGATCTTTTCGTAGAAGCTGGAACACGTTTGAAACCGCGCCCATGACAGTCAGAAGTGCTTATTCATTCCAGTCATCCTAATGAAATTAAGAGAAGGTTGTCGGATGCAGGGAATCAGCATGGTCTACGTTACGACATTCTTATAATTGGTCGTTGAGTCGTTGATGTTTGGATCCGGTAAATAAGCATCTGGATATTCTGGATTAAACCCATATTTATTAAGTACATATAATATTAGTAAAACACATACGGGGAAATACTAGAAGGATGATGAGGATGATGATTATTAATGAATGGGACTTAGACCATTCTTGGTCGTGAGCTGACCTCAAAAAAGCGGATACATTTTAATTGTACGTAACTAATTGAGTCCCGCTTTTTTTTTACTAATAGGTATAGTGTCAAATTCGTGCAAGTTTAAAACAATATAAATTATGTTAGGAACAACGTAGAATAGATAAATAGGTAATAGAAGAACTTAATGCTTTATTCACATAATGAGAAATGATGGTCAGGTCAACGTACAGGACGCAGTTATGCGGTGGAATGAGATGGCAATATGTCTTTCTCCCTTTAGCCCATGACTGGGCTGGAATGCCTGGGTTTCACACTTGACCGATTATTATATTTGATAAGTAATAGGTATAAGTTTTGTAGGTATATTATGTGCTCTATGATAGCACGGATTGGCGTTTTTCACTACTCTTTTTACTTATAGGTCAATATAAAATTATATTAATAAAAAATATTTAATCAGAAATTGGCTTTTTTTTATTTATCTTGAAGTCCTCCGCCTTAATGCGTCGTGTTTCCTCAATTCTGAGGAAATGACTCGTTATATACGTGTTATATACTCATGACATGACTCTAGGCCTGCCTGACCCTGGGTTGGACTGACTACCCGGTATGTGGCGCTACTGGGACAAATAGGAAGAGGGCGTTACATTGTATCCTGTATAAAGTGAAAGATTCTACAATAGAACCCTGAGCGTAGTTATAGGAGTACTAAAGTAGAATTTTGATCGTAGGTAGCGAGGGTTTCAAAGTGGATTCAAGTGTTTACGCCTAAGACAAATAATTTTGCTAACGAGTGGCACATATACTGCTTTTCACACCTTCTATAAGGAAAAGAGTAATTGGTGCCCTCAAATGAGGGAAGAAAAGTACGACTTTGATAATTCGAGGGCAACAATGACTCTTTTCTGAATAGCAGGCGTGGAAAGAATATTTAACTGCCAGCGTCATCTATTGCATACCTACCCTACTTCGACCCTACATGGTTAGATGTCACTACCATTATTTTTTGTTTCTATAATACGTGCAAGTTTACTGTCCGTTTACATAATAAATAATAATCATGACATGAAGTAAGACGATTTACGTTATATACTCGTATATTAGTTATTATGGGTGCTGCCATGTGTCAAAAGTTATTTCTATTCTAACAGGAAATGCTCTATACATGGTACACAATCATGGTACGGTCATACACATCTTGTTAAATACATTCGACGTGTTTGTGTTGGGTGGAGCAGCGGTAGAAGCATTAAAATTTGCTATTAATAAGCTTGTTTTATTTACCTTGATATAAAATATAATGTTCAGACCACGTTCAGACTACTGTTTTTACCAAGTTTTTACATACGACAGGTGACGTGCAAAACATTGACAAGTATTCAAATTTAGCGCAGTAGAAGCCATAAACGTGCCATAAACAATAGTGTTGTGTATTCACAACAGTTTGTAAAGTACAATAAAACTTATTTAATAAAATGAAAATTCCAAATTAATATAAACTTTAAAATCCTTTATAAAATAAAATGTAAAATATTGTAATTTGATATTATTATTATTTTTTAACTGATTTTTACCCTAAAGATTTTGTTGGTAACATGTGACATTGTTCCTGAACGTAACATTGTAGACGAGTGTCAACTGTCACAGTCATTGTCACTTCAACCCTTCAATCAACTTCAATCAAATCAAAACAAATCAAAACAATCAATAAATTTTAAATGCCTAGATTTATTTGCCTTTATATTCTGCGAAATAATTGTTGACGCCTGTGAGATAACTATGGGTAAACGCTACCACTGTGAATATTGCGACAAAACGATGGTAGCCACGCCAGCTATCGTTAAAACGCACAACAAAGGTATCGTGCACCAGAAACTTGTTCAAGAACACTATCAGCAATTTAAAGGTAATAGAGTACATATTATAATTTGTGTAATATGCCTATATGTTAATAGTTAAAATACTCCGATGTATCTAGAGATTTACAGAGGATTTCTCAGGGCTAAGGAGTCTCACAGTAGAGTTCATAAATATATGTAGGTACAGTCACAAGACTTAATATCTGCCCAAACAAAGGCGGCATAAATATCTGATACGACTCTATTTGTAGGGCCGTAAGGACGTGTTAGATATTTATGCCGCCTTTGTTATGGCAGATATTGGTGCTGGTGACTGTACTTTCCTAATACCTAAAAATAATGTCGCAACCATTGCCTCCCGGCGAAAAGAGTAAACAGTAATATCCTGTCTCGGGCTTAATTTGGTGAATTTCAAAATGCTTAATTTGATAAGCATGCCATTGATTTCAGATCCTGAAACCATTATAGCGGAGGAGAGTTTGAAAAAGCCATGTGCCCGATTTGTGAGAGGAGAATGTCAGTTTGGCAGCATCTGCAGATATTCCCACTACTCCCAAGAACAAATGCAGATGCTGAAGGAATTTGGTATATGCCATATTTTTATTGATGTAAAATAAAGAAATGGTTAAATTATATCCAAAGACCTGACCAATGTCAGTGACCATAGACTTCAATAATTCAAGAATGTAGCTTTAACAACCACCATACCCCATCAGATATGTTTTGTAAATACTATAAGTATTTGTAAATAATATAAGTTTTTGTAAATACTATAAGTATCTGTAATTACTATAAGTATAGCTGGCAGGCCGGGGCAGAAATGTTGTTTTGGTGTATTCAAGGCTCTGTTGATGAGGCTTCACGATGTTCAATGTACCTATGACGGCAGGGATCCCAGGTGTCTTGCCTATACTGATTACTATAATTTCTGAAAATGAGTATTTTAGACTTCATATACAGTCATACTCTTTAATTTGTGACCTGTTCCTGGAAATGAGCAAGGTTGTAGAGCTCCCAAGGATGCACTGTGTTGAGAGTGAGGGACCTAGATTTGTCCCTTGTGCTGTCAAGACAGTGAAATTTCAAATTTTCTAAAGCCTCAGCAATGCGCATGTGACTGCTCTGAATTTACAAGCTACAATAGGCTGCGGCAACAAGTGGACCGTATGCTTATGTGCCAATGTCATATAAAAAATTTGTGACCCTTATTTCTTTGAATTTCTATGGTTTGATAGGGCTGTCCACCTTATTTTTATTAGCCTATGTGAATGTCCCAATGCTGGGCAAAGGCAATCGCTCATTTCCTTCGTTCGGGTCTATTATCAGTTTGATCCAGCCAAGTTGAGCAGAATGCGTCCAAGTCGTCCCGCTATCTCCGTTTTGGTCTGTTTGTGACTGTATGAGTATATCATTTTGATGGAGGATTCCTGTTCACATAGTCAATTTAATAAATGGTAGTGCCAATGTGCTACTACTCTCAGGATACAACTGATATAAGCACTTGTTTTTACATGCCCTTTAGGTATATTTACAATTTTACTATGATAACTTAACATTGTACTTTTTCTTACAGTTACATCGAAGAAACAAAAGGAAGTAAATCCTTTTCAACCATCTCTTGAAGATCTCTATCTAAAGTTGCAAAATGAAAAATCATCAAAACTGAATGAATCTGAGAACAGTACTATACTATGTTACAAGAATGGATTAACTCATGTTCTTCCCTGGACTTATAATGAGATATTTGATAACTATGAGACTTTACCACCAAGTGTCAAAAGAGTGAAATTGGATGAGTTCTACAATTCAGAAGTTAGTGAGTGGGGATAACAAATGCCATATGTACATGGTATGTATCTAAATACACATTTAAGAGCTGATTGTAGCCTTTAGTTAGACATTGTAGTCTGGACAAGGTAGTTTAGCAAATATTAAATTTTGAGAGCTCTCCAGTTGCCATTGCTTTTTTTTTTTATATTAATAATGGGATTGCTCTTGGCCAGCATCTAGCCAGGGGGCAAAGATGCTACAGATGTTATTATTTTCATTTAACTTGCCAAGGAATAAATTAAAAACAAAACTTAAAATATTTTTTTATTCTTTTAAGCGTGTATAAATGTCAATACACTACAAACTATTTAGATGTAATTCCTTCTTGGAAAAATCTTTTTTCTCATTACCATTGGTGGTAGCCTTGGTAGGTAGTAGTGCATTTGCGGGTAGTTTATGAAACGAAATTCTCTTGGTACTTCATATCTTATAGTTGCAGACTGAAAAAGATATTGAAATATTAGTGAAACGTCACATCTTTAAGGTCGTGTAGGTATTCACTCGACACGTTTCAATTCGGTACGCACTGTACAGTCGATATCAAAAGTAGCTTGGCATATGAAAGAGGTCAAAAGTTCCTATTCCCCTGTACTTTTGGCGTTTTCATATGCCAAGCTACTTTCGATGCTGACTGTACCTAACGGGAGTTCTATGAAGAAGAGATATAATTTATTTAAATTTTACAACCTCCTTCTTGTTCAATTGGTCACGTTAAAGACCGTCAGGTTAGAAACACGTGTATCATGAAAAAAATCAGTGACAATGTGAACCTATTTGAAATGGATTAAGCTTACGAAGACTGCTACTTACAAATAACTTGAACCTTCTTTGTAAAAGTGTGAGGTGGATATTTGAACAAATATCTTGCTATAAAAGTACATTTCAAATGCAAAGCATTTAAATCACAGTAATATTTATTTATAAAATTATTTTAAAACTCATACCTGTTTTATGTTTAAAATTGTTAAGAGCGTGAGGAAAATAATATACAATTCCATTGTTTCGTGGAATCCAATTTCTTTAAGCCGGCACCTAGACCTATAAAATATTTATGATGTAAATATGGTTTATTTCTTACAAATCCATTCTATTGCATATTATATTTCACTCTACACATTGTAGAGTTTAAAACCGGTCAAATAACTGTCGGCACACGAGCATGAGCAATGTAGGGTTTTGCAGTTGCCCGCCCGTTATATTATGCGGACTTAAAAACTTCACAAACTTATATATACTATGTGCAACTAACAATATATTATCTAAGCAAACAATGTAAATCATACGAAAGTTTACTTTTCCAAGTAGGTACATTGTTTGCTTGCTTTTTCGCCATGCTGCAATTATTTGCATATTTACACACCTTAATCTCGTCGTTCTCATTTACTTTAGTGCATCCCTTTAATGTTAATCTGTCCTTCCCTTCCCAGTATTTCAATTGAAATCAATTGACATCCTTTATGCCATACTAGCATATGACATAAATGCTCTTAACCGATTAGTGTGTATGGAAAATCGATACAAATTGTAGGTAGGTACCCATTTTATTTGCTCTTTACCATATTTAAACGCAATATTATTTATTAAGAACGAAAGGAGTTTCAAAATGAAAAACTTCAACAAACTTAGCATTGCTTTTATTTAACAAAGTAATCTTTTCCTTGTACTTTTTTTTGTCAACAATATGTTATATTTTTAAATTCACATATCTCACTCATCTCGTATAAAACAACACGTACACAATGGCACAAATGCACTTTTAGGGCAAATCGAACGCATACTTTAATCGAATATGTTCGCCTGTTATCTTAAATTTTTGTAGGTATTTTTTTATAATGTGAACATAACGGATATATGTATTCGAAAGTGCCTTTGTCAAATTAAATTAAAACATATTAATATTACATACGTTATTATTATTCTACTTGTAATCTCGGCATAGCTTGTCTAGCTGTTACATATTATACATTAATAAGAAATTCAGAGCTTAAAAAGGTAGGTACTGGGTACATTTATTTAGTATACCCGACTCTGATGTACGACATTGCGACTAGCTCATTCAGTTGATGCTAGTGCTTACTAATATTACTTAGGTACAATAAGTTTTATTTCAACCTCAATTCGTAATACTTCTTAATCTTATAGTACTTAATGAAAATATCTTGTAACACATAAGAAATATTCTTAACTATTCCACAGAATAGTATAATAGTTTTCATATAATATAACTTACAACATATATGCATAGGTACCTACATATACAACAATAAAATATTTTTTTAAATAGGATCTATCGAGGCCCATATTTTACGTCTAAATTGTCTAAGTACAACATAAGGCTTTACGTGCCTTAGGGTCCGATAAGAGGAAATAAGTAGTAATTATTTTGCCAAATAATTTACGGATAAGTAAGTATAAAACTATAAACCAATATATAATTAAACGAAATAGATCATAAATACTAGATATTCAGTGAAAATCAGTAAATAATAACAGTTCTGTTGCTTTGAAATATTCAAAAATAGTATTTAATGTTTGTGTATTGGACGGACCGGACGCCCTAGTACAATATCTTGTCAGATTACTGTCTGACTGTCGTCAATAAATTTAATATGAAAGCATAAATGCTGGAATTCAATTTAATCTAACTACCTATTTGGACTTTACAAGTATAATCATAAAATAAAGGACGACTCGAAATGTATTGATTATATATCTTGCATATTTTATTTGACATTTAGGTCTGTATAATTTAAACATATTATCACACTACACTGGCTGTGAATTTTTAATAATTTCACACTTGTCAACTATACAATACACAATAATACCTATTTATTTTTACACCTAAATATGCCTATCGATAAACATTACGTTTACATTAAATACTCATCAACTAAGCGAAATGTGTACAATTTTAAACCAGAAATATGTACACAAAATTATCTATAGTTTCTGATATCAGATACCCAATCAGCAGGTCTGTATGTTTCAAACAAGTTCTGTTACGTCCTGATTTACGAAAACATCTTTAGTTGAATAGTAAAGAGGTCTAAGTAGATTAAAAAAAAATCTCAATTCGTTTAAACACGCAATAGTCTTCTTGTACATATTGACAGAACCCGATAATCTGACTGATTACGATTAAATGTGACAGGCCGTCATAAAAATAAATAACAATTCCAGCGTCATTATCAACATCTTCGTTTGTCAGGATTGAGAGCCATACGTTCACTACTGACTCCCAATATTCTCCATCGATACAACATCAGATTGGAATTTTAGCTGTTTCTAGTTTATATGTCACTATAAACATTTAAGTCTCATAATCTCACGTATTCCCATGTACTCTGCTTCTATGCACTACAACTTCACCTCCGCGTTGACGGAGCGCGCGACCTCTGCCTCCTGGCGTTTGCGAGGGTCCTGGCCGGTGATGTTCCACCACTGCTCGTCGCCGGAAGCCCACGCCACGAATACGAGGTTCGTCACGATGAACACAGCAAGCGTTATCCAGAATACGAGGCGCCATTGCACTAAGGTGCTCTGAAAGAAACGGGATTGTTAGTAAAACTGAGGATCTCTCTCTCTCTTTCAGCATACCTATTTGCGTTCACTTCTGTACATATCCCTCTTCTCTGAGGATAGTCTTGTGATATTGCTTTCAATAGTAATGAAAATGAAGATAGAAAAAAAAACAGTCGAGGTTTATATGTTATGATTAATTATATAGAATAACAGTTACTTCTGGGCCAATTTTTTTGGTGTTGTAGTTTTGTTTTTGTTTTTAGATTACGCTAAAAATTGTTGGGTAGATTGAGTGAGTGAGACCTTATTTTGAACAATATTTGCACAATTTCCTAGTGTCCTATATTTTTTTTTTCCATTGAGTGACAAGGCGTATGGGATTTTCGTAACACAGTGGATAAAATGTATGAGAAAAAAAAATAGGGTACATATTATGATTTTATATGTACCTACTTTGTATAGAATCAGGACCTCTTCCGACGTAGGTTCCAAAGGTAAAGTACTTCTACTAAGCTCTGAAATACACTGGCAATTATTTCTACAAAATGTAACTCCCAAGACTTACATCAGGCGTCAGCAGTCCCACCAGATACGGTGCAATGATGCCCGTGATCGCGCCAATTCCGTTTACAATCGCCATGATAGTGCCCGCGTAGTTGGAGCTCAGGTCCAGGGCGTTGACCTTCATGCCGGGATAGAACGCGCCCATGAGCGCCATGGACGCCGTGAAGAGGATGACCACTGTGGTGGCGTCGCAACCGGAGTATGAGGCCAGAATCATGCAGATCCCGGGGCCCACGGACGCTGGGGATTGAGAATCATTTTGAGCGAAGGCTCACAGGAACTTTAGGCATCAGTATCGAAGTAGGTTACAATAGAAGAGTTTGGGAACTACTACTTACTCAGGAATAGCTCAACCGTTAGATTTGAGATACCCGTCCATTTGCTATCATTAGGTATCGTACCAAAGATCGGCGCTTGTGTATATTTGCAATAATTTAAGTTGGAGCATAATACGACGGTGCTTGCGAGGAAGGGGTCGAACCGAATCTCATCTAATCTTACTTTGGGGAGAGAGGGGTTACGGCGAAAATGTATGGACACAGGTAATTTGCTCTGCCGCACCAATTGCCAGGAATATTATTTTAAGACTGACATTATTTTATTTTTATATTATTATTATTTGACATTATGAGACCTTTTACATCTCCATTATATTAGATTTTTACCTTATATATCTTATTGTGAATTTGTTATATTCTGTTTGATGTAATATAAAACTGACGATTTAAAAGTGCTTGTTGCTAGGCCTATTTGAATAAAGAATATTTTGAGTTTGAGTTTGAAGATCACGTAATTTTTCCCGCAAGAAACAGAGTAAAAATGCGAGAAAATAATATTGAGTAGCTCATAAAAATTCTAAAAGGTCCTCACGTAATTAATGAACGCCCCTTAAAATGTTATTTTACACAGATACATATTACGTGGGTAAATACGTACAGCTAAGCCACACAAACAAACAATAGTGTCGAAAATGTTATTGATATTGACTGGATCCGTTCATTATACTTAATTACAAGCACCTAGAGAGGTCCTAACCTTATCTTATAAATATGTGAACACAATTATCGTGACCAAACTTTTTTTTCAAGCACGTATTTTTTTCAAACATATACATCCATCGTGCAAATTTTAGGAGTAAGTATATAAGTAGTAGGTACTTAGTCAAATTCTCACCGATAGTAGTAAACGTTTTCCTCGCATTGGTGACGGTCATCCAATTTCTCTTAACGATCTTGTCGCACATCCATCCGAAGACGATGGAGCACACCCACATGACGGCATACGGCAGCGCAGCCAGTGTCCCGGTGCGATGGATGTCGAACTTTAACACGCCCGTCATGTACTTCGGCAGGTCTGTCACCATCGTGAAGTAACCGTAGTCGTGACCGATCTAGAACATGTAAATTAACGTTTTCACCGACATTGAATTGATATAAAGTCGGGACATTAGGTGCCCCCACACGCCAATTACGAACTTCATATCGAGTCGATCAGCAAGCTACGTGCTATCAAGAAAGGTTCATTTTCAGTCTTTTGCCTCTAAGACTGTGGAGTGTGAGGCACAACTTACTGTTTGTTGTTACTATTGGTACAGGAGTGACGGACGAGACACAAATATTATACGAGATCGTGCCAGTCTACGTTATTGTCATAAGAAAAATGGTTTTCTTTTCCCGTTTATAGTAGACTTGGAGGCTTATTAGGAGTAGTAAGGGTTAACTTGGTTTTTTTTTAGATTTTAACGGCTTATGTAGCCTTTCGAGAGGTAATGAGATAATTTCAAGCAGTCCGCCAACCTTATCATGACAATTATTACTTTCGTACACCATAAAATTTCATAATTAGGTAGGTTACTAAATGGTAATGAATACATACATATTACATGCTGTAATTCATAATGTAGGTAGGTACTCACCAATAATGGCTGAAGACAATAAAAGTTTAATGTCACAAGTGCAGTAATAACACATTGAGTTCCTATCTATTTAATCAGGTACAAATGTACCTACCTATGTGTTAGAAACCACGTCTCACAGCAAGACTAACAACAATTGCCTGCAATAATGATATACCTATGCTTCACAATGACATTTGCCTCACCATCGTGTAGGCCCCAGGCTTAGGGAGGTCTGCAATGCACACACGGTCAATGTGTTTCTTCATTAAAACGGACAATATATAGGTGCCAATTCAAATGTAAAGGGCCTCATTGGGCGAGTGATTTACAACGAGTAGTGATGCGATATACCTAATATGTATGGCGGTTTGTCAACTCACCTGGGCGCACACTAGAGCCCACAATGGCACGGACATAAAGATTGCTTTCCACGGTATGGCGGAGGGTTGACTGGTGCGGTGACTGCCCAGAGCCTCTTCTAAATATTTCTTCTCTTTATCCGAAATGAAAGGGTGGGACTCAGGGTCGTTGTAACACAGCACCGACTGTAAGGATTGAATAAAATTTCGTTTGTTAGGACACTGTTTCAAGTGTTTACATTCTGGAAGGTAGACAATTTTCGATATAATAGAAATTGAAATATTTATTCGGGACAAAAACAACTTATAAAACAACACATCAAAATAAAAATAAACATAACCCAAAAAGTTGTGTTGTCACGAAACGGTTCCAGGATCTCAGCATAATGCGGGCAATCGCCAGCGCTGGTCTAATATATCTCTAGGTATAATACATCTTTGAAGTTAACCGACTGTAAAATATTAATTATGTGTACCTCTACACGTAAATCACTTTGCTCCTGGCTAGATGCTGGCCAAGAGCAATCCCAGAAGAGAGATTCTTGCGGGCTACATGATTTTTTTCCAATGTTTGTTTTCTGTATTTCCTAAGAGATGTTTACAATAAAATAATCTTAATACATATATATCTTATCAAATATTACATTCTTACCCATAAAATAAACCACAGAATGCTAATAGCACCAAAGAGGTAGAACACTGATTGCCAGTCGCCAGTCTCCTTCATGATAAGTCCCGAAAGGTATGTCCCGGCAATATTGCCGATCTGCGCTCCGCCGAACACTAGCGAGCCCATTCGACCACGCTCAGTGATGGGAGCCCAACGCGCCAGCATAGCGTTTAGAGCTGGGAACGTTGTACCCTGAAATTTACAAAATGATTCTTATAATCGACAAAATAAATTGGTCAATTCAAAGAAGAAGTAAAGTTATTTACACTAGTTTTTGCCCGCGACTTTAGAACTCTTTCATCGCGGTAGAAAATAATTGCCTTTTTTTATATCAGGCGCTTACCTAGTCATTTCATCGCTATTCCATGCAAACTTCCACCCCTTTAAGGGATGATTTTCAGGATGAAAGTAACCTATGTCCTTCCGCGGGACTCGAAACTATACCCATACCTAATTTCATCTTAATCGGTTCAGCTGTTTAAACGTCAAGAGGGACACACTTTCGCATTTATAATATTAATGCGGATTTCCTGCCTTCTAAAGAAAACAAAACAATTTTTGTTTTTGGTTGTTTGTATGAACTAAAAGTAGTGTACTTCTTAGTAGGTAAAAAGATATCTATAGTTAAAAGCCTCTACGCTACGCTCTATCTCCTGATAATGCATGGATACCCGCTGCTGGCCCTTCAGCCCGCAATGGGAATAAGTCTACAGATTTATCTGTGTCTGGCTGCTAAGCTGGCAAAACAGGGCAAAAAAATCCTGATAATATAGTTATATGATACTCGATAGAGTTAAAAACGAAATATCTAGGTAATAAAAAACAATTATGTTAACAACTCTCGCAACACAACTCTGACTGTAAGGTAGATTTTTGCTTGCGTTAATTTGACAGAACGTTGGCCTTACAGTTTTGTACAAACTATACCTACCTATAAACGTCCTTACCTCTCCCAATCCTTCCAGCACCCTCAACACAATAAGCCCAGTGGCTCCGCCCATGGTAACCGCCCACGGCGTTAGCAGCGTGAAGACAGCCGTACTCAGAACACCTAAGCCCAGCGAATATTTGCCGCCGAACCGTTCGGCCAGCATGCCTCCAGGCAAGTGCGTCACTATGTAGCCGTAATAGAACGCGCTGAGTATTATGCCTTGGGTTTCTTCGTCCCAGTCGAACCCTGACAAATCCTGAAAAAGGTAAGCAATTAAAAATATTTAGTAGTCCGAAATTTATGCTTCACGCTGCCAGATCAATAAAGCGAAATTAATTTAAAACACGATTAGCTTTTTCAGTGTCAGTATGTCTTTTTCAGGTACCTGTATTAAGATAGGTAAGTACTTAAGCGCTTAATAATCGATAACCGCAAAGTGAAATGTCCTAGTTTCACAAACAATCATAACTCAATTAGGAGTAATGAGGCATTGTCATTTATCATTCATTAAGTAGGTAAGTACCGAACTGACATTAAGCGCCGAAGCTTGAGTAAGTATTCTATGTAAACAAGGAACATTATCTGCCTATTTAACTCAGGTAAAGAGGTCTAGAGTTGTAGGATAAGTGCCAATGCCAAGGGCTCCGTGCATGACCGGGCTCCTGGTTTTATTACTTCCTGTCTGTGCACGGACTACCTATACTAAGTAGGTACTGGCCTCTCACCATCCCGGTGCACATGTGAACATGCTTCCAATAGGTTATAGGGGGTTGGTTATGTAAAAAAAAATCTCTCCCACAGAAATAAACACAACTTCTCTCTTGCTTGCCTGACGTCTTACAAGGCAATATAAGATTACAACATGAACGATCATTGATCACTTACACTAGGATCAGACGTGGTTTCTTCAATCTCAGCCGGGCACGAGCCCTCGTTGTAGTCACCGGTGGCGGCCCGCCGTCGCACCATCTGCGTGATCGCGATGTTGAGGCACACCCGCATGGTGTACGCATTTGCCACCGCAAGGAAGCCCATCACGGCCATTACCCATCGCTGCGGTACCACGAACACTAGAAAACGACATGGTGTTGTTAGATACGTGCTTATCGGTCGACAGCCAGGCCAGGTCGTGGGCCAACACGCTGAGTCTTGACAGACATTCAGAGGTATGGATCGGTACCTACGTTATTCCCTGCCGGCATCTGTATCTACTTCCGAGTTCATATAACCTAGACCTATCTTTAAAGCACGAGTGAATAGGCATATTCTGGGTGCTCTCGATCCTCGTCGGCCTCATATTTGCCCCCTGGCTGTGGCTAGATGCTGGCCAAGAACAATTCCATTTAAAAAATGTTGAATCGATTGAGTATATGCTAGCGATTGAATGAGGAAACCTGCTCATCATGACGGCTCATCGCATAACCAGAAATCGTATCGTAAGTGGCTGGCCTAGACAAACTGGGACCACAGCGTAGGTAGATATGGTAGATATGCGTAAAGACATTCCTATAGGCAATTTGAAACAAATTAAAAGACTCGTTGCTCGTCGATATTTGACTTACATTAACCTAGTATGCACCTATTTAGGAGTAGGTAACCTAGTGTTCAGTGGCTCAAGGATTTTTTTATGATACCTAGCTATTGGCTAATTCTAAGACCTTGGTGAATATTGCAACATAACTATTTACCTTCCATAGTGAAGACAGAAAAGTGCCGTTTTTAAGCCGTTTAACCGACAAATCGAAACAAAACAATACAAGACCTTGACATTACTGGACGTAATTTTGCAGTGTCGTAACTCTTGTAAATAAGCATCGATAATTACTAGAAAGCGACAGAAAAACTATGCAAAAACTGGGCATCATTAGTAATAACAAATAAATCAAATTAGATAATATGCAAGCGAAGTGTTGTAATTACGTGATTGCACTTAAGATCATTTATAACGAAATCGCAACCTTCAAATAAGACTTCCACGTTCCGTCTTCCTGTTGTAAAATATACATAATTATGATTCTGATTGTAGCAATACTAAGTATTCCTTACCTATAACGTATTAGGTAGTTGTAAGTGCAAATTCATACTTGGGCAATAAATACATAGATACTTACATGTGCATTTAATTTAATCCTTTCCTATGACTTTTGGCATTTAATCTCTGTTATAAGACTGTCCTGCATTATCGGTTTTATTAATGACTTCCGTATGACGTTGGGCTACTTTTACATGACGGAATATTTGTGCCATGTAATGACTCAGGCAAGAATGCATTCAGCAAACATTTAGTCAAGTGTTGTCACTTGTCGGCATAGAGCACTGTGGCGGATATACAAATGTATTGTAATCTTTGCAGTCCTAATTGCAGCCTTTTTAGACAAACAGGGTCGTTTGTTTTAATGAAGAGCTAGATTGAAGAAGAGAAGAAGGCACATTCCTACATGGAATGCATATGATTTCTCCATTTGGTTTTTTTCTGCCTCTCACTCTCTATAAACCAGACGGCAACTGCTTATAATAAAAATATCATTATCTTTCATGTTTTTTAAAACAAATACCTAATTCAAGTATTCAATTCAGAACCGTGGTACGATAGCTTTTAATTAAATATGTATTATACATGTATACTTAAGTACTTATACTTTAAAAACTATTTTTAGTGCCTTTGTGTTATGCACTGGTGGCTGAAAAGGCCATAGCCTGTGTACCGGTCAATAGCCTGCCTCTGTAAAAAGATCTCGTTCTCAATGTTCGATCCATTTGCAATCTGCTGCTGCTCGTCCGGTATGTGCAATCCGGGTTTAATAATATACCTATACCTACATTAATTTTGCAATATTAAAATTGGATAAAGTAAGTAACAAATTGAATTTAAATTTACTAACTGTAAGAGGAAAATTCAACTGTCCTCGTGTCTTCTATTAGTAACTACAAAGAACGCATGTGAGAAATAGCAGCCTGCTTCCTTCCGTATCGTCGTCCATTCTGTGAGTAGGTAGTTACCTAATTGTATAAAATTGCCGAAAGATTTTTAAAGTCGGTTGAGTAGTTTCGGTGGTTTACAATAGTCAAAATATTTACCAGTAGCTCTAGTATAAGTTTTTTGGAAACATTAACTAATTCGAACGCGTTTGCGTTAAAAAAAAATGAATAAAATGAACTTTATTCTGTAAGTAGGCCGCAAATGGCACTTTTACAAGTCAAACCCTACTACTCGTAGCGTTTCACAGAGGCCACTGCCGAGAAGAAACGCCGAAAGAAATTCGACAGTCAGCCATTTTTTTTCAAAATGTATGAAAGTTTTGTCTCAAAATGTATGAAAGTGGTATGAAAACGTGAACAGCGCCTCTGGTGGTCACTAGTGGAAACTAAAACAGTGAGTATAACATTTGTTGCTAACCGATGAACGCGCGTATTTCAAACTCGGTGAGAGCGTTTTCATACATTTTGAGACAAAACGCAAACGCGTTCGAATTAGTTAATGTTTCGAAAAAACTTATACTAGAGCTACTGCTTTGGCTCATTTAGTTGTAAGTATACCTACCCAAATATATTTAGTATAGATCATACGAAGCTTTATGGTTGTTCAGTTGTTACACTTAGGTATTGATGCCAATATTCTCAAAAGTCAGCGAAGTATAAATAACATTCTAAACGTAGAACATACTCGTATGAAAGCCGAAGGGATCGTCCCAATACTATACAACGCGACTACTTACTCTTACTACGCGATGATCGCGCAATCGCGCGAGTGAAATTCGCGAATAATTATATTGAACTCGAATAGGTGTCCTAAAGGGATCGTCCTAAAACAAACGCGACTACGTGATTATCGCGCGAACTCGCGACTTTTACTACTTAGTAAATAGATATTCTAAGGAAAATCGCGCGATCATCGCGTATAGTCGCGTTTGTATTAGGAGGACGATCCCGAACACAACCTGCGAGAGTCGGCATGTTCTTAACACGGAACATGATTGGAAACCGCAATCAGACTGTAAATGTCTCGACATTAGGTACCTAGGCCTAAATCGTTAACAGGTAGCAATTTAAAACCTACTATTCAATTTACGACAAAGATAACAACTTAATTTCGAGTTGACAATACTAGCGAATGTCACGTTTTTTTTTCAAAAGCATATTTACACGCCAACCCGTGTCAACGGCTAAGTGCACCCGAGACGGCTAATCACACTGATTCAGACGAACAATGAGTACGGATACGTGGAATCAAAGGATGTATGTGTAATTGTTGTAATTCCTACGCCAGCCAGCGCCAGCGGGCCGTGACGGGCCCTACAATGACTGGATCTGGACGGAACAAGATTTTCATAGCCTACCGATTTCGAATGGTCTTAATATTAAGTCGAACTTACCGATTTTTAACCCCCAACCAAAAAGAGAGGGTGTTATAAGTTTAACGTGTCTGTGTATCTGTCTGTGCTATCGTAGCGCCCAAACGGATGAACCGATTTTCGTTTAGTTTTTTTTTACAAGATTTGTATTGTGCTACAATGTTCATGTACTAATGCAAATAAGTCATTTTCAAAATCAGCTAAGTAGCTAGTACCGGATTGAAATGAACTTGACATATTTAAGCAAAGGTAATACAATTCTGGCGTCGGTCAGCTAGAGGTCAGCCGACGCCAGTAGAGCAGTTGGTCTCACCATGAATAAATAAAAAACAAAAATCATGGCAAATAGAGAAGAAATACCGATAGAAGTAGATGGGGAAAATATCGAATACGTTAGCAATTACACTTATCTAGGGCAAATAATATCATTCAAAAGATTTTGGTCACTAAAAGAGATACTAAAGAGTAAATACTTTCCAATGACAGGTAAAAGAAAAGTGTTCAATACTGCTATGCCTTACATACGGATGCCAAACTTGGGCATTAACCCAGAAACACTTATTAAAGCTTAGAACGTGCCAGACGGGAATCGAAAGTAGTATGATAGGCATCACGTTAAAACACCGCAAAAGAGCTGAAGAAATCAGAAATATAACAAAGGTGGAAGACATAGTAAAGAAAATAAGACAGTTGAAATGGCGATGGGCAGGAAATTTAACAAGGGAAAGCAGAACAAAATGGACACAAATTATTACAGAGTGGCAACCACGAGACGGCCAAAGAAAAAGAGGTCGACAAGTAAAGAGATGGACAGACGATATAAAAAAAAATGGGGGAGCAACTTGGTCAAGACAAGCGAGAAATAGAAATGAATGGAAGCAGCTGGAAGAGGCCTATGTGTCAAAGGACACGCTGACCACTAATCCGGGAAATCCGATGTGTTAACTACAACTTTAAAATGCATAATATATTATGTTAACTAGGTTTAGTTAGGTTTAGTATCAGGCTTAAATAAAAATAAATACAATTCTACAGTAAGGTAGGCCTGAAAGATGTATTTGGTACGATATATTTGGATCCTTTTACGGACGAACGGACAGTTGTTTCCTACGGAACCCCAAATAAATCGTAGGTGAAGTATCAAGTTATCAACTTAAGAAAATTGTAAGTAACAGCATTTAAAATGTCACCGCGATACCGGCTCGCCTTAACGACACTTAAGTAATTATCGGCTCTTGTTAACTCAGTGTTTCTATTGACACACTAATTGTTAATCGCCTCTCCACCTGACTTGAATAAACGACACGTAACACTGACATGCGCTTTCCATCAACGCGTCTTTAGAGAGATTTTGTTTTTCTAAGACCTTCGTTTGACGGATGCCTGTGGCAGAGAAAATGACAACTATTTGCTTAAAAGTAATTTAAAAAAATAGAAAATCGACTTCAATAGGTTTTTAAATGTACAAATTTAAACCAAAAAGTAGAATCTAATATACTTTAGTAACTTCAAAGCAAAGAGCTTATAGGTCAATAAATTAATGTATTTAGTTAGTTACTTATTTATATACATATTCCCATATATAATCAGTTATTTTTGGAGTCGGTGTCAGCTCAGGAGGATAAGTACCTAGTTTCCTGCTTTGCCACAAACTTTCGACACTCGGAGCGGCGGCGGCGCGCGCAGCGGGGCTGGCACCGACTCCAAAAATACCTGATTACATATTGGGAATATGTATATAAATAAGTAACTAACTAATTACATTAATTTATTGTCCTATAAGCTCTTTGCTTTGAAGTTACTAATAGTTATTTGTTATGCAAGGCTGCAAAGTAAATTTTTGGCGCGAGTGTTTGTATTGAGAGCCGAGCTAGCGAAGGATTGTAAGATTGAGATTGTAAGAGTTCAAAAATACAATCCTGAGCGTAGCGAGGCTCTCAAGGCACGAGACGCCGAACAACTTTGCTGCCGAGCGCAACACACAACTTTTCACCTCACCATAGCGAGGAAATACTTTCATATATAATTCACGTCGTATGTAATAATTATGTACTCATGTTCATTCGTTACAAAGCATTTCGTGGATTATTAACATTTAAATGCATCAAAGATCCTGTATTCCTACATTAAACGAGTCGTATTATTGTTGAGTATGTACTCACGGCTAACAGGTAAAGTAAAACAAATATATTTCCCTCTTTCCAAACTTATCAGGAATTAAAATTGTAATATAAATGTCTTCTGCACTGAAATCAATTAATTAAATTCATTATTTTGATATTATTCTAGCTCAACAACAATACAAAACAATATAAATATTTAAATCTCTCGCACCGAGTTTTTTTCTTAAAAACTAACTTTTTAAACGGTGCGTTCCGAAATTGCACCGAGCGTAAAATTTTAAAACAGATAAACATTTCAAATATGTTTCTTCGTGGTATTTCCTTATAAATAAAACTAAATTATTATTTAATATAGAAAGAGTATTGTTAATTTCATTATAATCAACAAAACAATAATAAACTGCACCATTAAGGTACATGATATGTATATTTCTAAACGCTTAGGAATGAGCTGTAATTTCACTTCATAGAAATAAGTTGGAACTCATGGAACTGCGTAAAGTTGGAATTTCAAAATCACTTTCCACGCTAGCGTGGAAAGTGGACTTTTGCACGCAGATTTGAAGCCATAAAGAAAGCCTTTCCGAGCGGGTGAGGTGAAAAATATATTATTTTCTACTTTGTGGTTTAAATTTGTACATTTAAAAACCTATTGGAGTCGGTTTTCTATTTTTTAAAATTATTTTTTATTTTGAGTGGAAAGTACCTAACTAATTGTATTTCGTGTGAGTAAGTCAGCAGTTTTGGGGGTTTTGTGACGTCAGCGCAGCGGTCAATAGCGCGAAATATCGTTCCTCAGGTACACAAGCCGAGGTCTAAACCCTTGTAACCGTTTATGTGTAATTTTGTTTTTTTTTTTGTTAGTTAAATGTATATGGGACAACCAACCGATGTGATCTCGTAACAAACATAAAAAATACTCAGGTACCGTAGAATTGAGAACCTCATCCTTTTTTTGTAGTTACTTATTTCACACTTCTTAGTGATATATTGCCAAAGTGCATCTCGTGGCAATTCCAATAAGCCCAAACACGGCTAAGTTCCATTGTTTTATTGCGGAATTCCGTTGCCTACCTTTCTTGGTTCAATCATCAGATTCATGTTTATGGTAACATTACATTAAGACTATTTAAAATGGCTACATCATATTATAAAATCGCTAAAATATGATTCCCTTGAAGTTTTGAGGATTCTCCTCAATTCCTCATGGATTCCATCATCAGAAGTGAACACAACCTACCTGGAAGCATATGCTTTCAAAAAAATAAATAGCTTTCCAAATCTGTTTAGAAATGGCGGGGTTCCGTTGCCAACCTTCCGGCTTCAATTACCAAATCAGGTAGATGGTATTAACATTACATCATGACAATCTAAATTGGCTTCGTCATAGTAGTACAAAAAATTGAAATAACTCAAATATATGTCCCACTATAGGGATTGTATATTTACTTATGCTTATTGACAGAATTAACAACATCATCTAAGGTATCAAAGTTTGTCTAAAGTACATTTCTTAAGTTCTTTTAAATTCATTATGTTTTTTTTTTCTAATTTTCAAATAGCTAAAAGCTTAATAGCTCTCACGCCAGTAGCGTTTCTTTTGCGCCAATTAGTTAGATGGCGGTCTCTAAGATCCATATTTAAAATTAAATTTCATACAATGTAGATGGTAATTGTTACTTACATGATTATATTGTTAGTTGTGTCGAACAAAAGTTTGCGGATAATGTACAGACATTGTAACTGATTACCTGAGCGAGCGGCGAAAATAAAGTTGTACTACAATTTAAGAGACCTTAGGTACTGACAAATACAAATGTGTACTTATATTTTTTATGGTTGACATGCATATGTATGGTGCAAATGTGGAGTATAACGGCAATCTCGATACATTAAATATGCAGACAATAAATTTTACTATGCTATGCACGTCATCGACACATAAAGACGTTTTATTATTTCCGTTTGTGCAAATAGAATACTGATTGAATTTTGGGTTTAGTACTGTCTGACGTATTTCGTTACATTCGTCGTGACTATAGGCAATAGGCACAGGCAAAACTTTATTTCAATACTCGGGCTGGACCAGCTACGAAATATTAAATAGGTACGCTCCCATACACATGATGTATAATATTAATAATTTTCAGCGCGCAGCCACAGCAGCAATAGTTGATTGTTAACCAAGGGTTGAAAGCCACCCATTTCTGCCGAGATATTTTGACGCTCGAACGAAGTGAGAGCGCCAAAAGTTCGAGGCTGAAATGGGTGGTTTCACCCGAGTTAAACACTCTGCTTTTCATTTCGAATACGAGGAAAGTAAAATATATAAAAATACTTAAATAAATATTTGTGGACAAATTTACCCAAACCAAGCTAAGCTTGTACTAAAGCGACGATACACATACGAGTACATGGATAAATGCATAGAAAACACCCACAACAATTATACGTGTCAGGAACGTGTTCATCACACAAATAAATGCCCTGACCGGGAATCGAACCCGGGACCTCCAGCTTCGTAGACAAAAATATCAAATATTGCACATTTTCGTTTCATTTTTCACAAAAGACAAGATGTAAAACAATATTGACATGATCTAAAAATTGGGAAACTGTGTTATTTGCAACGCGAAATACTTGTTAAATTCAATAACAATAGAAATATGTATAAAAAATTTCAGAATCAGTGAAAAAACATTTTGGCGGGAACTGTGACGTTAAGGTGTTTGTGTATGGACCATTTTATTGCTCAGACTAACTAGACTCAGACTTGACAGCAGAAGGGACAAATTATGTAGGTCTGCTCACCCCCAGGAACAAAACCCTATACACATACCTACCTGTATAGTAGTAAATAATGTTATTGTGGCCGCCTTGCAGAAGACCACATTCTGCAAGGCGGAGACCGGTAAGTAACTACTTCCCCAGTTGGGCTGCTCCAAATTCGAGCAAGATGAAACTTTGCTGTGCACTACCTCTCTAATTTATACAAATACCTAACAATAAATAAGGTAGGTATACTAAATCAATCAATCAATCAATCAATAATAATTTATTTCGGAAATGTCCATATCTTATTAGTAACAATGGAACTTAAAAACCATGTTAGTATTACATGTAACTTATCCTATGTGACAGATGTAAGGCATTCCAAGCTTGCAGGAAGGCCCCATCCAATCTGTCCGCGACTGTGGCTAGGAGGCTGTTGGAACTGCCGCGCACACGCCGCACCAGGGATGCAACGCGCTTGCGCATGATGGCGCTGAAACTATCTGTGCGCGCCTCCGCAAACATGCCTGACGCACTACAGTGGCGCGGCAGCCCCAACAACATCCTAAAAGCATTATTATATTGGACGCGTAGAGCGCTGTAAGCTTTTTGAGTAAAGTTGATCCATAGGCTGCAGGTGTAAAATGTCGTAAATATATCGTAAATATCTAACTGACATTATTTACTTAACGTCAATCAGTTCCTGCTATAGGTACCAGCGGCGGCGCGTCAAAAATATTCTTAGGAAAGCCGGATATAATTTGCCTTTCTTATTATTCATGAGCCGTAGTAAAAGAACTGGACTGGCTGAAAATTAGGCAAGCTGATGGGAATCGAGTTGTATGGACACTCCGCCACTGATAGGTACCCACATTGATAATTTACACGAAGAATTTCAACTTGCAAAATGCTACTAATCGGATGCGTATACGCACATCATTAGTATTACTCCACCGCGCAAAAAGCAGGACCACAAGACACGTTCCCGACGGTAGTACTAAAATTGGTATTGGAATTGAGAAACTCGTTAGAAGTAATGGTTTTTACCGCGTACGCGCAGATCTCAGATTTCTATTGAACCCGCCGATGCATTCCGGTGGCACAGTACACCATTATAAATCAGTAGGTACCGTCGACTGAGGCGAATTTGATGTCAGGGGTAACTTTGTAAATTTAGCAAATACGAATTGAATTCTGCAAGTATTTTTTTAAAGTTTTGTTTACAGTTGAAACTGAATTCGAGTTTTAACTGCTTAGGTACCTAATTATGTCAAGCTGAATTAATAGAATTTGGCTGACTGATGACTTGAGACATTTAATAATTTATGCTCTTATAAGAAATGTAATAATGCGCGCACTAGTCGATGGTAAGGTTGAGCGCATCACCAGGAATTATGCTAAGTGGATATCCCTAGTTGTGCTTAACAGCTATTATGTCAAATTAAAGGAAAATTAAAGTCAAAACAAACGCAAATGCAAATGAAATTATTGTCATATTCATTATAATACTTAGTTGCAGTTCTTGAGTTCCACATTATGTTTTATTCCCACACGAATTCGCACAGGTTGCTATTGGTGACTGTTTTCACCAGGGGGGCTAAGATGATCGCTTTCGCTTATATGTCGGACATATAGCATTCGTCCCTTACTGTCAAGTATGTAAGTGCGAGAGCGACGAATGCTATGTCTGACATACGTATATGCGATCATCTTAGACCCTCAAGAGCTCGTAAGTATACGCTTGTCCGTAGAAATAATCTCGAAATCTAGCTTGGGCGTTGAACTAGCGGTAGTGTGGTTAGAGGTACCTACAAACTGACAGCCTCCATTATCACCACCTACTGGTGAAAACGGGTGTCTCAAGTAGCCCACGTGTGTCCTATTTTACCCCCTTTTTAAGTACTGATGATTATATTATATCTACCTACTGTGCAAATATCGTACGAGTCTCGTCGGCCAATGGCAAACCTGGACCAGTTCCTTTGGCAGACAGGCTGGCTGGTGATCACGACCGTAGATGGCAAAATGACACAGAAGAATCTGGATCCCAATGCATATATGCCCTTCTGCTGCCGTACATATGGTACTGTAGCAGCATACGTACATACGTGGTAGGTACATTATCATTCCAGTAACTCATAATATTACCTACTTACTGTATAACGCTTAGTTTAATGAAGTGAAGTTTTTGGTTTTGAACCTTTTAGGTTAGCTATAAAAGTAGAAATAATAGTTGATTGGAACTTGAAATATTATCATTGTATTTTGCCACCATAGAGAAAGGAAACATTTAAAATGTGCCAAAACTTGCATTAACTGTCAAGTTAATTTGGGACATTTATTGGGGAAATTAACTTTCAACACCCTTTTCTCCCCTTCAGAGGGCGAATTTTGAAAAACACTTAAACCCGTTTTCTTGTAACTTAATGATAGATCTATCGTGAAACGAAGTTTCAAGTTTCTAGCTTAGAAATAAAATGTTACTTATACAAACTTTCAACCCCTTTTTCACCCCTTTAAAGGGCAAATGTTGATGAACGCTGAAAACAGTTTTTTCCATTATTTAAATGGCTTAGTCTATTAGCGAATTTCCAAGTTTCTATCTTATTTTTTTTCCATACAAACTTTCCGCCCCTATAAAATTAAAGATGGCCAACGGAGGAGCTGGTTCCTATCAAAAACATTAAAGCTATGGATCTAACTAGACCCTGGAAAAAATTTGGTGCAGCGTGTCCACATTGTCACGTGAAACTGCCTCACTCACTACAATACAATCGCGAGTTAACAGACTTTGCCAATCACTCGTAGAAAGTAATTAACAGGAACTTGAAGGAACTAGTATTGTTGTTGTTGTAGTTTGTTCAGTCGACAAGTAGAGGCAATGCGAGAATTTAATGACTACCTTAATCAAACGGAACTTCATTAGCCTATGGGTACCTTTACCTATCTAGATCAACCTATTGTTGCATTAGCCAAAGTGTTACATAGGTATAATGTCGAATTTCGTAAAGTCTATTTAAGGCACGAAAGAGCACGGGTTTATGCAGCTTTTTTTTGAACCTGACTATGAGAGAATAGTTCGCGCTCAAGTGACATTGGTTGAGCGGCTTGGACCGAATTTGAGGTGTGAGTGGAATCGAGCTACTGGGAGTTTTGTCGCTGGTTCACTAAACCTATTGATCGCCGTCCATTTTTAGGGTTTTGTACCTCAAAAGGAAAAAACGGAATAACATCACTTTGTTCATGTTGTCCGTCTGTATGTCTGTCTGTCTGTCTACCTGGCTGGAACGCTTGGAGGTATCGACTATTGAGTTGAAATTAAACCGTATACTCAGATCGACAGTTTCTTGAAGCTGTGGAAAAATCGAACAAGAAGATACGGCTGTTTATGCCGGTAAAAAAACGTATAATTCGACACTTTCCAAGGGAGTCTTTTATAGGGTAATAACTACTTGACGTTGAAGTAATATTGACATACTACAAGCACATACTTACAAGGAAAAATCTGAAAACTATGCTTAGATTTGTAATTAATTAAAAATATGAGTTTTTATTTAAAGTAATTTTTAAACTGGGAGGCTCGAGTCCTGAACTATTTATAATATGTACATTCACGAACCGGGATTGTTGAGCCCAGGTTGAGCCACTTGCCACTTTCCGTAATTTAGCCGTATGTTACCCGAAGTCATGTCAGTCGCAATTTATATTAGGTATGTACTATGTACACGACTAAATTACGAACAATGGCAAGTGGCTCAACAATTCCGGTTCGTAACTGTATACCTACCTACAAATTTATACGGAACCCTCGGTTGTCGAGTCCAGCTGGCTCTTTTCCGGTTTTTGGATAATTGGAAGTCACAGATATACCAGTCCTCATCGTCAGTATCCTTCCACCTCCCCATGGTCACTTGTCTCTTGACGTAAAGACCGAATCTAGCAGCTCCCAAGCTGCTATGCGTTAATTTTGCTGCTTTTTCTCTTTTTCTTATCTCCTACTAACAAATTACCAACAAATCGCTCCCGTGTCGCTCCCGCATCGGTCTTACAAGCCACTTACGTAAGTGCTGCACCTCTTAATACGAACGCTGCTTAAATCATCTTTTCATAGATGAACAAGGCCAATGTTGATGATGACTAACAAATTCGATTAAAAGTCCCAGTCTTTATTCCTTTCTGGACAGTCTAAGTAATTCGTATATTTATAAACAGCTGAAGTCATAATTTTGTGAATTAGCTCAGTTTGAATCACAGTTTCACAGCGCTCGCCTACTTAATGGCAGAGAGTCGGCATGTTGTCCATGCCCAGGCCCCTTTCTCCGCACTCGATAAATCAACTGCCTAGTGTTTATAATAACTGAGCTACCTCACATCTACCTCGTTATTGCGGTACCACTAAATATCTAAACACTCCGTGTGGTCGTGGTCCGCAATTACCACGACGCGGTAATGCCTGACTTGCATAGGTAGTGGTAGGTATTACTGTTCTTATTTAATTACGGAATTAATCTGCTTGCAATAATTTGTAACGATTTGGTTTACTGGTATATAAGTATCTCAGTGATTCATACCAAAATGTATAAATAATTATGTTCAATCGACACGGTTAATAACTCCGAGTTTGATATAAAAACAATGATCTTAAATAATATTGGCGAGGGATAAGGTTTTCAAACAACTTAGTATGTAAAGTCATTGTTTATAAGGTTCTCTTGTTTTACAGTGTAGTGGCGTCTCTGTCTAACCTTATTTTTGTAATCGATTCACGAATTGGTATCCGCTGACCGTGTCGACTCATTTCACACTTGAGAAACCGAATGGAAGATAATTAAACTTCTTAAAACCCAAAGGATTTAATAACACTAGTTCATTAAAAAAATAGGACACATGGGACAAAATAGGACAAAACAAGGACCAGACACAAAAATAGGATAGGCACATTTTATGTCACACCTGGCCATCAAGTGGCAATTAACGCACGCTACGCGCGCGGAAAATACCACATCCTGGCCAGAGGCAGACATAAAATTACCACGAGCGGTAATAAAGAAAGCCTCAGATCGCACATTTATCGCCCTTGTTCGAGCATGTTGATTCAGAAGAAGACCACGGATGATTATTCAAAATACCAAGTGTTTCATTGGTCGCACTAAGATATTTTGATCAAGATACTGAAGCGACTATTATCTGGTCTTGGTATACATTTAAATGGTCTTGGTGTAACTCGTGTAACTTTAATGCTTTTTATTTATTTGCAGGCGATTTTTTTGGTAAAAGTTATAACTGGCCAGGTCTGTCTAACGAAAGTTGGGAATTTAAACGAGGTTTCAAGTTCTTCGTTTAGTAATATTTGCTTCCCATACAAACTCACAACCCTTTTTCATCCTTTCAAAGGGAAATTTTTGAAACAGTTTTCTTCCATTTTAATAATGCTTAGTCTATTAACGACATTTCAAGATTCTGTATTAAAACTGATATTGTTCCCCATACAAACTTTCCATCCCTAAAAAAATTAAGATGGCTGACGGGGGAGTTGCTCCTATAAAAACAACTACGTATGTCGATTTAAACATACCGATTATCACACATTATTATTGGAAAACGGGACTTAATCGCGTACACTTATAATTTATTTACCTTTTGCAAGATTTTGCCCGACGTTTGCAATTTAAGCTGCCCCACTACTATATCTTCTTTCATTAGCCAAGACTATAGGCATGATCCTATGGGAAATATATGTATTTTCAGGAATGTACCTACCTACCTAATACTCGACTCGACTGCCAGCTTCACCATGACTAACCAAATCAGATGCTATGGCATCGTGTCATGCACAACCTTGCGATCTGAAGCGAAGTCTGTCACAATGCGTACAATGCAACAAATGGGTATTGTAGCTTTTGGCCCATGCAATTCCTGCCAGTTATGTCCAGTTTTACTTACACTGTTAAAACAGCGTTTAATAACGCTTTGCCCGCGTGATTTTCGTTGGCAGAAAGTGTAGGAACAACAGAATGTAGAAATATACTAATCAAAAATTTCAAAAAAATGAAAATTAAAAAAATACTAGAAATATAAAACAATATTTTTTTCTGCAGCTTCTGGCTAACAGAAAAATAAGCACACTGACCAAAAATCACAAGTGCAAACACAAGCGAAGAAAGCTTGCCAAAAGTTTGTATGGAGAGAGCTTGCCCACCCCTGCGCCTTAATGTCATATGACATTCTCTACAATTTCTACCAGTTACGTCTACACTTAGGGACAAAAGCCAAGTAAACAGAAACACTTAAAATCATTTTAGTGAATTTTCTTTTATCACGTGGAATTATGGAGTACTAGTGTACCTAAGGTAACTAGGTATATGTCGTTTATCAGTTATCACTGCATATAACTTAAATTCACTTTGAGGAACTACCCAGATACGTATGATTGTGGTGTAATTTGTGATAATATAAACTAAGAATAATCCTGTCTATGGTTAGATCGGATATATTCATCCCGCGATAAAAAGGAACATATGGGAGCAGCAGTGGGATGGGTGATTATTTGATTAATTTAATACACACAGCGATAAATGTACGATATTTGTGTAACCATAATTTTCATAGATGCAATTATGTTATTTATCGATTAATTGGGAATGTCAACCAATTTTGAATTTTAGCTCTTAGTCTTCTCTGTTATTAATAAAAAATAACGGTGAAAGAATTATTTGGATACGTCAAGTAGTTTCCAAGATATGCAATTTTAAAGTGAGCGCGCGACGATCGGGCCGCGTTCAATGCGCGTGACGTCATACAGCAACACTCGCTCACTCCGTTCGCGCGCTTTCGTACCGCTGCTTTGCGATTCGCAAGAAATAATAATTGTTTTAAAAAATTGTTCAATCCAAACACTAGAAAATCGTGTGTTATGCCAAAATGCACAAATACTACCATCAGTGCGCCGGTAAAATTGGCCAGGCCTGATGATGCAGCCGGAAGAGAGGCACTGGAACTGCCTAAGGCCAATTGATAAAGTAGTCGAGTTTGGGCTTGTTTGTTTTGTTGTCTTGAGTACTTACCACTAGACCTAATGTCGAGGGTCTGATGATGCAGCCGGAAGAGAGGCACTGGAACAGTCTAAGGACAAGCGATAAAGTAGTCAAGTTTGGGCTTGTTTGTTTTGTTGTCTTGGGTACTTACCACTAGACCTGATATCGAGGGTCTGATGATGCAGCCGGAAGAGAGGCACTGGAACTGCCTAACTGAAAGTGCTACAGTAGTCGAGCTTGGGCTTGTTTGTTTTGTTGTCTTGGGTACTTACCACTAGACCTGATATCGAGGGTCTGATGATGCAGCCGGAAGTGAGGCACTGGAACTGCCTAACTGAAAGTGCTACAGTAGTCGAGTTTGGGCTTATTTGTTTTGTTGTCTTGGGTACTTACCACTAGACCTGATGTCGAGGGTTTGATGATGCAGCCGGAAGAGAGGCACTGGAACGTCTGGAACTGATGCCTAAGGACAAGCGATAAAGTAGTCGAGTTTGGGCTTGTTTGTTTTGTTGTCTTGGGTACTTACCACTAGACCTGATGTCGAGGGTTTGATGATGCAGCCGGAAGAGAGGCACTGGAACTGTCTAAGGATAAGCGATAAAGTAGTCGAGTTTCGGCTTGTTTGTTTTGTTGTCTAGGGTACTTACCACAAGACCTGATGTCGAGGGTCTGATGATGCAGCCGGAAGAGAGGCACTGGAACTGCCTAACGAAAAGTGATAAAGTAGTCGAGTTTGGGCTTGTTTGTTTTGTTGTCTCGAGTACTTACCACTGGACCTGATAATTGACTGATTCAAACTCGACTACTTTATCACTTTTCGTTGGGCAGTTCCAGTGCCTCTCTTCCGGCTGCATCATCAGACCCTCGACATCAGGTCTAGAGGTAAGTACTCAAGACAACAAAACAAACAAGCCCAAACTCGACTACCTACTTTATGTTTTTCCGTTAGTTAGACAGTTCCAGTGCCTCTCTTCCGGCTGCATCATCAGACCCTCGACATCAGATCTAGTGGTAAGTACTCAAGGCAACAAAACAAACAAGCCCAAACTCGACTACTTTATCGCTTGTCCTTAGACAGTTCCAGTGCCTCTCTTCCGGCTGCATCATCAAACCCTCGACATCAGGTCTAGTGGTAAGTACTCAAGACAACAAAACAAACAAGCCCAAACTCGACTACTTTATCACTTTTCGTTAGGCAGTTCTAGTGCCTCTCTTCCGCCTGCATCATCAGACCCTCGACATCGGGTCTAGTGGTAAGTACTCAGGACAACAAAACAAACAAGCCCAAACTCGACTACTTTATGACTTTCCGTTAGACAGTTCTAGTGCCTCTCTTCCGGCTGCATCATCAGACCCTCGACATCAGGTCTAGTGGTAAGTACTCAAGACAACAAAACAAACAAGCCCAAACTCGACTACTTTATCACTTTTCGTTAGGCAGTTCTAGTGCCTCTCTTCCGCCTGCATCATCAGACCCTCGACATCGGGTCTAGTGGTAAGTACTCAGGACAACAAAACAAACAAGCCCAAACTCGACTACTTTATGACTTTCCGTTAGACAGTTCTAGTGCCTCTCTTCCGGCTGCATCATCAGACCCTCGACATCAGGTCTAGTGGTAAGTACTCAAGATAACAAAACAAACAAGCCCAAGCTCGACAACTGTAGCACTTTCAGTTAGGCAGTTCTAGTGCCTCTCTTCCGCCTGCATCATCAGACCCTCGACATCGGGTCTAGCGGTAAGTACTCAAAACAACAAAACAAACAAGCCCAAACTCGAATACTTTATCACTTTTCGTAAGACAGTTCTAGTGCCTCTCTTCCGGCTGCATCATCAGACCCTCGACATCAGGTCTAGTGGTAAGTACTCAAGACAACAAAACAAACAAGCCCAAACTCGACTACTTTATCACTTTTCGTTAGGCAGTTCTAGTGCCTCTCTTCCGCCTGCATCATCAGACCCTCGACATCGGGTCTAGTGGTAAGTACTCAGGACAACAAAACAAACAAGCCCAAACTCGACTACTTTATGACTTTCCGTTAGACAGTTCTAGTGCCTCTCTTCCGGCTGCATCATCAGACCCTCGACATCAGGTCTAGTGGTAAGTACTCAAGATAACAAAACAAACAAGCCCAAGCTCGACAACTGTAGCACTTTCAGTTAGGCAGTTCTAGTGCCTCTCTTCCGCCTGCATCATCAGACCCTCGACATCGGGTCTAGTGGTAAGTACTCAAAACAATAAAACAAACAAGCCCAAACTCGAATACTTTATCACTTTTCGTAAGACAGTTCTAGTGCCTCTCTTCCGGCTGCATCATCAGACCCTCGACATCAGGTCTAGTGGTAAGTACTCAAGACAACAAAACAAACAAGCCCAAACTCGACTACTTTATCACTTTCTAGGCACTCTTCCGTTCCGGCGGCATCATATAAATTAAATAAGAGCGTGTGTAGATCATTTTGAACTCCTCGCCCGCGTAGCAACCATTGCTGCGGACTGTACTAAACATTTTTTTATTAATATGTGTTATTAATAAGCGGTAAAATAAAACAAAACACCACGCGAGATACCAAATCGTACTTGCGACTAAGCGAGGCGTTGCTTAATGACGTCACGCGCGGCCATTGACCCTAAGCGGGACGCAATATTTTATGCGAACTTCAAATGCCTGTAAAATCGTAACTACTGAGTATTTTTGAATGAAACAAAAATTAGTGTATTTGTTTAGATAAAAGCTTTACTGTAACAGACTTTCAAGTGATTTTGAACACCCATTGACATTCTCAATTATGCATTCAATGTAGGTACGTCTGATGCAGTCGGTGTACTTTTAATTTCGATACAAATAGTCACGTGCCTCTGCATTCTAGTTCCTACAACGTGACTGCGATTAACGCGATGTAATGACATTGATACCTGTCAAAAGTTGTTAATTATCCGTGATTCATCCTGGCTTTGTGACTAGGCGGAGATAGGTACAAGTGCACTCTAGTACAATATATACACGCACATTAAACTTATGAACAACTAGCTTTTTCCCGCGACTTCGTCCGCGTAAACTTCCACTTCCTATTTCATCCGGTCGAGGGATAATTTTCGGGGTAAAAAGTATCCTATATGTTAATCCGGGCTATAAACTCATTGTATATCAAGTTTCATTATAATCCGTTAAGCCGTTTTTGCGTGATTGAGTAACAAACATAGAACTTTCGCATTTATAATATTAGATTAGAGCATTAAGGCGATATATCGATTGAAAGAGACACCCTTTGTTTTTCGCTCACGACAAAACGGGATGCAACCCTCTCCGAGAATGGCATTTTAGACAAATCTCGTTAAATATCTGACTGTGTGCAGGTTTATTAAATTTCCTCTTGTCAGTACCTAGATGAGGTAAAATACCATCATATTAACTTAATCGTGTTTTTTAGTAATGCGTTGTTTAGTAGGCTGAGGAAAAAAAAGGAAAATATAGACTTGACTTTGGATTTATTTTCTATCGAGAAAATTTTAAGCAATCATGTTTCGCTATTGTCAGTACCACAATCATATAGTCATGAACCATATATCTGAAAATCAGCCCCTACTGTTTGCTAGTCTGGGCAGGACAGCGTTTCAAACTCTCCAAATTTCTCAGTGTAGAAACACTGTGCGACCTGTGGTTCTATTCCAGTCAATGTATCCAGATTTGGAATTGGCTTGATATTTGTTAGTACGCGCCTCACATGAAAAATCTAAATAAAATTAAAAGTTTCAAAATTTATTTAGGTACGAACATGTTTCTTCAAATATTCTAAATTCAAATAAAGATACTGACATCGGATTTAATGAATTGGAAGGTTAGGCCGGCATTCCATTATGAGTTATGACGTTATGACTTAAGGCCGTGTATTACCACTTTTGAGTTTATAATAGTAGTTTATGCAACTGGTACATAATGAGGGGCATTAAAACACGAGTGTGTTTCATAATAAGGTCACACGAGTGTTTTAATGCCTAATTATGTACAGTTGCATACACTACTTTATCTACATCCATATATTAAATCCTCTTTCATGTGTTTCGTGTGGGCACTTCTCGCCGGCGTGCGCCATGTTTGCGTCGACAGGCCGGCCCGCGCCTCCGCCGCCAGCCCGCAGCTGTGTCTTAATTTTGTACGTGATCTCGTTAAAGTGTTATATTTCGTGATCTAATAGGGGACGCACGCAACAGCCGCACAGTATATTATAAAGCGGGGTCTTATCTACGGTATTTGAACTTATAAAAGAGGATTTACTATATGGGTGTAGATAAAAACCATCTGAGACATAGAATATAGTGTCTAAAAATCTAAAAAAAATATATGTGTTACATAAGGATCTTTTCTAGTCAAAATCGCAGTCAGTTACATGACCTGATGAATTTCACTAGATAGAAAAAAATCGCAAAGTTACCCCTTTTTGGAATGTATTTTCAATACTACGGCTATATTACTGATATTTAACATTGATTGATATGATGACATGATAAGTATTGATTAAAAAAAAAAAACTCATTTAATTTTTGTACTCAATTAAAGATCGTAAATAGTTATAGACAAATTCGCAGGGTTTGCTTTGATAAAATGATTGGCTTAATGACTATAGCTAAATATTTACAAAACTGCGCGCAGAGCTTGCGTAGAGAGCGGGATGGTTAATTGTAAACTCACGCGTGTTAGAGCGGGACATTTGCGTTGGGGATACCTCCCCTTAACACATGAATGTGAATGAGTAGTTTCACTACTTTTTTGTCTCATTGTTTTGAGATATGCTATTAAATAGGAAGAATTGTTGAACATCGGCATAACATAGACGCTAGAATGTGAAAGATGCAGGGGATAAGTATAAACTTAAACATTGTCTGTAAAATTCTCCAAGCATGTACAACGGGCCGAAATGGTAACAATGAGTAAATAACGTTCTGGAGTGAAAGATTGAACACTAGGATGAAAACGTAGTGCTCCTCATTTTAATTTCCACAGTACGAGAGAGACAGGATATATGAGTTGCGTATACATATACGACTCAACAGCAAGTTGTGCTAGCCCACCTGAGGAAACGTCTTTAAATCAAGAATATTTATTTACGTAAATTTATTATTAGTCACCAATTATTATGGTTGAAATTTCTTTTTGTTGAACGTATTTGTATTAAAATGTTATTGGATTTTGAACCGTATTGTTTGAACGGTAAAGTAGCTTTTTGAAGGAATTGCTTTAGAGCAATTCGTTCAACTGAAATGATTTTAAGTTTACCTAGTCAGTCTCCAAAAACTTAGTGACCATAACGTGAAACTAGATTATTGAACTATATATACTTCGGCGGCATTCTGTAATAAGCAGTCATTATATTAAATAAACAAAGTAAACTGGTTTGCTAATACATAATGCAATTATGCAAAACTTTCACTGATTAACAATATCTGTGTTAACAACTAATGTAGTTGCAGACACTTGTTGCTCTATCATTAATTAGTATCGTCGTAAAACTTGGTACCTTTATGTATTTGGAAGGCAGTGATACCTAAGATTTTAAGTGCCTCATCATCATCAGTACAGTTGCATTCTGAAGGATGCTTGGGGTTCGCTACCTAATCCCAAGATTTGGCGCAGGCACTAGTTTTTACGGAAGCGATTGCCATGTGACCTTCCAACCCGAGGGTAATCTAGAAACCTATCACATATAAATTATTAAATATGAGTGAACATATTTATTATGTTTTGGCAAGTTGAAAAACGATCGAAGTAAAACAAATCTTAAGATTAACTCCTTGCTCCTCGGATAATTGCTTCGATGTGTGAGTTGGTATGTAAGTATTGCTGGTATAGGTACTTTGATATTTTCTTAACTATACAGTGTCCTCTTTTACCCTTTAGACGGAATATAATAATAATAATAAGTAAGTGTAAGTGTATTTTTATATTTTACTTTTTATAGAGATACTATAACAACCTAGCCTAAGTTTTAAAATGAATAAAGAGATAATAATAATATACTTACTTTATTGTGCACCATAAAGTGAAATTATAACAAAATAAACTTAAGACTATAACTAAGGCAACAATAGTGGTAGCGGTACAGGCCCAATTTCAATGAAAAACCGCAAATCGATGTACAGTTTAGCCGTTTGGCACACGCATACTAGAGGTGAAAACAAAATTTTTGACCCGCAGTTCCTAAAAAAAATTCCCTTAGGGGGGGAGTGCTGAGACATTCTTTTTTTTGTATGGAAAAAAATAATTTTTTTTTAGAAACCTATCGTGTGTGGTATCATATGAAAGGGCTTTTTGAGACGATTCTAAAAATATACCACATCATTACATTTCAGCTATTTTTTTTTAATAAAATCAAAAATAATTTTCGAAACATACCAAGTTTGAGGTCCTCCAGACACGATATGGCTGATTTTTATTTTGTTCAATATACCAGAAATGATACGTTATATCCTCATATCTAACCTCGAAAAAGCAATTTTGAAATGATTTTCATTAAGTTTTTTTTTTTTAATTTTTAATATTACTAAGTGACACGGTTCTATTGCAATACCTATTTTACGTGATTTATGGAACTTTAGTGCAGATCATATGATACCACACACGATAGGTTACTAAAAAAAATATATTTTTTTCCATACAAAAAAAAAAATGTCTCGGCACTCCCCCCTAAGGGAAATTTTTTTAGGAACTGCGGGTCAAAATTTTTGTTTTCACCTCTAGTATGCGTGTGCCAAACGGCTAAACTGTACATCGATTTGCGGTTTTTTTAATCGTACGGCTACCACTACAACAGGCGGCAATATAATGTTTTTTAAACAATTAATAAGTCAAATAATATAAAGAAATACTAATTCACGTACCTTACGTTTATGATACAATCGAGACATAAACACTCCTGATATCTACCTAATTAAATATTTTGGTGTAATGAATAGTCTGATGAGATCACTAAATAGGTTATTCTATGGCCATTGTTTAGCGTGGATGGAGTGTTATACACTTCCAGTCATAATAAATACTGTCTACCTTTTATTTATACCTCTGATAACGGCTGCTTTTCCCGAGCGCTAAGCTAGCTAACGATCAGAAAGAAAATCGGGCCTCTGAAACGAGAGCATGCAATTTTCCGATCCTGCATTATACTGGGGTGCTACCGCGAGCCACAAACGAAATCTCTCTCTGTTGCACTTGCTCAAGTCTGTACGTAAGTGCGACAAAGAAAACTTCGTTTGTGGTTTGCGGTAGCAGCCCTGCACCGCTTCAATCATATGGCTAAAGATCGTACAAATCGAATATTTATTGCCGGATTCGAAATCGCGTTACTGACTCTACTCTTTATTGATACCACGTAGCCTACCTGTTAGGGTCATAAACACTTGAAAAAACAAAAGTCGTCCCTCCTGTGGCTTATGTGTATGTAAGTTATTCTTTTATCACATAGATTTATAGTAACGGAGACACTGTTTATGCGGGTTACTAGACCAATCCGAAATTAAGCTTGTCGCCCTAAACTTTTGATATGTCCACAGGAAAGACGCGCCTAAATCTGTTAAAGACGCGAACCTAAACCTTAACCTATTATGTAAGTAGACGTGTAATCCTACATACGCTTGCAACTCTAGAAGTCTAGAGCCACATACGCATAGCCGATCCTTTATGGATTCGAAGGACAAAAGTCCCTTTAGTTGCTACCTACACCTACACTTCCTTTTCCCGGAAACAAGTAAAGTAATGTTATCGCGATTTTCAACCCGCAGGAAGAGACGGAAAGAAAAACTTTGTACTAGATATAGGTATCGGCGATAGTAATTTGTTTTATCTTCGATTGTATTGTAACCTTTCTTGCCGCTGCGCTGGGAAGGTTTAAGATGGAGACATTTCCCTGTTGGACTGCTCCAAGTATCGACTGGAGGCGGACTTGATTTTAAGATGTTTTTATTATCTGTTTGCCTCACAGTTTCAACCCTGGTGCAAGCACATTTTGAATTGTTTTGTGAATTAAACATATCTTACACTTTTCTATGGACCTTACTATATGCGATTTTTACATAGAATACAAATGATGAGTGGAATAAAATTACGCGTAGGTATTAAACTATTAAATATGGGCAGCTATGATCATAAACAAACATATTAGTAATCCTGTAACTGATATATATGTCAATTAGAAAGATATTATATAGGTTGATATCTTAAATTAACTCAATTAAATAAGGTAACTATTAGGTAATTAAAGTTACTACTAGGTCAATCTCTCTATACGTTTTTTGGTCGCAGTTCTTAGTCATCCTGAATAGTCTTAATGACTACCTATTGATCCTTGCTTAACGCCAGAGCTGACACCAAGGTAGGTATTCAGATAGCTGAATAGCTTAAGCGCATCTTTCACTCTGTCTATGCTGCAGACGGGTACAGGGCGGCCAATTTTTGCGCTACAAAGATGTGATTAAGTATTGATCCATCCTGATGGGATGTTTTCGCTCAAGATCGGTCAAGTGGAGACATAAAGTGATGGTTAAAACTGCAACCCTTCGAAGAACCATATGCGAAACGAACTTTATGATGAATTGAAGGCCCGACCACCTGATGGTGATGATGAATCACCACTACTTACAGTATTTGGTATCTTATTTCAGTCAATTATAAACAATGATATACCAACAATCGTCATGCCCAACATAAATATAGGTACTTATGTAAATTATAATGATTTTAGTGGTAATTACCTAATTAGGTATGCGTTCAATAAATATTTTACACTTTGACAGAAACACCTGCTTCAGGGCGTAAGTTCCATTATTTCTGCGGTGTCTACACTCTACATGCATTATCCTAGAAAATTTGTTCGGCCATAATAATTACAGATAATGTCTTTAATATGACTATTTCAAAAGCAAACGTGATCTGCAATATAAAGTCTCTCTTCTAACATGACAAAGCGCGCAAAAATACAAATGTAGGTACTCTCTCACACGCTCTACTTACATTATAGGGGTTTTTCATATTCATTTGCGCAGCTATTTTGTCAGATATTTGTGAAGGTGCGTGTCTCCTACTCATTAAAATATATTTAATGAAACATTAACACTTACACTTCGATAAAATCAACTGCCATCCGGTCAACATATTGATAGTTCAATTCAAAACAGGAAACACAAAAATCACTAATACTGTGTCCGCATCACTGTCCACCGAATAATATTTCAACAAAAAGTTTTTAAATTAAATTTTAAATTTAGAATAACATGCACATCCACCTCAGTCTTTTATTTTAACTAACAAATATCAAATTTGTTCATGTTTAATTCAAAAAATAAGTACATAATATCTTCTAATTTGAAATGCGTCCGTTGTTGTGCGGCGCGGGAGTGGTAGACATTCAGCCGTCATACGCGCGTGCGACTCAGTTCGCGATAGGCGCGAGCGCGGACACTTCGCCTCTATATAGCGCGGCTGCTGGGTGCGAGGATGCGATCTAGGTACATCGGAAACCCTCAGTTGCCCGAAAATCTATCGACATTGGCCGGTATCTATCCGCGATATTTGACTGAGAGGAGACATGTATTCACTTTCATTCTGTTTTTTTTTATCAGAATGACAGAAATGGAATAAAAACCGACTTCGACCACCAACTCGGCTTAACGACTGCTGCCATAGACAGCAACCGGGATCAACGGCTTAACGTGCCTTCCAAAGCACGGGAGCGCTCAGTTAGTAACCACTCAAAGCGGTCACCCATCCAAGTCCTGACCGCTGCCCACGTTGCTTAACCTTAGCAAGCGCAAGCGGTGCGCAAGCGCCGCTGGGCCACGAGCACATATTCACTATATATAGAATTATTTTTGGAGTCGGTGCCAGCCCAGGAGGATAGTTTCCTGCTTTGCCACAAACATTCAATAGTCTCAGAGCGGTGGCGGCGCGCGCAGCGAGGCTGGTACTAAAAGTGACTGGAAGTGATTAAAATATACTATTTTTTTAATTATTTGGAAGTATATACTTATTTATACCCTATAAATTTTTTTCAAAATTTTTGACCTCATAGTTTTTTTTTCATCCCACACATGTTTAGGGCCTTGGGCAGACGGGTTTCCCACCACGATACAAGTGGAGAACGAAATTATTTATTCATAATAGTCTATAAACTATCATCTGGCAATTTTTTTCCTTGACGTATATTTTCTTAACTATCATTTAACACTAGTTTCAGTCGAGAGGAAATGACTGAATTTTATTTATTTTTTTACGTCTTTGGGAGGCTGCTGCTCCTCAACCCACCAACGGAATCGTGGCAGACGTCCACAGTATTTTTTTATACATCTTTCTTAACCAATGTACAAGTTTTCATGCGAGAGTAAATTGGTCTTCGTGACCTGTTGTTGGCCCACGGTCTAATCGGGCGACGCGCAATCAAACATTTAGGCTGGGTTGCACCAAACCGTCTGTAATCGTAAGCGGTGTTCGTCAAATCTGATTGTATGGAAAGTTTGACAAGTTTCTATGGGATGACAGCTGCCGGCGCCATATTTGACGATGACCGGCCTGTGTTCGTCTTCGTACGTTGGTGCAACTGACCCTTATTCTGCAAGTAGGCCTCAAGTGCTCTTTTACGTTAACTATGTACATAGGTAGTAAGTAGGTATCTGATGTCTAGTTAGTTTTGAAATCATTTTCCCTGAAAAGTGCGCGTTTTCATAAACCATAAAATCTAATTGTCAGTAAATGCATCAATCAATTAACTGATCACGGTTAATCCGGTAATGTTGCAATGGTTCCGATTTTATATGGAGCAGTCAAAATACACTCGAAATTTTTGACCGCGAGTGTAGGATAGTTTACATTAATTACATAAGCGCACCTACGTACGTAACGAGGGCGAAAGGTCAAGTTTAGTGTCTAAGACCCCTGCGCCTGCAATTCGGGGCGTGTCCTACTTTCACTGCAGTTTCAAATAAAAATAAACCAGTACCTACAGTAACAGAGACTACAATTAAAATTTAACGATCACTAGTAAAGCTCGTAAAAACGTGTTTCGACATTTAGCGACTTCTATCATAAATACCTACTGCTTCAGGGCTTGTTTTTGATCGCCCTTTTGAAGATATGGTAAATATCAAAATAATAGGGGCCACATACCTACACGGCAAATGCATATACAGGCATACATTACCTATAAATCCTCAATAAAACTAAATTAGCCTAAAATATATTACCTATCAGTGGCGGAGCTTCCATACAACTCGATTCCCACCGGCTTGCCTAATGTTCAGCCCACAGAAATATATCAAGATAGAAGGAACGAGTGTATGTACCTCGCGTGGCGAAATTACGTCCCGGAGACACAACTGCTCGCCGCAAACTTCAGTGTGCTCCCGATCGCGTTATGCGTGCGACGCCAGGTTTTAAAAACAAAATGGTTCGTTGCGCAATAATTAATTGTTCAAACACTTCCAAGAAAGTTGGAGCTGTTAATCGAGGTATTTCCTTTCATTGGTAAGTACAATTTGTCCTTAAATATCTGTTAATAATTAAAAAACGAAATATTTTATTATTTTCATCATAACGGTAGCGGGCGATTGTGTGTCAACGCTAGCTTTCCATTGCGGCTTTAATTTGACGAGCCAGACTTGGCGTGCGTTCAAAACCAGCAGTGTAAAAATAAGCTATTCAAACTGTCGAGTCACGTTCAAGGCCGATAGTCATTTTTTCTGTCAAAACTAAAGAATAGTGCTGTGCACTGCGATTTTCTTACTCGATTATTAAAATCGAATTTGAAAACAGGCGAAATAATAATTACGTTCTTATATTATTATGCAGCTATATAATGTACGTAGTGCAAAACAAATATTATTAATCGCTTTCCTCTTAGCTTCTAATATTTCTTCGCGGGACTTCTTTGATTTTTTAATTTTAGTAGTATGGTCCCGTTTTACCCTTAGGGTACGGAACCCTGAAAATGGTACACGTTTATAGGTACTTAGTTAATAACTGGAGCGGCTAATATGTACAAATTACTAAAATGTAACGCAATTTATTGGTTATTAGGTAGGTACCTACCTACATTTATATTTTTCGATTTAAATTCTGAGCTTACTCATTTCCTCTGTCAAAACATTTCTTCTGTCGAAAATAATAATCATTTCCTCTGTCGGTTCTTATCGATATTTTAAATCGATGCATAGAATCGGTGCCGAGTTCTAATACTTCTAATCGATCCTTTTGAATCGTTTTCGCGCGGCTTATGTTTCTCATCACTAAATTACGCTCGTGACGTCAAAGTACCTACGCAAAATGTTACACGCTCGGTCTCCCTACAAATTGCCGAACTCTTTCCTTCTATCTTGATATATTTCTGTGGTTCAGCCAGTCCAGTTCTTCTACTACGGCTCATGAAGAATAAGAAAGGGAAATTTCCGGCTTCTCTATGAATATTAGGTTAGCTGGAAGAGATCCCTCATAGGGATAAGTTCGCCTTTGTACTTTAATCTTATGTGACATGTATATTTTTTAAATCGTTTTGTGTACAATAAAGTGCTTACATACATACATATTATTGACGCGCCGCCAATCTCAATAGTTGTAGCGCACTTGACGCAATTCATGAGTTACGACGGTACCTACATAGGTATATTATATACTCTACGCGAGTTTTTCATTACGTAGTAAGTATTACCGATATTCTGAAATAAACTTGACCGAAAGCTCAAGAGGCTTTCACTACACCCACTAAAAGAATGCAAAAGACCTATCAACCTGACCTGTAGACGACTTAACTGTAGTTCATTGGATTTTATATTGTTTTTAGACACCGCTTTTTAGCAATAAGACCATTAACATGTTTAATTTTCCTTTTTTTGGTGAACAAAAAAGAATATTTGTATTGTATATTTAGTACTACTTATTTAATAGGTACTACTTTTCTTGTATGGGACTTCATATCTCACCCTGGGTATATTGTAGCCGCGGAAAAAATATCGTAGGTACATCAGCATTGGTTAAAATGACTACGTGAATAAGATGTTTTTTGTGTTTTTTGTGTCTTTAAGTGCATACCTAATTTGGGAGATGAACGCTCTAAAGTTACGTTGATGTGTGTCCTCTTCGATATGCCAAATCATACCGATTAAAACCCATAATTACATCCATTGCAGAGGAATTAGATCAAGTGTTAATTATAGAAACTACGATTTATAATAGAAATCAATAGATGTTTTGGTAATCTGCCGCGAGGGTCACCACAACAACCTTGCATGGTACTCTCTGAGAGGAAATCGAGTGACAATGCGATGCCTTTGCTGGGCTACTTGACCATTGTTGAGACATTTAGTGTTGCAACGGATCTAATTGCCTTAATTTAATACTTGACTTACGATAAGATCGCGCAAACAGAACGAAATTGAGGATAAATAAAAACAATGTGACTATTAGACTTTTTGTAGATAGATGATTAGGTATAATATTCTGTTGAATAAATCTAACCTGAATAGTCGGCTTATATTCGTAGATTTCGCCTATAGTCTGCGGAGACCGCTTTCCATCAGGAGGGCCGTACGCTTGTTTGCCACCGACGTGGTTTTATAAAAATGATAGTCATAGTATTTTATTCATGAAAAGAATTAAAGATCGTGATAGAAAATAGTACTTAACTTTTGCAATTGTTTTAACATGGTTTTAACCATCTGTAAAAAATCAATAAATAGGTTTATACTAAATCGAACAATACGCGAATCTTATTTAGGTAGGTACAGTCGCATCGCATTCTTTAAACTTTTTAGCTAACCTATTGGAGTTTCCCAACAAATCAATGACATTTTTTTTACCTACATCTAAATATTTTGTCCCACTTTCTACAAACCTTATACCCATTAAGGGAAACTATTGTTAACGACAAGTAGGCCACTATTGTTTTCATTCATTATCTAAACTGACGCAACCCTGAAGAAAAACTGTACTACCAACCCGGATAAATCTAACTAGGTCGCGTGCAGAGTTTTCCGGTCCTAAAACTTAAGTCTATCGATATAACAAATAAAGTCATAACAGGACATAGATCTCTCTCAAGGTTAAAAGCAGCCTTTTCAGTAGATAGGTAACTGAATGTTAAAAACATGGGTAAATATTGTGATTCAAACTTAATATCAACATCTTAACTACGAGTTAACCTTGTTATTCCGGCGTATCTAACACGGTAGGTATGATTTATATGTAAATTCATTTCGCGTTGAGCACAATAAAGGCCCTAATCATACATGATATGTAGGTAAATTTTCTACAGGAAAAATCTAATATCCTTAAAAAAAGTACCTCAGGGTCTTTACCGACCGCAGTTCTCCAAACACCTAGCCATTTAAAAAACCGGTCAACCGCGAGTCGGATTCGTGCACCACACCCATAACCCATTTCAACCTCAGTAATTCAGTAGTTTATGAAACTGTTACATAATGAGGGATCTTAAAACACGAGTGTTGGTTTATGAGGCGAGCCGAAGGAGAGTCCATAATTCATAATAGGATAACACGAATGTCTTAAGACCTAATTATGTACTTGTACACTGTTGCTACACTACTTTATCTACAAGCATAGGTATCCATAAATCTCCTATCATGTGTTCAGGAACCATTGCGTTTCAAATTTAAGGCTTGAGTTCGTGAGCTCGTTGGAGTCTTTTGTGAGCACAAGCCTGTATCATAATGTCAACATTAAAGTACAGCTAGTTTCATTATGACTTCGCATGACGAAATTATGTATAGTAATGTATTTAGTGTTGTAATGGTTGGTCATTTGCTAATAGTACCTGGACTCATTATTTATTTTTATTTTATTTTATTTAATAGGCTCACAGAACAAGTTATAGTCATCATATTTAACAGTTACAGATAATGCAATATGTTCAGATCTGGACTACAACTCAAAATATGTGTGCACAGAATGAATACAATACAAGTTACATGAAACAAATAGAGAACGAACGTACAATACAAGTCGGCGAGTGTTAAAATATTTTAATGTTGTCGAATTACAATTACTTTGTGATTAATTTACTAGACATTATTGTGTGTTATTAAATATTCTTACAATACTATTCTTAAATTTAGGTAAACTATCATTAAAAATATCCAGAGAAGAATGCATTGCAACAGTGTCGTTATATAATCGACACATCCTAGTCACGGGATTATAATAAGATGTGTTGGTTTTATAAACTTGTAACTGAAAAATACTACGAGAGGGATTACGTTTTTTAAAATGTGTGATGAAGTATAATAACGAGAGGAGGGATGGGCAATCTATATAAGAATGGATGATTTTGTACAGAGTCAATAATTCGCAGCATTGCCTACGCGACGATAGACGCGGCATGTTGAAATACTCTAGCCTGCTCGAATAGGATCTAAATTGACGACCAAGCTGAAGTCTAAAGCTGAGGATTTTCAAGAAACGCTTTTGTACCGTTTCTAAACGTTCAGTATGAACCTTGTAAAACGGAGACCAAATGACTGAGCCATATTCAAGAGTACTTCTTGTTAATGAAAAATATAATATTTTTAATGTATAAGCATTATTTTTGAAATCTTTTGTAGAACGGGAGATAAAGCCCAATATTTTGTTGCATTTGGAAACCAGATAGTCATAATGGGAATGAAAGTTTAATTTTTCATCGAAGAGGATGCCAAGATCGCGGACTTCCTGGTGCCGAGTCAATGTCATGCTACACAACGTATAGTTGAAATTAACTTTATGTATAGAGTTCTTAAATGAAATAACAACGCATTTGTCTATGTTTAGGTCTCTATATTATCTATATTATAGAGGATTTATGATATAGATGTAGATAAAAACTCAAAAGAGGTAGGTAGACAGAGCACATGAAGTTATATGCTCAGGGCCACTTTTAGAAGATTATAGGATCAAAGAGCTTGCTAATCGATCTCTAACAACAGATTTCAACCTATTTTCATATATACCTAACATTATACATACAGGGTGGCCCAAACCTTGACGTCAAAAAAATTTTTTTAGATACCTCGCGTCGTTGGCTATTAGAATATACCCCATGTATGTTACCCGATTTTTCGTAGTTTTCGAGATATGTATTTTTAAACTTTTGTTTGCTAAGAAATTTTGATGTGAAGCAATTTACTTTTATGGTTTTTTTTTATGAATTACTAATTTGGGAACTATCCAGGATTATGTTACAAAACGAAACATTCAAAAAAGATCAACAGCTTTTTTTTATAAGTCACCTCAGAATTTCTTATCAAAGAAAAGTTTAAAAGTTCATAACTCGAAAACTACGAAAAATCTGCTAAAATACATGGGGTATATTCTGACAGCCACGACGTGAGGAATCTAAAAAAAATTTTTTGACGTCAAGGTTTGGGCCACCCAGGAATAGGTACTAGAAAATTTCAATTAATCAGTCGAGTCGGTGTTGTCTCTATATATTTTTTTAAATGGTGCATTTTATTGTATCTTTGATAAGCTCGCGTATTTAGTGATAGCATTGGTCTTCTGAACCATTAAATGAAATAAATGAACTTTATTCTGTAAGTAGGCCGCAATGGCACTTTTACAAGTCAAACCCTACTAGCGTTTCACAGAGGCCACTGCCGAGAAGAAACGCCGAAAGAAACTCGACAGTCAGCCATTTTCTCACAAAAATATGCTTATTACAATGATAATACTTAACCTACTTAAGATCAAGAAATCTAAGACAGTGTGTCACATTTCAGTGGGTTTATAGTATATGTGTAGATAAATTAATTTATCTACACACATATCATAAATCCTCTAATATGCGTTCGGAAACCGTAGAAAATGACTCTCATTTCAACATTCAATGAATTTATGGCAATTTTCTTAGCTGTGGCTAAGGCTACAGCAGTAATAAAATATTTCATTTTAATCTCATATATGATGTTAAAATATTACGTCAAACAAAACTGACAAAATTTAAATGTCAAAGTTGACATGTCCCTATTCTAGTATCACTGAAAATTCAAATTCAGTCGATGCTAAATGTCAGCTCGATGTTTTTTTAGTATATATCGCACGAAATTTGAGCTAGAACGACATGATCACATCAGAATAAGGACTCTTTACTTTTTAAAATAACATTCAGGTATCTGTTGCCAGTTCTGATTTCGATATTTCCGCAACCGTGCAAAAAAGGTTGTATTAACACAATTATTGCATTTATTTACTACGGTTTCTGAACCCATCTTAGAGTAATTATAATATGTGTGTAGATAAAGTAATGTATGCAACTGTACATAATTAGGCATTAAAACACTCGTGTGACCTTATTATGAAACTCGCCTTCGGCTCGTTTCATAAAACACACTCGTGTTTTAATGCCCCTCATTATGTACCAGTTGCATAAACTACTATTATGCAACTGTTGGCGGTTCGTTTCATAAAACCACCCTCGTATTTTAAGGCCCCCTATATGTATATAACGTAACAGACATAATTGTAGTATAATTTTAAGGTTGGTTATTCCGTCTGAGCACAGATTATATAATAGTTCTCCTTTGTTACCGACTTTGGTTTCGACTTGGGTTGCATCGGTCATGTTCGCGGCAAAAATGTCGTTAGGCCCGTTAGAACAAATTTTTAACCTAAGTATATTGTTCAGGCACTTTAGTGAGCTATCTTCCAATGAAACGTCCATCCATCAGTATATAAGGAATGCAGTTCCGTCCTTGCACCTTTTTCCCTCTAAACGTGCTTATTAACCACTTCTCCAACGCTTAGAGCGAATTAAGTGCCCACTTGGATGTGTGGGTGCGTAATGTGCCTTTCACTCGCCACTAGAGTGCGCCACCCGCGATTTTCAACCTGCTTTCTTTGGCAGTGTCATCGATTTACAAAATACATTATATACCTATTCAACTTAACTTCTATGTACAGTCAGCGTCATATAGTATGTAGCAGGCGTAGCAGCCACAGTGGGCAAATAGTTCGGTACACCATATCTTTTGTATGGTATGGTGTACCGAACTATTTGGCCACTTTGACTGCTACATACTATATGACGCTGACTGTACACCTTAGAGATTGACTGGTAGAGAACCAATGCCTCTGGCATTAAATCCGCCTTTTGTACCTTAATTTTTTTTTGTGCAAAGATAAAATACATTTTGGGAGTAATAACGCTCTTTAACAACTGTTTAATTGTTACATGATTTCTTCTTTATCTCTATTCCACTTTAATTAGGGTCGGCTCTCCTCTAGTAATTTTGCATGACGACTATCTCATTTTGAATACTAAAAAAATATCCCTTTACCTACACTTGTCTTATTTATAAAAAATCCTCGACAGATGAATGTTTGTGTTATGCGCTGTAGATAGTTTAACTCACGTGACACGTCACAACAATAGCTAGTTGCTATAATATTGCATTTGTCAAAACTACATTTCCAAATTTTATGCAACGTGAAACGAACAATTTAAACTGCAAATGAGTTCGAAGTCAGTAACTGCGTTATAGCGATACGAGTTCGAAGCGTCAGCATAATTGATTCACCGGTATAATAATTGAAGGTTTTGCTACCGGTGCGGTATTGCGCTATTCGCAAACTGTCTCGACTCACCTCTATATTCATCCCTAGTCAGAGATGCGACTTATTTGAAATACTTGTATTTCAAATACAAATACAAAATGCAAAATAGGTATTTTATATTTTGTATTTAAATACCTTTTTAAGAAAACCATTTTGTATTTTATTTGAATTACTTTTCGTGGTGTATTTTGTATTTGCAAAATGCAAAATACTTTACTGCTAAGTTTCGCCAACATTACCACTCAACTTTTCATGTAAATGTGTCATGCGTCGAGGATTCGACAAATAGCCACTAGAGGCGCTGCAAGGCCTGCAAGTGCTGCAATGCAACCTTGCGAGTGACAAAACAATATGGACGTTATCTGTGGAACGAGACGAGATTGATTTTACTTGGTCTTTCTTTTTCGATATCGTTAAAATTATTTATTATCAAAAAGAAAGTGTTGGATTTAGTGTTCTACTGTTGAAATATAGTAATCAGCAATTCCTTGATAATAAAAGGGTATTCCTAAAGTACAACACTTGTCTACCCAGTTCCGCACATATGGAAAGAGTATTTCCATAGAGTGGCATGATCATGCGTCCACACAATAGCCGGATGCTCTTTTTGAGCAATTAGTAATGTTAAAATCCTAAATAACTAAAAAATAAAGAACTCAAATTTCATCTAAACTAAAGATATTTTATTTGAATAAAGTATTTTGAAAATACGTATTTTGTATTTGGTATTTAAAATACAAAAAGCAAAAGTATTTTGTATTTTGCATTTGAAATAGTAAATTTGAAAACTATTTGCATTTTGTATTTAAATACTTTTTTAAAAGTATTTTGCACATCTCTGTCCCTAGTGTATCTTAACACCGAGTCTCGTTACAAGTAGGAGTATTCGGAGGTCAGACTTAGACTGGGAAACTAAGGCCAGTTGTTGTTAAGGTTTATTAATATCAGCCTAGTAATGGAGTAGGCGCGGCAGACTGCTTGGCTGCCATACTTAACTTACTCGTGTATCTAATCTACACTAGGTGGCATGCCAATAAGTAACTATGTAGGTATGCTTTTACTCGCAGCTTTACTTGCATTTAATTTGGTTACCTATTCCGCTCTCCGTAACTTAAGAGTAGATCGATACTGGCACGGTTAGGAAAACAAAACTTATACATTGTAATGAACGAAAAAGATGCTTACCATATAATAAAGAATGATCTACCGGTGACTGGTAGCGACACTTCTGAAAAACCTAGGTACTTCCTCATTCTATATTTAACTTAAGTCAATGGCCTTCGCTTTGCTGAGAGTAAAAAATAAGTAAATCAATTACAAGAATTTATCAATGCAAATATTTAAGACACATTCAATTCCAATTACAAATATTATTGGCGTACAGTTCAGACAACATATCGAATAGGATGTTTGCAAATGTGGTTTTCCAGGTACTTGAGGCAAAAGACTGGGGTTTACCCTAATGTATTTAACATCAACTACCTACACCTCTTTAGCCTTATTTAGCTTTCTAGTTTATGACTTAACTAGGACATTTGATTTGCGAGCAGAAATTCATGTAAAGTACGACATAAATTTATTAAGGAAAAAATGCTGCATAAGACTCATAAAAAATATCGAATCAGTTACTTCTAAATACATAAATACCTTTACACAGTTGTTTTATTTTAATCATGATACCTACCTAGATTTAATTAATATTTGTATATAACAGTTGGGACTAGAGTCTACCTAGCTAGTTAAGTAGTGTAAGTATACTGCTTTTTTCCGCTTACAACCTAATTACACACAATAAAATCAATAATGGACAATGCTACTATCTAAAACTTTTATGAAATCATTTTATCCTTTAATCTCTTTATTGGTGTTATCAATTTCGTTAAAATTTGAAATCAAAATATTTTTAAACTCGTATAAGGTCTCTTAAGAGTCTGGTTTTTTTTTTACAAAAATAGGTTCAACACAATACTTTTTTTTACCTAAAGACGATTGATACGCGTGTCCGTCTATGATGATTGATAAATATTGTATAGTGTGCACTGTCCCAATATACAGTATACCTATATTACCTATTGAAGATCACCATCATCATCATCATCATCATCATCAGCATCTCATAGATGAGAGGGATAAAGAAAGAAGAAGATAAAGAGGATTAAAGAAAGCCAAAGCAAAAGTAATGGAGTAATAATTTTTAACGAATTCCCAACTACTAATTACGTTGCTGGAAAGTTACAGCACTGATACTTACATTGTTGTTTGATATTTATCGTTATATACACTGATACTAATCTTATCTTTATGAGGGTCATTCAGCATATATAATCGTTTCACTCGCCTTGCGGTCGTTAGCTAAGCTAGGAAAGTTCACTAAAGTCGACATACCATGGTATATTCAACTGCAGTGGGTACCTACATAATATTGATCTAACGCGACAAAGTGCGCATTAATATCTGATACACTCAAACGGGTCACAAATACTACCTATGTCAATCATATTCGCGCACAGATCTATATCTCTACAATACGGATAAGAACACGGAAAAAAATGAATAATCATTAAAAGAGATAGACCGTAGGCCGTAATATGCTTCAGACTGTGGAGACGTTGCAAAAAGTTAAAGAGAGAAAGTCAATTTACCGTTTAATAATACGTGATAATACTGACAATAAACTCGAGATAAACGACAAATAAACTGAAAGCCAAGTTTGACGTCTCATAATGAACTTTATTACAACTTCTAATTCTTAATCCTTTTTAACGGACGTCAAAAACTAAGTATAGGTACCTAAATAAATACCCAGATAGTTATATATTTCTTATTATTACGTATTAGTTACTTTTGGCAGAAATTTGCTTTCCAGAGTAGGAATAGAGACGAGGGGATAGGGACTGGATAAGGATAGGTGTGGGTTATACAAAATATAATTTTGTTATTTTCAGTGGTTGGGTTTTTTGACGGCGGTTAAAAAAACGGCTGTGTGAGTCGGACTCGCGCAGGAAGGGTTCCGTGCCAGTATCTATAAAAACTGCAAAAAAATCATGTTTGTTGTATGGGAGCTCCCTTAAATATTTAGTTTATTCTGTTTTTTAGTATTTGTTGTTATAGCGGCAACAGAAACACATCATCTGTGAAAATTTCAACTGTCTAACTATCACGGTTCATGACAGCCTGGTGACTGACGGACGGACGGCCAGCGGAGTCTTAGTAATAGGGTCCCGTTTTACCCTTTCGGTACGGAACCCTAAAAAGAAATTGCCCGTAATGGAAAGAAACCATCATCTTATCCGTCAGTTAGACTGTTATCAAGCACGGGCAGTGGAAAATTCACCTAGCCGCTTGAAAGTGGTCGAACTCAATGGTTATCTCTGTGCTGGAATGTTTGGAGTCGTTCGTTAGTTATCGTTTGGTGTCGTGTCGTTATGATGTCCCCTTTTAGTTAATTCAATTTATTAGATAGGGTACTGAATTTTATACATCGGATTCTGAGCACTAGTAAGTAGTAAGTACCTACCTAGGTAGTTCTCATGGGTCACCTTAGAGACAGGTGGGAACACTTTTTTTAAAACTAGTACCTACACGATTTAAGGTGCCTATTTATTTATTTATACAATTTAATTACATAGCATTACAGAAGAAAATATCCAAAGCGCTATGAAATTACAATTCAAAAAAATAAAAACAACAAGCAAATGACATCATACGAGTAAAAACACAAAGACAGTAATTTTACAAAGTACTCATACCGACGATACACGCACATCCATCTTCTCGCAGAACCTCAAACATTCATCTCGCAATACTGCACATCCGCTCGCAAACACGTCACACTCAGGAGCTGATGCAAGGAGCAGGTTCAAGAGGTGCAAAGCGCGGACCAGCGAGGATTTTCTGCGCGATACAGTTCGTGATATCGGTACCGCAAGCAGACATCGATCACGGGGTCGAAACTCAATCCTCGTAAGTGTTGGGACAAACAGTCGCACCAAAGGCTCGCCCTATGATATCATTAACAAGTGATTCGAATTATCCCGAATAATATGAGATTGATGATGAGTCATAATAATTCGAAAAGCTATGCTATTCATAATCTGTCCCGACTCGCCTCATCCTAGTAATTTTTGGCCCTAGGGTACATAAAAACTACGCGTATTAGGAGGTCAGATTTACACCGTTTCTGGTTCGCCAAACAAAGGCAAGTAGTAAAAGTATTTTGCAGCCAAGGTTATTTCAAATTTTACAGGTGTAGTGTTTTTTTTTCATCGGACAAACTCGGAATACTATTAGACACTACGTATGAATCAATTACCGTGTTAAGTATATGACACATTTTTGTTAGTCAATGTCAGAATGAAAGGAGGTACCTTGTTTTGATGTCTGATGAAGTTTCACATATTAGTGGACAACTGACACTTCGGGTAGTTTGATGAGTTTTCTCGATGAATAAACTTTTGTACGTATACGTATACCATACCTTTACTAGAAAGTGCGGCGCCCGAAGTTTTCCGCAACAAAGGTGTCCATTCGGATGCAGATATCCCTTGTTTCTCAAATGACACTGAATCCATTCCATTGCCAGCCAACACTTTTGCAAAAACGTCCATAGCTTAACCCTTTCTTATTCTAATTCTCGCTTTTCGGTAATAGTAATTTAAGGTGACCGTAAAAGTCAGAACTTGGCCTGTTTTATGCCGATTACGTTTAACAAAACAGCACAATGGAGTGCACATGTGTTAAACGCTCCACACAGTACGACGAGAAGTAGTCAAATGAAGTTAGTACCTATGATAAATAATCGGATCCGTATTTGTTGTCAATAAAATAATAACGGTAATATGGAAAATGAACTGATATGATAATTAGATAGTTGGTTTGTAAATAAAACTATCTCCAGAGATAATACCCGCGGTCATTGGTTCCTTGATCCAAAACAATTTTATTTTACTTTCAGTCTTTTAGTCGTAATATAGAGTTGTAGACACGGTTAAAGTAGATTACGTTCAATTTTGTTTGTTGAATGAAAAACATTATATTTAAGAGTCATTATAAATTTTAAAATGTTTTGAACTCAAATTGGGCCAAAAATAGCTAGGGTTCCTTATTACATCGACGAATGTTTCACAGAATGTAGGTACTTATGGTTTCATAGAATTTTCATTTCAAGGAGGCATGTTTTTTTAGAAACCGTTGATTTTTTGGCAATAGAATATTCTAATTACGAAACGAAAATGCTGTGAAGCCTAAATTCGATGAAATGTTTGTCTGCAAAACAAGGATATATCCAAAAGTATTAGAAAATTCCAATAAATTTATTAAAAGTAACGATGTTGTAGAAGTTTTTAAAAGAAACAGGCATTTTTTGCTTTAATTGTGTGTTTTAATCGATAAAGAAATTGACAATTTGGAGAGCAGTTGGAAACGATGTTCTTAATTTTAAAAAAAATACATGTAAAATCACACAATTGTTCAACGCTAATTTATGCGAATTGACGTTGAATATGAAAAAGAACCAATACTTAAATAAAATATTATCCCACTGTTCGGACCGTCGGTTTACCAATTTCCTGAATAATTTAGGCTCAAAATGGCACGCCAATTTCAGCAATTTGGTGTTTACCTACTGCTGCACATAAAAGTCAAGCATTTGTAGGCTCTCTATCAGTTTTCATTTGAACTAATGTAGTTATCAATCCACCATGAAAATGTTGTATAAAATGATGTATATGTTAATAATAAATATTATAATAGGCAAGTTTTAAAATAGAATACCTACTTATTTTCGAAAAACAAACAGTTAATCTACTTAATGGAATTAAAAGGAAATGATATGGTTGAATCAGTGGTTGAATGACCAAACTTGGGCGTCTTTTCAGCGACGTATTTGACCACATAAAGCTTCTTATTTTCATACGATATTTTTTATTATGCTCTTTTTATTTTGATTTGTTTATCAGTCAAAACTCGATTTACAGTTCGACTTACCAAGTTATTTCATAAATGAAATGATAATACTAAAAGCAGGTACTATTGTTTCAGGCGGTTGTTACGCGGAAGATGCGTCGAAGGCGGCTATGGTTGTCGACGTAATTCTCGCTATGCAGCGGCCGACGGCCGTGATTGCCATGCTTTGCTGGTCTTCTCGTAAGAACACTTCAAGTCCGCTTCGAAAATAGATCTGCACGATTATTTTTCCAATAAGCCATTTATATTCGATGTTTTCGATCAACACCGTCACGTTAATTTTGTTTGGTTTAGATATGAAACTACAACTATATTCGGCGCTTCAAGGGAAGAATGTAACCCAAATAAATATGATGAGATTTTTGAAAACGGCAACTGTACCAGAAAACCATGCGCCAGACCAGAATATTTTGTTCCTGGCTGACCTGGACTGTCCAGGCGCAGCATTGTACTTACGATCGGTAATTACCTATTTTTTTTTTCTAAGAAGAAAAACGGACTGCGCGCTCGTCCTCCTCCAAATTGTCAAGTTTAGTAGCACTTTATTTATATCGATTCGATTAGATAAAATTAGTTCATATTGGTTCATATATACTATACCTAGTAATATTCAACACTTAAGAGAATGTGTCCTTTATCTAATTTCAGAGCAATTTACAAAAGCATTTTAGATCGCCGTTTCGCTGGATACTGATAGATACTGGACTTAATAATACTTTAGAGCCTGAAAACTACATCCCAGATGCAATGACCGATGTCGATATATTAGTTGATTCAGAAGTAATATTAGCTCATCATCTAGTGGACGGGTCATACGAATTACATCTCAGTGAGTATATTTTTATGCTGTATTTTTCTCATAAATACTTTCTACAATTAAAATACTAGAGGTGTCGATATAGCAATATAGCAAGCAAGGGCGGGCCTGTTAACGTTAAATATGGCGTGGGTAGCTGTCAACCCGTATAAACTTGTCAAACTTACCATACAATCAGATTTTACCGGATTCTGCTCGTCGCTGCGTTGGTGAACACACGTGCTCGGTGCGGCGACGAGCAGAATCCACTACCGAACAAAACCAGTTGCCTACTGTCATGGCATCGATACCGAACAACGTCTCTTAACAAGCATTGATTGGCGAAATCATCATTAATTTGATGGAAAGCCTTTTTTAAAGAAGAAAAAGATTTAACCGAACACCGGTTATTGAATAAAAATGGTTTGTTTCTACCCACCCTAACTCTAGGTACTTAAATACGTCACTTTTACATACCTATACAAATTTTTCTCTATTACTTAACTATCAAGTGTATCTTATTGCTTTTTTTTTTTAATTTTATTATAGTTTACAAAATAGGCGTTAATTCGGGTTGGAAAAAAGAGTTCTACGGTTCCTGGGACGTTCGTAGAGGAATCCATATGAAAATTAGGGAAGGAGAAATTGTACTACGTAGATTGGACTTGGAGGGTTACGAACTCGCTATTTGCTACGTGCTCACCGATAATGACAGCATTAACCATCTCTTTGATAACGTGTATGTATTGGTATTGTTATGTGTTCAATATTATAGCCCTACTCTTTCTGCCTAGAGCTTCTTCGGACTTACTTTTGATGTTTTCTGAATAAGTGGATAATTCTAAGAAGATGTAACAAGTGCGTAGGTACACTGACTTGCCTACGGAAAAGCAAAGCAAGCAGTCACAAAGAGGTATATGCGTGATGTATCTAAGCAGAAGGAACAATAACAAAAAGTTAACGACAACGACTTGTGACAAACAAGGAACATAAAAGCGGCTTCGGTTCCAAGCCAACAATGATTAGATTTTCGAAATAAAGGAAATTGTCACTATCATCAGGTTAGGTATTATCCTTTATTGATTATTAATAATCATTGGTATTTGTTCAGGAATGATCACATCGACACGATAACAAAAGTCAACTTCCCAACAACAAACCATTTATTGGATTTCCTTAACGCGGGAAGAAAATATGTGTTTGCCAACACTTGGGGATATCGACTCAATGGCACTTGGAACGGAATGACAGGCTATTTGGTCAGAGAAGAGGTTGAAATTGGAGGTAATAAACCTAGGATATTAACATTTTTTTATTTACTTAATTTACACGGCACAACACAAAAACGTATGTTACGTACCTACATAACGCTCACTCTATACCATTGGGCATGTCTATGTAATATTCAAAACTAGTCAACACTTCAACAGTCAAAAAATAAATATTAAAATGGTAACTCCAGTAGCTGGAATGCCTAGGTACCTCTAGGATGCACTAAAATTCTGTGAAGTCTTATTTAAGTCGCAGGGTAGGGCAAGGCATTCCCATACAAACTTCGTGCAGGTTTTATTCGTCGGTTTTGGCACTAACAAATATATTTTTTTTTTGGTTGTAAATATTAGATATACGAAGATCGTGATGTGAAAATTTTCAAATATTTCAAAAACATTAAAAATAAAAAAAATAAAAAATAAAAATTAAAAAAAATTACATCACGAAATAGCTATGAGAAAAATAAGCATACTGACCAAAAATCATAACTTTAATGCAAACACAAACGAAGTAAATCCTGCACAAAGTTTGTATGGAGAGAGCTTGCCCTACCCCTCTTCTTAAACGAAATTTAACTACTCGCCGAATATACGGTAGTAGTTGACCATTTGAGGGCTTTGTCAAATATGTAGTACTGAGAGTCTCCACAAGTGCCTATGAAGTCACTCACTTTAAAAATTCAGGTTGCCCAAACAATGTTTTAATCCCCTTTTCACCCCTTCAGAGGGTGAATTTCAAAAAACGCTGAAATCAGTTTTCTTTATATTTAATTCTAGGTCTACAAACGAAGTTTCAAGCTCCTCGTTTAATAAAAAAAATGCCCCCCATACAAACTCTTAACCCCCGTTTCAACCCTTTATTAGAGGGCGAATTTCGAAAAACGCTGAAAACAATGTTCTTCCATTTTGATGCTTAGTCTTTTAGGGAAGTTTTAAGTTTCTATCTTAAAAATAATTTTGTTTCCCATACAAAATGACCACCCCCTTTTAACCCCCTTTAGGAATGAATTTTGAAATAAATTATAGCCTATGTCCTATTCTGATGTCTAAGCTACAACATTGGAAAGACCGTTCTCTCTATAGATCCGTTCAGTACTTTTTGAGATTAAGTGGAACGTACATACATTCCTACATCCGCACAAACTTTTACGTTTATAATATTATATTATAGGATTATAGGTACCTACTGCCCGGTCACAGTATTTGTGCACCTCTGTCCTCCCCGGTATGTATCCCACGCCATGCAAACTCCGTAATGACGTTACGCGGACAGGTGAACAGACATTGTGATCGGCTAGTATTAGCAGCTATCCACACACGCCACTTAATACCTAGGGTCCATATTTGAATGTGAACTTCACTGCATGTAGGTAGATAAACGATGGCAAGCACCAGCTGGGATTCGTCGTTGGCACTAAAACTTGGAGTGGTGTAAAAATACCGTTAGGCGTCCACACTCCACAGGGTCAACGAATGTGTAATTTAAGAATTAAAATCTTCACAGGCTCACCAATGTTCTTCACAACAGAACGGATTTCCATAGTCGACTACATATCGAGCCCCACACCTACGCGTTCCAAATTTGTGTTCCGCCAACCGAAACTTTCGTATGAAAACAATTTATTTCTCCTCTCATTCAGAGCAGCAGTGTGGTACAGCTCTATAGCTTTACTTATACTATTGCTGATTGTTATATTTATCGTCACGGCTTGGGAATGGAAGAAAACCCGTGGACACGATTATGAAAAGGTATTTTTAGGTCAAAACTAGAAGCTTTAACTGTGATGAAAACCTATGAAGTTAAATATTAGTGTCCTAAAAATCCCCTAAAACATTTTTGTACAGCAAAAAACTATGTTTTATTTTCAATTCAAATCTTGTGTGATTTTTGGGACACTTATTATTCATGTTTTCGTGATGATTCATATTGGTGAAGTGTTATTTCAGAAGCAGACTGATTCCGGCATTTTAAGAGCGAATGTGGTAGACGTTATTCTTTTAATTTTTGGAGCCGCTTGCCAACAAGGAAGCCCTGTTGAACTAAAAGGTTCTAACCTACTTACCTACTTGAAAGTATTTTTCAGTTATGAATGACCAATTTGTATTTTTAATGTTTGGCGGAAATCTGTTTACGATGATAATTATAAAACGCAAATACGAAGCAATGGATTTCAATAAATTTTGGCATAAACGTATACAAAATGTTTATAATCAGAATTAACATAGGATATCATCTTCCCCAGAAGAGAAATATCTTGATTAAGCTTAGATTATAAGTTATGGTTATGGGCACTACTACTCCTATTCTTCTGAAAGCTATTTCAATTTGATCAAGTTTAGGTAGATTAATTTTTCAACTGTATCTTAGTGTATTCAATCATAATACACAATTTGACACATGTTAAAATTTGTAACATGGTGTCACTTTATAGATAGTAAACCATCAAAATACCACATTGAATTTAAAATTATAAACTTTTACCAAAACAGAAAAAAGATATTTAACATTGAAAATTCGCAAAACTATGTTTTTTTTTGTCATCCGAAAGTCAAACAAAAGGTATCAATAGAATGCTTAAGTAAAAAAAAAAAAAAAATGGACAGCGACTATGTACCTAAACGCATTATTTTACGACCAAAACAGCAAAATACTTATTTTCCCCATACAACAGTTGATTCGATACCAGGCGTGTGACGTCATTTGCCCGTGCCAATTTGTAGGAGCCGTTTGGGCGGCCGCTAGCGGCGAGGTAGGTTCATCGCTATTTTTTGCCCTTTATTGTGGTCTGATTGTAGTTGGTCCCATATAGACATTTGATCGTCTATAAAAACTGGTTCGAATGGCACCATAAATTTTTTTTAGTCAAATAGCGTATTGTTCTTGAATTTGGAAGATTACGCAAAAGAAGTATGAATAATGTTTTGATGCAAAAAGTGTACCCAACACAATGGGCCATAGAAATGAATTCTAATTGTCATAATTAGATTAAATTACGTTATATCGAGATCTTTATGTATTAACAATAATTTAAATATATATTTATGTAACCAGCTTTCAAAGGCGCAAATTAGCCTGTATAAAGTAGTCACAAGCCTAAATTTTTCATATGTAAGTGTCTATTTTATTGTACTTACATTGTATTGGTTATTTATGTTAAATAAAGAATAAAAAAAAACGCAAAATAAGTGTTGGTAAAAACTAGTCTATATGATCCATTGCAAATAAATGAGTATGAGTATATTAAATGCTTGTTATAATACAACAGGTTCCTTAGGTCGTATCGTGATGCTGATCCTGTTCCTGGCTCTGATGTTCTTGTACACGTCGTATTCTGCCAATATCGTGGCGCTACTGCAGTCCAGTTCCTCGCAAATAAAAACACTGGAAGACCTTCTGAATTCCAGAATAAAATTTGGCGTACACGACACGGTTTTCAACAAATATTATTTTTCAGTAAGTTTAGACTTCATATTCAATTTATATTATGTATTTATCTTAAATAAGTTATTACTTACGTAGGTATTAAATAAAATGATTTGTGTTTCCTTTCGCGTCTCGTCGTTTATGATCCTGCACCACTACAGTTGGGCCAAGGCTGACTGGTAAAGAATGCCTTAAGGCATTAAGTCCGCCAATTGTACTTTTATTGTTTTATCGGTACTTACAATAAAGTTTAAATAAATAAATAACGTATACATATTCCAAACAAACACGTACATTCATATCTACATAAAATACCTAGTTTCGGGGTCATAATTGTATCCAATCCTCTTACTTACTGGTTAGTGGATTGGATATCCACTTTCAAGTGTACCCGTCCGTACCTATTTAATTTTTGATCCGCTAAATACTGTCTGACATCGTTTCGATACCTAATACCTTACATATACCTATACATACCTGTTATCGTGTACAATAGTGCTTACGTACAATATACCTACCCACAGCGTATATTTAGCAGGAGCTTTTAATAAAACCTTCAGCTCTGAATTAGTTTAATATCCATAGGTACCTACTTTTTTTGTATCATGCATTGTACGTATGTATAATTGTAGCCTGCATTGAATTGCTAAAGCATGTATTGTTCTGCTGGCACAAAAGGTAATTCCAATTGTCATAAACATGGGACTCTAAATAGGTAGAATCTATTGTAATTAAAGCGCCTCTATCTAATTTTATGACTTTATGAGTTTTACTTCACAGACTGCAACCGAGCCTGTCAGAAAGGCGATTTATGAAATAAAAGTTGCGCCGCGCGGAACAAAACCTAGATTCATGTCTATGGAGGAAGGTGTGAAGAAAATGCAAAAGGTTTGCATTCACTGCTTTAGTTTAAAACTATACCTACATATAATAACATGTAAAAAGTTTAAGTCTATATTATATTAACATACGATAGAATTTTGCCTAGCCAGTGATTTTTTTCTCAGTTTGTATCTGTAAGCAAAAGATTAATTACCTACTCTTTTTAACGTAGGTATTGTGTTGCGATGCGACACTTTTACCTTAATGACTGTTTAGAATTCAAAAGACTGTTTGTTTAAAAAGGAAAGTTAGAAAGCTACCTTGTACCTACTTTTTCAGGGCTTATTCGCATTCCATATGGAGACCGGTGTTGGTTACAAATTTGTAGGAAAATACTTCCATGAAAGCGAAAAATGCGGGCTGAAGGAAATCCAGTATTTACAAGTTATTGACCCGTGGCTAGCGGTTAGAAAGCACACGCCTTATAAGGAAATGTTTAAATTGGGGTAAGTGCGAAATTAGACGATTAATATTAGGTTTAGAAGTAATAAAATTAACCGGCTCTAACATATATCTCATTGACTCTGAATATTTGGTAGTCTTTGTTAATGGATCAGTGATAATAGGTAGAAACATACAGGTGTTACTTTTTCTTAAAATAATTACAGCGGCATACCTAATTTGCTCCTATGTAAATGTCTAATCTTCTTCTATCTATATATATAAAGTTGGTGGGTGACTGATTAATCACCGCCCCGCCGAAACTGCCGGTTCTAGAAATTTGAAATTTACACTATAGTTAGGTTATATAACGGAGGCAAGGGATAAGACGGGATTTTTGGAAATTCCACCCCTAAGGGGGTAAAACAGGGGTGCAAAGTTTGTACGCGGGGCAATAATTTTTTAAAGGTATAGACTTGAAACTTTGCACAAAGACTCCTTAAAATAAGAAAATGAAAGTGGTATCTGCGTTTTCAAAATTTTCGTCTCCTAAGGGGTTGAAAATAGGGGTGAAGTATTGTATGGGGAGCAATTTTTTTTTTAAGTGAGAGTCTTCAAACTTTGTATGAAAGTTCCTTATAATAATACAAAAAAAGTGATTTCAGCGTTTTTTGAAATTCATCCCCTAAAGGGGTTAAAATGGGGTTCAAAGTTTGTATGGGGAGCAAATTTTTTTTAAGTGAGGTTCTTCAAGTTTCTTACAGAGACTCTCTGTTTAAATAAAACAAAACTAATTTCTGCGTTTTTTGAAATTCAACCCCTAAAGGGGTTAAAAAGGGATTCAAAGTTTATAGTAATATATAATGTAATTTAATGTATGTAAAATGTTTATTAAGTATTATTATTGACGTCATAAAGAGATTGTGAAATCCAACTATGAAAATAAAATTATGAATTATGAATTATATTGGAAGCAAAAACTTTTTGAGTGAAGGACTTAAAATTTCTTACAGTAACTGTTTAAATTAAATACTACAAAACTAATTTCAGCGTTTTTTTTTAATTCATCCCCTCAAGGGGTTAAAAAGGGGTTCAAAGTTTGTATGGGGAGCAACATTTTTTTAATAGAGAGACTTTCATTTCACAAAAAGACTGTTTAAATGATTTCAAATCTGTGGATTTGGATAGATGTTTGAAACGAAATTTCTAGAGGTCCATAATTAAATAATAAATACGTACAGTAACGAAGAGAAAACGACAAGATACGTGTCAACTCACACAAAAAATAGCCTAAGTAAATGAGAGTTTTTAACCGATAAGTAGGTACCTAAAGGGATTTTTAGAGGGGTTGAGAATTTGGGTTGACCGATTTATATCTGTACAGCATATTAATAATTTGGTCTCACCGGGTAAAAGTACCACAATTATTACGAGTATACCGTTTCCTGGATATTAAGATGTTTTAACTAAAAACCGAGCTCTACGCAGACGAAGTTGCGGGCAACAGCTAGTTAAAGATGTGTTGCATATCACTTACGAATAGAAAACAAAAACCAAATAAGGCAATGTTAATTTGATGTCTGGTAAGTATGTACACGGCGATAGCTAATTACATTTGTAGGTACCTAATTAAAATTGTTTTAGAATAACTTTATTAGGTACCTAACTGTTCGTTTCACTTAAAAACATGGTGATTAGGTAGAAATAATAACTGGTGTAGGGAAATACAAGCTGTCTCAGAGAGTACAGATTAAATCAGATAAACATGTCTGTGCCTTGGCGTTTATTATGAGATACGAGTAGGTAGGTAGAGGTACCCATATTCCATTTTATACTAACTTTTTCCTTCTTTCCTTCATCACAATACTATTTTTTCGGTAACCTTTAATACATGCTTCAAGCTTGTCCAATTATGGCCCATATTATCCATCATATGTAATCATATGTAATAACTAAGGACAACAAATTCTTTTCCAGAACAAAACGCATCCAAGAGCACGGTCTACAATCCAGGGAGAACCACTTGCTTTACGAAAAGCGACCTAAATGCAGTGGGAGAGACGGCAGTTTCGTGTCCGTAAGCATGGTGGACTGTTACCCAGCATTACTGGTACTATCTTATGGCGCTGTTTTTTCTGTTGGTCTTCTCTTCATGGAAATATTAATGGCTCGAAGGAACGAGATACTAAGGAAAATCAGTCGTGCTAATACGCTTAATGTAAATGTAGTACCAAGTTATTAATAATGTGTATGTAGAACCGTCTCATAAAAATGGGAATACTATTTATTTATTTATTTATTTAATCTTTATTGCACAAAAGTAAAACTTATGGTACAAAAGGCGGACTATAATTGCATCCTGCCTTTGAACCAGTGACCTTTCAGAAAACTATGCTCTTAACTAAGTTTTCGAAGTGCTACTTACAGCTCCAATCATTAAATTTTTATCATTCCGTGATCGGTCTGTGTTAATAATGAGTTGGTGTAACCCACCCTAAGGTGTGGACGTTCCCGGGTGATTCCTATTGCAAAATTTAACATTTTCTTAATTTGTCCACACCGGGCCCCAATTGTTAATGACTCTTGAGTGATTATTTTTGACTTTAACTTTTTTAACAGTTACGGACCCAGGTATAGATACTTAGAGTAAACTGAAGTCAACAACAAGTTTAAATTGCACTCTAATTTCCTTAACTTTCATTTAACGTTCGGGCCGGAGTGGACATCAATTTAACGATAAAGAATCACCCTCCCGTCTGCTAAAAAAAGAAGTAGGTCCCATCACTAACAGGGCTTTTCTTTCAGTAGGTAAGTATAGTCAGCAGCAAGCAACGTTTCTAGTGTTCTAGCTAGGTTTTTTTTATTAGGGTTCCGTAGCCAGAATGGCAAAAACGGAACCCTTATAGATTCGTCATGTCTGTCTGTCTGTCCGTCCGTATGTCACAGCCGGTTTACTCGGAGACTATAAGTACTACAATTATGAAATTTGGTAGGAAGATGTATTCTATGAACCGCTATATAAATGTGATGTGAAATAAGGAAAAAAAATATTTAAGGGGGGCACCCCATACATGTAACCGGGGAACGAAAAATTTCCAGGGGACGGACCTTTTTTGATTCAAGGTATTAAATAGTGTTTTGAAATGCGGACTAGAAGGTGTCGGTATGGAACCCTCGTTGTGCGTGATCCGACACGCACTTGGCCGCTTTTCCTGATTGCTGACATTCCTGTTGTTGATCTATTCTCAATTCTCAAATCGCATCATATGAACCGCTTTGAACTCACTTGTGCGAGTCCTCCAGATTTGGACCTTTACACATCCAGATTGAATCATAAATTTTATATAATGGGGTCCGATTTTTGAGTGTCGAACGCTCGAATTCTCACTCGACATCTGTCAACACATCATAGTATTTTGACAGATCTCGAGTGAAAATTCGAGCGTTCGACACTCAAAAATCGGCCCCCAGGTTAGATACATTTTCGACTTCATCATCACTTATGTACTTAGGCCTACCAGCCGTGGATATTAAGTGCTAAATATGTTTTATGTCACACCTGGCCATAAAGCGGCAATTACCGCACGCTCCGCGCGCGGGAAATCCCACTTCTTGGCCAGGGGGTGACATAAAATTTTGTACTTAACACGGGCGGTAGTAAAGAAAGCCTCAGATCGCATATTTATCGCCCTTGCCTTCGGCTCGGGCGTCAAATACCTGCGATCTGAGACATTCTTTGTTTTACCGCCCTTTTTAAGTAATGTACTATTACCTGTCCTGTCGTTTATATAGTACTTTATAGAATAAATCTTTTTTTCGCATTTATACAAGATGGTAACTGTAGACAGACAGGTTGGGTAGGTTGGTGTCTGTTGCCGAGCTAAACGTACCTAATGAAGTAATTAAAATCCCATCAAAAACATTACATGTAAAAAGATGCCAGTCTCGCAACACAGTTCTTCTACAACAAAAAAGTAATGATATGTAATGTTAAACCAAGTCGGTTATATTTTAGTCAATAGCACCGGAGGGGTGTCCACAGAACAAGATTTCCACCGACTTGCATCGTCGGTATTACTTTATTTTTTTAAATATATAGAATGACTTGGCCATCGCACACAACGCTTTACTTATACATGTGTATCGCTCAAACTCGCTCAAGCTGCATGTCATTAGGGCGCTATGTTTAATTAGGAATATTTTAATAATCGGCTGACGATTGTTCTTTTGCCATTATGTAGCCGTGCGATGGCCAAGCCATTTTATATATTTAAAAAAATAAAGTAATACCGACGATGCAAGTCGGTGGAAATCTTGTTCTGTGGACACCCCTCCGGTGCTATTGACTAAAATATAACCGACTTGGTTTAACATTACATATCATTACTTTTTTGTTGTAGAAGAACTGTGTTGCGAGACTGGCATCTTTTTACATGTAATGTTTTTGATGGGATCTCATCTCTTTTTGCAGGCAGTCCTTCTTTTTTCTTTCAGGTAAGACTTCTTGTAACGAACATTCAAACTGCAAAAGTAACTTTGTAATCGCATGTATTTTGTATAGAATTACAAATTTACTTGTGCAGTTTGCGTTTCTTGTCAGGGTCACCAGGTACTCCAGATTTTATAGTTTTCCATTTATGTGGCCATTAAACCCTAACTCTGGTCCAAATTTCAGCTCTCTGAGTTTATGGGAAGTACTAGTTCTATTCTTATGATTATGAGTGTGTGAGTTTCGAAAATGCGAAACTTTGCTTTCGCTTAACTTCGGAACTAAATGACCTACAGACTTGAAATTTTGGATTTTAGGTATGTGATTATAGCTTACTGGATGTCTAAAATTTCTGCGTTCTGGTCTTATCCAGAGGTTCTCAAATAGGGGCTTGAAAATGCGGCGAAATGGTTCCAGTAAAGGATGGTACGGCAGTGTTTGCTTCGCGCTCGACTTGGCGGGGGCACTGCCGTGCCCCCAGATTCATTTAGTAAGAATGTACCTTTTTTTTAAGTAAGAATGTAGGTACCTAGATGCTTTTGTGTGTAAAATTAATTTGGATATAAATATACCTTACAAATTCAAGCTGTGTTTGTTTTTATCATACTGTCATGTTTCACCTAACCTACTTATGTTACGACTGTTACGAAGGTAATGTTCAGTTTTCCGTTATGTCGGTCGTAGCATTGTCTTATTTCTTTTTAGTACAGATTGTCGAATCAGTGTCACCACCATCAAGAAACGAAAACGACTCTGAGGGTCAATTTTTGAGTGTCGAACGCTTGACTTTAAAGGCGAGCGATAGAAAATAGTCGCATGCGACAATGTGTCATGATTATTTTCGCAAGATTACTTATTGGGTAATAAGGGCTATTTTTGAGAGTCATCACTCCGTCATCACTCGAAAGCTAGTGATTGTCTATCGATATTTTAGGTACATATCGTTATCGGTTGTTGAAATTCGTTATTTAAAATATAAAATAGAGATGAAACAATGTTAAACATTGAATTCGTAGTAATAATTTTAATATTTAATTGCATTTTCAATGTATGATTAAACGTTAAATACGTAACAACATGACAAGTCTCTTCTCTCCGTTTCTTTACAACTGACACGGTTGGCGGCCAAACTAAAACAATGGGCCGATTTTTGAGTGTCGAACGCTCGACTTTTCACTCGACATCCGCCAAACATCATAGTTTTTTGACAGATCTCGAATGAAAAGTCGAGCGTTCGACACTCAAAAATCGCCCCCCTGGGCTCGCCTCTGGGGTCCCGGGCCTACCTAAGCAGAACGGAAAACCAGGGAGTACCTACCTATGTAATATTAATATAAAATATTTGTGGACTAATTATTTAAATTATTAATATAAAATAAATGTGTGTCTAACTAGGTTGATCCTAGTTCCAAATTCCACTTAAGTATAGGTAATATAGGTAGGTACTAAGCGACGATATACATACTTATATAGATAAATAGATCCTTAAATACATAGAAAACATCTAAGACTCAGGAACACAAACATATATTCGTGTTCATCACACAAATAAATGCCCTTACCGGGATTCGAACCCGGAACTTCCAGCTTCATAGGCAGGGTCACACACAACACAACCAACTAGGCTAAAGTTACCGTCGCTTAGATTAGAGTGAAAATATCAATCGCTGTCAATTTATTTCTATTCTAAAAACATATCGCCGTTTTTCGTATAATCCTGGTAGGTTACTACTAAACGGTTAACTAAATTAAAGAGTTCGAACTTAATTAGAGTTCGACTGGCATTACTGGCCTGTTTTGTGCATAACAGCCCCGATTTTAGGTATAAAGATGTGTTTTATTCGAACTGGTTTGGTGAGGGTGATGTTTAAAGTAATTGCATGTTCGTTCAGACAGTGTTCGATGCCAGTTGAAATTACCGCCCGCCCCGACTAACGGAAACTAAATTGCGACAAGTCAGTTTAAATTGGTTGTGGAAACTTTATAAAATGTTTGGCTTAAACTAGATGTTGACGTGGTTTTTAGGTATTATTTTACTCGCCACACACGAGTTCGTCTAGATACTAAGCTATAAAATTGTCTTTATAATTATTAGCAAATACATTAGTAACTAAATATAAGTTTGTGACATCATAACGCAATCAACATCAAAATCAAGTCCTCATAATGCAACGGGGAACTTTAGCCGCTTTTCATATTTCGTGTTGCGCTTATTGTATTTATTTAGTAGGTAACTAGGTACTTAGTTACAGTTTCCATACAAACATTTGATCTTCTGTAAAAACTAGCATTAGGTACCTACTAATGGAACCGAGAAAAAAAATGTCATTTAGCCTAATCCTTCGCTAAACAACAGCGGCACTCACTTAAAAAACCCTAACTATTATATGCTAATTAGGAAAGATAAATACTTCCGGCAGAGATTTTATTGTGAATTCAAAAGAACTGATTATTATGAGCGCGTAATTTTATTATCTTTGATAATATACCATTGATAATAAAGATATCAGGAAATAACATGCATTCAGTATTGATTAAGAGTTTGACAAAGTACAATGTATACAAAAGTTATTTTGTTAGTGTTTTGTGCGCTGGTTGGGAAATCCGTGGGTAAGACTGGCTAATTTTAGAGTTTTCTATCTCTTTTTAATTCATTATTTTACATAGGTACGCCTAATAGTAAATTACTTACCAAGGGCGGTAAAACAAAGAATGTCTCAGATCGCAGGTATTTGACAGCCGTGCCGAAGGCAAGGGCGATAAATAAGTATGTGATCTGAGACTTTATTTATTACCGCCCGTGGTAAGTACAAAATTTTAGGTCACCCCCTGGCCAGGAAGTGGGATTGTCCGCGCGCGTAGCGTACAACATATATTATGTATGTATCTATGGTTAAAGTCAGACTAAACCGGAATAAGGACATAATCTGAAGATAAACTTTAACATTGTTAGAGTACTCACGGAATATTACTATATTTTGATCAGCTCGAATTGACGATAATTTTCTAATTTACCTACCTCGTAGATACACTGCACTGAATACTTACACAATACCTACGAATATTTATCGAATAGGATCTCATCTCTACCAGTACCGTTAATTGCTATATCTACTCACTTATCAACTCAAGGTTTGATATGATTTTTCTTTTCAACCGCCGCCGAGGTCTCCATCTTATAGTTTAAAAATTGCGTGACAGTGGCAACAACTGCATTGAAAAGCTTAACATACCTTCCAAAGTGCAGAAACAAGTTACACTAGCGGTAGGTTAGCACAGGTCACGGTCTAGCGTCCGTTAAATTCATCAATACTTAAGTATAATAAAATTACCTATTATGATATATGTATGATTACATACAGGTGACCTAAGATGTTACGCTTGCTCGTTTTCTGCTGTGGACAGCGACCGGTCGTGCCTGGATATTACCGAAGACACGCTGACGGTCGACTGCCCCTACCAATATTGCACCGTGATGCGGCAGGAATACATGGCAAGTGGATAGGATTGTTGCTATTCAATTATTATAGGCGTTATAGGTATATATTTTTTAAAGTTTGTACGCAGCTATTTCTGCATATTATCTATAGAATATCCTGGACAATCTCCTCACCTTAAAGATATCCCGGTAGCATCCCGGGATAACTCAGATTTCGCTTGCTATCTAGTTGTTGTTTTTTTAATGCGAATGGGCTACCTGTCTGTCATATGATCTCAATCCAACTCTGCTCAACACCTCAAATACAGAAACCGGGATTCAACGGCTTAAGCTAAGCGCTCAGTTTGTAAGAGCTGAACTGGCTGGGTTCAGTTCTTAACTACTTACAAACTTATCGTGACTGATATACAAGTGCCGCACCGTTGGTAGACCACGAATAACATTATGCCAAACACTAACCTACTTACGTTACCTAGATGATGATGATGATGAGTTCTTGATATCCCTCATTAGCGACATAGGGCTCGTGCCTGGGCATAGAATACGGCTACTGTTGTCCTTTGCCTGTCATAGAAGAGCGACTAAAAGGGGATCCCCGGAGTCGTATACTGCGATCGTCCAAAAAACATGGCGGACTCTAGGGCAGCAGTGGTGCGTTCCGTAGGAGATTCCAGAACCGAGCAAGCCCGACATAACCTCCGCGCTACCCCCAAGGTGGCGATTTTACAAAAGAGACAAAGGGCACGCAGAAAAGTTCTACATTTGTCGCCATCTTGCGCAGCTTCTTCCAGCTCTTTGCAGTCGGGATCAGTTGAGTACGTCTCTTTTGATACCGACTAATACCACATATTTTACAGGATCCTGTTGGAGAGATCGCCAGCTTCGTCAGAGGCTGCGAGGATGAGCCGGATTACCTCAATCATGACATCACGGACTTTACTTACCGGACTTATTATCGGGCTTGCACTAATGACCTTTGCAATATCGGTAAGTAATTAATAATTATAGGAAGTTTGGAATTAGCTAAGACCCCAGCCATTACTGTGTTTTCTTCTGTGAGCTCTAATATAACTTGCTAGGCCAAACTTGGTCTCAAAGACCCTGTGATACCTATTGATGGCAGTATAAAGTCTAATTCCCTTGTGATAAAGACTTTTGACCTCTTCATATGTGTAGCTAGTTTTGATGCTGTCTGTGCCAGATATTTGGATCCCTCAACTCAACCACGAAGGTAACGATAACGTCACGACGCTATCTCGAACTCGGTTTTTAACTCCATCGGATTTAGTAAAAGGTTGGTAACGTCTGAAGTCACAAGCGTTCAAGCGTCTATGCTCGTTTGCCACCGTTGTGGTTACGAATAGGCAGTAGGCTTAGCTCTATAAGGACTGTATCTACCTACTTGGACGGACTAAGTTACTAAATGCTGTTTGTTTACGATAGGTGACGGAATCCAGTCGGTGGTAGGCGGGAGCCTGTCACCTTCGCCGCAGTATGTTGGAGATAACCTACTCGTGCCTGGAACTGGTGCAGCAGGGACTTTTCAAATTAGCGTCTTATTGTTGTTCATTGTCATTGCGGTAAACTTTAATATTTATTAATCAAAGCAAAATTGTACTTATTCACTCTTGAGATTTTATTAGTTCTCTATCGAGAAAATGGCAACCTACCTCCCGGCTTTTCGTACTGTTTTTCCACCCTACTAAACTACATGCACCCGCCTTTAAAAGTATCTCCTGTACCGTAGGTACTATAAGTAATAACTAGTACGTACTACGTACGTGTACGTATGCTTACTATGCTATTACGTATGCTAAGGATCGCAAAAAGAAAAGAAAAGAAATAATTTATTGTTTACCATGTACAAATACGGTCTTAAATATAAACATGTGAGTCACAATGGCAACCCATTTCGGGCATACAATAATAGTTAAATATAAAAGAACACAGGTTCCATAACTTAAGAACTATTGAACTGGAAGTATTCTTTTAAGTCGTAAAATACATTTTCAGTTAACCATCGCTTTAATTGGCGCTTGAAGTGATTTCCGCTTAACATTTTCAGATTAACAGGTAAATGATTGAATACTTTGATGGCTGTAATAAAGGTGCTATTATAATAGGTTGCATTTCTAATCGCTGGCAATGATATATTAAACTTGTATTGTAAACGTAAATTGATGCGCTGTTCTGAACAGAAATGAAAAATAAATTTATGATTTATAATAAATGAACACAGTTCGAAAATGTATAATCCAGTTAAGGTAAGAAATTTCTTTTCCCTAAAAATATTCCTTACAGACTCAGTAGGTATTGTATAAGCGGTATATAATGCGGATACATTTTTTTTGCAAGATGAAAGTACTTTTAACGTTAACAGAATTACCCCAGTAAATTACACAGTAGGTCAACAAAGGATAGACATTTCCATAATATGCATTTCTAACAACTTCTTCTGAGCAGGTACTGGATAATACAGACAAAGCATAGCACTGACTGGATATTTTTTTATTTATCTTCTCAATATGAGATTTCCAGTTCAAATGTGAATCTATAGAGACGCCTAAAAAGTTGGTACTGTTTATGTTTTGAATAGTAGTGCCGCTGTGTTCTATAATTCAAATTTAATGGGTTTGTTTTATAATTTCTAAATTGCATTGTTTTAGTTTTATCTACGTTTACTTTTAAGTTAATTGATTTAAGCCAGTTGACAACAGTTTTTAGAGTATTGTTAATTTTTTCTTGATAATTAGATTCATCTTTTTCATCAGTGAATAGTATGGTTGCGTCGTCAGCATACATTACACATAGTTCGTCTATGACCTCGGGCAGGTCATTCACATATAATAAAAATAACAGAGGCCCAAGGATGCTACCTTGGGGTACTCCGACTTTAATATCTTGAAATTGTGACAGTGTTTGTTCAATTGTTTTGCTTTCCTTATTGTAGTTTTCAATCACCGTGGCTTGTTGTCTATCTTTCAAGTAACTTTCAAACAATTTAAGTACATTACCTCTAATACCTACGTTACTAAGTTGTGATAGCAATATATCATGTACAACACAATCAAATGCCTGGGACATATCTAGAAATAATGCTGTGCATGGTCTTTTGTTATTAATTTCATCCCATATATGTTTAAATAATTGAAATACTGCAAGTGATGTTGATTTACCTCTTTGGAATCCGAACTGGTTGGGATGTATAATATTATTAGAATTTAGGAACCCTATAATTCTATTGTATATGCACCGTTCAAATATTTTGGAGAAACTTGGCAATATAGCAATAGGACGATAGTTGCTTATGTCATCTCTTTTGCCCTTTTTATACAATGGTTTTATGAGGGCTTTCTTCAAATCGTCTGGGAATGTTCCGGTTTGGAAAATGAGATTCATTATGTGAGCCAACGGCTTTAGCTATATAGTCTAAAGATGCTTTTATTACTTGAATAGGAATGTTATCATGTCCGGAAGATTTTGTATTTTTCAGTGCTTTGGTTACTTTTTTTATTTCAAATGTGTCCACGGGACTTAGAAATAGACTTTTACAAAGAGATGTTGATTTTGACTTAAAGTTATGGTTCGATGAGTTACTGTCATAATTACGAGTTACATAAAAATTATTGAATGTCTTAGCAATTTCCATATTTTACAGCAAATAAAGATTTTTTCATTTCATTTTCATTTTCATCGTCATTTAATTTTACACTTTCGACGGTATTTTTTATAGAATTAGTTGACGAAGTGTGTTTTTGATTAAATTCCATGTTGCTTTTGTTTATAGTATTTATAGCACGAGCCGAAAGCGAGGATGATAGGTACAGGGCCTGAGGGCCTACCGCGAACCACAAACGAAGTATCTCCCTCTCTGTCTCCAATATGCAAGTGCGACAGAGAGGCAGTTATTTCGTTTTTGGTTCGCGGTAGGCCCTCAGGCCCTCTGTACTACGAACATCGAAATCCGAAATTCGTACAGTGCTATCCCTTTGACTCTTATGGTGTATAACACGAGAGTGAAGGAACGGCACGATACGAATTTCGGATTTTGATGTTCGGAGTAATAATATGCTCACCTAGTTGGCCAATGTGTACGTAGGTACGCGGCTTAAAATAAAAGCAGGCAACTGCATCGTATATAAAGCCACCTAGGCTGCTACCGCAAACGGCATTCGAAATTTTCCCTCTCTGTCGCACTTGCAAGTTTGCACATAAATGCGTCAGAGAGGTAAAACTTCGTTTGTGGTTCGCGTTAGCACTCCTACACTACGGTTTCCATAACAACTATTGTGATGCACCAACGTTAGTCAGAATGTGCATAATTTAATTATTATTTATTTTATGAACAATTATTAATTAATGCCTCGGCCACATAAAATGTTAAGAAAGAGTACTAGTTGTTCTTTTGCAATTTAGTGATTGCGGGCTTCAGAACGTATCACGAGATTTTGACAGATTCCGTATCGCGAAATGTCATTCAGTGATGTAGGTTATGTTGTCTATATTTGATATAAAATGTAATTAGTAACATAAATTAGTTGTGCTGGTGGCGTAAAACGCAATATGACCACTTCACCAACCAAAACCAAACAGAAGCTATCGTTGCGGAAGCGGTTGTTCGTTAAAAAGTCGCCCAAAGTTGGCTGCTATGTCGATACTGATTCCAATGACGAGTTTTCTCAATCCACATCTCGTCCCATTTCTCCTGCTGACCCCTTCCTGGCTCACAGTCAGCTGCAAGTTGATACAAGCTTAGAGTCAATAGATAACCACAAGAATGCGTCGGAGCCGTTTAGTAACCACACGAGCCATAGCAGCGATCACTCTCACAAGGACGACGACTCCCACCCCCAATGCTGCAAGACTTTCTTCAGGCGATCCCGACCCAAAAGTTTAATAGAAGCGCAACCGAACAAACCTGTCGCCAATTCTAGACCTTGCAGCCCTGTCACCAGCAATAGTTATAGCGAAAATTCAGTGTCACAAACCAAGTCGGAGGAAATACCTAAAGTTTCTGTTAAGTTTCCTAAGGGTGAGGATCCTCGAAAGTACTTTGAACATTCAGGGTCGTTTGAAGGTATAAAACCAAAGAGTAAACTTTTTGTTAAGAGATTATCAGCTGATCATTTAATAACAAATGACAGCAGGCCTCTTTTCCATACATCATCCCCTGAAAGTGATAGGAGCAGTTCACTGGACCGGAAAAGAAGGTATGTTTCTTACATGGGGAGGACTTCCTTTATGTGACATGTAGATTTAATACATTCAGTGCTTCTAGGGTTCACTTTAACTTGTCAGGCCTCTGGGCACTAGGATATTGGAAACTTAGCTAGTACAGTAACTTTTTGTATGCTAGTCTATATATAATCCAGCAGAAGTTAGATGGTCTCTTTGAGGCATATTTTGTGCCATGATGTACCCTGCATCTTGATGCACTGAATGTGTTAAAATGAAGTAACACTATTATATATTTGTATAATGCTTATTAACTTGTAACATGGGGCTGGGCTTATACTTACTCGTGTTCTTCCATCCAGGACAAAGTCAACTATAACCAGATCACATTCCCGCGCAGGGAGTACGGACAGCTTGATTCGCAACTCTCTTCTTGCTGCGCAGGTGCTTCGGCTCATACCCACTCAAGAGGCTCGGGAGAGGTTGTTCATGCCTTATTCATTGCTTGCTTTTAATGTGCTTTGATACTTGATTAAGTAGGTTAAATAATCTTAGTGTTAAATCAAATCAATTATAATCTTCTGCTTCCCATTTTCAATCACCAACTGGACTGGGGTGCTTATTTGGGATCATTATTGTTATAATTATTATGATTAATTAGTGTACATTTTTTTTTCCAGTCATATCCTATAAAAATATAGACGAATTATCTTTGTTCTGCCTTGATTTGTGTATGATGCCATGTCACTGCAACACCATACATAAAACTCGAATATTGAAATAAATGGAAAGCAAATACATGTTTATATCCAATGGTTTCCCATCCTTTCAATTTAGACATAATATTTCGTTTCTTAGGATGTACCATTTTACGAATTTTCATAGGAATCGTAAACTGACAAATATTGCCAGTAAATGTTTGCTATATATTTTCGTTACTAATAATAAGTCCCAATACTTTCAGGAACTATTTGTATGGACGGCTAGCATCACACTCTCTCCTTGGTGCTGCTGAACTGGAACATGTCTTCCCTGATAGAGAAGTGAAAATATTTGTTGGAACATGGAATATGAATGGACAATCTCCACCCAAGTATGTTCAAATTTTTTCATCACAGCTGTCATTATCAATATAGTTTACACATTAGGTAATGAACTTTACCACATCGAGATCGTGTGTGGGTAGTAAAAATAAAATTATAATATTTGAATGTGTAAAATGTCCTTGTTTTGAAGTAAATTTTATGTGTGCATTTTCAGGGAGCTTGCTGATTTTATTTTCCCAAACCAAGTGAAGCATGTACCAGACATATTTGCAATTGGCACTCAAGAATCCTTCTCCGAGCGTACGGAATGGGAGATAACCATCCAGGAGGTGTTAGGACCGTCCCATTTATTACTTCACTCACATTACTTAGGTAAGAAAGTTTTGTATAAGAGTGGCTATAGTATGTATACAGCTATATGTATGTTACTAATGTCACTTTTCAAACCATACATTATTGAGTATCTTGTATCGAATTGTATGAGTCAGTAGGCTTTTTAATTTCCAATTCAAGCATGCTGATAATGGGAGGCCAAAAGTACCGGCCATTAAAACAGTAGGTACAGTCGAGGGCATAAGTATGTATACCTACAATTTTGGACCTTATCTCAATGGCATAAGGTGAAAAATTTTTATACATATTGGTGCTTGACTGTACCTATCTAACCCAAGTAAAACAAACAATAGGGTCGTATCACGTGATCATATCTTAAGACTAAATGTAATGTTTGATAGCAGTAGCCGATAGAGAGAGGTTGTTCTTGGTCACATTTCTACAACAATGGCATATCCATGTGACATCAAAAGAATACAATACAATGTGAAGTGCACTTTGTACCTTCAACACAAGGTTCATTATTGATAGTAGCGGAAGCATAAAGAGATATATCACAATGCAGTGATAAAATTTATTCGCAAACCTCAGCTCTAATTATTTCCTTAACAAGGTCTACTTTAGAATATATTAAATCAAATATTTATCCTGCATCTGGCCTTAGCCCATTATGAGTCGAATTGCAACAAAGTAGGCACTCTTAGGTGCGTGGCTACGCCACTGATATGATTTTAAGATAATAGAACTTTATATGACTATGTGTTTTAAAAAAAAACTGGATTTTAGGTTCCACGAAAATTTACTTTCGTGAGTGTATTGGCTAAAACGTGTATCCAGATCCCATAGGGAAACAGGCCGACTATTGGAGGGGCGTTTATTTTATGATTGGTTTTACTCTTCTTATGTCCCGTACACAAATAAAGTAAAACCCTGTCTGAAAATCTAAATCGATTTTGTTCATTTACTAACGTCTACCTTTCTACAATCGATAAAAAAATACTCACACCGAACTCTCTTTCACAGGAACAATTCACTTAACAGTATTCATCAGAAGAGACCTAATATGGTTCTGTTCGCTTCCCGAAGACGCCAGCTTATCCGTAAGGCCAGGAACTGCCTTTCGAACGAAAGGTGCTGTGGCCATATCGTTTGCGCTGTTCGGCTCCACCTTCCTCTTCGTGACAGCACATTTGACAGCGCATCAGGAGAAGGTCAAGGAGAGAGTCTCGGATATCAAGAGGATAATAAGGGCTATTGATTTGCCGAAGAATTTGCCGTGCAGACATAAAAGCAAAGGTACAAAGTTTATATTTGTAGGTCTTAAGGTACGTACGCACTAGGCGTAACTACGCGACGCGACAAAATATACTTTATATGTAATTGTATGAGATAAAACGCATTCCACGCCAGCGGAACTACACGCCGCGTAATGCGGTTTATTTCATACAATTGCATATGTATAAAGAATATTTTGTCGCGTCGCTCCGCTGCTGTATCGCGTCGCGTAGTTACGCTTAGTGCGGTCTTACCTTCAAGGTGTTGTGACAGAGTACATTTTTGTTTTATACACCACCAGGTAGTTGTAACCAAAAGGTAAATAATCCTAACGATTAACCGAACATTATAATCGTATGGGTAAATTGGGGAGATAACGGAAATTTTTCATAGATTACGATTTCATGTGTTAGGATTAGGTAACGGACCCCAGGCATCCTTCAGGATTCAACTGTACTGGGGCTAGGAGAGTGATGATGACAATTGCATGAGTCAGGTAAAATCAAAAAGATTTCCATACAATAATCTTTTTGATTTCATCTTTTAACAAAGGTTCTAGTGATTTCGAAACAAAAAAACAAACGCGAGTGCATCTTAGACCTCTGCTCACTTGAAAAAAGACACCCTGAAAAATGACTTTCAACTTCTTTCACTGTGCATTGTAACTAGGTGAATTCGATAGTCCATCATACATAATGATTGTTTCAGATGTTACGAATAACTTTGATTATGTGTTCTGGTGTGGAGATCTAAATTTTCGTCTGGGTGAGCCGAGGGCTGCTGTTTTACGGTGGATAGAGCAAACGGAAGTAAGTCATAGCAAATACCAGTTACTTATACATACCTACAAAACAAAATACCCATATATACCTACAAAACAATAGCGCCATCTATGAACAGCAAATATATCTCCTAATAGATGGCGTCAATGTGTTAAGGAGAGGTCTTAGTGTCATTTGAAATTAATGGTTCAGAGACCTCTTCATAGTGCAACTAGATACAGGCTAATTATGCTAACGGTACGCTAATGTATGTTTTTTTTAATTTATATTAAAAGATAAAAAACAATACACCAATAATTAAGACGCGCACAGAAACCTGTTTAAGGTTTATGCGTGACGCGAATCTATCGCACCGCTCACAACAACAGATAGTAGTATTGTAGAAATTATTTAAAATGTCCGACATTTTTATAAAACTTGTCATTGGACTTTGAATCTTCACGCGTGGACAGTAAAGTCGCTTTTTGAACGGCCTAATTTGATACAACTTGGACAGTTTGAATAATTTTAAGTATAATAACATAATCCTAATCTAGGTAATTACAGTAGGCATGCAGGTATTTGAGTTACACGTGTATAGTTCTGGTCAAAGTCTTCAAAATATTAAAACGTATTCATTTTACAATTTTTATATTCATAACCTTCATATAGCTTTACTACTTTAGTAGAAACAATACATAGCCTGTTGTTTACCTCTACTAGCGTTGTTTTATATCGTGTTACTTTTTGAGCTGTGCAATCAGTGCAATGTGCACTAAAGTGTATTCGTTTTCAATTGTACATTTAATCGATCCATAGTGATAACGTTGTTCGGTGTAGTTTCCCCTGCCGCCCCACTTACCCCACGGGTTGCTTCACGCCGATCAGCTGACGGCGGTGCTAGAAGACGGCGCCGCCTTCAGGGACTTCCGAGAGGCGCCCATCACGTTCCCGCCCACCTACAAGGTGAACTAGACCCTATAATGTACCGTATAGAGATTAGTTTCCCCTGCCGCCACTCTCCGAGAGGCGCCCATCACGTTCCCTCCCACCTACAAGGTGAACTAGGCCCTATCATATACCGTATTCACCAACAAAGTGAATATTAAGACCCTAAGTTATGTTATATATTTTGAACTCTAGTAAAGACAGGCTAGTTTCACTTCATTCTTTGGAGGTACTTGTATTTAGCGTAGCACTGGATAAGTTGGACAAGACACCGTTGCCACTCACTCGCTACGTGACATGGCATTAGAGTAACAGCACCAATAATGGACAATCGACAATGATGACTGCGGTCTTCTAAGTAAGCTGGAGGTAGTTCTCCAGTTGGGCTGTTCCAAGTATGAGTGAGATGATGTGCCCTACCTCTCTTTGTTGATTCACAATCACTCTACATATCTGCGATCTAATGTAAGAGTCACGGAAGGTGCAACGCTTTCAAGTACAAGTGGGGATGGAACGAAAGCCCGTTATGTGACTGCAGCCTTGAGGCCCAAACTGCACAGCATATTGTTGAGCGATGCCCAATACGGTGCTACCAGGGCAACCCGGAGGACCTCTATATAAATGTAACACCTGACGCTGTTAACTGGTTGCGCAACCTGGATGTCGACTTATGACATTATAGTTGTATTGTAATTTCCTACACTGTAAATATATGCCATAAGTTTAAATAATAATAAATGTAAGAGTTTCTTACTCGTCCGCAGTACGACCCGGGCAGCCAACAGTTCGACACGTCGAGCAAGCAACGCGCACCGGCCTATACCGACCGGATACTCTACAAGGCGAAAACCATGACCGGAAATTCCTCGGCCTTCTCAGGTGAATATGGGACAATATGACACAAATTGTCTTAGTAATGACTTTTTATACAGCTAGGCATCTTCTGGATGAGCTCGCTTCACCGTCGGCCTAATCTTTGCTCCCTGGCTAGATGCTGGCCAAGAGCAATGCCATTTTTAGGGTTCCGTAGTAAACAAGGAACCCTTATAGTTTCGCCATGTCCGTCCGTCCGACCCCCGTTTTTCTCAGTAACCGTTAGTACTAGAAAGCTGTAATTTGGCATGAGTATAGATATTGATGACGCCAACAAAACGGTAGTATAAAATCTTGAAAAAAAATTTTTTTTAGGGTACCTCCCCTACATGTAAAGTGGTGGTGCAATTTTTTTTTTCTTCCATATCCCATCGTGTGGGGTATCGTTGGATAGCTCTTTTAAAAATATTATAAGGTTTCTAAGAGTATTTTTTGATTCAAGAATCGGTTGGCGTGATATTAAGCTTTGATGCTTCCCCCCCCCCCCCCCCTGCCAGCTAAACGGTGGCTCCTAGGCATGTGAAAAAAATCATGGTAGTAGTCACAGCTAAGTAGACATTACTAGTTAACGAGTAATAGTCGAACTTCAGAAATGTACTTTGCAAAAGCAAACTTTCGAACAATTTCCAAGAACCTTAGATAATGTTGTTAATTCTGTCAAAAACATAGTAAATATAAGTTTGCGAACTTTTTAGTCCACATAATGTAACGGATGGACGACTACGGAACCCAACCTTGCGCGTGGCCCGACACGCACTTGGCCGGTTTTTAATTTAAAAAACAGCGACTGTCGCAAAGTAGCTTACGGCCTGCCTCGTGGTAAGCAGATATTAGGAGATATTAGGTCGATTGACAACCCTCAACCACGACCGGAAACTGTTAAGTTTGGTTGTTTCAAACCATCGGTAATCGTAAACTGCGCTCGGTAAGGTGGGACGCTTTCCATACAAAACGTATTTTGACATTCGCAAGCTAACGGCGTGAAATTTTAAGAAACTTATGTATGGTTGGAATTCTTTTTGTTGAACGTATTTGTGTTAAAATGTTATCGGATTTTGAACCTTATTGTTTGAGCGGTGATGTGGCTTTTTGAAGGAGTTGCTTTGGAGCAATTCGTTCAACCGAAGTGATTTTAAGTTTAACAAACTTTCATAAATTGGCTTTCCATTTGCGCGAAATGCGAGAATTCCTAGAATAAACTTGTATAAACTAAAATAATTTGAGAAATTAGTTTGTCACGTGATAGCGGGCGGTGTGTCGCTGCCTCTCGCTACCATTCCGCGCGGTCTCAGTCTCAGTTAATTGGTCGATCTATAGCACGGGGGTGACACGCGAAGGAAAGCAAACCGCTGTGGGTAAGTATGTGTGCGTGCGCTGTCGGCACACGCGTCAATTGTTTGCGCGAGTGCGTAGCGCGTGGCCTGGGCGAATGGCGAGCCGCGACGGTAACCCGATCGTAACCTGGCTTGTCATCCTGGCCTGTCAGGGACGAGATAACTGACCTCGGTGCGGGGAGGTTCGTGTCCGTTCTGTATGTAATACTATTATACTATTCTGTGTCTATAGTAGAGTTAACAGTAAACAGTTATTTCAGGCCTACGGCGTCTGAGCACGGTGCCAGTGCAGTCGGGGTTGCGGTGCGAGCTGTACAATTCGGTGCAGTCGATATGCACGAGCGACCACAAGCCGGTGTGGGCCCTGTTCTCGGCCGCACTTCGTCCCGGTACCGACGTGTAAGTAAACTAGATCAAATTTTTAATACGTACTATGGCGTCAACCGACACGCATGAAATTGAGCGGCGACAAAGATTAACTCTCAATCTGTTCAGTAGGGGCGAGTTGTAAACGGTATAGAAAGCTAAGTTGAAAAAAATATCATAAGTTTTTGTTTTTTAACCTGGTTTAATTGACACACATTGAGCGTGAGAATAGTTTCCGATTATAGGTCAAATTCTCAAAATTGGAAAAAATGGCCGCCATTTTCAACTTTTTAGTTAGTAACCCAATTTTATAGAAGACCGATTTTAAACGAGCAATTCTTGTATATATCTATATTTATTTACTTATTTCGGGGAGCTCGGAAACGGCTCTAACGATTTTGATGAAATTTGATATGTGGGGGTTTTCGGGGACGAGCAATCGATCTAGCTAGGTCTCATGCCCCGGAAAACGCCGAGCAAAGCTCGGTGGCCCAGATATTAAACTTTAAATCAACTTCATAATCGTAATCGAAAAAAAGGGCCGCGTTTATTTTGTTCTTGATTAGAACTCTATTGTTTGACTCTTTTATTAAGTTTGCACCTAAATACACATTATCAAAGTTAGTTTCTTATTTATAGGGTTCCCTTAGCAGCTGGCCTGTTCAACCGCGAGGTGTATCTGGAAGGCATCAAACGCCGGCGTGCATTGTTTGACCATGCGCCCGGCACCTCCGCCGTTTGCTCCATACAATAACCCAACACCATAATTGCCTTATTAAAATAGATACCCGATCAACACAAGTAACTGCTTAAAGTTGAACCACGTGTCTCTATTTTTCCCAGTCGCACATCCACAGTAATATTCCCGTCTGGCTCGCAAAATACCTAACAAAAAGGTCAGTTCAGGTAAGGCAGAGCGCATCATCAGTGTGCGAAAACCAAAAGCTATTTTATTGCTGACATTATGCAATAGGGTTATTGACTCAAATTTTACTATTACTTCAAATAAAACGACCAAAAAATACGCCAAATGATGAAAATCTTATCCTAATATCTCGAAAAATTAAGTTACTTATAACTGTTTTAATATTACTAGTTAGCGAAAGCCCTGCACTTGTGACGTCACTAATGTCGTAGCGTCGTGGGAAATGGCTAGGTATCGTTCCATACCAAGGTTTGTTTTGCACAAAAAGGACAGGAGATGGTTATTTATTCTATTAGGCTGATTTATTCACCATTTGATAGACATTTTCAACTTTTACGAGAAAATTCGAAATTATCGATTATTTCATTTGGTCTCAACAACCCTATTGAAGTCAGTTGCTCGTCTTTGGAAAACCATTTATCGGCGTGAGATCTATGTGATTCAAGTAAGCATTCGAAATGCAGTTTAGAAATACAACTCTCATTCTAAACTGTAAGTGTTGAATCTGACACTATTTTAATAAGGCAATTATTAAACATTTCTACACTAGCAAGGGTAATCCTTGAAGGAAGTTTGTAAGTATTTTTGTGACTAATATAAATGTGACTTTTCGAATATTTTGTCTGTCAGTATGCTTTAATGGTGCCACATTTGGACCTAATTGTTTTAATTTCGTGCTCGAACAAAATTCATAATCATGATCGTGATCGTAAAAATATTTTCATGATTACTTACAAATAAGGACCAGTAGGCAAAGTGTAATGGTTCATTGTTTTAAAAATCATTTCAACTTAACGCACAAATACGAGCTATATAGTTTATAAATGTATATTGACAAAGTTTTACAGTTGCATCACATGAAAGTTGTTTCAAAATTATAAAATCTTTGTGCTTTTGCCGATTGTTGTACTGTTGTACTGAAATTTATTATCTCTCTGGTAATAAATATTCGTGATTCGAAATTGAACAGTGCATATCATTAAATTATAATGTAAGTCCTTGCAGCTATAACATGGCGCAACTATATTTTTTTATTTTATTTTGGAAACCTCAATATACCACTTTTTATTTTTAGGATTATTTACCAAAATAAGGTGCAATGTCTGTTTATGTGGCCTGAAAGAAGTTCAAATAGTTCAACAGAACTTCTTCCACAGAGGTTATGTAGTACAAAGTTTATTTTAATAAGTTTCTCATTTACAACGCGATATTTTTATTTTCGAATATAATTTATAGTGCAAATCGCACAAAATGATAATTTTTATTTACATAATGTATGTTATACCTTTTCAAATTTATTTATTTGTTAATTGTGATAGGTGCTCAAATATATACAATTAAAAAAGACGCGAAATAAGACATTGATATACTTATTTGTGTTATATTTATGTTGTGTAAGCTGTACCAAAAAAGACATCGTCTAGTCATTGTACTGTTGTGTTGTTATAATCATGTACTTAAGTACATTAAGCTTAGCTTATAGTTTTTATTTAGTTTATTATAATTTCTCATACGTGAAAAGTTGTAAATTATGTCGTGGAATAAACGTACGAGTAGGTACTCTACTACTCTATAATATTTTTATATGATGCGTTCATCCTGTCAGTTCAATTCAAGTTTTCACCAAATATTATCATTGTTATACGAGTATTTTACTTACAAATAGTATCATACTTAATATTTATATTATTACTTAGTACAAATTAGTACAATTATGTACATAAATTGTTCTTGCATACTGCTGTTGTTCATATATTATGTGTTCTTAGTTCTAATCATATCGATACTGAAACAGCGCATTGTGTCACAGATATATATATTTGTAACTCATTGTAACTAAAGGTCAAACCAGAAATAATACCTATATACCTAATAATAATGGGTGCAACTTTTAGGCTTCCTCTTATATACTTACTCATTCCTAATCCGGTCTATTCTTGTCACACCACACATCCATCTCAACATTCTCACCTGTCTCTGTAACATTCGTTCTCGTTTGATCCGTCCCCTTTGATGCCCAACATTCCGATCCATTCATGAGGACAGGTCTTATTACGGTCTTATAGATTTTCCCCTTCAATTTAAGGGGCATTCGGCCATCATAAGTTGTCCCCGAGACCTGTCGCCACTTCTTCCACCCAGCGCTAATTCAGTTCTTCACGTCCCGGTCGATATCGCCATCACAGTGTATTAGCGAACCGAGGTATAGTTCGTACAAAACTGTAAGGCCAAGTGCTGTCAAATTAACGCAAGCAAAAATCTACCTTACAGTCAGAGCTCTAAGTCTAGTTTTGCTTGCGTTCGTTTGACAGAATTTGGCCTTAGAGTTGTGTCCGAACTATATTTAAACTCGGAGCAGACCGAAAGCGTAACGCCGTCCAAGTCAGATCATATAATTGATATCCACGTGGAAGTTCTTGATTAAGTTGGCTCTAACACCAGTGACACCTCTCAATTTGAAAACGATTCCTATAAATCACTTTCAGGGTATGAATTTGAAGACACTATACTGAAGTTTGAACTGTTGCCATATAAATTAGAATAATAGCGCCCTCTTGACAATGGTCCTGTATTACCTTTAATAAAATTCTGGTTTACCTTTAATAAAATATTGTTTTTAATAAGGCTATTATTTTTATTACTCATTTTTTGAGGTTTAACCCCCGCCCAAGTGTGCAGTTAGCGCAAAAATTTCTAATTTTTTTTTAAAGTCTACAACGGCAACTAGTGACGTTAAACGCAATACAGACGTAGCATTCTATCGTATCAATCTACAGATATGCAGATCTAGAATGAAACAATGTATTTTTATCCTAACTATATCTCATTTGTTGTGACCTGCTTTGCCTTGATGTTAATGATTTATGGCATTAAGTCCGCCTTTTGTACGATATGGTTTTATTTTGTGCAATACATTATAATTAAATAAAAAAGTGCTAAATTTATAATGTGCTTTTGATGAAATTATATATTTGCGGTCAGTACATACATACCTAGACCTACTATATCTAAAACATGCTTCACCTATTATTTATTTAGTACTTAACATTTGAATATTATGTTAACAATTGTATTACTCTGTGTTGTAATGTAACCATTTTAGAACTTGAGTCTATTTGTAGGACATTTAGTAGGACGGTTGAGACGAGGTAGAAAATAATGAGCTTTTAATATAAATACGAGTATATAAGTAGATTTGTGATGTTTCTGAAACAATAGCAAGGCTTCGCACAGGAGAGGACCATTGTTGTGAATTGTTTAGTATTGAACTTATGCGTAGATTAGATGCCAGTGTTGCTGCCAGTTTGACGAGATATAAGATATTAATCATAGATATATTATAAGAAATTCGATACATTTTTCCGAACTTTTACCTAGGTACAGTCAAGTGCAAAAATATGTATCGAATGAATCCTCTCATAAATATATACCAAAACCTTAATTCACCGACATAAGAGCTATGGGACATCTTTTTGAGCAAGTATATGCATTGCACTTGACTGTACTATAGATACGATATCGTTTTTTATTGTCATTAATCATTTTTTTACTAAATTGACTTTAAGTTAACTTCAATTTTATACTTGTGAAGAAGCACAATTAAACGAACATTTTACGACCATTCAATCAAAATGTAATGTGAAAGGTAAATACGCGATTAATTAGAATTACCTACGGTTTAAAACATAACTTAATAGAGACATTAGAGACTATACTCATTACCTATTTATCCTATTATGTGGGGACGGTAGGGTACTGTATAGTTCGCTGATAAATAACTACGCTTCTAAAGCAATAAAGACACTGTCGGTGTCAAGCTGTGACTGAAGTTTACTATAGGTACAATCAGTCAAGACAGTGATCTGACCATCCGACACTATTATTTTGTGTGTTAAGGTGCAAAATTGGCAGACCACTTCTTTTCCGGACTGTACACGATAGTCATTTTATCTCACGAGTGCGGTATAGCTACATACGAACACGTAGCCAATGTGAACTCATAGCTGCTACGCTGATGCACACATAGACAGTGTGCATATATAGCTCAACACACATCCATGGCTCACCCGCGCTCGTGTGATAAACTGTACTTGTTTTCGAAGCCAGCGCGATAACTCGTGAAAACTGGCAGTTAACTGATCAATATATAAGTCGAAGCGGAATCCGAGTCTATGATAGAAAGATATTTTAGATGTTGTGCGATTTGTCTATACTTATAATTATAAAGAGGCGTGTGAAGCCTTAACGTTTTCTGCCTTAACACTGTGGTAACATTACCGTCTGCGAAATGTTCAGAACATTTCCAATTATAAAATGTGCTGTGATTTACTCTGGTTTCTAGTCTGATGTCCATTCCAAAGTTCTTAGTAACTTTAAACCCCATAGTGCACTCAGTATCTAATTTTTAATCGATTCCCAATACTCATATAGTGAATACTGTATTGGAATGCAAAAATATTACCCGTTTAATCCGTCCGGCCAGTTTAATTTCGTGTTAGGTCCAAACGCGTCGACAGCGCTTATAATCTAGTCGCAATTAAACTTCTGGAGAGCTACAACAGTATTTTGGAGTATTGAGAAACTGTTTAAAAATATTATTGGGTGGGAGAAGCCCCTAGGCCAGTTTCGGTGCAGTTGTTTTTTATTGTTATATGTCATTCACGTACGTGTTGTACGTGTTGTTCGTGTTTGTTATACACGTATAGAAATGTATTTCGTAAACTTAAAAGTACTCTTTTTAAATGTGAGTACTTATTAATTGTACGTGATCATAATGATGTATGCGTACAGTATTAACCGTATGGCACAATTATATTAATCTACTGCAGACTGAAGTCAATTTAAGCATTAAAAATCACTGGGCTTTGCGCTACATGTCTACTGAACAACTTAGTAGGTACTATATTTGGAATTCTAAATCGATCCTAACATAATTTCATTATTTCATAAAAATAAACTGTATCATTATAGTATGAGATGGGAAAAGATTTCAGACATTTCAACGATCCTTTTGCCTCGAATTTGAATCATAATACAGGTACCCCTATACATTCCACTGCGGGTACGGTTATATGGCGTAGATAGGTATGGTTGACGAAATATAATTTGCACAAATTCGCCATACAAGTTGTATCAGGAATCGGTGCAAATTATATTTCGTCCACTATAACAATTCATTTATTTATTACAACTAACAAAATAAATATCCTCACAGGACTGCAAAATTTGGGTGCAATTCTAATGTCAAACCTCTAAAGAACTGTTTGTAATGTCCAATAATATTCGGTACTACTTAGTGAACAGTGTCTATTTGTCAAATCCACCAGTCTTCCAAACCTTGTAATATAAAATGTTTAAATGTGAACATAAGATTATGCTGGTTGTATTATAGCGCTTTCTTTTACACAAGAAAATAACATAAAATGGGGTATAATTTAATTATTATTCGCTTTGTTTTTCGCAGTAAGAATAATCTTACGTAAAGCTAAGAAAAGCTATCGTATATTTATTGCGCTGTAATAAAAGTGGGTATACAACGAATTTATATTACATCAACTGATCAACTAATCAATTGATGTAAATATATTCATCAAAAATACCACAACTTGCACTAACTTGTATTACTTCTAGTTTATTAGCTAGGTACGCTCAAAGTATATTTTTCGCTTTATTATATAATAATTGTTACTAGAAAAATATTACTGTAGTATTTACTTAGTGGGTGCACGTGAATTAGGTAACAACAGTATTTCGGTATCGTTCAAATAAATTGGTATGTTATGTAATGATGTACTTTTACAAGAGCTATTTTGAATAACTGGATTATCATGTCACTTTGAAGGCTATAGGTGTAAAAGTATAAGGTGTTATAAAGTATTATTTTCACCAAAGCGATTGGCTAGTCCATAGGTATTATAGATAATTATACTTTTAAGTGAACATTTATAAACTACTGAAATGTTACACCATTTAATAAAATAACTTTCCTCTGTAATGCTGTCTTTTACTTTACAATTGATTTTTTTAATGACTGAAAATTTTCGGCACCTTTGACTGACATATATATCGGCACGTTAATCGTCAGTTATGTAATTGAATAGGCTATTAAATAATCGTCATGCATAGGACATAGATACTAATAGTACCTATATGTTCAAAAGTCAAATACGTATTAAGGTGGTTCGATTTCCATACAAAACGTATTTTGACATTCGCAGGCTAGCGGCGTGATATTTTAAGAAACTTATGTAACAAACTTTCATAAATTCATTGGCTTTACATTTGCGCGAAATTTACGTGCGTTTTGTTTATTTGCGTGATACTCACGTGACAAACTAATTTCTCAAATTATAGTTTATACAAGTATATTCTAGCAAAGGGGGAATTTCGCGCAAATAACCTATCCTACAAAGAAGCCACAAGTGCACACAACTCTAGACATTACGTTACGATGGTATGGCATACGAGTGACAATTACGTAGAGTTTAGAATCTGTTAGTAATACGGCAAATATATTTTACTACTCTCATACTTGGCACTCAAGTTAAAAATAGGATATTTACTATACCGTCAAGTGATTACAGAAAATGCAACGAATTACTATCAGAATACTTTATTATAAACAATACTTAGTAGGTACAAAAACTCCTCACTTCCGAGTGTTATTGTACTGCCACTCCGTACAGCCCCATCCTTTAACACCGTTGACTTCGACGCTGCACCAGCGCTCCCAGATCTTTGCTTCGCGGTCTTGGCCCAAGTAGAATGAGTCTTCGTCGTTGACACTCACTTTAACTAAATATGTTTCACCGCCTGAAATATTGTACCTATTGTTAAATAAATACAGATAAATTACTTGACAAATTGTATACAACATACGTGATTAATGTCGTCATCGTAACGTCAAATGACTGTCGTGAAATATATATCGAATAATAACGACATATATGACGTCGATTATGATGCAAACACGTCATCGTTGCGAGTTTAACGTTAAAATGCCGTGGTTTCGACGTCACCTTGCTACTTGATAAGGATTTTAATAGATATACACATTTGTAGTTTCAGACAACTGAGAAAATTAAAAAAAAAACAACGGGTTGCACTCCGGGAGTGCCGGCAGAAGTGAAAACTCAATAAAGATAGTAAATGGGTCATTGTCAGATTTAGGTGCGCGTCTTTTCGGTGGACAGGACATGCCAAAAGTTAAGGGCTACAAAGCTTAATTTTCGATTGATCTGATAACCCGCATAATCTGTAATTCCGTGTCTATAAATCCATATAATAAAAACGTAAATTACATGCACACAAGCCGTTAAGTATTGTCCACCGAATTGTCAGTCGGAAAAACAACTTTTGTTTTGTTTTTTTGTTTTGTTTTTCCGACTGACAATGACCCAAATAACGAAGATATTCATATCGGTATCGGTATCCGTATCTGTACTGTACTCATACTCATGTTCATATTCGCATAATCCATTTACATAATATGTCCCGAGTATCATTGTGTCTTACGCATCTAAGACCAGGAACCTGTACCACAATACTTTACAAGCGTACAATTCGACAAATTTGTGAACTTTTTCTATCGAAAATTGTGCAATTTTGTCAAATTGTAGACTTGTAAAGTTTTGTGGTATAGGGGCCAGCTGAGTTTAGCTGAGTTGACACCTCCTAACATCGCAATCACGATTACTAGGAGCGGTCAACTAGCTGGTCTTAGAATCTTAGAATCTGTCGCGAGTTCAACAAATTTTCCCCAGTACAAAAGTGCTCAGAACCGCTAAAGAAGTTTTCACTTCAAAAATTGTAAGCAATACTACCTATTTCCCATTTTTATTTCTTTAGATTCGTTGAGTGTGCTCAGGAACTCCATGAGCTCATACCGCCTTCCCCCTTCTTCCATCAGATATCCAGACGACGTACGACTGGCTACTTTCATTACCTGGTCAAAATCATCTTTTTTTATAATGTTTACTGGTTTGGTATTCGAATGGCGTATGTAGGTACTTCCGAGTTCAAATAACCTGGACCTTTTTAAGGTACGAGTGAATCTTCTGGGTGAGCTCGCATAAGCGTCTGCCTCATTTTCAATTTAAAAATATATATATGACTGGTTAGAATTAGGCGTTTATTTAAGAAAATTTAATTTAGCTGTTTGCTCTAAGGAAGAACCCAAATTTGGTGTATTTTGAAAATTAATTTTATTTTTTAGGAAATATTATATTATTAATATCTATTCATTTAATGTGACTCGTTTACTTTCTTTGTCTATTCTAACAGAATCGTGCTCTATCAAGGTCATAGGGGCCCCATTACCCTAATGTGCCCAGGGCCTCAAATTGGTTAAAGACGGCCCGGCCCTGTGCGTTTCCGTTACTGTCACCCGGGGAGGTACCCTAAAAAAATTTTTTTTTTAAGATTTTATTCTACCGTTTTCTCCGCGTCATCGATATGTATACTCATGCCAAATTACAGCTTTCTAGTACTAACGGTTACTGAGAAAAACGGGGGTCGGACGGACGGACGGACGGACATGGCGAAACTATAAGGGTTCCTTGTTTACTACGGAACCCTAAAAACTGAATAAATCAAATTACTTGAATTTCCCGAAACGTGGGGTAATCTTCAGGGGATTTTTTTATTATTTGTTGGTATCCCGAATTCGAATTATAAACCGACTGAATGATGGGACATCAATTCTAAGCTGGCTTCTATGGTAGATTTATACTACGCGATTTGATCGGTTTATATGTGAAATGTTTGGAGGTTATTTTTGAATTAATTTACATATTTTTCCTATTTCATCAAGTGTCTCATGATATACCTTATGATTTAGCTCAGTAACTTGGTACCGGTGAGATTTTAGAAATAAACACGGGTCCAAAATGCAAAGAAAATGTACTTACGCAAATTACGCATGGAATGTAACATCCGCCTTTTTTCGGTCGAGTTTGCTTTTACAGCCCAACACTGAACACCCCACCATGTTTGCACTGAACACCCAAACACTACGGATCTGATAATTGGTAAATTATTATTCATTTAAACCAAACTTATCATTAATTCTCCATTTATAAAATGCACTACCAAATATTGCCAATTTGTTTTGCAATCTTCTTGACACAAAACTTTGACACAAATACAAAAATTTTCGATCGGTGATAAGGACAAAACATCGCACTATTTTCTACTTCCTCTCATAGGAATCGCAATAAGGCTATCTTTCTCTTACAAAGCGTGTCAGGCCCTTGGTATTTTATCCATCACTCTTGGCCACTAGGTATTTTGAAGGGAACTGTCACCGTATTTAGGGACAATAAGAACTACTTTCCATGAGAATTTATTTGAAATATGATCTTTACGGAAATTGGTCAGTCTGGCTATCCGATATTGGACTTTGGAAACGCTTTTTTAGGGACAATAAGAGCTACTTTCCATGAGAATTTATTTGAAATATGATCTTTATGGAAAATCTTAGGATTGTCTTAAAACAGTTAGAACCTTGGCTTTCTAAGAAGACCAGCTGGGGACCCCTCGTAACATAGCAATCACGATACTAGGAGGGGTCAACTAACCTGGTCTTGGAATTTATCGCGAGTTTATACATTTTTCCCCAGTACAAAAGTGCTCAGCGCCGCTAAAGAAGTTTTCACTTCAACAAATTATAAGTACCTGCTTTAAAACTGAATCCATAATCCTTTGGCATGCCACCGTTCTCGCCGTGATGATACAGTTTGAAATCGGTGGATTTAACAGGGAATATCACCTGATCGGCCTTCCGGCACAGGTAGCCGATAGTGACGCTGAAATGGACAATGTTACTATTATAATGTGCAAAAAATTATGCCGAATATAAAATGAAAGCCCTAAAAATAGCTTTGAAAGAATTTCTGAAATCGGATAAGTTTATGTTTATCCCTACATAGAAACTTTAACTCCTTATTATTTCGAATTTTACTTAGTGTTTGTTGTCCGACGTGTAGACGTCATGTAGGTACCTGATGACTGTTATAGAGGTACATTGCAAAAAGTTGTAACAACCGCCTTGAATGTTCAATTGATTATCGACTCTTAAGCAAAAGATTACGAGTGCACTAACAGAAATATGACGGTCCAGACGCCTTTGTATAGGTGCAGAATGCATGCAACGTCACATTTCTGTTAAAGCAATTTAAACTTTTAGCAAAGGCCCTGGAGTTGATAATCCGGTAAAATTTGAATGCAAATGCAGTATTTATCTACGGAGTATGCTTATCTTTTATTATGGGCCATAATGAGGTAGCGAAACCATACAATTGGGCAAAGAATTAGACGCTAGAAACCAACGAATATATCTTTTTCTTTTTTTTTTAATTTATTGCCACAATATACAAAAACAAGTAATTTACATATTTTCGCCAAACTGCGCAGCAGTTTGTTGGCGAAGTTAGCACTCTTTTTTACATTTACTTGATTAAACTACTTAGGCTATTACACTAAAAACTAATACATACCTATATTATACCTACTCGCATTAAATGTCCCACAGCCCGTCACCGCACAAGCAGATGGCACCATAATCCTAATTCTTAGTATTAAACAGGAGTGGCAAACATTTTAGTGTCACCTAAAAGAGCAGCGCCAAGCATTGGGGCACTTATCTTAATACCATGGAGCAAGATAAACATAAACACTAGGTATTTGTGCGACCTAACTACTTTTATTTTCTTTTATGAAGGTATCCATCAGACACGCCTTTACTTTAGATTTAAATATATTTTTCGTTTCACATTCGTTCTCTGATATAATTCTATTGTAAATGCGCGGTATCAAGTACCCTCTTGTTCTTTATCCGTAGTAATTATTAAGTGATCTCGGTTCAACATAAATTTTACGTGACGATGTTTTTCTAAAATTACGATTATACATTTCTAGATATTGCTAGCGACCTCTATCGGCAAATAATTGCGGTTTCTTGCAACAAATATATCACGGTTTTTAGAACTATTACGCCAGTGGTAAATAAGTTCTTTTGTCCATGTAATATGGAGGCGTAATATGTATCTTATCCACCCACAGCTACCACAGATAATTAACCTCTTCCATTGCATAACTACAATACAATAAAAATACCTACTCTTTATAGTAAAGAGGTGCTACTGCGAACCACAAACGAAGTTTTCACTCTCTGTCGCACTTATGTGCAAACTTGCAAGTGCGACAGAGAGGGAAAATTTCGAATGCCGTTCGCGGTAACAGCCCAGAACAACTTTTTCTACTTCTGCTGGCTGTTTTAAAGGTAGTTAGAGTTTAGGGATAGTATTTTTTACTCACTGAGATAGAACGACAGGTTGTGATACACATCCTACAGCCAGACAATCTCCGTTTTCGAGATACAAAAAGTGCAGAACGTATCTATGGAAATTGCGCCATTCACGATAGTTTCCTGAAATGTAATCAAAATTTATCATAACATAAAGTGTGTTGATGGGACTACTTTACGCAGATTTGCTCACATGTATATCGTCACTTAATACCCATCCATAGTACAAGCTTTGCTTAGTTTGGGATTTAAGATTGTCCACAAATATTTATTTATTTATATGGCCTTGAATAACGTCACTGTTGTATTGCATCTCCTTCATTAGATCCATCTTATATTAGAATGAGTGATGCAATATAACAGTGACGTCATTCAAGGCCATATTTTCTAGCTTCAAACCATCTTCAAACGAATGTTCGGCACGGCACGCAACCTCATGTATGTATCTAAACTTCTTGCGGAAATGTGACGTGTGAGGTATAAGTGTTGTCAAACCAATTATTTCATAGTTAGCGTGGTCGAACTCTAGTAAGTATGCATTGATCACATTGACGAATATAGCCCTCGTTAGTATATTTATAAGCAACGCATCGCATTTATTTAACGTCCTTCCATTGACATATATTGTTGATATAGCCAACTAGATCATTAATAGATGATTGAGACGGCTACGATAAATAAAATATAAATAAATAGATGTAATTATGCGGGTCAGGAATTTCGGACGTGTAGCCTAGCTCGCGTTTTTTTCGGACATGTAGCATTCGAGAGAAACATAATACGGTCAAATAAATGGCAGAAGAGCTCAAGTCAGGGCACCCGCTAGGTGGCCTGATCCTATTAAGAAGGCACTGGGTGGTGACATGCACCAGGCGGTTCACACAGCTTACAACCGCACCATTTGGAAACAAGCCATGTGTAGTCGCGATCCTCAGCAGTGAGGGACCGAGAAAGAAGAAGAAGCATTCGTCCCTCTCGCACTTACTCGTACAATTGACATACTTGCTAGTATAGGACAAATACTAGCAAAAGTATGTAATAACTACATTTAGTCTCGAACCTTTCCTTTGTAACGCTTTTGTATCATACTGTAATGTTGCATTTTTTATGGTTCAATAAATAAATAAGTAAATAAATGATATATGTCCCATATAAACGCGATTATGCTAGGCTGGTATCGCTAGAGCCTCGTCGAGTCAGAATCAGACCAGTAGGCCGATTTTCGAGTGTCGAACGTTCGACTTTTCACTCGACATCTGTCAAAACAAATCATAGTTTTTTGACAGATCTCGAGGGAAAAGTCGAGCGTTCGACACTCAAAAATCGGCCCCCTGCATGATCTTCAAGTCATGAATTGGTGACAAATAGCCCAGTTGTAAGAGACCAAAACTCGCTTTAAATCAGTGAGACATTCTAGTATGACGAACTCGTTCATAGTTGTTGATTGTATGTATGTAAATAATTTGATTAACTGATGTATAGACTTACCAAAGCTATGATCTCTAACGCACGGCATACTTATGTCATGCTTAACACCGTCAATGGTTACCGTGCCTAACAGGTGACCCATCTGCTCGTAATGTGTTTGATGGTACCTGGAACATAGTAAATTTATGTTTTGTAAAACATGTAGCATCAAGAAAATAGAAACACGTAAGGATTAAGAAGGTACGTGTTTACTTTTCCTGTATCTTAGGTAATAAATAACAAAATTCTGAAAACAAATATCAATGCTCATCACAGAAACATTTACTCTGCCTTCGAACTAAGGACCGTCAGATTCGCAGGCAGGGTCACTAACCGCTAGAGTAGACTGAACGACAGGTATAGTTCGTACAAAACTGTAAGGTGCTGTCAAATTAACGCATGCAAATATCTACCTTACAGTCAGAGTTCAAGTCTAGTTTTGCTTGCGTTCGTTTGACAGAATTTAGCCTTGGAGTTGTGTCCGAACTATACATTATAAGCTAAAAAAACCGGCCAAGTGCGAGTCGGACTCGCGCACGAAGAGTTCCGTACCATTATCTATAAAAAATCATGTGTGTTATATGGGAGCCCCCTTAAATATTTATTTTATTTTGTTTTCTAGTATTTGTTGTTATAGCGGCAACAGATATTATACATCATCTGTGAAAATTTCAACTGTCCAGCTATCACGGTTCATGAGATACAGCCTGGTGACAGACGGACGGACAGCAGAGTCTTAATAATATAAAACGGTAGTGGCATTGACACATTCGCTCAGATATAACGTAACTTAAGCCAGATCGCACTTAACCAAAACGTCTACACTCTAACCTAATAACAATAATTCATTGTGTCAGTATTTGGATACTAAAAGTCACACGCACAATGCTGGTTTCTGGTACCAATCATGGGTAATTTACCCTACATGATAATTTTATTTATCGTATGGCATTTATTTCAAACCGTGAGATCTTCGAGAAGACAGTACGGTTGCCAGTTTTGTTGCACTTTTAGAACCACCCAGGGGTCACGTGTAGGGTAGCGGTGGGTACTTTCCCTACGGACGTGGTGCACCGTCTTCGACCCCCCTTTGTCAAGTGAGTGGGCAACTTGACTGTTAGAAGTTTTCAAGCCGCCCGAAGGCCTCCAACTTGGCTTAACGACTGCTGCCATAGACAGCAGCCGGGATCAACGGCTTAACGTGCCTTCCAAAGCACGGGTGCGCTCAGTTAGTAACCACTCAAACCGGTCACCCATCCATGTACTGACCGCGGCCCACGTTGCTTAATTAACTTTGCATAACGCTTGCGGCACGCAGGCGCCGCTGGGCCACGAGCGCTCCTATTCCATGATGAAAAATACTTACTTTTTAAGAAGTCTGAAGTAATCCACAGACCAAGTCTCTCGGGCCATGTCTTTTGCCATGCTGAGAGGCGCCATGTGGTAGTCGTAGTTGAAGTGGCCGAAATGGGCGCTCCATGTTACGTTTAGTTCGATTTTCTTCATCACGTCACCTTTTGTCCTGAAAAAAAAATGTTAAGATCAAAATTTTAGTGTTCCGTACCCATATTGTTAAAACTGTCAGTCAATTACAGTCTTTCCTTTTCCTTGCCACCGTTTGATATAGGTAGAAAACAGAACTTATTTATTAAGAAAAGAAAGAGGTCAGAAGTGTAGTCATAAGTGGAAATTCGTGAAATTTGTCGAGCCCTCCAGCTAATACGTCCGATGTAGTATATGTAATGTTATCTAATATTTACTAATGTAATATCTCTTTAGGATACTTTTGGAGCGACCTTTTCTTCAATGGAATCTTCAAGCACTTTAATTCGATTAAAACCTAAAATTTTTTTTAAAAAAAACAACGGGTTGCACTCCGGGAGTGCCTGCAGAAGTAAAAACTCAATGACATGATAAATCACTTAAGGCCGTGTATTACCACTTTTCAGTTTTTAAAAACCATCTGAGACATAGAATATAGTGTCTTAAAATCTAAAAAAAAAAATATGTGTTACATAAGGATCTTGTCTAGTCAAAATCGCAGTCAGTAACATGACCTGATGAATTTCACTCGATAGAAAAAAATCGCGAAGTTACCCCTTTTTGGAATGTATTTTCAATACTACGGCTATATTACTGATATTTAACGTTTTATTTTTGTACTCAATTAAAGATCGTAAATAGTTATAGACAAATTCGCAGGGTTTGCTTTGAAAGAATGATTGGCTTAATGACTATAGCTAAATATTTACAAAACTGCGCGCAGAGCTTGCGTAGAGAGCGGGATGGTAAAATATAAACTCACGCGTGTCAGAGCGGGACATTTGCGTTGGGAATACCTCCCCTTAATACATTTTTAATAACAGCGCCACCTACGAAGAATACAAGGCACTAACTATACAGAACGCTGCTGTCGGTTGTAACACTTGCACTGTGAGAAACTTGGCTTGTTTGTTCATAGGTGGCGCTGTTACCAATATCCATCTTCTACAGTTCACGTGTCCGTCTTATGATATTAGGAGGGGTCAACTTAGCTGGTCGTAGAGCGTTCTAGGCGTACTTCCGTCCACTATATTATTTATTTATTCAATTGCAACGAATCTGTCGGTCACGTGTCGCGAGTTTAACAATTTTTCCGCATCACAAAAAGTGCTCAGCGCCGCTAAAGAAGTTTTTACTTCAAAAATAATGAGGTAAATTTAAGATCTTACTTCATCTCGCCATGGTAAGTCACCTCCCATGTCCGCATGGGAATGAAGTTTTTGATGGAGAGGCCCCCTGATCTGTAGTGGCCTTGCTCCACCGGCGTTTGAGTCGAGCGAGTGTCAGGTAGACTTGGCGACAGTAACAATTCATCTCCATCTACCTGTTAACACGGTAGGTAAGAATTATTTTGTAGCTACAACGGAAAGTGTAAGTACCGGAAGGCCATAGGAAGAACTCTGCATCAAGTTATTAAAGCAACCTGGAATTCTAGCTCGTTAGAACCGGTTTGATGAGAACTTGATAACTGTCCTAAGAAATATTTATTTCGCTTGCTTTCAATCATCTGCTATAACAAGAATAAGTAACGAATAAAATTGAGACAACTTACTTTCAAGTACATAAATGAGTCCACGTTGTGATGCGCTCTGCGCGCGACGCCGCAAACTAAGGCGGCTCCTTCCTTTGTCATACCATTGAAATACACCGCGTCCACTGCCTAAAAAGAAATAAATCATTGAGGAGTATTTTCAGAACATCAAACGGTTGCCATCAGTCCATCACCCAACAGCCTACATTTGAACGAAAAGGTGCTCATGAATATCTGAAGTCAACAGAGTGCACCCTTTGTGCATCGTGAAAATACAGTAGAGTATATTTGATGGCGTATGTACGCACGTACGTATGTGTGCACTCTACAACACTCTAGTGTAGTGTCCAAACCGAGAACGTGGTAGAAATAACAGCCAATTCCCGCCAAAAGAGCCCCCGAGACAGGTGACTAGTTGGTTTTCTCCACGAATAAAAGATCATCATCATATATTTAAGAGCCTAGCTCTTGTCGGTGGAGTAATCGCCATTCCGTTCTGTTCTCTGCCAATGCTTTGAGCTCCTGATACGACATTACATTGACCTTCTCTTTAGCCTGATCCATAAACGCACGTCGCGGTCTTTCCGGAATAAAAGATACGTGTTTCTTATTATGTAAAATATATTTTGTGGTTCGAATTAAGGCGAGTGGAAGTCGAGAGGAGACCTTTGCCCAGGGAGCGCATGTTGTCATTTCACCTCTTTATCGCTATGTACGTTCGTTAATCTCGAACCATTAAAACGTAACAGGTGACATATCCACAGAGATAAGTGATAAAATGGTTTAGAAAAATAAAACACTAACCTATCATAATGGTTGTTAATATGCACCTGCTAATAATGATAGACATTAAAATCGCAGTTGCAAACAATAGTTTATCTACACCCATATATTAAATCATCTTTAATGTTTCAATAGGCGCATTGAACCGGCTTGCACCATGTTTGACGAGATACCCGGAGCCCCCGACTGCGGCGCGCGCGGCACGCCTGTGCCGTAAAGTTGTACGTGATCTCATTACGACATCATGTGATGCAGTAAAGAGGCGCGATTACCTAGCGTATATGTATGAACACATTAAAGAGGATTTAGGTACCATATGGGTGTAGTGTAGATAAAGGAAAATCTTACCAGAGGGTATTCTCCCAGATTGTATTTCTTCTCTAAGGGTTCGTCCTGTTCGTGTGGCATGATTGTGCCGTCGTCGCTGCGCCCAACGTCCACGGCGCGCAGTCTTCTTAAGTGCCTTATTAACTAGACAGGAAGGTTCATAAATTTATAATTGGATTTTACTTGCAGCGTAAAATTATCACACTATATGCCTGTATTGATGTAAACTTTATTTTCACACATTATGTTCACTAATGTATTAAATTAATATCTTTGAGGTCGCGAGCAGAAACATCGAGTGGCCTCAGAGGCATCCGAGATAAATAAATTTTAATTTTACACGATAAACTTACATAGACGCACATACGCTAAGAAATATGCAAAATTTAAAGTACTTACCTGTCTACTCCGTAAAAATGTGTACATAACAATAAACTTCAGCCAATAAGTCTTATTTCTTTGCTGATATATTCCAAATATTGGCGGTTTCCCTCTTGCATTTAGAAACTTGAATATCAATACTAAACTAAACGGAATTAATAAGGAAATTACTATAGTAAACATTTTAATAAATTTTAGTTTATTTCAACACTTAAAGAGACGACTGACTATGCCAAATGTTGGGAATTAAAGACCCGAGTGATTATCTTATCAGTCAGTATATCCTGGTGTAAGTTTGATTATCGTAGCTAACTGCAATCAGTATCTACCTACAATTTTACGGTAGGTGTTGTAAGTAGACGGTAATCATCAATAGATTAATTATATTGATAAGGTGCTCGCAAGTAAATCCGATTTCAATTGGTTTCTTTCACCAAAAGCAACAAATTGAAATATTTTTCTTATACGATAGAACGCACGTTTTTGTGCTTGGGGTGCATATAGAGCATCCGGCAATATATTTCTCATCTGTTACCGGATAGTAACAGACATAACATGAATATGGTAAGAGGACATTGATTAAAAAATACTACTATTTTATATATCAGTTCGTATTTATTAGCTAAACTTACGGAATTAAGGGTAAGTATAGTTTCAGTAGCGGACAAAAATGTTATTAAGTATTGACCAGAATTATTAAATAAGAATTAAAATTATAGTGGAAGGTTATAAATTGGTTTTAAATTGGGCGCCCAAGTTGAATTATATTATTTCGTTAATTTAATACATGATACAATTATACTAAACGAAATCGGCAGTTTTGTAACAGGTTACCAAAAACCGGCAATACATATTGGGTTAGCCCCAAGCCCATGAGTAAATGAGAACGCAATTCATTCTCATCCTAGCATATAACTGCGTTTTTCACGGTTGTCGACGTCCACCCAAAATGTATTGAAATGTATTGAAGGCTATACGTGTCATCCACGACGACGCACCCCACCACAGCGAATCTCTTACTAATCTAATCGCAATGAGGGCTGCCGTTTTTGCGCTCACCAGTTGGCGCCACTGCGCTCTCAATCCAGCTGTCAAAGTTTATTATTGGTTATTATGGGAGTAAAAACCAAACTTACGTTGATATCGTATTTCATACATTAAAACCGGCCCGTAAATATTTTTATCGAATATCCCGTATTGTAGCGCAGTCCCGTTTTGTTCGGAAAAAAGTATTATATAAGTTTACGAGCGATAAAATTGTCGCAAAGCACTGAAATTCCTTGACCCGTAACTCATATTTGCCATTATCAATCTCATATATTGCACAATATTCACCATATTCAGCTAATTAGACATAAACCCGCGTAACCCACCCACAAACTATGAAATTTGACATTTCGGAGGACTGACGTCACACTAGCGCCTCTAGCGGCGAATCCATACGCGGTAGACCTCATTGTACGGAATGGGCGGTGGAGGGGCGCGTCTTCGTCGATGGCACGCACTATATATAGTAGTGGCTCTATACAACATGTTCCAAGTTTAGATTTGTAAAATTGTATCGAGTAACTTCGTGACAGGGCTAATGTGGTATTCCGTTTCTCGTTTGAAGTCTTGCAAGCTCGATGCGAGTTACTCGGCCCCCGTGGCGAGTAGATGTTTGTGGACGCACTCCTCCTTGTTGATGAGATGCGTCGTTTTGTTGACGAGCTGCATGAGTGTGTTGAGGTTGTTGGACCATTCGTTGAGCCGGTCTGATGCGTTTAAGTTTAAGCTGGAACAAAGTTTAACGTCATTTTGTCATTCCTTATGCTGTAAACGTAAGAGAGAGTAGAGAGACAGACAATATAAAAGATGGGACTACAAAATAGTAGACACCGACCATCGTAGCGACCTACAGAGCGGGTTGACCTATTGCTCGCATCCTAAGAGGACGTATGTCGCTCTGTGCCTGTGCCCTTACCTAAATACCAGCACGCGAGTGAATCAGTGTCTGTGTGCCGGAGAAATGAACCCTGGACTTCGCAATTAAGGTATGTGAGTAAGGAACCTGACCTAAAGACTATTTTGTAATCCTTTGTGTTAAATCCCATTTTAAACATTTGGTAAAATCATTACAGTTGAACGAATTGCTCCAAAGCAATTCTTTCAAAAAGCTACTTTACTGTTCAAACAATAAGGTTCAAACCCCAATAACATATTAATACAAATACGTTCAACAAAAAGAATTTCAACCATATACGTCTACTCTATTCTTCTTACTCGTAAAACTCTTTCACACAAATACAAAGTAGTTTGGGACTAGATCGATTTGTGTAAGACTGCATGTCCCGAAATATTTTTATTTACTATACAGGTGTGTTGTGTGCCTGGAGGTGGTTTCCAGAGCTCCCGAGGATGCACTGTGTTGGGAGTGAGGAAGCTAAATTTGCCCCTTCTGCTGTCAACACAGTGAACCCTCAAGTTTTGTAGAGGGTCGGCAACGCGCACGTGACTCCTTTGGAATAGCGAGCGTCTATAGGCTGCGGTGTCCGCTTACCATCAGGAGGACCGTACGCCAGTTTGCCACCGTTTGTGTATAAAAAAAGTTTATTTTACTACCAGTGTGGTGCCAGGTTAGAATAGCGCCACCCCCTTTCTTCCCGTGGGTGTCGTAAGAGTCTACTATGGGAACTGCGTTGAAGAGTGTTTGTGGGCGATAGGCTAGCAACCTATCACTGCAATATCACATATTCTCCATCTTTAAACCTACAATTGCTAAAAGTGGCACTGGAATTACATTTCATGTGCTCTGCCTACCCCTTATGGAATTACAGGCGTGAGTTTATGTAAATGTTATATGCGGAGTCATTATAAGCGGATTCTACTCATTGATGTGTATGAATTTTTTAGGGTTCCGTACACAAAGAGTAAAACGGGACCCTATTACTAAGACTTCGCTGTCCGTCCGTCTGTCGGTCTGGTCGGTCTGGTGACAAATCACCAGGCTGTATCTCATGAACCATGATAGTTAGATTGTTGAAACTTTCACAGATGATGTATTTCTGTTGCCGCTATAACACTGAAAAACATAATAAAATCAATATTTAAGGGGGCTCCCATACAACAGACATGATATTTTGCAGTTTTTATAGATAATGGGACGGAACCCTTCGTGCGCGAGTCCGACTCGCACTTGGCCGGTTTTTTTATTTACCTGAAGTGTACGACACCAGCGGTGCGGTCAATCTTGGCCTTCACGACGGCGCTGACCACGAGCTGGCTGAGCGCCTCTTCCGTCTCGCTCTCGGTCAGACCGAGCAACTCGCTCATGCGGCGCACCGTGATGCGCGTGTAGTACATCGACATTATGCGGATGTTCTGGAAATAACGGCCATATTAAGTACCTTAGCCACAGACGGCATGATATCAAGCCCCTACCCGCCGGCGAGGACGTCCTCCGCGCCATCGGGACAACACATCTGTGTTGTATGCGGCGGTACCGGGACGAATAGGGACTATACGTATCTATGTATAGTCCCTATTCGTCCCGGTACCGCATACCGGGTAGAGTCAGTCCGACTCGGGTCGTGCCTAGCTGAGTTTCTTGCTGGTCTTTTCTCAGCTAGGCTAGGTTTCAGTGGCGGCGCGTCAAAAATATTCTTAGGGAAGCCGAAAATTATAATAAATAAAGTGAATACAAACAATCACATCGTCGGCTCAATTCAATATTATATTATTGCAATTGTAACTAATTTAATTTACTAACCTGTTTATTTACTGAGAAACGAACTTACTGGGTGGGCTTAAAACCAGCTTATCGCTGTGCTCACACTGATTTTTCCATATCAATTAGATATGTAAGACATTACTAACCAATACACCATTGTAATTTCACGTGAAAAATAAACGCATTTGTATTTGTACGATTTAAAATAAATACAATTCATCGTAGTTGCCTAGTAATTAAAAATAGGGTATTAAACTAAGGTAAAAATAAATTATTTTTTACTTGACTAATAAAAGATCTAACGAAAATACTCGAAAAACATCAATTATTAATTTATCCAATCCAATTTTTTTTTCCAATCAATTCCAATCCAAAATTCACACTGTCTTAGGGTCGGTTGCACCAACATACGAACACAGGCCGGTCATCGTCAAATATGGCGCCGGCAGCTGTCATCCCATAGAAACTTGTCAAACTTTCCATACAATCAGATTTGACGAACACCGCTTACGATTACAGACGGTTTGGTGCAACCCAGCCTTAGTGACGTCACTAAGACAGTATTTCCCTACAAACTTCATATTAACAAATCATTTTTGACATTTAATAAAAAGTTGCTGATTTGACTATGAGTTTAATACCGTATTGACACAAGCTACTTATCATACAAAAAATTTACGATTTTTAAAACTCAGTATAAACAACGCCAAAAATTAATGGGCTTACGTGTTCCACAACCCTGTTCTTAAGGTCGTTCCAGCGTTCCTGTCCCTTCTCATCGGTAGAATCGAAGTAGGGCGTCGCGCGCAGCGCCTTCTCGTAGTGTTGGCAGAGGCTGTTCCATTTGATGATCTCCGGGTTGATGAAAAGACCCAGAAGTTGCCTGAAAATAATAAGGTAATGTGAGGGAGAGAAAAAACATTTGGGACATAATTATCCACATAAAATAATTTAAAAAAAAGGAGCAGACTTAAAATTGGATACCAAAACCTTCTACAGAATGTAACAAATGCTTTTCTGAAAACCGTATCAAAATCGGTTCAGCCAAACGCGAGATAATCGGTGACACACATACATACAACTTTTTTTTTGAAATTGGTTAATGGTTATTGTTATGCTAAGTCTGCAAAATTCGTCGGTCAGATGCATATGCATAGATAGTTAAAATGAACAGTTTCGCTTCGGCCGTCATCGCAACCATGTTTCACAGAAAGTTGTAAGGGAAGAATTTTCCTTCTTTGTTGGCAACCAGTTGCGATAGACTAATATAGGATAAGGAGAGTGGAAAGAGATATCTAAATCTAAAGTAACCAATAAATGAATCTACTACTACGAATCGTTACGATTGATTTGATTTCCGCTACCCTAAGGTTGTCTCGAAGAAACTGCTTTTTGGCGATAAGAGCGCCTGTTGTTTGCCTTTACTTATTGTGATTTTGTACTGAACTGTTTCCTTTGATTAAGATGTGCGATAAAGAGTATTTGTATTTTATTGTAGAGTACTTCTGGTGAGCCATGGTTGTGTGTTGAGCTATACATGCACATTGTCTATGCATGCGTCAGCGTAGGCGTAGGAGCTATGAGTTCACGTTGTCTATGTGTTCGTATGTGTCACAACTACAACAATAGCCAACCCGCGCTCGTGAGATAAAAGTACTATTGTAAATGACAAGCATAAAAAAGTTACTTGTATTCCGGTAGTTTGTCAAGTTCCTTATCCTCGTTGACCCGGTGCGTGAGATCAGCCTGCTCGTTATCATACGGGGCCAGAACCAGGAACACAACGGAGCCGGTGAGCGCGTCCGCGCCGCCCGCGGCCCCCAGCGCGCGGAAGTGACGGCACACGGATAAGTAAGCGCTGTTGTGCTGGTCCACGGCTATCATCAGGCGGTAAAACTTCTCTTTTAGTTCCTGTTCATATAAAATATTTATGGGTAAGCAACCAATTATAATAATTCTATAAATATTATACTATATATGTTATATATCGAAAAGCGGCCAAGTTAAAGTTGGACTGGGCTGGTCACGTCTGCCGAATGCCCAATGAGTTATGGGCAAAGGCCACTATGGAAGTCTCGGAACTCGAGAAGGAGACACAGTAAGCCTCATCAGGATGAACTGGACTCCGTTTTAAAGGAATGGCCAGAAGTCATATAATAATATAGTTTATCAGCGTAGGAGCTATGAGTTCACATTGTCTGATGTGTTTGTATGTGTCACAACTACAACAATGGCCCACCCGCGTTCGTGAGATAAAAGTATTATAACTGAGCACTTACTTGAGTATTTTCTTCCTCAAAGAACTTCGTATTAATCTTCTTTGAAATAATTTGCGTTCGAACATAGTCCTTAATGGCAAGACATAGCCTCATCTGTTCCAAGATAAGTTCCACTTTCTCACGCTTATCCATGGATCCATATGTTTCAACCTGAAGTTCCTGAATAATCTTGGCTGCCTCAGCAACATTGCCTTCTTCCTCACGAATCTTAGCTAATATATGTGTGAGTCTAGCTCTCTCCACCTCAACGTAGATCTTGCCCTCAGTAATGGACCGTAAGGTCTCAATGAGTTTGATTTTTGTCTCCTTGTCTGGTGTTTTGTCTACATAAGTGTAGCATTCTTGGACCATTTTGACAACAGCCTGTTTTAGTTGAGATCTATAAAATATAACATTAAGTTATTATTTTTAAAACATTTAATATGTTTATTTGATGTAACATATACATAGAATGAATAATGATGAAAATATACTGTTATTAGTATATGTTAAAAATTACATCCATTTTTATGAATTTATATTTAAAATGGTTGATCATGTTTTGGGACTGTTCAGAACTCATTGATTTGGGTTAAATCCATCCTCTCCCAGTGAAAAAAACAAAACAAAACATTCTTTCGTTATCTGGCCGGGGATCCCAGTCACTGGTAGCGGAAGGCTTAATCAGTCTTTTCTTGTTTAGCAGTCATAAGTGAGGAGACCAAAACAGTGAGTTCATGAGAACTGGAAATGGACTCCAAACATGCCTAGATCCATATCAAAAACATAGGAGGATCCTGCGCTTCTGGTCAGAGTTAGGTTAGGTTAGGTTAGGCTAAACCCCTAGCTAGCAAACTACACACAATGGTCTGACATACACAGACTAAGTGCGGAAAAAGGAGTCCATAACCGTAACCATATCAAAAACATAATGGGTTGTGTCACAGTTTAAAGGGGGACTGAAATTGTCTTCAGTGTTATTCTTCTGTCAATAGGTAATGAGAAAAGTGGTGTGACCTGTCTTTATTTGTATATGCAGTTAGCTGCAGAGAAACCTAACCACCCAATGTTTTATGCAGCTGACTGAACAGGCTTCTATACTCTCAGTGTCAATCTACTTATATACAATTTCTGAGGCTGAAATCAGTCAAAACATCAAAAATATTTAACACAAGTATGATCAAAGCTTGTTTCATTAAATAAACATTCAATGTTACCTTCTCTTTGATAAGAGCACAATCTGATCATTCAATGCAGTCCAGTTCTTCGCTTCAAAACAAATCTGAACTATTGCCACTAAAATCCGGGCCGTGGAAGCCATATCCGCACCCTGCAATGATAAACAATGGTTGGCACAATGTTGTAGCTTTATCTATGCTAATATTATTTTGCTCTCATGCATGGTTCACACAAATTCTTTTTCTTTAACTCAGTTGTTTTGTTCATTGTTTTACAAGCACTAATATGTACTGTAAGTGCGTAGTAGTAATAGTCTTATAACTCTTTATCGGACCCAAAAAAGAGAGTCACCTCAGACCCAATAAAGCTGTCCGCTACCGGTGACTGGGATCCCCGGCCGGATAACAAAAGAATGTTTTGTTTTGTTTTTTTCGCTGGGAGAGGCAAGTTAATATAAGCTTGAGTCTAGACACAATAGACCGACTAGTATGCTTATGCTAGCATAACAAAAACGAATTGCTCCAAATGATGGTTATATAAAAGTTACCGTTCTTGTCTGCTTTTCCAATGCCAACAGCTGATCAATGGCTTCTTGAACCTTGCCTTTGGACGCCCATGACTTCCATAATGGGATTTTTTCGTCGCATGTGATACTGTAGTCCACCTGAAACCGAATGTATTATAAGAGGCACTAGATGTATCAGTATTATAATATGTTGGCCAGATAGCCTGTAATCAAATTTTTTCAACCCACAGACAATAATATTGGGTGAACTCTTTGTAGCGTCATCTTCATAACCTATTTTACAAAATAATAATATCGCCGTAAAAGTACTTACCTCCATTTTCACTATTTTACCGCCAGCATCGAGACTGGTAAGATCGTCGTTTATCGACATTTTACCGAGTAAAAAGAACCTGTAATGTAATAAAAATTACGGTACACCAAACGGTGACAAATACGGTGTAAAATATAAGATGTAATATGTATATGTATGATTACTGACAGAAACAGAGAAATACTATTAAAACACACCTTAGAGATTTAGTTTTAAGTTTAATTTATAAGAATAGCGAGAATAACAATCCAAGAAACAAAAAGTGACTTGCAATCCTTTTCTTGACAATTCACGTAGTTTGACGTTACGTTAACAAATTGCAGTGTTGCCATGCTTGCATAGTATTGGATGCGTTCACAAAGCATTTCAACACGTTCATGTATATCAGGCCTAAGTACGTGTACGCATTCTAATTCATTTAGTTGGCTAACCTGAAAATATCCCATTCATTCACTTGCTCTATTACACGATGATTGTCTATGAATTGAGAAATTCATTCATTCATTCAGCAATGGATATGGCGTAGAGATAATGTCGATATTATTTTTACGTTTTGTATATATTTGTTTTAATGTTAAGACACAAATCCTGTGATTTAAGTATTTTGTGTAGACAGAAAAGTGTTTGTACATTTGACGTGTGACATGTTTGTGATCTACATCAGTAGCCTAATTTTGCTTTGTTTAGCATATGCTGAGTGAGAGATAAGTTTTGTGTTCGTCACGTAGAGCCAGTATTTACGCATTATGAATTTGGCGAGGGATATCGAAGGTTGCAACAGGGGAACAAGAAGTCATTCTGCTCAAGGCCTGGCGACCAATTGTACATCTAGTCCAGCCATGAAAATACCTTTACCTCCCCGTCTGTGGATAACAGGTGCGTTCGATTCACAATGGTATTTTTTTGTTAGATAACAGTCTTCGAGTTACGGGGGGGCTACTCGTTTGATTACTACACTCGAAAGGCATCCAAAGATTAGTAAGATTACAATCAATTTCATGATGTTTATGGGAACAAGATGTGACATGTCCATGTATGTAGTTGACCTAGGTTTTTATATGATTGTGAGTTCAATTAACATGTTCTGTGTATTATGAATATCCTCATGCATGCTCTCTTATATTGTAGGTCTCATATATTCAGCTATTCAAGTTTAATTGGTTGAAGTGATTTGGCTATATATGAGACAAACCAGTTCTACTAATATGGCCTACTTTTTTCATTATTACCCCAAACAAACTTCATATTCATGAATTATGTAAATATTTTTTATTAAATTGTAATTTGATAATATATAATTATACTATAACTATGGGCATGGACAAATAATTTGTTAAAGAATTCCCTTTTTTGAGCACATGGTCACATTAGTTGGCAGTATTGTATCATATGTTAAAGCATTCTTTAACTCTCTTATAGATGTATCAGATGACGAATCTTCGGAGGAAATTGAGAGTTGTGTGAAGGATGAAGGGGTATTTATCCATGAACGGACCCGAGTCAAATCCAGGTTCCGACATTATAAGCAGAGGTCAAATGTTACTGTACCTCTAGGGATATTTTGGGACATTGAGAATTGCCAGGTTAGTATTATTATACATTTGTGTTGGCATTTTTGTTAAGTTTTCATCATAGAACTAGCTTAAAACAGAATTCAAGTCATGTAATATTAATGAAAAAAGGACCATTTTGAGTTGTAAGGTAAACAAATAAAAGTGCAAACTTATATAATTGTTCATTTTCGTCATAATTCAAGATAAACTGGAATCTAGATGAGGCAACACGATATTAGTTAAGATTGAACTACTGAAGTCTTGTCTTAAGAACAAGTTTTGAATGGTCTGCACACTATTATGATATAAACAAACAATATCAGTAATGAAATTGTAAAAAACATTTACTTGTTTTCATCACATTATAATGCATATAAACATAGATAACCTTACTGCTTATGGCAGTAATAAGTTTTATGATAACAAAGATTAATTATCATGTATCGTTCAGTTGAAATTATATATTGGCATCTACGAGAATTATACATGCTACCTATATTTATTGTTTCAGATGTATCTATCAGTTTTATACAAAACATTGAATGTATATTCAGCATTATCAACTTGTGCTAAATAAATATTTTGGTAGTTACTTTTATCTCTTCAATGATCTACTTAGGTTCTGAAAATAAATAGCTAAACTTAGTACCTATTAACAAAAGAAATCACATGGCTAATTAAATATTAAAATGGAGATTGTTCTTGGTCCAGGAAATACCTAGAGTTTTTACAAGTTTGATCCTGTGCGCAGAATTCCTTATAAAATCTCCAGACAGTACAATTATTAATATGTTTACCTTACAGGTGCCTCGAGGCTGTTCTGCCATAGATGTGGTAGCAGCAATCCGTGCCAAATTTCTAACGGGGAGACGAGAAGCAGACTTTGTTGTGGTGTGTGATGTGAGAAAGGAATTACCATTGAGGCTCCAGGAGCTAAATGATGCTCAAGTAAATATTCCATTATATATTTCATTAATCACAACTTGTGTTCTGGTCCTACTCATAGTTTACCCGTCATTACATAATAATATTTTTTTTTCTGAAATGATTTGTTGAAAGATCCTGTTTAGTGCATTAGTATTTAAAATAATGTAATAAATTGAAATTACTTACCCTTTTGATCACTTCTGCAAGGTAATTATTGTACATCGGGGTAATTGATATTTTCCAAAACAATTCCATTCTTTGTTTAGTAATGACTATAAAATTACTTAAATCTCATTTGTAATTGAAGAGATGTTTACAAAAACAACATAACTGCATATGCTGGCTGACACTTGAGTAATAGGCATGATCACCTCTTGAATGTAAACATTCAACCTTCACTAGCAAGTATGAGTGAGAGGGATGACTGTCTTATGTCAGATGGAAACGTGATCAGATCATGCTACCTATGCTGCAGTACTACTATAATATTCCTTTATCTAATTAATTTATCACACATTAATTGGTCACTTCGTACCCCTTTTTGTACCGTGGACGTCCAGAGCACGATAAAACTGTGGTTCACTCATAAATCTATTATGAATGAAACCATAGAGTTTTACCATGCTGTAGCCGTCGACGATAAAGTATAAAAGCGTCCATTGACCTGACTTTGTAGCCACAACCTATTTGCACAGTCTCTATGAATGTGTTGAAATGTTCAGTTATATATTTTACCCCTAACAGGTAAGCTTAATTCATGTGTGTGGCACGCAAAAGAATGCTGCCGACGAGAAGTTGAGGCAGTGTATGAGGAGGTTTGGGGAGCTCCACTCGGCCCCCGCATCGTTACTTTTGATCTCAGGAGACATTAACTTTGCTGCTGACTTAAGTGATTTTAGACATAGGTATGGAATAAGTTAAATGTTCTCAGTGTGGATTATTAATTGGTCAACTACACTGTTTAATATGATTTATAAGTAAAACTGCTAATTTTTCTAATGAAATATCTATTTGTTAACTGTAATTAATAATTATTAGTATTTTGCATGTTTTGTCTAAACTGAAAACATTTTTTAATTATTACAATTCATTACTTAAATCCTTTTTAAATAGTTATATTGTGTAATAATAATGTATTTCCATTTCATTTGGTAACAGGAAAAATATGGAAGTGATATTGGTACATAAGCAGAATACATCGTCCGCCCTTATAACTTGTGCCTCCTCCCATTATTGTTACAATGAGTTGACTGCTCACCTGCCTAGAAATCCAAAGGTATGTAACTATATTGCTTATGTACATTTGCTGATGATATCGCTTATGTTCAAATTTAACTAGAAATAGTAGAAATAGACGAAGAGACCTCGAGATTTTAGAAAATCGCCAAGTGATTTAACAGTAATTTGATTCACAAATTTTTATAATGATAAAAAGATCTGTTAATGTGTCCATTATAGAAAAAAACACCGTTATACATTAGCAGTTTTCAATATATAGGGGTCATTAAGAAATTACCTCATTTAAAATGATACATCCAATATTTTTAGTACTTTATTATAATGTGTCCTAATTGGAAATGGCGTATGTTTTATCTATATTCTGTAGAACACATTATTGGTTAAAGAGTAAGAGACAGAATGCAAAGACTTGAATAGTGGACTTGCATTTCTGAAAAACTTGATCTAACCTAACCTAACCTATCACCCTTCCTTAGACCCTAAGCCAAACCGAAGAGGAAGAAGACCCAATATGCGAGATCGAAGTGGTGAATCTACCGGTGGAGCAGCCAGCCGATCGCGTGTCGCGAAGGCTGCGCCGCCTAGCGGACAACTGCGGTGGCAGGGTGCTGCGCGTAGCAGCGTCTACGGCTGTACTACGGTTCCCTACCCCTGACCATGCTGCGAGGTAATTATACTTACTTTATAATTAAGTAGCAGCATCAGTTTCATCACTGTCCAACGAAGCAAATGGAGAGAGTTGATTCGAGCCCTACACCCCAGAAGAGGGTAACGGGACAAAGAAGAAGATCAGTTTCATCCGATCGTGTGTCGCTTGTTCGCTTCACGGGAAACTGTGCACTGCGGTTTCCTACCCCTGACCATCCGCGACGTGGCTTCCACTGCTTTGTTATAGTTCCCTACCCCTGATCATATCAGAGCATCAGTTTTAGAGGTGAAATCGGCCGGGTTCGGCTTCCACGAAGGAGCTACGGAAAATGTCCTCCGAGGGCAGAGGGCCTACCGCGAACCAAAAACGAAATAACTGCCTCTCTGTCGCACTTGCATATTGGAGCAACAGAGAGGAAGATACTTCGTTTGTGGTTCGCGGTAGCCTCTCTTAACACAGTCACAGTATCATGTTGTCACTTTCGAACCTATTTCCACTATATTACGATAAGAACAAATTACCAATCACGCCGCAAAACCGCTACTTCCGCTCTTCAAGGATGTTTTAATTACCGGCTTGATCAAGAATCCTATATTATGTCTTGCTAGCGAACAATCTCACGGTGTTTGCCTTGAATACAATTGCAATAAAGTTTCAACCATTGTTTGTTTAGTATGATTTAAGCGAAATAAACGAAGGCATACATAGACACACACCTACACATCTATATATAGGTCACCTATATGTATGTATGACAGGCTACCAGTGGCGGAGCGTCTATACAACTCGATTCCCACCGGCTTGTCTTATTTCCAGCCAGTCCAGTTATCTTACTAAGGCTCATGCAGAATAAGAAAGGCAAATTATTTCCGGCTTCCCTAAAAATATTTTTGACGCGCCGCCACTGCAGGCTACATACCTATATAGTACCTAAATTCTCGTGATGTGTTGACCAATTTGGACCTAGGTACAATACAAATACTCTTTATTGCACACCAAGCGGTTTAAACGCTAAAGAGCGATCTCTTCCAGACAACCATACAATAGTTACAAGTGCCGTTTAGTGATGAAACATTAAGAGCCCACATACTTATGCACTTTTGCCAATGTTTATCGACCTAGATCTCAACATCTATAGTGATTAAATATCTGTCCTTTCGGTATATTAATCTTGAACTATTTTCCTCCAGTTTGTTAAAAGTGAAAACACGATTTGCAAAAATTTTCTTGATTTTTCAAACAACCCTTTTTTTCGATATTTTTGGTTGGATCTTTAATACCTCCCCATATTTATCGATGATTTTTGGTTTAATAGTTGTAAAATGATAAGTTCTCAAACCTGATAAAAAAGATTCCTTATAAATGTACACGTTTAGAATAAACATCAATATTTACGAAAAACACCGCTGAGCTTCCGTAGAGAGCGGGATGGTTATTTGAAAACTCACGCGTGTTAGAGCGGGACTTTTGCAATGCCATCTACGCCCTCTTAAATTTGTATGGATTAATTTCGGAATATCGAAATAAACTATTTTGGTTCGGTCGACTCATTAATCGAGAGAAGATAATCCTGCCGCTTGGCGACCATAACATACGGTTCATTGCTTCACAAGGCTACTTGACTGCGACTAAAAACAAGTCCGTTCCAGTGTAACGATTATACGGTTTTTAGGCACTGGTCCCACCGCCGCGCCGGCGAGCAGCGAGTACTCTTATAGTAATTCTATTCGTTTTCTCGTTTTTTTTTTTTATTTTACTTAAAGAAAAAATAAAAATCATTATCAGGATTATTATGTTTTAATAAACAAAAAAAAATGTATTACAACTTTGTACCTAAACGCAATGTTTCACGATCAAAACAGCAAATTACTCGTTTTCCCATACAATAGTAGTGCGGGGCGCATAGTATGTGACGTCACATCACATAACATGGTCAATTAGTATTGCACGTTTTCAGGGCTCGCCCGTTATGCTGCTCTTTGAAACCTATTTTTGTCTTTGTGTTCTAATTGTAGTTGTTCCATATACACATTTGTTCCTCTAAAAACTGTTTCGAATGGCATCATTGAAAAAAACATGCATATTCTCAATTATGTTTTCATCGTAAAATTGTGACCTAGAAACTATAGTTCTCAGTGGGTTGACGGCGAAAAAAACACAACAAAACAATGTGTTTGTTTACTTGACTTGTAATCGCGTCACCGGTAGACATGAGGAGGTTTCAAAATAAAACAACGAAACAATCAAATCGATATTTTCAAATTGAGTTATTTAAGCCTGTTAAAAATGCTCACATTCGATACTTATTCGATTATTACCGTAGATTCTAATAATCGCATTTTAACTTGAATGCATCCACAAGCTTTTCATTTGAGGGTACTTCATAATTTGTATTCATTCATTTGTCGGGAATATGTTCCAACCCGCAACATACAGGTCACCTTGCAATGATCCAGTTCCACGTTGAAGCGTTCATTACATCTCCAGACACAAGCCTGAAACAGTGATTTTTATACTTTCGAGATTTAAATATTTTCTAACGGTTACAATTTGAAATTCATCGTGTCTAACACTCAAAATTTTATTTTATAGGCGTCAAACGCCTTTTATTTATTTATAGGTTGTTTATTTGTGAATCATGCTAGTCTCAGGGTAAGTTTTTTAATAATATTTAATCGTATTTTCGTAATTTGTGTGAGAAGATTAGTTTTCATTGCTTTCACTAGGGATTTATCAAGAAATATTTATTTGCTTGCATTTACAATTTTATGTAATTTTACCAAATGTACGAAGTAAGAGCGTGCAAATATATTACGTTGAAAATGAACTTCATTACTGGTGCAATAAAGAATATTACTACTACTACTAAATGCCTACAGTACGAAATCGTTCTATTTTGAAGAGTAAATCGAAAATAATAGAATAACTGAGTCCACATTCTCCTAGGGATTAGTAAATCACTTGAAATTAAGTATGAGATGTAATAATTCACAAAAACCGTATTTATAAACCCTAATTTATGCACAACTTTTCGATTGTTTTATGTTCTGTTTTTTGGTACTAAATAGCTGGTTGTTATTCTCTAGGAAGATTGTTTTCTACTATTTGATGAACAAGAATAAAATAGCATTCCTTTTGCTTATTTTTTGTAAACATTAATTTTGTAAAATATACGTGTCAATGCTCGCGTTAACTATGTGTCATTGAACTTGGTCACAACTCACAACAATCATTCTCATTCTTTCCTATTAAGGTCATGTTTTAACATGCGGGAGTTTCGTAATAATTATTGTATTATTCAGATTATAAACGGAGGGAAAATATTCATTCATAACGGTTTCAAAAATGGCGGACTTTTGGCAGCTGATTTTAAAAATAAACGTTACAGGTTACACCTGTCACTCGTTAACGATCAAGTTTTAAATTTCTTGTGTCGTTAGCCTAGATGGTTGGTCGTTATCAGCTGACTACTCAAATATGACTCATTGTAACGAGTTATTGCTATTTTTTTTTAATTTCTCATGTTTTTTTCGGAATGAGTGTATTAATTTTATTGACAGAAGCGTGTAGGTTGGGTTAAATTTCCATTATATTTATATGCGCTTAAACGTCTAATGATTCTCAGATAATATTAGGTACTTAGTCGAAAACAATTAGACAAACAAATGAAAGTGGAAATACAAATACCTACTGAAACCACAATATTACGTCACACTTTACTATGCTGACGTTTATCGGTCGTAGTTAACCATCGATCATTTACGACGACGTCATTTGTTGTCATTGGGTAGGTACTTCACAATGTTTTAATTGTTTTAACCCTTATCAAGGTAGAGGCGATTTAGTGACCACGTAGTTAATTAATAATAATAACAGCACACAGGGACAGCCCATAACTGTTTTATTAGCAAAAACGTTGTTATTACCTTATATACCTATCGCTTCCGTCCCTTATTTTTACTGTTTCTAAAGTTTTCGCGGAAGTATATGCTACGCGGAATCTCATTATCGGTATTACGCTATTAACCTGCTTCGAGCAACGATGTAGCCCAGTTTCTTATCGCACAAAACATACAATTATAATTTGTAAGTGACATTACAACTTTTTTTTTCATTGAATGTATAGTATTTAGTTTACAAATGTGAGACAATTATCATCTTGTACATTCGACGTCGCAGTTATGTTTACACTTTTGCACCTTCTTTCTTTCTTTATGTGCCATCTCCATCCCGGAGGTCGGCGACCTCCTTGCACCTTATTGCATTGTAATAAGGTCAAAAATGTAAACATATCTTTGACGTCGAACGTACACTTTTCGTTATTGACGCAGGGCATAGGCCGCTACGTGCGCCTTGTGTTTTTACAAGCTTGTATTTGACTTCCCCTGTTAGTTAGTATGTGTGGGACAAATGTTGCAACTGAATTTAAGACCCTCCTCAACCGATTGATCTGAAATTTGGTATACTTTTTTAAGTTAGGTGACAATGCAATATTATGGTTCCATCGAACTGATCTGATGATGGAGAAAGAAGGTGGCCATAGCAACTCCTAAACTACAAAACATGCACTCATCGTGTTTGGGCTCATTGGGGCCGTCTCCACGAGTGGTTGATGACTGTGAAAAAAAGTATAGTCGGCAATAAAGGCTTGTACCAAAAATGATTTTTTTGACAGAAACTTATTTTAAACAATTTTTTTTAGAGCACTGAAGCGTATGGACGGCGAGGACGTGTTCGGTCGTAAGATCAGCACCCGATATCTGCGCGGGTTGCCGTACCACGCGTACTCTAGCGATGAGGGCTACAGCACCGCGTCGGTACCGGCGCCGGAGCCTCCGCGCGCGTTCGTACCGCCGCCCGTCGTGCAGGTGAGAACCGTCACATAGTTTATAACGGGTGTCTTTGAATTGGCCTCCTTTTTTGCGAAAAAGTACTGGCCACTAAAAAAAAGCCTCCGCGTGCGTTTGTACCTCCGCCCGTCGTGCACGTAAGAAACGTCACATTTTTTTTCTTCATTAAAAATGGGATTGCTCGTGGCCAGCGTCTAGCCCGGGGGCAAATATGAGGCCGATAGTGAAGCGAGCTCACCTAGAAGATGCCTATTCTCTCGTGCCTTAAAGAGGTCCAGGTTATATGAACATTATGAACTCGATGAATACAGATGCCGGGAGGGAATACCAAACTTTAGCAGTGCTCATTATAAAAGATGATGAAAAGCGCTAAGTTCGAGTAAGAGGAATTTCAACCAGGAAAGGATGGTAACCAGCCGTAAGTACGTCTGGATGTCCGATGGAAGAAGGGGGAAGGGAGATCATCACATTGTTTATACATCTTGTATCGGACTGCTACGAGAGCTGCCCTCTGAGACCGCATACAAGAATACGAGAATGGAATTTGAACCAAGCGACTCGGATGAATAGATTTGAATGTTCTAAGTTCAAACGAAACAAAACAAATGAAATTGTTCCTTTAAAATTTGACTTTTTCTTTCCGTTGAGCGATTTTGTTCTTTCTTTATAGTGGTAGCCGTACAGGCCCAATTTCAAAGAAAAACCGCAAATCGATGTACAGTTTAGCCATTTGGCACACGCATACTAGAGGTCAAAACAAAATTTTTGGAAATACCTCTTTAACCCTTTACCCCAAACCACCCACCCACCACCTACCCACTATACCAACTGATGACAAGGTGCAGTTAAAGGGTTAAAGAGGTATTTTCCGTTGGATATATGGATACTACGTATCATTTTATAATTAATATGTAACGTATCTGCACTAAAGTTCCATAAATCACGTAAAATTGGTATTAAAGTAGAACCGTGTCACTTAGTAATATTCAAAAATTAAAAAAAAATACTTACCGAAAATCATTTCGAAATTGCTTTTTTGAGGTTAGATATGAGGATATTAAGTATCATTTGTGGTATATTGTACAAAATAAAAATCAGCCGTATCGTGTCTGGAGGACCTCAAACTTGGTAAGTTTCGAAAATTATTTTTGATTTAATTAAAAAAAAAATAGCTGAAATGTAATGATTTGGTATATTTTCAGAATCGCCTCAAAAAGCTCTTTCATATGATACTACACACGATAGGTTTCTGAAAAAAAAAATTGTTTTTTTCATACAAAAAAAAGAATGTCTCGGCTCTCCCCCCCTAAGGGAAATTTTTTTAGGAACTGCGGGTCAAAAATTTTATTTTGACCTCTAGTATGCGTGTGCCAAACGGCTAAACTGTACATCGATTTGCGGTTTTTTTAATCGTACGGCTACCACTATTAGGAACTTGGGACTCACATTATTCCTCTTAAATTATCATTTCTAATATCCAGACTATTTAAATATCATGAAATCATGATTCTTGTTTTTGGTAAATATTATAGTATGAAAGTTTTATTTTGAATGCCAAAGTGACATGTAGATTTTTATTTATTTTCTCCCAAATATCATTAGCTGGCGACGGCAAATCGCGGTGTGCAAACGAGTGCCTGCGACAACGGCGTAAATATGTTTAGTAGAAACTCCTTATAGGATTGGCCCGATAGCGCTGAGACAATAACGCCATCCCTCTCGTGCGTATGTTGATACGAGCACGGCTAATTGTCTAGTTTCTGAACCTCCTAGTTTTTTCGAAACAACACAACAACGTCTCATTTTGTGAAGCAACGCCAGCAGTGCCTCTGGTGGCCTTAAATGGTAACTATTTTTTGCCATATAAATTAATACTACACGCAAACGTGTTCGATTGTGTTTTGTTTCGAAAAAACTTATGCTAGAGGTTCTGGTACCAATAGAGTTGGTGGTAAACAGTAGTGTATTGCAGGCGCCGGTGGTCCCGCTGGCGCCGGCGCCGGCGCGGCCCGCGGCCGAGTGGGCGCGCGCGCTGCAGGCGCTGCCGGCGCCCACGCCGCCGCCGCTCGACTTCTGCCCGCCGCCTGCGCCGCGCCCGCGCAAGATTCGCGGCATGCACGGTCAGTCACATTCACATGTATACTTTTCCCCACCAGTTTGACACAACATTTAATAGTAAAATCTCACACATGACACACATTACACTGCCTCAAAGCGCCCGCGCGCTCTGAGTGCCACGCGGACTTAATTCGTTCTGGCGGGTGGCCCCAATAGAGGCGTCCACCCCAAGACAGCCAGGACCGCCAGCTAAAGCTGCCAACCTGCTGGAAAGAACCTCACAAAAAAACTTTTCAGCGCGCATGATGCACATGCTCATGTGCTTCCCGTAGAAGATTGACCTGCGGGGCTAGCATATAGCATAATCCACAATGTGAACCAGAAGTCGTGGAGGCGTAACTTACCTTCTGTAGGGTAAAACCAATCTTAAACTGAACGTAGTAAATATACCTTTACCTACCGAAAAGCATACACTAAACAATGTCAAATAGAACAGGGGCCTTTATTTTAAAATTGTTTTTTCTCCTAAACCGTGGTGTACCGAGGCATTAAGTGTGTATGCTTGTATATTTCAAAGATAATAAAAAAAAATACTCTTAATGACTTGTCGAAGGTTAGGTCCGTAAAGAGTAATATTCTTACGCAAAGTCGTCAAGTAATTTATTAATGGATGCGACACACTAAGCAGTGCTGACTTGTGCGCTTAGAAAGCACACACGCCCTATAGTGAACGTATTATTCTAGTATTGATCATATTTATCGGCTTGCTCGTCAATGTTTCTAGGTGGAGACCTAACACGTTCCCTGTCCATCATCATGAACCTTTTTTCAGGAGTCCATGCTTCCACTGGAATCACATCCCCATACTAAATGCACGGTCCAATTGTCAGTTGGACTTGTCACATTGTCCTCCTATCGTTTTGTATGGGGATAGTGAGCGTGTTAACATATTGACTATTGTCAACAGGGTCTGTGAACCTGGACCGTTCCGGGTGTTCATCCAGCAACAGCGGCGACGACAGCCGGCCCAGGGACGCGAGCCGCGCAGCATCGCCCTGGAATTCCTCCTTCTCCGAGCCCAGCTCAGAGTGCGAACTGGAATCCGCCGAACTCACCGTCACCAACCTCCCGCCATTCGACCCCGCCGTCATACAGACCATGCTCACTAAACTGTTCAGCCAGTACGTGCCAGTTGTCAAAGTGCTAGTGTGGGTGTATAACGACGGCCCCATAGCGACGGTCGTGCTTCGCTCGGAATGGGACGCTCGGCTCGCGATCGCTCGCATCCATAAGCGCCGTTTAGATAACCAGTGGTCCGGTCGCCGCTTGGAACTGGCTTTAGGCAGGCCGTCCCCCGCTCCCAATCAAGATGTCCTCCGAGCGAGACTGCGGGCTATCCTCCTAGATCAAACTAATCACGCGCTCCCACTACTGAGATTGAGAGACGCCTATGCGAGCCGCCATTGCTGCGCGCTAACGACTTCCGATATAGCGAGACTGAAGGATACAGTTGTCATCCATGAGGGTTACGGTCGTTTAGTTCAACTAACTGATCTAACTCCAGTGACCGAGTTGGATATGGAAGAAGCACCCTGGAAGTGCCACATCCACGGAGGCCTTAGTACGGGCCATGAGGACGGGAGCAGGATGCTGCAGCCCGTTTTTATGGAGATTTCCGCGCTCGCGAAGAATACTCTAGCGCTGCTGGACAGCCATGGAGGAAAATTGCCGTTGTTAAGGTTAGTGCACAGTAAAAAAATAATTGCATTCTGAGCAATTGTTGTATTATAACTTAATCAGAAATCTAAGTAAACCGCTTTTATGCAACGATAAAGTCTGACTAGTGAGACACAAGCATTTTTTTCACATTATGATGCATTTTTGCAGTGACGAGTCTATTAGCATGTCATGCTTCATACATTTGTTTTCACTGCCCGTTATAGTTCGTACAAAACTGTAAGGCCAAATGCTGTCAAATAAATGCAAGTAAAAATCTACCTTACAGTTAGAGCTCTAAGTCGAGTTTTGCTTGCGTTCGTTTGACAGATTTTGGCCTTAGAGTTGTGTACGAACTATACCTCGCTCTAAGTTTCACTCCGTGGTCAAGTTGTAACTTGTTCGTGTTTTATCCAGTTTCGTGGAGTGCTACGAGGCGCAGTACTCTACTTTCGCGTACGACGCGAAGCGCGGCGTACCGTTAGAGCTGTTGCTGCACGGCGCCGCGGCGGTCGAGCTCCGCGACGCGCCCTCGCGCCACCTCGCGCGCAGGGAGCTGCAGCACGACCTCAGTGAGTACCACTGTTAGCGTAGAGTGTCAGTGCCTCTAGTATAAGTTTAACTAGAGACTTATACTAGGGGTACTTCTCTCATCACGTTCTCTTACGACTCTCCCTCGTGACTTGGAGTAGCAGTACTTCATCATAACCATTAGTGTATAAGTCCCACTGCATGGCGAAAGACGTCCTGTTGCCACTAGCTCGGGCCTAGCACAACCTTTCTGCACGAAGGGAAGTGACACATACTACCTTCATCATAATCATTAGTGTATAACTCTCATTGCATGGTGAAAGGCGTCCTGTTGCCACTAGCTCTCTATCAACACTTAGACAAAGTGAGTTTGACAATACCTTAATCTCTCTCTCTCTCTGGTCGGTCCCTCGTGTCTGAGGATAGTGGTCAGCATCAAGGCTGCATCTGGAACGGATGATATTACGTCACCGTTTCCTGCCCAGCGCGTCTCGTACAACTGTGTAAAATTTGGAGGACGACGAACCTACCTTAATGATGATGACGAATACCTTAATAATGATGAATAATTGTTGCACAGGCTCGAGTTCCCGGTCAAGCGGCGAGCGCGAGCGGCCGCGCACGGCGCCGGCGCTGGAGCCGATGCTGGCGCTGTTCGAGCGCGAGCTCGTCGACCTGCTGCGCGCCGCGCCTCGTTGCTGCATACCTTTCAGCAAGTCAGTATCCTCAATATCATCCGTCATAAAGTATAGACCCTTCAGCAAGTCAGTATCCTCAATATCATCCGTCATAAGTATATACCCTTCAGCAAGTCAGTATCCTCAATATCATCCGTCATAAAGTATAGACCCTTCAGCAAGTCAGTATCCTCAATATCATCCGTCATAAGTATATACCCTTCAGCAAGTCAGTATCCTCAATATCATCCGTCATAAGTATATACCCTTCAGCAAGTCAGTATCCTCAATATCATCCGTCATAAGTATATACCCTTCAGCAAGTCAGTATCCTCAATATCATCCGTCATAAAGTATATACCCTTCAGCAAGTCAGTATCCTCAATATCATCCGTCATAAGTATATACCCTTCAGCAAGTCAGTATCCTCAATATCATCCGTCATTAAGTATATACCCTTCAGCAAGTCAGTATCCTCAATATCATCCGTCATAAGTATATACCCTTCAGCAAGTCAGTATCCTCAATATCATCCGTCATAAAGTATATACCCTTCAGCAAGACAGTATCCTCAATATCATCCGTTTTTTGTATCCCAGACCCACATGACATTGAGTGACACGATTAATACACTGACGGTCAAAAATTTCGGGTCACCCTAGTTTAAATAGACTCAATAGGTTTTGTTAAATATTCTACACTCATTTTATTTACATTATATACTATTCTTCGTATTGCCCCACTGTATTAGCAATTTGCGGGATCCCATCATAAAAATATCAATGTCCAAAAATGACGATTTTCTCGATATCTCGCTCCGTTAACGATTTTTCTTTCATGGGTTTTTCCGTCTCCGATTTAAACCTGGAAACGTTACATTTTTTGGTTGTTACTTTTGCAGTATATATGTAAAATTGAATAAAGATAATGACATGATTAAAAAAACTTACAACGTCGCAGTATTTTCGGAAATATGACGGTTTTTTACCGACCCGTATTCTTTGTCCGCGAGTGTAGTACATTACTTACCTAAGGTGGTAAAACAAAGAATGTCTAAGATCGCCGGTATTTAACGCCCGAGCCGAAAGCAAAGGCGATAAATATGCGATCAGAGATCATAAATATACAATCCGACTACGCGATTATCACAATTGAGTCTTTTATTACTGCCCGTGGCATTGGCAATGACAAAATTTTATACCTCCTCCTAGCCAAAAATCGTCTTTGCCCCCAACAGGATCGTCCATTCTAAAGTCATCTTTGTTTTAGGCTCATCCCAGCTTTTCATCACCACTTCGGCCGCCAATGCCGCGTAGCTGATTATGGATTCACCAAGTTACCTGAACTGCTGTCAGCTCTCAGCAGCACTATCGTGGTATGTTTATCTTTCCTTTCATACGTTTCAATATGGATTCGATGGACCTCTGTTGTCTGAATGAAGAAATATAATGTGGTTATGGTATTATTATATTTACTTAGTACTGCTACTGGCGAAGTCCCCAGCATATCTTTTATTCTTGTTTCTTTTGAAGTAATAATACAATTTAACCCTATTCATTGTATGTAAGTATACAATATTCTTGACGCTTTGTAGCGCGATTTAATGAACGCGCTAAATGTCAAAAGTCAAAATATTCTTTATTCAAATAAGCCTAGCACCAAGCACTTTAGAATGGTCAGTTATGAGTACATTACTTAACAAGGGCGGTAAAACAAAGAATGTCTCAGATCGCAGGTATTTGACGCCCGAGCCAAAGGCAAGGGCGATAAATATGCGATCTGAGGCTTTCTTTATTACCGCCCGTGTTAAGTACAAAATTTTATGTCACTCCCTGGCTAGGAAGTGAGATTTCCCGCGCGCGAAGCGTGCCGCTTTATGTTAATCCAGGCTATAAACTCGTTGTATACCATGTTTCGTCTTAATCCGTTCAGCCGTTTTTGCGTGATTGAGTCACAAACATCCTGACTTTCGCATTTATAATATTAGTAGGATTTGAATCTAATTATTCAGAGCAATTAATTGATGCAATTATTATTCAATAAAAATGTTGAATTACTGTGGTGTATGTTAAAGAGAGTATAATGTTTTAACCGACCTATGCACCTCCAGGTACTGGGATCGGGATCATACCGCATCATCACGATATCGGCGGCGGCGCAGGGCCGGCGCTGGACCGCCGACCTGCTCAAGCTACTGAAGGCCGTGCCCGGCCGCTCCGTCCATCCGAACGACATTCCCGCCCTCTACCAGGAGACCTTCGGCAAGGTTCGTAACTTGTGTACTGTAGCATAACTCTCTCATTTATCATGTTTCGAACTTTCTAACATTCAAGCTGTCGCGGTCGCGAAATACGTCCACGTCAAACGTGCCGGATGGAGACTTGGCTTTACATTGTGACCTTAAATGTATCTATATCTATATAAATATGTTTGTTTACAGCCTTTCTCGCCGGCGGACTACGGCGTGTGCACAGTGGGCGAGCTGATGGAGCGCGTGTCGCCGGGAACGGTGACCGTATCCGGGGACGGCGCGGTGTCGCTGCCGCGCCGCGCGCCCACGCCCGAGGAGCGCGGCCGCTCCGCGCAGTTCGCGCTGCAGGCGGTCGAGCTGCTGTGTTACACTCCCAACCTCAGGGTCAGTACTGATTTACTGAGGCATAAAAGCGGATTCTGTATTATACAACGAAAACACCGGAAAATATGTACGTTGCTAATTCTACAGATACTGCGTACGATTGTATTAAATTGACAAAAAGTCACAATGACAAGTAAACCAAACGTTAGCAAACCTGAGTAGAGGAAATGTCGCTATACACGGTGGTGCGATGTATTAAAAAAAATACTTATACCTATCACATCTGTGTAGAATTTCTTGGCTTTAGTTCCCGTTCCCAACAAGTATTCATTAGTGTAATTACATTTTTCGCTCCACCAGATGGAATTCTCCCGTTTCGTGCCCGCCTACCACGCTCACTTCGGCAGCCAACTACGCGTAGCGCACTACGGCTGCGTCAAACTCGTCGATCTATTCGAAGTGATCCCCGACGCTGTCTCCGTATACACTGAGCCTAGCGGCGAGCGAGGCGTGAGACTCGCATTGCGGACCGCACGCGCTGTACTAGCTCAACGACTAAGGGCAATAGGACCTGTGACGCTAGAGAGCTTGCCGCAAACGTACGCGGCTCAGTTCGGCGCTGTGCCTCAACCGGATATCCTCAACGCTTCAACACTAGAAGAACTGGTCTACGCCACGGGTGGTTGTGTTGAGAACGGCCTAATCCGAGCGCCTGGTGACGCGCCGCACTGGGTGACGTCTTGCCTGGCCGCTTGCGCGGTGCTCTCGGCGGATCGGAGCGTGGCGCGAGGCAGTACGGAGGAGTACTTCTCTAGCGCGTTTAGGAAGCTGCGCGGATGCGAGCCGGATGTTCGTCGGCTGGCGTTAGGTAAGTTTGTATTTAAATTTGACAAGGTTTGAATATGAATTCTATCGGTGTTTGTGCACTGAACGCGTCAGATGGTAAATATGTAAATGACGTGTTTGGAAGGCCCTATGGAATCAGTTGATTGGCATACTCAGTTACTCATACGTTAACTAGTCAATAGATTTAACTATATTTGAAATACAAGTTGAAACGGTAATCCTTTAAGCGGTAACCCAAAACTCGTCTGTCTTTTAAGGCTCCGTCGAATTTACGCGGAAGCGGCACGGAGCGTTATGCGTTAGTTTCAACGCGGTCCCGCATTGTAACTGGATACGAAAAGCAAAAGCCTCCGACCCGTTTCCTCCGAAACGTGTTCGTTTGTGTTTTGTTTCGAAAAAATTTTATACTAGATGTAGATAGACCTTTAAGCCTTTATTGGGTTCAGCAAATAAAATAATAGTGATCTGTTGTTGGTAGCCGGCGTGGTGTCGGTGTGCGCGCGTGGCGTGCAGCTGACGGCGGCGTGGCGGCTCGTGTGGCGCGTGGCCGCGCTGCTCGCCGAGAGCGCCGAGCCCGCGCCCGCCTGCGACCTGTTCGTCGAGTACACGAGCCGATTCGAGCCCGTCTTCCCCTGCGCCGACCTAGGTCAGTGGCCGTTAATTAACCAACTTCTATGGCTCGCCGACCCAAAGTGAGTCTTGGCCTCCGACGCGATTTGACGCCACATATCCTAAATCTTCTAAAAGCATTATTTCTAACATTTAGCCGCTACCACTACTCCATCCTCCTAACCATGATGGCCCTAAAGAAAACACACTTTCTGTTATAGTAGAAATTATTTAAAATGTCCGACATTTTATGAAATTTGTCATTGGACTTTGAATCTTCACGCTTGGTCAGTAAAATCACTTTTTGAACGGCCTAATTTGATACAACTCTGACAGTTCAAATATTTTTAAGTATACTTAAATCGCCCAGTATGCGGTGTAAGCGCTGTTTGTCAGTGGCTTAATGTATGACGTATGAACACAATTATTTTTTGATTTCATTAGAGATCAATCTATTATATTTCATTGCTGGCTTGTTTATAATGAGCCTGAAAAATAATCGTTCCGTATGTGCAGGTTTCGAGAGCGTGGTAGAATTCCTGCGGCACTACCGCGAGGTGTTCGTGGAGTCGGGCGCGCGCTGGGCGCTGAGCGCGGGCGTGGCGGCGCCGCGCTGTGCCGGCGCGCCGCGCCACGAGGACTACTCCGTGCACGACACGCCGCCGGGACAGAAGGTACTGCACGATGCGGCTACTTAAACATACCTATATTACTTCTCAAATATCCGACGAGATATCGCTTCGCCATCGAAGCAGCAGCCATAAATACCATAATGCAACATAACACAGTTCAGCCGACACAAAGTACAGAACATCATGAGATATTATGAGTATAATGTTAATGACGTTACAAACGGTCATTACGAAAAAGTGGCCGCCATATTGAACTTTTTAGTTACCTAATCTAATGTTTTTTCCCCAGATTGTTGTGGATTCAAATGGTTTTAAATGCAGACCGATGAATACTATTGTTGTTGACGTGTTGCAGGGGTCACGCGTGTTCGAGTCTCCGAAGGCGAGAATGTGGTGCTCGCCGCCCGCGAGCGCGCTGCCCGCGCCCACTGCCCTGCTCGTGCAGGAGAGCAAAAGTATGTTTACAGTGTAATCCAATACGTTACATTTCATACAAACTTTCAACCCCCCTTTCACTCCTTTAGAGGGCGAATTTCGAAAAACACTGAAAACTGTTTTCTTCCATTTTAATGCTGCTATTTGCCGAGTTTGAAGTTTCTATCTTAAAGAAAATTAAATTTGCCATTCAAAATAACCACCCACTTTTAACCCCCTAAGGGATTGAATTTTGTATAGCTCCCCTTTTTAAATCATTCTTTCAGTCCTAAGGACCAATGCAGCAAAAGGAAATAGCTTAACCTCCGTCATTAATCGCCGTATAATTTAGTGTACATCAGCAACTAATACTAATGCACCATAGTGAGCCGTGTTAAAAAATATCGATACTTTCTCTAAGATATATATATTTCAGTGGTTCCTTACCTGTTATTTATTTTTCGATAGGGCGGATTCGTCTGGCAGCGCAGTTCGACGCTATACAGTAACCAGTACCCGCCGCATCGAGGTGATACATTCCTTCCAATTTTATTCATCTCCAGTAAGAATTGCATGCGTTCCACCGTCACCGCACCTATATCAGGATTGTATCCAGGGTTGCAACGAATTTTATCATCTAGACTAAACAAGTGTCCTATAAAATGTGATGTCTATAACAATAATGTTCTAGATTGTATATTTTTGTGTGTTTATTAAGGTTAAGAAGTGTCCTCGCATTCGGAAAATGTTACAGTTCACAAAAGAAAGTATGGTTGGCGCTCTGGAGGGCTTGACGTCGTGCGCCATCTCGAATGTTATGTTAAAATTATTCTAGAGTTTGTGTATAGCTTATATTTATTTCTTATATTTTACTTTATTGACTAAAAGTATTTCTCGTTTATATTATAAGGATTTTTGAGTATCTACTGCTAGTGTGTCGATTGCCCCTGATCAGATACATTATTTATTCATTAGTTTTGATTAGATATGTGCTGTTATCGCGAATATTCCCGATTTTGTATGGGGAATATATCCTAGCGGGAATATTCCCCGTACAAAAATGTTTATTCTATTCATTAATAATGATACACCGATTAATTAAATGTGAAGTATTAATCTTTTTAACCATTGACATTTACTTGTATTTGTATTATAGGTTTGGAAGACTGAACAAACCTAATTGTTATTGATATTTCAAGCATTTTAATGTCAACGAATTGATTTACAATCAAACCTTGGTCAGATGACTTACATATATAGTTTTATTATTTAACGCACAGTAACATAACTGTATTCGTTTAATTTATATCGTTCACATTCGAAATATCAATAATTATTATCTGAGATGTAAGTAAAGCTCAAATATTAGTAAGTATACGATGGAATCTTGATTATGTATGATATTTAAACGTGTACGTAACATTTTCCGAATGCCCTTTAAAGTACAATATAATAGCGGTATGTATGTTTCGTCGTAAGAATTTTATCCTTTATACATGATCTCCATCAAATCGCTGTAATTAGGCCGTACCTGTTTTGTTGAAATGTATTGATAATTGTTACTGTACAGTCTTAATTGTTTTACTTCGTCGGTTATATAAAATATCACTGTTTCAAATTCCTGTAACTTTTAGAGACCATTTTAAATAAATTCTTGAGATAATAAGTTTACATCGTGATATGCCAGATTTACATTTACTTAGAATTATATCAATGACCAATCTTTTGGTCGGAACTAGTTGCTATGTTAGCGTCAATTACAGATGTTCAAATTTTGTATGGTCTTTTGTATATTTTAGTGGTAACACGGATATATAAACACAGTCACTGAAATCTGGCTGGCTTGTTCTGGTAATATTGTAATTATGTTTATTATTTCAGTGCGTTTAATTAGAGGGCAACAGGAAATTACTGAAATTTCCGTTACTGAATTTGGTTCAATAGATGGTTTCTTGTCTTTTCCGACCTGGTAGAATACTTAGGTGCTCGTCTTTCGCGGTTTCTGCTCATTGCTCGCACTTCCACACTGATAATCAGGGCACGAATATATTTTCTATGTAATTATATCTTACATTGTTAAGATGTTTCGGGCCGATAATGTACGATTACAGCCGCGGCACGTCCGGTATTTGCTAAAAAGGTCTGCCGGGGCACGATGCATTTATGATTGTTTTATTATGAATATTCTGAATGGTTTGCAGCACGCGTTCGAAACGCACCAAGTACTTAATCTTTCCTCCTATATAACCGTGTGTAGGGTTAAATAGTGTAACCTGTGTGCAAGACTTGTTACTGTGATATTTCATTAGTGTTGTACCAAGGACACAAACTGATATCGAAATAAATTAATCCTATCATTTAGTACATAAATATTATGCGTTAAGAATCATGAGCTGCATATTGCTAGGTGAAGTCGATTTATTTATGTATATAGTGTACATATGTTTAATACACGCGCAAATATTGGTACAAAGCGTAGCATAAATTGATTTAGGAGTCGTACATGGTTATAGCGCCGGCCTCTAGCCCTGGGTGTTGATGTGGAAGGCGACGCGACGGGGCTCAAGGCCCGCGGCAGTAAGGCAGGCCTTACGATGGCCGCGGGACGCAATATCAACGCTAATTGCGTGTGTGGGGTTAATATATTCTTTTCCACCACTGCCAGTTCGCATTTTGAGTCAAATCGTATCCTGTCCTTGTATTAATAAATCTTGAAATATTGTTTCATAGATGTTTTTATTTTGAATTTACTTAAGACTAGTGTTTTAAGATAATGTTGTTTTTACTCTTATGTGACCAATATCAAAGTTTTACAATTATAACACTAAGGTTTATAGATTTAAGTATTTGAGAGTACAGTAAGAGGGTAATTAGTAAGATATATAATTATCTATGTCTTCATAATTCTGTGATCTTTATTTTCTTTGTGTACTATATAGTGAACACTAAATTCGTGTTGTCCATTCATTGATTTGTCACCGATAGTGAAATATCAATGTATGGATGTAGTATGTTGTTAGTATTGCATGGAAAAATGGATGTAGTGTTGGAAAATAAATGATATTTTTATAATAACTAGAGTTTTGTCTTTTATTTATTCTCGTTATATACACTGACGAGCAAAAGTAAAGGGTTGGTTACAAAAATGACGATAACTATACTAAGAATACATTCGGATAAAATTTATTCTTATTGAAATACACTGGCTGTCAAAAATTTAGGGTCACCCTATTATAAATATCCTCAATAGGTTTTGTGAAATATTCTACACTCGTTTTATTTACATAATATACTATTCTTCGTATTGCCCAACTGTATTAGGAATTTCCGGGATCCTATCATAAAAATACCAATATCCAAAAATGACGATTTTCGCGATAACTCGCTCCGTTAACGTTGTTTTTTTCATGAATTTTTACGAGTCCGTTTTAAAACTGGAAACGGTACTTTTTTTGGCTGTTACTTTTGCAGTATAGATGTTAAATTAAATAAAGATAATCACATGATTAAAAAACTTACAACCTCGCAGTATTTTAGGAAATATAATGGTTTTTTATCGACCCGTATTCTTTGTCCGCGAGTGTATAATAAACGGGTCACTCACGTCTTTAACGTAAGTCTGTGTTAACGTCGAATATTTCTCTGTCCTTGTTGATAAATTTAAAGTGTTGTATTTGTGTTTCTAAATTTTGCCGTGTAAGCGATTTGGTGTTACACTGTTAGCTTATATGTGTATTAAAAATAAAATAAATAAGAATGTGCGTGTTAAGAATAAAACTGAGCTATCACAGGTGGCTTTGTAGTTATCGTCATTTTTGTAACCGCCCCTTTATTTATATAGAAAAGCACTGTTGCTTCTGGCCATGGTGATGGTCTTCGGCTTCACAAAGTCACAATTTGAAACTAAGATGATAAATTGGCCATAAATATATAAGATGCTGGCAGAATAAGCAGTGCCAGGTATAATACTGCAGTGTCAATCCACGAGGCCTCTAAATTAGGAATCAAAGGGTGGGAATTGAAATTTTGTCACATTACTGCTTACCAGTACAAACGGCATAAAAATAATACTACAATTAAACCTAAAATTTGATTTATTTATATCGCAAACAATGCCTATATTACATTATAACATGTACAGGAAACTAATCGGCAACTGCAGATGTTTCAGAATTTACTTGGTTTGCTTAGACAGAGGGCCGTTACGTTTCTCCCAAATCATACGATGTTTTTGCTTCATGTAACATTTCCTAGCGTCCGCATATGCTCCCAAGTCACCATCTACAATGAAAAAATGAAACATTTCATAATGGTAAGCGTTTCATTTAAGAGTATGAAAAGCGCGGTGCTGGCATTTCCTCCGGGCTCATAGACTAAGACCTTTGTGCCCCAAGTCTGCGACATCAAAAACATTATCTTAGGCGTTATAGGAATGGAAGTTAGGTTTGCTTTATCTGTTGTAGCAAAGGTGTTGGCGTGTGTGCTATACATGTGTGTGATGTCCAACCTTTCTCCTACTTATTCCACCAAAATCATTCACATGATTATTTTTTCAGCACTACACTATAAGAAGACTGAATTTGTGGCTATATCCCTAGAATATTGTCGATGTTCGTGCTGGATAGGGCCTTATCAAATATCACGCTAGCTTCGGCAGCACGCTCGCTGATCACGTCGCTCGCAAATCGCTCACAAAACCCTAGTGTGATAAGTAAAATCTTAGTTGGTTGCAGCAACACGAAAGTCTAATTTGCACGAGTTGCTGGGGGTGGGGTTGCATTGATTATCTGATGAGGTGTCTAAGGCTTAAACAATAAATAATGATCTATTTCATAATATTCAAAGACAGCCAGCTTAGTCTAGTGGATGGATAGTGATCCTGCCTATGAATTGGACAGTCCTGGGTTTGAATCCTGGGACAAATATTTGTGTGATGAGCATGAATATTTGTTTCTGTCTGATGTTTTCTATATATTTCGATTTGTGTGAGATTGTCGCCTAATATTTATAATTTATTTATTTCAGACTGGCTTTAAAAAAAGAATAGCAGTCTGCACTCACATTTAATAAACCATGCCTCCTCAGCATCCTGGTATTTCTCCCAAAGAGATTTGCAGACAGTCAGGTGGTCTGGGGCTTCATACATCATGCAGTCTTCATAGCGCTGGCGGAGGATGGAGAGGATTTCGGAGTCTACGGCTCTGAAAGTATATTTATAAAATTGGTTTAAATTCAGCTGCCTTTCTATCTTTCTAGGTGAGCATTAAATAGTTAATCTGGTAATAGACGAATTTAACAAAATGCTTAACTTTTAAGTTAACTCCGATAAAATTGTTAACGGAGTAATTAACTTCCATTACTTTTTTTTTATTTATTTATTAATAGAAACAAACAGTCTTATATAGTTGCATGTAACATTAACGATTTTGCTTAAATTCTAGACTTACAGTTACCTAAAAAACAGTATATCAAAGAAAAATTAACTCGTTTTCAGAGTTGTCTGTAACAGAACTAAAGTGACCTTGATTATGTTTCCATAAGTCCTTTAATCATTAAATAAGAAAAGAATAGGCATTGTACTGTGCTGCCAACTTTCTGACTAGGATGTCCATCGAAATTTTGTATATGAATCAAGGGACCTATATAGAGCCTAGGATACCTGATCCTATACAGTAGCCAGGTTGTTCATGCCTATGACTCTCAAATATGAGGTCGTGGATTTTAGTCCTGGCCCACTAGCCTGATGAAACTCCTAACTTCATCAAATCCTAATTTCTGGTTTAGGTTAGAATGTCAAATAGACATGGGGAAAAGCGTTACTTTTCGATCACAGTTATTGTTATTTCCGTTCCAAAAAAACACATTGAAAAATCACCGTGACTTTGTCACTTCGGTTATTTCGTGTCACGACATTTGCGTGTCGATCGTTCCCGGCAGTTACTGATATTTTTGTAACAATTGATGTTACTCTGTGACAGCGCACCGCAGTCACAGTCACAGTTAGTCTTAGTAACAGCGGTCACGAGGCACGACGCGACGCGTCGCTGACACACTGTTCCAGTGTTATCGTCGCTAAGTAACAACGTTATTTTGTAACGTTGTTACTTCGTGACAAGTCACACTGTTACTTTTTAACGGCGGATCACCGTGATTTTTTCATCGTGAAGTTATTTATCACCCACCTCTAATGTCAAATGGCAGTTACATACTTCTGCAAAAATTAGTGCCTACTTGCTGGATAGATTACAGCAGTTTTCTACTAACAGCAAACCATGGCATGAAGGATATTTACTTAATGGCAACTTCTAATTCATTTTTGGCTAAAAAGGGATTAATTTTGCATGTGACAAGAGCAAATTGTTGTAATTATTCTTATGTTGCCCAAGTGAAGACATATTAACCATATACATAGTGCAATAGTTCACTTGCTACATTCAGCCAAATCATCACAAAAATAAGTGTTGAGGAAATAATAGATAGTTTTACGTGATAAGGAATGATTTGTTTACTAGCAGGAGTATTTACTCCTATATGATGTAGAAGAGAAAAAAAGTGTAAAACTAACCTATCGCGTTTGAACTGGGTGTTGGCTTCGAAGTCACACACTACATCGTCAGAGTAGCACTCATCGATAGTCGGCACGCGGCGGTACTTATGGTGGTACCACGGGTACTTCTTCTGGTTCGGCTCCACAATCGACTCTGAAGCACAACACAACATTAACCCCTAACACTTACATAACTAACATTCTGTACGCAAAATTATATTACCTCGGAACCATGTTACAGGTGCATCCACCGTTTTATAAAGGGCGCTCATGAAAGCCTTGAACACATTATCGTCTCCCGGCACTCCGCAGTCCCCAGCGGTCATTTTCGTTATATTTATAAATGTAAAATCAAATAAGCAATGATGGAAAATGAAATTGATGAAATGACAGATCTACGATTATTTTGACTTTGACATTTCAATTTACGTTCGGAAATTTCAAATAGTCGGTATTAGAGAATTATAAACCTTGTTATACACGGCGTGGACCATTCGAAACGTGGACAATCTACTCTAAAGCTGCCTACTCAAAGTACGTATGGATGGTCCCAGTTGTCCCAGATAGACTTCCCCGGGCAGTGATGCTGAGTCAAGTTGCACACGCCAAAAGACCAGTCGACGCCCGTTGCTTCGTTTTAAAGATTCCTGTAAACGAGACACCCGAACACTGGGAAACGGAACCCCTGACGGCAGATCTGACATCTAGCGGTGAAAAGCCAAACTATGTAGTTTGTTTCTTGTTCACTAGATGGCGCTAAAATTAATGAATGCGTCCTGACATCTAGCGGTGAAAAGCCAAACTATTTAGTGTGTTACTTGATCACTAGATGGCGCTAAAATTAATGCATAAGACCTGACATCTAGCGGTGAAAAGCCTAACTATTTAGTGTGTTACTTGATCACTAGATGGCGCTAAAATTAATGAATGTGTCCTGACATCTAGAGGTGAAAAGCCTAACTATTTAGTGTGTTACTTGATCACTAGATGGCGCTAAAATTAATGTATAAGACCTGTCATCTAGCGGTGAAAAGCCAAACTATGTAGTTTGTTCCTTGTTCACTAGATGGCGCTTATATTAAGTTGTGTACTGACATCTAGCGGTGAAAAGCCGTACTATATAATTGTTTTCACGGGCACTAGATGGCGCTAATATTAAGTTATGTTTCGACATTTAGCGCTGAAAAGTCATACTATATAATTGTTAGTATTGTGCAGGAAGCTTCCCGGGGCTGAGCGCGTGCTGAGAAACGACACCAAATAATACCATTACGAGATCACGTACAACCTTAATGCCACAGCTGCGGGCTGGCGGCGGCGGGCGGGCCATAATATCGTCATTTTTTTGTCTGGCGCTCGCTGCGTACCTATTCGCTGTCTAGGTACGAAATCCTAAAATGGCAAAAACCTGATCCTTATAGTTTTGCCACATCTTCAGTAACATCATTTTGCCCAAAACTGTACATGTATATGTACGGTCAACTTGTCCATAATCTTTGGTACGGACAACCAAATTGATTTCTGGGCCACTTCGTACCGTGTCACAGTGCCAATCTATATGAAACTGATATGAAAAACGCTAGAGATCTCATATAAATGTCACTGTGACATCATGACATGGTAAAAAGTGGCCCAGAAATCAAATTGGTTGACTGTACATACTAAATTAACTTGAAATTTAGATGGACGGGACCATCTGAGTTGTCTTTGTCATATAAATAATTAAATTAATACAGTGAAATTACTAGAAAACAACATGTAGAACATCAACCGATACGTAATCACTCATCACTCCTGAGGACTTTACTCCTGATTACTCCTGAGGAGCATAAAATGGACCTTCGAAAGGGTCATAACTCGGTCCCTATTCCTAGAACCCGTGGGTCGTCCCCATAGAGCTGTTGTTGGGCTCAAATTAAATATCCCATCAAAACATAAATGTGAAATGAGAGCTGGCGCTTACTTGGCTATGTGCTAAAGCAGAAGAAAGTACCTACTACATTGAACCAAAATGTCGAAATGAGTTCCGGAATTAGGCTCTTGAGTAGGTAGGTAAGGTATATCGATTCGACTTAGGTACTTAAGGATCCTTATAAGGTAAAAAATGCTCATTTATTTAGCCCATTTTCTGTTTAATTGACAAGTTTATTGATATTTTATCAATGTTACTATCTATAACAGGACTATTGCGACCTAATGACATACATTTAAAATGTATTTCTTGCATTTTGCATTCAGATATTTTGTTTCAAACATCACTCCAAATCGACCATTTTCGAGCTAAAAACTGCTTTTTCCCGCTTAAATTCTACTACACACAATAAAATCAAAAAAGGGCAATGTTACTATCTAAAATTTTAATAAAATCATCGTATCCTATTAGACCGCGGGCCACAATGTTAAAATCGTCAGTCATTTCCTCTCGCACGGAAACTTGTACAGTGATTAAGAAAGATGAATAAAAAATTAATGTGGACGTCTGCCACCATTCCGTTGGTGGGTTGAGGAGCAACAGCCTCCCAAAGACGTAAAAAAAAAAAAAAATTCAGTTATTTCCTCTCGGCTGAAACTAGGTTTAAATGATAGTTAAGAAAATACCTTAACGAAAAAAAATCGTCTGTCACTTGTATCGCGGTGGAATACCCGTCTGCCAAGCACGTGAACATGTAAAAAAAAATAAAAAAATTCAGTCATTTCCTCTCGCATGAAATTTTGTCAGATGATAGTTTATGGACTATTATGAAGAAATAAATTCGTCTGCCACTTGTATCGCGGTGGAAAACCCGTCTGCCAAGGGCCTAAACATTGTATGGGACGAAAAGAAAAAAACAATGCACATCAGCGTGTGGGGTACCCATGGATAGGTCTTTGAAAATGATATAGGGGTTTCTAAAAAACTTTTCCATTTAAGTCAACCGTTGGTGAGATATTCGCTGTGAAAGTCGTAAAAACTTCATCCCCCCTCTTTAATTTCCAAACTATGAGGTCGAAAATTCTGAAAAAAATTGGGAGGATGTAAATAAATAAATATTTTCAAAAATATTTGGTTTGAATAAATTACGTCAAACGGTTTTTGAATAAACGCTGAAAAACTGTCTTGTTCAAACAAAACGACTTAAGTGACGTGAGTTTCCCATAAAGTTACAACCTTTTTTGCTACGATTTATTAAATAGTGGTTTAAAATGTGAACTAGTAGGTGTCGGTATGGAACCCTTCATTGTGTGTGATCCCAGACGTACTCTAGGATGGTTTGAAAGCTATTCGATATGCCTCAGGTCGTGTTTTCATAGGAAACTTACGTCACTTAAGTCGTTTTGTTTGAGCAAGACAGTGTTTCCTATGAAGATTTTTTTTTTTACGTCTTTGGGAGGCTGATGCTCCTCAACCCACCAACGGAATCGTGGCAGACGTCCACAGTAATTTTTTATTCATCTTTCTTAACCATTCTACAAGTTTTCATTCGAGAGGAGATTGGTAATCGTGACCTGTCGTTGGCCCGCGGTCTATATACTCACTTTATTGGTATTATCAATACTTTTGTCAAAATTTGAAATCATTTTTTTTTACAGTTGTAAGGCCTCTTAACTATTAGAATCGGTTCGGCAATTTTACTATTGTGTGCGAATGCATTCTGTCATTTCTGACACGTTAGAATGGAAGCTCACTCACCCTAAAATAAATCATTTTAAATATTATTCTAATTAGGTATTTTACTCTAATTAGGTATGTCGAATAAAGCAACGATAGGGATTTAAGGCGATATATTGATTGAAAGAGACGCGCGTATGTTTTTCGTTCACGACAAAACGGGATGCAACACTCTTCGGGAATGGCTTTTTTAGACAAATCTCGATAAATATCTGATTGTGTGCAGGTTTATTAAATTGCTGCTTGTCAGAGTATAGATTAGGTAAAATACCATCATATTAACTTAATCGTGCTGTCTTCTAATAATGCGTTTGTTTTGTAGGCTGCGTAAAAAAGGAAAATGTGGACTCAACTTTGGATTTCTTTTCTATTGAGAAAATGTTAAGCAATCATGTTTCGGCTATTGTCATTATCTACCACAATCATTATAGTCAAGAATCATATATCTAAAAATCAGTCCCTCTTGTTTCCTCGTCTGGGCAGAACAGCGTTTCAACGTTTCTGTATAAACGGCGTAGTTGCAGCCTATAATTTACAAATGCACCTCCATGCAATTACTACATGGTACACGTATGGCACCATCGAGGCTGCCCAGAGCTCTATTCTACTCTGAGTTAGCCCAGGGTAAGCGTAAGGCTGGTGGGCAGTACTTACGTTACAAGGATGTCCTAAAACGTCACTTGTCAGCCACCGGCATTCCGTGTGAGTCGTAGGAGGATCTTGCGACTCGAAGATCGGACTGGTGTACTGCTGTCAGTACTGGTATTAAAGACTTTGAACGCGCCCGTCTTGAAGATCTAGACGCCAAACGCCAGTTCCGTAAAACTCTGCCTAAACCCTCCTACCAATACACGTATAACAGTGATGGACAGCTTCACTGTGTTTCTTGCGACCGCACATTCAAAACCAAATTCGGTTTTGCGAGTCACATTCGCGCCCATGCGCGTAAAGTCTCCGGACCTTTAGCTCTAGTATAAGTTTTTTCGAAACATTAACTAATTCGAACGCGTTTGCGTTTTGTCTCAAAATGTATGAAAACGCTCTCACCGAGTTTGAAATACGCGCGTTCATCGGTTAGCAACAAATGTTATACTCGCTGTTTTAGTTTCCACTAGTGACCACCAGAGGCGCTGTTCACGTTTTCATGCCACTTTCATACATTTTGAGACAAAACGCAAACGCGTTCGAATTAGTTAATGTTTCGAAAAAACTTATACTACTTAGAGCTAGTTACTTAAATATTAAAGGTAAATTTTGCCAGGATGTCGCCGTCGAAGAGGACACGTCTGGGAGGACATCATCATCACATGGTTAAACACAATTCATAAACTTATTGTAGTCTTGTAAATAAACTAGTTGTTGCTAGACACGCGTAGCTCGTCCTTCTCATACAAATATTTACCTTCACCGGCCGGGATGAGCACATTTCGAACGTTGCACCGGCAACTTCACAGACAGGGTCAGTATACAAATACTAACATCGCAACTGCGTCATAATATGACGCTCGAGCACAAGCTCCGCCGGCGGGGAGGTCCACCGCGCGATCGCGACAACACAGACACATATAGTCCCTATTCGTGCCGGTACTACCGCCGAATACCTGGTAGGTTCAGTCCGACCCGGGTAGAGTCAGGTCGGGCCTAGCTGAGGCTCTTGCTGGACTCCTCTCAGCTAGGCTAGGTTTAGTGAACCAGCGACAAAACTCCCAGTACCTCGATTCCACTGACACCTCAGATTTGGTTAAGGCCGCTCAACCACTCTCACTGGAGCCCAAACTCTTAGATTTCCATTGTTTAAACCGCCCGCGTGGTCGTGTCGGAGGTTTCTCCTGGACTTTCCCCAGGCCGCTCTCCAACCGCGCACTCCTATCGCTTTATTGGGCCCGGCCTATGAAGCCAGACAGGTAAAAAAAAACACCGACCAGGATGAGCACATTATGAACGTTGCACCGGTAACCTTACAGAGAGGTTCAGTATAACATCGCAACTGCGTCATAATATATGACGTTCGAGCACACGCTCAGAGTTGCTACCGCGAACCACAAACGAAAGTTTCTCTCTCTGTCACACTTGCAAGTCTGTACTTAAGTGCGACAGAGAGGGAAAATTTCGTTTGTGGTTCGCGGTAGTCCCCCAGATTAGTGACGATATAGTAATGTATAAATTATACCTTCTCAAGTACTGTGCGCACTGAGCGTAATAATACTAATTATTAGTAAGTTTTAGTGAATCCCAAGACAAGGAGATTATATAACTACTAACGGTTACAAAACAGTTTAGTAGTTACAAGGACCATTTTTTTGGTATTAGTAAATAACTACTATTATCAAAAACTGGTTTGTAACCGTCATTATCTCCTTGTCGTGGGATTCACTAAAACTTACTAATAATTAGTATTTTTTTTCGCTCAGTGCGAGCACTTAAGGTCAGCTTATATAACTTTGATTAGTGATTCATATTCAATAACATAAGACCCATTATCATTATGACAAAAGGTAAAGTGGGTAAAAAAAATAATTATACGTATTATCTTAAGCAACTGGGTCGTCCGTCCTGCAGGTACTTTTGGATATATTTTAGTTTACATAGACTCGTATATTCTTCCATTTTATATTGTTTCATATTTTATTATACATTTTTTACTTTAGGTAGGAGAGGGGAAAAATGAGTAGGAAGGAGTTAGTGAGCATATTCTTATCGCGCCGATTGCATTCTTATATAATAAATAAATATTTGTGGACAATCTTACACAAATCAACCTATACGTGGGACGTTATTTGAAGATCCCTATGACACTTGCAGTGACAGTTCATTTATATAACCTTGGAACAGCGTCGATGTCACATCGAAATGTTAACAAGCATCTTTTGGGAATGTAGCTAATTAATTTATGTAGGATTGTAACATTTACATAATAACAATATGAAAGAAACTTGAATTGTCCCTTATTTCCCAGAAATATGCTTAACGGAATATACACGGTGACGTACTGCAAAAGTTATATCGTTGGTCTGTATCGACTAAGGAAGCGGTGCCGTCGATAACAGATGTCGATAATTGAAGTGATAATAATAAAACGTGTCTTATATTTCATTTTAATTGTTACGTGACTGTGTAAAAATAAAACAACGTTAAATTACATATTTATTTATTATTTAACACTTATTGTTTTGACCTGTAGGTACTGGTCTTTCTTCTGGTGCGGCGTAAGAATACGTTATGTCCAAATTTTATGTCAATAGGTCAAAGGGAAGTTGAAAACATCTTCGAAAAATATTTTTGTGACAGACGACCGACGGAAGGACGCATGAGTGACAACAATAGGGTTCCGTTTGGACCATTCTGAAACGGAACCCTAAAAATGGCGGTTTAGTAGCCAGAAACGTCTTTTACACGATAACAGCATTTGAGGTTTAAATTAATGTACGTGAGAGGACGCTGAAGAACCGCCACAGATAAAAAAACAATTGAAGTATCGACACATGCACATCACTATATGGTATGTCACTGTCAGTGTCATAGGGATCTTCAAATAACGTCCTACGTATAGTCCAAAGTTTGTACTATGGGTACTAAGCGACGATATACGAGGGGCGTTCAATAAATTCTCGGTATTGATATCTTTTAAACCTTTTTAGTAAACTTTTTAATACTGGCCGGTAAGTGTCATTCATTAACATAAAAAAAGGTAAAATTCAAACGGCGATGTTCTTTTGTTTTTCTGCAACTGCCGAACAAACGTGATCACAATGAGCGATTTTTCAATGTTAATTAAATTAGAGCACCGAGCGGTAATAAAATTCTTGACCAAACAAGGAAAAAATCAAAAAGCTATAAAAGAAGAAATGGATTATGTTTACCGAGAGTCTGCTCCTTCTTTATCAACAATTCAAAAGTGGTCAAGTGAATTTAAGTGTGGGAGATAGAGTATCGAAGACGACCCCAGACCTGGTCGGCCCGTCGAAGCTTCTTCACAAGAAAATATAAAAAAAGTGGAGAAAATTATATTGGAAGACGCTCGAGTGAAGGTGACAGCAATAGCTCAAATAACCAAGCTTTCTATTGGTACTATACACAATATAATCCATGACAATCTTAATATGTCAAAAGTCAGTGCGAGATGGGTACCGCGAATGCTGACGCCGCTTCAGAAAAATACGCGCGTTGCTTGTTGTTCCGAATTTATTAAGCTGTGTGGTGAAAATCCTGATGAGATACTGCAAAAGTTTGTTACCGGAGATGAAACCTGGGTTCATCATTATGACCCTGAGAGCAAACAAGAGTCCATGCAGTGGCACATTAAAGGAAGTCCTCACCCTAAGAAGTTCAAGGTCATGCCTTCAGCTGGAAAGGTCATGGCCACAATATTCTGGGATTGTGATGGAATATTGCTGATCGATTATAAAGAAAAGGGTGTAAATATTACAGGAGGGTACTACGCTAATATTCTACGCCAATTAAGAGAAGCAATCAAAGAGAAGAGAAGGGGAAAATTAACCAAGGGAGTTCTGCTTCTGCACGACAACGCCCCTGTGCATACTGCTCATATCGCCAAGGCTGCTGTTCGGGAATCTGGGTTCGAAACTATTACACACCCACCGTAAGCCCCGAGTGACTTCTTTTTGTTTCCCAACCTCAAAAAGGACCTACGAGGAAATCGATTTTCTGACGATGAAGCTTTGAAGACAGCAGTGGAGGAGCATTTTGACACTAAAGATAAAAAATATTTTTATGAGGGGTTAGAAAAACTAATTGACCGATCTTATAAGTGCATAAACATAGGGGGGGAGTATATTGAAAAATAAAATAAAAAAACCTATCGTATTCTTTTGTTTTCATTCTCATACCGAGAATTTATTGAACGCCCCTCGTACATACGTCTATATACGTATGTACGAGGGGCGTTCAATAAATTCTGTGTTTCTGTTCATACTAAAATACATAGAAAACATTCAAGACGCAGGAACAAATATTCGTGCTCATCACACAAATAAATGCTCTGACCGGGATTCGAACCCGGGATCTCCAGCTCCGTAGGCAGGGTCACTACTAACTAAGCTAAAGCGGTCGTCATATGTTTTCATAATATTCCATGATTACTTCATACTTGTCCTTATTGGAGCTTGGTCTAATCCGGCCCGGCCTAAGTAATTATGATATAATTTAACTTTAGACAAAATCAGTTTTTTTATTATACTTTATGTTACACCTGGCCAAAAAGCGGCAATTACTTACCGCACGCTCCGCTCGCGGGAAATCCCACTTCCTGGCCAGGGGGTGAAATAAACTTTTGTACTTAACACGGGCGGTAATAAAGAAAGCTTCAGATCTGAGACATTCTTTGTTTTACCGCCCTTGTTAAGTAATGTACTATTATTGTACACAAGACAAAAGGAAAAAAATATAGACAAAACAGATTATACAATTATATGTACAAAGACGAACTTATCCTTGTAAGGGATCTCTTCCAGTTAACCTTTGAGCTTTGAGCAATTGAGTGGAGAATAGGAACCAAATGATAGACAAACCAACACGTGTACAAATACTTATTTATCATGTTGACAAACTGAAACTGAAAGGACAGCTACTCATGTTGTTTTGACCGCATTACCCACTCGGGACGGTAATGGCACTCCGCATATTGTTGGGGGTGAAGCTAGCGCGGGAAGATCGGCGAGTCATCGAACGGGGGCGGGCGCATGCGCGGCATTTGGCGTGGCGTCCGCGCGGGGTTGCCGGTGCTAGGGGATATCACTACTCCTAGGATACTTTAACAAATTGTTTCGTACATGTGTGAAATCTTTAAATAACGACTTTATCTAAAACAGTTTAAAAGCACCCGAGAATACAAGCTACAAAGTTGACCCTATTATCAAAATTTATGTGCAGAAACAAAGATGTGTAACAAAAAACTACAGTTGCGACGAGTCATATTCCTATCATTCGTAAATGTATTTGGGTAATTGTCAGTTGAACAAACCAAAGTCCATTCGGAGGTCAATAGTTAACGGCTTATGAGCAATAAGTTATGTTTTTCTTACATGGATTTATACCTAGTGACGGAAACACGGTTTAAGCGGGTTACAAGACCAATCCAAAATTAGGCTTTGTAGCCCTTAACTTTTGGTATGTCCACCGAAAAACGCGCACCTAAATGATGACCCATTTAGAAATCGTCTTATTCGTTTTCATGAATCAAGCCTCTTTGACAAGCACGAGCGAAGCTCGCATGCATAACATACACGAAAAGTACACGAAATACGCGGCGCTACGCTAGCAACTCGCGTCCATCAGAGAGCTGTCACTCAGTGCGCGGCTGCGAGCGGCGCCGCGCGTAGCAGGCGGCGAGCGAGTCACCTGCCCATGTGACAGGAGTCAGGACACGAGACTCGCGTCTCGTAGCACGATGAGGTGGCGCGCGCGGTCCACCACCACCCGCGCCAAGGAGCGCGCGAACATTAGCTTCTTCATCTTCATCATGTTCTTCGCCGTGTTTGGGGTGATCGTGCTAACGGAACTGCTTCTGCTGGAGCGCCCGCCCATCGCTGCCTCGCGATCCCGCTATAGCGAAGATGTGCAGGTCAGCGATCAAAACATTTTCATTGTTTACGAATTAGCGCGTTTTCGTGGGTGATATTTTCGGTGGTTTCTGTTGATTCTGAAATATACTACGTTCTGCAACAGTTTTTGTTAATGGAACTTGGTTTATTATAATTGAACAAAAATTATATCATTGAGCTTATACACCAATGTGCAGCTAAAAATTGATAAAAATAACTTATCAGTCTCATTCTGATAAGAACTGGCGCATAATTAATATTTAGCTACCTAGTGAATTTTCCCTAAGGGACATAGGCTACTATTGTTATTAACTACACATTCCCAAATATATAACTGTAAACATAGTTTGACATTATAGTATTATTCAAAAAATTGTTTTGATAGGTAAACCTATTTTATATGCGTACGTTTTCAGTTCTATTTTACTATCTCACCCAGTCACTATTGGTGGGGTTTTAGAGCAATAACAATGATAAACTTTGATAGGTAACCATTCACCCTGTGGCCCTGTAGGGACTGAGAATATTCTCTCCCTTTATTGGATTTAATATTTCAATACATACTTTCTTCTGTAAATTTTTTTAACATGTACGAGTACTTAACACTATACTATAATACAGGTAAAGCAAAAATAAAACAGTTAAAAAAGCATATAAGCGGATAACAGGTCGTTATAAGTACCTTATCGTAAAACCGAATTAATTAAAAATTGTTGCATAAATAGAATTATTCATTGTAAAGTGTTATTTAAACGTAGGATCCGATAAGGGGAACTAAGTAGCAGTTAACGCTGTACATACCTACATAACTATGAAATTGTATATACAATTACGATGTCTATTCATACTATAATAAATGCGAAAGAGTGTCTATCTGCCTGTCTTCCTGTCTGTCTGTTACCACTTCAAGCTTAAACCGATCAACCGATTTATATGAAATTTGGTATGGAGATAGATTGAGTCCCGCCCGGGGAAGGACGTAGGATACTTTTTATCCCGGAAATCATCCCTTAGGGAGTGGAAGTTTGTATGAAAGAGCAATGGGTGGGCAAGCGACTGATATTGAAGTAAATAGCAATTACTTCAATTTTATCGCGATAAATGAGTTCCACGCGGACGAAGTCGCGGGAAAAAACTAGTGCCATATAATTCGGACTAGTAGATAGACTAGGTAGACACGGCACTTATTTCTAAAAGTTACATATTAAAATACCTAAAATTGATATACCTATTATCAAAATACCTATGTACGATATACCTATTTACATACGTACTCTGATAGTAGTTGTTTCAAGTTAAGGTTAATCGTTCTATAGGTATTATGAAAATAGGTTAAGGCGCTACACTGAGAAATTTGGAGACTTTGAAACGCTGTCCTGCCCAGACTAGCAAACAGTAGGAACTGATTTTCAGATATATGATTCTTGACTATATGATTGTGGTACTGACAATAGCGAAACATGATTGCTTAAAATTTTCTCGATAGAAAATAAATCCAAAGTCGAGTCTATATTTTCCTTTTTTTCCTCAGCCTACTAAAACAACGCATTATCAAAAGACACGATTAAGTTAATATGATGGTATTTTACCTCATCTAGGTACTGACAAGAGGAAATTTAATAAACCTGCACACAGTCAGATACTTATTTAACGAGATTTGTCTAAAAAGCCATTCTCGGAGAGGATTGCATCCCGTTTTGTCGTGAGCGAAAAACAAAGGGTGTCTCTTTCAATCGATATATCGCCTTAAATAAGTATTTGGTATTTTTAAAAATAGGTATTTCGTATATAGGTATTATGATAATAGGTATATCAATTTTAAGTATTTTAATATGTAACCTTTCTAAATCATAATTGGCGTCTTAATACCTAATTTTTTTCGTGTAGGTAGCTATGAATTTTTTATTCATTGTACTCTTTGCCTTTTTTAATTTTTCGGTATAAAGGAATAAACGTATCTAATACTTTTGTTATATTATTTTATTGCTTAACGCTAACGTTTTTACAATTGTCATGATGCAGTTTCATATTTCTAAGAAGTTATACTTAGTTAGTTATGTTATTACATATGTACATGAGTAGGTAAATCTAATGCTGGCAAATATTCAAATGGTGGTTACCATAATTATTATTATTGGGAAACGTGACTTATAATTACGCGATGTACGCGATTAAAAAGTCCCGTTTCGTAATAATAATGTCTGAAAATCGTGTAAGTCAATATATTGTGGTTAGCAAAGGTCCTAATAAGTTACATTTTGATAAATTTTAGTAAATAGTACAATGAATAAATTAACCAAACAAAACAATTCACCCCGAAATGTATCGCAAAAGTTCTAAGTTAACGGTAAAGTAGAGTTGAAAACTTACCCTTACTTTGAAAAAGCTCTTATTTCGTAAAGTCATTGAGTATCACGATTCATGATAATGTATACATTGCTGCTCGGTCATTTTACCTGGTCAAAATTAAGTGAAAATAATAATAAAAAAATAATCTTAATGGATTTAAATGAACACGAGGAAACCGTATTACGCCAGTCAGTATAATGTTGTCTCCCGCGACCTTTACCAGGTCATCAGTCCACCTTGTTGGGGGTCTGCGTACCCACGCTGTGCCATCCGGTCCGTGGTCGCCACTCGAGAACCTAATATTTTTAGGGTTCCGTAGTAAACAAGGAACCCTTATAGTTTCGCCATGTCCGTCCGTCCGTCCGTCCGATCCCCGTTTTTCTCAGTAACCGTTAGTACTAGAAAGCTGTAATTTGGCATGAGTATACATATCAATGACGCCGACAAAACGGTAGAATAAAATCTTAAAAAAAATTTTTTTTTAGGGTACCTCCCCTACATGTAAAGTGGTGGTGCAATTTTTTTTCTGCCAAACCCCATCGTGTGGGGTATCGTTGGATAGCTCTTTTAAAAATATTATTAGGTTTCTAAAAGCATTTTTTGATTAAAGAATTGGTTAGCGTGATATTAAGCTTTGAAGTGATAATTTTAGCTATGGTCAAGTGTCCCCCCCCCCCTGCCAGCTAAACTGTGGCTACTAGGCATGTGAAAAAAATCATGGTAGTAGTAAATACGATGAATTTAAAAGGAAAACTATCACAGCTAAGTAGACATTACTAGTTAACGAGTAATAGTCGAACTTCAGAAATGTACTTTGCAAAAGCAAACTTTCGTACAATTTCCATTGATACCTTAGATAATGTTGTTAATTATGTCAAAAACATAGTAAATATAAGTTTGCGAACTTTTTAGTCCACATAATGTAACGGGTGGACGACTACGGAACCCTACCTTGCGCGTGGCCCGACACGCACTTGGCCGGTTTTTCTAGTATTTTTGTTTTAAAGGAGCCTTCTGCGCTTTTGGCTTCGGCCACACGCTTGTCTTCCAAAGATCCGGGCTAATAATAATAATAGTCAACGTAAGGCAGCCTGTGGCGGGCTGTTAGGGAGTAGCGACCCTACGTACCTGAGTGCTCCTGGGGGTGGCCTGTGGGTTGGTGGTACAGGCCCCTCCGCCTCTGGCTTGCCTTAACCGGCCATCCAGAGTGGAGTCGCAAGAGCTGTCGCTCGAGGGTGGATGTGGTCACCTAAGTGGCGAGTTGGCTATATGTTTAAAGTCCAGTGCCACCTCTCCACCCCCAGCTCTCTGACCGGTGTTGCCTTTAGGCCATTTTATAATGTCGCTATTTTATGGGGGCCCATCTAGCAGAGAGCGAGTCACCGTCTGCCGGAAATAAAAATCTGAGACAGTTTTATTAGGCAGGCGTCCGTTGTCTCACCCAATAGCCCAGCCATTAGTCCATCAGATTCACCCAATAGCCCAGTTCATTTAGACCATCAATCAGCAATAGTTCCTATACACCCTGGCGGGTGCTGTCTCTGTGTGCGTCCCATGACACGGGCAGGGACAGCATCCGCTCGGTGTATCCCTTGCATTTCATTAAATTGTCAAAAGGGCCTCTACGTGTTGGCTATGTGGTACTCGTCGGTACATCGGTGCCTCGGTACTTCGGCTCCGCGCACGCCTCCCAAAGGTCCGGGACACCATTGTCCCGTGAAAAGGAAAGACATAATAATAATAAGTTTTTATGTTTTGTAAGTGTATATTTATATGTTACTTTTTATAAAATATATATAAACCTAGCCTATGTTTTCAAATGAATAAAGAGCATAATAATAAAATTTGTTTATTGTGACTTACATTAACATTAGTGGTGTGTTACATACACAAGGCTTATATTTAGTAGAGTTTAATTATGTAGATCTATGGTTGGGTTTATCTGCCTAGCTAGCATGATTGTTTTTTTTACGTGAAGTTTAAGGCCATTTGGGCCGTAGATAACACATACCTAACTATAGAATCTATTACGCTGGGAAACACTTCAGAAACAGTATCTGCACTGAGAAAACAGTTCATCAATAATTTAGGTGATTCGCATAAAGAGGGGATCAAAGTGACAAATCACCAAAAAGTATGATGAAAATTTTAAATTTTATGGTGAAGCTAATCACATAATTGCATTACTCCATGATTATGTGATTAGCTTCACCATAATGTTAAAAAATTTCATCATACTTTTTGGTAATTTGTCACTTTGATCCCCTCTTTATGTGAATCACCTAAATTATTGATGAACTGTTTTCTCGGTGTGGCAGCATATGCCGCGGTACTAACCTAATAGCCTTGTTCGTGAATGCCGCCTTACACTTTGTACCGTATAAATTCGTTCTTAGCAATGAAAGGGGAAACACGAGTATTTGCAGGGACTTTTTATTTATTATTTATATATTAAGAAACATCGGTTAGGCTAAACTGGCTATTCGTGACCCCAATAAATAGAAGGAATAGAAAAACTGGGTCACAATAAGCCGCTCCTGTTGGATGGACTAATATTTGGTCTCTAAATACTTCTATCCTTACAGATATCATTACAGCGTCTTATCAAATTTGTGAGCTTCTTATGCTCTAAGCTATGACTTTTTTTTCTGTTTTTAGGTATATACCTACTTAATATTAGAAATATTATAACGACCAAATGCTACAATTCTTCGTTTTTGTAGGAAATGTAGGTTGAATCTTGGTTATGTATTTATACATACACACAATACACAGTATACACACACAATTTTCAGTTTTAAAATAGTATTCCTAAAAATCAAACGAAAATAACGCAACTATTTTCTATTTAAAAACAAATATAATTATAGATTTATAAATAGGAGTGAAAGTGTATCGAAGTTAATACGTTAGGCACTCAGAAAGTAAACTAGCATGTTCTTTTCCACTCGTCCTTGTATAAGGCTAAGATCAATACAAGTCTAGCGGATAATAGCTCCTTACTATTCCACTAAGCTTAGCGCTTTAATTGCTCATTATACGGCTGTGAAACCACTGAAACCTCGAGCGACTGACTTTTGTAGCAATCAAAATTCTCTTAACCTTTTAGTACGGGGACTTCCCTCCCTATACTTCCTTCCCTTTTAGGGATAAGTTCGCCTTTGTACCAAATTATGTGTTTTTTTTGTGTACAATAAAGTTATTACATACATACATACTTCCAGTTTTTGCCCGCGGCAATTTCCAGACCTAATGCTAAGTGCTTGTAGTGTAGGTACTTGCGTCGCTTTCTTCTGAATATCATTAAGTATCATATCTCAGCTTGTACAAGAATCGCACCGGTCAAGGCGCTTTCAATTATATAAATAATTGCCAATAATGCAAGTTCTGAAATAAACACCAAAAAGCGAAATAGGTCATTACAGCCGAGATGGATATCTCCTTTAAAGTTGGTTGAAAAATTCGATCATTACTAAAACCCAGGGCTTCACCAGGAGTCGGTTTACTATTGTTTTGCAGACAAACGTTTCATCGAATTTATGATTCGAAAAATTTCATTTTTATAGGAAAAAAGTTAAAAGGGTCGCAGTTCTAACCTAACCTACTTTTCTAGAAGACCTAACGTTTTCTACACAATTTGACCTGAATGGTTGTACCTAATAAAAAGTGTTTCTATGAAATGAAAATTCTGCGAACGTGCTGCGAACAGATATCTTATAAGAAACGTTTGTCGATGAAATAAGGGGATACCCTAGCTAGGGGTCAAATAATACGCATAGAATGTGTGTGCCACACGAGGTACGTACTACATAAGTAATCTTGTGTCGCGCTGTTACTCGTAGGCGCGGAGCGGGTCATACTAAACTGCCCGCCGCGGGCGCAGTTTAGTATGACCCGCTCCGTGCACCCGCGTAAGCTAGCGTCGGCCCTTAGACATGTCAAACGACGTCACGTGCGATACGGGTCCCTAGTGAAATCCTGGCTTTAGTTATTGGGTGGGCGTTTTTCCTTTGATGAACTCCCACGTGAACCTAAATAAATCAGCCAGAATTATCCTGGCAGCTGTCGTCAAAGCGAGTTCATACGGACAACCCACACTAGCAATTCATATACCTATTGATTGTTATTTCAGTAGCTCTAGTATAAGTTTTTTCCAAACATTAACTAATTCGAACGCGTTTGTGTTTTGTCTCAAAATGTATGAAAGTGGTATGAAAACGTGAACAGCGCCTCTGGTGGTCACTAGTGGAAACTAAAACAGCGAGTATAACATTTGTTGCTAACCGATGAACGCGCGTATTTCAAATTCAAACTCGGTGAGAGCGTTTTCATACATTTTGAGACAAAACGCAAACGCGTTCGAATTAGTTAATGTTCGAAAAAACTTATACTAGAGCTATACCTTATTCTCTCATTGTGTTTTGTTGTAATACTTGGAATTCTATTTTCTCTGTCGGATCAAATACAAAATAATTTGTCTAAACATTGACAAAGAATGATACTTCCAGAAAAGGGTGCAAAGCCCCTTTTTAGGATTCCGTATCAAATAAGGTACTCTTAGGCCGGTCGCACATTGTACACGTTTTCGCACGAAATTACCCCTACGAATTGGTCGTATTCGCATCCAGTGAGCGCGCTCCCTTAGTACTTTCAAGGTCGGGATCGTTCGCGCGACTTCGTGCGTGTTCGGACGAGTAATTTCGTACGAAAACGTGTCCGATGTGCGATCGGCCTTATACTTTAGCCACGTATGTCCGTTCGTCCGTTACGTAGCTTAGTGACGTCCGTTACGTAGTTAGTAATAAATAAAAACCTGTAATTTGGCTTATCAATTACGCCGACAAAATGGTACAATAATCTTGACAAAAAAATTGTCTACCTACCTCAGCTACCTATACTCATAATATACCTACGTAAAGTGGGGATGTCATTTTTTTTCGCAAACCCCATTGTTTGGGATGTCGTTGGATAGCTTAAGCTCAAGCCACACAGAGAGCGGGCCGGCGGTGGCGGCGCGGGCGCGGGCGGCGGCGGCGCGGGCGCGGGCGGCGGCGGCGCGGGCGCGGGCGGCAGCGGCGCGGGCGCGGGCGGCAGCGGCCTTAGTCGGTGGCGGCTGCCGACAAAGGCCGCTGCCGCCCGCGCCCGCGCCGCCGCCGCCCGCGCCCGCGCCGCCGCCGCCCGCGCCCGCGCCGCCGCCGCCCGCGCCCGCGCCGCCACCGCCGGCCCGCTCTCTGTGTGGCTTAAGCTTTAAGGTTTTCAGAAACCAGTTTATGATTTAGGAATCCGTTTGCGTGATAAGTACTAAGCTTTAAAGCTTTAGAGTGATCGTGACTCGTGGTATCTGGGTGATATTTTTTTGATGGTCTAGTTAGGGTCCTTGTCAGCTAAACGGTCTGTAAAAAATTGATGGTAGTAGGTACTCGTAGTAATCAATTTAAAAGGAAAAACATCACAGCTAACTGTACATTATTATTAGTTAACTAGCTTTTGCCCGCGACTTCGTCTGCGTAGAACTCGGGTCATCGCGTTAGAATGTTATTTCATTCTTCTATTTCATGCGCTTACCTAGTTATCTCTCTTCCATTCTAACTTAAACCTCGTTAAGGGATGATTTCCGGGATAAAAGTATCCTATGTCCTTCCCTAGGACTCAAACTATATCCATAACAAATTTCATCTAAATCGGATGAGCATTTTAAGAGGAAACAGGCAGACAGAGTTACTTTCGCATTTATAACCCGCCCCAGTTTCGCACGGGTAGTCCAGGTTTCAAATTTATTTATCTAAGCTTTTGCCCGCGACTTCATTCGCGTGAATATCCATTATCCATATCAACTTCTACACCGTATTTCGCCGGGTTGTCTCGCCAAACATTGCGCACGCCGGCTCAATGCGCCCACATGAAACATGACAGAGGACTAAATATATGTTATTAACTTATTATTGATGTAGATGAAAACGCTCGCGAGCGAAGCGAGCGCGAAACTTTTCGCATATTCTGATACGGGTGTGGAAAATACTTCATACGCATCAAGTAATGAAGATGAAAACGCGAGCGCAGCGAGCGCGAATTCTTTCAAACATTACGATGTAGGTGCGGAAAATACTTATTCATACGCATCAAATAGTGTAGATGAAAACGCGAGCGCAGCGAGCGCGAAATGTTTCGAACATTGATGCAGGTGTGGAAAAGACTTCATACGCACCAAGTAATGAAGATAAAAACGCGAGCGCAGTGAGCGCAAAATTTTTCGAACATTCTGATGCAGGCGCGGAAAAGACTTCATACGCATCAACTATAATGTAGATGAAAACGCGAGCGTACGGCGCGTGAAAATTTTTTGAACATTATGATGTAAGTGCGGAAAATGCTCATCAAGTAATGTAGAAGAAAACGCGAACGCAGCGAGCGCGAAATTTTTCGAACATTGTGATGCCGGTGCGGAAACGACTTCAAACGCATCTGTAATTTAGATGAAAAAGCGATCGTAGCGGGCGCTAAAGTTTTTGAACATTATGATGCAGGTGCGGAAAATAGTTCATACTCATGAAGTTATGTAGATGAAAACGCGAGCGCAGCGAGCGCGAAATTTTTCGGACATTATTATGCAGGTGCGGAAAATACTTCATACGCATCAAGAAATGAAGATGAGATCGCGAGCGTAGTGAGCGCGAAATGTTTCGAACATTATGATGCAGGTGCGGAAAAGACTTCATAAGCATCAACTATAATGCAGATGAAAACGCGAGCGTAGGGCGCGCGAGAATTATCGAACATTATGATGTAGGTGCGGAAAATACTCATCAAGTAATGTAGATGAAAACGCGAGCGCAGCGAGCGCGAAATTTTTCAAACATTGTGATGCAGGTGCGGGAAATACTTCATTCTCATGATGCACATGAAAACGCGAGCGCAGCGAGCGCGAAATTTTTCGAACATTATGATGCAGTTACGGAAAATACTTCATACACATCAAGCAATGTAGATGAAAACGCGAGCGCAGCGAGCGCGAAATATTGAACAAAAAAATTTGTTGACCTATCAAGTGGCTTTGTAAAGAGGTAGTTGAATAGATATTTTTTTTGTTCATAAGTTATTGGAATTTACGAAATTTTGTTCCGATGATTTTTTTAACTTTCCAAACACCTATAGACTTAAAATTTGGTAATAATGATTGTTATTAAGTATTTTTTACCAACAAATACTAATATATTGATAAATTAGATTTTTTTCTTTGAAATTTCCTTATTTTTCCTATAAAAACCAACTTAACTTTGCGGTCGGTTCGGAACCCTAAATGTGCGAAGTCCGACTCGCACTTGGCCGGTTTTTTTTGCATTCCAATCCGCCTGTTCGAATTTGATCATACTTGATGTTTATTGTTACGTAGGTATGTATGTTTTAATAATGAATACCAATATACCCTAAATTTATGTCTGTTACGCGCTGAACGTATTTTATACATTTTGCTGACGGAAAACGCAACTAATCGGCACCTCGAAGAACCTCAAAGATGACACCCATATCGATTATTAAGAAAAGTAAATAAGTAAATGTCCGCCATCTTCGATTTGAAAATGGATAAGTATCATTCTTGTAATGAGCACCTCAAAAAACAATATTTTATACAAAAATGCGCATACTTAATATATAGGTAGTACTCGTACATGTCGCAAGTGCTACCATGCAACCGAGAGCCCGCCGCTCTGCGTAGGTAAGGCACCCTCCATCAAAACAAAAAAAAAACCGAGGTTGCGTAGTAAAGTTTGTGAATATTGATAGCGACTGACTGACCAACATAATTAGATCTCTCATTTCAAACAGTTAATATGGTTTGAGGGACTTTTGTATTTTTGTCTATAGCCTTGAGAGGCAGAGGTATTGTTATTTCACCCCCCATTTTTTCAAATACTATCTGTTTATTATACAATGTTTGAATGAGGTTTTATTTACTTTGCGTCCATGTATATACTTACCAACTTTCAAGCCTGTAAATCATGAACTGAAAGACTTCTCATACAAAGTTTAACCCCTCTTTTCACCCCCTTTCATCCCTAAGCTGTATGATTTTTATAGCCTATAACCTGGCCGAAGATCCAATAAACATATTAGTGAAGGCTGTATTCAAATTCATTCGCTAGTTTTCGCGTGATAGTTAGACATATAAACAGACAGACAAACAGACAAACAGACAAACAGACAAACAGACAAACAGACAAACAGACACGAATTCTAAAAACAGTTGAAACGTGTTCTGTTATCGATTCTTAGACCCCTCCATCGATTTTTTTACTAATATCTTCAATGTACAGATTTTCGACCCTCTTCTGCTTTATTATATGTATATAGATTAACGAGTAATAACCAAACTTAAGAAATTTACTTGGAAAATAAACTTTCGTACAATTTTCATTGATTGCTTTAGAAAATGTTAAGTTCCCTCTTTAGTTGTGTCAAACACATAGACGGACTGAAAACTACGGAACCTCCATTGCGCGGGGCCTGACAGCCGGGTTTATCTTCATTAATTTTATACCCTGATGCCCAATTTATTTATTTGAACTTTATTTATTGCTCATTAAAAAAAGCCTTAAGGCAAGTCCGTTTTAATGTTCATTTATTATTCAGGTTAAGGTTCATTTTCATTGATTACTTTAGAGAATGTTGAGTTATGTGTGAAACACATAGTGGTGGACGGAAAACTACGGAACCCACCTCCATTGCGCGGGACCCGACCGCCGGGTCTTTCTTCATTAATTTTATACCCTGATGCCCAACTTTAATAAGATAAGTTTCTAGACAAACATCTTTCAAGGTGTTTCTTCTAAGTGGGACGTCCTTGTAAACAAGGGCTTTGAGTACCTCAACACTGATATTTTTAAAAGTTTTGAGAATGATCGAAACGAGAAGTTTGCCTTTGTGAACCAAAACTATATAATTATAAGTAATACTGTACGTACCTATATATGTATATGTACCAATTTCCTTACACTTACCTATTTTATACATCCTCGGTTTTGATAACTGAAAATACTGTTTTCACATCACCTATTCGGATAAGGGCTTTTTCTTCCCTGCTAGGAGGGATCAAAGTGACACTTTTCTGTTCAAGGACCCTGTGTTGCCAGTATAAAATATTTAATAATATATAATGAAAAAATTCAAATTTGAAGCATCATACAAATCCAACAAAGTTCTATCACTGAAAATTCAAATACAGTCTATACGAAACGTCAGCTTCTTTTTTAAATTATAAGCAAAAAAAAAATTTTACGGATAATCGTCATTATACTCGATTTCGACTAATTCGGGGATCAGGATTTCAAATTGTATATTTATTTTGAATTTGAAGTAAAAAAACGAAAAATCGTCATTATACTCGATTTCGACTAATTCGGGGACTTATCCTTAGATTTCAAATTTTACACTTATTTTTAATTTTAAGTTGAAAAAATTTTTTTTTGCTAAAAATCGTCATTATACTCGATTTTGACTAATTCAGGGAAAAGGTTTCAAATTTGAGCATCTATAAATATGTTACCGGTAGCACTTCAGATCATTCATTATCCTCAATAGGTGATGTGAAAAGCAGTATGTATCACATGGAAGCAAAATTATTTCCACCTTGGGCGTATATACTTGAATCCCTCACTACGCTCAGGATTCTATTTTAGAATCCCTCGCTACGCTCGAGATTCTATTATAGAATCCTTCGCTTCGTTCAGGATTCAATGTACGCCCACGCCGTAAATATGGCATTTTGCTCCCTTGTGACACAATCTACTATTCTTGATCCGGGAGTATTAAAACAGGCAGCTGTGAAACATTTTCATATTGTTTTATTTTCCGAACGGTTTTTCCGCAGTTTCATTTTCGTGTGGGGTTTTAGCGACAGGAAAAGCAATTAGGACTGTTCGAGGTAGACCACTTCCCTAACTTTTATGATTTAGTATTTTTGGATGATTGCAATTTCAACACATGGCAATTGAAGGCGTTAAGGGATTTAGTTGAGATTAATTCTGTATTTGTACAACTGAACTTAATTAAATAGTACAATTTTAATTTTTCATTTTCACAACACAACACAAAAATACATGACACTTAATTAAACTAATATTTAATAATTATTATTACAAATGGAAACGCCCCTCCTCAATTCCTCCTAGTGTTGCCCGAGGCATCGTTCCCAGGACGCTCGCTGCATTTGCCTTGCTGAATGGCCAGGCTCTGCCGCTGGGCGAAGTAAGAGCCAGCCCTCAGATCACCTGAGACACCGATTAGTTTTTGAGAAACTTTTTTGACAAATTCTTTAGTGTCTGTCGACCAGGGTCCAAGGATCTCTACTGCAAGTGCCGTAAATATGTAATTAGTATCTGTTAAGAAAGCTTATTGGCGACACTTGACAATTTGGGCATTATTGATTGAAACATTAAACGCACACCACACAGATATACTAAGTGTAGTTCAATGGAGAATGTTCCCTTATTTAGAATTTTAACATTCTGTATTTTCTGTTGAAAATAAAAAAAAATATGTAAAAAAAAATATTTCGATTCGTCAATTAGTTTTCAAGATATTGCATTTTAAAGTAAAGCGCGACGAGCGGACCGCGTGTCGTCGTACTTAGTACAACACTGGCCATACACGCGCTCACTCCGTTCGTGCGCTTTCGTACTAGACTAATAGGGTTGGAAAATGACGTCACACGCGTTTAGCGGGACTCACTTTAAATACCTGTAAAATCATAATAACTACTTAGTATTATTATATATATATTTTTTTGAATGAAACAAAAACTAATGTATTTGTATGTATCAAAGCTTTGACGTAACAAAACTTTCAAGTGATTTTGCAGACTTATTCACATTCCTCATTTTGTTATATCTTGGCAAACCACCTTACTTCTGACATGTAATAATTATTTATTATGTATGTAAGTCAGTTAGTCAATAATCAACTTGAGTGAAAGAAAAGTCGGTGGTTTTTAACGCAGAGGAAATGCATTTACGCAGCCCCCCGGGCCCGGAAAGGCCTATGGTGGGGGGTATGTGGGACTTGCCCTTCCACAAAGGGGTTAACCCTAAAACCGGCGTTAACCCTCGCTGCCGTTTAATTTTATAAAGAGATTGCCCCGCATCACGCGCGATCGCCCGACAAACGGGCCTACCCGCGCGACCTGATACAACCCACCCCAGAAGAAGACCAGGATGTTTCTGCAGGGCCGTCGGCTTGAGTGTCGCTCGCTGGGCCTCCCCTAACAGGGACTCACCCGGCAGGGCTTGACCTCGCTGACGGACGAAGCGGATGACCCCATCACCGGACCTGACGAGCTATGCTCACCCCAGCTACCCGTCCGTTGTAGCGGACGGCGTGTGACACTGCCATAAGTGGCCCAGCCACGTAAGGCTTCCCCGGACCCCCCAACGGGCCCGAGAGACGACCAGATGTGCCGTTTAATGGGGGGCATCCTGGGGTCGCTGTCATTCTAACGCGATGCCCTCCCGGCTGCCCCGGCTAGTGCGCCAGAGCCACCCTCGCGCTAATGGAGGGAGGTGTTGGTAACGCCCCAATACTTCCCCCAGTAGAGTAGATTATAGTTGGTGGGTTCTACTGGCGAATCAGGCGGTTCGCGTATTGCCGCCGCCTTAATCCCCTCCGTCTGCGCCGGAGCGGGTGGCGTGCCTGACCTGTGTCATCACTGTTAGGTATAATGCTGCGCTTTAGGAAAAATAAATTTGCAGTAAGTGACATCAGGGATTTAATTTCCGCTACCCTAAGATTGTCTGGAAGAAATCGCTGTTTAGTGATAAGACCGCCTGTTGTTTGCCTCTAGGTACTTGTTGTGATTTTGTACTGTACTGTGTTGTTTAATTGAGTTGTGCAATAAAGAGTAATTGTATTGTATTGTATGGTATCAGGGACATGTTCTTAAGGGTCAACATCCGAGAAGAAGACCAGCACGCACTGAGGTGTCTGTGGAGAAACAGCCCCTCCGAAGGTAGGAAGGTATTATATTCGATCCGTGTATACAGGTATGTTTGTTCCAGCATAACTTTGTCAATTGTTGACCGATTTTGATAATTCCTTTATTGTTGGTTAGACATGGTTAGAGCATACGTCAGGGGCGGCAAGATCGTGGCAACAATGAGAAATCGACGAAATTCATCTCTGTTATGATTAAATTAGTGTTTTAATTGTTATTATTGTTTATTTCTTTTGATGCTCAGAGATCTAGTTTATCTCTGCTACTGTTAACTTAGTGTTCTTCTTTTTTATCTTAAGTATGACGATCAGAGACCTTATACATCTCGGTGATAGGTATAAATTTCATATTATCCATGTTTAACAGAGACCATATAGTTACATCTCTTTTTTCCTTTGTAACGATTTTAATTTTGAAATGACATTCAGTCTGTACTAACCTAACCTAACCTACATTATAGCTTTGTGAGTATTGTTCATTAATAACTATACCGATTGACATGTAAAAGTGCGCCTGTGGCCTATTTGCAGAATAAATGTTTGAATTTTTTGAATTTTGGTCAGTATGATTATTTTTCTGTTCTGTAGGTTTAACTTTTTAATTTTTTCTATATTTTTTTAATTTTTGAAAATTTGTTCTTCAGGTTCTTCGTACCGATATCGAATATTTATAAACAAAACAATAATAATATTCGGATGTGCCAAAACCGACGAATAAAATGTGCACAATGTTTGTATGGAAAATGCATTGCCCTACCCCTCGCCTCAACCCCGCGCGCAGTTTACACGGCGCGATAACCATGATATAGGCTGATTCGACATTATTGAAGACTGAAGAAGGAAAAATATGTAATCACTTCGGTACTCCCTAATCCTCAGTTCTTTTGCCACCTTTGCGGGTAACAATGCCGGTCCCGTATAGACTTAAATATAGCCACACAAAAAAGTGAACCCAGTTCGCTGCTTAAATCATCTGAAAAAGACGTCAAGGCCAATGCTAAACGGAGATTATCGAACATCATGGACGCAATTGGTAACCAGATCAATAGATAACGGACTGGATCTGGATAACTATGAAGGAAATACTTAAATTATAATGGAAAACTAACTAATGCAATGGACACTGTGTAGCGAGAGTGAGTGTGCCATTGTCATGTTAAAATCGGCAATAGAATCAATAAAAACTTTAATTATAACTCATGTTGTGTTTTACTTTCTATTGTATACAATAATGATAGAGCAGAACAACTAAATTTCCTGAGCTGGTTCCCACTTGTGGGTGAATTATACTGCCAATGGACCTGCTAGTACTGTCTGTGTGCGTAAATCATACATAGGTACCTATGTGAAGTTCTAATGAATCAGTTAACCCTTTATAGGGCAAGACTTTTAGTCAATCTTCACGATTTTGTGGGTATGTTGTAACTTACGGTCGGCTCAAAAAAAGAATTATAAAAATTACTGGAATACTTCGGAAAAGTGAGGAAAGCGGCGGTCAACCATATTACCGTGATCATCCAGAACAAACTGCTTGCGGTCATCCATTTGACCGGTGGTTAGCACATAATGCAGTCAACCATATGATCGTTTTTATTTTCCTTTTGTCGCGCAGTTCGTAACAAACAAGAACGTGCGCAGATTTGAGTCCTCACACCCCGCCGCCGTCGATGCAACCTCCAACTCGCAATACATGGACGACTACATCGACAGCCTCGCCGAGGAGGTCGACCGTGTGACGGCGATCGGAATGGTAAGGAATGTCACTGATATTCACAAAGCGGGCGGTTTTGAGATCAGAAATTGGACGAGTAACAGCGTCGCAGTTTTGGACAGCGTGCCAAAGGAGACCATAGGTACTGCTGCTGTAAGGTTCAAAGTCGGTCAACAACACGAAAAAGAGCGTACCTTGGGACATCTTAGGTTTTGACTTGTTTACTTTTAAACGTATACCAGACGACGTGCTTAAGGGTGATAATAATCCAATAAAACATCTTATGCTCCGAGTTAAGGATGATTACGAGGCGGCCAGGCTGGGCAGCTGTGCTATTTGAATTCCATACGTATTTGAATTCCAACATATTCGTGTAATATCCGAAACAGTTGTGAACATGTCAATACCATATTAATAATATCATTTATTTACAAGAAAATACATACAATAATACAACAATAACTTAGATAAAATTATAACTTAAATATTTCACAGTATATAGGCATCTTGTTGACCCAAAGCCATAAAAATTGTCAAAACTTATTTTTAAATATTTTTAAGGGTGGTTTTTACCTTGGTTAACCATAGCTAAAGGTAGGTAATACACATTAATACAATTTGCCTTTGGCGCTCTTGTAATTACATATATCTACTCCTACCTAACTTAGAACTAGTTTAGGTATAAATAAGTACTTATAATTATGTAAAAGGATACTGTATCAGCGAGAGATTTGGCTCAACAGCCTAAAGATATTAATTTAATTGCCAGCCAGATACTCGTGTAGCAAAGTGTTAGGCAATTCTGAAGAATTTTGTACGGATATTCAAATTAAGCATTATGGATTTATGAGTACCTAGACATCGTAAATTTTCTATAAGTACTTACACACTAACACAACACTAACAGATGTGATAACGGTATAGATACGGATTTATTCATGAGTGGACATTGTTAATTTTCTATTTGGTGTTTTAAAATAGATTTAGTAAGCATATCTACGATGTCACTTATAGTACACCACGCAACATGTGTGTAGTTTCATCATCATCATCATCAATTTAAGAGCCAAGCTCTTGTCGGTGGAGCAATTTCCATGTATCTCTTTCTTGAGCCTTTCGTTTGACCGCCTGATACGACACGACGTTTACTTTTTCCTTAAGTTGGTCCATGTACGTTCTTCTTGGTCTCCCTCTCTTCCGTTCCGCCTTCCTTCTACCTTCCCTTCCACAATATGCTTTATGAATTCGTCGTGTCGTAACAGGTGCCCAAACATCTTTCCTCTTCTGTTCTCAATAGTCGGCAACAGGGACCTCCTTTCCTGCACAATGTTGAGAACTTCCTCGTTAGATTGCAGATGTGTAGTTTATGAATGAATAAAACGACCCTAAATTATAAATACTCTTACTTAATGAATAGGTATACCTACGGTCAGCCTAGTCTATCAAAGTTTGATTTCTGGGCCACTTCGGACCTTGTCACAGTGAATTAATATAAAATTTCTAGGGGCTTCCGTATTTATTTTCACTGTGACAAGTACGAAGTGGCCCAGATATCAAATTGGTTGACTGTACGTGTCAAGTAATGTGTTGACTTCGTAACATACTCTCGGATGTTATTTCATTAGAAAAAAAACACAATAAGGGTTTAACAGAGAATTTGGCTCTTATTTTGCGACAATAGGTTTTAAGTAATTACTATCTATGCATTGATCCTATCTCCTGAATCAATTCTCATTTAAAATAATTCTAACGTTCTTTTAGTTTAGAATACGAGTGAAAGTTAAAGTGCACCCGAATTGTACTTCAATGAAGATTAACAAGACCTCAAAATTCAATGAAGCTCAATTTAATTCGTAATATACTCATATTAAAAAAGAATATTTGTATTGTATTGTATTAATGAGTTGTTGAGGATGCGCTTATAAGTTCACGGTGGTTAAAGGATGATTCACGCTAGACCGTTCCGTGTCCGGGCCGGCCCGTTTCCGAGGGCGACCGTCGCCCGGCCGGGCCCGGCCGGGCGACGGTGACGCTCGGGCACGGGCCGGCCCGGACACGGAACGGTCGCTCTATCAACAATGCATCCGTTTGACGGCCGTCAAGCGACGGCCGGCCTCGGAAGCGCGACGGTGGCCCTCGGAAACGGGCCGGCCCGGACACGGAACGTTGACCTAGGACAATGCACCGTCGACGGGCGCGGCGAGGACGGGGCACGGGCATATACGTCAAAAATACGCAGGTTGTAAACCGTCAAATATTAATACGTGAAATATGGAAGACCATTCAACCTTGCATTTAGTCGGTTTATATTAGCTACTGGATGGCTGCCGGGCTAGGATGATAGTCAAATGACATTATTTATGGTCACTTTTTACCTTCAAATTTGGGTAAAAGATATACGTGAAATTTAAATATAATACCTAGACATATAAATTGTCGGACATATAAGTTAGTTTTTATTTTATTTAAGTTATTATTGTATTCTGGTATATATTTTCTTGTAAATAAATGATTAATAACTGTCGGACGTTCAATCGTATATTTGTCAAATCAATGCTAAATTATTGACACATAAACTTATATGTCACTCGGGACGCCACTTAAAATTGAACACTATACACATTTTCGTGTCATTATTATCAACATCAGCATATACAGGTTGGATTTTGTTTTTGGGTCAGTGAGGGCAGCTACCAGATCCCGTGCTGCTACGTGAAAATTGTCTCAGAAGACCTTCCTTTGATTTTGAATTAATGAAAAATGGCGTTTACAGATTTTGGAAAAAACATACAGGGTGCGAGAAAAAGGCCATTTTTGACAAACTTTTTTTTTGATTCAATATCAAAGGAAGGTCTTCTAAAACCATTTTCACGTAGCAGCACGGGATCCGGTTGCTGCCCTCACTGACCCAAAAAGAAAATCCACCCTGTATACCGTCCCACTGTTGGGCACAGGCCTTCTCTCATAGATGTCTCTCGTTTTGTGTATGGAGATAAATTAACGTTGCAATATTAACATGACACTATTTGAGATAAAGTCTCCGCCGCACTTAGAATTATCCCAGGATCTCAGGTTATATGTCGGAGCATATATTTGGTCCGGATTTTCATGCTAGCCGGGCTGGGGTTCGCACGGTGTTTAGCGCATAAAAAAAGAATCGGCACACAAATTCATAAGGACATTGATATACTGACTGACAGTGGTTTTAAGGACTGTTCTGCACGATTGTGATTGTAAGTACATAATTTTGTTTTCTAAGATATTGTATGGCATCGGTTACACGGTCAATATTATCACGCGATACAGTATTGACCTCTCTCTCACTTACATGAAATGAAAATGACAGAGAGGCCAATACTGTATCGCTTGATAATATTGACCGTGTAACTGACGCCTATAAGCATCGTGCGATCCCAAAACAAGTTTTTAATAAAATGAAAATTCAATAAAAATACTAAAAACCACAAATAATACCCACATGTAGTTTATAATGTAATTTAATAATATGAAATAAATTAATATAAATAATATTTAATAATAATAATTACAATTTGAATCGCCCGTCCTCAATTCCTCCTAGTGTTGCCCGAGGCATCGTTCCCAGGACGCTCGCTGCGTTGCCTTGCTGAATGGCCAGGCTCAGCCGCATGGCGAAGTAAGAGCCCAGCCCTCAGATCACCTGAGACCCTGATCATTTTTGAAAAACTTTTTTGACTAATTCTTTACGTCTGTCGACCAGGGTACCAGGGTCTCTACTGCAAGTGCCGTAAATATGTAGGTAATTATAATTATGTTAAGAAAGCTTATTTACGACACTTGACAGTAAAGTTTGGGCATCGTTAGCGGCTGAGCCCGGCGTATTGGCAGAGCGCTGGACGTGGGACGGGGCCAACGTGTCCACGCAGGTCACATCCCATGCCAAAGGTCGACCTAGATGCCACGGTACTATTATTCACCCGTCAGGTCTTTTGCCATCAGCAGCGGACAGACCTACTGGCTCCAGAGTTGATGGGATAGCTGCGGAGCCGAGAGCCCGGTGGATGAGGTCGTTGACCGATCGGCACTTGACTGGCAGTATAGGCCGTGGCGACCGAGGGCGTCAACCCAGCCACCGCAGCGGCTGCAGGAATGTGGCTTGCAGACTTTGCGCCCTAGTGTAAGGCACGGACACTGCCAGTAATCGAGCGCGCTCGGTTGGGATAAGGTTCTGTTCTAAAAGACTTTTGTGTATAGATTTGACTTTTAAAATGTCCCAGGCAGCTAGGCTCGCTTTTTCAGCAGGTGGGCTCTTATCAGGATTCCCGATCTCCCAAGTTGACTCTGCATCGGCAAAGCCCGTCACTACTACATCAGCGGGATTGGAAACATTAAGAATTCCACTGATGAGCGTGGCGGTGCTGTGTACAAATGAGAGAAAAGCAGCAAGAGCCAGGTCACCAGTACAGCGGATACCTAATCCGCCATATTTTATTGGCAGAGTTGCCTGGGACCAAGTATGAAAATCGAGGGAAACGTTTAGGATTTTACTGATTGATTCTTTTAATGTGTTATCTATTAATGATGTCAATAGAGAGAATTTCCATAACGGTCAGTTTATTTAACGACCGAGGCCTTAGATAACCTTGCATGTCTGGCGTTCAAAGCGTGATGGAGTTGATAAAATTAAATTACACAATGCATGAACCTGCCTTATCCCATTATCGAAACATTAAAAGAATTATCCAAAATGTTCCTGTGATATGGGTGTACATTATATTTATTTATTTCGGGGTTCTCAGAAATTGCTGTAACGATTTTGAATAAATTTCGTATGTGGGGGTTTTCGGGGGTGAACAATCGATCTAGATAGGTCTCATACGACCGGGAAACGCCGAGCAAAGCTCGGTCACCCAGATATTATTTATTAAAGCAGGTAGCGAGACATTATTAAACCTGTACTGAGTACTGACGACAGTGCAAAGAACGACTATAATTTGTGGCAAGTAACCATCAAGTAACACGTCGGCAATCGTTAATTTCCATAATTTTCTAATAAAGAAACAGGCTATAAATATGGTTTATTACATCTATGTTTAAGGAATTAAAGTTAGGAGGACGTATCGAAATATTGTTATGTTCTTCTGGATGTGCCGACGCGGTGTGACAATTTCAACGTTGCAAAGAAGACTGTCGCAAGCCGTAAGTTGACGAATATAAACTTCTGTTTGTAGTTTTTAGGCATTCCTGAAAAAAAAAAGATTTTACAATCCGATAGATGCTATCACTGAAAATCATCATAGTAGGTAATATGTAAATTAAGCACGTAACGTACGAGGCGTAAGTCAATTATTAAGTTATTTGGAGCAGTCGAACTGGAAACGTATCTTGTTATCTACCTTACAGTCAAAGGAGACTGCTGCAGTCATAGTAACGATGCGCTGAATGTGTAGGTATGGTGTTGCATTACTGGTGGTCATTAAGGCCTCCAGAACTCCCGAAAATGGGCTGTGTTGAAAGTGAAGGACTTAAATTTGCCTCTAGCAGTAGCAGTCAACACTAAGAATCCTCAATCGCTTGCCATCAGACAGGTCCAATACCCAAGCTAAGCTCGTTCACAAATATTTTTTAAGAAAAAAAAACCGACTTCAATGTGGGAGGCCGGTGAAAGATTATTATACTTAGATGGTGCACTCTAAGATTCCATAAAATTAGTGAGGGCTTTATAGGACATCAATGTATGGGAACCAATATTTTTTTCATTAAAGCATGAGCCTTGGCACACTTGATACTTAGGTGGACTAGAGTTGAAAACGCCCGGGAGACAAGGTCGGACGCGATGCTGGTGGGGAGGGGGAGGGGGGGAACTTTTGTTCCGGCTCGCGTTCTTTCAGTCCTCATATTATCTTATTTATAGAGACTAGGGCATGTTTGGTATCATTTTCGGATAAATTGAGGATGGCCGATCGTTTTCTGGGACATAAATAACATATTTTCATAGAAAAAATATGAAATACAGGCTAAAGTTTTAAAAAGTCAAGTTAAAAAAAATCTTTCTTCACCGATTACGTGAAAACAAGCAACAACTCTGGCATGAGAAAAATATGCCTTAATAGCCACATTTATGTAGATTCCAAAAATATGCCACTTGTTAGACAAATATAAAACACAACTTAGTAGAAAAAAAGAAAACAGGTGACCCGTCAAAATTTTACTTCATGTTCGTTCCGACCCCCGTTCTTTCAGTACTCATATTATCTTCTTTATAGAGACTAGGGCATGTTTGGTATCGTTTTCGGATAAATTGAGGATAAACAATCATTTTCTGGGACATAAATAACATATTTTCATAGAAAAAATATGAAATACAGGTAGAAGTTCTAAAAAGTAAAGTTAAAAAAAATCTGTCTGCAGCGATTACGTGAAAACAGGCAACAATTCGGGCATGAGAAAAATATGCTTAAATAGCCACATTTATGTAGATTCCAAAAATATGCCACTTGTTAGACCAATATAAAACACAACTCAGTAAAAAAAAAGAAAACAGGTGACCCGTCAAAATTTTACTTCATTACAAAAACGGACCTCTAAAGCAAATTTTATAATTCTTTGAAAATGTAATACAACTATAGCATAATTGTATACTAAGTAGTTTGTAGCTGTGTTTACGTTTGTTAGCATGTGAGTTACACTTTAAATTGTGAATAATCTAACCGTTTGATCATTTCAATAGACTGGTCACTGGTTCAAAATAAAACTAACAAGTTACAGATCTAATCCTTAATGTTACTCGTTATTATTCATGGTACTCGTGAAATACGTATATAATATTTAGGTATAACATTTTTCGTCACAAGCACACATTTCTGTACTTACTTCAATTTTTGTTGGAGACACCTGCATCTAGCAGCTCATTTTTTTTTTGCATTTGCACCGAATCATTTCCAAGCAGGCTTCGGCAGCTACTGGCAAGCTAGTCCATATAGGTTCCCATCTGTGATTTACTTTCGTCCATCCCCAATCAGATGGACTGCAGCTGTTCACAAAAAAAGATCGCCAGTTAGAACATATTCCACTATCCAATGCTGCACTGCACCAACATTTCCTGCGGGCGGTTTTGCAAGCAGTTCATATATGGGGTCAAATGTTACCGATCCAAAATATCCCCAGTCCATCTGATTGGGGATGGACGAAAGTAAGTCACAGATGGGAACCTATATGGACTAGCTTGCCAGTAGCTGCCGAAGCCTGCCTGGAAATGATTAAGTGCAGATGCAAAAAGAAATGCGCTGCTAGATGCAGGTGTCTCCAACAGAAATGGAAGTGTACAGAATTGTGTGCTTGTGACGACAAATGTTATACGTATTTCACGAGTAACATTAATACGAGCAGGATTAGATCTGAAACTTGTTAGTTTTATTTTGAACCAGTATATTGAAATGATCAAATGGTTAGATTATTCGGAATTTAAAATGTAACTCACATGCTAACAAACGTAAACACAGCTACAAACTACTAAATATACAATTAGGCTAGTAGTTACATTACATTTTCAAATGATTATAAAATTTGCTTTAGAGGTCCGTTTTTGTTATGATGTAAAATTTTGACGGGTCACCTGTTTTCTTTTTTTTACTAAGTTGTGTTTTATATTGGTCTAACAAATGGTATGTTTTTAGAATCTACATAAATGAGGCTATTTAAACATATTTTTTTCATGCCCGAATTGTTGCCTGTTTTCACGTAATCGCTGCAGACAGTTTTTTTAACTTGACTTTTTAAAACTTTTGCCTGTATTTCATTTTTTTGTAGGAAAATATGTTATTTAAAGCCCAGAAAATGATTGGTCATCCTCAATTTATCCGAAAACGATACCAAACATGCCTTAGTCTCTATAAAGAAGATAATATGAGGACTGAAAGATCGCGGATCGGTACGAATATGAAGTAAAATTTTGACGGGTCACCTGTTTTCTTTTTTTTACTAAGTTGTGTTTTATATTTGTCTAACAAGTGGCATATTTTTGGAATCTACATAAATGTGGCTATTAAGGCATATTTTTCTCATGCCAGAGTTGTTGCTTGTTTTCACGTAATCGGTGAAGAAAAATTTTTTTTAACTTGACTTTTTAAAACTTTTGCCTGTATTTCATATTTTTTCTATGAAAATATGTTATTTATGTCCCAGAAAACGATCGGCCATCCTCAATTTATCCGAAAATGATACCAAACATGCCCTAGTCTCTATAAATAAGATAATATGAGGACTGAAAGAACGCGGGCCGGAGCGAAAGTTCCCCCCCTCCCCCTCCCCACCAGCATCGCGTCCGGCCTTGTCACCCGGGCGTTTTCAACTCTAGTCCACCTAAGTAACAAGTGTGCCAAGGCTCATGCTTTAATGAAAAAAATATTGGTGTTGTCCTATAAAGCCCTAACTAAATGAAATAAAAATGGCTATAAGTAAAATGTTTATAATGTAGAAGAGTAAGTACCCTTAATTCGTCATGGAATCCACCATCAGAACTCAAGCTTGACAAACATAACGAAGAGAGCAAATCGCCAAACGTGAACTATGCGTCGTTGAAGAATTACATTCTGATCATCATCAGCAGTTCCACTAAATCAAATGTCACTTATTTAAATGTAAATGCTCGATTTGTTTATGAAAATACTAAAATCACTATAAGTATACTGTATGCCTTTAACATTTGAGGAGTTCCCTCGATTCCTCATGGATCCCATCATCAGAACTCGAGCTTGACAAATGATTGTCTTGTAAATCTAACTTGCTTAACAAACACAGCAAAGAGAACAAATCGCCAAACGTGAACTATGCGTCGTTGAATTCTGATCATCATCATCAGTTTCACTTCATCAAATGTCATCAAATGCTTAATTAGTTGATGAAAATACTAAAATGCCTGTGCCTTTCACATTTGAGGAGTTGCCTCGATTGCTCATGGATCCCATCATCAGAACTTGAGCATGACAAAAATTAGTCATGAAAATAGAATTTGCTTAACAAACACAGCTAGGACGACAAATCACCAAACGTGAACTTTTCGTCGTTTAAGAGGAAATCCGGACATATGAAAGTATTTTTGTCGAAGCTGAAGCGGAGACCTTCATTTCATTTGATCGGCTCTGCAAAAACAAGACAATAATCACATTATTACTCTCTGTGTATGGTTGATGAGAAATAAATTGAAATCTAATCTGTAGTTCTGGAGATTAACCCTTATATACTCATTAAGGTGAAACAAGGTACCAATTATGAAGAAAATTAAAGGTTCGATTATCTCGGAAACTTAGGGACTCTTACTAAACCTGAATGTCCATTTTCTGGACCAGCCTCAGGAGCTCTATCAGTGGTTAGAAGTTTGTCCATTAATTACTGGACACCCTGTATAAACATACAATATCTGGGCGGCCGAGCTTTGCTCGGCGTTTTCCCGTCGTTATTGCTCGTCCCCGAAAACCCCTATATACCAAATTTCATCAAAATCGTTCGAGCCGTTTCCGAGATCCCGGAAATAAAGAAATATAGATATATAGAAATACTAGCGGCCCGCCCCGGCTTCGCACGGGTAGTCTAGTTTTTTTTACCTAATGTTTTGATCTAATTACCCACTAACCTACCCTATATACTACTACAAACGACGTTTATCTGGTCCCTCATTTTTTCCATACAAACATTCAACCCCCCTTTTTGGACCCTTAAGGGATGAATTTTCAAAAACGCAATTTTTAACATTTTATCTCAGATTAGCCGTGTCTACCCGCGAAGTATGAAGTAGACGTGTGCGCCGCGCCGGCGCGCCGCCGCCGCCGGCCTTTTTGCCACGCCGCCGCCGCCGACTAAATGATCGGCGTGAAATCGGCGTAACCTTGACTGAATGCCAAAGAGTCTTTTTATAACATTTTTGTTTAACTCTTTTATTGCTTTGTAATAACAAAACAATAGTTTTAATGTATGTACAGTGGTACACTTCTTATATTAAATTTGTTGTGTGACAATAAATATTTTTCTTAGTTTATCTTATCTTATATCCTCAAACGAGCAATTCTTGTATATATATTTATTTATATATTTATTTCGGGGATCTCGAAAAAACATGGTGTACATTAGAAGATATAAAAGAGGTATTCAGAGGTTTTCAGAGGTATTTCTCTGGTAGTCACGGAGCCACCCCCTACACTTTTCCCAGACATCGTATTAGACCTGAGGGACCTCACTAGGAGAACACTTGCAAAAAACAAAAGTCGTCTCTCCTATGGTCAATAGTTAACGGCATATGAGCATGTGAGTTATGATTTAATTACATGGATTTATAGAACCGGAAGACGCCGTTTATGCGGGTTACTAGACCAATCCAAAATTAAGCTTTGTAGCCCTTAACTTTTGATATGTCCACAGGAAAGACGCGAACCTAAATCTGTTTACGACCCAATTATGTCAATAGAAATGTGTCGGCTTGCAGCTTTATATAGGTCTGTTTATCTACTTAATATCTTTATTTAGATCTTTGTAGAGCTATAGTCTGCCTGGTTTACGGGAAAACACCGAGCAAGGCTCGGTCTCCCAGGTACTTCTTATATCTTTAAACGAGCAATTCTTGTATATTTATTTATTTCGGGGATCTCGGAAACAGCTGTAACGATTTTGATGAAATTTGGTATGTGGGGGTTTTCGGGGACGAGCAATCGATCTCGCTAGATCTCATACCAGGGAAAATGCCGAGCAAAGCTCGGTCGCCCAGATATTATATACTATCAGAGCAGTCTGAACTACATTGAGCGCCTGAGTATGGAAATCCGGCTGAGAAAATCGTATAAGTAGGCATGTATAGCCAAATAATAATAGCAAAAACAAACTCTTATAGCTTCGTCATGTCCGTCTGTCTGTACGTATGTCCTGTAATGTTACAATCCTTTTACTCAGAAACGATTAAGAATTTTTCAAAGACATTTTTTTACTTTGGGAATAATCGATTCATAAATCTAATATAATGTCCCCCTCCCCCTCCTCTAGTAGTTGTCTCATTCGGAAACTGACGCGATATGGCGTGCCTGAAGGCGGCCCGGTAAGCTTGGTGTGTTTCGTGCTGGGACAACAGAACTAGTGGGTATGGCATAAGACGATGGTAACCATCCTGATGGAGTCACCTTGGAGCCGTGGAAACTAGGGAGGGCTCTGGTGTGAAACACCGCATGTGCGCAATCCCACTTCCACGCAACTCGCTCCCAGGCCAGTGCTGGAGCTGACGAAGCTCTCAAGCAGCGCAAACACTCGTCTTTATTGTGTAAGTAACTCTGCGAGTTTGCAATGCTTGCAGTGGACTCTGGACCCTGGCCGGCTGACATGAAGACATTCATGAGAGCTTTGTTGTGGCGACTGGTCGGTACCTCGGGGACCTGACACTTTCCTTCCACAGAGAATTTCTCTGGCAATACAGAGGGGAACGCGGTTAGCGTTATGGGGACCATGCCCCAGGCGGAGCTTTTAGACTGGATATTTTTGTTAGCTATATCTGTCTCTCTTGAGTCGGTCCCTGATTCCTGAGGATCGTGATCACTTCTGGATTTCGCCGCCCTGAGGATTTGTCTCCAATGTCTCCATCGGTCTCGATCCAACGTAGCCCTCATCGCTTGGTGAAAATTGCTTGAAGATGTAGCCTTCTTAACCTGATCTGTCCATGTAGTTGATGAGCGTCCCCTAGCCCTCTTGCCTTCCATTCCACCAACCACGACCAGTTTCTTGTCCAAAGTATGAAAGCAGCCACTGCCGACAAACAGTGGATAACCGTGTCTTGATACCGAGCTGGGTCATTGGTCCGTTTGGCTGTCCAGGGTATCATCAGCATTCGCCTCCAGTACCGCATATCGAATTCTTTGTCGCTCCCTAACAAGTATTGTCCATGTTTCTACCGCATTTTTGTTATATAGGGATGTGGTTTACTTGTATGAATACAGTTTTATTGCTTTGATCTCGATTTAAAAAAAATACGAATTATTTCGCATTTTTATTTACGTGACCTTCACGCCGATTTCACGCCGAAAGTACGCCGCCGCCGCCGATTTTTTGGCAAACGCCACCGCCGATCATATTTAAATCGGCGCACACGTCTAGTATGAAGTCACTCACTTTAAAATACTCAGCTTGCCTTTACAATGTTTCAACCCCCTTTTCATCCCTTCAGAAGGTGAATTTCCAAAAACGCTGAAATGAGTTTTCCTATAACTGAATGCTTGGTCTATAAACAAAGTTTCAAGCTCCTCGTTTAAAAAAAATGTGCTCCCCATACAAACTTTCAACCCCCGTTTCACCCCTTTAGAGGGCGAATCTCGAAAAACGCTGAAAACTGTTTTCTTCCATTTTAATGCTTAGTTTCAAGACAACAGAAGTTTCAAGTATCTATCTTAAAGATAATTTTCTTCTCCATACAAAATGACCACCCCCTTTAAACCCCCTAGGAGGATGAATTTTGAAATAAATGATAGCCTATGTCCTATTCTGATGTCTAAGCTACAATACTGGAAAGTTTCATAGAAATCAGTTTATTACTTTTTGAGATTAAGTGGAACGTACATACATACATTCCTACATTCATACATCCGCACAAACTTTCACGTTTATAATATTATTAGGATTAGGATTAGGATATATACATATAAACAAGAATTGCTCGTTTAAAGATATAAGATTTCCGAGATCCCGGAAATATAGATATATAGAAATATATGATATAAACAAGAATTGCTCGTTTAAAGATATAAGATAATCCTTTAGTTTATGTCAAATTTCAAAAAACTTATACTTACTAGTGTTTGACACAAACTTTACGTAGATAATGGGAAAAAACCGGCCAAGTGCGAGTCGGACTTCGCGAATCAACGTCAATAAATGTGATTTATCCATATATCAGTATTTGTTTTGTAAAATATACGTAATAACCAAATCATCATCATTATCACCAAATTTCAAGTTTATAGGTCAAAGGGAAGTTGAAAAATTATTTGGATTTTTTTTGTGACAGACGACGGACGGACGTGGACGGACGGATGGACGGACGGACGGAAGCATGAGTGACAACAATAGGATTCCGCTTGGACCCTTCGGGTACCGAACCCTAAAAAGCCCAAAAAATATGTTTTCCAAGATTTCAATCTACCATTTTGTTAGTGTATGTAAATTTATTTAGAACTATGTATTTAATTAACGGATACTGAGCTAAGCCGAGGTCAGACGCACAGACGGACGGACAGACGGTCTGACATACGGACTTATGGACGGACATAACGAAACTATAGAGGGAAAGGGAAAATAGGGTTTTTGTTAAGCATGATATGAAATGCTGCTAAAAGCGACACGTAATTTTTATTTATTAATACTAGTTTTTGACCGCGACTTCGTTCGCGAGGAACTCGTTCATCGCGATAAAATGTAATTGCTATTGCTATTATATCAGGCGCTTACCAAGTTATCGCTCTTCCATACAAGCTTCCACTCCTTTAAGGTATGATTTCTGGGATATAAAGTATCCTATGTCCTTCCCCGGGACTCAAAATATCTCCATGCACAATTTCATCCAAATCGGTCCAGCGGCTTAAGCGTGAAGAGGTATCAGACAGACAGACAGACAGACTTTCACATTTATAATATTAGTATGGATGAGAGGAAAAGTCATTACGTTTCTCATACCACCATTTCGTGGTTATAGGGATCCATTCAGCACACTGAATTTAATCCGCACATTTATATGGGGATAAGTATCGCGACATGTGGGTGCTATTCAATACTTACTTACATACATACATAACATTGGTACCTACATATACTCAAGCCCCTTAATGCCGTTGGCGTGGATAGAGACAATATAATGCCAAATACTGAGTACCTACTGCTAATGGCAGATGGCAGTCGCTTTCGTAAAAACTAGTGCCTACGTCAAATCTTGGGATTAGGTTGCGGACCCCAGGCATCCTTCAGGATGCAACTGTACTGGGATAACGCTAGGAGGATGATGATGATGTTGATGGCGGGCTTAATGCCAAATGGCATTCTCTACCAGCCAACCATGAATTCTTACTTCTACTCTTATTCTTTCTTTCTTTATTATTTCTTTCTTTTTTCTTTCTTTCTTATTCTTTTTTATTCTTTATTTTATTCTTATTACTTTTATCTTATGAAAACGGGTGAGCCATGGCTGTGCGTGTGTTATTAGACAACGTTTATACAAAAACAGATAAAGAAAAGTAAAATCGATTTTCATTATTTGTAAATTGCACGAATGCCAATATCAAGCTACAGAAAAAATATATACTTACACTAGCGGACCCGGCAGACGTCGTCCTGCCCGGAAAAGCAGTGCCACCTACCTGGTCGAATAGTATTTTCAAACCATGCAGGATTTATGCGCTCGTGAGATAAAAATCATCATCATCATCATTATATCAGCCGAAAGACGTCCACTGCTGGACATAGGCCTCCCCCAAAGAGTGCCACAATGACCGGTCTAGATAAAAATAATGGGCTGTTATTCATAAGGCTGGAAGCCGCTCAACCAATCTCAGTGAAGCGCAAACTCTTGGGGTATTTCCAGCGTGGTCGCTGGTCGTGTCGGAGGTTTCCTCTGGATTTTCCCTAGGCCACTCACCTATCGCGCGCCCCTATCACTCTATTGGGCCCTGCCTATAAAGCCAAAGTCAGGTTAAAAAAAGGACACTGTTTGTCTTTGTCCAAGTACTTGCCGTTAGGATGATGATCACAACCGAAAATGATATGCGTGAGTGACACTCCTGGACGGCGGCATGCCCGACAAATGTTGACAGTAGGTACCGCTTTTAGGATATATTTCCAGTAATTCTTCGTCATGCATGATAACTTCGTCTGCGATTGCACAGAAAAAAACCTTCGGTTTCCCCGCAACGTACCCAGTTCACAGACGCGAGCAGTCTATGTCGGGCCCCGTACGGGCCCCGTTGAAGCGTCTGTGTAGCTCTTTAGGCACAGTCGAGTTCATTAATATGGTTTGTTAGATGTTTTACTCGAAATCGTTATTTCATTGTAGCAAAATTTCGGATCGCGTTTTTCCTCGATCGTGAATTTTGCAGTCGTTTATATTATTCGGCTACTATATTAACACAAGTTTTTTTCATTAGTCGCGTTTTTCCGCGAGTTGCCTTTTTCTTTACAGTTTTTTTAACAGAGTTGTATTTTAATGTATCAAAATTTCGTGCAGTTTTTTTTCCATTGCTTGTTATTTTTTATAGAAGCAAGTTTTCTTAGTAGATTATTTTCATACCTTCAATTATCCACAATTTATATACGGATAAGATCTACATGAAACAATAATGTATTGAATTGTGTTGTACCTGAGCCTCTGTCATGAATAACATTAAACTTTACTTAGTACCTAATATTTTTATAATGCGGAAGTGATAAGGTACCGCCACCATAAAGCTCCGTCCGTCAGCGTAGGAGCTATGAGTTGATGTTGTCTATATGTCACAACTACAACAATGGCCAACCCGCGCTCGTGAGATACAAGTATGTATACACAGTACCCGGCGATAAGTATTGCACATCGATCTTTGGAAACAAACTCTGCTAATTTCGGCTTAATCGAGCGTTGTCTCACACGACATACCTACGTGACATTTGTCAGAAACTAAGTTTACATGTCTCCGATTTGACGTGAACTAATCGGATAGAGTCATTCCGACCCAGGTCGGGCCTAGCTGAGTTTCTGGCTGGACTCTTCTCAGCTAGGCTAATAGGTTTAGTGAACCAGCGTCAAAACTCCCAGTAGCTCGATTCCACTGACACCTCAGATTCGGTTGAAACCGCTCAACCAACATCACTAGTGCGCAAACTTTTAGAGTATTCCAGTGTTTAAGATCCGCGTGGTCGTGTCGTAGGTTTCCCCTTTTTTTTTTTTTTTTTTGTTTTTTTTTTTGACCCAGAGAAATGCATGAAACTGCATACCAATACGTAACCTAAGGCTCCGGGGGAGAACCAGAAATTACGCATTGGTTATGTGGGGCTCTCCAGTCCAGAAGGGACTAGCCTACCCACTAAAACTCTGGGATGCTGCCCTCTCGTGCCTTAGTGGTGATGCCTGGATTTTTCCTAGGCTACTCTCCAACCGCGCAGTCCCATCGCTTTAATGGGCCCGGCCTATAAAGCCACAGGTTAAAAAAACCCATAAAGTGCAGTATTTCTTTGATATTAAAGTTCAGTTAATAATTAAGACGTTTGATGGATGGTCGCCGGTGTTCGGAAATCGTCGTAAACAGCTAATTGTCTCTGTCGTGCAAATACTTATTTATTGTCGGGTACTATACATACAAGACATTTCAATGTATCATCGTTTACGTTTTCATGTAGATATTGTCTGTAAAAATGTGGAGGACTGAGAGTATGAAAATGATCTACTAAGAAAACTTGCTTCTATTAAAAATTAAGCCATGGAAAAATCTGCGCAGAATTTCGATACGCGAAAATCAACTCTGGTAAAAAAAAGCTGTAAAGTAAATGGTGATTCGCGGAAAAACGCGACTAATGAAAAAAACTTGTGTTAAAATAGTAGCCGAATAATTTAAACGACTGCAAAATTCACGATCGAGGAAAAATGCGATCCGAAATTTTGCTACAATGAAATAACGATTTCGAGAAAAACATCTAACAAACCGTATCTTCCACTCCGCCTTGTGGTAGTCTAGTCAGTGCTCAATACTTTGAAGACTGTGCCAGTTTTCGGATTCTCTGGCGCACCTGTCTTTGCCTTAAAGTGTTAGGCCGAAGAAGGCCGTATGTAATACGTAATGTATTTAAGCCGTTGTGTGAATTGTGTGGTAATTTGGTCACTTACACTTGCATATTCCCGTAAACCTTATTTCTGCATTCATATTTGTTCGCCGCGTGTAAACTGCTTACAATTCGAGTTTCGTGTGTGACGACTAATATTTCCACAACATATTACGTTTTATGTTTATGTATTGAACCTTTTTACTGATTTTATAATTCAAGAGTTATTTATATATTATATTGCCTTACGTCCACTCTACCATAATTTTACAATAATAAATAAATATCGCTTACTCCCATTTGTTTCATGGAAATATGTCAGTGACGCAAGTGACTTCGCATGTCTTATTCCGTCAAATGCCAAAGAGTTTGTTCTACGCTATCTATGATACACAAATGTTCAGCAGATCCGTTTTTTAACGAAAGTACGAAAACGACGCCTCCTGCCGGGTCCAATTGTCTCAATTGACCTTTCCGGACCAACACAAATATACACACAAAATTTCATCCCGATCGGTGCAGCCGTTTAGGAGGAGATATGAGCCTAACACACGTACAGAAGAATTATATATATAAAAAAAAGACAAAATTTCATCCCAATCGGTGCAGCCGTTTAGGAGGAGATATGAGCCTAACACACGTACAGAAGAATTATATATATGAAGATAGTAGAAAGGTAAATTTAATTAGCTGTCTGTGCTCTTTAAGAAAACTACCTGTAACAGACGGACAAATACTAAGTTTTTTTTAAGGTCAAGTAAAATGTCGCCTACTTTATCACAGACAATTTCACTATAAACTTACATACATACTCGCAAATTTAACTTTTTTACAAAATTGCTGTCGCTCCCGTATCGGCCTTACAAGCCACTTAGATAAGTGCCGCACCTCTTCATACGCATACGGAAGCTGCTTAAATCATCTTTTCATGGATGAACAAGGCCAATGATGATGATGTACAACTATAAAAAATATAAATAGGAGTCGGCGAATGATTTCCTGTAGCTGTAAACGTTCATAGGTTACGGTGGCAGGCCATTACGGCATGACAGTCATCAACTAGTCATTCAGAAGCTTCTAATGAGCCCAGACACGACGAGTATAGCTTGTGCAGTTTAGTAGTATCATATAAATTTATAATATTGCGCATTTACAAACTTTACCATTCTTTACTCTTTCCATAGATATGGTTGGCTAGAAGAGATGGCTTGACATATATACATATAATGTTTTGATTGTTTTGAATGAATCGCCCATAGTCAGGAATCTGGAAATGAAGTGGGCAACCGCATGTTGAGTTTAAAATTAACCAAAATATTAAATAATGATGTAAGCTACTTATAATATACACACAAAATATTAAATAAAGATATAACTAGGTGGGTTTTTTGATTTAACTAATTCACATACATATAGTTATATATTCATGTAGATATTTCTACCTCAACCAACAACTCCAAGCAAATTACTGGCACCTAATATTAACAACATCAGGCCTCTCATGAATCGCACTTTGCCACTTCTCGGCTTGGAACAGTTCCCTTATTTATACCTTTCAATTTCTTCGCAAATACACATATTGCGTAACTAACTAACTACTGCACACATGCTTCGAAGAACGAATTATTCATATATTAGATTCTAGTCAGGATTCGAACCCACAACCTTTGTAAGTAATAAATCCATGTATGCTTTACTCGCCACTAAATTGTAATACTTTTAATGAAGGAAGAGGAAATGATACGGCTTAGGTAACACTCAATTTTGTAATTTTTTTTTATTATTGTCTATCGATAATCATCAGCCTCAGACCTGGCTGTTGCCCGTTAGCTAGTCGTTGTTCGGTGGGTTTAGGCCTCCGAAAATTATTTAATAGCACGGGAAAAAACTTGATATGTGAAAATAAATAACTGCTTCATTTACCCCATGAGAGCGCCAAAGCGGATGCACACCAAACTATCTCAGAGAACATTTTGCCTCTTCTTCTTCAATGAATCATCTCCACCATCACCAGATGTTATATTATATATTAGTTAAGTATTCACTTTATCACTGCTTGACCATTCTTGCGATACGTATGACGCGTATGACAATCTTGTAATGACATGACATAAGCCATGCCTGACACGCCGGCCGCTCGCTAGTTGCTAAGCAACTCACAAAACGGCCCGGCCCGGGCACGGGCCGGTCATGCCCGGAGACGCGACGTTGGCATACGGAAGAGCCCGGTGGCCGAGCGACGGGCTCGGCACGGGCCGGCCCGTGCTCGGGCCGGCCCGGACGCGGAACGTGTAGCATATTGACACACAAAAAAGCTCGGCGACGGGCCGGCCCGGGCACGGGCCGGCCCGGACACGGAACGGTCTAGCGTGAATCATCCTTAATACAGCGCACAGGAGTTTGTAAAGATACAAAATATACAAATGATTCATATTTCAATTGCCTTGACTGTAACACTGATCCCTTAGAAGCTTGGATTTGTTCAACCGGTATGTTATTTAGCCTGTTATGTACCTACCTATAGGTACCTATATAAAATGAATGTTGTTAGCGTGTTGTCTGAAGCGGGCTGGCAGCGGCGTGAATAAGCGCGGGGAAGCCGACCCATGCCCGCCGTGAGCCGGGGAACGAATAAAAATTCCTCGCGTTCGTCCTTTCCATCAAAAGGGATGATCCTAGACTCAGTTTCTATTAAACGGTTCTTACATGCCACGCTCGCGGTAGCTATAATCTATACATATAATAAAGCAGAAGAGGGTCGAAAATCTGTACATTGAAGATATTAGTAAAAAAATCGATGGTGGGGTCTAAGAATCGATAACAGAACACGTTTCAACTGTTTTTAGAATTCATGTCGGTTTGTCTGTTTGTCTGTTTGTCTGTTTGTCTGTCTGTTTATATGTCTAACTATCACGCGAAAACTAGCGAATGGATTTTAATACAGCCTTCACTAATATGTTTATTGGATCTTCGGCCAGGTTATAGGCTATAAAAATCATACAGGTTAGGGATGAAAGGGGGTGAAAAGAGGGGTTAAACTTTGTATGAGAAGTCTTTCAGTTCATGATTTACAGGCTTGAAAGTTGGTAAGTATATACATGGACGCAAAGTAAATAGAACCTCATTCAAACATTGTATAATAAACAGATAGTATTTGAAAAAATGGAGGGTGAAATAACAATACCTCTGCCTCTCAAGGCTATAGACAAAAATACAAAAGTCCCTCAAACCATATTAACTGTTTGAAATGAGAGATCTAATTATGTTGGTCAGTCAGTCGCTATCAATATTCATAAACCTTACTACGCAACCTCGGTTTTTTTTTGTTTTCGATGGAGGGTACTTTACCTACGCAGAGCGGCGGGCTCTCGGTTGCATGGTAGCACTTGCGACATGTACTACCTATATATTAAGTATGCGCATTTTTGTATAAAATATTGTTTTTTGAGGTGCGCATTACAAGAATGATACTTATCCATTTTCAAATTGAAGATGGCGGACATTTACTTATTTGCTTTTCTTAATAATCGATATAAGTTTCATCTTTGAGGTTCTTCGAGGTGCCGATTAGTTGCGTTTTCCGTCAGCAAAATGTATAAAATACGTTCAGCGCGTAACAGACATAAATTTAGGGTATATTGGTATTCGTTATTAAAACATACATACCTACGTAACAATAAACATCAAGTATGACCAAATTCGAACAGGCGGATTGGAAAGCAAAAAAAACCGGCCAAGTGCGAGTCGGACTTCACACATTTAGGGTTCCGAACCGACCGCAAAGTTAAGTTGGTTTTTATAGGAAAAATAAGGAAATTTAAAAGAAAAAAATCTAATTTATCAATATATTAGTATTTGTTGATAAAAAAATACGTAATAACAATCATTATTACCAAATTTTAAATTCATCGGAACAAAATTTCGTAAATTCCAATAATTTATGAACAAAAAAAATATCTATTCAACTACCTCTTTACAAAGCCACTTAATAGGTCAACAATTTTTTTCTGTTCAATATTTCGCGCTCGCTGCTCTCGCGTTTTCATCTACATTGCTTGATGCGTATGAAGTATTTTCTGTACCTGCATCATAATGTTCGAATCATTTCGCACTAGCTTTTTTATCTACATTACTTGACGCGTAGGAATTATTTTCCGTAACTGCATTATAATGTTCGAAAAATTTCGCGCTCGCTGCGCTCGCGTTTTCATGTGCATAACTTCATGAGAATGAAGTATTTCCCGCACCTGCATCATAATGTTCGAAAATTTTCGCGCGCCGTACGCTCGCGTTTTCATCTACATTATAGTTAATGCGAATGATGTCTTTTCCGCACCTGCATCAGAATGTTCGAATCATTTCGCGCTCGCTGCGCTCGCGTTTCATATACATTACTTAATGAGTGTGAAGTATTTTCCGCACCTGCATCATAATGTTTGAAAAATTTCGCGCTCGCTGCGCTCGCGTTTTCATCTACATTACTTGATGAGCATTTTCCGCACCTACATCATAATGTTCGATAATTCTCGCGCGCCCTACACTCGCGTTTTCATCTGCATTATAGTTGATGCTTATGAAGTCTTTTCCGCATCTGCATCATAATGTTCGAAACATTTCGCGCTCACTACGCTCGCGATCTCATCTTCATTTCTTGATGCGTATGAAGTATTTTCCGCACCTGCATAATAATGTTCGAAAAATTTCGCGCTCGCTGCGCTCGCGTTTTCATCTACATAACTTCATGAGTATGAACTATTTTCCGCACTTTACTTAACTTTAGCGCCCGCTACGATCGCTTTTTCATCTAAATTACAGATGCGTTTGAAGTCTTTTCCGCACCTGCATCATAATGTTCGTAAAAATTTCGCGTTCGCTATGCTTGCGTTTTCATCTGCATGACTTGATGCGTATGAATTATTTACCGCACCGGCATCACAATGTTCGAAATATTTCGCGCTCGCTGCGCTCGCGTTTTCATACACATTACTCGATGAGTGTGAAGTATTTTCCGCACCTGCATCATAATGTTCGAAAAATTTCGCGCTCGCTGCGTTTGCGTTTTCTTCTACATTACTTGATGAGCATTTTCCGCACAACCTACATCATAATGTTCGAAAATTTTCGCGCGCCGTACGCTCGCGTTTTCATCTACATTATAGTTGATACGTATGAAGTCTTTTCCGCGCCTGCATCAGAATGTTCGAAAAATTTCGCGCTCGCTGCGCTCGCGTTTTCATCTACATTGCTTGATGAGTGTTTTCCGCACCTACATCATAATGTTCGTAAAAATTTCGCGTTCGCTACGCTCGCCTTTTCATCTGCATGACTTGATGCGTATGAATTATTTTCCGCACCGGCATCATAATGTTCGAAATATTTCGAGCTCGCTGCGCTCGCGTTTTCATACACATTACTTGATGAGTGTAAAGTATTTTCCGCACCTGCATCATAATGTTCGAAAAATTTCGCGCTCGCTGCGTTCGCGTTTTCTTCTACATTACTTGATGAGCATTTTCCGCACTTACATCATAACGTTCAAAAACTTTTCGCGCGCCGTACGCTCGCGTTTTCATCTACATTATAGTTGATGCGTATGAAGTCTTTTCCGCGCCTGCATCAGAATGTTCGAAAAATTTCGCGCTCGCTGCGCTCGCGTTTTCATCTACATTACTTGATGAGTATTTTCCGCACCTGCATCATAATGTTCGAAACATTTCGCACTCACTACGCTCGCGTTTTTATCTTCATTACTTGGTGCGTATGTCTTTTCCACACCTGCATCAATGTTCGAAACATTTCGCGCTCGCTGCGCTCGCGTTTTCATCTACACTATTTGATGCGTATGAAGTATTTTCCGCACCTACATCGTAATGTTTGAAAGAATTCGCGCTCGCTGCGCTCGCGTTTTCATCTTCATTACTTGATGCGTCTGAAGTATTTTCCACACCCGTATCAGAATATCCGAAAAGTTTCGCGCTCACTTCGCTCGCGAGCGTTTTCATCTACATCTATAATAAGTTAATAACATATATTTAGTCCTCTGTCATGTTTCATGTGGGCGCATTGAGCCGGCGTGCGACAACCCGGCGAAATACGGTGTAGAAGTTGATATGGATAATGGATATTCACGCGAATGAAGTCGCGGGCAAAAGCTTAGATAAATAAATTTAAAAGTTTTAAAACTGGACTACCCGTGCGAAACTGGGGCGGGTTATAAATGCGAAAGTAACTCTGTCTGCCTGTTTCCTCTTAAAATGCTCAACCGATTTAGATAAAATTTGTTATGGATATAGTTTGAGTCCTAGGGAAGGACATAGGATACTTTTATCCCGGAAATCATCCCTTAACGGGGTTTAAGTTAGAATGGAAGAGAGATAACTAGGTAAGCGCATGAAATAGAAGAATGAAATAACATTCTAACGCGATGACGCGAGTTCTACGCAGACGAAGTCGCGGGCAAAAGCTAGTTTATAATAAAAACATAAATACATAAAAAGGCCCTTATATTTTATTTTATTTTTTTTAAAGAAACTACTTATACTAATTAACCATAAAGGTGAAGAATGGATGTAGTTTATTGGGAATAAAGGTGTCAGGTACCTACTGCGAAGGGTATCTACATGGTACATATTTTCTAATTTTAGGTATTAAAAAATATAATAACACGCCGAAGCTTGCGATGATGTGTGATGTTTATTACTTTTCGATGCAAATACAATCCTGTAGCGGATTCGGGTCAATCTTTAGGTATACTGTACTTTAGTGTTAACTCATCTTAGAAGCACACAATTGAAATACCTAGCGCGCGTCAATCTTACCTACATTTTTTTCATTACAATTTAACACTAGGTACCTAGGTATTTAATTTTTTTAAACGCCAACACAGTTAACTGAGCATTGGTGCCCCTAATTACAATGCGCATGAAATGCACGAATGGTCAGTTAACTGTGTTGGTTGTGGTACTTCACCACCCGTATTAGTAATTAATAGAAATGCTTGTAATAGCATTTAGGTATTTAACAAAATTTACCCCGCCTAGGGGACATGGAGTGATAGTTTTGAGGGAGAGCTAGCCCCAGCGGACAAGACTGTAATTCAGTTAGTGAATCGGGCATTTCGATGAAATAGCGACTTAGTACGTACTGCATTCAATATTTAGTTTCATTTAAATTATTTAGCTTTACTAGTTTGTAAGAAATACATATTTAAATATTAAGAATGTTTGTGTTAATAAGTGTTCTTTTATACATGAACATTGTATATTTATATAAAATAACACTGATTAACACAAACAATAAAATATATCTTATTTACCTATTAAATACAACTAACAGCCAAAACAGAAATACAACCCCAATTGTGAAAAAAATATGCCGTTTGAAAAGTTCATTAAGTGCAAATGACATAATAGTTGATAGTAACTAAACCAAACATTATCAAGCCCTTGAGTACATAACATATCGAAACTTGTATCATTCATTCGCAAGGTCGGTTGGTAACACTCGTATTGATCGGTGTGAACCATAATTACCGTTATCATTTACGGGTTGAGTTTATTTTTTGTTATTTTTTTATAATGTACGGCCCATGACCTGTCTGATATAGCATGCAGACACTGGACGCTGGTGACTCCAGAAAAATAGAAGAGCATTGCCTTATTGTATTGGCAGCTAGATACATTATGCAAGTCTCACACATTATTTATAGCCCATCCTCGGGAGCTCTGACGACGCGCACTTCTAGCGCTTATCAGTCAGGTTAAAAAAAGTAATGTAATATTTATTCCAGGGCTGGCTGAACAAGCGCGAACCGGCAGCGGACCACACGGACCCGCCGCCGCCGGCGCACGCGCCGCTCGACGCTGTCTGGCAGCCCGTCGCTGGCACCCGGTGAGCATTTGTTACATGAATCAATTGATTAGGTACTAAAAAAGTCTATTATGCCCCTTTTGTGTATTAATTTAATGTACCGGTTTACACAACGGGTGTTGCTTTCGCTGTCAGTTCGGCGCTCGTAGGTAGAGGTGAATCGGCGAAATACAACATATTGATGTCAAATTAGATTGCGAAATGTGACAGATTGATCTCAACGATTTAATACTTCAGATAAATGTGAATACGAAACGAAATCATTTTTTACGGTTATTGCAATTACAAAAGCAAGATACTAGATATCCTAGATATCTCCTAGATATTTCCGGACCGAAGTGAACTTCAAACCTTCAAGAAGAGAGCGTACTCCTTTCTGGAAGGCCGGCAACGCACTTGTGACTCCTCTGGTGTTGCAGGTGTCTCTGGGCGACGGTAATCACTTACCATCAGGCGATCTGTCTGCTAGGGTGACCCTATTTATAACATAAAAAAATAACATTGATTTTCTAACATGCCCCGAAGCCTAATATATAGTAGAGGAGACATTTCGATAAACGCGCAACTATCTTTCTTTTCCTTTAACTATTTAGCTTATTAAGATGGCACGTTAAATGCAATTTTGACTAGTTTAACTATTCAGATAACAAAGCTATTTAAACCAATACGAAGCGGTTTCTCCACCCAGTGAAATGCCAATCTGGGCATTCCTCTCGGGCCGACGTTGTGTCGTTAATAATTTCGAAATGCCGGGGTTCAACCCCTATAGCCTAATAAGAATACCTACCTAAGACCAGACAAATGCTATGATTTGTTTTGTCCCGCCCAGCATACTTGGCTGACACACTGCCGTATGTTTTGAAAACTGCCTTAGGCCGTGATACGTGAAAATTGCGCACGATATCGCGCGCGACGCCACGCCGCGCGATATTGTTGTGGTTAAAGATATTTTTATTATCTCAAAAGAAATATTACATTTCACTTAATGAGATTAAGTATGCATGCACTAAGTAGGTACGCCCGTGAGCGCATTTACATTCGTATTGTACCTAGTATAATTATAAAAATATATACATTAAAATTATAAACACAATGTGTCAATACTAGATAAAAACAGTATGGGAGTAGAAAAATAAGTATAGGAGTAAGAAGATATTGTTAGTGTACTTATAGGACCTCACGGTTCTAAATAATTGCCATACAATAAATAAAAATACGTAAAATGGCGCCTGAAAAGCGTGTGGGTACTGTCGCGCAAAATTACTAAATTAACGAGTAGTTTGTACGTGGCGTCAGGCAGAATCAAAATTGGATCTACTTATTTTAATGACATGTTTTTATTGTATATAGAGTAATATTTCCTACGAACTCTAATTTAGTTAAACGTCGACTGTCCCTCAGAGTTCGACGTCAAAACTAATAATTGTTTGAGAAGCGTTGGGTGGCTTGTAACTTTCCAAATTGAAAGTTTCCTTTAAATTTATAGTTCTGAGCCGTCAGTTACCATAGACATTCATATTAATACTATTTTGTAATAAGCGTACTGGCACGAAACTTCTGATTTTCTACAGCACATTAAGTAATGATAAGTATCAATCACCATTCAAAGTAATTATGACGGAAACGTTTCAGCAACTTGAGTTAAAAATATGTAACGTTTTTTTCAGTAACGTTACAAATGTTTAGGAAAAATATGAAATGTTACAGAAATTGCTTATTTAGCTACTGATTATGTAGGTAGCTAATGTATAAATATAACAGCAAAGTAATTTCTTTATAAATTTGTACGTACGAGTATTTGTAAGTTAGCAAATAACATCCCGTCCCATCGTAAGATAACATTGAAAGTATTGAAACCGGCCACCACTCAGGGGTAGGGGTCAAAGGAAAGTACCTACAAACTGATGAGTTCAGCATCTTTTCCCGGAAAATGGGACCATCCGGGATTTGGATATTATGACTTCGTGCCCGCATTAAAAAGTAAAATCATTTGCTGGCAAGGGTAGCGCGAATTATTTGTTATGTAATGACGGGAATAATAAAGAAGTTAGATAGGGTGGTATTTTTTTTCTTATAAACTACTTATGTATTTATTATGAAAACCGAATTTTTATAATTTTATGGAAGCTGTTAAACTTAAATTATTAGGGCTAGGAATAACAACTATAAGCGTAATCTTGAAATGAGGAATGAAAATTTATATGTAGTCTCGCCGAGACCGTTACTGGCAGCTGCCCGAAACGAATATTCGGCATTTATTTCTGTTTAAATATAATATGTATATTGTATAACTAATTATAATACATAACTTATAATAATTTTCCACTCATCTTAGGTGATAAATCATGACCTATAAACAAATACGAATTGCACGTCTATAGGTATTGTAACGTAGTTACCTATGTTTTTCTATTACACTGCACGATAGTTCAGCTCAAAGTCACCTAATGAGTGTTGCAAATTGTTGCGCGACAGCGGCTCCAAGCCTTTAGATTGCTGAATAATTTTCAGTGTACACAAAAGTTTCAAAAGACTTGGCCTAACTTCGTAAAACGGAAGCGGAGTACATTATAAAGTCGTTTTAGACGAAGTTACAACAGGAAGGCACGACATGTACCTAAGTATTTTTAAAAGTAATACATAAGAAAAGTTATATTACTTTTGAGAATTTGTTGATATTACATGGTTAAACTTGAATTAGGGTGATTGCTTAAAAACAATGATTGCGACCAATAAACTATTTTTTATTTTGATTTATTCATTTTTCAAACTGGTCTTTCATTCTACATTCCTTAAAATATATGAATTCTTGTTCTGTCACTTCCGAATTCTCGTCTTGCATAAATATGTGACACGTCCTATAGTTTAATAACATAACCATCATAAATCACCATAATGATATGTCTTTTTACAGAGTTCTAATTATAGAAATTATATATGTATCAAGATTGTCACGTTTAACAGCTGAAATTGTCGTGCTAATTGGTGGCTGATGGTGTGAATTTTCAATTTCTTTAACTGTCGAGTAACATCTAGGTTTTACTGAAATGCAGATAGTCGGTTAAATAAGCCATTCATCGTCCTCCTTCAGAAACCTACGGTCATTGAAACAAGTTTTCACTTGATACGGTCAGACAGATAAGCAGGTCAAAGTCGGTCGGTCGGGTAAAAGTTTAACTTGAATGGCTTATTTAACCGACTATCTGCATTTAAGTAAAACCTAGATGTTACTCGACAGTTAATTAATTGAAAATTCTCACCATCAGCCACCAATTAACACGAAAATTTCAGCTGTTAAAATTGAAATAGTCGCACTATTTGACGTTCTGGCTTTAACAAGGGCATAGGCTTAATATTGCAACAAAATTTTGATTATGTATTCATCATACTTAAACCAACTCTTTCATGTAATCCCTATATATACAATTTATATAAAAGACGATCAAGTTTGACGTAACATGTACATAATTGTTTTTTTTGAAAATTGGTTCATGAAAACATGGCCGAAAAATCGATCAAGCTAGTACTAATAATTTCGGAGTATTACGTTTTCTTTGCATTGTCTCTCTACTCATGACGATGACGTCGAGCAAAGGTAGGAGCTTTTTAAATGCGTTAACATTATAAATCTGATATAGAATATAAACCTTGACGCAGCTGGCAAAATTAATTTAAATATTTTTGCTTAAAAGTTCTCAACTTATCAACTCATAATGCCCTTAAGAGTTTCAAGCGCGATGCATTTAATAAAACTATTTAAGCTGTCGGCCGGCTGGCCTGGCTGCCTGCCAAGTTGCGCCGGCGAAATATTAGCTTAGTTATATGTCCAAAAATTTATACAATTTCATATACAGCATGGAACATATCATGTACAATATTTACGTACGTATTCGGAGTTAGCGTATTGGTCAGTTTCCTTTTAATTTCACGGATTCACTAACTTGTTCACGTGTTAGAATGAGTGCGAGCAGCAAATGAATACATATTTGATATCAGTCTGAAAATTATGCAATCAGTATAGGTATCCAGCTCTGCTAATGGCGAGGAATATGAACAAATGAACATTAAACCGCTTTTTAAAACTGCCTACCCAAGTTTTTAATTAGACTTAAATTTTCGCAAAGATATATATCTAGAGTATTAGAAAACTGATTGGGTGCATCGCATTAGCGCTTAGCCAAATATGTTTGACGCATTGTTAACCGGTTTTGTATTGAATTATCTTACCTATTGGATAGCATTGTCCATGCCACGTCCAATAAAAGTGATACACGCCAACAAATTTGTATAATAAGTCTGAATATGAATCAAAACTGAAAGCATGAAGGTGACTTTGATAGCGTGGGCGGTGTGGTTTGGGCAGGGACAGGCACAGGCGCCTTGAGCAAGACACTTTCAGGCATTCTTGGGGACTAAAGTATTAAATTTGAATAGCATTATCATAGGCATTTAGGGTCAGTTGCACCAGCATACGAACACAGACCGGTCATCGTCAAATATGGCGCCGGCAGCTGTCATCCCATAGAAACTTGTCAAACTTTCCATACAATCAGATTTGACGAACACCGCTTACGATTACAGACGGTTTGGTGCAACCCAGCCTTAATGTAGCCACTGCTGAATTCGACACTCCTTGACTTACTTGACTTAATATCCTATGTCTCCTGGATGGGGCAGAGGGCGTCCACAGTGATCCTCCATCCCGTTCGGTCTTGAGCTTCGCGCTTTATCTCGCTCCACGTCTTCCCGATCTTCTTCGCCTCTTCTACAACTGTTCGCCGCCAAGTCTGTTTGGGTCGGCCACGCTTGCGCTTTCCTTGTGGATTCCAATCGAGCGCTTGCTTTGGAATGTGATCGGAATCTCTTCGGAGGGTGTGGCCAATCCAGTTCCATTTGCGTCGCTTGATCTGCTGGTCGATCGGAGTTTCACAGCAGCGGTCCAGGAGATTTACGTTGGAAATTTTATTGGGCCAGTAGATACCAAGGATTCGGCGGAGACAGCGGTTTACGAAGACCTGTAGCTGGTGCGAGATGACTTTGGTGACCTTCCACGTCTCACACCCGTATAGCAGTACGGATTTAACGTTGGACCCGAATATCTTGATCTTCACTCGACGCGTTAGTTTCCGTGACTGCCACACAGGCCGTAGTTGTGCGAAGGTCGCTCGGGCCCTGACAATACGTGAAGCAATGTCCTCTTCAGTATAACTTTTTTCGAAACATTAACTAATTCGAACGCGTTTGCGTTTTGTCTCAAAATGTATGAAAGTGTATTGAAATGTGAACAGCGCCTCTGGTGGTCACTAGTGGAAACTAAAACAGCGAGTATAACATTTGTTGCTAACCGACGAACGCGCGCATTTCAAACCCGGTGAGAGCGTTTTCATACATTTTGAGACAAAACGCAAACGCGTTCGAATTAGTAAATGTTTCGAAAAAACTTATACTAGAGCCACAGTACAGACTCTGACACGACGCTCCCGAGGTAAGTAAATTAATTCGACACTCCGGCCTTGTATAAATAAGTTTACTTATACGTGTCTGCACGGGAGACGTCCATCAGGTCTCCACTGCAGCGGTGCCTTTCAGTTAATGCCTGTACTTTACATTTTATGCAAATATTGTATGGACTCAAAGGCTTTTCGTTTTCATACGGGACACATAAATTAATAGGTTGTATTATGATCCTGTATTTTTTCTTCGCTACGCAGCTTACATATATACCTATTTCGTATCATTATTTTACTAATCTTTATCAAAAATAAGATCGTTCACTAACACAAATATTTGAAAAGGAGACTTTGAAATCGTAAAAATTTTTTAGTGCTTATATTATGTATTTTTTACTACGCATACTTTAAACTTTCGCTAAACTGTTAAAAACTTTCGCGATATTAGTAGTATCTTCCTTTAATTAAATATTAAGTGAAGCTACACCTGCTACCAAAAAAGTACCTTCATTTGGTACAGTCGAAAACGGAAGGCAATGAACCCTCCATTAGGGAAAGCAAAAATATTTGGCATATAATAAATTAAAGATATGAAGGCGACTTATCCGTAAATATTTTTATCTCGTTATCTCTCTTATTATCCTGTTTGAGTTCCTTATCCGGTTCACAACATAACGCGTCATATTTTGCCAGTGAATGAGGACACGGTGTTTATTTTTGATAGGGACGAACAACTGATATATAATTAGATACAACTTTGAAGGATTAGTCAAGAGAAGTATCAATAAAATTTTATAAATCTATTATCACAGATTACGTACAGAAGATTTTCTATGTCTGACAGCTAGAAATGACATCCCGCTGGCTCGCGCTCGCCGCAAGATTGGCCGCAAGTCACTTGCTCTTTCACTCTTCGCGCGATTTTCTATCAGGGATCGGATGCCGGTATTTTTGTTCCATACAAAATACCGGTATTTATATCGTTTTTTTTCGTTCTTTGGTTTATAATTTAATTTTTAACATTTTGGACATTCTAATAATACGAAGTTGTTAAGTAAATACATGATTCAGTCCTACGTAAAGACCATACAATAATTCAAAGTAATGGACTATTTCTTGGAATTTTTAAAAATACCGTTTTCGCAAATCGTAGTTTGAATCCACGGTAAGTTACCTATCGAAAACTAATCGTTAGTGAGTGAAGTTTTCTCGCTCTGCTGTTGCTATTATCGTAGATGCAAACAGTAACTGAATATTACAACGAAAGAACGAATATTACAAGCGAAAAGCATCGGTTAATTATACAAAGTGCGGATCGAGCAATCCTCGCGCGCAAACCTAATAATGGCACAATGGAAAGTCTCAACAGTAACCGCTGATTGACGCCCTCGCGACACACAGTGAGAGGGAAACGTAAAGTGTTTTTCTTTTGGTGTGGCAAAGGCAATTGCCGGGGCGAGTTGAAAGGCTTCGATGAGTATCATCGACTGGAGGACTCCACGAGCAGTTCCCCTCCCGTTGAACTTTAACATGTATGCCTCGAGACTCTTTGTCCCAAAACTTATTGTCATGGCTTGACAGCGTGAAAGTTTCCATTACTTTTTGATGGCGAAACTTTGAAGGTTTCGTGTTGTGATGGAAGTTTAAAAGAACGTTGCACTGAGACTTTTAGTTCGTTTTTAGGGTTCCGTAGTAAACAAGGAACCCTTATAGTTTCGCCATGTCCGTCCGTCCTTCCGTCCGTCTGTCACCCGTTTTTCTCAGTAACCGTTAGTAATAGAAAAATGTAATTTGGCATGAGTATACATATCAATGACGCCAACAAAACGGTAGAATAAAATCTTTAAAAAAAAATTTTTTTAGGGTACCTCCCCTACATGTAAAGTGGTGGTGCAATTTTTTTTCTTCCAAACCCCATCGTGTGGGCTATCGTTGGATAGTTCTTTCAAAAATCTTACAAGGTTTCTAAAATATTTTTTTTATTAAATAATTGGTTGGCGTGATATTAAGCTTTGAAGTGATAGTTTTTGTTATTGGCCAAGTGCCAAACTTTCCTACAATTTCCATTGATACCTTAGATAATGTTGTTAATTCTGTCTAAAACATAGTAAATATAAGTTTCCGAACTTTTTAGTCCACATAATGTACCGGGTAGATGACTACGGAACCCTACCTTGCGCGTGGCCCGACACGCACCTGGCCGGTTTTTTAGAGAGTATTTTTGCTCAGTATTTATTAAATTGTGCAGAATAAAATAAAGCTTATCAAGCGTTTTTCTCAACTTGCATATTGCGGGATTGGCGATTGACGATTTTCCACAGAAAGACGTTACGTTCGTGATGTCAGACCGTTTGGAAGTCGCTACCGGTTGAACCGGCACTTTACAGGTGACAGCCTTTATGGTTTGTGCGGCTAGAATGTAGAAATGCTATTTAGCATTTTTATACTTTACTGAAGAAAATTCATACTAAGAGTACAGAAAAGTGGTTGGCGGGTCTATGTCGATTTTTTTTCAGATTTGCATTAAATGTATCCATTCTTATGATGCTGACTGTACTGAAAGTGAGCACTTATCCATTTTAGGTAGGTATATTCTCATTAATTTAAATTTGTTTAATTTACAATAGGATGTTGTCTATTACATGGAACCAATTTGAAATAAAGTATATGTAGGTTAAAAGCATTTTTTGTATGAGCTCAGTCTTTTATGTGGACACATTCAAAGTTTACAGAAATTTGGATTCTTATTCGAATAACTAGTATTTTTTATAAATGTGTGCACAACTTTGAATTTCACAAAAATAATAAGCTTATTAATAATTAATTGCAATACCTTATCTACATACCCCACAACAGTAAAATAGGTGCGTTGAAATATTTAGACTAGGTACTTTCTTAGTTAAATAAAATGCTCCATCTCAAGTATGGAAGCGTTTTTTAAATCCCCACGCCGCATTCCCGGATTTAAATCGGAACAAAACAAATTGGATCGTTTAATCTGCTTTATGTGTTAATAGCGTGTAGCGGAATTCCGAACGGATATAAATTCCGCAGGCCTGCAGTCGACGGCGTAATGCATATCAATTCAGCGCTAGTGCGGTTAAACCCGACTCACTCAACTTTCTGCACTCCATGCAGATATTAGCATGGCATAAATGGTTCAGGGAACCAAATCCTAATTATTCGACGTGTAGCCCAAATAAAGTTGACAATTGACACGAATTAGACACCCTACTAGTTTAGGCGCGGAGTAACCCCAATTGATAGTTTATGAAAATTATGAAACGCTAAAGCTCTAAAACTAGACGGCGAATGAATCTGAAAAAATATGTTATCTTTCATGTTTGACTTTTCTCTAAAACATTAAAAGATCAATTTGACGTCTACGTAGGTATGTTTAGTTACATATAAACGCCTTTTTTCACGAGTTTAAAGAAAAACAAACCTGTTTTCCGTTCACGATAATGGCCCAAAAATGGGCCCAAAAGCATAATTTTAGTTATCGTTACACCTTTACTTACCTGCGATGTGTTCAGCCCTCATCGCTTTCTGTCTCTGTAAATACGAGTAGATATTCTATTTTCGGTGAGCACATAGAAATCCTATTTAGTGTAAAAGGAACTTGATGTTTTTGAAATAATTTAGCACAGGCACTTTCAACAAGGTGAGGCATAATTCCGTAGTTGATGCCGTGACGCTTTTGATTCAAATCTTTCCACCTGTACATCTGAGTTGCCTACCATTAGAAGGCAAGACGTAAGTATAAAGTATTTATTATAAGTATTACGGCGCATTAAACCCAGAAAGACGTCATTGGTGTTAAGGGGAGGTATCCCCAACGCAAATGTCCCGCTCTAACACGCGTGAGTTTACAATTAACCATCCGCGTGGTTTCGTAAATATTTAGCTATAGTCATTAAGCCAATCATTTTATCAAAGCAAACCCTGCGAATTTGTCTATAACTATTTAGGATCTTTAATTGAGTATAAATATTAATTGTTAAATATCAGTAATATAGCCGTAGAATTGAAAATACATTCCAAAAACGGGTAACTTAGCGATTTTTTTCTATCGAGTGGAATTCATCAGGTCATGTAACTGACTGCGATTTTGACTAGACAAGATCGTTATGTAACACATATATTTTTTTAGATTTTAAGACGCTATATTCTATGTCTCAGATGGTTTTTACAAACTCAAAAGTGGTAATACCCGGCCTTAATAACAGCTTTGAAGTTAATGCAATAAGAAGCCTTCGAGCCACGCGAAGCTGAAAGCTTGCAGGCATTGTGCACTACGTGCTTTATATTGGCATTGTGAGAAGTCCGGCCGGCATGTGTGGGACAATTTTAATTTTCTTGTCGTTCTCTTTTCATCTGTGTATGTCATAGATAGTGCACTTACCGCTGTATGTGGGGACAATATCCGTGTGTGGTGGTCACTGCAGTCGAGCGGGTAAGCCACGCTTTTCAATCTGGAAGGTCGTTGGTTCGAGCCCCGGTTCGTACTCGTACCACTTGGTTTTACAAAAAAAATATTTCGGTGAAGTAAAACATCGTGAGGAAACCGGCAGTCGCTTTCGTAAAACTAGTGCCTAAGCCAAAACTTGGGATTAAGTTTCCAAGATTTGATCTCGAGCTCCTCTTCTATACCACCAGGAAAAACGGTATGATAATGAATTACTTAGTGCCCTTACCATGACTTTACATGACCGTACTCGCTACCGACTGCGTAAAAAATTGTATGGACAAAAGTACAGCGCCTCTTGCGGTTACGCAATAGAACTAAGAATCGGCATACTAAATCGCTTACGCAGCCGCTAGAGCGAGTACGGTCATGCAAACATTGCAAACTCATGGTAAAGGCACACAGATTCGAATACTATTTATTTAGAGCTGTATCTATGTATTATGTATTTAATATAATACCGCACCTCTACATACCTACAAAATTAAGCAATGTATTTACCTATGCATCTCAATGAGTGAATAAGAACGATCTCTTTTGCTATAGGTACGTTTATTCTGACAAACATTGGTCGGATTGTGTGTATTGTCTTAATGCACATGCGCATAGTATTTGGATTATGGATACCTACTAAATTTTATAATTAGAGTTTTCCGTGTGTGTTTACTAGTTTTCTTGGAGTTAAATAGAAAAAAGATCAAAGGAAAATCCTTTCCCATATGCTCTGTTCCCACACCAGTCAATACTAGACCGCAAAGCTGACATTATCCGAGATATATCTATTAATAGAATTGCACTACTGAGCCTTGAAATACATTGTCTTGAAATTAAAAATGTATTGAACGATACATTTTTAATTTCAAATTAAAAATGTATTGAACGATACCGCGTGGTAGACGAAAAGCCCGCATTTTCTATTCATTATCGGAAGACTGCTCGCTAGCATTAATACTTTATAAAGCCACACTCACTCACACACTCAAAACACTTCGTTCTGCAAGTTTTTATTGTAAGAGACTGCCAACGAACGAAGTGATTTCAGCTTAGTGCATATAGTGCATGTATTTCACATATACTATGGATGATTTTTAGCACCTATGAAATTATCTCGTGTTCCAAGTTATTTATTTATTATTATTATTGGGAGCCTATTGTGTCCCACTGCTGGCCTCCCTCCTCCGTTTTCAGCTCTGCCGATCTTGAGCTGCCTCCGGCCACTCCTTTAAAAAGGAGTTTAACTCGTCTCGCCATCGCCGGCGAGGTCTGCCTCGTCTCCGTTGCGAGCTGTCGGGTTGCCAGTCAGTGGTGATCTTGGCCCACAGCTCGCTCGGCATACGGCAAACATGACCAGCCCAGTCCCACTTCAACTTAGCCGCTTTCCGAGCCACGTCGAATATTTGGGTTTTAGAGCGCAGTGTGGTGTTCCGGATACGATCCCTTAACACCCTACACCCAATATGCTGCGCTCCATAGCCCTTTCTGGCAAACCCCGAGTTTGGACTTCTGAGAAGCCGTCAAAGACCAAGGGGCCGATTTTTGAAAGTCGAATGCTCGACTTTTCACTCGAGATCTGTCAAAACATCATAGTTTTTTGACAGATCTCGAGTGAAAAATCGAGCGTTCGACACTCAAAAATCGGTCCCCTGGTCTGGGCACCGTAGGTGAGAATCGGCAGTATGCACATGTCCATGAGTCTCCGCTTGAGTGATAGTGGCAGATCACCCTTCATCAGATGTTTCATGGACCAATATTAGTTCCTCCAGGCGTTTTCAGTCCGTCTTTCGACTTCCTTCTCTTCATATTGAATTGAAATATAGTTAGTATTCATATTTTAAATATACGTAATTTAAACTGTAGCTCTAGTATAACTTTTTTCGAAACATTAACTAATTCGAACGCGTTTGCGTTTTGTCTCAAAATGTATGAAAGTGGTATTGAAATGTGAACAGCGCCTCTGGTGGTCACTAGTGGAAACTAAAACAGCGAGTATAACATTTGTTGCTAACCGACAAACGCGCGCATTTCAAACCCGGTGAGAGCGTTTTCATACATTTTGAGACAAAACGCAAACGCGTTCGAATTAGTAAATGTTTCGAAAAAACTTATACTAGAGCCACTGATGACTTACTTGACTTATGATCCTATGTCCCCTAGATGGGGCAGAGGGCTTCCACAGTGCGCCGCCATCCCGTTCGGTCTTGAGCTTCGCGCTTCAATTCGCTCCACGTCTTCCCTATTGTCTTCGCCTCTGCGATGATCGTCCGCCGCCAGGTTTGCTTAGGGCGGCCACGCTTACGCTTTCCTTGGGGATTCCAGTCTAGGGCTTGCCTCGGAATGTGGTCGGGATCCCTTCGGAGCGTGTGACCGATCCAGTTCCACTTGCGGCGTTTTATCTGCTGGTCGATCGGAGTCTCATGGCAGCGTTCCCACAGTTCGCAGTTGGAGATTTTCTCGGGCCAGTATACACCGAGAATACGGCGAAGACATCGGTTGATGGCGACCTGAAGCCGGCGCGAGATGTCCTTCGTAACCTTCCACGTCTCACACCCGTACAGCAACACGGTCTTTACGTTGGACCGGAATATTTTGAGCTTTATTCTCCTAGTCAGTTTCCGCGATTGCCATACAGGGCGGAGCTGTGCGAAGGTTGCTCGTGCCTTGGCGATCCTCGAAGCGATGTCCTCTTCGGTTCCTCCAGTTTCCGACACTACACTACCGAGGTAAGTGAATTTGTGGACCTTTTCCACAGCCTCTGTGCCAATGAGTAGCGGCAAAGAACTTGTCGCCCCGCACGTCATTTCCTGGGTCTTCCGGGTGTTGATTTTCAGTCCCGCCTCCTTTGCCTCTCTCTGTAGGTCGTCCAGCTTGGCTTGCATGTCAGCGCGTGTGTGACTCAGCAGGCATGACACTGATACTTTAACTGTAATAAAATACTTAACAAAGCTCAATACAGTAAAACCGTCTGACTTTGCTTAAGGGCGTGAATTCACTCATCGATCAAATATTATTATGGTTAAGTATGGATCAAAACAAATACCTACTTACCTAATATCAGTTTTATTAAAAATCTTTACCTACGTATCTAAGGATTAAATCTCTCATAATTCATAATTTATCGCGTCGAGTACCTGGCCTAGGCTTGCTTGAGGTAATTAAACAGCAACTAACGAGCATGCCATGTTTGCCTTAAATGGTAAATAAATAAGTACATACATGTCTGGTGTAGCCCAGATGTGTAGGAATTTAATTAGTGTGCGGAATTCGTGTGAATTAAACTTCTTGATGAGATGGCTTTGCTTATGTTAGTCGTTGACGAGAATTCAGGCTCCTTCATTTGGAATTATTATCGTCGTATAAAGTTTCGCGAACCGCGATATTTCATTTCGCGAATCTGCCTTGTCAGCCTCGGATTGATATCTTTCTTGATAATTGATTATATTTTATTTTCCAATCCGAAGTTTACGCAGAAATGAATGATTTAGGGCCGTGACACGCGTAGATTTATCTTTATCGATGCTGATTGGTTTGCGAAACCATTCCGACGAAAAGATGCTAAAGCTTCTAATTTTGTATTAAATATTCCAAACTTTGGCTAACTTTGATTTTACAATAGCAAATTAACTCGTGTGCATGTAGATATATCTGTTAATGGCACCTTGTTTAAACCCTTGCTTCTATCAGATGGTTGAACACAAGAAACAATTCACTGAAGATAAACTTTAATAAAGCGAACTATAAACAAAATTTAATCCGTCCTCTCCCAACGAAAAAATAACAAAACAAAACATTATTTTGTTATCCGGCCGGGGATCCCAGTCACCGGTAGAGCGGTATTACTGAAACTGCGGAACTACAATAAAAATACTCGGCAGTAGAGTAAGTAACCCGGTGGTAGGGGACATTGTGGCCCTGTTTGGGGGAGACCTATGTCCAGCAGTGGCCGTGTTTCGGCTGATATGATGATGATGATGAGAGTAAGCAAGCAAACATTTTGATACTCTGTTACTTATTATTCCATTTATTTTACTATTGGGAAGCTACGTTGGATTTTTGCCGTTTTTAGGGTTCCGTACCAAATACGTAAAAAAGGTACCCTTATGGTTTCTATTTGTCTGACTATCTGTCTGTCACATTGCTAAATATATCTCAAGCACTAATTATGCTATCAATTTTAATCCATTGAATTTTTTAATAGTTGTAAACAAGGGTAACCCAGATGCATAGAATATTATATTTTTTAATGTATTTATTTTATTTTATCTGTAAAATTACAAATAAAAGGGGTTTCAAAATTTCAACGTCTAGTAACTGTGTCAAGTGGAGTGTCATGTCAAAGGACTTGACTTGCATATTCTGAAACAGTTTTTAATTTTTTTTCATCGGAAGTTTCGATTTTCGAGGGTAAGTGTAAAAAATATACAAATAATTGTTGCATAACGTTACATTTAGTCAATATATTGACCAATTTTTTGAAGTTAGTCCGATATCGATTGTAGTTGGGACGTACTTCCCTATAGTTCCCCTACCCTACTAATTTGCACACAGCTGAAAGTTACCGCATTGCATTTATAATTGCAGTTTGCCCAATTATACTAGTTTATGCAACTGGTACATAATGCCTAATTATGTACTACTTACTGTGATTTTGTATTGTACTGTATCCTTTAATTAAGGTGTGCAATAAAGAGTATTTGTATTTGTTGCATACACTACTTTATCTACATCCATATATTAAATCCTCTTTCATGTGTTTCGTGTGGGCACGTCTCGCCGGTGTGCGCCATGTTTGCCTCGACAGGCCGGCCCGCGCGCCGCCGCCAGCTCGCAGCTGTGTCGTTAAGGTTGTACGTGATCTCGTAAGAGTATTACATTTGGCGTTCTTATAGGGGACGCGCGCAACCGCGAGAAGCTTCCTGCACAGTATATTATAAAGCGGGGTCTTATTCTACGGTTTTTGAACTTATTAAAGAGGATTTACTATATGGGTGTAGATAAAAAAGTAAAATACACTGAAACATTTTGGTTATGACGTCTGGATGCCTGCACAGTGAAAAGCGATCCTTAAAACATCACAATTTTCCACAGACATTACACTAGCTTAATAATGTTGGATTTGCAACTGGAAATATAATTTGAAATGCAATTAAAACACCAATTTAATTGCTTGGATGCAGGAGGTTAATTTTGTTCCGAATTTTTCATACAAGTATGATATGAATTACATATTATGGTCAAGCAAGAGCTTGCTTCTATGTTGAATAAAATGGACCTCCGGGTTTGTGGGGTAGTCTATGAATAACGCTCCTTGTTCCATAACTTCACAGATTTCATACTTACATACCGATGCCTCCAATCAGAACCCATTACCGAAAAGTAAGCAGTCGTATCCACTGAGGCGCAAGTGCCCTACATAATACTGCGGATTAGTTAATTATGTTTGCCCCGTAAATAACTAGAACCCTCTTTATACACCACACTATTTACATTCCTTTGTACTTCGGATATAAATGCCACGGGATTACGCGAGCTTGATATTGGTTACACAAGTACGCATGATATAATACATGATTATTATTACTACAAGGTTCCATGTCTGCAAAAAAATTGAGTAGTGTGGCAGCGTTACCGAAGCGACGAATATAGTGCTGCGTAGTGGCACTATTAAATATTGACAGAACCTTCCCGGTACCACGCGACCCAAATTGCTGGGCTTCGGGTATTTATGGAAGCTTTTACCTATTTTGAAAGTAATCTGCGAATAAGCACAAACAGGAAGGTGTATTAAATATAGACCGGCTGTTGTTTACCTCTGTTCTATACTGTTTGAGGTGTGCAATAAAGAGTATTTGTATTGTATTGTATAAGCACCTTCATTGTACATAAGATGTTTAATTTTAGCTACAAATAACGTTTGAGGAAAACGTCTACAAGTGGTTTAAGTCCATTTTGTTAAACAACCTGAGATTTACATAACATTTTAAATATATTTAAGCAGTATTGAGCTTTTTGCTGTGTTGAGAAAGTTCAAATTTGCAATTCATATACTCGAGTATTTTAGCATATTTTCATTTCACGTACTTTATTCAGGCCATGTTTATTATCTAAAAGCTTTTATTCTTGATTGATTGTGTTTTCTCGGTTATTATTTAATTAGAAATGGTTACAAGTTAACTGTGTTTCAAGTGGCCGATAAGTTTATTTCACCATCTATTTCATTGGGTTATTACCACTACAGTATTTCGTAAATGTTTACATAGTGCTGTTCACGAGTGTGTTCGGTCTAAATAGGGCAGTTTAAACAGCACGTGAATCTGTCGTTCAGTCGGCATCAAATACAATTCACGGTGTTCTAAATATCTGAATGCCACTTTAATGCCTTGATAATAGAGTTGTAATCAGATGTTTGCACTCCCCTTGTTCGCTCCTATATGGATGTGATGGCAAATGTAGGATGCATTACATCCAGCTAAAATAGCCCGCTCACGCGGTGCAAGACGCAGATTCTCGTCTGCATTGTCTGCGCTCTGAATAGGAAATTTCTACACCATGGCAGATTCGTTATGATTTACATGTGGGAGGGCAATGAGGCTTGTTCGTAGTCCCGGGCACGTCCACGGGAAGCTGAAACTCGTTTGGGACGGCACCTGCAACTAATTTAGCACTCGTCGTTGTATGCCACACGCGCGCCGAAAACATTTGGAGCTGCGGGAGATCCATTTAGTATCCTATATTAAATACTCCAGCGACTGATTACCGCGTTTTTTGCTTCACGCGTAGAGCGATCTAGTTAAGGTACTATAAAGTTGTTTAGATATACTAACATGGGTTAACAAAAAAGGGAAAATACTTGACCAATAACAAAAATTATCACTTCAAAGCTTAATATCACGTCAACCAATTAATTAATCAAAAAATACTTTTAGAAACCTTATAATATTTTTGAAAGAGCTATCCAACGATAACCCACACGATGGGGTTTGGAAGAACAAAAATAGCACCACCACTTTACATGTACGGGAGGTACCCTAAAAACGTTTTTTTTAAAGATTTTATTCTACCGTTTTGTTGGCGTCATTGATATGTATACTCATGCCAAATTACAGCTTTCTAGTGCTAACGGTTACTGAGAAAAACGGGGGTCGGACGGACGGACATGGCGAAACTATAAGGGTTTTGTTTACTACGGAACCCTAAAAAATGGGCTTTAAAGTTACATATCCAGTTTGAGTAGTCTCAGAATTGATCGAAAAATGAATTGCATGATATTTGCAACGGATGCATGCCCCGAGGCAACTCAAATGTGGACAGACAACTAGCGGGTGGATTTACCCGCATAAAATACCTCGACGTTTTAACCGCTCCAATAAAACTTCACAACATCACCCTTAATGAAAATTAAAGTAAAGAAATGAAGATTGGATGTAATTTTCATAGTCAGATTCGGATTACGTACTCATCGATCATTTTTCTATAATTACACACAGCTAAGCTGTAGGTCTCTCTTCGAGTAGGTATGCTGGCTCGGTATCGTCCTAGTCTAATCCAAAAGTGACCCGCGATTTTTTAAATCTCGTTACTATTTCTTGTTCCTATAAAACAGCTCTGATGCCTGTTTTCAAATTTCAACAATTGTCTGTCAACAAATCCCCTACAATGTGACAATGTGATCCAGAGAATTCCAATTTCATTTTACTCTACGTTCACTTAGTTGTTCGAAAAGGGTGCATGAGAAAAGCAGAAAAGCACGCTGGTATGGGTGTATAATGGAATAACGGAAACCCATCCATCAAGTGGCGCAACAACCGCCTGTTCCTAGTTCCGGCGAAGGATGTTGTCATCGTGCGCTACTAGATTATATTTCCTGTTGGATAGTCTCGTGGGTACCTTTGTGAACCGATCGATTCATCTACCCGCCTAATCTATGGATAAACCAGAGTGCTTTCCCTCTATTGTTTTGTAGACTGACGTAACTAACCACGGGTAATTCGTATTAGTGACGCTAGTTTAGCTGGATGGATAGGTATTGATATAGAACTGTCCATGATTGATAAGTTGATAACATAAATTGAGTTATTAAAATAGTATGAAACGAAGAAAATTGGAAAGTTGATTTGGATTGTGCCACATCATATAGCTATTATTTATACTCGTATTGGTCAATTAGATACATAAAAAGTCAAAAAATCACGAAACTTTCACTAAACTATTGTAATGAGATTGCCTTCTGTTCAGTCTTTTATAGCACTGGTGGTCAAGTGGGTAGACTTAAGGTCGATTTCAATTCAATTCAAAATACTTTATTTCAGATTTAAATCCATATATGGTTAGTTACATTATATACCTATCTGTGTTAGTGAGGTTATATAATAAATTAATGAATTATTACTAAAATTAAAGAGAACAAAAACTCGGTGTGACGCAGATCAAGGCTATTTGATTTAATACATAATGTACCTATTAGTTTAATAGTGTTGTATATTGTCAATCGTCACTACTTAAATATATATTTTATTGAACTCAAGAAGAGTAGAAGTATCGTGACCATATATATTATTAAGCCGACTATCTCCTTTTACACCACATATGTAATATATTTCCGACCATCTCTTTGATATTACTTCTGTCCATTACAATTATCTTCCCTTGTCAGAGCAGATGGCGACTAACGCAGCAGGTATTTGATTAAGTTTTCGATTCAGTCGGTCTTCGAATTACGGAAGTTTAATATTATCTACGTATAGACACTCGTACCGACTCTTGAACGTATATTGAAACAATCGAAGAAACAAGAATATGCATATATTCAATCAATGCATATTCGTGGGACAAACCTAACTTTAATTAGGCTTGTGTAAATGGATACTAGAAAACTATTTACTTTCCTAATTTACCTATACAAAGCGTACCTAGTTATGCATAATTTCAGCAGCGTTGTAAATTTTATGCTAAAAATTATCCTATTTCAAACCCACGATCAAATTTTTAAGACACGAAGTGAAGCGAAAAATATGCGAAGTAGAAATCTTTCTCCTTACGACGAAGGCTCACACATGTATCACATGTAACGCTACGTGCCATTCTATTTCTATGTATTAATTGCAGTGCCTTAATAGATAGGTAAAAATATTAAATTACTTTCCGACTACTCGACAACATACTAAAAACAAATATAAAATGATAGGTACATAACAAGATTATAAAACTTAAATCGTATTATCTCCAAAAAGGCCCCCGTGGCATCGTACTAAAGACGCTATCAGCATTCGCTCGGTGTATGGCTGTATATAATAGGCTGCTGTGCGAAGAAGCTGCCAGCTCTTTGGTCACAGGTGGTGTTGACGAGCCTTTAGTTAATTCTGTATTTCCTACTATTAATTGTAACCTGTGCGGTGCAGTAATCCAGGAATGAATTCGAAGTCCGGTTTTATTTGGAAACAACCGGCCGGCACAAATTCGCAAATGCACAATTAATTCCACTTTGACATGCGGGTTGGAATTGGAACGGGAACAATTCATATTAATAATAGCATTTAAAATCTATCCGCACATTTTACAGTTTATTATTTTTTGTAAATTATCATGTTCATTTACATATAATTACTGACCAATTAGAACTTTACCATACCATAGTGCATAGCTCAATAAGATACTTTTAAGGTGAATCAATTAAAAGTCTATGCTCTATGGCGTGATTTACTTAATATTTTATTATAGAAATGTGTACGCGTAATGGAAAACTAAATTGCCTTACTTTGATGGGAAAATTGGTCATTTATTTTACGAAAATGTCAACATTGGTGGCATTTCCGAGCTTAAAGATATCATACTGAACTTGTCTAAGAATTAAAATGTGCCCTTAACTACCTAATTGAACTGCTTGCTGCCATAATCTTGTAGGTAATTTAACGCCATTGTTGGGCAGTTTTATCATTAGTCTATCGTCGCAAACAGGCTGTAATGTTGCAACTGTATTGTATTGTTCATCAGTTATGTGTAACTGAAGAACAATACAATACAATACAAATACTCTTATGATTATGAACTTAGGTAATAAATAAATATTAGGTAGGTACTCTTGTTGTTCGAGGGATAGCGCCTCAATTGTGTGCAAAAGTAATACAAAAATGGGCCATTCGTTCACATTGCAAAATCAAGTTTAATTGAATGAGACATTGTTCCAGGATACGTAATAGCAGATCATAATAACCATGTAGGTATATTCACATCGATAAATTCTTCTACCTAAATCATTTTATTTCAGTCCTTGCCCATGAAGTGGCTATTACCACACGCTATGCCCTTGCCCACACCCAAAATGCCATTGCCTGGCCAGGCGGAGACATACAATTTTGTACTTACCACGGTCGGTAATAAAGAAAGTTCCATGGCATATTTTTCACACACTTTCGATTTTTTTACAGCCAAGGTAAATATTAATGTACTATATATCATCGTTCAATTTTAAAGATCATTGATTCTTAATCGGTCTACCTATGTATAGATAGAGTAAAGCATTTGGAACGGGTGGAATTCCTATAATTTTAAAACTGTAGTTTTTAACACGAATTGCTTTGCATGCATGAAAAGCAGCTTTTTTGCTAAAATTTGAGGTAACTAAAAATGATGAATCACATATTTACCTATAACAATAAAAGATAGAACGCTCTTAAATGTTTACAGAGTAATTCTTGTAAACTGATCTGAAAGGTAATTATGTGCCTAGTAAATCATCTTCATTTTTCCAACGTGCTCGCAAAACTAGCGCCAAAGGGAACCCTTATTGCCTGTTTCCCCGTCCTTTCATATCGCACAAATGCAAGCGTCCACGGCTCGGCTTAGCACATAACAAAATGAGATTTTACAGTCGACCGCTCTTAATAACCGAGACAAGAAAAGTATTTTATCAAAATGGGAAAAGGCGTAGCAAATACAAAATTGTTTTTGTTGAGCTTGTGGTTTGTAGGAATTTGAATTAATACTTGAAAAGCGCTTCGCTTTTTCCCTCATGAATAATTATATGTAGGTACCTAGATAGGTAGGACTGTTTTGTTCTGCCACAACCCCGAAGACTATAGTAAATACCATTTATAATAAATGAGCAGTAAACAGAGATCTCAGTAGATGGTTACATCGTCTTGTCTATGTAAGTATTGTCTTAGATTTTGCCCTCCTTTTATTTACGTGTGTTACATTTTACACTACGCGTGATATTGGTATCTTAACATTTCCATTACATTACCTTGCAACTTTCCAACGTCCATCAATCGTAAACAATGTTTTGTGATAAAAAATCAATATGATGTGGTTCATTCTCTTGAAACGATGTTTTTATATTTGGTTCGTTTTGTATGTTAAAATTCGCTTCCTTCAAAATAAGGTAAGACGATTGTTTTATAATAATATGTATATTCGGACTATGAATATTGCAGACTGGGAGTAAGGAATAAATTTGAATCCTTAAATCGCGCTAGGATGGCAGTTGCTCGTGAAAGGGTTTGCATGAGTGTTCCTTAAGTGTTACCCTGACCCTTCGGATTTGATCTGTGACATCCCTCTATCAATTATCCTTTACTAGCTTTTGCCCGCGACTTCGTCTGCGTAGAACTCGGTCATCGTATTAGAATGATTTTGCTATTCTTTTATTTTAGGCGCTAAGCTAGTTATCTTACTTCCACCTCCTTGCGGTGTCCCATGTCCTACCCTATGTTTCGAACATTATGATGCAGGTGCGGAATATACTACAAACGCATGAAGTAATGTAGATGAAAACGCGAGCGCAGCGGGCGCGAAACAATTTAAACATTATGATGCAGGCGCGGAAAACACTTCACACGTATCAAGCAATGTAGTTAAAAAGGCGAGCGAAGCGAGCGCGAATTATTTGGAACATTATGATACAGGTGAGGAAAATACTTCACGAAAATACTACATGAAAACGCGAGCGTAGCGTGCGCGAAAATTTTCGGACATAATGATGCAGGTGCGGAAAAGACTTTATATGCATCAAGTAATGTAGTTAAAAAGGCGAGCGAAGCGTGCGTGAAATGTTTGGAAAATTATGATACAGGTGCGGAAAATATTCATACGCATTAAAGCATGCAAATGAAAACGCGAGCGCTGCGAGCGTGAATAGTTTCGAACATTATGATGCAGGCGCGGAAAAGACTTCATACGCATCAAGTAATGTAGTTAAAAAGGCGAGCGAAGCGAGCGCGAATTATTTGGAACATTATGATACAGGTGTGGAAAATACTTCATACGCATTAAGTCATGTAGATGAAAAACGCGAGCGTAGCGAGCGCGAAAAATTTCGGACATAATGATGCAGGTGCGGTAAAGACTTTATATGCATCAAGTAATGTAGTTAAAAAGGCAAGCGAAGTGAGCGCGAAATGTTTGGAACATTATGATACAGGTGCGGAAAATATTCATACACATTAAGTTATGCAGATGAAAACGCGAGCGTAGCGAGCGCGAAATCTTTCGAACATTACGATGTAGGTGCAGAAAATACTTTACACGTATCAAGTTATGTAACTGAAAACGCGAGCGAAGCGAGCGCGAAAATTTTCGGACATGATGATGCAGGTGCGGAAATGCAGGAAAATACTTCATACGCATTAAGTAATGTATGAAAACGCGAGCGCAGCGAGCTTGAAATGTTTCGAACATTATGATGCAGGCGCCGAAAAGACTTCATACGCATCAAGTAATGTAGTGAAAAAGGCGAGCGAAGCGAGCGCAAATTATTTGGAACATTATGATACAGGTGAGGATAATACTTCATACGCATTAAGTTATGTAGATGAAAACGCGAGCGTAGCGAGCGCGAAATGTTTCGAACATTATGATGCAGGTGCGGAAAAGACTTCATACGTATCAAGCAATGTAGTTAAAAAGGCGAGCGAAGCGAGCGCGAAATATTTGCAACATTATGATACAGGTGAGGATAATACTTCATACGCATTAAGTCATGTAGATGAAAACGCGAGCGTAGCGAGCGCGAAATGTTTCGAACATTATGATGCAGGTGCGGAAAAGTCTTCATACGCATCAAGTTATATAGATAAAAACGCGAGCATAGCGAGCGCGAAATGTTTCAAACATTATGATGCAGGTGCGGAATATACATCACACGCATCATGTAATGTAGATAGAAACGCGAGTACAGCGAGCGTGAAATGTTTCGAACATATGATACATGTGCGGAAAATATTTCATACGCATAAAGTCATTTAAATGAGAACGCGAGCGTAGCGAGCGCGAATTATTTGGAACATTATGATACAGGTGAGGAAAAAAAAAGAAAAAAAAGGTGCGTAATATTTTTCACACGCATTAAGTAATGTAGGGAGCGTAGCGCGCGCGAAAATTTTCGAACATTATGATGCATGTGCGCAAAATACTCCATATTCATCGAGTAATGTAGACGAAAACGCGAGCGCAAATTTTTTCGAACATTGTAATGCATGTGTGGAAAAGACTTTATACGCATCAAGCCATGTAGATGAAAACTCGAGCGAAGCGGCGTGAAACTTTTAGAACATTATGATGCAGGGTGCGGAAAAGACTTCTTACGCATTAAGGAATGTAGATGTAAACGCGAGCGCAGCAAAGAAAAAAAAAAGTTGTCGGTGGTTGAATACATATTTTTTTGTTTAAAAATTATTGGAGAACCTTACTACCTTTGTTTGTTCTTTCACATTCAAAGGTGGAGTAGAGGCCCAGGTTGATAGCGCACCCACCCTGGTTGTTCCTGGGAGATGTGTGATTTTCTGATATTGAGTTTTTGTTTTCTATCGGCCTATGAATTTCGAATTTGGTAATACTTAATGTTTATTGTTACATACCTATATTTTACTAACAAATACTTATATACCCTAAATGTGGACAGTCTGACCCGGCCAGTCTTCGGTATGTTGTATGGATCAGTTAGTTCATCCAAATTTGCAACTTTGACAAACTTTACTTCGATCCGAACTGCGATTTCGTTTATTTTCTGGCTTTGAGAACGGTCCCCCCCCCCTTCCCCACTCCTGATATCCCCGTACCCCGAAGAACCTCAAACATATCCCATAACGATTATTAAGAAAATAAACGTCCGCCATCTTGCATTTGAAAATGGATATCATTGTTGTAATCAGCACCCCGAAAAAAGATTTTGTACAAAAATATTAATATTTAAATTTATACATTTTGAACCTTATTATTTGAACAGTAAAATGTCTTTTTAAACAAATAAAGTTGATGCAACTCGGCCAACTCAAATTATTTCAATCATGCGCATGCATATACATGCCGCAAGTCTTACCATGCAACCAGCCTGCTGCTCTGCGTAGGTAGGTAGAGCTACCTTCCAGCGAAAACAAAAAAAACACCGAGCTTGCATAGTAAGACTGGTATGTACCTAGGTTTGTGAATATTGATAGCGACCGACTGTCCAACATAATTAGATCTCTCATATCAAACAGTTAATATGGTTTGAGGGACTTTTGTTTTTTTGTCATTGGCCTCTCAAGTATATTTCGTCCCCCGTTTTTTCAAATACTATCTGTTTATTGCACAGTGTTTGAATGGGGTTCTTTTTCCTTTGCTTCCAAGTAGATGCTTACCAATTTTCAAGCCTTTAAATCACGAATTGAAGGACTTCCCATACAAAGTTCAACCCCTGTTTTCACCCCTTTTAATCCCCAATCTGTATGATTTTTATAGCCTATAACCTCGCCGAAGATCCAATAAACATATTATTGAAGGCTGTATTAAAATCCATTCGCTAGTTTTCACGTGATAGTTAGACAAATAAACAGACAGACAAACAGACAAACAGATAAACAGACAAACAGACATGAATTCTAAAAACCGTTGAAATGTGTTCTGTTATCGATTCTAAGACCCCTCAATCGATTTTTTTTCTTATATCATCAATGTACAGATTTTTTACCCTTTTCTGCTTTATTATATGTATAGATTACGTATCATAGCGTTGATTGATGAGACCTCATCTAAAGACAAAAACACTTATGTAAAGAGACGGGATGTTCGCTCACTCTGTGATAAAAAAAATAAGTTTATTTTTATGTTTATACGTCACATTACGTAAACTGCATTCTGTACTGAGAGCGTCGGGAGAAACAATGTAGCTATTGAATGGGAATATATTAAAAAAAAAACAAGAAAATATCCTTTCAGTTCATCAACTTATTCAAGTGGCCGCAAACTAGCGCATCAAATAAGTAGGCCGTAAACCCACCTACCGACCCTATGGGTTTTGATAAAAACAACGTCACTCCTTATGTCCAGCAAATTATGATATATTGCTTCCTGGTACTAAAATTCTAATAGTTAATGTTTAAAATGGTTACAATACTTCTCATTTTTACGATTGTTTTGTTCAAGTTATCTGTGGTAGAAAAATAGTTATTAATATGTGTCATACTCACATATTAATAACTAGGTATTGTTAGTTATTATAGTTATAGGGCGCAAAGTTGTATTTTAACCGCGAGTGTGTAATTGAAATACGAGCTAGCGAATGGATTCTATGGTTGAAAAAATAGCATCCTGCGCGAAGCGAGTAGTTCAAAAATAGAATCCTGAGCTTAGCGAGTGTTGCAACACACGAGACGTAAAAAAACTTTGCATTCGTGTGTAACAAAAATCTTTTCACCTCTCTAAAGCGAGGAAACAGTAAAAATTGTAGTAAAACAACCACATTTGAAAATCAATTTAAAAATATCAAAATTAATATTTTGAAAATTAGAATAAAGCAAAATAAAAATAAAAGAGCGCAGTTAAAAAATAAATAAAATAAATTTTCATTAATTAAAATTCTAAATAAATATAAAATTTGAAATCCTTATTAGTCGAAATCGAGTACATAATGACGATTCTTCGCAAAAAAATGTTTTATAACTTAAAATTCAAAATAGATATAAATTAGAAAACTTTACCCTAGAATTAGTCGAAAATGAGTACAATGATGTTTTTTTTCACAAAAAAAAAATTGTAATCCAAAATTCAAATTAGTCAAAATAGAGTATAATGACGATTTTTGACAAAAAAAATATGATTACTTGCAAATAATATATATATATATATATATAAAATTTGGAAACTTTCTTTCTTTCCGAGCTAGTGAGGAGAAAAAAAATCATAGCACGTGTCTCTTGATCCGTTTGACGTGATGATCTTCTCCTTCAATGTGTCCATAGATACTCTAAATTTTATTGAATTTATAAGACGTTCCGACTACAAGGCGGGAATCCCTCATAGTAAGGAAACGTATGTAATTAACGAATCCAAATAAAAGCAAAGCATCGTTGTCTTGTATTTCTGATAACCAAGTAAAGGTACGATAAAATTTACGACATACTATATGGTAGCGTCGCCGTATCAAAATTATCTTCACCGCTAAACCAGACAGAACCACAAAAATGAGGCACCTGTAAGCTACCTTACGTTATTAAAATAGGTTTATTATGTGTGTCATGTGCCATAATCTTCTTCCCATGGCGCAGCAGCATGTCTGTAGGAACGCGCACAATCTCTAATCGCCTTTCACTTAAATAAAATTTTCACCAATTCGCAAGGCCTGGGTATCGCAGCATGAGTTATACAGTAGGCTGGATTAAAACTAATTGTACTTGTACGCTTGCTTTTAATAGCCATTCGTTATAAACTAACTAGATCGCCAACCCGTTGGACCGATGCTGTGAAAGAAATCTGCAAAGGAAACTTGTAGACGTCTATCCGGATGACCGAGAACCGAGCAGCAGAGCAATAGTGCGCAAAGTGACGGCCCCATGTATAGTCACGACCACGACCCTCAGTCAGGAGGATGCGACCAAGAAGAACTTTTAACTGACATTGCGATAGGAGATGTATCGTGTACCAGACTAGTATAGTTAGCATAAATATGAAATATGCTGAGTTTCATAGAACCGATAGAACGCCTCGTCTATAAAAGTTTGGCGTTAGATATATACAAAGCCTACGTGACCTAGTCATAATACATAGTTCGAATCCTTGTACGTTGAGAAAACGCGTTGTGAAGGGTGAGTCTTCTGTTAGTTCTTGTGATCTTATGTAGCGTCTTCAATAAAAACCTCGTTTGTGCTATTTCTTTGTTATATCTTGGAGTATGTGGATAAAATTGTTGTAGATAAAAAAGTAAGAGTATACAGAATTGGGTTTGTTGGGTTTATTTTTTTGTATTATTGTTTAAATATTTATTGGTTAATTCTGGAGGCATTTTTCGTATACTTTGGTAACTAATAAACCTTACATTTTAGGTTTGTAAGTCAACGTAAAACGTAATGTAAAAACAAAAAAAAAGAAATAACAATATTACTCCACGCTTTATGATGCCATCTTTATGATCAATCTTAATTCCAGGTTCAAATTCTTCGTATACTCCGCTTATGTGGAGCGACGGACGGTGGGCGCAGTGCGGGTGATCGCGGCGACCAAGACACGCGGCGCCGACAGCGTGGTCTGTCGCCTGTGGCTGCTCGACAACCGCACACTCACTGTCAAGGCCAGAGTCAAGGTAATTGCTTTGCTCCGCATGTGGGGAGCGACGTATGATTGGCACAGTGCGGGTGGTCGCGGTGAACAAGACACGGGGCGACGATTGTAGGTATGATATGTCGCCTGTGGCTGTTCCACAACCGTACACTCACTGTCAAGGTATTCGCTTTACTCAGCATGTGCATGGGGAACGACGGATGATGGGTGCAGGCGGCAGAGTGTCGGTGATCGCGGCGAACAAAACATGAGGCTCCGACAGTGTGGTCTGTCTCCTGAGGCTGTTCGTCAACCGCATTACCGCATACCCACTGTCAAGGCCAGACTGCCATAGTCAAGGTATTTGTGAACTCTACATATTATATGAGAATCAACGTACAGTGCACGCGCTTAGTGCAGCGATCAAGACTCGCGGCGTTCTTAACAATCAATTTGTATAGATGAAGTTGTGAATAAATTCACCTTTGTTCAGTTTAGAAACAATCCCAGATAATTGTAAAAAAAAAGTATTTTTACAATGATTTGGGATGACTATTATCTAATACTACTATATGTTTCCCTTGCCCAATCGTATCGGTACTACGCATTAACACCAACTTTCTTAATATTTTAGCCGATACGTGAGAACTGGAACTTGAAATACAGTGCAACGTACGTGTTATGCAGCCTCCGCGACACGGGGGTGAAGCCGCAAGACACCGCGGGCGCGGCTGTGGCCGTGATGGCGGCCGCACACACGCGCAGCCCGCCCACCAACCTACTGATCGTGCTCGACACAACGCCTAAGAGCGGGATCGAGGTAACCATCAGGATCTGTAGTGAAACCGCGGTACACAGTTAGCGCGATTGTGGCCGTGATAGCGAGTGTGCAAACACACATTCCGCCCACCAACCTACTACCCGTGCTCGACACCACGCCTAAGAGCGTGATCGCGGTAACCATCATTATCTAGTGAGGGATCACTTTTTTTTTGAACCTGCCTGCGGCTTTGTAGGCATCGCGGTAATCACGTAACGTTTTCGACCGTTAGTACGATAGATTTAAATGTCAAATCCCATACTAAAACTGACATTAAATACGTACCAACGGTAGTACATATCGTTACGTGATTACCCCGCGGGCCCAATAAAGCGATAGGAGTGCGCGGTTGGAGAGTGGCCTGTGAAAAATCCAGGGAAACCCCCGACACGACAAATTGGGCGGTTTAAACACTGGAATACTCTAAGGAGTTTGCGCTCCAGTGAGATTGGTTGAGTGGTTTCAACCGAATCTGAGATGTTTCAATGGAATCGAGCTGCTGGGAGTTTTGTCGCTGGTTCACTTCAAAACCTAACCTAGCTGAGAAGAGTCCATCAAGAAACTCAGCTACCTGGTTCGGAGGGATCGAGGTAATCATCATACCTAGTGAAGGATCTGTGTCTGTGGGACTCGTGAGTGAAACCCCGGTATACGGTTGGCGCGATTGTGGCTGTGATAGCGAGTGTGTGGACCGCAGTTCGCCCGCCAACCTTATAAACGCGCCATATAGCGGGATCAATATAACATTCGTTCGTACAAGTGAGGGAATTGATAAACTTATTGAGAAGAAGAAAAAACAAACGTTATTGGAAAGATTTCGAATAGGTACGGTCACACTCACATGATTCGCTTTAACGTCATCTTTGAATTGTCATATTAAATGTCCAACGAATGCAAGCGAGTGTCTAGCTACTTACTCATGAGTTCAACTGTTAGGAAAAATGTTTATACAATTTTATGTCGTGAAATTAGTATCAATTCACGTTGATCAAACAGCTAACAATCAGAAATTATTATTTTTTATTTTCAGGAAAACCTGCACGTTTGTGTAAAGCCATTCCACTACTACTACGCCCGAGATGACTGGCTGGTGGAGTGGTTCGAGTTGAACCGTCTGCTGGGAGCGAGCCACTTCTACATGTACAATAGCTCGCTGAGCGCGCCAGTGGCCTGCCTGCTGGAACAATACCAGCGAGAGGGGCTGGTCACGTTGCTGCAGTGGAAGCTGCCGCTGGTCTCCAAAGTGGAGATACGGTGAGTGTGCGAGTAATTAATTATTCAATCATATTCTTTATCGCATCCATGATATTGTACAGATCTTAAGGGGAAGTTCTTTCATTGCAAATGTCCCGCTCTTAATACGCGTGAGTTTGCAATCCATCCCGCTCTCCACGGAAGCTCTGCGCGTAGTTTTCGTAAATATTTAAACAAATTTATTATTAATTGTATTGTAATGTAATAAATGTTATATAGGTTTAAACAAAGTCATTATGCCAATCGTTTTATCAAACCAAACCGTACGAATTTTACTATAACTATATATTTAGTGCCTTTAATTGAGTACAAAAATTATATGTAAAATATTATAGTAGAGAGGCCAAGTTGAAAAAACGAAATTTCCGTAGGACTGAAAAGGTTTATACCGACAAGTGGTATCGTTGGAATCAGCATGCTCTACTCAGTATCAAAACGCATGTCGTCGCTTTCTAAAGTAGTGGAGGGAGTTTTTATGACGTCATAAGTTTTATGTATGAAAAATAGTAAATTGTTATTCAAAAACCTATCGAGTGGGGTATCAAACGAAAGGGCTTCATGAGGCGATTCCAAAAATATACAACACCTTTAGATTACAGCCAGTGGTATCGTAAAAAATAAAATTCATTTCAAAACACACTAAGTTTGTGCTCTTCCTAACAGGAGATGCTTGAAAGATTTTTTCTTAAATGTCCTACGAGACTACGAAAGTCGTAAATAAGGCACTTTCGTCGAATTGGCCTCTCTACTATTAGTAATATAGCTATAATGTTGAATAAACATTCCAAATAGAGGTTACTTTGCGATTTTTTTCTAACGAGTGAAATTCATCAGGTCTTGTAACTGAATCATACGATTTTAACTAGACAAGATCCTTATCTCACACAAATTTTATTTAGGAATATAAGGCATTATTTTCTATGACTCGATCGTTTTTAAAAACTATTAGTGCAAGAACCCAGCCTTCATAACAAAATAGGCTCACTCACATAGGCCCTGTTAGGTCATAACATTCATATTAATATTATAAATGCGAAAGTGTCTGTCTGTTACCTCTTCACGCTAAAACCGCTGAACAGATGTAGATGAAATTTGGTATGGAGATAGTTTGAGTCCCGGGGAAGGGATAACAACTACCTATCTCTTTATCCGGAAGTTATCCCTGAATGGGGTGGCAGTTTGTATGGAAGTAAAGATATGCCAGTGAGTATACTGTCTCCTCCAGTTAGAGAAAACATCCACGAAAGGGACAGTGTAGACGTAGGGCCATTATAGTCTTAGTCTTTAGGTATTTGTATTATAGGCCACAGATGCCTGAAATAAATGATTAAATAAAAAAAAAATAAAAAAAATTATAGACGTACTATGCAAGTAGCAAAACCTAACCACCTATTTATACCATATTTTTGCAGAACGGAGGGCCAATTCGCCGCATTCAACGACTGCTTGTATCGCTCCATGTCTTCGGCGGGCTGGCTGTTAGTAATCGATGTGGACGAGGCGGTACTTCCGCGGCGCGAGCGCACACTACCCGCATTACTGACTGCTTTGCGGGCCTCCTACGACACGGCCGCAAAGGCGCCTTCTGCGTTTATATTCAGGAACGCGTTCTTCTACCTCCGGTGGGAGGTGAGTACAGACTAATGTGTGTAACTGGTTGCTACTAGATATTGACAACGTAAGGCGTATGCGCTGTTCGCCTGAATCCTGCGTTATTTTACCTGCTCTGCTGTGTGGGTGGCGAGTAGGTACATGCAATGTGCGTGGCCTACTGGTTGCTACCTTACTGGGCATCCACGATGCAGGGCCTGAACTTCGAACATCGAAATCTGAACTTCGTATAGTGTCGTCTCTTTCACTCTGATAGTGTAGAACGCGAGAGTGAAAGGGACGGCACGATACGAATTTCGGATTTCAATGTTCGGAGTAGACCCTCAGGCTGGCCGTGTTGCTCGCTTTTTATAACACGGTGCAAAAGCGTCCTCGCGGTTTATATTCAAACGTGGCCTTTTTCAACATTTTTATTTGATTAATTTTTTTTTTGGTTTGGGTTTTTGGAATTAATTGGATATGGGATGGCGCATCGTTTACTGACGATTTCTCATTGTAATTTGAGCGTGCTTGAGGCTTCTAGGTAAATGTCGCTGTACGCCCACTGAGTTAGCGGAGCGTGGTTGTTCCGCTAACTAGAGCGATTGGCCGCGTATGCCAGAAAGTCGCAGGTCCGAATCCTGCTCCGAGACAAAAAAAATTAATTTTCCCTTTCATTTAAAATTTGAAGCTAATTTTTTTGAGTTTCTAGTTCTAGGTGTGTGCTAAGGTCTCCTTTAAACTTCATCAGGACGATGCGGATGCGCCAGCGCCGCTGCTGACGTCACGGAAGACACGCCGCTGGGCCGCGCCGCACGCGCTCAAGCACCGCAGCAAATACGCCGTGCGGCCGAGCGCCGCCGTCGAGCTCGGCAACCACTTTCTGTGGGAGATGGCGCCGGGCGCCAGCGCGGCGGGGGTGCCCACTGACCGGGCGTTATTACACCATTATCGGGTGAGGAACTTAGCTCGAAAACTCCCTGTTACGACGATTGGGTTAGAGCAATGGAGTTTTCTCAAAAATAGTATGTAATGTTCTCATAACATCTGTGAAGACAGTATCCGAAAGTGGGTCATCCTGGACAGTTGGCAGAAGTGTCCAGGAAGTAACAGCTACTGTCCAGGAAGTAAGTATGTAAATCCCATTACATATCATAAGTTAGGAGCTGGCGGCGCGCGTCCCCCGCTCGCCCGCCCGGCGCCAGCCCGGCGCGCGCCGCGAGCGCGCCAGCCCACAGCTGGTTCTTTAACTACAATTTTAGAACGATCGAGGCGGAATTGTCGAAAATTATTTAAATATTGTTATTCATACAACTTGTTTCATTTTTGAGAAAAGCACTATACAAGCTTCGACCGTAAGTGCCATCCTGGCCTCGTATTATAGCCGGACCTCGCCTTCGGCTCGGCCGGCTAACTCATACTCGTCCAGGATGGCTAACTTACTGGTCTCTGCAGTAATGTACTATTACATATTAGATCCATCTTATATTAGAATGAAAAAGATGCAAGTTAACAGTGACGTCATTCAAGGTCATATTTTCTAGCTTCAAACGAATGTTCGGCACGCAACCTCCAGGATGTATCTAAACTCTTGGGTTAGAGCCGTGGTAGTGCCAACGGGTTTTACACGGGGCTCTCGGTATCTGAATTTCCGAGTTCATATAAGGGTCAGGCCGTATTTTTTGTCTCATTGTGACATAAAATGATACGTAAATGTTTACGTAACCCAAACATTTACTTAGTTCATGCATACTTAATCTCATTAAGTGAAATGTAATATTTCTTTTGAGATAATAAAATATCTTTAACCACAATTTGGAAGGAAAAGGAAGTAAAAAAGTTATATTACTGTGACGTAAATCATACGTAAGTGTTATGTAAGTTTACAATAAAAAAAACGATATCTCGCTAGATCTTTCACAATTCCTATGAAAACAAATACTGTTCAATTACGCTTGATGAATTTTATACGTTCATATGAATTTGCAACTACAATAAAAATATGGAAACTTACCTTTCAAATCAACGAAAAAGCATCCAAAAATTTAATGACGAAATCACGGGTAGCACAGAAAATTGCCGACTGACAAAATAATATGATCGTTACGGGTTTGAGACTGATATATGTTAACGGCAGTGTTGCCATGATAGGAATTTGGTTATTACCAAGTGGCTAAGTAGAAAATTTATAATAAATACTTTTTACGTAAAACGTGTTACGTAAAACGTATTTTTATTTACGAAAAAGGAATTCCTCTAAAATTTCTAACTCTAATCAGTGGAGCATTGAGAAAAGGACTGAAGACAGCCTATTAATGCCGTGTAATAATTATTAAATGGTTTGCCCTTATAAGTATACATATTATTACATAGAATAAAATTGAGGCGATATATCGATTGAAAGAGACACCCTTTCTTTTTCGCTCACGACAAAACGGGATGCAACCCTCTCCGAGAATGGCTTTTTAGACTGTGTGCAGGTTTATTAAATTTCCTCTTGTCAGTACCTAGATGAGGTAAAATACCATCTAACTTAATCGTGTCTTTTAATAATGCGTTGTTTTAGTAGGCTGAGGAAAAAAAGGAAAATATAGACTCAACTTTGGATTTATTTTCTATCGAGAAAATTTTAAGCAATCATGTTTCGCTATTGTCAGTACCACAATCATATAGTCAAGAATCATATATCTGAAAATCAGCCCCTACTGTTTGCTAGTCTGGGCAGGACAGCGTTTCAAAGTCTCCAAATTTCTCAGTGTAGCGCCTTAAAAATAACCCCATTAAATGTCTTTTGCGTGGAAAAAAACTTAGTCTCCTAAGTGACAGGTAAAAAGTGGCAAAAAATACGGCCTGATCTACCTCCGTGACCCGCAGTGTAATCAAACTCGCATGCGAGTCTCGTACGTGTGTAAATAAGGCTTTACCATACCAGTACGAGTGCCTATAAGAAATACCAATTTTATTTCAATACAATACGTTTACTAAGATAGACTCCTGCTATCAGTCTGTAACGCAGCCTCCATCGCGTTTACAATCGTAGCTGTTACTTAAGGAATTAATTTCAATGACAATAGGAATGATGACACTATAACAGAAAATCAATAAATTCAAAGTTTTTACATAAAGGCTCAAATTCTCAATCAAATGACGAAAAAAGTAATTCAAAAAAATAAATAATTACGTAATTATATGTCTTCAAAGTTTAAAGAGTGGGTATTTTCTGTCGCTTTTCCGCAAAACGCACCTTTGTATTGAACGATCATCACTGCTGAGTAGCACTTTGTCTCTCTAACTACGAACATTCTAACCGTTGTAGCTTCGTTATTTTTTGAGATATTTGAATAGGATTTTCACTATTTGGCATAGTTTTATGTCTTCTTTCTATTGAAGTAATACTTTTTTTTTGAGTTAACATCCCTATTAAATAATTACAGATGGCATGTGAATTCGGCGGTATGCAGTGCATTATGGTGCCATCCACAATCGACCGCACCGCCCACCGCTGGGCGGAGGAGCTTATGGCGCGGGTCACCACAGTCAAGAAGAACTTGGACAAGGCCTGCCCAGCATAGGCAAGGGCCAAGGATGGTACTAATACGCGGTCCGGGAAACCGGTGGACTTATGGAGCACACACATGCAATTTTCTACAGAAAATAATGTTGTGCCAAAAAACGATACTTGTTTACGCCATCGTTCATATCACAATGGGTTAAGCATTTTGTCAGTGAGTAGGTTCGTACGAAAACATTAAAAGTATAAAGTAATTTACTTACTTTCAAAAGAACTGTTTTATACAAAAAACGCGTAATCCACCGGTTGTGGGTTTGTGGGACATAGAGCCCAGGATTGCTCAACTGAACAATAATTCCATCTTTGTTTTAGAATGGTTTTACCCACAGACCATTCTTCTGCGGTTTCATGCTTAAGCAGTGCTCTCAAAGTACGCGACAGAGTTGAAAAGTTCGAAGTCACCCAGCACTGCCAGTGTCAGCATACGACAGGTGCATAGTTATATACAGATTTTGTAGTAAATAATGTGTTTACATGGGACAAACTCGGATTACGATTAGACGCCACGTGGCAATCAATTACCGTATTAAATAAATGGCAAATTTATGTCCATTAACATAATTATATGACACTTTATTAGTTCAATGTTAAAATGAAAACTGGTAGGTTTTTTGATATCCGAAATTTACTGATGAAGTTACACATTAATGGAATAAACAATCCAATCACTAAATATACCTTAGCTAAAGGTACCTACAGTACCCGGCAATATATATTGCACGTGTACCTACAGTACCCGGCAATATATACTACACGTCGGGCTTTGGAAAGAGACAAATCAGCTGTTTATGACGATTTCCGATCACTGGCAAATATCCATCAATTATATTATTTATTAATTGATGTTTCATGTCAAAAAAATACTGCACTTTATGGACTTTATTAGTTTACGTCAATTCGGTGACATGTAAACTTTGGATATCTATAGAGAGCTGTTACAACTACTAGAAAAAGTATTGTCAAACAATCATGTATCATTTTGTACATCGAACAATTTGGAGTTGGGGTGTTTCAACAACTCTTTATTGTATATTTTGACGACGACTGATAAACGTCACATAGGTAGTATGAGACAACGCTCTATGAAGCCGAAATTAGCCGAATCTCTTTCCAAAGGTCGGCCTGCCATATATATAGCCGGGTACTGTACATGATTGGCACTTTTGATATAGTCGTATTCCGATTTTTCCCGATGGAAAAATATTATCCACTACGTCTGTATTTTCCTATTTAGTTGTTTTGATCGATGTTACAGTACCCATTAAGTATTGTGTATGTATACAATGCCTCAACTCACAAAGTATAGCTATTAAATCAAGCTGTTATATTTTTATATAAGTTATTTATTGACTGGAGTCAGGCTGTTTCATTCGGCAATAGCCAAATATGATTACTCAAAGTATTATGGCAAAAATTGTAAATTAATGGTTATTATCTTATCAAGCCTACTTGCTATGACTGTTGCGTTTGTGTCAGTCTAGTGTGATTCGGCCAAAATGGGAGGGCATTAGCTATAAATTCGACTTAGTTAGGCGAACGACTAGATATTCTAGTCGTTATATAATGTAAATTTAACATATTGACGTAAACAATCTGTAGGTAAATCGTAAAAATGGTCGTATAACCCATTTTGTAGTTGTTGTACCTGGCTTAATGAAATTAGGTCGAATATAAATACGTGTACGAAATGCTTTATTTAAGTTTACTTGGTTTTAGTGAACCGGGGAAAAAAATAATATATTAATTTTACCTATTTAAACTCGTAAATGTGCCCCAAATTAGTTCGGTTATTATATTTTAAATCATCAAACATAATAATTCTAATAATCCATCAAAAGAGGACCAGCTTATTCACAATTTTGACATAATGTAGAGGTAACTTATTTTATCGCTTTTCTACCTACATTATGAGTATGAATAAAAATATGTGGATGAAAGTTTATGTAGATGTTTTGTATTTGTGTTTGCTCACGCTTGCTTCAAATTATGTATATACTTATAATTATGTCGAGAAAATATGGCAAAAATACTATGATTAAATAACTTACCTACCTGTTTTTGCAAGTTTAAGTTAGTGTTAAAATATTTAATTGAAGTTCTTACTACTTCAATTTGAGAGGGAGGCAGTCGGCACAAAACTAGAAGTTCAGTTTATATTAGTTTTGGTCGCTAGGATATAATTGTAACCAGTTAGTAAGTACTAACTGGTTACAATATCTGCACCTCTCCAGAAAGCGACGTCCGTACGTAATAAATAAAGACACGTGCCTAGTTGCACTACTGTGACCGGGTAGTACCTATGCTACAAATTATTTCTCGATATATTACCATACCTCTGACTGGAACATTTTTTCATTCAACATTCAACCAGTAACAGCCTAAGATGATATAATAGGTATAGATTTTTATTTAATGGGCCATTTTACGGAAAGTTGTACACTCGACTTTTTTTTTAATTTGGATAAAATTGGGTTTTTTCTACTCAGAATCGAAAGCACTTTCGAATGACATAGGGGAAAAAAAGTGTCCCAAATTTTTTTTATTCCTTTCCGTTACTGTTTTCATACTAAGTTTGTAATCTTGTATGGTGGTAACGGAATGGAAAAACTGAAAATTGTATGAAAAACTCCTATTAGGTTCGAAAGTGCTTTCGATTCTGAGTAGAAAAAACCCGATTTTATCCAAATTTAAAAAAAAAGTCGAGTGTACAACTTTCCGTAAAATGGCCCTAATACATAGGAAAAACTATGATATCTATTTCTGGATTTAAGCATAATAATGAATGTTGTGAAGTAGATTCGTTTACCTGATCTTTGATACATTTAGATATAATTGTACATAATAATTATGCCGTAACTATTATGGAATTCATACAAATTATATTACCTTCATGCGGTTCCATTATTTTCTAGATAGCCACGACACTACACCAAAGATGTTTCTGTCCTTGTTTTACACGATGGGCTTAAAATTCATGGTTTGTAACGTTAAAATGAGTACCGAGGTGCACGTTTTATATCCTTACGCCTATAATTAGTTATACATATAGTTATTATTAAATGGTGTTTAGCTATCGCTACATAATATAAGTAAGTTCATTACAGATTTGACTTTGGTACAGTCAAGGGCATAAATATGTATACAGTTTTGGACCTTATTTCAATGGAATAAGGTGAAAAAGTGAATACATATTGGTGCCCTTGACTGTACATGTATAAGTATGATGTAGGTACATATTATTATACCTGGGTCATTCCACGGGCGTTTTAACAGCCTTTAGTCGCTAGTTCTAAATATAGAAGAAACGAGCTACACAAAAAATTACGATGATGCAATGAGATATTTTGTGCGTAGGTAATACGTGAGCATAATAATAATTATCTGAATTGAAAATTTATTGTAGCATAATTTCTTCAATATGTTATATTTATATATGTTCTGTTTTACAGTCATCTGTTTCCTAAGTGTCATAATCCAGCTTTCAGCATAAGTTATTCCCAATTCCAAAATGTTTTCCAAATTTTACTGTTCTGCAAATAAATGCTACAGCCTGTGTGCCGCGCAGCGCAGGCATCGTCTGAGTTGGGTAGGTACTTTACCTAACATTAAATAAATAAACAAATAAATAAATATTTGTGGACAATCTTACACAAATCAACCTAGTCCCAAACTAAGCAAAGCTTGTACTATGGGTACTAAGCGACGATATACATACTTATATAGATAAATAAATACTTAAATACATAGAAGACATCCAAGACCCAAGAACAAACACAAACACATTGACCATTGACACATTGAGATTTGACATTTGAGATTGATTGATTGATTGAACATTGACTTAATATTATATCCCGGCACCACACTTCGCTATGTGTGTCGATTTGCGTATTCGCCTCCCTTTCTTTCGCGATATTGTAAAAAGAGATGCAACACAAGTGTGTAGCTTTATATACTAAGGACAGGCGATACGGGCGCGATTTGGGAGGCAAGAAATTTGGCACCATTGGGCTGAGCGCAAGTTAGAGGAATTTGAAACTTCTATGGAGAAGTTAGATTTCATATTTAAATGGTCGCCAGCTGTCGTAAATGCTCGGCGCTTGTAGGTAACTTCTGTGTAGAAGGTACAATCAAATTCCATCGATTCTAGTAAAACGCGGGCCGAATTCGACCGTCAGTTCAAAATGTTCGGCCAGGGGGCCGATTTTTGATTGACGGACGCTCGACTTTTCACTCGACATCTGTCAAAACATCATAGTTTTTTCACTGATTTCGAGTGAAAAGTCGAGCGTTCGACACTCAAAAATCGCCCCCCTGTACTATCCTTACTTTTGAAGTCATTGCAGCTTAGGTAGGCGTATTAACTGGGGCATTTTTCAGTTATTTTTTTATGTTGTCTATGTTTTTAATTTAAGTTTATCTTTAAAAATAAATGTAACATTTAAGTAATAAATATTAATTTTAAAACGTACGTAATACTTAGGTACCTGTTACAGAATTTGTAAGAACTTAGTTGCCAATTGCCTCTCAAAAAATGTGATCATTCTAATTTTAAGTCTGGAACGAATGTAATTGACCCATTTTTACTGGTTTCAAGCATTTTGCTCAGTTATTGATGATGAGGCTGTAAACATATCATGTTTTTTTTGTATTTGCTGTAACTTAGGTACACACGGCATAATATTACAGGCACTAAAAACCTTAAACATAAGCTGGATACTCGTTGCGCTTCTTGCATTTATCACCATGTTTCGCTTAGTGCGACTGATACAATATGCCTTATGTAATTGCTAGTGCGAGAATGACGTAATTGTATGTAGGCTTGTCAGAAGCCACCGCGAGACGTGCCGTGAGTTATCTATCACCATTTTGCCGGACTTGTTTGTACTGTTTGTCTATGATTCTATCGGCACGTCCAGCAAGCCTATATATGTATATGTATACGTATACACGAGGCTATTCTTGCACAGATCCAGCAACTTGATCTGCAATTAGGTAGTCGGAAGCCTGCCTGATAATGTTGCCACCAGAGATGGGCGCAGATATGTGTAGCACCGGATTCTCAAGCTTGTGAGATGTCTAATTACGACTTGGGAGTCACTCTATATAAAGAACATATTATCTTCACCCATGTCTGGTGAATATTCACCCTTTATCTCAATTTTTATTGTTAAGAGTAGGTATTAATTTACTTCATTATTTAATTCGAGAAGCTAAACAGCGTTTGATAAGACACCAAATGACAATTTAGTGGCAAAAAGATATTCTGTGTCTATATTTTTATCTGTGATGTCTATTTTAGAGAAGGGTTGTATTCGATTCAAAGAATAACGGATTTGTTAGCCGAATATTTATAAAGGTCTTTTTTAATAAAGAAGAATATTGACTTGACACTGTTTTCATTGATTTTCATCTGGAAATTTCGATTCCAATTTGCACCCGGCGTGGATAAACAATACATTATTTTAAATGGAGACTTATGTTCAATTTATGTACACATATACAATAGGTAAACGTAAAGGCGATCACTTCAAATATCCCCTTTAGAGCAGGACCATTTTTGAAGAAGTATAATGCAAGAAGCGAATCATGTAACAGTTGGGGTGACAACGTTATCAGAGGGAATACGGGTCAGAAATGTCAGAATACGGATCTGCCTTTCGCCATCCCCAAATTTGAGCCGGAAGAATGTTATATTGGAAAAGGTGCAGCCTAATACAAATTTTTTACCACGAAAATTTATTTTATTTATTTATTTATTTTATTTATGTATATGTATAAGGATACCTTTTCTGGTATACCGTACTTCCGGCTCAAATTTCGGGATGGCGACAGACAGATCCATATTCTGCAGGGTCTAAACCCTCTAATAACGTTGTCACCCCAACTGTTATATGATTTGCCGCTTGCACTGTTTAGAGACGCGTTTTCTAGTTCTGGGCCTACTCTACTTCAAGTGTGTTACCCTTATCCCTTATATAAAATAAATACGATTTTTACTTCTATATATATTTACTAAGGACATTTTCTACCAGACAACGTACCTAAGTATGTTGTTCTTGTAAACACGTCTTTACTTCTCGCCATCTTTCTTTGCATCATCATCATCATCATATCAGTCTGAAAGAGGTCCACTGCTGGACATAGGCCTCCCCGAGAGAGTGCCACAATGACCGGTCCGCGCCATCCGCATCCAGCGGATTCCCGCCACCTTTATACCAGGTCATAAGTCCACCTTGTGAGGGGTCTACCCACGCCGCTGCGCCTTCCGGTCCGTGGTCGCCACTCGAGAACTTTTCGGCCCCAACGGCCGTCGGTTCTAGGTGCAATGCATATTACTTTGCATATTAAAACCTATTTGAAAATGAATTGATCAAATGAGTGCCTAATAGATTGTGCATAATATATCAAAAAATTGTGTCTAAAACTACGTGATGGTGACCGATACGTTGAATAGGTGCATCAAGAAAGAACCAGAAGCTGTCTACCCTAAACCATTGTCTGATTTTAAAGCTTGAGCCGTTACAGGAAAAGGTATGTATGAAAGGTAAACCAAGGGGGCGATTTTTGAGTGTCGAACGCTCGAATTTTCACTCGAAATCTGTCAAAAAAATATGAGGTTTTGACAGAAATCGAGTGAAAATTCGAGCGTTCGAATCTCAAAAATCGGCCCCCAGATTACGGTTAAATTTTTCCGTGTATTTATTCTCTGTATCAAATTACTACATAGGTACTTCATAATAAATTAAGGACGAGAGTCAAGACAAATGACGACGTAAACGCGATCACTTTCGCACTTACATTATACACCGTGGGCTAATGTATAATTCCTAGCTGACATAGGTATATTATTATACTCTTTGATTCCTAGTGAAGGGCGAATACCGCACTTCCGACGTAAACGCGATCATGCTAGCTAAAGAAGACTTCTTAACTTAGACACTGACATCAACGATGAAAGAGGTTCTGCGGTTTTCTAATAGAGGGCACCACCATCTTTCGTAACTTTCAGGAACTGTAATGGAAGTTGGCTTTATAAGTTACTCGTACTTGGGACGTTAGATGGCAGCATTAGGTAGGTTAATATGAACTTAATTATAATATGAAATTTTGTAATTTGGGGAAATGTTACAAGGTATACAGGGGGCCGATTTTTGAGTGTCGAACGCTCGACTTCTCACTCGACATCTGTCAAAACGTCATTGTTTTTTGACAGATCTCGAGTGAAAAGTCGAACTGTCAAAACATCATAGTTTTTTGACAGATCTCGAGTGAAAAGTAGACCGTTCGACACTCAAAAATCGGCCCTCTGATTATAAACAATGATGAATATTGCTATTTATTACGTTAAGGGGAAGTAGCCCCATTGCAATGTCCTGCTCTAACACGTATGAGTTTGCAATTAATCCCGCTCTCTACGGAAGCTTTGCGCGTAGTTTTCGTAAATATTTAAACATAGTCATTATGATATTTATATTTAGAATTTACATAAATCCAGCTAAGTCAACTTTGTACATCCAATATCAGAGCGCTGAATCAAAAAGTAAAAAATTATGAATTTGCGATTTTAGTCAGAAAATTATTCCAAAATAGTAAAATACTTATACGATCAAAAATGATGTCGGTGTATTTCTTTTATATAAAAATGATACCAAACTTGCCTTAGTAGATATAAGAAAGGAGTCGGCTAGTTTGAAATGTAATACAGGGCGGCTGCTGTGTTTGGACCCCCCCACTTCTCACCACATGAAAAATCCGGGCCTTTACTTCGTAAATAAATGCATCTTTGGACTATTGATATCAATCCTGCCAAAGGAAATCTTTTGTTCATTAAAAGCCGTAATTTTTCCGTAGGTACAGTACAGAGGCGACTAATGAACATTAACACAAAGTAACGCACGTGACTAGCAATAATGTCAATTTTCATTATTAGAGTGATTACATTTTCGTTAAGGCGCAGGGGTGGGCTAGGCATTCTCCATACAAACTCTGTGCACGTTTTATTTGTAGGTTTTGGCACTAACGAATGTAATTTTTTTTTGATGTAAATATTAGATATGCGAAGAAAGTGATGTGGAAATTTTCAAATATTTCAAAAAAATGCATAATGAAAAAAAAAAATAATATCACGAAATAGCTAACAGAAAAATAAGCATACTGACCAAAAATCATAACTTTAATGCAAACACAAGAAAAAAAAGAAAAGAAGAAAAAAAGAAGAAAATCCTGCACAAAGTTTGTATGGAGAGAGCTTGCCCTACCCCTCCTCTTAATATCGCCAACTATAATTACATTAGCTGTTAAACCTATGTGTTTAAATTGGTATGTATTCGTTTTGGGAAAAACTACTCCATTATTTAACCGTATGTGACGTTTAACGAAATTTATTTAACGAAATGTTATATTCATTTGACTTACTATTGAGGAAAGTTCATTTTTCGGGTTCCGTAAAGGAACCCTTATATGTAGTTTCGCCATGTCCGTCCGTCCGTCCGTCCCCTGCTTAGCTCAGTAACCGTTTGTACTAGAAAGCTGTAATTTGGCATGAGTCAATGACGCCGACGAAATGGTAAAATAAAATCTTGAAAAATATTTTTTTTGGGTAAACGTAAAGTGAAGGTGCATTTTTTTTTCTTTTAAACCCCATCGTGTGGCGTGTTGTTGTTTAGTATTTTTCAAAAATATTGTAAGGTTAATAGAACAATTTTTTGATTCAAGAATCTGTTGGCTTGATATTAATCATAAAAGTGATATGCACTAGATTTGGAGAAGCCCAAGGCCAAACTAATTTATTTGTATTATTTATAATTAATTTTTTATATTTAAATTTTATCTTTGGGAACGGCGCCTATTACCGTGGTACTTAAGAAAGTTTTCAAAAGAGTCCAAAAAATTAAGGGTATCAAAGATCCTTAACGCCCGAAAATATTTTTTATTAAGAGTGTTTATTGAACTTTCAGCGTCGTTACTTTTTGGACTCATTTTAGTTCATTATATGTTATAAAATAATTATTGAAACCAAAATACCCAAGTCTTCTATTACCGTGGTCAGGCTGTGATTCTATTACCGCGAATTCAGCTTCTATTACCGAGGGTATAAAAAGCCCGAATCAGGATTTGGAACATAATACTTTAGACACACTTTCGCATTTATAATATTAGTATGGAAGTATGGATCGATATGTGTGTAGATATCAAACGATAAGCAACTGCAGTCGCGGTATTTCAACATCTTTAACAATTATCCGAAATCCTCAAGCAATCTAAACGACTAAACCCTTGTTCCAACCTAGCCGCTCCATATTTGCGGAGTTGTAATTTATAATTAACCCTGGAGGCAGCCACTTAAGTTTCAGCGATACTACAAATCACTGAGATAAGGGGCAGGGAAGCCTGTGTCTGCGGACCCACGTATGAGTAATGCACTCAATTAGCCGGACCCCGCTCGGTCGCCTGTTTACTTTTTCGTACTTGGATTACGTATACACAAACAGCGACAGCTTCGTTATTTGCAGCTGAACTACGAGTATGCAAATATTTAAGTACCTAATTAGTGGAGTGAAGATTTGGTGCTAAAGCTAAATGGGTGGGAAAACTACTTCCTTTTAAACAGCTGTGTTCGGATGAAACAAGTGTGTCATATTAGACTTATTGCTAGTAACTAATAACTTTAGCCCCTCGGGAAAATATAAGTACATATTTATCATACACAATAAATAATCAAAATACTCCCACCAGAATACTAATTTCATTTAAGGCGGGCTCATTGTAAAATATGTGATTCTAAATACGGTTTTATTTTGAAACACCACTTATTAAAAATCCAAAAAAAATATAGGGTTATATGTGAGACCTTCAACTAGTACAGTCGGGACTCCGTTACGTAATTGGACAAACTTTGTTCGATAGAAAAAAATGCCAAACATACCTCTATTCTTGATCTTAAAACTCATTTTATTTCAATCTTACGTAACTTTATGAATTGGAAATTACACCAAAATAAACGTCTTTGATGGTGTGAGGACACTCGGGACTAAAATTTTTAATATACTTATTTTTGTATTTTTTCACCCAATAACAACGAAATTTATGGTACATTCACGCCCGCTCCGCGCTTGCTCCACCGCGTCAGTCCCGCGCGGAGCGCATTGGAGGTCGGATGTACGCAATTTTTTTTCAGCGCCACGAGCGAAAAAAAAAATGGTTTGCAACCGAAATAAAAAGAAGATATCGTCTCTGAGGGTCTGGAGATTGAATAAACAGAAAAGGTTAGTATCTAGAAAATCTACATTCCTCTATTTAATACATCAAACACAAACAGTAGGTACCTATACACGGCACATCGTACACTTCCACAGTATCGAGTAAAACAGTACAAGCACTACCTACTAAAAGTATTTTTCACTTCTCATGCTCGAAAAGTGTATCATATTTAGACTTGTGAAGCGTGTATACATATTTATGATTTACAAAACATTTTAATTTGACCTCATTTTAATTTGAATCACAGAACAGTATTTGACTGATTTAAAAAAAAACAACGGGTTGCACTCCAGGAGTGCCGGCAGAAGTAAAAACTTAATGACATGATAAAAAACGTAAATAACAAAGATATTCATATTCATATTCGCAATAATCGAATAATCCATCTACATACATACATATATGTCCCGAGTATCATTGTGGCCACAATACTTTACAATGACCAGCCAAGTTGACCCCTCCCAACATGGTAACCACGACACTAGGAGGGGTCAACTCAGCTGGTCTGTCGATCTGTCGCGAGTTTAACAATTTATCCTCATCACAAAAAGTGCTCAGCGCTGCTAAAGAAGTTTTCACTTCAAAAATATTTGGTATTGGGTACCAAGAAGTTTAGATACATCTTGGAGATTGCGTGCCGAACATTCGTTTGAAGCTAGAAAATATGGCCTTGAATGACGTCACTGTTGTATTGCATCTCTTTCATTAGATCCATCTTATATTAGAATGAAAGAGATGGCATATAACAGTGACGTCATTCAAGGCCATATTTTTAACAGACTTCAAGATTTCAAAAGAGGTACTCAATTCGGATTCGGTCGTATGTTTTTTATTTTACCGACTTCAAGATTTCAAAAGGGGAGGTTTGTATGTTTTTGAAGTGAAAACTTCTTTAGCGGCGCTGAGCACTTTTTGTAATGGGGAAAAATGTTTAAACTCGCGACAGATCGGCAGACCAGCTAGGTCGACCCCTCCTAATATCATGATTGCGATGTTAGGAGGGGACTTCTCCTAGTGTCGTGGTTACGATGTTGGGACGGGTCAACATGGCTGGTCATTGTAAAGTATTGTGGACACAATGATACTCGGGACAAATGTATATATGTAGATGGATTATTCGAATATGAATATGAATATGAGTATGAATATTAATATGAGTATGAATATATTTTACGAAAATTCGTCATTATACTCGATTTCGACTGATTCGGGGATAAGAATTTCAAATTTTATATAAATTTTGAATTTTAAGTGAATAAAAACGAAAATTTCAAACGAACGAACGAGGATTTAAAATTTCGTATTTATTTTATTTTAAGTAAAAACAATAAGTATTTCTTTTCCAAAAATCAGCATACTCGATTTTGACTAATTCAGGGATACCTAAATGTCATTGAGTTTTCACTTCTGCCGGCACTCCCGGAGTGCAACCCGTTGTTTTTTTTAAATGTTTGTTACTCCAGAACTCGGGCATCTCTGAACCGATTTTGAAAATTCTTTTTTAGATTTTAAGAATACAAGTTGGTCCCGTTTTTGTCAAAACGCAGTTCTCATGGATCTGAGGAATCGAGGGAACTCCTCAAATCTTAAAGGCAAACACATAGTGATTTTTGTATTTTTATCTACAAATCAAGCATTTTCATTCAAAAATGTGACATTTGATGAAGTGGAACTGCTGATGATGATCAGAACAGAACTCTTCAACGACGAAAAGTTCACGTTTGTGCGATTTGTCCTCCTAGCTGTGTTTGTTAAGCAATAAGCAAGTTCTATTTTCGCGGGTAATTTTTAAAATTGGTATTCGTTATCAACCAGCAGAATATAACCACCAGAATACTAATTAGATTAAAAAAAATTGGTATTCGTTATCAACCAACCAGAATATTTACAGTTTTACTAAAATTGACCAACTAGGAAACAATAGTAGATTGTTTGACAAGGGTCTAAAGTGGGCCATATTACCACGAGATGGTTATTTTACTACTAAACTTACTATTAAACTTGTTCCAGTGGTAATATGGCTTTTAGGCCCGAGTCTACTCTCTACTTTTCACTTCGATTGCGACAAAACACATTAAACACCAATTATCCACCTTAAATTAATAATTTAACTCTTGGGGGCGTATGTCTAATTTGACAGCATGTTTTTTTTCTAAGGCCAGCACCATGCCTCGCTATGCGTGTTTGCTTTGCGTATTCGCCTCCCTTTCTTTTGCTATATTAAAGAAAGTGATGCATCATGCGCTTTTTTTCTTTTAAGAGGAGTAATTGCTTTGAGCATAGACACCGCTTAATCTTTGGAGAACTGAAAAACGTTTTTCCTGATTGGTCGATTTTAGTACAGCTGTACAGCTGTTGGTTGATAATTTTACCAAATATTTTTTAACCTGTCAAATTACTGTTCTGTGATTGGTGGATTTAATAGGTGAAGTATTTTGATTGGTCAAATTAAAATGTTTTGTAAATCATAAATATGTATACCTACATATTTTCCCTAGGGCTTAAATGTACTACCTTAGCCCCGCTTTTCGAGCATGATAAGTGAAAAATTAATTTATGTCACACCTGGCCATAAAGTCGCCCTTGGTAAGTAATGTGCTATTTTTTTTTATTTTACTCAAAAATATATATATTACAGGTAGGCATATTATTTGATCTCGCCAAACTGTATATACAGTTTGTTGGCGAGTGTTACGCTCTCTCACTTACAGGTTCGGAATTTACACCTACTTCTTTCCTATATACTAAATCATGCAATGCTAATGACTAATGACTAATTTTAATACAGTTGATTAAAAAGTAGTATATCGTGCGCAAAGTTGGATTACCTACTCGATTACTTTTACTATCATTTTTTTTTTATTCACTGCTAGTCCAAGCCATACATCTAACCGTTTTGGTTCATTCAGTTTACTTATTTTTTTAATAAAGCATTTGGCATTAAAACTATAATTCTATTATATTGAAATTATTAAACTTGCATATTAGACAAGTTAAAGGGTTAACAAATCTAAACTTGTTTTAAAAAAATTGACTGATTGAGTGGACCAATGATCGGAAACTAGTATGTATTGCTAGTAGGGTTTGACTTGTAAAAGTGCCATTGCGGCCTACTTACAGAATAAATTTCATTTTATTATGCGAGACCTCTAATTACAAGAATATTATGCAAGACCCCCGCACCGGATAAATAATAAAAAAAATTTGTTTGTTTGTTTAAATTATCTCATCTGCCATGTGACAAAACCTCTTCCTAAATAGCTTTTGATTAGGCTGAATACTGATAAAAAGAAATAGGTAAATCAACATCATTTTTTGTACGCCATATCATCATCCTCCTAGCGTTATCCCAGTACAGTTGCATCCTGAAGGATGCCTGGGGTCCGCTACCTAATCCCAAGATTTGGCGTAGGCACTAGTTTTTACGAAAGCGACTGCCATCTGACCTTCCAACCCCGAGGGGAAACTAGACCTTATTGGGATTAGGCTTTGTCAAGTGAGTGGGCAACTTGACTGTTAGAAGTTCTCAAGCCGCCCGAAGGCCTCCAACTTGGCTTAACGACTGCTGCCGTAGACAGCAACCGGGATCAACGGCTTAACGTGCCTTCCAAAGCACGGGAGCGCTCAGTTAGTAACCACTCAAAGCGGTCACCCATCCAAGTCCTGACCGCTGCCCACGTTGCTTAACCTTAGATACCGCAAGGGGTACGCAGGCGCCGCTGGGCTACGAGCGCTTTTTTGTACGCCATAATAAGGGCATAATATATTACAGTACCCGGCAATATATATTGCACGTCGGGCGGACGATTTCCGAACACTAGCAAACATCTATCAATTAGCTTATTTATGAATTGACGTTTCATATCAAAAAATACTGCACTTTATGGACTTTATTAGTTTACGTCAATTCGGTGACATGTAAACTTTGGATATCTATAGAGAGTTGTTACAACTACTAGATAAAGTATTGCCAAACAATCATGTATCATTTTGTACATGGAACAATTTGGAGTTGAGGGGTTTCAATAACTCTATTTTGACGACGACTAACAAACGTCGCATTGGTAGTGTGAGACAATGCTCTATGAAGCCGAAATTAGCCGAATCTCTTTCCAAAGGTCAATGTGCAATATATATCGCCGGGTACTGTATTTTGTTATCAACTCTGAGTTGTACCTACTTGCAAATGGAATAAAATACCACACTTTTACCATAGGCTTCCAATCTATATTGAAACTTAAATACTTACCGTATGGAAAATTACTTGAATACTTACCGTATGGAGGAGGGTGTCTACACAATTACTTAGCAAAACTTAATCCTAATCACGAAATTATTAATATTACTACATACTGTACCTACAGAAGGTTTTATGCCTAACAAAACCGATGTTTGATAGCAATTATAGCTAATCGTGGTATCCCGCTTGGCCGCGCTCCCGGCATAAGTAGTATGTGCTCAGTCGTTCCTAGCGCGGATAGAGTAATCTGGGCACCAGTGCACCACGAAGATGTGCCAGGGCAGAGTTTAGCCGAAACGGCAAGAGGAACACGTCTATCCTAATTTAATTACTTACCTACCTTTATCTTTTCAGATTTGCTCTTCCCTTCATTAACTAAAAATCTTATCCCCTTGAAGGATAAAACAGAAAATCTGTAATCGACTCAGCAAACAACCCTAATTTGATTGCATGTTTAATGTAATTAGAAATTGAATTATTTATAAGCAAATCAAGATGTCCCTCATTCAACTTTGGTTTAGGGAAATGAACAGTTATACAACGAGCCACGTAAAGTAAGCCCGGGAGCTGACGAGCGAACTTCCCTAGTAGCAATAATAAATACACTCTAATTTAACTTCGCAACAAATGAAGGCAATTAGATGGAACATAACAGTTTTATTTATCTAGTGGCAAGCTCGGTGGAGATTTGTTCTTCTAATTTGTACGTTGTTTGTATATGATGGCTAGCTTACAAATTATAATGTTTACTTAGTAAATGTGGTTTATCGTCTTTTAAAGTATTTACTTTGAGATAAAAATAACCATTAACATTGTATTTAAACAGAACTTGATAGTTTTACAATTAAGGGCATTGTGGAATTTCATTGATCATATCATAACGGAACTTCAAAAAATCTGGGATCACTTAATGCAAAAAAAAAACAATAACTGCCTGTAGTTATATAACTAATAATCATACCTGTGTATTTACCTGTATATTATAACATGTATTGTACGTTGTGTAACGTTGTTGCGCTTGTCGTTGGATATCGACTGTAGCTTCAAACCAATACGTCGCGTCAGATAGACCCCCATGTATGTTACACCGGTTACACGTCAAAATTCAAAACTCCGGAAGAAACTCTAAATGCGTATTGTATCAAGTTAACGATTTATAATGCTTTGTACCGCAAGGCACTCCTTTGAAGTTAATGGTTTCAATGGAGCCGTCTTAAAATAGCGCTTTTGTTATCAGATGTTTTCTCCGCTTATACGTTACTTGGCGACGAAACAAAATAACCTGCCGTGTAAACGGCCTCGGCAGATGCAAAAATGAATACGTAACGTTCTTTTCTTGGCGAGTGAAAATAAAGGGCGGAGTTATAACGAGAGAGAATTGTAACAACCGACGGGAGCAATAAGCGAGCGAGTTGCGGCTGGTACCGTCCATGAAACTTTGACCATAACGAAGGCCTTGCACGATTAAAGTAATATCCTCCAGACTGGCTCGCAGTGCACCCGCTCCCGCTGCGCTAGTAATGTGTACTAGATTCCTCGTAAACTACTTGCCAAGTGTCGCCGCTGAGATACAGTGCTAGGCGGTTTTATGGCTGCTTTGTTTTTCAAGCTATGGTTACCGAGTTCGCGGACTTTGCCTATAAAATACGGCTCGCATGGAAGCGTTTTTTGGCTGTAGCTCCGTTGATAAGTATGCTGAACTTTCTCCTCGAACTTTCTTAGTGAGAGTATTTTTGTGTGAGTGTGAGAGTATTTTTGTTTTGTGTGCGCAAACGTAATACTGACAGTATATCGTCAAGTTGTGATGAAATCTCTGCGGTCAAAGAACAAGCAACCCACGCCAAACAACAAAATATCAAATGTCGATCCCACCCCGCCACTTGATCTTGACCACTTTATTCCACATCAACATTTAATTTATCTAATAACTAACTAACTAACTAGGCTGGCACGACGACCCAAAATGAGTCTTGGCCTCCGACACAAGAGCACGCTACTTTGCTCGGTCCTGCGCAATTTCTCGCCACCTTGCTTGCACCAGCTCCGAGCTCACGCAGGTCCGGCGGATGACGTCCCAAGTATCGCTGGAGGGATGTGGTGGAATTTTTCTAATACCTAAATATTTTTCTAATATAAAATTGAAGTTACTATCTATCTATCGTCTATTTTAAGCCTAATGTTCTGTACTGTGTTCTTTTTGAGGCGTGCAATAAAGAGTATTTGAATTGTATTGTTACTACTTTTATATATAAAATTTAAGTTACTAAGAGGCTTTTCAGAACAGATTATTTTCATCCCGTCTGACTTGAACTGTCTAGACAAAATTGTGATTTATTAGCGAATAAATCATATCATGATTTCTTTCACTGTAGGCAACTAGGTACAGGATACTTTTCAGGGGTTTTCATCGCAAACAACGTTTCCCAAAAAGACATAATTATACCTACCGACTGAATAAACATAACATCTTTTCAAGCTAACGTTAAGTAAATACCTGTACTAAGTGTATGTTTAAATATCAATGAAGATCGTCTTAATATATTTTGCAATGTTTAAAAAGATGCTACCGATGATTTCACGATTTGGACGTCTAACAACCCGGGTAAGCCCATGCCCGAGAAGCAACGGTTGTGGGATAAACTAGGATGAATATGATATTAAGCACTTAAGCAGCCTGATCGAGAACTCAGCGGGTGTTCAAAGAGGCTCATTCCAATATCGAGGCCAGAGTCTGGAGCGCTACTAGATGTGACAATGACTTGATTCGGGTGGCCGTGTCTCTTCGTCTTTGCTGTAATGTTTGTGAACCTCACATGTGCAGTATGCATCTGCGTCACTATGGATGGGAGTAACGGTCATCGCGCGATGAGTTATTGTCGATGTACAGGAGGAGTTCCCCGACATCACACCGTCAATGTTACTATGGTATTATACAGAATGGAACAGAACGAGGGACTTTCCTGTTAGCCTTAGTCGCTAATATTAACATTTAAATGATTATTATTTTTCTCTTTTTAACACAAGCTTTAATGACGTAACCATTAGGAATACAATTCAATTATAGGTAATTTAAATAACAACATAGGTACTTTCAATTCAACTCTCAATTAACGATTGTTTTTGAATATTTTCATAAACCATAGTATTAGGTACATATTTTTGAAGTTTAAACCAAATTTATTGAAATAAGTACAGCAAATTACGTGCAAACGAAATTAGAAATACATACCCATCCAATTTGTAGAGAGAAGTAGTAGAAAAAATTGTATGCAAACGATTTAGAACAATGGTAATCTTCTCATTGTAATAGAACACCATTCTTAAATGTAGGTCTACCAGCCAAATATATCGGCATGAAACAATTAAATGTTTTAATAAGATTTTGTTAACAATACTCGAGTACCGGGAGCCACCGTCATTTGCACGAGTGTGCGTCGCGTAAAATATCAGCGCAATTTGACAATACGAGCACTTCCATTCAAACGCTCAAACATGCGGAACTGGTAAAATGTTGCCAATAAAAAAGGTCAAACGGATAGCCCGGGGCCCGATTTTCAATATCTCACGACAGTCGCAGGTAGCGGGTGTATTTTTAGGTGAAACCTGTCGAATACATCCTCATTTTGTCTATCAATCGCATCTTTCTTCTGAACATGTGAAGGTTTCCCGTAAAATGGTTCTACTAGCAAGTGATTATTCTTGCATGCTGTTACAAGTTAAATGAGACGAGACTTATTTACATTACCTTTAGGGCGTGGACCAGTTTGTTAAAACTCGTCTGCTTAAGAGTCCCCGGTAAGCCCAAGTTTCCATACAAATGTATAGTGCTCTTTAAATTTTCGACATCACGAAATAAAACAATTTTATTCTATTGGTAATGGAACTTTTTTCCTGTAACAAAGCTTCGTGGAACCAAGTTATTGTACAGTCAAGTGCAAAAATATGTATCAAATAAATCCTCCCATAAATATGTACCGAAACCTTAAGGTCGTTAAGCTCACATTTGACCCGCCCGTATTATTTCGTGGCTGTGTTATTTAGGAACACATCCACGCCTTATCAGATCTCTGATTGGGTTTCTGTGTTCATGAATTCACCGACATAAGAGATATAGGACATACCTACTTTAGAGTAAGTTGTTTACACCCAAATTTTTATGTTTACAAAATGCACTTTCAAAAAGTTTTTAAGACTAATTCCATATGCCCCAGTAAAAATAATAAATATAATAATTTCAGAATAAATCCTCCAGGAATACAATTGTTATAATTTCTCTATGTAATCTTAAATCAAGTGCCCAATTTATTAACAGACAGATGGTGTTACTATGGCTGCGGTAATCTGTAAGGAGAAGGTCGTTCCCCAGTTGAGTTACTTCAAAAAATTCATTAGCAAGGTGACATTCCGTCTGTCCCCCGTTTTTCTCAGTAACCGTTAGTACTAGAAAGCTGTAATGTGGCATTAGTATACACCCGATGACGCCGACAAAACGGTAGAATAAAATCTTTAAAAAACATTTTTTTAAGGGTACTCCCGTACATGTAAAGTGATGGTGCAATTTTTTTTTCTTCCAAACCCCATCGTGTGGGGTTTCGTTGAATAGCTCTTTCAAAAATATTATAAGGTTTCTAAAAGCATTTTTTGATTAAAGAACTGGTGATGATAATAAGCTTTGAAGTGATAATTTTTGTTATGGTCAAGTGTCCGGCCCCCCTCCCTGCCAGCTAAACGGTGGCTTTTAGGCATGTGAAAAATATCATGGTAATAGTATATACGATGAATTTAAAAGGAAAACTATCACAGCTAAGTAGACTTTACTCGTTAACGAGTAATAGTCGAACTTCAGAAATGTACTTTGCAAAAGCAAACTTTCGTACTATTTTCATTGATACCATAGATAATGTTGTTAATTCTGTCAAAAACATAGTAAATATAAGTATGCGAACTTTTTAGTCCACATAATGTAACGGGTAGACGACTACGGAACCCTATCTTGCGCGTGGCCCGACACGCACTTGGCCGATTTTTTTTGCTTAAGTTTTTAGCAAACACGCTACAATGAGTATTGGCATTGTAATAGATATCTGAATCTCGAATGTATGTTAATATCGGCACGGTCTGGTATCGCTTCCCAGCGGGCCTGCAATCGACTTGGATTTGGCAATAACCATTTCATCGGCGAATCGAATGGTCTTCTCGACGCCGGGTAACTGTCGGCTGCATTGCTTGGCCAATATATAGATTTTACTACGAATGCAATGGATACCGGGCGATTCAGTTGCATCATGTTCATGCACGTGACACCTTCGGAAGGCTGTAAACCTATCTAAATCGCTTGACAGTCCAATGATAAATATTGACAGTAGGGTATAATATTCTTATAAATACTAACGTTACATATTATATACCTACTGGCCTGATTATTTGATTACACACTGAGAATATAATCAATCTACTTAAAATTTCTTGCCGCTTGATCAACAATACCTGAAGGACCGATCTTTATTTTGCGTCTTTTGTCTTATTCCGGAGAAAACGGTTTTTGCCCGAAATGAGACATACCCCACTCTTGTATGTAAATCACATAGCAATCGTTTGAGCCTTTACTAAAAGTTCATCCAACAAAGAAATAAATATATGAATTATACGATTTACTTTCCTAATTATCTCAACAATCAAACGCGTTGATTTCCATTCATTCTGACAAGCGCGTGCGTTTATGCGTGTACTCGCGGAATTTTGTTAAGCCATTTTGAGCTCACTTTATACTTGATACTCAATATCTTAACTATGAATTGTCCAGTATAAACTGAGCTTTAAATGGCTCAACAATTAAAGTCTGTGACCGTACGGGTTGCATGCGCTACACAACCGCGTAAACTAGAAGCGCACGTAGATGTGCTGCGTTGTAAACTGTGATCTTCAGCACATCACACCGTTTCGATGACGTGTGCACGGCGTACTGGAACTGGGCTGTGAACAACGGTGTGCGTGTGTATGGTCCGTACGGACACCTGTGCTTTAGTCTGCTATAATTATGTAGATTACAGTACTGTTATGACGTCCGTGGCGCGAGAGCGGGAGGCGAGAATCCACCCTCATTTTCGTCACTATTGTTCAATGTCGGGTCACACACAACACTCACAATGTCACATGCCAAAGTCTCGTTTACACTTGCCACAGACGTTGTATTCGAATCAGGGGGCCGATTTTTGTGTGTCGAATGCTCGACGTTTCATCCGTGATATTCAGACAGATGTCGAGTGAAAAGTCGAGCGTTCGACACTCAAAAATCGGCTCCCAGTTCTCCAGCTGGGCGGTACCGACCATCCACAATCCCGATTAAAATTCTAATTAGTCACTACCCGAATTCCACCGCCGCAGCCAACACTGAACAGCCGCGCGTGGCTAGACGCGAGGCCGTCACGACTAGACCTCATGATTAAGGACCACGTATTGGTCCGAAACTAATAAATAGGAAATCTTAATAACTTTATGTTACTGCAGTGCTGTAACCTTCTACCACAGATAAGAAAATTTTCACATTGATTGTCGTAATGCTAGTCATTGCCTACGGTTTCTGAATGTATTTTAGAGGATAAAATTATGTAGTTTTAACACTGTCAGCTCCAACAACAACAGACTCTAACTGGGGGCCGATTTTTGAGTGTCGAACGCTCGGATTTTCACTCGACATCTGTCAAAACGACTGAAAAGTCGAGCGTTCGACACTCAAAAATTGCCCCCCTTGTTTTGGATTGCCACGATGGAATTTTACTCTATATCCTTACCTAGTTTCAATTTTCGTCTACGGGATGCGTTTTAGAAACACTACACTAAAAACCACAGTCCAATTAGAAAAGTAGGTGATTTTCAAACTGAGTCTTCAGTAAAATTTCGATACATCTACGAGTACAACAGCTTTTTATGGTTCCGCGCTAAAAATAAAGACACACGATTTTGTCCGCAAAACTCACAAAAAAATGTTACAGATATTTTGGCGTTAAAATATGAATCTGTGGCTTTAAATTGTCACAGTTTGTAAAATTTTGGCGTTGGTTTTAGGTGTGACTGTATAATTAGGTAAACAAATAAATATTTTTTATTGACAATCTTACATATACATATCCACCAAGTCCCAAACTAATCAAAGCTATGGATATATACCAGGCGAAGATAAACATATATTATATACATAAGTAGATACTTAAACACATAGAAAACACCCAAGACTCAGGCACACATTTTCGGGCTCATCACACAAATAAATGCCCTGACCGGGATTCCAACCCGGGATCTTCAGCTTCGTAGGAGGGGTCACGACCAATTAGGCTTGCGGTCGTCGGTCGGTGTTAATAATGCATTTGGTTTTCCCTTTACTAACCTCTAAATGTATAGTCGCGGAATGAAAAAGTTCATCACTATTCGACTTTATTTCTACACTGTGAAGTGAAGGTCCAAAAGCGACGAACCTTTTCATGCCGTGACTATGTACTATATATTTAGGGCATATACTACTACTACTTGATATTTGTGATCTATCCTTGCGATTCTGTCTTTTTATACGACTGTCCAAAAAATTAGGATAATGTTTTAGTATAGTCTTATGGCTTTTGCTATTTCAAATATCTAAGGCAGACAATGCATTGTCTGCCTTAGACATACACAGCATACACCTATTGCATGCAATAGGTACTGTATCTACGCAGCCCAAATGACCAATGTACTATCTGGGTTAGAACGTTACCGTGTATAGTGATGGCAAAATCATTTCATTCCCATTCGGAAACTAATCCAGTTTGAACAGGCAGGCAGGAGATACTAGAATCTGTGTATCGAAGTTGGATGATTCCGCCGCAGTGGCCTGCTCCGAGATGCGAGAATAGGCACGGGCCCTCTCCTAGATTGCGATGTCTGCATACATTCTACATAAATAGTTCCCTGAAGTCTGGCAAAGAGATGAAACTTCAATCTTGCCACGTTTCTATCTAGATCCAGGTTCATGCGGTTTACTACCTATATCTGTACTATACAGGATACTGATATTAAAATGTACGTAGGTAACTTACTAACATTCATTTTATAATGGAATGAAATCATTTTAATAATGCCATAAAATCAGCATTCGTTGTTCTGAATATAACGTTCAAATATAAAAAGTCAATCTTCAGCAAACCCACATACCTATTAGCAAACATAATCGTTCCCGAGGTGAAACTCTTTACACGTATGAATAACACCATATCGTTTACTTGCAAAAAAACTTTATTGAAAATCGGAGCGACAGCGATCCCTTTTTCCTTTTTTATTATCGGAACGTTTCACTTGTTCCGCATTGTTGACTCTCACATTGACTCACTTTTATTTCTCTAGATTAAAAGCTGTATTTATCAACGTGTATTCATTACAAGAATATTTTTTTCATTTCTTATAGGTACTCAAAGTGGGTTATTGTTTATCCAAGTGGCGTGCTTTCTGCTCTAGAGCAAAAAGTATTATACAAAAAGTAAATGATAAGCATTCTTTTGTTTAATGTAGGTACCTAATCTCTTCATAACCGCATCCAAAGAATGGCATATACACAAACGCCATTAACCTTGGTCAACAGTATTCCCGCCGAAATGCTCCATCACTAACTGTTTATATCAATGTTTATATATATTTGGTATTTTTAATTTCCTTGCATTCGAAATGAAAAGTAGTGTGTAACTCGGGTGAAACCAGCTATTTCAGATATGAACTATTGGCGCTCTCACATCGTTCGAGCGAAAATATCTCGACGTCAACCCTTGGTTAACAATCTTCTATTGTTGGCCGGGTGTTAGTTAAGGTTGCTTCGGTTTACAACGGTTTGTGAAATGCTGGGTTCCGAGCTGCCTAAGAATAATTATTTGTTCTGACGGGAGAATCAATTCTGTATCTCTAAGTTCGATTAGTTCCCCCATTTAAATAAATAACGCTTATTTGATTGGGATCCCAACGAGCGCCGTAGGAAGGAAGGAAGAAACTACGCAAGGTGAAAGCAAGGAAGGGCCGCTTTGTCGGTGCGTATAAAAGAAGCAGGTGCGCAAGGGTAAATTTCCGCCAACGAGAAAAATTCCTTACGTGAGACGTGAAAGGAAAAGGTATTTTCTAATAAACACAGACATTGGTAAGCCTCTCCGTGTCTCTAAAACAGTATTTAGTTTGGAGCTTTTATACTATAAATGTTTTAAGCGGCAAAATTTATGTTTCCTTTGGTTATGTTACATACAAAAGCGGTAAATAAACGTAGTGAATAGGTACGAGTACTATCTTTATCACAGTCATTAGTGAGAGGGGACAAATAAGCTTTTAGCAGCAGCTTTTAGACCTAACTAGGACGGGTGGTAGCGTAGGCCGAGGCAGAGTTAGTCGCGGCGGCACCGCGGTAGGACAGGGCCAGGAAGGTAGGTAGTGGTGTAGGCGGTAGTAGGTGGTATAGTAATTGCGCCGGTGCAGTGGAGTGCGACATCAGTAATTGCTCGGCGGGGGACAGTGACAGTCGCCTGATGAATGGAGCCGGGAAAATTCACTCCGCGGAAAAAACTCTAGACATTTCTGTAAATTAAAACTGTAGCAGAGCCTGATCTTGTTATCTATCTAGTTGCTCGTTTAATTCGTTTGTTTTATTTTTTGGATTTTCTAATTGAGCTTTTACTCCGGAACCAGTGACGATGTTTTAACCAATCAATAACAGGCTAAGATAGAATACTTGTTAATTCGACATTAGCGACCAATTTAGTTACCGAAGCACGAAGTGTTTAAATACTTATCCCCGGGTCCCTTATGCCCTTTGTTGAAAAGTACCAGGATTACGATGTCCCCGGGACAGAAAATCCTGGTGTCACAATGTCCCCTAGTCGAAAAGTACCAATGTTATAATGTCCCCGGGCCAGAAAGTCTAAGTGTCCCCGTATCGAAAAGTACCAATGTTACAATGCCCGGTGGTATGTAGCCCTGTGTCTGATAGTCCAGGTATTATAATGTCCCCTTGTCGAAAAGTACCAATATTATAATGCCCCTATGTCCGATAGTACAGGTGTCATAATGTCCACATGTCGTCAAGTTCTAATGTTATAATGTCTAAAGGACATTGCAGTAAATCCAATATGCTGCAATCGCTAGTATTGTAATAGTTCCATGTATTATCATATTATCAACTATTTAGGTACCTACTAGAAATTGACTATGACTTCGTGCACAAGAGTGATATTTTTTTTTCTTAAAAGTTGTAGGATACTTTTTACTTCACCATCGAAAATTTTCCCCTTTTTTCTTAATTAACTGCCCTCTCATTTATTGATATGTCACACGATATAGATACTAATAATGTTATTCATTTATTTCAGACACCTATGTATTTGACAGTAATTTTAGTATCATACAAAATTGTTAGAACAATGAAACAATAATAACCTTATGAACCAAAGGCTGTTAGTAAATAAACTAGAGGCCTGATAAAACTAACTTTAGTTTTTTTATGCATGTTGATATAACAGATAATATTATATCAACATGGGGTGTTATATCAACATTGAATTGAAAAAACGAATTGAATTGAATGAGTCCAACAGTCAATATTAACTTAATTAATTTTCTGGAACAAAAAAAAAACAATTAAGGCGCTACAACGAGAAATTTAGAAACTTTGAAACGCTGTCCTGCCCAGACTAGCAAACAGTAGGGGCTGATTTTCAGGTATATGATTCTTGACTATATGATTGTATGTATGTATGTAAGCACTTTATTGTACAATAACAGGTTGATTGTGGTACTGACAACCCTGGTACTTTTTGACAAAGGGCATTATAACGCCAGCAATTTCTGACTGGGGACATTTATGCCCCTGGACGATATACTCTACTTTTCACTTCGATTGCTAGAAAATAATAGCAGATTATATTACAAAGGAGCAAATTTAACTATTTTTTTATTAGGTATTGTTAAAGAGGGACTACTAAAGCTTAATGTTTAGAAAAATTAATTCTATTCCCTGATTGGTGCATTTCAGTAAAGCTGTTTTCTGGTTAGTTGATAGATTTTTATGATTGGTAGATTAATATGGTGAAGTATTTTGATTGGTCACATTAAAATGTTATGTAAATCATAAAAACATGTATTCATATTTTCTCTAGGGAACAAATAGTTTAGCCTCGCTTGATAAGTCTAACATGAGACACTTTTCGACCAAACTAGTTTAACTATCAGCCAAAGAATAGATAAATTAGAACTTCACTAATAAATTCGTGTAAGTAAATATTGGTCGAAAACTGAAATGAGCCAAACTTTACGAGGAAATGTGGCCCATCTTAAATATGGGCATCATCAGGTCACTGCCCTTGGGGAATGTATATATTACTTAATTTTATATATACTATTGTAATTATACCTAAATAAACACCTTTTTTACTGAAATAAATAACATAATATTCGCAAATTAAAAAATGTCACCTGCATCTGCTATTTTCAGAGATGCCCCAGTCATTTCCAATAAAACTATTTCAGTTCAGACAGCGCATTTCAGATAGTCTGAACATCTGTGATATTTCAAAAAATGATGTGCAGGTTCAGTTCAGTTCAGTTTAATATAATCACGGATTCAAATGCTGTTAGGATGGGATTTTACACCGAAACTACAGCGCTCGTATTCGCGAGGGATTAGAATAAAGAGGGATGTGGCTAGTTGTATCGGAAATTTAGTATGCAATATATCCAACGTAATGCGAACTGTTGATGGTAATGTACTTCACCTTCTTTGTTCTATTCGGGGTTGTATCAGGAGGGCGCGGGAGGTCAGAGAGGAGTAGTTCACTGCTATGCCGCCTAGGCCTGATACATTAACTTCCAATATCTCTGAGCTTAACCACGCAAAGGGTTCACGTGTAATAATTTATTACATGCTAGCTTCGAGCAGGAGAGGGCTGCTTGGGTTTCAAACAGCCTCCGGAATTAGAACATTCGCCTGCCATGTCTAATATCGATCCACGATAAAAATACAATGGACATCAAGCAGCAGGTCATTAAATGGCGTCAACCAAACTGAGCGTTTACTCTAAATAAAACCAGGGTGGAGAGCACTGTGATAATATTGTTCATTTTAAACTCTATCACTTTGGTATTTAAATGTAAATTTGACAGAAATTTTATTATTATGAAATCACCGACACGGGCTCTTTAGGAATAAAACCGACTAGTTACTCGGTCATGTCACTCGTCACCTGGTCAGTCATGAAGTTGGTCAGTTATATTTTAAATCTTCCGACGACAGAATTTCTGGCGTCACAGATAGATATCTCGACTTTTGATTTATAAACCTAATTGATGACAATTATAGTTTTTGTGCAATTTTTGGTGTAAGAAGATTCTTACACAAAAAAAATACACAAAAAACTATAAATGAGGTTTATAAATAAAAAGTTTTGTAAAATGGAGAAATGGCCTCGTTTTTTCGATTTCGATTCGCTACATTTTTGACAGATGTCGGTGCTAATACCGCAATTTTACCAAATTAAAATAAGATGAACCTGTATAAATATACCTTATATTGAATTCCAATGCGGCCTCAGCAATTTACAATGACTCGCTTGTCGCATGTCCCGCCGGTAATCCTATATTCATACAAGCAACATTTATAGGTAGATATTAATTCTTCAAAGTGGCTATAATGGAATGAAAAGAAATCGTGCGCCGGCAATCAAAAATGTTAATAACATTATAATAAAAAAATAAAAAAAGCCCTTTATTCCATTATATGTATATGAATAACATTATCTGATGAAAAACACCCATCTATACATATAATAAAGCAGAAGAGGGTCAAAAATCTGTACATCTATACATATAATAAAGCAGAAGAGGGTCAAAAATCTGTACATTGATGATATAAGAAAAAAAATCGATTGAGGGGTCTTAGAATCGATAACAGAACACATTTCAACGGTTTTTAGAATTCATGTCTGTTTGTCTGTTTGTCTGTTTATCTGTTTGTCTGTTTGTCTGTCTGTTTATTTGTCTAACTATCACGTGAAAACTAGCGAATGGATTTTAATACAGCCTTCAATAATATGTTTATTGGATCTTCGGCGAGGTTATAGGCTATAAAAATCATACAGATTGGGGATTAAAAGGGGTGAAAACAGGGGTTGAACTTTGTATGGGAAGTCCTTCAATTCGTGATTTAAAGGCTTGAAAATTGGTAAGCATCTACTTGGAAGCAAAGGAAAAAGAACCCCATTCAAACACTGTGCAATAAACAGATAGTATTTGAAAAAACGGGGGACGAAATATACTTTTCACATCACCTATTCGGATAAGGGCTTTTTCTTCCCTGCTAGGAGGGATCAAAATGGCACTTTTCTTCCCTGCTACCAGGGATCAAAGTGGCACTTTTCTGTAACGAGTAATTTTATTGTATCGATTTTGATAGTTAAGTATTGTATCGATTTTGATAAAATAAATGCACAACCATTGTTATTTCAGATCTTTTATTATTCTCAATAGGTGATGTGAAAAGCAGTATGTGTCACATGGAAGCAAAATTATTTCCACCTTGGGCGTTAATTCTTGAATCCCTCACTACGCTCAGGATTCTATTTTAGAATCCCTCGCTACGCTCGGGATTCTATTATATAATCCTTCGCTTCGTTCAGGATTCAATTTACGCCCACGCCGTAAATATGTCATTTTGCTCCCTTGTGACACAATCTACTATGAGAGGCCAATGACAAAAAAACAAAAGTCCCTCAAACCATATTAACTGTTTGATATGAGAGATCTAATTATGTTGGACAGTCGGTCGCTATCAATATTCACAAACCTAGGTACATACCAGTCTTACTATGCAAGCTCGGTGTTTTTTTTGTTTTCGCTGGAAGGTACCTCTACCTACCTACGCAGAGCAGCAGGCTGGTTGCATGGTAAGACTTGCGGCATGTATATGCATGCGCATGATTGAAATAATTTGAGTTGGCCGAGTTGCATCAACTTTATTTGTTTAAAAAGCCATTTTACTGTTCAAATAATAAGGTTCAAAATGTATAAATTTAAATATTAATATTTTTGTACAAAATCTTTTTTCGGGGTGCTGATTACAACAATGATATCCATTTTCAAATGCAAGATGGCGGACGTTTATTTTCTTAATAATCGTTATGGGATATGTTTGAGGTTCTTCGGGGTACGGGGATATCAGGAGTGGGGAAGGGGGGGGACCGTTCTCAAAGCCAGAAAATAAACGAAATCGCAGTTCGGATCGAAGTAAAGTTTGTCAAAGTTGCAAATTTGGATGAACTAACTGATCCATACAACATACCGAAGACTGGCCGGGTCAGACTGTCCACATTTAGGGTATATAGGTATTTGTTAGTAAAATATAGGTATGTAACAATAAACATTCAGTATTACCAAATTCGAAATTCATAGGCCGATAGAAAACAAAAACTCAATATCAGAAAATCACACATCTCCCAGGAACAACCAGGGTGGGTGCGCTATCAACCTGGGCCTCTACTCCACCTTTGAATGTGAAAGAACAAACAAAGGTAGTAAGGTTCTCCAATAATTTTTAAACAAAAAAATATGTATTCAACCACCGACAACTTTTTTTTTTCTTTGCTGCGCTCGCGTTTACATCTACATTCCTTAATGCGTAAGAAGTCTTTTCCGCACCCTGCATCATAATGTTCTAAAAGTTTCACGCCGCTTCGCTCGAGTTTTCATCTACATGGCTTGATGCGTATAAAGTCTTTTCCACACATGCATTACAATGTTCGAAAAAATTTGCGCTCGCGTTTTCGTCTACATTACTCGATGAATATGGAGTATTTTGCGCACATGCATCATAATGTTCGAAAATTTTCGCGCGCGCTACGCTCCCTACATTACTTAATGCGTGTGAAAAATATTACGCACCTTTTTTTTCTTTTTTTTTCCTCACCTGTATCATAATATTCCAAATAATTCGCGCTCGCTACGCTCGCGTTCTCATTTAAATGACTTTATGCGTATGAAATATTTTCCGCACATGTATCATATGTTCGAAACATTTCACGCTCGCTGTACTCGCGTTTCTATCTACATTACATGATGCGTGTGATGTATGTTCCGCACCTGCATCATAATGTTTGAAACATTTCGCGCTCGTTATGCTCGCGTTTTTATCTATATAACTTGATGCGTATGAAGACTTTTCCGCACCTGCATCATAATGTTCGAAACATTTCGCGCTCGCTACGCTCGCGTTTTCATCTACATGACTTAATGCGTATGAAGTATTATCCTCACCTGTATCATAATGTTGCAAATATTTCGCGCTCGCTTCGCTCGCCTTTTTAACTACATTGCTTGATACGTATGAAGTCTTTTCCGCACCTGCATCATAATGTTCGAAACATTTCGCGCTCGCTACGCTCGCGTTTTCATCTACATAACTTAATGCGTATGAAGTATTATCCTCACCTGTATCATAATGTTCCAAATAATTTGCGCTCGCTTCGCTCGCCTTTTTCACTACATTACTTGATGCGTATGAAGTCTTTTCGGCGCCTGCATCATAATGTTCGAAACATTTCAAGCTCGCTGCGCTCGCGTTTTCATACATTACTTAATGCGTATGAAGTATTTTCCTGCATTTCCGCACCTGCATCATCATGTCCGAAAATTTTCGCGCTCGCTTCGCTCGCGTTTTCAGTTACATAACTTGATACGTGTAAAGTATTTTCTGCACCTACATCGTAATGTTCGAAAGATTTCGCGCTCGCTACGCTCGCGTTTTCATCTGCATAACTTAATGTGTATGAATATTTTCCGCACCTGTATCATAATGTTCCAAACATTTCGCGCTCACTTCGCTTGCCTTTTTAACTACATTACTTGATGCATATAAAGTCTTTACCGCACCTGCATCATTATGTCCGAAATTTTTCGCGCTCGCTACGCTCGCGTTTTCATCTACATGACTTAATGCGTATGAAGTATTTTCCACACCTGTATCATAATGTTCCAAATAATTCGCGCTCGCTTCGCTCGCCTTTTTAACTACATTACTTGATGCGTATGAAGTCTTTTCCGCGCCTGCATCATAATGTTCGAAACTATTCACGCTCGCTGCGCTCGCGTTTTCATTTGCATGCTTTAATGCGTATGAATATTTTCCGCACCTGTATCATAATTTTCCAAACATTTCACGCACGCTTCGCTCGCCTTTTTAACTACATTACTTGATGCATATAAAGTCTTTTCCGCACCTGCATCATTATGTCCGAAAATTTTCGCGCACGCTACGCTCGCGTTTTCATGTAGTATTTTCGTGAAGTATTTTCCTCACCTGTATCATAATGTTCCAAATAATTCGCGCTCGCTTCGCTCGCCTTTTTAACTACATTGCTTGATACGTGTGAAGTCTTTTCCGCGCCTGCATCATAATGTTTGAAATATTTCGCGCACGCTGCGCTCGCGTTTTCATCTACATTACTTCATGCGTTTGTAGTATATTCCGCACCTGCATCATAATGTTCGAAACATAGGGTAGGACATGGGACACCGCAAGGAGGTGGAAGTAAGATAACTAGCTTAGCGCCTAAAATAAAAGAATAGCAAAATCATTCTAATACGATGACCGAGTTCTACGCAGACGAAGTCGCGGGCAAAAGCTAGTATATAGCTAAGTTGGTGATATGCAGACCTAGCAGAGGTTTGTTAAGTTTTATGAATAAGGTGGTTAGACTAGAAGAGCCCTGTAAAGTACGGCTTTAAAGTACAGAATAGTTTAAGTAGATACGGGGAGTATAAAAACGGGTGCTCAAATTGCATTGTAATTTAATTATGTATTATATTTAACATATTTAACATGATACAAATAAAGCATATCACCAGGTTCCATATTGGGTTGCATAAATTTGAAAGCCATAATGTCGGTGTGCATAACCACTTTGGTCATAATAGTCTTTGCGCATAAATAGTGTTAGTCATAAATTGATCCGCATAAATTCTATGGCCATAATGTTTTTACGCATAAGTAACGAATGTCATATAGTTTTGGAGCATAACAACCTAAATCATAATCAATAAACAGCATAATGTTTTTACGCATAACGTTTTTTTGCATGCAAGCAAGCAAGCACGCATGCATGCAAGCAAACAAGTACGCATGCATGCATGCAAACGAGCAAGCAAGCAAGCACGAATGCATGCATACAAGCAAGCAAGCACGCTTGCATGCATGCAAGCAAGCATGATTTTTCAAGGCACATAAAAAAATACCTAACACTGAACCTAACCTAACAGAGTCGGTTTTGCTACGGAAGGTTTTGCTCGCTCGCTTCGCTCGCTCGCCCGGTAGCCAAGTTTGTTCGATTGTACTTTGTTATAAGTTTTAACACTGGTAAATTAATTTTCTATGTTAAACTAAAATTATAGCGCTCGATTGTTTTGTTCACTCGCTTCGCTCGCTCGCCCGGTAGCCAGGTTTTTGTGTTATTGTAATATTTTTATAAAACTTGTAACTCGTTCCAGACACATTTATGCATTGCAATTATTATGACTACAAATAATTATGATCTTCAATGATATGACTAAAAAATTTATGATATTCAACATTATGGCTTAAAAAAATATGACAAAGTGCAGTTATTACAATTAAAGTATTATGCGCAGGATCATTTATGACAAAAGACTTTTATGAGCAACAACTTTATGCGAAATGAGTTATGACAATCGAAATTATGACAACAATTTTTATTCCACTAGAGGTGATATGTCTCTGCTAACTTAAATGTTGTTTGTCCCTTTCTCACAAACGTAAATGTCAGAGTGACAGATAAGGACAAAGGAACTTTAGCGGCTTGTTAACTAATAGAGGTTTGATGGACGTTTATGAATAAGGGGGTAAGTATTTAAATATCCAACGTGGTTCCTGCAGAACCTCTATCAGAATGCAGTTAACCTCGGTAAACGCGCCTTGGGTACCGGCGACATGATACTTCACCCGGCCGTGCTCGCTCGCGTTGCACGAGTAGCGGCCCGAGTAATTACTGATTGCCTCTAAATTAAACTCGATCATCTATATACGGTAACGTGCAACGAGAGACATTCCGAGAATTTAAATTGCATTTTGTTCTCTTTTACTGCGGCAAAATGCCAGCCACTCGTTATTCTCCAAGTAGGTGCACGGAGCACAAATGTATTCTAGATAAATCACTTCAGAATAATGTTTTGAATTTTCTGTATTTACAGTTCCGAGGTGGAAACAGCCTTTATGGTTTAGGCAATTACGTAATGGTTTGCAGAAAACGTATCGGTATCTTCTTGGTGGAATGTTTGGGCTGCCTTATGGAATGTTTAATTAAGAACAGGAATATTTAAGAATAGGTACTGAAAGGGATTTCGCCGCTAAAACAGGATCGTGAAATTATACAGAAATGGGCATTACTTAATCGTTATAAATATTAAACAATTTCGGTTTTCTTGAAGGAGCCGTGAATAAAATTGCCACATAATTAAAATAAGTTTACCTATCGAATGTGCCGGTATATTTTTACAAAAAATATTTTATCTAACTGTAGGTACCTAAAAGCAGATAGTATTTACATAGTAAAACTAAAATAAATCATTTCATTATTGAGTTACTAGATTATTCGAACATTATAAAATGTTAAGTATTAGACAAAGCATTACTGTGACGTTGACGTATTAACCCTCTTAAAGTACCTACCTTTATGTACCTATTGAAAAGTGTACACACAGCCTGACTGGATTACTTAATTTGAACGCATCGTAAGTTAAGATGCTGTCTCCTGCTTGTATGCGTTTTTTATGATTAGGTATCTATATTTTACTACTGGCAGTCCGAGCAAGTCAGTCACGCAACATGGCAGCCGGGGTCGTGTGCGCGGGAGCACTCTTATCGATTCTGTTTTGTTTCTCTCAAGTTAGTTCAATTTATATCTAAATGTATAGTGCATAGTTCAAATATCATGTTGAGCAAAAGATTAGTGCTAACGCCATAATGTATGTGATGAACTTTAAAAAATCAACTAATAATCGTTATGTTAATAATACATTTTACTAACACCAACAAAACAAGTACCTACCTAACAGTATCATCATCAAGGTCGACGGGATTTTTTGGAATACCTAGCTGTAATAGATTCGATCTGTAAATATCCTAAGCATAATGTTTAGCCGTTAATGACTTATATCCTAATTAGTCCAAAGAAAAATAAAAGGCTTTTTGTGCCTATGATTTTTTTTTTTTTTCATTTAAGTTCTTCTTACTCGCGGTCATATCATAAGTGAAAAACAATAGGCAGGTAAGTATAGTGAGTATTCAACAGTTTGCCTGTTTAAATTGAGCCGACTGAGTTTGTGTTTAATATTTCTAAATAACTATTTAATATAATCTTCCTACTCATGTAATTTTACCAAAACTCAGTTACTGAATACGCGTGTCAATCAACGGAAGCACTGCCGATAATCTTAACCGAGGAGAATCTAATTTGTTCTAACAAGATAATTCAATCTCTTGTGTTGTAGCATATTATGAAAATAGATTTGAGTATTATTAAGTTTTCCAAAACGTTAGCAATTAGATGCCTGTTACATGATAAATCATAGAATAAATGACAAAGAAATTATTTATGTACTTTTTTGAGTTTTTGGGATAACAAAGATTTGTTAGATCATTTTCCTAAAATCGAATTTTCATTGTAACTGGAATCTATATTCCAGCCGCGTTTTTTCCATTCTGATTTTTTCTAAATGCATATCATTTTAGTTGCCTTTATTCACACTAGCTAATATTTACAGTCGCCTTTTTACCCAATAGTGTTTTTTCTAATAGCATTTATTCTGTATAGCCTATTTTCATGCTCGATTATTTCTCTAGTATCTTTTTTCTCTCATAGTTTTTTTTCTAGTCGTTTTAGGGTTCCGTACCAAAAAGGTAAAAAAGGAATCCTTATGGTTTCACTCTGCCTGTCTGTCTGTCACATTGCTAAATAGTTTGACAGTTTGACTGCTAAGAATACGTTCCATTTAAGTCTTAAAAAGTGCATCCCCCCTCTCTAATTTCCAAACTATGACGCCAAAAATTCTGAAAAAAATTTGGAGGGTGTAAATAAATACATACTTTAAAAAAATTTGGTTTGAATAAGATACATCAAACGGTTTTTGAGTGATCGCTGAAACACTGTCTTGCCCAAACAAATCAACTCTACAAATGGCTCTTCAAAACCACTATGCCCGATTACATTCGGCAAAACATAGGAACCGTAACTCTTTTTTAGAATTTGAAAAATAACTTTGGACTTAAATGCTATAGTAGATTGTTTGACAAGGGTCTAAAGTAAGCCATATTACCACGAGATGGTTATTTTGTAAAATTGTTCGAGTGGTAATATGGCTTTTAGGCCCGAGTCTACTCTCTACTTTTCACTTCGATTGCGAGAAAACACATAAACTCTAATTATCCACATTAAATGAATAATTTATCTCTTGGCGGGCGTATGTCTACTTTGACAGCATGTTTTTTTTTCTAAGGCCAGGACCATGCTTCGCTATGCGTATTCGTCTCCCTTTCTTTTGCTATATTAAACAAAGAGATGCAACATGCGCTTTTTTTTAAGAGGCGCAATTGCTTTGACCACAGATACCGCTTAATCTTTAGAGAACTGAAAAACGTCTTTCCTGGTTGGTCGATTTTAGTACAGCTGTATTCTGATAGGTTGATATTTCTACCAAATGTTTTTTTATCTGTCAAGTTACTGTTCTGTGATTGGTGCATTTAATAGGTGAAGTATTTTGATTGGTCAACTTAAAATGTTTGGAAATCATAAATATGTATACATATTTTCCCTAGGGCTTAAATGTACTACTTTAGCCCTGCTTCACAAGTCTAATATGATACACTTTTCGAGCATGAGAAGTGAAAAATTGTTTTATAATGCACGTTTTCTAAGCAGTCAAACTGTGCGGAAAGTACCACTTTTCCGCACTAGTGCTTTTTACTTTTCAATTTTTTTTACTTAACTCCGTCGCCATCGAGCCTGGTGCAAAGAGTTTTTATAGTTTGAGAAATATTTTACAAATTAGTTAATTATAGATTTACATTCTTATAACAGGATACATTAAATATTGATACTTCGTTAAACATATCATTGATTATTTTATTATATATTTAATATCATAAATTTTATTTTTTACCTATACCTATAAATAAATTGTAAATTTTCACGATAGGTAAATGCTTGGCTGAATGGGTCATAAACACTTGCAAAAACAAAAGTCGTCTCTCCTGTGGTCAATAGTTAACGGCTTATGAGCATGTGAGTTATGATTTTATTACATGGATTTATAGAACCGGAGACGCCGTTTATGCGGGTTACTAGACCAATCCAAAATTAAGCTTTGTAGCCCTTAACTTTTGATATGCCCACAGGAAAGACGCGAACCTAAATCTCTTTATGACCCGAATGCATATTTAGCCAGTGCCGATCTGCCAATCCGCTATTTTTCAAGCAAATGTGCACATGCGCAGTGTTAGAGATGTTGATTGAGCGCGCATGTATTTAGAAAAAGCCGCCATTTTTCATTAAACACTAATTTCTTGTTTACACTTGTATTTGATAAAAAATATCAAGTGAAAGTGATGAATCCGATTAAATGTAACCCGAGAAAATAGTATTCAAGAAGTACAAAATGCCAACAAAGGTTCCTTGGCGGCTAAATCAAAATTAATAACCTATACTTTACTGACTTACGAATCTTACGATGGCGGTGAACTCTTAAAAGTATTTGCATTAATAAAAAGGTAAATCAATCTATGTCAAGAAGTTGTTACATGAACCACAGATATAATAAGTAACGTATCGAGCAAGGTAAATTATAACATATACATACATCTTATTATATCTTTAAACGCAATTCTTGTATATATTTATTTATTTTAGGGATCTCGGAAACGGCAGTAACGATTTTGATGAAATTTGGTATGTGGGGGTTTTCGGGGACGAGAAATCGATCTAGCTAGGTCTCATGCCAGGGAAAACGCCGAGCTAAGCTCGGTCGCCCAGATATTATATTTTAAACTAACGTTTATATTTTCTCGCACAATGCACAGTAAAAGATGATTCTGGACTTGTGTTTACAATTATATATTTATTGCTCTCGCTCGTGTATAAGAAAGACACTTGTATAATAAATAGCTATTAGAAACCCCTATATCATTTTTAAAGGCCTATCCATGGATATCCCACACGCCGATGTGCATTGATTTTTTTTATCCCATACAATGATTAGGGCCTTGGCAGACGGGTTTTCCACCACGATACAAGTGGAAGACGAATTTGTTTATTCACAATAATATATAAACTATCATCTGACAAAATTTCATGAGAGAGGAAATTATTGAAAATATTTTTGAAGTGAAAACTTCTTTAGCGGCGCTGAGCACTTTTGTACTGAGGAAAAATGTATAAACTCGCGATAAATTGCAAGACCAGGTTAGTTGACCCCTCCTAGTATCGTGATTGCTATGTTACGAGGGGTCCCCAGCTGGTCTTCTTAGAAAGCCAAGGTTCTAACTGTTTTAAGACAATCCTAAGATTTTCCATAAAGATCATATTTCAAATAAATTCTCATGGAAAGTAGCTCTTATTGTCCCTAAAAAAGCGTTTCCAAAGTCCAATATCGGATAGCCAGACTGACCGATTTCCGTAAAGATCATATTTCAAATAAATTCTCATGGAAAGTAGCTCTTATTGTCCCTAAAAAAGCGTTTCCAAAGTCCAATATCGGATAGCCAGACTGACCGATTTCCGTAAAGATCATATTTCAAATAAATTCTCATTCTCTTTATTGTCCCTAAATACGGTGACAGTTCCCTTCAAAATACCTAGTGGCCAAGAGTGATGGATAAAATACCAAGGGCCTGACACGCTTTGTAAGAGAAAGATAGCCTTATTGCGATTCCTATGAGAGGAAGTAGAAAATAGTGCGATGTTTTGTCCTTATCACCGATCGAAATTTTTTGTATTAGTGTCAAAGTTTTGTGTCAAGAAGATTGCAAAACAAATTGGCAATATTTGGTAGTGCATTTTATAAATGGAGAATTAATGATAAGTTTGGTTTAAATGAATAATAATTTACGAATTATCAGATCCGTAGTGTTTGGGTGTTCAGTGCAAACATGGTGGGGTGTTAAGTGTTGGGCTGTAAAAGCAAACTCGACCAAAAAAAGGCGGATGTTACATTCCATGCGTAATTTGCGTAAGTACATTTTCTTTGCATTTTGGACCCGTGTTTATTTCTAAAATCTCACCGGTACCAAGTTACTGAGCTAAATCATAAGTTTTAATATCATGAGACACTTGATGAAATAGGAAAAATATGTAAATTAATTCAAAAATAACCTCCAAACATTTCACATATAAACCGATCAAATCGCGTAGTATAAATCTACCATAGAAGCCAGCTTTGAATTGATGTCCCATCATTCAGTCGGTTTATAATTCGATTTCGGGATACCAACAAATAATAAAAAAATCCCCTGAAGATTACCCCACGTTTCGGGAAATTCAAGTAATTTGATTTTTTCAGTTTTTAGGGTTCCGTAGTAAACAAGGAACCCTTATAGTTTCGCCATGTCCGTCCGTCCGTCCGTCCGACCCCCGTTTTTCTCAGTAACCGTTAGTACTAGAAAGCTGTAATTTGGCATGAGTATACATATCGATGACGCGGAGAAAACGGTAGAATAAAATCTTTAAAAAAATTTTTTTTAGGGTACCTCCCCGGGTGACAGTAACGGAAACGCACAGGGCAGGGCCGGGCCCGGTCTTTAACCAATTTGAGGCCCTGGGCACATTAGGGTAATGGGGACCTATGACCTTGATAGAGCACGATTCTGTTAGAATAGACAAAGAAAGTAAACGAGTCACATTAAATGAATAGACATTAATAATATAATATTTCCTAAAAAATAAAATTAATTTTCAAAATACACCAAATTTGGGTTCTTCCTTAGAGCAAACAGCTAAATTAAATTTTCTTAAATAAACGCCTAATTCTAACCAGTCATATATATATTTTTAAATTGAAAATGAGGCCGACGCTTATGCGAGCTCACCCAGAAGGTTCACTCGTACCTTAAAAAGGTCCAGGTTATTTGAACTCGGAAGTACCTACATACGCCATTCGAATACCAAACCAGTAAACATTATAAAAAAAGATGATTTTGACCAGGTAATGAAAGTAGCCAGTCGTACGTCGTCTGGATATCTGATGGAAGAAGGGGGAAGGCGGTATGAGCTCATGGAGTTCCTGAGCACACTCAACGAATCTAAAGAAATAAAAATGGGAAATAGGTAGTATTGCTTACAATTTTTGAAGTGAAAACTTCTTTAGCGGCTCTGAGCACTTTTGTACTGGGGAAAATTTGTTGAACTCGCGACAGATTTTAAGATTCTAAGACCAGCTAGTTGACCGCTCCTAGTAATCGTGATTGCGATGTTAGAAGGTGTCAACTCAGCTAAACTCAGCTGCCCCCTATACTTACCACAAAACTTTACAAGTCTACAATTTGACAAAATTGCACAATTTTCCATAGAAAAAGTTCACAAATTTGTCGAATTGTACGCTTGTAAAGTATTGTGGTACAGGTTCCTGGTCTTAGATGCGTAAGACACAATGATACTCGGGGCATATTATGTAAATGGATTATGCGAATATGAACATGAGTATGAGTACAGTACAGATACGGATACCGATACGGATACCGATACCGATATGAATATCTTTGTTATTTGGGTCATTGTCAGTCGGAAAAACAAAAGTTGTCCATTCGGTGGACAATAGTTAACGGCTTGTGTGCATGTAATTTACGTTTTTATTATATGGATTTATAGACACGGAATTACAGATTATGCGGGTTATCAGATCAATCGAAAATTAAGCTTTGTAGCCCTTAACTTTTGGCATGTCCTGTCCACCGAAAAGACGCGCACCTAAATCGGACAATGACCCATTTACTATCTTTATTGAGTTTTCACTTCTGCCGGCACTCCCGGAGTGCAACCCGTTGTTTTTTTTTACATGTTCATGTGCTCGGCAGACAGGTATTCCACCACTCTACAACCGGAAGACGAATTTTATTCCTTAAGGCTTAACTATCATTTGACACTATTTTCAGTCGAGAGGAAATTACTTTTTTTACGTCTTTGGGAGGCTGCTGCTCCTTAACCTACCAAATACCTCCTTCATAATACAACTATCTTAACCACTGTACTTACAAGTTTTCGTGCAAAAGGAAATGACTAACACTAATGTGGTATGGCCTAAATTGGTTTCCGCACAATAACTAACAAAAACTTTATTGCATAAATGGATGCCTTACAGAAACCCTTTTACTTGAGAAATGTTAATGTTTCTAACAAGCATCAACAACAATACTCCCGTATTTCATTACATAATATATATATAAGAAGATCTTGAATATCTATTAAGAGGAATGCCTAGCTGCGATTTTCCCATACAAACCCTCTCGACTGTTTTCTCCCTAGTTTTTGAACCTAGAGCAATGATTTTTTCAAATAAGATCAATATCATCAATATCTATGCCGCTACGTTTTGTTTTTTTGGATCTTTTTATTTTAAAGAAAGTTACAGCCCTCCAAAAATCGCAAAAACGGCGTAATTCAATTGGCTCCCAAAAAAGGCGCAGTATACAAATATGACAACTAATATCCAAAAAATCAAAACGTAGCGGCATAGATTATTTCTTGCTCTTGCAGTTTCCAAAATTTTATAATGATTGGTTGCGTTTTGGAGGAGGAAACAGTCGAGAACGAAACCTCGATTTTTCCGTTTTTTGCAAGGGAATTTTAGTCCGAGCTGCAGTTGTCCTTATCGCACGAATTCTTGGCGGAGTCAGTTTCTAAATATACGTACACAGAAGGAATAGGGATGGGCAACAGTCGTTGACATATATTGTCGATACGCTAGTGGTGAAAAATGATCGATAAATCATTATTACCAGAAAAGTTATTAATCACAAGAAGAACCCTGAGTCACAATGGAAGAATATTGAATAGAAAGGTGACCTGGGAACCCTTGTCTTTGATAAAGCCCAAATTGGGCTCCATACAGGCAACTACTTTTTGCCATTTTTGTCGCCACTGGCGAGGAGATATATATGTATGATATTTTATTGCACATAATAGGAACACATACCTACAAGAAATAAAATTCCGAAATATAAAGTACAAACGCGAACTTATGCCTCCGAGGCATCTCTTCCAGCTAACCTTCGAGATAATGAGAACAATGAATATAACGCACGAAGGCCTCAGACAAATTAAATGTGCACAAACATGGACACTTCCTGGGTGGATTTCAACAAGAATTTTTTCACCATACAATTTTTTTTTTATTTCCTTCAAATGTGACAAAAACTATTCTAAATGATGTAGGAATATTTTCTGAGTAATTTAACACCTTCCTTCGTAACATTTAACCATGAGATGGTGTTGACGAATGTGGTCTGGCGATGATTTTTTAATAGACGGTGATGATATCACTTGTATGGTAATGACTAGTTGCTGGTATAAAGGTAGGTATAAAATAAACCACTGAAAAGCAAATTAACATATTTGTTATTTCATAAATCAATAATAAGTACTAGTGATGCGCCGAATACGTTTTTCACCGAATACGAATACTCTGCCGTTCAAGGTTCAATTTTTCGGTTTTTCATAAAAATCTTGTAAACGGTGGCCCATAGCAAAAAAAACTTTCTGAGGCATAAATGATCTACAAAAAAGGTTTTATACACTTTTCCGCTAGGATTAACATTTAATGAGATAATAAAGGGGGAATGTAAAATTTTATGATCATATAAGTGGCTTCTCATTCCTTTGTTTTTGAATATTTTTAAAAACAAAAAATACTAATTTTTGCACTTAATGAGCTCTACTCGTCAATATACCTCACTCGGTGAGGAAGGTAATTTTTCATATATTCTTGTAACTTGTAACAAATTCCACTCAAAAATATTCGGGGGTGACATTATCAAATGTGATAAAACCCCTTTTATTAAATAAAGATTAAAAAAAAAAAAAAAAATATTCGGTAAATATTCGGCAGTTAAACCTGATAATTCGGCTGAAGACCGAACATTCCAAAACATGCCGAATCGGTTATTATTCTGTATATGCCGAATACCGAATATCCAAATATTCAGCGTATTTCTAATAGAATATGCCAAATAATAATAAAAACCGAATATTCGGCGCATCTCTTGTAATGTACACCACTTCTTAATAATCTTATATTTTTGTAATACTTGACAGCCAAAATGTGTATTGTTTTTTATCGAGGACGTTAAATTAGTGTCATATTAGATTTAATTTTCGCTCCGACGATCTGAAAAAAAATCTATATTATGAGTAAAAATCTAAAATGCGGCAAAAAATATCATTTAAAACGTGAAAATCGTAACACTAACAGGGTAATAACATATTTTTCGAACGCGCGTCACCAAAAATAAGCATGGAGTTCATTAATTTGTTAAACATTTACAACTCGTAGCTCGTAGTGCATAATACGCAAAACCAAATAAATAAATAAAGAAAATCGTCATCACCATACATATGGAATCATAACCGTCCATTGCTTGAAAACCGGTGATGACGGGTATGGTGTTGACGATATGCAAACTTTTTAAAGATTATTCTTGAATGCTAAGTATTATTGCTAAGCCACTGCCACATCATTAATCTTCATTTGGAGTTACGACTTCTTAGGTAATTTGTTTTAATATCATATAATTACTTACTTTTAACGGCTCCGGGATGGTTATGACGCGAATAAAGGCTAATAATTTCTCCCAAAAACACTTTTTTGATTTTTTCTGTTCGGTGCGCCTATATGTAAACGTCCACTCACTTTCGCTGTTCGAATCGAATTCAGGGAGCAGAAGGGGACACCCACGATGTGTTTCACCGCGGATATACAAAACTACCTCGACTTTGATAATACGCTGACGGTGTTGACGAATTTCGGTACTAAATTTTTAAATAATTTTATTTGTACTTATTTGATGAACGAATTATTTCATATTTTTTATATGTAAAAAGGCAACATGGAAAAACTGTAACCGACGAAAATTTCGGAATCGTACGTTGCGTACGCGATATTTTTCACTACAAACATAAAGACTTGGATTTTTTCACACGACGGTGATGATTTTGAACACATAAAACATTTTCCTCCAAGAAAACTATTTAATTATTGGTGGTTTTGATTGAAACACTATTTAAATATGAGTGAATAAAAAAGCGCCAATGAATAAAAAAGTTTCTATATCTGAAACTTGTTATTTTTTTTATAATGACCGAAACATAACTTTTCGCCTGATTTTGAAATCCACCCTCCTACGGTAGCTATACGGTAGCCTAGTGGTTCAAGCGTACGGCTGTCAAGCGGCGGTCGTGGGTTCGAATCCCGGCTCGTACCAATGAGTCTTTCGGAACTTATGTACGGAATATCATTTGATATTTATTTACCGATGGCTTTTCAGTGAAGGAAAACATTGTACGGAACTGCTGATGATGACTCTTCAACGACGCATAGTTCAAGTTTGGGGATTTGTTCTCTTCGTTAGGTTTGTCAAGCAAGCTAGGTTTTCAAGCCACATTTTTGTCAAGCTTGAGTTCTGATGGTGGATTCCATGAGGAATTGAGGGTACTTAATCTTGTACCATTATAAACATACTTATTGGTAGCCATTTTTATTTCATTGTATGGAATCTAAGAGTGCACCATTTAAGTATAATACACTGAGCGAAAAAAATACTAATTATTAGTAAGTTTTAGTGAATCCCAAGATAAGGAGATTATATACTAACGGTTACAAAACAGTTTAGTAGTAATTAGTAGTTACAAGGACAAATTTTTTGGTATTACTAAAGAACTACTATTATCAAAAACTGTTTTGTAACCGTTAGTATATAATCTCCTTGTCCTGGGATTCACTAAAACTTACTAATAATTAGTATTTTTTCTCGCTCAGTGTAGCTTTCACCGGCCTCCCCCATTGAACTTGAAGTCGGTTTTTTTTTCTTAAAAATTATTTTAATTTTGATATGACCTTTAAACTATAGGTATACTTTACCATCCAATACGAGTAAGCGAGTAATGTTTATTTTGCGGGGCATTTTTAAAAAAGTCTTATTCCTGTGTACAACGCCGCGCCCGCCAAAAACGTACTCTACAGCCCCTTATACTAATTAATCATATGCTGAGTCAGTAAGTAAATTCGCGGGCTCGCGTCTAGCGCCTGTGTGCGTGCGCTCACACATAGACAGCGCCCGCTCCCGCTCCCAGCAGCGCGACAGAAACATTATGTCAAAAATTCAAGATTTGAAAAGTTGGTCAGCTAGGCATTCCTCTTAAAGCCGAAGACAAATCATATGAAAAACTATAAAAAATATATATTTAGATTGTAACCTACCTTCGAGTGCCACTGCGCAAGCCGGTGGGCTTGCCTAATTTTCAGTCAGTCCAGTTATTTTACTACGACTCATGAACAATAAGAAAGGCAAATTATTTCCGGCTTCCCTTAGAATATTTTTGACGCATCGCCACTCACTACCTACATACCTATAGCTTTTCCCCAGTTCCTACATTCAGGTCTGTTTTTTAGCCTAGGTACCGGAATGGCGGGTAATTCAGTACAGTATTGGTCGGTGCGGGACATTAATCGCGACTCGAATTGCGCTTGACAGGCTTTTTTTCGCCCATTCAGAGCTTTTTGCCATTGTATGTAAAAAAACAAATTACAGATTCAGGTACATAAATTTCATCTTAATGAATACTGATTCACATTAAGTACTTTTACCTTACTGAGCTGTAAAAAACCGGCCAAGTGCGAGTCGGACTCCCGCACTAAGGGTTCCTTACCATTATCTATAAAAACGGCAAAAAAATCATGTCTGTATGGGAGCCCCGTTAAATATTTAGTTTATTCTGTTTTTTAGTATTTGTTGTTGTAGCAGCAAGAGTCTAACTATCACCGTTCATGAGATACAGCCTGGGGACGTGGTGACAGACGGACAGACAGACGGACAGCGGAGTCTTAGTAATGCCTATTACTAAGACTCCGCTGTCCGTCTGTCTGTCCGTCTGTCACCACGTCCCGTTTTACCCTTTGGGTAAGGAACCCTAAAGACGGACGTTACAAATTCACTCATGAAAGTATTTCCGAAATTGCCTTATGGATGGTCAAATATTTCGTCACAGAATAAAGGTCTGAAAATTATATTCATAATATTTAATAACGTTCGTTATTCTCATGTTGTTATTTTGCAGGTAAAGGGAGAACTAATAAAATACAAACTAAACGACGGAAATGAAATTCCTGCCGTAGCTCTAGGCACCAGCCTGGGACATTTGGCAGATGTAAGTTCACAAAATGGAAATAGGTATTTCTAACGCAAAATTACTTTTGCAGCGACAGTCTCCATGTATATAGTGTGTATGATGTTGATGTGATTTGCTTTTCATATTCGAGTTTTAATCTCATAAATATGTACTTAGAGAAAGCATTAATACTATCAACCAACTTATAAACACTAATTAGCCTGGAATATCACTTGTTTTACTGAGTTCATTTCATTACTAAGCGGTACCGATTTTAATATACCATAGGTACTGTTTATTTATTTTGAATATTAGGCAGGTCTTTACAATATTTCTATATAAATTAATTATTAATTTTTATTACACCGACATTTTTTACTTAGCTTTATAAATTAAGTATTTTGTCATTTAGCTCAACTAAAAGTCCTGTGTAATCGACATGTCTTTGTACTCTAATTAATGCTGTTAGTGGCAGCCGTACAGGCCCAATTTCAAAGAAAAACCGCAAATCGATGTACAGTTCAGCCATTTGGCACATGCATACTAGAGGTCAAAACAAAATTTTTGACCCGCAGTTCCTAAAAAAAATTCCCTTAGGAGGGGAGTGCGGGGACTTTTCTTTTTTTGTATGGAAAAAAATTAATTTTTTCAGAAACCTATCGTGTGTGGTATCATATGAAAGGGCATTTTGAGACGATTCTAAAAATATACCACATCATTACATTTCAGGCATTCTTTTTTAATTATCACAGAAATAATTTTCGAAACATGCCAAGTTTGGGCTCCTCCAGACACGATATGGCTGATTTTTTTTTTGTACAATATACCACAAATGATACTTGATATCCTCATATCTAACCTTAAGAAAGCAATTTGGAAAATAATTTCAGTAAGTATTTTTTATTTATTTTTCAAGATTACTAAGTGACACAGTTCTACTTCAATACCTATTTTACGAGACTTATGGAACTGTACTGAAGATACAGTACATATTAATCATAAAATGATACGTAGTATCCATATATCCAACGGGAAATACCTCTTTAACCCTTTAACTGCGTCTTTTCATCAGTTGGTATAGTTGTTGTGGTAGATACTGACTTATAAAGTGGCTGAAAGTTGAATGAAAAATGTTTATTCCTGTTGTTTTTATTTACATTGCACTAGCCACTCACTTGCTTTTGACATTTAGAAAACATGGCCAAAATTGGCCCATAGAGAACTACCTACACAGATAAAAAACAAAAATATTCTACCCAACTGATTGAATAGTTTTCATACCGTTGTCATCTGTGTTTCTTAATCAATTAATACTAGGTATTAATGTATGCTGTTAGACTCTTTCACAGATAAAAAAAAAATGTTTTGTTTTTTATTTTACTTTATTATTAGGCTTGCGGCCAGTGCTTGTTTATTACTTAGAAAGAGGTTCATACATTTTAAACATGCCACGAGCTGAGGACTGTTGCGTCACTTTGTAATATTGAAAAATAAAAAATGAATACTTAATGAAATTATTTTCAAAATTGCTTTTTTGAGGTTAGATATGAGGATATTACGTATCATTTGTGGTATATTGTATAAAAAAAATCAGCCATATCGTGTCTGGAGGACCTCAAACTTGGTATGTTTCGAAAATTATTTTTGTTTAAGATAAAGATGCAGTTAAAGGGTTAAAGAGGTATTTCCCGTTGGATATATGGATACTACGTATCATTTTATGATTAATATGTACTGTATCTTCAGTACAGTTCCATAAGTCTCGTAAAATAGGTATTGAAGTAGAACTGTGTCACTTAGTAATCTTGAAAAATAAAAATAAAATACTTACTGAAATTATTTTCCAAATTGCTTTCTTGAGGTTAGATATGAGGATATCAAGTATCATTTGTGGTATATTTTACAAAAAAAAAATCAGCCATATCGTGTCTGGAGGAGCCCAAACTTGGCATGTTTCGAAAATTATTTCTGTGATAATTAAATAAAAATGCCTGAAATGTAATGATGTGGTATATTTTTAGAATCGTCTCAAAATGCCCTTTCATATTATACCACACACGATAGGTTTCTGAAAAAAAAAAAAATTTTTTTCCATACAAAAAAAGAAAAGTCCCCGCACTCCCCTCCTAAGGGAAATTTTTTTAGGAACTGCGGGTCAAAAATTTTGTTTTGGCCTCTAGTATGCGTGTACCAAACGGCTAAACTGTACATCGATTTGCGGTTTTTTTAATCGTACGGCTACCACTATGTTGATTGTAGGTATCTAGTCTTTAATCGATATCCAAATGTTGCTAAGAAATATAGGTGACAATTTCCGAAGTGTGAAGCCAGCCTCAGTGCGGTTTTGTTAACAAATGCTTGGCTAACGTCCGGACATGTTCGGGGCATGTTAACTTGTGCAGGGCACGCGGGTGCTGCCAACGAATCACTCACTGGCGCGCGCCGTACAATGGGCCCTGGAGGCTGGCTATCGACACATTGACACCGCGGCGTTGTATCGGGTAGAAGACGAGGTCGGTCTGGGGGTGCGCTCCTTCATGCGAGACAACGGCACCCGCGCTGACGTTTATATTACCACCAAAGTGAGTATTCCGATGTTAAGCAATTTAAGAGGAGGTATCCCCATTGCAAACGTCCCGCAATTAACCATCCCGCTCTCCACGGAAGCTCTGCGCGTAATTTTCGTAAACATTTAAACATAGTCATTAAAACAATCATTTTATCAAGCAAACCCTACGAACTTGTCTACTACTAATTAGGGTCTTTAATTGAGTAAAAAAATTTAATGTAAAATATCAGTAATATAGCCGTAATATTTAAAAAATGTTCCAAAAAGAGGTACCTACCTGCGATTTTTTTCTATTGAGTGAAATTCATCAGGTCTTGTAACTGACTACGATTTTGACTAGACAAGATACTTATGTAACACATATATATTTTTTTGAATTTAAGACACTAATATTCCATGTCTCAGATGGTTTTAAAAAACTCAAAAGTGGTAAAACCCAGCCCCAACTCATTCACGCCGCAGTTTCCTGTCGATTGTTCACGCGGGAATACTATGTTAATGAGTATTTTCAGTGAATTACCAGCTCAGCCTGGTTAGGCGTTTGACTTTTGTTGTACCTATGTTCTAAAGTTGAAGAACTTGTTAGCTTTTTATTACAGATTACATCTTGTCATGTTAAATTGTGCTATTGTAACATTGTTAAGTTAAGCGCTCTGTATTTCACGGTGTGGTACGTTAGTATCTGTACAGCCTGTGAAAACGTTAAAATAACACGCTATCGTTCATGTCTCCTTGTCTAATAACATTTTCTTTGTCATGAGAAAACATTAAACGAGTTTTATTTTCTATTTTCGTAGTTATGGAACGATGCTCACGAAAGAAACGAAGTGATTCCGGCTCTGAAGAAGTCGTTAGAGCTGTTACAAATGGACTACATCGATCTCTACCTCGTACACTATCCAATGGCATATAAGGTACAGTCCCGACGTTTTTGTTTTACTTTGAAAAATAAGAAACATATATATACGTTCCATTCGCTGCTCTTACGGGTTTGTATTTTTTACGTTTAGTACTGGCGGTACACTAGGGCTACATATGGAAAATGCTGCAAATTGTGTTAAAAGCATGAAATCTTTTGGCGTACCGCTAGCACTAGTTGTGCGTGTAAGCTATGCTAAAAATTGTATATGATTTGTAAGTGTTGGGTTTGAAATTATCTAATGATTAAAACATACCTACCTAATTTAACCTTTGGATGCCGATTACGGACACACCCACATGATCGAAGACAAATTGAATCTTCTGGTTGCCAATGACGGGCATCTACACAAATGGTTCAACGTCAACGATAGATTAATCCAGCCAGGCTGCGGCCAGGCGCACAGCAGTCATGTCATGAACTTATGGTGTCACACAGACTTGGCATTAAGTATGATGATGATTGGTTTGGTGCGTGAAAAACGTGTACATTTTATTTCAAGTAATGCTCAAAACATATCAATATTTTTGGAACACTCGGATTTATTCATGGTGTTTTTGATTAGACCTTTTCTTGTATTTCAATAGTAGCCTGTAATTTAATTGTAGGAAGTCATATAAATTTAGAAATAAAGGAAACATTGAAAAATTAAGGCACCGAGCAGGATTCGAACCTGCGACCTCCCGGCACTCGCGGCGAGTCGCTCTAGCCAACTGACCTATAGGTGCAACTACCACCCGGCCCCCAAATTCTTCAACCGTTCCTTCATTTATACAAATGCCTTAAGGGAGGCGTACAGCGACATCTACCAGAAGACTCAGGCTTCATTAACCTAAATTAGTAGTTTACGTTAGCAGCGTTACTGCTTTATACAAAATTAAGTCATATAAACTTCTAAATCTTGATCAAGTGAAGTGTACACAATATCTGAATGTGAAGTTTTAATGCCCCGGGACGGGTGATAATGCCTTGGATCGTTCCTTGGGGGATGTTGCAGAGTTCAGCGTTACTTTATCCTGGTTCCAAGTTGATTATTTATATAGAGCATATAGGAATAGTGAAGTTTATTTATTTTCAATAAGGTTCCTGTAAATGAGGAAATAAATAAAACATATGTTTATAAAATACCTATTTAAACGTCACAAGTAAATATTTCTGTAAATATTTTAAAAAGATTTCACATAAACACTATGATAATGTTCTAAAGTTCCATGCAAGGGTATAATCATAATTAATGGAAACTCTCCACCGAGGTTTTGAAGTGCCTTATTACGTATTGATAAAGGTTAAAACCTTCGCTTAAGATGAAATAAGATTTCGCAAGTCTAACAACAAGAGGACTGTGACCCGGGTAAAAAGATTATATCATTAAATACCTACTGTTATTTAACAACTTCGAAGGTGTCAGCAAAAACTAGTAGGCAGGAGTACTTCAAACTTTGCAAGTTATTCGCTATATTTTCATTTTATAATTGTTGGACGCTTTTTAACTCGCTACAAGTTTTCTGCAGAAATTAGTTTTAAGAACTGCATCGTTTTGTTTTTGTTGTTAATTTCGTGCTTTAAACATAGTTTTTTACGGTACGGAAGAAAATAAACTTGCAAACGTGCCTTGAACCTCGGGAGGAAAAATTAAAACGTTTTATTTTTATGTCGTTTATATTCGCGTACCAAATAAATGTCAACTGAATGTTTGACGTTTACGGAATTTACAAATATACAGCGAATAAGTTATGGTATGGCACATGATGCCATAAAATACAAGCGCGACGGCCGTAAAACTTGAACCTCCATACAGAGTATAAATTTTTAAATATTCTGTCTGCTAATAGGAATTTAATAGTTTCATGTGATACGATATTGCTCTGTGACTATTATTATTCATCGCAGTTGTTTTATTAAAGTTTAGGGATTTCGAAGTTAACATACAGTTTAATTACCTGTATATATATACACCTAGATGTTATATATGTGTTCGCTATGGCGGTCCTATAATATAGGCAATTACTTTATACTTCACAGGAAGATGGCACCATCAGCTTGACCGATTACCTAGAAACATGGAAAGGCATGGAGGATGCGAAGGACATGAACTTGACCAGATCAATAGGTGTTTCGAACTTCAACTTAACGCAAATGCAGCGGCTTTGGGACAACGCCAGGATAAAGCCAGCGGTCTTACAAATTGAGGTAACTATCATGAACAATATTGGCAGGGTTTTGAACTTATGATGTTGATATAGACATTATCTCATCTAACTGTATGTATTATATCACTATGACAATGAGGTGCATTCACTTGTTGCTGTATTAAAGGTTAATTACGCAAAAGATACCTTCCAGATATAAACAAATCAATAAAGTACGAGTGGTTCGTGATAATAGTAGGCAAAACTGTATCTTTTACTGTGCGAATTCATGATGTCAGTAATAGATACGAGTATTATTAATATCGTCACCATGCGAGACCAATAATAAAGCCTAATAAGCTTTCATAGAAAACCTGCACTTCTATTTTTGACACAGGTAACAGACAGGTTTAATAAACTAGTGTCAGAAGCGCAACTGACTAAAACAGGTAATTTGTTAATGCGTTTATTCATACTCGTCCACCAAACCTATTTTAGTAAAAATACCGTTAAATTCGTTTTTTGGTATTTTTTTAATGATTTGTAGGTATTATAGTGCGTATCATCCACGACGACTGGGCTGTGAAGGGGCGCACCTTCGTGCGTGAGATGCACCATACATTTACATAGTGAAGGACTTATCAATTATGTCTACATTTTAATTAATCCCAATGTATGTACTAGTAATGTGGATCGATACATGTATTGTACGACGAATGTCCTTATTAACCTTATACGAAATTTACAAATTAACCCTTGTAATTGTAATTATCAGTCACGATATAGTACTTTTATCTCACGAGCGCGAGTGAGCCATAGTTGTGTTAAGCGATACATGCACATTGTTTGTGTGCGTCAGCGTAGGAGTTATGAGTTCACGTCTGCCCATGTGTTCGTATAAGTCACAACCACAACTACTACAACTATGACCAACCCGCGCTCGTGAGATAAACGTACTGTAACTATTGTGCATGTTTGTGGGAATATTTGTTCAGGCTTAAATGCATGTTTTTCAACAATGTCGGATTTTGTCGTAGTCTCGTCATAATGATGTAGAAAAATGAATGTTATCCGTGATATTAAGAACATAGAATCTTAATTCGTCGCAGGTTTAACATTTCTGGGATAGTAATAAAAAACTCGGCATGATAAATTTACTTATAAGTTTCTTGTGCTTCTCGCAAAGCTCACGAAATTTAAGGAATAAACGTAGTTGATATGGTAATGTACTACATTATGTCTGATGTTAAGCGGTATGTGAAATCCATGAGTGCCGAGGACAGACACCTTGCTCACGTTATAAGGCGTCTGCCACGCGTTCTTTCAAAGATCCTGTATGTTGTAAACGGAATAGACATTTACTACAGGTTCTGTCACTCGAAGATAATAATATTGTTAGTTATTTTATGAACCGTACTTGATACCTATAGGAATTCTCTTGTGTACAGGAGTAAGTGAGAAGTGGACAAATTATTCAACAGTTAGCTATTAAGAATGAAGTTTATCTGATAACTTATTCATATAAGATGTATTGGAGCCATAAATTATAATGATGATCCCTTATAATATCCGCAAGAACCCATTATTTAATCGAAATTCGGAACATTTATAAAGTTTGAAATTGTAATTTAAAGTTCCGATCCATATGAAATGTATTTCCTCATCGCGATATCATCGTTGTTTGTCGTTCTTGGTGGTGGCTTCGGAAATTCGGCCAGACTATAATTAGAAATGTGCCTATAGGGGTAGCTCTTTCCATACAAACTTTGTGCAAGTTTTTCTTCGTTTGTGTTTGAGCTACAGTTATGATTTTTGGTCAGTATGCTGATTTTTTGATAGCCATGTCCTGTAGGATTATTTATTTATTTAGACTATTCCTTGTATTTTTTTTAATTTCCACTGTCCTTCATATACTTAATTCAAAGTAGAGTGCCAAAACCGAGGAATAAAACGTACACAATGTTTGTATGGAGAATGCCTTGCCCTACCTCTCGCCTTAACATATTTAAGTAATACTCTTATTATTAACACTTTCTATAAATAAGTAGTGTTTCAATGCCACGTAAACAGAAGTGGTTCCTTTTTTCTACATAGATGGGATTGCTCTTGGCCAGCAACTATAGCCAGGGGGCCGACAGTGAAGCTAGCTCACCCAGAAATGCCTATTCATGCCTTAAATAGATTCAGATTATACCGGGTGTGGCCTGTAACAGGAGCAAATATTTAAAAGGACGCTTCTTTACAGCATCTGCAGTAACCCCTTGCGTCCAAATATTTTATTTATTATTTCAATTCGGAGAAACTTTGATCTAAAGTTAGGACCCTCAAGTAATGGACCTTGACACGGCGAGATCATAGCACATCCGTTACTGCGGATTCAGGGTAGCATCAAGGTATGAGTCATCAGAGTATTCATTAACATTTTTAGTTTAAAAGGATATTTTATGGCTTTTAAACGATTTTATTTGTGGTGTTTTTTAAACAAATCGTTATTAATATTACTACAAAAGACTAATAAAATACAGGACAACGTCCAGCGCCAAAAAAAAATTAAAAAAAAACTTTTTTTTCGTCTGTAACCATGTGGAAATAATTACAGGCAAGGTTAATAATCTACCGTTTAATTTTTTGCTCCTGTTACAGGCCACACCCGGTATAAACTCGGAAATACAGATGCCGGTAGGCAATTCGAAACCTTTGCAGTTCGCGGTTTTGAACCAAAAACTTTCGCAGGCGTTCACAAAATAACTCAAACCCAAATTTCATGTCTTAAGGGTCTAGGAATACTTATAGCACCAACATACAATTTTTCAATGTAATACACATCATAACTGGCCCATTAGTAAGATAAGTATCATCTAAAAAGGCCTCAGTTTATCTATAAATAAACAACATCCACAGGTGAACCCAACGATAACCCAGACGGAGTTGATAGCGTGGTGCCGCGCCCACGGGGTGGTCGTTATGGCGTATAGCCCGTTCGGCGCCATCCTCGGCCGAAAGCCGAGCGCGCCGCCGCCGAGGGCCGACCACCCGACCCTGCGGCGATTAGCAGACAAATACAGCAAGACTGTTCCACAGATATTAATACGATATTTGGTGAGTTGGGTTCAGAATATCAATGTTTGAGTCTCGAGCCATATTTATTTAATTAGGGTTGCCAATCATGATCCAAGCGTGTACTCTTTAAATATTCGTGGACAATCTTACACAAATCGACCTAGTCCCAAACTAAGAAAAGCTTGTACTTTGGGTTCTAAGCGACGATATACATACTTATATAGATAAATATACATATACTTAAATACATAGAAAACATCTAAGACTCGGGAACAAATATTCGTGTTCATCACACAAATAAATGCCCTGACCGGGATTCGAACCCGGGAACTCCAGCTTCGTAGGCAGGGTCACTAGCAACTAGGCTAAAGCGGTCGTCGTCTCTATTAATAGTCTCTATATTAGTAATCTATTAATACAGGATTATGTTTGTGTAGAAATTGCGGGTTTCTTGCAAACAGGGGATTTAATTTATTGAACTAATAAGATGTATTAAATAGTTTTACAAATATTTGAGGATGTCAGGGTGGTATTATGAATCATGACAACAACTAACAATAAATCTAATTATTTTTATTTCGTGTTTCAAGTAAATACGAGTCCATTCGATTGTGTCCCAACCTATGAATGATAAAATGTTTTACTTAATGATATTTATGTAAGGGAATTAGTTTTCCCTTAATTATGTTTTACTTCGTTTGAAGTCCTGGGTTTGATGTAAATTACTTATATTACCCCAAGTTTAAACCGACAAAATCAAAGGCAACGACGGTCTTTGATGACCGACCCGGACTCAATACTTGTGACATATCGATATAAACCCCACGTGTTTACAATAACATATTGTTACTACATCAAAGGCAAAATTGTCAAGATCTTCTCTCGGAATAAACGGTATCATGTTTGAATTTAGCTTCGATACTATTTACTAAAAACAAATATTTGGTGCGGGCCTGGTCGTTCACAACTTCGCTTCTGTGTTTCTGCTTCCAATTGTTTTGAAACTTGTATAGTTTGAACCCAAATAATATATGCCGCGATAATTTTCCATATCCATTAGGTAATTACTTATGGAAGAAGTCAGGGTTCGTATACATTACTTGAATTTAAACTTTCGGGAGACATGTTATAACGTAAAAACTTTGTTATTAAGTTCGTATACATTATTAATTAGTCCTTATATGCTTTCGCATTATAATAGCAAGCATTTGTTTTTGATACCTACAACATGATGTATGTACTCGTACGTATACAGGTATCATAATTTATACTGAGGATTTCATATAAAGATGAAATACAAAGGGTGGCTTATGGGCGCTGCTGAAAATATGTTTACAACCTTCCTTCAAATTATACCTTTGAGCTGAGGGCCAGCCATTCTTATCCATAATAGATTTAGTTTTTGTTTAAGACCAGGGGGCCGATTTTTGAGTTTCGAACGCTCGACTTTTCACTCGAAATTTGTGAAAACGTCATAGGTTTTTGACAGATCTCGAGTGAAAATTCGAGCGTTCGACACTCAAAAATCGGCCCCCTGGGTACAGACTGCAATAGACATGTCTACGTTCCAAAAGATTATATTCTTTATTATTAGACCCCGGACATTTATCGAAATGACGTCACAAAAGAGTTGTATGTGGGGAGTTCATGAGTTTTTTTCATATTCCGGTTACGTCTGTATTGACGGTTATTATTTTATGGAGTGCCCGTCTCCCCTATTTTTTTGTTATTTTACAACACTTTCCTACCAAAATTCATAATTTTATTGCGGAAAGTCTCCGATTACATCGGCTGTGAAATACGGACGGATGGACAGAAATACGATCCTTCCATGTAGAAGTCACAAAACTGGGGGCCGATTTTTGAGTTTCGAACGCCCGATTTTACACTCGAGATCTGTTAGAAAACTATGATGTTTTGACAGATCTCGAGTGTAAAATCGAGCGTTCGAAACTCAAAAATCGGCCCCCTGCCCGAATTTCAGTAAACCAAAAACCGGGATTCCGGTTTTTTCGGTGATTTCGAGTTTACGTATATTTTGTGAAATAAAATAATATCCTTTACTATTCAGACTTGAAACGGCCTTCCCTAAATATAAACCAGCATTGTAGTAAATAAAACATAGAATAAGAAAGCAAAAGAAATGCAATTGCCTGAAATCATTTTTTGAACTAACGAATAGTTCATGCATATATTCGTAAACTGTTAATGAAAATAATTAATGTACCTATGGATGCAGTTATAGTTTTAAATATACGTGCATAGCTAGCAGTTTTATCAAATAATTACTGCTGAAATAAAGAACCGCTACCTTTTTAAAGTTCACAGTTTTGTCTCATACTGTGTATTAAATACTCTTGTACTGCGTTTCATAATAATTAAAACAGTCAGTTACAGTACACACAAGGCACACAAAGCCAATATTGTGATAGGTAATCTATATGTTACAATATAATATTACAGGTTGACCAAGGATTAGTAGCGATACCTCGATCCACCAACAAGGAGCGCATACAGCAGAACATTGACATATGCGACTTCGGTCTGAGCCCCCAGGAGATTTCCGAGTTATCTGCCTTTAACAGAGACTATAGGCTCAGGACACCGGCTAAATGGTACCCGCATCCCGAATTCCCTTTCGAGAAAAAGAACCTCACCGCAGCTGAAATACAGTACATTATTGAACACAGCAAGGAAGATTGAAACATAAATTTAATACAGGATAGTAAACAATTTGATTGTAAATTTATTTAGACCGAGTTGTATCTCGCGTTGTCGAAGCGCGAGCGCTAAATGTATTATCATATAACTTTTTACCTTTTACGTTTTGGAATAATAAAATAATGCACCTTCGAAATTGAATAAAACAATCAACTAACAGGAAAAAATAAACTTAACGTCGGGTCTTCTGACTTTCCTTTTATTTTTACAAGGAAGCCTGACTAATCTGAAAAGTATACGTATTATTCGGGCTTCCCTCCATGACCGGCTGATTTTGTCCCCATCACAACAAATCTACCGTAATAAGCCTTTATTTTATATACGCCCGTGTCCATAACACTGGGATTTACTTACTGTTTTGTTCTTACGAGTATACATTTTTAGATATCCATGAAACCACATTGCCTTACCTCGGATGTAAATAAATAAGGTCGGATGTAAGTAAATAAAAATAGCTAAGGCCTTCTGGGTACTTTTCTATCTCGATTACACTCATGAAGTAGCATGTACCTACTGTACTTAAACTTGCTTTTCGAATTATCATTGTTATTTAATACACATGCCCTTAACCCATTTAGCGCCAATCACGACACACATGAGTCAGAGTGCTGCAGGCGATTTGATATAGAGATCAAGATACTAGGTACTACATCTCTACTATATACGAACTTATGTAAACGTTTCGTTTTATATACTTACCCAAATACCTAGGTAGTTTTACGCAGACTTAGAATAATTATCCCGAGTTAAACATAAAAGATGTAAAATCTATATAAGAACACTTTTTTAAAAGAAAAGTCGAGAAAAACGAAATTACTTAAAATATTTGTTTAAACGGGTCTAACCTAACGTGATATTGATGTAATTACCTTTTTTACCGAAGTTTCGACAAGGGTTACACCGGTCATGGTCACGGAATCACTGTCGTCTCAGCAAGTTGTCAACTGTTGTAGACTCGAAAAAAGTTCACTATACCCGTCCACTACGTTTCTAATTGTCTAAGGCACGGCACACAACACTCACAGTATCCGCGCACAGATCCGAAGACTTACCCCGAGATTTTATGTTTTGTATCACTGGTCCCCAAGTCGCTAATAGATTGAAACCGTCATCCCTATTGAAATTTCTCGGGTGTTTTTGATTTAAATTGCTCGTACCGCCCGCGGGTAATAATGGCGTTCGGTGAAGACGATTTTGGGTTTATGTAGCTCAATCCAGTCGTTATTAAATGTTTAGGTGGGCTAGCACAACTTGCTGCTAAGCCGTATCTCGCGCGACTCAGCGATACTTGTCTCACTCAAATCATGCGAATTAGAAAGAGGAGGGTAGTTTTTTTCTCTACTCACTCACATCGCGTCGCAGCGTCAGTTGTGCTAACCCCGCAGCTATGGCGGATTTATTTATTTGGCGATTTTCGACTGCTGCTATGTGTTCTTTTACTCTCTCCTCTCTCCCTCGTCGGCAAAAAAAGTAATTATACATAAATATCGCCTTAGACCCGTTTAAACAAATCTTTTAAGTATGTTTACAAAGCGCGAGAGTTTAAAATGTTATAACGAAATTACTGTTCGTTAATATAATTTGAATATTGAATAACAACGTTGTTTTCCTTTCATCTCAGTTTGTTGTAGTCACTTTAATTAAGAACCATCAGCCCGTCAAAATTTCAGCTCTCAGTCGAGCCATCGGCGCGTGGAAATAAACAAATAAGAAAAAACATTTTTTCATCATATTTTTCACTCACAAGATTATGATGGATTGCTTTAGTACCAATGTAGTACCTACATGTTTTTAAACCAGAGCATAATAGTATCTACGTACAGAAGGCCCTCTGTCTAATAACACCAATGTACGACAGCTACAAAAAAATCAAATGATGGCATCACTTTTTTCGAATAGCACTTGCTTTTTGGTAGCGAGGGTCATTATCATCATCATCAGCCCACTTTCGTCCACTGCTCCATATAGGCCTCTCCCATGGCACGCCACTGAACTCGGTCTTGAGTTTTCTGCTTCCAACCGCTGCCAGCCACTTTGCGTATGTCATCGCTCCACCTGGCTGTAGGGCGTCCTACACTACGTTTGCCAAGCCGTGGTCTCCACTCCAGAACACGCCTACGCTTGGGTAGCGTAGCGAGGGTGGTATGACAATTAAGACTGAGTCCTGAGAGCAGTGAGGGATTAAACCCCGAAGATCAGAGAATTATGCGCCACGGCGATAATTATTCCAACACGTGTGGAAATTTTGCAATTAGTTTGTTATGTTAATATAAGTAAATACTTATGTTAATCTAAGAATAAAGTAATTATCATTCAACGTCGTAGTTTAACTTTTGTAACATTTTCCTTATCTCGACTTCTTCGTCGCTCAGCGACAATATTTTTTCGAATTCCGTAAGGTAAGGCATGATGCGCACTAAGTAATCATTCTTAACTAATTCAATGACCAGGCAGGAAGTGTTGTGTTTAACTCATTCCATTACAAATTAATTCCCCCACCGATTTCCTCGGTCAAAGAATTAATAAAGTGAAATTAATTTTGTGTTGTTGAATCGGGTACTAAAACTTCAAATTAACTGAGAGCACTGAGCGAGAGGGAGAACACGTTTCCAATAATTAAATACCTACCCACCTTACCACAAAGGAGTTGTGTTAGCCTTTTTAATCTTCTTAGTATTATGTAATTGAATTCTTTTGCCCGCGGGTATAAAGGAAATGCCGCAGCTTTTATCTGAGCCTTGCGGCTTTCGGAACACCTAATTGATTTGGGTGCGAGCTGTTGATATTATAGGCTGCGGCTTAGTCTAAAAGAGCGCATGTTACAGTATAAGTCCTGATGTTCTTACGTCGTTTGAAACTAGCGGTGCGTGGGCGCCGGAGTAATGAGCCAATATAATGAGATACTAGTTAGTCAGCTATTCGTAGACATTGACGTGGATTTAAGGAGCGTTGGAAGTTTTAATTAATTAGCTACTTGTTTACTTAACGCTTTTTGTGTGCCAGGAGTGCTCTATCACGTAATTAAGTAATACTTTGTCATACTTTGGATTTACATCGTGCACTTATAGATTATTATTGCCTAACATTTCAGATATGTTTTTGGTCTCCGGGTGTTGTTTTGCTAGCTAAACCTAAATTGAATGAGAAACTGTTGGCCTCATTCGTGAATCTTCATTTATATTTTGATATACCTAATGACTAAATATGTAGTTACCTATCCTTATTACAATATTTACTCATAGAATAGTACCTACTTCAAACACCATGAACAGACTAGATGCATAAATATAAACTTATATATTCGTAGTATTTTTTCAAACGGTATATTTATGTGTAAAGTTAGTTGGGCGTTTCGCCAGACCGTATTATAAATTACGACCGGCGACACGAACTAATCGCTATCATTATGAACGAAGATAACCACGACAAAAGCGCGCTCAACCCTCATTCCGGTCATCGGGGCATGTCAAGAATCTTGCGACAGCTGCTGGCTGGAGGCATTAGGTACCCACGAGGATATTATGACACTGATTTAAAGCGAGTCAATTATCCAAAAATTGTATGATTTGATTCGTAGAGAGTCTGACTATAGTGACTATACATTAATAATGTAATTCGGCGGAGCACAAAGGCTTGCAATTTCATTAGATGATTTTTGTTCCAATCTCTATGTTAATTATAGTAGCTGTTGGTACTCCTTAAACTAAATAAATAAACTATTTGATATACTTTACAAAATTTACGGGCTACCAGTACAATCGTTATCATCGCGATTCGCGTCATAAATTATGTATTTATTATTGGTTAGTGTATTTTTGGTTTGTTGTGGGCCTCCTATGTAGCCTCGACATTGACATTGGTCATTGATGTGTCATTGATCTATTCTGGCTTACCTAAAGTTCTTTGCTTATATACCCGCTGCTTCCAGGAATTTCCAGACTCTTGGGGTCGCAATCTGTTGTATCTCCTCTGGATGCATGACGTGCCTCCCTAGGTGGATACTAGGAAGGTTCTTTTGCGCATAAGTAGTTAAGGCTGGGTATCAACACTTTCGAGTTTTTTAAAACCATCTGAAACACAGAATGCAGTGTCTTAAATTCTAAAAAAATATATGTGTTACATAAAGATCTTCTCTAGTAAAAATTGCAGTCAGTTACATGATCTGATGAATTTCACTTAATAGTAGCAAAGTTAACCCTTTTTGGAATGTTTCTTCAATATTACGGCTATATTACTGATATTTTACAAAAGTTTTAGACAAATTCGCAGGGTTTGCTTTGCAAACTCACGCGTGTTAGAGCGGGACATTTGCATTGGGGATATCTCCCCTTAAGGCGATATATCGATTGAAAGAGACACCCTTTGTTTTTCGCTCACGACAAAACGGGATGCAACCCTCTCCGAGAATGGCTTTTTAGACAAATCTCGTTAAATATCTGACTGTGTGCAGGTTTATTAAATTTCCTCTTGCCAGTACCTAGATGAGGTGAATTACCATCATATTAAATTAATCGTGTCTTTTAATAATGCGTTGTTTTAGTAGGCTGAGGAAAAAAAGGAAAATATAGACTCGACTTTGGATTTATTTTCTATCGAGAAAATTTTAAGCAATCATGTTTCGCTATTGTCAGTACCACAATCATATAGTCAAGATTCATATATCTGAAAATCAGCCCCTACTGTTTGCTAGTCTGGGCAGGACAGCGTTTCAAAGTCTCCAAATTTCTCAGTGTAGCGCTTTAAATTATGTACCGTTTTAATCTCTTCTCTTCTTCTGGTCTTAATGGAATTAGTAATAATATTCAATATAAATATCTAAAATCAACTTACAATTCACCTACAAGTTTGACTTTGTAGGAAGTTCTATTAAAGATAAGCTTCATCAAAATCTATTAAAAAGTTACGATGTTCATATAAACATGAAATTTTCTGGACTTACATACTTTTTAAAGGCATAACAAGTTTAACGGTGCAGAAATCTTGGAACGGAATAAAATGGTCGTACTTTCCCGGATGTTAAGTAACGAAGCTTAACGCCGGGAGCATTAAATATGGTCTAGGCCAAGTGAAGAGCAGGCAGCGAGAGCTCTCCATGCCAAGTAAAATTTCCAAAAGCAATTTGCAATTGAAGCAAATTAATTTCAAGTAGAAAACTTCCGTGAGAATCAGAGACAACCACCGTCGCTGCTTGCGCGGTAGACCTCATGATTAAGGACCACGTACAGGGGCCCGATTTTTGAGTGTCGAACGCTCGAATTCTCACTCGCCATCTGTCAAAACATCATAGTATTTTGACAGATCTCGAGTGAAAATTCGAGCGTTCGAAACTCAAAAATCGGCCCCCTGGTCCGGAAAATATCGAGCGATATTCGACGTTAAAATACGTGAGTGACCCGTTTATTATATTTCAATGTGAACCGAATTATATGCAAAAAAAATGATTAATATAATATTTCTTTCATATGATACATGGGATGTTACCCAGAAATAAGGATTAATTTATCTTTTCCGCGAGTAATAGTTTGCTATAAGTGACATCATGTGAATATTGAATACCGCTACCATTCATTATATTTGGTAAGTATACATAAATATTAGAATAATATGAATGCGAAAGTTTGTCTGTCTGTCTGTTACTTCTTCACGCTAAAATTGACGATGAAATTTAGTATTGAGTCCCGGGGATGGACATAACAAAACTTTTTATCCCGAAGAAGTTTTAGTACCGAAGATCGATTATAAGCGCCTGAAATAAATGAATAGTATTTAAATTCTAACGCGATGCACGAGTTCTATGCGGTCAAAGACGCGCGGTCAAAAGTAGAAGATAAAATTCTAATAAAATTTCGAGTGACGAAAGTGAGTAGCTTTGACTGACTGATTTGATTATGTGTCGAGGTGAGAAACGTATAGTATACTCCCTCGGGGGATACAGCAGTTTTATAAAGCAGTTAAATCCCTCACTGCACTCAGGCTTCAGTCTTAATTCAGCTATAAAGCTTATATTTTTCCAGTTCATGTCTGAAAAACTTATAAACTGGATATTTCGAGGCAATAAATCTTCTTTAAATATTTTTACAGCAATTTCTGTAACAATTATGAGTACTTTGATGTTAAGAATTGTTTAATGGAGTAGAAACGTTTTCTTTAGGCAGTTGCTATATTTAATGATGTTCCTAAAAGTTCGTTGAGTGTTTTGCGATGGGTTGATATGAAAAAACTTTTTTACCCAAATTACTTAAGATATTGATGACAGTTTGTGTTCAGTTTTTTGGTTATAAATATTAATCTTCGATATTGATGATAATTCAAATGTAGCTCTATTATAAGTCAAAACTAATCATTAATTTGCAAATGAACATAATTGAGATTAATAGAGAGACCTTGTAACTTTGGAAATCGTTGCTTACATCTATTAATAGAATAGAGAGGTGCAATCGAAATCAATAATAGCTCGAATTTCTAAGGCCTGTGAGTAACCTATTTATTTACCTAAGTAGTTATGTCATGACTTATGAAATGTACACCTACCTACATTATTGTTGTGTGTTGTGTTGAACTATCGAGTAGTCCCTTGTTTAACCTTTTTGGGGCTCGTAATTTTTAATGTAAATGAAAGATGGAATAGAATTAACGGAGACGAACAGCTATACAGGTATACAATTATGTCGCTTTGTTGGGTGTAAACAAAATTGTACATAAATACAAATTTACAGAAACACCGGCATAGCCAAATTTACAGAAAACCAATACAGTTTCAGCTGACTTAATCGACAATAACTTTCAATCCATGACTTTACAACAAAATATTGTCAGAGGCCGTACTGGTTAGGTACTCGTATCAATATGACAAAAAATAGGCACTTAAATGTATGTGTTACAAAAAAAATGTCAATATGAATTAAAACAATAATCAACAAACATTTTTATTTTTTCATAGTTCAATTACAAATGCAGAAATAGTTTGCTGTGACCTGAATACAAAACTGTCTATATGTTAGTCCCGCTTACAAAATAACCGTTTTATAGACTACAAGTATTCTAAATAAGAATGATAATATTGTTTTTGTCAAGGTGCTTGTTACGGTAATTTTATCCACGCTCTACTACACAACAAAATAGCACCTAACGCGTTTTTGACTCTATTCCATTTAACCATTATAACCGTAGTCCATTTGCCATTTGCATCAAAAATCGTACCAAAAAGTACAAAATAATATCGTAAGTAATTAACTATAGTAAAATGTTAATCGTCTCACGTCCCCTAATTTGCGGGCATGTTTGATACAGTTTGCAGCATTAGCGCGGTTTTTCAGCGGTAGATTAGAGCCGGTCTGTAATTAGTTTGTGTGGACGCTACATATCTGTTTCGAGGGGCGGTCACACACTGAGCTCGCACATTTATACAGCACGCGAGCGACTCCGGGCGGATCATTAGTATGGCTCACGTCACTGCCAGACGGTATTTGTCAAGCAAGACTCACTGTACAAATAATTACATGGCTCTAATAAACGTAACAGAATGAAAGTAAATAGTAGTTAAGTAAATATGCGTGAATTATATATGTCGCACTCTTTATAAGTTATCTGTTAATTAAAAAGTATGAATAGGCGTAAAATTGTTTAAGGGTAAATATTTGCTCTAGAAATTTAGATAAATAAAGATTATGTAATTATTTACATTTACGAGTCGATTAGTCCCGTGTTGTACTTGCTAATTATTATCACACGATATAAACTGAGACACAATATCTGATTAGTTATATTCTAAAGTTTTATTTATTTTTTTATTATCAAGTTTTAGCCTGTTACCTCACGATGATATTCAAAAAATTGGAAAATATACTAATTGCTTCAATGTATTATAATATAATAGTGACTCGACAGTTCTTAGCTCAGACGAAGTTATCCCATCTAACCTAACAGTTAAATATAAGTAGATGCATGTTCGCTACCATAGACATCCAGAGCCGCCAGACATATTGAAATCGAATTGAACCCCACGTACCGTAGGTATATAGTGTATGTGTACCTATACTGTATGAATTACATAGTGAAGTTGCCAAATAAAAAAAATAGGTCCCTATAGAATAGCGTTGCAATTTTCAAATAAAGTAGGTATTCAGGACATGAATTCAAAATCACATTAAATTTGCTGCTTCGTATTCATCGTCATAACACAGTTAGTAGGTAGGTACTCATCATGACAAGTCAGCTGCTTAGAATTCAGGAAGCCTTTTGTTGTTGTACTTCTATTCAAGATTCACAAGACAGTGGATCTAGTGTTGTCAGATGGAATATTAACAAGGGACGACGTCGCCGAGACAATCCCTTAAACATCCAACATTGCACATCTGATGCCGCCGGCGCCTGCCCGCTCGACTATACCCAGTCGGTCCTACTATTTACAGTGCATACCGGCAACTAGCCTCAACTGAACCAGTAAAACTCACTTCTGCCTACGCGTAGTTGTAATGAATGTTGGCGTCAAGATAAACTAGTTTGTGAATCACACTTCTGAATACTCACTTTGACAATGTATTTACCTATTGAACACTTTTGACACGGGTGTTGAGACGTTTCCGTACCTACCCACATTATGTGGGTGTCAAAGTGAGTATTCAACATATAATCAACAAACTGATGTGAAATAACTTCCGTATATTGTGATCAATGACTAGTATTCCCATAAATATGTATCAACATCTTATTCATTTTTGTCACTACTGATCGTAACCTTAATTTTTGTGTCTTGGGTATAATACATTTCAAATGCAAACATGTTTGAAACATTTTGTACATGATTATGATAAAGTGTACCGGATTAATTTAAATTACACTGAGTACTTTCTGTGAAATTTGTTCCTTGTTATGATTAACTTACTTGCGAAGCTTGCATAAGATTTTAAGTTAACGAAAGTTTAATTTTGTTCCACATATGTTGTTTACTATGAGCAAGCACGTGGCTTGGAATAAATTTGAGCAGAAATGTTGGCTTGTGTTTCATTGGAATAGTTGAGGAGGTAGAATGTCGTGTACACCAGAATTTGTTTTAAGACGTCTGTAACTCTCTTGCAAGTTGCAAGTTATGACTTGCTTCTTGGAGTCTCTCTGAGGCATATTCCTTGTTTCACGCGCATTCAGATGTGATAAGAAATTTGAATGCGAAACGTATGAGGTTGATTCACTGTTTATATTAACTGTTTTAAGCTAGCTTTACCATAAAATAATAACCTAGTTTTGCCCAAAAATAATTCTACGAAATACGGAATGATTTTGCAACCAACTATTTCAGATTACAATGTAAAATAATGGTTCTATAAATATATCTGTGTATAAAACGTATATTTTGGAGGGCATGAGGCAAAAATAAGAACAAGTGCTGGTTTTTGAATATCTCGGAGAGCAAATGCGAGATTTACTGACGCATGAAGTTCGAAGAGCGGGTCACAGTTGATGAAGATATCATCCTTATCACGAACCATCGGCACATACACCAGTGTCTACTTAAACTATAGCAATACCGCGCCTGAAAAAACCGCTTTAGTCTACTCTGGTTTGCACGTGCATAATATTACGACAAAATGAAGCCAAAGGAAGAATAAAACCAAGGAAATCAATTTTGTCTTCCGCGTAGACAAAAAGCGGCACACCCACCCCAGCGTTTGTTATTTAAATCGAATTCTGTAAAATAACAAAACTTAAATATTTTACGACGCAAAGTTCGGTACCGAAGCAAACATCGTTTCGCATTTTCTTATCGTATAGAAAAGTTTCGTAGTCTCAGTCTGGGCAATCCTCTCGTCGATAATGTTTTATTGCTTGGATTTTGTTTTTGTTGCTGTCAAGCTGTTCGGGTTGCATTGTATATTTTTATGGTTTTTGATACTACAGGTCCTTCATACTACAATGTAAAGTAGAAGCATAAATGTCCAAAAATAGGAAAGGATTTATTTTGCTACGTTTTATGTACGTTACGATATTAAAATTATTTTAATATATATTCACGGCAAAGTTGAGTTTTTTTAAATATTATATTAAAAGAAAATGCAAATGCAAATAAAAGAAATGCATCATCCAACACCATTATTATCATCGCATTGCTTTAAATTTCTATGCGGGTTTCTTCGCGATGTTTTTGGAATAAAAATTTTTTTTTGTCGTCGTTCCCTTGCAACGGAAAAAAATATTTTTCATTGCCATACCATAGTGGCATTGAAAACCCCGGCATTAATGTGAAAGGAACTTTTAAACATGGCTACATTGGCTACTTAGGCACTTAGTGTATTTGTTGATACTGTTAGTGGAGGGAGTATCAAGCTCCGGTGCCGCCGCTCGAGATCCCAGCAACGCACACATGACAAAAGTTTCAATAACTTTGTTTTAGATTTAGATGGTTGTCTCGACGCGACGTGCGCCCCGCCAGCAAACATTTGTAGAACGTGATTCCACTCAAAAGGATGGGTTTAAGCTATCGAAATTAACTTGTATCTGGTTATATGCTCAGAGGTCGCTTATTCAAACTTAGGCCATCTTGGTGAACTTAAGAAAATTACGCTATTGGATGTGTTAATACTAAATTAAGGACTTCCTCGCGCATCGTATCAGCATTGCGATACAGCGAGGAAATGCCGTTAGCATCCTCGGTATAATGCTTCAAGGACCTGTTTTACTCGTAGATTGAAGTTAGCTTTAGTATTATTTAAGTTATTGTTATATCAAACTTATCCAAATAATCGTACGTTTCATGTACTACAGACAAAATGTTTCGCCTCTTCGTTTATTTTAGCAATTTTTTATCAAATCGCCAACAAAGATTTAATCGGAAAATGCCTGTAATATAAATTTACTTGGTACTTTATTTGAAAGTCTTCAACATCAAGTCATTCATAGACGTATAGACATAGATTTTTGAAATTAAACATCTCATTTATTGGTACATGTTAAAAACTTAAAACTGACAAAAGGTAAAAATGAAAATGTTTAAGAGTCCACATATGCATATTTGCCAATGTTTATTATTAAATATCTATAGTATGTAGTAGTATCTATAGTAATGTTTATTATTAAGTATCTATCTATAGTGATTAAATATCTGTCCTTTCAGTATATTAATCTTGAACTATTTGCCTCCAGTCTGCTAAAAGTGAAAACACGTTTTGAAAAAAAAATCTCGATTAGTCTTATGATTACAGTTCAATTTGGAGTGCGGCGGTACGTGCAGTTGTCGTGTGCTGTCGGCTGCGGACTGATACCTTTAATTTTTGCAAACTCACGCGTGTTAGAGTCCGACAATGGAACTACGCCCTCTTAAAAGGGCTTGACTCAGCATATATGTTGCAGAAAATATACTGCAACGCTGATTTTCAAACCCTCCTATTCATTATAATTATGCTTAATGTGCACATGCATGTCATGCAAGAGAGAAATGGAGGAAGATTGTGCATCGTGCCACCCAAACACCGCATGAATGACCACGATTGCTCTGTCAAGAGCATACGTCTAAGAAGAAGAAGAGTCATGCATGCAAGCCTAGTTAGGTCTACATAGTCTCAAGTGACTAAGCTATTCACAGCCCAATACTAGCAATTGATTAAGAATGTTTTGTCGAACGTATTTTTAGAGCAGCGCCTGAAAGCATTTTTAAGTGCCCGGCGAAGTATTTAGCGTGTTTGTGAACTTTTATTGACTCTTAGTAGATACCGCTCTAGCAGATAATGGTATTCTGAATAATGGACTTGACTGTATAAGTTACGTGTCGGTATTGCTCTTCAGTTTGGCTGCCAAATTGTTTCAGTTAGAACTTTAAATATTAAATGTGAGCCACACGAACACACTTATAATAAATTGATATTATCTTGGATGGTTATTCATAAAATGTCAAAAGATCGGCATACAATTTTGATAGTTTAAGAAGTCAAGCGTAGTTTACTTCCGGCTTCGAATCTATATACTCTATACTCATCCAATTCACCAAGACTGCAGAATACCAGCACTAACTTTATAATGATGAGTTACCAAGTTTCTGAATTTACCATTTTCCATGCTTAAACTGTGTACGAGAAAGCCAGGTTTGGCTTTAAAAGTATTCTTTATAAGTAGGAAATTTTGGTTTCACACGATAACGATGCAAAAATGAAAATAGGTATGTGAAACTATGTTAGCCGGCACTTTTAGAAAAATGAGCTTTCAACGTTATTGGGGAATTACCGCTTGGAACCCCATATTTTATTTCATGGTGCGCCACACAAGCCTAAAATATGAAAAGGCCTTCGCGCCTTTGCACTGTTTCCATTAAGTAGTACTTAAAAAGCGTTAAGTAGCACTTAAAAAGTATTTACGATTCGAGTAACACGGAAAAACTATTTTTCGTTAACTAATGCGAATAAAAAAGCCAGCGTTCCGCATTGTGGTCAGTAAAAAACGGCTGGAACAAGCGTTGACATCACTTAGGGCATAGCGAGGATCTTGTGTTGTGTAAATACGCCCCATTGCGACAGAGCGAGTGGGGCGTGAACAAAACGTCAATCGGTGCAGGCTGAGAGCGGGGCTTTGAGGCACCCGAAAGCCAGCGCCACGGGCAGACTAGCTGTGCTATTCATAACATGTTTTAACTCACCATAACGCTTCCTAGTATATCTTGATACTGAAATGCGTTATAACAACGAGTAATCGGAGGTCGACTTGGTCGTTTGAGGCGAGGTGATGCGTTGTGAATAGCGGCCCGGCACCGCGGGCGCCCGTCGCCTGCCCCGTCCTCGGGGAGCGACAGGCGTTTGCATCGCATGCCACAATTCGATCGCTGAATATGCACTTTTACATTATCCATCGCTTTGCGGCTAACGCGAGAATCTCGGTAGAAATTGAGTGTCGCGAATATAATGCAACTCGTTTTTGGTGCATATTCATTAAAAACGTTTAGAGATGTAGATGCATCTTTCACTGCATAAATAAAGTGTTGATACAAATACAAATACAAATACAAATGCTTTATTCGTCGAACATAGGTGTACACAACATAATATTGCAAAAGGTGGTAAAATTGGTAAAGTTTCACTATGTCGTACCCGCAGGCATACGAAATTTTACATGCAGTCAATCAGTAAGGACATGCACTTAATAAAAATTGTTTATGTCGGTCTTAAGATATAGTTATTACAATACAAATGTCAAGTTACTGGTTTATCAAAATTAATTACATTAGTTTGAATAAAATGATAGGTACGTCAATAATTACGATATGAAGTTGTATAAAAAATGTCACAATATTATATTATTTCAAACTGTCCGACAGAAATTCATTACAAGAGTAGTAAGCCTTTTTGGTCAAATATTCTTTCACACATGCCTTAAATTTACCAATGTCATTTATTATTCTTAGATGTTCAGGTAACTTATTGTAGATTCGAGGAGCCATACCTAGAACACTTTTAGACAAAAGAGCAGTTTTTGACGGATGAGCACATATCTTATGTTGCAAACGTTCACTGGTGAAATTACGAAATAAATGACTATGTCTTTTGACAAAAACTACTAATTCGTAAATGTACAAACAAGGAAAAGTTAATATTTTTAATTTTACAAAATATGGTTTACATGATACGGTCGGTAGGAGATGGCATGCTGCTCTAATGCATTTTTTTTGAGCTTTGAAAGCCAGGTGCCAGTCTGTTGAGTTTCCCCAAAAAATTATCCCATAACGAAGTGAAGACGACACGTAAGCATAATAGGCCGTAAGTACTACAGACTGGCTCGCAACTTTCCTTAACATGTATATAGCATATGAGTAGCGGTTTAGTTTTTTGCACACACTATCAATTTGACATTTCCAGTTCATGCTACTGTCCAAAATTAATCCCAAAAATTTTGTAGTATTGACTTCAGTGATTTTTTGTTGCTTATATTTTACGTCTAAATTTACAGAATTTACTCTTTGCCTAAAGCTCATAATGTTCGTTTTTTCTATATTTATCTTTAGATTATTATTGCTTAGCCACGTAATTATACAATCCAAAGCATCATTCATTTCCTTCTCATAGTTATTCAGATTTCTACCACTAAATATAGCTGTGCTATCATCCGCAAAGAGAACCATCGGATATTCAGTTGCATTCGGTAGGTCATGATGAAATATGAGAATACCGACTTCTTCTTCTCTCCATCCTAAATATCCTCTGATGGGATGAAAGGCTCGATTCGACTCCCTCTGATTCGGTTTTAATGGATACATCCTTTAAAAAATACATAATATAAAATATGCTATTAAGTAAGTGTTATATTATTATACCCCAATTATTGCTCCATCATAAATCCTGAATCTTACAAATGCATATCATACTGATTAACAACCGTCAAATGCCATCAAAGTGGGCATATGCCCCCGTGCAGTCAAATATTGCTGATGTAATACCAAGATTGTATACATAAGAGGTCATGATGATATTTCACATTATGTAGATACCTCTAAATAGACGCAGGTACCGAAGTAACTATTTTCTGTTATATTTTCTTGACATTTAATTGTTTATCAATACAATAATATATGAATTGCTTTATACGCTTCAACATAATTATCTTTATGCTTTGAGCCATGTTGATGATTCAAAATCTAACTTCGCAATAAAAGTTTCTGTGGGGAATGGAATCCTATCATACCTAATCACTCTATCAACATTCCGAAATTTAAAGCCAAATTGGGCACTAAAACATAATACGCAAATAGCGGGAACTAAAACTAACGTTTGGCACAATGCGAATCACGGTGCTGTAGGCAAAGCATATTGTTATGCTTTAACAGTTCTCGAATGTGAAGTCGAAATAGTCGCATTGCGCAGTGTTTACTCATGCTGAAAATGCATAATATATAAACGTACAGTACGTCGGGAAAGTATCGGCAATGGCAATAGAGTTTTATTGAGGCCGTCTGCTCGCAGCGACAACGCTCCGCTACAATTCAGCTTTGTCCGCCTTGCTACGGGATTCCGAGCGGTACAGGCATTTCTTCACGGTCGATCAACTTACAGGCCTTCTGGCACTGTTTCAAATGTTATAATGGACATTTTTTACATTCCGTTTTTTATTTGACATCAGGCGAAGCAACTACAGATTTTATTTTTGGGAAAGTCACACAGATAGTTCATACAAATATTATAAATTTATCTTATTTAGGAAAAAGCAATAGCTTTTCCCTAAATAAGCAAAATGCAATAGCATTAAACGTGACACGTAAGTAGTATGTACATACATTCTAAACAAAAAGAACCTACAATATAGTAGGTAGACTATATAGACATATAGGAAGGTATATCATCTAATGGTAGAGTCGGTGTAGTTTTACTAGCAATTAATACAGGACAGCGACCTTACCGTAACGCCGGGTTACTTTGACCCTATGGCGAGTAACATTGCCCCATGTATTAAAATGTCATGAAGAAGGTTCTAATAAAAAATATAGTAACGTGCCATAACGGGACGGGACGTGCGGAATCGATGTTATCTGAAAATAAAATGATTTGATTTGATTTGATAATTTAAATACATCACATACACAAAGTTACCCACTCTCCAGGTCTAAAGTGACTTGGCTTTACATTACTGACAAATGAGGAGTACCCATCACTACGCAACTACTCTGAATATTACGTGGAATGTTTTACTATTCACTTTCTAGAGCATACGTTTTACATATGTTACACACGCTCGCCAAGTCGTAGGTGCCAGAACTTACGCACCTACATAACATATGGATTATGTTTAGTGGAATAGATTCGTAGAAAATGAACAGATCCTTGCAAAGCTAAGAATGTAGGATATTTTGCCATCAGAAATGCAATGGCACTGAGAGTATACAGTAAGTCAGTCGAGCAACTATGCAGACTTGCGCTTTATAGGGACAACGACAAGTTACAAACGGCAGCCTTGAATAGTACGGCAGACTTATAGCTCGTAGAATCACTCGATATAAGAGAACATCATTTTCTGATAAGTACAGAGAAATGGATCAAATATTTTTTATGAATACACACACGACATCAAACGGTCAACGGATACAACACACTAGTCCCGAACATAAAAAGAATTAATATTATTATTATTTTTTCTAATATATTTAAAAAAATGTGGGCTCAGTCAAGGTTTTCAAAACTAAATTAGCGCTACATATTTACGAACAATACTCTCTTTTGAGAATACCAATATAATCTACTTTTTTTAAGTATATATAAATGACATCAATTGTCTTGTATGAGAATAAATATCTTGGAAATGATATAGTTTACATACACTACAGGTTTAAAATTTCAAAATATAGTCAAGAGAGTTCCATATTAAAAGTATCTGTTTTCATTACTCTTAAGTGTCTGCTTACCTTGAGTAGGTATGCTTGTTTGCCACAGTCGTGGTATTTTAAATAAAGTAACATTTTCCTACTTTTGTTGCGACTATTAAGGACACGGGAGTATCAGTAGAAACTAGGGATGTAACGAATGTTGGTTTTTAAACATTCGCGAATGCGAATACGAATGCGGATGCGAATATCTCTCGCTGTTATTCGCGAATACGAATGCGAAAATTAATATTTCAAATTAGTAATGCAAAGAATGTTGGTTTTTAAACATTTAAAGCGAATACGAATGCGGATGCGGATATCTCTCGCTCATATTCGCAAATACGAATGCGAATATTAGTATTTCAAACTAGAAATGTAAAGAATGTTGGTTTTTAAACATTAGCGAACACCAATGCAGATGCAAATATCTTTCGCTCATATCGCGAAGACGAATACAAATTAATGCGAATATTACTATTCCAAATTAGTAATGTAAAAAATGTTGATTTTTAAGCATTAGCGAATACTAATGCAGATGCGAATATCTCTCGCTCATATCACGAATACGAATATTAGTATTTCAAATTAGTAATGTAAAAAAAAATGTTTTTAAACATTAGTGAATACCAATGCGAATATATCTCGCTCATATAAATGATAAATGAATAAATGTATTTTGTAAAATAAATAAATAAATATCGCAAATTTAAACGAATACAAATGCAAATATTGGTATGTTAAATATTTTGCTTATATCGCTATTCTATTCATTACGTACAAACTTAGTCACATGGTACTTAATTTAAATAAAAACTTTAAAAAATCTATTAAAAATCCTAAATATTTAAATTATTACTACCTATGTAGGTACCAATAACGTAACTGGGCATTCGATTTTAGATGTTCCGTTAATGTTTTAGTTACATCCATATTAGACACAAACATTTTTATTCACGTACCAAGACTAAAATTATTTAGTCTGTATAATAAATACTAGGACAGATCATAACCCAATTTCAGAGTAGCTCAAAGGAATCCATTTCAATATTTTCCTTTTGAGTGAAATTTATTAAATTCTTATTTTTACAATATCCTGCTCATTTTTTCTGAAGCTTGGTGTTAGGGTTCCATCGTGCAACAGTATAATTGTGGCATTATTTCAATAAATTACGTTACTCAAATAATAATTTGTAATCCGGCGCCTCGGTGTATTGTATTGACCCACAAGTCCCACAACTTTGGTACTGACTAGGTACTCGTAATTAAATCGAATCGAGCTAAGCTGTCTGAGACTAGCTGAACCATGCGGTGTTTGTATATAATATATGTACAAATGTTAGTTAGTATCTTTAATTGAATGTCGTGAAAATTGGTAGGAGAATAAATGAAGTTATATATACTGACGAGCAAAAATAACGGGTACACTTTGTATGGAAGTTCCATAGAAAGTGTACCCGTTATTTTTGCTCGTCAGTATTATATAGGTTTGTGCGGGCTGGTTTCCGCTTTCCGCAACTCGACGCCATACTCGAGAGTTAATGAGACAAAAATAATATTTAAATTCTCGTAATATAGGGCGTAGTATTTAAAAGGAAGTCGCTCCTTTTTTTTTAACCAGTAGGCATCTACATCGCGAATTCACTGTTCGGGGTTCACTCCTACTATACATATTTGTTATGACGAATGGTGTACAAAAATAATTCCACTTTCTTACTTACTCTCCTTCAACAGACATACCTACTCGTACAAATGGGCCAAATGGAAACGGTGGAATTCGGTATTTTTAATGTCTACAGCATCTTCTAACCCTTTCACTGAGTTCGCGCTTCACTTTCCTTTGGATGGCTTGTTTTCTTGTCTTATTTTGCGTGGGACTTTTTTTCTGTCAGAGAGGTGAAGGAAGGTAATTGTGGGGCTTGGGAGGCGGGTACGAGGCGGGTCCGATGCCAACATGGTCCGGACCTGAATATTCTGGATTCTGGCATTGCATTGTATAGAGTTAATCTAATAGGAAGCTTTACAAAGCTAATTGTAGATAGCGTTAACGTCATTGAAGCGCCATATTAACATACTCGTACTAATTGGTTAACTGAGCCTGTGATTAAAGCTTTTCAAATTGATTAAGCCACTGCAATACAGGCGTGGTTTCACCGGAAACTGGATAATTTTTTATAACATAATAGAATATTTTTAGTTCAACAGTGCGGTGTTTCATCTAAAATTGCAGGCTCAGGTCAAATGAAGTGATGTTTCAGTTGGGTGTAACCCGTCCGTTTTGTTACGAAACGTATGCGTTTTTATACGATCAGTTAAGTGATGACTATTAAAGGTATAACTATAGTAAAACGAAAATGCCTCAATAAGCTTTTGTAGTTTCATACATTTATAATATAAGCCACACGTAAAGCTAAACATCAAGTTTGCACTTTTAAGTGATTGAATATTCATTGTAACCGAAAAAAGTAAGTACCGACATTATTGAGTGCAATCGCGAAGAGTGCTCGCGAGCTAATCCGTGATCAAGTTACAAAATGGAAATTGTAACCAGCGCGTTTACATCGCTCGTCGCAGCCCGTTTGTTTTACGACCTACAGTGAAACAAGGCAGGTCTGATAGTGGCTTTCAATGTAGATTAAAAGTATATTCGTTTTACGGTCGTTTAGTTTCGTTGTAGAGCCGGGCCGGGCCACTCCCCGCGGTTGCGGCTATCGCTGTATTAGCTGACTTGCCGCGGAAAACTTTTTAACTTCTCGTTTCACGATAACGCCGAAGAATTCGCTCGAAAATATTTTTAAAGATAAAATCCTTCAAGATTCATTGAAGGAGGAAACGGTTTTGTCGGTCTTCTTTACCGCTTTGTAAGTGTCGTAGATTTTGTTAGTAGATACCTCTGTTCTTTCACATAAGTATTTAGTAGAAACCAATAAAGCTAGACGTCGAACCACACTCTTGAGCAGTAAGATGGTTTTTACTGTCATTACAAATTCGTTTTAATCGTTAATGAAACGAACGGACGTTTGCTTCTTAAAGTCACATAACTACCCTGCAGTTTTCCCTTTCTGTTTTTACAACGTAGATGTGGGTTGACGTTGCTATAATATAATTATACTTTTTGTGATTGTTGTTTTAGATTGTAATAACGAAAGAATATTTAAAATACGGTCGCCAGCACAGTTCCCTGTGGAGTGTAATGTGATTACGCCGGCACATTAGGTTTATGGCTAAAGTTGAAGAGGCGGAACAGCGAAAAAATTCGTTAGGTACATATTCTTGTGGCGTTATAATTGGAGCAAACATTAATTACGGCAAGAGCGAGGGCGCAGGGACCGCCGCACCGCCACCGCCGGATTGTCCGAACTACGGACTGAATTATAAAGTTTTCTATCTCCCTGGATGTACGCCACTCCCGCGCTGAAATAATAAGATAGCGAGAGAAATGCTACCGAAATTTTGAGGAATAACTCCATCAAAGTGAGCCGTAACGTAAAGGATACATTAAACCGGCATCTGCATGTCGAATACGTGGCCCGAAATAATCCTACTAAAATATTAATGCCAGCCCCAGTTCTCTTTTTAAACTTTGAAGCGATTCAATTATTAAAACGCAAAATGATATGTCACGGTATGGAAATATTTTCGAGGTATAATCAAGCTAATTTTGGAAGTTTAAAATGAGTTAATAAAATGAATAAATTAAACTTTTTTCTATAAGTGCGCCGCAATGGCACTTTTACAAGTCAAAGTTTAAAACATAATTACAAGTTGCATGGCGTGAGTAGAGAAATTATTGTGGCCGTGTTCGGAAGTGCACTGCCAAGTTTTAATAATAATTATTATCATTACACTTTACCAATCATAAGACCATTCGTATTGAAAACTGTTTTGCGGTTATGGTGACTTTGTTGTGAAGTACCTTTGCATTTTCTTTAGTTGTGCTACCTATTTATAATTTAATTTTTTTGTTCAAATCATCCTACGTATAATAATGCTATGATTTTCTATCCCACCAAAAACATAAGTACAAAGAACTAGCCATGTCATAAAACTCATAAAGTAAAAAAAAAAACTTACCTATAGTACAGTAGTATAGAATTGAATTGAATAGGTAATTACCTAAGTATTTGTTATTTGACTGTGTCGATACAAAGATGATAATGATGAAAATAACGGTTTCAACAGTTACCCTTTGCGGGCGTAGGTACAAAATTTTGACGTTGTACAGTCAAGGGCACCAATATGTGAACACTTTTTCACCTTACTCTATTGAAATAAGGTCCAAAATGTATACATATTTATGCCCTTGACTGTACTATGTGGTGTTTAAATTATATTAAAATATGTCTGACATTTTCAGATTTTCGCTTATATATTTCTTCACTTATCACTAAAGAAGTTTGAGCCTTGTCTATTTGAGTTAAGCGCGAAGTTAGCTTGAGTAGGTAAAGCCACAGGGATCCTCTAGTATAATAGTCGTGCGTCGGATATAATTATTTTTATTGAAATTGTGTTTGTGTGCGTGCTAATTAACCCGTTTGATAAATAAAGAAAAAGAAAAGTAACTTGAGTCATATCCTTGACTAAAACACTTATAATTAAATAATTACTGTTACAATTCTGTTTCTGGGGAAGGTCCTCTGAATTTACGATGGAAATTCTCAGTAACATAAATCTACTAATTACAACACACGACTTACATTTAAACATTACATTAATGTGAAGGTACTTGTATTATATTAATTCCTCGCCAGTGCGCCCGTAATTACAATCCTACAAGGTTAAAATTTATTAAATCTGACTGGAGTAAGTATGTCTAACGTTTCCATACGTCTAACAAGTTACGAGATAACTCAATCCGGCGGTTGGGAGATTAAATTGAATTTCATTCGGCTCCCTTTGGTTATTATTAGCGGGTGTGAAGGATTAGTGTTGGGAACGATCGAGTTGGAAGGTTTGCGGGCACCTGTGGCGCGGCCATTATCGGGCGCCGCCAACGCGCCAGCCTCGAAGGTGCCAACTCCGCATAAGAACTGTTATTGTAATGTTCGCACATCGTGTGGTTGCTACTATGAATCGGTTACGATTTATAATATTCTTCAGTCACTGCTTTATTTGAAACAAAAATATATATATCACAGAGAACTTAAAGATTTGTTTCCATGTTATATACCTAACTTTCGTACAAAAAAATTTTTTACTATTGTAATCTTCCTAAATTGTCATAGATCTCGTTAGTTCCGTTTCATGGTCTGTTGCTAGCAAAAATAAATGTAGGTAAATTGCACGCGAACCAGGCTAATGTTAATGGATGCGTGGACGACACCGCGGCAATAATAATTTAGGAAACAGCTTTTTCGGAGAGAAGTGGGAGCCTAATAGCCTAGATAAAATCACTGCGGATAATTTAAGTCGTGTGTTGAGTTGTATAAATGTTAATTATAGTTAAACTATATAAGTTGTAAGGATGCTTATTGATGTCAGCAACATTCACCTCGGTTCTGAAATACAGATTAATAAAGGTGGGTTAGATATAATAATAATCAATATCATCACATAGGCCGCCCCAAAAAGCACTATTCGTTCAGTGTGTCCCCTTAAACACACTTCGCTATACACTAAAGGTGATTGTAGATGAATTCATTCGATGGCGCCAATAGGCGGCGCGCGCCAGTGCTAGAGTGCATTCTGTGCAGTTATTATATACTGCGCCAGCTATGGACATACGGTACGTCGGCTGGTAGTGTGGGTGACACAAGCTACGGCATCAGCCCATCGATGGTATACTATGCGGACGTAAATATGAGTGTGTCGTCTACAGTGACGTCACGTGTCACGATACGGAATGGCAGACCTTGTTTTCTTGACTGACTGCCACGAAAATAATACCTATGACGCTGGCGCCAGTACCCTGTCAGCGCTGGCGCGCGCCTCTTTTTGGCGCACGCCCAGGATGAAATAGCGCGTGTATCAACACGGACCACATTATCTCTGGAATACGTTGAAAACGCGTTCTGAAATTGAACTCCTCTTTTATTAAAGCTGTTTATCAAGCGTAGGTACCTGTTCCCCGTTACTCGTACCAATCGCATCGACACTATTTGCTTCAAGTTTTTCTGCATGGCTTACCGTCTCATTGGTTTTCTCCTCACCCAAACGCGACGTGTAGTTGTTGTCTGTGGCATTAGTTTCGCATTAGCGATGAATTGTGATCGAGTGCCGGCGGTAGCGGCGGGCTTACCAACCACGTCGTTGTCGCGTCATGAATATTGAATACTTCTACCTGGTCTAGTTAATCTTCTTTTCGGCGGTTTAATGGCCGTTTTTAATTTATGAAGACGTGCTGCGGTCATCCTGGCCTATATAAATCCTGGAAGAAAGTAAAAAGGCAGTTTGCGAAATTTTAAATTTGTGAAAGATATGCGCATTGTCCTTGACAAGTGGCTTTATATTTGATTAAAATTTTCCGCCGAACATATTTTTCACCGAGCCACAACAGCAGCAGCAAGCAGTGGCGTGATGATTTTTTAACCATATCGATAATTGATAATTCAACTTACCCAATGCTACTTTAAATGACCTTATCCGCCGTTCACTGAGCACTGCAGCTCTGCCTGCCACACTAGAACTTTCTGGACTGTCCGCAGCTGACGGGAAGAGACCCGACGGCTGCACTCTCGTGCCCTGGTGCCTAGGTCGCCCTTTAGCGTGGGACGCAACCTGCGTCGACACGCTAGCCCCATCCCACATTGAAGGGTCGGCTCGGAAGCCTGGGACTGGGACAGCCGCAGACCAAGCCCAAATGTCCAAACGCCGCAAGTACGCATTCCTCACGAATGATTATGAATTCGTCGCACTTGCGGTAGAGACTTTGGGTCCTTGGTCGTCCGACACCAAAAAGTTCGTGAAAGAAGTGTCGACACGACTAATAGGCGTCTCAGGCGACCACAGGGCTGGCTCCTTCTTTGCCCAACGGCTAAGTCTGGCGGTGCAAAGGGGCAATGCCGCCAGCGTTCTCGGCACCATGCCTCAAGCGGGTGAACTGGGTGCGGTATTTTATATATATAAAATATTTCCTTTTTGTTAATAGTTATATATGTAATAAACAAATTACCCAATTAGGTACGTCCCACTACTGGGTCCCCTTTCAATCACGCACGCTGGCTCCATGTTGCATTGGTTTGGTACTTGCCATTTAAAATTATACCTCTACGGTAAGCGGTAGGACACATTGTAATGTTAATTATTTATTTATTTATTTACCGCCATCGTCTTATATATCAAGGCTATGTACTATGCAAGAGAGGATCAAAAATTCAAGATGATTCTCATATCCTTTCAATGAGACAAAAATGCGCTTAGAATCAGGGACCTATGGCCCAGGTACTTTTTTGCAATATAGTGCACAGTGCACACAAATAGGGTTTGTATGGTTTACAAAGCACTTACACAGTACTTCTAATTTAAATAAATTGTTTATAATTTCATGATTTAAATCCCTCAATAACATTGATATCCATCTTGTTTTGATGCCATCCTACAGATATTATTACAGATTTCCACGATTTCAGTTAATTGAGTCATTGTCATTGTCCCTTGTATTGTATATTGTGATTTATCGAATTAAAGTTCAACGTTTCAAAATACTTGTTATGATAACTAAACTATCATCTGCGGAAAAGAACAAAGTTGAAGTAGCGGTAGCTAAAGTTAGTTGTTATCAGTGTTGTTCGCGGCTATCACACGCGTTAAGAGACACTTTCCCTTCGCGCGCAATAAAAGGAATAACACGTCCCCTGCCGCGCACTCCACTTCAGGGTCCTTACACTGTACGAGAGTTGTTACGCTTCATTCTTTTGTGTATTGCCTATTCACGCTTAAATGTGGAACAAGGGTATATGATAATTATTTTTTAGTTGTTCGATCACATTCACATTAGGTATACAAAACAATTAAATTTATCAAACTTTTCTTTTTTTAGCGTACGCCGCTTTCTGATGATTAGGTTAGCTGAAGCTGAAGCTTAGTGAAGCTGTGGAATCGGCTGCCCTTGGAACTTAGAAAATGCCAGTCTGTTGCGTCACTCAAGAGTAAATTGAAAAAGTTGTGGCTTTCCAATGAATTGTGAATAGGTTGAATACAGCTTTGTTTTATATATTATTAGCCTACATTAGTCATATTATATATATTATGTATTTATTTAGCTATTCATTTATTTATTTTTATTTATTGGTGTATATATTTTTATTATTACTTTTAGCTTATATTCAATTATTTATTTATTATTATTTATTTATTTTGGGACTTGTTATTTGTACTGTACATGGTGTAAGTTTGTCTATCTCTTAACTACTTATGTTCCACTCAATTGCTCGTAGGTTAGCTGGAAGAGATCCCTTAAAGGGATAAGTTCGCCTTTGTACATTCATATATTGTGACATGTAACATATATATGTATTAAACCTGTTATTGTACAATAAAGTGCTTACATACATGTATACATAGGTTAGGTTAGGTGAAAATACACATATTTCATACAAAGTTGAGGAGTTATAATCAACGGGTCACTCACGTCTTTAACCGTTAATTCGACAAAAAAAAACAAAAATCCATAATTCAAGCCTCGGCGACGCTATATAGTCAAGAAAAATAGGTATACAAAAAAACCGGCCAAGTGCGTGTCGGGCCACGCGCAAGGTAGGGTTCCGTAGTCGTCCACCCGTTACATTATGTGGACTAAAAAGTTCGCAAACTTATATTTACTATGTTTTTGACAGAATTAACAACATTATCTAAGATATCAATGGAAATTGTTCGAAAGTTTGCTTTTGCAAAGTACATTTCTGAAGTTCGACTATTACTCGTTAATTAATAATGTCTACTTAGCTGTGATAGTTTTCCTTTTAAATTCATCGTATATACTACTGCCATGATTTTTTTCACATGCCTAGGAGCCACCGTTTAGCTGGCAGGGGGGGGGGGGGGGACACTTGACCATAACGAAAATTATCACTTCAAAGCTTAATATCACGCCAACCGATTCTTGAATCAAAAAATACTCTTAGAAACCTTATAATATTTTTAAAAGAGCTATCCAACGATACCCCACACGATGGGGTTTGGAAGAAAAAAAAATTGCACCACCACTTTACATGTAGGGGAGGTACCCTAAAAAAAAAATTTTTTTTACGATTTAATCCTACCGTTTTGTCGGCGTCATCAATATCTATACTCGTGCCAAATTACAGCTTTGTAGTACTAACGGTTACTGAGAAAAACGGGGGTCGGACGGACGGACGGACGGACGGACGGACGGACGGACGGACGGACGGACGGACGGACGGACGGACGGACGGACGGACAAGGCGAAACTATAAGGGTTCCTTGTTTACTACGGAACCCTAAAAACCGGCCAAGTGCGTGTCGGATCACGCACAACGAAGGGTTCCGTACACCTAGCAGTCCACTTTTAAAAACACTATTTAATACCTTGAATCAAAAAAGGTCGTATCTTCATAGGGAAGCCACGGCACTTACGTCCTTTTGTTTGGGCAAGACAGTTTTTGCGTGAAAACTTAAAAACCGTTAATCTCATCTTGTTCAAACCAAAATTCGTTGAAAGTATTTATTATTGTACACCACCTCAATTTTTTTCAGAAATTTAATCTTCATAGTTTGGAAATTAAAGGGGGGACACATTTTGTACAACTTTGGAAGCTAATATCTCATCAACGATTGACTTAAATGTAAAACTTTCTAAGCAACCTCGATATTATTTTTAAAGGCCTATCCAAAACTATCCCTCACACCCTCACAACTACTTACATAAAAAAAAAATGTTCATCCCCCGGTTCCATGTATGGGGTGCCCCCCTAAACATTTTTTATTCCTAATTTTACATTACTTTTATGTAGCGGTTTAGAGGATATATCTCCCTACCAAATTTCATAATTGTAGTACTTATAGTCTCCGAGTAAATCGGCTGTGACATACGGACAGACAGACAGACCGAAACTATATGGGTTCCGTTTTAGCCATTCTGGCTACGGAACCCTAAAAAGACGGTTATAGATAAATAATGTCCAGCCGGCTGGACATTATCAAATTAAGGATTGAGGTCGAATATATTTTTATATTTCAATATGTCTGAGACTAACGGGAGTTTAAGTATTATTTAAAGTTATTGAGGAGATCAATTCGGTTTGTCACTTTGCATCGAATTTTCATACTTATTATGCATTGTGCTCGATCACTTCCAAGCGCGCGTGGCTTAAGGTGAAGAGGTGGGCAAAGTATTGAAATCGAGGTGTTTTTGTGCAGAATATTTGAAGAATATATTGAACGTAATGACCTGCAAAGTACATATTTAGGACACGCATACCCTTGAGTATTTGCTGTTGTAGTTAGTTTGTTCACATACATTGTAATTACGACAAAGAACCACGCTTAAGAAACATTAAAAACAAAATGTGTGCAAGCATTATTCGGTTACGACAGAATTCTAAGTTTCCAAATTAAGCTCAGTTATTTTTGAGGATTTAACCTATTTTCTGTTGTAGTTAATAATCGTCTAAGTATTGTAATATGAATTTCAAACTTGAAAACTTTGCTTCGTATAAAATAGTAGGCGCTTATTCTAGCGCTGATAGAAAATTACTGCCAGTCTTGATCATGACAGTGAATATTTTTATGAAAAAGCAAGTAAAATGTATATAAAAATGTGTAGTATTTTTTTAAAAAGCAAAAAGTTGCTTTTCAAATCTCACATATTACCTACATATGTGAGCCGTGAACACTCGTCAAATTTTTCTACCCACAAATATGAAAGTGAATGCGACGTTGCGACTTCGCTTCGCTCGAGGCACAGCGCTGTTGTCAGATATTTGTTTACTTATCTAGTTTGGAAGTTTGCACCGAGCTTGAGCCGATTCCCGTTGCACAGAGTAGTGCGGACACATAGAGACATACAACCTGTAAGACAGTTTTATTTATACTTATCTATTATAGTTGGAGTTTTAAGAGGCCGTATAACACTTGTTGTTTCAATACTACTCCGATTCATTTTGCAAATGATCATGAGGATCCTGACATTTGTTTACGTTTGTAAAATGATATTTGATTTGACTTCGCTATTTATTTGTATTGCCATCGTTGTCCTTAATTCAATTTGTACCTATACTATAATTTTTGTATTCAATATCGATATCAATATTTGTGGACAATCTTACACAAATCAACCTAGTCCCAAACTAACCAAAGCTTGTACTATGGGTACTAAGCGACGATATAAATACTTATATAGATAAATAGATACTTAAATACATAGAAAACATCCAAGACCCAAGAACAAATATTCGTGCTCATCACAAAAATAAATGCCCTGTAGCTCTAGTATAAGTTTTTTCGAAACATTAACTAATTCGCCCAGCACTTTGGGAACGAGATTAGGGTTTTTATTAGGTATATTTAGGTTAGTTTTAGTTTTATTTTAATTTGTTATTTTATAATTATATCAGGTAGGGTATCTTTCGGATTGTATGATGACGTTATTTTGGTGATTTATTCACAGTCTATCTCATTAAGTTGGTCACTAGTGGAAACTAAAACAGCGAGTATTTTAACATTTGTTGCTAACCGATGAACGCGCGTATTTCAAACTCGGTGAGAGCGTTTTCATACATTTTGAGACAAAACGCAAACGCGTTCGAATTAGTTAATGTTTCGAAAAAACTTATACTAGAGCTACCGGCTTCGTAGGCAGGGTCACTACCAACTAAGCTAAAGCGGTCGTCGCGCGCGTATTCAATTATGTTAAGAAGATCCTTATTAGGAGAATATTTTCATTTCATTATCTCATTATTCTCTTTATTTATTTATATCTAACTTGACGATCATTATGTGAATTCTTATATTTTTGACATCGATGCAAACTTATATTGTAAATTACATTAATGAAATAAATGAATCTGAATCTGATGATGGTCCACCAAATGACAATTTATCCATTGAACCTGAACCGTAAGTAAGTAAAAACAGAATAATAGTGTATTTAAAACAGTTCGTTTTTGTAAATAATAGTTATAAACTCATTTGAAAAAAAAACAACTTATCAGCGCACCGGTACCGTGTTTTATTTCGAACGCGGCGTTCCAAACAAAACAAAACACGGCGCCGGTATGCCGTCTGCTCGCCGCCGTGCGGACTTCACGAAATTAGACTTTAAGGGAATAACAATAGCAACTATGAAAAGTGATATCACATTATTACCCGAGGGTTGTAATGAGATTCAGTATATAAGTAATATTACAACCCGGCAAACTAGGGTTATCATGGTTTGCTTTCGGTAAGCATGATTTGCTTTCGGTAAGGTTTGCATTGATATATAACTGGGCATTGTCCACCAGGTGGTGTGAAAACATATTTATGACCTCGATTGTACACTCTTAATAATTGTACGGTTTTGCATATCCCTTAATTATTGTAAAATATCTAAGTAAATTCTTCATATACTCGTAAGAGCAATATAATATCTGAACACACACACTTGCTCGTAAAGTGTGTTATTGCACGCGTGCGTATAAAGCAATTATAGCAGATTTACCTCCCGCGGGAATTATGGAATTTTATAACTCCCGTGGGCGTTATGAGTTTGTGTGTGATCTGATTGGTTAAAAAAAAGTTATATTCCAATAAAAGCATTTATTGGCTTTTTTTATTATCGCAATAATAAATATCAAATTCTGTTTAGATCATAAATAGGTACGTACAGTCAACCAATTTGATTTCTGGGGCACTTCGTACCTTGTCGCAGTTAGAATCAATATTATAGCCGCTAGAGCTATCATATTAATATCACTGTGACAAGGTACCAAGTGGCCTAGAAATCAAATTGGTTCACCGTACCTACTACGTGTGTTCTTCTGGAAACTTTATTTGGCGAAGTAAAGCCAGTAAGTACCTTTTTTTTATAATCATCATCACAGGAAAACTTTATTCAATAACTAACGATATTCGTACAGTACCTAATGGTACCTAACTTATTTAGAATTCTTTGTTGAAAATAAAAAATATATGTGAAGGAATTATTTCGATACGTCCTTTAGTTTCCAAGATATTGAATTTTAAAGTGACGCGCGTCGACCCGCCTTCGTGACGTCATAGTGCAACACTCGCTATACACGCGCTCACTCCGTTCGCGCGCTTCCGTACGTACTAGGCTAGCGTTGCAAAATGACGTCACACGCGGTTAGCGGGACTCACTTTAAATGCATGTAAAATCAAAACTACTTGGTATTTTTGAATGAAACAAAAACTAATGTATTTGTATGAATGAAAGCTTTACCGTAACAAACTTTCAAGTGATTTTGCAGACCTATTGACATTCTCCATTGAGAACGGATAGTAGGTACTACCCTTTCTCAATTTGATCTCACTACCGTTGATTTGGAATTAGTGCATTAGTAAAGGAATATGAATCGTAAATTTGACACTAACTAATAGGTGGTACTACCTGCGAATAATAAATATTCGTGGCTTTTTTTAAATCTGCCTACCCTGTCTAAAAACTCTGTGCACGCCACTGCTACTACGTAGTACGTAGTAGGTATGGTTGACGAAATAAAAGCTGCACCGATTCGCCATACAAGTTGTTCGAGGAATCGGGGCAGCTTATATTTCGTCAACTATACAACAAAAAACAACGAGCCAAATATGAATGTTTCTTCAGTCTTCATATTGTTTCATCTGATACAAACACTACTCTGCGTAGGTAGTTCACCGGGCAATCCGAGCGCCATCTACTGACGCAACAGCGGAACAGGTCGATTATCAAGGCAGCCCGTTTACAAGCGAATCGAGCTAACGCGATCATTGTTGAACAGATGTCGCTTGGGTCGGCCATCGGCAGTCGTTAAGTGGTCAAGGTCATTCACAGTACCCCGGGCCTTAATAATCGAATGCATACAAATTCGAATACAAAGTGACATAAAATAGGTACCTACATTATAACAAAAATATTACTCCTAAAATTCCTATTTTTCATTTCATTGGTAGGAAGAGGAACACTGTCACGCGATAACCGCGCATACAGGATCTTGCGCTCATGGTAATTGTGTAGCTTGTCGAACCAATCAACCAACATTTTTTTTTAATTGACTGTGGCTTTATAGTCCATACCCAATAAAACGATAGGAGTGCGCGGTTGGAGAGTGACCTGGGGAAAATCAAGGGGAAACCTCCGACACGACCACGCCAGCGGTTTAAACACTGGAATACTCTAAGAGTTTACGCTCCAGTGAAATTGGTTGCGCGGCTTGAACCGAATCTGAGGTGTGAGTGGAATCGAGACACTGGGAGCTTTGTTACTGGTTTACTAAACCTAGCCTAGCTGAGAAGAGTCCAGCAAGAAACTCGGACCTGAGTCGGACTGACTACTTAACCAACATTAATTTACACCTTTAAATAAGGACAATTGAAATGCTTTAACACGCATTAAAAAAAATATCGGCTATTGGCTCATGTCCGATGATTTTGAATTCCTGTAATAGAGGTAATAAATCTTAATAATTATTGAAATACATCATCTGTGAAAACTTCAACAGTCTAACTATCACGGTCCATGAGATACAGCCTGGTGACAGACGGACGGATGGACAGCGGAGTCTTACTAATAGGGTCCCGTTTTACCCTAAAGTACCGTTTCACTAGACCGTTTTGCAATATTTCAAAGAAGTGTAACATTATGCAATTGAATATTGCATCTGACAAGGAGGCAAGATTGCACTGCTCTCGCCAGCCATTGTCGACCGGCCCAAGAGACGCCGGCGCCGCACACCCTAACTTATATTCGATCCCATAATGGAATAAAACTCCGCTATTCAAGAAGTACGTTCGCTCACCACACCATCTAGTCTAGCTTGGCCCAAACATTATCAAGCACACGTGATGGGATATCGTATTTTATACTGGTGGCGGCTGAGTTGCTGATGAGCATTGTGAATACAGGTCAAGAAGCAGTAAGATACAAACATTGGTTCTGCGCTTTTATATATTGCAGGCAACACTTTCCTTTTTAAGGGTTCCGTAGTAAGAAGAAGAAGAAGAAGAAGAAACATTTATTTACTGCACAAAAGACACACAGATACAAAAAATAATAGACGTACAAAACTCAGAACATATAAAATAATGTGTGTCTTCGCGGCAGCAAATCGGTTGCTGTAAATCGGTTGTAGTAACAAGGAACCCATATAGTTTCGCCAAGTCCGTCCGTCCACTAGTACTAGAAATTGGCACCGATAGTACTGTAATTTGGCGTTCTGAGTATGATGATGATCACGCCGACAAAACGATAGTAAAACGGTGGTGAAATATTTTTTAGGGTACGTCCCTTACATGTAAGGCACTGATCCCACCAAGGGCGAGGAAGCGATTAGCTATCGGCGATTTTCTCGCTCAAGAAACAAACAAAAGATGTAGATCCCGTGGCAGTAAAAGTGACAGATATGTTTATAGTTGATCGCTGGCTGTTCACACTGCCGGCGAGGACTCTCTTCACTAGTTGATTGCAGCGATAAAAGGGAGCAACGCTCAGCGTTACTCGCTCAGCGATGCTCGCTTGGCGATCAGAGACTAAACAGCGGTAATTTTTCGGGTAATCGCCCGTCGCATTCGAACACTCGCTTATAGCCGAGCGGCAAAACTATCGGAACTACCACTCGCTTCTCGCTGCTCGCCAACTCGTTTCTAGTTTCTAGCTCTAATCGCTTCTCGCTCATCGCCGGCGGTGGGGCCAGTGCCTAAACGAGGGTGCAATTTTTTTCTTCCTATACCCCGTTATGTGGGGATTGATGGGTATCGTTGGTTGGATAGAGCTCATTAATTCGTTTTTTACGATACAAGCGCGGTAAGTAGGTTATTCCCAACGAGTGACGGTGATGACACCGACACAAGTTGAGAATTACCAATTCGCACGTGTATCGTACAACGTTTTACAATGCATCATGAGAGGAAGTACAAAAATATGTATGAAAATAACTTTATAATTCTTGTTCATTTATTAAAATTATAAGTGATTAATTTTTGCTGACAATGAGCGTTGTTCAATCTGTATAGTCTTTGTTGAAAGGATGTGGATATATTCTTCACAAGTAGTAGTAATTTTGTATAATGGCTATATCCGGATTATTTTTATTTTTAATGGTACCTACTTTTTAACATTAAATAAATATTGATCACAGGCTGGATGGTTTATAAATCTCAGCCTATTCATTGATATAGATACGCCATTAGTAAATTTTCGGAGAATAAAGAAAAAAAATGTTTTTCTTTCAATCAAGAAAATTCATCTCTTGATTTCGCCGGCAAGAGGCTGTCAGTTGCATCTTGTGCTTCTTGCAGAATATCAGGCGGGGTTAAATATAATTCATCACTTTAACTTGACATATCATCCGATATTCCAAAGTGAGTATGTACATATAATTCAAAACATATACGAAAGTGCACTAAGAAAAAACATACAGTCGAATTGAGAACCTCCTCCTTTTTTTGAAGTCGGTTAAAACTGAGGATGAAAACTGTCTGCTAGTTAACGAATAATTGCCGAATTTATGAAACTTACTTTGAAAAGCAAACTTTCGTATAATTTCTATTGATACTTATCAACCTTGGACAATGTTGTTAGATGCGTCAAAAATATAATTTTATTATAAGTTTGCGATGTTTTAAGTCCGCATAATGTAACGGGTGGACAACTACGGCACCCTACATTGCGTGTGGCCCGACACGCACTTGACCGATTTTTACTGCTAGGATTCGCAACTGTTAGCACAGTTTTGCATATTGCTGTTGAAGTTTTTCCAGAAGTGGTTGTAAAGCTGTAGAAGCGTTGTATTAGTTTTCTATTCGATGCAATATTGCATTGAACAAGCGGTCCTTGTTATAAACTAAATATAACCATACATATTTTTTAAAGGAAGAAGGAAAGGATTATGAATTTACATTTACACTAAAATATATATATCAACTATTAAAAATCGCAGATTCATGAAAAAAAAGGCATTGACTCGCTACTTATAATGGTGATTCAATTTTAGAATCTTTCGCTTGCTCAGGGCTCAAAAACAGCGTTTGCAACAAAAACAACTTTGCTCTCTTGTTGCACAAATAGCCAATGGTAATGAGTAGGGACGTTTTAATAATTAAATAAAGTAATCCTTATTTTCAACTAGATATATCTACTGACAAAATGCAGTTGTTCATTCGTCATCAAAAGTTAGATCGACTGAAATTATAAAACAAACCGGAAATCAACCCGGAATCCGTGTGAAAGTTTAATAATTACTTCCCAGAATATTTATGTTAGCGCGGTCACTAAAAACACAGTTATACCGAGATACATTTTCATCATATGCAAAACCACCGGAAACATGAAGTTGTTAAGATCGTGTGAAGTTAAATTAGTGTTGTTTGTTTGTATTCAGAGCAGAGCACGGGCAATCGCGAGGTTTATTATTAAATCGCGTGTTTGCGATCCGCGAGGTAATTGGCTGGTGCAGTAATTAACCACTAAACAGTAGAGATAGCGTGTGTTTGGAAGACGGCGCGAGCGTCGCTCCCTCAAATTGGATTCCTTCAGATATAATGCTACAGCTAGGCGTCGCAGTCAGCATTGTAATGCATGAGATTACCGAACGTGCAAGCTAGTGGGATGACAGCCTCGCCATTCAACCAATGTGCATGGACAATTAACTTGATGAAACAATGGGCGTGTTTACTGCACCTGAGTCATCTGATCGTTTAAAGACATAACGAGCGATGTGCGAGGCCGTTTTGTGTTTAATTGACGAACTAGGTAACTATACGTGTGCTAAATAAAAACACAACTTATTCTTAATTATTTTTAACATAACTATTACATAATTATTACATTTTATCTGCATAATACACAGCCGTTCTCAATTTTTCCCAGTAGTCACCAGCACCCAAAACATTATAAATAAGTACATAGTTCCCAAAGAGTGCCACAATGACCGGTCCTGCGCTACCCGCATCCAGCGACTTCCGCGACCTTTAGTAGGTCATCAGTCCACCTTGTGGGGGGTCTATCCACGCTGCGCCTTGCCACTATTTACTGGATAATTATTGTTCTTTATCATCGAGTAAGAAGCACATTACAAGTGTGATATGGTGTGATATGTCGGTGATGACAAGTTAAGCTGAATTAGCCGAAGAATTATTATGTCGTTTGTAGCCATTTCAAACTGTATTTTTAAGTTAAATTAAATAAGTACATAACTGATTATCACCTCGTATTTGAGAATAAAAAGCTTCTGCATGTGAAAATCGTCTGAGGACGAATAAGGCACTGAAATGTCACTGAAGGATAAGGCACAGCTCTTCGGTCCTAAATTATTTAGGACAATAATATACGTCAGGAATGCTTATATTTCGACGGAGCAGGTCTGGTTTTGGAGCGAAACCATGACTCCAATGATGCATGGGCGGGTTTATTAGTAATTGACAATGTGTTTGTTCCTATAAAACCAACATAATAATTATGTACAGGTCAGTAACAAAACATACATATAAACCTCAAGTATAACCTTAACACACCAGAATCGTACTTGTCTAAATAGTTATTTTTGTTAATAGCATACAATTACATCAAGTTCGTTTTTTAATATGACATTTTTTTAAATTCAGGATCAGTGGACGATACTGTATTTAAAAAAAACCGGCCAAGTGCGTGTCGGGCCACGCGCAAGGTAGGGTTCCGTAGTCGTCCACCCGTTACATTATGGAGACTAAAAAGTTCGCAAACTTATATTTACTATGTTTTTAACGAATTAACAACATTATCTAAGGTATCAATGGAAATTGTACGGAAGTTTGCTTTTGCAAAGTACATTTCTGAAGTTCGACTATTACTCGTTAACTAGTAATGTATACTTAGCTGTGATAGTTTTCCTTTTAAATTCATCGTATATACTACTACCATGATTTTTTTCACATGCCTAGTAGCCACCGTTTATCTGACCATAACAAAAATTATCATTTCAAAGCTTAATATCACGCTAACCCATTTTTTAATCAAAAAATGCTTTTAGAAACCTTTTAATATTTTTAAAAGAGCTATCCAACGATACCCCACACGATGGGGTTTGGCCGAAAAAAAAATTGCACCACCACTTTACATGTAGGGAAGGTACCCTAAGAAAATTTTTTTTTTGAGGTTTTATTCTACCGTTTTGTCGGCGTCATTGATATGTATACTCATACCAAATTACAGCTTTCTAGTACTAACGGTTACTGAGAAAAACGGGGGTCGGACGGACGGACGGACGGACATGGCGAAACTATAAGGGTTCCGTTTTTGCCATTCTGGCTACGGAACCCTAAAAAAATGACAAGTATACGGTAGTACGGTACATCTTCGGTACTTAATGCCGTCAAAAGGCATTTTAGTATTCGGCAATACCTACTAGTAATTTCGTTATTTTGCACGGAGGACAGCAATAGAGTTTTGGTGATGTGGAAACTTTATCGTCAAAATGTACCAGTGCAGCTCATGCCAGATATATATAAAAACAAATTATTCCTATAAAAAGCCGAGACGACACAAGTCTCACATTTTGAATCCTGAATTCGGCCCCAGGAGCACACGTCTCCAATCAGCCAAATAATTTAACTCAACTTAGGCAATCATATGAACTGTAGTAACGCGACTTGTTGAGTTCTCACTTTCTCCATGCACCCGTTGTTAATTGCTACATCCAGGCGCACAAACAGAGATGCTGTTATAGTAATGGCCGTTTGAAACGCCTAGTCCGAGGCAGTTAAAGTTGCCTCATGAATATTGACGACGCCTCCGACTGCTCGCACAGCGTTAAGCTCGGCACAATACTATTTTCACTGGAGCTCGATTTGCTTAAGTTAATGGCACATTCGAGTGGAATAGTGTAACATTGGTACAAGTTTTGTGATTTACAATTGTAAGTTGCTTGCTGTTGAAGCAGCTGTATAAAATTTATTGTCGATGGCTTATTTATTTAGACTTGTATGCAATAGCCGTGGGTAGACGTAGATCTAAAGGTCTCTCTTTGTTTTGTTTTCATGGTTTTCATAATAAATAAAAATAGATCACGTCTCATGGACAAACACGGATTAACTACTACCTACTATATAGTGGCTCTATGAGCTCCAGACCTCGCGAGCGTTTTTTTTCTAATTTCCAAAATCTGACATGACAAAAAGTTATATGTAATTATCGAACCTAACTACTCACCAAATTTCACGAGTCGGATGAGAAATGGGACCTTTAGAGGAGAATAAACCGAAATCAACCCTTAGAAACATGCAAATACATTGACAAAAATGGCTTTGGAAATTAGAAAAAAATCTATCTAAATATCGAACCTTGTCATAAAATTTCACGAGAATCGGTTGAGAATGCGACCTGTAGAGAGCGAAGCCACCTGGAGAACAGCCGGAAAGCATTTTTGTCAAAGTTGAAGCAGAGACCTTCGTTTCACTCGGTCAATGATGTTATAATATTAATTTGTACTTTTTACGGTTCCAGAAATTAGTGGTTTTAAATTATGTCTGTCGGTTTTGATATCAGTGCAGCGGTTCCGAGCATCCCTACAGCAACTTTTAAATTTCAGGCTTCATCCCATAGACGAGAGAGATTGGGCTTTAGTGAGGACGCTGTTCGAGTGCTATGTCCGGAACTCACCGTAACCTATTGAATTGATCTTTCACATTTACTTCTAAACAGCCAGCATACCTACATTAGCCATGTCTCCTGTGGTCCCAAGTCAGCACGGCTCTTAGATAGGTTTTTTATTGCAAGCTTTCACAAAACATGCATCAAAAATCAGTGACTCACATAATGCCGCGCAATAATTAATATTCAGATTTATTTCTCCGATTAGAGGCGAAAAATGATTACTTACAAAATTATCTGATGAAAAAAATCCACAATTTGGTCACAATTTTTAATTTTTTCCTCAGCTTACTCAACCAATAAATACGAGGGGTGATCCAAAAGTAATGATAACGAGTATGTAAAACAACACATATGTTCAAAAACTAAATTTATTTCTTAACGTAGTCTCTTAACAAGTCTACACACCTATGCCATCTTTTCTCCAGACTACGAATTCCATTTAAAAAAAAATCTTTGTTTGGACTCTCCAAATAAGCCTCCACAGCGGCCATAACCTCACTGTCATTCAAAAAATTTTTGACTCGGAGATTTTCCTTCAGCCGTGGAAACAGATAAAAGTAGCTGGGGGTTAGGTCTGGCGAATAGGGGGGTGTTCCACCAATTCGAAACCCGCATCCCGGATTGCAGCCATTGCAACACCTGGCCTTATGAGGAGGTCCGTTGTTGTCTGGGTGGAACATTCTAGGCACCCAACGAGCGGATATTTTATTCATGTGTAATTCTTGGGTTAAGATTCTTTGAATGCTGCCATACGAGATCCCTGTGACCTCATTTAAATGTCTGATTGTCACTCTTCTATCAGTTAAACTAAATCTTCTATTTTTTTGACATTCTTCTCAGTGCGGACGATGGAAGGCCAGCCCTCGCGGTGTTCGTCTTTACAAGATGTTCTACCCAAGTTAAACTCCTTGCACCAGTGTGCAACTGTAGAATACGGAGGAGCAGAGTCCCCTAATGTTCCCACCAATTCAACATGTATATCTTTAGTACACATTTTTTTCAAACAGAAGTACTTAATAACGGCTCTCACTTCAGATTTTTCCATTTCCACGCATTTATTCCGACAACTCACGAATAAATAAATTTATTTCAGTGACAGATATCAATTTTTTTACATATATTTTTTTAATTTACTGGCCAAGAACTGCCTTAAAAAATAAAACCTCTTTTTGCTTTTTTCAGCCACTGAAAGTATTTCATTATCATTACTTTTGGATCACCCCTCGTACATCATTAAACAACACAACCAAGTTAAAACATGTTACCTCATCCAAAAACTTTAAGAGGAAATACTGGGAAATATGAATAAAACTTCACAAATATTTAGCCAAAAATTCTTCATTATAGCCGTCTCGTTTTTAAGTTTCCGTACCCAAAGGGTAAAACGGGACCCTATTACTAAGACTCCGCTGTCCATCCGTCTGTCCGTATGTCACCAGGCTGTATCTCATGAACCATGATAGTTAGACTGTTAAAATTTTCACAGATGATATATATTTCTGTTGCCGACAAATACTGAAAAACATGATAAAAGCAATATTCAAGGGGGCTCTCATACAACAGACATGATTTTTTTGCCGTTTTTAGGGTTCCGTAATAAACAAGGAACCCATATAGTTTCGCCATGTCCGTCCGTCCGTCCGTCCGACCTCCGTTTTTCTCAGTAACCGTTAGTACTAGAAAGCTGTAATTTGGAATGATTATACATATCAATGACGCCGACAAAACGGTAGAATAAAATCTTGAAAAAAAAATTTTTTAGGGTACCTCCCCTACATGTAAAGTGGTGGTGCAATTTTTTTTCTGCCAAACCCCATCGTGTGGGGTATTGTTGGTAAAAATATTATGAGGTTTCTAAAAGTATTTTTTGATTAAAGAATTGGTTAGCGTGAAATTAAGCTTTGAAGTGATAATTTTTTTTATAATGCGATAGGAGTGCGCGGTTGGAGAGTGGCCTGGAGAAAATCCAGGGAAAACCTCCGACACGACCACGCGGGCGGTTTAAACACTGGAATACTCTAAGAGTTTGCGCTCCAGTGAGATTGGTTGAGCGGCTTCAATCGAATCTGAGATGAGGTTCAGACTAATTCATCGCAGCCCCGGCCCCAGGGTCAGGTCTGTAACGAAGTAACATTTACACCCTTCTGATGTAAATGTTACGCTGTCTGCGACCAGTGGTGCTTTATGAGGGCACGTCACGTGGGAGCTTGTTAACCCCTGGGCGTGAGATTTCAACTCATAAATACACCCGCTTTAGCACTTTAAAGTAAATACGTGTGTATGTGTACCGATTTGTAATTTGCGAGTAGATATTATTTAATTAACAGGCCGAATGTAAATATATTATTCCAGTACCTGAACCACCGGAGTCAATTGAATAAGGTTTTGAATTTTAAACCACTTCTCAATCGTCATCCTAGCATTTTTCTCAGTTTTGTCGTGAGCCCGGGGTTCGCTTTGGAACTGAATCCCAAGATTTTGCGTAGGCATCAGTTTTACTAAAGAAACTGTCATGATTTGCCATTGATACGAACCGGGGTTCAACCCCACGACCCACGACCTCTAGATGGAAAGTAGCATACTTCTTGTGGAACTTACACATTGTAATTACCTATTTCTTATTTATTGTTTTATATATATATATATATGTATATATTTATAAAGTTGATTTTATACATTTTATTCATTTTACTGCTCGGCTGCTTAAAAATCTGTTAAAAATTCCGCAACCCACAAAGAAGGAACGTTGAAAAATACATGACTAGGTACCTTTCTGATCGAGTCCAAGAACGATTCCTGAATATAATCTTAAGTAGGTACTACTTATTATTTTTATTGTTTTCATTCATGCGCTTTCTCTTACGTAAGCGTATACTTAGCAAAGGGTATGAGACTGCAATGAGCTGACATTGAGATGACACTAGCATTAAAATGAAATGTTGACTAGCAAAATGGAGTCTTGTTTCTGGTGTGAGTACCTGCTCTCATAATCGCCCTCCTGTCGGATGGGGACCGTGCAAGTTGCACACGCGGCATAAACCATTTTAATATCACAGGATACTTGCGCAATATATTAAAAGATATCTACCTAACATCAAGATGCACTAAATTGTTTCTACTTCTCAACTATATTATATGTGTAAGAACCTTGTGTTATAAGATAAATAGCTACTTGAAAATTTAAAGACACATTTCCTTTGGTTTAGGTTAGGCGACTTCTTGATTTGGCAGGACGCGATATGTGGCATGTGATGTTTTGTTCCATGACCTGAGCTATTAGTTTTACATTAGTTGTACATATTATAATGTGCGAAAGTTGGGTAGTATACAGCCATGATGGGTCTCCACACATTGGCCCAACGGGCTTACGTAATATATACGGGTATCGACTCCACATCGACCAGTCAGAAAGTCGCCTTAGGCTAGGTTTAAGAAATATTTGTTAGACCAAATGTCAGATGACATTTTGGTAGAATACTTTTACCCCACGAGCGCGGGTGAGCCATGGTTGTATCAAAACGTACGTTGTCTATGTGTGCGTCAGCGTAGGAATTATGAGTTTACGTTGTCTATGTGTTCGTATGCGTCACAACTACAACAATGGCCAACCCGCGCTCTTGAGATAAAATTGATATAACTCAGTATATTTTTTGACATAAGATCTTCAATATTTATAAAACCAAGCCTTAGCGAATTAGGCCGGTATTTGATATAGAAAATGTGAGGTATCCCAGTCATACTCGTATCCCCTGCTGTGGCATGTCCCGATAAAATGCTGTTAGATTCAAAGTATTATCGTTTTAATATTCAGGTGAGATGTTTTGAAACCTTGTTACACTCACGTTGTTGTCTCCTTTTGGGGCATCAAGGCTAGAGTTATATTTTTGTGTATTGGCTTCGCATCCCAATCACAATGTCAATGAGTTTCGTGCATTCCTTCGCTTCCACATACGTTAACTAACGTATTAGCAGCGATCACACCGCTGGCGCTGCTTAACAGTACGTTATTAACGCAGTGACGGGAGGAAATTATGTAAATTATGAGTTAAAAAAGTCACGCGTCACTGCGACTCCGTACCGTCGCCGTATTTTAAGCATCGGTGTGGTCGCAAAGCTTAAAATGTTGTTGGGATGTGAAAAAGATGAACCGAATCCAGGTTTTGATCCGAACAGGCTCGAACGGTGCACAAAGACAATTTTTAATATCAGAATGTGATAGCTTTTGCGCAGTCTTTAAAGTATTTAATAAATAACGTATATCCCTGGAGCACCGCCAGTGCTGTTTTTATTTTTTTGCATAACGTGATGCTGATGATCCTTTAACCTTAGCAAATATTTTAAATTCCTTCGGATTAATCTTATACAGATTGCTTTTACGGGTCCGACGTGAATGCCGAGCATGTGTGCTTCAAAGCAATTACGTCGCGGGCAGTATTGGCATTTTAATTTAGTACGTGATATAGGTAGATAACAAATACCTACAGGAAATAGGTAGAAAACATTGACATGCAACAATAGTTTGATTATGTGCACATTATACTTTTCTTCTACATTTTTTGCCACCTGATTTTATTTTACTGTTTACCGTTAACATTATATTAGAGCTCAAAACAAATTTGTTCTTGTCTAAATAATAGCATACCTAGGGAATCTGGTAAAACATATTAAGCGGGTTTTTTTAAATTCCTACGACGGTGGCAAATAAGTACTAGCCTGATACTGTAGCCTATAAACGCTTGCGGTCGCAGACCAATCGCGTGCTGCCCACCATTTTTGATATGAGGATTCGTTGTATTGACAGCTAGAGGCAAATGCAGGTCCCTCAGTCTCAACTATATAGAGATGCAACGGATACTGGTTTGGCCGGATACCGAATATCCGGCGGTGCCGTCGGCCGGATATCCGTCCGGCCAAGTTATGCCTAAAATGAAGTAAATTCTCTACGCGCTTGCCCTACGGCCTACGGTCTGTGCAGGTTGCACTTTGTAACTCGCTGTAGGCAGTCTATGATTGAAAATGCGCTAATTTTACTCAATAGGCACATGAGTGCCATAAAATTTAAATTTCCGTTTTGATATTTTGTACTTTTTACGACTGTTTAAAGTAATGTGGAAGATTAAACTTATTTTTATAATAAGCGATTAGGTAGGTACGTAGTAGGTACTAGTTAGTTATCTATTCACCCTTCTTTTACTCTTATCTATGTGATAACATACTATCCTGTATTCGGCCGGATAGGCCGGATACCGGATAGTGACCGGATATAAGTTGCATCACTAGTGCAACACAACGGATCCTCGAGAGCTCTGGTCTTCTTAACACCAGGAACTTAACATCACCCACAGAGCAAGTAGTGGAGTTGTTATGGCTGCGGTTTTCTGTAAGGTGGAGGTATTTCCCCTATGATGATGATTTTCTTGAAATATGAGCGAGATGACGTTCCACTACGCCCATTTCTCTAAAAATGGGTGATCCACTTAGACAATCATGGTAGGTATGCCGTCGAAAAATCGGGTTAGTTTAAATAATAAGGACAAAGTAACTTCGATCGTAATTGGCCTCGCAAATCGCAACATGAATACGGTTTCGCTCGCGACTTGTTGCAGTTTCTTACGTGATCGAAGGACACATACCTATATCGAGCAAAAAACCTACTTGTGCGATTAACCGAAAATATACAAGTATGCACTGCACCGAGCTCGTTATGTATACATATGATGATGTATAGATGTATATGATAATTATGTTACTGCTGGCTGGTAACCTTCACCACAGGTAAGAAAATTTTCATAAATACATTGATGTTAAAATGGAGGTAATTGCCTACGGTTTCTGAACCCATTTTAGAGGATTTATGATATGTGTGTACATAAAAGAAATTTCATAACTATTTAAAGTAATGAAATCTAATGTAATAATAAAATATCTTGGTAATCATTTTACTCCACATGCATATAAAACTGAAAATTTAATATGATTAGGGTAGTTTCGTGACTTAAGTAATTTTCGCGCAAATCCGTTTTATTGCTTTAAGTCATAAATTACATTTAGGTCGAGTGATTTCCTATGATTTTTTGGAATAGTTGTGAATATATAACGCAAAAAGCAACAGGTAGAATAATAAACAGCTGATTCTTCGTAAATAATCAGTCGAGTCAATTTATTCACTGAATGATGACTACACAATGTTAATGTAAATCGGTTTGTTTCGCCAACAAAGCTTATTTGGAACGTGCTTCTTTTGTAAAAAAAGTACTCTCCAAGAAGCAATGACTGATCTAAAAAATTGCTTATTTTGCCTAGCTAAGGATGATTGGGAATTGGAAATGCAAGTTAAGAAGAAGAAAAAAATAAGTTTAATCAGGATAAAAAAGTAGTTTATTATATTTCAATACTTGCTTAGCAGCTAGTTACTAGGCTAGGTTCAATAGGAGTCCTATCCTACTGAGTCCGCATCATAAAAATACTTGAGTACCTAATTTGGATATAATACGTTTGAAATTTCATTTGTTCTAGAATTAAAGAAGACTAACAAAAGCGACTGTCTTTCTTTAAAATTTCTTTAACTTACCTTGAATTGAACTATGTTTTTTCTTTCTATAGGAACATTGGACTCTGGAGGCTGGGCAAACGCTATTGTAACGTGTTAATAAAAAACTTAAATAAAAGAGTAAACAGCATTAGTATTGAGGATATTAAAACCCGTTTTCGTTAGGTTCTTTAATATTTTATAGGTATTTCGTATTTCGGTCATAGTAAGTCAGTTTCTTAGATCCATTTAAGTTTTCAATAATAATTAATTTTGCGCAGTAATATAATTGTAACTTTCAATTTTAAACAAAGTATTTCGTTTGTTCCGTAATTTAATATATCAACGAGGCTAAGAGAAAGGAAAGAAAAAATGAAATGATGAAACGAAATTATGTTTTTGCGGATGGCGCGCACATCTCAACTACTTGCATTGAAAAACATATTTTCATATGGGGTTTTCCCCACAGATTATTTCTCATTCATAGTACTTATAATATATATATATATATATAAAAATAACGACTATACAAACATACTCTAACTGATTTATAAAAATAAACGAAACTGCAGGCACTATAATTTACACAGTTAGTTACTTAGGTAACGGAAACAAACAGCAGTAGGAAGATGTAGGTAGTTTAAATAAATAGATCTTATCGCGTGCGCCGTACTAAACGGTCATCGCAGCTTAAGGGGATATATGTCGCTGGGCCGCGGAGCGGTATAACATGGCAGGAGCAGTCGGACTGGGAGGAGGGAATCTCTCGCTACAAAGCGTCGTATCGGCCATGCTAAGTAGCGAGAGATCATGGAAAGTAGTTGCCTCCTCCTGGGAGACTGTCATGTCGCAAAAGGAGGCCTCAGAGCGGGAACGCGAAAACAGCGCTGATGCGCATCCGCTGCGGCGCAGACAGAGAGGGAGAAGACGAGCACGGTTCGGCGCTGCAGCAATGTAAATGTAATCGTCTCGTAGGGCCCGTGTTCTACACGCCTGAGGGAGGATACTAGCGTTTCTGACCTTCCCATCCACTAGAGCGAGTGTACCAGCGAAAGCTGGGCTGCCGGGGGTGTCATGGTAGAATGTAAGCGATCCCATGACACCCCCGTCAACGGCAAAGCGGAGAAACGCCGGTGTGGTTTTTAGTGGGTATGCTCTTAAGTTACTCCCACATAACGCCCATCAGGTTTCCCAGACCAGGGGGTATGAAAAAAACTTAAGGGGATATATCGATTGACAGAGACGCGCTTATGTTTTTCTCTCACGACAAAATGGTATTAGCAACACTTTTCGGGAATAGCTTTTTTAGACAAATCTCGATAAATATCTGACTGTGTGCAGTTTTATTAAATTTCCTCTTGACAGAGTTTAGGTGAGGTAAAATACCATCATATTAACTTAATCGTGTCTTTTAATAATGCGTTGTTTTAATAGGCTGAGTACCAAAAGGAAAATAAACAATCAACTATGGATTTTTTTCAATCCAGAAATCATGTTTCGGCTATTGTCATAAACCCATTGATATAATCAAGAATCATATATTTATCTAAAAATCAATCCCTATTGTTTCCTCGTCTGGGCAGAACAGCGTTTCAAAGAACGCAATAATTCTCGTTGTAGCGCCTTAACAAAAGAGTAAATCTTCTCGTAAAAAGCTTAACAGGGGGTCAATTCAGTTCGAGAATTAACTAAGCGAGAGGAACAAATTCGCTTACAATTTGTGTTCGACAGTAAGCACAATTTGCAATCAGCAAAGCCTGTTTCTCTCCGCGACGTCGCTTAGTTTGGTGAATCATTAGGCGTATTAACAATAGTCGACAGTCGTGCTTGGCGGCGAGTATTATAACAATGCTTGCCGCGGGTACGGCACTACACGCTGGGTTGAATGAGGACCTAAGTTTGTTCAAGAGCTTCATTTAAGAGCCTCGGTTGAGCTTGTTCCGTAATAAATTAATTATCGAGGCATTTAAGCTCCTTCAGTAGGTATCACGACTTGAGTACTTAATTGTAAGTATCGTATGAGTATCATAACCTGTGGTAAGAATTATTTATATAAATTATAAGTTTACTTAATAGGTACATTTAATTTATGATTGGAAGATAAGCTATAAGCGACATATTAATGTCCTTAAGTCACTATTGAAGCGGACTCTGATAGAACATTTAAATAATATTTCATTATTTTGTTACTTCCTTTGCCCTTTTATCGTGAAACGTAAATGTTAAAAGATTGCATTACGCATTCACGCACTCTTTAACTGTTACTTGGTAGTAACATCAAGAGCCAATTCCAACTTTGGTTTGAAAACGTTGAATTGAATCGTGGTATGGCTATTCAATGAACGTCAAAACAATTATAAAGGTTTAATTTTAGCTTGTTAATCAAACAAACATTTGAATAACGATTTTCGCAATTTTTAACTCAATGAAAAACAAGTTCTGTCGTTATTTACCTATTCAGTGTTGGCCAGTATTCAGTCATTCGTGCGCCAGGAGCACGAAACCACAGAAGCTGCGCACCATGATTGCGGTAATCGCACTGCATCTACCGCAGCCCGACTTAGTATCTATGCTAATGACATTAACGGAACATACGTAGTACCACCCTCACGTACAAGTAATTTCTAAGACTGTATATTTTCCTAGGAAAGTGCTACTTTTATATAAGCACCTCGGAATAAAATGTAAATTTCCCGCCGTAAAGCTGAGTCCAGTCTGATCGTGAACTCCTTTTAATCGTTATTTTTCATCATTTGTACGTTGCACAAAGAATTCCGCTTGCTCGTTTAAGTTTCAGCTGCAACGAAAACACTTTCCAGCATAATTATGTTTCTACTTATTATAACCCCGGCCCGAGATTGTTAAATAGGTAGGTACACGTAAAATCCTGTATCATACATATTCATAACGGTATATATATTGATAATTTCAATTTGTAATAACTAATATGCAAACAATAACTGGAATTAATTAATGAAATTTACATAAGAATATATGTACTATGTATTGTATGGGATATTTAAACGTATTCCGGTGAACGCATCGTGTTTATTGTTTATATTATTATATCAAAAGGGCTTGGCCGACTAGAACTGACTCTGAAACATATAGCGTTTAATTAACCTATTCAGGCGTTAATCGTTGCTAAACCCTGCTTGTAATATCTAGAAACTTGCGGCGATACACGTACGCAAATAACAGATACATAGATTAGATACGTTAGCTGTTTCAATTATTGTTAAATGGGTTTACGTGTTACCTTAACTAATTACGGGATGGCTGCGCAACGCGGAACAGACGACGCCGACACGAGAATGTGTTTAAACCTTATTGTCTCGGTAACAGATTCCCCAAATTAATCGGATTTAACACTATACATCACGCGCCCTTCCGGCCGTCGGGGCTTCCTGCCCGGGGCTCTGGTTACGCTGCGTGTCAATCTGAACTTGCAATACGAGTACAGTACCCTTTGTCACCGAGAGCTCTTTGTCTATACGCGATGGTCCGTTATTACTAAATAAATACTGTAAATTAATCTCCCGCAAGAGGCTTTGCTCCTACATTTATGTGGGTGTGGTGAGAAAGAGCATACCTACGATGCGTGGGTTGTTTTGTCAGTAGTATGATATGTATACAGGGTGGATTTTCTTTTTGGGTCAATGGTCAACCTTCCCTGGATTTCAAATTAATGAAGATGGCGTTTACTGATTTTGGAAAAATACATACAGGGCGCGAGATAAAGGTAATTTTTAACAAACTTTGTTTAGTTCCCATTCCTATCCAGGATCAAAAGCTTGTACGGGACCAAATTTCCAGGTAGAAAAGCCACAAATCGAGGAAAACTTTTTAAGGTCTTCTCAGACCATTTTTTCGTAGCAGCACGGGTTCTGGTAGCCCATTGACCATCAAACGGTCAAATACAGGTAAATTACTTTCGAGACGTTTTTGCATTTGTAGTAGAATTTGTATATTTACAGGGAAATGTGTGTAAAAAATGTAGATTATTTAAATTTACACACATTTAAATTTTGTCCATACACAACTACAAATTCAAAAACGTCTCGAAAGTAATTTACCTGTAGGTACTTACATATATAATTTTCAAACCCAGATCAATCGAAACATTTTCTGACACACTTTCAATTTCACGACACTTGAAATTACACTGTTACCAAAAACAAATTAACCTGCAAATTAATTGCTTATAAGTTAATTAAAATATCATGCATGTTGTATAGAGGTTTAAATCATTTGCGCACCACAAACAACGTAATGGATGGCCGCACAGTTTCTCAACTTCGGCTATCTATCTGAGTTACTGTCGAGACAAATTGCTTTATGACGTATTTTACTAACTATTGGTACCAGACCTACTTTAATGTTAATTGGGAAAAAATATGGTTGTTGATGACAAACAAGGCAACAGAATATGAAACGTGTTTTTTATTAATGGCAGTTCCATTTGTTTTCGTTAAGTAACGATAAGTAACGATAAGCAAACTTTTACAAAGATGGTAAAAAGCAGATGCCTAGAGTAAAAAGCAGTATACAGGGTGTTCGGCACATGTAACGTCAAAATTTCTTGCGGTGCTATTTGGGTCGTTTGCTACCTTTCCACCCTTGGACCCTGGGTCCTTAGAGTGACGGTCATGGAGGTACGATATTTTTAAAGTTTTTTCTTAAATTACCCAAAATCTGACATTCGAAGACCCATAACTTTTTTCAGGGTCCAAGGGTGGAAAGGTAGCAAATGACCCAACCAGCACCCAAAAAAAATTTGACGGTCCATGTGCCGAACACGCTGTATACATATAAGTATTTAATAAGTTGCCGGCCGAAATAAAGGTTTTAGAAGGGAATACATTTAAAACCAAACTGAGAAACTAGCTGGTACAGAGAGCATTCTATAACCTCAATGAATATTTCGCATTTAAGCTGTAAGTTAGTTTATTTAAGTAATATAAATTGTTGTATGCCCGATGTCGGGTAACTGTTGAAACAAACTCTGTCACTTCCAACTTATGTACACAGTGTGGGCACCTTTGCACCAGGGACAACTCGAGGGGGACTTTTCGATTAGGTTTATCTTAATTTAATTTATTGTTATTTTATTATTATTGTATTTTATACATCAATTGTAAATTTATTGAGTAATTATATATATATGTCTAGTATTAGTATGGATTATAATGATATGTACACAGTTATACAATAAAGTTATTCTATTCTATTCTAAAATGGGTATCTAATTATTTGGTTCACGAAATTATTTATAACGTTCTTTGATAAGTTTCCCCAATGGAAAACTACCGTAGAAAAGGAAAGTAATATAAGGTAATAATAAGTAACGTTCTATTTCACTGAAAAAAAAATAGGTAATACCTTTTATACCTTCCATATTTTCACAAAGATTCGTAGTTAGTACAATGCTAAAAGAAGTGACTGAAAAGTTAAGGATTCGAAAGATTCTCTATTTCATTATCTTCACGCGCGAGCAGTTATAAAATGTCATTTCCTTCGAGTTTTCTTCTGTTAGTATTCCATTAAAAGTTTTTAAAACTATCTTGGGCTGAACTAATCAGTATGGCTCGCCAGCACGCTTCCGCTTTCCTTCTAATCTCCAGAAGTACTATCTTATAGAGTCAACAATTCATTAAGAGAAAAAGTAGAACAAGTAAAACATTAAAATAAGTAATAAGATATTAACAATTTCAAAAACTATTTACTTCATAATAGACAAATTGTTTGGTCGAATATACTCTTTGTCATTAATTAATGAAATGAGTTATGTTCTTTTGAACAAAACCTTCATAATTTTAAAACAATAGTTCGATTTTTTTTACGTAAATTCTACCTGGTGAATATTCGTAATAAAATTCATCTCATCACTATGGTGCCACATATATATCAGTACTTAATAACATCTATCCCTTACCTACCTACCTACCCGTTTTTACATACTCTTATTTTACTAAACCTAAACTGTTTGCGGTCGGCGTTTGAAAACAATTTTGACTGACCCAATGCATGACATTTACAATCTGTCAATCACACAGGTAAATAAAAGATGCCAACGAAATAGTGACCCTATATTGATATTCAATGGTATTAGAGTATCAAACTTTATTGCACACAGTACACAAATGAATCAGTTACATACAGAATCAAATCAGCAACAAACAGACAGAATGTATTTACTTAAGTACATGTACTGTGCTTATAATATTTTATGAACCCCATTTCCCACAACATTAATTTATTGAAGCTTAAACATTAGATCTCAAAACAGGTCATTTCAGTATCATTAAATCTCCACTCTATCTATCTACCCTGCTTTACACGGTAATAAATGTATATACTAACCACAGCGCAGAATGGCGTGTAGCGCGTTGCAGACAGACATGCAACATTATCTATTTAGCATATACGGCGCTGGGTTAAGTCGGTAAGAAGATAAATGTTTCTAGCGCGAAGCACTGCATTACGATGTATCAAACTGGTGTGAGTATATGTACTTGAGAACGTGGGTAAGTATAGTAAGATCAGTTAAAACATCAAATAGTCCTGGAGGATGAAACATTTTAAATTCTAGCCAGTCTCTGTTTAAGTCTGGAGCATTGATGCTATATGTATCTCATAGACGACCGCTTTAGCTTAGTTGGTAGTGACCTTGCCTACGAAGCTAGAGGTCCCGGTTTCGAATCCCGGCCAGGGCATTTATTTATTAATATTTGTTCTTGGGCCTTGGATGTTTTCTATGTATTTAAGTATCTATTTATCTATATAAGTATGTATATCGTCGCTTAGTACCCATAGTAAGTACAAGCGTTGCTTAGTTTGCGACTAGGTTGATTTGTGTAAGATTGTCCACGAATATTTATTTCAATTAAATTCAATTCAATTCTATTTATTTATTCTCACATAAGTTGACAGTATTACACCAAAACACTTATGTGGTAGCTAAATTATTACATATAAAGAAACTATATTATGCATAATGTGTGGTTACGTTAGTGCGTAACATTAGTACCTACTAGTTAAGTTAAGTATCATGGCACTCCCTGTGAGTTCCTATAATTGGCTCTCTGTATTTACTTTCATATTTAATATTTAATTATTTATACAAATTTTAAATACCTTAATTTCAGCCACAGGTAAAAAAAGGTTAAAAAATAGTAAATGTAGCTTTGAGGAAGAAAACCTTTAATTAATAAACCAACTTCAAAAGGTAGTTTGAAAACTATGAAGACGCTATCGAAATGAAATTTAGTACTAACTAGGAAATTGTGGATTAATATTGAAACATCCGCCGAGACGTTCAAAGATATGACCTCACTTTGCTGAAATTATTTTTCACTTTTCTTTGATTACGTACTTAGTTTCCCAAAGCAGTATATTTTAAAATTGTAGGCACATAATGATTATTGCAGTTTTTTCGCACGGGAACATTTTGCGGCAATTCTTTACGCCAATGTATTTCGAAGGACGGACCCAAGATCTATAACAGTACAATAAATTGCTAGTATTGGGCGGCGCCGGCTGCATGTAATGTGCGTGAGACCACAGCAAGTTTATACCAACACTACCAACAGGGCTCGAGGTGAAAAACGTCCGCGTCGTAACTCGGAAGGCAATAAGCAACGCACCGTCCCGTAAAAACCTTTGTCACCGTCACGTTCCCTACCTATATTTATTTATTCAAAATATGGGAACTGTGGGAACTAACAACAGTGGGAACTAAATTACTATGAATCTACAAAAATAATAATAAATACGTTAATTATAAAAAAACGAGCCTACCCACCTAGTACACTCTGGATCGGTTTTCCATACAATGTGTCGTAGGTACCCAATTCAATTCAATTCTTTAAAAAAATGGCTTCCATCAAATTTATGATTTCGCCAATGTCACATGTTCTGTTCAATGACGTTGTTCGGTAACGACGCCATGACAGTAGATAAGGTTTTGTACGGTAAATGGATTCTGCTCGCCGTCGCCCCAGGGCACGTGTGCTCACCAACGCGGCGACGATGAAAATCCATAGGTACCCATTTTATTTGATCTCCAGTGAAAATAAAGGCGACTTCCTGATTTGTCGGTGGAGAGGCGGTACGAAATGAGAAAACTGTCAAATGTTAGTGTCAACTGTCAGTCGACTCAGTGCCGCGTCAAGTGAGAATCGTTGCGACGTCAGTAAGTTTACGTCAAAGAAGAAAATATCACATAGCGATCAAGCCCCGCCAAGTCAGGAAGTCGCCAAACTGTACATACTGTCAACAAATGTCAAACTGAAGAGATACGTAGTTACATCCCATTTTCTCGCGAACCTCAACATACAACATACATAATAAGTTAATAACTCAACATAACTAGGTTAGAACTACATGTTGACACTTGAATGCGTCATTAGCATTCATCATTGTCATCATCCTAATATGTCTACGCTAACTCGCGCGGGTGCACTGGCGGAACGGGTCATACTAAACTGCTCCCGCGGCGGGCAATTTAATATGATCCGTAGCTCTAGTATAAGTTTTTTCCAAATATTAACTAATTCGAACGCGTTTGCGTTTTGTCTCAAAATGTATGAAAGTGGTATGAAAACGTGAAAAGCGCCTCTGGTGGTCACTAGTGGAAACTAAAACAGCGAGTATAACATTTGTTGCTAACCGATGATGAACGTATGCGCGTATTTCAAACTCGGTGAGAGCGCTTTCATACATTTTGGGACAAAACGCAAACGCGTTCGAATTAGTTAATGTTCGAAAAAACTTATAGTAGAGCTACTGCTCCGTGCACCCACGAGAGTTATTAGCGTAGGCCCTACTAGAGTTTTTTCCTATTGTATCCTATTGAAACGAAGATTAGTTACAACACTTTACATTTTAACGATAAAAAATCAGTAAATTAGTAGTTTGTGTGAGGTGTACAATAAAGAGTATTTGTATTGTATTGTATTGTAAATAGGAGAGCAGGATATCGAGCTATCACTAGTGAGCGAACAAGACAAACCTTTGAGAGCACCATGGGCCTACACGGGCGGTGGATATTTACGTCAAAGAGTACCTAGCGGACGGGGAACGGGTGACAAGGACCTGCCCTCACCCTCTTCCTCACCCCCCTTACTCTGCGATCCAAATGGACCTGTAGTAAATTAAAAGTAGCATCGTATTAAATAGAAAAACAACATCGCTGGGTATCTGCCTATAAGCCTGTCTTATCAATAAAACTAACTCTGCATTTTTATATAAACAACCTGCCTCATTTTATTTTAAGAAACTACCAAGTACTGTCTCATTGCAATTTCAACCAAAAGGGTTCTAAATTTTCCACTTTCAATTATATTCGTTAGTACACTGAAGCTCTAGTAAAAATACCAATTATTAGTAAGTTTTAGTGAATCCCAGGACAAGTAGATTATATAATAACGGTTACAAAACAGTTTTTGATAATAGTAGTTATTTACTAATACCAAAAAAATTGTCCTTGTAACTACTAATTACTACTAAACTGTTCTGTAACCGTTAGTATATAATCTCCTTGTCTTGGGATTCAATAAAACGTACTAATAATTAGTATTTTTTTCGCTCAGTGTAGTATAATAACTTCTATAGAATTTACTTACTTAGGATATATCTTAATCAAGGAGGCAACCGTAGCCTAATGCGTAGTAATCCGCCTGCGACGGCGACATTACACCGAGACTAAGCAGTAATTCCAAAGCAACCAACCATATTAGATTAAATTCATTAAATTACAACTTACACGGGTCAACGAGCCATCGGCAATACCTGCGGTTGCTAAGTGTTTGGGTACCGACACGCAGGATAGCCGACCCGTCCTTTACAACTGCTACAACCGCTGACAATGTTTTATCCTTGGGTCTACCTACTACCACTGCTATTTCTCTTGTAATAATTAAATAAAGGATGAACGGAACAACATATACAATGCAATACAATACAAATACTCTTTATTGCACACCACACACACACAATCACACACACATATCTGTTCTTTTATTCGTTTTCGTTACAGGGATAGGCAGAGCACATTAAATTTTAATTTAATTATTATTTTACCTAACTATTAAAACTTGTCTAACAGATCTAAAGTACCTATAACACTGGGCCTTAGACTGTATACATCACACTTAATGTCGAAGATGCTTTCAATTCCAATTCATAAAATCTTTCACAAATCTGCCTTAACCGGAAATGGAATTGGGCTGCCTGATACTTAGTAATAGCGTTATTTATCCCATTTATGACAATTAATGGGGCATATGAGTATTTAAATTCGATAGTTTTTTTGCACACTTGATCTATTTTCTACAACTAAACCAGTCTAGTTTACCGACCTCTATTTATATATATATGCATGTTTCTATTATATTATGTATGCATAGCCTATTAGTGGATAAGTTCTTGACTGGTTTAAATAAATAAATAAATTCTTTATTTAGGTATTAACCCATTATTTTACAAAAACTACACATTTTTACACATTCTAAAATCTACAATGAATAATTAAAATAAAAAATTTAAATACTAAAATTAAAATTAACTTCAAGTTAGGTACAGTAAATAAGCCATCTTTGAGGCCCCACTGGGCCCAGGTTTATTAATCAGGGACAAAGTTCTTTCTTCTTTGATGAGTGAGTTTATATTTGTTTCATTTTTTTTTACACCGCATCATCCATCATACTACCTCTATTTCAAAACAATTCCAACCACTTTCAATCATAACTTTACCTATGGCTCGAGTCGAGCCCATTCTCGGCCCAAAAGCTACGTGTCACACGTACGTTACGTGTGCTACGCCGTAGCGCGTAGCAGCGTTTTTCCGCTCTGTAGCGGAAATATTACGTAGAGGCATGACGCATATGTGTTGTCATGGGCCTTGAATGGGTTTTACACGGCGCAACGCGTGCAGCGGCTAGTTGCAGCGTGGCCTTTGGCGTGTAAGTAAGCAGCATATAAAAAGCCTATACTTCAACAATCATTTTTGTGTCATCACGACAATCGAGTCATAGTTATGGTCCAAGTAAAAAAATTAAAATTATTAAAAATATTTTTATTATATGATGTAACTAAAAATTTACAGTTTTCGCAATTTTTCCTTTGACTGTGCTATAAGACGTTGCTTCGTACCAAATTTCAAGGTTCTTAGTTCACGGGAGGTTTTGATTCCCTTGCGAGTGTCGAAAATTTGCGGAAATTTGCGGCATAAACGGCTGTATCTTTTGATTGCGTAAGTTTGATTTTTTCACAGCTCCAAGGGACAGTAGAGCTCAGTATTTGATATAAATTCCAGCTTGATAACTCCACGCGTTCCTGAGAAAAAGCGTCTTGACAGACAGATAGACGGACGGACGGACAACAAAGTGATCCTATATGTAAGGGTTCCGTTTTTTCCTTTCGAGGTACGGAACCCTAAAAAACGGTCATCTATTAAGGCCATTTTCTGTTTACTTGACACGTATCTTGACATTTTCTCAATGTCACTATCTAGAACAGGATAATTGCGACCTAATGACATATTACATGTATGACATTTTAAATGTATGTTTTGGATTATAAAGAAATGTTGTATATCACTCCAAATCGATCATTTCGAGCTAGAAACTGCTTTTTTCCGCTTAAATTCTAACATACACAATAAAATAATAAAAAAAGACTATATTACTATCTAAAACTTTAATAAAATCATCTTATCTATTAATCACTTTATTGGTATTATCAAGAGATTTGTCAAAATTTCAATTCAAAAAAATTTTAAACTTGTAAGACCTCTCTAATAATACGCACGTCCGTAAATGTGCTGCATATTTTTTTAAACACTTTAATATTTGCGTTATCTGTACTTACAAGATTATATTAGAAGGCACTGTAATAACGCCTGGTATTCGATAATGATTTGGTGAAGTAAGTATGTATTCACACTGAAATAAGTTATCAGAGATACTATAAACCTATTAGCGGGTATTTTAAGTTATATGTACATAATGGTGGCGTGAAACTGTTTAATTGAAATTGGCTAAACTCGTACCAATTTATCATTTCTGAGAATTTTGTAAGCTGTTAAACGATTTTCTATTAATGCAAAATAGTAATATAGCATTCTTAATTTCATGAAAATACTTCATAAAATTTTAAAATGAAAACGTAATCGGCATCCCATTTCGTTAAAGTTATTTACCTTCTGAACCTCTAATTCTTACCACAAAGCGAATATATAGCAGCTAGTAAAGCCAAGTTATTACCCACATAACGTATGCACACACACTCCCTTGTCTCTGAGAATTCTGCACAATTTATCAGAAATGTGCATCAAAGTATATTGTGCCCTAGTTCGTAAACATTGAAGCCGGCACTAAACTGTATTGTAACATTAATGTATCACCTCGCCATATAGTTACATAAGAGAAGCTTGAATGAGTAATGGATTGTCCTTACTGAAATATTAGTTTTAAGGCAGCTGCGGTACCTAACCGTTTTCCAAGCGCTACCTGAACCACGTAAACGATTCGATTTGCCAATATATCACAGAACACACCTGAACTGTTATAACAAAAAACCGATTGCAATTGTTTTGCGCCGTTTTATGGCCTCTTCATTGTAACGGTGTTCTCATTTTGTCATGAATGAGTGTATAACGGGCGCGCGGAATAAATGAAATATATTCGCGATATTCCAGCGATCTTGGTCATATCTAACTTGTTAAGTCCGGTGAATTTATTGATTATTGCATAAAATAAAACTCAGTGACCTGCTACATTTAGTGCAGGATTTTACAGCTATTTCTGTGTTTTCTGTATCATTTCTTAATTGCGATAGATTTAGCTTACGTTTGGTCAAAAGTTGAAATTCGGACAGAAATTTAAGAAGCATGTTTAGTGAAGTATAAATGTATCTATGAACTGAACCATACTTGCCCTAGCTTAAGTGACTTAGGTAGAGCGTTTTTAGGGTTCCGTACCTCAAAAGGAGAAAACGGAACCCTTATAGGATCACTTTGTTGTCCGTCTGTTTGTCTGTGTTTGTCAAGACCCTTTATTGCAGGAACGCGCAAAAACAGTTATTTTTTTTATTCAGGCCTCAGTGTCTTATTCACACATAAACAGAAACACAAAAACTCTGTACACTGTGACTACTGTAAAATTAAACGCATAAAGTAAGTACCTACATTTCCAAAGCAACAAAAATATCTCGCACGCTCGGTTGTGGAATGAGCTCCCTGCCGAGGTTTTCCCGAGGGACTACAATATGGGGGTCTTCAAGAAAGGAGTGTATACATTTTTAAAAGGTCCGCAACGCGCGTGTGACTCCTTTAGGGTTGCAAGCGTCCATAGGCTGCGGTGACCGCTTACCAACTGGCGAGCCGCACGCTTGTTTGCCACCGACGTGGTATAAAAAAAAATCTGTACGCACTTACGCCCTTCGCATATTTTGTCACTGCGCGTATAGATAATGTTAGATGTTGACTGTATCTACATAAAATCTTAAATGAACATGTCATAGGTATGTATTATATGGTCACGAAACACGCTTGCGCAAGTGATGTGATCGTTCATGAATAAGAACAATCGTTTATAGAATATTCATGCTATGCATACTCCCGGAGCGCATATTATAATCTCCGCGGAGCTTGCTTGCTACGAACCACTTTCGTAGCATCGTAGCGCTAGGCGGGGTATTTACATTGCTGCTGCTGTCATTTTAAGAGGCCTTAAATTTTTAAAATAGGTATTTTGATTTTAAAATTTTTACCAAAATATTGATAATACCATTAAAGTAATTAAAGGATACGATGATTTTATTAAAGTTTTAGATACTAACATGACTCTTTTTATTTTATTCCGTGTAATAGAATATAACCGAAAAATCTCAAAAAGTTTTTAGCTCAAAAATGGTCGATTTGGAGTGAGTGATATTTCTTAATGAAAAATTCAAAAAATCCATTTAAAATGTATGTCATTAGGTCGCAATAGTCCTGTTCGAGAGAGTAAAACTATGAAAATGTCAAGATACGTGTCATTCAAGCAGAAAATAGACTTACATGAGCGTTTTTTAACTCCTAATGACCCTTAGGCGACTTCCTGACTTGGCGGGGCGGGATCGATATGTGACATTTTCTTCTTTGACGTAAACTTACTGACGTCGCAAAGATTCTCACTTGACATAATACTGTCAGTATTACGTTTGCGCAGTAGTAATATCATGCGCAGAAACGGAGCAGTACCGCCTTCGCATCGTCCCGCTACCGCGCATCCCGCGCCAGTCAGGAAGCACTCATTTAATTGTAGGGGCGTAGTAAAAAATGGTATCGCGTCGACTGACAGCTGACACTGACATTTGACACTTTCCTCATATCGTACTGCCTCCGCGCCGACAAATCAGGAAGTCGCCTTAGGCGACTTCCTGTTTTGTCGGTGCGGAGGCGGTACGATATGAGAAAACTGTCAAATGTCAGTGTCAACTATCAGTCGACTCAATGCTATTTTTTACTGCGCCCCTACATTTAAATGAGTGCTTCCTGACTGGCACGCAAGGCAGGTACTGGTCCGCTTCTGCGCATAATATTACTAATGCGCAAATGTATATAGTGTGTGTGTGTATGTATGTTAATACTGATAGTATTCTTTGAAGTGGGAATCTTTGCGATGTCAGTAAGTTTATGTCAAAGAAAAAAAATGTCACATATCAATCCCGCCCCGCCAAGTCAGGAAGTCGCCTTAATAAGAAAATAATATTAATTTTTTGACATTACTTTTTTGATATTTTACTTTAATTTGAATTGACATAATTTAACTATCTGTAACAATGTTCTCAATAATAATAATGACATGTAATTTTTTATGTTTTATGAATAAATGAGTATGAGTAATATGTTTTTTACTTCTCATGCTCGAAAAGCGTGTCATATTAGGCTTATCAAGCGGGGCTAAAGTAGTACATTTAGCCCATAGATTAAATATGAATACATTTTATGATTTACTATACATTTTAATTTGACCTATCAAAATACTTTACCAAATTAAATCCACCAATCACGTTACCACGTTAACAGCCAGTCGGAACGTTGGGTTATTATTTTGGTACGTAAGTACACTGTTTTACAACTAATTTAATACTTAAAAACATTAGGTCTTTCGTCCCTCTTTCAACTACTATGTATCTGTAGTTGAGTTTAAAAAAAACATGCCGCCATATTCTCATTGTAATTTATTATTATAATTATATAAATAGATTTTGGGTGGATAATCTTCTTTTATTTATGTTCTCGTAATCGAAGTGAAAGTGTATATAAATCTGGTCTATAAGCCATAAATATTACCACTCAAACTATTTTTCCTCACTTTGTTCAGAAAAATAACCATCTCGTGTTAATATCTGATGACCGCTTTAGCTTAGTTGGTAGTGACCCTGCCTACGAAGCTGGAGGTCCCGGGTTCGAATCCCGGCCGGGGCATTTATTTGTGTGATGAGCACGAATATTTGTTCTTGGGTCTTGGATGTTTTCTAATGTATTTAAGTATCTATTTATATCTATATAAGTATGTATATCGTTGCTTAGTACCCATAGCACAAGCTTTACTTAGTTTGGGACTAGGTTGATTTGTGTAAAATTGTCCACAAATATTTAAAAATATTTAAAAAAATATATAGCTTATTTCAAACCCTAGTCATACGATATATTACCTATAATATTATCCATCAACCCCTCAATAACTATTTATCAGCAACATGCCCACCATTTGTTCAATTCTATGTTTTATAGAATATAAAGTAATAAAGTTTAAATAAATAAATATGTAAATTAAAAGTTTGCGGTAGTCACAAGACTGTGATGCCTATATCTGTACTTTTTACGTTGGTCCTGGACTATGCCCCCAGAAAAGTGCTTGCACTAGACTAGATAATGGGCTGCAACTAAATGGGAGGCAATCTCAGTCTGCACCACGACATGGGGATTAGCACCATTTATGTTTTCTTTAAGTAGACTGCCAGACGTCATTTTGACAAACGCTCTCCATCAGAGGAATCTGTGAGTTAGAAAGGCTGTCGACTACGTTTCCATCCCTCCCCCGTCTGTTGTAACTCAGCGGTCACTGATTAGGGGCCGCACGGTCCGGCGTCCTATTAGGCACACACTCACGGACCCGGCCGACGTAATCAGTGTCCAGACACGACGCGTACACTTAGGTATACCCGCCGGCGGAGATGTCCACCGCGACAAGACAGACACATATGTAGTCCCTATTCGCCCCGATACCGCCGCATAGCGGGTAGAGCACTCCGACCCAGGTCGGACTTAGCTGAGTTTCTTGCTGGACTCTTCTCAGCTAGGCCAGGTTTAATGAACCAGCGACAAAACTCCCAGTATCTCGATTCCATTCACACCTCAGATTCGTTTGAAGCCGCTCAATCAATCTCACTGGAGCGCAAACTCTTAAAATATTTCAGTGTTTAAACCACCCGCGTGGTCGTGTCGGGAAAACCACTATCCGCGATGGTCCTGGAAACCGTGGCCAAAAAGGTAGCCTTTAGTACCATGAAACAACCGAATATTTACCGGCTCTAGTAATGATTACTTGTATCATAATGTATGATACTATTACGACACCTTAGTCTTTGAAAGAAAGTTAGTTTTATGGATTCTGAACGGTTTTTATTTTTATATTTAAAAGCTTAGAAAAATTATCCAGTCCTAGGATATAGTGATATAGTGGTATATATACTGTTGTTCTAGTCTACTACTACGACGTCGTCTGTGGGGGGACGTGCAACGAAACCCTGTACCAATCAAAGAAAAACAGTTACGAATACTAAAACTTTAATGCCTCTGCACTGTTGTCATAGTCTACCATTACCGCGTCATTTACCTACAGCGAAACGTTGCACGGCACCTGTACATATGCAAACACAAACAAATAGAATGCAGACATCTTGCCTATAAACTTCACCTACCTCTGCACCGTTCAGTGAATCAAAAAAAAGTATAAGGAATAAATATAAATGCGACCATGAATGTGGCGGTAGGCAAATTTGCAGCCGCCGAAGCATGCCAGGCTGGCACCGCCTGACACGAAGCGAAATAAAGAACGTGCTTCAAATTAAATAAAACAACTGACTCAAACAAGGTCACGTCCTGAATGCTAATGGCTTCGGGGTAGTAGTAGAAATCTATTTACTATCAGGAGACTTTGGAACTACTATTGCAAACAATGGCCAGCTAAAACTCCTGTTTGGAAACACATAACTTATATACATAAAGCGTATAATAATAATAATGATACACGTATTACGTACCTGGTAACTATAATTACATTTCCAGCCAAACTTCAGGTTCCTCTACACGCGTTATATAGTGCGTGTCATCCACGAAGGCGCGCCTCTCCACAGCCCAATCCGTACAACTGCGCATAGATTAGTATGAGTTTCGCTGTGGAGGGGCACGTCGTCGTGGATAACACGCTCTAAACCAACACACTTGTTTTCCCGCCTTGCAGTGAACTTTAAGTTGCCACTAAAAGTATTAAGCAGCGAATACCCGCATAATTTAATATACAAAGTGTCCCAAAAAGGACGCAATATTTGAATTAAGGTGGGATAACGAATGCCCCCTTTCCTAGAATAAACTTGTATAAACTAAAATAATTAAAAAAAAATTGATGTCACATGATACTCACGTGACAAACTAATTTCTCGAACTATTCTAGTTTATACCAGTTTATTTTAGGAAAGGGGGCATTTCGCGCAAATGGAAAGCCAATTTATGAAAGTTTGTTACATAAGTATCTTAAAATATCACGCCGTTAGCCTGCGAATGTCAAAATACGTTTTGTATGGAAAGCGTCCCACCTTAATTAGAAAACACGTATTCGCTGTATTTTTTAAAATTTAAACATTAACTACATATGATAGGGTTTACATCAGGCAAATACCCAACACGGCTTTGCTGGCACATACGAATTCATTTGATGAAATTTTCCTTGACGATTTTGCACCAATGTGGCTGAATTTCGCGAATGCAACATTTAACCTCCACCTTGAATGCGTTAGGACTTTTGGCATAAACCTTTGACTTCAAATAACCCCATACAAAGAAATCCAATGATGTTAATGGTGTTGGTGGTGGTCCATAATAGGGGGCTAAATCTGCTACCGAAACGAATCAGTGTACGAAATTTGCGAGAATTCGTAGCCAAATTTTTCATTGTTTTTTGTTCAAGAATAAAAATGAGGTATTCTCTGGTATAGTGTGCTACATTTTTAAAAAACCCTAAACTATCAGCTGTCAAATAGTATTTTGTTAGGGTTACCAGCACTAAAATGCAAAAATGGCGGCAAATTTAAATGTTGCGTCATTTTTGGGAGATCCTTTAATAAGAATGTGATCTTATCCTCATTGTTTTTAATTTTTTCATTTAATTTATTTATCGTTTTTGTTACACATAGCTTACATTTGTATTGTTCGCCTGTGTTTTACCCACTAACTAGGTGTACAAAATATTCATACAACCAGCTACATTTATATTCAAATTGAGAACGATCTAGCCCCGGCTTCTAATCCTGGCCAGGGCATTTATTTGTGTGATGAGCACGAATATTTGTTGGTGCCATATTGGGTTGCACAAATTTGAAAGCCATAATGTCGGTGTGCATAACCACTTTGGTCATAATAGTCTTTGTGCATAAATAGTGTGAGTTATTAATTGATCCGCATAAATTCTATGACCATAATATTTGTACGCATAAGTAAGGAATGTCATATAGTTTTGGAGCATACCAACCTAAATCGTAATCAATAAACAACATAATGTTTTTAGGCATTTCGTGTTTTGGCGCATAATACTGAACATCATTAATATACTTGTTATACTTCGTACTAAATTATTCTTTCAAAAATGTTAGGTTCTGGCGCTTCGCCAGCCGCTACCGCGGCACGCTCGCTCTGCTCGCTCGGCTCGCGCGCTGTAAGATCGCAGTTCCACCTAACACTCCTCCTCGCTTCGCTCGTCGTCGTACCTACACGAACCTGCCTTAGAGTAGAATGTGTAAAAGTCGCGAATTTATATCGTCGTCGCTTCTAAACCTACTCAACTTCCTAATTGTTTTAGTGTCATAATTTATGTGTTGCAATTCTTATGACCACAAATAATTATGATCTTCAATGAAATGACTAAAAATTTTATGAAATTCAACATTATGGCTTAAAAATATGACATAGTACAGTTATGACAGTGAAAGTATTATGCGCAGGATCATTTATGACAAAAGACTTTTATGAGTAACAACTTTATGCGCAATGAGTTATGACAATCGAAATTATGACAACAATTTTTATTCCACTACAGGTAATACCATATTTGTTACTGGGTCTTGGATTTTTTTTATGGATTTAAGTATCTTTTTAATTTATCTCTCTCGTGTAGTACACATGGGTATTTAGCTACTTTTAAGTACCTCTAGATCTGTTAAAGGGCGTCCGGCTTGAAACTCTGCCAAATACCTTAAATAAACGTTACAAATTATGTCATGAGCACCACCACGGATGACTTTGTTCATGATGACACTATGCGACGACAAAATACCACGTAAACAATCGTTTTATATCGTACCTATTTTGCAAATAATTTTCTGTGGCACTTGACAACAGTATTAACGTATTGACAGTAGTTAAGTGACAGATTATTTGATGTTGCCACATGATGAAACAATTTAGTTCCTGAATAATTTATTTCTACACTTTTATATTGCACTGTAGTACATTGAAGGTGCAGAATTTGGAAATTTAATTCTGCAGTTAATTCACATAATTATGAATTCATAATACGTGAAAATAATTTCTAACGGAACTTATTGGTCATCAGTTTCAATAAATTCCCGCTTACCGGTAACATACTGTATATATCATTGTAGATACCCATAAAGATGATGATATAATTATACCTATGATACTTTCGAGTGTTAATAAAAACGTTCAGTTTTATAACTTAAAATATATACCTAAAGCAGTGTTAATTTTGGCTCAAACCACCGGCTCGGCCTGCATACCCGTTGATAGGGAAAAACAGAGAGTTGGCGCTTAAAATGCAGCCTTAACTTCCCAACGCGTAAAAAAATTAATGGAAGTGCATTTTATAACGAGATTTTTTATAACTTAAGGACTCTTATATTGTATTTCCAGACATATTCTTATCGTATGGGTAGGTAACTAGAACTAGTAACTTAGAAATATATTGTAGATACCCGAGTTATAATAGTAGGTTATACACCAAGGGGATAAAACACTGTTTTATGTCACGGGTGCGATATTGAATCCCAAACGTAACGAAGGACTCCAAATTTTACTCCTGAGCGGAGCGAGGGAGTAATGACTTAATTCCTGAGCGAAGCGAGGGAATTAAGACTGAGTCCTGAGTGTAGTGAGGGATTTAAGCACTCCCAAGACAAAAACAGCTTTATCCCCGAGGAGTATACTCTACTTTTCTCACCTCTTGCGAGGCAATAAAAAAACCAAGGCTACTAAAAACAGAATTAAATCAGTCAATCGCAGCAAATTTTAGTATATATTTTAATAGAATCTGTTTTACTCCGTATAATTAAGCGTCTTGTAACTCACGCAGATCTTGTTTTTGGTATTTAATACCTAGTACATCCACGACTGCTTGCATTCATTTGTGTGGTGAGCACAAGTATTTTGTTCCTGAATCTTAGATGTTTTCTATTTATTTTAAGTATATATTTATCTTTATAGGTATATGTATATCGTCGACTAGTACCCATAGTACAAGCTTTGATTAGTTTGGGACGAGGTAGATTTGTGTAAGACTGTCCACAAATATGTAAGTATGTATTTATTTACATTGCTGCAACTGCTGCGAAGGGAGGAAGGCCAGCCCTAGCTACGTCCGAGGCACGGATATAACATAGTGATTTTATTCAAAAATGTAATAAAATTGAGAATAATGTATAAGAAAACTCCAAAATGTAATTCTACAAATATTGTACTAAAACCACGCGCTTGGCGCGCTACAGGCGGCGGCCGACGACGCAGTCTTTTGTTTCGAACACGATGTTCCAAACAAAACACGGAGCTGGTGTGCCGCCTCCTCGCCGCTTAGTGGACTTCACGACATTAGACTTTAATGACAGAACTATAAGAACTATGAAAAGTGAAATCACATTATTACCCGGCGGGTTATAATGAGATTCAGTACGATATTACTACCCGGCTTAAGCCAAGGGTTACAATGATTTGCTTTCGGTAAGGTTTGCATGATATATAATTGGGCATTGACGAGCAGGTGGTGTGAAAATATTATTACTAGCGGCCTTGCTTCTGCTAACATAAGTATGTAGCATCGACCCGAATAAGTATCCCTTCAAGATGATGACTTGGTGAAATTTTTATTAAAATCGGATGATTTATTTCAGAGATAATCCGTTACGTACAATGTCACAAACTTTACTACTAGTATCAGATAATCTTCCTGTATAAATCCCCTCTAATACACACTTTGCCACTATCGAACCCCAAAATCGAATCGAATTTTGTGCCACGTCAAAGTATCTTATACTCTTACTTTGCGAGCAGGTGTTATAACCTCCAAATTACTTATTCTGCTACTTATAGACGTACATGGAGCAAATAAAACATAAAATAAATGCTACGTCATACAAAGAAGTGAAGGACAAAGCTGAATCTTATATCTTTAAACGAGCAATTCTTGTATATTTATTTATTTATATGTTTATTTATTTATTTATTTCGGGGATCTCGGAAACGGCTCTAAAGATTTAGATGAAATTTGGTATGTGGGGGTTTTCGGGGACGAGCAATCGATCTAGTATTATGCACGGGAAAACGCCGAGCGAAGCTCGGTCGCCCAGATATTGTAGATTAAGCTGGCAATTACTCCACCGACAAGAGCCAAACTCTTAAATATTAATATTATGATGCTACTTATAGCGCAACGTTCTTGAGCCCTGAAAATGGAAAACACATGCAAACAACTACGTGTACGCATTAAGCTCGACGAAGCTTGCAAAACTGATGTTAATCAGTTAGCGAAAATATTATTTTGGACCAGACGTAGGTTGTTTTAAGAGCTAATGAAAATTTCGTTTGGCGGGGGCAGTATTGTGGTCAGGAAATTGAAAGGGCGGTCGGAAAACTTGATTTACAGCAAAGTGCCTGAGAAAAGGGATGTTTTATTATGAAAATTATCTTCGGGCTTAGAGGGTTCGGTCGTAGTGGCCGCTCGTATGTTATGATAATAATTTAGGTAAGAGTAAGTGGCCGAGTAACAAATATTGTGCTATCGATATAAATATTTCATGGTTGAATTACTGTTACGTGGTTTCCGTCTAGTTTTTAGTAAGGATGGTAAATTGTAATGAGTAAAAAAACATGTTGGTAAAATCATTTCTTTTGTGACCGACAGTAGTATTGTACACACACACAAGCTCACGCCTGTATTCCCAAAAGAGCTAGGCGGAGCACACGAAATTATATTACAATAAAATAATAATAATAAATATATTTTATCTACACACATATCAAAAATCCTCTAATATGCGTTCGGAAACCGTAGAAAATGACTCTCATTTCAAAATTCAATGAATTTATGGCAATTTTCTTATCTGTGGCTAAGGCTACAGCAGTAATATAATTTTCATTTTAATCTCATATATGATGTTAAAATATTAAACGTCAAACAAAACTGTCAAAATTTAAATGTCAAAGTTGACATGTCCCTATTCTAGTATCACTGAAAATTCAAATTCAGTCGATGCGAAATATCAGCTCGATGTTTTTTTAGTATATATCGCACGAAATTTGAGCTAGAACGACATGATCACATCAGAATAGGGACTCTTTACTTTTTAAAATAACATTCAGGTATCGGTTGCCAGTTCTGATTTCGATATTTCCGCAACCGTGCAAAAAAGGTTATATTAACACAATTATTGTATTTATTTACTACGGTTTCTGAACCCATCTTAGAGTATTTATAATATGTGTGTAGATAAAGTAATGTATGCAACTGTACATAATTAGGCATTATGTACCAGTTGCATAAACTACTATTCTTGCACCATACAAGAGAAAATCGTTACACGAACATGGCATAGTCTATATCGCCACTATACTAAAAAACTATGATGATTTGACAGATCTTGAGTGAAAAGTCGAGCGTTCGACACTCAAAAATCTCCCAGGTTGCTAATGCTAGCCCATCACTCGCAACACACCTCCATTCTATCACTATAGCCATCGACGATACCTACGGGATTAAAGGGGGTGGTGCTATTCTAGGGCGACTTACTGACTTGGCGGGGCGGGATCGATGTGTGTAATTTTCTTCTTTGACGTAAACTTACTGACGTCGCAAAGATTCCCACTTGACAGAATACTGTCAGTATTACATTTGCGCAGTAGTAATATTATGCGCAGAAGCGGACCAGGGGGCCGATTTTTGAGTGTCGAACGCTCGACTTTTCAATCGGGATCTATCAAAATACTATGTCGTTTTGACAGATGTCGTCGAGTGAAAAGTAGAGCTTTCGACACTCAAAAATCGGCCCCCAGTACTGCCTTCGCATCGTCCCGCTTCCGCACATCCCGCGCCAGTCAGGAAGCACTCATTTAAATGTAGGAGCGCAATAAAAAGTGGTACTGAGTTGACTGACAGTTGACACTGAAATTGTCAGTTTTCTCATATCGTACCGCCTCCGCACCGACAAATCAGGAAGTCGCCTAACCCGACACCATACGGGGGACTTCAATACTAACAGTATTGACCATTAAACCGCCGACCTGACGATGAAAATGACTTTAAAAAGATTTAATAGTTACTCAACAATACGTGTGGTCTGATGAAAGGTTTTCATATTTATGATGGGTGAATAAGGGTAGCATTTAACGAACCACCAAATAAGTTGCCGAATGATGCTCTAAAAAATTACATTGATTACCAATAATACTAGATTCGCACCAAATTTTCAACTCCTTTTAAATATAAAGTGCAACTCAAAGAAGTAACATGTCGATAACCTATTAAATTAGATTGTTACCAAATAAATTAGTCACTACCCAAAAATACTTAATGATCACCTAATTTCAAACACCAAATTTCATATAATTTACATCCAAATATTACAGGGCTCGTAATCCTATTAAAATTATTTACACCCAAATAATTCTTTCGATACCCAGAAATACTACATGATCACCAAATTCCATGCGGCAATTGTTTTTTAACGCCCGTCGCGCAAAGCAGTTCCAATCTAGTCTAACCTCATTGCTAGCACACTGATGCGGTTTTCCATACGGTCCGTCTCGCTCGCACGTCGCACCGCGTGCGAGCAAGACAGCGCTAAATGATTTTATTTTATAGAAGCTTCAAAATTTCTGTAACTTTAATGAGACACGTACGTAACATAATTTAATTTAATATATTTTCAACAGTGCTTTCTTTACTGGTCGCATACAGCTATTTGTTCTCAGATGTTTTTGCCTCTACTCTATTCGCTGATAATCGTCAATTTGCCTAGGTAGTAGTATTTTTCTATGACATCTATGTTTATTTCAAACTAGTTGACATTGGAACAGTATTGACGGATCTCCGCTGGCGCGGAGCTCCTATTTTGAGTTCTTTTGGCCCTTCGGGCCGATGCAAAACTAACATAACCTAAACCTACCTATACCTATTTCTACCTATTAACTTCCTTTAATTTTTCCATGAAAGTCTATCTAAATTAATAAAGTAAACTCATTTGAGGACCTTTATCCATTTTCATAACAAACTAACAATTTAATAAATCAACATAACTCATATTCAAATAAAAGATTTCAATCAAACGCGCTCACGTCAACCCATTAAAAAATTAATAATAAAACTTCTTGCAGTTTGTAAACCATCAGCAATAGGTAGTTAGAATGAAACAGCAATAGGTACCTTTCACTCTAACGACATATCAATAGGTTCTATGCTTCAGACAATTCTTTGTATTTGATTGAGTGAGATAGCAGTATACGTGTTATTATTTCACACAGCCACATTGCGCGTTGATTTTTAAATTAATTTAGAATTTTACTTTCTAATTTATAACATTTTGGAAATGACTAAAATATTTATAGTGCTAAAAACAATTAATTTGTAACTGTTTACTAAAATGTAGCATGCGATGTGTATAATATTTGGATGTAATTCTAATGAAAAAAGGTGCATGAGATTAGGTGGTAGTTAAGTGTTTTTGGTGGTACTTGACAATTTTTTTGATGCGATTATAAATTTATAGGAACGCAATAAGTAAAATAGGTGTAAGTGCTGCAAAAATAGGTAGAATTTTTTTGGTGACTCGGAATTGCTGATCGATAAATTTTTTTGAGTGTTCAACCTTATTTTAGGGTTCGTAAATTTGATGATATCAAAAGTTATTTAGGTGATCATTTTATTTGTTCCCGGTGAATAATAATATAATAACTTACAAAGACCTTAATTAAAAAGTTGTTGCTTAAATTATAACGAAAAGATTAAAGCTTCCGTAAATATGATATTTAGCTTCCGAACTGTGAGCGGACTTAAGTCTCGACGTCTCTTGACCCGTTTTTATTGTATGTATCAATCTAATTGCAATAACTTGCAGCTAACTAAGAGGCAATGTTTATTTTGAGAAACATACAATAGTTCTTTACATCATATGTGCAACGCAAATCAGCGGAGCGGTGGAGTTCTCGAATTTTCAGCCGCGCGAATATTACAGCCTCAACTGTAAAATTACGCTGCACTTGTTCAAACACTTAGCGCATAATAAACAGAAATTTAATACGATCCTCCAGTTCACGTAATATGTTAGTTGCTTGTATTCATAAATATACTGACTTTAGAAATCGAAAACGATAGAATGAAATGTGAGTTCACAAAATGTAAACGTGAAAGTGCACCACGATTACAAGTATTTTACTTTTATAACATTGTTCATACTCGTATCAACTCTTATTCCTCTTGAGTTGAAGAGATATCAGAAAACTGAGTAAACAGTCAGTCGAACCAGTACTGTTTTTCAGGCGCTACAACGAGAAATATCGCGTTCTTTGAAACGCTGTTCTGCCCAGACGAGGAAACAATACAGATTGATTTTCAGATATATGATTCTTGACTAAAATATTGTGTTTTTGATAATAGCCTAAACACGATTACTAAAACAGCCTACTAAAACAACGCGTTATTAAACGACACAAATAAGTTAATAGAATGGCATTTTACCACATCTAAACTCTGCCAAGAGGAAATTTCATAAAACTGCACACAGTCAGATATTTATTGAGATTTATCTGAAAAAAGTCATTCCTGAAGAGTGCTGTATCCCGTTTTGCCGCGCGCAACAGACATAAGCGTATCTCTTTTACGGGGGGCGTGGTTTACCCAATCGATATATCCCCTTAACAGCGCTCCGCTCATTCATTTAAATGAGTGCTTCCTGACTGGCTCGGCGTGCGCGGAAGCGGAGCGATACGAAGGCAGTACTGCTCCGTAAGTAAGAAAATCTTTCGTCATCAGTAAGCTTACGTCAAACAACAAAATACTAAATATCGATCCCGCCCCGTCAAGTCAGGAAGCCGCATTAGGGTGCGGGGTTCTCTAAACTTTGTGTTTCAAGTAATGTTATTCAAACAACTAAATCCTGCACTATTAAACTACGTTACGCATTCGTCAAAACGGATCACAATTAATCACGTCGAGATGTTTACCCTCATCCTATGTCTCTTGGAGAATTGTCTGAGTCGAGACATAGAGCGTGGCTCCATTCACCCTGTTTTAATGGGAACCGTTTGAAAATCTCCCGAACTTAATAGGTTTAGAATAGACTAAACACTTAGCTACTCAAACTAATCAATTTATAATCGATTAATGCAAATTAGGAGAAGCCTGATCGTTCGCTCGTGGAGAGCCTTCTAACCTCTTCGAGCGGCGTCTCGCCCGGCGTCGTTTTGTTTAAAGTTTGCCTTAGACTACAGAATACTCGAGGTGATTAGGATTAAGAAGTCGTGTTAACTCCTCCAACCCTCATTATTTCACACTTAATTACCTTTGTTTACGACTTTATGGTTTTTTTGTCGATAGGTTGGGCAAATTTTCGAAAGCAGCTGCAATATCTGCACTCAGTTACATCCACTTTACTAATTAGTTATGATTGGTTTATTTTCTCTGGTTGATGATATTGTGTTGCCTATAATAATATTATTCTAGAGTAATTTTTATATTAAATATATTACATGTATTGGTAATTATGAATTTACCGAGTAAAGGTTTGGGTACTGTAACTGTTGGATTAAGTGTGTAGAAATATACGAATTTAATTACCTCTATTTGACCAGTATCACAAGTAACAACGATGTTATTCCTTAAAGCGATGTTAGATAGTAAATTACCTCTAAATAATACAGTAAAGTTAAAATTTTACTTAAAAATAGCTACATGTATGTAGAACCTGGGGGTCAACGTTGAAATTACTAAACGTCTTCAAAATTACTCTTGGTTTATTTGCAACTTTATAATATCATAACATCTTGTATCGTTCACGTCGTCTAATAAACTGTATCATACCTAAACTAATTTGCCATCCCAAAACCAATTCAAACTCCATTCCAGTGTTGCCAGAACGTGCTTTTTAGCACGGTTTTACGTGCTTTTTTGGATACGAACGTGCTTTTTACGTGCGCTCCCCAAAAACGTGCTAAAACCGTGCTTTTTTAAGTGCTATGGTGCTTTAATATTTTACTACTAAAAATGGGGAGGTAATTTTGGTTTGGTACTCTCTAAAACTGTATTTTTTTTTCTAACAATCATTGTGTTAAACAATCTTTCTCTCCTTACCCTACGCTTTGATATCCTAAAGTTAAAAGTTATGTTTTACCTGTGGTTGCAGGAAAGAACTTGTCCTGCAACTGCAAGCTCTATCGTTCGTGTCGTGCAATGTGTACACGATGTAGTAAAAGCTCAATAGGTACTCTGTCTGTATTCTGTATGTGACGAAAACCAGCTAAGTGCGTATCGGACTTCGCACATTTAGGTTTCCGAACCAACCGCAAAAATATGTTGGTTTTATTTTAACATGAAAAATAAGGAAATTTCCAAACGAAAAAACCTGTTATATCAAAATATAAGTACTTCTTGGTAAAATACCCGTAATAATGAACAGTTTAAATTTCAAGTTTATGGGTCAATGGGAAGAAAAAATAATCTTATGAACAAAATTTTGTGACAGACGACTGACGGACGGACGGACGGACGCGTGAGTGGCAGCAATAGGAGTAATTTTCGACCTTCGGGTACGGAACCCTAAAAACGTGCTTTTTATTCCAAAAACGTGCTTTTTTGGACACCCGACCGTGTTTTTTGACGGAAGTGCTCTGGCAACACTGCTCCATTCAAACGTTCCTTATTCATCATCTAGCAGCCAGCACACGCAGCACCTTACACGGCCATCAAAAAGTACCAACCAATCCCACACTCGGCCAACACTGAATCATGATCATAGTTTTTTGACAGATCTCGAGTGAAAAGTCGAGCGTTCGACACTCAAAAATCGGCCCCCTCGTCCCTCAGTCATGGACCTTTAGACAACGCACTTAGGTATGCATCATACATATTTTAATTTTATCAATCATTTTACCTGGAAACATGTTGGTGTTTTTCGGCAACATCCAAAATATCAACGAACGTAAAAACTCGGCCGCACTCTACATTTTTTATAAGCTCCTAAAAGGAGTGGAATCTAAACTTGTCCACCAAATGAGAGTAGGTACAAACACGATTATATGTACGTAAAGGAAATATTTTACATATTGCACAATATGAAAAAATACATCTATGCCCATATTTAATTACTAATATAAATATCTACCTACTTATTATTTTACTTACTTACTTATAGTTTTTTTGATTGGACCTATTATTTTGTATTTGCTCAAATTTAATACGTTTTATAATAAATCACACGCTGACCTGACTGCTCTGAAGTTAGAATATATGAAGTTTAACTTATTTCCGTGTACCACCTTGTTTCTGTCCTGACTATCGATTTTTCGTTGGAATAACTTTTAGCCACAGCAAACTTATTAAATAATAGGTGTTTTTGTGACACCTCTGTTCCATTCATTAAATATACAGTGACACAGTATAAATTTGTTTCTGAACAAAAATATCGTTGGAATTATTTTGCAAGCAAAATGTGCAGCGTGCTCCACCTCAACCAGATATTGCAGATCCAAGCTGCTTCTGACGGGTATTGTGCTGTGGCCAACTCTGTAAATTGCTTTTCATGTCGAAAAATATTTTAATCTGATTGGTGGTCTGTAAACAATTAAGTGTGGCTTCCATATGGTATGAGCAAATTAGTTTTTTAAAATTTAACTTGTTTTAAACCACAACCTGATTTAACCTGTGTCGTGCACTTGATGCATGATTTACGAGTAGTGTTGCGTATTGAAGTAAGTATGAACCTATTTTCCTTGGTGGAATAGAACAATAGATTTCACCATTGAGGGATTTTAACTTTAGTTTTTTCGGGTACTTTTGTTTGTCGTGTCATGCCCATATAAGGGATAATATTGATTTGCTTTATGAATATGATCTTAGAATAAGTAGTAGTACATGTACAGAAGGCCTACCGTTAACAAATCCCCCGTTTAGGTATTCCAAACGTGCCTAAACTAAACGTGAATGCGCTCTTTTGAGGGCGGGGCCTTATAGGCTGGGAGATGATGACACAAAATTCCGAAACGTGTCGAAAAAGTTTTTCAATTTCTAGTATGGCACCACTTTTGCCCCCTACTAGAAGTATGGCAAATATAATAACGGTCACTTACATCATGTACTTTCCAAAAATCCAAATGACAGACATACAAATCGTTTAGCAAAAAAAAATTAAAAAAAATACTCCTTTACCTATGGCGGCCATTTGGCCTCATCGGAAAAGTATGGCATGGTGATTTTCGTGTATGACTACTCATCGATGATAGCTGTGCAAAAATTAGCCTAAGTAGTACAAAATGTTTTTTTTATTGACGTGTTCACGTCGGTATGGCGGCCTGTAAGCCGCACGGGAGAAGTATGGCATTACGATACCGCCTACTTAATTTTTCATTGACTATTGGATAATATAAGATTTTTTGTGGTAAAAATCGATTCGAAATTTAAACGATACGTTCGATTAACGCCCCCGCGGTTGGGCCGCCGGTACCAGCGCTATGATATGAAAATTCCTTTTTGTCATTACGTACTTAGACCCCTGTAGGATCGCCATATTGGTACAAATGGTTGAAAATGTTGGGTCATCATCCCCCGGCCTATGAATAGACCCGACCCGAGAGACGCTGCCGGCCAAGGGGCTGACACGCTTTGCTAGAGAAAGATAGTCTTATTGCGATTCCTATAAGAGGAAATAAAAAAGAGTGGCATGTTTTGTCCCTATCACCGACCGAACATTTTTTCATGGTCGGGTTATAGGCAAAGGCAAACTTCCTGCAATACATTGGACATGTAAACCGGCCAAATTGCGTAGTACAAATTTTGTATGAATATGAGCAAGTATGAGAAAGACATAGCCCCGGTCGCTCGTTGGCGCATCTACAACTACAGAATATATATTATATATATGTTGCCCACGCCCATATGTACTTGTGGCGGCGCGATGACATCACGCGGTGAGTCGCTGCGTAGCCTAACGAAAAAGGTGCGATACCAAAAAGCTGTCAGCTGTCAGCTGTCGGTGAGTTGAGTCAGTACATTTAAATGAGTGCTTCTTTTGGACTGGCTCGTGATTCGCGGAAGCGGGCGACATAAATGCAGTACAGGGGGCCGATTTTTGAGTGTCGAACGCTCCACTTTTCACTCGAGACCTGTCAAAAAGCTATGATGTTTTGACAGATGTCGAGTGAAAAGTCGAGCGCTCGACACTAAAAAATCGGCCCCCTGCTCCTCTTCCTTACTTGATATTTCTACCTGGGCAAATGTACTGACAGTGTCACAATGTCTCTTCAAGTGAGAAAATGTTTGGCATCAGTAGGCTCACGTCAAAAAACAAAACATCACATGCCGATTCCGCCCCGCCAAGTCAAGCAGTCCCCTTAACTAGTAACTAAGTAACATTGTAAGTAAGTAAACTTAGTAACATTGAATTGATTAAGCTATAAGGACAATTATTATGCTATATCAACAGGTTACGTGCACTACCTAGTCCTTACACATATTTATATAATTTTTATCTACACACATATCATAAATCCTCTAATATGCGTTCGGAAACCGTAGATAATGACTCTCATTTCAACATTCAATGAATTTATGGCAATTTTCTTATCTGTGGCTAAGGCTACAGCAGTAATATAATTTTTAATTTTAATCTCATATATGATGTTAAAATATAAAAACGTCAAACAAAACTGTCAAAATTTAAATGTCAAAGTTGACATGTCCCTATTCTAGTATCACTGAAAATTCAAATTCAGTCGATGCGAAATGTCAGCTCGATGTTTTTTTAGTATATATCGCACGAAATTTGAGCTAGAACGACATGATCACATCAGAATAGGGACTCTTTACTTTTTAAAATAACATTCAGGTATCGGTTGCCAGTTCTGATTTCGATATTTCCGCAACCGTGCAAAAAAGGTTGTATTAACACAATTATTGTATTTATTTACAACGGTTTCTGAACCCATCTTAGAGTAGTTATAATATGTGTGTAGATAAAGTAATGTATGCAACTGTACATAATTAGGCATTATGTACCAGTTGCATAAACTACTATTACGCCCTCAGATTGGCATTATACAAAACTGTACTTATTATTTCAACTATTAGTGCAGTTTAATTATACATGTCCGTCCGAATATCTCCATCTTTTGAAACATATAGTCGGCAATCGAATAATTTTAATATAGTCTACAATAATTATGTATCGATACGTGACAGGAAATTCTTATTATCGTCCAAGTGCCTTACGTTTTTATCGGGAAATGAATTAATTGCAGACCAACGATGAATTTTAACTTCGGTCAGGTTTCTTTCCGATTTCGTATTCAAACCGAGTAACTCACTGCGGTTTAAAATTGATTTACGTAACCTATTATGCTTAGGTTTTATCATGTTTCTATGTAAATTAATACGACTTGGGATCCATTAGACGTAACTACAACATTATGTGACAAAAGCGACTAGTTATTTCAAAACGTATTCGAAAGTAGGTATCCGAAAAAAGCGGTGGCGGTATAAACCAATGGTAAGTAAATATAGGGAGTTGACGGCGAGTGTTGCAACTCCAACAAGACGCTGCTCATTTAAAGAGTTGTGTAACTCCCGCTGAAGTTTATCTTGCAGCGGTGCAGAAGGCGGGCGGCGGCGAGGCGCGCGCGGAGCGGCGGCGTGGCGCAACGTCGCTTAAACTTCCTAGTTTAGCTGAGAACCGGCATTTAATTTCAACAGAATGTCAATTACGTTTTATAAAATTTGTTTTGTTTATGTCTGCTCCATTTTAATGCACTCCACTTTATTTCTTTTTAATTACGAGGATTTAACGATTTAAAAGGAGATTATGAGTAAATATTTGCAACGGGTTATACGTACCGTCCAATAACGGTTGTGGACAAGATAAGGCACAGAGTGTTGTTTTTTAGGATCAGGTTTTAATTTACTGAGACTAATTGTTGCTTTACCAGCATTTCGCGTGGAAAAAGATAAAGAAAATAAACAAAGGTCTTGTTATTTTCCAGTGAAAGCCTTTCGTGACGAGGGTCGGTCGGTGTTGTTCAGCATTGAAATGAAATGAGAGATAAAACTAAATTAAATGCTAATTGGGAGATCCAGCACCGTTCACCAACGGCCCGATCGGACCGTTTGCTGGCGCAACGATTTTCCGTTGATTAATAAGTTGCAATGTTGCGTAAGCAGCACGATACAGAGTCCAACGATATTTATCGAAATCGTGATTAAAGCGTTTATTGGAATCGTGTTAATTATTAACCTAGGTTGTAATGCGATATTTACGGTGCACTGTGAAATTGAATAGCATTACTAAAACCATAAATAAGTAAGTACAGATATAGCTGCAGGGCAAATACTACGCCGAGCCTTTCCGTTCGTGTAATAACGGGTAGCAGAGAGGAGTTTTTCCCGTTTATTGGGCCGTTAGGATATAATTTCATCTCGTGTTTATGACGTCATAAAAAGTTTGCAGCGCTGATACAACCACTGTCAATTACCGGCCCCCCTCGTCCCCCTGGCGACTTTTCATTTTGACATCTTACCTTTTCACCTATTGATATTTTAATATGAGGCTATCGGTATTGATGTTACCTAGGTACCTACTGAATTTCAAGTTCTCAATTGAACAGTATTTTTAATTGGTGCTCTTAGAGGTCCGTCATTTATGAACCGATTTTGTTTGTTTTTTTTTTAAGACTGGCGAACCGAATGGGCGCTTTTATACTTTACCGTGGACGTCCACGGCACGGGTAAAACTGGATAGTTTCATTCATAATCTATCTAAATTGTGAATGAAACCAAAATATAGTTTTACAAATTTAATATGCAATTTTTATCTTCAGCGGTTTAGGCTGTGCGCTATCTGTCAATGGTTGTCTAAGTAACGCAAGAGTTTTATAATATGTATAGATAGGTAGGTAGATTAGTTTATTCTAACTCGTATTGTACATCACCAAAAAATTGTTACACATGTTGCCAATGGTGAATTATTTAGGCTCAACGCTCAACACATGTCTCGGTTTTGGCCTAAGAGGCTGGGGCCGCGAGGAGGCGCCACCTGAGCCGAACCGTGATTGATGACCGGAACACCTTCTCATTACTATGAGCTTGTCGTTCAATGTTATAACACGTCCATTGTGTAATATTCTATTCTGTTTTTTCTGAAAAACTGTCATTCACGAAGTTTTGGAAATCTTGAGTGCTCACAGGTACCTAATGTACTCAATGTACATTACGTACGAGAAAAACTACTATGATAGGTAATTTGGCCTAAAGACTAATAAATTAATTGGGTAGAAGAAAGGCTAAGATTCTTGTTTGGCCAAATATTGCAGAACCGTACTAGATAGACATTCAACTTATTAAAATATAATAAACGGGTCACTCACGCCTTTAAGGTCGAATATTGCTGTACATGTCTATGAAGAGTGTGGTCACTATGTTTGTGAAGATTGTGGACGAGACTTTAACATGTGAGTGTTGTACCTAAGTAACCCGACATAGCTTACCAGTGATATATACTTACACAGGGTATAATCTTTAAGAGGCTTTACAAGTTTTAAAACATTTTGATTTCAAATTACTGTGTTAATAAATACCAATAAAGTAATAATAGATTCGATGATTTTATTAAAGTTTTAGATAGGTATGTATAGGTAGGCGGATCAAATTGTTAATGGTACAGTGTCGGAATATTTAGTTACCGGTTAATTATAAAAAGTTATACTCATCGGGTAGCGTTCTTTCGATACCTATTAATTGAACATTTTATGATATATTTTATATTAACGGAATAATAGCCTATAAACACGTTCGATTACACCCTGGGCTGTAAGGTGGTTATTTCAATGGAATAATTATATACATATAGAATTGCCCTTGACTGTACCTAGTTTTATTTTTTACGTTTACGACATCTTCATTTCTCCAAATCTTATATTTTTACTAACCGTGTATTGAATTCTAACCCCAAAATTCGGAGTTAGGTATTTGGTTTGTTCGAGGAGTCATAATCTTGCTGCCACCTGGCCTGTGTGGTTGGTGTGGGTCAGCCCCGGCTGTCGCTACATAGGCTGGATGTGGTCACGTAAGTGGTGAGTTGGGTACGATACGAAAGGTCGTCTATGTGTTGACTCCGGCTCCACGCACGCCACCCAAAGGTCCGGGACACCATTGTCCCGTAAACGTGAAAGACCAGAAAGACATACACATAATAAGATTAATCGGGTCTTTTAAAGATTAATCCTGAGCTTTCTTACGAATTTCAGTCAATAGGTATACGTTAAGTCTATTTAGATTGGTATGTATGTATATGCTATTTTAGGCACTCGTGCAAAGAAAAGTAGGTATTTAAAGGAATCACATGCATGTAGAAGCATCGATGCCCGTGGGACGAGACGCTACTAAAATTAATAAATTTGAGTATTTCCGCTCGCAGTTAGAGCGAACTTCGAGAGTGCTCTGAATATTAATACACGGGTCAGGGCAAAATTAATTTATACGAACCGGCCAATCTCTGGTTCACTGGAATTTTCCTATTTCAAAACTCCTTTCGCGTTCAATTTCGAAATCATGGCCGTTATTATTATTTTCTCCGTTAAATGAAAAATTGGCCGTTGCGTATCGTGTAATTGAAATCACGAGTACTCTACTGTTTCATCTCAGTTACTGGGCCAAGGACTACCCTCAGTTTCTGTTAAACAATTAATTGTCGAATGATTATTACATACAAATTAAATTGTTGTAAAATACTTGTCCACGAATTGTTGTAAATACTTAGGCACGAGTATATAGGCATCTTCTGGGTGGGTGAGCTCACTTCACCGTCCGCCTCATCTTAACCCGTGGCTAGTAGCCGGCCAATAAAAAAATAGTATTAATAATAGGTACCCCTTTTATAAAAAAAATGTATTTTGGTACATTTTAGAAGGTTGTATAAATTTACAGTTATGATTGTATTGTTATTTATGATTCAGATATTGTCGTATTTCTTGATTATACAGCAATAATTATACGAAATTATTTTATAAATAGGCTAAGTACTGTTGTCAAAAAACTTTTGTATCAATAAATCAAAGCAACCCTTATTTTATAACGCTTTAAACTAACACCCGAGAAATTTCAATAAGGGAGACGGTTTCAATCTATCGGCGACTTGGGGACCAGTGATACAAAACATAAAATCTCAGTGTGTGCCGTGCCTTAGACAATTAGAAACAGTGGACGGGCAGTGAACTTTTTTCGAGTCTTCCCCTCACATTTTTATCAACTTTTGTAGGGTAGTCAAATGTTGTGTACCCATATCTCCGTTGACAACCTGCTGAGACGACAGTCATATCCGCGACCACGGCCGGTGAAACCCGTGTCGAAACGTCGGTAAAAAAGGTAAATACATAAATATCGCGTTAGACCCATTAAAACAAACCTTTTAAGTAAACCTTATTTTATGATCAAACTTTGAGTGCCTATCTTGTGATTATAGTCTTATAAAGATCATACCAGAGTCGAATCGTATTATGAAGAAATTATTTAGTATAGAATATCTTCAAAATACAGTTCATTAGAATACCAGGGATATATCTCAGATAAATAAACTTTATTAAACCTAACAAATGTTTCCTTGAAGAACTCCAAATACCAGAAAAACTGTATTTTTTATCAGATCAAGATAAATTTAAATACTTTTTGATTACTCAGCTAATGGCTTAACTTGAATTGTGTCATTAAGAAAATATCAGCCGAGAATTCGAGTCAGAATGTCATTTCATCGTCAAAATACTTCATTCTGGATAATTTTAATTAACTACGAGTAGCTAAGGTTCTGTAGGTTATATGAACAACACCAAAACTCTTACAGTCTCGTCTCGTCCGTCGGTCTATCCGTATGTATGTGTGACAGTAAGAACTAAGTATTTGACTTAAAAATATACCTAGAGCAGGAGCACATAAAAAATGAATCATAGCATTAAGTATGCTAGCACGTGACCACTAGAAGCTGTTTCACTTATATACGTGATTTTAACGTGTGTGTGTCACCATTTATCGGCAGGACTCGGCCCAGTCGAGCAATCGTATATTTCTTAAGTTGTAACTATTGATATATCTATCTTATAATGTGAATCAACGCTCCTGCTTCCACGCTTGCTAAACTAGTGTCTCAGAACGATCTTACAAAACAAATGGATATCAAATCAAAAGGCAAAAAGTTAACTTGCTGATCTCTCTGATGAAAAGCTAGGATACACGCTGTTTGATATCTAAATACAACTAAATATGTCACAATGTATTATACCGAATGATAGCGCTTTTGTGAGTTAAAGGTCTTATAGTAATTTGGATAGGCACGGGTGAGACAGGTCGGCGGAGTCGCCGTGTCACGAGTGTCATAATCCTCATAATGTCCCTCGAGGGACGGCGCGACCAATCCCTTGTCCCGTATGTACCTACCTACTTACCTTATGTTCGGGGCTCGCGTGGGAGTAGTTACTAAACATGAATGTACTCTACATTGATTGCCAATTTGTAGTAATAACTTTCGCGTTTATAATATTATATACACGGTGGGGAACGAGTAACCAGACAGATTTTAACCAACGATTCTACCTCTGCCTTTTTGGACAAAGAAGTTATACAACATTGCTGGATAAAGCCTAATTTTCGAGATATAAAATTATTTCGGTAATCCAAAAGTTGAAAAATCTCAAGGGTAGGGATTCGTTCACAAAGGAAGCACAATGATGCATAAATGATGTGATTTATTTTTTGTTCCAAAAAAATCATTAAGTTAATATTGAGTATTGGAGCCATGTTGAGATAACATTATTTACTCGTAATAAGTATCACCGGAAATCCGTGGTTAAAATCTGTCGGGTTACTCGTTTTCCACCGTGTATAATAGAATATTTTCTAGTTCATGTAGTGCATTAATTAGTCAAGGCCATGACTTGAAATTTACAATGTTTGTTACGAGTAAAACGTATATAGTCATACTGAAATAGTAGGTAGGGAGTTTATGCAACTTTGCTACACAATGAGAGGCATAAAAACACGAATTTCATAATAAGATTACACGAGTGTTTTAAAATTATGTATACAGTTGCGTACACTACTTTATCTACATCCATATTTATATTTAATCCTCTCCTGTCGTCTACCAGTCCCTGGGATCCCAGGGCAGATAACAAAAGAATGGCATTGTATATTTTTTTCGCCGGGAGAGGACGGCTTGTGTGGGCGCGTTGAGCCGGCGGAAGCATGTTTGACGAGATACCCCGGCCCGGTCCCCCGCGGCGGCGTGCACCTGTGCTGTAAAATTGTACCTGATCTCATAACTCATTTGTGATGAGGTTACGGCCCGCGCGCGCGGGGCCCGTGGCCGTGGGGCACGGTACGGTAGGTATTCAGAAATGCTGTTGCTTACGTACGGTTTTTGAACACAATAAAGGGGATTTACTATATGGGTGTAGATAAAACTTGTTATTGTGGTAGTCCATTGGTTCATTATGATAACATTATGTTATACGCATTCATAAATAGTAAACAAAGCAACCTATAAGTATCTTATTACCGACAGTGCATGTCTATGACAGAAATAATTTCACCCAAATTATGCCAAAAAGATTTAAACATAAAATATTTATACTTTGCCCTAATAGACTTTTTGATAATACCACTAGGCGGCACTTAGAGCTACAACCTAATATTTAGTCGCAACTTGTTCGCAACGCTCCTTAATCCAGTACAAATAAAATTAATATGGAAATCCGCCCTAAAAGCTTCCACGGAAGGGAACAAAATACAAAAAAAAACTGCATGCATCGCTTCACGTGGAAGTGTTGCTGATTTAACCTTAGCTACGTACTCTTTTCTAGCAAGAGTACATCTTGTACTTCTTTGTATCTTCTCTATTATACTGCTATGTTTTCCGGAAAACTGTTTCTATTTGCGAGCATCAGGTGTCCTCCGCAATTCCATCGTCAACGGATTAGTCTATCTTACGTATCCATATAAATCTCTAAACTCTCGCAGGACTGGCTAGGCAGGTTTCGGCAACTCTTATCAGGAAACCCGCTTTATTTAGGCGGAAACAATGATAACAGGTTCAGCTCGTTATGATTAGTTTAATAACATACGCGCGACGGTCTATCTACTATTAATCAACTCTACAGAGCAGTTGTTATGTAATGATGAAGGATAAAGGCAATTCGTCAGAACACCCTCTCTAACATCATTTAATAACGACAAAACTTACGAGTAATCCCTTGATTGTCTACTCGCTCGCCGCAAAGATGTTAACACGGAATTTGCACCATTATTGAGTTAGTATTGGCATATGTCGTTAGTAAATTATGTTTATCCGACAGGACACAGCTGTTGTCGAGCGGCGCTTAATCCTTCTCATAGGGAGCAGGAGACAACTTGGAGAATACAGTGTCAAAGAGAAATATGAGTAATGATATCGGCTTACCGCAGCGCGGCACGAAGGGTTTTCGCACAGGTGTCATCATATGCCAACTACCCGTCACTAGTAAGTCTACTAGATGTCACCGCATACTGGGAAATATTTCAGCCAGTCAGTTGGTTGTGTATGGGTACTTTTGTATACAAATTCTATATTTTCAACTCGATTCTTTTCCATTGTTATATTGCCTATTACCTATGAAACACAAAAATTATGAACATGGTATATATAATATGTATTACCGTTATAAATGTTATAACGTCTTATAAATAGATAAACAAACAATCAAATAAAAACTTAAACTAGGGGTATATAATAAAAATTAAAGATAAAAAATTTGACCCAAGTCGCCGTCAGCGGGTAGGGTGCCCAGAAGGCTGGCCGCATTACCACGCTGAATGGTAATACTTATTCTTTGCGCGAAATATTGGCCAGCCTTCTGGTCACCAGTGGTTTCTATTAGGCGCGCCGACAGATCTTTATAGAGTCGGCGCGCACTTGGTCCCCATGGTCCCAGTGTTTCCACCCCAAACGCCTCAAATAAATATCCACTTCCTAGGGAGGAATACTTGCGGCGTTTGAGGTCTTCGGCAGAGGGAGGATGCAGCAGAGCCGGCATTGACTTTGGTGCCCGGGAGATGGGTTGGCGCAAGCGTGTCCACACACGTAGCGTCCCATACAAGAGGACGGCCCATGTTATAATACATATGTTTATTCATGTGTAGTTGTATATATTGAGAATATTCTCCGCTCAATTGCTCAAGGGTTAACTGGAAGAGTTCCCTTTCCGGGATACGTTCGCTTTTGTACATGTATAATCTGTTTTGTCTGTATTTTTTTTATCTTTGTCTTGTGTACAATAAAGTATTTACATACGTACACATACATGATTTCTCCTACGATGAAATTAGGTATTAGATGTCCATTCGACCAGGGAAGAGTAGAGTTTATTCCATGTATAAAGCTAAATAAAGCTGTATAAAGCTTCCTGCAATCGATAGCGGACAGGCTGGACTGTCCATATGTGAGGCACTGCTGTGAAATGCATGTGTCCAAGAGTACATACTTTGTGTAACAGTTAAAATTACTAAATATACTGTTATTTTAATTGTTACACAGAGTATGTGACATAATGTCATCAGAATTAGATACCGTACTAACAATAATAATTATAATAATTAATTTTACTAACAAGAATTTATGTATGAGTCCCATGTTACTCGAAATAAATCTTTCAATTTCAATTTAAAGCTATACCTACATACAATTTTGATGTATTTCGGTTTATTTAAACAAGACTTTGTCGAATTGTTTAGAAAATCAAATAACTACAGTCTATTCATCCTTACGTCTCCTATCATGTAAACAAACTCTCTTGGAGACATTAATAATTATTACCCTTTTCTCTGGGATTACACTACTGACAAGACTTCAAATGTTGTTGTATACTTATAAAGAAGCTCACAAAGTGGTAATTATAATCATAGAGAAAAGTGTGATAATGGTTAACGTCTTCAAAAATTGTTTCTTTACATGATAGGACACGTAAGGGTGAATAGACTGTATATGGCATATTGTGCCAGATATTGAGGTACTACAACGAGAGCGGATGATTGCGCACTTAGGTGTATGTAAAATAGGCACTGTTAATCAAAAATTGAAATTCTGATATGATAAATTCACTTTATCTACACCCATATAGTAAATCCTCTTTTATAAGTTCAAATACCGTAGATAAGACCCCGCTTTATAATATACTGTGCGGCTGTTGCGTGCGTCTCCTATTAGATCACGAAATATAACACTTTAACCAGATCACGTACAAAATTAAGACACAGCTGCGGGCTGGCGGCGGAGGCGCGGGCCGGCCTGTCGACGCAAACATGGCGCACGCCGGCGAGAAGTGCCCACACGAAACACATGAAAGAGGATTTAATATATGGATGTAGATAAAGTAGTGTATGCAACTGTACATAATTACCAGTTGCATAAACTACTATTGTATTATTTATTACTACGTCAAAATTAAAAACCTGCTTTCATCACTGGTACAAAGAAAAGTATCACTGAATAAAGTAGAAAGTGAGGCAGTAAAAAGGTTTTATTTAGAAAGCTCCCGTGAGTTTCAGACATACTCGTATTACAACATAATGAAACGGGCCACTCGCGGTTTTAAGATTGAATATAGCTACGCCACTAACGTCAACACATATGCTTATCCTTAATCATTAGTACTCGTCGAGGCGGCAATGCTAAACGATACGATATTCGACCTTGAAGACAAAGTGACATATTTGATCGAATGAGCAAAGCTTCTCCGCTTCATTTTGGGCAAAAATGCTTTCGTATCTCCGACTATTCTTTTCTACAGTTCACGTTTCTCAACCGATTCTCGTGAAATTTTGAGCAGGTTTTATAGTTAGTTAATAGATTTTTTTGTCGATTCGCATTGTGTCAATTAAAAATAACTGTCTTCCATGTGGTCTACAGCAGACAGAGCCACTAGGTAATTAAGGCGCTACACTGAGAAATTTGGAGACTGAAACGCTGTCCTGCCCAGACTAGAAAACAGTAGGGGCTGATTTTCAGATATATGATTCTTGACTATTTATGATTGTGGTTTTGACAATAGCGAAACATGATTGCTAAAGATTTTCTCGATAGAAAATAAATCCAAAGTCGAGTCTATATTCTCCTTTTTTTCCTCAGCCTACTAAAACAACGCATTATTAAAAGACACGATTAAGTTAATTTGATGGTATTTTACCAAATCTAGGTACTGACAAGAGGAAATTTAATAAACCTGCACACAGTCAGATATTTAACGAAATTTGTCTAAAAAGCCATTCTCGGAGAGGGTTCCGTTTTGTCGTGAGCGAAAAACAAAGGGTGTCTCTTTCAATCGATATATCGCCATAAGAGTACTTTGAAAGGTCGACAACGTACTCGGGAGTCACCTGGAGTTGCAAGTTATCCGTTTACCATCAGACGGAACGTACGCTTGCTTAGCACCAACGTTGTGTAACAAAAGGAGAAATTTTACGTAAATAATCCCAATAATCACACAAATACTACTACGTAAGAATGCAATGTATAGCTGCCTTCAGTATATGAATAAATATATATAATCAACATCAGCCTACAGACCGCCCACTGCTGTGACTCCCCCAGTCCCCGAGCTGGCTTAGTACGAATTCAATAGTTCGCAATACCTTTGAAGTTTTCCCCGTGATATTTTTCTGTAAATCAAATTGTAAAAATCTAATGTTATTCCGAAAATATACGATAAGGACACGTAGAAAAAGTACCTTTCAGCCTTATTGCTATCGTAACAAGAGCGAAAAATGTATGAGTTTCGATTTCCTTGTGCATGGACATCTTTCTGTTCCGAGAGCTCATTGGTACGAGCTAGTATTTCATTTAGTAAATAATCACACAGCTAACATAATATCGCTCAATGTGAATCATCATCATCAGCCTATATATGTCCCACTGCTGGGCACAGGCCTCCTCTCATAGATGAGAGGGATTGGGCAGTAGTCCCCACGCTGGCCCAGAGCGAGTTGGGGACTTCACATACAACTTTGAATTTCTTCGCGGATGTATGCAGGTTTCCTCACGATGTTTTCCTTCACCGAAAAGCTAACGGTAAATATCAAATGATATTCCGTACATAAGTTCCGAAAAACTCATTGGTACGAGCTGGGATTCGAACCCACGACCGCCGCTTGACAGCAGCATGCTTGAACCACTGGGCTACTGTAGCTGGGTTACCGTAATGTGAATATCAATGTTAAAATATTTAAAATAGGTCTTACATGTTTGCCATAAATTGTATTTTATGGAATAATTTTATTTAACGGGAAACTATGGAATAGTAAACAGGTCGAGTAAACCTTGCAGAGCAAGGAAACTGCGGAACTGTCCTTTTGCTTGTAGCTCGGCAGCATCGATTACGCGTCAAAGTTGAAATATTAGACCTTAAATCATAGCTAATGGTGAATACGAGTATTCTACTTTGAAATTTATTGAATATCAGTAGAATATATCAAAAAGGCAGACTGCAAAAGTTGCTTTAATAGATCTTTTAAAAATGGGTTCTAAAACTTACGGCAACAGTTTCCTTCACAGTAGCCAGCTTATGTTTAAAATTGTTAAAAGTTAAATGTGATAGTTGCAATTTTGTACTTTGAAGAACAAGTTCCCCTCGACGTTATGTAGGTACTTGTTATTAACTTCATCAGTACACGAGGAGTTTGTAATTACTAGTAATAAACTCCTCGAAGTATGCCACGGGCTGCTAAGTAATACAAGTTTGTATATTTAAAAGGGTAGCATTTAACGAACCACCAAATTAGTTGCCGAATGATGCTCTAAAAAATTACATTGATTACCAAAAATACTAGATTCGCACCAAATTTTCAACTCCTTTTAAATATAAAGTGCAACTCAAAGAAGTAACATGTCGATAACCTATTAAATTTAATTGTTACCAAATAAATTAGTCACTACCCAAAAATACTTAATGATCACCTAATTTCAAACACCAAATTTCATATAATTTACATCCAAATATTACAGGGCTCGTAATCCTATTAAAATTATTTACACCCAAATAATTCTTTCGATACCCAGAAATACTACATGATCACCAAATTTCACGCGGCAATTGTTTTTTAACGCCCCACGCGCAAAGCAGTTCCAATCTAGTCTAACCTCATTGCTAGCACACTGATGCGGTTTTCCATACGGTCCGTCTCGCTCGCACGTCGCACCGCGTGCGAGCAAGACAGCGCTAAATGATTTTATTTTATAGAAGCTTCAAAATTTCTGTAATTTTAATGAGACACGTACATAACATAATTTAATTTAATATCTTTTCAACAGTGCTTTCCGTACTGGTCGCATACAGCTATTTGTTCTCAGATGTTTTTGCCTCTAGCGAATAGAGTCGCTGATAATCGTCAATTTGCCTAGGTAGTAGTATTTTTCTATGACATCTATTTTTATTTCAAACTAGTGGACATTGGAACAGTATTGACGGATCTCCGCTGGCGCGGAGCTCCTATTTTGAGTTATTTTGGCCCTCCGGGCCGATGCAAAACTAACATAACCTAAACCTACCTATACCTATTTCTACCTATTAACTACCATTAATTTTTCCATGAAAGTCTATCTAAATTAATAAAGTAAACTCATTTGAGGACCTTTATCCATTTTCATAACAAACTAACAATTTAATAAATCAACAAAACTCATTTTCAAATAAAAGTTTTCAATCAAACGCGCTCACGTCAACGCATTAAAAAATTAATAATAAAACTTTTTGCAGTTTGTAAACCATCAGCAATAGGTAGTTAGAATGAAACAGCAATAGGTACCTTTCACTCTAACGACAATTTGTATTTGATTGAGTGAGATAGCAGTATACGTGTTATTATTTCACACAGCCACATTGCGCGTTGTTTTTTAAATTAATTTAGAATTTTACTTTCTAATTTATAACATTTTGGAAATGACTAAAATATTTATAGTGCTAAAAACAATTAATTTGTAACTGTTTACTAAAATGTAGCATGCGATGTGTATAATATTTGGATGTAATTCTAATGAAAAAAGGTGCATGAGATTAGGTGGTAGTTTAGTGTTTTTGGTGGTACTTGACATTTTTTTTGATACGATTATAAATTTATAGGAACGCAATAAGTAAAATAGGTGCAAGTGCTGCAAAAATAGGTAGAATATTTTTGGTGACTCGGAATTGCTGATCGATAAATTTTTTTGAGTGTTCAACCTTATTTTAGGGTTCGAAAATTTGATGATATCAAAAGTTATTTAGGTGATCATTTTATTTGTTCCCTATTTAAAACCAGAGGTACACAACAGGCAGTCTCAATAATTTACGTATTTTTAATGTAATTTCGAAATTCGGTTTTATTATTGAATAACTGATATTAAAACATGATTTAATTCAATAATAATGCTTATTTTGTTCGTATTATTCATACTGAACTAGGCGCGTAAATTTATGTAGTAACTTTCTCAAAACACCTGTTATGTATATTTTGTAAGTTATACTTTGTTGTTGTAAAATCCCCAACGTGCACTGGGCCAGATGTCGAACTAATGCCCTTTCCCTTTCATCCATTATTTATATATTTATTATTCATAAAAGAATAAAAATATTAATATTCCATACCTAGATAATTGTGATTAATTACCTTTATGTCTATAAAATAAAATAAATATATTTTTTTCTTATACAAAAAAAACTTTTAAAAAACTTTGCTCGTTGCCTTCATCAGGCGCTGGGTCTCAAAATGTATGGGAAAACTAATGGTACGGAACCCTTCGTGCGCGAGTCCGACTCGCACTTGGCCGGTCTTTTGTTTTTATCAGTAACTGGGTTGCCATCTTTTATTGCCACTTTTTAAAATGTTTATCGTATAACTTGTTCGAAAACACCCAACAAGAAGAAGCTTTTCAATATAAAATAAACCGGATATTGTCCATGGCACTTATTTATTTTATTTTGGTAAGGAGCTCCACATAGAGCACTGCTAGGAAATAGCAATTTTGCTCGCTAGTAATTTGTGTCTTGCACGCCATCTTTCCATTATCCAATATCAATATTGTTTTGTCTTCATCGTTCCCAAATAGAGCATTGAAACTACAGCTACACTAATGACGTTATTGCATGGCTTAGTAGAAAATCCTTTTGGAAGCAGCATCTGCCATAGGTTCAAGGTGATTGTGCGAAACATGTGAGTTAAACGTTAAAGTTCTTAATAGTATATATTATGAGGTTTATTTCGGATTCGATCTGTGTTATAGTGCGTGTCATCCACGACGACGCGCCCCTCCACGTCGAATCTCCTTATAATCGTACGGATTGGGCTGTGGAGGGGCGCGCCTTCGTGGATGTCACGCATTATATAGATATATGTTATTAAAAGAGCAAAGGGTCTGGTGAAAAAATTTCTTACCCGACGACATTTGACGGTAATAACATTGACGAACTGTAACTAAACTGAAAATGTCTTATGCATTACCCAAAGAACTAAAAGACAAAAACTGACCTTAACCGATCTGGCTCTTTATGACAGAGAAGGCACATCTACTCTCAAAATACACACTAAACACTGTTATGCTATATTAGGTGTAGTGCAATTTATACCAGCTTATATGTATGTACCTTGTTATAAATCTACAAGGCCGTATATCCTCACTAGTGCGGAGTGCTCCAAGCTACGGTTGGTTGGCGAAGGCGCGCCAGGTCTGCTCCGCGGGGAATATAATAAACTGACGTCTATATTCAGATAACGTTGCCCTTTCCAACACTCGATAATCTTAATACGTTAGACAGGGATAGCGAAGCCAGCAGAGTTTTGTAAATTTATTATGGCTTTATCATGTTACTGTGAAACCACGCTCCAAGATTAATGCCAGCGTAATGAATCAGCGGGCGTGACAAATCAGTTTGTGATTATGCATAGAGCGAGCTACTAAATACTGAACAGTATTGTTAGCGACATTAACAGCACTTAGCTATCTCGGGCGCCGACGTTAAATGATATCGTTCCTTGAATACTAAAACGCTTTAAGCTATTTCTTTGAGCTTCTGCATAATGTATCTTTGAATGTAAGTAGAAAATTATTGTTAGTATAAAAAAAAATATGGTGAAATATTTGCTCTTATTTCATGTACAGGCCACATGTCGCGCTACCAACCTGGCGACTATGATGGTTGTCGTATCCTCCGCCCTCCGTCCATAGCCGCCTAAACGGTCGCGACGTGGGCATGTAATTTGTACGTGAACGCGCCCTTAGTTCGACTGAAAAGTCTGTGTTGTTGGAAAAAACTTCGTGGTTGTTTTTATAATCATCATACCACACCAAATAGAATAATGAATCACTCCCGTACATGACAAAAAAATACTGATATAAAAGCAATAGAGAGGCAGAGATTAAAATTCATTCAATGCAATCACCCGAACACCGATTCTCAAAACATACCTTATTTCTGATAAGAAATTTCTCTACACAAATGAGTTTGTATTATTAGGATTTCAGAAAGCTAGTTGAATCTTAGCAATTTTAAAGCAAACTGTTCCTGTCTATTTAGATACAGAACAGTGTTTTTATCGAATTAATTTGTATCCAGGAAACTTGCATACAATCTTCCTATGGTATTTAAACCGGAAGTTTTCAAACTGTCCTGAGCTTTCGTTGGGAGTGGCGGGGACAAAAGTTCTTACGCCTCTCATCCGTTAGAGAAGGTCTGCTATTTTAGAATCTATTTGGGAATAATGCCGATTAGCGGAGCTCTTTTATATGCTGCTAGTAGTAGAACCTAGGTACGATACGACAACTTACATAAGCTCCTAGTGCATGGTAAGGTTTCTTTCGTAAAAATGCTACGTGTACAAGTAGGTCAGGTAGAGTAAAAACCAATTATAAAATGCAATACTCTTTCGTAGTAGACATTGTTTCAGCGATGATCATCATCATTGTATGCAGTAACGAAAAATATCTCGTTGTTTGAAATTTAAATCGCCATTGAGGCCAGATAAGGAGATATTACAATAAGGACTCATTTCAAATGTGATTCTGGACTATATTGATTCTTTGATTGTGCTGGAATCAAAACATGAGTTGATTAAAAATTTTGGGCGAGGTTTACAAAATTGAGGCAACCCCTTAAAAATGGGTTTACTCTAAGAGATAAGAGAGATAAGAGATAAGAGATAATTTATTTTTATTTAGGTACGTGGATCCGTTAGCTCGTGTCAATTTCACGCGCTGGCATTCCTAGAAACAGGAATAACACTGTGAACTAGGTTAGTATGTGGCTGCGGGGGAACAACACACAAACCACAACACAAAATAGCACAGTCTGTGTATCGTAAACAAACGCAGATGAAGATACCTTGCAAGCACCCTCATTTTCTTCACAAAACTCAAAACATAAATAAATCTTAGTAATGACCTGTCATTTACAATATATTTATTTCAATACCTTTTCGGCACAAAGTATTTTACGTTACACTTTCTTTTCAATAAGCTCAATAGGGTTTCTTTACGAAATTATGTTCTTGATGAAATACCTTGAAAAAGGTTGATAGCTCTCGACAGGTGGGCGCATTCAGCGACGAATCACGGAGATGCCTCAGTAATTTGTCACGGGCGAACGTCAGGGGTATTTTTAAGATTCACAGGGATAATCTTCAACCACTTTAAACCGTTTAATGTTGAAGGGAAATTCTGTGACCCGTTTTATTTAATCATATCGAGATCAAGGGCAAATTCGAAGATTAACTTTTAACGAATTTATTAAAATTTAAACAATGTAAGTATTAGTATATTTTACGTATAAAATATTTTCACACTTATCTAGTTAGTACGTACGATGGAGACAATCATGACAATAATGATGTGTGGCCTAACTTAGAATATTTTTTACAGTATTCTGTGAATACAAGAAATCAAATGGGCGTCGGTCACCCTTGAGATGTATACGAAGATAAGCTGTAATATATTACGGAAACAAACAAATGGAAAGCCCTCGGCTGCAACGAAGCTACATGGTTATGCCTCAACCGCTACTCTTGTTTCAAATATAGGCATGTTGATAAGTCCACTCTGTTATTGTGACAATGAAAATTCGAAAAAAGATACTTCAGGTACTTTATTTTTTATTTCAACCCTTAATAAAGTTATGTGGTGTCAGCGGGTGAAAAGACAAATGTAGTAGTCTCTCCCGTGGTAAATAGTATAGTTATTAGTTAGGTATTTGCTAAGATGTGTTTCATTACACTGATCTATCGAAATGGACACGTAGAGTTAATGCATATTCTGTTATGAGTCCAACCTATAATTGGGCTTTTTAGCTCTTAAGTTAAGAGTCTTAACTTCTGGTCCATATTGGCTCATATATACAATTTTTTGAGCGCTTTTTTCTAATAATACCGCGTGTGATCATAATCATCACTCTTCGTAAATTTGTTTTTCCTAATCTTTTTAGAGAATAATTTATATAATTTACTACCATCGTTATTCATAATAATGATAATTCCGAAATTTTTACCCATAATGTTATCATTCAGATTATGTTTGTTCTCATAAAGTTGTTGTGTATATTTTTTTTAATTCATAAGCTTGTTTTATAGTGTTATTTATAGCCTTAATAATTTTATGAAAAAATGTTCGGTTCTGGCGCTTCGCCGGCCGCTAAGCAGTCGGCCGGCAGTCGGGTCGCAGTTCTACCTAACACTCCTCCTCGCTTCGTTCGTCGTCGTACCTACACCGACATGCCTTAGAGTAGAATATGTAGAAGTCGAGTATAGAAGTTTATGATACTAAAAATTGTTTTGTTAAAAAAGAATATAAAGATACATAGTAGCAATAGAGATACTTATGTTTAATGACATTATGAATAAGGATACTTTGGAGTTCCGATAGTTATGAACCAAAAATAATTATGAATAGCGATCATTACGAAATAAAATTGTATGAAATACATTTTCGGAGATTTAATAATCAAAATTGCAATTTTATATGAACTTTGGCGCACCCCTTAACTTCAGATACCATAATCTAGAGAAAAAATATGAACCTTATTCTTTGTATGATCCAAGCTGATTTTCAATCTTTACCATATTCATAAACGATTGTGAAACTCATCTCAGTCGAAATGTAGTAAAAAAACATTTTTTTTAATTGATTTTAAATAATATATCAGAGTTCGATTTTGGATTATGTGGTTGGCAGCCACGGAAACCCAAAAGTAGTAATGCTTAACGAAACCTAACAAAGAGTCAATAGTCCCAAATCCAAATTTAGTCACGGTGGTCTTTCGAAGGGAGACGAAGTGCCGAGCGTAGGTAAACTACGGAGCCTCGTGAAACTTTTAATACTTATTGATTGTGGTCTTTGGCGCGTTCACTTTAACGCAAAATTTCAGATAGAATTCTACATGAAAAGCAGTTACTCGCTTTTAGTGGTTTTCTAATTAACGCCGTTTTAAAGTGACTTCACAAGAAGCGGCTTCTCTATATTCGACGGTCTTATTAGTGTGAAACAATTCATATAAAAGTGCTGAAACAATTTGTAATTTAATTCGGACTTGTTGTGTTTCATTTAACAAGTGGATGGTGTCATATTTAGATTAGATTTTGGTGAAAATAACTTTGCATTGTGTTCGTGATCATCAACAATACGTACGAGAACGTCGGCATAAGGATAGCGCAATACGAGTATACTTAGCAAAGCTAAGATACCGCCATATCCGTGGTTTTTTGGTACTGTAACGGCGTAATTTTCAATCTTAATACTGTCTCTTCTGTTCATATTTAAATAGTATATTGAAAATATTTTTTCTAACACAATCATGTATTGTTGAAAATTGTACCTGCTACGAATAACGGATTTTAGGCTATTCTCATTTTTGTCACATACGAAATAGTACATTACTTACCAAGGGCGATAAAACAAAGAATGTCTTAGATCGCAGGTATTTTACGCCCGAGCCGAAGGCAAGGGCGATAAATATGCGATCTGAGGCTTTCTTTATTATTGCCCGTGGTAAGTACAACATTTTATGTCACCCCCTGGCCAGGAAGTGGGTTTTTTCGCGCGCGGAGCGTGCGATAATGGCCACTTTATGGCTAGGTGTGACATAAAATGAATAAATTGGAAATCGGTTTTTACGACTTACGGTAAGGTAGCGAATGTTAACGCGGCTGCTCGTATCCATTTGTAACAATTTCACAAAGCATCAAGCTGACTTATCCATTATAGCAATTGAGCAATAATAGGCTTTCTGTCAATTGGAATAGAAGCTGTCACATATCAGATTGGTTGGCCGCCGTGTAAAATCAACGTCCGCCGGGAACTGATGGATTCAATCAATAGCTAATCCCTGTAGGATGGCACGTGACGCCGGCCGGCGTGACCCGCCGGGCTCAATTCATAAGCGCACTTTAATGTCAAAATACTACACATAATGGTGTGACAAGTAATACATATGAAATAACATTTTAGAAGATGCCGAGAAATTTCATGTATAGAGCCAGTTGTTTTATGTGTTCGGCGCTTTGCAATTCGCCTAGTCGTAATTTAAAAAAGCGGTTCAGTCTGATAATATAATTCGCCGTAATACATTACGGCTAGGCTTTTCACAAAATAGCGTCGGTTTAGCTGTCACCTCTTTGACAGCTTTTAGTTCCTGTACGGTCCACATACCGCACATTGCCATCTCAGCGAAATTACCTTTGATCGCGTAAACTATTAAAGTACTACGCGTCAGTACACGTTTACAACTCTAGCAATCATCACGCGTGTCCTCATTGCTATCATTCATAATGTACAAGTACATGGCGCGTGCCCGCGTGCGTCATTGCACCATCAGCATTTGCTTTGTATAATATTTCGTAATTAGCAAATAAGTCAATTCACCTCACTTTACGTTCGCTATTCATAAGTGTGCACACCTATCAAGTTAAATAAATCAAGATTATATCAAGAAATCGTCTTTCGTGTTCCAAACTATTATCAAGAATCCTATCAAGTAAATGTGAGAGTTAGCAAGTACTCGCACATTAATGGTCCTTCGAACCTAAACAGGTATTTGGTGTTTTTGTACTTGTATTGCGATAGTGAATCGGTTTGCTGGCTTCCCACAAGCGGGTTCCACCAGTGAATTGAGAAGGCACAAATATCGTATAAAGAGTGCAGGAGCACTGTTTACCTGGAACCAAGCAAGTGACTATCAAGTGAAAGTTAGGCAACAGGGCCTACAAAGCATAAAGGCTGACAAATACCTACCGCGAACGATCAAGTCACGAAAATCAAGAATATCAAGTGAACACGACACATCAAGAAAGGTGATCATCAAGCAAGTTTATCACCGTTTATCAAGAAGTATTTAGCAAGTATTTTATATTTTTTCCCTATACCTACGAGTTAACAAGAACTTGTAATATGGAGGAACTATATCAAAGTCAGATTCAACTGCAAAACGCAATAAAGCAAGTGAAGATCAACTTCAAGAAAGACGGGCAAGATCGCAAGACTGCAGACCACATCAAGAGGAAGTTGGAGACTCTGGATTTGTATTGGGAGGAGTTCGACAAAAACGACGAAAAGCTTCGTGAGTTTGAAAACCCTGGACATGCCTACTTCTACAACAATCTTCACGATGAAACATATAGTATGTATAAAGAAACAAGAGATTTAATTCAAAGCTATACTCAACCCACCACCAATGATCAACCTACGCCAACACTACGACCATCTCAAAGGCCAGGCAATCATGCGCCTGCTGGTAGTTCGGTAGCACGGGTACCACGGGATGAACAGACTCTGCGAGCCCCAAGCACCTCATTCATCTCACAAGGAAATCACAGCAGATTGGATGAAATGTTACGCAAGCAACATAGTAACTTCAAGGCATTAGCTCGAACTCTGTCAAATATCAAGCTAGACGGTGTTGCAGAAAAGTGGGAACTTGAGGACCTCTTAAAGTCTCTAGGCTCCCGCTGGGCCGCCATCGACTCGTTGCACTGGGAAATAGACAGCGAAGCTGGTGCGATAGACGAGCATTATGAAGACATATTCACAAAGTTCAAAAACATCTCTACTGATGAGAGGTACCCTTATCTCAAAAATCAGGACATCTTCCATCATCCTTGTCTTCACTTTCAGCAGGCATTGCGCTTTTATAGTGATTATCAATGAAGTGTTTTCTTTGACTATATTAGTGAGTTATTATTACATTATTAAGCAAAAAGCATTTTATACTTGGTGTTTGTGGCACTAGCAGCCCGTACAGTTCCCATTTTTAACACTCGCAGCGTTAATGTAAAACGGCGGATTATGCAATCCAGCAAGTACAATCCGGCTAAACGTGAGCCGCCATATTGTAGAACGTATTGCAATGACGATCCGGCTAATCGTTAACCCGCCGTATTACAAAACGGCTCTGTTTTGTAAAACGGCTAGCCGTAATGTAATACGGCGGATTATACAGTCCGGCTGCGACACATACACTTTGTATTGAACTTCCATAGAAAGTGTACCCATTATTTTTGTTCTTGAGTGTACGCTACCAACAAACATAACCTCTTTATAATAATTACTAGCGGCCCGCGTATTCCAAAAAACGTGAAATTATATTAGTCATTCCGGAGATTATCACGTAATAGTACATTACTTACCAAGGGCGATAAAACAAAGAATGTCTCAGATTGCTGGTATTTTACGCCCGAGCCGAAGGCAAGGGCGATAAATATGCGATCTGAGGCTTTCTTTATTATCGCCCGTGGTAAGTACAAAATTTTATGTCACCCCCTGGCCAGGAAGTGGGTTTTTTCGCGCGCGGAGCGTGCGATAATGGCCACTTTATGGCCAGGTGTGACATAAAATCATATAAAGTTACAGAGCTACTTACAACTTTTTAGGCAATTTTTATTACATATTTCGAAGCGTAGGCTATGAAGAGACGATAGATTTAGAAGATAAATATTAAGGTACTTGGCACTATTTTTTTTTCAAATATTACTTAACCCTTTGATCGCAAAGAACCTATAAAGTGGTCGTGTGTCGTTGTGCCCAACACGCCAACATCCACTAAAAAGGTCGGAGTGAAGGTGTACTTTGATCATGAATAAAATCTATTATGAATTGTTTTTATTTGTTCTTATTGGTTTAAACGTCACATCAATTCAACAGTGCTTGCCGTGATGGGCACGACGACACACGACCACTTTGGCGTTCAAAGGGTTAAAATTGTTATATGCCTGCATAATTGCATATGGCTTTTACCTATGCCGGCATCGGTTCTTACATATTTTTGATATATATGACAAATTACCAATTTTATTTCTGAGGTTTTGCTTGTATTGATTACGTTATGCAATAAGCCCACAGTAAAACAGTCACTGAATTTCACATAAGTAGATACTTATTTTACGGGAAAATCATAAAGGTAAACCCACACGTTGCCTTTATTTTATGTACTGAATCGTGTGTGAAAAGTCATTACACATTCGGATAAACCTTTTCCGAGAAAAGGCCCCAAAACATCAGATGTGCTGAAGACAAAGGCTTTTCGTTTATAATAAGGCCGGCATCCCCGAGGTCTCTTTACATAGGACCCCGAACTCCGTAAACTTCGCGATATGAACCGGCACTTGTTTTAAAAGCTGTGGATAGATTCGTCATGACCTGGGCCGGTGTTCTATCTGCGGTAATTAAAAGAAGAAGGCATACTCGTATTCTAAATTAGATAAATATCTGGAACTATTACCCAGTATTCCATTTACAAAATGTGACATGTCTCCGTTATGTGCCGTTTCATGTTTTCTGAAAGATAGAGTGGATGAAGGTCGGGATATCCCTATGACCAGGGGGGTCTCACTCCGTCAGTTCGCCGCACCGCCGCTGCACGTTGCAAGTACATACATCCGTACGGTCGCGTCGTCGCGTCATTTGCTTGGTGTGGTCAAATTTGTTATTTACCTATTATAATTTGGGGTTTTAAATTGGGGATTTGTTATTTATTTGTCACTTCTGTACGTAGTACTATTACTTATTCTGTGCTATGCTGTACACGGCTGATCTAGATATTATGTCACATTTTAAGATTTAACTCGCGCCCTTAGTTTGAATGACAGAGACATAACGACCACTTTAGCCTAGTTGATAGTGTCTAGTAGCCTAGTCGGGTTTCACATGCAGGGATGTGAAACCCGACTTCGACCAGGAGGGGCTTACTACCGTGACGTCATCGCGCCGCGCAAAGTACATGCGGCCGCCGGCTCACACATTGTGTGACTATGCAATGGCTGCGGAGCAGCGTTACGGATCGCACGCGCACGCGCTTGAACGATCATAAAAAATAATTCTTTTCGTGTAGTTTCGTGTTAAATAATAATGTCAAAACTACAGCATTATTGTATTGCAGCAGGTTGCACCAATAATAATAAGAACGTAGACGTAAGAACGGTCATTGAGTTTGGTATTCACCAACGGTTGACATAAAAGAAAACGAAAATGAAAACGTTGGTTCTAAGAAACCTCTTTTATGTTTAAAGTGATGCCTTTAAAAATTATATAAAACTTTGTATCCCCTGGTTACATGTATGGAGTGCCCCCTCCCCCTACTTTAATATTTTTTCGTCATTTCACATCACTTTTACGTAGCGGTTCATACGAGTAGAACACACCTTCCTGCTAAATGTTTTAATTGTATTTGTAGTACTTATAGTCTCCGAGTACATCGGCTGTCACATACAGACGAAAAGACGGACGGACGGGTTCCGTTTTCACCATTTTGGCTACGGAACCTTAATAGTATTCGTAATTGTATTGTAAACAACACTACTAATAATAAAGTACATATATTAAAATAGGTTCTCGCTGGTGGTAACCCTAGCGCTGAGGGCGGGGCCTCGAAAGAGCGCGTTGCGTGCGATTGAAAGAGATGGCCACGTTTAGGCACGTTTGGCATACCTAAACGGGGAATTTGTTAGCAGAGAAACTTCTGTACTTGTACTATTACTTATTCTGTGCTTCGACGACAAAAACTACTGGTTCACATCCCGATAAAGACATTTATTTGTATCATGAACACGGATACGGTAGGTCGATTTGGATGAAATTGTATACAAATACAATATTCATTCATTACTAGCTTTTGCCCGTGACTTCGTTCGCATAAACTTCCACCTCCTATTTCAGCCCGTCAAGGGATGATTTTCAGGATCCCTTATGTAAATAGACTCTTTTTGACCGAGTCTCTATTTTAGCTTCGGCAAAAATGCTTTCGTATGTCCGGATTTCCGGCTGTTCTCCTCTACAGGTCGCATTTCTTAACCGATTCTCGTGAAATTTTGTGAGCAGGTACGAAAATTAAAAGAGTTTTTTGTCGAATCAATTTTTGGAAATTTAAAAAACAAACTTTTTATCAATGATTTCGTATTTTTCTGCGGCCGTTTTTTCGTCTACAGGTCGTATTTCTCAACCGATTCTCGTGATTTTTTGTGAGCAAGTTCTATGACTACATATAATTTATTTGTCGAGTAAATTTTTGTAAATTAAAAAAAAAAATATTTTTTTTCGTCGATGGCTGTTCTCCTCTACAGGTCGCATTTATCAACCGATCTTCGTGAAATTTTGTGAGCAGGTTCGGTAACTCTATAGAATTTTTTATCGAGTCACTTTTTGGAAATAAAAAAAAAACAATTTTTTTATCATTGATTTTGTGTTTCTGCGACCGAATTTCGATTTGTTCGCCTCTAAGGGTTGCATTTCACAAGCGATTCTCGTGAAGTATTGTGGGCAGGTTCTTTGATTTCATAAAATATTTTTGTCACATAGTTTTGGACATGTCATAGTTTTGGATATTAAAAAAACACTTACGAGGTCTACCGCTCACAGAACCACTAGTATAAAAATAGTACTTACACCATAAATCAAGTTTCACCATAAACCGTTTAGCCATTTTTGGGTGTTTGAGTAACGGACATGAACATCTAAACTTTCGCATTAATAATATTAAGTAGAAAATATGATTTATTAGGTAGAATATGTCCTTGCTGCCTGTTTTCTTCAAATGTAGTGTGCTCTTAAGTGTGAAACACAATAATCGAAAATATTAGTGAAGGTATTTACAGATGCCATCTATACCGCATAGTGAAATATTCTGATTCAATACCCGCACATAGAGTTAATTGCGTTCCGTTTCCATTTTGAATTGTTTCAGCTTTATTTTTAGCGCTGACTGGAATAACGGCCGTAATTATTAACTTTTGTCAGCTGAGAGATAGGTAGTGCTCTAAAATTTATTTATTACATTGTTGACCACTTTGGCCAGTCATGAGTGTTGAGTATATAGACAACGTTGATTTACTTACATTTTGTTAAAGTTTTTCATTTAAAACGTTACAGATCATTTTGCAACGTTTCCAAGATAAATTTCTAATATTCCACCCAACACTGATCCTATGCTCATTATTTCCTATATATTTGCGTCAAATCTCAAAGGCATTTTTTTACGTTTGAAACTAAATTTAATGTTCTTGTCAACATACAAAAAAAAACCGGCCAAGTGCGTGTCGGACTCCGCACATTTTTGGTTCCGAACCAACTGCAAAATTAAGTTTAATAGGAAAAATAATAATAAAAGTTCAACACAACGGACTAAAAAAGCAATAATTATAAAGATAAGAACCCCCATCATAATAAATCGTTGTTATAGGACCCTACAGTTTTTATCCTCTGATAGCACTTTCGAAGTCTATATTTTGCAAACTGATACAATCACTATATAAAATGGTTAGCTTTTCTAGAAACCGGTAGCCAGCGCTAAAATAAACATAAACATTGTTGAAGCAAAATGTGTTAGCTATATTCCATACAAATTTCCTGTGGCAGGTAATTCAAAACACATTTTGTCGTCTTTTATTTTCCTTTATCCCGGGTTTCAACATAAACAAACGTTTGACACAAAAAACGGTATTGGAACTCTTGCACCTGCTCCCGACTGTCGAAACCGCTTGTATCTTGCCCAGGCGTTAGAAAAGAAAAAGATTAAAAAACCCACAACAAAGTTTACTCAACATCCGAGCGTTTCGGTTACGCGGCCTGGTAAATTATTTTACGTTTTCTTTTCCGTTTGCATTTAAAGCGGCTTCGAATCGCCGCGTATGAACGTGGTAATGAAATTTCGTTAAATATCGTCATATACATTCATTCTGAAGGCACAATTTGCAGGCAGGCTATTGTTAACGAGCGGGTAAAGCGGCGCACTATGGCCACGTTAATGAGAACGTAATAGGTGTTTGCCGGAACGGCGCGATCTGGAACAGTGTTCCCTTCCCCGGTTCTATTAGCACGCGTTTAAGGCGAGGCCAGTTCATGAAGTGAAAAAATAATGAAGAATTACACTACACAAAAATTACTGTAGATTGAAAGAGAAAGAAAGTAACAAAATAACCAAACAAAATATTGAAAAATGATTTGGTAACTCTGTGAAAAAATCCTAAATGTCATCGTAAAAATAAATTTTCATGCTGATTATTTCGTAAATGTCAACGGCAGTGATATGTTTTTTTTTTTACAAAAAGGGTAGCTTTTTTATTGTTCTAACAAAATATTCGGATAGATTTTTGATAAATGATCCAATATTCCAAAAATTAATCCAAAATTCACGTAAACTACGCGCAGAGTTCCGTACAGAGCGGGTGTTAGAGCGGGACGTTTGCAGAGGGACTGCCTGGCCTTAACGTGCCTCGTGAATCCACAGGGGATTTGATTTGGATTCGACTCGTTTTAAACTTACACACATCTATTGGATATTACAATTTCCTGCGCGAACCCTTTAACAAAACGGGTGGAGGTGGAGGGTTAATAGCGGTCGACACTAACTAATGCGTTTGTAAAACGAACTATAAGTTCATTAGTTTTTGTGTGTTACGAAATTTTAATATCATTTTGCTAGATCGCCTGGGTAAGTTTAGATACGTACATTATTAGCTGCCCAACATCGTACCAATACAATACGGTCTCATAAGTGATTGTAAAATCTCCATCGTGATTGTATGTACCTACTTACCTATTCACAAGAGAGCGCAGATGTTTGACGCTTAGCTATCGCTCGTACAGCAAAGGCAACGCACTGATAAGTTCATTACAGGACGGTGTCGTGCATTTCAAGCAGGTTTACGATAATACGAATGCGATGAATAATTTAAGATGCCATTAACACATAAACCGAATCAAAGTCTGTGTATTCATCATCTTTCATCGTTGAATATCCTATGAATCACCAAGAAGATGAAGAAGATCAAGAAGATGGCCTATCTCATGTTCATGTATGTCACACTTACGGTACCAGGATGGTAGCTGCTGGCAAATACCTACGATATACCAAGGGTAACCTAACCGACTACTATGGCGATAGATGCCTACGGAAACGCCTACCCTACATATTAATCTGCGGGCCAGCAGATATCAGACTGGAGGCCAATAGAGCAACATTAAAAAAAAAACTGTTTAATTATTTCATGGATAGCATAGTAGACAATAATAGTAAATAATATAATTAATGAATGGACCTATAAACATATAAATAGTAAATGTCAATTTAGTTACTGAAGAGACTCAGATCCCACAGTCAAACTGTGAAAATCGTTTTGTGGGACAAACGCTAATTAGGGTTCCATACCCAAAGGGTAAAACGGGACTCTAATTACTAAGACTTCACTGTCCGTCCGTCTGTCACCAGGCTGTATCTCATGAACCGTAATAGTTAGACAGCTGAAATTTTAGATGATGTATTTCGGTTGCCGCTATAACAACAAACACTAAAAAACGGGATATAGTAAATATTTAAGGGCGCTCCCATACAGCAAACATGATTTTTTGCCGTTTTTATAGTTAATGGTACGGAACCCTTCGTGCGCGAGTCCGTCTCGCACTTGGCCGGTTTTTTTGTATAATTGTCTCTTTTATAAGAATAAATAAATAATAATGTTTGCTTTATTAGATTTAGCGCTCGTGGCTCAGCGGTCTAGTTTCCCCTCGGGGTTGGAAGGTCAGATGGCAGTCGCTTTCGTAAAAACTAGTGCCTACGCCAAATCTTGGGATTAGGTAGCGGACCCCAGGCATCCTTCAGGATGCAACTGTACTGGGATAACGCTAGGAGGATGAGGATGATGATGTATTAGATTTACCTAATATTAGATTTACATTCAACTAAAGACTGTCACACATAGGAATTATCTACGTATACTAGTGGTTATTAGTGGAACGAGCGCTAATTTCTCGCAATGTGTGTTTTATGTTTTTGTTTAAATTGCACAGCTATTAGCCAACCATATTTACGCTAAAGAGAATGTTATGGCAATATGCAGCTCTTACAATAACAAGCTATTGGAACGGCTTCCAAAAGCCATTAGGGGAATGTTGATTGCTGCATATACCTACACGAGTAGTTTGTAATTATAAGCACAGGTTTGGCCTCGATACTCTAAGCCCTATTCCGGTACCTAATGGTGATGCATGTTTCTCCACGTGCAGGTTACTTTCAGTACCTACGACTAGCTCAAACTTTGAAACCGGAATTATTATGCCACTCGAAATAGCACACAGACTTCCTGACTTGGCGGGCCGGGATCGATATGTGACATTTTCTTCTTTGACGTAAACTTACTGACGTCGCAAGGATTCCCACTTGACTGAATACTGTCAGTATTACATTTGCGCAGTAGTAATATTATGCGCAGAAGCGACCAGTACTGCCTTCGCATCGTCCCGCTTCCGCGCATCCCGCGCCAGTCAGGAAGCACTCATTTAAATGTAGGGGCGCAGTAAAAAGCGGTGCTGCCTCGACTGACAGTTGACACTGACATTTGACAGTTTTCTCATATCGTACCGCCTCCGCACCGACAAATCAGGAAGTCGCCTAACTCAAACATTGAAACTGGAATTAGTAAGCCGCTCGAAATAGCACGCATGCAGACTTAGTTTATCAAAGATCGCCCACGAATCATTGCAAACATTAGCTTGCAAAAAGCTGATAGAAGTGGAGCCCAAGAGGTGATTTTATGATTTACTCGTACGTTTTAGATGTCTAAATTATGTAATCACGTGTCTTGGACAGCCCGTCAGAATGTCATGACCGCGCATGGCAGTCACAAACACCTTAATTACTCTGTTTACTTTGACAAAACGTCAGTTTGTTATTGAACTCTACTCGGGTCTACTTAACATCCTCTCTGTCCAATTTTCTATTTTCTACCCTTCCGTACGGGCACCCCCACCATGTGAACCTATTTTTTTACATTTTTGAATCAGTAATCAGTAATCAGTCATTTATTTGCTAAAACATGGTACAAAATAGGTAATTATCGAACAATATAAAGAACTACATGTTTGGTCACAAGGACATGCAAATATTTAAGGAATGTCATGTGTATCGCATGCATAATTTACTTATATACTAAGAAACAATGTCTTTTAAATATTCTTGAATGGAATAATAGGCCTTAGATGCTAAAAAATTATATAATGCAGTTTTAAATTCTTTATCGCTTTCTAATTTTAAAATCTTTGCTGGTAGTTTATTAAAAATTCGGGGTGCCATGCCAAACACACTTTTTGATAGAAAAGCGGTTTTTGAAGACATATAGTTAATTTTCGCCTGATGCCGTAAGCTATTAAATCTAGGAAATTTATTAATGTTATATTTGACATACATTGATATTTCGTACACGTACAGACAAGGTAGAGTCAATATTTTATGTTTTATGAAATATGGCTTGCATGAATCGATGGGTTTAATTCCACATACAGATCTTAAACATTTCTTCTGACTCTTAAACACCATTTCACGATCTGTAGCATTACCCCAAAATATAACACCATATCTTAAAGTAGACGTGAAAACCGGTAGACGGTCTCCCACCGGCGGCACACATCATATACGTATCTATTTTTTTACCCAACGACGCTTTAGTAAAGCCATGAAATTTTGCATCGTGGGCTACCTATCAGGTACCGCCAAGCTCTATCAACAGGTATACTTACCTTAAAAACATTGTTTTATAAATCCTAATCTGAGTTAAAAGGTATATGTAGATAAAGGAGAGGCAAAGGTCGTGTATAGCGTGCGGTCCCGGAGGGATACAATAGGCTTTTGCGCGTGGCTCCTTTATTGACGTAAGTATACAAATAAAATAGTGATGGGTACGTGTGTGCCGGTACGGAAATATTTCAATCGCGGCTGTAACGAGATCCCACGTGAAGTGCGCCGCAGGCTGGCGCTGTGAAAAAATTGGAATCAGTGGGACAACTCAAAGCCACTGGCGCTTTGTTATATCAACGGATTCCGATGGACTATTGAGTTAGCGAATACTCTCGTCAGGCAATAAACATTTTTGGGTGTTTTTTCTAGTCTGCTAGTTTAGCTCTGAATCTAGCCATGCCTTTATTGGCGTAGCTAATTCAAATCGCGTGACTGTATCCAGGTCTAGGAAAAAGAATAATACGACTTCATAATAAATCTAAGATTGCTTGATAATCATTTAATATCGTAGTTATATGTAGGTACTATAGTAGTAATACCAGTAAGTAGGCGTTGGATCTACATCGTTAAGCAATTTCTATATTCACTGTAATTTTAGTTTTCCTGAATCAATTTTTACTTTTTAAAAATTACACGTATGGAATCCTTTTACTCTGTGTACGCGCTTTGTAAACAAACTTAAAAGGTTTGTTTTAACGGGTCTAACGCGATATTTATGTACCTATTTACCTTTTTACCGACGTTTCGACACGGGTTGCACCGGGCATTATAGTAGTAGTAAATCTTCGGATCTGTGCGCGGATACTGTGTGTTGTGTGCCGTGCCTTAGACAATTAGAAACATAGTAGACGGGTAGTGAACTTATTTCGAGTCTCTACCCCTCACATTTTTATCAGCTTTTGTGGGGTAGTCAAATGTTGTGTACCCATCTCCGTTGACAACTTGCTGAGACGAGAGTCATATCCGCGACCACGGCCGGTGCAACCCGTGTCGAAACGTTGGTAAAAAAGGTAAATACGAGTACATAAATAGACCCATTAAAACAAACCTTTTAAGTACTGTGTATAGTAGTTGTATTTAGAAGAAATGCAACTATTCCTGTGAATGAACGCTAACTGCCGGCCCTTACTCGACGGCATCACGTTCCATAACAACATCAAACAGTTATATAACTAATAAAGAAACAAAACGCAACAGCTCTAACTTCTGTCATAATTTTTCCGACACTGCATTAACTTTTGAACGAAATATTCGCATCGAAATAACTAACTTTCTTAAAAAGTAGTTCTGCATGTTTGTAAAAACTTGAAAAGCCTCTCGTAATTAATATTTGCAAACCAAATTAAAACAGTGGATGAAACGTAAAATACATTCGAGTTAATTGCACAAAGACCAAGCAAGAGGCAAGTTACATAATTAGTATAACCCTAAGGAAATAAACGGCTGTTCAAACAACACGAAAATGTAACGCAACTCTGTGCTATTTTCCGTATTTCCACGAGTCAAGCTGCGGGCAAACGCTAGTAATCCACATTTGCGTAAGGACACATACATCATCGAGCTTTGTTTATATATTCAAATCCATAGGGTAAATAGAGCCAGACGCGAGTTGTAAGATAACCTTATACAGACTAAGTAGACTAATTTGAGTAACCTAGTCTTAAGTCTCAGTTAAATAGTCTACTTTACTAGTAGATTTATTCAGTGACAAAACGATACAGGAGGATTTTCAGGACAAATAACTAATAGCAATGGTCCATGCCCAGACAATTTTCATATCCAAATAAAATTCCGCAAACCGTCCATTGTCCCTCCGAAGTGCCGATAAGGACATGTTGGTGACACTAAAGACGCCTACACACACACGCATATTCGTCAACTTTCCCCACACGGAGGCAGTAACAAGTGTTCAAATAAATTGCAGATAAGAATAATTTCCCTGGTAGTACGTTACGCTCAGACATCGTTGTCTAAATGCTGTGCTCGTATTTTTTCTTCCCTTTTTATAACGCAAAGTCGTCATAAAAGTGGGTACCTCGCGAAGATAAGGAAGTTATACGACGACGTCCTCCCGGCTCGAACTCGCGCAATCCATCTCTCGTAATTGCATTAGGTATATTCGCGACGCGTGGCTCGAGTCCCCAAAAGGAATGATTTCTTTCCAATATCGACACTTTGAAATATTTTTATTAAGTAGTGTCTTCCCGTCGTTTGTCAACTTTATTAGATACGATACTTACCAACTATTTGAAGACAAACGATGTTCATTAAACTGCATGTTATTTTGTATTGAATATTTGTATGTAATGCAGGTAGGTATATCGTCAAATATAATAATCAATCAATTATATTGAGTAAATCCAATATTATATAGGTAGTACAAGTAATCCCAGTTCCTAACAATAATAATAAAAAACGGTGACTATTCCAATAATAACAACTAAGATCTTAAAAGATGATGTTGATGATAATATCATTATCAATGTCACGGTTTAAACTTTATGGAAATAACTAATATAACTAAACTAGTGTGTATTTATGTCTTTACGTTTTTATCCTGCACCGAACAAATGTTTCTTTTTAGCCCAGTGGTTGACTGGTAGAGAATACCTTAAGGCATGATGTCCGCTATTTGTACCTTTTGTGCAATAAAGTTTAAATAGACAAATGAATAATATACCTACGTAATAATTGTCCACCAGAATTCCGTGGTCGTAATCAGTTGATCACTAATTATTAGTTATTTAGTACTTACACCATTCAATTCTAGGAACGCTCGTGGCCCTGCGGCGCCGGGTACGCTTGCGGTATCTAAGGTTAAGCAACGTGGGCAGCGGTCAGGACTTGGATGGGTGACCGCTTTGAGTGGTTACTAACTGAGCGCTCCCATGCTTTGGAAGGCACGTTAAGCCGTTGATCCCGGTTGCTGTCTATGGCAGCAGTCGTTATGCCAAGTTGGAGGCCTTCGGGCGGTTTGAGAACTTCTAACAGTCAAGTTGCCCACTCACTTGACAAAGCCTAATCCCAATAAGGTCTAGTTTCCCCTCGGGGTTGGAAGGTCAGATGGCAGTCGCTTCCGTAAAAACTAGTGCCTACGCCAAATCTTGGGATTAGGTAGCGGACTCCAGGCATCCTTCAGGATGCAACTGTACTGGGATAACGCTAGGAGGATGGTGATGACCATTCAATTCTCTGTACTCTGCTGAGAAGTTCATTTAAAAAAAAAATTGTACAAATATATATTTTAAGCCTGCTATTTAGTCCAGTCCGTCCTTTTTAGCGAATAAAATACAAATACGGTCCCTAAAGAGAGATGGTCCCTACGTACTTTAATTTACATTTTCTTTCGGAATGATTACACAGACTCGTTTGCTATTCGGATTTTCGTGACTGTATGTAATTCTATTTCCGCTTCCCGCTTTCCTCCCATCATGCTCACAGCTTGACGCACATTCACAAGTACTCGGCTGACACGCGCCAGAAGACACATGTAGGTATTCAGTTTGTAAGTGGCTCCACGTCCACACGCCGGTTTCATATTCCGTGTCGTGACTCATTTCTCCGCACATGCTTAGCGTTCACACGCAGAGTCTATTTACGCTGATAATATAAACCTCGGCGTAAGTACTTCTAACCACATATTGACAAACATTTTAGCGGGAGGCGGGACGCGATAGTCTTAAGACAAAAGGACAAGTTTGGGTTAATTAAATTCCAGTGTTGAGCTTTCAGCGCCCTGTGTCCCGAGGAGCCGTCACGGCGTCTTGAACAAAGTAAAGTGTAAAAGCCTTATCACCGCGGTAGTTGCCCTCCCCCGTCCCTAGCCTCCTCCCCTCCGCTTGTTCACACCCTGCCGAAGATTAATGCGCTTCTAATGAATCAGCTACCGTGACAAATCAGGACGCAGTAATGGATAAGGGCTTTCCGATCTTGCGGCCACAATAAATTAGACACTTACAAAAATTGCTTTTATGAACAAACTTTGTCTCTCATTATTAAAAAAAAATACTTATATAACGAATTTTATGTTTAGGCGACTTCCTGACTTGGCGCGGCGGAGGCGGTACGATATGAGAAAACTGTCAAATGTCAGTGTCAACTATCAGTTAACTCAGTACTACTTTTTACTGCGCCCCTACATTTAAATGTGTGCTTCCTGACTGGCGCGGGATGCGCGGAAGCGGGACGATGCGAAGGCAGTACTGGTGCGCTTCTGCGCATGATATTACTACTGCGCAAATGTAATACTGATAGTATTCCGTCAAGTGAGAATCTTTGCGACGTCAGTAAGTTTACGTCAAAGAAGAAAATGTCACATATCGATCCCGCCCCGCCAAGTCAGGAAGTCGCCTAAATCATGTAAGTAATTCATTTCATGGACCGTTATTTAAAGTTTGAACCATCGATCAATGGTAATATTAATAAAAACTTGTAACATATCCTCTATTACCTAACTGAAAAAAAAAACCGTTTCATTATTTCAATTACGTAAATATAAGAAACAACGAAACCACGAGTGTATACCCTTTATCTATTATAAGCTAAATAACTACTATAAAATGGACAACTGAATGCTTTCAGACGTTTATGAATATTCGTAATACAACTTCTGACTTATTTGTGTTTTCATGCGCCAACTCTTTCTATTCAGAAACATTTAAGAATTGGAATAATCTTACTGTTTAATAATATGTACATACGATAAGAAGCATTATTTGTATGTCTTAACAAAGTGCGTAACATGCGAAAATGGTCGGAATAACAATTATTTGTCCACCACCGTACCGTGTAGTTCATTCAAGCACCGGTTGGCTCTCATAACAGGTGTCGGGAAGTACTCAGGGAACTGAAAGGACCGCTGGACGTGTGTAGCTGGCAGGAAAACTGCTACAATCACCGAGGGATTACGAGTTTTAGTTGTTGACTGACAGATATAATAAGGAGGAATATTATTTTACTAATATTTATACTTATATGCACAAAATAAATAGTAAAACAATTTTTGATTGATTTTGTTTAATGAGAAATCTATCATTTTAGTTAATGAATTGTATAAAAGTATATCTAATTACATTATTGATTTTTGCGGTTAAGCATTAACCGCCATTGATTAAAATTGTATCTTGATGTTCTTGTATTAGAGCCCAATGTCCCACGTCAGTCGTGTCCCGCGGGAAGCTGCTATAGTGAATATTCCTAGCTGGAAATTATCAAACCCAAAAATGTATGTAAAGTTAACACTGCAGGGAGGCCGCTGATGACGAGGCTGATGTATATGTGCCAACACTGCCAACGATAAAATGACGCTATTTAGCTGTGGCATTCGAAAATGATTGGTCAGAGATGGCATGAGACAGATGTGTGGCAATCTACGGGACCTTTGTCCTACCGTAAACACCAAAAAAATGCTGAGCTGTCGCATAAAGGATGATTCACGCTAGACCGTTCCGTGCCCGGGCCGGGCCGTTTTCTAGTACAAGAAATCGACAGCCGTCGCGCCTCCTGTTTTAGAAAACGGGCCGGCACGGACACGGAACGGTCTACTGTGAATCATCCTTAACACCTGTTTAAGTGTTGTTTTGTGAAATGCTCATAATACTAAATTCGCTTACTAAAAACTCGCGGTACTTGACCGATGACAGCTTAGTAAAATGTTCTCATTAGTTTAACATTAAATTGTTATGTTATTTATTTTTAATTAGTCGAAAGTGCGACATTACCCTGGTGTCGTGGGTTTTGGAGCTAAGTGATTGAATGTGATTGTGATTGGGGTGTTTAAAGACGTGTCTTTTGACAAGAGCTACAAAGTAAAAAAAAAAAAGACTCCTTATCTTTTCTTGATAATCGGATATGTATGAAAAATGCGTCAGAAAAAAAATCTAAAACGAAATGTACATCGAAAAAATAAAAAATAAACCTTGAAATATACACTATAAATATATATTTCAAAAAATATTTTAGGTGCGTACCTATCACTGATAGCATGTGTCAGACTAGCATGAGACTGCATAGTACGAGAATAGAGTATCAGTCGTCTATACTTATTGTATACCACTACTTACTTACTGTATTTATGTACTTATTGTATTGATGGGCATACCAGAGCCGAGCCGCGTCTTCACACCATTATCGGCTAATTCGTCCTCTTGTTCCTCTTATTCTTATAGAGACACAGATATTAATATTAATATTAATTAATATTGATTAAGAAAATCAGTTTATGAGAAACCAACTAATTGACTACGGGTGGGCTTCAAACCAGCTTATCGCTGTGCTCACACCGATTTTTCCATGTCAATTAGATATAAGATATTACTAACCGATACACCATTGTAATTTAAAGGAAAAATAAACGCATTTGTATTTGTATTTTGTATTTGTATTTATTTCGCAGATTTATTTTCAATGTCGGGTACATTGAAAATAAATCTGGTTGGTATTGTTGAAAACCGCACATGTGACTCTTTTGGAGTTGCGAGAGTCTATAGGCTGCGGCGTCCGCTTACCATCAGGTGGACCGTACGCTTGTTTGCCACCGTCGTCGTATAATTTTGGTACGGAAGTCTTACAAAATACTGATATTTTTTGAACCATGACAAGTCTGAAGGGTTTTGTATGTAAAACTGAATAAAATTTCCTTGAAATTTCCAGCAGCGTGTATTTCAATAACCTACTGCCAAACCATTATAAAACCACATAATCAAAATCTAAAATTAAAAGTGCAACTGAACACGCGCGTTTTGTCCCGTGTTTGCAGAATCTTTGTTTACAATAGATAAAAACATTTAAATAAATTGAACGATGGTTGAACCTTTAAGTTGCGACTCTGTCTTACCCAGTTTTTCCTCAGACACCAATCCTCTAGATATACAGACGTCTTGATAGCCAATCATTCGATCCGTTGCCTAAATTACTCGCGACTCGTCGAATTTCCGAAACACGGGATGGTGTTGAAAACTAGTGTTAGGGTTCCGTACCCAAAGGATTAAACGAAACCCTATTACTAAGACTCCGCTGTCCGTCCGTCCGTCCGTCTATCTGTCACCAAGCTGTATCTCATGAACCGCGATAGTTAGACAGTTGAAATTTTCACAGATGATATGTATTTTTGTTGCCGCTATAACAAAAAATACTAAAAAACAGAATATAAGAAATATTTAAGGGGGCTCTAAATAGTAAAATATTACCTATATCTAAAATTGACCAAAATTTACATACATTTGGAAACACCTCACATTGATTTCAAATTTGGGCAATTTAGTTTTAGAAACCCTCAGTATTATGTGTTGTATAAATTTATTATTACAATACATATTATCTCTTGGCGAAAGAACATGGACCCTGGCTAGCTTACCCATTAGGTTTGGCGGCCTGCACATCCGCAAAATTTCCAGCGTGACGCTACCTGCTTTCTTGGCTTCAGTACACGGTGCTCAGACCCTCATCGGGATAACTTTAGCCCCTACTATTGGGGTCCTGGAGGCTGCGCACTGCACCGAGGCCAAGAACGTTGGGTCATTGACATGCCCCAACACGGACCTGCCTGCCCATCCATGTTCGCAGAGACAATGGGGCGAGCCCCTCTGTCGCTTAACAAGGGACAGCCACCTAGATTTGGCACCTAGTCCGACAGACCGAGCCCGTCTCCGCAACCGCAACCGCAGAGTGGTAGTCGGATCTGTGGTTACAGGCGCTCCCATTCTCAGCCATAGGCATATAGCTGGATAACAGCACTTTTCGGTTGGCCACATGCCTTAGAATAGGGGCATCAGCAAACTTGCCCCACCATTGCCAATGCGGAGTTATGGTGGACAGTCTGGGCCACCGTAGCCTCTCATGCAGCCAAAGTGCTGGGAGGATCCCTCGGCATATCAACATCAACGACGTCATCCGTAGGGCTCTTGTCAGTGCCAAGATGCCGGCAGTCCTCGAGCCTAACGGCCTCACAAGGGATGACGGCAAGAGGCCCGACGGAAATGGGTCGGCCCCTTCGTCTAGGACGCTACGTGTGTAGACCCTGGCGCCGTCCCATATTTCAGACACCAAAGTTGATGCTGGCGCAGCTGCCTCCTCGGTAGAAAACCTCAAGCGTCGCAAATATAATTATCTCGGCAGTAGCTCTACTTTTTGCGGCGTTTGAGCTAAAAAAACATATATGTATATCTACGCGCTATTAGCATTGCCAATGCCATCCAGCGTGGCAATGCGGCTAGCCTTCCGGGAACCCTACCGGGCACCAAGGATCTGAGGCATTTTTTTTAATTTATTAAGTTTTTGTTTTATTGCAACTGTACTGGGATTATGCTACGAGGATGATGATGATGATGATGATAAGTTTTTGTTTTATTATTTTTTGCCCGTTTTTTTGTTGACAATAAATATATCATTTTCACTCTAAAATAGGAAAAAGACGAATAGGCATCTAGAAATATATCTTAAAGTAGCTTCTTAACTCGTAGGAGTTCACCAGTACTCTACGTATCTATTTTGTTTGGGTAATATGTAAATGTAAGTAAGTATCCTATTTCAAAACACGCTTTGAAGTTCCGCATTTGGCACCGCTGGAGGCCGTACAACATTCGCCAAAGACACATTTGTGACTAATGTCTCTAAAAGCGTTTAAATGTTCTATGAAGCAATGCTGCTAGAAGCTACGGTGAATGTCACATTTTACTTAATATTATTACAGCAAATACGAGTGTGGATTTACACCTAGTATTTCTTTTTACATTAGTGAAAATGTGGGGATGCTTACATTTTACAGGTCGTACTTGACTCCGCACTTTAGCGTGCCTCTCGTCTTAAATAATACGCCATAGCATTTTCCCGTTGATGTAGGAAAATAAATGCCGTTATTATTTTCGTACTGTCGCTTACATTTTGCTCGGAATAGGTATACCTACTGAGTAAATGCTATATTCCAAGATGCAATCGTTTGGTTTTTATATACTCCAAGCTTTTGGAAATGTGTTCGAAAGTCAGGCGAATTTAAGGAAGCACCGGGACAGAACAGAAATCACTGTCAAATCTAATTTGGACTGCATTTAAAGAGATCATAATAAAGCCAGTTTTTAGGAGTGAAATGAACAGAGGGAGCGAGGGCCGCGCTTTATATTCAATGGCTGGCCATAAAGAAAGCACGACTTTGACCCTTTGTAATTACGATAACATTTTGTTTAGAATACAAATTATCTTCCTCTGGCCCTCGGTGCAGAGAAGATTTTACCTATTCTTATACTTTGAGATTAACAAATATTTGTTATTTGATTTCGCCTGTTAGAGAGGAAACTTAAAAATTGCCATATTTCCCTTGATTTTAACATAATTGATCTTTGAAATTCACATGTAAAATCTCTTTATACCTAACATAACGATAATACTTACCTACATTACCTACATATTATGTATGTATTTTCTAAACGTAACAGTGAAGGGCTGTAGGTAACTTGTCTTAGACAAGTCTATTGAGGCACTTGTCACAAGTGCCCTACCTATTCAAATTATAGTGCCCTACATAAATATGAATTCTCGAAAACTTCAAGGACCATTTTCTATAGGTAGGTATAATTAATTAGGGGTACGTATTTGACATTATCTTTCAATAACACCGCTCTCATAGCGGTTAATTTTTTAAATTCATTTTATGTTGAATCAGACATATAATTTTATGATTATAATAAAATAACTTTACCGGCCGTTACCCAGTCATTATCTTTGTATGTGCTCTGGCGCGAAGATAATGTTATTGATCTTCGGGAGAGGTTGTAAGAACTTAAAGAAACTCCAATCGACCCAAAACTTTTGTCATGTAACAACGTAATTAGCCCGGGGAGTTAGAGGGCCCAATAACTTGTAACAAATTCTTTATCTCGCCTCGTTGTTTATTTTATGTAACAACCATTAAGACTACAAATTTTATTTGAAATAAATACTAATATTATGAATGTGAAAGTGTGTCTGTCTCTCTGTATGTCTGTCTGTCTGTCACCTCTTCACGCTTAAACCGCTGAACCGATTTAGATGAAATTTGGTATGGACATAGCTTGAGTCCCGGGGTACGATAAAAGATACTTTTAATCCCGGAAATCATCCCTTAAAGGTGTGGAAGTTTGTATGGAAGAGCGATGACAGGGTAAACGCCTGATATAAAAAATAGCAATTAATTCTATCGCGATGAACGAGTTCCACGCGGACGAAGTCGCGGGCAAAAACTAGTGTTTTACAAAAAAGAAAAATGGTCAAGAAATAAGAGATTAATAATTTCAGATTTATTTTTCCACCTAATTGCACAAGCAATTTATAAAGGAAATACAATCTGCGGAACGTTTTCGACCGTTGGTACGATAGATCTAGATATCCCATACCTACAAAAAATTACATTAAAAAATGCGTACCGTACGTTCGAAAATTTACGTGATTAATTGCCATTGCGTGATTGATTGCGAATGTAATTTAATAGACAAAATAGATTGTGTTACATATTTAGGAGTAAAAATAGATTCTAGTTTTTCTTGGTCTCATCATATAGATTATATCTGTGATAAGTTAAGAGTATTGCTGGGTAAATTTTACCATCTTAGTTACAGACTTACAGAGTTCCTGTAGGTACGTTAAAATGTTTATACTTCGTGTTGGTAGATTCTGTACTAGGGTATGCTCTTGATTGTTATGGTCTCACATTTAAATCTTACTTAGATAAATTAGAATCCCTGCAATTAAGATTTTTAAAATTTCTCGTCCCACCAAAGATTAGAAATAACTGTAAAAATGATTATCGGAAATTATCCCAATTTGTAAAATACTTCCCATCACTTTGAAACATAATTACCTCCTGGCTATTATCTAACAACTATGACAGTCAGGAGCATGACCGGTACAGAACTACCCACGAACACGATACGAGGTCGGTGTCCGCCGGTAAGTTTGATGTGCCTAGGGTCAAAAATTACTACGGAGACAGGACGCTAAAAAAACGCCTACCATACATTTTAAACAGCCTACCCGAAGCCATCCGCCTCGAGAAAAAGAAAAGTTCATTTGTAAATAAGCTAAAAATCATTTCTTAGATACACTGCCATAAATGTACCTAACTATTAATTAAGAAGTTGTTATTTGGTTTTTATTTTATTTTGTAAAAGTCTTCCTGCAGACAAACTGTCATAACAGTTTTGCAGGGCTTTAATTTAGTTGTAATTTTTGTTGTATGTAAATTTAATAAATAAATAATAAAAAAGGATGATTCACGCTAGACCATTCCGTGTCCGGGCCGGCCCGTTTTCTAGTACAAGAAATCGACGGCTGTCGCGAGTGCGTCGATTTCTTGTACTACAAAACGGGCCGGTCCGGACACAGAACGGTCGTGAATCATCCTTTAACCCGCTGGTCAACAAAAAATAATGAACTTTGCTTTCGGTAAAATTCGGCCTCGGAGCTTGAATAATTTAACGTATGGATTAATCTCATTATTACAAAAACACCTGTGAAAATATAGTCTGCCTTCATTAATTAAGGTTAACCTTTTTTTATCCAACAATATGGCGGTAGTTAAGTTTAATTAAATTTTAAATAACGTTTTTGATATTCGATCTTGCTTTTTGTAAAGATGAACGAGTGAATAGGGATCTTCTGGGTGAGCTCGCTTCATCGTCGGCCTCATCTTTGCCCCCTGGCTAGATGCTGACCAAGACTAATCCCATTTTTAATAAATAAAATAAATTAACGTACCTATAATTTTGGTTAAAGGTACAATCAATCAAGTTCGTTGAAAGTGCATTAAATTAAATTAATAATAGGGTTCAATAATGTCTGTGTCGATTATATAGGGTTTTCTGGGTCGTGTATAAGTAATCAGGTAGATAATCAGGTCCATGAAACTGAACAACTTTCCCCAAGGAACCATGGGCCGAAATAATAAAATTAGAAATCAACTTTCATACAAAGTGGCTGGGCACGTGACTATGTGAAGTAGGTTTTTGTGTTTTCAGATTTCGAACTATATTCCTAGGGAAAAGTTGTTCAGTTTCATGGGCCTGATTATCTACCTGATTACTGATACACGACCCAAAAATCACCCTATATAGTACGTTATTTATATATGAAAAATTGTCAGAATACAATCGATTCATGACATATGAAGCTCGAAAACACAGCACATCGCTTCTAATGCAATTTCCCTCTAACCATAAAATAACTCTATCCGGACATTACAAGCCCTTCAAAGGACAGGTGTTTTGGGCTCGAATTAGTAATAATTATGCATGAGACACATCTCGCCTTGGTTAATCTTGCAAAGTTGTAAAGTTGGCATGGCCCAAGTTGGTAAGGTTGTTAGCGGTAGTGGGCCGACGCATGTTTATTTCGGAGATTGCGAGGGTGTAACTCGAGAGTGTTTGCTGGTTTTGAGGGCGAGCGCAAACACACCCAACTCGGAGCGCGCTTAACGAGCCAACTCGGCTCATCCCGCCTCCACCAATCATAACGGCTCTAAAAATACTAAACAAATGCTAACTATACTTTCAAATTTTACGGACTGTACCAATGTTGTTTGAAGTGTTTTTGTAAATCTGCAATTTTATAAACTCGTGATTATTATATTTCGTATTACGAGTAGGTATATTACATTGGGTGAACGGCAGTTACGTTTTCATGTTTGTATCAGGCAATGAAAACTAGTACCTACTATTCAAGTTAATTAATATTGTAACATTAAATTACAAACCATAATAATTTCCGAATAATTGATCATCAAACATTATAGTCCTAAGTAAATATTAATAGTCCATCACTCCTAATTTAGTAGGAGCCATCCGGAAGGACCAAATCTCGCAAAACTAAAATCACTAAAATACAACTCAGGAATGATATGCAAACACGTGGAACATTGTTGAAAATAGGTGCTAACGGGATAAAATCCCTCAACCCTGGTAACTAAGTGGTTGAAATTAAATTATAGATATATAGTGTGGGACAGTCAGTTGCTGTCAACATTGACAAACCAGTATCTTGATCTCTCATATCATTATCCTACCGTTGCATCCTGAAGAATTCTTGGGCTCCGCTATATCTAATCTCAAGATTTGTTGTACACTATTTTTTATGGAACGACTGCCATCTGACCTTCCAATACAAGGGACTAGCCCTTATTACTAAAGGCTTGTCAAGTTAGTGGGCAACTTGACTGTTAGAAGTTCTCAAAATTTATAATCGACATGATCGTAACCTAAATAGCTGAAAGCCTTTGGCAGTAGAACAATGCATTTATAAACAAGATGAAAAGTACAAAACCCTCATTCCATCGTCTTTGTATTACGTAGGAAAAGTAAATTTTCAAACGTACGTCGCTACGTGATACAGCTCAACAAACCGCCTCCATTTAGGAGCGCGAGAAACTGAATAATATTTACCTTTAATACTCTTTTATGTGTAGAATAATAGAATGTGAAACAGAGCAGTTCGCCGACAATGGTTGGGCTCGAGTTTCGTTATCGCGCAGCGAGTCGTAGGACAATCGTACGCGGCCGCTCGCTCGCGCCTCTCGCCTCGCTTGAATACACACGCGATGTACGCTCTCTGACGGATATTCGGATAGTCGAGAGTATGCTTTAAACTGAACACTTTCCTTACAAAGCGAAAAGTTTACGTTCAACTAAATGCACACGGTCGGTCGTTTGTGCGCTCATCCAGGCTTCACATTTGTCAAGTTGGAAACTCGCAACTCACCTACGTACTGGGACTTCGTTTTCATTTGATAGTGTAGCCTTATGGACGAATAATTTTGAAGCGGCGGAGCTTAAGTAACTACATATTATCGTATACTCAACTCAACATATTAACGGTTTACTAATGAGAGGTTTTTATTGTAAAGTAAGTAATACTTTTTACAATAATTAAAGCCGGAATTAAATATCAGAACAAAATGCTGATCTTTGTTACCCTACTGAGTTGCAAATGAAGAAAAAAGAATGAGAGTTGCAAAACACACCGCCGCTTTTCGCACACAAACACATGCCACCGAGCTCGAAATATCGGTTATGATTAACGGATGTTTTAAGCAGATGGTTGTATTAATTACCTAGTAGGAGTCGAGTTATATCGCTCGATTACCGGGCGAGTGTAGGGCGACGTACCTGCGGCCGGTACGGAGATGAATGGTCTTCTAATGAATCGGCTGCCAGAGCGCAAAGTTCGTTGCCGTAATGGATAATGTGCGCCACACACGCGCCCGCGGCCAACACAACCCGACGGCCCGCCAAATTTGTTTATTGGACCAAAACTTGGACCAAAATGTTTTTGAACAAAATATTTACAATTCCCAGAAAGCCCAAAAGTTTTATGACCTGCGGGTATATGCGCTGAAATAATTTGACTAATGAGCGGACCTGCTTGGTGTACTGTGATTAGGGAAATGTTTTCAAAGGTAAAAATCATATTTACTTAATGTTACGTCTAAGAACAAAATTAAGATGTCTTTTCTTGATGTATTTTTTTTATAATCACAATCCGCGTTAATTCTAGCAAGGACAGAAGGCAAGGCTTAGAGCCTGTTGAACGGATAATGGAGGGACTATAATAACAGGCAGTATTTATAAGCCTTGTCTAATACGGTATCGCGGTGATGTATTTCATATTTCACTAGGAAATAAGTACTCTTCATCTCGCGGCAGACAGGTGTCGCTAGCTTGGGCCTCCTAAATTCATCACCGCACCACCAGGTGCACGCAAACGACGCTTCTAATCCGGCCCGAAGCCCATGCCTGTATGAACTGTGGCCCTGAATAATAGACCCGGATCATGCTGTCACCAACGCAGAAAATTCCATTTGTAACTAACATGTGCTTAGATATTTCAAGCGTGGAACAGATAGAGAATGGACCCATACGCACTGTTGCGTGTCTTTGTATTCATTTGTAGTTTAATTCATCATGCCACGGGTTAAAATAAGTAAACGTGGATACTTAATTATATTACTTATCCTAATCCTAATAATATTATAAACGTGAAAGTTTGTGCGGATGTATGGATGTACGTTCCGTTTAATCTCAAAAACTACTGAACGGATCTCTATGAAACTTTCCAGTGTTGTAGCTTAGACATCAGAATAGGACATAGGCTATAATTTATTTCAAAATTCAAAAAATTAGGTAGCAAAACTAGACTATCCGTGCGTGCTAGTATTTTATATTTGTTGAAAGCCAATTTTGAACATGTCACCCTTCTGTAGCGCATATTTTTAATTTAGAAATAAATTATAAATAATTACCTATACAATTTTTTTTATTGTCGATACCTAGAATAATAATTTATTTCTTGCTGAAACACCATGTACCAGTGCCATGTACTCGGAGACGATGAAGCACGTTTAGGCACATCCTGTTCCTAAGAATACTCCCACTATCCTGTCGGTTTCATTTGAAACTCGTTAACCTCACCTGTCACGTAATCTATGTTATTTGGATTACTTAAGCGTCAAGGAGTTTCGTTCGTACCTATTGCTCACTTACCGCAGTAACACAACAAAGGTCAACATAAAGAATTGGCCCTTTAGAATTACGTCATCAACAGCATTCGGCAACAACGATTCCTGATGAATTATCAATTTTCTCTTTGTCACACGCCAAACAAAAACTCGCTATCATCGTACCTGGGGAGCGCGTTATCGTGGCAGAGACGTATGACCATTATTTGTTCATGTGTGCTTGATGTGTCGTAGATGTGTGTGTCGATATCAATCAATCGTCGACGACAGTAGCCCTCCATGGATACTCTGTCAATACGATGAAAACATTTTTACTGTCTGTGTGTGTAATCACAATATAATGTAGGTACCATTGAGTGAGTACGTCATTGGATGTTCAAAAGGACTTTGTTGTAATGCAACTGTGCTCTGTAACCTTTGAATTTACAAGTCGCAAATTTAACAAAGGCATTCTCTACACATTCAGTTGCAGGACGATGAAGTGGCTTAGAACGAGGTACCCATTTTAGAATTGGAACGGGCTGAAGCACCTACAACTTCTACGGAGAATGGCGTTAAGCCGGCAGTAGACAGGCAACTTTACGTTAGACTCTAAAGTACTATTTCCATCACAACGAATATTTCCGGAGACACAATTGAAATTTAACTATTTTAATGAATGATTAAGACAAATGGTTCTATTTTGCTTTGAGAAGCAATTTTGTAACTCTTCCGTGTCGAGTACTTTTCCTCACTTCCGCGACAAATTATTGAAAATAAAAATTATGCATCATTTAATTTTTTACGAGCATGCGTATTAAACAGAACCACTTCGTTTTTTATTACTGTTTACTTGGACAAATTTATTTAATAACTGTTAATATACCTTCCCACGACTTAATTCTGCTTAAGTGTTCAGTGTTTTTTACAATTACTTGTAATAAAATAAAGACCTTTATCTACACACATATCATAAATCCTCTAAAATGCGTTCGGAAACCGTAGGCAAACTAGCATTATGACAATCAATGTATTTATGAATATTTTCTTATTAGTGGCATCTGTACGGAACAAGAAAAGGGAAAATACGGCGTTTAATGAACAAAAGATTTCCTTTGGCAGGATTGATATCTATAGTCTAAAGATGAATTTACGAAGTTGAGCCCCCCGGAATTTTCACGTGGTAAGAAATGGGGGGGACTCCAAACATAGCAGCCGACCTGTACATTTCAAACTAAGCTGACTCCTTTCTTATATCTACTAAGGCAAGTTTGGTATCGTTTTCGTATAAAAGGAATACACCGACATCATTTCTGATCGTACATTTTACTATTTTGGAACAATTTTCTGACTAAAATCGCAAATTTATACATTTTTAATTTTTACTTTTTGATTCAGCGCTCTGATATTGGATGTAAAAAGTTGATTTAAATAATGAAATAAATAAAGAAAGCTCGATTTATGCAGATTCTAAATATATAAATATCAATATAGCTCTGCCTACAAAATTATGACAGAAAAAAATATCGTGGGTCGCAAGACGGCTGCGCGGGCGGGTCGGTAAGTACCGAAATACGTTACTAGCTACTGGGTACAGTCACCGAATTGAAATGTTTTCCACTTTTAAGAGTAAAAATAACTAATAGAGAACCTAACCTGACTATACCGACGTGTCTGACTAATAACAATGATAGTTCCTCTAAGTTATTTTCAGGTTTTAAAACGATGACTGTGATAAAAATTACACTGTAATATTTTATGGATTTTAGTTTCAGTATGCATGCGCTTAGGGCAGCCTATCAAGCAGGTCACGTGGGGACAAACTTTAAATGACACACAATATATACCCTCCCTAACAGACGAGTGGATAAAAGGAGGAACAGTGGCAGCCCGTATGGACATCCCAACATAGAATCTGGAATGCGGCACGAGAACTTAGCTGCAAGAACAGCTGCAGAGGCCACTGTCCTTGAAAGCGAGTATAAATGCCATGCACGCTGCTTCAAGACCTGTGGGTAGTCGCAAATGCGATAACTGATGGTTTTAAATGTGTGTCCAGTGTGGACCAGGGGTTTCAGCAAAGATGACGTCGAGGAGGCCGAAGAAGGAGAGTACAACATCTTTATCAGTTTATACTGGTCCTGGGTTTAAAAAATCATAACTAACTTCAAAAAAGATGAGGTCCTGTGTTCGACTGTAAATATTTTTTAGATATGTTCACAAATATCTTTGCTAGTGTAAGACCGAATTCGCGTTTTTTTTTTTGGTTTGGAAGGGGCTGCCTCAATGATGTTTTCTTTTAAATTTGGTCAAGATCTGATAATGGGATCCATGAGAAAATGGACACTCTTCAATTTACAAAGGTATCTCCGCGGTATATGAATGCTAATTATTACTTACAAGGTGGACCAATATCATTTTTTTTTTTTATTATTAATAAGGCTGTACTTTTAGGGTGATCCAATATTATTTTGGACAGGATCCGTTAATGTTAGTTGTCATTTTTTTTAAATTTAGCCGTTATCCATATAATTCATGGAGTTCGAATTTGTACTATCGTTTGTAGGGGCCTATCTTTAGAAGTAATCAAACGATTTTAAAAATTCTTTCTGTAATAGAAACCTACATTAGTCCTTAATAACATAAGCTAAGACTTTTTGTAAATTGTTAACTCGTACGAAGCAGGGCGGCTCTCTAAAATTTGATACATTTTTACGAGATATTTTAGGGCGAAATTGGTATATTTCATTGTTTTTTTAATATTTTAAGACGTATATTGGCATGAAATATGTTTTTATTGAGTTAATAAACCCACCACCTTGATTCCAAGATCACAAACTATGTTTTTTAATTAATTTGATTTTTTGTTCTATCTTTTAATTTTTAATTTTTTTAATACTTCCACAGTAGGTATATTTTTGAAATATATATTTTTGAATATGATATTAACAGGGTTTTCTGAAGACCTATTTTTTTTCCAAAATGTGTAGGTGTTTTTTAAAGTTATGGCCATTTTTCTGTTTTCAGTATGAATGAAAAATTACCTATTTTTAGTTATATTTCGAAAATTTTGTATGGAATGGTACAAAAATAATTCCAGAAATGAATTTAGCATCCTTGATTTACTCGAAATTGACACCCAACTTGACCCAGTAGCTTAACTGGCGCAGATATCAAGATTAACCTGGACTCACCCCCCCTCAAAAATTTGACATAAAAAATTTCGAGGGCTCTACTTCGAAAATCCATCTCTGGGTCCTAAAGGACCTACCCTGATACGGGAAATCTTTTGTTCACGAAATGCCGTATAAGTCCTCTTACCGAGGCCACTATATCTGTGGTAGAAGGTTACAGCAGTATGACGATATGTATGATGAAAGTTTGCAAAACAGAATAAGCGTAAACAACAACAACAACAACAAATACTCTTTATTGCACACCTCAATTAAAGGACACAGTACAATACAAAAAGACACAATAAGTAGAGGCAAACAACAGGCGGTCTACGAAGAACGAACGAACAAACGAAGCGAACGAACAAAACGAATAACGAACGAAACGAATAAACGAATTAGTTAGACAATATAAAATTATTAACAATATGATAGACTCCGATCTCGTCAGTAACATACAGTTCCGGGTGTATCCTAAACCAAGTCGCAGTCCTGATCAGTTTCTAGTACCTGGGGGCCGATTTTTGAGTGTCGAACGCTCGACTTTTCACTCGACATCTGTCAAAACCTCATAGTATTTTGACAGATCTCGACTGAAAAGTCGAGCATTCGACACTCAAAAATCGGCCCGCTGTAGCCTCCAACAATGTCACTCAACATAGTCCACTCGCACGTATGTGCACATCTTACAATAATATTTGTAAGGACGTTGATATTTTTTGTTTAAGTCTCAATTCATTCAAAAGCAGCGTTACAAAATTGACTCATAGTTAAGTTTATAATATCCATGATCTCATACGATCTCTTTAATTTTAATTTATGTAATTAAGAAAGTTATTCTCACATTTATGTTTAGTTTTATAATTTATTATTTAACATGTTGTGCTTGGTTGTCATTGAAAATGTAAATTTAATTCTGTTTTCATTAAGCTACTTTAAATAGGTTAAAAATAATTTACGTCTTGTTACCTTGCCTAAGTGAAATAAAATAAAATAAACGTTAGGTTGGTATTTTTTTTCTGTATATAGCCAGCCAGTCAGTATTTTATCATGCTCGCCATTTTGGTTATTGTGCAAAAATGGTTGTCTTGATACAATTATATTTTATTTATTTACTATTATTATATTAAGTAAAATTTGTTTTTCTTTGTTTTGATCTTATTTCAATTTGAATATTATAATATTATTATTTTATGGATGTGGACGTGATGGGCACCCTTAACTAGGGCACAAAATTTAGATAGGTATTTTTAATGTTTAGCTTTAGTTTTGGTTTTAATTATAGTTCGTTTTAGTTTTATATTCCATTTGTTATTTTGTTGTACTCTTGTATATATTTTCTTGTAGACATGTTATTTTTGAATAAATGAATATGAACTGTGCGAACAATACGTGACTGCTACTTATACTTATCGGAATAGTGACGGTGTTGTAAAAAAAATACTAGATATTATTTTAACAGAAAATAGAAACAAAGTAAAACAGACCAACCAGACCAAGTGGAAAAGAATGGCCTAAAGTTAAAGATACTTCTCACAAAGCTCCTGACACAAATTAACATACAAAAATGTCGATAAAAAATACACTTTAATCGATTCAGGCCTCGTCGTTAATTTATAGCCAGTAGCTACCCAATCTTAACCTAGTAAATTGCATGTGTTGTATTGTAAATTGGAACTCGCAACCGACTAAATTACATATATATGTATTATAACATAATGCTTACCTAATCATAAAACAAATTAATAATCTAACAATCCATAAAATAAAGGCAATCTAGATAGACAGCTTCCATATACCTAATTGAATTTATTTACTACGCAAAAGCTACCCAGAGGTCCATACGCAATATTTTTCAGAAATGATCAAATAAATTTAAATATTTACTTAATTTAGGGACAGCTGAGATTTGCCGTCAGTCTGAAGTGATAAGCGCGAAACAAATAAATTGTTCACGAAATATTCCGCCGTTTTCCTTAAGCCTCTAATTGGATTAGTGTGATTTCGATGAATCAAACCTTTGTGATGAACGAAAACGAAACCAGAGAAGAGATATTTCGTTTCACTACAATAGGTTGTTATTGATTGCACTTCACACGCACAGCTCGCGTGAAACTGAGACCCACACCTTCGTAGTATGAGCATATATTGTGCTACAAAGGTGTTGTATATAAAGTAAAGGAGCGCTCGTGGCCCAGCGGCACCTGCGTACCGATTGCGGTATCTAAGGTTAAGCAACGTGGGCAGCGGTCAGGACTTGGATGGGTGACCGCTTTAAGTGGTTACTAACTGAGCGCTTCCGTGCTTTGGAACGCAAGTTAAGCCGTTGATCCCGGTTGCTATCTATGGCAGCAGTCGTTAAGCCAAGTTGGAAGCCTTCGGGCGGCTTGGGAACTTCTAACAGTCCAGTTGCCCACTCACTTGACAAAGCCTAATCCCAATAAGGTCTATTTTTCCTCTCGGGGTTGGAAGGTCAGATGGCAGTCGCTTCCGTAAAAACTAGTGCCTACGCCAAATCTTGGGATTAGGTAGCAGACCCGGCATCCTTCAGGATGCAACTGTACTGGGATAACACTAGGAGGATGAAAAAAAAGGTGTTGTATATAAAAAGTAAATACTGCTTAAAAATACCTTCCTACGTGTGAAAAATATTTACATGACTCTTTCTTTAGTACTAGAAATTATTAAGATTACTTAGATACTTACATAACGTGAATTTAATAATTGTCTATATGAAATCATTCTGAAGATTTACTTTTTGTAACGTTGCCCACGTAGATTAATTTGTACATAACTAAACAAACATACCTCAAGTAATTGCATATACCTACGAGATCTCTGACATGTATTGTTACGATTCCCTCAGCTCATAAAGTTTACGAAACATCGTATGCCAGTTGCGCACATATCTGTAGGGTTGGGCTGTTTGCGCAGAGCTCTCGCCTGACACACCGCCTGAACCAACACACTAATGACATTTGCCGTTCACCACCGGAACTATCTTTTAGCTGTTTCACCTGCGAAATCGAACACTTAATTGTTTTTCCGGGCGAATTCGTTTCCACTCTCTAAACAAAGAAGAGTATACTGTACACCAAGATAAATTAGGTACGACATCTAATTATTTGCAACTTATAGTAGGTATGGTCGTAAACTTCTCGTGCATAGATAGTCCTTCTACATAAATGTACACGTTGATTTTTTTTTTAATTTGCATTAGGCGACTTCCTGATTTGGTGGGGCGGGGTCGATATGTGACATTTTCTTCTTTGACGTAAACTTACTGACGTCGCAAAGATCCCCACTTAACGGAATACTGTCCGCATAATATTTGCGCAGTAGTAATATCATGCGCAAAAGCGGTCCAGGGGGCCGATTTTTGAGTTTCGAACGCTCGACTTTTCACTCGACATAACACAACAAACCTCATAGTGTTGACAGATCTCGAGTGAAACGTCGAGCGTTCGACACTCAAAAATCGGCCCCCAGTACTGCCTTCGTATCGTCCCGCTACCGCACATCCCGAGCCAGTCAGGAAGCACTCATTTAAATGTAGGGGCGTAGTAAAAAGTAGTACAGAGTTGACTGACAGTTGACACTGACATTTGACAGTTTTCTCATATCGTACCGCGTCCGCACCGACAAATCAGGAAGTCGCCTTAATTACCACTTTAGCTTAGTTGGTAGTGACCCTGCCTACGAATTTGGAGTTCCCGGATTCGAATCCCGGCCGGGGCATTTACCTATTTGTGTGATGAGCACGAATATGTTTGTTCTTGGGTCTTGGATGTTTTTTTTTATGAATTTAAGTATCTATTTATCTATATAAGTATGTATATCGTCGCTTTGTACCCATAGTACAAGATTTGCTTAGTTTGGGACTAGGTAAGATTGTCCACAAATCTTTATTTATTTAATTCACAAGTATTGGAAGGCATCGCAGCTTTTCTAAGAAATATGTTTATTGCTAACGCTGTACTCTCAAGTATCATCATTATAATTTTAATTTTACGATAAAAAATATTTTAATTTCTTTCATTTCTTAAGCGAAAGCTCACGTAACTTCCCTCTATCGCCCTCGTTACAAGTACATTCCGAATGCAAGCTGAATGTAAACAACATATTTCAAATTACAATACTAGCGATAGCGAACCGGTGGTAAAAAGGAAAAAAAATCTCAATGAAACTTTTAAGGAGATTGATTTGGTTTCTATCTTTTCAACCAATCATGAACTAAATAGGTCAGGAAAACAAATCGACTTAAATACAGGTAGCTTTACTCAAGTGGTGGCTGTTTTCCTCCCCAGAAATACAAAGAATCAGAAGAAAATGAAAGTCATCGGACGTTCATTTCACTCGGTTTCCGCGCCATCAGTTTTCACTGAGGGCGAGGAAGCCACTCCTGCCAGACTTGACAGGGTGGACAACTAATTCTCTAGCCCGATCATTCCTGACTAATGCGTGCTTAAATTAGCTACATTCAATGTTCTTTTTATTTTGTCTATTCAATTTAGGATCCTGGGTAAATTATCGTTCCGCCCGTTGTTTTCTTAACAAGGCACAGAGAAAGAAAAAATGCTCTTGCCAGAATTCTATTAACGAAAAACTTCAATTTAGTTTTCAATACAAAACGATGATAAAAAAAATTAAATGCTCTAAAGTTGATCTTGACGCCTTTTTTTATTTTATTAAGTTCTTGTCACAAGCTTTTTAATGTGTCTATTGGGAGTTGGGAGTATGGAGTTACGGGAAATATTTGAATTCCGCCATTTCAAACTCCCTTTGAACATTATGCATGTATTTTGGTTTAGGAATACCGCATTAATGTACTATACCAGCTACATACTACTAGTTAATTAAGATCCTATAAGCTTTATAATCTATTTTCTTCCATTAAATCCACTTTTTAGCGTTCCGTACCAAAACGGTAAAAATTTGTGGGTTACTACGTGTTTGCTTTATGGCGTCGATATACATCTATGATTTACCCCCCTAAGTACCTTTTTCAAACAAAAAATAATTATTGAAATCGGTTCACGATGTAAAGAATTAATCCTTGAAAAACCAACAATCATACTAAGTTCTTCAGTCGCGCAAATTAGTATTAAAATACGCCGATACATATCACTGTACTCAAAACTCATGGCGTTCAATCTCTTCTTCATTTTGATTTTTCCTGAATTAGAGGGGTCGAGGTGCGCGAGTCGGACTCGCACTTGATCGGTTTTTAGGGTACCGTACCAAAAAGGTAAAAAAGGAACCCTTATGGTTTCACTTTGTCTGTCTGTTTTCTTTAAAATACCTACTTAGTTAAGAACCGTCTGGGAAAATTAAACATGGTACTACCGAGACAAACGAAGTTAAGTTACCCACGTTAGGTTTAAAAAACCGGCCAAGCGCGTGTCGGGCCACGCACAATGTAGGGTTCCGTAGTTGTCCACCCGTTACATTATGTGGACTAAAAAGTTTTCGAACTTATATTTACTATGTTTTTGACAGAATTAACAACATTATCTACTTAAGCTATCACTGGAAATTGTACGAAAGATTGCTTTTGCAAAGTACATTTCTTAAGCTCGACTATTACTCGTTAACTAGTAATGTCTAGTTAACTGTGATAGTTTTCCTTTTAAATTCATCGTATATACTATTACCATGATTTTTTTCACATGCCTAGTAGCCACCGTTTAGCTGGCAGGGGGGGGGGGGGATATTTTTAAAAGAGCTACCCAACGATACTCCACACGATGGGGTTTGGAAGAAAAAAAAATGCACCACCACTTTACATGTACAATAAAAAAAAATTTTTCAAGATTTTATTGTACCGGCGTCATCAATATCTATACTCATGTCATGCCAAATTACAGCTTTCTAGTACTAACGGTTACTGAGATAACAGACGGGGACAGACGGACGGACAGACGGACGGACCCCTACGGAACCCTAAAAACCCAACGTGGGTAACAACCCTCTTTTAACATCCGTCAAGTGTTCGAAAATGAGATTTATTTGACTCCTTTGCTGGGACCACCTATGCAAAAAAGTTACTAAACAAAACAAAACACTCGACAAGGCTTTCGCTTCTCGAGTTAAAAGTTTAATAAGCAATAAAACAAACGTGAATATTATTACTTCAGTACTTATGTTATGTGTAGGCTCATATTAACGGAGTCTGCAAACTCGTTCCTGCCAAGTTTATCTAAGTTAGGCCATTAACTAGGTGGGCCTGCTAATGAGCTCCTGAAATAATTATCTTTATTTGTGTCTTGTTACAAACTTATTTTCCCTAGCGTATACCAACAAAGTAAGTACATTTATTTCCTAACAGTCGCTTTATATTAATAGCCCCTATATCAGTCTGTGCTTTTTTCGTCACGTATTCAGTTAATTGCCAGATAAAATAAAATCCGGAACAGGATAAATCCAGCATTCATTTTTCACATCACGAAATGATTTTTTTATTTATGGCAATATGCCTGTCCCAAAGTAAGTAGAATAATAAAATCCAGTTGTCAGAGAATAACATTAAGAAAATTGCTAGAAATCCTTGGAGGCAATAAGCAATAGAAATCGTTTGCTGTAAGTACGGACAATTACTTTCGGGATCGGGGACGATCTTTCTTTCAATTCACATTTCTCTATTGGAATCGAAACGATTGCAGTGGATTAAACTGTAGCTCAATATTACTAGTGCTCAATGCCCGGTTCAATACAGGATCATTGGAGATTGTTTTGTTAGCGGTTATGAATTTATGGTTCGCGCGTATAATGCCCGCGGCAATAACACTGCTGTTTCATTACTCCACAAAGGTCTGACCATTGCCACTATACTGCAATATTTAAATTTCTGACAATGTAATTAACCTGACCTAACATTATTATAATCACCCAAGTGCTATTGCAAGAAATATTTGTCTTCATTCACCTTTATTATTACAACCCTCAACGACAATAGTCTCTGTGATTCCGCCTTCAATATTCTACGTTACCTTCGTACGATCCCAAATTGGATAGCTACCCGAATTTTATGATTCCTTATAAATAAAGTTTTTCTCTTACAAACGATAAAATTGGCTATTTGGTTTCATCTATTTTTATTTGTTAAATTTATTGTTTTTTTAAGCTTTTGTATTCGTGTTTTATTAAGCACTTGTTGATGTGGAATAAAAATGTTTTAAGTAGAATCCATAAATGTGAGTTTGATCGGGTAAGATATGAATTATATAGCAAAGTGAATGACAATCAGTCTATAGAACAGTGGTATGTTGGCAATTCCAGTGGCGTATGTGGAAGGTAATTGAAGCGTGCCAGCCGGGCACCGCCTCCGCTGGGACCCCGCCTGAACACGCAACCGCAAAATGTGTTATGTGCTTATACATTAAATTTGTTACTTATTAATTTAACTGCCTATATTATTGTTGCCACACTTTGACACATTTGCATAAGATGTTATCATGTCAATATTTCGATAACGAAAATAAGTGCGTCCGCTGGGAGATTTAAATGTCCACCTACATCGCAACGCACTTTATTCGAATGAATGTTGTGCGGTGACTGGTCGTCAATTCCAAAACTGTAATTATACTCAATATCATTGATCGACAAATTCATTACATTCACGTGCGATGAGATTTGTTATTAAGTTACTACCACATTCAAAGAGAAAATTAATTAGGTAGAGTAATGTACGATAGCCTTTACAGGCGCGAGTAGGTACGTACAGTCAGCATCACAAGGGGCTTAACACCTTTATACCTTGTCGCTTTAACGTCCAGCGGGGTGATTACAAAACGTTTTTGATCGTTCGTAAGGTAGATTTAAATGTCATTTCCCATACTAAAAACGAAATTAAAAATATACCTATCGTACGGCGGTGTTCGTAAAGTTACGTGACTACCCCGCTGTTTGAAATGTCATACTAAATTTCTTGACGTGTGAAAGCGACAAAGTGAAAGAATTAAAGTACCAAAGTGTCCAGCAACTCATGAGGCCGACTGTACAGTCAAGGGCACCAATATGTATATATTTTTCACCTTACTCCATTGAAATAAGGTCCAAAGATGAATACATATTTATGCCCTTGACTGTACATCAAAGCGCAAATAATATAAATTGCAGATATTTGAATGGTTTTTTTTTAACCTGACTGTGGCTTTATTAAGCGATAGGAGTGCGCGGTTGAAGGGTGGACTGGGGAAAATCCAGGGGAAATATGGGAAAATTTGAAGGAGCAAGTTAACGGGTCGCCGCGCTCGACTCTATATTATGATAGTTGAAAGCTTTTCGCTTAGAGAAAACTATACCCGGATAACTTTCACTTACCTCAGACGATTTACTTTTTTAATTGTTTTTCAAAAGTATCTGGTTCAAGGACGAACAGCATCATCTGTTACGCACTAATTCCTCAAATAAATTAAAACGTCGTTTCTGCCTTTGTAGACAGTTTGACCCAGATATATGCGTAATAGTTATTCCATGTAGAAGTTATTTTTGCAGTCCGTTGAAGTTGCTCCGGCTTCTAAGTTAAAGTCGGGTTGGGTCATAAATTGTCAGGAGCGTGAGGCACGTCGATGTGGAGCAAGTGCGCGGCGAGTGGAGAGATCGCTGCCGAATCTCTGTAGGAATGTTCCGTGATTTAACCCCGCTAAGCCAGCGGCTGTCACTGGCGAGATATATCACGCGTTCTAATTACAGATATTGCAGATGCTTACCTAAATGATTGCCTCGTGTGACGCTCATTTTAACAATTGATGCTTTTTCATTTATTACGTTCACGTCTACATGCGGTCTTCAATGCAAAGGCTTAAGAATATCTAGTATAGGTTTTAGGTACGGCTTCAATTTAGCCAATGAGCATCACTATGCCATCTCATAGTAACACTTTACGAATCTCATTTTCTCTCTGTAGCTCTTTTTTGTTGATGATTTAGACGAAAAATAGCATGTACATAATGCATAATGCAGCATGCTGTGTGTTATAGCAGAATTATAAATTACCTAATCCATCTTTGTCGCATCTAAGACGGCTAAGAGATTTTCGCTCATAAAACTTATTAGGTAGGTCCGGCTCAACAGGCCCGGCTATTATCTAACTCATTAGAAACCTGTACTGTACCCTCCCTCACTGCACCGCATCACTTTAATAGTGCAGATGAAGCGGGTAAACAAAATTTAGCAGTGCCTTAGATTACAGCACACAGGGGACAGGCTTCACAGCGTCGGCGGCTAATTGCGACTAGCTCCACAATGATTTATGCTATCTTGTCGCTTGCTAGTGGCGCAAAATAATAGTGCACAGAAGGATGGCTTCCCACAATGTGATCCTGTCCACATTTTCTAGAAATGTACTCATGTCACGAACGTGGAGTGTTGAGTGCCTTCAAGCCATGGAGAATTCTACGTCGTCACGAAGAAACGCCCCACTCTTGCCTATATAACTTTAAATAGCTCCGTCGACCGAAATATATTTTCTATAAACCTTTCTCACCGATACATACTCGGTAGTGGAGAATTTGAACGGCATTTTAGCTAAAATAAGTTTGATGGATGTTTTATGAATTAGAGCATTAAGGATGATTCACAGTAGTTCCGTATCCGGGCCAGCCCGTTTTCTAATACAGGACGCGCGACGGCCGTTGATTTCTTGTACTAGAAAACGGGCCGTCCCAGACAGAATGGTCTAGCGTGAATCATCCTTATATCATTAATTCGTAACGTATGTATAATTTTTACTGACTTGTGTTTTATCCGTAGCATAGGGCGCGTCTTCGTGAATTGAACTATCTAAGGTTTGACACTTGTTACTACTCTATGCTTCTATTGATATGACATATTGGGTCTAGCGTGACAAGCACTAGCACTAGGACTTTTACGAGATTTTTACCTATCTTATATATTAAATGGTTGTCTTCAGAGTTGATCGCTTAAAGTGTTATATTAAGTGGACCTTCTGAATTGTCTTTTGTGCTGGTTGGTTTGCTTGTGCCCGCACTATGCGCGATTATCTCAGCGAGAGACTCGCGAGATTTATTGCGTTACGAGTATGTGTTTACAGATAACTCTTATGTTCACAGCTACATATGTATAGAACAGAGCAACAGCACTGTCAATCGTGAAGTAAAAATAGAATACCTAATGTAAGTATTCCACTTCTGCATACCTATTAGACTAGAATCATTTTTGAAGAAGTCGAACGCAAATGCTTAATATAAATTAGATTATGTGTTTCATGAAAAAAAAAGCAAACCATGTAACAGTTGGGTTGACAAACGTTAATATCCCCTTTGTATTATTTTGTCCCCTAATATATTTACTTACATATTTATATTTGTAAATATTTGCCTAGTATTTTATTATATTTAATTTTATACAGGTATGTATTGTCACGCCAATAATATTTATTTTGCCATTTAATCCTTGGGTAAAATCTTTAATTAAATATTTTACGCAATATATGAAATATATTACGAGAGTTAAAATATTATATTTGATTTGGCTTTGCTATTGTTTCTCTATGTTTCGAATTATTGTTATTGAGTTACCACAATAATTTTCGCCGCAATAGATCAATATCTAGTCAAGGCGGCATGGAAGACCCAAAACAAACCAGTAATAAATGATAATACTTACTCCACTAGCTCGGCGTATAGTGGATCATGGCCTTGGATACGAGTAGACGCTAGTGCACTCTGAGTGATCTTCTCCCGGTTTTCTGAATACTTACACAGCGCAGGTGCATAAATATTCGCCGCTAGCACGCGCACAGGTTGAAATTGCCCGGCGTCTGGTGATACGTCACCCAAAATCCGAACATCTAATCTTGGCTCTTAATAAGACTTATAGGTACTGTACTGAACATATAATATACAAATCCGTGTGTGTGTTTTACACCTTTTCATGCCTAAACCGTTAGACCGATATTATATGAAATTAGGTATGTAATGCAATGAGTGAGGTGAGGCATATGTGTTTTTTTACACTAAATCGATGTAAAGCCAGTCCATTCATTTTATAATTTGACAACTTTGTTTGCATGTCCTTTTCCACTAATTAGTGGTTATAGCAAAGAGGTATTTGATTTGAAACATGTCCTGAATTCGTTATCCTCCTAGCATTATCCCAGTACAGTTGGATGCGTGGGCTCTGCTACCTGATCCCATGATTTGGCGTAGGTACTAGTTTTGAAACATTTAACGGTCAAAAATATATAAGTACGTTTATATATAAGTACGTACGTTACTAATACGTTAAGCATTTTTTCATCTTTATTCTTAATACTCGTAAGTATCTACCTAATTGTTCACAATGACTACTTTTAACTTATACCTACCAATAAAATATTTGTGTATCGGTAATCGATACCTACTTAAACCCTTTGACCGCCAAAACGATAGTGTGTCGTCGTGCGCAGTACGCCAAGCATTGTTTTTTTGGTGTAACGTCTAAACCAATAAAAGCAAATTAAAACAGTTCAAAAATGATTTTATTCATGATCAAAGTACACGTTCACTCCGACCTTTTAAGTGGTTGTTGGCGTGGCAGGCACGACGACACACAACCACTTTATAGATTCTCGGCGGTCATAGGGTTAATTGATACTTTTTTGAATTACCTACATACTATGGGAGTATTGGATGTTATCTATTTAGAGGTACACTGCTCGGTTCGAGCTCGCCTAGTTAAATCTAGACCAATTCAATTGGTTCCGATGAATTTAGCAGCCCCGAAATAGGTGGTAAATCGATACGATGTCAAAGCCGGTTCAGGAAATTAAATGTATTCATTGCAGACATTTTGATTTATTCCTATTCACCCGCACCAAGCCACCCTATTTTATTCGTTTCCTGACGAGGCTTCATTATGTTTATTTGGTTCATATAAATTAACTGGCTCTGAGCATTATTCGTTACGTCTTCTACCGTTAAAGCTTTCATTTTCGTCTAAGTAAAACCCATCTTTTTGTTGGTAAAAAACTCAATAGGTATATAAATATGTACAGGTGGCCCAAAAATACGTTGACACGGAATTTTGTGAATATTGGCTTAAGTACCATATAATAGGCAAAATAACGTTTTAAGACGTGCGGTATTTTGCTAGTCAGTTTAACAAGTTTAATAATTATGATAGTGTTTTTACCGCTTTTTTATAAAAGTCGCGTAGTCGTGTCGTAATAAAAAATATCCACAAAATTCCGTGTCAACGTTTTTTTGGGCCATCCTGTAGGTAGGTATGTTCAAAAACATAAGTTTAAAGAAATTTGGTTTTATTAGTGTTGTCTTTTTCATCCGTAAATATCTGCTTTGCTTACTTTTATACTTACCCTAGCTAACAGATGTGTTTTTTTTTTAAATTATAAGTAAGCAAAAGTTAGTTAGTTTCTAAAATTTGTATAAGTTAGCAATTGAGTATTTCTATGTTACGGTGTACTTACCTAATTATTTCGTTTTCTGCTCGTGTACACCCATCGATTTTGTGTCTAATCTTAATCTCTTTTTCTTCGCTTTCTTACAGTGAAGGAGCAAGCGGGATCTATACGCTTGCTTTTCAATGTGTAGGACAGAACAAAGTACTTAATTAACTTTCGACTGTTTTCTTATAGCGGAGGGAACATAACGGACTGGTGAAAGACAGCTGTTGGAGACTGTTATTCCAACAACTGTAAGATAAATAAATTGGCAGCTCGGAGATCGGTTTTATAAAATGCATAGCCCCTAATTACATGATTGAATTTGTCTAAAATAAAAAGCCATAAACATTTAAAAGGTACACAAAAACTAGAGGTGTTTATGTGTACCTTTTCAATGTTCTTGGTAACTTTTTTAAACAAAAACAAAAAAAAACTTAAGATAATGCGACAATAGGCTCGGACTCAGCGTATGCTGGTCGGCCATAAGCGCTGTTTTTCAGCGCGCATCTACTTCAAAGCTCGACTTGAAATCGGAGAGCGATTGGTAAGTACTTATTATTTAGAAGTCAAAAAGTTACCTAAATGATCGATGGATGAACTTTTTGTATCTATTACGTATTGCACTCCGAGTTCATATGTTTTGTACCCCAGTTCTGCCACGTTGGCTCGGAACAGGTATGTAATAAGTACTTCACCACATTCGCCACACATATCTTGTTTTCTTAGGATAAATTATGTGTGTTATAAATAGGTAGGTATGCCACAACTAGCTAATAATCAAGTTATTATTAAACCCCCTCTAATATCGGGTATTTACTGCCACTGTATCGCTGTAGTTAATCCACCTTAACTTATGATAATTATTATACCTACTCGGACGCTATATTTTGTTAACACAAAGGTAGATTCCAAATACGCATGTAATTACATGAAACAAGGCTAATTCCTCAAGTATACGAATGTTATTATGCAGTGCCCGAAAGCGATTTAAAGGCAGGCATAATATTAAAGGTAGGTACCTAGTTCACTCTAGTCCAACGTTCCAAAATAGTATGATAACAAACATTTTGGTTTTGGACCAGTTTATCCTGGACCCTAAACAGTCAGTACACTCAGTACCCTACTGCCCCTTTTCAAGACATGCTTACTAAAGTTTCAATTGACCAAACAAGTATAGTAACGTAAAATTTGTTACTATCTTTTTTCGGTCACGTCTGAAAAATGAAGCGGTAGGTGAAAGAATTTACTGCAGTTTTTTTAAATCACCTAATGAGTAAAACCATATGATACTATAAAACTGAACGTTTAAAAAGCTGGCTTTTATTGTTGACGTGGATGTGGCAGCCAAACTATGTACGAGCACAACGTTCTCTGTTTGACCAAGTAATTGCTGCAAAGTTGTTCATTTATTGAATTACTTGTTTAAACAAAATAGATTACTCCGATAAAATCAGTTTTGATGGTATTTATTTTTAAAAGGAAGTCCCTTTAACCTAGCTATATTAGTATCGAATAAGGTCGACAGTAAAATCGACAGGAATAGAATAAAGCGGAGCAATTTGCTTTGAGCTCTGGTACGGGGATTAAGCACGATGCCCGGGAAACGTCTGGGGCTAAAATCACAATGAGAATCATAATATACACTTGAAAGCACAAAGCCCCACTTTAGCCAAACGGAGTTTTGTGAATTTATTAAGGGAGTGATAAAACATTTCTTGAATTTTGTGTCAGCCCTGACTGACGCCATTGTCAAATCACCCAGATTGGCTTTTATCGGCGCGACAAGGAAAAAGCTATGTATTTTGGAAAAATATTATTTACTCTGTACATATTTTTACAAAGGTAAACAATAAATTGGTGAAAATAGCAAATTATCAAATCTTTTGCAAATAATACAATATAACAAATTAGAGGAGCTTAATTTACATTAGGTACGAATCATGAAGGATTAACAAAATAAAAACTCTTCTCAATCAATCCGTAACAACTCTAGTACCCTTCGGGAATTATATCACTATTGACTTATTTCATAAAACTTGCCACTAACCCAATAAATGCTAAGTTTAGATAAAACTTTAATATACATCTTGACCTAGAATACAGCTAATTCGTATAGTGGTACTTACAAAAATTTAATTGAACTACAGTTTGTCAAAATGCAAACTTTATCATTAAAATGGTGATAAAACTCTATGTATGTACATTATCTACAGTAATGTTAGGACACCACCATCACCTGAAGATGAGAGTCCAGAGTAGGGCTAGTATGTAGGACGCATGGGTGTATTTGGGTTGAGCGTCGCTGGAGAGGGCGCTGGCGTGGCAGTCGGCTTCGTCGGCGCGCAGCTGTAATAGGGGGACGCGGCGGCCGAGCTGGTCCTTGCAGGTGGCGCTGCGCACCGCTCGCCGCAACTCTGCCCCGGCCTCGTTCTCCTGCAGCCAGCGTCGCAGCCACGCGCCGAGCCACGCCAGCTCGCACTCGCACCGCAGCGGGTTACCCGTCAGTATCAACCCACCTGCCAACAAATAACCGATGATACCGTACATTGACAAGTATAAACTACACCTTAGAATTACGTTGAACGACGGAATATTTACCATGTATATTTGCTAACAGTTAATCCGTGATAAAATGGCGCTTGCAACAGAGGCGAAATATCGGATAAAAAAAATGAATAAAAAAAATAAATGAATAAAATGAACTGTATTCTGTAAGTAGGCCGCAATGGCACTTTTACAAGTCAAACCCTACTAGCGTTTCACAGAGGCCACTGCCGAGAAGAAACGCCGAAAGAAACTCGACAGTCAAAAATATGCTTATTACAATGATCGGAAACTCAATATCCCGTTACTTATTAATCGTAATTCTAATGTAAATGACCATGTGAACTTGAAATCTTATATATAAACTACGCCTAATCATATTGTACTGAAATCAAATGTCGTTTTGTTGCGTGCACGTGTCGTGTGAAAACAACCAAGCTGCACAAATGTAAAATTGATTTCATTTCTATGCAGTCTTATGGACCCAATATAAACTTGGCTTGCGCGATACAGCTATTCAATATTTGCAGTACGGAACTGAGTATTCAAACGAGGTCACTTTAAGACCTCCAAATGCTAATTTTGACATATATGTATTAAGTACGGAAGCTGAGAATAGCACGCCCCTTACCCCCTTACCTAAAACGTGTTTCGTCCTATTGGCAATTAGTTAAGGCCCCCTTCGGGGGCCGACTTAGAAAGCAATGTTAAAAAAAACGTGTTTCGTCCCTTTCGAAATGTTAAAGTGACAGATTAATATTCTTGTTCCTTCCAAAGTTTGAATCAAGCTGTCTCAAATAAAATCGTATACGTAGAGGTATACATAACGTAAGGTATAGCTATGCGTAACTTATTGAAGAATTCGATGGATGTGACAAGTCATATTCCGTTACGGTCACATAAGAAAATTGGCGGCAACAACAGGTATCGGCCGGCTTCAACTTTCAACTTTACTGTCAACTTTGAACCTAATAGCTGTCGCTGCATATTTTATTTTGAAACTATTCATTTTTCGTCATCGGCCTAATGAAATGCTTGCAATCGGCAAATCCACAAACAAGGTACAAACGCTCTTATATAGGTACAGTATTTGCTATGCTGGCACAATTCCCAGCAAGCAATTAGCAGTACCTACATTACATATTTCAATAAATACTAGCAACAACGCATCAATAGATAGATACCTACGTAAAGTAATAGGTATCTAATTTAACCATTGTGTTATTTGGAGAAAGTCGGACACATGACATGAATGATCTTATAAAAGATTCCTATGCTTTCCTTTTATAGAACGAAACTCTAAAAAGGATACTTTTGTTTCAAAGATATCAGTCACTAAGCGAGTATCTTCAGCTTTTTCCCTTTCTTTGTTTACAATTTCTTTTCCAGATACGCTCCCATGAATCCATTTAGCAGGAAAGGAATATTAAAATTTTGTCAATAGAATAATCTATATCTCTCGAACAAAAATAAGCTTGGCATTAAAATCGGAAATAGGTTCCCTGCGGAAAAATCGGTGAAATTGGAATAATAATATTGCAGGGAAGTCGTGACTTAAGTTATATATACCTACCTATATATAACATAATTTAGATTTGTGGCAGAATTACAGGTTCAGGCAATCAGCGAACTTCAAATTGAATAGCTAACACTTAGAAAACTTAAATTACACATTTAGAGGCAATAGATAGCCCAAAATTAAACTAAATTTAGTACACGATACCACTAACACGACAAGAGGAATTTATTGCCTGTATGGATGTTTTTACACACCATCTGCTCGACAAGGCCAAATCATATATTATTCAAACCTTAACGAAAACAAATCATTAATATACTCGTATAGCCCTTGGCTTTAGCAATGTTGAACCGAATATCATTATAACCCGCTGATATTTATGCGATTTCTTTTCTCATACCATAGTTCTTATTGTTACGAGTATGTCTAAAATCTAATCTCGTGAAGTCCGCATGGCGCAAAGCCCAGCCCCGCGGGCTGATTTGAAAATCGAATTTAAGGCGCTTAGTATACGCAAGCACTCCCCATACAAACTTTGTGCAACTTTTTCTTGGCTCTGTTTGCATTACACTTATTATTTTTTAGTTAGCTAGAACCTCAAGAGAAAAAAGATTTTTTTATTTTTTTTTGTTTGAACTTTTTGATTTTTTTTGCTTGACATTCTTCGTATATCTAATATTAACACGCAAAAAAAAATATAGTGCGGGAGTGCTAAAACTGACGAAGGTATATGCAGAAGAAGAATAGAATTTGTATGCAGAAGGCCTTGCGTATACAGGCGCCTTAATCGTAAAATTTTAATAAAATGTCGCGGTGTTTTTTTATTATCTCGCAAGGAGTAAGAAAAGAAGAGTGTACTATTCCTTACTCTCCTGAACAACAGCATAATACCTGTGTTTTGTTATTAATATAATATTAACCTTACAAGCGCTATTTATCAAATATGTATAAATACCGTTTTAATTTTACCTGATAACAGCTTAGTTGCTACGTGACTCCAGCTTGTGAAATTAGGGTAGAAAATGGCCGGATTGAGTGTAGTGAGCTGGTTGTAGCTCAAATCGAGGCCGAGCTGGGGCACCTGTCCCAGGTGCCGCATCAGCGCTGTAGGCAGCTTCGCCAAGGGCGTCCCGGTTATCCTGATAAACATCTCTTGACTGCCCACAAATGGCTCGAAAGCTTCGTCAGATATCTTCCGCAACTTCGACCCCCGAATTTCCAAGTAACGAATATTCCTTGCATCAATGCCATGCAGCTGATTGTCCATAACATCATCTGTCCAGTGTATTATCAACTTGTACAGCGAGGGAAGGGACGATGTGATATTAGAGATACGGAAAGTGGAATGGTTTATGGCAGACCACGTCTGTATGCTCAGGGATCGCAGGGATATTAACGGGCGGAAAGAGTCTTGGTCAATTATATCTAAATTCCTTAGACCGTTTAAATTTAAATGCGATAGGTTACTCAACCATTTAAAACTACTTGGCGAAATTTTTACAATAGGGTTAAAAGAAATATCCAGAGTATTCAAATTAACTAAGTGCGACCACATTTTTGGCACCAGAGAGGTAAGACGATTATGGCTAATGTCTAAGTGACGAAGATTCACTAGCCGTTTAACATCAGTCTCTTTAAAGCTGTTAATTAAATTGGAAGTTAAATTGAGACTTGTTAAGTTTGTCAATGGTAAATAAGGCACTGATTTTAAACTTATTTTTGCAAGATTCAAATGCCGCAAGTTAGGGAGGTTGTGGAACAACTCTTTGAAGTTTGCTTTTATGGAGTTAAAGCTTAAGTCGAGCTGACTCAAACCTCCGAGACAGGAAAAAGTGTTATCGGATAGAACTGTAAGTAAATTGTGACCTAAGTTTAGAGTTAACAGAAACTGTGTGTTGCGGAATATGTTACTATCTAAATATTCTACTCGGTTGTTGGACAAGTCTAGATACCTGAGAGTGAAGCCAATCTGAGAGAGAGCAGTGCTCGGGAATATCGCGATCTCATTAAAGCTGAGATCCAGGTGTTCTATCATAGTATTCTTAAATACATCTCTAGGAAGAAGTCTTAAACTATTATGGTCCATTTTCAGGTATCTTAATCTATTTAAATTAGTAAATTGCTCAACAGCCAGTTGGGAAATTACATTATGAGAAAGGTCTAAGATTTGTAACGAAAACAAATCAGTAAATGACTTCCTTTTAATTGAGTTTATATTGTTCTTGTGTAAATCTAGTATCTCTAAATGTGTAGCTTGACCAAATGCTTCACTCGAAATGTGCATAATTTTATTATGCGAAAGTATAATTTGTCGTATTGTGGACTCAAATGCAAGGAAGATATTATTTGGCACTTCATGCAAATCATTATGTGAACAGTCGAATATATTTACGGATACTCTGGAATCACCTTCTATGCTTCTAATATTATTTCTGCTAACGTTTAACGTGAAGTTAATATCATCATGAGACACATTGAAGAACGCATCGAGCGGAAAGTAGGTAAAGTTATTACCTTGGAGCTCTAATATTTCTAGTTTCTGCAAATTAGCAAAGGTCTCCGGCTCCATCGAATCGATTATGTTCCCCGCCAGAGATAAATATCTCAAGTTCGGTAAGTTGGTGAAACTGTGCTTAGTTAAGTTATTGATTCGGTTATAAGATAAATCTAAGTTGTTCAAGTCAGGCATATTGGTAAATGTTCGGCCTCGTATCGAACTGATAAAATTATAAGAAATTCTTATAACGTTAAGAGCTAAAGTGATATTTTGATGATGTTCATCGACAACTATATCTACAATTCTGTTATAGTCAAGATTTAAATACTTTAAATAGGGTAATAACGCGATATCTGTTAATCTCAGTATATGAAAATCATTATTATCAAAAGAAAGCACACTGAGGTTAATCAGACCCTCGTCTATTTCAAATGGAAAATAACCACTAAATAGCGTAGAAGATGACTCTAAGACATGCAAAGAGCTAGTAACGTTCGAAAAAGATTGCGGGTGAACGTAATACAAGTCGTTGAAACTCAAATTAATTTCTTTTACTGGCATACCAGCCGGGAAAACGTTTTTATAAATCTGTGCAATCCTGTTTCCTCTCAAATTGATAGTTTCTAGACCGAGAGCCCAGTCTCGGAATTCGTCGGGCATCAAATTAGATATCCTGTTATAGCTTAAATCGAGGTAACGAATGGAATTCGGTTCGAGTGTTTGCAGCGCAGAGGGCAGGACAGTTAAAAAGTTGCCGGCCAGCGAGAGAATCTGCAGACGGGCGGGGAGGGGAGGCGACTCCTCCAGCTGGTTGTAAGCCAGAGACAAATGGCGGAGGCGCGCGACCTGAGCCAAGCTGTCTGGCAAGTGGGACAATTTGTTGTGCTCCACTTCTAAGTGCTCCAATGAGTTCTTCAAAGATAAAAATACCTCGTTAAAAATAGTTTTAAGATTGTTATACGAGATAGACAATTTTTCTACCCGATTGTTAGCGTAAACTAGTCTAGGAACTATTGTTAGTTCATTGAGATCTAAAATAATTTGTCTAATTTGGATCGCTTGGAGTATAAGTATATGGGTAGAGTCATTTAATTTATTATTACTCAAGTCTAGTTTCTCTATTCTTTTTGTTTTGTTGTCTGAACAAGTGGAGTTGTGGTCGAAGCTAATAAAATTATGTCGTAATTGTATACCTTGTAGCCTAGGAAGATTATTAACTAAATCACAGGAGAATTTGTGTAAGAAGTTGTTGGAGAGTTTGATGAGGGTTAGGGAAGGGGGTAAGGAATCGGGGCTGATGGAGCGAAGCAGGTTGCTCTCGAGGTCCAGCTGCAGCAGGCGGCGCAGCGCCGTGAGCGCGCGCGGCGGCAGGGCGCGCACGTGGTTGTTGCTCAGAGACAAGCTCGTCAGCGTATCTTCCAAGTGGTGCCATCGAATATCAGCATCAACCAGCGCTATGTTATTGCTAAAACAAACATTAAATTTCAATTTACTACCCGCTACGAAACATTTAATGGAATTTCTATCAAAATCTTCGGACTTACTTCTGCAGATTCAACCAATTTAAAACTTTTAAATCTTTCAAGCCTTGTTGCGGTATTTCTGTGAAATCGTTGTATCCGAGATCTAAAGAGGCAAGTGTAACAGCCATGGAACTGGAAAGAAACGAGTTCAGTTGTTAAAATATCTTCAGTTTACTTCTGAAATACTTTTTGAAATAGCCAATCCAAAAGCAATATTCGTACCTAAGTGAACGTGGTTCGATGTAATGTAATTTGTTAGCTACTAATACCAGTGTTTGAAGTTTTAGACCGTCTAGTGCGCTTTCTGATATGATTTCCAGATTAGACATGCTTATATCCAAATGTTGCAATTCTATCTGCTGCCATTCTGAAAAGGAATTTTAAAGTTAGTGCGGATCTGGATTCCAGACGCCTAGATGTCGTGAGTATGATTACAATACAAATAATGAAATACAAATACAAAATTGTTTATTTGTAAACATAGGTTGACAGGGTCTTATAATAATTGTGAGTATCGCTATGTTTTGCCGTTCGGCATACAATACCCATATAAATTACTAATGTTTTATAGGGCATGTTCTGTCCTTTTTCTGTAAAATAAACATTGTCCGATACTGCCTACCTACTTATATAGACCATTCCTTCAATTACTTTGCCATCGCGTTTGTATAATTTATTTTCCCTTTGCAATTTTCGGTTTGTTTTTAAAATCTAAAGTGAGTGAAATACAGTATTTCATTAGTTTCACTGTAGAACAGCGCGGTAATCACGTAACGTTTTCGACCGTTAGTACGATAGATTTAAATGTCAAATCCCATACTAAAACTGACATTAAATACGTACCAACGGTAGTACATATCGTTACGTGATTACCCCGCAGGTGTGACATAATAGTACATAACTTAACAAGGGCGGTAACACAAAGAATGTCTGAGATCGCTGGTATTTGACGCCCGAGCCGAAGGCAAGGGCGATAAATATGCGATCTGAGGCTTTCTTTATTACCGCCCGTGTTAAGTACAAAATTTTATGTCACCCCCTGGCCAGGAAGTGGGATTTCCCGCGCGCGGAGCGTGCGGTAATTGCCGCTTTATGGCCAGGTGTGACATAAAATATAACACGGGCGGTAATAAAGAAAGCCTCAGATCGCATATTTATCGCCCTTGCCTTCGGCTCGGGCGTCAAATACCTGCGATCTGGGACATTCTTTGTTTTACCGCCCTTGTTAATAAGTAATGTACTATTATGTCATTCCCGCCGAACGTCGTCTGCACGAATTAGCTACGCCAGCAACAGAGTGTTCTTGGTTAGAACTAAATGTAGGATATTTTTTTATACGCCGACGGTGGCAAATAAGCGTACGGCCCCCCTGATAGTAACTGGACACCGCAGCCTATAGACGCTCGCAACTCCAAAGGAGACACGTGTGCGTTGCCGATCCTTTATAAAATTAGAGGATTCACTCGGTATGAAATAGATCAATTTCCCGTCGAAATTTGCCTTTGAGTAAGTACCTGGGAAGCGGTGTAGCGGCACCGCGATGCAGGACATGTGTAGCTGGTGGCAGGAGCACAGCGGGCTGCCAGCGCAGGGCTCCGGGCGCGGCGCCGCCAGCGGCCCCACCAGCAGCGCCAGCAGCGCCGCCCGGAGCAGCGCGCGCACGCACGCATCGCCCAACACCATCACTGCAACCACACGCGCACGTTAAACCAGGCCGTATTATGGTAGCATGATAAACCATAAGATAAAACATCAGTTTTGCAGGGAACTGTTCTAGATTAGGTATTTTATTGTTCTCTGTTTAATCTATACATATAATAAAGCAGAAGAGGGTCGAAAATCTGTACATCTATCTATCTATACATATAATAAAGCAGAAGAGGGTCGAAAATCTGTACATTGAAGATATTAGAAAAAAAATCGATTCAGGGGTCTTAGAATCGATGACAGAACACATTTCAACAGTTTTTAGAATTCATGTCTGTTTGTCTGTCTGTTTATCTGTCTAACCATCACGTGAAAACTAGCAAATGGATTTTAATACAGCCTTCAATAATATGTTTATTGGACCTTCGGCGAGGTTATAGGCTATAAAAATCATACAGATTGGGGACGAAAAGGGGTGAAAACAGGGGTTGAACTTTGTATGGGAAGTCCTTCAATTCGTGGTTTAAAGGCTTGAAAATGTGTAATGGTAAGCATCTACTTGGAAGCAAAGTAAAAAGACCCCCATTCAAACATTGTGCAATAAACAGATAGTATTTGAAAAAACGGGGGACGAAATATGCTACTTGAGAGGCCAATGACAAAAAAACAAAAGTCCCTCAAACCATATTAACTGTTTGATATGAGAGATCTAATTATGTTGGACAGTCGGTCGCTATCAATATTCACAAACCTAGGTACATACCAGTCTTACTATGCAAGCTCGGTGTTTTTTTTGTTTTCGACGTTTTTTGTATCTACGCAGAGCAGCGGGATCTCGGTTGCATTGTAACATACACTTGCGGCATATAATGTATGCGTATGATTGAAATAATTTGAGTTGGCCGAGTTGCATCAACTTTATTAGTTTAAAAAGCTATTTTACTGTTCAAATAATAAGGTTCTAAATATAATAACAATTTATATAAGGTTCTAAATATAATAACAATTTGACGACCGCTTTAGCTTAGTTGGTAGTGACCCTGCCTACGAAGCTGGAGGTCCCGGGTTCGAATCCCGGCCGGGGCATTTATTTGTGTGATGAGCGCGAATATTTGTTCTTGGGTCTTGGATGTTTTCTATGTATTTAAGTATTTATTTATCTATATAAGTATGTATATCGTCGCTTAGTACCCATAGTACAAGCTTTGCTTAGTTTGGGACTAGGTTGATTTGTGTAAGATTGTCCAGAAAAAAAAAAAAAAAAAAAAAAATCTAATAATATTTATAGAAATTCGGTCAGCGAAAATAATTTAAACTAAATATGTACTGTATTTTTGTATAAAATATTTTTTTTGGGGTGCCATTTTCAAATCCAAGATGGCGAACATTTAAAGACTCGATGGTCCACTGACCATTCTCAAAGCCAGAAAATGTGTAAATCATTGCGATCCCTTTTTTTTCCCCTATGGCCATTATCAACTATGGACAGGGACGTCTGGACAATATGGGGAGAGGCCTTTGCCCAGCAGTGGGAAAAATAATAGGCTATAAAAAAAACCACCAACAACAACTCATTATTTTGTTCAAAATTTAGCGCTCGCTGCGCTCGCGATTTCATCTACATTAGTCGATGAATATAGAGTATTTTCCGCACCTGCAATCCTGCATCATAATGTTCGAAAATTTTCTCGCGCGCTACGCTCGCGTTTTCAACTACATTACTTAATGCGTATAAAATCTTTCCCGCACCCGCATCATTACGTCCAATAATTTTCGCGCTCGCTACGCTCGCGTTTTCATTTCGATGACTAAATTCGTATAAAGTATTTTCCGAACCTGTATCATATTGTTCGAAACATTGCACATTTCCATCTACATTACTCACTTGATGCGTATGAAGTATATTCCGCACCTGCATCATAATGTTCCAAACATTTCGCGCCCGCTGCGCTCGCGTTTTCATCTACATTACGTGAGGCGTATAAAGTATTGTTTTTCGCACCTGTATCATCATGTTCGAAATATTTAACGCTGGCTGCGCTCGCGGTTTCATCTACATTACTTGATGCGTATGAAGTAGGTATATTCCGCACCTGCATCATAATGTTCAAAACATTTCGCGCTCGCTACGCTCGCGTTTTCATGTGTAGTCTTTTCCGCACCTGCATCTTTATATCCGAAAATTTTCGCGCTCGCTTCGCTCGCGTTTACATTTACATTAATTGATTCGCATGAAGTTTTTTCCGCATCTGCATCGTAATGTTCGAAAATTTTCGCACGCACTACGCTCTCTACAATACTTGATGCGTATGAAGTAGTTTCCGCACCTGTATCATAATTTTCCAAACTTTTCGCGCTCGCTTCGCTCGCCTTTTTAACTACATTGCTTGATGCGTATAAAGTCTTTTCCGCACCTGCAACATTATGTCCGAAATTTTTTACGCTCGCTACGCTCGCGTTTTCATTTGCATTCCTTGATACGTATGAATTATTTTCCGCTCCTGTATCATAATTTTCGACACATTTCGCGCTCGCTTCGCTTGCGTTTTCACCTATATTACTTGATACGTATGAAGTATTTTCCGGACCTGCATCATAATGTTCGAAACAGGAAACGACATGGGAAACTTTAATCTAGGAAATCATACCGCAAGGGGGTGGATGATGGTATGGAAGAGAGATAACTAGGTTAGCGCCTGAAATAAAAGAATAACAATACCATTCTAATGCGATGACCGAGTTCTACGCAGACAAAGTCGCGGGCAAAAGCTAGTAAATAAATAAAATGTCACTTTCTATCGAGTGGTATCAGAAGGTGACAGATGAACTTGTCGTATATTACGCTATCGCGCGACCATATTTTTACACCACTGCCCAGAAAAAGGAGTGTAATGTTTTTTAAATACCTCCTAAAGTACTTCTCATACTTCCCTTTCTATTATAAGATTTGTTTTATTCATCTTCATCAATGAAATAAATGATTGAAAGTACGAAAAAATATCGTTAGACGCAATGAACCGATTTTTTAACAACAAATTTTATTCCAATAATGTTATATAGTTTTTGAGTATATTAATGCTTGTGACATACCGGATAGACTAAACTACAAGGGTCCCGTACCTAATTGCCATTTTGGCTACGAAACCCTAAAAGAGGCACGACAGGACAAGTTTGACCTCAATATCTTAAAGGAATCTATCACATTTTTAAGCAAAGGGTACCGCTCACGCCTCCTCCCTCAAGGGTTAAACAAATTGAAATAAGGGCGTGCGCGGCAACTTCGGCTGAACGAAGTACCGGACGAGAAGTTCTGGGGAAAATATAATAGTACAGATCCCTTATTTTTTTTATTTTGCCTGCGGCTTACACAAGCCGTAGTCTTTACACGTGGATAGGTAAAGTGGTGATGTTTTTATAATGTACTAGCTTTTGCCCGCGACTTCGTCCGCGTAGAACTCGTGTATGTATGGCGATTAAGAGTAAGAAAAATGTCATGAAATAGAAATAAACCTAAAAAAATTAAAGCAACCTGAAACCTGTTCTAATTTCAAGTTTTTAGCCACATTTTAATTCTTAAAAATCACACATTGCCCATGTGAAACTTTCAACCCGCGCTTAAACCTTTTAAGGGATGAATTTAAAAAAATCAAAAATCAATGTTTTTCACTGTACATTGGACTGGAGCTTGTGACAGAAGTTTGAAACTTCTTACTTGAAAAACGACATTTTTCTCATACAAACTTTCAGCCCTTTTTTGAACCCCTTAAGGGACGAATTTATATAAACCTTATATAATTTATCTTCTTTTTTAATGAAAAACCTTTGTACAAAATTTCTAGTCTATAACTTTCCAAATGAACGATTTCCATACAACGGTGCCCTGTTTCACCCCCTTAGGAGTTGAATTTCATAAAATCCTTTCTTATTACACGTCTACGTACTCTAAAGAACATATGTTCCAAATTTCATGGTTATATCTTCAGCGGTTTAGGCTGTGCGCTGTCTGACAATAGTTGTTTAAGTAACGCAAGATTTTTATTATATGTATAGATTATCATCATATACATCAAACGTCCCCCTCTCTCTCTCTCTCTTTACAATCCCACTGGTAGGCGTATGCCTTATTTGTTTTTGTTGTTTGTGTGTTGTTGTTTGGTATGAAGTAAATTTTATTTTTCATCTGTTTATGAAAAATGCTACTTTATAACACTTTAAACTCTCGCGCTTTGTAAACATACTTAAAAGGTTTGTTTTAACGGGTCTAACGCGATATTTATGTATTTACCTTTTTTACCGACGTAAAAATAAAAACACGTAAAAAAGGTAAATACATAAATATCGCGTTAGACCCGTTAAAACAAACCTTTTAAATGCTACTTCGTAATGCCGGCTCCACACGCTTGGCAAACAGCGAACACCAAACAACAACACGAACGTGTGGATAGGTGTTTGCCTGTGTTTGTCTGTTTTTGTTTATGTTTGCCAGTGATCGGCGTCGGTGTCGGTTTTTTGACAAATCAAAGGGTGTCTGGAATACACTAATATGTTCGCCAAGCTTGGGGATGCCGTGTTTGTGTTGGGTGTTTGGCATGTGTTTGGTGTTTGTGGCAAACACCAAGCATATGGAGCCGGCATAATATTAATCCACTTAAAAACAAAACATTTAGAAATAGCAAATTGACAAAAAAAGTTAATTTCTTAGATTCTTTCTTTCGTATCAATTCCAAGTAAATTAAACAGAATCGCCAAGATAAAATAAAATACCGTTACTGGGTTATATTTTTAGTCGGTTTTCAGCAGAAACAGAACCTGCGTTTGTGGTCTATTAGGGGCGACACAGCGTCTCGTTATTTTAGATTGTGTCGAGAACCCCTGGATGCGAGATAAAACAACGTAATGTATTGTACTCTGATATTCTTGTGTTATTACGACAGGGGTACGTTCGTTGGTTAGAACACTTCCTTTGTTGCGCATTTCTTTGAAGTTATTTTGTTATTTACTTCACGAGCAAAAGACAATTCTATACAGTAGTAGCATCTAACGTTGTTCACGCATATTACCAAACAGTTATTTACAAATAATGTATCTTTATCGACACACAGTATACATATCATAAATCCTCTAAAATGCGTTCGGAAACCGTAGGCAATGACGAGCATTACAACAGTCAATGTATTTATGAAAAATTTCTTATCTGTGGTAGAAGGTTACAGCAGTAACATAATATTAAGTATTAAGATTTTATATTTTATAACATAATAGTACATTACTTACCAAGGGCGATAAAACAAAGAATATCTCAGATCGCAGGTATTTTACACCCGAGCCGAAGGCAAGGGCGATAAATATGCGATCTGAGGCTTTCTTTATTACCGCCCGTGTCAAGTACAAAATTTTATGTCACCCCCTGGCATATTTATATATACCGCATATTTATCGCCCTTGCCTTCGGCTCGGGCGTCAAATACCTGCGATCTGAGACATTCTTTGTTTTACCGCCCTTGTTAAGTAATGTACTATTATCTACACCCATATCATAATCCTCTAAAATGCGTTCAGAAACCGTAGGCAAATGACCTTCATTTTAACATCAATGTACGAAAATTTTCTTACCTGTGGTGAAGGTTACCAAGCAGTAATATAATATTCATTAAAGTACTATATATAGTACTTTAATGGTTTTTTTTTAGTTTGGAACAGGAAAATTAAAATTCAGTCGATACGAAAGGTCAGCTCGATATAGGTTATTTTTTTTGGAATAAGGAAGGATCCAGGGAAAAGGATTTCAAATGTTACATTTATTTTAAACTTTAATATAAAAAAAAAATATGAAAAATCGTCATTAACTAATTCGGGGATAAGGATTTCAAATTTTATATTTATTTGGAATTTTAAGTAAAAAAAAATTATTTTTTTTCTTTAAATCGTCGTTATACTCGATTTCGACTAATTCGGGGATGAGGATTTCAAATTTTATATTAATTTTGAATTTAAAGTTAAAAAAACAAAAACCGTCATTATACTCGATTTCGACTAATTCGGGGATAAGGATTTCAAATTTTATATACTTTTTTTTTGTCTGTAACGCTTAGTGAGAGCCACAGAAATTTATTCAATATACATTTTACAATAAAGAAACAAAAATACAATAACAAATACCTACATACTAATACTTACATCTATTACCTAACTATAAAATAAAAAATTATAACTAAACTAAATCTAAAAATGGCCCCTGCGGCATTGTACCGAAGACGCTGGCAGCATTCCCTCGCTGAATAGCTAAACTAATTCTTTGTGCGAGATAGCTGCCAGCTCTTCGGTCACCGGTGGAGTCTTTAAGCCTCTTCGAGATCTCTTTGAAGAGGCTTAAAGCTCCTGGGCCCCACGGACCTAGACTCCGAAAGGGATGAAATTATATTCGGTGCCGAGACCAGAATATTTTCCCACCTTCATATGCTCGGCCACCTCCGCTGCGGCTGCTGCACTAAAGGAGGTTCGGTGGAGATGCGACGGGGCTAGTGTGTCTACACACGTCGCATCCCACACCAGGACCCGACCCATACTCCACGGGATTAATGACATCCCGTCGGGTCTCTTGCCGTCGTTTCTTAATATGCCTGACGGCTCTAAAATGGCCGGCACATTAGCCGACGCAAGAGACCGACGGATGATGTCATTAAGGGCAGCATGCCTGGAGAAGCGGCCAGCACTCTTCTGGCAGGAAAGTCCGTGGTGTCAGAGCCGGTCTACTTCGCTACCGCAGGGGCACCGATGGGGAGCGCAGACCGGGACCCCGAGCCGAAGGCAAACTGCGAAGCGAACGGTGTTGGGGTCAAGAAAAGTACCGGTGGTTGGAGAAGGATGTGCGTGGAGCCAGTGACCAGCCTCTTTTGTACTGGCCGCCAGAAATCTGGCACGTTCTGCGGCACTGCACTGGGTAACAAGGGAGTCAGCGGTCAATTTACAAATGATGTCGTCCCAACTCCTTTGTAATTTTGGATGTTCAGGAAAATTTTGATTGGGACAAGCAATTAACCAGGCACTTTTTGCGTCCTCTAAACCCGAAGTCTCATAGTATGTTTGAAGGATCTTACCTACGAGACTTGACGAGCTATAGACTGACGACAAAAAGGCCGGTAATGCAACACTAGAAATTTTGCGAATCCCCAAACCGCCGTATCGAATGGGGAGGGATCCTTGGGTCCAGGACTGCTCGCTCAGCTGAATATTGAGGATGGATTCTAATAGTACATTACTTAACAAGGGCGGTAAAACAAAGAATGTCTCAGATCGCAGGTATTTGACGCCCGAGCCGAAGGCAAGGGCGATAAATATGCGATCTGAGGCTTTCTTTATTACCGCCCGTGTTAAGTACAAAATTTTATGTCACCCCCTGGCCAGGAAGTGGGATTTCCTGCGCGCGAAGCGTGCGGTAATGGCCGCTTTATGGCCAGGTGTGACATAAATTAATTTTCATCAAGGTATCTATCTGTGATAAAAGATTTTGATGTTTCCAAAGCGGGCAGCAGCGGAGCACATAAGTTAATTTAGGCACAAATAGGCAGAATTTAATTATAGACAGTGCATAATGCGGACTAATTTCTAAAAGACGGTGGGAATGAATTTGGAATTTAGATATAGAATTTTGAATATACTCAGGAACACACTCTTCAAAGATAGGGGACCCCAGGAGATGAAGAGTATTCTTGGTGAGTATTTTAATGTTTGGAGCTAGTTGGTTGAACTTGTGTATCAGGTTGGTGGTGTCGTTATAAGAATTTGGAATGTATAGTTCACACTTTTGGAAGTTTAGTTCTAAACCAATGGATTTAAATTTATCAATGATCAATGATTTTATATTTATTTTGAATTTTAAGTAAAAAAAATTTTTTTTTTGTGAAACATCGTCATTATACTCGTTTTCGACTAATTTGGGGATGAAGATTTCAAATTTTATATTAATTTTGAATTTACAGCGAAAAAAAAATTTTTTTTTTCGAAAATTCGTCATTATAGTCGTTTTCCACTAATTTGGGGATAAGGGTTTCAAATTTTATATTAATTTTGAATTTTAAGAAAAAAAAATTATTTTTCGAGAAATCGTCATAAACTTGATTTCGACTAATTCGGGGATAAGGATTTAAAATGTTATATAATACCGGCTACTATAAATATGTAACCGGTAGCACTGGTAGCAATGCAGGTCATTTGCCTTCGGCTTCTGAACCCATCTTAGAGTACTTATAATATGTGTGTAGATAAAGTAATGTATGCAACTGTACATAATTAGGCATTAAAACACTCGTGTGCCCTTATTATGAAACTCATTATGTACCAGTTGCATAAAGTACTATTAAAATTTAATATCAGCCGATACGAAACGTCAGTTCGGTATGTTTTTTTTTATGTATATATAGCCAGCCAGCCAGCCAGTACTGATTTCGCCATGTTCGCCATTTTGTTTATTGTGCCAAAATTGTTGTCTTTATACAATTATTTTATTTATTATATTACACTAAATGGTTAAACTCACGTATCAATTGTCACTCCGGGCGACATGTTTCGAACTCGTCCGGAGTGACAATTAATAGGTTCGTGAGTTTAACCGTTTAGTGTTATATGGTTTTAACATGACTCACGAAGGTTTAAATTAAAGTATTTTATTTATTTAAAATAACAAAATATTTGTTTTGATTTATATCTTATTTCAAGTTGAATATTAGATTAGCATCTATAAATATGTTACCGGTAGAACTGGCAGCAATGCAGGTCTCTCGCTCGTGTTAGTGCCTCTCATTATGTACCAGTTGCATAATAGTAGTTTATGCAACTGGTACATAATGAGGGGCATTAAAACACGAGTGTGTTTTATGAAACGAGCCGAAGGCGAGTTTCATAATAAGGTCACACGAGTGTTTTAATGCCTAATTATGTACAGTTGCATACACTACTTTATCTACATCCATATATTAAATCCTCTTTCATGTGTTTCGTGTGGGCACTTCTCGCCGGCGTGCGCCATGTTTGCGTCGACAGGCCGGCCCGCGCCTCCGCCGCCAGCCCGCAGCTGTGTCTTATAGCTGTAATAGCTGTAACAGATGATCGAACCTGGTGCGCTCCGCACCGCGACCTTGGTCCGCTCCGTACCATATTCGATAGTGTGTACAGCGGTCCGCCGGACAAAATAATAATATTGTCCGGCGGACCGCTGTACACACTATCGAATATGGTACGGAGCGGACCAAGGTCGCGGTGCGGAGCGCACCAGGTTCGATCGTCTGTTACAGCTATTAATTTTGTACGTGATCTCGTTAAAGTGTTATATTTCGTGATCTAATAGGGGACGCACGCAACAGCCGCACAGTATATTATAAAGCGGGGTCTTATCTACGGTATTTGAACTTATAAAAGAGGATTTACTATATGGGTGTAGATAAACTACTATTATTGCGATTCATATTATTTCCATCAAGATACATTCGTGCCGTGGGACAATGGTGAAAAACAGTTTATTTGCATGATCGCTTACAAACCTAAAGGCTAGGAAGGGTCATGACCCCATTATAAAATATCCTTCGTAACATTTCCTCTATAAATGCGATCAGAAAATATAAATAATATTATCCTATGAATACGAGTGAGTGTTATCGTAACAAAATGGATGGTGAAAAAAGGTTCGCCGTTCTCACTACCAACAAAATATTTTATGAGTTTTTATTACCATTTAAAAATGTAGCATGTTCTAAATTATCACCATCACTCATTATTTTGTTCCAGATCATTGTCATTTCAATGTAAGTAACTTTAGATATTTCCATGAGAATTGAAATACTTACCTACTAATTTCTGTTTGTTTCTTAGGTTCGTAATTTTAAAGTTATTTTGTGTTTCAAAGCACAATAATTATACGTATTCACAGTTAATGGATAGGTAAAAGAAAAATAATTAGATAACAACAAGTGGTTTATTTTTAAATTAATAATGGGATTTCTCTTGGCTAACATCTATAGCCAGGGAGGCAAATATGAGTAGGGCCTGAGCTCGCGTCGATGCGGGCATATGCCGAGACGTCAGCAGTGGCATGCGCAAGCGAATCCTGCGGCGTCTCACAAAGGCGATGAGGGGAAGCCGCTGGTTTTTAGTGGGTAGCCATTGTAGAGTCCCACATCACCGTGCCTACCCCCAGGAAGGCCGGTATGCATAAAGCATTTTCCAGCGTTAAAAAAAAAGGGAGGCAAATATGAGGCCGAAGGTCTATAACATTTTTTTTATTACACCGTTCAAATATGGGTAATATCGAATTTCAAATACAGTTTGGTACATTTTATAAACCGAGCCGACTTTTGTCTATGCTTCTATAACTTTGTTTTATTTTATACTAGCGACCCACCCCGGCTTCGCACGGGTGCAAATTATACATATAAACCTTCCTCTTTAATCACTCTATCTATTACAAAACCGCATCAAAATCCGTTGCGTAGTTTTAAAGATCTAAGCATACATAGGGACAGACAGACAGACAGGAGGAAGCGACTTTGTTTTATACTAGGTATGTAGTAAAGTTTATGAAATACATGTTCGTTTATAAGTATAAATTATGTATTTTATAGGTGACAAATTATTTTGGTAGTCCGTCTCTGAAACTAACCACGCAATTAGTGAAACATGTTCTAAACAACAAAACAAGTATGTTGCGTTCCTACATACGTCTAATAAAATATTAAACTCTTTAAATTATTCACGGCAATTCTAGTACACTAAATTAGAGGACTCAAGGGCTCAAAGGTCAGCATTTAATATTAAACATGTGACCGCCTCAACTTAAAACTGTAGTTTGCTCTAGTCTCAACTAGGGAATGCAGAACCGGTACCATTTATCAGTCCCGGGATTTTCGGTACTGGCCGGTAGAGGAACCGGGATTTCCCGGTATTTTCGGTACTTTCGGGAAATTACTTGCGGTGGTTTTGAGACGTGAGTAGTTTTAGCCTAATAGCTTTTCTGGACAATATGATAATAATATCAGGGGTGCAAAAAGAAAATACACGTGTTTTGTTATCAAAATACACATTAATTATATAAATCACAATGAATTTGCTTATTTTATCTTAGCGTTTTATAAAACGGACTCAAACTTATATCAAAGAGTTTACTAAATGCTTACAATGTGTTCATTATTATTTTAACTTTAATTGAATTAAGAGTCTGTCATAATCATTGCTGCCGTGGAGTGTCTTGTACAACTTAAGGTTGTAGTACAGAGTTTGTCCAGAATATAGTAAGTGTAATTATTACATCGTTATGTTACATTGTTATTAATGAAGACAAATCCTGTACAATATTCTTGACTAAAAGGTATTTGCATCTCAAAAAGCGTATAAAATAACCGTAAAATTACGAGGGCAGATTGTTTACACTTCACAAACAAAAATCATTTCAATAATTAGTTATTGCTTATCTCACATAATTTTATTGTAACCATGTAGGATAATATTAATAAGAAAGAAGTAAGATTCTCACTTGAAATATTTTAATAGGTGTAATAAAGTCTAAAGTGGTAAATCGCTCTCAGCCGAAGCGCTTCTATAACCCATAGCGGTAACCAAAACCAACCCTCTACAACCACAGTGATACCGGTGAATTAACACTCTTGCTGTACCTGTATTAGTACCTGCACAAGAGTGTTAATTCACTCTCAGCTAACACTTCATCGGTATTATTGCTGTTGTCGAGGGCTGGTTAACACTACGGGTATAAAGATCACTGCTCTACTTGCCTGTTGTATCGCGTGGGCCTGTTTCGGGGTTATAACGATGTTATAGCATGCTCTAACATCTTTATACAGGCATGTGTTAACACTTTAATAATCATATGAAACCGATATAAGAATGATAAACAGGTATTCTTAACGCTAGCGTGCTGTTTGGGTGCTAGTTGGGCGACCACCTACTAATAGTGTAGCTGTAGAACAATGAACACGCACGTTGGGGTAAGTATGCGGGTGGAGGACTGGTTAGGTGACGGCGCTGATGAATTTGTATAAGCGGGACGGAGTAATGGCCAGCCGTGGTCGTGAATTGGCTGCTTAGAGAGATGTTTCCGTTTATAAACATCGCGCTTGCGTTATTTTATCGATATATCTCTTATCATTTATAGATTAGCGTATTAAATTTAAGCTGCAAATTACATTTCCCGAAAATCCCGAAAATACCGGGAATTCGATTTCGTAGTACCGGTTCCTACCTTGGTTCAAAAAACCGGGAAATCCCGGTATTTTCGGTACCGGTATTTCCCGGGAGCAAACCCTAGTCTCAACTTATGCATTAATTAAACTTGATAGTCCGAAAATCCAAATATTATTCGTGAGCTGTGGCGCAGTGAAACGTTAACTAATTAGCCTTTAATCAGCAATATGATAGGTAATTGTGCCGCGATCAATGAATTATTTTGAAATTAATAATTCAAAATCGTTGAGAGAGTTAATTTTAAAGGAATCTTCATGTCGTCATACCCATAGCCTGCTCATAGCTCCATCTATGAATGACTAGTGGAAGCTCATATATCGCGTCACAATTAACTATGTCGCGACCAATACCAACGGCGGATATGCGGCTACGTAACTAGACGTCACGATATACTTTTTTCGCACATTCAACGCATAGCACCATTAATTTCAAATATTTTGTTTTTAAAACTAGGAAGAAAGTTAACATGTCACTTGTTTTTATGTTGGTAGGTACGTTCAGACTTCAGTGATAGTGATACTCATACTCATACTCATACTCTTTATTTATATTTATATCTAATCCTTTACCTACTAGGGTCAAGGAACCAAAAGATGAACACACCCCAATAGTTGAACATTCGACAGAAAAATTGAAATAAAAAAATCGTGATATAAATAAAATAAATAAATAAATAAATATGTCTGGACAATCTTACACAAATCAACCTAGTCCCAAACTAAGCAAAGCTTGTACTATGGGTACTAAGCGACGATATACATACTTATATAGATAAATAAATACTTAAATACATAGAAAACATCCAAGACCCAAGAACAAATATTTGTGCTCATCACACAAATAAATGCCCCGGCCGGGATTCGAACCCGGGACCTCCAGCTTCGTAGGCAGGGTCACTACCAACTAAGCTAAAGCGGTCGTCGCGTCGGTATATTTTACCCTTTCGGAATATTTTTTTTCTAACGCGGCAATCCTTTGTCGAGGCTGGTAATTAAACACCCAGGCTGTAACCGTACACACGTGGCTATAAGCCGCTGTTGAATCCAGGCCTCGCGCCAAAAACTCCGTTTGTATGGAGATCTTACTAAGGATAGCGCTCTCAAATTTAAGCATTAAATTACGTATAAAATTGAATATAACGTATACTTACAAGGTTTTGAGTGAAATACATTCTTGATTAATGCCTTTACATTTTTATATATTAGATAAATATTTTTTTTTAATAATTTGGAAGATATTTGCTGTTCAAGTTATGGTTCCAATTTTGTGTACCTGAGCTAATAGTTGAACGGCGTTCAACTTTCGGGCAGGGTGTCGTTTTTTCAAACATTGATTTAAATTCCTACTGTAAAGATAATAAGAACCTCTATAGCTTAAATTAATCGTTTCTTTGTCGTTGATTTTTCTACCAAAAGTTGAACGCAACTTTCTATTGACAAAACGTTTATTTTGGAGATTGTTTTACTATGAAAAATACCATTGTTCAACATAGAACCTGAGGCCAGAACTTGAACGAATAAAATTAACTAGTTCAACTTCTGGCTACTATTCCAATATGTGAACACTTTGTTGATTTTGGTTCGTTCATTTCACAGCGATCGTGTCCAAAACTTGAACTAACATAGTTTAGTCGTTCATGATTTAGGCAGTGGTTAGTAAATGAACGTCTTTACTCCAAAGTTACTAATTAGCATCAAACCTGGCAACTTTACCCATCCTTAGCTTTCATGTTCTCTAGTTTACTGTATTATTTTGGTAAATATTATTTATCGTATTATGTAAGTTCGCACATTATTTTTTTTGCTTATAAATGCCCGGACAATGCATAAATAAATATGTTTGCTCATTTTACACTAATATTTCATTCATCTTTATTAACATACACCGTTATCAATGGAGTAAATTGGTGCGAAAGTGTTCGTTCATCTAATGGTGTCAAAGTGTTCAGAATTAGGGCACACTGTTCAACTTCTGGGCAAATTGGCATACTTTTGCTTAGATTATTTTAAAAAAAATACTCTATTATAATAGGATGATTTAAAATATTGGAATTCAATCTCGATTATATACCGATTGATATAAAAAAATGAAACCTGTATATAGTAGGTTACAACACCCCGAAAAAAAATCCTAAAGTTGGGTTAGTCGCTTAAGTGTTCATCTTTTGGTTCCTTGACCCTACGATCTCCAGTTTCAATATTTGTTAGGTAACTCAGGCGAGAGGATTTTGAAAAGAGAAATCCATTTGTTGAGCGAATAGTACGGTATAGTGTTTAACTCCTCTCAGAACTAATTGGAAAGTTTGACAAGTTTCTATAGGATGATAGATGCTCCACGCCATATTTAACGTCGATTCTCAGTTCAATTATTTTTGTGTTATTTCATATTTTAAATTTAGGCTATTTATGTATTTAAGGAGTATGTTAAACAGAAAAATATATATCATACATACACACACCTAAACTGCCAAAATCATAACCCTTCCTTTTTGGCTTTGCCTTAGTCGGGTAAATACAGTGGCAAGAGGTCTCTTCGATTTCGTTCAATATTTTTTTCACATTTTCTCCTCTTTTTAAACAGAAACTTACAATGATTCAAAAAATAAGTTACTATTTATTTATTTTTATTTATTATGAAACAAACAGTCTTACTATTTAACACAACTCTAAACGTGTTATATTAAAAGCATTTAATTATCGATGATTACATAAGCCGAAATTTTGAACCCATGAGCGAAATTTTGCTCTTGATTAAAGTTCACTTTGTCAGAATTACCTAACTATAAGACGGTCTTAAAACTTTGTATGTTGCACTGGTGCATGTACTTATTCTAAACTTTATAATTATGTTACTGCAAAGGTGTACCTACACTGTTGTAGCACGCAGGCTTGTCTCATCGATTTAAATGAGCGACGCGGGCGAAAGAGACGATCTAAAAACATAAACTTACAAAAAAGTGTTTACAATGCATGTGCTTGAAAAGTGCCTTTTCTAAGCAGTCAAACTGTGCGGAAAGTGCTACTTTTCCGCACTAGTGCTTTTTACTTTTCAATTTTTTTAAAATTTTTAACTCTGTCTTCAGCTCGACGCAAAGAATTTTAATTATTTGAAAAACATTTCACAAATTAATCAATTAGAGATTACCGTTCTTATAAACAGGTACATAAATATTAATACTTCTTAAACGTATCATTTATCATTTTAGATTTTATTTATTACCTATAAATAAATTGAAAAATTTCATTTTAGGTAAATGCGTGGCAGAATGCGCATTAAGCCATTGCCTACTTAGCATTTTATAAACAAATGTGCACATGCGCAGTAGTATAGATGTTGAGCGCGCATGTATTTAGAAAAATGCCGCCATTTTTCATTTCAAGTACTAATTTCTTGTTTACCTAGTTTTTGATAAAAATATCGAGTGAAAGTGACGAATCAGATTAACTGTAACTCCAGTTTTCAAAAAGCAAAAAATAGCTTTTTACAAGCACATGCATTGTAAAAAGCTATTTTCTACAACTTCGTTATTGTGAAACCCGTTTTAAAACAAACGGCCATAGGAAAAAAACCATACCTTTTCCGTAAACTGAAAGCGACTGATTTAAATCCAGTCACGTAATTAGAACGTTGTATGCATACCTATAAACTAGAAGCCAGCGAACTCGAACACGTACGAAATCATCTCATAATTGCTCAAACAGCACCCCGCTTGTACTAAATTACATGACACGTTTTCAATGAACCCAAACAAAAAAAAATTGGTTTTCACGTTCGAAAACTCAAAGAGAATTCATTTGACAGCAAAAGTTGTTGCGTTATTTACGCTTTGTGGAGGTGCTTTATAGTAGTCGAGAAAATAAAGATTGGAGTGGAGCCAGAGGTTGGCGGCGGAAAAATGCGGCTGCACCCTGAGTCGCGCTTTGAATTACGTTACGGTAGCGGCTATTGCGTTGTAGCGCGCCTTCTTATTATACAGATGGAGATGAGAACTGAATCTACCCCTAACGCGTCCATAATCGTATCTCACCCATGGAACTATTTGCCTACTTGAGCACGTTTGCGCGCCACTGGGACGGTTTCAGTATTTTGTGTGATTTGGAAATGACAAAATTCACTTCATCTATAAATATGAAACATTATTGCATGTACTTTTATACAACCTTCAGAACATTGGTAGTGCTAGGTTAACGTTCAGAACACTTTGGTATCTTGCCTAGTGGATTAGTAATTAATGACAGTCAACATCTTCACGGGATTTTTAATTCTTCATTTAGATCATTAAATCGACGAGATGGGTCCCTTGTCCCTTCCTTTTCTGCAGATAGCATACTTATATGTGTTTCTGTTTTGTACATAACATAGCAGGTAGGAATTGGCCATATCTTCGTAATTTGAATAATCAACAACTACAAGGTACTTTATTTCCATTGGCTACATTGTTATGCGTTTAGAATAATGAGTGAGAGTATAATAAACATTTTATTAGGTGATCAATTAATTTGCGTTTGAATTGTGATGGTCTGTAATTTATTACACAGGGCCGTGATAAACAAAACTCGTTTATACTCTGACAAGAACATTTTCTTCAAACCGTTGAAGGTAAAATGTGATCGTAAAATTTGACAGGTCATTAAATTTTGCACGACTCTCTTTAATAATTTGGGAATTTTGTTTAGACTTTAGTCCGACTTCTTTGTCTGTTTAAAATAAACTAACTTCATTACATACCTTCGAAAATTATACTTTTAAGATTGAGAGATTGGTTTAAAATGATGTGAGAGTTGGTTATGAGTTGGCAATAACGTACTACCATGAAAATCTTACTTCTTCTAAATACCCTATAAGTCATCATATTTTTATTCACACCGAATACAAATCCATAATCTTAATAAATAATTACGTACCTACAGTTAAAAACTAGATGCACATAAAAATTATATTACTTACTCCTGGATTTTAGGTAAATTTTGTGTTCTTACGAAAAGTTATACCTCGTTTGTGCAAATCGTATCATCGTTTTGTTGTCTGGTAGAGTTAAGTTAAACAATATGTAATTAGCAGTATTCAACTTTTCAGTAGCGTTTAGTCAACGCGTCCATTCTTATGTATGTTCCAAACATTTGTTGGCTATCTGTCAACATTTCCAGTTTCCAGTATTTTTCTTTATCAAGTTACAAATCAGTCAGATAAGAGGAAACTAGCAGTAGTCCCCACGCTCGTCCAGTGCGGCGTGCGTGCTTGCAATTAAGTTTATATTCATACAATAGTGATGCAATTTAAATGCCGATGGTATAGGGGCATTTTCACTTTAAAGTACACCCGTCTACTTTTTTTTTCGGATCTCGGTGATTTTGGGTATTCTGACTCAGAATCACGAGTACTATCCATTTCAGCGAAGAAAAAAAGTGTCCCGCCAAAAAAAGTCAGTTTTGTGACGCTTTTTTCATACAGTTTATATGGCTCGTCACAAAACTGACACAGAAAATTTGTATGGAAAATCAAGGACATTTTTTTTCTTCATCCGAATCAATAGTACTCGTGATTCTGAGTCAGAATACCCAAAATCACCGAGATCCGAAAAAAAAGTAGGGGGTGTACTTTAAAGTGAAAATGCCCATAGTTAAAAGACCCGTGGTACGATTATACCAACTCATTGCTTAAATCTAAAAGAACTTTAAAAAAATATACTTTAAATCTAACCACAACTCATTGCAATTTAAAGCAGCTAAGTAAGATACCAAACATTTAAATTCACATCCGAGTGTGAAAGGATTTTTTTTTCTAAATTTGTAGTTTACGTTAGCAGCGTTACTGCTTTATATAAAATTAATTTGGAAAAGGAGAGTTCCATTTTAAACGAAATATGTAACGTAACATAACAAACTGGCACGACGTATTCATATTCATATAACTTTCTACACGCTTCCGGTCTAGCCAGGCCTGTGTCTTCTTGCATTCTTTCAAACCTAATTAAACACGTCTGCTACAGAGCCAAACTTCTGTCAAGTGCGCACGAAGTTACCATTGTGACGCCCCACACAACCTTTAAATTCAAACTTATACCAACGACCAAGTGAGCTGGCTACTTTGGTAGAACATCACGACCCAACTTTACCATCGTTATAACTTAGAATCGCCTTAAGAACCGTTATTTGAAGCATGGCTGACTGAATATTCAATTACCTAGTTTAGTTCTCAGAAGGTCAAATATTCAATCTCTACTCAACTTATTAAATAACTACTTTGCGGTTCTTGCGGTAGAGACGCTGAGAACCTGGTCAGCTGCCATGAAAGCCTTCATGAGAGCCCTGTCGTCGCGGCTGGTCGACAACTCGGGAGACGCCAGGTCTTTTTATAAGGTTAGGTTATTTTAAGTATTAATAATAGTTAAAATAACCTAACCTTATAAAATAAAAAATATGTTTATTCTGCTCTGGTAGGAGAAAGATTTATTATTTTTCACTTCTCATGCTCGAAAAGTGTGTCATATTAGACTTGTGAAGCGGGGCTAAAGTAGTACATTTAAGCCCTAGGGAAAATATGTATACATATTTATGATTTACAAAACATTTTAATTTGACCAATCAAAATACTTCACCGATTAAATCCACCAATCACAGAAAAGTAATTTGACAGATTAAAACATATTTGGTAAAAATATCAACCAACCAGAACACAGCTGTACTAAAATCGACCAATCAGGAAAGACGTTTTTCAGTTCTTTAAAGATTAAGCGGTGTCTATGGTCAAAGCAATTACTCCTCTTAAAAAAAAAAGCCAATATCGTGATATCATCATCGATCTAATTCATAATTTAAACGAATTTTTAGATAAGAAACTCGATGGCTCCAAGTAGTCATCTGATAGAGCATGAACTATGAGACATGTTCAGCATTACCTACATGTTTTCATTTCGAAACAACAACAGTTCAGCCAGTTCAGCTTGGTATAAGTGCGTGTCATCCACGAAGGCGCGCCAATCTCAAAGTAACCATACTACCCGGCCGCGATTAGAATGGGCTAAGAGGTGACAGTTTTTCCATATACTGACGTCAAAGTATGAATTAACTATCAGCTATTCCATTGTACATACATGTACCTAGAATAAGAGAATAATTCATCGATAAATTCATCATGTTATGTCATCATAGTCGTACACACGTCGGCATCTTTAGCGATGTTAGCGATACAATCCCGTTAACTTTTTTTGCAAGCAACGCAGGACTGTCAACCCTACGTAAAACCGCTGCGTGTATTGACTCTTTAAGTATTTGTACCCTACTAAAGTAAGTATATTCGCAACTAGCTACTCATGGAACGTCTGATTCGCCCGTGAAAATCACATGCAAAGAAAGTGCTTAACGTAACTTTACTTCACACTTTAAAGATGATATCATCTTCAAAACTAGAAAAACCCTACATAAATTTACTAAGGAAGTATTGTAATTATTGTAAGGAAGTATTGCACCTTACACCTTAAATGGGAAAAGTGCAAGATAATGAAGAGGTGTATTACATGTTACATCTGTCCATCATCTACTTACCCGTAACGTGGTATCTGTACATTAAAATGGTACATTATTCGTACCGTGCAGGTCCAATATCGTATAGTACAGGGTCAATGAAGACATTTTTTTTAATTAAGGCTTATAGAATAAAATATTTGTGATAGGTATCACATTATTAAAAGAATGCGTTGATTTTGTAAACCACGCTACCCGTGTAACAAACGAGCTTATTATATCCTCGCACAAGAATTAATTATGCATACAATATATCGCCTTTTGAATTTATTTATTTATGTTAGGAGAACCGACAGCAATATAACAATGTAACAACATGAACATTAACAGCAGAGCTGATTACAGGGTCTCAGAGACCTAAATTTCTATCCCCGAGGGTGGCAATAGAACAAATAGGTATGATGTCAAAGTAAGGCCTGCAGCAAAGTAGGTATTTCGAAAATTTTACAATAATAAACCGTTATATTTGTGGTTCGGGAACATTATGAAGGGGAACAAATATGTACAGCGTATGGAACAAATATGTACAGCGTATTATTTAATTACGCCACGGCCATTTAACCTGAATCAAATTAAAATTGTTGGCTCAGTATTAATTAATTTAATTTAATTTAATCATTTATTTCAGGCAACAAGGGCCCATAGATAAATACCTTATAGCTAATATACATACAATTATATACTTAAAAACTAAAAACAATATTTAGGCGACAAAAAGGAATAAAAATAAATGAGAGATCATGAGCATTACCTCTCAATTATCAACCCTATTTTTCGATGCACTTAATAATTAATTTCTGTTCCGTCACGATGCATGAAACTAACTTTATTAATGAATAAGATTATATTTTTTTAGTTCCCGGGACATGAATGATGAAGAATACAATGCAAATATCATTATATTGTATTTTAAGCTGTCAGCTCTAAAGGTTTCCGAAAAGTAATTAACCGTTCAGTCGGGATCAGCCTTACATTTTTAAAGACTTCATTAAAATGACAAAAAATTTCAATCCTGGCCAACCAAACTTACCTAATATTTTATATCGACTGACCAAAAACGAACCACAACTATAAAACATTCATTACCTCAGATAAAAATACAAAATAGTAATAATAAATGTAAAACTTACGAACAGTTTTAGTAAATAATCACATCTCACAAACACCAGCAATCAGATCCAAAATTTAAAAGTTTTTGATGGTTGTTCATTTACACTCATTTGTCACTTTTCTGGTACAATTTGGGTGAGTTGTTGAGCATGTTAAAGTTGCGCACTGTACGGTTGAGCGAGCAAGCGGCGCGCGGCAGCGCGACGGGACGCCTCGACTGCTACACTGGAACTGGCGAAGGCCGCCGCGGTGGGCGGCCCGACCGCGCGGGCTTTCAGCTTCACCTTTCAGGTACTAAGCCTACTTGTCGCGACACCCTTTTTTTTTTTTTGCTTTCGCTGAATTTTTATTTAATTGATGTTTCCATAAGTATGTTACATAGCGATGACACTAGTATATGTTATAAGTATGTAATGAAAAGCACATCCGAATCTCACTTAATTGTATTATTTTGCTACATAAGTTGTGCCCAAATATCAGCAGAGGATACGCTGTTTACGCTGATATAATGCTAGCTTATACAGCTAAAGTTTCACCAGCGCACTGTTAAAATGCTATTATACGGAATTTTTTGCTACTTGGGTGAATCCTTACATCAATAAATGCTACACAGTGTTTGATTACTATCAGGGGCCCGATTTTTGAGTGTCGAACGCTCGAATTTTCACTCGACTTCTGTCAAAACGTCACAGTTTTTTGACAGATCTCGAGTGAAAAGTCGAGCGCGCGACTCAAAAATCGCCCCCCAGGTTAAAGGTGTTTATTTATTAGTTGCAGATATTTTAACAGATGATACTTTACTTTAAAACTATTAACTTTAAATAGAAATTAAGAAATCTTTTCATATATTTTTTTTGTTTTCATTTACCGAACAAACAAATAATTGTAATTTCGTCTAAAAATAATCACCACTCAAAATCACTTAATCATCACTTGTCATTTAACTGACAAGACGTTTAACACTATCTGTCATAACACTATGTGTCATGTTACTCATGTGAACAATTGTTTGTCTTAAATGTCATTATGGTTCGGTTTATTGACTTGAAGTGACCAGTTACAGTTAAGTGGTACGTAAAAGAGGTACCAGAATCTGTTCAATGAGTTCTCAGTTAATAATCACATTAACAGGGTGTTTTAACGTAGCAAATTTGTTTTACAGTTTTCTCCAAAAAAACATCGTAAAAGCTATAATGTTTCATACTTAAATAAACTCCAGGGACCGAGTACTATCAGCTGTAAAAATATCTGCAACTAATAAATATACACCTTATATATTTGATACCACAAAAAAACCTTTTTATGTCAAATATACATAAAAATTACAGTATCAGGTATAACACTAGCATTCAAGGACAAATTCCTTCAGTGTGCTGTATAGGTAGCTGGAATAATAGTAGTTTATGCAACTGCTACATAAGGAGAGGCATTAAAACACGAGCCGACAGCGAGTTTCAAAATAGGATTACACGAGTGTTTTAATGCTTAATTTTGTACAATTGCATACACTACCTTATCTACATCCATATATTAAATTTTCTTTCATGTATGTCATATATTTGAGGAGACAGTCCGGCCCGCTGCAGCTGCACCCGATGGCGACGCGCGCGGCTGTGCTGTAATAGGCGGAGATGACCGTAACGATTCAACTTATAATTTTATTCTGTAATGGCCAAATCCGTCCCGGACCTGGGGTGTGTTGGCGGGGCTGCAGTTGTAAAGCTAGTCTTTACTCACACTGTTTAAGCACATTAAAGATAAACAAAATAAAATATAAAATTAAAAAAAAGATAAAATTGTGGGTGTAGATAAACAAAATGTTGATTTCAATTTCTCCATAACAAACGACTGCAACTGACACCTGATGCAAAGTGGTTTTACAACTCAAGCAAAATTGATCCTCTCTGCCAGTAATTTCACCGGATGTCTTTACCACGGCTGCTTGCGGCGGATAAAACAGTGACTGCGATTCTGCTGGTGAATTCCTCACCTATTTTAAAACCCTGCGTGACCTTTTAAAGTGGTGAGTTATATTGAGTTTTGTACTCTATTGAAAACCACTCATAGATTTGATATTTTACATTAACTATTAGTGCCATATATCGTATACTCGTAGGTACTAATACTTATCCACGTGAGCGAATCCTCTGAGAAAAGCTTACCTAAAAGGATTGAGCAAATCGGATTTAGGTTATATTTGTTATTGTTAGTAGGTACTGCTGATTTAACATAAAATCATGAGATCATAAGTGATGTCGACGGTTTCTAAAAACATTTTTAATTTAAGAATCGGTTGGCGTGATATTAAGCTTTGAAGTGATAATTTTTGTTATGGTCAAGTGTCCCCCCACCCCTTCCAGCTAAACGGTGGTTACTAGGCATGTGAAAAAAATCATGGTAGTAGTATTATACGATGAATTTAAAAGGAAAACTATCACAGCTAAGTAGACATTACTAGTTAACGAGTAATAGTCTAACTTAAGAAATGTACTTTACAAAAGCAAAAGTTCGTACAAATTCCATTGAGAGTCCGCAAACTTTTTAGTCCACATAATGTAACGGGTGGACAACTACGGAACCCTACATTGTGTGTGGCCCGACACGCACTTGGCCGGTTTTTTAAAGATATCACCTGTCATATCTTTGTCCCTAGGGGTCATGGAAAAATTCTTTGTTTCCAAAAGCTTTAGCAAATTCTGTGTTCTACAATATTGCCGAACCATGTTTAGCACTGAAATGAACTTTAACGACAGTAGAAGCAAAAAACCTGAGAAGTGACAAATTTTCCAAGATGGCGGAGAAAGATATGGAACTGGAGGGTCGAAAATTTCGGGATACGAAGACAAATATTGTCAACCCATAACAATCGGACCATAGTTAGGGTACCGGAACAACGATTTACCACATGAACAACGAAAAAAATTGTATGGGCTGCACCTTTTCCGCTATAACATACTTCCGGCTCTGCGAATGGAGACAGGCAGATCCGTATTCTGCAGGGTATAAGCTCTCTGGAAAACGTTGTTACCCCAACTTTTACATGATTTGCTTCTTGCATTCTACTTCTTCAAAAACGGTCCCTGACTATGTACCATTAAAAAATAAATTATACACATTTATTCATAAATTTAAATTGAACAGAATTATACCAAGTCTTTCACACGCAGCACACCCAACAAGACGTGAATACGAGCGGGGTGCGTGCTGAATGCGTCTAGACGTCATTGTGTTAGGCAACTGAAGCTAGTTCATAGAGGCTGAGTGCCGAACCCTACTTCAGATTATTCTCACTCGTTTCTACAAACGTCCTCCACCTGGAAATCTTTTGGAGTATTTTTTTTTTCATTTGATAACATTCACTGCCGTGAACAAGAAAAAGACGGAGGTTACGTTCAAATTTTGTTCTTCGTTTGTTAACCTTCCCAACACATTTTAAAAGTAAAGTTGAATTTCATTTGAATTTGCATGTAGAAGCGTATAGCCGTGACCGGGAAGGAGGCAATTGTAGGCTGAGTATTTGTTTAAACGCACGAGCTTGCGAGTGACACTCTTGCGAATTAAGATTTGACAAACATAACCTTTAAACGTCAAAAACATCATGCTTTCCCGCCGTTTATTTTTTTCAACAGAATCGCAAGTGTAGTTTTCCTCCGAAAAACGCGAATTATTCGAGACTCATAAAAAAACGTCGCGCTTCCAACAGAAAAATACGAACTGGTTTAGCTGAATACGTCCTTTGCCTTCTTTTATGTGACTGTAGCTACTTTTTAAAAAGTTTGGTACTCGACAAATAAGGGAATTCATGTGACCAAGAAGTTTTTATTTTGATTTGACCTTAAACTATACACTTTACCTTTCAATATGTAGCGAGTAACGTTCAGTTTGCGGGTCATTATTGCGAAAAATATATGCGATGCATGTAGGTACCTATGTATGTATGACACTTTATTGCACATAAATGGAACATTTGCAAGTAATAAAATTACAAAATATAAAGTATTAGGCGAACTTATCCCTCTAAGGGATCTCTTCCAGCTAACCTATATATTTTCCAGTTACCTAACCTATTTAGCTATATATTTATTTATTTGTATTTGTTTACTTATTTGTTTGTGTGTGGCGTTTGTTATTTGTTTATACGATCGAATAATGGCGACGGTATGATTACCAACAAACCTATTCCGTGCAAAATGGTCATGAAATACTCGTACCTATATGACACAGTTGCCACTACCCAGCTAATCCACGTTTCTGCAACTTCTAGTTTCTAGTTGACAAGAGTGTTTCACCACATATTAAGTCATTAGTCTCTTCCAGATATTTATGTTATCACAAAGCTTGAAGCGCGCGCTCGATAACAAGGGATTATGATGTAATGACGTGAAATTGTAGCGCAAACTTCAGGCACTCGAGACTATAGTGTTGGGGCGCGACCAATCACAGCCCAGCAAAATATACCAGACTGGTAGCATGGCATAGTTGTGCCAGGCCCCGAGCCTTCCAAGGCCTCCGTTGAATTTAAGATATTCCATACCTGAGACGAACTGTGTCACTTCAAAGTACCTATACGTGGCTGTTTCGCGGCGGGTGTATAAAGGCTTATGAATTCTTATATGATTCTCGACACGGCCTCCGCCGACCGGCTCCGAGCGCTCTTGGCTCGGTCTCAAGTCCCCTTCATCCCCCTATGTCTCGCTGGTAAATAATTGCGAAATAATTGTGCGCAATACTCCACCTTGACAATTATGTGCACTTTATTCGAAGGTGCTCCTAGTTTACGTCTCACCTCGCCTCCTACAGGTTTAATTACTGCCGTGCGTATCATGTAAGTTCATTGCTGGCGGGTTACGTAATGCGTATGCTATCCTCTCAATGCGGGGGCCTTTTGTCCGGTTAGCCAAAGCGGAAATGGAAATGCTAGTGTCGGTTCTTATTTCATTTTAGCGGCTTTATTCCCAATGACACATCGCGTGACAAAGTTGCCGGCTTTAAAGAGGAGTTAGCAGAAATAATTTAAAATTATAATGTGGATATTATTTATATACATGAACTCCTAGTTACATCAGAAGAGCACGAAGTACATAAATCAAACCTGCTTGTGTAATATTTCATCTGCTGGAGAATATTCAAAATATTTATCGCATTTGTGCATTTATTGTGTTCCTGTTCAGTGGTTATGAAGCTGTAGAAAGTTCATTCCTGTTCATAAGCTACTTTAATTTAGCCGGGGTGTAAAATCCGCAACGGAAAGATAATAGCGGTTCTTAAAATAAAGCCTTTGTGTCATTATTATGACAACGTTCGCGAAAGCGGGCGCGCAGCTCATTAACTATGAAATTGATTTAGAAATATTAAAAATAATAACAGGTTCTAAGGAACTGTCTCATTACCCTAAAATGGGCGCAGTTCGGCTATCGTGGGGCAGCATTCTTGTTTCTTCAGTAAAGTTGCTAAGTTTATCGCAGTAAAGGAATGTTAAGGAAATGCACTTGCATTAATTTAGGTACCTTACTGAATGAGTTTATTTTACTTCATCTAATTACTTTAAAATGTCGAGAAAATATACTCATATGAGACCGTCCATAACAAAAGGGCCCTTATGGCACTTTCTAGTTTCGTAGATATCAGCGTTTTAGTAAAATACGGTAAAATCACATATTTTTTGTTTTTTTCATATTGATAAAGTATAAGACTAGATGTGTATTTCTAGCTTGGTTTCACACGTTTAAGTTAAGTATTTGTCGGAGCTGTTATTGATGAACAGCTCAGCTGAAGGGTTTCGTCTCTTCAAGAAAACTCCTTGCTTCTAATTATGAATTTAATGTACTTAAATTACAATAATGATATATGGTTTGTACGTATGATGCGGTGGTTAAGAGCGGTGTGTGGGACGCGCGGAGATAACGCCGCGGTTGTGACGTCAGCCTCTTCAGCCCTCACCCCTCTGTGACTGGTTTCTTAGCGGCAGCGTTAACATCCTGCCCCCCTTGAAAGCTGTCGCTTTCAAGCTCCTTCGTGCTGGGTAAAGGGCACACTCGGTTGAGTGCTCTCCTCGTCACGCCCTTTTGTGTGGTGAAGTCCGCCACCCTGCAGACTCCATCGGCCCCGGGATGTAGCTGTAGGACTCTCCCGAGCCTCCATTTTAAAGGTGCAATATTCTCCTCCTTGAACACCACCATGTCTCCAACCTTGAGCTCCTTCTGCCTCTGGCGCCACTTGGTGCGTTGCTGCAACTCTGCTAGGTATTCGTTCTGCCACCTTTTCCAGAAATGTTGTCGAAGTTGCTCGATCCTCTGATACCTATCAGGGTTTTTTAGGCAAATGGGGGGTGACGGCAGCGAAGTCATGGGCCGCCCCACCAGGAAGTGCCCTGGGGTAAGAGGGGAAATATCAGATGGGTCTGACGAGAAAGGAGTGAGAGGACGGGAGTTTAGAATCGCCTCAATTTGTGTAAATAAAGTGCTCAACTCCTCAAACGTCAGACTAGCATTGCCCATAATGCGCTTTAGGTGGAATTTGGCTGATTTGACAGCAGCTTCCCAGATTCCACCGAAAGTGGGTGAATATGGGGGAGAAAATATAAAATTAATGTGTTCCTCATTGCCAAACTCGTAAACTGAATTTTGAGCGGATTTCAACATTCTACCTTATTCGTTATTTGCCCCTACAAAATTAGTGCCATTGTCGCAATAAATCGTATGGGGTCTACTCCTCCGCCCTACAAAACGACGAAGGCTTAAAATGAAAGCATTTGTGCTCAGCTCGCTGACTGCTTCCAGGTGAACCGCCTTGGTTGCGAAGCAGACAAAAATATTCAAATAGCATTTTGTGATGCGGTTGCCCTTTCCCTTTTTACTGGAAATCATGAAGGGCCCCGCAAAATCAAGGCCGCACACCTGGAAGGGGTAAAATTCGGTGACCCTATGAGCAGGCAGGTTGCCCATCAGTGGCTTCATAGCTTCCCCTCGGAGGCGTGTGCATATTACGCACTTACGCACGACACTGCGAGCTAGCGCTCTGCCGCCTACCGGCCAGAATTGTTCGCGTAAAGAGCTAAGAAGCAACTGTGGACCAGCATGTAACAGACGTAGGTGTTCGCCTTCCATCAAGAGCCGCGTGAAGTAGTGCTTCCCGTCCAGGAGGATCGGGTGCTTTTTATTGTAGTCACAGTCGGCATTTTGTAAGCGACCACCTACTCTGATCACGCTGTCGCCGTCAACGAATGGAGATAACTGTAAAAGGTATGATTTAGTTTTAAGTCTTTTTCCTTGTAAAAGTGTAGATAGTTCTGTAGCATAGGTTTGATTTTGTGACAATTTTACCAGATAGATTAATGCATTATTTATTTCATTTAGTTTTAAGGTTCCTTTTGTTTTAGTTTTAGGATTTCTAATGTTGTGAATAAAGCGTAAAACGTATGCCACAATTCTATTTAATTTATTTACATTAGAGTAATTTTGAAATATTATCAAGGATGGCTGTTCAACGTTAACCATCGTTACGGTTGAGCAGTCATTTTGTTTTATTTTTTCAGGTAAGTTACTATCATGATAAGTTAAGTTCTGAGGCCAGTGATCCTCTTCATGTCGTAAAAAGGATGGCCCGTGCCACCATAAATTCAAGTCTGGCAGCTGACCAGGCTCAACTCCTCGAGAGGCCAGATCTGCAGGGTTTAATGAAGTGGGTACGTGCCGCCAGGCCTCCCTAGTTGTTAATTCATGTATCTCATTCACGCGATTCGATACAAAAGCTTTAAGCAGCTTGGGCTTAGTACGAATCCAACCAAGGACTACTGACGAGTCAGTCCAGAATACCTTGCGGTCCAAGGAGCAGCGTAGGGCACTGGTGACCTTGGCAGCTAGCCGTGCACCCAGTAAAGCTCCCGATAATTCTAACCTTGGGACAGTTAGTGTTTTAATGGGTGCCACGCGCGTTTTTGCACACAGAAGTTTAATGGAAATGTTACCCGCGCTGTCCATGGAACGCAAGTATATACAAGCCGCATAAGCTGCCTGTGACGAGTCAACGAAGCAATGTAATTCTATTGATGCTGGACTGGTACATAAAGCATGACGAGGTACCTTTAGGTTCGCCAGTACATGCACATTGTCTACAAATTTATCCCATGTCCTCCTTACCTCTATGGGTACTGCATCGTCCCAATTTAACTGAAGGACCCAAAGTTTTTGCAGTAATATCTTAAGTTTTACTGTGCATGCGCTAAGCAGACCTAGAAGGTCAAAAATTTTGCATGTAATGGATAAAATTACTCGTTTCGTTAAGTTACGGGTATTTTTATCCAATTTGACTGAAAACTGTAGATTGTCATCATCAGGGAACCACAACAATCCTAAAACGCTCGACTGTTTATTCAAGTTTAAGGACTGAGTCGAAGCACAGTCAGCCGAGAAAATCTGTGGACAATTCGTGCGAAATTTGTGGATTGGGAAGCAAGCAGAGGCAAGTGTCTTTGTAACCGATTCATAAATGTGCCTCAACTCGCCTTCACTCTCCGCACCACTCAAGAAATCATCGTAATAGAAATCATGCCGTATTACTTCCGATACTGTCTTATCTGTACATTCGTTTGCTAGCTGTACCAAGCACCTGGTACTCATGAAGGGGGCACAGCTACTACCATACGTCAAAGTATTAAGCCTAAGTACATCCAGCGGTTTGGACTTATTATCCCTCCAGAGGATTAACTGTAGATGTCGCTGTGATTCGTCCATCAAAATCTGCCGGTACATTTTAAGTATGTCACCAGACAAAACAAAGTTGTGTTGCCTAAACCGAGTCAGGATATCGAACAATTCATCCTGAACTACCGGCCCAACATGCTGGATGCAATTAAGTGATTTTTGGGAGGTAGTTTTCGCGCTACAATCGAAAACTACCCTCAATTTTGTAGTTTCGCTATCGCGAATTACACAGTGATGTGGCGCGTAGTAACCAAAGTCAGGTTTATTAACCTTATTCAAGTGACCTAGTTGTTCATATTCCATTATGAAATCGCAATATTGTTTTTTAAGATCCGGATTTTTTTCTAATTTATTTTCAAGACTCAAGAACCGTTTTTTCGCCATGTTAAATGAATCGCCAAGCGAGTTTTCTGGTATTTCTTTCAAGGGCATTTGAACCACAAATCTACCGTTATCCAATCGTCGTGTGGTATCCATAAAGTGTTTTTCGCAGATATTATCATCTTCGCGGTAAGCTACATTTGATAATGGAATTTCTTCAAGCTCCCAAAACCGAGTTAGATCTTTTGAAATTTGTTTTGTAAAATTGCAGTGCACAATGGCATTCTCGTCATGATCGAAGTTACCTACGGGACCTGCCACCAACCAGCCTACCCGTGAACTCTGAAGAATTGGCCTGTTAGTGCCCAACTTTATTTTTTCAGATGTTAAAATGTCAAAGAAAACATCGGCACCAAGAAGTAGGTCGACTTCGGAAGGACGATGAAATCCGGGATCCGCCAGTTGTATGCCAGCAGGTAAGTTCAATTCCGACGCATTGACATAACCGTTAGGTAAGTTGCCCGTAATCTGAGGCACTACTAAACAACAAATATTTGCAGTGTATGAACTCGTTAATGACTTCAAGTTGAGTTCACAGCGATCCGAGATATTAAATGTTAAATTATTTATGCCCGAAACATTAATCGGTTTGTCATGAGTATTTTTTGGAAATCCTAACTTTATTTTCATGTCTTCACTCAGAAAACTCGATTGAGCGCCCGCGTCCAACAGAGCCCTCGCTATGTGAGTTCTATTATTTTGCAAGTTTGTTATTTTAACTAAGGCTGTGCATAACAAAACTTGTTTACTTACTGTCGCGGCGCACGCGCTGACCGCGCTAATGACCGATGAAGCGCCAGCTGTATTATTATTTTCATGCTGTGTATTTAATGGCATTTGATTATAATTATGCAATAATGTATTGTGTCTTGCCTTACAGACCTGACAAGAACCAAGGCGACATTGATTTACGTTATGTCCACGTCTCAAGCAGTTCAAGCAAAGATTTAACTTCAAGACTTCGCTTGACCTAGTTTCGACGCTCATGGCCTTGAACTTGACACACTCCGATATCCTATGCGCGCCGTGACATACCGGACAGGTCGGCGCGTTACTAATGTTACTCGACTGTGTTGTCGGCTTGCGCGTTGCAGCTGCAGCAGCGACAAACGTCTTCGTTGTTTTTGGCTGTAGGTATTTATGATCAGCTGATTTGTCGCTCCTACAAGCTAGCATTGTTTCAAGTACGTCCGCGCGATTGCGCAAAAATTTCAAGAATTCGGACAACTGAGGTAAGTCTTTCAAATTAGTTTTATATTCTTCCCATTTTCGTGCAGTAGTGGGATCTAACTTACTAGCTACTAGATAAATAATCACGTCGTCCCAGGAATCAGTCGGGCGGCCTAATGTTTTAAGGGCACTTAAGTTCTTGGTCACGTGATCAATTAAAAAGCGAATAGCCCGATATGATTCGCGAGTCAGCGTGTCTATGTTAAATAATGCCTTCATGTGATTATTTATAAGAATGTTTTTATTATCAAATCGCTCACATAACAATTCCCATGCCGTTTTGTAGTTCTTGGCGGTAAATTCAAGCGATTTTATTACGACACTGGCACCGCCCTCTAAAGAGGAGCGTAAATAATGATATTTATTTATGTCGGGAATTGACTCGTTTAAATGGATCATAGCTTCGAAGGTGTCACGGAACTCCAACCATTTTAAGTAGTTTCCATCAAAAGATGGGAGGGATATGGTTGGTAAACGTAAGTTACTTAGATTACACGTTCCAATATTCGACTGTGCTGTCCGTGCACCCTCGGAACTCTGGTCCTCACGATTGCAGTGAGATTCAATGATCTCTTGAGTTGCCGAGATAAGAGAAATGAACTGCGTTTCCACGGAGTCCCTTTCTTGAATCTGATCATCTAAATTAGTACATGCCATTTCTATTTGTGTTTGAATCGAGTCAAATTCCGAAAATAAAGTTTGTAATCTAGTTAAACGAATATTTAACTCTTTTATTTGCAATGCGTTTATGTTTGATTGGTCTAATTTCTGTATATTTGAAAGATAATCCTTGTATTTGGTAACACGACTTTTATAAGTCCCTCTTTGACGTACAAGTTCCTTAATCGCCTCCTCTGTCATTTTAAATTAATTGTACGTACACTACTTAATGTAATCAAGGGCAAATAAGGATATTAAGTAGGTATGTTGCTTAGGCAAAGTAACTAATGCACTCAAACCCAATCCACAAAGCTTGACAATTCGGTCCACCAGCAGCTTGTCTTGCAGTGAAGTCGGTCGGCACGTCAGACGATATGACGCGGCTCGCACGTCGTGCACGACACAGGCACAGCGCACGTCACGAATAACTCGTCACTGGTTATCACTGAAATGCACGGTTAAGAGGGCGTAAATATTAGGTATGTTTACTCCCTATTACCTTTAAGAGACCAGCTGATGTACGCGAATATTTATAGAAAGATTGTATTTAACGAGTTATAGGCAGCGTATTGCACTAGGTTATATAATGTACTTAATGAGCCAAGACGTGTTTTGATTTAAAGCAGTAGGTAACGGGCTAATGATGCTTAAATTTTTAAAATAAATTGAGATTGCTTGAAGCGAAGCATATACAGCTTATATACCAAGAAAGAAAGTTACGTTTTTATGAGGTTTATTGTATTTTAAGGCAGTTGCTATGCAAAGCTAGCTCAAGACAAAATGGACGCTTACGACTTATTATTCTCTGAGTAGGTACACCTATTAATGCTTGCAGTTTACTTACGTAATTAATGAATGCAAGTGGGCCTATTAATGCACAGAGACAATAAGTACGTTTTAAATAATTATTACACCGCTGCATCAATCACGAATTAGGTATTTGCACTTTATGAGCACTTTTAATCTGAAAACACAACTGAGGGCTGAGCACTATATTCACACAAATTAAAGCCTAAATCACGATGGGCAGGGATAGAAAAAGGATTGGGCTACTTCCTTTCGTAATCACGATGACGGTGCACTGGATGCAAAGTATATCCTTTGTTCCCCTTGTGGAATATTCCGCTCGCTCGCCGGAGTCCCGTTAAAAATGGTTGCGTAACAACTTCGGTACTGTCCTGTCTTCGGTCGCCAATTGTCGGAGCTGTTATTGATGAACAGCTCAGCTGAAGGGTTTCGTCTCTTCAAGAAAACTCCTTGCTTCTAGTTATGAATTTAATGTACTTAAATTACAATAATGATATATGGTTTGTACGTATGATGCGGTGGTTAAGAGCGGTGTGTGGGACGCGCGGAGATAACGCCGCGGTTGTGACGTCAGCCTCTTCAGCCCTCACCCCTCTGTGACTGGTTTCTTAGCGGCAGCGTTAACAGTATTTCTACCTTAAAATTAGTTGTAAAGTTTAGTAAAAAAGGGCCCTTATGGCAGAGCGCAGATAATAATGATATAAAATAGGTTAATAACTTATTCTAATTAGTTCTAACCATTTTCTGTATTATTTATTTGCCTTTTCTGTTTACTGGATTAGGTGGTACACGTTACAAATACCTATTTCTAGTCGCAAGTCAAGGAAGTTCTAGTCGTGCATGACGCATGACCGTTGCAAATTTTTTTGTTTCTTATTACATTTCCTATTGAATTGTATTTTTAGAGTTCCGTACCCAAAATGGTGAAAACGGAACCCTTATAGTTTCATCATGTCTGTCCGTCCGTCCGTCCGTGCGTCCGTCCGTCCGTGCGTCCGTCCATCCGTGCGTCAGTCCGTCTGTCCGTGCGTGCGTCAGTCCGTCAGTCCGTCCGTCCGTCCGTCCGTGCTTCCGTCCGTCCGTATGTCACAGCCGACTATAAGCTGTCCAATTATGAAAACATATGGTAGGAAAGTATTATTCTATGAATTGCTACATAATATAATAGTAACGTAAACTTAAAAAAAAAAGGTAGTGCCCCTCCCCCCCCCCCCCCCCCCACCCTCTAGTTTCCATATGTATGAAAATTCTGAAAAATAAATGAGGTGGTGTACAGTCACCAGCATTAATATCTGCCAAAACAATGGTGGCATTTAAATATCCGACACAGCTCCATTTGTAGGGCCGTAAGGACGGGTCAGATATTTATACCGCCTTTGTTATAGCAGATATATAAGGCTGGTGACTGTACATTAATAAATACTTACGACGATTTTTAGTTTGATAAAAATACGGCTACTGGTTTTTGAGTAATTGCTGAAAAACTGTTTTGCCCAAACAAAAGGGCGTAAGTGCAGTAAGTTTACTATGAAGATACGACCTTTTTCGATTCGACGTATCAGATAGTGGGTTTAAATATGGACTAGTAGGTGTCGTTACGGAACTCTTTATTGTGCGTGGTCCGACACGTACTTGGTCGGTTTTTTTATTAATAGAGTTAAAAAATAATTATTACTATGCGAAATTGCTTTTTCGTATAATTTGAAAATTACGCAAAATTCAAAAAACTTGTAATGAAAAGATTTATTCGGAATTACGTTCTAATACAAGATTGCTACTTAGATAATGTAAATATTATTATTTACTTACATTTTTGGTTACATTCGTCCATAAGGGCCCTTTTCTCAAATGTATGGAAGTAAACCTTGATTTTCATGTAACTTTAATCGGTCATAAAACTGAAACTAATTGACATAAAAAAAATTAAAACCTGTGTAATGCTTATCTAGACTTATTACAGGTAAGTATGATGTACTACACGGAAATTGTTAAATTTATTCGTGACGAGATAGAAAAAATATAATGTTCTATATTTATTAAAAAAAAAAATATCACGTTAGTTTTTCGTTTTTATTTTCCATTCGAGGTGTAAAGAAAACTATTTTCTAGCCTACACTATGACAAAGATCACAAAATACGAAATAATAATTCACATATTACAAACTTCCTTATTTTTTTACGATCGGCGCCTTGCACTGATCAAAGGCCATTTTTTCTCAACGGGGTAGTGGAATTGAAAAATCTTTGATTGTTTCCTATAGAAGAGAACCTCAGGATTCAGGATCTACCATCATCTATGTAACTTCCCACGGGAACATACTTTAAATGAGTTTTAAACTTCTCTTAGTTATTTCTCTAAAGTGCATTTTTGGGTTGCGTAACTTTGATGATTTTTTTTTAAAAAAAGTACGGCACCTAGGGTCATGGTTTTTATTGTTTTTGGTAGCTTATGTATTGTAGATTATAGATCCGTGCGTAACTCAATACCGACCATAAGGGCCTCTCTGTGTGATGGACGGTCACATATTTTATCCTAAGCAACCTTCTCCAGGTTAGGGTAGTAATAGACATCAGAATAATTTTACATATCCAGTTAAAACGCTGCAGGTTGAGGTGTCTTATCGAGGTGTTGAAATGTACTCAGAACGTGCTTGTTCAAAATGTAGATTTAATATCACATGGTCAGAATAGGAGGGCGCGAGCATCCGAAAGGACAACGTATTAGCCGAGCCATCCATCGCGACTGCAGCGCGACACGAGCCGTCGTTGTTCTCAAAATAACGCGCGGCTACTGCGCTATTTGAAGTGTGTCGCTACTTGAATAATTTATAAGTCGCGCTCGTCTCGGAGTGCACTACATTTCCGTAGCTAAGCTCGCCATACTCCCGCCCATGTCAAATAAACTACCACCACTCGCTAAAATTAACTAAATACGGCTGGCACATTTCAAATCCTGCTCAGTCAACGCTAATCCCCGGATAAGCGTAGTGAAACATTTAATTTTCAATTACAAACCTACCTAAGAGCTTTAAAGTGAATCCGTCTTATTTCCAGATGTGTATGTAGACATATTGTGTACACAAGAATATACAGGTTAGGCTCCTGACATAAATACAATAAAGTCAACGAAAGTGAAGCAATAGGCAACGGTTTCACGGGCTTTACACATTAAGGAAAACAAAATTTTCTCGGGCCGCATTTTTCCTCGGGGGATATACAATATATTGCGGCACTGAGGTGCCACAGGCAGCGCCTGAATGAACACAATTAGCTGGTCGTGTCAGGTGCGGCCGTAGTGTTGTGATCACCCGGTCACGTAACAAACATGGAAGTAGTTGTAGCGTACGTATTACTCAGCTACTCTTGTTCATTTATTACTATTAGTTACACTTATAGCTGTGGTAACTTCTCTAGTATTTACTACTTGGTCGGTCACATTTGTGGTATCTACTCTCATTATTGAAACTTTGAAATAAACACTAAAAGGGTTTAGAACTTGGTTGTATATAGGATAATAAATGAAAATAAATAAAACAATGGTCTTAAGGGGAGGTATCCCCATTGCAAATATCCCGCTCTAACATGCGTGAGTTTGCAATTAACCATCCCGCTGTCTACGGAAGCTCTGCGCGTATTTTTCGTAAACATTTAAATATAGTCATTAAGCCAATCATTTTATCAAAGCAAACCCTACGAATTTGTCTTTTTAGGGTCTTTAATTGAGTAAATAAATTAATTTAATATCAGTAATATAGTGAAATATAAATAAAAATAATATACATGTTTATTATATTTCAATATGTCTGAGACTCACGGAAGTTTTCTATTTAAAATCAGTAATATAGTCGTAATATCGAAAAAAACATTCCCTAAAATGGGTAACTTTGCGATTTTTTTCTATCGAGTGAAATTCATCTGGTCTTGTAACTGACTACAATTTTGACTGACTTATGAAACCATATATTTTTTTAGAATTTAGGACACTGTATTCTGTCTCAGATGGTTTTAAAAAACTCAAAAGTGGTAAAACCCAGCCTTAAGATAACAACATTTTTCTTATTTTAGTGTCTCCGCTATACTTTATAACTAAGGTACAGTTTGCTCAAAAGTTATATAATAAGCAACTCTTTTCAATAGTTTTTGGGTGTATTTAGATAATGAAGTGTGACACCGCTTTTAATCGATGCTTATGTATCCAGAGACGTTATTTATAGGTAAAAGGCAAATGGACGAGTGACTTTAGGTGTAAGTACAAACTATCCTAAAGGCAATGTCCATGGAGCTAACGATGAAAGACGGTTGAAAAGGCAAACATAGTTCGTAATATATGGCACAATACGTACCTAAGTGAGCTTCTCTATTCAGTTTATGTACTTACTACAGTAGTGAGCTTACAGTCTTGATGTCTCAGTTAAGGTATCAACCATACCAACCATATCAACTTTCTCCTGGTAGAAAAATGCTAATCTTAAACTGAACGCTCATCTAGTGTGTTTCAGCTCACATCTGACGTAAGCATATTTTTTTAACACGTCGGTGGCAAACATATATACGATCCGCCTGATGGTAAGCGGTATGAACACTTGCAACTCCAGGGGTGTCACATGCGCACTTCCGACCATTTAAAAACATATAGACTCCTTTCTTGAAGAACCCCATACTGTCGTCCTTCGGGAATACCTCGTCCCTCGTAAGAATAATGGCGCAATATACAGAAATACGCACATTGAAACAGTTTTAAATGGAAAAGTCCCGTGAGTCTCGGACATTAGACCCTCGCCGATTCTACAGTTTTCCTTCCCACCAGGTACACTTCACACACATTAAAACACTGTTCAATTACTCACCCACGCAATACCAATACACACTCCCGCGGGGTAATCACGTAACGTTATGTACGTTAGAGCATATTTAATGTAAATTTTGACGTACAAATCTATGGGATGTCGAAAAATGACATTAAATATGCTCTAACGGTAGTACATAAAGTTGCGTGATTACCCCGCCGGACCACACATTACAACGCACTCACACACCCGACAAAGACAAAGCGTATGCCGATAGCGCTGCGTCTCCGGCAACATCTCACACTGCACCGGGTGGAGGTTTTAGGCCGTAGGTGACTGGGCCAGTTCCCAGTTGAGTCGGGCATGCGGTCGGAGCCGGGCCGACAGTATACAATGATATTTCCTCCACCCACGGAAAATAAATTGATTGATATTGTATAATAAACACATATACTGATCCGAAGCATGTCGAGCGATATTCGACCTTTGAAGACGTGAGTGACTCGTTTATTATATTTCAATACATTGAAACAATGTCAAGCGTTGAAATTACAATTTGGGTTTAGGTACACCACATTTTTAATAAACTCGTTATCATCGTGAGAGATAAGAGCTATGGGACATATTTTTGAGCAAGTTTTATGCACCCAAATTTTCTGCACTTGACTGTACCGAAAGCATGAGCTTTGAAATTGCGTGAATTCAGACACCAACTGTCAGTATAATGTGCCCTGCCCGCCCACTATCACTTGAGTTTAATTGTGGTTATCTTTGTAATAATTATATTTAATGTGTATAATGGGTATACAACATACCTATTGTTATAGATATAGAGAAACAGTTATAATTTTAATTTCTTTATTATAGCTAATGTCAGTTGAGGTTGGCGTCTGCGTACTGTGACGCCACTGGCCTAGTTCGTGTCGCGGGAGTGTTTAATAGGTTTCGCTGAAGCACACGTGCTCCTCTGATAATTACCCGTTAGCGTGACAGCGACAATTACCACTTCTGTACCAATGTCGGGCGACAGACGACCGCATGTTTACAGTAATTGTGTGCAATCATGTCCTAATGACGCAACAATTTAATGTGTAGCTTTTGTATATTAAGTGTCATTACTCATTCAAAGGAAATATCATCTGTTCATGCTTATGACTTTATCGGAATCCAGTTGATAAACAGTAGTCAGATTACCAATAGTGGAATACCATCTCACTCATATTTCGAATAATCTAACTGGTATAAAAATAGCCGAGAAATCAATATTTTATCACCTTTCTGCTGTATTAGTACTATTAGGTCCAAAAGTAATAGACCTGTTCATTCCGCGACAGCCGTAATAACACTACTTTTCTCTCTAATATTGTCACCGATGTTAAGTAAGGTCACTAGAGCTACCAAGGATGTGTTCGGATGAGAGTGAATGAGTGATTACGGAATGTTGTCGAACGTGCGTAATGCAGATATTAATATCATATCCCATACTAAAAAACATATTAAAATATACCTATCGTACGTCTGAAAAGTTACGTTACGTCCCTGTATTCACAGCGAATACTAAAATCACTTTCTCTCCTGGAATGACAGCCGTCCGTTGGCTACAATATCCCCTTACCGTCATGCGACTCGTAAGCTTCGTGACATAAAACTAGAGCCGTAGCAGTGCTACGGCGTAGAACGTCTACGGCGTAGTGACGTTATTTTTATTTAATCCGGCACCGCTAAGCAGGGATGCATAAATAAATAACTCGGTATTAGCAGCTTAACACTAAAATACTCTAGCTTGGTGACGTCCTTACCTTACGGTACTCGCATGCAAACTGTGACTATAAAAATGCATGAGCTCTTTGAACTGTTTCTTTTAAGGCTGACTTAATATAAAAAGGCGATATTTTTTATGTTTAGCCTTATCTTATATACAAATGTGAGTCCACGACCACGTGCAATAAGAATTTCATATTTCATATTATTTATGTGCAACCAAGTACATAAACACATGCAACTTAATGCTAGGTACAGTCGAGGTCATTAAAATGTATACACTTTTTGACCTAATCGAATGCGGTCGCCAACAATTTGTAAGCAAACGCATTCGATTAGGTAAAAAAGTGCATATATATTAATGACCTCGACTGTACAGTACATGGACCCGGATAGGGCGCAGCAAAATATGATTCAGCCTTTAAATAGTTGAATAAATTGACAATAGGTATAGTTTTAATAAGACTGTGCCATAAATTATAATTAATAATTCCAACTAGTCCCAAACTAAGCAAACTATGGGTGCAATAAAGTCGCAATGTTAACATACTTTTTATTCATATCAAATATCAAAAAGAAAAATCAGGAAGAAATATTGTGCTCATCCCACAAATATTTTCCCTGTCCAGGATTAGAACCGAACTTCGTAGGCAGGTTATTTCCCGTACTTGTTCTTCTACGAAATGTTCTACGTATGCTTACCTCTATGTGGTAGATCTTTCAAGTTACGTTGTATAAGATAATCATCGATTGTGGTTGTATGACTTTTTCATTCTAAAATCAAGATTAGTATAAAAGGTTACCAAATACTTTTATTTTTTATTGCTTTATTTAATCTTTATTGCACAAAAGTAAAACTTATGGTACAAAAGGCCGACTTAATGCCATAAGCATTCTCTACCAGTCAACCTTAGGGCAAAGCAGAGTAGTAGAGAGGCCAATTTGAAAAAAGTCGTCAAATAACGAAGTTCGTTTGTACGAGCAGTCGCCTACCGACGATTGGTATCGTTGGATTCAGTGACGTCTTCCGAGTATGGAACTCGATGTCGTCACTCTCTAAAGTGGTGGAGGGGGTAACTATGACGTCACAAAGATGGCGGTTGGTGGTATCAAGTTTTATCGATTATCTCTTTAACTATTCAACGTATTGCAACAAATGAGGTGCCAAATGAAAGCTCTTTAAATTGCTAATAATTCGTTTTGAGGAATAAAATCTGTAAGTCTAATAATTAAAAAGTTTTCCTTAAAAAAATCGTACTTTTGAAAAAGTCAGTTTTTTTTAATTGCAAAAAACTCGATGAAAGAGGCCATTTCTTTAAAAAATACTTCATATGATTGAAAATGCTAAATTCATCCTCTATACAATGCTTTTTGAATTATTAGAATCGGTTCATAAATGAGTACGCCAGGGACATTTAACCGCGGGCGGGGCGAACGTCGCGGGCGCGCGCGCGTTTTCTGATGAACGCGACTGTGTAGACATTCTTAAGTGTAGCTCAACAACTACTTAACCGATTTAGACAAATTTAGTATCATATGAAAGCTCTTTATATTGCCATTAATTTGTTTCAAGTAATAAAATGTGTAAGTCAAACAATTAAAAAGTTTTTCAAAAAAAACGTATTTTTGAAAAAGTCATTTTTATTTTAACTTGAAAAAACTCGACGAAAGACGCCATTTCTTTAAAAATTATTTTATATGTTTGAAAATGCTACATTCATCCTCTATACAATACTTTGTGAATTATTAGAATCGGTTCATAAATGAGTACGCCAGGGACATTTCGCCACGGGTGGGGCGAACGTCGCGGCGCACGCGTGTTTGCTGACGAACGCGACTGAGTAGGCTTTCTTAAGTGCAGCTCAACAACTACCTAACCGATTTAGACAAATGAGGTGTCATATGAAAGGTATTTTATTACTTAATAAAAAAAATGTTGATAGCCAGAACACTTGCTCAGAGATTTAAAAAAATAATGAAAATAAATCCAAACAAAATTGTTTTCGCCTTATGTTCATCATCACATCGCCATCACATCAGCCGCAAGACGTCCACTGCTGGACATAGGCCTCCCCCAAAGAGTGCCACAATGACCGGTCCTGCGCCACCCGCATTCAGCGGACTCCCGCGACCTTTACCAGGTCATCAGTCCACCTTGTGGGGGGTCTACCCACGCTGCGCCTTCCGGTCCGTGGTCGCCACTCGAGAACCTTTCAGCCCCAACGGCCATCGGTTCTACGCGCAATGTGCCCCGCCCACTGCCACTTAAGTTTAGCGATTCGAAAGGCTATATCGGTTACTTTGGTTCTGCTACGGATGGCGTCATTTCTGATGCGATCACGCAGTGAAACTCCGAACATAGCCCTCTCCATTGCCCTCTGCTGAGTGGCTTTGACCCTATGTAATGAATAAGTATGTATGTATGTAATTTATGTATGTAATTTTCCAATGTAATGAATAATCGAATTAATATAATCTATAATGAATGTACAATTGACTTGTAATACCTATTATTACCAATTAATTATGTCTATGTCTATGGTGAGCGACCACGTTTCCGTACCATATGTCATTACTGGCAACACACACTGGTCAAAGACTCTTGTCTTGAGACACTGCGGAATATTGGACGAAAAGATATGCCGTAGCTTCCCGAACGCTGCCCAGCCGAGTCGGATTCGACGATTGACCTCTTTCTCAAAGTTGGACCTGCCTAACTGGACAGTCTATCCTAGCTATACATAATCGTCTACAACTTCGAGCGTAAAGCGTCCGATTGTATTAACAGGAGTTGGTGCTACATGGGCATTTGACATGATCTTCGTCTTATCCATGTTCATCCTTAGACCAGGATTTTGATCGTCGCCGCGTTGGTGAGCACACGTGCCCGGAGCGACGGCGAGCAGAATCCATTTACCGTACAAAACCTTTAATCTACTGTCATGGCGTCGTTACCGAACAACGTCATTGAACACGTGACATTGGCGAAATCATCATAAATTTGATGGAAGCCATTTTTTAAAGAATTGATTGATCCTTAGACCAACTCGCTCGGAGGCTTTACTGAGGTCATCGAGTATTGTACTTAAATCCTCCATGGTTTCAGCCAAGACTACTATGTCGTCAGCAAACCGAAAGTGAGTGATGTACTCGCCCTTTATGTTAATGCCTAGCCTTCTCCAGTCCAGATTCTAGAAAACATCCTCCAGTGCAGCGGAGAACAGTTTAGGAAAAATATCTCCTTGCCTGACTCCCCGCTGCAGCGGAATGGGTTTCGAGTTCCAGTCCTAGAGTCGGACTAACATAGTGGCGTTTTCGTACAAACACTTCAGTACTTCGATATAGCGGTAGTCTACTTGGCACCTCTGTAGAGATTGTAGTACCGCCCAGGTTTCGATCGAATTTAAGGCTTTCTCATAGTCCACAAAATCTAAACAGTGGGGCAGGTTATACTCTTCAGTCTTCTGTATACAGACCACCACTTCTGTATACAGAGTAACATAGACCACATCTATACGCTTCGTCAGGTTTTAACCTGCTGGAATTCAACGCGAAACTGGGCAAGAGAGATGGTGAAGAGCTGAGAGTGGGGGAATTTGGAGTTGGAAGTCGGAACCACCGGGGCCAACTACTGGCTGGTTTCTTGGAGAAGGAGGGAGTCTACAATCTCTACATGATTAATTCCTTCTTCAAGAAACGTGAGCATAGAAAGTGGACCTGGATGAGTCCCGACGGTGCAACTAAAAACGAGATTGACTTCATCATGTCGACGAAGAAGCATATATTCAATGATGTCTCTGTGATCAATACGGTTAAAACCGGAAGTGATCGCCGTCTGGTAAGAGGCACATTGAATATATGTGTTAAGCTAGAGCGCTCTCGTCTGATGAACTCCACGCTCCGACCATCAGCAGCCCAAATCCAAAACCCCGAGAGATTTCAGCTGGAACTCCAGAACCGTCTCGATTGCCTAAGTGGCGATGTGGATGAATTCAATGACGGGTTTGTGGACGCTGTCCATACCACAGGGTCTAAATTCTTTAAAGCCTACCGGACCAACTGAACCAATAGGCCCTCTAACTCCACTCAAAGGCTCTTCGAGTAAAGGAGTAGGATGGTTCTACAGTCTTTAGTCGATGCGACGTTATATCGGCAGCTCAATAGATAGATCTCCAAATCCCTGACCCGTGATCTGTGCCAATTCAATACTAAACGTATTGAAGAAGCCATCGAGCGGCATAAGGGCTCAAAAGTTTTCGCAAGAGATCGGTCGATTGGGCAGAGCCAGCTCGCCAAATTAAAAACTGAGGATGGTAAAATTGTCTCATCCAGACCTGAGCTTCTGAGCGAGATAGAGCGCTTCTATGGACAGCTATACACGTCAACTAGCAGACCCCGAAGTTGGTCTAGTGGAAGATCCTAGAGCTAGACTAACCGTGCACTATACCGATGACATTCCGGACATCAGCCTGTACGAGATTAGAATGGCTCTTAAACAGCTCAAAAACAACAGGGCACCCGGTGAAGACGGAATTACAGCCGAACTCCTGAAGGAGGGTGGAAAACCGGTCCTTACAGCCCTTCAGAAGTTGTCCGACTCTGTCTTACTGGAAGGGAGAACGCCAAAGGCATGGAACACAGGCGTGGTGGTGCTGTTAAGAACTATCGATCCATCACGCTTTTGAGCCATGTCTACAAGCTGTTTTCAAGAGTCATTATGAACCGTCAGGCAGCACGCTAGATGACTTCCAGCCTGCCGAACAAGCCGGTTTCCGAAGAGGCTTTAGTACCATAGACCACATCATACGCTCACCATACGCTTCGTCAGGTTATAACCTGTATGGATGTGTTCTATGTTACTCTGTATACAGAAGACTGAAGAGTACCCTGCCCCTCTGTTTAGCGTTTGCAAAGAGAAAGATGATGAGATGAGAAAGCCTTCGATTCGATCGAAACCTGGGCGGTACTACAATCTCTACAGCGGTGCCAACCAGCGGTGCCAGCGGTAGACTACCACTATATCGAAGTACTGAAGTGTTTGTACGAACACGCTACTATGTCAGTCCGACTCCAGGACCGGAACTCGAAACCCATTCCGCTGCAGCGAGGAGTCAGCAGGCAAGGAGATATTTTTCCTAAACTGTTCTCCGCTGCACTGGAGGATGTTTTCTAGAATCTGGACTGGAGAAGGCTAAGCATCAACATAAACCGCGAGTACATCACTCACTTTCGGTTTGCTGACGACATAGTAGTCTTGGCTGAAACCATGGAGGATTTAAGTAGAATGCTCAATGACCTCAGTAAAGCCTCCGAGCGAGTTGGTCTAAGGATGAACATGGATAAGACGAAGATCAAGTCAAATGCCCATGTAGCCAACTCCTGTTACAATCCGACGCTTTACGCTCGAAGTTGTAGGCGATTATGTATACCTAGGACAGACTGTCCAGTTAGGTAGGTCCAACTTTGAGAAAGAGGTTAATCGTCGAATCCAACTCGGCTGGGCAGCGTTCGGAAAGCTACGGCATATCTTTTCGTCCAATATTCCGCAGTGTCTCAAGACGAGAGTCTTTGACCAGTGGGTGTTGCCAGTGATGACATATGGTACGGAAACGTGGTCGCTCACCATGGGCTCAAAGTCACTCAGCAGAGGGCAATGGAGAGGGCTATGATGGGAGCTTTTCTGCGTGATCGCATCAGAAATGACGTCATTCGTAGCAGAACCAAAGTAACCGATATAACCTTTCGAATCGCTAAACTTAAGTGGCTGTGGGCGGGGCACATTGCGCGTAGAACCGATGGCCGTTGGGGCTGAAAGGTTCTCGAGTTGCGACCACGGACCGGAAGGCGCAGCGTGGGTAGACCCCCCACAAGGTGGACTGATGACCTGGTAAAGGTCGGTTAGGTAGTTGTTGAGCTACACTTAAGAAAGCCTACACAGTCGCGTTCGTCAGAAAACGCGCGCGCGCCGCGACGTTCGCCCCGCCCGCGGCGAAATATCCCTGGCGTACTCATTTATGAACCGATTCTAATAATTCAAAAAGCATTATATATAGGATAAATGTAGCATTATCAATCATATGAAGTATTTTTTAAAGAAACAGTCTCTTTCATCGAGTTTTTTGAAGTTAAAATAAAAATGACTTTTTCTAAAATACGATTTTTATGGAAAAACTTTTTAATTGTTTTACTTACACATTTCATTACTTGAAACAAATTAATGGCAATATAAAGAACTTTCATATGATACCTCATTTGTTTAAATCGGTTAAGTAGTTGTTGAGCTACACTTAAGAATGTCTTCACAGTCGCGTTCGTCAGCAAACGCGCGCGCGCCGCGACGTTCGGCCCGCCCGTGGCGAAATGTCCCTGGCGTACTCATTTATGAACCGATTCTAATAATTCAAAAATCATTGTATAGAGGATGAATTTAGCATTTTTAATCATATGAAGTATTTTTTACAGAAATGGCCTCTTTCATCGAGTTTTTTGCAGTTGAAAAAAATGACTTTTTCAAAAATACGATTTTTTAAGAAAAACTTTTTAATTATTAGACTTACACATTTTATTCCTCAAAACGAATTATTAGCAATTTAAAGAGCTTTCATTTGACACCTCATTTGTTGCAATACGTTGAATAGTTAAAGAGATAATCGATAAAACTTGATACCACCAACCGCCATCTTTGTGACGTCATAGTTACCCCCTCCACCACTTTAGAGAGTGACGACATCGAGTTCCATACTCGGGAGACGTCACTGAATCCAACGATACCAGTCGTCGGTAGGCGACTGCTCGTACAAACGGAATTTTGATTTTAGCCACTTGGCCTCCCTACTAGAGAGATTGTGGACGGTGCAACTTCAAAATTTAAACATACTCGTATATTCTAAGTATCCTACATATCTTATATCTGTAAACGAGCAATTCTTGTTTATATCCATATATATTTCTATAATTATCCATATTTCCGGGATCTCGGAAACGGCTCTAACGATTTTGATGAAATTTGGTTTGTAGGGGTTTTCGGGGACGAGAAATCGATCTAGCTAGGTCTCATGCCCGGGAAAACGCCGTGCAAAGCTCGGCCGCCCAGATATTTAATACTAATACATACATATTAATAATATATACACACTTAGTTTAGTACTGCTATAGCTATTTCCGTTGCAAGTTAATACAATTTAGGTTAAACTCAGATTTTCCAAGACTTCTGAAGAAATGTGGTTTACCTCCTACGTTCGAGAACGAAAAAAAGCTTCACATTCAGCGCCGAGAGCCCGGTAGTCGGGATCTCCCTTCGTAGACAGTTTTCGCTGCAAAGCGTGTTATCGTCTATGACCGTAGTGCCACAAAATAAAAAATATACAGAAGGTCCGTTCCCGCCGTTCTTGAAAATACATACCTAAACTTGCCCGACTCACAGGGTTGCTTCTGTATTGATTCTGAATTTTAAAAAGGAGTAGGTATAATAAAAGTTCTTCAGCATGACATTTAAATATGAACCAGCGTATCTTGGTAAAAAACCGGCCAAGTGCGAGTCGGACTTCGCACATTTAGGGTTCCGAATCAACCGCAAAAATATGATTTATCAGTATATTAGTATTTGTTGTTAAAATATACGTAATATTGAACATTGTCACCAAATTTCAAGTTCATCGGTCAATGAGAAGTCTAAAAATTCTTCGGAATAAATTTTGTGACAGACGACGGATGGACGGACGGACGTCTGGGCGACACCAATAGGGTTCTGTTTTGACCCTTCGGGTACGGAACCCTAATAAATTGATGCGTGACCCGCTGCGAGTTGTGACTTGTGACGGGCGGCGGTCGAGAGCGTCAACAAAGAATATACCTAATTTACTTAACTAAACCATAGTACTTAAATAATGGCGTTTTACCAGCGAACGATAAGATGAATGTGTAATGGTTGATCGTCGTTATCAAAGCGGCTAGTTTCAAAAAATTACCTACCTACCTAGGTATTGTAACTACCAAAATGAGAAAACCGTTTTATTTACCTTTCAATATCGTTTGAAAATTTGAAGAAAGTGTAGGCACAGTTTTTTGTTGTATTTAAACAATAAAATACATTCCAAATGTAATAATATCGGTTATTCATTTTGACATACGTGACACAAAGTACCTACGTAGCGACGGGGACGTCAAGTGATCAACGCGCGCACAACTAGCACTCGCGACGCGACAGTGACAGTCGCGACTAAGCTCGTCCGAAATCAACCGAGAATGCCTGTAAATGTTACGTCTGTGTGCGTGCGGCGAAAATGGCACTTTGTACTGAGCGGACTCTCTGCTCCGGCGCGCGCCGCCGCTATTTACTTTGTGGTAGTGCGTGGCGCTCGTCGGTAATGAATGTGTTGATGGGCCATGACTACTTATAGGCTTTCACATTCTAAATAATTTATGTACTTATTATCTTCATTTATGTATCTTATCAGAATTACTGGCTGCTTCAGAAAAAATATAAATTACGAGAGTAGAAAAATATATTGATTGATTACAACTTGCGCGTTATTTTTTTACCCTGTATATATAAATATATTCGTAATTTACAGATGGTCATTGCTTTGTATATCAACATCATAAATATGTACTTATTTAAGCAACATCTCACGTATTCGACCAGTTTAGATTTTCGTTAAAATAATTATTTTTAATTATTCAAACCGCTGCTCATTATGCATTCAAAGCTGCGAGTAAGCTGACGATCTTCCCTAAAGTAAGGAAGCGTTAACATATTAGACCTCTTAATTCAGTCCATATTTTATGAAGAAAACATTCTTAGACTCTACGAAATAAGGTTCACATTCTAAACGAACGCTGACGGAGATAATTGGTTGCTAAAATAAACAGTTGATGGCTGGGAGCATTTTATTTGCTTAAAAGCTGGATTACTACTATTAGGGACACTTTTTCTTTGGCCTTACTATTAAATTTTGATGGTTATATTTAATTTGGCTTTTAAATACATTGAGAGGCATATCATTTGTCTACAAAAATGTTAATTATATTTTCAATGAATGCCTACTGATATCATACAAGAAAGAAGTAAGGTGCAGCGGGGCAATCTAGACTGCGGGAAATTAAAACTAATCGATTTTTTTCCCATGTTTTACATCATTTACTACAGTGCCATCTTAGTGATATTGTGAAAGCACTTCTTCGCTACCCCGGCATAGATATCACTCTAGTAAATAATGTATAACACGGAAGATATTTCCGATTAGTTTTAATTTCCCGCAGTCTAGATTGCCCCGCTGCACCTTACTTGTATACATTTTGCAGCTACAATCCGTACATCATTTTATAGAAATAAATACCAATTTGATCACTATTGTCATTGAATATATGGAATCCCATCGAAAACATTACATGTAAAAAGATGCAAGTCTCGCAACACAGTTATTCTACAACAAAAAAGTAATGATAATTATGTAATGTTAAACCAAGGCGAAATATTTTATTCAATAGTACCGGAGGGGTGTCCACAGAACAAGATTTCCACCGACTTGCATCGGCATTACTTTATGTTTTTAAATATATAAAATGGCTTGGCCATCGCACGGCTACATAATGGCAAAAGAATAATCGTCAGCTGATTAAAATATTCCTAATTAAACATAGCTATAGCGCTAGCCCTAATGACATGCAGCTTGAACGAGTTTGAGCAATACACTATGAAGCGTGAGTGAAGCGTTGTGTGCGATGGCCAAGTCGTTCTATATATGTATTTATTTTGTATTAGGTAAGGCGACTTCCTGACTTGGCGGGGCGGGATCGATATGTGACATTTTCTTCTTTGACGTAAACTTACTGACGTCGCAAAGATTCCCATTTGATATAATACTGTCAGTATTACGTTTGCGCAGTAGTAATATCATGCGCAGAAGCGAAGCAGTACCGCCTTCGCATCATCCCGCTACCGCGCATCCCGCGCCAGTCAGGAAGCACTCATTTAAATGTAGGGGCGTAGTAAAAAATGGTATCGCGTTGACTGACAGCTGACACTGACATTTGACACTCTTCTCATATCGTACTGCCTCCGCACCGACAAATCAGGAAATCGCCTAAGCAGTAACGTTGCTAACGCAAACTACTAATTTCAAATTAAAAGAAAAAAATAAGAGTTATGCTCTTATCTTATCGTAATAATATTAATATGTAGTCATCCTTCGTCAGTAGATACGATACACCTATATTCCAAAAAAGATTGCGATAACTAGGAAGGCCTAACAATAATCTAGCTGCAAACACACCCAAAAGAACCTAAGAATTTTATGGAATATTTTATTCAGAAAAAACCTTAGAGTAAATTTTGTTATCTTCATAAATTCAGTGGTTGCCCTGCAGGCACGCTTCGTTTCTCCTGTATATGTGGGGCACGCGCTGTCAAAGTGCTACGATTAGGCCGGGGCCTTTTCGGGGAACGTATGCGCCGCTAATCCGCCAGAGATGTGTCGTCAAATTTTACCGAGCCGCGTCATTTATATTATAATGCGGCACGACACCTGGAGGCCTATTCAACGCGACGTTTTGGTAGATTATCAAATTTTCATTTTTGTGCGCCACTATGTATATATGCAGCGCGCGGGAGCTAAATGTGATTTTGATTTCGATGTAACATCGAAACAGAACTACGTTCATGTTCGGATCCGATTGTCTTCGAGTATTTTTTGTATAATGAAGTTATTTATATGTGGATATGGACGAGTGTCTCTGTCATTGCGACGTGTCGTTTTTGCTCCTTCATTTAATTGTATTTAACTATAATATTTTGTAACGGCGCTGTTATTTTTTTAAAGAGTTTTCTATTTTATGATATCTTTCTTATGCTCTCTGAAACGCCATACATATAGAAGTGGGCTGGACTTGAACTAGGCATTAAAATCGTGCATTAAAAAGGACTGACTGCCAATAAGACTATTTTTTGCACGTATATTATAGAGGATTTTATAGAGGATTGGAATATAGATTTTTATTCCCCGATCATTCCTTAGGTTTGATCGGTACATCGATCGTTGACAGATGTGGCTTTATTTAGGTATGCCTAAAAAATAAATTATGAATGCAAAACTTGTAACATCACAATAAAACAATCAATAGGTACCATTAATTGAAGGCAATCGACGGTTACAGTAAGGGTAGAAAACATGGATGTGAGCTTCGAAGCTTTTACGAATCGGGGAATTGATATACGTACTCCCAAAAAGCACTCTCCGACCAGATTAGTGCGGCGACCGGAGTGTTCTCAGTTTCCCACCTCTGCGGCGATCAACTCCCCGTTGAGATTCCGCCTCGTCGTAACGTGGGTTCTTTTAAAGAAGGCGTGACGTCTCCAACACATATATTTTCTTCTGAACATAAGCTGATAATGCATCGAGAAACGTGCGGAGCAATCGAATTGACACAGTTTTATCGGTCTCAGACTTTTTCGCTGATTTTGTTATTTCAAAATGCTTCTTAACCTTACATTTTTACTTTTTAAAAGTATCGTGTTATGTTGCGAATATTTTGTGTACGAGTAAATACACAGAATTCATAAGATATTTATAATTTATAAAAGTTATAAAACCGTTGTTGATGGTACTTAGGTCTTTATAAGTGACTGACAATCAATGTTTTAACCGTTTTCAAAAAAAAACAGCAACGGTAAGTTTTAGTATTCCGAATATGTTTGAAAAACACTTTATTGAACACCTCAAAAAGAACAATACAGAATATTAAGCTTATTATAAGCTACTGACCTTCCATCGAGCGCTTCATTCTGTTTCCTGATTGGTCGATTTTAGTAAAGCTATATTCTGGTTGGTTAATACCCGATACCATAATGTTTTAATGAGTTAAATTAATTTTCTGTGATTGGTGTCTTTAATATGATGAAGTTTTAATGAATGGTCAAATTAAAATGTTTTGTAAATCATAAATATGTATTAAATATTTTCCCTAGGAACTAAATGTATTAGGTACTTTAGCCCCGCTTGGTACCGCTCGAAAAGTGTGTTGCATACACACTTTTCGAGCATGAGAATTGAAAAATTATATATCATGCAAACCTTAGGTAGGTACCTACCGAAATCAAATTATTATAGCCCTAATCTTTGGCCGGGTCGTCGTTACGTTGTATTGTGTTTCATTATAACCGGCTTGTTAATAATGTGACTTCACTTCTCATATTTCTTATTTTTATGTCCTTAAAGTCTAATTTCGTGAGGGCTCGCGGGGCTGGCCGGCCCTGATGCGTGCTGGCTACCACAAGCAGAATGGAACACATTTTAAAAACAAAAGCCGCGAGTAACGCTGCAGTTAGTAAACCTGCCGATTCTATAAGAATAGAAGATATAATTTGTATAAAATGTCTCTAGTAGCCGTGGTTTTTTTATTATCTTGTTAGAGGTAAGAAAAGTAGAGTTCTCGGGGATAAAGTTGTTTTTGTCTTAGGCACGCTTAAATCCCTCACTGCACTCAATCTTAATTCCCTCCCGCTCGGAAATTAACGAATAACACCCAAGCTCCGCTCGGGAGTAAAATCTCGTATCCTTCGTTGCGTTCAGGATTCAATATCGCGCACGTGGCATAAAACAGTGGTTTATTCCCTTGGTGTACAATCTAATATTTTGTGTTTTTTTTTATTCAAGATAGGTTTGCGCTTGACCACAAATCACCTGGTGTTGTTTATTTAAGACTCCAATTGTATTAACTTATAAATTGTATAGTATTTTTAATATTATTTCGGTGAATGCTATGTGATAGACCAAACTTATTCACGGTGTATTTAAACGGCGGTAAGTAGTTATAAGCGTTTACGTACAAGGGAACTTTGAATAGTGCTTTTTCATTGTTAAAATCCTAACAAAATGACAAAGGCACATGCGTGCAACACGCTTTGCATTAGTCGGATTCCACAACGATAGAACAATATTGTCGCATTTCCATGCCTCGTGAATTATGGGGGATGGAGGATAATATGCACGTTCCCGGGAATTATTCTTTCATCCTACCTATTGTCACCGTGTGGCTTCAGATGAGTTATTACCATCACGTATTACTTGTATCTCCGTGTCGTTCTTTCGCGTTCACTCGACTGAAAAACTGTTTTCAATCGACGAATATTCTACGTTTTTCGAATTTAGATTCTCGGGTCGGGAAAATTCTTTTAAGTTTATTAAAGTCGGTAGGAAACTGATTGTTGAGACATTTTATTAGGCCTGTCTATACCCAAGTGTGATTTTTTTCCTTAGACTGTCATAAATTCATAAACAAACATATCTGTTTTATTTCCTGCGTAGGACGAAAAACAACAACCGCTTTATTTTTAAATAGGTTTATTGTTCAGAATGTAACCGTACTAAGATTATAAATTCTAAAGTAACCCTGTTTGTCTCTACACTGAGCGAAAAAAAATACTAATTATTAGTAAGTTTTAGTGAATCCCAGGACAAGGAGATTATATACTAACGGTTAAAAACCAGTTTTTGATAATAGTAGTTATTTACTAATACCAAAAAATTCGCCCTTGTAACAACTAAACTTTTTTTAACCGTTAGTATAGAATCTCCTTGTCTTGGGATTCACTAAAACTTACTAATAATTAGTATTCTTTTCGCTCAGTGTACTTACCTTTTATCACTTAAACATTCATTCCCTTTTAAGCCTCTTTAGAAGATGATTTTTTAAGAACACTGAAATAGGTTATCTTGTATTGTAACAAAGATTCTTTTTACGGAATCTCTAGCTTCAAAAAGATTTTTTCCCCGTTGAAAGCCATTTTAACTCCCTTTGGGGATGATTTACTAAAAACTAAATGCTAAAATAAGTTTTTTTTGTATTCACGATGTTTCAAGTCACTTAAAAAAAGACTCGGTCTCCATAAAGATTTTCAACCTAAAGGAAAAATATAATCCTATCTCTACGTGTCTTTTAATAAACTAAGTTTTTACGGAACCCTCGGCGCACGAGTCAGAATCAGACTGTTAGATTCCACTTGACGTGTTTTTATAAAGCAACATTAAGTATTTAGGCACATAGCATCTCTTCAATGGTCGGTTGGTTAATTATTGCGGTTAACGTAAAAACTCAGGGGGCCGCCGCGTCGTGCCTTTCAGTTCTCTGATGAAATTCGCATGCCGTTATTACATACAGCGCGATAAGCAAACCGAATTACCTCACCACATTTAAGATTCGCAACTCAGTTTTTCTTATTAATTAAATTCCCCAAACCTGTTTTTGTTATGCAAATTTTATTCACGCTAACCACCATTCGTGCCATACTTGATGCCTACCATATCTGCTAATTGATTTAAAAATAGGTACTTAAGATAAATGAACTGTACGGTGACTTCCTGATTTGTCGGTGCGGAGGCAGTACGATATGGGAAAAGTGTCAAATGTCAGTGTCAGCTGTCAGTCGTGACTATGAGAGTGAATATGTGATTGCATTAACGTAGCCAGAATATTTTAGTACTACCTCCTAATGTAACTTCGATGTACCTAATAGAAAATAATCTTCCTTTTCTTTCTTTTTGTTCGATTGTATCAATGTATCAGTGTGTCATACACAACTTTTAGCTCATATAATTTTATGTTATAGTACTAAAATTGTCCACGATTGCTGTGTCGATACAAACCCGATTAGGGTTTAACGACACTTTTCTGTGTAACCTAAAATAAGAATTTTTAAATCTAAAAAAAAAAAAAAAAAGAAAAGTCGACTCTGTACCATTTTTTACTGCGCCCCTATATTTAAATGAGTGCTTCGTGACTGGCGCGGGATGCGCGGTATCGGGACGATGCGAAGGCTGTACTGCTCCGCTTCTGCGCATGATATTACTACTGCGCAAAAGTAATACTGACAGTGTTCCGTCAAGTGAGAATCTTTGCGACATCAGTAAATTTACATCCAAGAAGAAAATGTCTCATATCGACCCCACCCCGCCAAGTCAGGAAGTCGCCTAAGAGTAGCTGTCGTGATTTGAAAAGTCTAAAGTTTCTTTTATGATTCCTGCCGCGGTGGAGGCTTTTTCTTCTTCATCTTTTTACTTAAGAGTAATAGAAACTTTTAACTAATTAAATTTATATTCCTGAACCGTTGATTAAGAAGCTCCGGAATGCTTTTAGCGTTAAGGTGGGATCCTACCTGAGGCAAATTTGATAAATGAAATAATTTCACTGAGCAATTTTAGAAAACACTGTTCCAGTTTGACTCATTGAGAAAATTTGAATTACGACAGTTGTTGGGAAATTATCAAAGCTGTTACAAAGACGTAATCGAACGTCTAATCTTGGGCGCGTTGCGTCGCTTTAGACAAGACAGCTTGACGTGACTGCGATTAGGAATGTTTTAAGCAAAGTTTGCAGGTACTCGACGGTAATCTGAGAGAGGCATCGGGCGGCTCCGCTGCCGTTGTTATTTTGATTGCTGGGCACTCGCGCGCTCGTAACGAGGCGAAGCTCCAAGCTGTGCTATTCACCAACTTGTTTCACCTCCTCTCATCTCTCTTCCCTAGTGTATCTTGATTTCGGGATTCGTAAAACAATTTGTAATCAAAGGTTTCACTGGCTTGTCTGAGGTGAAGGAAAGTAAAGCAATAATGTATGCATAACAGCCCTGCACTCCACGCCGCCAGTCACAAAATAATTTAGTTAAGGCGCAGAGGTGGGCAAGGCATTTTCCATACAAACTCTGTGCACGTTTTATTCGTACGTTTTGGCACTAACGAATGTAATATTTTTTTGGATGTAAATATTAGATATGCGAAGAAAGTGATGAAGAAATTTTCAAATATTTCAAAAAAATGAAAAATTAAAAAAATTAAAAATAATAACAATAAAAAATATTTACATTACGAAATAGCTAACAGAAAAATAAGCATACTGACCAAAAATCATAACTTCATTGCAAACACAAACGAAGACTCTTAAAGGGGATGAACTCTACATCATTTGTGACATTTGCTAAATAAAATTATCGTAAACATACCATGTCCCAATTCCAGGTTATTGCGTACCTAGCGTACTTATAACCATAATAATATTATTAAGAATAGCAACCATGAGCACTCGAATTTCAAGCAGCATTAAAAATAACTTTATTTTACTAAACGGTTAAAACTCACGTATTAATTGTCACTTCAGGCGACATGTTTCGAACTCTTCGGGAGTTCTTCCTCATGATGAGTGCGTCTGTGAATAAAGTCTCGGCATCAGAAACAATTTATTTTCTAAACCTGAAAGGTGTCCCACCTACCCCCTTCACTTAACTAGTCCCGGCTCTAAGCAGTTCCCGGCCAGTAGTTTAATTTAGTTCGAAAACATAATTGTTACAATAAATATTTAATCAATAAATCATTATTTGTACTTATTGTTTTGATTTCGGTTCCTCATACAAGATTAATCCCTTGCAATGTACTTGTATAATAATAAGGTTACGTATGTTAGGTACGTAAATCATTAAAACCATTATTATTAATTAATCGGATGCATTATACACTGCTTAATAAATTTATCATTCATCAAATTTAATATCATGTTTAACAAATGTTTGTTTTAAAATTTGAATATATTTTAAAGTATTATCTATTTACATGAAACTTAAATTTAAACTTCTGTGAGACATGTTATATAGCCTGGCAAAAAGGAGTAGAAATTAATAGGGGCGCCACTGTCGCTTATATGGCAACACGAATAGTTAGACACGCTTATCATGATACTTTATTTTCAACTAAAACATTTTTAGTAAGTTCGTAATAAAGAAATATTTTAATCATATATACATTTACTAGTAACTAAAGCGAGAAAAGACTATTCATTGGCCAGGTGAAATTTAAACTCGATGACAAAAAAATTGAGAAAACTTTATTTGTGCATATATTTATTAAGATTTTTTTACAGAGATTTATCTGAATTAACATGTACAATTGTAGTTATCACCCTAATATACATACCCTTCAAAATCTTGCTATTATCCCGGACGCAATTTCATCCATAAATCGTGATTGTAACTTGATAAATATATATAATTTAATTATATATATTTATCAAGTTATCAAGTTAGTTACTAGTAAATGTATATACTTGCTTTTACTTATGTATGTACTTATGCATTGAATTATTAATGGTGTTACTACACCATTAATTATTCAATGCATAAGTACATAGAAATGATTTCCAACTCGTAATTTCAGCACTTTTTAGATAAACACTGTCCCGTTTCGACAAAATAATTCGCCTCAAATTCAGCAAGACATCGCTTATAAACATTATATAAATAAGTTCACGGGTGGAACTAAGTACGTAACGTATTATTTTATCCCTTATCTGGTGATTTTATTGTGTTTTTACTGTGAAAAATCAGAAAAAAAATATTAAAATAGGAAATGTTAACAGAACTGGTGTCAGTTACATGACAGACATATGTCAATGTGGACAATTTATTCGAAGTTGCCATGGTCGAAAAAAATTAGTTCCGTTTCTAGACTATTTTGCCAAGCTATAACTATATTTTACCAAACGGTTAAAATTCACGTTTTAATCACGTGTGCATTCCGCGTGAGTCGCAGACGCACTCATCTTGGACAAGAACTACCGAAGAGTTCGAAACATGTCGCCCGGAGTGAAAAGTAATACGTGAGTTTTAACCGTTTAATAAAATACAGTTACTTACTGGATTACATAGGTTCGATCTAACCATGAAAATTGTCATATACCACAAATTAAATTCTATACGCCCCGCGGCCGAAGATGAACCCTATGACACTGGCAGTGACAGTTCATTTATATAACCTTGGAAGAACGTCTCTGTACATCGAAATTTAAATATTAAGCATCTTTTCGGAATGTACCTAGATAATTAATTTACTTAGTAATGTAACATTAACATGATAATATGAAACTTTTATTGCCCCTTATTTCCAGAAATATGCTTAACGTAATATACACGGTGACGTACTGCAAAAGTTATATCGATGGTCTGTATCGACTAATGAAGCGGTGGTGTCAATAGCAGTAATAAAACGTGCCTTATAGATCAATTACATTGTAACGGGACTTCGAAAAACGCAACGCAAAAATCTAACATTTACAACGACGCATGGCTGCATAAGACAGATTTAAAAAATAGAAATATCGAAACTTGTACAACTCGATCAGAAATGTCAATTCCAGTGTCATAAGGTTCATCTTCCGCCACGGGGCGTATAGGTTAAATTAAACAGGCGACGGCATTTCGCACCATTTGGTTTAACACATTTAAACCCTATCATATCCTTCAAACTTCTATTTCTAGTTTCATAAGCCGCGCATCGATTCCCGTTTAGTATAGAGCATTATCACACGGTATCTTTTCACACAATTAGGCGTGTTTATCGCGGATTTCATTTGAGGATATCGGCGTTATGGGCGCGCTAACGTTCGTGTCGGATCGCAGTCGGCGGGCGCGCGACAGGAACAAAACAGAGCTCGTTAGTGCACATTAGAGGCGGTGCTTGGGCCTGAGCCTCCATGGCATTAACGCAGCCATTCCAACTTCCTCCGGGCCGGCGCGGCGACTCGCGGGCCCACACCCAGCCAGCCTCTGTGCTTAAGAGTCTAATTAGCCGTAAATTGCATTCCAAATTGGACTCTTGGCCGAGAATTGAGTTTTGAATGTCTAATTTTGTAGAATAAAGGAAAATTGTATTGTACCGCAATTTATGTGTCAATCTGTAGGTATTGTCGTGAAATAGGAAGCTCGTGGCTTTTATTGGCGCTTTGGAGTCGGAATAGCAGTCGGTTTGCCTTTTTATGCAAATCATCTGGAAGTCACACGACGTATTGTAATATGAATCAATAAACTATCTACGTCGCTCGGAATAGTGAAACGACACGCCATTGAGGGCGAGCTTTTGCAAGTTAAGGATAATATTTGTTTCTTTTCTCTACATGTATGTGTTACCTTCACAAAAGTATTTTTTTATGATTTTGATGTTAATGATGACTCACGTACGGAGAAGAAATCATAGTTACCCAACACATGTGAAAGTAATAGTTACTCTCATAACAAACTTTATGTTTCTATCAAATCAGGCGCGAGTGAGCGAGGGACAACAATAAACAACCTGGTACTATTAGTAGGTACTTTGGTTTTACTATACCTACCCAACCTCTCCGCTAGCCGACGGTTGTCTGGAAGAGATCACTCTTTAGCGATAAGACCGCCTGTTATTTATTTATTTATTTATTTCAAGATTACAATTTGCACCTTAACAGCTAAAGCCAACACGGCACAAATTATAAGGTTTGACATTTATGTATAATACACAATTAAATTAAATTAGAATACGGTAACAATTCAAATACTTATTCTATGGTGCTTTTAGGCATCTCACTTTCAATCACTTTCTTGCACTCGGCTATTAGTCTTCCTAACGTGTGCGAAAACAAGTCACATGTTGGCGCCGCCTCGAGTACGGAGTTGAGCAGTGTAAGTGCGCGCGCGACTGGCGTCTGCGCATGCGCGCACGTGCGTGCCGCGCCGACCGCGAGCAGCGGGTGCCGACGCGCGCGAGTGTACTGATTAGGCACAAACAGGCGGACAAAAGCCTGGACTAGGTCTGGGCTGTCGATGGTACTCCTAATAATACCTATGGCGAATTTTGCTAAGGAGAGTGACCTACGCAGTTGTAGCGAGTCGTACCCTAGTTGTCCCTGTAGAAATAACGTGGGATACAGATACGGGTAATAGAAATGTATCCTTTTATATAAAGCACGTAGAAACATTTTCTGGACCTGTTCCATCATGAGAGTATATTTATTTTCGTAGGGGCTCCAGAGAACTGTATTTGTTTCCAGTATACTTCGAACAAGTGCCGCGTACAGGACACGTGAAGAATGTATAGTCAATGGTGCGGAATTCCGTAGAACAAACCCTAGCCTTTTGTACGCGGCTACAGTAACGGCCTGAACGTGGTCGCGGAACGTAATTTCTTGATCAAATAGCACTCCCAGATCACGCACCTGCGACACGCGCGCCATCGAAGCACCCCCAATGGTGTAAAGGAATTCCCGGGGAGTGTGCGACCGAGTGAAACTCATTATTTGGCATTTGCCAGCATTAAAGAAGAGTTTGTTATTAACACTCCAACGGTATATCGCATCAATGTCTCTTTGCAGTTCCAAGCAATGCGTCTGACTTTGAATAGGCTTAATCAGCTTCACATCGTCAGCGAACAGCAGTAGAGCGGAGTGACGCACCTCAAGTGGCAATTCATTGATGAGAAGCACGAAGAGAAATGGTCCAAGGTTCGAACCCTGACTGATACCTGATCGCGTGTGATAGCTATCGGATACATACGGACCATATTTCACGTACTGAGTCCGGTTCGAAAGATAGCTCGCAAACAGTTTCAGAAGTCTGGGAGTAAAGCCCATCGCACCCAACTTTAACAGAAGAACGTCATTATCCACTCGGTCAAAAGCTTTTTGGAAGTCTAGGTAAATGACATCGACTTGAGACTTTCTATCCAGCTCACTAGACAATATATGCGTTAAGGTGAGGAGATTAGTAGTCACAGACCTTTTAGGTAGGAACGCATGCTGTGCGCTGGTGATATGAGGCCGACATTGGGGCAGCAGCAAACTATGCAACGCCGACTCAAACACTTTTGCAAGGACGTTAAGTATAGCAATTGGACGGTAATTCTCCACTTTCGTTTTGGAACCTGTCTTAGGAATTGGCGTGACCCTTGACCTTTTCCAGACAGCTGGATAAACTCCAGTATCTAGAATAAGGTTGAAAATAAACCTAATCGGATCAACTAGGTCATCTACACAAGCTTTGATTATAAAAGCCGGTATCGCATCCGGACCAGGTGCCGAAGCAGGTTTTAATTTCTTTATCGAGTTCTTTACATCACCCGGGGCAAAAAATCTGGCATCCACATACCTAGCGTCGACAGGCAGACATTCACTAGCCGCCTGAGGATCTAAAACCGGTTCTTCGGGCAGGAATACCGAACCGAAGTGGGCTGCGAACGCGGCAGCGGCGTTAGGACCCGAGTACTCTATATCCCCGCGTGTAACCTTCGTTTCCACGCCGCCTTTACAACGTAGCGAATTGATATGCCCCCAAAATTTAGCCGGATTGTGAGATAAGCTTTCCGATATGTGCAGCATGTGGTTGTTGTACGCTTCTTTTATGTCGACTTTAATTTTGGCACGGAGTATACTAAATTGTTCGTACACTGAATGACTTCCAGACTGCTTCCACTGACGGTGAAGATATGATTTTAATTCGATATCTCGAATGATGGATTTGGAGTAAAAGACTGGATATGTACGACTAGATGACCGCTTACGCGTTTTCTTTGGGACAGATTTGTCAAAAATATGATATAGTCTCTCATTGAAATAGTGCACAGCATCATCAGATTGGCGGCATAGATATAGTTGTTCCCAGTCTGTGTCCCTAATGTCGCAGTACAATTGAAAGTAATCAGCTTTAGCGAAATTCCAATCATTGTTATCCCCGATATTGGAGGGCTCCATTATTGCACTGTCCGATACGAAACAATAACTAACTCGGGTAATAATGGGCGGATGATGGGGATCTATCTTGGTCAACACCTCATGCGATTCAGCAGCGCGCACTGAGACCACACCACTCAACTCCCCACTCGTCAACACCACATCTAACACTCTCCCGTTCATGTTAATCACACTATTATACTGGCATATGTTACATACATTAATAAAGCAGTGAAAACATCTTTCTACATTAGGGCTGGCACTGTACAGATTTAAGTCACCCATTATAATAACTTTAGTACTAGCATGCTGTAAACACACTTTCTCTACACTATCAAACCACTGCAGATACAATTCATCAGGAGAACCGGGTGGCATATAAACTACACACACATATACATATTGCCCAGAAACAGTGAATCTTGCCCAAAGGTCCTCACAGCACGTTGTTTCGTAAGACACCAACCTCTCCAGGCACAGCGGCGCACGCGCTGCTAAGAACACCCCGCCACCGCCTCGCCCACTGCGATCCTTTCGAAGCACACTCCATTCGCCGCTCGCGCCGCACACCTCTGCGTCGTAGACAGACTCGTCGAGGTTAGACTCCGTGACAGCCACCAAGTTTATGCCATCTGATGCTATTAGATTGTTTCTCCAAGAATGAAGTTTACTTTTCAGCCATCGCACGTTCTGGTAATATATATTCAGTGAGTATGTCCTACGCGCGCGCTTCGTTTCCCGTCCTCTGGGCGCGCGGGTTCCGAAAAAACCACTCTTTCACTCGAGCGTTATTCGGCCAACAATTTGCGGATAAGCAATTTTCGTACAGTTCGAGTGGGACACCAATTCTGAATGACTTGTAGTCACCTTTTGTTCTCAATTCGTCAACGGTGAAATTTTTTCCGGGGTACAAAGTCTGAAGATAAGACCGTATTTCGTCCGCTCCTGACAACATGTTCCATAGATGAATGTATTTACGTGGCTCGACCGCCTTAAGTGATGTAACATCCGGTCCCGCAGTGCAGCGCACAGAGGTGGAACGACGTTGCTTGCGATTCCGCGCTAACATCCAACCGTTCTCAGCGTGATCATTGTCAGCACCGGCAAGGTGAGGAGTATCTATATTACCGCCACTCACCTCAGCAATAGCAGACGATGATTCCTCAGATATCGTACATGGTGCTCGTTCCATCGGCACGGCCGCCTTATTATCAGGTTCCGCGGATAATATCGGAGACGCCCCAGACTTCGCATTTCCGTGCTGACGCCTCTTCTTCCTCTTCGACTTCGGCGATGTACTATTTTCCCGCGTGGGAATTTCGGTCGGCACCGCTATAGATCTACAAGGGCAGAAGCACGTCGGCGCCGACTCTAGGTTCGCTAATCGATTATTGACCTCCTCAAGCTTCGACGTACATTCCGTCAGAGATGTATGGTATCGAGCAATGGTAGAGACTGCTTCCGCCAGTTGTTCCGTTAAATGAGTAATCTGACCCCGCAGCAGCTGCAGCTCCGTCGACTCTTGTGTTATATTACATGGCGTTGATTGCACCGAGGGCGAAGCATTAGTTTTGTTCCTGCACACTACGTTTTTCTGCAAGGACGGAGTGCCCACGGGTGTCTCGCAATTACGTCCGGCCTTTTTACGCGCAATGCTGCATGCCGGACAGATCCAACTGTCCCTCTCCTCGAGTGCAAGAGCTTTACTCGTACATAAATAATGATACAGCTTGCGACATGTTCCGACTGCGCACTGCAGATATTCCTCACCAACATTAAATTCCTCGCGGCATGCTTCGCAGGTCAACTCGTTACTATCTGCCCTCTCCATCATAGACTTAACAGAGTCGCTTTTACTCATTATGTCGGCAGTCGGCTATATTACGCTGGTCAGCGCAGCGCGGTGTGTAGCTTATCGTTCTTGTACAGCGGGCGCCGTCGTAGCGATATCTCGTAGCCGATGCGTGCGGCCGCGTTGACGTCACAGTCCCAGCTCAGCGTAGCGATAGTTCGTAGCCGTAGCCGATACGCTCGGCCGCGATGACGTCAGGAGGCGCCTTGTTCTCAAATATTTCGCCTACTGCGGTTCAACGATGCGTGGTCCAGTGGTATGTGCAGCGGTCCTGCAATCCGCTGCCGCCGGTTCGAACCCGTGCAGCTTTGGGGTAAAGCTAGTCGTCCTTTTCTAGGAACGCCTACTGGGTGGAGCCGACAGGTAAAAGGACCCCAAGAGTAACAAGGAAATGGAAATCACTACAGCAACCAATCACAAATTAAATAGCTAAATAAACAGCAACAATTTCGAAGCAACAGTTCACACGTCCACTCGCGACGAACACGGGACGTAGTGTTGTCTACCTCAGCTAATATCTCGCTATGTTTCTGAACTGTATGGTATTTTTATTATTGAGGTTGTTCGTGAGGTTATTGTAAAAGAGTATTTTTATTGTATTGTATTATAGCGGACATTTTTTTAAATTGAATCTGCGTTGCATTCTTTACCAATAAAGCAGGTTATTTCACTTATTTCCTTAAATAAAATTTTAACGTAATTAATTATAAAGATACGTATTACATATAAAAATATACTAGCTTCAGTAGGAACATTGGTAAAATAGCGTATAAATTATAGGATTTTTTATTTATAAATCGACTTTATATATAATTATTACAATAATTATATAATAATTACAATTTTAGGAACTATAATTCATTTTATTCTCACAATTAACTAAGTAGATAAACGACAAATAAAACTTTAATATTTAAATAAGAGCGAGGATACACAGATTACTTAAACCAAGTTTATTTCATTAATCGTTTATTAACCCTGTGACTGCATATTTAGTGTAAAAGTAATAACTAAATACTCGTACCTATAGTTGGCTTTGCGAGGCACATCGATTTCCCCGATTTTGTAAAGCTCTCAGCGAAACAGTTGCTAGAATATTCCTCTTAAATACTGCCAGAATTTAGAGTGGGATTTGTAGAAGCCAGTCACGCGGCATGTGATATGCAGTCCTGGCTGTGTAATATAAGAGGGTTCAACTGTTTATGATGATAGGTCAACATGCTTAGTAATTATTGCTGCAGTGGATAAACCGAACGGGAATCAAAACCCAGCATTCACGCTAACCTATTTGAGCGTAGCGTATCCCTGACATACAGTTTATTAGACCAACTAGTTACTATGTGCAATGGTTGAGTTAGGCGTAGTATTAGGTAACATATATCTCAACACTGGATCGATACCTAATGTTTGTTTCTACATCAATTTTGAACCAAACAGTTAATGTAATTTTATGTCACACCTAGCCATTAAGTGGCCATTATCGCACGCTCCGCGCGCGAAAAAACCCACTTCCTGGCCAGGGGGTGACATAAAATTTTGTACTTACCACGGGCGATAATAAAGAAAGCCTCAGATCGCATATTTATCGCCCTTGCCTTCGGCTCGGGCGTAAAATACCTGCGATCTGAGACATTCTTTGTTTTATCGCCCTTGGTAAGTAATGTACTAGTTAGAAGTCTAAAATTAAGTCGTATTTGTAAGGAGAAATGATACGCAATTATATTGTATTTTTATTTATCTAATCAAATAACAGACTTCTTTATTTGAAATCATATAAAATAGGCAAGGTTGAATAAATATAAGGAAAACAAGTTAAATGAGCACGTGTAAACGAACCGTGACCTTAATGTTACTCCGCGTTTTCAAGATTTCAATAACCTAAAAATATATCAGAAAGTATTTAAATATAAACACCGCACGCCCCACCTCCCGTACGTCTGCCGGCTCTGCGAGGGCATAAATAAATAAGGAGGCGGTCCGTTGTTGGGGCAACACAAAGTGGAATGATTACATGCGAGCATGGGATCCTGAATATTAACGCGACGTTGGAGTCCTTTAGAATCATATATTATAGACAGACTGGGAAATTAAAAGCAAATTGAGCAGAGGTTTACTCCAGCTTTTGTTAAATCTCTCGGAGCAATGGGTTAGCCGAGTGCTTTTCTGGGGATCCATTCGACATGTATTTATTTATACTGCTCGCAACATGGCCTTTTGATTTTCTTTAACTTTGCATGACTAAACTTATTGCTTGTCAGCAGATGAAGTCAGTTCTTCCTGCATTTCGTTACATGTTATAAGCTTAAAGCTAAAACTTAAGCTTGGTGTGTTAGCTTTGTGTTAAGCATGTAAGAAGCCACACCAATTTAAGGCCGGGTATTACCACTTTTGAGTTTTTAAAAACCATCTGAGACATAGAATATAGTGTCTTAAAATCTAAAAATAATAATATGTGTTACATAAGGATCTTGTCTAGTCAAATTCGCAGTCAGTTAAGCTAATGACCTGATGAATTTCACTCGATAGAAAAAAATCGCGAATTTACCCCTTTTTGGAATATATTTTCAATACTACGGCTATATTACTGATATTTAACATGTAATTTTTATACTGAATTAAAGATCCTAAATAGTTATAGATAAAATCGCTGGGTTTGCTTTGATAAAATGATTGGCTTAATATTTACGAAACTGCGCGCAGAGCTTGCGAAGAGAGCGGGATGGGCAAATAGTAAACTCAGGCGTGTTAGAGCGGGACATTTGCGTTGAGGATACCTCCCCTTAACAGAAGAAGTTATAATTACTAACATTAAAAAGGAGTGTAGGTATTGTTATTATACAACGTTACTTCTATTGACGTGAATTAACTTGACTAGCCAAGATCTAGGTGGTCGCACAGGGCATTGCGTCCTATCATTAGAGCTAACATTTGCCACAACGTGTTGACATTATTAAACACAAAGGAAATTGTTTTTCATGTAACAGAAAGAAAGTAAAACGCTTGAAGTTGAGAGTTAATTTATTTCAAAGTTGTTTGTTAGTAATTTGTTGCGGGCACGTCCTGGGGGAAGACCGCGGGCTTACTGTTGTTACACAAACTTTTTCTTGTTACAAAATTTGACTTGGCTACTTGTAAGTCGCGGGGCGCCTACATCTGTCACAACGCTTTTATTGCGAAGCTCTCTTTAAAACTGAATTTTCAGTGGTTGTGTTACCAAGTGGTATATTTGACCGGCATCGTTGCGCACAGAGCATACTATACTTACGACACACAGCGCAGCTTACAGCGCGGCTCATCCGGGGAGGGGAGGGTAGGGGAGAATTAGGAGTCTTAGGCGGTCAACCGAAGACATACCAACACGTCGCATTCAAGTTTAATTCCAATATGTTTCATCCGTCACTATGCTTGACACGTGGACACGTCGTCGTCTAGACACGCGCGTTTGTACCGACCATCCAATTAAACTTCTGTTCCGTGATCGTAGCACATCACATTACGTATTTAAAGGATGATTCACGCCAGAACGTTCCTTGCCCGCCAGGCTGGCGATTATCTAGAAATTATAAGAAGATATATTTGATAAAGTTTAACTTTAAAATAAATATTCAATTCAGTCCGTCTCTAAGAACATTCCTCTTAAACTGAAACTTTTCTATTAAAACAGAGAGCTTTCTAAAGTCAAAGTTTTGCTTTCATTTACTTGCGTGCTTAGTATTTTAAGTAACAAAAGTCATTGAAATAGTCTCCGGAGAAAATGTGGGGGTGTGATAAATAAATACACAGCAATGGAGTCTGAAATACACAATCTTATTTATCAGTCATTTTATTTAAGTTTACAGTTGTTCGAGAAGTAATATTGTGATCGTGACCTTATATTCCCAATGCCACTTCAATAACAAGCTAAGTTCAAAAAATAATCTTATGGTTTAAAAAAAGAACAGAACGCCATCAAAGTTGAAGTATATTCCATTGCCCTCAAAGTTAAAGTTTATCACATTACTGTTCTCGTTAATTACCGTCAAGTCTTATATCCTGCCTAATCTATACATATAATAAAACTGAAGAGAGTCGAAAGTCTGTAGGTACATGGAAGATATTCAAAAAAGGTTGGCTGGAGATACTTAGAATCGATAACAGAAGACGTTCCAAAAGTTTTTAGAATTTTTGTCTGTTTATCTATTTATCTGTTTGTCTATTTATTTGAACGCGAATGATATAGGGTAAAAAACGAATCGAAAGTCGAATGATACAGGTAAAAAAAAGAATTTTCCATTCCGTGACCGTTCTCATACTAATTTTGTAATGCTTGTATGGTGGTAACGGAACGGAAAAACTGGAAATTGTATGAAAATTTGGGACTTTTTCTTTGTCCTATATTAGGTTTGAAAGTGCTTACGATTCTGAGTAGAAAAAACCCGATTGTAGAGTGATGGAATACCCGTCTGCCAAGCATATGAACATGTAAAAAAAGAATTCAGTAATTTCCTCTCGCATGAAATTTTGTCCGATGATAGCATTTTTTTTTTCATCCCATACAATGTTTAGGGCCTTGGCAGACGGGTTTTCCACTGCGATACAAGTGGAAGACGAATTTATTTATTCACAATAGTCTATAAACTATCATCTGACAAAATTTCATGCGAGAGGAAAAGACTGAAAAACAAATCTTTTTTTACATGTTCATATGCTTGTCAGACGGGTATATTCTCTTTGACGGGTATTCCAACCACTCTGCAACCGGAAGACGAATTTTATTCCTTGTCTTATGACGCATAAGACAAACGAGCGCCTTAAGGTACTGGCTTAACTGTCATTTGACACTAAGTTTCAGTCGACAGGAAATGCCTGATTTTTTATTTTTGAAGTGAAAACTTCTTTAGCGGCGCTGAGCACTTTTGTACTGGGGAAAAATGTATAAACTCGCGATAAATTCCAAGACCAGGTTAGTTGACCCCTCCTAGTATCGTGATTGCTATGTTACGAGGGGTCCCCAGCTGGTCTTCTTAGAAAGCCAAGGTTCTAACTGTTTTAAGACAATCCTAAGATTTTCCATAAAGATCATATTTCAAATAAATTCTCATGGAAAGTAGCTCTTATTGTCCCTAAAAAAGCGTTTCCAAAGTCCAATATCGGATAGCCAGACTGACCGATTTCCGTAAAGATCATATTTCAAATAAATTCTCATGGAAAGTAGTTCTTATTGTCCCTAAATACGGTGACAGTTCCCTTCAAAATACCTAGTGGCCAAGAGTGATGGATAAAATACCAAGGGCCTGACACGCTTTGTAAGAGAAAGATAGCCTTATTGCGATTCCTATGAGAGGATGTAGAAAATAGTGCGATGTTTTGTCCTTATCACCGATCGAAAAATTTTGTATTTGTGTCAAAGTTTTGTGTCAAGAAGATTGCAAAACAAATTGGCAATATTTGGTAGTGCATTTTATAAATGGAGAATTAATGATAAGTTTGGTTTAAATGAATAATAATTTACCAATTATCAGATCCGTAGTGTTTGGGTGTTCAGTGCAAACATGGTGGGGTGTTCAGTGTTGGGCTGTAAAAGCAAACTCGACCGAAAAAAGGCGGATGTTACATTCCATGCGTAATTTGCGTAAGTACATTTTCTTTGCATTTTGGACCCGTGTTTATTTCTAAAATCTCACCGGTACCAAGTTACTGAGCTAAATCATAAGTTATATCATGAGACACTTGATGAAATAGGAAAAATATGTAAATTAATTCAAAAATAACCTCCAAACATTTCACATATAAACCGATCAAATCGCGTAGTATAAATCTACCATAGAAGCCAGCTTAGAATTGATGTCCCATCATTCAGTCGGTTTATAATTCGATTTCGGGATACCAACAAATAATAAAAAAAGGGAACAAATAAAATGATCACCTAAATAACTTTTGATATCATCAAATTTTCGAACCCTAAAATAAGGTTGAACACTCAAAAAAAATTATCGATCAGCAATTCCGAGTCACCAAAAAAATTTTTGCAGCACTTGCACCTATTTTACTTATTGCGTTATTATAAATTTATAATCGCATCAAAAAATTGTCAAGTACCACCAAAAACACTAAACTACCACCTAATCTCATGCACCTTTTTTCATTAGAATTACATCCAAATATTATACACATCGCATGCTACATTTTAGTAAGTAAACAGTTACAAATTAATTGTTTTTAGCACTATAAATATTTTAGTCATTTCCAAAATGTTATAAATTAGAAAGTAAAATTCTAAATTAATTTAAAAAGCATCGCGCAATGTGGCTGTGTGAAATAATAACACGTATACTGCTATCTCACTCAATCAAATACAAAGAATTGTCTGAAGCATAAAACCTATTGATATGTCGTTACAGTGAAAGGTACCTATTGCTGTTTCATTCTAACTACCTATTACTGATGGTTTACAAGCTGCAAGAAGTTTTATTTTTAATTTTTTAATGCGTTGACGTGACCGCGTTTGATTGAAAACTTTTATTTGAAAATGAGTTTTGTTGATTTATTAAATTGTTAGTTTGTTATGAAAATGGATAAAGGTCCTCAAATGAGTTTACTTTAATAATTTAGATAGACTTTCATGGAAAAATTAAAGGAAGTTAATAGGTAGAAATAGGTATAGGTAGGTTTAGGTTATGTTAGTTTTGCATCGGCCCGAAGGGCCAAAACAACTCAAAATAGGAGCTCCGCGCCAGCGGAGATCCGTCAATACTGTTCCAATGTCCACTAGTTTGAAATAAAAATAGATGTCATCGAAAAATACTACTACTTAGGCAAATTGACGATTATCAGCGAATAGAGTAGAGGCAAAAACATCTGAGAACAAATAGCTGTATACAACCAGTAAGGAAAGCACAGTTGAAAATATATTTATTAAATTAAATTATGTTATGTACGTGTCTCATTCAAGTTACAGAAATTTTGAAGCTTCTATAAAATAAAATCATTTAGCGCTGTCTTGCTCGCACGCGGTGCGACGTGCGAGCGAGACGGACCGTATGGAAAACCGCATCAGTGTGCTAGCAATGAGGTTAGACTAGATTGGAACTGCTTTGCGCCTCGGGCTTTAAAAAACAATTGCCGCGTGAAATTTGGTGATCATGTAGTATTTCTGGGTATCGAAAGAATTATTTGGGTGTAAATAATTTTAATAGGATTACGAGCCCTGTAATATTTGGATGTAAATTATATGAAATTTGGTGTTTGAAATTAGGTGATCATTAAGTATTTTTGGGTAGTGACTAATTTATTTGGTAACAATTTAATTTAATAGGTTATCGACATGTTATTTCTTTGGGTTGCACTTTATATTTAAAAGGAGTTGAAAATTTGGTGCGAAACTAGTATTTTTGGTAATCAATGCAATTTTTTAGAGCATCATTCGGCAACTAATTTGGTGTTTCGTTAAATGCTACCCATAAAAAAATCCCCTGAAGATTACCCCACGTTTCGGGAAATTCAAGTAATTTGATTTTTTCAGTTTTTAGGGTTCCGTAGTAAACAAGGAACCCTTATAGTTTCGCCATGTCCGTCCGTCCATCCGTCCGACCCCCGTTTTTCTCAGTAACCGTTAGTACTAGAAAGCTGTAATTTGGCATGAGTATACATATCGATGACGCGGAGAAAACGGTTGAATAAAATCTTTAAAAAAAATTTTTTTTAGGGTACCTCCCCGGGTGACAGTAACGGAAACGCACATGGCCGGGCCGTCTTGCACCAATTTGAGGCCCTGGGCACATTAGGGTAATGGGGCCCCTATGACCTTGATAGAGCACGATTCTGTTAGAATAGACAAAGAAAGTAAACGAGTCACATTAAATGAATAGATATTAATAATATAATATTTCCTAAAAAATAAAATTAATTTAAAATACACTTAATTTGGGTTCTTCCTTAGATTAGAGCAAACAGCTAAATTAAATTTTCTTAAATAAACGCCTAATTCTAACCAGTCATATATTTTTTTTTTAAATTGAAAATGAGGCCGACGCTTATGCGAGCTCACCCAGAAGATTCACTCGTACCTTAAAAAGGTCCAGGTTATTTGAACTCGGAAGTACCTACATACGCCATTCGAATACCAAACCAGTAAACATTATAAAAAAAGATGATTTTGACCAGGTAATGAAAGTAGCCAGTCGTACGTCGTCTGGATATCTGATGGAAGAAGGGGGAAGGCGGTATGAGCTCATGGAGTTCCTGAGCACACTCAACGAATCTAAAGAAATAAAAATGGGAAATAGGTAGTATTGCTTACAATTTTTGAAGTGAAAACTTCTTTAGCGGCTCTGAGCACTTTTGTACTGGGGAAAATTTGTTGAACTCGCGACAGATTCTAAGATTCTGAGACCAGCTAGTTGACCGCTCCTAGTAATCGTGATTGCGATGTTAGGAGGTGTCAACTCAGCTAAACTCAGCTGGCCCCTATACCACAAAACTTTACAAGTCTACAATTTGACAAAATTGCACAATTTTCCATAGAAAAAGTTCACAAATTTGTCGAATTGTACGCTTGTAAAGTATTGTGGTACAGGTTCCTGGTCTTAGATGCGTAAGACACAATGATACTCGGGACATATTATGTAAATGGATTATGCGAATATGAACATGAGTATGAGTACAGTACAGATACGGATACCGATACGGATACCGATACCGATATGAATATCTTTGTTATTTGGGTCATTGTCAGTCGGAAAAACAAAAGTTGTCCATTCGGTGGACAATAGTTAACGGCTTGTGTGCATGTAATTTACGTTTTTATTATATGGATTTATAGACACGGAATTACAGATTATGCGGGTTATCAGATCAATCGAAAATTAAGCTTTGTAGCCCTTAACTTTTGGCATGTCCTTTCCACCGAAAAGACGCGCACCTAAATCTGACAATGACCCATTTACTATCTTTATTGAGTTTTCACTTCTGCCGGCACTCCCGGAGTGCAACCCGTTGTTTTTTTTTTACGTCTTTGGAAGGCTGCCTCTACTCAACTCACCAACGGAATCGTGGCAGACGTCTACAGTCCTTCATAATAAAAGTTTCTTAACCACTGTACAAGTTTTCATGCGAGAAGAAATTGGTCATCGTGACCTGTTGTTGGTCCACGGTCTAGTTTGTTCATTCCTTTCGTTATTTGTTAGTTTATATTTTGAGCCGTGACGAATTCCTCATACCTATATTCCTTTACAATGACGAATTCCTCATACCTATATTCCTTTACAATATTTTGTACTAACAGTGTATGTATACAGCCAGTGTCATATAGTATGTAGCACCCAAAGTGGCCAAATAATTCGGTACATCATAGAAAATATATCGTGTAATGGGTATAGTTGACGAGATATAATTTGCACCGATTCCTCGAACAACTTGTATCGCGAATCGGTGCAATTTATATTTCCTCAACCATACGAATATTTTCCTTCCCTTCGACACTTCGTCTCTAGAGGAAACCTGCGCCCAGCCATCACACGTGTAAGGGATTTTTATTTTGTTATACTATATTATAAAATAAACGAGTAGGTATATCGTCTCCACATGGACTAGTAATTACTAGCTCGTTATATTAAGGGTGTGCGCAAGACGCGATATTCGCAATTTTCTCCTTCAGCGTGTTCCCGTCATCAGGGAGGAAGAATTTAAGAGAAATTTATATTCCTTATTTACCGGCTCAGCTACCCGTGAACGCCTATCGTAGACTCGATTGAACTCTTAATAAAATTCGATTTTCGTCCCATCCGCGTTCTAAACGTGCTGGTGCTGAAGCAGGTGTTATATCGCACACGGCTACACGACTTTGTGATAATAAACGTATGTTTTATAAGGAAAACCTACCAAAGGGGAAACTATATAGGTACATCATACTTTAGTAGAAATTATTAGCATTTTATTGGATCTTATTAAAGGTTGGCAGCGCGCAAGTGTCTCCCCGTGAGTCGCTGCTGTGTCCGCTCACCATTGGATAAGCCGTATACTTGTTTTACCACCAATGTAGTTTAAAAACTATATGTTATTGTATATGTCAATTTATCACCCAAATTTCTATCAAAAGTATATTTGTGTAGGTATAATTAGGAAAAGTAGTGTTTTCTTTTCAGTTTATTCTTAAGATGTCGGTACCTGACGATGTGCCTGATTTAAAAGTTTCAAAAGAAGTAACGTGTAAACAGAGTTAAATATATTGTTCATATAAGTTAAGCTCACTTTTTAAAATTAACAACAATTTATGTTTCCAAAATTCATCATTGAAAATGATCTTAAACAAAAACAATAACTTTGTCGCAGGAAAACAGCATGCATTAGAAGGGATGAATGCAATATACGCGGTAGAGTATTAATGAACAGTCGAACTGGGTTCGCTTAGAACCACAAAGTTTGCCCGCTTCCGCGTAAGTTGGATAGTCTATTAACGCCATTATATAACTTCTAGTGGCACCGGTGACATTTTACTTTAGTAACAAAGAACGCACATGCGCGTTAAGAAAACACCTTACAAATTTCCATTTCTCGGCACTATAACCCATTTTATTTTTCATGAAATAAACTCACAGGCATAAGTAGCCGTAGCCGTATTTGGATCTCCCGCTCGCTTTTGTTAGTTTGATGTACTGTGATGTGGTCGTCGCCCGCGCATGAAAACTGTAAATCAACATGAAATCATGCGTTCAAAGTTCAAACCGATTAAACTATGAATTAAATACAAGAGTCATGTGTATAAAAATACCGTTCGTTGGCTTTGATGTAAGGATTCCTTTGATCATTTATTTCGAACCAGATGCAGTCCTTGGCTTCGCGAAGAATATTAGATCATGAATACCTGTCTCCGGTCTCACTCACTCAGCACAAAAAAAAATGTTTTTAACCCAATTCTTACATTTCCATGCAATTTTGCAAACCTTGTGTTCAAAATTACAAACTTTACACAAATAAAACCCAGGTAGCAACCGAGCCGTTTAGAAATAACGCGTGAACATACATTTTCGGCAATTGATTTTCAGATGTCGTCTTAAAGGCTAGTTTTGCAATGGTAACTGGTAGAAAATTCACGCACCCTCAAACCGTGATTTAATGATACCTCAGGAATGAATAATGCTAGGTTTATAGCAATTGGAAGTCCATACTTATAATTGCCATAAACCCCATTGCCAAAAACCGGCCAAGTGCAAGTCGGACTCGCGCATGAAGGGTTCCGTACCATTATCTATAAAAACGGCAAAAAAAATCATGTCTTGTATGGGAGACCCCTTAAAATATTTATTTTAATCTGGTTTATAGTATTTGTTGTTATAGCGGCAACAGAAATACATCATCTGTGAAAATTTCAACTGTCTAACTATCACGGTTCATGAGATACAGCCTGGTGACAGACGGACAGACGGACGGACAGCGGAGCCTTTGTAATAGGGTCCCGTTTTACCCTTTGGGTAAGGAACCCTAAAAATGAGGTTAGCCTATTTTTTTCTATTTCTAACGTAATCTGTTGTACACATACAGACAGCAAATTAAATATTACACGAATTATTAGGTCGGTAACAGGCGGTGGTATTTGTATGATCCTAGTTGTTCGAAATAAAATGAATTTAATTTAATTTATGTCACACCTGGCCATAAAGCGGCTATTATCGCGCGCTCCGCGCGCGAAAAAACCCACTTCCTGGCTAGGGGGTGACATAAAATTTTGTACTTAACACGGGCGATAATAAAGAAAGCCTCAGATCGCATATTTATCGCCCTTGCCTTCGGCTCGGGCGTCAAATACCTGCGATCTGAGACATTCTTTGTTTTACCGCCCTTGTTAAGTAATGTACTATTATGTCACACCTGGCCATAAAGCGGCAATTACCGCACGCTCCACGCGCGGGAAATCCCACTTCCTGGCCAGGGGGTGACATAAAACTTTGTACTTAACACGGGCGGTAATAAAGAAAGCCTCAGATCGCATATTTATCGCCCTTGCCTTCGGCTCGGGCGTCAAATACCTGCGATCTGAGACATTCTTTGTTTTACCGCCCTTGTTAAGTAATGTACTATTAATAAGGCATACGAATATTTTTTTTTCCTTCTCAATTGTTTATGCCCATTCAACATTCAGTACTTTAAAGTGCAATAGTGGCTTTTTATTTTAATATTCAGGAGCCTTATTTTTGTCAGTATATTCACCAACATCTCGTTTCAAGAACGCCGTGAAGAAATAAGATATTTCGCGAAACGGGCGCGCTATTTATTTGCCGCCGCCGGCGCGCTCATTGATAAATATAACCAATAAAGGAAAACAAAATGTCCACAAGAGAAATTATTGCGGTTCCCGTAATTTACCTCTTTGTGTTTGTTTTTCACAATATTTACCGTCGGTTTGACAACATTTTCCCTGTGCAATAGACGTTTGTGCCACGAGCATACTTGCGTATTTATCTCACACGTAATTATAGCGTAAAATTTGGTTCACTTTGCATAAAAAATCTAAAAAAAATTTAAAATTCATATTATTAGTGAGTCACCCTACCCGCGCTGGATAAGTGTGGGTACTACTGCTCATACCTTCTCATTCTTGGCCTCGTCAAGTTTATGCCCAGCAGTGGGACGTATATATATAGGCTGATGATGATGACACATTTTTAGGTACTAAATGACCAAAATAGTTTCGCTTGGGACCCTACCATTTATTGATATAATTATGTAATTGCGCCAGAAATCGGTTGATTGAAGTCATTGAAGATAACATCAAATGTTTCGTGACACAAACATTTATATTTCTATTCTTAATCATGTGTGCATGATTTTATTATCAGCACTTGCCAACAAAACTGTTTGTAATTTTGTAACTTAGCAACTTCCATTTAATGTCAATTACATGCACAACTTAAAATTGTGTGGTTACCTAGTTTGAAGACTTATATACAGCGGTTGATGTTTGTTTAAACTATAGGTATGTGACGTAGAATAAGAACTTGATGTAGGAACAATTAAAAGGTACGGGCTATAATTTACATCGCTATTCGGTGTTCGGTGCCACAAATCGACCCACAAAATGGGCCGGCAGCTATTGTAAAATATCCCTAACTATTCATGAATAATGTGACGCGCTTCCCTAGACGCGAGAGGTGTAAAATAGATAATACAGAAGGACAGTTTTGGACGAGTACGGCCGGTGAGTGTATAAATAAATACTACAATGGACAGTTTTAGTTGAAATGTACTCAGAATTTACAAAAACTTCGTGACAGGTTCGGAAACTATAGGTGGTATATATGTATAATACGTGACTGAAGCAGCTGGGGTTTTTCTTGCTGAGAATCGCGTGTACTATTGATTCCTATTTTTTTATGTCCCCAAATTCCCATATAATTTTTATAATTCCACTATGTGACGCTCCATACAGAATGTATAAAAACAACGCAATAAAAATTGGGGTATTTTTTTATTCGATTCGTGTTTCTGAATAGTAAAAACCAAAGTTTAGTAGCTACGCGGGCGAGGTGTTCAAAATTATCTACACACGCTCTTATTCCCTCAGACGTAAGTAGATCATTTTGAACACCTCGCCCCCGTAGCTACTTTTGCTGCTGACTGTACCTATGTAAATATCTAGTCAGATTTTCTCGTTGGTTCGTTCGATGAATTGAAATACTTGGTCCAGGTGCAAAAACCAATCGGTGGATTACCAATGCTAGCCAGCGACCCAATCCACCAACGAAAAATTTGTTGTATGTTTGGCTTGTCAAAAAGTCAGGCGCGTGATTCATGTGCGATATGACGTAGGCATACCCAATTATAGGAGCCTGTTCTACTTAAAATTTTGATTTGATTGAGTTGGGCGCGATTTTTCTAGTACTACGGCTTGGTGTACTCAGAAAACAGTGAACGCAATAAGTAACACCATTTTTGAAATGAAATTGCCTAACGAGCCTTCTGTATAGTGCGGTTGTTCTGTAGAGGTGGGCCACGGCAGACGCGGGCAGGCTCAGCATCGTAAATATTCAGGGTCCGACGAGCGACGACGCTCTGCGATACATCAAAGTCGCATCGACTTCCATACACAAGCTACCATTTTCCAAAGTGTCACGCCTCCCGAATTTAAAGGGTGTTTAACTTGAGAAATTTTACGCTACACGGGATGGTTTGTTTAAATATAAATTATGTATGCCTTAGTTCGTATAAAACCAAGGAAATTAATATTTTGCTAGAGTACAAGTTAGTGATGAATGATGATATGCAAATAGTATTTCATTAAAATACTTTGGTACTTATTTTGTCTGTAGGTAGGTAATGGAGCTTTAGACAATAACTTGGTGAAGTAATTAGTTATAATAATAGTCTCTAGTCAGCCTTAAATAAAGACCAAACTTTGATGAATTTATACTCAACAACAATAACTAAAAATAATAATAATATTTTAACCTAAACATACTATACTATCTATCACCTAGCTTTATATTTAATTGGAATTATTTAGACAGTATTTTAGTAATGATTAAGCACGTAAAGTAAGTAAGTAAGCAAAGTATATAATTATAGGTAATTGACGGTTGTGACTTCGAAACATTCCGTCGCTTTGTATTTTTTTTATTGGTGTTCTTACTCATATAATGTATTCATATCGAAAAATATTATTGCGCGCCTTTAATTCCTGAAATCAAGTAACATCCCGGCAGGCACTTTTATTTTCTGATAATAATTTTCCGATATAAAGCAATTTGAAGTCCATTTAGGTCTGGATATCGCTGAATAGTTAAGTGCAATTATAACCGGCAACCGGTACTTTGGTACATTTAGTACCTGATTTATGATCAGAAATCAACACACTATTAAGTCCATCCAGCGTACGTCAATAATGAAATAATCATCCTCCTAGCGTTATCCCAGTACAGTTGCATCCTGAAGGATGCCTGGGGTCCACTACCTAATCCCAAGATTTGGCGTAGGCACCAGTTTTTACGAAAGCGACTGCCACCTGACCTTCCAACCCCGAGGGGAAACTAGACCTTATTGGGATTAGGCTTTGTCAAGTGAGTGGGCAACTTGACTGTTAGAAGTTCTTAAGCCGCCCGAAGGCCTCCAACTTGGCTTAACGACTGCTGCCATAGACAGCAACCGGGATCAACGGCTTAACGTGCCTTCCAAAGCACGGGAGCGCTCAGTTAGTAACCACTCAAAGCGGTCACCCATCCAAGTCCTGACCGCTGCCCACGTTGTTTAACCTTAGATACCGCAAGCGGTACGCAGGCGCCGCTGGGCTACGAGCGAGCGCGTCAATAATGAAATAATATTGAAAAAATATTAAACGTGTATTAGAATTTAGAATAAAGGGTCGTCACATAATCAGTAGAGAAACAAATATGGTTGTGCTTGAAATTGAAGTGAAATAAAATAATTCGAGATTTAGGTAACTTATGGATAACTTATTCTGAGTAATTGGATATTCAATACCTAATTGTTTGTAAGGAAAACAATCAGTAGGTAAATTGGTATCCGGCTATCCAGTTGTTATTACTACTCGTAGCCAAGGATGATTCAAATCGAGCGTTCTCTAGTGAAACTTTCGATATTAAGGTACTTTATATTCATTGTTAGCTTTGCATTTTTGGATAAAACAATCTACTTAAATATTAATAAAATTTACAACGTTCTACTTTTTGAACCAGTAGTTTATGTATTACTTTATAAAATAAAAGTCGTTTTAGCACATTTAATTATAGTAGGGGAAGTAGTGTCATGAGGTCCACATTTTGGTATCGGATGAATTCACTTGGCACAGATGTAATATAGGTAAATCTAAGTTAAATTAGCCCGGTAGCCATCCGCCACCCCCTGGGGGGTAAGAAGGAGGGGGGGCTTGAAAGTCCCATTTTTCGGTTTTTCATGAAAAACTCATAAACGGTGACCCATAGCGAAAAACGTTCTTAGGCATAAGTAATATAAATAAAATTATCTACATAAAAGGTTCTATACACTTTGTCGCTAGGATTAATATTTAATGAGATTTTAAAGGGGGGATGTAAAATTATATGAAAATTTAAGTGGCTATTAATTTCTTTGTATTTCAATATAGTTAAAAACAAAAAATACTAAAATTATGCACTCAATGAGCTCTATTCGCCACCCCACTCGATGGGGTGGGTCAATTTTTTTTTTGCACCCCCCTTTAGCTGTATGGGGAGCCCCCTTGAAAAGCTGTAAAAATATTTTTGAAAAAAATTTATAGCTTTGGGTCAATAAGATGCTTAAATGGTGAAAATTTGAAGACTATAGCTCAATCCGTTACCTTTTAAGGGTGGCCCCCATGCAGCTAAGAGAGAGCATGTATGAAAAAAAAGAACCACCCCATAGAGCCCCCATCAAAGAGCAAAATTTAGAGCAATATTCTTCAGATTTTCACCATTTAAGCATCTTGTTGACCCAAGGCTATACAATTTTTTCAAAAATATTTTCGCCTGTTTTTAAGGGGGGCTCCCATACAACTACAGGGGGTAGCGAAAAAAAAAATTTGCCCTACCCCATCGAGTGGGGTATCAATGAATAGAGCTCATATTTTTTGTTTTTAAATAAATATTGAAAAACAAAGGAATTAATAGCCACTTAAATTTTCATATAATTTTACATTCCTCCTTTAAAATCTCATTAAATTTTAATCCTAGCGACAAAGTGTATAGAACCTTTTATGTAGATTATTTTATTTAGATTACTTATGCCTAAGAACGTTTTTCGCTATGGGTCACCGTTTATGAGTTTTTCATGAAAAACCCAAAAATGGGACTTTCAAGGCCCCCCAGTTCCTACCCCCCAGGGGGTGGCGGATTGCTACCGGGCTAAATTAACTTAGATTTACCTATATTACATCTGTGCCAAGTGAATTCATCCGATACCAAAATGTGGACCTCCCATACATTGGGTGACACTACTCCCCTACTATTAGGCTAGACATACGAATACATGGTGTTTCAAGCCTGCGCGCCTCGGATGGAAAGTCAGCATTTTAAATTTTACCAGGCAATTAAATGAAAATCAAAAGCGTTGAATCCGTAAGTTCATGATATAAAATAATCTGTATACTTGCAAAATATATTATAAATAATATTTTATACACTTCATGCATAGGCCTATTTAGGCAGAAGCTATAACCATTTTTGGCTCTAGCCAACGCCATAACTTTATAATGTTTTTTGATGGGTTATGCCAACGCTGCGAGCACGAGAGTACATTCGGCCCGCGCTACCGCTCGCATCCTCGAGGGTGGTAACTTTCGATGGATTCAATCAAATCAGTTAAATGTAGCTGTAAATTGGGCAGTTCCACTTGAATGATATTGAGTAATAGCCGCAGCGTCGATATTGATGGGCAGCCGGGGGACGCGCGCCGTATCTCTTAGCTGATGTGTTAATTTGTCAAAAACCACAACGTCATAAAGAAAAAGTGAAGGTGATCTTCACTTGTGATGATAAAAACGCCCACTTCAACGAGACATTTCACAATCGTCATCTACTTGAGTGGTTTCAGGCTCCATAAGAAAAGAGGGTTCTTTTTGATTAAAGTGATATTGATACCTAGTAATTTTTCAATGACACATAGTGCTCCGTTTTATCAATACAGCACTAAGCTGTGGGCTTGTTTAATTAAAATTGCCAGGACCTTAATTCGGTGACAAATGACCATGTTATATCCTCAATTAGGTAAGTCCATCCTGGGCAAAGATTTGACTTAAATCATCTAAAAGCTTGAGATAACAGGTCACGCGCGCACGTTCGTCGTTACCCTCGCCTCTTACATTTTATTACGTCCCATTACCTGGGATTAAGTCAGCATGCATTGCGCGAATGCTGTTTCGTGTCACCAACACCCGCTGCCGACTCGCCCGCCGCTGAATCCTCCTCTAATGTCGCCCGTTACACCCAAACGCGTCGACGTAATGTTAATAATGCATTCCAGTCCCAGTAAGCATGTGACCTTGTGAATTCATAAACTAAGCTGAATAAGCCTCAAAGAATCCATTACCATCTAATGAAGTCCTCTACATCAAACTGTCTAAAGCTCTTCTAGGATTTTACCTTTTGTTGGGTCTTGTTTATATAACATTTACAAATGGATTACCAGCACACTTGCAATTTATTATGCTCTAGGGGTGTATAATGAATAATGTATAGGGAAACTTATGCCTAAGAATGTAATTGGTATGTTGATGGCTAATACGAGTAGGTACGGCGGAGTACTACAAGTCCAAGCAGCCGCGCCTGATGGAGGACGGCTCGCTGATTTCGTAATCAAGTACGCGCTGTAATATAATTTCCTGGTCTGCGCTAATGAACGTGTATTTTGTTTCATCTGCCGTCAGCAGCACGTAAAACGCGCGACGTAAAATCAACATTTCATTTGGCGCGAGTTCGCAGAGCGGACTTGGGAGCTCGGGCTTCAAATTTGTGTCAATTAATATTTTTCCCCTTCGTTTCCGTCGCTGCAAATAGAAATATCCTTTCGTAGTCAGCTTATTAACTTGATTTTTCTTTTATCGCCTTTTTTCTCTAGCCGTTTTGTGCACCTAATTATGTGTAGTTACGTTGACTCCGAGTGTTTTCAGATTCGTTAAATTATTAAGTAACTTAGTTTGCTGTGTTATTTTAACATTTTAGCGCCTTAAGTTTAGCGTTTATAAGAATTTTAATAATTACAAGTTCTTTCAATATATTCAAACATATTAAGAGAAGAGACTAATATAATGCAGATGCACAAATATTTTACATGTTTCTATACAACTAAGTAAGTACCTATTTATGTTCAGTCAGCAAAGAGTGGTGCATACTACCTACTATAATAATAATGTTGTTCTATAAACGTCAAGTCGTGTTAAAATGCTATTTTTTACAATGAACATTGAACATTGCACTGTACCTAAATTGAAAATTGGAATTCCTTTGGGCACGAGACCCCGACGAATAAAGACAAACTCCTAAACAACTGAACTCGTCAAAATACCTTTTGGGCCAACTTCGACCTGTTAATTCAATTTAACTTACCTAAAAAGTATTTTTAAAAGCTACCAAGAGGAAATGGGGATTACTTGAGAAACATTATTAATGTAGATTTGCGGAGTGACTGTCTATAAAAAATAAGAAAGCACTTAGCGAGGAACTTGTTTTTACTTTAACTGACCTGACCTAAAGCGGTCAGTACCTACATGACATTAGGTCTTTCGCAGCGATATACTCGTAGTTTGTATAGTTGTATATTAAAATAGTTGAAGTTATGAATTCATAATCTTATAGAAAATATATTTGTGACCGTCCAGCTCACTGGGGCCTTTATGGTCGGTATTGAGTTACGCACGGATCTATAATCTACAATACATAGGCTACCAAAAACAATGATCACCATGTCCCTAAGTGCCATACTTTTTTTTTAATAAATCGTCACAGTTACTCAACCCAAAAATGCACTTTTGAGAAATAACTAAGAGAAGTTTAAAACTCATTTAAAGTATGTTCCCGTGGGAAGTTACATAGATGATGGTAGATCCTGAATCTTGAGGTTCTCTTCTATAGGAAACAATCAAAGATTTTTCAAGTCCACTACCCCGTTGAGAAAAAATGGCCTTTGATCAGTGCAAGGCGCCGATCATAAAAAAGTAAGGAAATTTGTAATAGGTGAATTATTATTTCGTATTTTGTGATCTTTGTCATAGTGTATGCTAGAAAATAGTTTACTTAACACATCGAATGGAAAATAAAAACAAAATCCTAACGTGATATATATTTTTTTATAAATATAGAAAATGAATTTTTTTCTATCTCGTCACGAATAAATTTAACTATTTCCGTGTAGTATACCATACTTACCTGTAATAAGTCTAGACAAGCATTACACAGGTTTTATTTTTTTTCTATGTCAATTAGTTTCAATTTTATGACCGATTAAAGTTACATGAAAATCAAGGTTTACTTCCATACAATTGAGAAAAGGGCCCTTATGGACGAATGTAACCAAAAATGTAAGTAAATAATAATATTTACATAGTCTAAGTAGCAATCTTGTATTAGAACGTAATTCTGAATAAATCTTTTCATTACAAGTTTTTTGAATTATGCGTAATTTTTAAATTATACGAAAAAGCAATTTCGCATAGTAAAAATTATTTTTTAACTCTATTTAAAAAAAACCGACCAAGTACGTGTCGGACCATGCACAATAAAGGGTTCCGTACCGACACCTACTAGTCCATATTTAAACCCACTATCCGATACGTCGAATCGAAAAAGGTCGTATCTTCATAGTAAACTCACGGCACTTACGCCCTTTTGTTTGGGCAAAACAGTTTTTCAGCAATTACTCAAAAACCAGTAGCCGTATTTTTATCAAACCAAAAATCGTCTTAAGTATTTATTAATGTACAGTCACCAGCATCAATATCTGCTATAATAAAGGCGCCATAAATATTTGGCCCGTCTTTACGGCCCTACAAATGGAGCTGTGTCGGATATTTATGCCACCATTGTTTTGGCAGATATTAATGCTGGTGACTGTACACCACCTCATTTGTTCAGAATTTTCATACATTTGGAAATTAGAGGGATTAACCTACCTTTTTTTTTAATTTCACGTTACTATTATGTAGCAATTCATAGAATAATACTTTCCTACCATATATTTTCATAATTAGAGAGCTTATAGTCGGCTGTGACATACGGACGGACGCACGGACGGACGGACGCACGTACGGACGGACAGACGGGCAGACATGATGAAACTATAAGGGTTCCGTTTTCACAATTTTGGCTACGGAACTCTAAAAATACAATTAATAGGAAATGTAATAAGAAACAAAAAATATTGCAACGGTCATGCACGACTAGAACTTACTTGACTTGAGACTAGAAATAGGTATTTGTAACGTGTACCACTAGAATCCAGTCAACAGAAAAGGCAAATAAATGATACAGAAAATGGTTAGAAGTAATTAGAATAAGTTATTAACCTATTTTATATCATTATTATCTGACCTCTGCCATAAGGGCCCTTTTTTACTAAACTTTACAACTAATTTAAAGGTAGAAATACTTAACTTATACGTTTGAAACCAAGCTAGAAATACACATCTAGTCTTATACTTTATCAATATGCAAAAAACAAAAAATATGTGATTTTACCGTATTTTACTAAAACGCTGATATCTACGAAACTAGAAAGTGCCATAAGGGCCCTTTTGTTATGGACTGACTCATTTTTATATAATTTGACTAAGATAATTATACACGACCGACCGCTCTAAAGGCATTTTAAGATAAATTAAATAGATGAGTATGAGTATTTTATTTATTTATTTATTTAAACTTTATTGCACAGTAACAATCTGGTACAAAAGGCGAACTTAATGCCATAAGGCATTCTCTACCAGTCAGTGGCGGCGCGTGAAAAATATTCTTAGGGAAGCCGGAAATAATTTGCCGTTCCGTTCTTCATGAGCCGTAGTAAAAGAATTGGACTGGCTGAAAATTAGGCAAGCCGGTGGGAATCGAGTTGTATGGACGCTCCGCCACTGCTACCAGTCAACCTTCAGGCCAAACAGAGAATAATCATAGTAGTTGCGGGATAAACTGCAATGCAGAAATTAATATAACTCACAAAATATTGTAATACGCGTTAAATGCTAATATATAGGATATAATTTAATTTGTAAATACATATATATATATATATATATATATATTTATATATATATATATATATATATATATATAATACCCGCTACTAAAACTATAAAGAACCTTAATCACGAGAGTTAGAAAAAAAATGATCGCGCAACTTGCGCTTAAGTATGAATAAGAGTTTAGATTTATGGCAAATGTCGACTCCACACCACACCTTGCTATTAGTCTTATCGTGCGACAAAAACTCCGATGCCTGATAATTACCGTCTGAATGATGCTAATTTTATTTCTGCTACGCTTAAAATATCCACAAACAAACTTCAAACAGAGGCCTTCGATATTTCCGTTCCTTCGTGATGTTTAGAGAGGATATTTTCATTCAATTAGTACCTAACGTCCGCGAAAATATTAAGTTACCTGTTCTTTGGAAAACCGTCGGCTTCTAGGCTAGGTCAGCGTCAGAAGATTTATAACTCAGCATTTTCTATAACTTCACAATCGAATAGGCGGTAATAGAAAAGTGTTTGTTGTAAAGTGTCTTATTTATTTTATTGAATGTAGTAAACAAACCGGGAGCGGAGCGTATTGTCAAACAGTCGTCTAGATAAATCGCCCAGCTACGTGTTGTGGAGAGCCGTTCGATGTATCACAGGCACGTATCCAATAGAACCGGTGCAGACATGTTGCGTGAGGCTATTTTCCCTCCTCACGACCCCATAAATCTTTACTTTATAAATTAAATAAGACACTAATTCATTTCTGCTCAAGTGCCGAACAATGTTTCTAAGTGACCGGGCGGTACGCTTATTCATTACCTATATTACTTAGTAGTAGAGAAATGTTTGAAGTTTCAAGGGTACCTAAATAATTAAATTTGGATATATGTACATGATCCATTACAATTTTACGTAGGTGGATTTTCAAAGTACCTAAGGTAGCTTTTTTTAGGTGTTACAAGCCAGTTACAAAAATATTTATCACAAAAATACTTCAAATGTAATTTTTACACGTCGAGGACGTAAAGTTGCGGTAAGGCATACCTTATACATTATTTTTAACTAGACCTAGAAGAAAAATACAAAAATATATATTACACGCGCAGCAAGTTTCTTTTTTAAGTTATAGGTTGCTTATTTTTTACAGATAAATAGCTCGTTTCGTTCTTATGTTTGTGTTCAGGATCATGTATTCATGGAGTTTGTTGTATTCGTAATCATAAAATATGTTCATGGGCGTCATTTCTCTGCCATAATTTATCTGTATTGTTTTTTTTTTATTCATTACACGGGACACCAACAGAGTACATAAGATAAGGTTACAATTGTCTTTGGTATAGTTATTACAGGTGGCTTATGTACCCCAATTACAGGTGAACACATCATTTAACAGTTGATAGTTGTTACCTACTGTAAGAAATAGATTTTAAACAAATAGTAATATATGGCAAACAAGGTGAAATAAATGAATACAATACGTTACAAAATGTTACAAAATGCAAATACACAAGAACAAAAATAGAATTATTTACGGTAATTGATAAATATAGTTTAGTTTAATATAATTTTAATTTTTAATTTGGGTTACCAACTGACAAGGCTATGGCTTGTTATCCATCGAAATGACTAATACGCCATGGAAATGTCAGTTAAAGCTAAACTGGGTACAAAATAAAGAATTTATAGTTATGTACTTATTCCTTTATTGATCTAACTAATATAGCCGAAATGAGCGTCGTTTCGATAACACATATATTAAGACAACTATAACACAAATTGAAATGTGGTTCGTATCTCATAGCAATAATATTGTAAATAATATCATAACGCATTTAAAAAAACAGTTTCCTTATGCAAGTCGCCATTTCGATGGACCAAATATATTCAATTCCCCTTTGCTACTTAACGATTGATTATTAATTGGTGCCGAACCTTTTAAATTCAAATTGAAAAGTGTTTCTTAAATCATATAGTTATTTTGCCCAAAATCTAAAAATATGTATTATGCCACGGAAATGACGCAAAAACTTCATTTCGAAAATTCACCCAATACTTATATTTAATCATATTCAAAAATAATTGTTACATATTGGGGTTGCGATCCGAAATCTTGCCCCTATCGCAACAAAACTTTACAAGTCTGCAATTTCACAAAATTGTACAATTTTACATAAAAAAAGTTGTCAAATTTATCGAATTGTATGCTTGTAAAGCTTTGTGGTACCTGATTCAACGCATCTCACTGGCTATCCAGCATGGGAACGCCGCCAGTGTTTTTGGGTTGTTTGAGCCAAGTACAAGTACATATTAGGCAAAACGTTAGTATTTATTACATAAGTTACTTTATGTCACACCTGGCCATAAAGTGGCCATTATCGCACGCTCCGCGCGCGAAAAAACCCACTTCCTGGCCAGGGGGTGACATAAAATTTTGTACTTACCACGGGCGATAATAAAGAAAGCCTCAGATCGCATATTTATCGCCCTTGCCTTCGGCTCGGGCGTAAAATACCTGCGATCTGAGACATTCTTTGTTTTATCGCCCTTGGTAAGTAATGTACTATTATGTTTTTGTTCTTTGTGTTTGTGTTATAAATAAATGATTTTGACATATTCTGAATGAAAATATTCCGAATATGAACGCATGATACTTACGACTCCTTAAAAAAACAAATTTAATTATTATATGCATGTTTAATTATATTCATGACTGATTCAAAACATTATATGTGCAGACAAGGGACTTGTCGTTGTTGTTGTGTTTTACGCCGTCGTCAAAAATTAATTACGAATGCGATGACGATCGACCCCTATAGGCTAGTTTATATTAGTCATGCTAGTTGATATATCTTTTTTATTTTTTTATTTTATTACAAAAGGCACACTTAACAGATATAACACAGTAAGAGTTAGTTGAGAGTTTACACATGATAGCTTAAAGACCAGCATGACATTCCATGCAAGTGCGCACAGCATGATCAATATGTAAGCGCATTTATGTACATGTACTGACAAAGTGCACAATACATCACCACCGGTATCAAGTCGACCAAAACAGAGCAGGGTTCATTAATGGTTTGTTACATGGTTAAATACTGGTTCGAAATTCTATAATCACAGATTTACACTACTCTATTCCGGTCAAGTCGAACCAAAGATGTAACTACATTAACACTAGTAAAATATCGAATCCCTGTCAGGGCATTTTTTTTTTAATTTATTTAAGAACATTTAAGAACAAGGGCATTTATTCGTGTGATGAGTAATACTTGGATGTTTTCTATGCATTAAAGTATTTCTCTATATATATATATAAATACGTACACCTTCGGCTTTAATAGGACGGTCGCCTTATTTTTATTCTTATTATTTTATTTTGACATTGGAAATGTCTTTTCGTTCGCTCTACTACAGGCTCCGATTTCACGAAAAAGTGCGATCCCCTTATATCTCGGAGAGTTGTGAAGATGTGATATTCAATAAAGGCTCGAAATTCGCGAATTCACGAGAGCACGAGAGAAACCAAAAACAGAAAAAGTTATGGCCGAAATAGTGAAATGGATATATATTTTTTTCCAAATTTTTTATTTTGGCACTCGATATTTTGGAAACGAAGAATGATATCAAAAATTTAAGAAAAATTTCTCTGGACAATTTAGTCAGCTACAATTTGAGCCTAAAACAAAAACGATCGGGTTAAGGGTTTGCCCTGTATCCTAACCTTTTTGAAAGAAGTAAAAAAGTCAGAACGACATTTTTCACATGACATTTATGACTTCATGTTTCGTGAACGTAACGAAGGACTCCAGATTTTACTCCCGAGCGTAGCGAGGGTGTAATGAGTTAAGACTGAATTGTGAATTAAGACTGAGTCCTGAGTGCAGTGAGGGATTAAAGCCCGAAGATCAGAGTATTATGCGCCACGGCGACAATTATTCAAACTTCGATATACGCGTGTGGAAATTTAGCAATTTGTTCACAGGCGTTATGTCGAGGATTCACGTTATTCTTACATTATCGAAGAATAAAATAATTATCATTCAACGTTGTAGTTTTATTATGTAACCTTTTCCGTATCCCGACTTTCTCGTCGCTCAACGACAATATTTTTTCGAATTCCGTAGATTCATTTGAATCCCGGTCAGAGAATATTATTTCTGAGTGTTGAACGTTTTCTATGTGCTTAAGTTTCTATTTATTCATCTATACTCTGTGAGATGTGGACCTCGCAAGTGTTTGTTTTTTATGGAATCTGTCGAGTTGAACAAACGAGAAGCATTTTTGTGAAACCTAAAGCCGAGACCTTCGTTTTACTCGGTCAAAAAGTATGTATATCGTCAAGTACAAGCTTTGCTTCGTTTGGCCTAATTCGGTATAAATATAATATATTTTGTGAAAGATACCATTTCAAACTTTCCTTTCAACTACCTAAGATAATTGGAACTCGGTCCTAATTTACATTGGACGTTGCTAAGTGTAAAGTTGTAACCGACAAGGTCGAGGGCTGGCTGTAGTGTCTAAGTACGGTAAATATGCGTAAGTCCTCGCTAATCCCTGGGTTAAGTACATCCCACTATTCCCACTCTATGACCTGTTTGCCTCCGACATCCTTCTCTTGGAACAAGTGTTCGCTCAAGTGTGTTTCAAGATTGTACAAAGATAAGGTTATCGATTAACTGTCATGGCGCTTGAAACTTTGTTGAGAGTTGTTTTAGGGCAATATTATGCGGCTACAATCGACAGACAGTAATAATGTTATAGCTATTGTATAAATAGGTGCTTATTGTTATGAAAGTAAGGTCAACGAATACGTTTATTTATTTTACTTTTATCCTCCAATCATAACACTGATATTTCAATGTTTTAGTTGCGAGAAATAGAAAATCTTGACATTAGGTCCCAAAGCGGACGCCGGACTCTTTTAGGGTTGGAGGCAAGAGATAACGTAAGGATTAGAACACAGGGAATCATCAAGACACGCTTACATTAAAAATTAAAATTCATTTGTCGTTACGCCAAATGAGTGAAGCCCCCTTTTTAACTTGTTATAAGTACATATCAAGCGTTTAATAAACACTAGTGCAACTTTATCGTGTAAGTAACTCAAATAATCTACAAAATTATTTTACCACAGAGAATATAACTACTTACTTTGTTTTCTAGTTACAACCCGATTGTTACTTTTAAATCAAAGTAGCGCTATTTATTTATCCTGCGATCAAAACTTTATTGTGTTTTAGACATTCAACATTTTAATATGGTATTTGATGACTTGTCATACCACTTTTCGGTTAGCATCCAAAATGGTTCTTTTCATTACACTCCTTTGGTTTGTTTTATACCAGATGAGTTTCAGTTAGTTACCGTATATTTTTAAACGTTTTCTATTATTTTATAGTCTATTCAAATATACATAGCATATAATATATATAGCTGTTTATTTATATGCCTTACACCACTTTTCGTTGTACCAGGTGAGTTCGGTATATAGTTACCGTAAATCAAATGTTTTTTATTCTATTATATTCTATTCAAACATACTATGCTTACCTGTTTACTTAACATGAGTAGTAGCTCGGATTTTAATTTACACTTATACTCTTCCTTTTGTGGTAGGTACGTGACGAACCCGCTGTTTATTAGGTCCATAAATTTAACGCGGAGTGTAACGGCACGGGTTAAGAAGTAAAAGATTTATCGTATCAACAAGTCCTGTGCATATTTGTTAAGGATTCATTCAGTTAAGATTCGGTTCATTCAACAATTTTATCTTGTTTTTTGACTATAAATTAACTACCAATAGAAACCAAATTTTACTGTCCTCGTAATTTGTACGTCTAATCATGCTGAGACATTATAGTACCTAATTTTTGTTAGCATTCGTAATAAGTACGACCAACGGATAAAACAGCCCATAAAAATCATGTCGCAAAATTTACGAAATGATATGTGAATCGTCTGTGTCATCTACCGAGCCCGGTAATTACTGTCGTTGTTCGTTTTTTGGTCGCTAGATGAGAGGGTCAGCTACGTAGTTAATTACAACATTGAAATGAATAAAATATTATCTATTACTTTACATAGGCGTTTCGAGCCAACCCGTGCGTGAAATGTAGAACATATATTAAAAATAACAGATACGGAAAGCTAAAATTATTCTATTCGCACTAATTGCACAATGTTGACAACACACAGCAGTACAACGTAAAGAAAAAAAAAACAAAAGATGCATGGTGACAGCGGCCGCCGACCAAACTGTCAGCATGCGCGAAAAGAGAAGCTAGCGTGTCGCTAACAGACGCGATAAAGGCGTGACATAACTCCGACAAAGGAGACCAAGGCTGGAAACAGTGCTCGACCGACGGTCAGCGCTGACAGTCGGTCGGCGTAGCTATATCTATGCAAGTCTATGGCTGGAAACAGAGCACGACCGACGGTCAGCGCGTATGGTCGGTCGGCTGACGGTGAGCATCGCTCTGAACGCACGTATGCTTTCATACAGCGATAGCTACGCCCGACCGGTACGCGCTGACCGTCGGTCGAGCACTGTTTCCAGCCCAACAAATTGTTGGGCCACGATTCCATTCACCTTAATCGACAGAAGAGGACATCCCTTAGATATCGCTTTTGTTGTTGGCTCATTTCATTTTATACGACGCAAAACGTATGTTATTTTAACACTTATAAACTATAAAGTCTGTGTCAATAGAAATTGGAAAAAATGTAAACAAATATGGCTGACTGACAATTCATTTGTTGTCTATGGGTTTATTGTTAAATAGTGATGGGAATAGTATTAAATTAACATTAATTAATCAATCCATTAAACAATCGCCAAATTACTATTAAGTACAGCACACATTGCCATCGTATAATCTAATGATTAGGAAAAAGAGTGCCTAATACTTTATGTGCATTAGAATATTTAATAAGATTCCAGCGGCCCTAAAATCATTGCCATACGCCAAATTTACGTACGCGTTGTTTCTATAATATTTATGAGTTTTTTAACTATAAGTTTTAGTGTTAAGACTGTTAAGATTATATGAATACTATTTCTATCCAAAAGCTGTTTTTATCTTATGCAATAATATAATATTATTTAGTCTAAATAAAGATCAATGAAACCATTTCAAAAATCGTAATAACAAACATGGACTGATAATAGTGATAATCTACTCGTATCATAATCATACAAGCTATAATTTACAAGTTACTTTCAGAGAATACACGTTTCAAAAATAAAATCACTTACTTTTTTGCATTATATTATTAAAATGGACTTTCTATGGTCAGCTTAACAGCTCGTAAGCGTTTTTTTTTGCATTGGTAATGAGGGCATAAAGTTTTTTACTGTAGATTTAATAAATGGATTGTTATTCGAGCCTGTTGGGGGACATAGGGACAAAAAATATATAAAACATTAACAAGTACTAAGTTTGTACTTCACCAATACTAACCACAACCACATAATGCGTTATGAGAGGACGATACGTTTACTATGAAAAATATAGAAATCGCTATATAATAGCGTATCGACTCGTCTTTGATTCCATATGATCACTTTTTGTCTCTAAAATCATCCCTTGCGAAAATTTGTATGAATATATGTACCTATACATTACTTATGAACCGATAAATGAGTTCTAAATACGCGGAAAAAGTCATGGACAAATTCTACTGTAGTCAAACTGTACACTTTTATCACTAAGTAACAATAATACATCTTAATACGAGTGATTAAGCAACATGCACAAACATATTGTATTCAACTTTGAGATCATCCCCAGAATAATTAAACCACTACATTCACAACAATCATACGTAATCCAAGTTCAAACGTATACTGGCTTGGACTGTAGGCCGCCGGGAACTCAGCTACACAATTACACATTTTCTTTTATTACTTTGATACGTGGAAGGGAAGTAGGAAACTTTTGCGACATCGTCCATTTATTGGCTGAAATGCGATTAATTGAATCGTGTCAGGTCGTACGTATTACGTATTTCCGAGCAAATGACCAAATATTAGTGGTACGTGATCTCAATAAAGAATACGCGATTGTTAAAATTTACTCTGAGAATTGTTCCAAAAACATTTTATTTACTTACGTTTTACGTTAATACACTCGATACACTCCCGTACTTAATCCGAAAATGGACCAAACTGAGTAAAGTGGTGCTCAATACGATTTCCGGTTGGGCTTAAAATATAAAATATTGTAGCGACTTAGCGACACAATTCATCGTTGTTTTTAACACATTAAATTATTTCATTTAAGCCCAGTGACTAATATCATTCAGCGCATGGTATATCCATAGGGTGACACCACCAGTAGTGGACAAGGCCCAATGATGTACATTGATTCTAATGTAAAAGAAAAAAAACCCGACCCAAAAAATAAACTCTAAGAACTAACAAATAATATTTGAAACCGATTATAATTATAATCGTCACATACATTATGTAAGTTCAAATATTCGCTTCGGGAAACCGCTAAGTGAGAAAAGAATTTACTCCGAAAAATTCGCAAAACACACTCTTTCTCACTTTTTTTTCGACAGTTTTTTTTAGGTCGCATATCACGAGCTGTTATTAAAAGGTTGAATTGCGCCCCATGAAAAAAGTTTTTCAAACCTCTCATCTCATCCGAGATAAGGAAATCTCCGAACAGGTATTTCTACCCCCTTTCAGAAAATCTACGAACTATATATATATATATATATACACTCGTGAGGTCGTTAACCTCGTTCCATGGAACGCGGGCTGCCGCGCGCGCACTGGCAGGCTGCGGGCGCAGCGCACGGGGTTGATCGTGTGGCTGTTGGACCGATTGCCTTGGTCTTCAAGTTCTTCGACGAAGATTTTACTTTATGCACTAGAGCTTAAAAGGTGATTTTATGTCGTCTACGCACGACTTAAAGTCGAACTTTACGAGCATGAGAAGTGAAAACTTTCTTTATGTAGTCTCCACATTGATACGACACGACAAAGCGTATACTACATCATCCCCGCGTGGCAACGCGTCTTGAGAAAATTCCACATGGCCCGACTTTAAAAAAAATATACCATGTCATGCTTCAACCGCGTAAGTACGAGTACGGAACGAGTACGGTACGGTTGTGTAAGTACGAGTATTTATAACAAACTCGAAAAATGATTTTAACCAAATCGAATATATACGGTTGGCTAGAATTCTTGGTACAAAAGCTTGCGTTAAAAACGTATTTGCGGCTTGACTTGACGTTGTTTGAATTCTGTAACAATGTTTATTGATCAAAGGCTAACGCACTACTAGCAATCCCAACAAAGCTGATGGCGTTTGACTGTCCATCAAAAAATAAAAGGACATGGTAACGCTTTTCAGAACTTTCATCCGCACGTTTTAAATTTACAATTGTGAGCCGGGTTTTTACGGCTTGTGCTATCCCAAGCATTTCAGTACAACACCCTGTTTTTATTTGTAAACCGCTAATGGCTTACGGGAATCGCTGAACTAATAAATGGCGAGTAGGATCTGAACGGAGCATTTTAAAATTGTATTTATCTCTTTACCGAGTAGAAATAAAAGATTTACAGTTTGTACTTTTAAGCACTTGACGGAACCAAGTAGGTCGACTAATCAACTAATTAAAGTAGCCTTTTGTGTCAAAGTATGCAAGTCACAACTATAACATAATTTGCTTACCTACATTCTTTAAAATGTCTAATGGGATGGACTATACTCGGTGTTTATCGGTATTCGGTACCTCTTTATCTTTGCGATTATGCGGGTACTTAGCTAAAATAATTCCTATAGACTGCAAAATATGACTTTCTTGTTCATTCACTGCTAGCTGACTAACGATTGATATACCGGAGCACAGTCCACAACTACATGCAAGTTATGACTTAAGTTTAAATACTGTTCCCAAAAAATAAATACTGTTCCATTTAAATTTTCAGAGTTCTAAGTAGCTTTAATGTTTAAATTCCCTTAATGAAAAGATTTTGTCTAATAATTATTAAGTACCTCTATTTTGGTACTACTCGTATAAAATACATACTCAGAATAATCAAGGAAATATATGTTCTTTAACTTGCTAGAAGATAACTTTTTTAAATTAATAATTAGATATCCCTTGACCGGCATCTAGCCAGGGGGCACAGATGAAGCCAACGGTGAAGCGAGCTCACTCAGAACAAACCTGTTCAATCTTGCCTTAAATAGGCCTAGGTTAAGAACTCGGAAATACAGACGCCGGCAGGGAATTCCAAACCTTAGCAGTGCACATTGTAGCATACCTCGTATTTGTGGAAACATGCTTGGACTCGGATCCTGGTCGCAGTACTTCGTTCATCCTCTATTACTGGCATTTTACTTAAAAATATGCATTCCGATTCCGTTTGTAACATACTGTAACGAGAAACATTGTTGTCAAGTATGAAAATTGTAATTTCCTACATTTCTCGGGCTACGGGACGCGATAAAACGCTTCTCCCACTTACCTATATCCAATTCAGCTATTTTTTTTATTAATTTTATTGTGATAATTACAATTTTCACATTAAAATAATTCTTTGACATGTTTACAATGTCAAAGAACAATGTGTATTACAATGTCATAGTAACGTAATTTGTCAAACTAGTTTTAAGGCTAGGTTTTACTTACTTTTGAGTCAAAATAGGTTGCTGGTAGTTCATAAATTCGAAATTGTAAATTTGGAACTAGATATTCTGGAACGACGGAATGGACGGATATAAAAGACGTACAACTCCAACCAACGACAGTTCTCCTCTAGACTTCAACAAGTCAACTCGAAATTGGTCTGTGCACTTGAAGAAGACCTCGCGTTAATTATTTCGGGCGACGGGCGAAGGTGACGAAAAGCATCTTGGTTAACTTTACGAGTACGTTAGGATGCATCGTATAGAACATATGAGTGAGAAACCGCGAAAAGTCTGAAAAACTACGAAGTTGGGTATCGTGTGTTCTAGAAAGTATAAGCACGAGTTCTATATATAATTATAATATTCGTCATGTCTATGTTTTAAGATGAATTATGCATTTAACTTGAAATCTAATCAATTACTGTATAATTTCTTCCAACGTCATTAATTGTAAGCCAATGGCCGGACCTTGGATCTGACACTAGACATAAGCTTCAGCACAGACTTGCTCCCGGCGACTTTGGAGGCTTTTAACCAGTTTCTTTTAAAAGCCTCAATGGAATCCGGGGCCTTAGTGTTTTTCCGAAGATATGACTTGGTTAGTGCCCAAAAAGTCTCAATAGGCCTGGCTTCTGGGCAGTTTGAAGGTTTCATGTGCTTAGGCACGTATTCGACTTTGTTTTCCTTATGCCTAGCTAACGTGGTCTTGGTCGGAGTAGTGCACGGATGCTAAATCCGGCCAAAATAGAACAGGTCCATCATGCTCGCGGATCATAGCCAGTAGACGACGATTTAAGCACTCGATGTACGTATCGGACTTCATCGTTTGCGTAGTGACAAATGGCTTGGATAATTAGCCGCACTCACAAATAGCTTGCCAAATCATTGTTTTTTTACTGAATTTTTCAGTGAAGATGGATTTGTTGGCATCACTGATATCTTGGCCCTCGCGTACGGTATAAAATTGGTCACCGCGCGGTAATCACGTAACGTTTTCGACCGTTAGTACGATAGGTTTAAATGTCAAATCGCTTACTAAAACTGACATGAAATACGTACCAACGGTAGTACATATCGTTACGTGATTACCCCGCCGGAAGCATTTTATAATCAAATTTTATGGACGTCTCGTCGTCTAGCAGAGTCGACTAGCAGATGACATAGAATGTAGGATGCGTGGCGCCCTTTCCAGACAGAGAATTAATTCCTTTGGAAATGGGTAACCTGAACCAAAGGAATTCAGAGTACCTACTCCCGCTGAACTCCATCATCCGTTTTGTGGAAATGTTGGAGAGCAGCGTGGAGTAGGTATAAATGAGAGGGCAACTGCACAAAAGATCCCATTGGGTCGAAGTGCATCCGCAAGGGTCCTCATATTAAATAAGTTTAATAAGAAAACTAATAAGAATAAACGTTTATTCCACACTAGCTATTGCCCGCAACTTCGTCTGCGTAGAGCTCGGACAGACAGTCTCTTTGCGAAATGACAGTCTCTCAATTTAAAAGAAATTGCTCCCCATACACACTTTAAACCCTTTTTTAAGACATTTAGGGATGGATTTCGAAAAACGCTGAAATTTGTTTTGTTGTATTTAAACAGAGACTGTAAAAAGTCTCTCACTCAAAAAATGTTGCTCCCATACAAACTTTGAAACCCTTTTTAACCCCTTGAGGGGATATATTTCAAAAACGCTGAAATTAGTTTTGTTGTATTTAAACAGAGACTCTGTTACAAATGTTAAGTCTTTCACTTTAAAAAAAATTTGCTTCCCATACAAACTCTGAACCCCTTTTTAACACCTTTAGGGGATGAATTTCGAAAAACGCTGAAATCCCTTTTTTTCTATTATTATAAGGAATTGTTATACAAAGTTTGAAGATTCTCACTTTAAAAAAAAATTGGTCCCCATACAATATTGCACCCCCATTTCCAACCCTTTAGGAGAGGAAAATTTTTAAAACGCAGATATTCTTTCATTGTCTTATTTTAAGGAGTCTTTGTACAAAGTTTCCAGACTGTATCTTAAAAAAATTATTGCCCCCCATACAAACTTTGCACCCCACTTTTACCCCCTTAGGGGTGGAATTTCCAAAAATCCCGTGTTATCCCTTGCCTCCGTTATATATTCTAACTACAGTGTAAATTTCAAATTTCTAGGACCGGCAGTTTCGGCGGGGCGGTGATTAGTCAGTCACCCTATCAACTTTATATATATAGATAAGACCATCCATCCTTATATCAATAGTATGTATTAAATATGTAGTAGTATATATTATATTGCAATATGTATGTATTTGTGTATTGTATATATTTATGTTTAGGTATATCTAGTGTATTTGCAATTAATTTGTTTTAGAGTTCCGTGTAGTCGTTTTCATACTTTTTACTTTGCACCTTTTATAAAATCTCTGTTTAGCCCAATGGTTGGCTGGTAGAGAATGCCTTTTGGCATTAAGCCCGCCATTTGTACAATTCCGTGTATTTTGTGCAATAAAGTTTAAATAAATAAATAAATAAAAATAAGACGAACAGTTAGTGTTATATCTGTGGACATGGCTAATTATATTACCTATGTCTCTTATGCGGTGTGCCGGTTGGCAGTAGTTGAGTTAGAATACACCTGTTTAATTATAAAGCTATTTTAGGATGTGTGGTGGCTGAGTGTATTATGCTGCCTGGCAGATGATGAATGAACGACCAAAAGTGGATGGGTTATTTATCCACGAAGTTGACAGAAAACGCAGTGTAAATGGCGACCAAACATTAGAATCAGAATCAGAATTATTTATTCGTGACAATACACAACAAAAAGAAAAAATAATAAAACAGTAAAACGTGGCAGTAATCAATATAGTTATTATATATTAATTAAGTGAAGAATATATACTGACGAGCAAAAATAACGGGTACACTTTGTATGGAAGTTCCATAGAAAGTGTACCCGTTATTTTTGCTCGTCAGTATAGTTGATGCAACATCATTATCATTAGGTATCATTAGAATCAGCCTGTATAAGTCGCACTGCTGCGCGTCGGCGTCCTGTTACTGATGCATGATGGTAAGTAGTTGATTATGATTACAAATTTTATGTAGGTAGGTAAGTAAATATAAGTAATTCATGAATTACTAGAGTCAAGTACCTAACTTTTACCAAACGTGAACATTAATCTGAGAAGTAGCGCATCGCTGCACACCAACCACCAAAAAGTTTTCATTTGAAAATATTTACTTCTAAAACGTTTTTTGCATTGGAGATCAATAAGAATCGACACACTGCATAATAATTTAATATCACCGTCCACGTTCTATACGCGCGGCGTGCTAACGTGGCATAGAGGAATTGACAACATATTGTAATGCGAAACGCTGAGTTAGATAGATCTACTTTACAAAACACCAAAGGTACTTCACACTGCCCTGATTTAACAAAGCAAATCCAGCGGCTATGTGGGGACGTAAAATAAATAAACAGATTGGCCACTTTAAACAGCTTAATGTTTCACAGTTTCATTTCACATTTGCGCTATACATATAATCATGCATATGTTAGCCTAAATCTCAAGGAAGTGAGCGCGCTTTTTCATGTACAGGCAACTTATGTAAATTGTAAACTCTGTGGAGTGAGCCTTCTGTGGGAATTTACTCAACGAGTAGGCTCGCGGCTGCGGCCTGCCGCTTGCCGCCCGTCGACTCGAACACGCTGCGGCTAATAGCACATTAGAGCCATCTCGGCAACGCAGCTTTAAATATTAACGCCCCAGGCCACCGCACACAGCCTCCCTTAAAAAGACTTTTTATTTGTGGATAACGAGATCCCACTCCTACTGTATAATGAGGTTTCTTATTTCTCGGTAATGAGTTTCATACGGTTATTTATTAATGTTTTAGAGGTAATAAAGGTGTGGCCGGAGGATTGAGATGCCTGGCTTTATAGCTATTTACGAGGTAACTCAGGAGAGCGGGTCTCGGGGGTTATCCCACGTAAGCCACTCTGTTACGAGCCGGCAGATTTGTCAATAAAAATACTCATAGAGCATCTTAGGTTTATTACATGGTAACGGTAATGTCATTATATCTTTTTTGGCGTAGGCGTAAACAGAAAACGTTAAACGTAACGGTATCCATACTAATATTATAAATGCGAAAGTGTGTCTGTCTGTCTGTCTGTCTGTCTGTTACCTCTTCACGCTTAAACCGCTACACCGATTTAGATATTTGCCACGGAGATAGTTTGAGTCCCGGTGAAGGACATAGGTTACTTTTTATCCCGGAAATCAACCCTTAGGTAAGAACCTGATATAAGTAAATAGCAATTACTTAAATTCTATTGCTATGAACGACTTCCATGCGAACGAATTCGCGGGCAATAAGGTAAAAGTACCCTTCACCGGACGCTTAAGACCTACATGTACGTTTGTTTTTTTAATAAGGTTTAGAATTTTTGTACGATTATGATCAACAGCATATGGTGAAGATAGATAAATTTGTCATCATTTAAATGTACGTCGAAATTTATTACATAGTTAGACGTATATAAAAATATTTTTTAAAGTTTTTTATATCGATTACACTGATTTGTCCCATTCAACGAACTAAGAAACGGAATTTGCACCCATTACCGGATCGGCATGCCGTTTCACCGAACTAGGGAAGAAATGTATGGAATGATGGCAGTGTGTGAGTTTGTAAACTGATGAGTGACTATTTATTTCAACCTAACTGCACTAGTTTTGTGATTTCGAGCAATCTTGACGGTAATTTAATCTAAGAAAAAACTGTCTATAAACAAAAATTTTAATCAATTTTTTTTTTATATAAATAATATACTTATCTATTAAAAATTCTTCGCTAATCGCCAATAATTTATTTTTATATAATTTATTCGTTAACGGTTTACATCTAAGTAGCGCTGGCTTTTTTTTAAAAGATATACGAAAAATAACACATTTCAATATAGATCTAGCTGTACGCTGAATATGGTTTATATTCCAATGAACGCCAAATAGCAGCTAGGCCGAGATAATCATATGTTCGGTATCAGAGACCATGGGTACGCTTTACCGAACGGGCGTTCGGTAAAGCGTACACATTGAACCTATCACGCGAACATATTTATTAAAATAGTGTTTTAATCTTAATGATTCTGCCATAACAACATAGGTACACTTTATCTAGAAATAAGAACTATATTTAGGGAGAGAAGAGCCTTAGCAATAAGGGGCAATATGCTCATTCGTAGATTTGCACGATGTACAAGAAACGTCAAGCTTACTCTTTTCAAAGCCTATTGTACGTCTTTTTACACGTGCAGTCTATGGATGAAGCATACAAAGCGTGTCTATAACGCGTTGCGAGTCCAATACAACAATATCTTCAGAATGCTATTCAAACTGCCTCGTCACTGCAGTGCGTCAGGCATGTTTGCCGAAGCGCACACTGATGGCTTCCACGCCATCATACGCAAGAGGGTCGCCTCACTGCTAAGACGAGTGAGAGGAAGTGAGAATGGTATCCTGAAGATGTTGGAAGGGCGGTTAGACAGCCCTATGTTAAGGCACTGGGTAGGTATTGTGACAGGGAGAATTAAATAAACAATAATAATAATTAATGTTTAAATAAATAATAATACTAATAATAATTAATTAATTTAATGATAAGATTTAATATTTGCCTACTAACACCTATTTATTTTTGAGATGTAAATACTAACAAATATGGATTCTATGAGTCTGAAATAAATGATTTTATTATTATTTATTATTATTATTGCAAAATAATAAATACACAATTATTTTGCTTCTACTGATGTTAAATAAATAATATGGAATTTTTTAAAAAACTATACATTTCAAATGCAATTTACAAAAAATCTGTCTCGTTTATAGGCGTTCGGTAATTGCTCATTAAATTACTCTATTAATTGGATATGTGTAAAGCGGAGTAGTATATATATAACGTTTAAAATTAACGAGTGAAAAAATAATTTTCAAAACATACGTTTTTCCCTGATTCCGAACGCTGTTCGGTAAAACCTTCAAGCAGTAGATGAGGGTGACCCATCACCGAATTTACATTTTTGTTGAATTCTGTAAATTTGACTGCACTAATTTCACTTATTTAACTCAAACACACACACTTATTAACTCATGATACGATAACACCCTATTTTGAAGCATAAAGTCACTTTTAAACGCTTTTATGACCTTACGAAGTACACTCAGTTTCTTAACCATTTTCGTAAGGAGTCCCATACAACGCCGCGATCGACCTGCTCAATCGATTCTCCCGTTACAACTGAGAAACAAAATGGCTTTCTTGCTAATAACTATAATAACTAACTAATAAATAACTATAAACTATACACACGTAGCTAGCCTACTTTAGTAGGTAGTAGGTTTAAATGGGGTTAATATAATTAAATACCTGAGGGCTTACCGCGAACCAAAAACGAAATAACTGCCTCTCTGTCGCACTTGCATATTGAAGCAACAGAGAGGGAGATACTTCGTTTGTGGTTCGCGGTAGCCCCTCTGCTCCATTTCGACTTAGGCTGGTTTTCCACTAGAGCTATGCTATGCTATGTTTTCATACATTTGACACGTAGCTCGAGCTGGAGCTATGTGTCAAATGTATGGAAACATAGCATAGCATAGCTCTAGTGGAAAACCAGCCTTACGACGCATAACAGGCGAAACCCACGCGTTGAGGAGAAGAGAGATGTAAAATATCCAAAGCGAGATAGTGAATTTTTAAATCTGCGTGTTTTTACAAACCCGGAATAGAATGAACCGGTAGCAACTGATGAGTATTTATTATATTATATGTTGATTTTGAGATTAAACTATGGCAGATATATGTAACTCTTAACATATTCGGCATGTTACTCCCCGCGCCCGCCACGTGCGACAACCTCCATGCATATTTATGATTCAATATGTGAACGCCACTCATTAGAACGTTTAATTTGGCATACGCTTCACGCATAGAATTTTACTGAAGTATTTGCTAAAATTACTAATCACCCTGTTTCGGTGGGTAAGCTCATGGTCCGTTAAGTACCTACAATTCGATGTTGTGGTGAGTGCGTTTCATTATTATGACGGAAGCCTCTAAGTAAATCAATTTTGCGTGTGGACATTGTATTTATAAAATGTATAAATAAATATAACTGCGAGTATGTCATTAGATTACTAGATACTATGATGTATGTAAAGTTAAAGGTTTTTGACGAAGGAAACTTTACCCTTATTAGTCTGCCAATGGCAATTAAAGAATTGACTAAGAGGGCAATTATTATTAAAAAAAAACTCAGAATTAATTATATCGCCGTTTTTGCTAGGGAGTTGTTGTTACCAACTTCATTCCGCTGTCACGCCGCCGACACTTTTTCAAAAGCAATTACGATCGTTATTAAAAACTTGTTTCCGATCCGTGATTTTACATTTCGCGTAACTTTTACAATATTTCTCGGCGGTTGGCATGGACCGGAATTTGCATATTCAGCAGTGAAATTTACGTGACAAACAATGCCCTATTAGGTTACAATGGGAATGTCTTTACATTGTTACATAGAGGACGGTGCGGTGCGGTGCGGCGCGGGTTGACGCGGGCGGCGCGGCGGCCGCACGTCACGTCGGAAGTCAAAGGGCGGCCGTCGACGGTTAGAGCTGATTTACGGCGAGGACCTGTGGCTGCCCGTGTTTAAAATGAAAATTATACACGGCCGCGCTGCGAGGGCGCGACCTTTCTCCCGTAAAGTAACTAATTTATGGACTCACGATACTCCACCAGAGATGCCTGCGCTGCTTTTGAAATTTTAACCATCGCCGCTACTGCGAAGCTGTTGAATTTTTGACGCAAAGCTACACCTCTTGAGTTTCGGTTGAATCGATACTTTCAGTTTTTAAAGTTTGCAAATGCATTCGCAGAATTCGCACCTGGGACAACAATGAATCGTAGTCTCGGTTTTAAATACAGGGATAACTAGAATGCTTCGCTCTTTAGAAAAGTAAGAAGGAACCTAACGCAGATTGAGAGGAAATTTTAACATAAACTTTTATACTTATTCTATGCGTTGCATTTTACAGGATGTGATCTTCGGCTAATATTTTTTTATTAGACTCAATATTTTTCCAATCAAGGACACACTGTTTTATACAGGGCTTAATCAATGGCTCACAGAAAAAACGTTCTATAGTATTAAGGCATATCTGGACTGGAATAAAAATTGAATAAGGTTTTATGTTCCCTTTTATGTTGCATGCTATATTGTCGGCGAGATATGCATGCTGTACCTGTATCAATATATGAACACCTTTGTGAACCTGTGTTATGCAAATAAACATCATTTATAATTTATCAAATAAACATAATTTATTATTTATGGGAATAGGTAGCGGACTCGGGAATCCTTCAGGATACAACTTTACTGGGATAACGCTAGGATGATGATGATCAGAGACGAGATCAGAAAACTCAATGTTATCCTATACCATTACACGTTAGTAATGTAATTCCTCATACATCATGTTCCAAAAGAGATAGGGTAACCATAATTTAAGTGTACATTTTATTATACTAAAACTTATTATAATGAAATGCATTTATAAACTAAACAGGTGTTTAGTTGAGCCAACAGAGACTAACCGTGCTGTGACCTGTATCCAATCAAATCACACACAGAATCCCTAATTAGATAACAATACATGGCTATGCTAATTTTAGAATTAGGTAATATGTATTTATATGTAAAAGGTAGGTATATAACTTAGTTCGGATGTTATATTTATTTCAATATTAATTAGTTCCAGGCGCGACAGGAAAAAGAGAGCGAAAGACGGACCTAAAAACGCCTGGGGGAGCTAATCAATACACGAAACCGCTCATGGAAGGATACCTACCACTGTCACTCAAACGTAGGCTCATGAACATGTGATAAATCCAGTTCTCACCTACGGTGCACAGACTTGGTCTTTGACAATATCTCAAAAGTCCAAACTCCTAAGGGGCTATTCATAAATTACGTCATCTATTTTTGACGATTTTTGCCCCCCCCCCCCCCCCTAAAATCATCCAACCATCATAATTCGAATGACCCCCCCCCCCCCCTATCAAATAAAATGATGTCATTTCTAAAAAATGCGTTCTTAGCTTAATTTATCAATAAAAAACTATTTAAAATGATTTAGTTATTATTATTTCTTTAAAGTTAAAACAATCAACAAAACAACAACTTAAGATTCAACTCTAAATATCAAATATCAATTTTTATTAATTTAGTGTTTTCCCATGGGGACTTCACCCACTCCTCCAAGTTCTGAATCAAATCGGGCCTGGAATCATGTGGTTCTTGATCAGAGCCTCCAGCCAATTTCATTAGCTATTTATTTATTATAACAATTTATTGTTGATTCAAGTGTAGTAGGTAATTTTTTATAGCATTAACAGTTTATAGAAACACGAATTTCATTCCTTTTTTACTCATTAAAACACTTTTTAAAGATGCGAGAGATAATGTCATCTTGGGATTGACCCCCCTCCCCTCCTACGTCATGCTACCATCATCCAATATTATGACCCCCCCCCCCCCCCCCAATTTGAAATGACGTAATTTATGAATAGCCCGTTAAACTCGGAGTTTGCCAGCCAAGCTCTTCCATTCCTAGCGCGATCACCTGTAGCGACCAGGATGTGCGATAGTCAAATTTGACAAGTGATGAGTAGATCACTAATTTAAAAAAAGTCTAGCTTCTTATTTATGGTAACTAAAATTTAACCATTTGAACCGTCAAATTTTGATTTAATTTTTAAAACGTTTTGTTAATACGGGTCTAACGCTATATTTATATATTAAGGTACCTTTGCTACCGACGTATCGAAACCATATCGAAACACATAAATTTCGCCTATAAGGATCCTTATTGACAAATCCTATGTAATTTGAAAATAACATCGTGGTTTATTAAAATTTTACTCGAGATACTCGAGAAATTCGGATCGAGAATTCTCGTGCCGAGAAATAAAAAGGTCGAGAAAACAGAAACCTACACATCATATAATCAGTACTTTTAGGGCAATATTGAGTAAAGAATCGAATACTAAATAAAACCCCATATCGTACTAGTACCAAGTGTAGTGTCAGATCTATTAGAATTACTCTGCGCAATATTGAAACACGTAAATTGATTTCAATTCAATTCAATTCAATATCGTTTATTTCAGGCATTGCCCATAAAGTGTTAGTGGATACAATTTAAAAATCTTACAACTACTGTTAGTATACGTTACACAATTATAATAATAATAAAGTTTCAAAATGAATAAGGAGAATGATAATAATATACAATAAACAGACAATAAACAGAATGGCTTGGACCGGATGAGTCCGGTGTTGGTCCGGTTGATTTACCGTGTCCAAAATTTTCAGTTGTTTTATTGATATTTGTATACAGTTCTACATTATGTACCTAGCCGTCATCCGGCAACTTTCAATTGCAGATACGTTAACAACTAGGAACATATGTGATTTGGATCATTCAATATTATGTGCAGTTTTCTCCAGTCCGTTCTACTTAACACCAGTTCCTTGACTTCTGCAATTTGTGTTTTGGATAGAAATTTAATTAGTTTAATAGAGGTCCAACTACAGAAGTTGTAACCTGCCCAAGTAGGAACGGTAACCTCACACACTGCGCATGACCCAGAATTTTGATTAAGTGTTAACTAGATTACACTAAGGGTAAATTGAGACTGTTTCTTAAACTACTAAACAGTTAATAGTGTTTGCCTGAAACTTGCGAGTTTACTTATTTGCTCGCTGACATCGGCTATGAGAGTTATGGCGGAAGTTTCGGTATACTGGCGTCGCGTAATCTCAGGCCCTAAGCTATGCAAATTGCGATACAAATCTGCACCATTTACTGAACATGTTCGGGTCGTAGTTTTAATAAGTATTATAGTCGGCCCTTGCCGGATTATGCAACAGTTGGAAAACTTTCCACATACTTACTTTACACATATTTACGTGTGTCCATTGTTCAGATCGGATTGTGACGAGACAGGCGAAGCCGGGTCTCGCACTTATATATGGTAGAATAAAAGAATTATTATAAAAATAGGATTAATCGAATCTTCTTCGGATCGGATTTTCTTTTACTTATTACTTACTTGTTACAAATTTTACGAAGGGTAGGCAACGCGCAAGTGACTCTTTTGGGTTGCGAGCGTGTGTGTGCTGCGGAGTTGCTTGCTATCGGATGGATCTTGCACTTATTTGCTACCATCGTAATATAGAGTAAATAATCGGAATGATTCATTAAAATAGGTGGGAATATAACTGTTTAATTACATTCAGAAAATTATTAAATTTCGGATGAATGGTATAAACAAATTTGAATTAGTTAATTTGGGGCCAAGTGTCTTGACAATCGTAGCAATGGTAGCCTGCGAAGCAATTCAGAGAGGCGGCGCGTGACTGCAGGGACCGTTAGGGAATGATCGCGTCGCAGGCGTGGCAATGGTGGCAATCGTGGCAATCACGGCAATGGTGGCAGGCGTCGCGTGCGCTGCAATGGCGACGGGCGCAGCCTGCGTGTGATGCGGGATTTTTGTTAACAATGAGGAACATAATTGGGTAGATTATAAATACAGCGGGCATGGGGATATGGGGACTTTGAATTTTGGGACGTGGAAGTAGGAAGTCGAGTTTCAATTTTGGGACGTGGAAGTAGGAAGTCGAGTTTCAATTTTGGGACGTGGAAGTAGGAAGTCTACATTCAATTTAGAGACGTGGAAGTAGTAGGAAGTGCTGTGTTTTAGTGAAATAGTGGAACGAGTTTGGAGGTGCAACTGGGCTGGAGACGGAGAGGTTGCTGAGCTGTCGTGCGGGCAGGACCAACCAGGAGTAGTAGCGCGAGGTCCCGTAGCGTCACTGATGGATGGGGAGCTGAGGTACTGTTGCACGAGCTGAGTAAACCGTGAGTTATTGCAAATTATTTAATAATCTAGCTAAAGGAAGTATTAGTTTTGTTGTGATTTCATTTAATGTGGTCTGTCTTTTAATTTAAAAGATTAGTTTTTTAATGATTTTGCTTAGAGAATAAAATCACTTTTTAAAAGGATAAAATTAGTATAGTTAGGCTAATTCAAATAAATTTTAGAATAAAATTAATTCTATTTACATTATTATTGTTATGAACCATATTATTTATACAAAGCCACAGGTTCGATTCCTGTCTCAGGCTGTTCTATTGTTACGAATCATATTATAATTTAAACAGAGCCACAGATTCGATTCCTGTCTCAGGCTGTTCTATTGTTACGCATCATATTAATTAATCAGAACTACAGGTTCGATTCCTGTCTTAGGCTGTACTATTGTTTCGGAGCAAATTATTTAACCAGAGGCATGGGTTCGAATCTCATCTCAGCCTGCATGTATGACCATGGTTAATTTTTCCTTTTATTTGTTCACTGTATCAAATAATCTTAATGATATTTTTGTTTTTTATGTGTCATTTCCTAATCAATATTCTGTGTGCACTTGAGTTGGATACCTAACGGTGCCAACGAAGATTCAAGTTTACAGCAGTGTTAGTGTGTGTGTTTTGTTTAGTTATAAAAGTCAGTCAGATCGACAAAGTTCATAGGGAAGTATGTAGTATACTAAAGTCAGCCAGATCGGCATAGTCAATTGAAATCTAAACAATGTGGCGGAAAGCAGATATTTGGTAAGTCAATTTTCCTTATAAAACATCGAAAGGATTGAACAATAGATGGGTTAACATATTTCTATGAACAAAAATTTATGTAATTTGAAAGAAAAATCCTTTGATGTTTTAAACTAATTTATTACTGTGCTATTTCGAATCAGATAATATATACATTTTTAAACAAAGATATATTATATGATTCAATAAAAATGTGTCTCTTTCCCATTTCTTTAGGAGTGTGATAATGTGCTATTTATTTAGGTATTTGAACGGCAGGAATCATATGGAGCTAAAACTTAGGGAATTACGTTTTATTGTGTGTATTTTTCAGATCCTTAAATGGTTTTGCTTATATGTGCTATTTTATTTAGGTATTTGTACGGCAGGCATCATACGAAGCTGAAACTTAGGGAATTACGTTTTGTGTGTATTTTTCAGATCCTTAAATGGTTATACTTATATGTGCTATTTTATTTAGGTATTTGTACGGCAGGCATCATATGAAGCTGAAACTTAGGGAATTATATTTTATTATGTGTGTTTTCCAGATTCTAAAATGGATATGCTTATATTGTGCCATTTCGTTTAGGTACTCTTACAGCAGACAACAAATGGGACTGAAATTTTATCATTTTGTGCTTATAATGTGTATTTTTCAGGATATTTGTATTAATCTATTTAGGGATAGTACAGCAGATGGTATATGGGGTTGTAATTTAAAAATTGTGTGTTTATTATGTGCATGATCTAGGTTTTATTTAACTAAATTTTATATTGCCTTATTCTATTTAGGTACTCATATAGAAGTCAGTATATAGAGTTGAAGTTTTAATAATTATGTGTATATTTTAGGTTTAAAGGAAGAGATATTTTCCGAACGGCCAGTTTTAATATAAATTTAAGAAATAATGTTATTTTGTAACTGAAATATTATTTTAATGCCAATAAATTAATTAATAATGTTTCACATGTTGAATTACAGGAAAGAAACAATTACATAAAGTCATTTAAATTCATTATAACCAGATATTATTAACAAATTTAATACAAGGAATTTAAAAATATATTTTTAAATTATAGTTTAACATAAATGTAAGATTCAATATTATGAACGGTATAAAAAAATATCTGTAATATTTATTTATAGCTATTGTGACTATTATTTACAGTGAAAAATAAACTAATTTTATAAGTGAAAGAAATAAAATGGAGTTGACTACACAAATAAAATAAAACTTCAAAAGAATATTAGAATATTTTTATACTGATATTTTTATATAACAATAAACTCTACATATATTTATGTATTGTATTTAGAGCGAATTAGCAATGGGAAACGAATGGACTGAATAACTTCAGGCTTAAAAAGTACATTTAATAAAGTTTGATGTTTCATAATTAGTAAAATAACTGATAAACACTAAAGCTATATTATATTCATTTCAGCCTAGGGGTGGGGTTTGCAATTATAACCTTTACATTTAAACAATCATAAAGGAAGAAAAGAATTACTGATTCACGAAACTTGAAGAACAAACAAGAAATAACAGCTTCAGTTTCTGAGTATTGAAATGTATGTAATAATTTATATATTCATTGTCTAACATAGAAATGATTTTATAATGATATATTTTGTATGCAAGCTAGTTATAGAGCATAGGCGGGGTACAGTCAAAGGCACCAATATTTATGCGTATTTTTACTTTATATTATTACAATAGGGTTCAAAAATTTATATATTTTATGCCCTCGACTGTACATGACCCGTAGGGAGCGTCGGAGAAGGGAATTATAGTAGTGTTCATCTTTTACACTTACAGTTCAAATTTGAGCTGACATTTGTGAGACCGGTCTAGGCTGGGGGAATACATGTACTGTCCTTGATTCTGGTTCTGTATAGTGATTGGGAATTTGAGCTTTGGTGGCTGAGAGGGTTTTTGGGATAGTGAACCAGTCAAGCGGAACGCAATACTGGGAGGAATGTCTGTATACTTGGAATCAGATATTTCTCATTCACTCATTTTGAATACTTTCTTGGAAACTTTAGCAATGATTCAGAACTAATCATTGTAAGGAATAGAGTGTTTGGGGAGTGTGTGGAGTCTAACTGCCTGGATTGGAATCGTAAAGTCTAGCTCTAAAATAGTCATTTTAAAGGTTATTGCTCTTAAAATATTTAAGTCAAAATTCCTTATCTGAGGCTCAATTAGGCGGACCAGCGCCCACCGCAGGAAAATTAATGTGTGTTGAATGAATGGGAAGTTCCGACACAATATAAGAAAATAAGGATAATCTCATTAATTCCTAAGGAAGATTAATAATTTAAAACTTACAGTATCTTTCAATAGTAGTCATTATTTCTTATTACATCATCTATATTTGCTATAGTTCAACCCTAAGCTTTTGTTTCAATAACTTTATGTTAACTTTATTGCAATCTTTGTAAATTTAAAATTAATTGTAAAATAAAATCTAATTTTGAACACACACTGATTCGCCGAAGGATCCAGCGGTCTTACAATAATTAATTTTGTTGTGACACCGTGCGTAGGGAATATTATACCAACAAAATAAAATATATTAACATAAAATATAATTCATTCTTAAATATTTATAATAATTTAATTTGATTGTAAAATTAATAATTCCTCTATTTCTCAACTTAAACTATCTAGGTATTTCTTACCAATTATTTCTTATACAAACCTGAAGATTCCAACCAATTTTGTAAAAAGTATCGGGGTTACTATTCACGATGAGGGTTCAGCCGAAGTCTAGACGATCACATCACATGTTTCATACAAGGCCAAATTATTACATGACAAAATACAGTAATTTGCTTTTCCGGGTAGATAAGGGTGTTTAATGATTGTTAGGGTTTGTTTAGGCTAAGTAGTGATTTAAATCAATATTTATAGGAGGTGATTCGTCTCAGGATGTTGTTTAAAACAATAATAAGATTTTCAATATTTTTTATTATAAACTTGTACCTAAAATATAAGCAGAGATTGTACTAGTTTTTTGGTTCTTAAAAATATAAGTCTTGTACCTAATCTTTTATCTGAAATCAAGAAACAGCCAATAGTTTATTATTATGGACCGACCTATAACTTTCAAAACAATACACACTATACAGTTCTATAATTACACATCGAAGTATACCCGTAATGTTAGGTGATGTACAGTTTTTTAATTCCCTTAAGTAACAGAATGACGCGAACTTGTATTCTGCGTTATGTTACGTAACCTGATATTGTGGAAAGACACTACCTCCGCTTCCGTAGAATGTTTAGGTATCTATGAAGCTAATCGTAAACTACCACTACTACCACTTACTATCTTATTAACATCTAGCTGATATTATAATTCCTATCACAGTACATATTGATTGCAGTAGCAAAAATAATCAAAAGTCTAAGTAAAACAGAGAACCGCTATAATAATAAGACATAGACATTAACCTGGTGGCCAGGATTATTCACCACCAACTTGCTCTTTTATATGGTCTTGACTTGTGGACGTCGAAGTGCCGTATTATAAATTATAAGTACACACCTGTGCCCGTTCTCGAAAATGGTCGTGCCACGCTCTATGGGATCGATCTGTCATTACGGATAGTATGTAGCCAATAAGCCTGATATCGTGCTGACAGATCAATCGAAACGCCAGGCCGTGCTCGTTGACATCACCATAATCCATTACGAGAACCTCGTGAAGGCCGAGAACGACAAAGTCAGCAAGTACCTAAACTTGGCACACGAGGTAACCGCCATGTGGGATGTCAACGATCATGGTCGTTTCTGCGAACGGTTTAATAACTTAATTAGCGAAAAGTCTCGACCAACACCTCAAGAGACTCTCGCTAGATGGCTGGGTCAAGGGTCAGATACAGAAAGCGATACTCCTGGACACGACGCAGATAGTCAGGAGGTTCCTCTCTCTCGCCCTAACCACCGGTAGCTTTAATAGGCCCTGCCTCGCTGCCAGCGGCACTCTCGGTTAGGTTTTTATAATGTTTTTATGTTTTGTAAGTGTATTTTTATATTTTACTTGTCATAAAGATATTGTAAAAACCCAACCTAAGCCCTTAAATAATAAAGAGATAATAATACTAATAAAATCAGACAACAAAGGCCCATAGATATGTATCATAAGCCGGATGACTGCATAGTTGTTACTTACGCGGTTATCGGCCACCTCAACTTAGGCTTTCAAAGATATTATCACAAGCCGTGAGCTGAAACACTCGACCCAGTTCGAAAAACACTTTGAAGGCACACTTTTGTTCTTAAATAAGACAGAGGTAAAGCCAGAGTCGGGTGAAACATAAAGTACTTGCGTCACACGTCTGTGTTCGGGTTAGAAAAGTAGTCGTAAAAAGGAGTTTAAACGGAGATAGGCATTCCGTACCCGGGCACAGCGAACAACGTAGGAATGGTGTAAATCAGCGCGTCCATAAGTCGGTTGAGTGTCCGTAAACTGAATATTTATGATGCCGCGCCGCGATGTACATTAAACGCGCCACGGAGACTTGCGTCAAAACGATTTTGCATATTTAAGTCTGGGCACCTACTTAATATACTGCAAGTTAGGAACAGAGATCACTTGTGGCATCTGGGTCACCTTTGGAAATTTCCGCACTAACTCAATGTTGCATATTGATGATGTTTCCTTTCAAGTGCCACATACATGAACAGCACACCGAAAGGGGTAGTAGCCGTTAGATAGACATCAAAGTAATTTCACATGTGTTCTGTTTGCCAATTCAGTTACGAAACAATAACACTGTTTTTGACGCCATGTCACTGGGAGCTGGGATCTAAAAACGTTTTAAACTTACAACTTTTTGCTTTTGTTATACACCTTTGTTGCTACTAGGACACATTGATATATTTCAATGGAAAAGGAATGGAATTGTCAATGAAAGCAGGAACGAAAACATGTTCTCCGATAAAGTTTTAAGGACCGCATTGTCAGCAGAGTGATAGATGTAAGTTCTGTCGTTTTACTCTAATGGCAGGAACCAGCGTGTGGGAGCAGGTAAACAAGAACATAGGTACATATATTTTGTTTTCCAATTTAAACCCATACAACAGACACGAAACGTCCTTGTTAACGTTTTCCTTTGTTGTAACTTTGCAGGAGTAAGCGTTTTACACCGTGCCAACCGTGCATCAAGTTTATCTTAAATTGTTCGGCTCCCTAAACAAGCAGAATTATTTTTTATCCTTTTTCATTTTTGGATTTTCAAAGAGTCATATGAAAAAAACCGGCCAAGTGCGTGTCGGGCCACGCGCAAGGTAGGGTTCCGTAGTCGTCCACCCGTTACATTATATGGACTAAAAAGTTCGAAAACTTATATTTACTATGTTTTTGAATGAATTAACAACATTATCTAAGGTATCAATGGAAATTGTACGAAAGTTTGCTTTTGCAAAGTACATTTCTGAAGTTCGACTATTACTCGTTAACTAGTAATGTCTACTTAGCTGTGATAGTTTTCCTTTTAAATTCATCATATATACTACTACCATGATTTTTTTCACATGCCTAGTAGCCACCGTTTAGCTGGCAGGGGGGGGGACACTTGACCATAGCAAAAATTATCACTTCAAAGCTTAATATCACGCTAACCAATTCTTTAATCAAAAAATGCTTTTAGAAACCTTATAATATTTTTAAAAGAGCTATCCAACGATACCCCACACGATGAGGTTTGGCAGAAAAAAAAATTGCACCACCACTTTACATGTAGGGGAGGTACCCTAAAAAAAAATTTTTTTTAAGATTTTATTCCACCGTTTTGTCGGCGTCATTAATATGTATACTCATGCCAAATTACAGCTTTCTAGCACTAACGGTTACTGAGAAAAACGGGGGTCGGACGGACGGACGGACGGACGGACGGACGGACGGACGGACGGACGGACGGACGGACGGACATGGCGAAACTATAAGGGTTCCTTGTTTACTACGGAACCCTAAAAAGGGTATTAATATATTAAACACCAGCTTCTTCCTGCGATTTCATCCGCTCGAGGGATGATTTTCGAGATAAATGCTTTATGTTAATCCAGACTATAAACACCATTATACCAAGGTATACCAAGTCTCATCATTATCCATGATTGAGTAACAAATATCTAAACATGTAAACTTTCGTATTTATAATATTAGTAGGATAGTAGCACTTTTTCAATTGCCTGACTGAACTTACTGCCTTGTTACCTTGTTGACAGTTCAAAAAATACTATAAAAGAAACGATGGTTGAACTAGATAACGAGAGTCACCATGTTATACATCGATAAATATCGTGGATATGGAACGATAAACGGTAAATTTACCGTTTATCGATCTCTTGTCGACTGTCCATCATAGCCACTCGATGATGCTCGAAAAAGGATTCGACTCACTACTCAAAAGACTCGGACGTTTTTTAAGCTCGGAGGCCCGCAAGTATGACTCGAGTTCGTGAACCTTAATCTCCCAAAACTTAGTCTTTGGGCACTGTTGTTGTGTTGGCGCTTGCAAAACCCAAATATATATGGTAAAAATCCAGTTAGTAATCGTAACTTTACCAACACTGCCTGCAGCCGTGAGTAAAGTGGATTCCTGGAAATGCTGGACTCAATCATATGGTGGTTGAGTAGGTATTTAAACACGTTTTCAAACCGATGTACGTCTCTAGTATCATTCCTTCAAATTCATGCATAATTAATACCAGCAAAGCTATTACGTGGGCCAATGGGCCGCTTCATTATCGTGCTTTAGTAAAAGTAAAGGATTGAGCAGTAAATCATACTGCAATTCGTTAAGCCAGTAAATAGTAATGGTGGTTATCCCGGTGAGATGAGAATATCTCCAGCGGGCAGGCAGTGCGCCGCCCGCCATTAAATCCTGTCCACAGTTGACTACGCCTCAGAAGTGTCACTACACTAAATCCTGCATTTATTTCAGTTCAGTTTCAACCATTACACATAATTGCACTATCTAATATCAATCTATAAAAGAAACACACGTTTCAATATTTTTTTTATTTAAAAACTTGCAGATACTCGTATAAGTCGTTTCAGACGGTAGGCGTCGACGCGGGAGGTCCTGTCTACAAAAGAGAACTACCGGATAAACGCAAAAACCTTATTTTCGTCTGTTTTTCAACACGTGAAATGCACGGGGAGGTTCTGAATGCGCTCACAACTTAATGTTTTTCGCAGCATTCGACCGGTTGACGAATAGGCCTGGTCACACAATTGTGTCGAATAATGACAAAAGCTTCGTATGTGCCGTCTTTGTTTAGTGTAAATTATATATGAGGTACGTAACCTATCTCAAACACTACATTTTTTTACGGAAATTTATTTGTCCGAAAGCTTTTAGGTTTCGTTTTACTTCTCCAAATATACAGTGCGTTACCGGCAAGCGGACATTTATTGAAACTGATACTACTTAATACGTTCCTTAACCATTATTTGCATGTATTTAGCAAATCATAATTATGCGAATTAACTGCAAAATTAAATTTACTAACTCGGCACCTTCAATGTACTAAGTGCACATTACATGTTGTCATTTGTACTGAGTTGTCAATTTACTTTGCTGTATATTGCTGGTATTTTAATTTTGTTAGACATTAAGGCCTTCTCCATACAAACTCTGTGCAAGTTTTATTCGTCGGTTTTGGCACTCACGCATATATATTTTTTTTGCTTGTTAATATTGGATATACGGAGTGTCAATAACAAAAATTTCAAAAAAATTAAAATTTAAAAAATACAAAAAATTTAAAAAAAATGCTTGAGGTTCTGGCTAACTGAAAAATAAGCATACTGATCAAAAGTCATAAGTGTAATGCAAACACAAGCAAAGAAAAACTTGCACAAAGTTTGTATGGAGAGTGCTTGCCTCTACAGGCGCCTTACTTAAGTGAAGTCGAAATTTTGTTTTAATACTACTACTTTTAAATACCCATCATAAAGAAAAGCCCGCTTGCCTGTAATACACGGTACACCTCGTCAGTCTTTTCATTTGCCTTTGATGTTATCCAAACAAATCATTTGTACGAACAACCGGCAAATCAATAATGAATGTTGCTGGATTTGTCAAACAAAACCATAAATGTTAACCGTTAACATTCGAAGTGAACTTTCGGACAAACTAAAAAAATGTTAAGTTTTTTCCGAAACGAAAAATGAATAAACCTTTTTAGTGTTTCAGATAGGTAACATATATATACATACCTATGAACTAGAACTGTGGCCGTTTACAATATTTCAATGACAGACGGTGGATATCTCCATGTGTCCAATTTTGATAATGAGGTCACCGAAGATCTGTTTTGCTACCTATTCGTAGTCATCTATGAATGAAATTTAAGTACATACCTAATACAGTTCAAGAATTCTTTTTTGGGGGGTGTATAAAAAGCAGGATGGTAAGGATGGTAATTCCGAATAACGAAATTCAAATTTCGGGTATCCATTCTGTGATTAACTATAATGCGCCGGTACTACTCCCCGTGGCCTTTACCGGGGGCCTCAGCTCGCGGCCGGCCCCCTCTCATGCAAATTATTCACCGACTACGCGTGTAAGCGCCGCCACTGACCATGCGGAAAACAGTTCTATCGCACCACATAAAATGGTCGGTTGTTTTCGATTTTCAAGCTTTCCTCTGTAGACAAAAGTCAATTAGGGATCTAAGGAACGGTGGCCCGTAAAGTTTACATTTAATTTAACGGTATCAAATGTATTTTATATCTATAGATAGGTGGAGCTTTCCCCATGGCCTGTGTGTTCTCAGATCTCCGGGAAACATTGTGTTTAAATAAACGTACCTAATTTATTTTGATTTAATGATTCGATGCGGAATCCTTAGCTCTTATTCACTAAACGAGTGGTGTGATAGTGGACCTAACTACTCTAATGGACCCATGGCTGTATACAACGAAGAAAGAGGTTCTGAAAATTATTCGAAACTTTGAACTTTGATTTTTGTTGTTACATTGTCATTTTATTACAGCTCCTTTATGACAAGATATGCTACCCCTGGCTAGTCCAAGGTTTTTAACAGAATGTTCATACAACTTTTTTCTGCCGGCTTGTTCCTACATCTTTTGAATCATAAATCAGCCGTCTCAAATCGGAAAATGTAGTAGTTATTTGTTATAACAAATTGACTCTAAGCTACATCGAAATGCTACTATCTATCTATGGGGAAGTTTAATAAATTAAACCCTGAATCTTAAATCCTGACACTAATATCCTGTACATGGAATAATCCTCCACAGTACCTAGTTAACTACAGTGAATTTTGTTTAATCAATCGTGTGTAGGCAGTATCGTTCGGCCTGTCGTTGCCATGCGCCGTGCGTAGGTAGTCTATGCAAATTGGTAAGTACCTAGGAAAATGGTGTACACCGCGGCTTCTAGGCAGAATAATCGGGCAAGGTCGCCGTGTGAAATGATTCCGCAATTTACCACACAATGCAAGCAATTCATAAAGAATATTTTTATGAAATTTTTAATACTGGCTCGTACATGGGCCCCGCTCTCATAAATCAAGTACTTCCGGGCGCCCTTTGAATTTCCGCACTCCGATGATATACCGCGCCTGTGACAATGCCAGCCTTCGCCATTTATACACCAATATTCCTTTTGACGTGAAACGACACTAATTAAACAGGGAAAGCGAATTATACTGATGTTTGTTTGTGAATTGGACCAGTGAAAGAGCCCCTATAATGCCAATTGTGGGATTTACCTTCGTGTTATACCGCAAAAGTTTGCTGAATGGATTTACGTATCGCAATGCGTCTGATCGTCGAGTGAAATTGGGTTGAAAAGCCCGTTTTCAATGGTTAACATGAATAGCAGCATGTATATAAATAAAGGGTATTCCGAGTATACTTTTCAAGCCAACGACCCATGTCTTATTAATCCTTATCACAATACTTAAGGAAGAGTTGACGGCAATTGTTCGGATTTCATAGCTAACGATCAACCGGTTCCCATAGAATAACTTATACTTACGTTCCGAAGTCTTGGACTTACATTACATACTTACTTAGAGAAAATAATGTTTTGCCATTAGACTCTTGCCCGTAAATTTATTTACTTATGTCACACCGGGCCATAAAGCGGCAATTACCGCACGATCCTCGCGCAGGAAATCCCACTTCCTGGCCAGGGGGTGACATAAAATTTTGTTTTTAACACGGGCGGTAATAAAGAAAGCCTCAGATCGCATATTTATCGCCCTTGCCTTCGGCTCGGGCGTCAAATGCCTGCGATCTGAGACATTCTTTGTTTTACCGCCCTTGTTAAGTAATGTACTATTTCTTTGTACTTAAGTATGTAGGTATATTGTTCGTGCAATAAAGTTGCAACATACAAAATAAACTATCAAAAGGTTTCAAATAGCTCATCATTTCGTCCATACTGCGCGCCTAACAATTAATCCCTTGTTAGTGCCCTATAACGAGCATCCAAATGAACGGCCCGCTACGGCGGTAGACTGAAATCGTTTTTTTATTATTAATGGCGTCTGTCGTCAGGATAAAATTAGATCGTTAATGCTTTATTGTCCTTAGCTCATTTAGAATGCATTACAAGTTCATCCCAGTTAATTAGGTTAAGACAATAGTTAGCTATGAAGTTTTTGAATTAATAAATATGAATTTTTTTATGTCAATGATTGAAACCGAGCCCCCTTCTTCAATATGTTCGTGTTTTTTATCATCTAACATGTTAACCATCCTTCGCAGCAAACAAATGTTGTTGAAAAATAATGCAATGATCACGAGAACGTGGTGCAGTGGACCCATTTTCATTGATATCCGTTAGACCTTGTTTACCTGTAAGTGAAGTCGAAAAATTTAAAAGTTACTTCTTCTCTTATCTCTGAAACTGCTGATCTGAAACACCGTTATAGATAAAACTGTGCCTTAGACAACGAGCTGAGACGATGTGCCTTGGCCTATAAAAATATACTGAATACTTTGATGAATAGGTATTTCTATTCCACAAAGTAGTTTTTAAAATTAACGGGATTTTTATGGTGTAATGTGATCTAAGGGAAATAAAGTAAAAATTGCTCAAGATTTGCTTCGGATTGTCATTACATCTTTGATTAACTTACAATTTTAGACGTTACAATAATATTTATAAGACTGATATCTGATAAATTTCTTAAACAAAGCGTGCTAAACATTCACTGTTATAAACAAATAAGTAAGTAATAAGTATGGTTAAAATTCTTTTTGTTGAACGTTATTGCAATTTGAACCTTATTGTTTGAACGGTAAAGTAGCTTTTTGAAGGAATTGCTTTGGAGCAATTCGTTCAACTGAAATGAATTTAAGTATACATTAGTATAAGTACTGAAAAAAGGGAAATAATATACAGGGTGACTTCTGGGTCGTATATCAAGAATCAGGTAGATAATCGGGCCCATGAAACTGAACAACTCTCTCAAACTGAAAACGCTCTCACCGAGTTTGAAATACGCGCGTTCATCGGTTAGCAACAAATGTTATACTCGCTGTTTTAGTTTCCACTAGTGACGACCAGAGGCGCTGTTCACGTTTTCGTACCACTTTCATACATTTTGAGACAAAACGCAAACGCGTTCGAATTAGTTAATGTTTCGAAAAAACTTATACTAGAGCTACTGTATATTAAAAGTAAATTACTTTTAGTTATGCATGCATTAGATCATGTATGCTTCTCAGATTAAAAGCAAACAGCCGTCGTCTAAGGCGGTCACTTTTAAGGTTCCGTAACAAACAAAGGAACCCTTACCTATAGTTTCGCCATGTCCCACCGTCCATCCGTAAGTCCGTCCACGGCTTAGCTCAGTGACCGTTAGTACTAGAAAGCTGTAATTTGGCATGAGTATGTTACGTATCAATTACGCCGACAAAACTATAGAATAAAATATCGTAATTTTAAGGTACCTCCCGTACATGTAAAGGGGAGTGCAATTTCTTTTTTCCAAACCCCATCGTGTGAGGTAGCATTTGATAGCTCGTTTAAAAAAATGTGAGGTTTCTGAAACTATTTTTTCTCGGCTCGACTCAGAAATCCGTTTTCATAATATTAAACTTTAACAAGGGCGGATACATGATTTTTTTCTGGGAGGGGCACAACTGGGCACAAGGGGCAGTCGGGCCAAAATAATCAATCATCATCATCAATCAAAATATTATAAATTTGTAGTGATGGAGCTTCACAAGCGTTTGGGTAGGGAGGACACCAGCCCGACACGCACGCGGTTAGTTTTTTAGGGATTAATAAACATTATGTCGTCTGGAATTACCGGACTCGGAGAAGAAAGTGCCGGTGGTATGCATACAGTTCCATCAAATCCAATGAGACATAAATTTCCAAAGCATACTTTTGTGATAACTGTGCAACATACTAGCTGAATAGTTTTCCCTCGAGCAAACCGAGCCGCGTCCGCGCCCTTGCCGCCTGCTAGAGATTCGCTCAGTATTCCCTCGGTTTTCCACTTTCCTGCCGATGGCGAGTGCAGATATATATTTCTGGTAGATCGCGGGCGAACGTGCCGGCTCGGGCCGATATTTCGTGCTCCCTGGACGACAATAATTTGTTAGTCCATCGCGCCACGGTCCGTGTATTGCCGGCGATATATCTCCTTCAGCCTGTGCTCTAATCGCGCACAATATGAACGATCATCGTAACTGCAGCATCGGAAGTTGAAAGGCAAATTTACATTGTCATTTCGGCTCGTTATAAATTGGAATAACTTCATCCGGACGGGTTTATAACGAGACAACTTCCACGCTTTTCCTTTTAGGCGCTAGTTGCAAGAATTGCTTAACCTAGTTTTGGCGCGTGTTGGGTTAATTTCATGGATATTTTCCTTGTCTATTATTTACGACTGCCGGGCGTTTAACAAGTTAATCTGCTTATTTCAAGCAAAGCTGTAGCAACGAAGGTCTTTTCTTATTAATGTAATATAATATCCTATTACCAAACAATAAGTGTGTAATTAGTCGTGTCGTGGATCAACGGATATAATGTAATAAGAAAAGTAGAAAATTGGTACTCCCGTAGGAAGAAGGACTTCCCTTTTGCCTACGGGTCGTAATTTCGTAGGCGTAACTAACCTAATTCTACCCTTCACTAATTTCACTAGCTGTATTTTCGTTATTACGGTACGGTTCTGTACATGTTGTTAAAAGACCGAATAGACATCGGGAATGGCACTTTTTTCGTGGGATTCCACGGGCGCTGGACTAACAGCTTCTGCTCGTAGTTATAGTTGCTCTAATTACTGACCTAAACGAGAATTTCATTACATCCCTAACAAAGTTAGGTAATACTTAAGTGTGGAACTACTTTCGTGTATTAAAGATGCCTTAGTGTTTACATTAAACTCATAACACCCTTCTGTTTTTGCGTCGGGGGTTAATATAACAGAATATTGAACTAAACCAACAACAACAAATCCTTTAAATAAAATAAAGACTTGAACCCCTTTATATGTGAAGAAAATGTATACATATATTACAGAAATCAATATCAGTGATACTGTACGAAATAAATCTTGGCTGGTATCCCTGAAGCCACGTTCTACCAATATTTGAGTACGCTCATGTTCGTAAAGCTATTTGTTTATGACAACCGCTATATCCAACCCGACTCGAACTTCATATTAAACCTACGTCTATTCTATTATGATATGACTACCTACATAATGTTTTATTTTCTGTTTGCTCGCCTATGTTGATTTTAGCTGCTTTATTATTAGTTTCTGTTAGGTTTGAATGTAAGGTAAATATAATAACAACGCAGAGTTACATATTTAACAATATAAATAAGTAATGATCGACTGAGATCTTGATGCTAGGTCTATTTGAATAAAATAAATTTTGACTATCTCACTCTGTGGTCGCGTGATAGGTGATAGCATTATAAACGACAAGATAAAGCATCTGTCTCTCTCTGATATCACTCGGTAGAGAGTGACAAATGCTATATCTTGTAGTATTTCGCAGTTTTAGTCGTAAAATAATGCGTTTAGGTACATAGTCGCCATCATCATCATCATTCTCTTAAGAGCTGGGCTCTTGTCGGTGCAGCTTGATGCAGTCTCTCCATCTTTGTCGGTTCGAGGCCAGCTTCTTGACGTCCTGATACGACACGACATCCAAAACCCCTTCCCCTTTTATCTGGTTCATATAACTTTTCCTTGGTCTTCCTCTTCCTCTTTTCCCATTTATTTTTCCTTCTATAATGTTTCTGATGTAGTTGTCGTGTCGTAGCAGGTGGCCGATCATATTTCCTCTTCTGGTTTTAATTGTGTTCATTAAACTTCTCTTTTCGGCGACTCTATTCAGGACGGCTTCGTTGGTTACTCGTTCTGTCCATCTTATCCCTTCCGTCCGTCGCCAACACCACATCTCGAACGCCTTCAAGTATTCCTCGTCTCTCTGTCTTAGCGTCCATGTTTCGCATCCGTATAAGGCGATAGACCATAAATTTGTCTTTATAAATCTCTTCCTTATGTTTAAGGCTATTCGAGATCTTAACAATGTCTTCTTTTTTATAGAAAGTCTGTTTAGCCATTGCGATTACAGTCGCCATACAATTTATTTTTTATTTTTACATAAGCATTCTATTGATACCTTTTATTTGAATTTTGGACGGTAAAAAAAAACATTATTTTCCGAGTTTTTGATGATTCATATCTTTTTCTAATTTTGGTAAATTTTATGATGACACTGTTTTATAAATTTTAACATGTGTCAAATACCGTATTATGGGTAAGGTCATTTACGATCCCGTTAAGTTGTATTAGCGTATAGCGAGTTAGCGACGCTACAACTTAACACATTCATTGCCGACGCGTGCTACGCGCTACGCTCGTAGCCAATAACAAGGTTTTTTTTTCATTTCTTAGTCAAAACTGTCTACGGATAGTGTAAGCCGTACGATTAAAAAAACCGCAAATCGATGTACAGTTTAGCCGTTTGGCACACGCATACTAGTCAAAACAAAATTTTTGACCCGCAGTTCCTAAAAAAAATTCCCTTAGGGAGGGAGTGCCGAGACATTCTTTTTTTTGTATGGAAAAAAAAAAATTTTTTTTAGAAACCTATCGTGTGTGGTATCATATGAAAGGGCTTTTTGAGACGATTCTAAAAATATACCACATCATTACATTTCAGCCATTTTTTTTAATAAAATCAAAAATATTTTTCGAAACATACCAAGTTTGAAGTCCTCCAGACAAGATATGGCTGATTTTTATTTTGTTCAATATACCAAAAATGATACGTTATATCCTCATATCTATTATGTTTTTGCATACAACAATGTTTATTAATTTTGTTTTAGCATAACAAAATAAGTAAGACAAGGCCTCTCTCCGTAGGTAATAAAATCCTCATAATAAGATGATCAAGCTAACATTATGGTTATTTCAAAAACAAAAACAGCAAAATTAATAGTGAGAGTCCATTATCCTGCATTAAGCACTCGGTGGGGCGGCGCGGGTATAATGTAGCGACATAGGCGGCCCGACTCTTAATAAAAATGTCTCCACCACCCGAACTCGATACACATTATCCTCCTCGTTAATAACATCGTGAATATCGTAATGAGGACAAATTGTTGCTTGGAAATGGAAATTCAATTACTTAGTCATAAAACTTGTAGCGCGTTTTGAAAAGTTATGGAAAATTATTATACCTACTCATGTAATTTATTGTAAAACTTTATTATTGTTATACTTAATAAAATATTTCAGTAAAAAATCGCATAGCGTCGCGTCGCGTAGTATCGCGTCGCCTAGTGCGGCCTTACCTTAAATGTCATTCTCCATTAAAAATTACAGTTAGAAAGAAGAAACATAGCGTAATTTTGACACATTACGTAAACAACAAGCTAGAGATTAAAATCAGCCAAGTGCGTCGGGCCACGCGCTATGTATGGTTGCGTAGTTGTCCACCCGTTCCGTTATGCGGACTTGTATTTAAGTACTATGTGTTTGAGACAACTAACAATACTAATTTAAGGTATCAATAGAAATTGTACGAAAGTTTGCTTTTCAAAATACACTTCTTGAAGTTCGGCTATTACTCGTTATCTAGTAATGTCTATATAGCTGTGATACTTTTCTCTTAATATCAGCGCAATGTAACGGATTACTTTATCAAAAAATGGTTTTAGAAACCCAATAATATTTCTATCGCTTTCCAACTCTATAGAGCCAACCTTGTTTACTACGGAACCCTAAAGACCACCGTCATGTCTTTGTATTTAGAATAAGAGTAACAAAGACATTAAACAGGGGGACGTGAACGGGATACGTCACATTTTATATGTCGATTACCGGCCCTGCGGAGTAATTGTGTAACTTTTTGAACGCGCGTTAGGACATGTCCACCATCATTTATTGTGGTTGAAAATTACAGCCGATATGTCCAACGCTCGTTCATAAAGTAACGCAATAAACCAGCAGATCTTGTTATAGTCTGATAAAATAAATAACTGATAAATACCTATCTAGGTACCTACGTTTTCAAGTCCATGATTTAACGTAACTGGTTTCACGTGATAGCATGGCGTGATTTCAAATAGAACACGTTACGTGACGTTAGCGTAGCAAGTTTGGTCACGCATAACACACATTTACTGTATTTGGAGACCTTTGTCGGTCTCGACACATTATGCTGTCATCGCTCATCGGCAGTTATACTGCTCCGTAATTCTTACACCATATTCTACGTAAGTTTTCCTAGAAAAGACTGTTTACGGATCTATTTTTCATACAGCCGTTCGTTGGTTCGGCGGCCGACAGACTAATTTATTGGAAAAGCTTCGCAATAAATAAAAAATAAAAAGGAACAGTGAGAAAACTACTCAAACAATTAGACATGCAATTTACATATTATTGACTTTGTATCATATTTCACATGTGCATACCTATATACATATTGTTTTCCTGTACAAAACATGACAAATATTTTGTGCATTAGTGCGTATATTCGGACAAAGTAACTACCCCATATGAGTCATGCCTCAACGAGCGGTTTCTACTGCTTTGCGTAAAATCCTGCTACGCGCTACACCGTGGCACACGACTGAACCTTGCTTGGTATAAAAAAAACTATAAAAAGCCAAACTATAAGGAGAGGACTTAAAAAGTACGTAAGTAAGTAGTTACGTTAGTAAGTAGTAGTAATTAGAGAAAATAAATTTTGTTACTCAAATGTTTTCAAACTGCTCAACTGAGACGTATTCATATCTACAGAACCACGGCTTTTCGCATTAGGTATGTGGGAGGTCGGTTCAGGCAAGCATGCTAGCCCGCAGGATCGCCAGGTGTACAGCTGCAGTCAAAATAACGCTTTATAGAGCATACTGCACTTCACTGTACTCGGGTGCCCTGTGGGTGAACAGTTCGCAGCGATCGCTCGGCTCTGCGCGTCCCGTACAACAACGCCTTCAGGGTACTGTTGGGGTTGCCACGGTTCTGCAGCGCATCCGCCATATTCGCTGAAGCGCGAATAGACAGCTTTGCGGCTGTCTTACTGAAAAAGTTGGTATCGCTCTTAACGTGGCAGCTCAAACAGCCTCCTAGAGACTGCAGCCATAAGAAGTGAGTACTCAATAATGCAACACTTGATTAAAAATACCATGTCTATAGCCAAATATATTTACTAACATTTATTCATGTTGTCTGAATAAAGAAAGTTTATTATTATTATATTATGATTTCTTTTCAATAAGAAACTTCAGAATAAATCTTGTCGGAGTTCACTTTAAAACTTGAAGAAATGCTTATGGATTCGTTCAACAACAAACTGAACCAGCACGTTTAAAATCGAAGATAGTACGGACTTTATGGAAACAAATGCAAAGTTGGATGAAACCGCCGCAGCTTTGTGGTGGCACGGACTGCGGTCCGCTCTACCTGTTATTTGCATTTGAGCAAATAAATACAATAATGCTAAAAATATTAACAACATAATTTTAATTTTTTTATTTATAGCGGAGGAACAGAATTGGAAAAGGCGTCTCTAAACAATGCAAGCGGCAAGTCATGTAACAGTTGGGGTGACAACGTTATCAGAGGGTTTGGACCCTGCAGAATACGGATCTGCCTGTCGCCATCTCGAAATTTGAGCCGGAAGTACGGTATACCGGAAAAGGTGCAGCCCATACAAAAAATTTCGTAGTACATTTAATAAATTGTTGCTCTGGTACTCTAAAAGAGGTCCGATTGATATGGTTTTTTGGTATGTTGTGAAGGACAATATTAGCCATGGTAACCTAAAAATTTCGGCCCTCCAGCTCCATAACTTTGGCCGCCATCTTGGAAATAGTGTCATTTTTTTCAGTTCTTTGCTTTTACTGTCGTCAAAGTTCATTCCAGTGCTAAACATAGTTCTACAATATTGTAGAATACAAAATTTGCTAAAACTTTTGAGTACAAAGATTTTTTCCATGACCCCTAGGGACGAAGATATGACAGGATATATCATTAAAAATTGCCACTTTTTTCTAGTTTTCCGTTCATGTTTACATTTTAAGTGCATTTTAGCACTAACTATAGTTCGGCAATATTGTAGATCACAAAATTTGCTACAACTTTTGTATTGAAATATTTTTTCCACAACCATTAGGAAAGAAGATATGAAGTCATCTATGGAGTAGCACCGTTGAAATTTGCTACTTTTGCAGTTTTCTTCTCATATTTAGGTTTGAGTGCATTTAATCGCAATCTGTAGGGGATCTATGATGGTCGAGTGATAGCGGGATAGACGACAAGATAAAGCATCTGTCACTTTCCGATCTATACCACTTCAATCCCTCAGAAGACAAAATCGTCTATTTCCACGATACCTAGAAGATCGTAGGTACTTTGAATTTGCATATAATTTTGTCTTCTATAATATTGCTGACCGAGAAATGCACTAAAACAAAAATATGTGAAGAAAACTGGAAAAGTAGTAAATATCGACGGTAGTACCCCATAGGTGACATCGTATCTTCTTTCCTGATGATCGTGGAAAAAATATTTCAATACAAAAGTTGTAGACAATTTTGTAATCTACAATATTGCTGAACTATAGTTAACGCTAAAATGCACTTTAAACGTAAATATGAGAGGAAAACTAGAAAAAAGTGGTAATTTATAATGATATCTCCTATCATATCTTCGTCCCTAGGGGTCATGGAAAAATTCTTTGTACCCAAAAGTTTCAGCAAATTTTGTGTTTTACAATATTGCCAAACCATGTTTAGCACTAAAATGAACTATAACGACAGTACAAGCAAAAAACTGAAAAAGTGACAGATTTTCCAAGATGGCGGAGAAAGACGTGGAGCTGGAGTATCAAAAATTTCGGGATACGATGACAAATATTGTTCTTTACGGCATATCAAAAATCCATAACAATTGGACCATAGTTAGGGTACCGGAACAAAGATTTACCAAATGTACAACGAAAAAATTTGTATGGGCTGCACCTTTTCCGATATAACATTCTTCCGGCTCAAATTTGGGGATGGAGACAGGCAGATCCGTATTCTGCAGGGTCTAAACCCTCTGATTACGTTGTCACCCCAACTGTTACACGATTTGCTTCTTGTATTCTACTTCTTCAAAAATGGGCCTACTCTATTAGATTAGGTATAATATCTGGGCGGCCAAGCTTAGCTCGGCGTTTTCCCGGGCATGAGACCTAGCTAGCAGTGGCGGAGCGTCCATACAACTCGATTCCCACCGGCTTGCTTTATTTTCAGTCAGTCCAGTTCTTTTACTACGGCTCATGAAGAATAAGAAAGGCAAATGATTTCCGGCTTCCCTAAGAATATTTATGACGCGCCGCCACTGCTAGCTAGATCGATTGCTCGTCCCCGAAAACCCCCACATACCAAATTTCATCAAAATCGTTAGAGCCGTTTCCGAGATCCCCGAGATAAATAAATAAATAAATCCCCGAGATAAATAAAAAGATAAAATACGTATTTTATCTTATCTTATATCTTTAAACGAGCAATAGAGACATGTTTTATGTCTTCCGCGAATGACAACGACGTGTAACAATCTTCGGTGATGCCTTTTTGGACGTTTTATCATAGGGGAAGGTTGCAATGATTGGACCACTTAACTTCGCTGCCTTATAATCTACAAAATTTATGTAAGAAAATAAAACAAGTTTGATAATTTTTAACTTTTGAAATATATTTATTCATTACCTTAAACACAATACAATAAGGTATAATAATCTTGGAGAAAAAACGTGAAAATTGATTGAACCTCATCAATGGACTTAGGAAATTTATACTGATGGTCCAATCAAGGAGACTTATTGAAATCGACATTTTAATAGTAGTTTATGCAACTGGTACCTACATAATGAGCGGCATTATAATATAGGATGGGCATCTTATATAGTTGCATACACACATTGCATTGCACACATGTTATAAGTACATAAATAACCGAAGTAAATAAATACAATAATTGTATTAATACAACCTTTTTTGCACGGTTGCGGAAATGTCGAAATTAGAACTGGCAACCGATACCTGAATGTTATTTTAAAAAGTAAAGAGTCCCTATTCTGATTATCATGTCGTTCTAGCTCAAATTTCGCTGACATTTCGCATCGACTGAATTTGAATTTTCAGTGATACTAGAATAGGGACATATAAACCTTGACATCTAAACTTTGATAGTTTTGTATGAAATTTAATATTATAACATTAATAAATTATAGTGAAAATTATATTACTGCTGTTGCCTTAGCCAGAGATAAGAAAATTGTCATTAATACATTAAATGTTGAAAAGGAGTCATTTTCTACGGTTTCCGAACGCATATTAGAGGATTTATGATATGTGTGTAGATAAAGTATATTATTAACCTAAGTATGATTAGATTTGCTTCAAAAAACTTTTTTTACGCCATATGTATTTGGAAACTAAATATTTTATTGAAGCAAGATAGGTATAAACATGACGTATAAAATCCTATATCACTTGATCGTAGATACCTATATTAAAACGTAAGTTTTTGCTTTTAATATGTATTGAGATAGATTTTTCCAATGTACTCGTATATGCGTATATTTGCGTATGGGTAAAGTATCTAAAATCGAAAAAAAAGTTGCTATGATTGGACCGGTCCAATGATAGCACATACATGTGGTCCATTTATAGCAACTAGGTATCAATCACAAAAAATATAATTAAAAAATAAAGAAAATAAGTGGCCAGAAACTGTTGTTATAAATATGATCATTAATACATTTCTAACCATTACACGGTAGTACACGTAAACAAATGCAAATATAATGATACTTACACGAGTTTTCCTTCGCGTAATTTTTGGATCGCCGGCGGTCGAAACACACTTGCTCACGTCACTCGTCGCCGAGAAGCGGGGCGCGACTGAGGTTTCCGTGGGGTCGGCTGGGTATCCCAAGGACACTTTGTACCTTGGAAGTCTCTGTCTAGCATGCGCAGATTTTTAAATATTTTGGTGGTCCAATCAAAACGCCGGTCCAATGATAGCAACCTTCCCCTATATGTTTATATCTTCTTATAAGATTTTAGAAATAGTAAATGTTTAAAATGGGAGTTAACACAAAGAATTAGAAAATAGTCTTTAGGTGATGTCGCTGGCTCACATACCTCCATTGCGAAGGCCAGGGTTCATGTCGGCAGGCACACACACGGATTCACACGCGAGGCAATACATTAGGTATGTGAAGTGACAGACAGGAACGACATACGCCTTATTCGAATGCAAGCAATGATGCATGGATCATCTGTCGGTCAATCGTCATTAGAAGCGCGATTTGCCCTGGAATGCGAGGAGGGGGTGGGGCATTTAAATTGTTCATTGAACAGTAAATTACCATCACTTTAACTTGATCGTGTCGTTTATAATATTGTATAATAATAAATAATTTGTTTGAGTTTGGAAACAAACGAAAAAAAAGACAACTTTGGAATTTATTTCTATTCCAATTTTTTATACAGTCATGTTATCAGAGTAACAAATATATAGTCAATAATATCTAAAAATCGGTCCTTATTTTTTCCTAAACAGCGTTTCAAAAAAGCGATATTTTTTATTGCACGCCCTTAATCTTAGCGTAAGTTTCGGACCGCTTGGCCACAATCATTACCCCGATCTAAAGGGCAAAATGCATAACTTTTGAGAGGAACGTCAACGAGTCTACTAAACGCCTGTTATTAACACATTCAATGCCCACCTTTATTTTCCCGCCATGTATCGAATATTACAATGTCATGCCATGCATGACGCATAGGTATGTGTCATTCAAAAGGCTAAAAATGGAACCAAAACATGGTCTGGCTGCCATCAATGTCAATGTCGTAACTATACTCCACGTATTCATCGCATTCGGCAAAAGTACATATAATATATTTTTCACTTCTCATGCTCGAAAAGTGTGTCATATTAGACTTGTGAAGCGGGGCTAAAGTAGTACATTTAAGCCCTAGGGAAAATATGTAAACATATTTATGATTTACAAACATTTTAATTTGACCAATTAAAATACTTCGCATATTAAATCCACCAATCACAGAACAGTAATTTGACAGATAAAAAAAATATTTGGTAAAAATATCAACCAACCAGAATACAGCTGTACTAAAAACGACCAATCAGGACAGACGTTTTTCAGTTCTCTAAAGATTAAGCGGTGTCTATGGTCAAAGCAAATGCACCTCTTAAAAGAAAAAAAAAGCTCATGTTGCATCTCTTTCCTTAATATAGCAAAAGAAAGGGAGGCGAATACGCAAAGCGAACACGCACAGTGAGGCATGGTGCTGGCCTTAGAAAAAAAAACATGCTGTCAAATTAGACATACGCCCGCCAAGAGTTAAATTATTTATTTTAGGTAGATAATTTGTGTTTATGTGTTTTCTCGCAATTGAAGTGAAAAGTAGAGTGTATAACTCGGGTCTAAAAGCCATATTATCACTCGAACAATTTTCCCTCACTGCGTTCGGGAAAATAACTATCTCGTGGTAATATGGCTTACTTTAGACCCTTGTCAAACAATCTACTATATAACCAACTACGTATATGTGAAAATGCTAAATATATCGATAAAAATGTAAGTCTGGTCCCGCTAAATCCTCTCAAAAATGAATTAAGTTATTTTAGAAAAGTATTCGTTAAAATCCAGGCTTATTGTGAGCCACATCAGTGGACGACCACGGAAGGGCGCGATTAAACCAAAACTGTGATTTATCAATTAAGTAAGCGACCTTCCCTCCGAGGTCGATTTATAAGCGAACATAGGTCAGTAACCATTAGTCACTACCATTTTCGAGGTAGAATCTATGCAAATGCGATAAAGACAAGAACACCATTACTGTCGTTACACCACGATTACTGAATAGATACTACTGATAGGTAACGAAAACTGAATCCTGAATATAAGTACCTGCAAATCACTTTGGACACGTATTTTTCCACCTGATTTAGTATCTGAATAGATACGTACCTGCAACTCTGGTTGCACACGTATTTTTATAACTGATTTGGTTTCTGAATACACAACTAATACAATACAATAACTGATCTAATGTCTGTAACTAGCATAACATGCGTAGCTACCTGAATATGGATGTACCATGCTTAGTGTCCTGTCCTCCAACCTCCCCTAATAGACACCCCGTTCCTCACATAGTTTACGTAACTTGCTGACCTTACTTTGTACTATGAAGCTGAAACTTTCGGTATAGTATCTGAATAATAACTTTCTTACCAACTGTATGATCACTCTGATATTAGGTTAAACTGATCTATAACTGTTTATGCACGCAATGTACAATACTTGATGTTCTGTTACAAATTTATAAAATAGAAACTGAATACCTTATGAACTTTCGCATCTCGTAATACATTGCGCTGAATTCTCTAACAAAACATACCTACCTATAAAACTTACCAAGAATCCAACTATCTTATGGATAACATCTACTTACCTTTTGTACGTCCAAACACGGGACTGCATCCTTTGCATAATGTGCAAGCGTTCTGAATCAGTGGTTTATCTAATAATTTAATTCATCTTTACTGTATTTCATTATTACACTTTCACTGAATTTTTCTTAGCAATAAATTTGACAATCTGATCTATCACGTCACCTAATTTTGAATAGCGCTTACCATAGAGTTCACAATTTAGATCCGCTGAGCACGGAGTCTGAATAGTTTTGCAATATAATTATATAAATCGCAAACCTGCTTCGCGAAAATTACAGATGACTTTGTTTTAAAAAAAAGATTATCCCCCAAATCTTGAATAAATATTTAGATAACTATTGAGACGATTTATACATGCGGTAATCTAATGAACGAATATTCTCAAATACTTAACATTAGTCTCCTGTGATCCTCAATTACTAATTTAAAGCTTTGAGTGGTTACTAACTGAGCGCTCCCGTGCTTTGGAAGGCACGTTAAGCCATTGATCCCGGCTGTTGTTTATGGCAGCAGTTGTTAAGCCAAGTTGGAGGCTTTCGGACTGCTTGAAAACTTTTAACAGTCAAGTTGCCCACTCACTTGACAAAGGGGGGTCGATGTTGCACCACGTTCGTAGGGAAAGTACCCACCGCTACCCTACACGTGACCCCTGGGTGGTTCTAAAAGTGCAACAAAAACTGGCAACCGTACTGTCTTCTCGAAGATCTCACGGTTCGAAATAAATGCCATACGATAAATAAATAATAATAACTAATTTAAAACTTAAAAACATATATAAATACAACATCAAAACATTATAATAATTGATATCGAGTCTTTAATTAAGCACACATTCCAAAATACCCAGTAGTAGAGCAGTTTTTAAAATAAACGCCTGCCCTAGCAGTCATTACTTCAATGTGTGTTTTGGTATATTTGCGCCTATATGCTTACGTCATACCTATGCCTATGTGAGAGGAAACACCTAGAAGGGCCTAATGTTTAAAATTGGTTTTATTCTAGCATCGTAAGTACTAGCTAAATTTACTCATTTAATTATCTATGGACGAAAAGTCCTCGTTTTGTGTCACTTTTGTATTGTATACTTAATAAATTGTACGTTTAAGGCAATCTAGTGAATTAATAATGACTATTGTATCTTTATGCCAACAAACAACTTGTATATTACCTGATTCTTAGAAGCGTTAACTAACCATCATCATAGCTGACTGACACAGTTGAAGAGATATGGATCGGCGGCTATTATTGATGAGTTTGTTCTTTAGACAGTATTCATTTATTCCTAGAACTACAATGACGGAGTGTAATCAAAGCAATACAACTCAACTCATTAACACCAGCACACCCGAGTATTTTGTAGGATTTCTGAAGGCGTTTTCGCTTGAGCGTAATTGGTTTAACAGCACACCTTATTTTACTAAACACAAAAAAAGGTATTAAGTATAATGTAACAATGCTGAGACCTCTATTATGAAAAAAACGCTTTTTAACGGTTAATTTCGTTGAAAATGAGATGAAATGAATCGCTATAAGCACGCGCATCTAAAACTTATTTGATGGGCGTTGTAAGTAAAATATTGTCAGTCTCATTGCTTTTGTTTGTAATATATTTAACTTTAGCATCTCCGATTACAGTTGTAGATGTTATCCCATAAAGTAAACGCGATTCCCGTTCCTCCTTTATCTTGATCAGGTGACGCAACAAAACATAAAAGCCAAATTGTACATCTTTTTTCAGTTAACAAATCCGTCTTGACGAGGGTTTCTGTTTTTTCGGCAAAAGTAGAAATAAGAAGGATATAACTGCAAATCCTGGTAAATCGCATTTAGGATCTCTTTTTTTGATGATTCTATAACAAATGCTCTATCAGTACTGTCTAGTCTGTTTGAATATACTTTCATAAGAAAACTCAGGAAAGAGCATTTTAAATGTGTCACTTATTTGGAACCTATATATGCTGCAGACTAATCGTCGAGATTTCTTTACTTAATTAGATCTTCCGCGAGCTTACGTTACTTACATGTTTTATAATTTAATATTAAAACAACATTAATGTAATAAAAACGTGTAGGTACAAAAGTCCTTGCAAAAGCATTATTTCCCTAATTAGCAGGAGGCGCGACCCACCATTAGGTATGTGGTCAAAGAGGCCATTCCCGACAACACCTGCGTTACACCTTGTTTGATTTAACCCCTGTGCGTCCCTAATATAATAACATTTTGCGCAAAAACTGCCCTTTACATTATACTGTAACATAACTTTTCATAACAAAATTTTAAGTGCTCGTATTAATTTGTATGCCTTTTAATGTCTTTAATTTAAAGATCTGAATCAAAACATGAATCTTCACACTGAAACAAAGTACAAAAGTTCTATAAAAACAAACACACAAGTAAAACAATGAAGAGAAAAAAAAATCTTTCGGAGAAAGAATACTTAATAAAAACCTAATTCACCAATTGTGAGCGTTAAATTAAAGGCTTCTAAGGCGCACTTAATAAGACGACCAACTGCCAGTGACTTCCAAATTCAAAAACAAATTAGAGGGTATTTTGTTTACAATTCTCCTTTGACAAGGGTGGACACGGGCAAGGGGGTTCCCGCTAAAAATGGAAGTATAAGGATCTTTTGTACACACGATCTTCGTTCTGCCACGGAACCTCGTTAATAATACCTACACTGGTTATAAAGTATACCTCTACCCCATACTCTTGTGGCTTTACACTGTTGTACAGTCAAGGGCATAAATATGTGTACATTTTTGGACCTTATTTTAATGTAGTAAGGTGAAAAAATTAATACATATTGGTGCCCTTGACTGTACCAACAAGTAGTAAGTACTTGAAAAAAATATGAAAAAAGTTTATTGTATAAGGGCATCACTACAATATAAATCACGACCCTGTGTCCAGCTATAGTATGGGAATTAGTGTCACCCTATGTATGGGAGGTGCACATTTTGGTATCGGATGAATTCACTTGGCACAGATGTAATATACGTAAATATAAGTTAATTTAGCCCGGTAGCCATCCGCCACCCCCTGGCGGGTAGGAAGGGGGGGCTTTGAAAGTCCGATTTTTCGGTTTTTCATAAAAAACTCATAAACGGTGACCCATAGCAAAAAACGTTCTTAGGCATTAAAATTATATAAAATAAATAAATATTTGTGGACAATCTTACACAAATCAACCTAGTCCCAAACTAAGCAAAGCTTGTACTATGGGTACTAGGACGCGACGATATACATACTTATATAGATAAATAGATACTTAAATACATAGAAAACATCCAAGACCCAAGAACCGAATATTACCAGAATATTCGTGCTCATCACACAAATAAATGCCCTGGCCGGGATTCGAACCCGGGACCTCCAGCTTTGTAGGCAGGGTCACTACCAACTAAGCTAAAGCGGTCGTCATATGAAAATGAAAGTGACTATTCATTCCTTTGTTTTTCAATATTTTAAAAACAAAAAATACTTTGATTATGCACTCAATGAGCTCTATTCATCGATACCCCACTCGATGGGGTGGGTCAATTTTTTTTTTTCGCGCCCCCCTTTGGCTTTATGGGAGCCCCTTAAAAACCGGCAAAAATATTTTTGTTTCAGTTTCGTTCCAATTAAATACTTAACCTATACAAGTGTACAGAGAGAGCAGGATACAACTTAAAATATGAATAGTTTTACATTGCTAAATTGTGTTTGTGTGTGTATGTGTGTGTTCTTGTGCGTGTGAGTATTGGTGTGCCATACATGGCCGGGCGTAAGAAATATGTGAATAATATAATAAAATAGTAAAATGAAAGTATACTACCTAGAATAGTGTTTCAGTGAGTGGTTAGTGACTAATTGCGGTAGATAACTTTGAGGAGGGACCTTTGTGTTCTTTCCAAACTTATAAAGTGTACTTTTTCGTACTAAATATGATTCTGACCTATTGAGAAAATATGAGTATTTTTAAGGACTTTTTTAAATATACATATTTAAAGTCAAACTATTTAGGTAGAGTATAACCTAACCAAAGTGTTACCTTTTTTTATTGGAAATAGGGGGGGTAGGGGGTTTGACCGCCTTCTTGCCCGATGGTAAGCGACGTTGTGTTCTAAGGTGTATTACGTTGGCCTAGAAGACACCCGTTTACACGCGACTTGAAGGCCCCTATTGTGTGTAACTATCCGGAAGCACAGACTCCAGGCAAGGAGTTCACTATAGGTAACGCGATATCGAGGCAAAGCCCTGGCAAAGCGCTAAGTACGAGTAGGTATTCAGAGTTTTTATTACAAATACTTGCTGACGTAAGGGTACGTCATTGTGCTATGACCGAAGACGCGTAGCGCTGATGTAGGGAACGTATTATCACCGCCAACCAATATACTTGTTCGTAGCACTACGCGTGTTGCTGATATTATACATTTGGTTTCCGCTTTGTAGCAAAACTAGCAACGAACACACAATGAAACGATAATACAGCGGATTGTAGACAGTGTTAGAACTTAGAACTTGCAGAAACCGCCGCCATCAAAATGATTTTGACAAGGTAAGTTCCTATATTATATAGTTAATAGTTATAATCGTAACCCTTTGCCAGCGCTTCGATACTTTTAGGCGTGGTGATTCAGTTAATAATCTGGTTCTTGTCGCAGCATACGGCATTAGTTGCGGGAAGGTCTCGAATGCAATATTTCGTGGCGCGTAGCCGTCATAAAGTTGGTCCAACGCGCGATAAGGAAGTTGCGAGTGGCTGTCGTCTCTGCCACCCGCGATAAACTCAGAGTATCCATCATACTTAATTACCTTACTCCTTTAACAGTTTAGAGGCTCGCCGAGAGGAAGAATTAACGGGCACTTGTCACATCCCTTGTTTCTAATTTTCCATTGCTCTAGAATTATTCATTTCAGGCAACTTTTGACATCCGGAAAGCGATATTTCTTTTTCATTATTCTATACTTATGAAAATTCAATTAGCTTGGAAAGGAACGCCTACTGCACCTGGGTGGTGCAGAAAATTAGGTGCTGTATTTCCTATTTACCATAGTTAAGTAGATTGCAATACTATCCAGCCAATAAACATATTTGAGTTGGTTCGTATATTTAATAAAAAGAATCAAAGGTAATTTTACTATAGGAACGTTTACGTTTGCGTTATTAAAACGGTTTTGGTTAAAGAATATAATCTCGACAAAGTAAGAAACGTGTTATAAAAACCGTAAGTAAAAAGAAACATCTAGCTAAGGTGCTTATACAGTAAAGTAACTTTGTGCCCAACGATCTACCAAGATTTTAAGACTTTACTAGTTACTTATATAATTATTTTGCGTCGCCATGGATAATAAATTTATTGTTGACCAATAGTGTTTGTTTCACGATGCGTTATGAAACTTTTGAGTAGGTATTAGTAGGTAGGTAACTGCGGATATTCTACTAAGGAATCACCCTTGGTCATATATCCGATATTATAAGTTACAGGCTGTCGTAAATTTAGATCTTTGCTTTTAAGGTTTATTATATAACGATAGTTTATATATCAACCCATAAACCTTCGTTTGCTATAGGTAAAGCAAAATGATGGTCGTATTTAATACATGAAATGGAATATGTTTAACAGTTACGTCATCACGACGACGTAAGCAATATTGAGGAGTACTCAAGCGTAATAATTCGTGACGAGTTCCTGGTCATCTGTCGGGGCGCAAGCGTTTTATGAGAGCATGAGCGGGGCCGTTAATCACGTTCGGTTGATACGCCCCAGGTAATCTGGCGGGGCAAGATGGATGACGCGGCGCGACAACTCCGGCTAAACTTATCGCGTCGCTCGCGCCACCGCCACCGCCTACCCGCGCCAGACCCAATTACATAATTTATACCTAAAATCCATCCCACCGGATTAAAAAATATAAGGTTAAACCAGTCTATATCGCGCCTATCCCGGCTTATCCCTTTAATAATCCCCATGCTAAAGCGCGAATGTAGAATCCAAATTATGCGCTTCCTACCCGCCAATACCTACATTTCTGCGTTTCTACTGTATCATGAAAAAATATACTGAAGGGAAATAACAAATAAAGTTGGGAGGAAAGAAACAAAACGTTATTAAAGCAGCATGTCCGGTCATTCCAGTCCGAAGAAGTTCAACGATCCATCATGCGTAATTGCCGCAGTTCTCTAAGTGTCCATCTCGGCTGTTATTCGATTATTACTTATCCGTTTCCATCGTTCGTATTCTTAAAATATTCCGATTAAAATTTCAAAATATTATCTCCGATTTCGCTTTAAAGCAAACTCGAGTATACCATCCGTTGTTAGAAAGGCAAATATCAAAATGTTGGCATGAAAAGTCACAAATTTGGCATAGAGAAAATCAGGATGTTGGACATCCGTCAGGCAAAAGCACACAAACTTTGAACGGGAACTGTAACCGGATTCTCTAACGAGTCGTTGCACGGGTGAAGGCGCGCGGCGCGCGGCGCGCCGTACAGCCGACGCACACAAATGCTTTTCTATTTGTCCAATATTTCCTGTTTGATCTTTTATTTCCTTAATAACACAAATATAACGCCGAAATCATATTTACACTGTGTTGAGCATTCATTTTTAGGGTTCCGTAGCCAGAATGGCTAAAACGGAACCCTTATAGATTCGTCATGTCCGTCCTTCCGTACCTAGGTCACAGCCGATTTACTCGGACACTATACATAAGTATGTACTACAATTGTGAAATGTGGTAGAAAGATGTATTCTATGAACGGCTATTTTCAATGCAAGTAGGAAGGGTATTTTTGGATAGGCCTTTAAAATGATATAGAGGTTACTAAAAAAGTTTTCCATTTCAGCTCATCGCTAGTGAGATATCAACTGTCAAAGTCGTACAAAGTGTGTGTGTGTGTGTGTGTGTGTCTGAATTGATCTAATTTGCAAACTATGACGAATAAAATTCATAAAAAAATTGAGGCGGTGTACATTAATAAATACTTTCAACGATTTTTGGTTTGAATAAGATTTTTGAGATTTTTGTTTTTTCAGGTTTTTGAGTTATCGCTGAAAAACTGTCTTGTCCAAACAAAAGGATGTAAGTGCCGTGACTGCCTAATGAAGATACGACCTTTTTTGATTCAAGGTATTTGGATAGTATTTTTAAATGTAGACTAGTAGATGTCGGTACGGAACACTTCGTTGTGCGTGATCCGACAAGCACTTGGCCGGTTTTTTATGGCATCAAAGTTATACTTCCTTCATTTCTTTTGATATTTAATAAAGCTTTTCATGTCTATCGCAATGTACCTACCTATAATATGTTTTCATTTCAATAGACCACTTTAGCTTAGTTGCTTGCGACCATGCCTACGTAGCTCGAGGTTTCCGATTCGAATCCCGACAAATGTTCTTTTTATTTGTATGATGAGCGCGAATTTGTCCTTCAGTCTTGGGTGTTTTGTATTTAAATTATTAATTTATAAATATATCTTTCTAGTTTTGGACTAGATCATTTTTTGTCAGATTGTTCCCTAACTACCTATACTCATACTCATAGTCATACTCATTTATTCATAAAATATAAAAAAATACATGTCATTATTATTATTGAGAACATAGATAGTTAAATTATGTCAATTCAAATAGGTATTTATTTATTTTTAGTAATACAATTACGAGTTCGAATGGCCTGATGTAATTTCTGGAGGCTTCGAATAATATACCTAGGTACTTCGTGACAGTCATATTACGAACTCGTGCAATAAGTACAGCTAAGTACAAACTTCGTGTAGACTACTCGTATCGTGAGATTGTGTTGGAATCTCTAACACTCTAACGTACCTGGGCTACTAATATAATAATACTATGTATGCAGTCTCGTTATGGAAATAGATCTAGATTGTACTGAAACTGCCTTTGATAAAATCATTAGGTACCTAAGTCAGTCTGCAAAATGTCATCATCATACTATTTAGTTAATAAGTATAAAATGACAGTTTTTTGACGGAAACTGAACCTTCGGCCGAAACATGATTTTAATTCCGAAACCGAAACTTCGGTCAGCCACTAGCAACTACATAAAATAAGATCGTCTTATATTACAAGTACAGAGAAAAATCTAAAACTATGTACTTATTAGTAATTTAATCAAAAACTAGTCACAATCATAGTCTTTATTTAAAACACGTAATCATCAATCATCGAGGTTAAGCAACGGTAGGCAGGTACACCTACACATTTGTTCGGAACCCTCGGTGGGCGAGTTCGACTCGCACTTGTCAGATTTTTCTTTTATATATGCTGCTTTATTATGTGAGGTATGCGATAAAGAGTATTTGTATTGTATTGTATATTTGTATAAGTTAGAGTTAATGATCGAGTCGTAATACGTACGCATTGTGTCCTCGAACAATGCGTAAACGCAAGCATGATTATGCAGCCCTGAACAAGGCGGTGGAACGCATGCAAACTGATTCCGCATAAACCAGTTAAATATTTGTCGAATCCTATTGGGGTGTTATCGGGCGCACGCAGCGGTCGCGGTTAGGACTTAACGAATTATCAGCCCCGCTGTCAGGGCGCTATAGAAGCCAATTGTGAATAATGGACCGGGGAATTATTAATCATGTCCTCATCCTATCGAGTGTAGGCTGTCCGCAGTTTGAAAGCGGAACTGGGTCGGTAAAAGAAGTCGGTACCACGCTACGAACTATAGTTTAACCAACTACACATGATAAATAATGGCGTGAGAAAACAAGCGCTACGACTAACGATATGTACTACCGTTGGTACATATTTAATGTCAGTAATAGTATGTGATTTGACATTTAAATCTATCGTACTAACGGTCAAAAACGTTACGTGATTACCGCGCTGGTAATGAATGATGTATCAGGCAAGAATCGTCGCGTTTGCTTTACTGTTTTCTCTGAACTATAACTTTGAATTGAAGTCAAGCAAATGACTAGAATAGCAATTGTAAATCATTGTAATTGCAGCCACAGTGTGTAACTGAAACTGAAAATGAAGTTTGACAAACGGAGAACTGTAGTCAATTTGACGCACTAAACACATTGAATGTGAAATTTAAATATAGGTATCGTAGACTGTGTGATATTTGTACACTTAGTTACGTGCCTAAATGCGAACATTGGCTTTATCTTTTGAGTTACGGAGGTATTATTTCAATATGAATTCCCAATCTTCTTTTCACACAATTATTTTCTCTAGCCAAAGGCTGGTTTACATTGGGTTGTCAGACGAATTTGACTGTCGACCTCCGAATTCGCCTGACGAAGCAATATAAACAAATTGTAAGTAGGTATTTAAGTATGTTAAGTTTATACAGTATTACCATTTCAATAAATACGTTCGTTTGTAACGTGCATGAACTTGGTCCAATAATACAAAAATATCAGGCATTAAAGTTTGTAAATTTTTGATACAAACGCTTTTTGCGATTATTTAATAACGCAAAAACGGTCCAATAGATTTGGGCTGAAATTTGATGGAAATTTGTTACTTTATTGTACCAAGTCATAAATCTCATTAAATTAGGATGCTTAGGTCTTACGTATTATTCCCGAAACAATTTAGAAATTGGAAATTTCACGCGAACGAAGTGACGGCAAAAACTAGTTCGTAACAAAGTTTACAAATGACTGTATTTTATTATTAGAACTATAGTTTCTTCAGCCCAATACACAACAAGTATTCGGGTACCGCGACCTGTGTGATTTAATTCGGCTGGGCGCTAAATTCCCGTTGACGACACCGGTCGGTCGAGTGGCTTCGTGCTCACTACAAAGCACGCTAGATTACCACCATTGTTTCAACTGGATTTACAATGTAATTTGCATTGACAATAAAGTCTGTTAAATAATAAGCGGGGTTCACCGGTCTCACTATTCGGCTCTTTTGTTTAACCGCCCAATAATCCTAGGGAACTATGATTGTTTAGCGATTGTACACAGAACGTTAAACGTTTAGTTGGCTGTCCTAAAATATTCCTTCGTTGTTTTATTAAGGTAATTGCCGGGCATTTACGAAAATTCAACAGTTGATTATTGAGCTAACGATATTATTTTGTTCTTTTGAGACCGATTGCTATTTCAAATTAGAAATATTCAAGCGTTCTTTATAAGCTACGCCGTAGACATTGCTACATCACGTAGCAAAGATGCCGTAGGTATTCGTAGCCGCAGCGGTTGATTACAGAATTTTAAAGCGATATATAATAGTACATTACTTAACAAGGCATAAAGCGGCCATTATCGCACGCTCCGTGCGCGAAAAAACCCACTTCCTGGCCAGGGGGTGACATAAAAGGCGGTAATAAAGAAAGCCTCAGATCGCATATTTATCGCCCTTGCCTTCGGCTCGGGCGTCAAATACCTGCGATCTGAGACATTCTTTGTTTTACCGCCCTTGTTAAGTAATGTACTATAAATGGAACTCTGAATGTTTAGGTACGTTACATACTTTTATGATCGTACAAATGAGTATAAAAGCTCAAGTATGAGTTTAATTGAGAACAATAAAGTGAGAAGTGAGAGTGAAGTGAGTGAGTAAGTGTTCAATACATGATTGAACATAAATTGTAATTTAATAGTTAAGAAGATTTCATAATGTATAGACGCCTTTATTGCGCCTTGATAATGTATAGACGCCTTTCACTGCCAACTTACCTTTATTTAGAATGGCAACATTCAGTGTAAAAATTATGCTCTAGCTCGCTCCATAAGCGGGCACAAAAATATTAATAAATAGTGTTTATACAATAAAATAAACCGTTAAAACATTCCTGCTATGTTTCATTATCGAACATAGCAAGTGGTCCTTCGAAACGAAGTTTATTCGCGAGTGAAATAGTGATCGGCGCGGCGGCAGACATTTTCTCCTCGTGCGCGATTAGAAAAAACTGTGTGATTACTTCTAGAGTTCATTTCGAGGAGAGGTATATATCCTCAGTGAATCGCGAGGTCTATATCCTCAAGTATACGAGCACATATAAGCTCACAAATAAGCAGCGCAAGAGTTGGCGTGCCTGCGTGACCGGGAAAAAATTTCTCCGATCCGCATCAGGGTGTGCATTTTTGACTTGAAAGAGACTGCCTGCAAGTTAAGAAGATCTTCAGGATCATCAGAAAACAGCATCGGATGAGAAATATGTCTGCATTATAATAGCGGCAAATTCAAAATTTGAACATCTTCGCCTACAGTGTAGGAACTTTGATAGCGGGTGTTCGAGCTACAAAAATAACAGCGGCGAAACGCATAATTCCAGTGCGCGGTTTGAGTAGCGTCTATGGTTTCGAGTTGTCAAGTGTCAACGTCAAACGTCAGTGTCGGCCGGCTGTCAAAGGAAGTTCGTAGTTTCGTACATTCGACGATGTTTTTAATAGCTTAGTGCGTTAAATTAATAGTGCGTGCATAAGTGTAGTTAAATAATGGCGGAAAATATTCCCCTGTTGAAAGCCAAACGTGGCCAGTTAAAAGGCGTCATAACACGCCTGGAACAATTCGTGGATGACCCTGTAAGTGTTGCCGCGGCCTCTGTTACAGATCTGGAGGCGCGGCGAAGCAGAACTGTAAGTGCCTTTAAAGATTATGAGGACATTAATATAGAAATTTCATTACTAGATCCCAATGACAAAGAAAAAATTGAAAATGTTGAAACAAAATATTACAAAATTATTGCGAAATTGACTGACTTTATAAATAAATGTGATACCAGCAATGATCTGAAAAAGTCTAGTAAGGATGTATCGATGTCAAAATTACCTAACATTGAAATTTCATCGTTCGATGGCAAAGATTTCACTGAGTTCAAGCCATTTATGGATTTGTTTACGGCACTCATTGATAACAATAAATCTTTGTCTGATATCCAAAAATTGTTTTATCTCCGAAAGTATTTGCAAGGAGAGGCCTTGTCAGTCATTGTTAACCTGCCAATGGTCAATGAGTCTTACCCTGAAGCGTTAACTCTCCTTAAAAAACGCTTTGACAATAAAGCTCGACTGATATCAAATCATATTAATCATCTTTTGGATTTACCTCCCATGCAAAAAGGCACAGCTAGTTCCATAAGGGCATTTATTTCCGAAGTGCAGCAGCAAATATATGCACTAAAAAATCTCGAACAGCCCACAAAACAATGGGATATGCTGCTTATATCAATATTAAGTCGGAAATTAGACTTGTTTACATGCAGGGCATACCACCTTGAACGACAAGACCCTGACAAGCTACCGACCATGGATGAATTTGTTTCTTATCTAGAAAGGCGCGCTATCGCGCTAGAGGATAGCCCCGCAATACAAAAGACCTACTTTGAGAGTGCTCGGGGAAAATCAAGTTCAGGATACAAAGTTAGCAATGTGGTTGCACAAGACACAACAAAACAAAAAACTTGCATTTACTGCAATTTAAAAGGTCATCCTATTTATTTGTGTCCAGCGTTTCAAACAGCGGCCGAAAGAGATCGGATTGAGTTTGCAAAGACCCAACAGTTGTGCAATGTGTGCCTTAAGGCACATAAAAACAAATGTAAATTTAATTTTAAATGTAAAATCTGCAAACTCAATCACAACACTCTCATGCATGAGGAGGACCCAAATGATGAAAAAGTTGTATGCAACCACCAATCCAAGGGAAACGCTTTACTTCCCACCATAAGGGTAAAACTCACTGATCCAAATGGACAAACAATTTATATCAAGGCCTTACTTGATACTGGGAGCCAAGCATCTCTCATACAAAAGGATCTGGTCTGTGAGTTGAAATTGCCACAATTTAAGACAAATACAAAAATAGTAGGTATTTGCAACAATCCTAGCAAGCTTGACAGCTACACGAACCTTGTATTGCAAACTGTTAATAATGTGGAGTTGCCAATTTCTTGTCACATTGTTGACACAATAACTACAAAACTGCCACAACAGTACATTGATATGTCCAACATAAAGTTGCCGAAAACTGTCAAGCTCGCGGATCCTGATTTTAATGTCCCATCAGAAATTCAGCTGTTATTGGGTGCAGACTTTTATTTCAAAATCATACAAGATGGTCAAATTAATTTAAATAATGGTCTTGTACTACAAAACACCTTGTTTGGGCATGTAATAGGTGGTAACTTGTCATTAGCCAATGCCCAAATGCAAGCCGATAATAATATGGTTACAAATTTTGTAATACAAGACACTCAAGAAAACTTAACTGAAGTCATGAATAAATTCTGGCTTACAGAGAAAATCCCTGAAAAAGCAGAGGTCACCTCAGAATTTCAAAAAGCTGAAGAAATTTTTCAAAATTCTGTGCAACTGATTGATAATAAATTTCATGTAGACATGCCTTTAAAGGCTCCCATGGATCAATTAAACCTGGGAGATTCATTTTCAATTGCTCTTCAGAGATTTTACTCTCTTGAAAATAAATTCAAAAGCCACCCCGAACACTTTCAGTTATACAAAAGTTTTATTGACCAGTATATTGAAATGGGACATGCCAAAATTGTTGACATTGGCAATTATGATGTTAAAAATGATCCTGTTTTCTTTCTAACTTTTCACGGGGTACATAACGAGCACAGCAAAACAACTTCTTTTAGAGTGGTCTTTAACGGGAGCCAAAAATCCAAAACCGGAGTCTCTCTTAATGATAAAATGTATAACGGACCTACAGTACAAAATGAGCTGTTTGATATACTTACCCTTTTTAGGACTTACAGGTATACATTGATGTGCGACATTGCAAAAATGTTCAGAAATGTACTTATTAATGATGAGCAAAAAAGCTTACAAAATATTCTCTGGCGGGATGACCCATCTAAGCCCATCCAGTGCTTGCAGCTGCAGACCGTTACCTATGGATTAAGAGCATCCACATTTCTTAGCACACGTTGTTTGATAGAACTAGCCACTAGGTACCAAAGTCAATATCCCTTAGCTGCAAAAGCCATGGAACAAAATACTTACGTTGATGACGTCATATGTGGGGCTGATGATGTAGAATCGCTGAGAAACCTGAAAAAAGAGCTTATAAGTCTATTACAACTGGGGGGATTCAAATTACATAAATGGTGCTCCAATGTTGATGAGATTCTGTCAGATATACCTGCGGAACAAAAATATTTTGAGGAGTTAGATTTCAATAAAGAAAATGTGATAAAAACCTTAGGGGTTAAATATGATATAAATAAAGATTCATTCACATTTGAAAGCCCAAAAAGTGATGAAAGTAAATTAAAAACAAAAAGAACAATTTTAAGCTTCATTGGAAGAATTTTTGACCCACTGGGACTAATAAATCCAATTGTTGTGTCAGCAAAAATATTTATGCAGCAACTTTGGGCTCTCAAAGTTGATTGGGACACCACCTTACCTGATGAGCAGCTCGACACCTGGAGAAAATACCTGAAAAAATTAAATGACATGGATAAAATTGAGATAAATAGAGGTATGAATATGAGTGATGGTAAAAAAGTTGAATTGATAGGATACTCAGATGCATCACTTAAAGCCTTTGGCTGTTGTTTATATTTGAGAATAACTGACAAAAATAATAAAGTTCATGTAGATCTTTTATGCTCCAGGTCTCGAGTTGCGCCTTTAGGGAAAGAGCTCACAATCCCTCAACTAGAATTAAATGCTGCCTTGATTCTAGCTCAATTAGTAAACAAGGTCAGCAAAACTTTGAGCTGTTGTTTTGAACATAAAATAAAATTATATAGTGACTCACAAATAGTACTAGCGTGGATCAATAATCCACCCAAATCAAACACATACATAAATAATAGAGTCAAACAAATACATACCTTAGTAGGTTCCTCCATGTGGGGCTATGTCAGTACTTCGGAGAACCCAGCTGACTGCCTGTCTCGGGGAATGTCTCCGGAGAAGTTAAAATCTCATGACTTGTGGTTTCATGGGCCAGCAGCCTTATTAAATCCAGACTTTGACATTAATGCATGCTCAATTACACAAGAATTACCTTCAGAACCTGTTCTAGCTATTACTACACAGACTGCTGAAAAGGAAACTTGCATTAACTTGTTAAATAAATATTCAGACATAAATAAACTTCAACGGGTGGTAGCCTATATGCTCCGCTTTTGTAAAAATTGTAAGAATTCTAATGACAAGGTTGCTGGCACACTGACACCAAAAGAATTGAAAGACGCTATGATAATCATAATAAGGCAAACTCAGAGAATATACTTTTCAAAAGAAATTGAGTGCTTATTAAAAGATGTTCCTATTAAGACTGGCTTGAGTGGTTTACATCCATTTTTAGACCAAAACCTCATCCTTAGGACTGGTGGTAGGTTACAAAATGCCAGCAATATTTCATATGATAAAATGCATCCCATTATCATGCCAAAAGCTTGCCATATAACTAGCTTACTTATATACAGGGAACACTTAAGACTATTACATGCTGGTGCAAAACTGGTATTAAGCTCACTAAGTCAGAAATATTCCATAGTCAATGGCATCAGAGAAGTTAAAAAGGTATTAATAAAATGTTTGAAGTGTTTCCAACTGAAGGCTGCAGCTGCAAGGCAATTGATGGGCTCCTTACCTACTCAAAGAGTTACAGCTGCTCGTCCCTTTGAGGTCACAGGTGTAGATTTCTGTGGACCCTTCAGCCTGAAAGTAAGCAGGATCAGAAAACCATTAATAACTAAATCTTACATAGCTATTTTTGTATGCTTTGCTACCAAAGCGGTACATGCAGAATTAGTAAGTGACTTAACTACAGAAACTTTTATGGCATGTCTTAAAAGGTTTATAGCTAGGCGAGGAGCACCTAAGCAAATATTTTGTGACAATGCCCAGACATTTAAAGGTACTGCAAACAAATTAAAAGAATTGTATGACTTAACTTCATCTAAGGCTCACCAACAAACAGTTGACAATTATTGCTGTAACAACTATATAACATTTAAATTTATTCCCAGCTATTCTCCTGAATTTGGAGGCCTCTGGGAGGCTAGTGTTAAGAGCCTAAAGTACCATTTAAAGAGGATCGTAGGAAATTTAATACTTACCTTCGAAGAATTGTACACAGTCATCACCCAAATTGAGGCAGTGTTAAACTCCAGACCTTTGTTGCCAATGAGTGCTGAAACCTCAGATTACAGATACTTGACGCCTTCACATTTTTTGGTAGGCGCTCCCCTGACCAGCTTTCCAGAAGAAGATCATACTGATATAAACATAAATAGATTGAAGTTTTGGAAAGTTGTTGAAAAGCTAAAACAGGAATTCTGGAAACTCTGGTCAAGGGATTATTTAACCCAACTGCAAAATCGCCCAAAGTGGCAGAATGTCCAACCAAACCTTAAAGAAGGTGATTTGGTGATTGTAAAACTTGACAATATGCCTAGTCTTACTTGGCCAATGGCCAGAGTTGTAAAGACTTATCCAGGGCGAGATGGGAGAGTCAGAGTGGCAGATGTAAAGATGGGCCACAATGGCAAAATTTATAATAGATCTTTGCATAAGTTGTGCCCTCTCCCTCTAAATGACTAAATTTATAGTATACTAACATACCTATCTTAAATGTTTAAAAATTTATAATATGAAACTGTAATTGTGTATAATTCATTAATTTAAATATGATAATTGATAACAACATGCAGATCAATTCATTTAGTAAATGCTGTAAAACTTCATTAAGCATTAAATTCATTCTAGAATATAAATTAAATAGATAAAAATTGTAAAATTGATTTATAACTTAAACAACAACTAGTATAAATTGTACTTACCTTAATAACATAAAACCTGCAAAATTGTATCTTCCTGCATAATATAAAAATGTACTTACCTTTGGCCCCGCCAACTATGTTCAATACATGATTGAACATAAATTGTAATTTAATAGTTAAGAAGATTTCATAATGTATAGACGCCTTTATTGCGCCTTGATAATGTATAGACGCCTTTCACTGCCAACTTACCTTTATTTAGAATGGCAACATTCAGTGTAAAAATTATGCTCTAGCTCGCTCCATAAGCGGGCACAAAAATATTAATAAATAGTGTTTATACAATAAAATAAACCGTTAAAACATTCCTGCTATGTTTCATTATCGAACATAGTCATTATCGAACAGTAAGTGTGTGCAATAAAGAGTATTGTATTGTCTAAAATTGACGTCGTAATAAAATCCTGAAAGAAACTTATCTTTATTATTTTTGCGATATGACCAGCTTTTGACTTTAAAATCCTTCATTGCCTACTTCTTCAACGTTACGCATGTGACCGAAAACTTGCTTTGTCCGCCTTTTGTAGTAAAAACTAAACTAGCTAGAAACAAAGAATAAACGATCGCGTTCTTGGCAGCAAAGTGCAAGCTAACAAAACATCTATAGTCTCCTGCGAGCAGTTGAGCGAAACAGCTAGATACCTTGTATAAAATAACGGCTCCATTACCCATCGACAGGGCTTGCACGTAAACACGTAATTCAGTACTCGCCAGTAAACAGCGTATCCCTGCAGCGCACACGAAAACGCGTTATAAATGAGACGGGCGGTCACGTGCAGGTCGTCCCATTTATGCTTCTTGTGAACACCGAAGGAAGTGCTGCAATTACCTGTGATGGATAGTGCGAGTTAGATGCGGCCGTAAGGGTCGCATCGTCCATATAACTTTCTTATCTACCTCCGAAGGGAAACTTTATGACATCTTTACGGGAATCGGAAAATATGGACGACCCTTGACATTATAACGCCAGTCTCGTATCCGTTAGTAGATATGGGCCGAATCCGCTTTGAGAACTGAGGCTGGCCGGCGCGGGCGTCCTGACTTAGGTGGGCCCACGAATAAATTAGGTTAGGGAAATACATAATGACCTAGCGAACCAGCCTGCCAGAGAGCCTCGGATCGTCTGGAAGGTAATGGCTGATAAATCGCAGCGCTAGCTATTATTTCGACTGGAATTGCGTTAACTCGTCTCGGTCTGTAATTCAATGTCACTGGGAACCTTCTATAAAATAATAAACCTCCTTTAATTTACCCTTTGTTCCGTGTACACTTTCCGAGCGTAGACCCGCAGAATAAAGAACATAACAATTCTTCGTAAGTATCTTATTTCTTATTGCTATGCTGTATAAACATTATCTAGGAACTTAATTTATCTAGGAATATTTTTACAAGACTTTCATTTGGCATGTATCTGAAGTATATGCCGATGAAGAGCTGGCATTATTCAGAAAAGAGCGGGAACGCTATGATGCAAGAATTCTGCAGAACTTGTACCAAGAGCTGGTAGGCAGTGAACCAAATGACTCTAATAAACTAGTATTCTTTGATAGTAGTAGAAAGTTAAAAAAGTATATTAGGATAAACAGGTATATTCGGCGTACACAAAAGCTTATTAATAGCAAAGCATGCATTAAAAATTATTCCAAATTAAAGTTAGAGTTATCTGTGATGAAAAATAGGGTCAAAGAATGTAACTTGGAATTAGAAAGCAAGGACTTACAGTCTAAGAAAATGCATGATGAATTAAATAGGTTAAAAGACAAGCTTGAAGCTACCACATTATTGTATGCATCGACACAAAAAGAGTGCAAGGAGCATGTCCAGGCATTCACAAAGTTGTTGGAGGAATGCAAAGAAAATGAAGAGCGCTTTAACTCTCTTATAAATAGTAATTTTTGTAATTGTGGCCATATTCCACCAACAGCTGTCGTGCAACAGGACATGGCCCTTGGCACCCCGGCTACTGTAACGCCTGTCATTAAAGAACAGCCCCTCAGGTTAACATGTACCAATAAAACTATTATTTATTCGGATCAGATTGGATCAGGGCTGGGTTCCATGCTTAGTAAAAAATTAAATCAAAATGTAATAAATTACTGTTATCACAATTCAAGTATCGACCAAATATGTGAGTCAATGTTAAAAGGGCATTGTGATGACAGTACTAACTTAGTAGTTTTATTAGGAAATAGTGTTAGTATTGACAAGTCTGCAATAGATAGGTTAATGTTAACATTAAATATTATTGAAAAATCTGGCATTGGTAAAATTATATTATGTGCGTTGCCATACTCACAGAGTATGACATATCAGTATAACAATAAAATAGCTTATTTAAATTCCTTAATGTACCATGCCACTTGCTTCAATAACAAATATCATTTCTTTGATACAAATAAATTCATAAAGCGCTTCTCGCTGACATCAGAGAAAATATATTTGCCAAAGAAATATTTAATGACTTTGGTGGACCTGCTAGCGTTTAATTTAGAACCAAACCAATTTAATAGCTCACCTAGCAGACTCCACTATGTTGATAGCGCCATAAATAGCATGCCTTTAAACTAAATTGTAAGACAGCGGAAAAGCCATTGAATATTAATATTTTCCATCAAAATATTCAGGGTTTTTCCAGCAAAGAACTACAAATAGGTTTATTTTTAGATAATAGTGACATTCAAGTTTTGTGTATTACTGAACATTGGCTTAGACAAGAACAGATGATATTTGACTTTGTAAATTTTAAATTAGTGAGTTTCTATGCCAGAAAATCTGCCATTCATGGCGGTTCTCTCATAATTGTAAAAAGCTCTTTTAAATGCAAAGAACGGAAGGATATAGTAAAGTTATCAATTGAGAGGATTGTAGAAATTGCTTGTACAGAACTAGAAAGCTATATAATCATATGTGTATACAGGCCTCCTGCATCTGACTTCTGCACATTTGAATCCACTATGGAAAATGTGTTGAGGTTAGTAACTAAGAGCCAAAAAAATGTTATAGTTTGTGGTGATTTCAATGTTAATTTACTTGAACCATCTAATAATACTGTCAAGTTGTTAAGTTTATTTAAATCTTTTAATTTGATAAATTTGTTCCTTGAGCCTACCCGGGTAGGTGCTACTAGTGCGACCTGTTTAGATAATATTTTTTGTAACTGTGAATGTTTGGATAAGAAAATTTTAAATCGTTTTAACTCTGACCACAGTGGTCAAATGGCATCTTTCTCTATGATTAATCAAGAAGAACAACCCCAAACTATAACATGCCGACCCATAACTAGTTCTCATTTGGAATTATTTAAAAATGAAATTAACCATAATATTTGTATGTTATCACTTTCACAAAGTAATTCGAATAGCATGTATAAAGATTTATTCGGCTTAATTATTAATTGCTTCAATGAAAATTTTTCAGTAAAAACTATTTCTGGGTCAAAAAATAAAAATAATAAGATAAAATTTAGTGATTGGGCTACCGTAGGTATACATAGAAGTAGAAATAGGCTTTATGAACTTTATGGTGAGAGGGAGGTGAACAAGAACAGTGATTTTCTGGACTATGTCAAGAGTTACTCAAACATCTTCAAGAGAGTGTGTTTTGCTGCTAAAGCAAATTATATTAGTTCTAAACTTAAAGTATCTGACAACAAGGTGAAAACTGTTTGGAATATTATAAATAGAGAATCTGGTAAATTTAAAACTCGCGATTATCAAGTCAACATTCTCACGGAAGACCAACAGGTCATGTCAAATAACGATGTTGCCTTGGCATTCGAGAACTATTTTTCAAATATAGCAAGTAGTACTACAAAATGTCTGCAGTCATCTAAAACCCAAGCTAAAGCTTTGCTTTGTGCTAACATTAGTAAATGTGATGTAACGTTTAATTTTAGTCAAGTAGATTCAATCAAGGTTGTTAAAACATTTAAATCGCTCAATTTAAAGAAAACCGAGGATTTATGGGGAACATCAGTAAAAGTTATTAATCATATCATAGATGTCATTGCGCCCCAATTAGCTTTGATTTACAATAACTGCATATCAGAGGGTATTTTTCCTGATCTTATGAAGTTTAGTAAAGTCATACCTCTATTTAAATCGGGTGATTTAAACGACCTAACCAACTTCCGTCCCATATCGATACTACCTGTATTAAGTAAGGTTTTTGAAAAATTAATGTTAAACGATATGCTAATGCACTTTAATAGAAATAAACTGCTTACAAGTAAACAGTTCGGTTTCACAAGAGGGCGCTCCACGACTGACGCTGCATCTGTGCTTATTAGGGTGGTCCAAAAATAACTTTTTTTGAATTTGTTTTCTCCACAAGGCTCCCTTTATTCCATTGCACTTCAAACACTTCTGTGCCAATTTTGAGACAAATCGGATAATATTTAGAGGTCGCGACTGTTTTAACATTTTTTAAATATTCAGAGAAAACGCTCATTCTTCGTCGGCAGTTCTATACGGAACTTATGAGTAAATTGAAGATGAAGTGATATTAAATTATTCTAATCATTATTGTTATTTATTATTAAACTTCCTTCTTTATCTCCCTATTTCATTTACGGAATGTTATAATTAGAAAGAAGTCACTATTTGCATCTTTCTATGTAAGTCGTCGGCTCAGGTGAGATATCGCTTTTGTTCTTCGCTTTTTGTTATAATTGTATTTTTTAGCAAGGCAATATATATCTCTATCTGAGCAGTCATTGACAGCTTTAAATTTCGCACTTTAATCTGCACTTCAAGAAAAGTTGTTAATTTTACGGACTCCCCGCCTACGCCGCCGATGTTTTTGGATTCACATTCTGATAAAGACATTTATTTTGTATGATAGGCACTAATATTCCTTCCTTGGTCAAGGTTGTATTCTATATTTTTATTTATTAATTTTTTTAGACATATCTTTATGTATATATAACGTCATCTAGTACCCACGACACAATTTTAGCTTAGTTTGCAACTGAGTCGATTTATGTAAGATTATTCCGCCATATTTATTTTATGGCTGTTGTTTTTAAATTTCACTATACTCTTTAAGCCTTCATAAACACGGAACTTATGTCGATGCATTTTTAAACTATTTTTTAAATATTCTAGCGTCCTATTATTTACGTGCGCCAATGCTGTCGATGTGTCAATAAGACTATGACTACCGAATAGCTACATTTTTACGCCAATTGAAACAAAAAAAATCCTGCCTAGAACTACACAAGCAGTTATAATAAATAAGACACAAAGTAACAGGAAAGATCGCATTTGAGATAGTTTTAAAAATTTACCAATGTAGGTGCTTGGCGAGTTCATATATATTTAACTTGCAAATTGTCGCGACCTCTAAACGTTGCTCTAGAAAGCAAAATTTTGGTATATGTTCTTTTTGCTAATACAGGAACAGGATAAGACTTGTGGAGCAAGAATAAAACGACATTTTTTTTCCCCCATACAATCTTGGACCACCCTAGTGCTTATTAAACATATTTACGATATTTGGGAGAATTCCTGTGATGCGATAGGTATTTTTTGTGACCTTTCTAAAGCTTTCGATTGCGTGGATCATGGGACGCTCGTTTTGAAACTTAAACATTATGGTTTGTCTGCTAATGCGTTAAGTCTTATGTCTTCATATCTCAGCAATAGAACTCAAGCAGTTGTTGTAAATGGAACCCAGTCTAGTGGGGCAATAGTAACGTTAGGAGTGCCTCAGGGCTCTATCTTAGGTCCATTTTTATTTTTGGTTTATATAAATGACTTGCCGTCTATAGTAAGTAATCTTTGTGATATAGTTTTATTCGCGGATGATACATCTTTAATCTTTAAGGTTGACCGAAAATCAGTTGACTATAGTAGAGTTAATGGCACACTGGACAAAGTACTTGACTGGTTTACCGTTAACAATCTGTTACTTAATGCTAAGAAAACTAAATGTGTCAGATTTTCTTTGCCTAATGTTAGACCGGTGGAAACTAGTATACTCTTAAATAACGAGTGCTTAGAAATAGTAGATAAAGCAATATTCTTAGGTATAACATTAGACAAAAATCTACAATGGAGTCCCCACATAGCCGTTATGGCGCGTAAATTAAGTTCAGCCGCATATGCTATCAGAAAAATCAGGCAACTTACCAATGTAGAAACAGCTCGCCTAGTTTATCATAGCTATTTTCATAGTGTTATGTCGTATGGTATCCTGGTTTGGGGTAAAGCAGCTGACATACAGACAATTTTTGTGTTACAAAAAAGAGCCATTCGCTCCATATATAACCTAGGCTCACGTGAATCTTTAAGAGAACTCTTTAAAGAAATCAACATTTTAACTGTAGCGTCCCAGTACATCTATGAGAATATTGTTTATGTCCTTAAGAACATAGACTCCTTCTGTAAAAATTCTGATATACATAATTTTAATACTAGAAATAAAAATAAAATTGCCACTAAAAAATTTCGTGTCCGTAAAGTATACAAATCTTTTGTAGGTCAATGTGTCCGTTTTTATAATAAGTTACCTGATGAAGTTTTGAATTTACCTTTTCCAGCTCTTAAAAAGTACTTGAAAAAATCATTGATGTCGAAGGCTTATTACAAGGTTGAGGACTATCTAACAGACAGAAAAGCATGGCCCAAACCAGATACTTAAATAGAGTAAAAATTCATATATTGTGTATTTTTTAATTTTATCTAGTTGACGCAGTTCTTGCAAGAAAACATATCAAAAGATTTATAACTAAATTTATAGTCTAAAGGATTCAATTTTTTTTTTTTTTGCCTAAATAGAATTTGATAATGCTAAGGTATACAGTTTCGAAATGTTTTCTTGCAGAATTACACACTGTACATAACTGGTTTTTTTCCTCATTTTATTCTTTGTTTTTGTGTTGCTTTATATAGATACTTAGATTTCTTGATCTTAAGTAGGTTAAGTATTATCATTTATCATTGTAATAAGCATATTTTTGTGAGAAAATGGCTGACTGTCGAGTTTCTTTCGGCGTTTCTTCTCGGCAGTGGCCTCTGTGAAACGCTAGTAGGGTTTGACTTGTAAAAGTGCCATTGCGGCCTACTTACAGAATAAAGTTCATTTTATTCATTTTCATTTTTTATTTTATACAAAAATGTGTTGAATATCCATTTTAGTTCCACGATGGAAATAACCATATTATATATAAAGCAAACTTTAGAGTCATCCATCCTCGATAATAAATCATACCTCGAAAATCCCAGATCTCTGCGAGATTTTTGATATCATACGGAGCAATTTCCCAAAGAAAGAACTTCAAAGAACCCTTAAAAACCAAATAATAGACAAGTACGTAACAAGTTTTCGCGTTAGAGTAACATAAAAGTAATAAATAACAAGTGTAGGATGTAGGTATGTGTTCCAAATGAAACGGGCCCCCAGGGTTCACTGTGATATACAATTTGCAAAATTACATTTCTTTCAAGTTTCTTCGTTTCAACGTCAGACAGAAATGTGTAATAGGATGGACTGTTATGAAGATGAATTTGCTTCCAGATAAAAAAAATAATCTCTTTTGTATTTTTATTATCTTTATATGGGCAATGAGATTTAGCGTCTTTGAAATCACGGTACCTACTATAGTACTATTTCGTTACATCAAAGAAAGTCATTTTGAACAATGAAGAGTCGAGGATTACGTATATATTTTCAGGGTGATTATTTTCAGGGCTTAGCAATCACCGAGATCCCTGCTAGTACTTTGAATTTAATGCGTCAGCGGTTGTAGAGCTTTGTTAACTTTCTCTTAACCCACACATAGATAGGTAATATAAGCCAATCCATCATAATAAAATGCTAAGCCCAAGGAAATCTTGTAGATAAACTTTTAGGTAAGTATAATACCTATAGTTAAGTTTCAATAAAATACCTTTTCACCTCAGCGGCTCGAACACGGCTGTTTTGCTGCTTGAAACCAGTGGCCAAAATGCAATTTTGCTGCGAGCGTGGATCAAAGTAGCTTTTTAATTTTTGGTCCACGAATGCCAAGATCTGCCACTTCGTAGTTCGAAGTATATTACGAATTCGATATATTTGACCTTCAATCGCTCTGTCCCTTTCAATTCGTTATATTAAAAAAGAGAGGGCCCACATAGGTCGATTCTTAATTTGATATTCAAATTCTCTAATCGACTCAAATCGACTCCCAAAAACGCTCTAAATAAGTAACGTAAAAACACGTTCGAAAACTCATAAATTAACCTAAGAGTTATAATTATCAGGAAGTTGTTGGCAACGGTTCTTTTAAATATAATATTATAATGATAATACATATTTATAAATAAAACCTTTAGTGCAGAAAAAAACAAAGTTTATCACTTTAATTATTAATTTTACTTTTAACAATGTTTATTTTAGTAGAATAATAAAACCGGAGCCATTTCAGAACGCACCCTTTAAAAAAATTGTGCGATTTTTTTTATTTTTTACTTTTATCCTGTCTTGCGCTAAAAGACATTAATTAATAATCTTAATCAGCCTTGAATATTATAAAAATATCTACAAAACAATATAGTGATGAAGGGTGTATTTAGACTTAAAAAACAGTGCGTCTTAGTGTACACGCGAGCTGACCCGAGTGAGAAGAGTGCCTACTTAAAAAGTGTTATTGTCTCATTCTTGCGCTACAGATATTGTTCAAATAACTAAAATACGTAGGTAAGTGAAATCTGTGACACTGACATAGGCTGTATTTTAACAACAATACAACTAATTTTTAGTGTGCATGTGTAACGGGCGTAGGAGTACACCTCGTTGTGAGTTACGTATGTCTCTCCTAAATGAAAGAAAACAGCACCGAGTTCATTGACAGTTTGTTTATTAGCTTGCCACAAACACACCACGCGAACAGTACAATTAAACACAGCACAAATCACTAGGTTTCATATATCTAAGAGATTCTAATAAGAAATAATCTTAATCACACAACATAGCTTAGCTCTCTCTAACCGACTCGACCGAGTCGACCGTTGCGGACGCTTGGCTCATGGCGCGGGCGCGTGCGTGGGAGGGGAGGCGAATAGTTACTGATGTCGCCGATAGGCGGCGCTGTAATCGTATGCGCTTCCCGCGCTACACATGTGAATTAGTTCGCGCGATTATGTACCTAAAGTCCGCCGCGCCTAAACTCGTGTCGCGCGCTTGCGTTCGTCTTGTGCTGGCTTAGCTGAGGAGTTAAGACAAGCAGGAGATTCCTAATCAATGCTGAATTAAATCTGCCTGATTTATCACGAGACACGCACGTAAAAGCCTATGATAAGCCGTAAATGATGTTATTAAAGTTTAATATGTTCTCGCCGCTGAGGTGAAAAGTTGTATGTATCACGCGAGAGCAAAGATATTTGCATCTCGTGTCTTTGAGTCCCTCGCTACGCTCAAGATTCTAATTTTGAATCACTCGCTACGCTCGTGATTCAATTATAGAATCTTTCGCTTGCTCGGGACTCAACATCAACACTCGCAGCAAAAATCTACTTTGCTCTCTTGTTGAACAAATAACTAATTTACAATTTTGTGATAGTGAATAGTAGCGGTAGAAATACCGACGGCATAATAGTAGATGAAGGGAAACACCCCAGAACGCGCTTATGACGTATTCAAGTCACATGTGTATCGTTTTGATTGGTGTGCTATTTCTTTTGTTCAGGTAAAGCTGTAAGCGCAAGCCAAGTGCATGTAAGCGCGATGCAGATGTATTTATTTACGTTAGGCAACAAGACTTACCAATCTTACCATGTAGACGCTGATATTTTTCATAGATATACTTACCTACTCACCGGCAGAAAATTTGGCCCAAATTAGAAAAATGCATTTTTGTACGTATATTAAACATTATTTAATTTATTTAATTTATAGTTTGAAATCACGAAAAGTTTTTGGGCCAAATTTTCTGCCGGTGAGTGTATATTGTAAATACAAAAAAAAACAAGACTCAGTTCAAATTATTCATGCTCATCTCATCACACAAATATTTGAAATATTTCGCTTATCTACCGGCGGGGTAATCACGTAACGTTTTCGACCGTCCTACTAAAAAATACATTAAAATATGCCTACCGTACGTTCGAAAAGTTACGTGAGTACCCCGCGGGATCCGAACCCACATAGATGAGGAAATTTGTTTTTTTTTAAATAGAAGTTCCTTGATGGCTCCGTTTTACCCCACTTTCCCCTACGAGCACGTCGTAGACCACATGCTAGGTAGCATTTGCTCAATAGTAGCATGCTTTCTTGCTAATTTTGAGCATGTGTTGATACACATATGCTCAAAATTACACGGTACTCACTCACATAGACCAGTTTACACAAATAGGTAGGTACCTACTTACTTACATAAACAACGCTACCTCAACCTACCAACTGATGAACCGTTGAGTGAGGCCGCGTCAAAAGCTATCCTGCTTATTTCACGCTTTACTTCAGTCTCCTGGGAATCGAATAACTTGATTTACCATGTCTATACCACGATAATGCGGCCCTGTGTAATTCACAACCTGTCTCGACTCGTCTCCTAGTATAACTTGAATTAGACATTTAACAGCTATCCATCATGGAAGGTCTCACGATCCTACTGGATCGTTTGAGGCGAGTTTGACACGTTTGAGAGTTGTGAATAACATTTGTGTCAGCGAGTATAAATTCTTGAAGCCCATGTTATTTCCTTTTATTTCTTATTTCACGCGTCTTTGCATTTTTAAGGCAGATTGACGGTTCGATTGACGGTAGATAACAAGGGTGAAACTCGTTTGTTTTCATATTAAGCTCGCGAGACGCGCACATAATCTTAATACCTATCTACTTCTGCTAGTATCTTTATGCCTGCGAAGCTAGAAGTTCTTGGAATATTAGCAAGATTCATTTGGTGTTACCAGAAATGTGCGTAGAGTAGGTAGTGTAGTAGGGCGTCAGTGGCCCAATGGCGGCCGCGTATCGCGTGCGGTATGTGAGGTTAAGCAACGTTAGCCGTGGTCAACGCTTTCAGTGGTTACTAAATGAGCCCTACCGTGCTTTGGAACGCACGTTAAACCGTAGATGACTGCTGTCTATGACAGCAGTTGCTAAGCCAAGTTAGAGGCCTTGGGGGCGAGTACCTGATATATATTATTATACTCTTTGGGGGCGAGTTACTCAAGGTCTAAGTTTTCCTTTAGCTTAGAAGGCCAGATGGCAGTTGCTTCCATAAAAACTAGTGCCTACGCTAAATCTTGGGATTAGATAGTGGTTCCTGGACATCCTTCAGAATGCAACTGTACTGGGATAAGCTAGGAAGGTGATGATTATTCACAATTTTAATTACTTGAAAATAAATGCTAGTCGTTAATCATTACCACTCCACATACAACCCTGACCTTAATGACCTCACAACAAGGAACACAATACAAAGCGGTTATAAGTATATGCCTCTCTCCAGTTTTCTGTTAAATGGGCTCACTTACTCAAAGAGCAAGCAAATATAGTCATATTTGAGTGATAAATGCAGTATTTGACCTATCAAAAAGCTAAATCAACTTAACTATATGGTAGTTATGCAGTAAATCACTGAAGTATTTAATTTCTAAGTGACTTAAATGCTCTATGAGTGTCAGAGAGTCACCACCTTCAGTCACCAACATGTAAAAATAGTTCTCTCCGTGTCCCCTTCTTTTGAAGAAAAAGGTTTCATAGAATGTATTGTTTTGCTGAATTTTCGTTTCACAGAAACATTTCTTTTTCTCAGAAACTGATAATGTTTTAGTTACAGCTAAAATGCCATTTTGTAGAACCCAATTAGATCTACCAGAAAAGTAGATTAGGTTAGAACAGCAACCCTTTTGTAAAAAATGCTTTCTACGAAATGAAAATTAAATTATTATTAATGTAGTACCTTTTAATTTTTTTTTTTTTTTTTTTAATTTCAACATGTAACATAGTTTAAGTAAAGGGACATACCATGATGGAATGGCTGTGGACACTAACCTCCATAAATATACTATAAATAATCTTAAGTAAACATCCAATTCTGAAAAAAGAAGAGAAATTCAAAAAAGCATAGCATTGAATAGGCACAAGTGAATAGGCATTTTATAGGTGAGCTTGCTTGACGGTTGAACTCATCTTTGCCCCCTGGCTAGATGATGGAAAAAAAAACCCAAGGAAATACGAATTGAAACTCTAGGCACTTAAAGCTTCAAATGTTTTTATTAAAATAACAACTGCACTTTAAATACACCTACAACTTAAACTAAATAATCATGTTGACTAGCACTATTAATCCTTCAATAATATCTTATCAGCGGCACCTTCAGAGAGTAGCTCCTGCTGAGCTACTGCCCTAGAAGCTGCTATTCTGGGCTTTACGTATTTGAAGTACTTGTAGACATGATCACCCAAAATTATACTGCCATAGAGCGTCAGGCCTATGCACACTACCACACCTCCTCTGTGAAGCTTATCATAGAGAACACTGCGTGCGTATTTCTTCATGATACCTGTAAAGGCAATAAATAAATTAAATTTAATGTTTTGCAGCACAAGAAAATTGTATTATTGTGCACACAATATTTAGATTTCGTAGCGTTCTGAAACACAACACAACAACACATTTTTTAACGAGCTTATTGGTTTACCTTGATGAGTAAGAATTAAGTGGAAGAACTAGCGAGAATTTTAAGTTTGTTATTTCATAACATAAGGTAAATATAATAATTTAAGGTTATAAAAAAGTCAAAACTGACAGCAGCCCACTGACACTTCTGTTCCAGACACAAATATCGTTGTCAAATTTTATTTTTAATTAAACTCCAAAATCTGAGATATTTTTTTGAAATATGGACACTTTTTAAAAATATTTTTTTTCTAAGTCGGGTCGTTTTAAACTTAGGTCTAAACATAAAAATAAATAAAAGTATAAAAACTGTTTATTTTATAAATACATTTTTTCTAAGTCAAGTCGTTTTAAACTTAGGCCTAAACAAACAGAGTAAAAAAATTGTAATGACATAAATATGACATCTACCTCTACTCTACCGTACTTCTACTTCCACTTCCAGTACTTCCACTTTTGGAGAGTATTAACACTATATTTCCGCTTTTGGAGCTCTTTCCCGAAGTTTAAAGTTTAAACTCCTAACCTTATTTATTACTCACAAATTCAACAAACAATCAATAGTCATAACTATGAAACATAGACTGGTTTTCAAAAGCTACAGTATAATCAAGTCGATTAATGCAAGACTCTCACTAAGAACCTTTTCTTCCAAAGTGCCTTTAACCCCAGTGAATATTTTAGAAAAACAAGAGAGTACCAAGGTGAATGTTGATAAAAATACCATAGCCCTTTTAGAAAGATTGTCTCTAGTTAAATGTGATACAGCAGAAGGGGTTAAGGTCCTGGAAGACTCTATAGCATTTGCTGACAAAGTTCTTCACATCAATACAGATAATGTCGAACCCCTGTATTCGGTGCTGGAAGATGAGTAAGTTACATTACTTCAACAAATTCAACAATCAATAGTCTTTCTTTAATCTTATCGCAATTAACGTATCTTTATTTTCAGGATCTTAAGTTTACGAGATGATGTTGTAACCCAAGGAAACTGCCAAAAAGACATTTTGAAAAATGCTACTTTAGTGGAGGACGATTATTTCGTGTCACCCCCTGGTAACATACCTCTACACGAGGTAGAAGTTGAAGAAAGAACACCTGAAACCAATAAAAATGAGAACTGAATTACAAAGAATAATTAATTTAAAAAACTTCTTTCAAGTTGTAAGTTCATCTAGTAACCATGTTACATATAATTATAAGAAGCCTAGTAGAGTTTTGTTGCATAATATTTACATAAACTGGTTAAAGGCAATTTGTACTAAGAGCACAAAGCATTTTCCTGTATTTGTAAACAAGGGTACTGAAGACTTAAAGACTAAACCTCCACCTTTTGGTGTAATACGTCCCTGCACACCAGATGGTGAAGATACTTGTGCCAAACATAGCCTTTCTCACTATGCACCGGAAAAGAAAACAAACCTGCATTTGGACCTTTATGTACCGAAGGAAGATGCAATGCAATACTTTATTCAATGGCAGCGGCTTAGAAAATATTGGTGGAGCTCTGTAAGTGTACTGGCACTTTTATTCATCTTAGCCCATTGTTATAAAATGAATCTATTAGACCATAATCAAACCATACATGTTAGTAACAATTTTAAAAGTAAAGATGACAGATTAACATTTGCATCTTTCTGGATGCCTATGGGGTGAAATGCCCCTTAACCAAAACTTTTTACATAATTGTACACATTATTTTTACTATTATGATAAGTATCCATATAATATGCATCCTTATCCATCCATATGTAAATGGATCCACTGAAAATCAGGGTCGTGGCACCTCATGCTCCAACACAATGCTGAGTGGACTCCTTTTTGAGACCATCTTCAAATGTGTATTTCCTAGATTTAAGCTAACTGTATTCTATGTTTTGGTTTCAAATAAATAAGTCATTCATTCATTATAATTTGATTAATTTCATTTTATAACTATTGGCCTGTCAGATATTACTGATATTAGGGACGGAAAATCATGACATGGGTGCTGAAAAAGGGGCTAGAGTGGACTGCAAGACTGCAAATCTGCCACTGTTATTAAAAAATAATTGAATAGTACTAATGGAATCCAGTTAGGTTCAATTCATTATCAAGGCAGTTGTCTTGCCAAATCGATATGTCTATATTCTCACTTTTCAACAGATAACAACAACACCAAGTTTGTTCTCCATAAATGAAGTAAAGTATGCAGATGACGTGGCTGATGTTGATGTAGTGGCACAGTTCCCCTGGGGGCAGGAAGTGGTTGAGACTGTCACACTGCATAGCAAAGATACAGTGAGTATCTCTTTAGTTAAAAATTTGCATTAACAGTATTTTTATTAATTCATTAACACTCGCAGAATTTAATTCCTCAGCAATTTAGGTGTCATACAGTAAGTGTCCTCACCTTTTAAGGCATTCACTGCCCGCAATGCATATGTGTGTTCACATCCATACAATTTTGTTCCTAGGGGGTGTGGTCTGGCAGCAAATGTGTTAAAATTATCCTATAACATGATAAAGTTCAAGCTAACCTAACACATATGATGTACATACATGAAACCTGAAATTATTACACTCCGTTTTTGGGCAGTTGTGTGAAAATAGAAAGATTTCAGCTTTGACCTTCAACAGATATTCATAGGATTATAACATATTTAATTTTTGTAGGATGTGAAAAGCCTGTTACAAATAAGCTGTTCCACTAGTCTGGAAGGTGCTCTGTTTATTCTTCTGCTAGATGGCCAGAACAGCCCCTCGAAACACCACTTGAGGCTTCACAGGAAAATGACACCATACAAAATGTCTTTCGCCTTAGATTTTGAAGGTAATGTCCATAGTACAGCTTGTTAGCTCGAAAATATGTGAAATACGGTCCCATCTGGCAGAAAGCACGAAACTTGGCATGCATGTAGCTTTCATACGAGTATATGTGCTTCAAATTTTCACGGTATAAGCATCTTGTTGTCCCAAAGCCACACCAATTGGCAAAACTTATTTTTAAATGTTCTTAAGGGGTTGGTAAAATGTACGCTTGTTGCGTACATTTTAAACACTTTTTTACACGACTGCCCAAAAAAAGGAGTGTAAAGTTTTCATTTTGCGCCCTTCTTTAGCTCTATGGGAGCCCCCCTTGAAAACATTTAAAAATAAATTTCGACAATTGGCGTGGCTTTGGGTCAACAAGATGCTTATACTGGGAAAATTTGAAGCCTGAAGCTCAAACTAGTGGGAGATCTACTGCATCGCTCCCATACAGAACCTTTAAAAATGGTATCAAGCTATGAGCTTCACCACATCGATTCTCCAAGTAATTCTAAGCATTTCTAGTCCACAGCACACAAAAAATTATCTGCATAAAATGCGCTATAACTGAGTATTTTTTGTTGCTTGATGTTTTGCTTTATACAAAAGTAATTGGCTCCCAAAGCAAAAAACCAGGTGCGTGATTTTCACTTTTTCACGAGTTATTCAAAAAATTACTATTAAAATGATTTTAAATAAATACCGGAAATGAATTCTACATGTTCAATTTATACGAAAATGATACCAAACTTGCGACAGTGGCCAGCTGGCACTGTGTAGGTTTTTTTTTAAAGTAGGTGGACGGCCGGTACCTTTGCACCCCCCTCACCCCGCCCAGCGGCATAATTTTTTTTGTGCTTTGGACTAGAAATGCTTAGAATTACTTTGAGAATCGATGTGGTGAAGCTCATCGCTTGATATCATTTTTAAAGGTCCAACGCAGTAGATCTCCCACTAAACCGCTTGGCTGTAAAACAGGCGATGGACTGACGTATGACTGACAACAAGTGTTCCTTCTGCTGTTCCTTATATTCACATATTACAAATTTCCTTATTTTTTACGATCGGCGCCTTGCACTGATCAAAGGCCATTTTTTCTCAACGGGGTAGTGGAATTGAAAAATCTTTGATTTTTTCCTATAGAAGAGAACCTCAGGATTCAGAATCTACCATCATCTATGTAACTTCCCACAGGAACATACTTTAAATGAGTTTTAAACTTCTCTTAGTTATTTCTCTAAAGTGCATTTTTGGGTTGCGTAACTTTGACGATTAAAAAAAAAAGTTTGGCACTTAGGGACATGGTTTTTATTGTTTTTGGTAGCTTATGTATTGTAGATTATATATCCGTGCGTAACTCAATACCGTCCATAAGGGCCTCCCTGTGATGGACGGTCACATATAACTAGATAATTTTATAAGGAACATTTTTTTCCTTTGATGGTTTTCTTCGGCGGTTTTCTTCAGCCATTTTCAATAAAATTAAAAAAACAGATTCGGTACACAAAAGTGGAGTGGGAAGGATGTCAACGTGTTTCCCTTTAAATATTGACGCACATATATGAAAGCTACATGCATGCCAAGATTCGTGCTTTCTGCCAGATGGGACCATATTTCGAGTTAACAAGCCGTACTACGATGCAGTTTCCAATAATAATTAGATTTCAAATTTTACAGTATTAAACAATTCATGTCTACTTTTTACAGATTGCGACAGTAAAGAAACACTGAATGAATTAGCCATTTTGCTATACAACCTATTGGAAAGTGAAAAAATATCCACCTGGCTTCCAGACTTCGCTTTGTCAATGGAATCACAGGTAAAAGAATCTAGGAAGTTTCAATTGTATCTACCTATACATGTAATGTCTATTTATCAAATTGTAACTATTTTCCGTCACCCTCACCCATCGCCACAAACAGCTCAATAATTATCGACCATTAGGCTTTAATATCTGGGCGACTTCCAGCGCATGAGACCTAGCTAGATCGATTGCTCGTCTCCGAAAACCCCCACATACCAAATTTCATCAAAATCGTTAGAGCCGTTTCCGAGATCCCCGAAATAAATATATATGTAAATAAATAAATATATATACAAGAATTGCTTGTTTAAAGATATAAATATCTGGGCGGCCGAGCTTTGCTCGGCGTTTCCCCGGGCATGAGACCTAGCTAGATCGATTGCTCGTCCCCGAAAACCCCCACATACCAAATTTCATCAAAATCGTTAGAGCCGTTTCCGAGATCCCCGAAATAAATATATAAATAAATAAATATACAAGAATTGCTCGTTTAAAGATATAAGATAAATATCTGGGCGGCCGAGCTTTGCTCGGCGTTTTCCCGGGCATGAGACCTAGCTAGATCGATTGCTCGTCCTCGAAAACCCCCACATACCAAATTTATAAAAATCGTTAGAGCCGTTTCCGAGATTTCCTTTAGTTGAGAGAGAGAGACTTAAGTTGTATAATGGAATGGCATAATAATACTGCCATATTATTGCGATAAGAACTAGGTAGTATCTCCCTTCAGCGTCTATTAAGTACGTGACAGACTGGCGAGTAAGTTTGCGAACTAAGTGGGTAATAGACGAGTTGATGGAAGGAAATTTGCTCGGAATCGACATCTAGACAGACATACAAGCCATAACGTATGATTTTAATACTTTAAGGATCATTGATATCCACTGTTAGAAAGTAGGGTTGTAGCAATCTTTCAGATTCAGAGGGCCTACCGCGAACCGAAAGTAAACGAAGTTCGAATATCTTTTTCTCTCTCGCTCGAATTGGCAAGTGCGACAGAGAGAAAGACATTCGAACTTTGTTCGTTTTCAGTTCGCGGTAGCGGATGTGGTCTAAACCCTCTGGAATTGATGGCCCTGACACTGGTCTGATATAAACATGCTTCAACACGCTTAAAAATAGGTATTTGTACATGATTTGTACACAAATACATACATGTAGATACATATATGTACATAAATGTAGGGGCCACAAATCCCTATTTTTAGGGACGTATACGCCTTATTAAAGTTTAACAATTAGGTAGTTTCACCTGTTTGTTTGGAACTTCAAATAAATGTTTTTCAATTGCTTAATTATAGATTAAGGAAAACCTCCTCATGGGCGTAGCTTACACAGCCGTGATCAGTGAAGGCACACTGTCAAATGGAATCATGCATTTATTAAACAGCAACACTACACTAAAGGTAAATCCTATCCTAGAATACTTTTAAGACCGTACCAGACGGTCGAAAACAAGCCCCAAAACCGGGTGACCTTGGTCCGCACGGACCGTGTAGACAGTTGTTTCCAGCAAGATTTCCTTAAAAAACTGGTCTTTGCGGGCCAAGGTCGCTCCGTCCTCGGGACCTGTCGGTGACCGTCTGGATCGCGCGTTAAGGTGAAACGTTACGGGTTCCTGTCGATGTTCTGTCAATAGATGGCAGCACGTTGGAATTTAGGGGGTTTTTCAAGGTTTTCTGCGAAACCGCTAAAGTACATATGATGATTTTCAAACTGCGGATGAAGCAAAAAATCGTACGTATGAATCGAGATCTACCTGCACTAAACAGTGCTTATTTTTTACGTGTATTCGACCGAAAGCGAAATATTTGCAATTTCGTCCATTCACGCACACGTGCGTACCTAATGTCACAGGGAATGTCAGTCATTGTCAAGCAGTACGCAAGTTGAATATAGAGGGCGTAATAATAAATCAAGGAAGTAGCTCACGTTTACAAAATTACAAATGTGCGACGAACGTAAATAAGGCGGACATAAATAGAACCACATTTTCGCACTCTTCTTGAAGACATGGGATAGTCCTGTGGTTTACGCTTTTGCAAATTTATTCGCAGTATCGCTAGAGACCCACGTTCGAGCCTTGGTCGGGTACCATAGTCTTTTTGTATTTTTATTTTTCTTCGAAGTTCATTTATTATTTTTTAATATAGTTATAGTTAGTTAGTTAGTTGTTATTACGTTATACAGCATTTTTTTAAAAGATCGCGATGTAAATTCTATTAGACGCAAAATTGTACTGCAATTATCATACATTTTTAAAGATCACGATGTAAATTCTTATAAACACAAAATTGTACTGCAATTTATTTATATCATACATAATCTAATCTATCGTTTTGCGTTTTCTTATCTTATATCTTTAAACGAGCAATTCTTGTATATTTATTTATTTATATATATATTTATTTCGGGGATCTCGGAAACGGCTCTAACGATTTCGATGATATTTGGTATGTGGGGGTTTTCGGGGACGAGCAATCGATCTAGCTAGGTCTCATGCCCGGGAAAACGCCGAGCAAGGCTCGGTCGCCCAGATATTATTTTATTATATAGGTACTTGCTAGGTGAAGTAAAATACGAACGCTCATATATATGAATATATATCCTACTACGAAATAAATGTACAGATATTATGTATTGAACGATTGAAGCGTTTTCAGTCAGTTCCGTAGGAAATAAATAATATCAAAGCACATAATATCTGTACAAATTCACTAAGAGTGGCATGGAATCGTCAACCAAAAAATGAAATGATTTTCACAACATATTTTGTATTATGCCCGTGAGCCCTTGAAAATTCTTGAATGCGTTCGTGCATCGTTGTCAGGTCGCACTTGGGACAGTATGGCAACGTCGCTATGCCATGTTGGTTCTTCTTATTACATTTATATAAATACCGTCGTCTATAGCACAAGCTTTAGGTACTATCGAACCAACTGAATCGTGACCCACCGTGTCATAATGATTTTCGTTGTCAGGCAGTACGATGTCACTATGACATTTTCTGTGACAAGGTTCCACGGTGGGTCACGCACGATTCACTTGGTTCGATAGTACATACATGCTTATTTTGGGTCTAGGTCGATTTTTAAAGATTGGCGTCAAATATTTATTTATACAGGGTGGTTTTTATTTTCCGGTCAGTGATGGCAATGGCAGCTACCAGATCCCGTGCTGCTACGCGAAAATGATCTAAGAAGACTGTCCTTTGATTTTGAATTAATGAAGTTTGACCTTTTCAGATTTTGAAAAATAAAACATACAGGGTGGGAGAAAAAGGTCATTTTGTACAAACTTTTTTTTGATGCCAATCGATCCCATTTCTATCCAGGATCAAAAGTTTGTATGATCATGATGATGATAAGTACCTAGTATACAGGGTGGATTTTTCTTTTATTTTTCACTTACTATTTTTTTTATGCCCATCGATTCCATTCCTATCTAGTATCAATAATTTCTTAAGGTAATTGTACTAAAAAGACACTAATTAAATAAAACTTTTGCCATACAACGTTTTTGACAGAATTAACAATATTATCTAATATGTCAATGGAAATTGTACGAAAGTTTGTTTTTGCAAAGTACTTTTGTTAAGTTCTAGTTCTAGTAATGTCTGCGTGTCTGTGTATCTACGTAGTGAAATTCATTATATTATACAGGGTGAATTTTTTTTGGGTCAGTGAGCCCTCAGCAGTAGCTGCCCAGCTACTAGATCCCGTGTTGCTACGTGAAAATGGTCTTAGAAAACCTTCCCTCGATTTCAAATTAATTAAGATTGGCGTTTTCAGATTTTGGAAAAAACATACAGGGTGCGAGAAAAAGGTCATTTTTGATAAACTTTTTTGAAGTTAAAACTTCTTTAGCGGCGCTGAGCACTTTTTGTGATGGGAGAAAATAGTTAAACTCGCGACGATTCGTAAGACTAGCTAGTTGACCCCTCCTAGTATCGTGATTGCGATGTTAGGAGGGGTCTACTCAGCTAAACTCAGCTGGTTACACGATGCGTAAGACACAATGATACTCGGGATATTTATGTATATGTAAATGGATTATGCGAATATGAGTATGAATATGAGTGAATACGGATACGGATACCGATACCGATACGGATTCGGATATGAATATCTTTGTTATTTTACTTCCTTTATTGAGTTTTCACTTCTGCCGGCACTTCCGGAGTGCAACCCGTTGTTTTTTTTATGTCATTAAGAAAGTAAAACAAAGATATTCATATCCGTATCCGTATCCGTATCGGTATCCGTATCGGTATCGGTATCCGTATCGGTATCCGTATCGGTATCCGTACTCATATTCGTATTCGTATTCGTATCCATATCTATATCCATATCCATATCCATATTGATATCCATAACCATATCCATATTCATATTCATATTCATATTCATATTCATATTCATATCCATATCCATATCCATATCCATATCCATATCCATATCCATATTCATATTCATATTCGCATAATCCATTTACATCCTAATTCCTAATATCCTAATCCTAATCCTAATAATATTATAAACGTGTAAGTTTGTGCGGATGTATGGATGTACGTTCCGTTTAATCTCAAAAACTACTGAACGGATTTCTATGAAACTTTAGACATCAGAATAGGGCATAGGCTATAATTTATTTCAAAATTCAAAAAATTAGGTAGCATAACTAGATTTGGTCCCATACAAGATACAAGCTTTGATCCTGGTTAGGACTCGAGGGGATCGAGTGGCATAAAAAAACTTAGTGAAAAATGACATTTTTCTCGCATCCTGTATGTTTTTTTTCAAAATCTGTAAACGCCAATCTTCATTGATTAAAAATTAAGGGAGGGTCTTCTGAGACCATTTTCGCGTAGCAGCACGGGATCTGGTAGCTGTCCTAACTGACGCATAAAGAAAATCCACCCTGTATATTCCCAAAATGCATGCTTGGATGAGAATGACGACACTGATTTCAGATCTCGAAAGTACAACACACTAAGAAGGACACCACGACGAGTTCTGTAGATCTAAAAAATGGGTCGCACAAACCGCTATCGAATATTTTGTTGAGTCACAATCGTCCATAGGCTAGATGCTGTCTACTTACGATGGTAACAAACCATAAGGTTGATTGCCACCGCCGTGGTATTAAAAAAAATGCTCATTCATCAACTCATGGCACGGTGGGATGTACCGGCAACCAATTTTGATTTCTGGGCCACTTCTTACCTTGTCACAGTGAAAATCTATATGAAAGCCGCTAGAAATCTCGTATTGATGTTACTGTGACAAGGTACGAAGTTGCCCAGAAATCAAATTGGTTGACCTAACGTCCACAGAAGCTTCAGACTTAGTAATAACGGGATTACAAAAGTAGTTACTGATGTTGTTATATATCCAATTATCACCATAGCCTATGGACCCTGTTACATCCTATTAAAACCGTAGCCCATTAGACTATTCCGTTTAACTTCGTAGCCTATCGTCTCTGTTGATTTTCAATAAACACCGTAGCCGCGTTTTCAATAAACAGCGTAGAGCTATTTTTTATCAATGGACAACCGTAGCCCATGGACGCTTTTAATTTGCATGTAGGCAGATAGTTGTCCGAGTACAAATGGTTGTGTTTCATCTTGAGCAAAAATACATGTCATTTATGCAGGTCGGTAATAAATTTATTTTAGGAGATTCGCCTCCATAGATCTCCATACATTACCTTGCAAAAGGTGGAGATGAAAAAGTTTTGATTATTTGAAGTGAATAGGTACTTCGTTGTCGGGGTTTTGTATTCACTTCAAAAATATTAATTATCCATATAATCCAATCATACGTATACTCGTCTCGTACGGAGTAGGCGCCTTACTTCTTTAAAACTGTATTAAAACACAAATCGTAAAACTTCTCAATTATAATCTCAAAAGAAACTCAATAATCTATAATATAATATAATAATAATGTGTGTTACTGTTACATGACTGTTATAGACATTTTCGCAATTTTTGTGCACCTTATTCCTTTGTAATAAAGCGTTACCTTTCACGTCGAGTCTTACTACTGTGCCTTATAAGGCAATCCCAATAAAGCAACAATAAAGTGTTCAGTTTCGTTTCATCTTCATTAACAGTTTGAAATTCGTTCTATCAGAAAACAAATGACATGGCTGTTACGTCACTACCAAAATGAAGAGCGCAGTATGATAAAATGAATGCCTTCTCTTTCATCACAAAATAAAAGTGTTTGCAAAGAAAGTGTCGCCACCTATAAAGTCAATAAGTACTACCTACTGTTATAGCTAACTGTCAACAACAGCTTAAAATTGACATCCGAGCCATCTATTGGAGGTTTTGGACAACGATCTGTCATAAACCGGGGCCATTTTCTTTGCATGGACAGTATAAAACTCACTCACACATACATGGCACCGAGTGAAAATTTATGATTTTTTAAACGGTTATATTTAAATAATTAGACGTTATCACGTCTAATTTTTCAAACTGCGGGAGAAGAGGGTCGTATATTATCTAAAAATTACAATTTCAAGTCCGTGACATCAATAGATTTCGCATGTAGTCGACCGGAAAATTGTATGAAAATCGTACGTGACGTTTCACCTTAAATTACAAAAGTATGTCACACATTTAAGCTATTTGCACAACTGGCTATAATGTAACCCACGCAAATACCAAGTTTGTTTCATCGTATGTAGTGCTCGGGAAAAAGGGGCCTTAGCACAGTAAGTAAACGTTTTACGCGACACATTACTCCAATACAGATAAAACGATTTGCATCAGCACTAACGTTCTTTTTCCGTGTGACCCATAGAGATTTGTTTGAAATATTAACTTTTTTGCTCGTTTTCAGGAACAAATTCACATCGCCGATTTAAGTAATTACGCAGCACTATTGTTTAAAAAGTAAATATAGTCTAGATTGAAGTACTTGGCTAATAAAGTAATCGCAACGTTCAGTGTGATTGATTGACCGTCCTATTGGGTACTGTCACCTGCAATATTTGACACGACATCGGCCTTTACACCTGACTAAATTTAGTGCACTAACTGATGGAGGGGAGTTAAAGCATCTCACTCAATAGAGTTAGCACTAAATTTAGCCAGGTGTAAAGGCCGCTATAGCGAGCAATAATCTGATAGGTACGCTCTGTCGGCTGTACAAATAAGGCATAGTCATTTGTAGCGCCTTGTTCTACCAGATATTCTTGGAGGTGACTGTACCACAAAGCCCTGAATATCGAATTCGATATATGCGAATATCTCATCCTCTCGCTAGAACACGCAAGTGCTAATACGAATATCTACCGTATCTATAGCAGCTATAGATACGGAAGATATTCGTATTTTTAATTCCGATAGCATTATAAGGTAAAAAAAGACAAGTCTGTCACTTCCAAATTTATTTAAATACGATTTTATCGAAGACAATACATGTTTCTGAATGACGCTGAGGTGCAGTAAAATCTAAGTATTCATTGTTAAACTCGAGTTTAGAGCGTGCTGGTATAATAGGCGTGTTTCAGCCGATCAAATAATCAGTTTGTTACGGCAGACAAGCCGATATGTGCCGTTAAAAATCGGACTATACAATCGATTCGGAGTCTATTAAGACAACATGCTAAAACACCTACTCCAAGACATCCAGTTCATCAGTCAATGTCTTAAAACAAGAATTATAGCTATCTGACAAATACTACAGCAATCATTTAGGAATACAAGTCAATATGAATCAGTGACGGCGCGTCAAACATATTCTAAAGTAAGCCGGAAATCATTTCGCTTTCTTATTGTTCATGAGCCGTAGGAAAAGAACTGGTCTGGTTGAAAACTGCGTAAGCCGGTGGGAATCGAGTTGTATGGATGCTCCGCCACTGATAAGAATTGTCTTGTAATCCTAGTGCACTAACTTTTTAATGCAGCTCAGCGTGAAACAAAAAAAATATTTGATCTATGATTAGTAAAAGTCCTAGCCAGGACTGGATTAACCGTTTTTAAGATCAAATAGCTCTTTTCAAGTTGATGAAGGGAAGCCACCAAGTCGCGCAGTGGGAGCCCTAGGCAGTTGGTTACTCTGACTAATGGTTAATCCGGCCCTGGTCCTAGCTTTTTACGCATAACAAGACCAGAATCTTGTACACATATATTTTGGGAATAAAATATCCTACATTTAACTGCTTGCCTCCTTTTCGTATGGTTGTAAAACAGAATGTTAACACTTCATTCTCATGTTATGTGTTTATAATTCGTAAATATAGTAACTATAGGTACTATACTAATCATTAAACTGAAAATGCACAAATCCCTTCATTTCATGAGACACTTATTTCAATCCGCGGTAAGAGTGCAAAAATATCATGAGAAATGAAACTTGGTTATTTACATTCAGAAAATATAAAGATCAACATCCCTCCATCTATCATAAAATAATGATAGATATTGTCAAGCTTAATTTATAATTATTATAGAATGGATTTCTTTAGCAGAGATTTCTACTATTGCTATTAAGAAAATAGTTTTCAGCAACAATACCAAGAGTTCTTCTAATATAGTAGGGCAATGTTTACACAATTCAGGGTTACTTAATAGATCATACATAGCTTTAAAACCTACCTACCGACATACGGTATAGGTATTCGTTAGGGTACGTTATACAATTCATAATGATAAAATTTTGCTAGGTGTAATAAGCTTAGAAACAGTATCAATTATAACAAGAAACGTAATAATAAGCAATCAATTTTGATCTGTGTTAATAATTTTAATAAAATAAAAATATTTTATCAGCCAATCTCAAATTAAAATTTACGGCTAGAATCATACCGATCAAATTATGTAAATAATAATTAACGTAATGGTAATTAAGTATAAAGTTCCACACACATATTATTTTAGTATTCAACATTTCCACAACTATACTGACAATGGTTGTATTATCTAGATCTTAGGTAAATTATTGGCTTATAAAAACACCTTCACAACATTTCCCTCTGTTTATAGTTTTATTGCATCATTAAGCAGGCAGCTGTAACTTCTTTCCTTTGAGAACTGAAAAGAGAAACACAATTAATTAAAGTGTGCCTGACAAAGGTCACTTTGTATATTCAACAAGATTGTAGTTACAGCTAATTTTACGCCTTGTATTTAAATTACTTCATCCATACAATTTGATAATATTAAGAAATTTCAGGTGCCACAAAATCAAAAAATATCTATTGTAAGTATCCTTTTTGTCACAATTGTTAGGTTGTCGATCCTACTGCAACGTCTCGTCTTAATTGCGCGTACGCCGCGCGCCGTGTGCATGTGTGCGTGTCGCTACGTGCTCATCAGCCTCACGAGCAATTGAATGAATTATAATGTCTTTATAATACATGGAATCAGAGAAGTATATCGAGTTTCATCGTGTTGAGTTTATATGCGAGCATGATGTATAAATGATATTAGGAAGTCAGATTTTTCTCGAAAAGTATGTTGTGTCGTTTTTAATACAACAAATTATAATATTATGCTCACCTTTAGTGATGTATAGGTAGAAGAAATCACAGTACAGGACTGTCTGCACAACTCCGGCCACAATAGCAATCAACTCGTAATGATCCTCCACAACATAACGGTACACCTAAAAATCAAATCACTAGTAAATTATCATAGCTTATCTCTTACAATATCTGCTAATACTATATAATACAAATGGAAAATATGATTAAGGCAAATAAATCAAATAAATGGAAGATATAAACAAAATTTTTGATGGACATATACAATACATGTTTGAAAATAATGTCAGTTATCATAAATGTAACTGAAACTTTTCAAATATCTAAATTCTAGCTAGATGAGATAGGCTAGCAAACATATTTTCTTGCAAGCCATTTTGGCACAAACTCTTAACCATATAATTTACATAAAGCCTGCCTGATGGTAATCAGACACCATAGACTTTGGACTCTTGTGACTGCTCTAGACCCACAAGCATTTGTATTAGATATTTGGTGTCAGAAACCACTCAGTTAGTGCCCGTTCCCGTTGCTGTAGTACAATGAGAATAATTACCCAGTTAAGAAGGTACAGGGCTCTGTATGATCCAAGGGCGAACAAGTAGTGAGAAGTAATGCTTTCTGCTTCACCCGTCTTGGAGACCAAGAATAACTGTGGGAGGATGGCAACTGATTCCAAATAAATGGAAAATGTCCACATGACCTGAAAAAAAAAGATAATCACACAATCAGATGATACTGCAGCAAATTTGGCATCGTAATTGCCATTTCCAATACTACTGGAAATAGAACATAGAAACAGTGTATAATGAAATTCATGAGTTAGACCTCCTTACACATGTCATGGGCAAGTTTTAAAATGTCCTAAAAAGCTTAAATTAATTTCTAAGATAAGCATCTAACCTATATTTAATCACATGTACTCAATATCATTAGTACTCATACAATTGTATGTTTCAGTATTAATATTAGTGTTCCATTTGAATACACAATTATTATTACTCTATATAATTGGTATAAATTTGACAACACTAACCTCTAGCACAGTGAAGTCATGATGAATCAGCAATGCCAGCACGAAGCAGGGGACCAGCAGGAACTCGATCCTGAACGTGTCATGGTTGTGGTCATACGTCGCTCTAAACTTCATATAGATCAAATAAACAGTGGCGCAAGACGCGACGATGAACACCAGTTTCATAACAGTGTTATAAGCGGAGACGTAAGTCGTCAACAAATCCAAATACCGCATCGTATAAACTACAGCGAAGAGTATCTGCGATTTTCCAGATATGCCTGAAAACAAATAAAACATACATTTAAGATTCGGTTCGCGTTTGTTGGCATTTTAAGCTGATCCACCAGTCCACATAACAACAGACGCCGAGCATGCCGGTCATGTTAATGCCCATAGTGGAATCTTATTGTACCTGCACATGATCTCGTTTTCCAGATTTTGAGTAACAATATAATAATAGCTAGAAGATGGGACAAATCACCGAGTAAACGGAATATGTTCATGGTTTAGTATTTTAGAGCACTCCTTATCTTTTTAACGCCGCGTATACTATCATCTATCAAGCGAAAATGACGTGGCTGAATGACAGAACTAGAGCTGAGCGTTTTTTTCAATAAGCGTTTCGTAAAACGCTTTCGCTTACAGTAACGGAATAACACTTTCTTATGAGAACAAAAAACAGTTTTTATAAAAACGACCACCAAAGCTGCAACGCAACGCAACAATGAAACTACACTACATGAAACTAGAAACGAAACTCAAAACTGACATAACTCAAACTATAACCTATAACTTTCATCGATCGAAACGACGAAACGAAACAAAACTTAGCTTTGTTCGGGTGGGCGCGCTTTGTGCCAAAAACGTTTTGTATTGATGATTGACAAAAGTGCGCTCTATTCGCAAGATATTAAGGCTTAATTTTGAAAATTCATAAATATTTATTTCGTTCGTTTCGTTTTGTCGGGCGCCGCAGTGAAAAAAACTAGTTACTTTTGAAACTGTTTCGTGAAACTGTTTCCAGATAATGAAAAGCTGTTACGTTTCGTTACACTTAAAAGTCGCAACGACCCAGCTCTAGACAGAACAGACTTCTTCGGTCTTGTTTGGGAACACAGATAATCAAAAACTAATTTCCACTGTTGATTTTAAAAAGAGGCATGTGTTTCCTGTACATTGTAGTGTAGTCCATTAAATTTAATAAAAGTTTTACAACAAATGTAGATGATTTATAGTTAATTTGATGATTTTAGTTCTCAGAAACGAGCTAAACTAGTTTACTAAAGCTATTCCGACCTCAGTCAAAAACGCGGATTTACAAAGTTGCCATTCGGTCTGAATGTCAGAAATACCCGTGATTAGAAATTACTTTATCTGTGGTCACATGGTGACAGATATTTTTTGAGGTTAGTTTTCTTTCAATTGAAGAATACAAATGTGATCTCACGTGTAAAAACGTCGCAAAAAATAATTATCAAAAGTTAGATTCGACGGTGAGAATCAGTGAGTTAAAGTGATCAGCGTCATTCTCAGCAATCGAAATGGTGCGCCATAACAATCAGCTGCCCAACAACCTGACGCAGTTACAAAATCTGATAAAAAGGGATCCAGAATCCTATAAAGAAGAATTTAACCAACAGTTAGCTCATTTTGAAACTACTTTGGAAATATTTAACCTCAATCCGACGCAATACAATAAAAAATTAGATGAACAAGTAATGTTCCTGGCCCAAGTGGCCCAGTGCTATTTGGAAGACATGAAACTTTTTCCTCAAAAAATAATTGACATCTTAAAAAGTCACAACACAACTTTGCACAATGATATGCGCCTTGCACTGTGTAAGTGTTTAATTTTACTAAGAAACAAAAACTTCATAACACCTTTTGACCTGCTGGAACTTTTCTTCAATTTACTAAAATGTCAAGATAAACACTTGAGGGAGTTCTTAAAAACCCACATCATAACTGATATTAAAAACATGAACATCAAACATAAGGATATGAAATTCAATTCAACATTGCAGAACTTCATGTTTTCTATGCTGAGGAACTCTGATGCTAAAGCTGCAAAATTATCCCTGGATATTTTAATAGAGCTATATCACAAAAATATCTGGAATGATCAAAAGACTGTGAACATAATTGCTGATATTGGGTGCTTTTCCAAAATAACCAAGGTAATGGTGGCTTCATTAAAATTCTTTTTGGGCAGAGATGAGGCTGAAAAAGAAGAGAACTCGGACAGCGAGGATGAAGTTGATCCAAGGGACACCATGATTGCCAACAAATTCAATAAGAAAACTAGGAAAAGGGATAAGATGGTGGAAAAAGTAAAGAAAGTTGCAAAAAAGTTAAAAAAGAAGAAGGAGAAAGCTCCAACATTCAATTTCTCTGCTCTTCATTTACTTAACAATCCACAAGGTTTCGCTGAGAAACTGTTTAAACTTATGGAGGCATCTAATGAGAGATTTGAAGTTAAGCTGATGTGCCTGGATGTTATCTCGAGACTTATTGGATTACACAACTTATTCTTGTTCAATTATTACCCATTTCTTGCAAGACTCCTGTTGCCTCATCAGAGAGAAGTCACCAGAATACTTCAGTTTGCAGCCCAGGCGTCACATGAACTAGTCCCAGCCGAAGTTATAGAACCAGTCATGAGAGCTATTGCAAATAATTTTATCACAGAAAGGAACTCCACTGATGTCATGGCAGTTGGTTTAAATGCAGTGAGAGAGATCTGTGCCCGCTGCCCTCTTGCTATCACAGAGGACCTATTGAGAGACTTGGTGCAATATAAAAACTACAAAGAAAAATCTGTCATGATGGCTGCAAGATCACTCATTCAGCTGTACAGACAATCCATGCCTACACTTCTGCACAAAAAAGACAGAGGAAGGCCAACAGAAGCTTCGCTGGAACTGAAAACAAAGAAATATGGTGAAATGGACATTAAAGACTATGTACCTGGGTCTGAAGTTCTTCTGGAAAAAAAGGACATCACTGAGGAGGAGAAAATGAAAAAGAAAGGTAATAAGAGGAAGCGCAATGATTCTGATAGTGATGAATGGGTTGATGTTAAGTCAGATGAGTCTGAAATTGATATATCTGACAGTGATGAAGATAATGATTTTGAAAAAGATGAAGAAGCTGATGAAGGCACAGAAGATGATAATGAAGCAGCAGATGATGAAGAACCTGAAGATGATGAAGAACCAGAAGATGATGAAGAACCAGAAGATAATGATGAAGAAACGGAAAATAAGGAAAGTACCCAACAAGAGTCTGTGGGAGCCAACACTACAAATAAAACCAGAAAAATATTAAAAGCTCAAAGGAAATTAAATAAAGAAGACATTAAAGAGAAGGTTGATACTGCTCGAAATATAGCAATGGAGACTATTTTTACTGATGAAGATTTCAAGAGGATTGATGCTGCACAGGTAAAGAAACATGTAAGTGGAGTGAAAAGAAACAAGAGTGTTGTAGAAGATGAAGAGGAATCGGGAGAATTGGTTCAGCTCTCCGCTATTGAGAACATACATAAGAAAAGAAAACATGACAAAAATGCTAGGCTTGAATCTGTAATCAAGGGACGTGAAGAAAGAGATAAATATGGTTATAAAGATAGAAGGAAGAATATACATTGCTCCAAGACTAACAGAGAAAAGAGGAAAACTAAGAACTATCAAATGGTCAAACATAAAGCCAAAGGCAAAATCAAACGATCATTTAAGGACAAGCAGATTGCTTTCAGGAACTATTTGATCAAGCAGAAGAAAATGAAATGATTAATGGAGCTTAATAATAAAGGATGTTATTTCTTTTAATTATATGGCTTTTTTTTATTTAAAGGCTCAACTTTCTATTAACCTCAAATTTGTATTATCCTTGCAATCATTACTCTTGAGCGAACAAGGAGTACATCTGAATGTCTGTCAAATTAGACCAGCTTGACCATAATACTGCCTCAATCAGCAAATGACATCGGTTACACGCTCAGTCTGGCGTCAGTTGGTGAGTTCAGTCAAAGAGAATAGGCAAGCTGCAAATATAATATTTACAATTGTTTTGTGACCAAAATGGTGAAAAAACAAAATAATAGCTACTGAAACGTTTTTACTTTATTATATACTAATTTCAAACAATAATTTCGATTTGAATTAACGTGAAACGGAACGTGTTTTAAAACGGCAATCAGCGCCTGGTGACGTCACACCTGTTATGACATTGACAACCAAAGAGAATATATGTAATCTGTATGGCTAGCACATGATGGCAAAGTCAGTTTGTCGACTTATCTCGAGCTATCCGTCACTTTCTAACAGCACCTATAAAAAAAAGACGGATAGCCGACAAACTGAGGTTGCCAGCATGTGCTAGCCATACAGATTATATATATTCTCTTTGGTTGTCAATGTCATAACACGAGTGACGTCACAGGAACTGTAGATCTGTATAGGCGCGAAAGTTTAAATTGTCAGTTTGTAACAGCAATTTAAGTCTATAAATCATAGTATTTTATTTTTTGAATACACTCGTGGTCGTGGTCGTATTCTACATGCAATTCTTTCAAATTAAAGCAATAATGAAAATATTGCATCTTGCCTATTGCGCGGAGTAAATATTCAGATATTTGAACGCACTTTTATTTGTCACTGTCATTTAAACGTCAAATATTGTCGTCATTCTGTACCTATGTTGTATTTGTATTATAATTTTCACTCCTCTTTTTAATATATCATCATAATCCGAATGCGCTATTTAGCTTCGAAAAGTGTAACCTACGTATTTCGAACCACGATTTAGTGTGCAATATTTCTCGTATCGTTTTGCAATTATCACTATGTTGAAGCCAAAGGCGTTGACTCAGGTCCTAAGCCAAGCAAACACGGGAGGAGTAGAAAATACATTGTGAGTATAGTGTGGTGTATCCCACAGCATAGTGTATAAGGTTAAAGATGTATATTTTGACTGTTATGATCACTTCCAGGTTGCTTAATCATCAAGGAGCTCTATTAGCGTACTCTGGATACAACGACAAAGACGCGAGGGTTACAGCTGCGATTGCCAGTAACGTTTGGTCTGCTTATGAGAAAAACGGCAAAAACGTTTTCAAAGAAGACAAATTGCACTTAATATTGGTAGATTGCAACAATGGAAAAATTGCAATCACTCAAGTAGCCAATTTGCTGCTGTGTTTGTATGCCAAAGAGTCTGTGGGGTTTGGAATATTAAAGGAAAAGATAAATGCTATAGCACAGTATCTAGAGGGGCCTTTGAAACAAGTTGCTAGCTCATAATACCTATTATTATTTAATATAGTCTAAGTGTTTATCTATTACAATTTTATACATGTACCTATTTCAGAAATAAAAAAGCAAGTGTCTAAAATGATATTTTATTCATGTTATACCTGAGAAAACACCATACATACAAATTACAATGCATGTTAGTGCATTACATGACATGTGTCACATGTAGAGAAAAGTAACCCCTATACAGTCAAGCGCAAAAATATTTGTCAATATAATCTTTTCCTAAATATGTACAATCCCAACATACTTATTATACTCTTAGCAATAATCTATTGGTTGACATAAATGCTATGGAACATATTTTTAAGTAAGTTGTATGCACCCATACTTTTGCACTCAACTGTACAAAGAATTTTGAAGTACCCCATAGATCTCTACATAATGTACCCCATCATTTGCTTGGAGTAGTTCAGTGGCGGATGTGCAGTCTTGGCTGCCCTAGGCCCCAGGCCATGTAGTAAGCACCAGCCATCCCCTTTCTCAGCACTCAGCATAGTATTATACTCAATCATTTTCATCATGAAGAACAACTTTGTACACTTCATCATACAACTTATGTTTTTCTCTGTTATGCACTCTTAATTCATGGCTTAGCAATTTTCGCCTGAAACAAAAACCATATTTGAATATTGTGAATGTGGCTCGGCATCTTAGTAGGTATTAAAAGTGGCATGTTAAAGCAGCCCAAGGGCCACCTGTTGACCCTGTTGTAATTATAGTATGGACTAAAAGAAAAAAGCAATAATAGTAATAAACAAAAAAAATCTCATTAATAAATAACAAGTTGAAAAGTATTAAACATTACTTTGATGTTTTTTAATACAAATATGTTAATTTTACCTAGTCCATAAATGGCGGCCGCAAATAGAGCATCTGTATCTCACGTTTAAATGAGCAGCATCATAATGTTCCTGTAGTGTTTTCCGCAAACGAAATCGCTTCTTGCATTTACTACACTGTAAAAATAAAGTAAGTCAAATGAAAAAAAAAATCTTTCACATTTATAGGGTTGTTGACACAAGCTTTGATCAAGTTGTGTCACATTACCTCAAACTTTTTACTAGAATGTGTTAACTGATGTTTCCTCAGGTTGCTAGGGTTGACAAACTTGGCAGGACACTCTGAGCAGAGATATGGTCTCTCACCAGTATGAATTCGCATGTGCAGGGTAAGGTAGGCCTGCTGCTTGCCTTTGTATGGGCACAGAGGACACTGGAAGCTACACTTATCAGAATGCACCAACCTGCAATAATAGACAATATGTAATTATTATAATTATAGAATAGGCTAATTACTTATCGTAAGAACATTATTAAATAGCTTTGCCTGTTTTGATAAGGATTTTTTTAATGCTTGTTATTAAAGAGTGGATGCCCCATGACTTGATGAGACCTTGCTGGCAGTGGCAGATAACTTGGGCCTCCTTTTTTAGAGACTGACTACATATTGCACAAGACCATGATTCATGTCAAACATCATGGCTAATATTGATGCAAACTCCAGATCCAAATACTTTCACCCAAGTTCTGTCTTAAAAATCATGTCCATATTAAATTATAATTATACATTATTCATAAAATTTGATATGGTTGGTATCTTGGATGAATTAAAAAAAATAATTAACCATAATACTAAAATCATAATAATTTCAACTTACAAGTGGTTCCTTAATGATCCTGCCGAGTAAGATATTTTGCCACAAACATGGCAGGTGTACTTTTCAGTTCGCAAATGAACATTTTTCTTGTGCCTTTCCAAGTTTGACACTATCTTTCCACATATTGGACAGGGGGGGCATATGCAATTTTGCTCCAGGCGATGCTCCATCAACAAATCCTAAAAAATATGAATAACAATTTAACAATGTGCCAGTTCAATCTGGGCAGAAAGTAAGGATTGTATGAGAGTGCCAAATGTATTTAAAAAATGCCATTGGCTCTGTCATAACAATATTGTTAAAAATCGTAAATAACAATCATTTGACCCCTTTATACATACTCATTTAAATTACAGGAAAAACTTTGGTTTAAATAGCCATACCATCACCCTTTTCACCCAGTGGCGGATTTGCAGTGTTGGTCGCCGATGTAGTATATGCAGCCGCCCCTTTCCCAGCGCCCATGATTGGCTACCCATATCTGGCCTCCCTAGGCTCGGGCTTGCTGGGTCTTAGTGCAAATCCGCCACTGTTTATGCCATGGTTAGTATGAGTGTGAACTAGGGTTTGAATACTATGAATATTAGAAATCATAAGAACAAACCTTTGAGTCAAATATAAGATCACACCTTTGACATTTTGCTGTTTTTATAACTGTATCTTTATCTCTTGCATTAGTATCTTGGAGATCCCAATTACTAATGATCTTTCTTGTGCTACCAGTGGCTTGCTGTTTCAACCTCCTTTCTTTCATTTGATTTATAATCAGGGCAAAATCATGCTTTACCATTGAGGGAACATGATCATCTTTAACTAAAAATCACAAAAATATATTATAAATAGCATGCAGATAATATAATATTGCCTATGTCCATCCCAATGGTACATTCTATAGAGTGGAGAAAGAATGTATAAAATTGAATACCATTTACCTACTTACAAATTACCTGTTTATAACTCATCATGGCCTTGTATTCAGACTTTTTTCCATTTAGTCATATTCTACTATTTGTGTCTTGCTTTTGCAAGTCTGATTGCCCCTCGGCAAAGGCAGCCTTTTAAATATATATAAAATATACTGTTATAAACAGCCAAACAATATAAATAAAATATTTACTTACCCGGTTTTTGAGACTGTGTTTGACGAAACCATGAGTCAGAAGTTTCACATTTTCTCTTGAATGTTAACGCCACTTTCAATTCATCGAGACAATTCTTACAGACATATTGTGGATAACAATCTGTACTACTGACCTGAAAGTATATATAATTTAGTTATTTATTTCCTTTCTAAAATAGGGTATTTCAATCTACAGTTTGTAATGTTCTCACCCAAACACAAGAAACTGTTCTAATAGCACTTGAAATATTAAGTCCATCAATTTTATCTGTGATAGGTATATCAGCAGGGCTGGTACAGACTCTGCAAATCATCTCATTCGGGAACACAATTTCGTCGCTAAAAGAAAGAAGCCCAATTAAGTAGTAGATTTATAAACCACATCCAAAATAGAAAGATTTTTTTTTTCATTCTTAACCATAACATGCGTTTTTATTACAGACAATTGTGTTTCTCGATTTATATGTCCATCTTCACGTTTATCTTTGATAGATTTCCATAAAACAAATTCTGCTAACTGAATAGAGCTCATTGCAACAGTTTTGGATAACTATTTAAATTACAAAAGACGCAACTTTTTACTTATGATTATGAGGTTTATTTTATTGGAAAAGCAAAAAGTGGCAAAAAGCAACAACAACAAAACAAGCCATAAACAAGCAAAGTTAGCGAAGCTAGCTGTCATTGTCATTTCAGAACAGACTTCAATACTCATGCATATAAAGCGGCCTACACACAGCCCTAAAATCAGAGGCGATATCGGGAGAGTGGTGGGGAGCACCCTAAATTGCTCCCTAGATCGCCTCGTGTGTAGGTAAATCGTTTATGATTATCGTATACGATTTCCCTACACACGAGGCGATCTAGGGTGCTCCCCACCACTCTCCCGATATCGCCTCTGATTTTAGGACTGTGAGTAGGCCGCTTAAGCCTGGCCGCACACGCACGGTTTTCCGATACGGTTTCAGAGAGAGGAGAGTTGAAGCCTCTCTCTCTCTCAGAATACTCACTAAAGGAGCATACGTGCCCGGAGCGACGACGAGCAGAATCCACTACCGTACAAAACTAGTTGCCTGCTGTCATGGGCCATGGCGTCGTTATCGCACAACGTCACTGAACAAGTGTGGAATGGACTGTGGTGATCAAAGGTATTGATTGGCGAAATCGTCATAAATTTGATGAAAAGCCATTTTTAAAGAAGAAGAAGAATGCATAATAATGAAAGAAAAAACCTGAGTTAAGGGGCGATTTTATCAGTGGCTTAAATAGTTAAAGTGACAGCTCAAGGGCGTTCTTGAAATAACTTTTCCTTTTGACAGGACCGCTTTCAAACGTGTCCAAATTTAAAATTTCCATAAAAACACTTCTGATCTGATTGTGTGTGATGGGAGATGTTGGTTGAATCAGAATTTTCTTATTATTGTTTATTGATAAAGCTATTTGGACCTTAAGACAATCTATTATCCTGTACGATGAATTTATCCGAAGAGAATGTCTTCGGGAACGGCCTATTGTATGTAGGATTTAATCAAGACCAAGGTAAGTAAAAGTTGCGTGTCGGAATTACATTAACTTGTCGGTTTTTTACTGTTATATTGTAATAGCTTTTTTGTTATTTATTCAGGTTGTTTTGCTTGTGGAACCGAAAATGGATTTCGAGTGTTTAACAGTGACCCACTTAAGGAAAAAGAGCGTCAAAATTTCGCCGAGGGTGGCTTATCTTACGTAGAAATGCTGTTTAGATGCAATTACATGGCCCTAGTCGGCGGAGGGAAGACGCCCGTTTATCCGCCGAACAGAGTCATCATTTGGGATGACTTGAAGAAGGACTCTGCAATATCCCTGGACTTCAACAGCCCTGTTAAAGCTGTAAAATTGAGAAGAGATAGAATTGTTGTTGTTTTGGGTAAGTAGTTTATCAGTAACTTCTTATCAGTGATTGAAATGGCACAGTGTTTATGTGATAAATGTTTCTTCTGTTTCTGCAGAGAATTTAATAAAGGTGTACACATTCACGGCACAACCACAGATGCTGCATGTTTTTGAGACCTGTCAGAACCCCAAGGGTCTGTGTGTGGTCTGCCCAAACAGCAACAATGCTGTGCTCGCCTATCCAAGTCGCAAAACAGGACATGTTCAAGTAAGAACCCCATCAATTCATATCATAGTAACTTCACCTACCAATCCGGGTGATTACCTTCCACTTATAGAATTTATGGTGTTAGATGACTAATTCTTCAATTATTGCATTTCCATGTTGCTATGTGATCTCCTCAGTCACAAAACTGGTTTTAATATAATTTTTAATTTATATACCCCTGCATTTTATGCCAATTCACAATTGCATACTGATAGCTAGCTTATGGAAAAGAAATACACATTTAAAAAATTGTTCATCGGCCCTACCTACATTATATAATTTTTCTCATCAGTTGGTAGAGCTAAGCAGTCATGCCAGCTCAAGCAGCTCCCCTGACGGACACCTAATTGCAGCGCATGAGGCCCCCCTCAGTTGTCTGGCACTCAATGTGGGGGGCACACGTCTAGCTACTGCTTCCACAAAAGGCACACTTATTAGAGTTTTTGATACAGCCACTGGACAGAAGTTGGCTGAATTAAGACGAGGTGCTCATCAGGTGAGAAACAATTATTTTTTTATGAAATAAAAATCAACATAGCCTTCTCTATAGGTCCACCATTTAATTTAAACAGTTACTGGGTATTTTGTCCACCCTTTGACGTCACTTACGCTGCTGACGCGCAGGCCCCTTCCAAGTTTAATAGGCTCTAAGAAGTCTTACACAATATCTATGAAATATTTTAAATATTCGTTTTATTTTTAATAATTTTCCGTATCATCTATGCCTCATATCCTGCCCTAAACATTTCCTTTCCCAGTCTGGGTTTTAGATTGTTGGATATTAATTTAAGTCTTATATTTTGAATTCCAGGCCACTATTTATTGCATAAACTTCAACCACACTAGTACCAATTTGTGTGTAACATCTGACCATGGCACAGTCCATGTGTTCAGCCTAGAAGATGAGAAGCTGAACAAGCAGTCAAGCCTAGCAACTGTCAACTTTCTGCCAAAATACTTCTCTAGCAACTGGAGTTTCTGCAAGTTCACAATACCAAATGGGCCACCCTGTATTTGCGCGTTTGGTGTAGACAAAAGCTCCATAGTTGGTGAGTACTCACAACCAATTTACACTCTCTTACACTGTCTCTCCCTCTCTCTTCTTTCTTTTTTTCTTTATTTATTATTTAAGTCGTAACTGGCCATAAAGTAGCAATTACCGCACCTTACACGCGCGGAAAATCCCTCTTCCTGGCCAGAGCAAGACCAACATTTTGTACTTACCACGGGCGGTAATAAAAAAAGCCTCAGACCGCACATTTGTCAAATACCTGTGATTTGAGACATTCTTTGTTTTACTGCCAATATACTAATTTTTTTTCCTAGTAATAATATAGGTACCATAATTTCCCTCAAAGCCAAAACTAAGCTCAAATATCTAGTACATTGAGGGAAACAAAGTACTATCACAGTTTCTATTAAATGCTACTAGGTGCGCTATTTCTTATCTCATAGAAATGAAACATATTTGCTAATTGCAAACATGCTCATAAAGATATTATACCACAAACATAACACTAAAACATTATAGGAGATAAAAAAATCTTGTTGCCAGGTTGCCACTTTTGCAACACAGATTTATTAATTTGCCGTTATATTCTAGTCTCTCTCTACTTTCATTAGCCAGACTATATCCACTTACAGCATAAATAAGTAAGCGTCCATAGGCTGCGGTGACCGCTTGCCATCAGGCGGGGTGGGGCGGGGCGGGGCAAATATATATACTTTGTACTTTGTACTCAAATGAAAAGTTAAATCCTTGTTTTAATTCCAGTAATCTGCGCCGACGGCTCGTATTACAAATACAAGTTCAACGAAAAAGGCGAATGCACGCGAGATGTGTACGCGCAGTTCCTCGAGACCTCTGAGGACAGGTAAACGCTCCCTAAGGAATAATATCTAACTAAGAAATTACAATGTGATTATATCCTATTTTCCTTTTGATAGAAACTTAATTTCATCATAGTTTGACAATGAGTAGCACAGACTCTTGACAGTTTTCGATTTGCCAAAGTTTTCATTGGAATATTCAGTCTCTAATGAAATTTAAAAGAGTTTGTGCACTTAGTGCTAAAGTAATTTGTATGTTTACCTAAATATGTTATTGGTGAAACATGTGATCAAATGAATTTTATAACGAAAATAAAAATTGTTTATATTATGTAGTCTCACGTCATGATCATCGTCATTTTTAACCGACTTTAAAAAAAGGAGGAGGTTCTCAATTCGTCTGTATGTTGTTTTTATATCATCTAAAAAGTGTTATAGATCTCGAGTTTTATCAGTGTGACTGATTTGTATTGACTTTATTAAATTTTTTATTGCGATGTTGTAATTGGAGGGTCTCGTAATCATTGATCTATAACTCAAAAAAGTAAATAAAGTAATGCTTTACTCGATGGCGGCTTGCGTCTTTATTTCCGAATCTGGTAATAAGTGACTGAATATAATTTCTTGTATGATGATGGAATAATTTAAGTACTTGTTATCCAGGCGAGGAAGAATGGCTTGTTTCATTCTATAATTATAGCTAAGGAAATATGATAAATTATATTGTACACAGGAAAATAAATTAGTAGCAGGTCATTACCTGTAATTGTATCAAGATTTTTCAGTAAAACCCAATATTTAGCGTAAAATGAAACTATTTTTCCCGAATATGTGATACAACTTAACCCGACATAATTTCTGTAAAAAAATTTAGATTTATTGCCATTAATTTTTTTTTTTTTAATATTTCTGTATTCCTCAAGTTTAATTGATACATTTTGACTTTATGACACCAAAGTAAACAAAACGAAGAGGTGGTTTGTTTTGTATATTATTTATTTTATAAGCAACAGAAAATGCCAATATTAGCTATCACTCAAATCTAAAAGAACTAGAAGTCTGACATTTAGGAGCGTACTTAGATACAAATTTTGAATAGTTTTTGTATCAGTGCCTCACAATTTGCATGACGCAAAATTAATAAGATGCAATGTGTGATGACAGATATTTTGAATTTCTAGCAGCATCCATCTTTAAACCAAAATAGGTTTTTGTACACTATCTCCGACATGACTGCGATGTCACTGGCATGTGCATCTCTTGTCATGTCGTCATGTGGCAACAACCTTCCTCACCACCAGATTTGGAAGCGTGTTATGGCGTCTCTGTGCGAACATGTAAATTATTTGTAATTTTAAATTAGTAGTTTATGCAACTGGTACATAATGAGGGGCATAAAACACGAATGTGTTCTATGAAACGAGCCGAAGGCGAGTTGTTTCATAATAAGGTCACACGAGTGTTTTAATGCCTTATTATGTACAGTTGCATACACTACTTTATCTACATCCATATATTAAATCCTCTTCATGTGTTTCGTGTGGGCACGTCTCGCCGGCGTGCGCCATGTTTGCCTCGTTAGGCCGGCCCGCGCGTGTCGTTAAGGTTGTACGTGATCTCGTAAGAGTATTGTATTTGGTGTTCTTATAGGGGTCGCGCGCAACCGCGAGAAGCCTCCTGCGCAGTATATTATAAAGCGGGGCCTTACTTATCTACGGTTTTAGAACTTATTAAAGAGGATTTACTATATGGGTATAGATAAAAGATGTAAGTAGACGGTATTTAAACTTCTTTTGATTATTGTTATCTTATGACTTGGTTTGACTGAAGTGTATGATTATATTGATTATTGATTACTTTCTTAGTTTTAGTGCCCTATTTCGCAGTTTATCCAGAAAATGTATAATAATCAGTGTATTTTAAGCTTGAAATATACATGTAGCAAAGTAGACTGCCTTAAGTCGATATTTTGTGATGCAATGACCCTAATATCATCGGCATTTTAATAAAAACCTATATTTTTATAATCTTTGTATTTATTCAACTCACCATGTTACACGTGCACTTGATTCACTGTAGCATTCATTCATTATGATAGTTTTTCTTGGCTTACCAGTCACTAGAAATCCATCACACGTAAACAATTAAATTTAGGATAAATTACTCTTAAGGCCCCGTCAGACCGGCCACAGGATGGAGCGATTGCGCGCTTTGGCTATGCACGGAACACGGCTTTGTGACATTTTTATACACGATCGACAGAAATGGAAATAACACGTAGGTACTTAGGTTTCGCCGCCACTTCGTTTCACGGACAGTCTGACGAAGCCTTAAATGTAAAATAATGGAGAAAACTACAACTCATTTCTTGAGTACATCAATGAAGGTATTTCTTGGTATTTTTATGTTGGCGACACTTCTCATTTTCTTCTTCCCCTCGGCTTGTTGCTTCAGCAATTTTTTTCTACGAGTTACATCGCCACCATACTGAAAAGATTATTGTTATGGTTAAAAAAAGTATAAAACAAAATGTGAGTCGGTTAACTTCAAACTCAGATAAATCCGCTCTAACCACTTGGGAGATTATTGAAAAAAGTGATAATTCGGTGATTTTAAAAGGCAGATTATTTTTATTATGGCAAAAGCATTAAAAAATCGATCCTGTTCGACAAACTCAACTTAAAAACCATCTAAACTAGTGTATTCTTTAAAAAAAAAATTGATTGGATTTACCTTCATTTGATATAATCGATTGTAATTTTCGATCTTTGATCTTTGAAAAAACTCAATGTGGATTTGTATAATTTTGATTTAACAGACCAGGATTTATCTAGATTTGAAAAAAATACTGACAGCCATATTGAACAAACTTCTTTCGCTGATTGGCTTTGATGGACTTGCCTTCATTTTAAATAAACTGTCATATGGATTTACCTGATTTTGATAAAATATTGTGATCTTGACTTTATTTTTCGCAAAGACTACACGAAATTATACTTAACCCATGAAATAGAAACAAAACCAATTGCTTAACCTTTTATTATATACAAAAATCTTAAAAAATGACAGAAATGGATTTACCCGAGTTTGAAGTTAACCGACTCATGTGATCTATAGACAAGTTAAATTTTCAATAGACTTACTAATTTTGCTGTGACATCCTTCCTGTAGGCTTTTAAAGTTTCTCTTGCGAACACTTTCCCACCCACCACAGCTTGAATGGCGACCTATAAGAAAACGAATTAACGCTTCTAGATACAAGCACTTTAAAGCAAACTAAAATGACTTTTAGATACTCGAGAATAAGGTACAATTTGTTATGAAAAAACTGGCACGTACCTGCACCATTTGACGCGGAATCATTTCCTTCAGCTTCTCTGTAAGTCTCCTGGCGGTGTATTCGAGACGGCTGGTGTGAACTATACTTGAAAGTTCATCAACTAATACGCCATTGATAAGGATGTCCATCTGAAATTAGCAACAATTTAAATGACGAAGGAAATTAGATTCGATATTTGATAGTATTGATTCTGTAACTAAGAAGTAGTTTTTAGACGCTCTAACAGTATGGTATTTCTATGCCGTTAAAAGACAATCCTTTTTAGTACCGCCCGTATTTTTGACGCGATATCAGGCGATATATTGCGTCATAAGCTGAGTCCGGAATTTTCGCGGCAAAACAAAAGACTGTCGCAATCTTACTTCTAAAAAAACTGTTTCTTTCCAACACTAGCGAGAATGCGACAGTCTTTTGTTTTGCCGTGTAAATCCCGGGCTCTGGACTCATACTACCGATCCCTAGTTCTATGAGCGACCGCCAGAGGCGCTGTACTTTTGTCCATACAAATTGTTTACGCAGTCGCTAGCGAGTATAGTAATAGTTTTCTACAGTCGATATCGTATTGTTCGATAGCGTCTGTCAAATTTGTAACTCATGAGGTCTCATGATTTTCTACAGAAACGGCTACTTGACAGTTACAGAACGTTAGTCGCTGGCGTTAAGTTTTCGATAGGTAATTTACCGTAGGACTCATACTACCGATCCTTAGTTCTATGAGTGACCGCCAGAGGCGCTATACTTTTGTCCATACTAAATCGTTTACGCAGTCGCTAACGAGTACGGTAAGAGTTTTCGATACAAACTCATGGTAGAGGTCGTCATAAGTAAATGTAATTCTTAAAATGTTAGAGATACTGACTCTTGCAAGCGAGCTCTCATGAAACCCATGATCCTGGTAATCAAAGCTCGCGAATCCAGATGTGATGCTCTTGAGCGTGTCATGAAAGTCGATGACGACTTCGGACAGTGGCAGGATGAACTGTAGCATGGTCATTCTGTCGTCCACAGCGCTTGAGGGCAGGGAGGTGCCGCGGCGGTCTATGCAGAGGGTTGTCACGGAGCCTATGTACTCTACGGGGGTTATTATCGTACCTGGCAGACAAAAAGAATAATGAGAACTTTTTGAAATATTAAGTTTATTGTCATCTGCCAATTCTGGCTCACTACGTTCACTTTTAAATGTTCGCAGTAGATGACTGGCTAATTGTATTGATGTGGAAATTTCACCACAAGTTTACACCAGTAGTTTAGTTAGTTTAGTTTTCACATACATCCCCCAGGGCTCGTGAACCATGGTGGTCTGTCGAACTATACATGCAGATTGTCTGTGTGTGTCAGCGAAGGAGCTATGAGTAGACGTTGTCTATGTGTTCGTTCGTAAGTATCACAACTACAAATATGGCTAACCCGCGCCCGTGAGATAAAAGTACTGTACCTATGGATGGAATCAAAATTCAAAGCACAAATTAAAACAAGTACAGCGTTGCAGTCCAGTAATCAAATTGGATTACCGATTCACAGCGCTAATCATCCAGCACAGCACTACGTTAACAGTAGAGTTAAGACATTGGCTGGCTCTGATATTGGAGCGATTTCAAAAGAGTCGTCAAGTCCACCATGTCGTGAGAAATTTTACTTTACAATGAAAAATTTAACAATATACTCGTAATTTAATAACTTAAACACAGCTTGTTAGGCTACATATTCATATATCTGATTGGAGTGATACTATAGAACTTCAATTACTTACCTATAACTAATGGCTCATAATATTCTTCTATATGATGTGGTTCTGGTAACATTAAGGGATTAGTAATAATAACTTCGTCCCCTTTGTAATGCTTGATAATCTTAGCGCCTTTAACTCTGAAATTGGAAAATGGTGTATTTTCATATTGGTCAAAAAATTGTCGATGCGATGCATGTAAAGCAAATTTAAAACGGGGCTACCTTTGTACAATGACAATAAGGTACAAAATGGTCCATATTTCCATTTACTGAACCGTTCATGCGCAAGTAATCAGTGTAACACAAAACAATTACTTTATCTTGTATGGAACAGAAGGCGCAGTCAAGATGGCTTCGGCTTTGTATTCTTGCAGCAATCTTTGTGTGAAAACGTCGAGGTGAAGTAAGCCCAGGAAACCGACTCGCCATCCCTGCCCTAGCGCCGGACTGAAACAATATATGAAAAATAATTAGTTATACAATCCTACTAATAAGTTTTGATGTTTTTTACTCAATTTTTATTCCGAAAATCATCCCTCGAAGGGGATAGGGAGTGCAAGTTTACGCGGACGAAGGCGTGGGCAGAAACTAGTTAGTTATAGCGTCGTTGAGCCGTTGGTCGGCCGGGAATATACCCGCGTAGGGTCGACGCCATAGATACATTTACACTTTTGCACCTTATTCCATTGCAATAAAGTGCAAAATTGTAAACGTATATACTTATGGCGTCGACTGTACACCATGTGCTTGCGTGAGTTGATGTCAGCTTCTATAACTGACGTTGAATCAGCTTTAACGCTGACGGCCGAATCATTGAGTGCGAGCTTCCTAATGGGGTCGCTGAGCGGCGTCTGGTCGGCCGGGATTATACCACGTGTGAGTTGAAGTCAGCTATTCTAACTGACCTGAATCAGCTTTAACGCTGACGGCCGAGACGTTGTTGGGTGCGAGATGAGTGCGAGTGCGAGCTTCCTGATGGCGTCACTGAGCAGCGGGCGTTGCCACTGGTCGGTCGGGAAGAGGATGTGCTTGAGTGAGTTGAAGTCAGCTATTATAACTGACCTTGAATCAGCTTTAACGCTGACGGCGGAGTCGTTGAGTGCGAGCTTCCTGATGGCGTCGCTGAGCAGCGGGTGCTGCGACTGATCGGCCGGGAATATACCCGCGTACACCATGTGCTTCACCGGCGGTATGGCTGCCAGGTCCGAGGTGTTTTGTACGTCTACTGAGAGGAGCTGGTCACCGACGCTTCCGCCACTTTTCGGGCCACAGCCTGAAATATACAAATACTTATAATCTTTCCGATATTATGAGGAATAATGTTGGTAGAGGCTTTATACTTATTAAATTGAGTTTCTTGCGGCATCTATTCAACTGTCCTAGTCTCCAAACTGCGGCGCTAGCACAACTGCCGCTGAGACGCGACGCGAGTGGGGAAAGTCTACCCTCCTTCGAGCGAGACAGGAATCGCTAGAGTCGCGCGAGATACGACTTGGCAGGAAGTTGTGCTAGCCAACCGGTGTCTTTGGAGTCAGCGTCAGACTAGCAGGCGTGGCGTGGCCTTCTTGCTTGACTACAATATTTGATTTTGCTCTATGAATAATAATACACAATACAACAAACGAAATGATAAGCGTTTCACGACTTAGCGCATATATCGCAGCTAAATGGTGAATTACTTAAACGGCTTTTGTGAGGTTGGAAATCCTAAAAAAAATATTGGGGAAACTTGTATATGTTGACCACGAAAGACAGAAAAATCTAAATGAATAATAGATGTGACGACTGCTTCAGCCTTGTTGGTAGTAACCCTGCTTACGAAGCTGGAGGTCCCGGGTTCGAATCCCGGTCAGGGCATCTTTGTGTGATGAACACGAATATTTGTACCTGAGTCTTGGATGTTTTCTATGTATTTAAGTATCTATCTATCGCTCAGAAGTTTGATTTCTAAAGGTGTAAAAACAGTACCTTTAATCTAAATTTACATTAAGTATATACTGGTATTTTATAATAATCAACTTACCCACCATTACAACTTGTCCCGCCACCGCTGACTCCACCGGTTGCTCACTTGGTCTCAACATAGCCAAGTATTTCACTTGGTGTTGTTTCGAGTCCGATCTCCATCTGACCGCTTGACCAACTTGCACTTTCCCAGAGTGTATGTAAACTAAACAAAGCACCCCCCTGTACTTGTCATGCCATGTGTCAATGATGTGAGCTGTAAAATGGCCCTCAGATTTGACAGAAGGTGGTGGTATTCTCTCTATAACAGCTTCTAATAGTTCTTTGACTCCCCACCCCTTTTTAGCAGATATGCTCATAACTATACTTGGATCTATTTTAAAGAGTGATTGTAGTTGGGATTTAACTTTATCTGGATCTGCCCGAGGCAGGTCTACTTTGTTCAGGGTGGGTATCATGACTAAGTTGTTCTTTTTGGCAAGACTGTGTACCGCCACTGTTTGTGCTTGAACACCCTCATTTGCATCAACTAGTAGTATTACTCCTTGACAGGCTGATACACTCCTGACGACCTGTAATATAGTATCGCGTGATAATATTGACCGTATAACTGACGCCATCGAATGCACTAGCGCCGCTCGTGAACAATTGTGATTATTTAAATTTAACGATCGATCGAAAATCGAAAAAGGCGAATGCTATGTACTGTATTTTGTATTTAAGGACCTTTTGAATACATCAAACTAGTCGACTCGTAAGTATGGTATGAACAATGCCCTCTTAAAACACAAGAATTTGGGTTGTGACTGAAACCATTTAATTTTGAAAGTAATCTTACAAAGAGTTACAATTTAAGCCTTCTAGATTAGCTCTCAAGTCCATTTTAGGACCAATTTTTTTTTACTACAAATACTAACTAAAACTCATTAAGACTCATATGAAGTGCATCAATACCTCATTGGAGAAATCGACGTGACCTGGAGTGTCTATTAGGTTCAGCAAATATTTTTCATTTTTGTATGTGTAATCCAGCGAAGCAGTCACTGCTTTCACTGTGATGCCTCTTTCCCTTTCAACCTGTAAAAGTAAACATTAAAGAATTATTTTACACCAAGCTTGAATTCTCACAAATTATTACATAGGTGTGGTGTATCTGGTGTATCATTTCCAGGTAACATACATTTTGTAGCAACTTGTTGAATAAAATCTGTACTACAACCACAAAGTAAATAGCGGCGGCGCGCCGGAGCAGAGAGTCCGCTCAGTACAAAGTGCCATTTTCGCCGCACGCACACAGACGTAACATTTACAGGCATTCTCGGTTGATCTCGGCAATGCCACAAAATAAAAAATAAACAGAAGGTCCGTTCCCGCCCACCGTTCTTGAAAATACATACCTAAACTCACAGGGTTGCTTCTGTATTGATTCTGAATTTTAAAAAGGAGTAGGTATATTAAAAATTCTTCAACATGACATTTAAATATGAATCAGAGTATCTTGATAAAAAAACCGGCCAAGTGCGAGTCGGACTTCGCACATTTAGGGTTCCGAATGAACCTCAAAAATATGATTTATCAATATATTAGTATTTGTTGTTAAAATATACGTAATATTGAACATTGTCACCAAATTTCAAGTTCATAGGTCAATGAGAAGTCTTAAAATTCTTCGGAACAAACAACACATAAGAATGCATGCAAATACAGAGTACAATGATAAATATAAGTAACAAATTTTGTGGCCAACAAATGTTAATTTAAGTCAAGAATAAAGGCTATTTTTATTTTATTTATTTATAATAAGCACATACTATAACCGTTACCAGTTGATTTACTGAGTGATATACAAGTGTTGCAAATTTACTAATCTAATGCCAGAATCAATAAAGTAAGTCCATTCAGAGAGCTCAGTACATTTTCGATACCAATAACATCAATCTGATATGCAAAGCTTCTCTCTTTGGAGATAAGAAGAATTAGAAGATCACTCATAGTAATTTTATAGTAAATATAAACACCTATCTACAATACCTGAGCGCAGCATTAAAAACTGTGGCAACAAGTATGGAGACATGGTCAGTAAACTCCTGTTCGATGTGTCAAACAGTATCGGAAGTAAGACCAATGTGGAATCATGCTATCTTTTTCACCATATGCAACTGAATATTGGAAAGAAAGAGATAGGATATGTTTTTGTATTTCTGTGTCGATTTGCTTAATATAATATCTATAGTAGAATAGGCCCTCTCCTTTCTATACTCAAAGGAATAGAGCGCATACCTGAAGTTGGTCCAGCACCTGCGCGTGCTCCGCGCCGGGTTTGATCACGCCAGTAATCTCCAGGAGCCGATCAGCCAAAGTGCTCTTACCATGGTCAACGTGTGCTACTATACTAAAATTCCGAATCCGCTGCACTTCTACATCTTTGTCACCCCTTTCAGAACTTTTGTAACGCACCGAAAACACACTGTAACATAAAAAAGCATAAATCTTCGAATAGTTGACAGGAAGTTAAAAACTAGGTTATGTTATCGTAATTTGTAAAAAAAAAAACAATCTAACCTCGGGTACCATCTACGGGTTGGAGGAAACAGGCTCTTAAAAACTATTGCTTTATTTACAATTCTGACCATTATTGAGGTTTATGCCTTTTATTTAACTTATTATTCGGCTCGGAATGCCATAGCCGCAATCAGCTGTTTCTGCGACAACTGACATCTGTCAAGCATCTGTCTGACTCTGACATGACAGTTGCTTTTTTTTCTATCAGACAGGCTATGGGATTTTGATCGTCGCCGCGCTGGTGAGCACACGTGCCCGGGGCGACGACGGGCAGAATCCATTTACCGTACAAAACCTCATCTACTGTCATGGCGTCGTTACCGAACAACGTCATTGAACACGTGACATTGGCGAAATCATCATAAATTTGATGGAAGCCATTTTTTTAAAGAATTGATTGATTGATTGACAGGCTATGACCATACATAGGCCAAACTGCCTAGTTGCTGCCTAGGTTAATTTTACTCTTTTGGCCGCTTTTTTCAGATACAAGATTAACCCTTCGAAAGCCGCTGTCAACATTTTGATTTGTTCCAAAAAGGAATATGATGCACTATGTTAGAATGTAGTGGTTATATTCTCTTTGATGGTGATTTTAGAAGGAGGCACAGAATTAGACATGGGGAAAAACGTTACTTTTCGATCACCGTTATTGTAATTCCCGTTTCAAAAAAATCCACAGATATCAGAACTAACAGATAAGTGTCATTTAATTGAACGTTTTCTATACTTCTGATCTATTCTCACTAACGTACTTGTCAGTGAGTAAGAAGGAGATAGTTCGCATGCTATCTGACAGGTCTTCATCTGTCACTGTCCCCGCTTTTGATCACTTCGTGGCGAGAGTTAGTGCGGCGGCAGATAAATTCTTTAAAAAATATCGACATCGATATTTACCAACTGTTGATATTCGTAACTTAAATTATTTGAACTGTCAGAGTTGTATCGAATTAGTCCGTTCCAAAAGCGACTTTACCGTCCAGGCTAGAAAGTTTAACATCCAACGACAGTTTTATATAAATCTCAGACATTTTAAATAATTTCATCTATATCAAAAGTTATAATTTTTAGGGTTGACTGATTTTAAACCCTTAGGGTTGACTAATTTAAGACCCATCTGCAAATGTTATAAAAAAGGACAAATAGTGAAATGAAATACCAAACATTTGTTTATACATATTTAATTATTTACAGAAGCTCCTTGACTTTTATTGATCAGTTTTATGTTAGGCTGGTTATCTTAACAAGTACCCAATTTTGTATATGTTAAAAGATATTTTAACAAAGTGTAAAGTAATAATCGTCTCTTTGTAAAATAATTTTCTATGAAAATTAAAAATTTTGATACAAGCTTTTATTACAACTGTACGTACATTTTTTTCCATAGTCTTCAACTACTTGTTGACTTGGTTCTAATGAGCCCAAGCACAACGAGTTTATCTTGAGTAATTTAGGAATTACTATAGCCACCTTGCCCATTAGCACGATAGTATATACCGTCCCGTTACATGGCCAAAATGTATGAAAACATCACTGCTAAACCATCATCTTAGCCCCTCTTCTGTCTGTCCGGTGATGTTTGCTCGGCATCCAATTCCTGAGCCCTGCCGCGTCAATCCATGTTTGACGAAGATTGTTTTCCGGAAATCTAAATATAAATGAAACAATAAATATAAATTACATTCTTAAATGCCCCCCTGTGGCATGGTCATTTTGTCTCCAATCCCACATAAATAATTCTTATCGATAATTTGTCGACATATTTATTACAGCACTAGCTGGTTTACGAAAGTTTCATTTTATACCAATTAACGTTCTAAAATCAAGTTGTTACTTAGTAAAGGGTACTTATTTCATACTAATAAGCATCTTAAGTTAATCTGAGACTATTACATTGCATATTGAACTTGTAATTTTTAAAATAATAGCAATAGTTTCTTACCGATGAAAACTGGTACTTTCTTCAGACTTCCTCGCCTATTTAAACGTGATCCGGCACTGCGGCACTGCTCAGTATATTATGCCTAGACAGGAGTACTAATAACACCCGCACAAAACTTTACTTTCCTTTAAATATTAATATAATATTGCGAAAAACCGTCCTTGGTGCCGTTTTGTAGTGACATAAGTGGTTTTCCGTTTGACAACTTCAGTGATTTGACAACTTTGGTTTTCGTTCAAATGGGGGACAACTCGGGGATAGCCGAAAAATGTCGCATTATTTGTCCCACTCTAACTCATCTTGGTTAACCATAAGAATCTTAAGAGACAACTATATGCCAAATCGTTCAATTAAATGTCACTTATCTGTCTTAATCTGTGAAAAAATCACATTGAAAAATCACCGTGACTTTGTCACTTCGGTTATTTCGTGTCACGACATTTGCATGTCGATCGTTCCCGGCAGTTACTGATATTTTTGTAACAACTGATGTTACTCTGTGACAGCGCACCGCAGTCACAGTCACAGTTAGAGATGCGCAAAACGTGTCACTGAAGTGAAAGGAGCGATTCATATCTTCATGTCACAAAGATATATATCACTCTTTTCGCTCATTTCGCTCATTTCGCTCAGTCAATCTGTAGCCCATAACAACTCTTGAAATCGCGACATACGAAAGATATGATGTAATTGAAGGTTACCTCTAACTGCTTTATGAAATATAAAACATATTATCGCACATTTTCCTTTATACAATTATTTTTAATTGTTTATTAGAATTTACTTCAATATTTTGCCGATATTTTTATTACGCTAAATTTTGTGAAATGGAACGTAGCTGAATCACGCACACAAGTTTAACTGAGCGAAAGGAGCGACTCACACATTTTCAATCTTACGTAAACGTGCATGCGTGAGACGGGCTTATACGTTCGATTCGTGAGTGCGAAGAGCGCAACTTGCTTACACCAGTCAGTTCGGCTCACCGGCTCACCGCTCACCCGCTCAGTTGAGTTGGTGATTGTTACTGATATAGTGAGTTGTTTCATTCTTCAGTGAGCGAGTGAGCGAGTGATATATACGAAAAGATGCAGTTCATTTGAATCACTCCTTCATGAGTTACACATCTCTAGTCACAGTTAGTTGACAAGCGGTCACGAAGCACGACGCGACGCGTCGCTTACACACTGTTCCAGTGATATCGTCGCTAAATAACAACGTTATTTTGTAACGTTGTTACTTCGTGACAAGTCACACTGTTACTTTTTAACGGCGGACCACCGTGATTTTTTCATCGTGAAGTTATTTATCACCCACCTCTACACAGAATAAGTAATAGTAGGTATAAAGAAGGCCCACCGTTAACTCTTTTCCACCAACCTACGTGGTTTTGCGAAAAACTAAATATATATTCAAAATAGTTATGTATTGGAAATTAATTTAAGCGCAAGTAACTTTTCGCCAAAATTCAATCGAGATGCTTATTATGATTAATGATCACAAGAACCTAACACGGTAAAATAAATATGAGCTGTTCTTTTTAACATCGTATTTTAATTTGCTTTAGATACATCATGGACGGAATATGTTATAAATCACAGTAATTCAACCATTGGACGGATATAGATTAACATCCACTTTATACTTAAGAGGAGGGGTAGGTCAAGCTCTCTCCATACAAACTTTGTGTAGGATTTACTTCGTTTGTGTTTGCATTAAAGTTATAATTTTTGGTCAGTATGCTTATTTTTCTCATAGCTATTTCGTGATGTAATTTTTTTTTTTTTTTTTTATTTATTTATTTTTTTGAATTTTTTTGAAATATTTGAAAATTTTCACATCACGATCTTCGCATATCTAATATTTACAACCAAAAAAAATATTATATTTGTTAGTGCCAAAACCGACGAATAAAACCTGCACAAAGTTTGTATGGGGAAGGCCTTGCCCTACCCTGCGCCTTAACAGAGAAATTCAACTACCATTGCTATATCACTTCCTCTATACTCTGATCCGTTGAATCCGCAGACTGGGCGTCTTCTTGTGGCTGCTGGGTTAAATTTTGTAATTGTTTCTCAAAAGCTGCAACAATAAAAAACATATTAAATTTTGATAATTTACAAATGAAATAAATTGACAACCTTATTCCAATGACATAAGGTTGTTTTACGCGAGTCTTCTGTACTTACTGGAGGTATCAGGATGGCTCGGAGCCAACTGCACCAACAGTCTGAGTACTTTCTCCTCGGTGACCAGCCCGGGCCGTCCGCTTAGGGCTTTTAGCAACTGCTGACCACTGGCAACTCCTGAAAAATAAAAAAAATATTTATAGGGATTATGGACTTCATTGAAACTCGATGTTGTAGCCTATGGATGTTGAGTCTATCATGGCGTTGCCGTTAATGTTTTGAGCGGGCTAGCAAAACTACCTCAGCGAAAATCTACCTTTCTCTTTTTAATTCACACAATGCAAGTGAGACCTGTGAGACAGGAATCACCGAGTCGCGCCTGACGCGACTTGGCAATGAATTGATCTCTAGCACACCAGGAATAAAAAATAATAGAAACTACACAGCGAATCTCATACTAATCTGTGCGCAGTTGTACGGCTTGGGCTGTGGAGGGGCGCGCCTTCGTGGATGGCGCGCACTATAACAGTCATTTGACAGAGTTGGGCCGGGTTTTATAAAGATCCATTAGACCCAATGTCAGATCAAATTTCAGTAATTCAGTACATTTTTTGACATAACATACCGACATAAGGTCTAACCGGGCCTTAGTCGACCATTTTTGGGTCAGTCCAATTGGACTACTGGGTTCACTGCACACGTTCAGATTGCATTCGATTCGATGTGGGTGGTTTTCGAGGCCCAGAGCTCAAAAGTGGGAATTAGCGCCTGGTTCCGCATTCAGGAGCCCAAATCCCAAAACTAGCAGCGATCCAGAAAAACCGTTGTACTGCGGGCATTATTCTCCTAAAATAGCGTTCTGCATTTTCAGCACGGGCCTGATGCCACTAACCAGAGTGGTATACTCGACTGAATATTTATTTAGGCGTTTGGCAGGTACCTGCATTCGTTTCTCCGGATTCCAAAAGCTTCCTTACATCCAAATACTTCTTGACGAGTGTACTCTGTTCCTGGAGGGCCATTATTTGAGATCCTAGAAGGAAAAATAAAACGTAAAGTAATGGTAAGAGTTTTTGTGGATACCAGCATTAGCTAGCGCAAGAAACTGTCTGTATCTTTGTAATTACAAATTAGAAAAAGACGCATAGCCTACCTCGCGCGGTCCCGCGCTGGGATATTAGTAAATCCCGGGTAGGTTGTAGTTACCTGTCTCAGGGTCAGACGTTTTTGACAGGCATCTAGTCGCTTCTTTGAGCGCCTCCAACGCCTTGTCAAAGTTCTGAAAAAAAAGAACAGAATTTTGGTTTCTAAATATTCATTATTTAAGGCAACTGGTGTTCAACATGCACTGCACAAAAGTGCAGGATTTTGTCGCGTAGGTTTGGCATATGGCTTCGTAACTCTGCGGACATCCGCATAGAATACGCCTACCTTGCAGTGCGCCTTGGCTGTCGTGATCAAGTGCAGGATCTGACGTAAATCCGCGGTTATTATATTTAGAAAGTGAAAATGACTAGCTATGGTGACTTTGTGGATAAGGTTATTCCTTCTAATCCATAAGGAGAGGCCTATAGTCCATCAGCAGCTCAGCAGGTGGTATATTATAGAAAGAGTCTGAAGGGGGCGTCCAAGGCGAGGATATCTTGATCAAATTTCTGCAATACTGAAAAAGGCCAGGTCAGAACTTCCCGCAACCGACGAGCTTGTATGAGGAGATGTATGGATGTGGTTGAAGCAAAAGACGTATGTAAGGACCGTAGTACTTGGCATTCTTTGGTCTCTGCCTACCCCAATGGGATACGAGCGTGAGTATATGTATGTGTGTATATTATAGGTTGATGATGTAGGTACTCACGCCGTATTCGTCCGCCTCCATCTTGGCGCACTCCGCGTAGAAGGCGGCCAGCTTGCCGTGCGCCTTGGCCCTCGTGTAGAAGTGCAGGATATGCCGTGTGAGGTCGGCGCGCGTGCGCCAGTCGGCGTGCCTCCGTAAATAGTCGGCGGCCATGAGTTGCGCCGCGCGGTCTCGCGTGGCCGCCGCGAATGTGGCGATGCGGTCAGCGTCCCCGGAACGCATCAGCCACCGCATGGCGCCCGCCTAAAATGAAAGATGATAGAGAATAATATAGGATGGACATTAGACTAGGCTCAGTATGTCCCAAACTGTGCATACGTCTTCACCGATCAGTAAAATGTGGGAGGTGCCACTTGCCAGTGGAGTAGCAAGCATGGGTGGTACCCGGGCAGGAAATAATGTGATTGTCACGCAGTAGCGTCCCAGTTGGGTGGGAGGGAAAAAATACAATTCGGGGAAAAAGGCATTAAGTACAATTAAATGTCATAGGATAACAACAACTAGGTAGAATCCCAATAGTGAAATTACGCGAAAATAAAAATCGCTATAAGGAGAAATCTATTTTGGGAACATTGTCTAATAAGGCCTAAGGGGGCTCCTGTTCACCTTGTCCCCGGTGGCCGCTAGCCGCTTGGCCGCGTGGTGGTACAAGCCCCTCGCGCCGAGCACGTCGGCGAGGCGGCGCAGCAGCGCGTCGCGGCCCGGAGCGCCCGCCGGCGCCGCCAAGCGCTCCGCTAGCTCCTCCGTCAGTGGCGCCATGGACTGCTCCACTATGTCCAGTGCTTCCTCGTACTGGATACAGAAGGAATAAGAATTGAGGCATTGTAATTGAAAGTTGTTTCAACTCATTCCAGTTTGAACATCCAGATGTGAAGCTTGCAGAGATACAATTCACACCTAGATGTGAAGCTTTCATGGTGTCAAATATATGATATCACAATTGCGCACATTTCTGGTGGTTATTGGATATTCACCCTTAATCGCTGCTGGAAAATGACGTAATATCTTCCGTGGATTCTTTGAAAATTGTATTTTTCAATTTTTCATACTTAGCCATCGAGGTGAGTTTATGTTTATAAATACTGAGTACTTTGCTTTACGACTGATTGATATGGCCCATTATTATAAAAAAAAATGTCGATGATTATTGGTAGTAAGACACTGCGTTTGAATATAAGCTATAGTATAATATATAAAAAAATATGTTAACGTTATTGTTAGGTTAGGTTATCTTCGAGTTTTGAAGTCTGTGGCCCAAGTTTGTTATTCGCAGGAATGCTGTTGCTGACATTTCTCTAGAATATTGTACCTGGCCGGCGGTAGCGAGTAGGGCGGCGGCGTGCGAGTGGTGCTCGGCCTTGCGCAAGTGCGTGGCGAGCCTGCGCGCCAGCGCGGGCTCCACGCTGTCCCCGAGCGACTCCACTGCCGCCAGCATAGCGCCAGTGTCACCGCAGCTTAGCGCCAACTTCAGTGCCATGTGAGGCTTACCTGTCCAATCGATATTCACAGTCAAATGTCATAAGAGCAAGTCTTTAGATATTCACCTTATTCTAACAGTCTCATAAATATTTACCACCTTATTTTATTCATAAAATTAACAAACCCCTGTCAACAAACATGCGTTTGGCTCTTTCTCACAAATGAAACCATCAAAATGACAGACAAGATGAGCAAGTTTTAATAGAATTATAACTAAAATAGGTCTCATAAACATAATGAGCGCTTGAGTGCATTCGAGTACCATTAGGTTAATAAAGGGTCGGAATCGCGCTTGATTGAGATACTTCTGGATTCACAAGTGTCTACATGGATAAGCTACCGAGCCGGATTAACGTCAATCAGGCCGTATGCCTGTTTGCTATCTTTCTAGTAAGATACTTGGGTGTTTTATTGTATAGTTCGTACACAACTGTAAGGCCAAGTGCTGTCAAACTAACGCATGCAACAATCTACCTAACAGTCAGAGCTCTAAGTCGAGTTTTGCTTGCGTTCATTTGACAGAATTTGGCCTTTGTACGAACTATAATATCTGCAAAATGGAATTAAATAAAATCTAATAATATAATATATCTTCTTCTCACCAGCTTTCTGATACAGCGCGATGGCTTGCTCGGTCTGTTCAGCGCTCTCCAGTATAGAGGCGGCGTGCAGCGCGTGCGTGGTGGAGGCGGCGCCGGCGCGCCACACCAGGTGCCACGCGCTCGCCTCCGCCGCGACACGTATGGCCGACGACACCACGCCGCTTTTTATGTACAACTGGAACACGTATAAACAATGTTTGACATCAGTTCCATTATAGAACCATGAGAAATCCACTGTAGTAAAGCGGTAGGTATGGTTGTGTTCGACCCTGTAGAATATGACCTAAACCTAAATGTAAATTTAGCTCTCCGGTGAAGGAAAACAAATTGAGGATACGGTCTAATCCAAACAACGTCCAGTTTTCCCGTTAGATTGGAAGACAGGCAATTGGCTAAAGAAAAGGTCGATGTTGAAGGAATGATTGAATTGGACACCTACCTTTACCACAGTCTCAATATAGTCCGGTTGCATCTCCAAGTAACGCGCCATTTGATACATGGCGGCAGGATGGTTATTGCACAGTTTCTCAGCCTCCTCGACCCTGTGCATGTGACAGAGCAGTCGAGTTTGCTCCCCGAAGTCGTTCGCGCGAGCGTACGCTTCCAGTGCGCCATCCAGTTCCCCAGCGCTTTCTAGATAGTGTCCCCACCACATTATGAGATTCGGATCATTGGAACCAGCGACGTATTGTGCTAGCACAGACGCTTGGCCTTGGGCTATCAGCATCCTAGGAACATGTGGGACCAACGTCCCAGCACTTTCAAACAGTTTCAACGCCGCTCCTGTCTCCCCATTGGCCCAAAGGATCTTCGCTAATTTATGCTGCGCACTTTTAATAAGCAGAATGTTCTCTCCCTCGTCAGTTCCGTTTGTTATCTCTTGAAGCCCGCCTTCTTTTGCTGACATAAGACGGGTGATAAGATCAGGTCGTTCGGCGTCTCTGAACAGTTTTTCTGCTTCTTCTATCATGCCGAGATTGATAGCCAGTACGCCGATTTGACAAGTTTCGTCCATATCATTGCCATTCATAGCTTTACGCATCATCAATGCTCCTTTTATGTTGCCCATTTTGCTCAAGCATACCGCTCCAACATCTGGTCTTCTGCGCGCCACGCATTCTTTGGCTAAACTGTCCCAAATCACTGAGCTTCTACTCCCTGTTATATTAGTTCCGACAACAACTGCTTTTTCCAAGTTCCCAGCTGTCATGCAGTACAAAAAATCAAGAGTTTGTTTTAAATTAGCAGCATCAGTAGTAGACTCTTCAAATTCATTCATTAATATTTTTTTAATGTTTTGCTGCGACAAAATTACGACGTGAGGCGTATAGAGAGAACACAGCAAGAAGTCAGACATAAAATATTCCTCAGAGTTTGGACACCAATTCTTATATTCGTAAAGACTACCTTCATGGCAAAAGAATAAGTGAACTCTATCCAAGTCGGCTGACCGCATGTGAACAGCCACAATTCTCTGGTCATTGCCGTCCCATACAATGGCTATTGGGACACTTTGATAAGGCGGTGCTTGATTGTCCGAAAGCAAGGTATTCGTTATGACGTCATTCGCTGCATCCCACAAATATAGCCTCGGATCAGGAGCTAGACCAGCGTTGGCAATGCTCACGCAAATGTATCGTCCACTACAGTTAACTGACGCTCTCATGACTTCGCCAAAGTCTTCAATCATTTGAAAGCAATTTTTAGGTGGATACGGCATTCTCAACCCTTTCTTCGTTATCTCTGCTAGTTTGAGAGTCCCATCCATAGTTGCTATAACAATGAATTTTCCCGTGTATGTGACTCCAATAGCTTCACCTTCACCCTCAGTGCTAGGGAGAATCCCTAAGTTGTTCCCTGTGACGGAGTAGCATTCAATGTGAGGGGTGACCACGCCCACCAACACATCATTGTTTAATATGAGGACATCTGTTTTCCACGGGAATGTGCGCACGAGAGAAAAGTTTATGTCGTTATCTTTACTGCACATCCAAACCTGAAATTTTGACACACATGAAATTATTATAAAGTTACTAAAATTTTGAGTTATATTTTTATATGACTTTTATACATTACAATCCCACAAATGCCCAAGTTTATTTTTCCCTAAAGTAAGTAATATCTTGATTAATATTTACCTGTACATCTTTACCATCTCCAAGAGCTACATACTGATCTTTAAATGCAAAAGCTCTAATAGTAATTTGAGTTTTAATGCTAGAAGTTGATTCCATATTATTGGTGATAGCAATTTCATAGGCTGATTTCTGAACCATCCAAACATTAGGGGTGTAGCCCCAGCAGACAGGCTGTTCCCTCAGAATAAATGCACTGGTTATACAGTTAACATGGAGTAGCGGGTTCATGAGACCTTCAGATCCCCAACTGACATCTTTCACAGTTCCTTTGATACTAGTGCTGCTTATTAACTTCCAGTTGTTTCTGTGATCTCTTCTCCAAAAGTACAAGTTGCCTTGAGATGTTCCACAGCATAAAGTGTCACTTAAATTACAATAACAAATACTGGTGAATATGTCCCCTGACACCATCTCATCATTTTCATTAGGCAGCACATCATTGTCACCATTCTCACTGTCCCAAACTCTTATCAAGTTGTCCCCTGTTATAACAGCTATACAGTAGTTCCCAGCAAGGACTATGGCCTGGCCATTTCTAGCTGCCATTCTAACATGTGTGTCAGTGGTGAGAGCACCATCATCTGAGGTAACAAATCTAGTTAAACTTAATGCTCCGCCATTTTCCCAGGCCATTAACAGATACACATTACTAATCATATTCATAAATATTATATTCCCTGGGGCATTGAGGACCTCCGTACAGGATCCAGCATTGTCAATATACAGAATGACACCATTATCTTGTGCAGCGTAACAAGCATGGTTGTCAGGCTGGGAACCCTCCCTCATCCGGGCTGTGGTACGGGGTCTCCAAGCAGCCAATGCATCTAGTGCATTCTCATCACCAGCAACGGCTGCCCGGGCTAATCCCCTTATAGATGTTTCCCCAGTTGGACGGACAGGACAAAATGTTACATGGGTGATAACATCTCCAAGTTGATGGTGGAAAGACGTTAAGGGTGCTCCCGAGGCAGACTGCCATCCAGATAGGGAGCCAGCAGCATCTGACGCTAGTAATCGACCACCTCCTAGGCTAAAAGCAACTGTGGTCAATGCAGCATTATGGGGTGCCTCAAGTCGAGCCCAGGAGTACTCAAGCCAGATGTAAAGTTCGCCTCCATCCCAACCCACAACTAGTAACTTTCTGGTTGGATGCCAAGACATTGCTGTTACTTGATTAGATAGTAGTATTGGCCATTCGCAGCCTTCTAATGCCAGTCCCTGTAAATTAAAAGCTTTCGTATAAATAACTTTGTTTAAATTATGGATACTATGCAATTAAAGTATACACAACACTTACATTTTCCTGAAATATTGTCACGAAACCTCCTTTTTCTTGGTTATAGGAACCCAAAGCCAAAAGTGGTAGCGAGGGGTGCCAGGATCCAAGAGTTGAAACAACATTACTGTCGGTAAAGTTCAATTTGCTGTCAATATATAACGTCATAATACTGATAAATCAGTACAAAACTTAATGTGAAGTTTTCAACCACCAAGTGAAAAAAGTTATAAAACTATTTCAATGCAATTTATGAATATTATTATTTACACGCATAAGATGATTGTTATTTAAGTTGGTTGCCATGACAACCAAATGACAACTGGGGCCTGTACCACGAAACTTTACAAGCGTACAATTCGACAATTTTGACAACTTTTTCTATGGAAAATTGTACAATTTTGTTAAAGTGTAGACTTGTAAAATTTTGTGGTATAGGGGCCAGAGTGACAGTATTTTTTACAATTATTTTTTGGGGCATTTACACGGTGATTATCATCACAAGACTAGAATATCAATATTAGGCTGTGTTCACATTGTTCCATATTGGCACGATACCGATAAAAAATGTATGGAATGTGTGTCACCGATATCATATCGGATAGTGTGATGGTTATTAAGCAGTTTTCCATATATTTTTATCTGTATACTTATGCCGATACCGTCTCTTCTTCATCCCTTCATCCAAAAACAATATAAAAAGAAAAAAGGGGGTATATGAGGATTCCGATTGGGTCGGCCGTGTACAAAGCACTTAAGTTGTTCTATCAGTTTCAGCAAACTTGACAGTAGAATTGATCGTGGGTGGCTGGCCTTCTTAAGCCGGCTACACAAAACCCTGCCTGCAGGGCCCTGCTTGCAGTGCCACTGCCAAATCGTATTGTGTGTAGGCATGCAGGGCCGATTTTTTTATCTGTTAAATCGGCCCTGCATGCCTACACACAATACGATTTGGCAGTGGCACTGCAAGCAGGGCCCTGCAGGCAGGGCTTTGTGTAGGCAGCTTTAGCAACATTGCACTCATGAATGTCAGTGTCTCTGTCACATGTGTCAGTGAGTTCCCGAACCGAATCGCGATCGCGAATAAACATCCACACGGAAAAACGAGGATTGGCGGTTGAGTGTCGATACCGGGCGGTCGTCGTTTTTTGTTTATTAAGTGTTTTGCGTGAATATTTGGCATAATCCTGGTCAAAGTGTCGCGTAATTAGTTGCTATTCCTTTTCATTACATCGGGTGGTGAGTACTAATAAGTAGTTAGTTGGTTTTGGTGTAATAGTTTTTCTTTCCCTAAGAGGGTAGTTGTCGTCAGCGTCCTCATGAGTGAGGATGCTGACTTGGAGGATCCCGGGGATGGAAATTTCCGCCCTGTTTTAAGGAATGTTAGTCTATCTCAACACGAATTTTTTGAGAACACACAGACGGAAAATTTCACTCCCGCAATGAGTAAGAATAAAAAACAAAAACTTAGGAAAAAAAATCTCGAGCGTGAACAAAATAATAGCCGAAATAATGATAGGTCCCGATCTAGATCCCCATCAAGAGAAGATCGTCTCCTTGCTCGCAAAGAGAAGGTAGGGCCTCAGAGTCAAGTGATTATGGACACTCAAATACCTCCAGGCCAAGCTCGCGAAGAGAATGTAGCATCCCAGAGTCAGGAGTTCATGGACACGCAAATACCTCCAGGCCAAAATCCAATGTCCCAGTCTCAGGTAAATGTAACTCCACCGGCATATTTGGTTGCTTCGCCGCCAGGTGAACCCTCTAGCCAAACTCCCCCCTCGCCGTTTACCCCTGTCGGGAGAGGTAGATATAACGCGATAGACCAAGGACCATTCATAGTTCACGTAGAAAAGGAAGAATTGACGCCTAATTCTGGAACGATTTTGCACCCGGTCGCCTTTGGACTATTTATACAAAATAGAATACGAGAATTCCCTAATGTGGTGGAGGGAAGCATTAAGCGTATTGGACGTAACCGAGCATCCCTTAATTTCCATTCCGCGAACGACGCAAATATGTTTATGGACTCTCCAACATTGGCCAATAATAAATATAGAGCCTATATACCGTCTTTTAACGTCACTCGAATGGGTTTGGTGCGGGGAGTCCCCGCTGAGTGGACCCCCGATGAAGTACTAGGTCATATTCAGGTACCTGAAAACTCGGGTGCCACTGCTGTAAAAATCAGACGCTTAAATTTTAAAAAGTCAAATCCCGATGGAACGTACCGCTGGCTCCCATCAGAGTCCGTTGTAATTACTTTTGACGGCCAGAGCCTCCCTAAAAGAGTTTACATGTGCTTTAACTCCCTGCCAGTCGAACAGTATCAGTACCCAACGGTACAATGTTACAAATGTTGCCGATTCGGGCACACTAAGGAAAAGTGTCGGTCCCTCCCCCGCTGCTACCGATGCGGCGGAGCTCATACGGGGGACTCTTGCGAAATAGATGTCCATGAGCCTTTTTGTTGCAACTGCCCTCGCGAAGTAGCTAGAGGACATTTGGCTAATAGTAAGTCTTGTCCTGAATACATCCGACAAATTGCTATAAAGAAAACCATGTCTGACCAAAATATTTCATACGTCGAGGCATCTAATCTACATGCCAAAGTCAGCCGTAAATCATATGCAAACGTAGCTGCTCCGTCCGCTCCTTCTCCTTCTCAAGGTTCATTCTCGTATAGGAAGACTGTTTTTCGAGAACCACGTTCACCACCTCGCATGAGTAAAGGGTATGATAGAGCCGCCCACGAGGCTATAATTAGGGAGCCGGTTGTTGAATCCAGGCCTGTATACGAAGAACAGCTTCCTCCTAAAGACAACTCAATTGACCAAATACTTAATTTGCTCGCCGCGGTTGTTAAGTTCTTGGCTCCTTCTAGCCCCCTAGCCAACCCTGCACTGTTATCCCACGTAGCTCCTGTTATTTCTTCCCTCCTCCAATCATTTAATAATGGATCAAGTAGTTCTCCAGTGGAATTCTCGTAGTTTGACAAATAAAAAACATGATTTACTGTTTTTAATTAATAAATATAATCCTTTTGTATTAGCCATTTCGGAAATTTGGCTTAAGAGTGATTCCAACTTTCATCTGCCAAGGTATACGTCTCTGATGGATTGTAGATCTGATGGACGAGCCGGGTGTGCTCTGTTCATCAGAGAGCACATTTCTTTTTCTCCCATTCAAATCCCACTACATAATTGTGATTTTCACGTAACTGGTGCAAGTGTGGAAGGAATTACTTTTTTATCGATATATATACCTAGCCCTTCCTTTCCGATTTTTCGAGAACTAAAACATATTATTGAGAACCTTCCACAGCCGATCATTATATTGGGTGACTTTAATGTTCATCATCATCTATGGGGTTGTTATAATATTGACGCCCTTGGGGAGCATCTCTTGGAAATCTTAGACGCGACAAATCTTTGTATTTTGAATACGGGATCGCCAACGCTACGCACCTCACCCGAACAAGGGGCTAGTGCAGTGGATTTATCCCTTTCGTCACCTGTTCTTGCCTCCCAAATTGCGTGGGAAGTCTTAGATAGCACCTATGGCAGCGATCATTTCCCTATTCTCCTCAGTTTTCCGTCTGCATCGCCTCCCCGAAAAAGGCCAAATACTGTTCAGCCTCTTTTAGCTTATAATATCAATGGAGGTGATTGGGATAGCTATTCTAAATTCCTTAACACAGAAACTAAGCATTTACCTCCAATCAACTGTAAGTCCATTGAAACTTGCTCTCGTGTTATGATTTCAGCTATAAAATCTGCTGCTGATAAGGTGTTCCCCCTTAAGAATACAGTTTTAGGTAAACTTCCGTCCCCCCCGTGGTGGGATAAGGATTGCACTAACGCAGTGAGAGAAAGAAAGAAAGCTGAACGCATATACTCGTCAAATATGTCCCAGGAAAATTATGAAGCTTTAATAAAAACTATGGGAGAAACAAAATCTACACTTTACAATAAAAAATCAGAGGGCTGGAAATCTTTTTGCTCCTCATTAAGCCCTTCTACCCCTGATACAGTAGTCTGGAACAACATACGCAGATTTAGAAGATCATATAATCCTCGCAGTTGCCCTTTCCCTCTATCGCTGCATTGGGCGGAATCATTTTTAGATATTATAGCTCCCTCATATGTCCCGAACGTACTAGACTCCCCTATAGGCCTACTTAATAATAATTCAACCGATCCCCTAGATCAACCATTTACTCTTACAGAACTTAAAAATGTAATTAGATCTGTGAAAGACTCCGCCCCAGGATATGATGGAATCACATATTCCTTCATAGCTAAGGCAAGTGAGCCATTTCTTAAATATTTTTTGGAATTGTTGAATTGCATACTCCTTTCGGGCCACCCCCCGACTGCTTGGAAGGCTCAGCTGATTATGCCTATATTAAAGCCTTCTAAAGATCCAAACAATCCTAGATCATACCGTCCTATTGCCCTTTCCTCGGTGCTGTTGAAGATTCTTGAACATCTCATAAAAAACCGAATGGAGTGGTTCATAGAAAACCATGAGATACTTGGAAATTCCCAGTTCGGTTTTAGGAAGGGCAAGAGCACAATAGATAGTTTAGGTATTTTCACTTCGGATGTTAGACTCGCTTTTTCTAAATCTGCGTCAGTAGTAGCTGTATTTCTGGATGTCGAGGCTGCATACGACAACGTCCAGCTCCCTATTCTCAGGGAAAAATTCCGCAATCTGAGAATACCGGTGAGGCTGGGCACCCTTGTCGGCAATCTGCTTTCTGAGCGGCAAATTACGTTTCGTGGGAGCGATCATACTATATGTCCATCGAGAACAGTCTGGCGGGGCTTACCTCAAGGTTCTGTGCTGAGCCCTTTGTTGTACAACCTCTACACCTACGACTTGGAGAGATCTGTTAACGGATGCCAAATTCTGCAATATGCGGACGACTTGCTCCTATACTGTTCTAATAAAAATATTGAATCTGCGTGCGAGACGTTAAATTCTTCCTTACAAGCTCTTAATCGCTGGCTTAATGTTAACGGGCTGTCTCTTTCTCCGAGTAAGAGCTGTGCTGTGATCTATTCACGTAGGAGAGTTTTACCCGACATTACAATCTCAATTAATAACATGAGAATCCCGGTTAGTACATCGTATAAATTCTTAGGAGTATTCCTGGACTCTAAATTGAATGGAAACCTTCACATCGATTACTTGATTAAAAAGTGTGAACGTGGCCTCAACACTCTGAGATGTCTTGCGGGGGTTTGGTGGGGCGCTCATCCTACCTCCCTTAGGTTACTATATAATGCCACTATTAGGAGTGTATTAGATTACGGCACATTTCTTTTACAGCCGGGGAGCCTGACTGGTTTTAAAAAACTCGATCTTATCCAATTCAAAGCGTTGAGAATTATCGCAGGGGCAATGAGATCCAGTCCAACCAATGCTTTACAGGTGGAATGCGCCGACCCGCCTTTACAACTACGTAGGCAATTCTTGTCTGATAGCTATTTTTTCCGTTCTCTCCAGTATTCTGATCACCCCATTATCCACCGAATCTACGATTTAAAAAATGTTTCTTGGTCGATCCACAAGGGCCCTCCATGCTTGGTTAACAGTTTAGTGAAATTCCAATCTATCAAAGACCCAATTTACCATTCTCAAAGACTCCCTCTTTATGAATTTGATTACGAAACTATTATTTACCAGCCTCGTGTGATTCTAAATTTCGACATTTGCCACGATGACCCTCATGCTGACGAGTACCTTCGCCAGATACTGTCTCGCGAGTGGCACGATTGGAATACAATTTATTGCGACGCTTCTAAATTATCTGAAGTCGGCTGCGTGGGGGTGGGCGTCTTCCACTCGCAGCAGGATGCATCCCTTAAAATTAAGTACCCCCCGGAGACCTCTGTATTCACGGGTGAATGCATCGGTGTCCTGGAAAGTGTAAAATATATCCTGCAATGTAATTTAAGTAAAACAATATTTTTTTCTGACTCTCGTAGCAGTCTACAAGCGCTAATGACTAACCCCTTCGCTGTCAAAGTTCAAAATTCAATTCTTTATGAAATTAAGGATAAACTTTTAGCCTGTAAAAGAAAAGGTTACGAAGTTGCACTTGTGTGGATCCCTGGCCATTCGGGAGTGGGTGGTAACGAAACGGTTGATAGAATAGCTAAGGAGGCGGTGGTGAGTGGAAATAAAATTTCCTTTATAAATTATTGCCATGATTTGGTCCCCCTGGCGTCGAAGCTATTATTTCGGGCCTGGGCCTCTTCCTGGTCCAGGTCTAGCAAATCCCGTGGAAGACTATTCTCTCTGGTCCAACCTACAGTCGCAAGAAAACCTTGGTTCTCAAAAATTTTCATCCCAAAACAATTTTGTTCGACTATTATACGTATGAGACTGGGTCACTGCTGTTCCCCTTCTCATTTAGCAAAAATTCATGTCCGAGATTCCTCTTTATGTGAATGTGGGTTGGACGAGGGGGACCTCAATCATATATTTCTTGCTTGTCCCATGTACAATAATACATATTTATATAAAGAACTAATAAGATTAAACATTGCATTGCCAACTCGTATTATAGATTTGGTTAGGTGCAAGGACAAGGAAATTTTTATGGCGTTGGGTTTATTTTGTGAATTAAATAAACTAAAACTCTGAACGTATGGCTAAATATGTACTTTTTTTAATAATTTTAGAGTAAATTAAAATATGGGCAAACTTATAATCTGTAGTTGTATTTAGTCTCATTAACCCTATATAGATGTGTGTGTGTGTCTGTGTATTTACAGGTATAGCAACTACTGTCTCTCTCGTGTCGTACCTATACAAAAAATTTTTCCACATAAATCGACATGACACTGGCTAATCAATTGGCATAGCCATTAAAAAAAAAAAAAAAAAAAAAAAAAAAAAAAAAAAAAAAAAAAAAAAAAAAAAAAAAAACATCCACACGTTGTCTTATAACCTTTCATTTAACTTTTTATTTGTATTGTTTCAATTATCAAAATGGTTTCCATAAAGCAAGCCCCTGTTAAAAAAGCTAAACGAGATAAGTTACAAAAACCTACCAAGATTGAAAAGAAAAAGGCCATAGAACCAGTAAAGAAGGCAGCGAAAAAACTATTGCCATTGATAGAAAATGTTAAAGCCGAAGTGACTCCAGTTGAACCGTCAGAAGGGATAAAAAGCAGCAAGAAAGGCAAATATGTTATGCCTTCTAAAAGTATTACAGGAGAACTTGTGGACAAGTGCCTCTCAGCGCTCCAGCAACTAGCTGAGAGCTATAAGAATAAAAACACTCTTTTGGAAGATGAGACTGTAATATTTGCAGAAATCCATTGCATGAAGGTTCAGAATGCAAGAGAAAATATTAAGCTGTAAGTAACTTTATTTCAGTATGCAGACCATTTATTTTCTCTTTTATAGGTACTGCACCAGAAATGATGCAAAAAGTATGTCAATAGACAATGTTTTTTTACAATTTTATTGAATTAGAGTATGATGAGGCATTCTTTATGGTGTAGGCAAAATTTATTTCATGAGCATTTAATTCTTTACTCGATGGCTAACAAATTATTGATTATTATTATTATTATTATTGTATGTCTTTTCCTTATCTCGGGACCATGGGGTCCCGGACCTTTGGAAGGCATGCGTGGGGCCAAAGCCAACAGCGCAGAGGCCCTTTAAGACAAAAATAATCTAAAGGCAAGGGATACACATGGCGGATATCGTCTCCGAACGCACAACATGATACATCCGGAGACGGTCCCCGCCAAGTGCAAAGACTATTGTAGTGCAGCCTTTTGGCTGCGATGGGAATTAAGGTCATGGGACTATTGAGATGAAAGTTGGATGGACTGGATAATGGGTTATGGGAGGAGACTAGCGGACGCCTGCCGTGACAATCAGTCTCAGAATTGTAAGAAGGCAGGCGGTGACTCGCCACTCACTAGGTGGGCCCCCTATAAAAGGCTACCGGATGGTAGCGAGGGTGGCAACACTGGTGTGAGCAGCTCAGGGTGTAGAGAGGTGCGGCCCCGATTTCACCATCGCGAGGTTTACCCCCGTGAGCGGGTTTCCTCGCTATTACGCCATTACGTGCAATACACTTCCACCCTGCGAGCATATAGCTCTGGCACCCCACTCTGACCGGCCGGTTAAGGCAAGCCAGAAGTGAGAGTCCTACGGCCCCTGCTGGGGTCCACTCCGCCGGCCAACAAAGGCGAGCGGAGAGAGGGGCCTGACCGACTCTCGGGGGCAAGGGACCCAAGGGACGCCACTTCCCATTCAGCTCGCCACAAGCTGCCCTGGGGGCTTATTATTATTATTATTATAGCTTTGTTTGTTCCACAGTCCTTTTAGGTTCTTGTTTTTTTTTCTTTTTTTTAACTAAAATTTGTTTTGGGGCAGACTGCAGATCCCATCTGCTGGGTGAAAGCCTCCTCACTTTTTCTCCACTCTTTCCTGTCCTGGGCTTTTTGGAGCCAGTTTTTTCCTGCTACAGAGGAAATGTCGTCTATCCACTTCTTCCTGGGCCTTCCTGGGCGTCTCCGTCCTATAGGTCCCGTCCATTTTGTCGTTTCTAGTGTCCATCTTCTGTCCCCATATCTGGCTATATGACCTGCCCATTATTGATAGTATTCATAATATTTCACAAGCAAATCTTGAAATTTTCAATTTTTTTCCAGCACACTTCCACACAGTACTGCAGCTTCGACAGGGGAGATTTGTTTGATCACACCTGACATCAAAAAGGGTAAGAAGAGAGACCATGAGCCTACAATTGAGCGCTGGGAAGAGATCCTAAGAAAAGCTGGAGTAACACAGGTAGGTGTAGTGGGCAAGTATATGATATATTTTTTGACCCGTGCCTTGCAATGGAATGAGAATTTAGTTCTCACCAAATCTGGATATACCGAATTAGTACTGGTTTGCCTCACGTTAACATTACATTGTCCAGTGAAAACATAAACTTGTTTTCTTATGTGCCTATATATATATATACTCCACTGGTAGATGTCATGTCAATCATTGTTCCATAAATGAGATATACAATTATTATTAGCAGATGATGAAGATATTATAGTATAAAACCCTTCTAAAATTATTTCCAGGTCAAAACAGTACTTCCATTGAGACAACTGAAAGTGGAATATGATCAGTTTGAACTGAAAAGAAGGTTGATGACTCAGCATGACTTTATTATGGTGGACACAAGAGTCCTAAGTCATGCTATGCATATTTTAGGCAAAATGTTTATTAAGAAGCACAACATGTTGATACCCGTGAGAATAGATGAGAATGGTGATATCAAGCAACAGATAGATATTGGTCTGCGCACTGTAATGTTGCGTCTACCAGAAGGGACCACTTCAACAGTGAATGTAGGACATACAGGGATGTCCCAAACAGCTCTGAGGGAGAACATTTTGTCCTTGGTGGAGCAGTTGAAAGTTAGATACCCAGGAGGGGAACCTAACATTAGAGCTATTAATATAAAATTGCCTACATCTATGTCCCTGCCTCTCTACCTTACCCTAAGTAAGTATGGATTTCTTGTTTCTACTTCCATTCATATGGGTATTTTTAGTTTCCACCAAATTTAACCCATCGTCTACCAGTCCCTTGTATACCAGGGCAGATAACAAAAGAATGGCATTGTATATTTTTTTCGCCGGGAGAGGATGGCTTACATATATTGATATGTTATATGAAATTTTTAAAAGCTGGCTCATTTCTCTTGCTTATAAATTTTAGAAATTCACTAGTTATTTTAGGTAAATCTTTGGTACATAGTTGGTAATCATTTTTCTCTAAAACTAAATAGCTACAAAAAATAAGTTTTTCTTATTATGACTTCTTTTTTTCAAAGGGCCATCAAATGCAGTCAACACTCCCAAACTGAAAAGAAAAATGCCTAAGAACTTCTCGGTGTTGGAGGATGAGTTAACAACCCTTCATGATGGTGTTGTGGCAGTAGCTCCAGATGGCACAGTCAAAGTCAAAAGAGCTAAGAGTAATAAAAATACCAGGTAAGATTAATTAAATCCTTGTTTGGGATAGTTTAGATATGAAAGGCACCACCAACCAACCAACCTCAGGCAATTTGTAATTAGTTAACTCTGTATTTACTGTACAGTTGTTGTCAAGGTGCCTATAAGCTTTTCTTTCCTGCACATCAAGCAAGATAGATTTTATGGCCCAAATCATTACATAATACTTGACCATAAAAGCTATTGTGGTAGCTGGGCAGTATAATGGATATAAGACTGAAGATCATCATCAGTAAAGGGACTCGATAATTTCTACATTTTGATATACAAGTATATAGTAGAGAGGCCAATTCGTCGAAAGTGCCTTATTTACGATTTTCGTAGGACTGAAAAGGTTTATACCAACAAGGGGTATCGTTGGAATCAGCATCGTTTACTGATTATCAAAATGCATGTTGTCGCTTCCTAAAGTGGTGGAATGAGTTATTATGACGTCATAAATTTTATGTATGGAAAATAATAAATGTTTGTTCAAAAACCTATCGAGTGGGGTATCAAACGAAAGGGCTCCATGAGCTGATTCTAAAAATATACCACACCATTAGATTTCGGTCAGTGGGGCCGTAAAACATAAAGTTCATTTTCAGAACACACAATGTTTGGTCTCTTCCTGACATGAAACGGTTGAATGTCTTTCTTTTTAATACTTCTGTATCCTTACTTACTGTATCCTTAATATCTAAACGTAATGAAAGGAGTTCGGAAAAAGTCACCATACGTGAACTGCAGTCAGGTCTACAAAATGCTAGTTTTGCTGCTTTAAAATAATGAAATAAATGGTAGGCATTCATATTTTCCGAACTCCTTTCATTGCGTTTAGATATGAAGGATACAGTGAGTCGTTCAGCATAAATTTAAGAAAAAATCATTCAAGCATCTCCTGTTAGGAAGAGCCCAAACTTGGTGTGTTTTGAAAATGAATTTTATTTTTTACGACACCAGTGGCCGAAATCTAAAGGTGTAGTATATTTTTGGAATCAGCAGAATAGAGCCCTTTCGTTTGATACCCCACTCGATAGGTTTTTGAAGCAAAATTGTTTATTTTTCATACATAAAACTTATGACGTCATAAAAACCCACTCCACCACTTTAGAAAGCGTCAACATGCGTTTTGATAATCAGTAGAACATGCTGATTCCAACGATACCACTTGTCGGTATAAACCTTTTCAGTCCTACGGAAATTGCGTTTTTTCAACTTGGCCTCTCTACTAATACACTACATCAAGTTATTTGGGTTAAAATGAACGTGTATGTGAAGTACACACAAAAGTTCTTTACAATACGGTATTAAACCCCTAGTCAAATCAGCAACTTTTTATTAAATGTCAAAAACGATTTGTTAATATGAAGTTTGTAGGGAAATACTGTCTTAGTGACGTCACTAAGACAGTGTGAGTAGGTTTGTTCAAATCAGCGTCCTTTCTAAATCTTTATGCTTATAAAATCTTTCAATTAGCTAAAATAAATTAATAATTGATGTTTTTCGAGTATTTTCGTTAGATCTTTTATTAGTCAAGTAAAAAATAATTTATTTTTATCTTAGTTTAATACCCTATTCTCTCAATCTTATATCTTTAAACAAGCAAATCTTGTATATTTATTCAATCAATCAATCAAATCGTTTATTTACAGGAATACAGTAGGTACAGGTGTTATATATTAAAATTATATTTATTTATTTCGAGGATCTCGGAAATGGCTGTAACAATTTCGATGAAATTTGGTATGTGGGGGTTTTCGGGGACGAGCAATCGATCTAGCTAGGTCTCATGCCCGGGAAAACGCCGAGCGCTCGGCCGCCCAGATATTTTATCTTCTAACGATTTTGATGAAATTTGGTATGTGGGGGTTTTTGGGGACGAGCAATCGATCTAGCTAGGTCTCATGCACGGGAAAATGCCGAGCGAAGCTCGGTCGCCCAGATATTTAGAATTTAACTGTTAAAATTTTGTCTTTACAGTGACATAAAAGCAGCTGTAGAAGAAAGTGAAGAAGACACTGATGCGGCTAATGAGGTGGAAGACAAAGATGATGACTCCGACTAGTTGTTACATTAATGAAATGAATAAAAAATAATGATTCAAGTGTTTTTATTATTAAACATAAGTAATATATCTTATATAACAGAACTAATTAAATCACTTGGAAACATCACATCACATAATCATTTTATTTGTCAAAGTCATTCAGTATCACTTGTAATTAAATTACTAATTTCATTAAGATCAAAACCTTCAGGTTTAATGATGCTCATGGATGATTTAGGAATGATTGTCACCTGCATTTTAACAGGCCACACTTTCTTGAACTTCTTGAAATTTTGCCCTTGATCAGATTGCTCTTCAATTTTTAGTAATTCTTTTTTGACAATTAAGTCTCTTCTGATCTTAACAATGGTGGACCCTAAGTCTAGGTCACTCATCCTGCTGTGTAAATCTTGATCATCAGAGTCCTCTTTCTTTAGATCAGGCTTAATCTTGTTTTGTGCTAATGAAGAGTTTGCTTGAGGTGTCTCTTTTATGGTTTGAGGCTTTGTTTCAAACATTTTCTTTATAGACATTTGCTTGGTGTTGGAGCTTTTTGCTGTATCTTGAACAAAGTTGAACAGATCATCCTCATTTGCAGCAGTGTCAACATTCTTTCTTGCTGGTTTGAACAAATTGAGTTTCTTTTCTGTTGCCCTGGTAGACTTTTCTGTATCATTTGCAGTATCAATAAAATTAAAGAAATCATCATTAACTGCACTGGTGTCTATCGCCATTTTCTTATTTTGATTGCCTAATGCTTCTTCATCATTTAATTTTCTTTTAGCACCATCAATATTGAGTGATTGGTGGATAGGAGCTTCAGTTGCTACTTTTTTGTTTTGATTTGCAATATTGTCAGAGATATCTTCAGTTAATTTTCTCTTAGCACTAACAGTATCCAAGCTCTCCACAGTAGATGTCTTGAAGATGGTATGTTTTGGTGTTAAACTTTCATTGATCATAATATTTTCTTTTTTGCACTGCATTTTTTGTGTTTCTTGTGTGTCTTGGGCAAGGATTTCCATCTTTTTATGATTAGAAGTTGTTGGCTGTTTGAAGACCTCGGAGGTGAAGCTGAACTCTGGATTGCAGTATTTGTCAGTTGAGCAATACAATATGGCTAAACCAATTTCTGCATCAGCAACTGCCCTTTTCCCTTTGCTGTTGAGGTAGTTAATAATATCATTAATCTGATTCCTCTGTGCTTGTGATTCTTGTGTGGTGTTGCTTATGTTGTATTGGATTACCACCACATCGGGGCTGACAAGCATTGACTTGGTCATTTTGGACTCGCTCAATAATAAGGCAGTGGCAGAGCTCTTCATTAAAACCATTTTATACATTTCTAGCTGTCTTCTTGAAAAGAAAATGAATTTTTTACCAGTGAAGAGTTTGCTTCTCCTTTCATTGGGCAAAAACATAACGTCTTCTTTGTTGATAGTTGATTCAATAACTTGTGGAGTGAAGTTATTCGGGTTTGGCAGTGCAGTGCCGTTTGTAACAGCATTTAAGACTTCATTCCAGAATTGTGTTGTTACTATGTAAGAGCCTTGAGCTAATGCCAGAACAACCTTGATTGTCAATGTTATGGCCGGCATTGTTAGGTATGTACAGGAGTCATCCCAATCACTTTTTAAAGAGGCACCTACTTTTCCGAGCATGACCCTCAAGTTTTGAAGATTTTCTCCCTTCAATGTTGAGGTGCATGTCACATGTTTGAATTCTTGAACAGTCCACACACTGTTTAGTTTCCCAAACCTTACAACATCATTGTGCTTCAGCTGTATCTTGGATGTAACTTCTATCCTTTCAGTGGTTTGATTTACAAATGTCCCATACCGAGAACCCAAGTCTTGGAGATATAAACTGTCCTGCATTATTGACAAGTTTGCATGTTTTCTGCTTATTGAGGCATCTTCAATCACGGCAAAATTTCCACATTGTGAATCTAAAGTTCTACCGATTGTTAAATTATCGCCGTCTTTTACAATATATAACACTTTAGAGTTAATTTGAGAGATTAGTAACCACATTTTCGGTTGGATGTAATAATGAACATGGAGTGAAAAACAATAATAACAAAAATAATCAAGACGCGAGCGGAAAATGCGGAAACTAGTGTTGCCAGATACCGAATTACAAAAAGTGGAAGCTGCGATTTGAAAACGCGGAATACATTCATTGGTTAGTTTCCTTATTTTTATGATCCAAATAAAAAAATTGCGTTACGCCGTCTAATACACTTATATTCATATATTTATTGCAAATATGGTATTTTTACAAGATATTCTTAAATATTAGTAGTGCGGACATGGACCCTACTAGGGCGTAGCAATATATGTAACTAACCTAAGAATTTCGGGGAGTTACAAATGAATGCTACTTGCAGTAATTCTAGGTAGTTCTATTCGTTCGATCTGTTGATTTTTTTTGCCTTTTTTACCTAAAGAGTGCCCTCTTGAACCCTTTTAAATTTCTGTGAAAATTACCTATAAATGTATTGTTTTTTGTTGTATAATAATGTGTAAATAGATTAAGATACCTACATTTAAATTTATCAACGCCATGGCTTAAGCTGTTATGTTGTTAAATTATATTTCAATAAATAAATAAAATAAAATTAAATAAATAAAATTTCATTGAAACCAATTTGACAGCGCCATCTATATTTGCCGCTACAACACTAACCATGTATGTGTGCGTGTGTAACCATTACTTACACATACATAAACATACTTTAAATACCAGGTTTACTTTGGCGATTTAATACAAGTAGATTTTATAGTAGAAGAGCCGGTGACACTGAACCTAGTATGATAAGATTCCCAGATGGCATATATATAATTAGGTGCGTCATTAGTCGGGGAACACGAAACGGCGATGCTGCAATGCGAAAAACCTGGCGAAGCCATTGAAAATTAAAATTGAAGAATGATGAAAAATCCGGTTTCTAGTATGATAAGATTCCCAAGTTTCGTTTGTTCCTCGAAACAGGGGAGGGGTAGGACTATACGATAGTGCAGTGCTGCAAGCCCTCCTGGCTGGCCTTGTCAGTGGCAGCAGTATGATAAGCAACCACTTTTCTGAGGTATCTAGTATGATCGGATTCCTGAAAAAAACAGGGCTCATCCGAAAGATCAGCACTTTCTGTGTAAGAAAAACCACTGCTGCATTTTCCAAACAGTGGAGAAGGTGGTTGCTGCAGCGATTAAAGGAGCCGACAACACTGAACCTATTTCGATAGATTCCCAGATGATATATATATAATTAGTCGCGGCATTAATGGGGGTACACGAAATGGCGATGCTGCAAAGCAAATGAGCAGGCAAACCTATTAAAAATCAAATTTAAAAAAATAAAAAATAAACGGTTTCTAGTATGATAAGATTCCCAAGTTTCGTTTGTTCCTCGAAATAGGGGAGGGGTAGGACTATACGATAGTGCAGTGCTGCAAGCCCTCCTGACTGGCCTTGTCAGTGGCAGCAGTATGATAAGCGACCACTTTTCTGAGGTATCTAGTATGATCGGATTCCTGAAAAAAACAGGGCTCATCTGAAAGATCAGCTCTTTCTGTGTAAGAAAAACCACTGCTGCATTTTCCAAACAGTGGAGAAGGTGGTTGCTGCAAACGAAACTTGAGAATCTTATCATACTAGAAACCGGTTTTTTTATGTTTTCAAAATTTCTTTTTAATAGCTTTGCCTGCTCATTTGCTTTGCAGCATCGCCATTTCGTGTACCCCCATTAATGCCACGACTAATTATATATATATCATCTGAGAATCTATCGAAATAGGTTCATTATTGTCGGCTCCTTTAATCGCTGCAGCAACCACCTTCTCCACTGTTTGGAAAATGCAGCAGTGGTTTTTCTTACACAGAAAGTGCTGATCTTTCAGATGAGCCCTGTTTTTTTCAGGAATCCGATCATACTAGATACCTCAGAAAAGTGGTCGCTTATCATACTGCTGCCACTGACAAGGCCAGTCAGGAGGGCTTGCAGCACTGCACTATCGTATAGTCCTACCCCTCTCCTATTTCGAGGAACAAACGAAACTTGGGAATCTTATCATACTAGAAACCGTTTATTTTTTATTTTTTTAAATTTGATTTTTAATAGCTTTGCCTGCTCATTTGCTGTGCAGCATCGCCATTTCGTGTACCCCCATTAATGCCGCGACTAATTATATATATATCATCTGGGAATCTATCGAAATAGGTTCAGTGTTGTCGGCTCCTTTAATCGCTGCAGCAACCACCTTCTCCACTGTTTGGAAAATGCAGCAGTGGTTTTTCTTACACAGAAAGTGCTGATCTTTCAGATGAGCCCTGTTTTTTTCAGGAATCCGATCATACTAGATACCTCAGAAAAGTGGTCGCTTATCATACTGCTGCCACTGACAAGGCCAGCCAGGAGGGCTTGCAGCACTGCACTATCGTATAGTCCTACCCCTCCCCTGTTTCGAGGAACAAACGAAACTTGGGAATCTTATCATACTAGAAACCGGATTTTTCATTATTTTTCAATTTTAATTTTCAATGGCTTCGCCAGGTTTTTCGCATTGCAGCATCGCCGTTTCGTGTTCCCCGACTAATGACGCACCTAATTATATATATGCCATCTGGGAATCTTATCATACTAGGTTCAGTGTCACCGGCTCTTAAACTATTATTTCCTTCGATCAAAAGATTGCGTTTATGAACGAAAGAGATAAAATCGACTTGTATAAATCGCCAAAGTACATTAATTACCTACCTATTAAGTAGGTAACTACCTGTCTGACAATAAGTAACAAGCAGCAAAATAAGTACTTCGGACGTACTTTTCACGGTATATATTTCATATTGTTATAAAATAAAAAAAAGTATTTAAAAAACATACTAGGTAAATGATGCATAACAACCTGTATAAAACCACCACCGACACTTTGTACACTCTGTACAGAGATCAATCAGTATTACACGTTTTTATTACAAATTGTAACGACAAATTATACATTTTAAGGACCTAACTTTAATTGAAAATTTCATATTTAACATATCTTCTGCCAAGGGCGTCACCAATGGAGGGCAGGGAGGGGCAGCTGCTCCCCCCCCCCCCCCCCCCCCCCCTAAAGCTTCATGTGCTCTAGACTGTACCAACAATCATAATTTCCTTGCCCTCTACCTATATCAACTATCTAGGTCATCAGCTAGCGAAGCTCTTGTCTTCGGTATTTGCCAGTTTCGGTGCAAATCATTTGCCTAATTTTGCGTAGCCTTGAGATGTCCGTACCCGGGCGCTTGGACGCTTTTCTTACGCAGAGCAGAGAGTGTACTATGCTGGTGCAAGCCGATTTTGTTTTTAGCCAATCTGCAAAAAAAAAAAATTGACGTGATTGAAAAAATAAGCTTAACGCGGAAAGCGGGACTAGTGGCAAAAAGGCGGTGAAAAAAGCGGAAAAGCGGGGTATCTGGCAACACTGGCGGAAACGGGCTACCACAGATAAAAGAAAAGAGCCGGCGAAACCACAGATAAGATAAATACCGCGATATGTCAATCGTGCCCCGGATAAAAACCGCGTGTTCACACTATCCGATTCGATATCGGTCACATTCCCATATATTTTTAATCGGTGTCGGATCCGCAACACAGCCTATGCTTGCAATAAAAAAATTGCACCTAATTTGGATGCGCGGTTAGCTAGCATGCAAAGAGAATATAACCACTACGTTCTAAGAGACGGGACTTAGAACAAGGTTTTTGATGACAGTGACATTGTCAATATTGTCATCACATGACATTGATGTACAGTTTGGCAGACATTTTGAACCACAATAAAAAAGAAAACGCGGAAGTACGTCATGCCAACATAACAACGCAATAGGGATATCGATATTGATATCCTATATATCGATATAGGAGGAACCCATGCTGCTCATCACAGAACCATCCATTTAGTTGCCGATATATGTGGGAGTAAATGATACTTTCATAAATTTCATTTTTGACTCGGCGAGTAGTTACGAAGTGTATAAGTACCACTATGCCTATGAATCCATAGTAGTTTTCCCACGAGCGCGGGTGAGCAATGGTTATGTGTTGAGCTATACATGCACATGTCTAAGGGTCAGTTGCACCAGCATACGAACACAGACCGGTCATCGTCAAATATGGCGCCGGCAGCTGTCATCCCATAGAAACTTGTCAAACTTTCCATACAATCAGATTTGACGAACACCGCTTACGATTACAGACGGTTTGGTGCAACCCAGCCTAAGTGTGCGTCAGCTTAGGAGCTGTGAGTTCCCGTTGTCTATGTGTTCGTATGTGTCGTAATCGCAACTACAACAATGACCAACCCGCGCTCGTGACAACAATACTAATATCTGGGCGGCCGAGCTTTGCTCCGAATTTTCCCGGGCATGAGACCTAGCTAGATCGATTGCTCGTCCCCGAAAACCCCCACATACCAAATTTCATCAAAATCGTTAGAGCCGTTTCCAAGATCTTACTTACTTCCAGTGGCGCTACAACCCTTTGTGTGTCCTGGCCTCCTCCACAATTTTTCTCCGTTTGTCACGATCCTTGGCGAACCTCTTCCAGTTCGTGAACTTGCCCATCGCTCTTAGGTCCTCCTCTACGCAGTCCCTCTATCTTTTTTTCGGTCTGCCTCTGGGTCTCTTCTGCTGTGGTATCCACTCGGTCATGGTTTTTGGTGCCCTGCTGTCCGGCATTCTTTCCAAGTGGCATGCCACCTCAGCCTTTGGGATTTGCAGAATCTGACTATAGTTTCGTGTGATATCCACGTCCACGTTTCCGAGATCCCCGAAATAAGTAAATATATATACAAGAATTGCTCGTTTAAAGTTATAAGCTTTATAAGATATAGTGCGCGCCATCCACGACGACGTGCACACAGACACAACCACAGCGAATCTCATACTAAGGCTTCGGCGGTGGAGGGGCGGGCCTTCGTGGATGGCGCGCAAAACCAAGTTCATTATCCGGCACCGAAGTAGAACCTGGGGGCCGATTTTTGAGTGTCGAACGCTAGAGTTTTCACTCCACATCTGTCAAAACGTCATAGGTTTTTGACAGACCTCGAGTGAAAAGTCGAGCGTTCGACACTCAAAAATCGGCCCCTGCACAGTATTTGATTTTCGAGTGTAGGTAATCCGGTGCGGGCCCAAGGCCTGTTCAAAGAATATTTCGGAGAGGGAAATTCCCCATACAATACAAAATAGAAAATATTTCCATTAGGGCACTAACTCTTGTCAATTCGGCTCTCGTATACACTAGGAACGTCAGAGCGCATATGAAGTGGTGAGCGCAAGCGAGTGGGGTGCCATGTTTTGAATTTTCAAGCTGTCGAAATTGTCTGACAAAAATAGTACTTACTATTATTAGGGGCGGGAAAAGGTAGCCGGGAAAAGTATACCTCTGAAAGGTATATAGATATGCCTTTCAGAGTGCTACGCCGTAGCTCGTAGCAGGTTTGCCTACGTACGTAGCTCTACAATATAAAGCTACGCTACGCGTACAACTGACGCGGTAGGTACGCGCTCATGTGTCATACGCGCTAAAAGTTTAATTGGCCAGGGCTATAATCGCGGCAATTTTCCAAATATCTCTATCGCCCTTGTATTAATATTTGAAAGATAGAGAATACATGAATTGTCATCTTCGGGCGTTCGCTTTTGCTGCGGTAGCAGCTCAATATAGCAGAGGGTCAATCTGACTCTACATTTTGCGCGCACTCTTTCTCTCACGATAGCAAATCGCGCAACAACATGAGGGCGACATGGTTTATTTTATTAGAGAACGAAAGAGTTTCTTTTATGTTTCCCCAAAGCACTATGACACTAACCAATTATCAGCTTAAGTACCTAACCGGACTGACTGCATTTTTAGGGTTCCGTAGTAAACAAGGAACCCGTATAGTTTCGCCATGTCCGTCCGTCCGTCCGTCCGTCTGTCCCCCGATTTTCTCAGTAACCGTTAGTACTAGAAAGCTGAAATTTGGCATGAGTATACATATCAATGACGCCGACAAAACGGTAGAATAAAATCTTGTAAAATATTTTTTTTAGGATACTACCCTATATGTCAAGTGCCCCCCCCTGCCAGCTAAACGGTGGCTACCAGGCATGTGAAAAAAATCATGGTAGTAGTATATATGATGAATTTAAAGGAAAACTATCACAGCTAAGTAGACATTACTAGTTAACGAATAATAGTCGAACTTAACTTAATGCGTGAAAATCGTGTAAGTTTAAATCAACCTTAGATAATGTTGTTAATTCTGTCAAAAACATAGTAAATATAAGTTTATAACTTTTTAGTCCACGTAATGTATCGGGTGGTCAACTCCGGAACCCTACATTGTGCGTGGCCCGACACGCACTTGGCCGGTTTTTAACTTTGAATACAACGACTGTGGCAAAAAAGCTTACATTCCACTTCTACCTGATGGTAAGCCGACACCGCAGCCTATAGACGCCCGCAACTCAAAGCATTTATATGCGTGTTGCCAACGACTCTTTATAAAATTTGAGGATTCATCGATTAATTAATATCTAAGTAACTAATTAATATCTAAGTAACTAAGTAATATCTAAGAATCTTCTAAACTATTAATCTTCGTATCTTAAGTAAGTTACGTTAGATAGGTAACAAGTAGTTATTACTTATTCTACAATGTGAGTTTGACTGGTATTCAATGGGTATTCACAACGCCTACCGACAACTCGCTTCTGGAAATCCAGTGTAAGTCTGACCTCCAATCCGATCCGATTATAAATAGTTGCTTCGTATTACAGATGTAGTGCAAAATGATTTTCCTTCGTACTTTATCGTGCTCTCTCATTCAGTACCCATCTTACAGCCGTAGGGGTAACTTTGACACTTTGACATTTTTCACTTTGACATTTGACACTAAACAATAAAGTTCCATAATAATGGATATGAAAACGTCACTCATTTAATACAATCATTGATTGACAGTTCGGGTGCCATCGTATTCCGATCCTAGATAAGAGTGTAATGACTATTCCGATTGAGATCCGAGTTTTCCCGAAAGAAAATCATTTTGCAATACATCTACTACGAGGCCATGTTATACTAAGGATTGCGGCAATTTTATTCGAGAAAGGTTGCGAATCGCATAGTTTATCTGTATTCACAACGGTTATACCCCTTCGCGTCAGGCATGGTCGAAAAAAACAAGGTTTGACAATCCGTTAGTCAGTATATATTTCTTCCTTTGTCTTCTTTGTTTTCTGTGTATTTATCTATGTAGGTATAAGTATGTATATCGTCACTGGGTTGATTTTTTGTAAGATTGTCCACAAATATTTATTTATTTATTATTTATTTAGACGTGAGTGACTTGAGTCGAGTCTGGGGGTCGATTTTTGAGTGTCGAACGCTCGACTTTTCACTCGAGATCTGTCAAAAAACTATGACGTTATGACAGACGTCGAGTGAAAAGTCGAACGTTCGACACTCAAAAATCCGCCCCCAGGTTATGAATTAATACGGCTTGTCGGAAGCCGAGTCGGTAAAAGCAAGTATGTACCTGAATAGAATGAGAAGTTTGTTGAGGCAGCAGGTATGATCCCCGGGGTATCTCTGTGAGACCGCCGCGCCGTGCCCGGAGGCTGGACGCTCTTTGTTTTCCTCACTGAGACTTTCAATTTAAATTTTTGAGGTTTGTTTGGAAGGATCATACATGGAGCACTTAATAGAGTTATTTTGTAATGCTGTTTGATTTGGAACGGGCACCGTTGATAAAAACAATGAGGGTATCTCATAATGGAGGTGGAGGGTAGGCCGAGATATAGCGGCGGTGACGGGAGACTTTCGGCAACGGTCACGGTGACGAGCAAATAATGTCGTGCTCCGTATCGATATTTAATTGAAATGGAAAGTGCGGGCCATGAATTTTATTGGTCATAGATTTGTGTGTGTGTGCAGAGGACACGGGGTAAGTTTACCGTTTAAGGCTTAAAATCATGTGATATACGGCAGACGTTTGGGTCATGTTATTGACGGGGTATTTTGTCCACAGCCTGTGGTGACGCCCTTTAGAAATACTTTCGTATCATCCCTGAGGTCATGGCTGCGATGTGGTCACTGTAATTTAAACGTAATTGTTTTACGGAAATCTGGTGGACTGGTTGGCTGAGAAATAGTAGCCTAAATTCAAGTGCTCTCATAACTCGCTCATAGCGCAGTGGGAAGACGTCGGCTTACCAACACAGAGGGCGGGAGTTCGATCCTACGCTCATCGAAATACCTTTTTGTATTTTTTCTTTTGTTTATTTTAAGTTATTTCTTTATTAGTTTGTTTTATTCCATTGTTTATTATTTTTATTTTGTTTTTTCATGTTTGCTTCGTTTTGTTTGAGCTTGTTATCCTATAACTGCTTTTCTTTGTGTTCTTATAATTTAAATTACACTTTTATTGCACGGGTAAGAAGTGTCTTTCATTAATAATTAACCCAGTCAATATTGTACACGTTGCTCAAGCCTCCAGGCATTTCATTGGCGCCCAACGGGAATTGATGAAAGATACCTTTTTACAGTCCTAACACAGTAAGTCCTACAGTAGGGTGTCCATGAGTTTTGGATTTTTTTTTTATATTGTTCATTCACTTTGCAAGTTTGTGTTGCGTGTAATTAATTAATATTTTAAGATAAGATAACGTTTCTTTTATTGTTAATATTTTTTGATCAGGTGTTTTGGTAGATGTTGCCAATCAAAATGGATGCGGGTGACTTATTAAAAGATGAGCTCGAATTCGAGTTGGCGTGTAGACGTATCTATAACATACGCAAGGTCGATCCTATGAGGAAGATACTTAGGGAGATGTTAAGTTCGGAAAAGAAAGGGGCATCTTCAATTTCACTCGAGGCTCCTGAATTTTGTGTTGGTAAGGCTGCATCTGAAATAAACATTTGTCTAGGGAAAATCACCACACTTTCGCAGACGGTGAACGACATGTTGGACACCCCCGACAATGCCATGCTCAAAAGAGTTATATCACGCCTTCTGCATGTAAAAAATAGGATTTCTTTAATTGAGGCGACGTGCCAGGAGGAGAGTGATCGCCTCACAAAGATTAGTGACGACGTCACGAGCTTGTTTGAGATTATTTCCACGCTTCAGGCTGGGATCCAGGAAGAGGAAGGTATGCTGTCTGAAAAAGACAAAGATATCTTACATCAATCTCTGGGTCAGGAAGCCATAAATTTAATCGCAAAGTTAGAGGTACAGGAAAAGTGTTTCAATCCAGCTGGCAGCTCAGCGTCGGGTGACAACCACCGTGACCGGGAGACTGTAGAACAGGGTCATAACGGGGAGGCCCACACAGCATCAGGTGATCTTCACTCTGGCAGACAATCCGTAGGGCAGGGTGTTGATGGGAATGTTTTGGAACTGAGCCGGTGCCAGAAGGAAAATAAGTTATTGAAGGATCTTAAGGGCGAAATGGGTTCTGGTTCGCAGTCCGAACAACCAAAGTATACAATTCGCGATCACAAATTTGAACGTTGCTCCACCATAGAAAAAGAGATTACAAGCAGGAAATTATTTCCCATCAAAGACTGGGGTGTGAAATTTACGGGCACTGGAAGTATTAGCATTAACGCATTTTTGGAACGAGTAGAGGAGCTAAAAGAGGCACGAAACGCGGAGAAGGAAGATCTATGGAGATATGCCATTGATTTTTTTGAAGGGGATGCCCTAATTTGGTTTCGGGCCAATAAAGATTATGCGAGGAATTGGGATGATCTCAAAGAACTTCTGTTGTCCACGTTCCAAAGGCCGTACTACCAGGATGAATTGTTACAAGAAATAAAGGCAAGAACCCAAGGCAAAGCAGAGAATATAACTATATATGTTTCAATAATGCAAAATATGTTTAAGAGGCTACCAGATAGTCTGGAGGAGCATCAAAAAATTGCAATATTGTTGAGAAACATCCAACCTTACTATCAGCAAGCCGTATGTCGAGACAGATTCGCTTCAGTGGCAGAGTTGGTAGCCGTGTTGAGACTTATAGAGCGTACCAAAACCAATTGTGATTTATTTCGAGAACCCAGTGTTTCGGTAAATGCCTTAGAGCCCGACTTGGCGTACAAGGGCCAATCGAACAACGAGATTAATGCCATTAGTCACAGGTCCTCATTCAAACAAGGTGAGAGAACTTACAGTGGCAATACCACTGGAATGAAATGTTGGAACTGCAGGGCTACGGGTCATGGTTTTAGAAACTGTAAGTTGCCAGCACAGAGGCTGTTCTGCTATAGGTGTGGGAAATTTGGGCAGACGACTAACAACTGTCCGTGTGGTACCAACAAGGCGGGAAACGAAAGAGGGGACGACGTGAATGCTGCCGCACGTCTTCCCGATGCATAGATCTCAGAACTGTTTCAGCAGGAGATGAATGGCAGAAGTGGTTAAACACTATTTCTAAGTTTTTTGCGACCGGTGAAATATGCGACTTAATAAAAGTACATAATGATAACCGGTACTATGCAAATATAAAAATTCTAGGGAAAGATTTCGTAGGCTTAATGGACACAGGCGCAACCACCTGCGTTATTTCAAAGAGTCTGAGTCTGAGACTAATTGCAATGGGATTCTCGGCGCAGGAAGTCCCTCAGACCAAACTTTCGACGGCAGATGGTACGGCACATCTGATTGACAGTATTTTATACTTACCTATCCAATTCTGCCAAAATTACAACGTTATCCAATTTTATGTGATGGAAGGATTAAAACATGATATCTTACTAGGCATGAACTTCTTCGAGGCATTTAATGTGGTCATTGGCAGCGGAGAGGACAAGCTAGCAGGTAGTGGGATACATCGATTTGCCGAGGACATAGAGGCACTAGAACTTAGCAAACCTCCGTCAGTAATTTCACGACTTGAACTACCATCGGAGCAAAAGCAAGTTCTTGGTAGGCTGATAACTCGCATGCAAGACACTGTTGGTTCGGGACTTGGACGCACTAGTTGGCTGGAGCATACTATAGATACAGGAGACAATGATCCAGTCAATCAAAGGCAGTATCCCTTCTCCCCTCAGATCATGAAGGAACTTGGCGAGGAAATTGAGGAAATGCTCCGATTAGATGTTATAGAACCATCGTACAGCTCATGGCGTTCTCCAGTGCTGTTAGTAAAGAAGGCCTCCGGTAAGAATCGGTTATGTCTGGACAGCAGGCAACTTAATAGACTGACCAAAAGGGACACTTACCCTCTACCGCGCGTAACTACAATACTGGACAGTTTGAAGAATGCTCACTACTTATCCACACTTGATTTAAAATCCGCATTTTGGCAGATACCCTTAGACGAGGCAAGTAGAGAGAAAACGGCATTTGGGTTGCCAGGCAAAGGCCTGTATCAGTTTAAAGTCATGCCATTTGGGTTGGTAAATGCAAGCCAGACGCAACAGAGACTGATGGACAAGTTGTTTCCACCTCAGTATGAAGGTAAAGTATTTACGTATCTGGATGACATTGTCATATGCACAGAGACATTTGACGATCACATTGAGACCCTGAATTGGGTAATGGATCAATTGGTGAAAGCAGGTCTCACCGTCAACATTGAGAAGTGCCAATTTGCACGGCCCTCACTTAAATATCTTGGCTATATAGTGGATAAGGATGGACTACGCACGGACCCTGGTAAAGTCAGCGCCATCATTAATTACCCGAAGCCTAGGACATTCACGGAATTGAAACGTTTTTTAGGTCTTGCCAGTTGGTATAGGCGCTTTGTGGAAAATTTTGCTATGGTGGCCGCTCCCCTACATGATCTTACGAAAGGGGGTAAAAAAGGCCGGGTAATACAATGGACGAACGAAGCCGAGCGATCATTCAACGATCTGAAGACTGCTCTGACATCAACACCAGTGTTAAGTTGCCCTAATTATTCGGCAGAGTTTATTATCCAGTGTGACGCCTCCAACAGGGGTACAGGTGCCGTACTCACACAACTAGTAGATGGCATAGAGAAGCCAGTAGCGTTCACAAGCACTAAGCTGACAGAAAGAGAGACAAAATACTCTACCTCGGAAAGGGAATTACTGAGCGTCATTCACGCCATTGATCACTTTCGCCCGTACGTGGAAGGTTCACATTTTAAGGTGATAACTGATCACAGCGCTCTACAGTGGTTGTATAAATCCAAAGATCCTCATGGGAGACTAGCAAGATGGGCGATGAAATTGCAGCAGTTTGATTACGAAATCATATTTCGAAAAGGGAAGGATAACATCGTCCCAGATGCACTATCTAGAGCGATAGAAGAGCAGGAGATCGACTTAATAGATATCAGGATCGAAGATAAAGACGAGTGGTACAAAGATAAAGAAGCGAAGGTCAAAGAAGGTGTCGAGGGAAAGGACTGGGCCGTAAATCAAGATATTCTATGGAAATATCTGGAACTAGAGCAATTCCCGGATGAAACTGATTCCTGGAAAATGGTCATTCCAGAGGGCCTCAGGTGGAAAGTACTAAAAGAATGCCATGACGATCCACAGGCGGGGCACTTTGGAGTCAAAAAATCAGTCAATAGGGCAAGACAACGATATTACTGGCCTTCGCTCATAAAAGACGTAAAGGAGCACGTACGAAAATGCGAAACTTGTGCGAAACACAAAACACCTCAACTATCGCAGCAGGGGCATATGGGTAAGCTGAGAGAGGTGACCGAGCCATTTCAGTTAATATCGATGGATCTAATGGGACCATTTCCACGATCAAAGGCAGGATACACTATGTTGCTGGTGATATCCTGTTGGTTCAGCAAATTCGTGTTGCTCTTTCCCTTACGAAATGGTAAAGCATCTAATATTACCAAGATAGTCGAGGAACAAGTATTTTTGGTTTTTGGAGTTCCACAAGTCGTCATATGCGACAACGGTAAACAATTTGTCGCCGCCGAGTTTCAGGACATGGTCGGGAGCTATGGCTCTAAAATATGGTACACTCCCTACTATCACGCACAAGCCAATCCCACGGAAAGAGTAAACAAAGTTATTGGGACGGCCATAGCGACATACGTACAGGATAACCACCGGGAATGGGATAAACACATTCCACACATAGGGTATGCCATCAGAACGGCTGTGCACGAAGTCACGGGTAGAACGCCCTCGTACCTATTTTTCGGCCGTGAAACTTCTCACCACGGGAGAAAAAATATGCCAATTGACCGCGATCTTCCCTTGAAATTTAACAGAGACATTCATGCAGCCAGATTAGAAAAAAGGAACCAAATTTACGAAGATGTTGTCAAAAGATTAAAAAGGGCACATGAAATTAATAGTGGACATTACAATAAGCGAAGACGAATATGTACATTTGATCTAGGCGACTTGGTATGGAAGAAAACCAAGCCGCTATCGAACGCGAGCAAGAACTTTATGGCGAAATTGTCACCCAAGTACGAAAAAGCTGTAATCTCGGAGAAGTTGTCGGACAACGTATATATACTTAAGAGCCTAAGAGGAAAAGATTTGGGGAAATGGCACGTTAGTGATCTAAAACGAGTAATATGCTGCATAGATGAATCCGGGTCGGATTCTCTCTGGGAAGGGGGATAATGTAATGCTGTTTGATTTGGAACGGGCACCGTTGATAAAAACAATGAGGGTATCTCATAATGGAGGTGGAGGGTAGGCCGAGATATAGCGGCGGTGACGGGAGACTTTCGGCAACGGTCACGGTGACGAGCAAATAATGTCGTGCTCCGTATCGATATTTAATTGAAATGGAAAGTGCGGGCCATGAATTTTATTGGTCATAGATTTGTGTGTGTGTGCAGAGGACACGGGGTAAGTTTACCGTTTAAGGCTTAAAATCATGTGATATACGGCAGACGTTTGGGTCATGTTATTGACGGGGTATTTTGTCCACAGCCTGTGGTGACGCCCTTTAGAAATACTTTCGTATCATCCCTGAGGTCATGGCTGCGATGTGGTCACTGTAATTTAAACGTAATTGTTTTACGGAAATCTGGTGGACTGGTTGGCTGAGAAATAGTAGCCTAAATTCAAGTGCTCTCATAACTCGCTCATAGCGCAGTGGGAAGACGTCGGCTTACCAACACAGAGGGCGGGAGTTCGATCCTACGCTCATCGAAATACCTTTTTGTATTTTTTCTTTTGTTTATTTTAAGTTATTTCTTTATTAGTTTGTTTTATTCCATTGTTTATTATTTTTATTTTGTTTTTTCATGTTTGCTTCGTTTTGTTTGAGCTTGTTATCCTATAACTGCTTTTCTTTGTGTTCTTATAATTTAAATTACACTTTTATTGCACGGGTAAGAAGTGTCTTTCATTAATAATTAACCCAGTCAATATTGTACACGTTGCTCAAGCCTCCAGGCATTTCAATTTGTTTAGTATATATTTACCTTTTATCGTTATGGCTTACTTAGGTAAATTTTTGTTTGTAGGAACATACTACTAGAATATTTCTATTTCCCTAAAGGTATGTTCATTATGAATTACTATTTTAAACTATCCAGAGGGTGGTTCCTTAATCTCCCGTCTTCACTTTTTCGAGCATATTTAATGTAGATCTAGATGTCATTTAAAAAATCTACCTAGCGTAAGTTTGACATCTTACGTAGTCAAGTCAAGTCAATGTAGTCAATTTTGATTTTACGTAGCTTAGCATGATCTGGAGGAGCGACTTCTCCTAACATGCGATCGGCGACATTAATATCTTACAACCAACACGATACCAATAAACGTGTTTTGTTTTGGAGTTACAAGCTTCTATAGGCAATCTATAAGGGTATCTGCTTACCATCAGGCAGGCCGTGTGCTAGTTCGCTACCGTCGTAGTACACACATACACTAAATAGTAGATTGTTTGACAAGGGTCTAAAGTAAGCCATATTACCACGAGATGGTTATTTTCCCGAACGTAAGTGAGGGAAAATTGTTCGAGTGGTAATATGGCTTTTAGGCCCCAGTTATACACTCTACTTTTCACTTCGATTGCGAGAAAACACATAAACACAAATTATCCACCATAAATGAATAATTTAACTCTTGGCGGGCGTATGTCTAATTTGACAGCATGTTTTTTTTTTAAGAACAGCACCATGCCTCGCTATGCGTGTTCGCTTTGCGCATTCGCCTCCCTTTCTTTTGCTATATTAAAGAAAGAGATGCAACATGCGCTTTTTTTATTTTAAGAGGCGTAATTGCTTTGACCATAGACACCGCTTAATCTTTAGTCAACTGAAAAACGTCTTTCCTGATTGGTCGATTTTAGTACAGCTGTGTTCTGGTTGGTTGATATTTCTACCAAATATTTTTGTAATCTTTCAAATTACTGTTCTGTGATTGGTGGATTTAATAGGTGAAGTATTTTGATTGGTCAAATTGAAATGTTTTGTTAATCATAAATATGTATACATATTTTCCCTAGGGCTTAAATGTACTACTTTAGCCCCGCTTCACAAGTCTAATATGACACACTTTTCGAGCATGAGAAGTGAAATAGTAGATTGTTTGACAAGGGTCTAAAGTAAGCCATATTACCACGAGATGGTTATTTTCCCGAACGTAAGTGAGGGAAAATTGTTCGAGTGGTAATATGGCTTTTAGGCCCGAGTTATACACTCTACTTTTCACTTCGATTGCGAGAAAACACATAAACACAAATTATCCACCATAAATGAATAATTTAACTCTTGGCGGGCGTATGTCTAATTTGACAGCATGTTTTTTTTTTAAGAACAGCACCATGCCTCGCTATGCGTGTTCGCTTTGCGCATTCGCCTCCCTTTCTTTTGCTATATTAAAGAAAGAGATGCAACATGCGCTTTTTTTTATTTTAAGAGGCGTAATTGCTTTGACCATAGACACCGCTTAATCTTTAGTCAACTGAAAAACGTCTTTCCTGATTGGTCGATTTTAGTACAGCTGTGTTCTGGTTGGTTGATATTTCTACCAAATATTTTTTTAATCTTTCAAATTACTGTTCTGTGATTGGTGGATTTAATAGGTGAAGTATTTTGATTGGTCAAATTGAAATGTTTTGTTAATCATAAATATGTATACATATTTTCCCTAGGGCTTAAATGTACTACTTTAGCCCCGCTTCACAAGTCTAATATGACACACTTTTCGAGCAAGAGAAGTGAAAAATACTTTATACCTACGTCAGACGTATCATCATGGTGCTATAGTGGTTATATTACCTAGGTACTTACTTGATTGCCAACGAAAGCGATGTCGATATACAAACCCAAGAGGGTTCGGGTTTAACGACACTTTTCTATCAAACCAAATGTAAAATAATTTATTAATGTAATAAAATAATTGAAAAAAAAAGGTTAGGCAACTTAAAATTTGTTTTCTCAAACTACAGGCAGCTGCAGGGAAATAGCTCATAATGCGGACCGAAAGCGTTTGAAACGCTAGTAGTTAGTAGGTACTCAATTAGTAAGTGCAATTAATAACAAACCCCACAAATGCAAGATGCAGCGAGAACTGAAACATAAATTGCCTACTGTGAGAATAGCTATGCAAAGCCGGCATAATTACGTAGTTAGGTACAGAGACGGTTCTAATCAAGCAATTAGAAACACAGCTGATATATCTGAATAAATAAATAACATCGAATCGCAATTTGAGAAACCCTATACCCATAACTTTACTTAAGGAGTTTACCTTTAAGTAGTTAATACATTACTCCAAGTTTGCTCGCAAGTTATAATTTACCAGATGTAATGATGTAAGGAACTGTTGGTAAACCATAAATAAAGAAAAAAACATTACTTTGGAACTTTCTAAGAATTTCACGTAAAGATAATTATACTAAAGTTTATTATTAGGGCTGCTGGGCAGTCTTTTGAATCCTTTGTCAGGAAACTTGGTAAACAATACCTACCCACTCCTCTCGGTGATAGCTTGATAGGATAATAATTGAAGCTGTCGGTTCTAGCAACAAACGTCATCAATCCAATCGGTTCCCAGTGCGCGCTGACAGATCCATTTGATCGAGAACACATTAAAAGGGTTTAAAAACTCAGCGTAGGACCTCGTACCTATTTATGTACCAACAGTAAAGGGATTTACGTAGGACTCGGATTATACTTACGGCTCAAAGTGTTTTAATAATTATTACTGGTTGACTGTTAAAAAGTTTCAAGGTGTCTTGCACTTCATGCAACTTTGTTATGTATCAGTGGCGGAGCGTCCATACAACTCGATTCCCACCGGCTTGCCTAATTTTCAGCCAGTCCACTTCTTTTACTACGGCTCATGAAGAATAGGAAAGGCTAACTATTTCCGGCTTCCCTAAGAATATTTTTGACGCGCCGCCACTGTTATGTATCAATTAATAATTCTACGACACATTTAACACGTTCGGCGACGACAAGGCAAGTTAACCATTCAAAAATGACACGAATTCGTTTCACCGTCACCGGCATGGATGTGTTAATTTTTTATTTTATCTTGAAGGAATAGCTTATGCCTGTGAGATCAATTAATTCTGCGTGATCCATCTGTACTTTTATATAGTTTTGAAAGCACTAAATGACAGTTTTTCATGCGTTGGGAGAAAACTCATATTTGGAGCAAGTTTGGAGCAGACCTACTGGGAAAGTACCTCCACCTTACTGTTTGTAGGTGTGTGGTGTTATTTTCCTTTAAACATGGCTCGTTTTCCATTAGCCATGTTATGATAGGTACTTAAAACCGAGAATGTACCTAGTCCGCAACATATTATTTTACGAGATTATGTACCTGAGGTGTTTTCGTGAAACAACCAGCATTATATTTCATAATTATATAGGCACCTTTGTCTGACATAATACAGATAAAGTACCTCTGTTTCTCGCTCGACTAAATACCTACAATCGTGAATCTGTGATTTAGGGTTGACACGGCACCGCTCCGCCAACCAGAAGCGATGTGACAAGTGCTATCTGATCTACAGAAACAGTTCGAACCGGTGCTAAAAATGTTCTCCCTCACTCCTCGTTATTTTATTCACGCTCTCTGTTCCCCATTTGTCTGTGTCTGGTCCAAATTACTTTTTAACCCCGGTCGAAGGTAAGTTCAAAAGAAATCTGCGCTAGTGAGAATGGTGGTGCAAAAGTTGTAATTTTTCAGGTTTCGTGTATTTATCTCAATTACTTCGGAATTCTGGTGGTTCTGAGCTGTCGACCTTGCGAATTATATTTTTTTTCGTTTTCACGAGAAATGGTTGAGAAATGTGACATATAGAGGAAAACTGCCGCACATATTAAACCATGTTTGCCCAAGCTGAAACGCAGACGCTTCGCGCTCGCTTAGTCAAAGGCAATGCATACTTAGTGTCTATCGCGATATTATTGACAAAATAAATATCTAAATTAATTTTGTATTCCGCAGTAACACTACTAACGCAAATTGTATATTTTTTTAAATTAATTACTTGATTATAAAAGTACGGCAACTTACTTCAATCGATCCAACCCGAAAAAAGGTACGGTCCAGCCATATAAAAAAAATTGTATGATTCATGAAACAAAAGTATTGGTAAATAAATGAAACACTACCGATAAAATACGGGCATATTAAGAAGTCGTCTTTTTTTTGGAAAACGGTTGACAAATGAAGTAGATATAGTTAAATATATATACGTTACATTTTCTCTTGTACAAGTATTCTAAGAATCCGAAAATAAATCGCTCATTACTGATAAGTATCGGTCATTAACGCCTGGCGTCTGCAAACTGATAAGTAAGTCGTAGGGGCTTTCGTTATCGAATTTATTGTGCACCTATCGGCTTTCTAATGTAGGTAAGCATCACCACCGCTATAGAATTTTGTAGAGATATTTTCAGTCCGTAGTTACTCTGATTTATTTTGGGCGCTATTTCAGCGACTACTTATCTTTTTTATAAAACTTTATTTTAACTTTCATCTTAAAACTATGTTATTGGGCGTTCTTATACTTTATCGTCGATGGCCACAGCAGGGTAAAACTCTATGGTTTCATTCATAAATAGACCACAAGGCTATAGATTTTATACTACCTAATTCTGAATGAAACCATAGAGTTTTACCGTGCTGTGGACGTCCACGGTAAAAGCGACCATTATGTAAAATCTAAATGTCAATATAATAATAATTTGGCGCCATTTGAAATAATGACTGAGCAAGAAAATGAATATTAAGTTAATGGTCGCTTTTATACTTTACCGTGGACGTGCACGTTCACGATAAACTCTATGGTTCCATTCATAAATAAACCATATTAGGCTATAGACTTTTGACTAATTATTAATGAAACCATAGAGTTTATCGTGCACGTCCACGTGTCACGTCCAGTGGCGGCAATGTCAGGACAGTTTCCGGTTAACCCCTTAACCGCCGAACGCCAAAAAAGTCCTACTCGCAATTAGAGATGGGCGCTCATGGGTATTTACCGGGTAAATACCCGGAATCTTTCCAATCTACCCGGTATTTACCCATATCTACCCAAATTGGTGGGTAGATATGATTTGCACATTTTATGTTTATTTTTACGGAAATGTCTTTGGAGTTATACATAATAACGAATAATGGATGCTATTATAAATAGGAAACACTTGTTTCAGTATCATAGTGTGGAATAAATCGACCAAAATTAACAAAGCAGTAGAAATCTCTTCCATAAGTACACCTAAAACAAGCATTTACGTGTTAATTGTTATCTCCAAAATATGAATCTACTGGTTTCAAAAGTTGAAAGTGGGGATAGATGTCATAAATAAATATGGCGGCCGATCATAACATATTTCTGTTAATTTCTCGAGTTCTAGTTGATGAAATTACATGTTTTATGTATTGTTAAAAAGGTGTTTGCATGTTCTGTAACTATTTATTTCAAGCCTACGGGCCCGGACACATGTCCACGGTACGGAACCGGGCACCGTCTACGGTGTCGTGTACGGTGCGACGTCACGGCGTCGGGTACGGTGCCGTGTACGGTGCAACGGCACGGCGTCGTGCCGTGGCACGGTGCCACGTACGACGCCGTGTACGGCATACGGTGCCGTGTACGGTGCACGTTGCCGTGTATGGTGCACCGGCGGACGGCTTGCTACGACGGATTGCTAGAACAAATGGTCCTAAATGTGGACACGCTGGACAGAAGCACCTATATTTTTTCCAGGGTCTAGTAAGGTCCATAGCTGGTGCTTTTGCCCAGCGTGTCCACATTTACGACCATTTGTTCTAGCAATCCGTGGTAGCAAGCCGTCCGCCGGTGCACCATACACGGCAACGTGCACCGTACACGGCACCGTACACGGCGTCGTACGCGGCACCGTGCCATGGCACGGCGTCGTACGCGGCACCGTGCCACGGCACGACGCCGTGACGTCGCACCGTAGACGGTGTCCGGGCCCTATAATTAGAATCATAAACCAGGTAACAAAAGCTACCTTTCCTATTCTATTGGCTAATGAGTAACGTTAGCAGCCAATAAGGTTAAAGGTTGTCACACGAGTAAAAAAGTTAATGCTTATCAGTTGTACGGTGTAGTCTCCTGACGTGATTAGTAATTAGCGTAAAGTTTATTTGCCACGTGTTATTTTTTGGCAGTGCAACGAGTGGTGTTTTGTTTGGAACTAGGCCTGATATATCTATAATATGATTAGTTTTATTAAAAAAAGCGCTCAAATAGTGTTTTAGGTGTTTATTATTTTGAATCAACAATAATTTTGAACTACAGGAAACTACAATGGGAAGATCCAAAAATGAGGCAGGGTGGAAACACTAACATTACCGAGCGTCTGATAAGAATTCAGTGATATGTTTATATTGTGGCACTGACACCAAATACAAAATTGTAATTTTTTATACTATAAGAATAAGAATTACCAATGGTATTTAATAATATTAACTACCCTTCCTTTAACCATAACCATTGCTCAGTAGGTAGTAAACCGTGATAGTTAGTTGAAATTTTCACAGATGATGTATTTCTGTTGCCGCTATAACAACAAATACTAAAAAACAAAATAAAATAAATATTTAAGAGGGCTCCCATACAAAAAACATGATTTTTTTGCCGTTTTTATAGATAATGGTACGGAACCCTTCGTGCGCGAGTCCGACTCGCACTTGGCCGGTTTTAAATCATAATTGTAGGAATATAGTATTCTTAACAATTTTTTATGCCATTGGAGGTATTATCTTCGAAAAATTTTCTTTATAATATGTATATATACTGCTGGCATGCTGTATATAGCAAAAGAAAGCAATTATTTTTAATTAATATTGATTTGCATGAAGAAAGCTTACGCTATATATTAATAAAAACATATAAAAAATAAATACCCAGCAATTTGGGTAGAAATGGGTAAATACCGGGAAGATTGGGTAAATACCGGGTATTTACCCGATATCTTTCTTGGGTATTTACCCACCGCCCATCTCTACTCGCAATTTAGAAAAAAAAATCAGAAGGTGTCATTTACACAACTTTGTCTACACTGTTACTTTGTCTGCATAATATACCAGACGATTGTGATTAAAGGCCTAAAGCTTGCACTTATAAATGTCTACTATTATTGATGGATGTTAATGTAACGGCGCCACACGCACGCATGACGCACGCACGATCATAGGATTTATTCGCGGTAAATTCACAAGATAAATGTTTTTACGTGTCCGTTTATTCCAATATGTTCCCTCACTAATACCGGTGTTACAGAGGAAGACGTGTTACACCCTAAGGTCGTAAAAATGGCACAGGTGATCTCGGACGATGGCACATCGACGTTAATGTCATCCTTTAAATTTTATTTAACATGGACGCTATCTTTTACGGTTTTCCCATTAACATTATGTACACTAAATTGTGTGTAATGATCCCATAGTAAATCTAATATATTTAAAGTAAAAGAGCGCTGAGGCCTATAAGCAGAATAAATATTTGAATTTTGGATAGTAAAATAGGTATCAATTTGTGGGGTTACCTACTGACCGTTCTTGATTACTCTTACTACCTACGCTGTATGTGCATAAAACTTTCAATGTGTATTCGATTGTTATAATTGTAGTTAATACAGAAGTACCTACTTTTTGTGTATTCTCTTGGTTGATTTGATCACATAAGACGAGTTTTGCAGTAAATCAAGCCGATTTTACATGTTATCGACATCCGTGGTCTTTATTAGAAGTTTCCATAGAACTCTTAGCCACACAGAGAGCGGGCGGGCGGTAGCGGCGCGGGCGCGGGCGGTAGCGGCGCGGGAGCTGCTTTTGGCTGCCGCCACCGCCAAAAGCAGCTCCCGCGCCGCTGCCGCCCGCGCCCGCGCCGCTACCGCCCGCCCGCTCTCTGTGTGGCTTAAGCTTTAGTTCATATTTTTACCGAAAAGGTGTGGACGCCTCCGGTCTATGTTGGCTGAATGTACGGAAATGGAATCGGATTTGTGTTTGTTGTGCGCGCTTACTTCCACACATGATAAGCATTAAGCATATAACATATCAGAAAAAACAAAAATATTAATTTTCAACGAGAGATAAGCGGGGATTTTCTTGATTGATTAGTAATGTTAGCATTAAAATCCGTTCAGCCGTTTTCACGTGATACGCGTTCAAATAAACAGACACACAGACAAACATTGTAAAAACTGTTGGAACGTGTTCTGTTATCGATTCTAAGTATTCCCAGCATATTCCCAGTCAACTTTTTTTCGTATGTCTTCCATAATATAACCTTTACCCTCTTCAGCTTTATTATTTGTATAGAATAGATAATCCTAATTTGTCTAATTTCACCAATAAACTGACGAATCATCAACTTTCGCCGTCCCCTTTTAACCTCGGGCGTCATTTCACGTCAGCTTTTTTAAGGTCCCGTAGTAAACAAGGAACTTATAGTATCGCCATGTCCGCCTGTCTGTATATATTATGCGCGGCGTAGCTCAGTAACCGTTTGTACTTAAAAGCAGTAAACACACATAGATTACGCCGATAAAACTTTAGAATAAAATCCTGTTTTTTTTGTTAGGGTATGTAACTATATGTATAGTTGACGAAATATAAGCTCCACCGATTCCTCGAAAAACTTGTATGGCGAATCGGTGCAGCTTATATTTCGTCAACCATACCTCATCTTCACGTAAAGTGAGGGTGGTGTTTTTTTCTTTTAAACCCTATCGTGTGATTCGTGTGGGGTATCGTTTCTCACCTGTAACATTATAATATCATATTCGTTCTTTGAAAAAAAAATGTATATAAGGTGTTAATTTATTAGCTGCAGATATTTTTACAGCTGATAGTACTCGGTCGCTGGAGTATATTTAAGTATGAAACATTATAGCTTTTATGATGTTTTTTGGAGAAAACTGAAAAACAAATTTGCTACGTAAAACACCCTGTTAATGTGATTATTAAATGAGAACTCATTCAACAAATTCTAGTACCTCTTTTACGTGCCCCTTAACTGTAACTGGCCACTTCACGTCGATAAATCAAATACTTGATTGTCAATGTCATGTTATTTTTCGTCTGATTGTGAACCATAATGACATTTAAGACAAATAATTGTTGACATAAGTGACATGACAGATAGTGTTAAACGTCTTGTCAGTTAAATGCACATGGTGATTATTTTTAGAAGAAATTACAATTTTTTTTTGGTAAATGGAAACAAAAAATTATATGAAAAGATTTCTTAGTTTCTATTTGAATTTAATTGTTTTAAAGTAAAGTATCATCTGTTAAAATATCTGCAACTAATAAATTAAGGGTAGCATTTAACGAACCACCAAATTAGTTGCCGAATGATGCTCTAAAAAATTACATTGATTACCAAAAATACTAGATTCGCACCAAATTTTCAACTCCTTTTAAATATAAAGTGCAACTCAAAGAAGTAACATGTCGATAACCTATTAAATTAGATTGTTACCAAATAAATTAGTCACTACCCAAAAATACTTAATGATCACCTAATTTCAAACACCAAATTTCATATAATTTACATCCAAATATTACAGGGCTCGTAATCCTATTAAAATTATTTACACCCAAATAATTCTTTCGATACCCAGAAATACTACATGATCACCAAATTTCACGCGGCAATTGTTTTTTAATGTCCGACTCGCAAAGCAGTTCCAATCTAGTCTAACCTCATTGCTAGCACACTGATGCGGTTTTCCATACGGTCCGTCTCGCTCGCACCTCGCACCGCGTGCGAGCAAGACAGCGCTAAATGATTTTAAGAAGTTGAAGTTTGAAATAAAAATAGCTATTTTAATTTCAAACTAGTGGACATTGGAACAGTATTGACGGATCTCCGCTGCCGCGGAGCTCCTATTTTGAGTTGTTTTGGCCCTTCGGGCCGATGCAAAACTAACATAACCTAAACCTACCTATACCTATTTCTACCTATTAACTTCCTTTAATTTTTCCATGAAAGTCTATCTATATTAATAAAGTAAACTCATTTGAGGACCTTTATCCATTTTCATAACAAACTAACAATTTAATAAATCAACAAAACTCATTTTCAAATAAAATGTTTCAATCAAACGCGCTCACGTCAACGCATTAAAAAAAAAAACTTCTTGCAGTTTGTAAACCATCAGCAATAGGTAGTTAGAATGAAACAGCAATTTAGGTACCTTTCACTCTAACGACATATCAATAGGTTTTATGCTTCAGACAATTCTTTGTATTTGATTGAGTGAGATAGCAGTATACGTGTTATTATTTCACACAGCCACATTGCGCGTTGCTTTTTAAATTAATTTAGAATTTTACTTTCTAATTTATAACATTTTGGAAATAACTGAAATATTTATAGTGCTAAAAACAATTAATTTGTAACTGTTTACTAAAATGTAGCATGCGATGTATATAATATTTGGATGTAATTCTAATGAAAAAAGGTGCATGAGATTAGGTGGTAGTTTAGTGTTTTTGGTGGTACTTGACAATTTTTTTGATGCGATTATAAATTTATAGGAACGCAATAAGTAAAATAGGTGCAAGTGCTGCAAAAATAGGTAGACTTTTTTTGGTGACTCGGAATTGCTGATCGATAAATTTTTTTGAGTGTTCAACCTTATTTTAGGGTTCGAAAATTTGATGATATCAAAAGTTATTTAGGTGATCATTTTATTTGTTCCCATAAATTAACACCTTATATATAATAAATGGATCACTCACCTCTTTATGGTTGATATTGCTCGACATTTAAAATGTATGACTATTTCAACGTGTCTTAGACTCACGGGAGTTTTCTATTTAAAACATAATATTTGTTGAGTAAGTTGCGGTGGAGTGGGTGAAGTACTAAATGTACTAAAAACTGTATCGAGTATCTGTACGAACCCACAGTTTGATAGAGTAATAAAAAAGCTATCCAAGCGTGAAATTTCATAAACTATTCCTGAAACGAAGAAATCTACAAGGCGCCGGGCCGTCAGAAACTTCAGCCGTGTGAAATATAAAGCGTTGGAACTGAAATTAAACATAGGTATTAAAAAGAAGTTCATTAGCACCATTCATTTCCGTTCGGTCTCCATTTTCCAACTGAACATTTCATTTCTATTTTAAATGAATACTATATCAGTATCAGTGCGTCGCGCTCATACAGACTTAGAAACGGAGCACACGAACCAAGATGATGGTTCAATACCTACCTACGTCAAAACTGCGATGCGGGATAATGCTGCAGGCTGCAGGCTTCTCTTTCGGGTGAGTGAAGTGTAGTGAATAGGCATCTTCTGGGTGAGCTCGCTTCATCGTCGGCCTAATCTTTGCCCCCTGGCTAGATGATGGCCAAGAGCAATGCCATTTTTGATAAAAAAAAAATCATTAAGCTTTGCTGAATTCTGACAGTTTCATGTTGATAGTCCAGTTGGCGCAATCTTACGCTGGCGCTTATAAAAGTTTTACTACTGCGCTATATCACTTTCCGTACCGTCTAACCTAACCCGTTACGTATTACTGTAGTGTTATACTTATGTAGGTATATTGAGGCAGACAATAAAACATATTTTATTGCATCTTAGGTCACCAGAAAAAAGGTGGCACATAAAGTGTAACTACTGTCTCCAAGATTCTATAAAATGAATAAAACACGAGTACTTATAGTGCGGTATTTGTATTGCAAGATTGAGATTGTTCTATTCGTTATGTTACCGCCGAGAAGAATAGCAAATAAAGAGTTATCTTACTCGGCCGACGTAATATATTACATCTCAAGAGTTGTGTCAGACTGTTCGTTGCTTGCTAGTTTGTTAGGTGTCTTTGTACGGGTTGAAAAAGTTTCATCCGATCAACAGTTCTACAGACAACAATTTAACATTTTAATTTAATCTTGTACACTGAATAAGGCGTGATTACAGTGGTTTTTATAATGCGAAATACGTTTATAGGTACGGTAGTTAAGGTATCTGGTAAAAAAATTAATAAATTAAAATCTGACCATTCCATTCTATTACTTAAACATAAGCTGATGGATTTTTCAATCACATTTGATGCCATATAAGCATCAACAAAATTACATTTATATTTGAGAAATATCGCATGTGACAGACGGATAAAAGTCCGAGCGATGATGATGACTGGCATAATGGGAAAACATTTTTGCCTGAGGGCTGAGAGCAGATCGATTAATTATTTTAAGCCTCGTAACACTTCCAAAGGTATGCTGTAGCATCCGTCCGTAAACGGTATAGTCTATTCATCTTTACGTGTCCTATAATGCAAACAAACGTCACGTCAAAGATTGGAGAAAATCTTATTAGAAACAATATTTTTCAGTGATAACTTGGTTGATTACAATTCTTTGTGAGCTTCTTTAAGTATATAACAATATTTTAAGTGATGATTATTGTGTAATCCTACAGAAAAGTGTGATAAGTGTTTGTTTACATGACAGGATACGTAAGGATGAACAGACTATTATAGTTACCTACTTGATTCTTGTTTGTTTTTGTTTTTTTTTTTTACCAGCACATTTCTAGTTATTAGGGTTCCGTACCAAAAAGGTAAAAAAGGAACCCTATTGGTTTCACTTTGTCTGTCTGTCTGTCTGTCTGTCTGTCTGTCTGTCACATCGCTAAATATCTCAGGAACTACTTATCCTATCGATTTGAAATTTGGAATAGTTATAAACAAGGGTAACCCAGATACATAGAAGATGGTTTTTTAAATTATTTTATTTTATTTTCTGTGAATAATGACAGATAAAAGGGGGTTCAAAATTTTAAAGTCTGGCAACTATGTCAAGTGGGGTATCATATGAAAGGGCTTGACTTGTACATTCCGAAACAATTTTTAGTTTTTTTTTTCGTTGGGGAAATTTCGATTTACGAGGGAAAATGTAAAAAAAAATACCATTCCCCCCCCCTTATCTCCGAAGTTTATGAAGAAAAAAATTTGAAATTATTACACAACATTAATATGCATGTATATTTTACAGGAAAAATATAGCCATAGCCCTATCGAGTTTTCCTTTTTTTTAATCATCAAAAATCTCTTCTATACTAAGTTTGTAATTTAATCACCTTTGTATATATTTTTGTTTTATATTTAAATTTACAATATTACGTTGAAAATACTTTCTTTCAAATAAAAAAACAATTATTGAAATCGGTTGATGTGGTAAAGAATTATCCTTGAAAAACCAACATACGTACTAAGTTAATCAGTCGCGCAAATTAGTAACACAATGCGCCGATAGATGGTGCTGACATGTTTTTTTAAGATTGTTCCTGAATTAATGGGGTCGGGACGAACGGGAACTACATATACAAGAACTGTGTACGGAACCCTCGGTGCGCGAGTCGGACTCGCACTTGACCGGTTTTTTTTTTTTAGTTCAATATACTCGTATCGTACATAGTGATGCCAAATATGATTGTACCTAGCTAATTTATAGATGAAGTTGTGATCCCAAGTATCCCAACCAACTTATGCACCATGCAATTCATCTATACCTACAGTCTCCTGTTTGCTCATATTAGGTGCTTAAACTTACCTACATATTAACTTATCGACTGTTTTAAGCACGAAATCAATAATAACACTAGGAAAACTAAATTACCAAACAAAGAGTCTAATCAACGGAACCCTAAAAATGGGTGATTGATGAGCAAATCATTGACAGTTTACTAATTAGAGCTTAACTTTGATTAATTGATGGGCGTGTAAGATGGTTCCCATTTATTTTGCTCATGATTGATGAAATTGAAAAAGCAGCAATATTACGTGAAAGAGGCTACGCTACGCTGTGCAGAAATTTCGAAGCCTCGGCTTCCTTATTATCTTTATGTTTCATTGCTTCATGCCTTTGTAGATTCTCTTTGTAAGGCTTATTAAACGAGAACACAATTATTGTCAAGTACTTATACTGGCCGCACAGTCGAACCGTTTGTTCCTATACTGGAAAGTGAAATAATCAGGGACCGGAACCGGTAAGCCTAATCAGGGTTTTCGATAGGCTTATTTTAACGGTGGTTTTAAAAACCCTATCGATATTGGTAACCATGTAAAACGGTAACCCTATCGATAGGGTACCGTATCAATCGAGTTAACCCAACAAACCGCTAACCAAAATCAAAACCCTATCAATACGGTAACCGTATCAATAGGGTTTTTAACCAGTTTTTAACAAATGTAATCTTTACGCACATTTCAATTAGACTCATTTTTAGATAACCGTGGCTCGCACGGACGATGTGCTCGCCGGCTCGCCGTGGGGCCCGCTCTCAGTACAAACAAACTGGTTTGATCTACCGAAACGCTCCTTGTTTTTAATGCAAACAACTTTGTACTTTGAGTCCTTAGGCTTGAATCGTATTTACTTTATCGTGCGTGCAAGTGTAGATTTGTGCTCACGCTCGGGCGATTGTTTGTTTATTTCACATTTTAACTTTTGTGCCTATATTTTTATCTAACTTTCTGTGCAATGTCAGCAACAACTAATAATCTGAAGGTCGGTTTGTCGAACATTAAATATCCAATAAAAAAATGCTACTTTATCAAGATCACAATTGTCGCATTTTGACGGTTCATTCGAACGCTAATGTATTTATTTTAATATTTTGAAACAATCAGTCGTTTTCATAGTACTGATCATAATCTATAATTAAATTTTATTTTGAAATAAACACCAGCCTCCTTGACTGACAATATGTGAACCTTATTGTAACGAGATAAGGTCTACAAACGAATCAACAGTGTAACGTGTTACCTTCTTTTGTTAGTATACTACCTACCTAAACAATAGGCAAAGGTCGCCGGTCGTCGCAAGTGCTGACCACCTGTGGACAATGGAGATTTTCGATATTGCGTTTAAAATGCGTTACTTTTAGGGTTCCGTACCTCAAAAGGAAAAAATGGCATCCTTATAGGAATAGGATCACTTTATTGTCCGTCTGTCTGTCAGTCAAGACCCTTTATCTCGGGAACGCGTGGACCAAGGGCGAAAAACCATGTACTCGGCTCTGTAGTCCCTTGAAGCGGTGAAAAAAATCAAACTACTCAGTTCACGTAAAAAAATATACGGCTGTTTATGCCGCAAAAAATGTAGGTATATTTCGACACACTCAAGGAATAAAAATTTGTATGGTATTTCAGATTATAATTATTATGTTACAAGTGTGACTACCATGAAACAATGTGAAGGATAACTATGTACCACATACCTGAACGCTAAATAATAAAAATAATAATGAATATAGGATTTTAAAATCGTTTTCTAGAGATAAATTATCGAGAGCTCGGAAATTACTTTCAATGTAGCGCCCGAGGCTACAAAACGACAGTTGCAGTTGTTTCTGTTCAGTTTTTTTCACTGAATCAGTACCCACTGTATGTCCTACTTGTAAGTAGGTATAATATGATTTTCTTTTAGTTCAAATTGCTTCTTTTGTAGTAATTACTTAAAGAAGACGAATAAGTATGCTGATATGACCTTCCTTTACCAAACTTTCACAGATCTCAAGCGTAGGTTACTCGGAATCAGACTCAGAATCATACTTATTCGGAATCAGAAATGTTTCCATACATAGGTAAGATTTCACCTGCCCTTTGCTTAGGTATATAAAATGAACTTTATCTTTTAGACAGCAATGTCTGTGCACAGCAAGTGGACAGCAAGGTTGCTTTAACCATTGTGCAACTGAGTAGAACACCAACTCAAAGGCAAGCAGCCGAAATGCTACTTCACACACGAGCGCCAATATGAGGCCTTTTAAGTGCATTTCCTATGTAGGTCCATGTAAATTAAGTGAACGCATGAGGAATATTAATGCTATTATATCATACTAGCTTTTGCCAGCGACTTCGTCCGCGTAAAATGATTTTCGGGATAAAAAGTAACCTATATGTTAATCCAGGCTATAATCTTGTTGTCATACCAAGTTTCATCATAATCCGTTCAGCCGTTTTTGCGTGATTGAGTCACAAACATTCAAACACACTAACTTTCGCATTTACATATAATATAAGTAGGATTTCATGTCTATCTTATACATATATAAGTACATTATTAATACCAACATCATCGGAAGGGATTGATAAATCAATATAACAGTCTTCTCCACTTATATCAACAGACAAATCAGATCGTTCAACAGACTAAGAGTACAGTACAACAACGCGTTTCGTGCGATGTTGCGGCTACCGTGGCGGTGTAGTGCGTCTGGTATGTTCGCTACAAACAGAGTGGACGACTTCTACGCTATAATGCGCAAGAGACACTGGTCCTTTGTCGGGAGAGTGAGCGAATCGACGAACAGCATTGTTAATGTAATATACACGGCATGTTATATAACGAGTGGGGCCTCAAATATGGCTTATTTATCGTAATTTTAATTTTAATTTTAGTATCTAGTAACTTAGTAAATTAACGTGTAAACTTATGGGTAAATACCTAAATAAAGAATTGATTTATTTATTATTTATTTATATGCGACCAAAAGGGAAAGTCCCGCTAATATTGAAAATATGATATAGATAAAAGGCCCATCGGGTGGCCTATGTTCCGCTTTAACGATAGTGCTAAGCGTGACATGGTGTCTTTTAGGATCGACCCCTAAACCTGGGAAGAGGACTCTTAGGATCGTGACCAGTGGAGGGAGACCCTACGAAATGAAGTAGTGGTGGAGCACGACCAAACTTGGTTTGATCTTTTGTCCCCTATTGTCGCCCAATGCTTCTAATATTGCTTCTTGAAATTGTATTTGTTTTGTTGGTATGGCAATTTGTTGGTAAGCCTTTCAAAATTCGCTCTAATATCGTATTGCCACAGGCAAAATTTTCAGGATGGCCGATTGTTAGAAAAAGAAACAGTCTTTTAACTATTCTAATTTTGATTTATATACATTTCGAGCATTTACCTATTAATTTATAGTCGAAATTGTTAAAACGGATATAATAGTATACCTACGGCCAATGACAAGCTATAGTAGTTTTCAATAGAAACCTCCGGCTCGACCCATTTTATACATTGTTGCTCAAATAAGTATTAATAAGGAGATTAAGTATGTAATTATTGTTAGATGTTTTCATAAGATTATTTCCTAAATATTAGCTTTAGCTATTATTACTTTTTGGGTTGGTGTGCACTGAGCGAAAAAAAATACTAATTATTAGTAATTTTTAGTGAATCCCAGGACAAGGAGACTATATACTGACGGTTACAAAACAGTTTTTGATAATAGTAGTTATTTACTTATACCAAAAAAATTGTCCTTGTAACTACTAATTACTGCTAAACTGTTTTGTAACCGTTAGTATATAATCTCCTTGTCTTGGGATTCACTAAAACTTACTAATAATTAGTATTTTTTTCGCTCAGTGTGGCTTCATGTTTTGTAAAACAAAGTATCTCGTGTATTTGTGGTGTTTTAATAATAAGTACCCACAAAGTAAAAAATTTCCACGCCCGTACTAATTTTTTTTTTTTTTTTTTGTAGCCTATTTAGTGTCCCACTGCTGGGCAAAGGCCTCCCCTCTTTTTCGCCACTCGTCTCGGTCGTGTGCCAGCACCTGCCATTCAGTAAAATATGTGTCAAGGTCGTCCCGCCATCTCCTTTTCGGTCTACCTCTGCCTCGGTAGCCATTCTGTGGGACCCATTCGGTGGCTAATTTGGCCCATCGCTCCGGGTGCATTCGGCAGACATGCCCAGCCCAGTCCCACTTTAGCTTTGCGGCCTTAACACCCACATCTACGATGCCAGTTCTGGAACGCAGCTCCGTGTTCCTACTACTGCCATAATAGTAGTTTATGCAACTGGTACATAATAAGGGTACTGTACATAATTAGGCATTAAAACACTCGTGTGACCTTATTATGAAACTCGCCTTCGGCTCGTTTCATAAAACACACTCGTGTTTTAATGCCTAATTATGTACAGTTGCATACATTACTTTATCTACACATATATTATAATTACTCTAAGATGGGTTCAGAAACCGTAGTAAACAAATACAATAATTGTGTTAATACAACCTTTTTTGCACGGTTGCGGAAATATCGAAATCAGAACTGGCAACAGATACCTGAATGTTATTTTAAAAAGTAAAGAGTCCTTATTCTGATGTGATCATGTCGTTCTAGCTCAAATTTCGTGCGATATATACTAAAAAAACATCGAGCTGACATTTCGCATCGACTGAATTGGAATTTTCAGTGATACTAGAATAGGGACATGTCAACTTTGACATTTAAATTTTGACAGTTTTGTTTGACGTAATATTTTAACATCATATATGAGATTAAAATGAAATATTTTATTACTGCTGTAGCCTTAGCCACAGATAAGAAAATTGCCATAAATTCATTGAATGTTGAAATGAGAGTCATTTTCTACGGTTTCCGAACGCATATTAGAGGATTTATGATATGTGTGTAGATAAATTATTTTTTTAAACGGAATCCACATTAAATATGTATAAACGGAATCCACGTTTTCAATTGAGCCGATACCCAGGCGCAATGTTCGAACGGTATAGATTCTATCACACGGCAGTAGCTATTTACAATTACACTAGCTTGTTTGATTTTAGAGTTTCATTTCAGTCTTGTATCTCTTACTCGAAAAAAAAATAAATACTAGGTAGTAACTATTCGATTATATGAGAAATGCATAGTCAAAGGATTTTCTCTTACACCCTTCCTTATATATATTTCCCTTAAACTTCACCCTCTTTTACCCCCTAAGCGGATAATTTTTTTGAAATAAATTATGGCTTATATTTTGATGTCTGATATACAATAATGGAAAGTTTCATATAAATAAGTTAAGTAGTTTTTCAGATTAAGAGGAACGTAAGTACATCCATCTGCACATTAGGATATCTACACTGAAGGAAGATAAGAATAAAAAACCGGCCAAGAGCGAGTCAGACTTCGCACGGGTTCCAAACCAACCGCAAAATTGAGTTGATTTGTTTTAGCGCCTAATTTTAAAATAAGTGTTCACTATTTGTATGGCTTTGGGCTACCAAGATGCTTATACTGTAAACATTTTAACACTGTAGGTAGCTAGAACCGTTTGGCTGTATAACCTGTGTGACAGTGACAGACGAAGGACGGACGGACGGACGCGTGAGTGTCCGAGACGGACCGTTTGGACCCTTTGGGAACGGAACCCTAAAAATGAAACCATTCGGTACCTTCGAATTGGCTAATAGTATAACGAGTAGTATCAATAAGTAATAGGAGGGCGTGTCTATCTATTCCGTATGCGACGGACCTATTTGTGGCTTGCTGCGATGCATCGGAGGACGTTGCGGCCCATGACCGCGACTATAATTATACACACCTATCCACAATAACAGAGGCCTTTCTACTGCGGCATGCTATTAATAGTTAATGTCATCTAGTGTCCTGATCCGTGATTAATTGTAACTTAGGTAATAGTTTGGATGTATAGGCTTCTCTTGTGCATTGCATTGGATATACAGCCTGTAGGTAGGTAATCATTATTATTGCTTATTTGTTTATTTATTAAGGAAAAGAAACAGGCAAATATAACACATATAGTAAACTATGATACAAATACATAAGCTAAACAGTTTCCACAAATAATCAACAACACATTTGTTGCTCAGACCGAAATAACTAAACGATAATATCATGCAAAATCCCCATCAATTGTATTTGATACATAAAAAAGGTAAATTAAAGATTACACAAATACAAGATTTCTTAAAATGAAGTAGATAAAAAAAAGTCATAATCATAAACAAATCTGTGCCTTTTCTTTAAAAATTCGCTATATACCTACCTTAGGTATTTATATCACTAACGTTTATAAGATTAGCTAGTTTAGCCCGTTAGGAAACTAGCTAATATTCCTGTTTCCTGTTAGTTTCGCATGAAGAGTTTGACCATGTAACCTGCTGTTAAATTAATACAATTATGTACATTCCCAAACGTTCAAAAATGACCGAACACCCTTATAAACTCAAAAATACATTCGTGTTCAAATAGTTTTGATCACCTTGTTCCGTATCTTGGAACACGACTGTAAAGCCTCTAATCTAAATTCCAAATTCAAAGAAACGAGAATAGTTTCGCTTGGATTAAATATGTAGGTACAAGGTAGTACGTTGAACGTTGCTCGCCTGGGGAAATATTCCTGAGTGCTAATGAAGGGTTCATGTCACAAATGCATTTTCACCAAAGGTGCCTTTGAGCGGGACAGGCGTGTTTGTGTTTTGACGGGATGCCGACCCGACATTAGTGTAACAGCTGTGGAATATTAAACAGTGCCGTGATACGGATTGCAAGAAATACAGCTATGGCCGAAACGATCAACTAGGTACCTAAGTATATTTGTTTCAAAGTGTCCCAGAGTTTCAATTCAGATCTAGAGTGATCGTGCAAAGATGTTTTAAAACAAACAGAAATCTTCGAAGTTGGATTCCACCCTCTTTAAGTTACCCAGTTTCTCAAAACCTGTAAAATTTTAAGAAAAAAAATAGAGCTTTCAGCATAATTCTAAAACAAAAATAGAACTTTCAGCATAATTATTAGTTTATAAAAAATATTGCATAGGTCGGTATCATTATAATCATCAGCCTGATAACATCCCACAGCTGGGCACAGGTTTCCTCTCGTTGACGAGATTGATTCGATAATAGTTCCCACACTGGCTCAATACTGCTCGGGGTCTTGTAATTCCTTTGAATTTCTTTTCAGGTGTATGCAGGTTTCCTCGCAATTTTTATCTCCACCGAAAAGCTAACGATAAATATGAAATTATATTCCGTACATCACTTTTGATAAACTCGATGCCGACTCTATGAGCCGGGACTCACGACCGCCGCTTGGCATAGGTCGGTAATCAACTAAATTATATTGTCCATACAGTATCAAAACGGCATGATAATATCCCTTCAAGAATACCTAATATTAAAACAATAAATATACACCAACTATATTTTTATCGCAAATTATTCACTGGAGTTTTTGTATTGCTTTACAAGTTTACGATAAACACGGAAGTAAGTCCCATAAAGCTCTGCCAACAAGACGTTTTACTTAGGAATTCGATGCGCATAGTACGTAGCTACTTCACTTGCCAGTTTCAATATGCAGAACGAACGACCCCGACGACTGGTTTTCAATCGAAAAGTTTTTCACTTGTACTTAATTACTATCCCCCAGTGGCGTTCTTTTCGAGCTTTGTACTACAGCGTTAACTGATCTTCCTTACACTGTTTAGTGTCGATGTTTAAATTGAGGGGCTCAATCGTGATGGGCAATTTATTTGGTGATTTCTAAGTAATGGTGGTGTTGTGTTCCTGGCGGTTACTAAGGTCACCTGAGGTCCTGAAAATGTACTGGTGTTTAGAGTGACAAACCTGCGTCTCCAAGTACCTGTGAACACAGCGAATCCTCAAGTCATATAGTTTAAAAAACATACCTACGCTGCCTACGCACAATAAACGGATTATAAATAATTGGGAATGGATGAAAACATCAGAAGTGCTTGATTTTTTTTCTGGTGATAGGAATAACCTCCCTTAGCACCAGAAAAAAGGTTCAGATTTTTTCATAGGGCCAGTGATTTTTGAAAAATTAAAATATTTTCCTCCCGCGCTTTCTGGGCCCTGCACGGCACTATAACAATATCCTTGGTCCATCATTAACTTTAAAAAAAATTCTGTGGCAAATTGACATTGACAGGTCTCAAATGACAATAACAAATAAGGTTATGTTTGTGAGGAGACCTGTCAATGTCATTGTCGATGTCAATTTGCCACATATTTTTTTAAAATTATATGATGGACCAAGGATAGTGTTATAATGCCGTGCAGGGCCCAGAAAGCGCGGGAGGAAAATATTTTTATTTTTCAAAAATCACTGGCACAGCCTAAAATTCTGGAACTTTTTTCTGGTGCTAAGGGAGGTTATTCCTATCACCAGAAAAAAAATCAAGCACTTCTGATATTTTCATCCATTCCCAATTATTTAAGGATGCTGCTCCTAAGACCATGTCTCCAACATGGTTATTTACATGATACCCTTATGGGTATGTGTACGGTAAAAATAGAAATAAATATAAAATCCTCATACTATAGCTTTTAACAGTGTAATTTACTGTTACAGGCGTTTCGAAACAACACGTTCTTAAGCTTTATTAACTGCGCAAGTAATAAAATGACAAAGTAAGAAAATAAGAATTAAGTTTACATTATCTTTTTATTGGAATACGGAAAGTACCGTAGTTAAGCATTTCCTTTGTTCATTTTCAGTGGACACGAGGACATGAGCACCTTGTGATTAACCGAACTTAATAGGAAGGAGTTTCTTACCGATCACGGAGATCTCCGTCCACATGGTATAGTTATGTTATTGTTTTTTTGTTGTTTTGCCGTTAGACAACAGGCTTCGTTGTCAGCTTTTTATAAAGGTATTCTTCAGTGATAATTCTGTACCATGTTTTCAATTATGATAATTCCTATTATGTTAGAATGCTGATATTTAGGTGCAGTCAGCAGCAATGGTTGCTACGCGGGCGAGGTGTTCAAAATGATCTACACACGCTCTTATTCCCTTATAGTAAAGATGTGTGAAGATCATTTTGAGTACCTCGCCCGCGTAGCAACCGTTGTTGCTGACTGTACCTACCTCTAATTATAAATTTGGTGAAGGTCGGATAATGGAATCTACCTACATTATGAGGATTTGAGGTAGGTAACGGTACGCATATGGCGAGTTAGATATTTTTACCGAAGGCAAGCTCGGGATCCTTGAGGAATCGATGGAACTGCCCAAATACCAGAGCATATACTGCGATTTCGCTATTTTCTGTCGTATCCAAAACATTTTGCTATCGAAAAATAGCTCATTGTGAGTCATGTGCATTTGTGTGTTGCCTGGAGACTAAAAAAATTGAAGTTTTTGTGTATAATATTTTTTAGGGTTCCGTAGCCAAAGGGTAAAACGGCACCCTATTACTAAGACTCCGCTGTCGGTATGACCGTCTGTCACCAGGCTCTATCTCAAAAAACGTGATAGTGAAATTTTCACAGATGATGTATTTCTGTTGCCGCTATAGCAACAAATACTAAAAAACAGAATAAAATAAATATTTGAGGGGGCTCCCATACAACAAACGTGTTTTTTTTTCCGTTTTTAAAGATAATGCAACGTAATCATTCGTGCGCGAGTCCGACTCGCACTTGGCCGGTTTTTTGTTTTTACACTTAATTCAGATTGAGATTATGACATTTATTCGTGACAAACATAATACGCGAAAATAACAAATGGCATACAAAAACAGTCGTGTCACGAAATTGCCCCAACTCAGATTAACAACAATAAATATAAACAAATGAACAGTATTCGAAAAACAAACAAGAAACAGTAATAATTAAAAAAAAGTTATTTGTTATAATAAGGGTGCAAAGTTGTATTTTAACCGCGAGTGTGGAGTTGAAACACGAGCGAAGCGAATTGTTCGAAAATAGAATCCTGAGCGAAGCGAGTGGTTCAAAAATAGAATCCTGAGCGTAGGGAGAGTTGCAACACACGAGACGTAAAATAACTGTGCATCCGCGTGTAACACAAATCTTTTCACATCATTAAAGCGAGGAAATATTTTAAAAAAATAGTAAAATCAATATAATACAATATACCTAAGTTAAATCAAAAATTAAAAAAGGAAAAAATCATAATGTAATTCTTATCATGAAATAAATGAATCTAATCTAATCATAAATAAACTTAATAAAATAAAATACAAATTAAAAAAAAAAAGTGAAATGAAATTAAGTATAATAAAAACCAATAAATTAATAAAAGCAAAACAATAAAATACGAAAATCGAATAAAAAAAAAATAAAAATATTTAGAGTGCTTACAAAAAAAGCGGAATAAAAATAAAAATAATTAGCTAAATTAAAAAATTAATAAAGTAAATTTTTATTACTTAAAATTCAAAATAAATGAAATCCTTATCCCTGAATTAGTCGAAATCGAGTATAATAACGATTTAGCGCAAAAAAATGGTTAAACCAATGTTCAATGGTTAAATAAATGTTATGTTTAAAAAAGTACACCGAACGGATTTCAAATATTCTTTGCACTCTTGTGGATAAAATGCAGTTTTGCTATCTGTTTTTAAAGAATAAAAATAGGCTTTTCGAGCTAGTGAGGTGAAAAGAAATAAAGAAGATACGGAAAAATCAACTGAAATTAATATTAAATAAAAACAATATTTACGATAATCATGTGAAATCATGTGAATCAAATAGTTAACATAATCTGGTTTGTTAAAGTTACATACGTAAATTCATACGTCTACGGGTAGATTTTCTGGAATGAATAAAGCTGCTTATAAAAACTGGAGGGCTCTACTTAAATAATAAAAAGGAAAGGTTCTAATTGAGGTTGCTATCAATGTTGAATTGGAAAAAGCTTGAAATAAGTTATGGTTATGACCCTACCCTAACAATGATGTATTGTATGAAAATCTTTAAGGTATACTGCCAACAATTGCAAAAAAATCTATATTTACGGTTCGCTCTGCGCTCTAGAGCAAGCAATGTTTTATTCAAGGAATAAGACTGGCCTTTGTGTTACTTGGTACAAGCTCAAATAAATTATTAAGGACAAGGTAATCACTCCGTTTGCCAAGAGAGGACTATCTGCCATGAGAAAAAAATGTCTGTCAGCGTCTACGGAAAATGTACAGTGCATTATTTATGAATTAGCATGGAACTAAGTGTGGAATTGTATACAGAGATTGTGTTGTGCCAAAGCGAAACGTCATACTCGTAATGTCGAGAGTTGTGTGGTCAGTCGTTACAAACGGTCGAGTTTAGCTTAGCGTTGCAGCGAAGCGCGCACTGTAACAAATTTAACACTTTCCGGACCGCTTTATATAACATTTTAACTGCACTGTAGCGGGCTACGACGGCGCTCGGAGTGGAGGGTCGCCGCTCGCGACCCGACGCCACTCTGCACTCGATGCTCCGACACTTCATGCTGTAAATTCATTGTCGGGACTACATCCTTTACTATGGACCCTTGAAAAATATTTCCTATAGAGGTAGGTAATTTATACGATGTATCCTGCACCCTGATTACTTAAACGGTAGTATTTGTTTGCCATAATATGACCAAGAAATACCTCTACGTAAAGGGGAGGAAAATGTACCTACGCTTATCGTACCTCCTCTAACAGTATTCATTATTGGTAATAAGCAAATAAAACTAATATATTTGCATTTGTTTTAGTTAAATATTTTCATTCCTCATACTGTGAAAGTAGGTCACATAGGCCTAAGGTTTCATGAAGATATAAAAGTGTCATAATTTAATTTTACACTTTATGGGACGTCAAGCAAGAACAACGAGTCGTCTCACGATACCTCTTGAGATTATCGAGTGAGGCGACTAATTAAGCTGGCAGGTTTCCACTGAGCTCCAATTTTAGAGTACAAATAAAAATATCACCTAAATAACTTTTGATATCACCAAATTTTCGAACCCTAAAATAAGGTTGAACACTCAAATGTATTGATCAGCAATTCGGTCACCAAAAACCTCATACCTATTTTTGCAGCAGTTGCACCTATTTTACTTAGTGCGTTTCAATAAATTTATAATCGCATCAAAAAAATTGTCAAATACCACATGTGTACCACCAAAAATAGTATAAACTACCACCTAATCTCATGCATCTTTTTTCATTAGAATTACATCTATAGTAGATTGTATGACAAGGGTCTAAAGTAAGCTACATTTCCAAGAGATGGTTATTTTCCCGAACGAAGTGAGGGAATATTGTTCGAGGGGTAATATGGCTTTTTAGTGAAATATTTTACACATCGCATGCTATATTTTAGTAAACAGTTACAAATTAATTGTTTTTTTTTTATTTGAAGGGCGTTTTTAAAAACATAACTAAATTACCAAAGCACATTATTAAATAAAAAGGCTTATCACGTATAGCTAATACTTTTGAGATTTGTTTGAGTGAGATTTTCAAACGAAATAATAGATTTTTTCAATTCAATTTTACCTAAACGACGACACGCGTTCTTCTCATCTTTAGTGCAAATTTACGAAATTGTAAGTATTTATTAAACTGTAATTTATTATAGATTACTAATAGTGATAAATTGTAAACACACTCTTTGTGATAATAGTTCCATATATTTTATATATTTATTGTAAAGAATCGTGACCTCCACAGATTGAGAGGTGACGGCTGTTTTTGCTAAATATGCTCGACGCAGTTTTAAGGGGGTCCTGCACGAAATTTTGACGAAACTGTAATTCTTAATTTTTCCACGGTATTTTTGTCTCGTCGTATTAACAAAGGCCATCTTAAACAATATACCATCTCACTTTACCTCAACTAGTCACTGATACCAAGTTATATGCCAACAAACTTTGCCACTTTTACGGCAAAAATCTAGGTTTTCTTACTGTTCTCGAAATAGTAGATTGTGTCACAAGGGAGCAAAATGACATATTTACGGCGTGGGCGTAAATTGAATCCTGAACGAAGTGAAGGATTATATAATAGAATCCTGAGCGTAGCGAGGGATTCTAAAATAGAATCCTGAGTGTAGTGAGGGATTCAAGAATTAACGCCCAAGGTGGAAATAGTTTTGCTTCCATGTGACACATACTGGTTTTCACATCACCTACTATTGAGGACAATGAAAGATCTGAAATAACAATAGTTGTGCATTTATTTTATCAAAATCGATACAATAACTCATTAAGTTATTACTCGTTACAGAAAAGTGCCACTTTGACCCCTTCTAGCAGGGAAGAAAAGTGCCATTTTGATCCCTCCTATATAGCAGGGAAGAAAAAGCCCTTATCCGAATAGGTGATGTGAAAAGTATATTTTTATAATGAATATTAAGAAGGGGGTGCCCTGCGGAATATGTATATAAATATTTTGATGTAAGAATTATTGTTTCATGCGTAAAAATTTACAAAGTAATTGAAAAATAAATAGAGACTTAGAGGTCATTAAATTTATGTATTGTTTATTAATTTTATATGCATTTATTTCAAATTTTAACAAGAATATGACCTTGTGTAAGGATCAGGCTAACCTACATAAGTTATTTTGTTGTATTTAACTAATTCAGCGCATACTGCTAGTACTACTAGTGATTTTAAAGTACGCCAATTTTCAGAATTTCTTGCAGGACCGCCTTAAGAAGTTTGCAGAGTTGTCGCAAAGAGCGTTGTCTGACTCGGTGCCCTGTAGCGCCTCGAAGTTTATTTAATTTCCTGATTGCGCAAACGAAAACTAGTGGGAAACGAATCGCGTACCCGCAGCCGACTAATGTTGTTTGAACTTCACTTGTATTTAGAGACCTCTATTTGTATGCCTACCGCTGCCTGACAAAATTCCACGGGCTTCCGACCTCCTCCCACATCTCGCTCGCCCTCCTTTGAAGCAAAAGTGTATTTAGTTAACGCACGCAACAATTCGGTTCTTCGGGAAAGTTTTGTTAGGGGAAATTCACAAGCGATATTTTTTCTAGTTAGAATAAGGGTTTTCAGAATCGTGTAAAATAATATCCGGCATTATTTCTTCAATGAACTGTGATCCATTGAATGTCAGATGCCCAACCGAGGTCACAATAACAATTAAAACCTCGTCAATAACCGTCCACTCTATATTCAATTTGTGAAAATGTTGACTTAAATTCATTTCATTACGGTCTATTCCGCGTCCCTCCGCTTTGTGAAAATACCATCGAACGGATGCCATCTAGAAAAAGCTCGCTTACATTCACGTAAGTCTTCCTAATACGTATTCCTCTGTTAGGCACATATCCTATTTTCCTCTGCTATCTTTTCGAATAGATGTTACTGTGTTCAATGACTAGGTACGTTTACTGATTAAATATCAGTTTTGGTTTCAAATATGTATAATGTTGTAACATGTAATGTTGTAAAATGTATATTAGTAGCGAATATAGTGATAATCTGTTATTTGTGTATTCTGGGTAAGTTTGATGATGATAATGGATTGTTGCGTGTGGACACCAGGTAAAAACAAGATGTTAATAATAACATTTCCGCTGTCAAGCTTTTCGTAGTGCTACGCATTTTCCTCCCCATACAGTGAAACGCATTTTCCCATCATACTTATTATACTCTTTGCGCATGTTATCGGTTACGCATCTACGGGGAGAGTACTCCTTAAGTAGCACTGAAAGTACTGGGGAGCGCTTGGCACTGAAAGTATTTAAATCAAATCTGGCAATACAGTACCTAAAACAGCAAAATCCCGTGCACAAATACATTTCATAATCTCATTAAGGTGAAAATGCTAGTCGTAAAAAATACTCCATTGCGCAAATGATGGTTTTAATAAATGTCGACGTTTTATGAGACGGTGATAAAGAGAGGTCAGAGTTATAAAATGCTTAACGCGGATACTACCTACACATTTACGGTATTATATTTTAAGTTACATTAGCTCAGAAGTGTCCATCTTGTATCATTATTGTTCATTTTGTGGCTCGTAGTGGATCATAATTGTTAATGTTTGCGTAGTGGAAAGTGTGGGTGGCAAATTGCTTACCGCATGCGCTTCGCTTTGTCTACAGGCTGCATTGTCTTAGTACTCGAAGCATTATTTTTGAGAAAAATTGCTAATCTCATCTCACTCTCCCTGAACGGGTTCTTTACATTTTTTTGACTATTTTACAGAAGTAACAACGAATTTGCAAATGTAATGTACAGAAGTAACAAGGGTTTTTTTTTACTTATCAATGTATTGTAATAAATAGTTGTAAATGGGATATTTTTTTATTAAATTACGTACTCATTAATACAAGTCATCGTTTATGAGGTCCGTACAAAATAGATTGGCGGTCCGGATGCGGACCGCGGTCCGCCATTTGCGGACCCCTGTTTTAATCATTAAGGGGATATATCGATTCAGTAAACCACGCCCCCCGTGAAAGAGACACGCTTATGTCTTTTGTGCACGGCAAGACGGGATACGAGTACAACACTCTTCGGGAATTACTTTTTTAGACAAATCTCGATAAATATCTGACTATGTGCAGTTTTATGAAATTTCCTCTTGACAGAGTTTAGATGTGATAAAATGCCATCATATTAACTTATTTGTGTTAGGCTAAAAAAACTCAACTTTGGATTTTTTCTATCGGGATAATTTTAAGCAATCAGTTTTCGGCTATTGTCAAAAACACTATGATATATCTGAAAATAAATCCCTATTGCTTCCTCGTCTGGGCAGAACAATATTTCAAAGAACGCGATATTTCTCGTTGTATTTAGCGCCTGAATTTTATAATTTGTTATTTTTAATAACGTTTTTAATTATACTGCTGTTTCTAATTAACGTCTTTAAAGGCCTCGTGATTGACGACACAGACGCATTGGATGTCGGAACAGTGACAAATGACAGATTAATAGGCGCTGACTGGCTATTGCATTTGAAGCAGTCTACTCAGCACATACTCAGCATGTAATCAGAGCTTGTGACGTCACCGATTATGTGACATGACAGTGCTTAAAATTTGTCTTCTTTATTTGTGTAGAGAAATACAACTGCACTTTGTGTAACAAATGTTGGTAACGGTGGCATCACTGCTTTTCAAATGCTCATGTTTATCAAATCACTAATGTAGGCAGGTGGAGTGCTAAATAGTGTTAAAATAATAAGGTTCAATTCTCCTAGTTACTATAAAATACATGTAAAATGTATTTTAATTGTTACTAGTTATATGTAATTATGTATAACAAACACGATTTATAAAAAAATACGTGTTAAATAAGTTTTTGAGACAGTCCACTGTCGGGCCACGTTCCGCTGAAAATGAATTTATTAATTTATACAATTATTATTCCTCAGTACCTATTGCCTCCGAGGAGATACCGTATAAATTACCTATGTGTTCTGTAGGAACTTACAACGCTTTGCATATGGAAAACATAACAAGATGGGCTGGTATTTTCGGAAACTGCTTAGTTACATGTTAAATAAAACGAGTATGGCAAAGGGCTTAAAAATACTGCACATAAAGTTTGTTTCAGAATTCCATTATTTCTAGTTCTTTACTCAGAATCGTTGATACTAACGATGCTTATGTACCGTCGAGGAATTTGAGATTTTGCCACTTCTCGGACATTCAAACTGTACAAGGAAAATGTGTCCGAAATATTTCATTCCAGATGGTCACTTCTTTGTATGGTATCTTTTAATATTTATATGGAATATATGGATAATTTTTTCTAGCACGTTAGTATTAATAATAATGAAGAAAAGGAACCTAAAATAATGCAATTAAACGAAAGTTATTTTAGGTTTACCTTTCACCGAGGTGAATTTGATTCCCTTGAAACCTGTCCCAAAGTAACATTTACCAAAGTATTATTCAACGGAGGTGGTATTTTTTTATTAAAGTACATTTATCTTCTATTACGATAATTCCTCAAGAATGTTTGCATATGTCAAAGACAAACAAAATGAGCGAAAACGTAGAATACACAATTCATTTGTAAAAGTTTAAAAGCATAAAGTTGTAATCGATAGCTGAGCTGAGTTTCTCTCCCAGTTCCAGTACGTGTACCTGTGTGAGTGCGCTGTCTCGAAACTTTCAGAATTTCCAACTCTGTATTCGGAGATTTAGTACACGCTGGTCGAGGCGAATTTACACGGTATTTACAGCTTCTGTTTGAATTTAAACGAACAACTTTTAAAAAAATCAAGTACTCGTATGTCATGGAAAATCCTTTTTCACACCACCTGCTCGATATTACCCAATTATATATCATGCAAACCTTACCGAAAGCAAACCATTATAACCCTTGGCTTAAGCCGGGTTATAATATTGTACTGAATCTCATTATAACCCGCCGGGTAATAATGTGATTTCACTTTCCATAGTTCTTATTGTTATGTCCTTAGAGTCTAATTTCGTGAAGTCCACATGGCGGCGAGGAGGCGGCACACCAGCTCCGTGTTTTGTTTGGAACGTTGCGTTCGAAACAAAAGACTGCGTCGGCGGCCGCCGCCCGTAGCGCGTCAAGCGCGTGATTTGTTCCGTTTTTTTTTTCTCAAAAAAAATTGACTAAAACTATATCCTTATTTTGAATTTTATAAGTTAAAAAAGAAAACAGTTTTTGCAAAAAAATCGTCATTATACTCGATTTCGACTTATTCAGGGGTAAGGATTTCAAATTATATATTTATTTTGAGTTTTAAGAAGAAAAATTTTTTTTACTAAAAATCGTCATTATACTCGATTTCGACTAATTTAGGGATAAGGATTTCAAATTTTATGTTTATTTTGAGTTTTAAGAGAAAAACATATTTTTTGCGAAAAATCGTCATTATCGATTTCGACTAATTCAGGGATAAGGATTTCAAATTTTATATTTATTTTGAGTCTTAAGTTAAAAAATATTTTTTTTTGCGAAAAATCGTCATTATACTCGATTTCGATTAATTCAGGGATAAGGAATTCAAGATTTAGGATTAAGGATTTCTAGATTCTGTATGTTTATTTTGAATTTAAAAAAACATTTCTTTTTTGTTAAAATATTCATCATACTCGATTCCATATTAAATAATATAAAGTATAAAATTGGCCAAAGGTGGTGAGAAAAGTAGAGTATACCCCACGGGGATAACACTGTTTTTGTCTTGGGCGCGCTTAAATCCCTCACTACACTCAGGACTCAGTCTTAATTCCCTCGCTTCGCTCAGGAATTAAGTCATTACAAATTTGGAGTCCTTCGTTACGTTCGGGATTCAATATTGCACCCGTGACATAAAACAGTGCTTTATCCCCTTGGTGTATAATCTACTATTTTCATCGCAGCACTGAACACGACACTAACTTTCGTCTTTGATAAATAAGTTGCTGTCAGACTATTCAATGAATTCGCAACTTTAATTATTGCCTTTATCGTAACTGTATAAAATATTAAGTATTTGAAGGCAGAAATGAAAGTTGCTAAGTTTGCTACTGAGTACTGAGCAATTCTTCAGTGTCTCCTTTCGCGGTGTTAAATCAACGTCTTTTGTATTTCTTCCTCTGAATAGTTTTTACGGTTCGTCGACAGTTGCCATGCAAAGCCGTTCACAGGCTCTGGCTCGAATAGTTTCAGCCGAGTTCCTCAGAAAAAGCCACTATCTGGTTATATAACGTTATCGAAGACTTTTAGATGCTCGACTTACTTTAGCCGCTCTCTTATGCGGACGGTCACAAATGGGCTTTGTAACTTCTTAAATTGTATGTTTTCCTTGCTAACTTTTGGTAAGTATATATATATATATAATATAACTGTACATAATACCCAAAAGAAAAACATGTCACTTTTATGTTACTTTGTGATTTGAGGATTTGTTTTTCGAGTCGTGCTTACTACCATGACGCGTTTATCTTCAAACTATCCGACAAACAAGCCTTTGTAAAGCTATTTGGTATTGTATTTCTATTACAAAACATTGTTTTTAAATTGTGAATTGCGCACGCGAATTCCAAATCAAGAGGGAATACAAATCAAGTCATCAGTAGATATTACTTACGAAAACTATCGAGACGTTAAGACGTAGTGGAAATTGCTAATGGCCTTCAAACTTACTTTTGACTTGCTAGGTGGTGGTCTAACTTTCTCTATTAGAGTATTAATTACTGCAAACGTTGAAGTTTGGGAAAATTTAATTTTACATCGACGTGTACAAGAAACTGTGACAGATTTGTTGCCAGACAGTTTTAAGTTGCAACTGTTGCAAGCAACTTTAATGAATACACGGGGCATCTGGCGTTTGACTGCGGACAAGAAGTCAAAAGACCAACGACGACATCATAAGGGACGGGAGGAAGGACGCAAAGAAATAAAATGCAATAAGTTCTTTGGCAACGTTCCAGCGTCGTCTGTGCTCATAATTAACTAAGTCCGCGTATCCGGTGCCATCGGTGCCTCTGACCACTGACTAACAAAGTTAAAGCACTACTGGATTTCTTCCCTAATACTCAGGGAACTCAACAAACTTAGTTACACAGAGGCTGTTTACAAAGCATGTTGCGAGATTTGCGAGGCTGCTTCCTTATTGTCGACATGTGTCTAATCTAATGTAATATGCACAACTAATTTCATAAACCAAGTTTCTTAGTTAGCGTTGCAAGTCGCGCTGTGCATCCAGCGTGATTAGGGAACGAGTGAAATAATTGTCGCGATATTGTGGTGTGAAGTTATCGCAAACAGGCAATGAGCTGGCACCTCTCCAGCGGTGTTCGCGCCCTCTTTATTAACTAAGAACAGACGTCCGGCCGCTGCCCCGGGGCCGATCCGGCACACCGGTGCACTTTCACTGACCAACAAGTTATCTTGCAATATTTCGGTAGCGCGGACAAATTGTTACTCTGGGGTCTCTGGACGAAGGTGCCAAAGATCAGCTATCGGTTTTTTTCTATTTGCATTTTTTTCTTTGCAATTTTAATCTTTATGCGAACTGGGAGATAAATAATGTCATGCCCACAATAGTACATTTTGACGCAAGTGCGGAAGGTATGTCATTGTGCACGAGCCCCGAGTTGTCTTGGCAATATGCCTTTTTAATGTTTTAGATATTATAGAAGTTTAGTTTTAATGGCCTTTGCTTTATTAAATAAATAAGTAAAGTAACTGAACCTAACACTCTTTGGTTGCATGTATGGCTTGGGTCAACAATAAATTTAAAAAACTTGGAAAGGTAAAAAGACTTGTGCGCGAAATCCAACTTTGCGCGCGATATACAGCTACATAAAGTACCACTTTTTGAGCAACTGTATTAAAAAATAATGTTCGTCACTTACGTAATTTACCATTTTATCATAATTTATTGGTACCAAGGTACGCAAGTAAGTCGTCTCCAACATTCCACAGATTTAGTGTGTGATTTGTTTTGTTTTGCACTGATTATTCACATGTCCGCCTCATTCCCGGCGACCCGCTGCGATTCACGGATAATAAATGAGCGCCTGACGCTTACAAACGTCCTATTTTCCTTGTATTTGTAACGTACCTACATAGGCACTACACTGAGAAATTTGGAGACTTTGAAACGCTGTCCTGCCGAGACTAGCAAACAGTAGGGGCTGATTTTTAGATATATGATTCTTGACTATATGATTGTGGTACTGAACAATAGCAAAACATGATTGCTTAAAATTTTCTCAATAGAAAATAAATCCAAAGTCGAGTCTATATTTTCCTTTTTTCCTCAGCCTACTAAAACAACGCATTATTAAAAGACACGATTAAGTTAATATCATAGTATTTTACCTCATCTGTTAGGTACTGACAAGAAGAAATTTAATAAACCTGCACACAGTCAGATATTTAACGAGATTTGTCTAAAAAGCCATTCTCGGAGAGGGTTGCATTCCGTTTTGTCGTGAGCGAAAAACAAAGGGTGTCTCTTTCAATCAATATATTGCCTTAAACACAGTGTTCTATCTGCCACCGAGCATTCGCGTCACCTTGTCACAAATTGTGTTACACCTGTCATATATATATTATTAAACTAGCCTGTCTGCAAAGCATGGAGTCAGTCCATACCAGAAAGAGTTAAAAACATAATCCAAATGATCATAATTCTCCTTTCTCATGGTTTACAAAAGACGCATTAAGTTAAAAAGACTAAATTGAACATGAATTGAAAAAATCCTTAAAGGGAACCAGATTTGTAAATGGGGATTTCCTCCATTCGGGACGTCGGTTATGTAAAGATTATAACCGCTGGAGCATTGTTCCATTCGATCTTGTTTTGTTCGTTGTTTATTACTTATCGCTGCTGTGCAGTCAGCCGCCGTTCTGTTTTTGAAGTAAATGTAGGTATGTACGAACAAATTGTTCTATGTTTTGGACTGGGACTTTTGATTAAAATTTCCACGCGTTCCTGAATAATGTAATTAAGAGCGTTTAAGGGCAAACACATTTTTAGTACACTCACTACTACAACCCGTCGTCTACCAGTCCCTGGGATCCCAGGGCAGATAACAAAAGAAAGGCACTGTATATTTTTTTCGCCGGGAGAGGACGGCTTAAGAGCGTAGTGAAAATTCAATAAAAATTGTACTTATTTTTTACTTATATTTCTGGACAATCTTACACAAATCAACCTAGTCCCAAATAAGCAAAGCTTGTACCTATGGGTACTAAGCGACGATATACATAGGTACTTATATAGATAAATACATAGAAAACATCCAAGACCCAAGAACAAATATTCGTGCTCATCACACAAATAAATGCCCTGGCCGGGATTCGAACCCGGGACCTCCAGCTTCGTAGGCAGGGTCAATATCAACTAAGCTAAAGCGGTCGTCAAATATTTGTTCTTATCGTATTTTGTTCTTGTGTGTGGTTTTAAGCCCTAATAGGGATGATGACACTATACTTAAAAGAAAATCAATAAATCCAAATTTTCTACATAAAGGCTCAAATTCTCAATCAAATGGCGAAAAAAGTAATTAAAAAAAATAATAATTACGTATTTATAAGGATTCAAAGTTTTATGAGTGGGTATTTTCTGTCGCTTTTCCGCAAAACGCACCTTTGTATTGAACGATCGTCATTCACTATGGTGTGGTGCTACTCAACAGTGACGTCATTGTTGAGTAGCACTTTCTCTCTCTAACTACGAACATTCTAACCGTTGTAGCTTCGTTATTTTTTGAGATATTTGAATAGGATTTTCACTATTTGGCATAGTTTTATGTCTTCTTTCTATTGCAGTACTAATTTTTTTTGAGTCAACATCCCTATTATGACGTTCATTCAAAGCGACTTTGTTACTTATTTCATTACTTGATCAGTAGGTAAGTACCTATATACAGGATGGAAAAAATGGGCCCTGGGAGGGAAACCGCCTTAAATCCTTAAGGTATTAGCTTATTTTAGTTAAAGAAACAAAACTTAATTCCAGGATTTTCTAAAATTCGCTTGGAGCCTTTTTTTGCACCATTTATATAATATCTATGTATAACTGTATTTCTGATTTATTCCCTTATAATTCCTGTCCTGGAATTATTGTCATAATTAGAAATGTACGATATCACACCAACACATTGTACCATATTTTATTGCAAAATATCTGGGCGACCGAGCCTTGCTCGGCGTTTGCCCGTTCATGAGACCTAGCTAGATCGATTGCTCGTCCCCGAAAACCCCCACATACCAAATTTCATCAAAATCGTTAGAGCCGTTTCCGAGATCCCCGAAATAAATATATAAATAAATAAATAAATATATACAAGAATTGCTCGTTTAAAGATATAATAAGATAATAGTAGTTTATGCAACTGGTACATAATGAGGTCACACGAATGACCACACTCACCACAAACCACACTCCTCTGCCGGCCCTGACACTATTCCTCCATTCTTGGTTAAAGATTGTATATCATTATTTGAGCTTCCGCTATTACACATATACAACCTCTCATTAAAAATGGCCACCTATCCTAGCTGCTGGAAAACATCTAGGGTGACTCCAGTGCCAAAAAGTGGATGTGGATCAGACATCACTGAATTTAGACCGATTGCAGTGTTGTCAGTTTTCGGCAAGTTGTTCGAGACAATCATTGATAACCAAATCAGCCAACAAATTGCTCACCAACTCGATGACGGCCAGCATGGATTCCGAACACGCCGCTCTACAGTTACTAACCTCACTGACTTCACTGACTATGTCACAACAGCGATGGACGGAAGACGCCAGGTTGACGCGGCGTATTTCGATTTCAAAAAAGCATTTGATGTGGTGGATAATGATATTTTACTCCAAAAATTTGCAGCAGTAGGGTTTTCGCCCAAATTAATAAGTTTCTTCGCTAGCTATCTGCGTAACCGCAGTCAATTTGTCCGCCTAGCAGGTTATTATTCACAGCCCTATTTTACACGATCAGGAGTCAGTCAGGGAAGTACGCTGGGTCCCACCCAATTTTTGCTCATGATCAATGACTTGCCGAAGGTTGTCAGCACTGCCAAATGCCTATTGTTTGCAGACGATTTGAAACTATGTCTAGATATTAGGGATGACACTGACTGTGTGCGTTTACAGCAAGACATCAATGCAGTAGTTGAATGGAGTGAAGCCAATAGGCTTCACTTCAACACATCAAAATGTAAAGTCATCACATTCACTAGAGCAAAACGTCCTATTGTTGCGACATATCATGTCAACAGTAATGAGCTCGAAAGGGTACATAGCTTACGTGATCTTGGACTGATAGTGGATACAGAACTCGACTTTCGTCAACATATTGCTAAGACGTGTAAAAATGCTTGCAAAACTCTGGGTTTTATAATGAGGGTAGCTTCGCAATTTACAAGCCCTAAAGTGGCTTTAATACTGTACTTTGCATATGTACGGAGCCGGTTGGAATATGGAGCCATCGTGTGGGACCCGCACGAAACGAAGTATTCGCTAATGGTCGAGAGGGTTCAACGCAAATTCGCCAGGTTTGTATATAAAAGGATGTATGGATATTATCCATATCTCTACCCATCTCGCTTTGTCTTGGGTATGGTAGGTCTCGACTCCCTGGAGCTTAGACGCAAGCTGCTCTTAATAGCGCATTACTATTCCTTGCTGCACGGCGCAATCGACAACCCCAGTGTTCTGGGCCGAGTGGCGCTGGCGGTTCCGTCGCCGAGTTTTGGCCTGGTGGGTGCGTGTTTGGGCGGCGCGCGACCTGCGCGGCGGTGCCGGCGCCTACTGGCGGATCCCGAGACTCGCACAGTACACGCCGCAAATGCGCCCACCGCTCGGGCTATTTCGCTGACAAATGCAGTACTAACCCAGGTCCCAGATGCTGATATTTTTGCCGATAGGTTAAGCAGCTTCATGAAAGCCGCATTGTCTGCATTCAACTGTATTTTCTAATTTGTTATGTTTGGTTTTGATGTTTTATATTTGTAAATATTGTGTTACCTGTATTTGCTATTTTAGAATTTGTTTTTATATATTTGATACTAATTTGTGTTGTTATTGTTAGTTTTAAATTACCGTGTAAGCGATTTGGTGCCATAACTGTAAGCTTATATGTGTTGAAATAAACGAATTGAATTGAATTGAATTGAATTATAACTACTCTAAGATTGGTTCAGAAACCGTAGTAAATAAATACAATAATTGTGTTAATACAACCTTTTTGCACGGTTGCAAAAAGGCAGAACTGGCAACCGATACCTGAATGTTATTTTAAAAAGTAAAGAGTCCCTATTCTGATGTGATCATGTCGTTCTAGCTCAAATTTCGTGCGATATATACTAAAAAAACATCGAGCTGACATTTCGCATCGACTGAATTTGAATTTTCAGTGATACTAGAATAGAGACATGTCAACTTTGACATTTAAATTTTGACAGTTTTGTTTGACGTTTAATATTTTAACATCATATGTGAGATTAAAATGGGATTTTGATCGTCGCCGCGTTGGTGAGCACACGTGCCCGGGGCGACGACGGGCAGAATCCATTTACCGTACAAAACCTTATCTCTTATCTACTGTCATGGCGTCGTTACCGAACAACGTCATTGAACACGTCATAAATTTGATGGAAGCCATTTTTTTAAGAATTGAATTGAATTGAGATTAAAATGAAAATTATATTACTGCTGTAGCCTTAGCCACAGATAAGAAAATTGCCATAAATTCGTTGAATGTTGAAATAAGAGTCATTTTCTACAATTTCCGAACGCATATTAGCGGATTTATGATATGTGTGTAGATAAAGATTTATCTTATCTTAACTTATCTTATATCCACGGGTCTACCATGTGCACACAGGTATGTGATTTTGAGTGTCCAGTAAATATCCGGAACGTAGATAGATCGCTGCCGAGCACCGTTGTCGGTATACTAAGCCAAACAATTGGCTCTCATGCAAAATGCAAACGAGAGGCTCCGCGCCCGGTCTGCCGACCGAATAGCCTCTGAGCCACGAAACTGCGGTTACCTGCCGCCACTCTAAACAAACGCATACATATGGCCTGCTACGCTCTTTACTTTTTCCTATTTTAAAATTTTAAAAGGTTACAGCCACAACCTTCTTTTATATCGCCGGGCTGAATTGGGACGCTCCATTATTTATCGCTTTGGGAGCACAAAGAAACGACAATGCCCTTCCTGTCGATATAAATATGAACAAGAAATACGGGCTAATGAGATACCCGCATGAAGGCTCGTTTTATTTTCGGTGCCACGAAAAGGGAATGTCAATATTGCGCGTGGAACACTTGTGACTCCGCTGCGTACTTACTCGAGACCAGTGAAAAATTAAATTGGTACTGTTTGTGCCCGAGGCAGGCAATCTGTATGCACTTTTATGTCTTGTTTTCGGTTTTAGGGAGTTATGATTTAATTAATTTGTGAGTGTTGTTATCTTTATTCAGGCTCAAATGGGATTGTATAATTTATTGCTAAGATTCTTCATGATTTAATCTTTCGTATATTCAGTGAAATCTAAATTAATTCACCTAGAGATTTCTCTTACAGGTATTGTTAAATTGTGCGGACGTTTACATTAAGGCAATTAAATGCCTGTTTTCTTTTGCCGTTGCACGTTGTGATTGTGAGCGACTATAAAAGCCGATTTACACTGTACAAGAACTTGCCTGCAATTTTCATTACATTAAGGGGCTGCGTAATTCCAATTGTATTTAGGTACCGATTGATTTATTTATCACACATTATTATTGGTAAACGGGACTTCGCGTTTTATTTTCACCTTTTCTGAGGTTTACCCGACGTTTCGAATGTGTCACAACATCCTTCGTCGCGAGCTGGTCAGCTAGTTGACTAAAATACATTATTAATTTCAACGCGATTAAGTTCCGTTTACCAATAATAAATTCCAATCGTCTCATAAAACGGTACTTCTCCCTTAGTAAGTATTACTCAAATCGGAACGAATGGGTTTCCAGAGGAATGCTTCAATACCCCTAATGATACGCGAATCTCATCTTTCCCTAACGCAAAAAGATTTACCAGAAAATCTATTGAATTACGGGATCTTGTTATCACGTTATATTGAACTTGTGACTCGAGGAGGCGATTCAGACTCTGACACGGGTGACATCTTTCAGCGAAACCAACCGGTTTTTATTCACAAACCGACTCGTGCTCACCTGTCATCTCATCCCTCACCCGTTTTTATATGGAACAAGGGCCTGACATGCTTTGATAGAGAAAGATAGCCTTATTGCGACGAATAAGTCGCTATAAAATTAGATGAAGTTAGGTACTCATACTTTGACATGTAGACGTAAAATCGGGTAAGTATCACTATAAGTTGAACATCGAATTGTAATTTTTAAATGGGCATGCAATGACTTGTAATAATAGGTTACGTAGTGTAGTGAAGGGAGGAGACTCGTTATTTGGTTAGGTTCCAACACTTGCACTAGTATAGGGCCTTGCGTTAAAAATAAAACAAGTGCCTGTCTGGCCATGTAGATACATGTATACCTAATTTGCAGTCAAGTTGTACATAGTCTGTTCACTTTGACGTATTTTAAATTCCTACATTTACTTTCCTAAACTGGTGGCAGCATCGATCAATCCCATGCGGTTAAAATCGAAGTAAACCACTATCGTGAGGCTACAGTCCATCACGTCTTATGGCGTTGATGAATTAACTCATATACTTTGTATAGTTACACGTTTACTCAATCTAGTTTTTCATAGTTGACAGAACTGTTCCTTTCACTTGAAATAAGTAAAAATGAAACTTTATAATATGTATAATATCGTTTAGAAGTCGTGACGTAGGTATGTTACGAAACAAACGGTAATTATTGTGCTCTTTGAAGTCGGCTTCGAGCTTCGTAAAATATTTACTGAAATTGCCGAGATGAATATGTGATACTGTATAATTTAACATTGTGTAATTAAATAAGCGAAACATCTTTGTATTGTGTTTGCGAGACTCGCCCGATAATTGTCAAACACGATAAGAAAGCTAATATTAAGCGCTATGCTTTCTTCGAATTTCGGGAATGTAAACTCTGATGTTTCAAATGTTTTGCTGATGAATGCGAGATGTTTTCAGACAATTTTCTCCCTGAAAAGGCGGTCCCGCACGTGAATGTTTGCTATCTTACATATTCCTCCGCTGAGCCTTTCTAACGAATGAGTGCTGGCCTGTGTCAAAGAAACGTAAATGAGACCTTTAAAACGAGTTCTATGTGTCACTCAGAACTCAAACAAATAGGAACTTGGACTTTGCAACTCGTTTCTTTGTACAGCGCGGGCAATCTGAAATTCACAGTAGGCAATCAGTGCCTTAAGATATATGACAGTCGATTTACTTAAGAAGCATTATTTTATACGCGTTCTGGCAGAGGGAGCACCGCTTGCTAAGTCATTCAGCTTTTGATACCAATGGAACCATGACAAATTTAAATGATCTAGGGGATATTACTAAGACTAAATATGTACATAAGTTCCCTGTATTAATCTTTCTAGAGATACTTTCGCAGTTGAAAAACGGTACTAGGTAAACGCGAAATTTTCAGAAGGTTTATTCAAAGGAGATTGTAAAACGAATTGAACTAAATTAATAAATTAACGACGATTATTCTTTACTAAAAGGTTAAGACAAAAATATTAATATGTTTAATTGGTTATTTTAGTTATCTATTTTAGTTTAGCTTTGAGTGTTTTTATTTTGATACTCTCGAATAGGACCTAATCTACGCTATTTAGCGGCGTATCAGCTGGGCATCATCATGACTTCTGAGATACTGGACCCAGTGTAGGTATTTGAAGGGGTTGAATATTGATGGTGTTGCGGGCAAGCCCGCGGGCGCGCTATGAATCAGATCAGCGTGTAATGTACGCCGGACCAGGTAATGGCACCAACAGAACGATGAGTTACACTCGCAATTTACCTGAATAATGAACCTGCTAAGCCGCCAGTCAAACAGGTATCCTTTCGCTAAAACAACATTGCCGGAAATAACGCCTAATCTGTTTCAAATACAAAACGAAATTTAGATTAAAAGCCTAGTTGCTAAAGAGTAGCCACGATCCTATTGATATGACAAGAAATTGTAGAAAAATCAAGCATTACCGGTTTTAAACCGTAATATGTATTTATAAACATTACCTTCTTATTAAGTCTATTTGCATAGGTAACACGTATAGTTCTGAACACGTAAAATGTACACAGAATAATAATGAAGATGATATACCGATTCTATAAAACCGAATGGTGTTTCAAGGTTTCAGCTCTCCTGCATGACATTTATACCAGCCAGTGAAATTAGCAGTATTGTTAGTAGCAGGTGCAAGTTAAATTTATTACCTTTTACCGGATTCGTGAAAACATATTGCCATAGCTTAAACAGCCTCATACAAGTAGGTATCTCTATTCTAAGTTCTTCGAAATATGAACTTTATAAATGGGAACAAATAAAATGATCACCTAAATAACTTTTGATATCATCAAATTTTCGGACCCTAAAATAAGGTTGAACACTCAAAAAAAATTATCGATCAGCAATTCCGAGTCACCAAAAAAATTCTACCCATTTTTGCAGCACTTGCACCTATTTTACTTATTGCGTTCCTATAAATTTATAATCGCATCAAAAAAATTGTCAAGTACCACCAAAAACACTAAACTACCACCTAATCTCATGCACCTTTTTTCATTAGAATTACATCCAAATATTATACACATCGCATGCTACATTTTAGTAAGTAAACAGTTACAAATTAATTATTTTTAGCACTATAAATATTTTAGTCATTTCCAAAATGTTATAAATTAGAAAGTAAAATTCTAAATTAATTTAAAAAGCAACGCGCAATGTGGCTGTGTGAAATAATAACACGTATACTGCTATCTCACTCAATCAAATACAAAGAATTGTCTGAAGCATAAAACCTATTGATATGTCGTTAGAGTGAAAGGTACCTATTGCTGTTTCATTCTAACTACCTATTGCTGATGGTTTACAAACTGCAAGAAGTTTTATTATTAATCTTTAAATGCGTTGACGTGAGCGCGTTTGATTGAAAACTTTTATTTGAAAATGAGTTTTGTTGATTTATTAAATTGTTAGTTTGTTATGAAAATGGATAAAGGTCCTCAAATGAGTTTACTTTATTAATTTAGATTTCATGGAAAAATTAAAGGAAGTTAATAGGAAGAAATTCAAGAAATAGGTATAGGTAGGTTTAGGTTATGTTAGTTTTGCATCGGCCCGAAGGGCCAAAACAACTCGAAATAGGAGCTCCGCGCCAGCGGAGATCCGACAATACTGTTCCAATGTCCACTAGTTTGAAATAAAAATAGATGTCATAGAAAAATACTACTTACCTACTACCTAGGCAAATTGACGATTATCAGCGAATAGAGTAGAGGCAAAAACATCTGAGAACAAATAGCTGTATGCGACCAGTAAGGAAAGCACAGTTGAAAATATATTAAATTAAATTATGTTATGTACGTGTCTCATTAAAGTTACAGAAATTTTGAAGCTTCTATAAAATAAAATCATTTAGCGCTGTCTTGCTCGCACGCGGTGCGACGTGCGAGCGAGACGGACCGTATGGAAAACCGCATCAGTGTGCTAGCAATGAGGTTAGACTAGATTGGAACTGCTTTGCGCGTCGGGCTTTAAAAAACAATTGCCGCGTGAAATTTGGTGATCATGTTAATCATGTAGTATTTCTGGGTATCGAAAGAATTATTTGGGTGTAAATAATTTTAATAGGATTACGAGCCCTGTAATATTTGGATGTAAATTATATGAAATTTGGTGTTTGAAATTAGGTGATCATTAAGTATTTTTGGGTAGTGACTAATTTATTTGGTAACAATTTAATTTAATAGGTTATCGACATGTTATTTCTTTGGGTTGCACTTTATATTTAAAAGGAGTTGAAAATTTGGTGCGAATCTAGTATTTTTGGTAATCAATGTAATTTTTTAGAGCATCATTCGGCAACTAATTTGGTGGTTCGTTAAATGCTACCCTTTATAAATTAGACTACATTGTAGTTAGTCTAATTCATAAAGTTGTTGATACTGAATATGTATTTGGGAACCTACAGGGATTGCTAAAATAATGAGTGCGAATAGTGCGATTGTAGCCCGTTGAAACTAAGTACACAGTTTCCAAGGAGTGGACACTTGTGGTGAATATGGCGAAAATGGTTTGTCAATAAGAACAGGTTAGCTAAATCAGAAAAAAACGGGTTGCACTCCGGGAGTGCCGGCAGAAGTGAAAACACAATGACATGATAAAGAAGTTTTCACTTAATACATTTTTGATAACAGCGCCACCTACGAACAATAAAAGGCACTAACTATACAGAACGCTGCTGTCGTGTCGGTTGTAACTAACACAACCCTCACTGTGAGAAACTTCGCTTGTTTGTTCATAGGTGCCGCTGTTACCAATATCCATCTTCTATATATAGATCACGTGTCCATCTTACGATATTAGAAGGGGTACCGTCACTTAGCTGGTCTTACGCTCTGACGGTCACGTGACCCTGACGCGAGTTTAGCTTTTTTTCCCCATCACAAAAAGTGCTCAGCGCCGCTAAAGAAGTTTTCACTTCAAAAATTTATGTGAATATCTAGTTGCATTTAAAAGAAATTCAAACGGCTAAATTGATAAACTGTGGTGCATTACCCATAAAATTAAATATATGCATATGTGGTATAAAACCTGCATCAAATAATAAGATTTTTTATTAGTAGGTGTGAATCCCCATATAAATGGATCTTGGGAGTTACAAGTCATGATAAAGTTTGGCCTCACGATGGAAACTGTTCCTTAGGCTACTTGTAACTTATACTGAGCGAGGCCAAACTATCCACGAAAAAAATTCAAAATGGCGGCTATTTTAGTTTCCAATTTTTTTTATATTTTTTTAAACTCAAAAATGCTTCGTGCTACACAAAAACTTTGTATGAGAATTATGTTTTGCATAAATTTATCTATAACTTTGGTTATTATCATTTTCTCGATATATCTAATAGTTCATGAGAAAAATGGTGTTCAATATTGCGTTTCTTGTTAAAACACTGTTAGTCAAAAGGCTTAGCAAAATCAAACTGCATCGTATGCAGAAATCAATCCATTTTCTCCAGTGATACTAGGAACCAATATAAAGGATTTCATCCGGCGAAATGAAAATTTCATCGACGGGAATTCAAAATGGCCGTCATTTACCAAAGGGGGAGCCGCATTTTTGAAAAAGTGTATAATTTCAAAACGGCATCTGCTATTTAAGTAATATGGGTATCAATGGATTGGTATTGATACCATTAATTAAAATAAGAAAAATACCATATAAAAAATTAAAGATGGCGGCCACCTATAACAAAATTGTAAAATTTTCATTCTTCTTTTTTTCGTTATATTAAAAATAACAACTAAATGTCCAATGATATAGTCAATTTTTATATTTACATAAATTCTCATAGTATTATCTACGCGACAAAACAAAAATTTTGACAATCCATCGATTAGTTTTTGAACTATACGAATTACAAACGAGCCTCGGCGAGTGTGTCATAGTAGTTATGGAAACAAACTGCACTTTTGTAATGAAAGCAAGTCGCTTTTGCACAATGGTATTAGTGAAGAGACCAAACTTGATTATTTTTTCGATAATATCTAATTTTCACCCGTCAGTAAGAAATTATAAGTCTAAAACGTTCTACTAAGTTAAAAGGTGGCCAGATTTGGACAATAAATGTGGCAATCGATACAGGAAAATGTTGTTCAACATAAAAAATAACGCTGTGATTTTATTTAACATAACTTAAGAAAAAAAATCCTTTTTTGCAATAAACTTTTAATATTCATACCCTATAAGTACTTATATTCATAAGTTATATATTTTTTGAACCTTAAAAGAATATTTTTTTCCAAAAACAATCACACTACAGAAAGTTTCCCCAATATAAAAAAAACAACTATGAGAGTTATAAGCCATGATAAAGTGTAAGTAATATAATATATTTGTATCACGGGTGGTAAGGGTTCCCGCAACCGACGAGATTGTATGAGGATCTTGTATGGATGTGACTGCAGCAAGAGATGTATGTAAGGACCGGTACTTGGCGTTCTTTGGTCTCTGCCTATCCCAATGGGATACGGTCGTGAGTATATGATGTGTGTAAGTATGTATGTATAGCAAGGGTTATTACAACTCAAGTCAATAAAAGTAATTCCATTAGACTTTCGTTAGTAATAACCTCCTTACCTTCCTAAATGCACAATGTACTATATATTAAAATGTTCTTAAACGCAGAAAAAACAAAGTGTAGGATTTTACTGAGTATACATATTAAAAAAATAAAAATAAAATAAAAAGTTTATTACTAAACAGTAAAAAAAAATTTCTTAAATTTTGTAACAAAAAGCGTATTTTTTTTAAGTTGAACAACATTTTTCACTATCTAAAACTATATAAAAATTGAATATTAGAAGAAAAATCCAAATGAGAAAAATGCTTTAATAAAACCACGTGCTGCGACAGCTGGTACTACCGTGCCCGCGCCGGTATTGTCAGAACTTACTATATATATAATACATACATACATACACACATACGTGCATTATTACCGTGGCCGGGAAGGAGTCAATTGCAGGCGGAGTATTTGTTTGCGCGAAATCAAAGTTTATAGTAAATTTCGATTATTAGGTATTGATTTTCTATCAGCACGCTCAGTTCAAAATGCAAAAGATTTTGCCCTTAGATCTACAGCCAAATTATGCAGTCGCCATGGAAACTGAGACTCTATTTTAATATAAATAGAGTCACAAAGTGAAAAACATTCAGTTTCCTCGGTTACACCTAGCCGATATGATATATTCTTAGCTCGTTCCAGAAAAAAGCATGCGACGAGACGGATATAGCGCCGATATGGGCCATCGCGCCTCCCTCGGAGGCCAGATTACCTCTTTCCATTTACTGCTCACCACTCACCATACATTTAACGGTACCTAACAACGTTTATATTTAAAGCTTTTACACAATACGCTTTAACACTCACAGTAACTAACTACCAACTAAGATGTGTTAAAGTAAAATCTCTTTGTGTGAGGTGGAGAAGATAGGTGAAGAGAACACCGGGGAAAGACAATAACGTAGCGGATAGTGGACTTACGGGATAGGTACTTTTCGTCTCACCCCCACCTAAAATATTTTATATTTTATCCCCCCGTTATATTTTACCCCACCCCACTTCACAAAGTTAGGTTTTTTTTAAATTTTTTTGATCGTGCATCGAGAACGGAGCTTAATAAACATTGGTTGATTAGCTAGTTTAATCATTTCCCCACAGAGCTATGCATTATAAAAGTATGGACTTTAATGTGCCACCCCTCGACTGAGTCGTTATAACTAAAGTGTGAATAATGTCTTAAAAAAGTCAATGAAATAAATTCGTATCCTTGATGTTAATGTTTACTTACAGTGTCCGTTTACAATTTATGATCTCGTAGAACTTCTGTTGACACCCAATTGTCTGACGTATATTTGATTGCCCGCGTTATCAGGACAAGCCAGCAGCGCCGATTGAATAACAATGTTTGCATTGATTGCCAGACGTAAGGAGACAGGCCCAACGGGTTTCTTCTTTTATTTAGGGCTAACAGCAAATTGATCTTGTTATTTGTGAAATTAGTCGCGTGAATGAAGTGTGGAAATTAATCTATTCTATACATATTAAAGAAGAAGTCCTGAGTGACTCATCAACGCACAGCCGAAACCACTAATGCTAGAGAACTGATTTTTGTACAGTCGGTTACATTTATAACGTAGGCGAGGGATAAGAAAGTATTTTACAAAATTCATCCCCTAAGGGGGTAAAATAATAAACAATTATATTTACACCGATTCGAACGTACGGTAGGCATATTTTGATGTCATTTTTAGTATGGGATTTGACACTTAGATCGACCTTACGAACGGTCCAAAACGTTCCGTAATCGCACCGCTGGTTACTAAAAGTAGAGACTACAAAAAAGCGGCAATTAAAATAAAATCGGCCAAGTGCGTGTCGGATTCGCGCACGAAGGGTTCCGTACCATTATCTATAAAAACGGCAAACAAATCATGTCTGTTGTATGGGAGCCCCCTTAAATTTTTTTTTTTAGTTTTTGTTATTATAGCGGCAACAGAAATACATCATTAGTGAAAGTTTCAACTATGATAGTGATAGTTAGTCACGGTTCATGAGATACAGCCTGGTGACAAACGGACAGAGGAGTCTTAGTAATAGGGCCCCGTTTTACCCTTTGGGTATGAAATTCTGATGATCCTAAAAAAACGTGTTAGTACACTGTTTATAATATGACAAAACAATAATGTTACTTGGTCAACAAAATACACGTAGGTAGGTATATGACATCAAATCGGTCCCTTCTCGCAAAAAATCCTGAAGCATCGCTATTAGGATCCTGCTCCCTCATCTGATCTCATGAGCCATTCTTAAGGGCTCGTTTTCACTGGTCGTTAGAGCATGTATCCCTTCCCACGTACGGAGTGCTCGTATTTTTTTCTATGTAACGAAAATAAGGACAGCATGAGCTCACCGCATGCGGAATGGGGGCTCTAACGATCTGTGAAAATGAGCCTTAGGTGAGTGATGATCGGTGATTCCAAGAATCAGTTAGTTAAACGAATTGAACGGATCATGCTTCCATTTCACTCAATCGATAGATGCGTGCGACAGGATTAACAAGTTAACATTCAACGTAAACCTATGGAAAAAATGATCTACAAATTGAACAGTCGCACGATCCAAAGACAAGCTATTAAATATTTGCTATCTGAATTTTGCTACAACATTTCGCCCATAGGTACTTACTCAATCTAATTATGTTAGCCTACAATTTTGTTTGTTATACTGTACAGTCAGCGTCATATAGTATGTAGCAGCCAAAGTAGCCAAATAGTTCGGTACCCCATATACAATACAATAAAATACTCTTTATTGCATAACCTCAACAAAAGAAACACAATAACAGCACATAGGTAATGACAATGTATTTGACATATATTTTGTATGGTGTTCCGAACTATGTTAACGACGCTGACTTTACTGCCTTCTAATTATGTTTTTCAGCAATTAATATTTGAAAATAAAATAAACTAAGAGATGTGAGATCTCTTAGTCTATTCAATAACTACTAACCTAAAAAAACGAGCATGAAAATGTTTGTCACATCATTCATCTCAGCCACGCTCGGCACAAAAAAAGCTTCGTCGAAAACCGTCAAATAAATGAAATAAACGAGTTGTTTGACTAGTTGACGTGCCCTGAGTTAATGAATCTACGTGCCGTTAAATGGACGCTTAAAGGCTAACAACAAACACGGACTGACGTCCTTAGCGCGTACAGTGAGGACATCTGGAAGTCAACCGTGCACACGCGACGAATTAAAGTTTTGCTCCATGATTAAATAGTCAAGTCATTCTTGCTTTTTGGTTCCGATACGTGGAGAGTGACGAAGGGCCTGACGATCAAGTTGCAAATATTCGTCAATAAGGCCGGGGTCGATCATTTTTATTTATTTATTTAAAAGTAAACTTTCAAGTATTTAATTTAAAAGCAATCAGTTGAAATATATCTTCATAAATACACAATGACAAAGTTCTTGACAGGAATGATTGGCGTCCTCCGATAACACCAATTAATGAGAATGAAATTTCCAGAAACAGGAAAGGTGTACTCGTATAGACACTAGACAGTACCTAGGATTGTTTACATTACAGATTTAACGTAAATTGTGTTGAACCAAGAAAAGTAGAAACAAAATGACGCAGACGCTGTACGTGATTTCTTTGAAAAGCGGAAAGTAAAAGCCTATTTCGTAGATTCTTAGATACTCACGCACAACCGGATTGCCAATTAGATGCATTAATAGGTATCTACGGTTACCTACAAAACTTACAGATAAACATGACGCTCTAACGACATCATGAGGCACAAACCTAAGGTTATAATTCATATCATAAGATTGAATATCATACCTATAAGTGTACTCACTGTTTCTTTAAGTTTTCTTGTATGTTACGGTATATTCATATTATTACTTTATTATTTGTATTTGGCAGTAGGTAAGTTTGAATAAGTTGGACCAAATATGTATATATGACTACTTTATAACACGTGTAATATTTCTAAATATTTCTTATTATAACTATATCAAGCTAAAATATTAAAAGGACGAAGCGTTAATTTGGTTCATCTTTTTCCCCTCCAATCACGTTTCAGTTTGTTTCACGGGCCTCGTTCTAAAATGTATACCTACTCTAACTCTGGTCTGTCCAAGCGACTGATCTTGTTAAAGTCGTTTCAGACATATATTTATTTAAATAATTAAAATTCACCCTTCGGATCCCATATTTTATCGTTCGAAGTTTTTTCCAATAAATAAGGAACTACCTACAGTGCTCTCTATAGTCGAGCTATATCCACAGAAAAAAAGCGCCATTTTCATGTAGTTAAAGGGTTGATATAGTGGCAGTGTTTGCTTTAACTGCCCACATACTACGAACTCGCCCTGATAAGAGCTCGCGGCTGCTACACAACGGCGCAGTAACCACACGTACCTAAAAAAATATTTACTGATCGTACAACAATATTTCATGTTCCAAAAAAACGTTTATTCTAGTCAGTCAAACCAGTCTCGCTGGTTTCTACCGCGTATGTGTTACTGAGAGAGTTGTAAAAAACCTATAATATTTATATATTTATCTACTTCTATATTTATAGGTTTTTACAAAAAAATATTATGTAGCTTCCGTTGACCTAATAAAATGTAGCAAAAAGCAAGGTACTAAATAGTCTGGAAAACCACTCCCTAGAAATTTAATTTGTTTGCAAAAGAGCTACCTATCTTAATTAAAAATTGATTGCTTTTAAGACCCACAGCAAAAATTGTTCTTAGAACAGACTAATAATAATCATAAATTATTTATATGCTACTCGTACTAGATACTCGCCTCTGTTATTAGGTAGGTACCTACACGCATTTCAAATGTAATACATTTCAATGAACTTAAGTATTATCCTTAGTTAATGGCTCTACATTACGTAACCGATGAAGGCCCGTAGGGTGTCCCGTCAATGTATGGGAAAAATATTTTTTTGAGATAAACTATCTCATAAGGTGTCAAAAGTTGCATAATTTTTCACAGATTACAGAAAAGTAAAAAAAACGTGATTAACATGTCATCTTGAGGGCTCTACCGCTCTTGAAAGTTTTATAAATCTTACGTTTGGCAGACCTAACTCGTATGCCTAAAATAATACAAAAATCAAGTTTAAAGGATATTTAATTATTGAATCTTATGACACAAAGCACAAGTAAACAAAAAACGGCTTTTAACTAATCACAATAATTTAAAATTTGAACTTATTTTTGTGTCCAAAATTTGGCATTTCTGCTCGAGACTGCAACAAGGGGGCCGATTTTTGAGTTTCGAACGCTCGACTTTTCACTCGACATCTGTCAAAACGTCATAGTTTTTTGACAGATCTCGAGTGAAAATTCGAGCGTTCGACACTCAAATATCGGTCCCCTGGGGGCCGATTTTTGAGTGTCGAACGCTCGACTTTTCACTCGAGATCTGTCAAAATAGTATGACGTTTTGACAGATCTCGAGTGGAAAATCGAGCGTTCGACACTCAAAAATCGGCCCCCTGGTTCTAATATAGCCATCTCTATTAGAAATGTCAGTTACACTTTATGAGGCCTCTGTTACCAGTTTAACAGTTAACACATCTTTCCACAGACTGTGTGTTACAAGGAAAGTCAACAATTTCCAAGCTCTTATCTTTTATCATGATTTAACGAGGACCTTGTTAGAAATATGTCGAAGAATCGAACGGTGCTGTAACTTGAAACTTGTGCCACACAATAATGTCAGTAATCTGTAGCAAAGAAGTTAATTTTGGTGGTTTAAATACTCTGCGTTTAGAACTACTTTCAGCTCCTCTAGCTTTTATTATTCTTTGCAATGCCAGCTTCCTTCACTATCATCAAACAACATAGTGACTAGTATGTTTTCCGGGTGCGCAAAATAAGCATTTCTTTCGATTACAGAATTCACTACAGAGCTGGGATTTTCGGGTAAAAACTGAGAGTATATAATCAGTTGTATAAAATGTCTGGCTCCGTCTTTAAAATATGTCTTTTGCTTGATTAAGAACCAAATCGGGGCGAATACTTTAATTACGTAGTTGACAAGCAATTAAAAAAAAGCACTGATTCCTCATCACAATTTGTTAAAGAAAAATCAGTTTCTTGGCGTCAATACAACTTTTTTGCGGTCCTCATTGTATATTAATTTTGTCAACATCAATCATTTCCCTGTCGGTTCTTTGTTCTAACAAAAATCTTCTCTCATTGATGGCAACTTTGGGAACCATGGGAAAAGAAGTGCATTTACAAGCAGCAACATCGAAAAGCATCTCAGATGACTCTAAAGACACTTCATTTTCATTCTAAAGTATCATTTCGGTTGCTTTTTATTTTCAATTGTTGATACATTTCGAAATACGATTTCAGTAACTGAATTTGGTACTCGATCCTTAGTTACGATTGGAATCGAAGCATTAGTCCAAATATTGTTGATCTCTTCAGAAACAATCGCATATATATCTGATTGGGATGGATGTTTTGATGTTTTCCATTAGACTTAAATTTCAGGTCGTTCCTAACAAACAAAATATATTTAATGACGTCCCTTATAGTCGGTAGCTGCCGATTGGGAAGTTTTTTGTATGGTCCCAATATATCAGAAGTAGTCTCACTACGCCTGGAAGTCCTGGAACCCATTATTTATATATCACACAACCCACTTTTCACACTTGAGGGTATTTGCACCTCTAGAACCTAACAAATTTCTATTCACCGGTACCATGTCTCTGAATGAAAATCAAAACATTGTGTATCTGTATGTGTTACATTTAAGTAGTACAAAAAGTAATATTTTTCTTATATTTACTCCAGCTCATACGCATGTCAACAAACACTCAAATGGTATATCTTTTGTACACTATCTGTTGCTTATCAAGAAAATAATTTGACGCCAAAACAATAACACCATCTGTAGGTTGCCAACATAAATTTAGGATTGGCGCTACCGCTTAGGTTTATGGTTGCCAACCACCTGAAGTAACAAGTTGGCATATTTCCTTATTACGTGGCGTTCTCTGAACAAACGACCTCACTCGAAGTTCGGGCCAACAATTCAACTCATTAAGGCTCCGACCTGATGGGCCCGGTAAAAGGATCTCTTATATGGAATATTCGATGAATTATATCTGAAAATGTATCAGTGATCTGTTCCTATACACAAAATAATGAACTTAGTAATTTATCTGTGTATCAGTGGCGGAGCGTCCATACAACTCGATTCCCACCGGCTTGCCTAATTTTCGGCCAGTCCAGTTATTTTACAACGGCTCATGAAGAATAAGAGAGGCAAATTATTTCCGGCTTACCTAAGAATATTTTTGACGTCACTGCTGTGTATGTATGTATATGCTATGTATATGTATAGCTATCTTCCCAGTTTTAAAGTAAATACAGAAATAATAAATCAGCTTATAATATTTTTTTAGCTGTAGCGCCTAAGCTCTAAAGCTAAAAATCTAGATATAGCTCCATTCCAGAGCGAAAATATCTAGATATAGCTCCATTCGAAAGCTTTAGGAAACACATGCTCGGAGTGGCACGAGGAAAACATGACAAAAGAAAACATTTTCAGGCCGTTGGATGCATCAAGCACTACTTGGTGGATGCGAGGCTCCAGCGACATGAAGACACTAAATATGATGATACTTAACATACAATAGGCCACTCCGCCTCTTGGATGAGGTCTATTGTTGTACCCTGATTCTTCATTGCGCGAATTTGTGTTAGAAAATAATTATTTTGTACTTCTATATTTTAGGCTCGGTTTTATAAAGATTAAAGATCCGTTACCTTATTATGCACGCATGGGTCATGATGGGCCAACCGCGTGCAGGACGAGTTATAGGTACGTTCAACTGCGTCCACTTAAAAAAGGGTAAGTTATGTCAAAAAATGTACTGAGTTTACCGATTTTTTTTCTGACATTTGGTTTTATAAAACTCTGCATATGATTAGCGGGGATGGCAATCTTTAGTGTGGTTTTTGATCGACATTGGTTCAGTCTCAAATTCGTTGCAATTATTTAGAACATGGGCGTAATGGCCTGTACCAAGCCGTAGCTCCGTAAAGCCTAAGTAGCGGAAAATCACTCCTATACTTAAATGACTTAAGGGGGACAGTTGCAGAAGCAGTGTGGTAGTGTTGTGTCCGTGATTTTAATAAAAACACTTTCAAATTATTATTATTTTATATTCTAATTATCAGTCGCATTTCTTAAGAGATTCATTTAATACCATCTCACGAATATTGTAATTTAATGAAAATAAATTTGAGATATAATTATGAACGAGTTTCAACCGCGAAATACGAGTTTCAATCGATAGACGCGTATTTTAGGACCACGCGATAATAAATATGAAAGTTTAGAAATTGTGATCGTATTGTAAATTATACTGTAATCATTTTTTTTGACCGAGTGAAACGGGTCCTTCAAAACGGGTTCGACAAAAATGCTTGCGAGTATGTAATTCCGTTTGTTCCTACAGACAGGTCGCATTTCTCAACCGATTCTCGTGAAATTTCGTGAGCAGGGGACCGATTTTTGAGTGTCGAACGCTCGAATTTTCACTCGAGATCTGTCAAAAAACTATGACGTTTTGACAGATGTCGAGTGAAAAGTCGAGCGTTCGAGATTCAAAAATCGGCCCCTGGTTCAAAAATTAAAAGAAAGTTTTTTGTAGAGTCAGTTTTAGTAAATTTAAAAAATCATATTTCTTATCGATGTTTTCGTATGTTTCTGCGGCCAGATTTCGGTTTGTTCTCCTGTACGAATCGCATTTCTCAACCATCTCCCAATTTTTTTTTGTCAATGGTTTGTTCTCCTCTACAGGTTACATTTTTCAACCGATTCTCGTGAAATTTTGTGAGCAGGTTCGGTAACTATATATTTTTTTGTCAAGTCTCTTTTTGGAAATTAAAAAGTAATTTTTTTCATCAATGATTTTGTGTTTCTGCGGCCAAATTTCGGTTTCGGGTCGAATTCGGGTCACATTTCACAACCGATTCTCGTTAAATTTTGTGAGTAGGTTTGATACCTAATATAGTTTTCGGAAATTTTCAACAAAACTTAGTATAGTAACTTACCTCCAACATAAATTTTCAACTTGAGAACTTGTATTTACTTGTACTTGTAACATTTACTAGGGCGAGATTGCAGAACCTAAGGTATACGTACTAATATTAGCTAGGTTTCAGGGATGCTTATAACAGACTGCAAGAAGATTGAATTAAAACTGGGGGGATGTCGACCCGTCAAACCGACCTAAGCCGTTTTCTGCGAGAGTTAATTTTCTGTGGAGATAAAATCGAGGTTGTCTGCCTAGTCGATAAACGAAACTTAATTAGGTAGTCGTCTAATTGATTTTAAACAATTGGTTGAGAGAGAAATTTTTACCTTTAACTTAGACAATTTAGTTGTTGTATTAATTATTATATTGTTTATATTTTTTACTTACTTACCATTTTCACTGTATTCGTAGTTGTCTGTACTATGTGTTTTTCTCAACCTCCCTGTTACTTATGAAAAAATAATATATTTATTGCACTGTGTCTGTAGCAAGCTAACTACAAACAGCGAATTTAATGCAATGTGGAATTACATAATGTATGTATATCGTTCGTATAAAACTGTAGTTATTATTAGTGTATTGTTTGAAAAGAACAGCTTACTTTTTAGGGTTCCGTAGTAAACAAGGAACCCTTATAGTTTCGCCATGTCCGTCCGTCCGTCCGTCCGTCCGACCCCCGTTTTTCTCAGTAACCGTTAGTACTAGAAAGCTGTAATTTGGCATGAGTATACATATCGAGGACGCCGACAAAACGGTAGAATAAAATCTTTAAAAAAAATTGTTTTAGGGTACCTCCCCTACATGTAAAGTGGTGGTGCAATTTTTTTTCTGCCAAACCTCATCGTGTGGGGTATCGTTGGATAGCTCTTTTAAAAATATTATAAGGTTTCTAAAAACATTTTTTGAGTAAAGAATTGGTTAGCGTGATATTAAGCTTTGAAGTGATAATTTTTGCTATGTTTAAGTGTCCCCCCCCCCCCCTGCCAGCTAAACGGTGGCTACTAGGCATGTGAAAAAAATCATGGTAGTAGTATATACGATGAATTTAAAAGGAAAACTATCACAGCTAAGTAGACATTACTAGTTAACGAGTAATAGTTGAACTTCATAAATGTACTTTGCAAAAGCAAATTTTCGTACAATTTCCATTGATACCTTAGATAATGTTGTTAATTCTTTCAAAAACATAGTAAATATAAGTTTGCAAACTTTTTAGTCCAAATAATGTAACGGGTGGACGACTACGGAACCCTACCTTGCGCGTGGCCCGACACGCACTTGGCCGGTTTTTATCCTTAGACAAAAATAATCATTTATTACTGGTGTCCATATATGCTGGTGATGCTTGCTGTACAATACTTGTTATAAACTCTGCACACCATATTCGTGTTACACTGCGATTTAAATGTGGAAGTACCTAGTAAAAGACGTACAAAAATAACATATTGCCATTTTCTCATTTATCATGATAGGGTCCATCTTTACTTATAGCTACCCTTATATAACCAACCAGTTCTCATCTAATCGCCATTACCGGTGCTAATGAGTACATGTAGACACTTAGCTGTGCAGCCTCCCATGCTGCCGACGCGATGAAGCGGTGAACTGCATAATGATCCGCAAATCCTCTCAAATTAGGATAAGCGTACGTTGCAGGCATACGTAATTAAACGAACAAAGGAATTAATACAGAAGCTGTTACGCTAGAGTTCTCTTCCGGAACGCAATATGGATGTTTTGGCATTAGTCCGGAACCGTAAACAGTGTACGCGCTATATGACCCTGCCAGCATCCACCCATCGAAAGCCAAAATGCTGGATCTGTGCAATAATGGCCGAGTATTTGTCTTACGGTTCGTTTCCGACAGAATGTTATTCAGTTAGAAACGGCAGATTACACGATCATTCTTACACAGTTCCAGGTAATTGGTACCGTCAATGGTATTGCTGCCACTGGTTTAAGTATTGACTCTTAGACAAATATGAGAGAGCTTGAGCCCCTATTAATCAAAGAGGCTAATTTGACTCGAAATCTCGTTTAGATATATGATCTCAATGTTCGTTCTGACGCGCTAGATCAGCGTACATGTATGCATTGAGCAATTTCTAAATTGATATGCGATATGTCGAGTCAGACTGACCTCCACACGGTTTTAACTAGTTTCTTTGTTGTGAAGTGAATAAAGTCACGAAACGAGAAAGAGCTTCGTTTTTAGAACGTAATGTTTTGAAATAAAGTGGAATTATGGTGAAGCTTTTCATTCCTACACCATATTTAAATGTTTGCCATAGATTTTTCTAGAATTATGTAGGTACGTCAACATAAGTATAAAATCCTACGAGCGTGTAGGTTGGGTCAATAACAATCCTAACATATTTATACCTATAGCCACAATTTTATAGTGGTACACGAAGTTATGGAATAACTTTATAGAAAAGCTATTAAATATTTGTGTTTGTATACCCTGAAATTTAGGCAGTAGATTACCAACTTTGTTAGAGCTAGAGATTTAACAACGAGAAGTTAAAAATATATAATTCTGGAGCGGGCAACCATGGGGCAACCATCCAATCTGTCAGGATGGAAACCCGATCCATCACTTTGTTCAAGTCGATAGACGAACTTTGATCGGTTTTGTATTACGTACAAACTCTGCTTTCGAAAGCTGTCTAATCTGTTAAATATTTCTTTTACATTAGGATACCTAACATTATTCTCATTTAAACGTAAAGACCGTTATTTTATTAGATTTATGGCCATCTTTTATTTTGCTTTTGTAATCTACTTCATAGGGCGTTAGGTTGGTACGTGTATGCTTGTCTTAATTAGTTGCGTGAAAGTTGAAATTGAAATTCACTTTTAAGTTCAGCCTTGCGACTTCTATTACTCAACACATTTATCTTTTTTTCAGGCAACGATACAATTTACCAGTTTTTTAATTTACTAGATATTCAATACTCACTTAGGCTCTTTTCTTCCCATTCTCAAGCTAGCCTGGCCACGATTGTTTTGTTATTCTGCTACCGTAAATAGCGATGTCTCAGTTTTGTCTCAAGCCGCCCGGGCTGAAATGTCAGAATTTGATATTTCTCCTCTTGGTTCCGAGTAAAACGTCAGTTTACGTGTTTGATGATATATGGTTTATTTTGAGAACGTGTGGAGAGTAATTTGCACAGAAGTTAAGATTGAATTAGATGATTCGGATCGTAGGAGTTTTATTTTATTTTGTTTAGGAAGGTTTATTTTATTTTGTTAACATTGTAATTGAGAAGTTGAATGTGTAGGTAACATTTAAGAGTTTGTGAAATATGTATTACCTATACCGACATAATGCAATTATTTTAAACCGTTATTTAGATCTTAAGTTTTGGTCTTCTTTTCCTCTCGTTAATTTCTTCATCTTACTTTAGTCACAGTGAATTCACAAATTGATTTAAAATGAGTGTTCGTCTTTTCATCCTCTAGTCTTAATTTACCTTGAAAACGACCGAACCGCAATTCGAGTTTTACGGCATTAGGTCCAAAATACAGATGTGTTGGATGCTTAGGGGCTGTAGTGGTGTAAGTCTAGCATATATTAGTATTAGTGCTTATGTGTGTATCTAGTATATAAGGCTATGTTACTCCTAATAAAGCCAGTTCATCTACGACATTGGTTGTTCTCACTTGACTCCAACTCTCGTCCCTACATGGCGACCTCTGCCTATAGCGGCGATGAGCGCGCGTGCGGGTGTCAATTTACGGGACTGTTAATTGTGCGGAATATATTATTTTATTAAAGGAATAAATGAGCGGACGGACTAATCATGGAGCAATGTGTATCATAAAAAACGTTAAGGGAGTAAATCGTGTTAATTAATATGTATAATAGTGGGCTATATTTTTATACGCAACATGTAAGTGACACCGCCGAGTGCCGCCGCTGGCCTATCGTGTGCAACCCTATATGTAGCCCCCCCCCCCCCCCCTCTATATGTAGCCCCCTGTGTGTAGTGGTGTAAGTCTAGCATATATTAGTATTAGTGCTTATGTGTGTATCTAGTATATAAGGCTATGTTACTCCTAATAAAGCCAGTTCATCTACGACATTGGTTGTTCTCACTTGACTCCAACTCTCGTCCCTACAGGGCTCAGATGATCGCTTAGGTATATGTCGGACATATAGCATTCGTTCCTCTCGCACTTACATACTTGACAGTAAGGGACGAATTTATGTATGACATACATATAAGCGATCATCTTAGCCCCTCAGGTGAGGTGTAAATAAATGTTGGAACAAAAACGTTTGTCACAGTTGAATCTAAGAGGCTTGAGTCGATTGCTCTCGCGATGAGTGCCTGTTTTTTTTAATAACGCGGATGAGTATAAGGCAGCTACCATACCAGTGCGGTGCATATGATACACGTACGTATACTCGTATAGTGCGGTGTAGGGTGTCAGGCGAGAAAGCCTTTCTGTGTCAGTCGCTGCGCCGGGAGCGCCTTGTTCTATATTTTCAATGGAAGTTTGCATTGAGTTACATTCTAAATTATGTTATCCTCGTTTATGAATAAACTTTTCTGCCAATAAAACCCGGCGGTTTAGGCAACGTCGCCTACATAACATGTAGGTACTTCATAAATGGCCAATAAAACAATTTTTTATGTTACACATTTATTTTAAGTATTTGCGACAAATTATTTTAGTACATTACATACATTATCATGAATCGCTAAGATAATGTTGAGCTTACTTTTCGTCAATTCCTAAATCAGCCAAGCTTACCAGAAATCCAACCCATTCAAAAACTCGTCCCAAAAAGATTATCGAATTTGTATAATGCGTGCACAAAACGCATGTTAGGTTATAGATACTTACAACGCACCACAATGTAAATTGACGATTACATTTCCGAAACTGTATACTTACCGTACTAGTCGTAAAAACAAGTTATAAATATTACTTCGATACTACAAGGTAGGTATCACAAACTTCTGTTACAGGGATGTAAGATGTAATGTAATAAGGATAGTTAATAGCAGATAAGGAATTGTCGCTGTGATCAATGGGCGGACACGAAGCAAGCAAAATCTCGAACACAGAACTAGACAAGGAATTGTAAATTGAATAGTTTTAAAACCAATCATTAAATGAATCGGTAGTTTAATACACTTGCAGGTGTAAATGCCAGTACCCTTACCATGAGTTTGGCATGTTTGCATTACCGTACTCGCTAGCGACTGCGTCAACGATGGACAAAAGTACAGCGCCTCTGGCGGTTACTGCAATTGAACTAAGAATCGCCATACGTAAATCGTTCATGCAGTCGCTGGCGAGTACGGATGCAAACATTGTAAACTCATGGTAAGGTGCCCGGATCGGATAGTCCCGGTGTGCGTGCTTGCAGTGGTTTAGCAGCGAGCTTTGTTTGCGTTACCGTTTTCCTACCACGAGTGTAAGGCTGCAGTGTTATAAAATATGAGTTCTCGTTTAAACTAAGCAAAGTATTCTTTTCAAATATTTTATAATATATTATCTTCACAACATAAATCACATTTATAAACATCGAGACAAAAGACACATTACATTAATTGGTAAAATGGAATAAGGAAAATGAGTTTAATCGAATAGCACATGTTAGTGTTCTGTATGATTCCGCACACATTAATTACAAATTACTTCGCAGGAATAAAATGCTTATCTACAATCGCCTAATTCTTATGAATGTTGACTATTCAGTCTGGTCTCTTATGTCTAGATACGAATAAAGTCTAGGAGTTTACATCTATTTATACACTGTTGAAGTGTTCGTGTACGTACAAACCGTACTTTATTTATTTTTAACTATCGTCTATGTTACTGCTTCACCGAAATATGTAATAAACTAATAAAACATGTAATGGCGCTGCTTAATTCAGGTCATACAATTATTACAAGTTTGGCACAAAGAACAATGATTCCTAAATTATAACTATTCTGAGAAAACTAGTAAGATATTTGACCTATAATATGCATTAATGCGACTTTGGAACCTACCAATAATATATTATTTTTGTGAGGGTGAACATTGCTTAAATCTAAAAATTCTAGTAACCAGAGAGCATAGCCACAAACTAAATTTTCTTACATCAAATACTAACGACGCCTTTACTGATAAAAAAAATATTTAGTAGTCACAATTCAAAAGAAAAGATCCTTTTTGAAGCAATTGTGAAACTATTAGTGATATAAATTGGCACAGAATTAGGTACAAACTTAAGTGATTTCGTTCTTCTCAATAAGTATTTAGGTACATATTCCTAAAATAGCCCATCCTAAAATTTATTTTAAATGACGAGCCTTTTCAGAATGCGTACCTTTTACAACTTAAGTAATATAAAGACAATCTCGACTCACGACGAGTATTTGCCACTATACTTTCTAATACTGGTTTTCGACTAAACTTTTTGCAACGTGATTATATTCGTATTCAGTCCGTGGTTTTAACTAGTAGTACTAGGAGTTTCCATTGCCATACGTCGCGAATTCACAGTCTCTAGATATAAAAAAAAAAAAATACACAAACAGTATCTGTCAACACAACAGACGTCAACGTCATTAGAAGTTCCCGCGCCTTAACGTAACGTTTGCGTCGCTTGGGAAAAATGTGTTTTTCCAGTGAATTTTCAGGTTTCAAGAACAATTCAGTCACCAAAATGAATAAACAGAAGCAGAAAAGTGAAGGAGGGATTTGAATCATGATATTCATACGTGAAAATCGTAGATTGGGAAAAGGGCTGCCGGTGCCGGCTCGTAAGTTAAAACCAAACAACTCTTATTTATTTACATGCAATGCCACTATTAGTCGCATAATATGTTATATTATGTCGCCTCTCCCGTTGGGAAAGTTGATCTCTTTGAGATAAGTTGAATTTTGTTGATGTACACTCTGATGCTTTCACAAACAACCTAACCTCTTATACCAGGTTTTCAAGTTTTGTTAACCATGAATTTTGACGCAGTATGTAATTCTGTCGCTTTTCCGTGGGAAAAGACTAAGGCTCTTCAAGATAATGCAGAATATTAAAATTTTTGTCATAAATACGCAAAACCATGATTTGTGAAATAAAACTTACCAGAGTGTACGAGAGGACACATTATCCTGTTAATATTGTGGCACGTATTCCGTGGGAATACAAAGTCTAGTCATGTACGAAAGGACACGTTATCCTGTTAATATTGTGGCACCTATTCCGTGGGAATACAGAGTCTAGTCATCTGGATCTTACTAGTAATGTTTCTGATACTACCTAAGAGTATAATCCTTATATACATACATTTTTTTCCATAACGGAAACTCGCTTCTCCCGGTGAGGAGAGCTATAATATACTATCATAATAATTTATATAAACTTCTGAAAGAAGCTGCAAAGAACTGGAAGAAGATGCGCAAGACTGTGACAAGTGAAAAACTCTTCTGCGAGGCCTATGTCCCTAAAGAAGGATAACAGGAACTCATCATCATATAAATACTATGAACAGTAATAAAAGAGTCTTATTCACTCAATCCTTTCCGTTGGAAAGTGTTACTCTGAACAGTTGGGTATTACTATTGTGGCCCGATCAGTATGGCAAAATGACACTTCACTTTTATACTGCAAATTAATTTTGTACTCTGTTGCTAAGTTAAGTTTAACTTTAGCCTTATAGATCCAGAATACGATTCAGTTCTTGAATCAGTAATGCAGAATGCAATGTTCAGTGGAAAGAAAGTACAAGTACCTACTAAGCAGCAAAAGGTAACAAATAAATACCTGCACCACAACTCTTAAAAAAGTTGGTTACATTATTAAGCCTTGAAAATTAAACAACTTCCAGAAATATTAATATAATTGAATCCATTTTTAAGCTTTGCAAATTAAACAATTTTCACATATCATCAAAAAGTTAGCCCGTTGTCAAGCCTTGAAGAATAATTTACAGGATTGCCTGCAAAATTTTACATTAAATCTTACACATCAAGTGTCCACTAAATATATCAAAAGCTATAGAGATATCACATGTTATGTGATAGGATCTTTGAGTTTTCAAACCTGTGGTGCAGCAAGCAGTTCTTGCCTAGAATTATGAATGCCACAAACTACATACAATAAATGTTGTGTTAAAGTATTACAACAATTGGTACAGATTTGCAAACATTGTTTGTTCCTTACTCTTAATGTGTCAATTGATACAATTCTAACAATTGCCAAACTGTATATATTATGAAGGATATAAGAAGTCATTAGACATCTTCATCATCATAATATCCAAGACTACATCCGGGTATTCCTGGTGAAAGGTTCAAAGTTTTTAGAATGATGAAAAGTTCCAAGTACTCAAGATGTAAAATAGTATAAACAAAAATCTGTCTGAATACAAGCATCCACATTTTCTGGCAAGACCAAGACGGTCACTAAATCTTGATGATGGGAACTTGAAAAAGCTTTAGAATCTTTAGAACGGAACAATCAAATAATTGAATGATGAATAGTATGTATGATATGCTATTTTGTTTACTTTTACCTGCAGAATAGGTACAGACTACAGAGTATTCCTTCAATACTATCTGTTATTAAAAATGCAATTCCAACTTGTGAAGACAAACTGAGCAATTATAAATAGCCTCAAGTGCAAGGCAGTGTTTACACTTTTTTCGGATATTTTAAAGAAGGGTGTGAATTCATAAAGTTTTTTCTAAAATGTAATGTGGCAGGTACCAATTAATTTTCATACCACCTACAGCATCTTAAGTTGGTTTGGACAAAAAGGCAAATTAATGTCAAGAGCAAGAATAAGGTTTTAGGTATATTTTAAAGGAACTATCATTAAGTATAGTTGAATTTTATTTATGATGTGAATTGTCATTTCGACTATTCGAATTTTTGGTGTGAACAAATTTAATGCTTGTGTATTTTACCATTTGAAGGTGAGCTGTAAGTCTTTATTAAGAAATCAGTCATAATTGATAACAATGAGTATATTTTAAGAACTGAACTTAAATACATCCATGAAAAATGTTTCATTGATATCCAGATATTCATTTATGAAATGCTCACATGTTGACTATATTTTATTGTGTTATACACGTATATTAATTTATGTCATGATATTAACGCTATATGGACAGAATAACAATAATTCCAACTGTCTGTCCTTAGAGCATATATACGCTCTAAGCTACTGTCCATTCCAGAAACAAAGTCGTTACAGCCTATTATTACCTACTGTATGGCGAGGAAAAAATATAAATTTTGAAATATGTTATTGATGGACTAACATCAATTTGGAGACATGACAAAACATTATTATTATTTAAGGTTTGTATTTACATATGTACACAAAGTAATTTTGGAAGACAATGGATGGATCAAAATGGAATTAATGTGGTGGATCATTACAACATTTTAGTAAAAGTGATCACTTCAAATATGAACATTATATTTATTATATTTTCGTATGTTTGAATAAGGACATATGTATGAATTTAAGTATACTCATTAAACGCAAAATTATTTAGTGAAGTGCATAACCTAAAGGTGCATCAGGGTCAGAGAAGCACAACAAAATTGGTGAAACAACATGTGAGGCCAAAAACCAAAAAATATATAAATATGTTATAATATGGTTGCACTTGGCGATATTTATTGTACTGTATAGGCGGATTAGTCTATTTTTACACCAAAATTGATTCACACATCAAGAAAATTTAAATGTAGGTATCAAAATGTGTAATCATCAAGATTAATCGAGTTGATCAAGATTCATAGTATTTCAAGTATGTGTTTTTTCGTGTGCTGCTCTGCGGCGGCGCCACCATAATAAAAATCAATTAATTATATGGCGAAATGATGTACGTTGAACGTACATCATGTACATATAATGTTTATCGCTGTACCTGTATCGGGGAATGAAATAAAGTGCATTTTATTGTGGCGCCGCTGGGGAGCATACTCTGCAGCGGCGCCACTTAGAACGCATACTTAGAAATTATATTAGCTGTTTTTTTCTAATTGAAATTGATGTACGTATGCTTTTTATTGTGTACGTATTGAAAAAAATCATTATTACTAAATGATTTTACGTACTTTAATTAATTCTGCACTCTAACCTAAAAAGTGCACAGGAGCGCGGGAAGCGGGGTATCTCCATCTCGCTCCCCCGCGCTCATGTGCACTTTTTAGGTTAGAACGCGGAATTAATTAAAGTACATAAGATCATTAAATATAAATGATTTTTTTCAATATGTACACAATAAATAGCATACGTACATCAATATCAATAAGAAAAAAACAGCTGATATCATTTCTATGTATGAGTTCAAAGTGGCGCCGCTGTAGAGTATGCTCCCCAGCGGCGCCACAATAAATGCCCATTATTTTCGTTTTCCGCTACAGGTACAGCTATAAACATTATATGTACATGATGTACGTTCAACGTACATAATTTCACCATATAATTAATTGATTTTCATTATGGTGGCGCCGCCGTAGAGCAGCACACGTTTTTTCACAACTTTTTGTTTTTTCTATGTGTTATTGAACATACCTACATTATATTTTTTATTTTTGCATTAGTCTTACAAAGAAGATGTTTTCATATATGTGATATTTATGATATCTTAACTTCGAGAAGTAGGTACCCCTTTTTGACCCGACGACGGCAAGACCAAAAGGAAAGGTTATATATATTTTAATACCTAATTAAAAATAAAACATTTCTACATACCTACTTCAAAATTCAACATAAAGCATTCAAAAGAATCTATTGTGCGTTGCGCAGTGTCCCAAAAGCCAAGAATAAATGTATACTTTAATAAGAGGCTTCAGCTGCTTAACATATGTTCTAAGAAAGGTGCTATTTACAAATCAGTAAAATACCTAAGATATCAGTATTGTCCCCAATAATCTTTAAATGTATGGAAGCTATTTTTTATTTTAATAACATGTTAAAACATTACATGTATATCGCACACGATTAAAAATCAGCGGTGAACGTATCATTTTTGAAGAGATTCTTTCCAGATAAACTTAGATCAACGGATTATAAAAATCAGCTATCATCTTTAATTATGTTCGGCGGAAAGAAATAAAAAGCAAAACATTGATTATACGAGTTATTTCTTAGGTACAAGATATGACGACGTTCGTAGTCATCATAAGCATTTCGACATGACTTATTAGGCGTATTCATTGGTCGAATCAACTTTTAAGGGTATATCATTTTATCCACTCCACCGAACATAGGTTTTTTGTTGACATTATTGACCCCCTTTCATAGAGGCCATTTCCTAAGCATGTCATTAGAAGTGTCATATTATTATCTCCGGACAAAAGGGACTGAAAAACGAATTAAAAATAGTTGAATAACGGAAAACATAACGACGAAGAGGATTATTGGCTGTTTTATTGTCGGGGTTTTTTGTTAATACAAACTAAAAAAGTTGAGATTCAGAACCCTTTCCCTAAATTTATCACATCTGTATGTTAACAGTAATTGCAAGATCAGTGTTTACAAAAACCCTCCAAAAACTGTTATAAGTAGCCTATAATCATGACGTCATGATGGACCTATAATTTATAAAGAATACTGAAGAGGAGGTTTGACTTCTAGACATCACTCACCATGCGTTCACCATGTAGATTTTATAAAGATCTCACCATAGTTAGGTGGATAATAGGCATTGAGAACTATAAGGTGTAATTGTAAATATGTATTAAAATCGCTATCAATATAATAGACCCCTTTGTTGGACATTTTTAGTAATATCAATGATAAAATGCGATCCGCGTAAGTATACTTTACCGTTGTTGGGGGTATTGAATTCTTGCTATTAATTATTATATCTTTATAACGGTAGATGCATACGTATACATGGAAATGGTACATTAATACGTATACTTATATTCATTTTTTGTTTTTATTATTTATCCTATAGGTTCATTATATTGTTATAATGAAATAAACTAATTAAGTAATTTAATGTCAGGTAGTGTACCAACAAAAAGTGTATACCTGCAGCTTCAGAAATACTTCTTAGCTGTGATGACGTAGACTATGGTCATAGGTAAACTATTATATATGGGAAAAACACATTATAGTCGGCCTTTTGTGAGCCTCTGACTAGTTAGAAAAGCCTCTGACTTTGAGTTTGAGATGGTGGATGGGAAAAAATGAGATCTGGTGCTTTATGTACTAATTTTATCAAAACGTTCAAAATTTGAATATAACGTTCATAATATGTAATGGGTGTTAATAGTGATGTTAATTCCTCTAAACATCTACTAGTTAAAACCACGGACTGAATACGAATATAATAACAGGATTAAACGAACTTACCTGAAGTGAAGTTCTATCCTGATTATATGAAGTATTCAGTCCGTGGTAGGGAGTTCCCTCCCTCCCAAATATTATCATGATACATGTTAATTTTTCCCCCGTTGTTTTCTTTATTTAGCTCTAAACTTAATGACGTTGACGTCTGTTGTGTTGACAGATACTGTTTGTGTATTTTTTTTTTTTTATATCTAGAGACTGTGAATTCGCGACGTATGGCAATGGAAACTCCTAGTACTACTAGTTAAAACCACGGACTGAATACTTCATATAATCAGGATAGAACTTCACTTCAGGTAAGTTCGTTTAATCCTGTTATTATGGATGGATCTACTTTTTTCAGTTTATACTTATATGCAGAAATCTCGTTATTAGAAATATTCAGTAGATATTAGACATTTTTATAAACGTTTAAGTCTAATACAATGGGTCCATAATAAGGTATTCTGGGAGTCAATTTATTTTTATTATGTGCACCTGTGTAAATTAAGCTTAATTCATTTAGCAGGGTAATAAAAGTGTCAAAGGCCTTTTTAGCTGAGACACGTTTAAACGGCCTCTTTGTTGACAAAAAACTGGGATTTTATGGCTGTTTCGGATAAGGCATTAAATTCAACTAAACTGCAAATCCACCATTGAAAGGTTGTTCGCAAAACGACACATTAATACAAATTTTTAACGCAGGTTTTTGTATTTGTCCAGACGATACGAAATTACGAAGTCGTAATTATAGGTAGCCATTTTAATATTTGACAAGAACTGTAATTTCAGGCTATATATTATGTTGTTGTTGGCCTGTTGGGTGATGTGGAATAAAACAAGATTTTTAAAACGGTCGTATAAACTAAATCAGACCTTATTACAATTACGGGAATGGTTTCTATATTTATTTTAAATATTGAGTTTGATGACTGGCATTACAAACTGACTGACCTCTTTTACAAAGCTAATTTCGTAACAATTATTATTTCAATTTGGATGGATCCAGAAAGCTAAAATTATTATACAAGCATTTAATAAATGTATAACCATGCTATGGTTTTACAAAAACATTCACTAAGGTACAAATGCCAATAAAATGTATCCAAATTCTACGTTTAGATGTTAGTCGTTGTCTCTCATTGTTGTTTCTTATCCTATTGTGAAGAGATTAGAACTGTTTGTATCCAATTGACGCACAAGTAGCAAAAGACGTTGGTCCTAACTCTCCTCCATCAGCTAGCAATGTGCCGCGCATGAACTCAACGAACCAAGCTGGACACTACGAAATACAAAGCAATCATTGGTAGGTCACCTCAAATGGAGAAAAGCGTAATTTAAAATCCTATTGTTAATTACGTCCCTCTCAAAGTCTATAGAACGGTCAAGGCACGGTCATGATGTGTATGCACTTATGGGATTACTTGTCCTTACAGACAGAGAGAAGAAATTTCTTCTAAATGGTTCAAAACTCGTTCTAATCTACAAGTCAAGTCGAGAAAAGCGTTTCAAGGCACATACTTTTAGAAACAACAGTAAAGTATTACAAAGGGAGACGCAGTCGCACCACGTTTGAATTGAATGTTGCGTCAGGTGAAGTCCAAGAAATCAGAGGGACCGCTAGAAGCGTTGCCTACGGGAAACATCCGATAATAAGGGAGCTTCTACTTCGCTACATAATCCCGAGCGCTCACCTGCGCATAGGAATATCGTCTTGTATTATTACAATAACATACTTTATACACTGATGTACATACATACTCGTACTATTAATTAAATAAAACTCTTACTCCAAGCTCTTGCAGTTCATTAAAATGATCAATTACACCTTGTCGCCGTTTAAAGTTCAGAAAAGACTTTCCACGTGTCGCTTATAATCGTACCTACCTACAACGCACTTATAAAAGTCTATTACAACGATTAGTACCTCCTAGGACACTTATTCGTTATCGCACACTTCGCCATTAGCTATAGTCGAGATGAGATTGCCGTTAGTTTTTTCATGTAGGCGGCAAGAGGGCCGCAATGGTTCGGGTCAAAAAACCGGCAGTTGGGTCCTTCTGTCGCAGGGCAGGCGGAGGCAGGCACCGCGGCAGAAGTGGCGCGCGGCGTGAAACAAGGCGGGCGCCCGGGCGGGCGGCGGCGGCAGCACGGGAGACAGCGAGCCCGCGCCCGACGGGCTGTCGCGGTCGCGGTCGCCCGCGGCCGACGGCGGGCGCTACACGTGCGTGCAGGCGCCCGCCGCCACGGGTCAGCCGCCCGCCAGGATGTCCTCCGGCTCCGGCGACCAGCAGTTGTCCGACAGCCAGCACCCCACCACCACCGTCACGAACCCGATCAGCAGGGCCAGCACTATATATACTTCCGCGTTTCCTGTATATCATTTATTAGATGCATGATTTGGTGGACAGGAATAAAATACACATTTAGTAAAATTTCTCCCGAAAAGTGAACCTTAGTGAAACCAATTATCGTTTATAGGGTTAGATTATACGGGAATAGACAGGGAAAGATTATACGGAATTTCTAATTTATGTTGAGATCAGTTACTTATGTAATATCACTAGCACCACACTTCGCCGTATTTGTGCAAATGTTCGTGCTGCATCTCTTTCTTTAATATTTCAAAAGAAAGGGAGCTGAATATGCAACGCGAACACGCATAGCGAAGTGTAGTAGCGGCCTAAAAATTAAAATGATGATCTGTATCAGGGGCAATGAACGTGTCTAATAAATGTAAGTACAATCGGTAAACGGAACCAAGTGCTTCTTTGCGTCACAAAGAGGACCAGTAGCGTAAGTAACCAGACCAGTAAAGTAAGATGCATTTACATGGATGTGGCTGAAATTATTTTACTAAGTACCTACCTATGACTAAGAATGTTTTTCGAACTGAATAGCTTAGCAATAAGAATAAACCTTAAAATATAGTAAATATTCGTACATAATAGAGTAGCTGGAAGTCTACGAGAGTGTGCGAGCGTAATCACTTATACTTATACTACATGTACAGTCGACCAAAAAAGTGGTGTACCACTTTTCGATTCTATTATGTGTACGTTAGAGTCCAAAAGTGGTAGACTTTCTTTGCTGACTGTACTACATGTGTAACTTACCGAGCTGTTTCCGGATACCGAGTGGCTGTCGACTCCGCCAGAGCGAGTTGATAAGCGTGGGGTCCCCACGAGTGCGCCAGTCGCGATATCCTCGCCCTCTGGAATACTGACTGAATCTGCGTACAAAATACGAACACGTTGGCATGCATAAACACTCCGCTCCTCGACTTGTACTTGATGCGAGTGTGCACAGCGCGCGAACACCTCGCAGATCGAAGAGTGGCGACTAGGTGTGAGCCGCGCCGTTCGCCCGCTGTGCTCCCTCGTAATGAGACGGCAAAACTGCCAAAGGTGCTGTTGATCGTAAATTTGGCGTGAAGCCAAAACTTTCAATGCCGAAGCTGTTCATACAAACTCGAGGATATTACATAATTACAGCAAATAAGCGAAATTGAATTGTTGCCATATTCCGTCCATAGGATATTTACTGCGTCGTGCGGGATTCACCTAGTAAGTACTTAAAAAGGTGCATGCGAATGCAATCCTAAACTACCGTGACAAAATAGTAAAACATTAATATTAATGTAATATTATAAACTCTAAAGCAAATCGAATGTTGAATCCGCTAAACAAATAAAACGGTATCGAAGCTCGGCCGGCCGCCGACGCGATTATACTTTAGGTCGTTTGGTCGTTGTTGTCAGATGTATATTTCTATAGGTCTCGTTAGTCGAGTAAATTTTCTATAAAACAATTCAATTTCGCAACTTCGTCTCGGTCTAATTAACAAGGTAAATTATAAAATCATCCTGTTCATTATGAACCTGAATAGAACGTTCAATCTTAAATAAGTAATGTTTTCAGTTATCAAAATTTTGCATAGACCGTATAATATTACACTAACATTAAATAACATTATGTTCCGAATTCGAATACTACTGGTGAGTCAAACGTGCAAATAAAATATCAAAAATATTGTATTGTCATGCAGCGGAAGTCTACAACAATCTTCGGCAACTATCAATGGCTCGCTCATTAACGATTTCTGCTTTTGCTTCCTATACATATACTTAGTAAAATAAAACTGGCTGAACGTAGATAATTAGGTTGTAGTTGTACTACGGTCTACTTACATTGTCTCGTCGCACCCATTTGTGGCAGATAATGAAATATTTACGTGATATTAAATTTGTTAATAAGGTGACATTGGAAAAATAAACAATAGTGTTCAGAAACATACAGTGGAAAATAAATAAATCGTGGGGCTCGAAAAGGATTGTCAACAATGGCGGCCGGCGAGATGCAGTGATTGCTCGCGTCGGCCCCCGATATTACCGTAAGCACAATCGCTGCCTTATCTAATACCTAACACTACTTCCTTCGCTAACTCGACTTCATTCGTCTTTAAATCACTTCCAACCCCTATGCTGGGCTGGAATTCGAATACATAATTTACGTTGTTAGCTACCGCAGTGTAACGCCAGGAATGCAATTTTAATTATTGTGCAGGTGAAACGTGATTAGAATTCCGCACAGTACGTGGGCGATTATTGGTGTAATCAGTAGCGCTACGTACATCGTATATTATATCAAATAAGCTAAGCATAATTAAAGTGATATCAACGATTACCCAACTTACTAATACTTTTAGAATTGATTTTAAATAGAAATATTGTGCGCTTATAGAAAATAAATTTTGACCTAAATCTAGTAATTATGCCGCTGCTGTTATTTTAATAATAGTGCTTATCAATTTAAGAATTTATACCTACTATAAAAAAAGTGTATTGTATATATAAAAGTATGCCATATTTGGTTTATTAATTGATAGTGGCATTACATAAAATATAAATAGAAACAAAGTTACTTATTTTCTGGTGGCGTTTCATTCTGCGGCCCTAACCACCGGTAGCTTGTGCCCTGTCCCGCTGACGGCGGCACCCTAGGTTAAGGTTTAGATAGTGTTTTATTACATTAGTTTCGTTTAACTTTTATTTTACATACAAGTAGGTACAGTTAACCAAAGAAAATTATAATTAATACAAAACAAGGTTTAATCAAAGTGTAAAGATAACTGCCGTGCATCTATTGGTCGGGACCTCAATATGATACCACTGAAGGTTTTCTATGAATGGATTTATTTACATTTGAAGCGAAAAGTTATGTTAGAAAGAGTCAAACCAATGCTATTATTAGGACTTCTGGGAAGTGCTCGTTGCGAACTCAGAGACATTGTACGCATGCTACGTGTTTCGTCACACTCGCATGGTTTAGTATAAGACGTAGCGCTCTACGCTTGTTGCGATGTACGAGTATGAAACTTTCCTATTTAGTTCCCGAGCAGTGAAAAGTTGGCCGGGGCTGGCGGTATTCGAGCAATTAAACTAGATAAAGACGCGCAGCGAAACACTTGTTTGCCATATTAGTCCAGTTTATGGGCGCCCATAAATATTCTAGGCGTTCTTTAGGCTTTAAAAGGTCTTTGTTAGAATTAAACTTTTTCACTTTGACTCTGATAGCACTTAAGTTTTAATTAATTTAATTACTTGAATTCTTAAACTGTCAGATTGTGTTATTTATTATTCTGTCGTACAGCTAAATAAGAATAGTTTGGCGTGTGTATGTATAATATATAATATGTTAGTGGCTGGCCACTGTTGACCACCAAGTTGATTCATGTTCCAATGAAACATGATGTGAACGGGTCTCGAGGGTATCCTCGGGAAATGATTGCAATGCCCTACATTTACTTACATCCACTACGTTGCGTATAGTCGAAGCGAGGGTAACTCACGCGAAATGACCACAATCTAACAGAAAAACGAATACTTCTACTTAATCGAGATTATTTTTTGACAGCTAGATTGAATCTAATACATATTTTCTTAATACAAGGAAACAATTCTTTATTGAAAAACTCTTGTTTTCGTTGAATGAAAAATTAAATAATACAACATTATTTTCAATGCGAAAGTATTGAATAAGCGCTATCACATAGAAATTTCAACCTCCCTATTCACCCCCTTTAGAAATGACTTCTTAGAACAGCAAAACTTTTTAATATTTAAAATCGGATGGCATGAAATCGAATTCCTGTCACACAGCTGTCACACGTTTAACGTAATGTTTGCTGGGATATCATGTACGTATTAAAATCACCCATAGCTGAAACGAAACTTCACAACGTTCATAGTTTGCACGAACAATAAATATTTATTTATTATTTATTCAACAATCATTACAGGTTACCTAATTCGATAGACCAGTGCGTAATGTTCTTTAAAACAACGACAAAATAGTTCATGAATGACTTAGCATAATAAATACTTACTTAGTATTATTATATAATATTATATGTACAATCAGTTTCATTATTTAGTAGCAGTCAAAGTAGCCAAATACACGGTAACATATACTCATTCCTATAGTAATAAGAATGTTTTACGATATATTTGGATTTGTTACTCTAATTACATGTTGCTGACTGTACATAAGATAATAAGAAGGTAGATTAATTTAATTAAGCAACTTCGTAGAATTCAGACGCTTGCAACTTGGGGATCTGCTAATTACATTTTAGAAGACGCTGTTTGTCGCTTTAATTGAACTTTTCACTGCGATAATACGGCACATATCGTGGTACACAGAGATGCGACTTATTTGAAATACTTGTATTTCAAATTCAAATACAAAATAGGTATTTTATATTTTGTATTTAAATACCTTTTTAAGGAAACCATTTTGTATTTTATTTGAAATACTTTTCGAGGTGTATTTTGTATTTGTAAAATGCAAAATACTTTACTGCTAAGTTTCGCCAACATTACCACTCAACTTTTCATGTAAATGTGTCATTCGTCAAGGATTAGCCACTAGAGGCCCTGCAAGTGCTGCATCCTTGCGAGTGATAAAACTAATGGACGTTATCTGTGGAACGAGACGAGGTTGATTTTAAAATACTTGGATTACCGGTCTTTTTTTTCGACACCGTTAAAATTATTTTATTATTTATCAAAAAGATAGTATTGGATTTAGGTAGTGTTCTACTATTGAAATATAATAATCAGCAGTTCCTTGATAATAAAAGGGTATTCCTAAAGTACAACACTTGTCTACCCAGTTCCGCACATGTGGAAAGAGTATTTCCATAGGGTGGCATGATCATGCGTCCACACAAGACGCAACATGTCGGATGCTCTTTATGAGCAATTAAAATGTTAAAATCATAAATAAAAAAAAAATAAAGAACACAAATTTCATCTAAACTTAAGGTATTTTATTTGAATAAAGTATTTTGAAAATACGTATTTTGTATTTGGTATTTAAAATACAAAAAGTAAAAGTATTTTGTATTTTGCATTTGAAATAGTAAATTTGAAAACTATTTGCATTTTGTATTTAAATACTTTTTTAAAAGTATTTTGCACATCTCTGGGTACAAGGTACAAATAAGGAGGAAAGACTACAAATACAGAAGTGCATAACTTGTTTTTCTTATTTATTTTCATTCCTTTATATTTTTGCTCGACGATAAACGTGCATTTTGATTTTATTCCTCCGTTATTTGGTTTTTGTTTTGCGGCGGAAATATGTAAATTATTAGCGCTGTTATATAATAATGTTATTTTATAACAACCACACACCGAATTAACTCAACGAACACTCACGTCACGTCATCATCTTCATAGAGTAGAGGTAAAGAAACGCTAACAAATAACACAATGCCAGTCTATCGATGTTATTGCAGTTCAGTACATTTCAGTGGTATCGAATTCGGGAATTAATCAGTCATTGTAGGGCAGACGCAGACTCCACGTTCGAGGCCATTTGTCTTCAGCCAGTGACAGCCATGCGATTCGGTATGACGTGTGTTAATGCCAAACGTCGTTTCCGTTTCGACTTCGAAAATATTATCCTTTTTATTCGATGTAAAACTTTGCTTGTGATTTGTTGCCATAATACTTGGACAAATACCAATAAAGTCATTTAAAATTTTACTTATATTATTTTATTATGCAAGGAATGAGTCATACCTATACATGTGAGTAATATAATATGTGAACTATAAGGTAAGGGTGCCTTTCCACCACAGCTGTGCTAATGCTACGTTGCTATTGGATGCGTTGATATCCACCAGTCATATTCATATCACATCCTCGCAGAATAGCTGCATAGAATTTACGCTGCAAATACCTAAGTAATAAAAACGAATGTTCTTCTGCTAATACCATTATATTACAATAATATATGCTAGTTTTTGTTTATTGCTTCTATATCCGCACGTTACACGTAAGCGGAATCACACTGGAGGGGTGTTCGGTTTAAGATTTTTACTCTACACTGTGCATTAAAACAAATGCCTCGCCTCCCTCGTGAATCTTACGTTTTTCGATACATATATATGAGTATGAGCGAATTGAACGCACTATACAAATGATATCTAACATTTATCTAAATTAAATATGCTATCCTGTCGTATACTGAGCGAAAAAAATACTAATTATTAGTAAGTTTTAGTGAATCCCAAGACAAGGAGATTATATACTAACGGTTACAAAACAGTTTAGTAGTAATTAGTAGTTACAAGGACAAATTTTTTGGTATTAGTAAATAACTACTATTATCAAAAACTGTTTTGTAACCGTTAGTATATAATCTCCTTGTCCTGGGATTCACTAAAACTTACCAATAATTAGTATTTTTTTTCGCTCAGTGTAACAATCAGTATTAAATTATCAATTTAACATGCACACGTAGATATTTTTATCCAATCAATTCACGTCAGGTGCATAGAACGCAAGCTCAAGCTTTTATTTGTTAAATTGTTACTCTAGCGTTACATTGAGTACTCAACGCCCGAGGTGAACTTTATTGACGCGCTACCGGTCTCTATTGGTTCAGGTGAAACTCTCTCCGTTTTAACTTCTTGTTCAGAACAAATACAGCATCGAATCTGACTAGGTAGTATGTAATGTTTCCGGCTGTGGAAGCTCAATGCAAGCTTGTGGAATTGTCTTAACTTATGTAACTTCCATTTAATCATGCTGAAATGTATGCACCTAATTATAGCTCAACAAGTCAACAACATACAAGATCGTCGAATTTTACCCGCCGATATGGCTGTACCTAAACATACTTATATAATTTAAGTATACAAAACATTTAAAACGAATGTTAATCATTAAACTAGGATATGCACGCATCATTTATTCCTGTCTATATACAGGATGGCCCAAAATTACGTTGACACGGAATTTTTAAGATATGTTTAATTACGACACGAGTTTTATATAAAAACGTTAAAAATACTGTCAACTAACTAAACAAAAAACTAGTTATCTGCAAATTCACAATTGCAAACGTACGATAAACTGACGAACAAAATGCCGCACAACCTACAACGTTATTTTGCCCATTAATTTGGTAAGTGTAGCTTTCAGAAAGTTATAATTAATACCATGGTAATAATTAAAACCATGGTAAGAGGTAAATCCCCTGGATACGACTGCCTGAGCGTCGAGCACCTTAAATACGCGGGGTGCCATCTGTCGGAGGTGTTGGCTATGTTCTTCAGTCTTTGTGTAAACCATAGCTACCTACCGGATGAGTTAACATATACAGTAGTGGTTCCAATTATTAAGAATAAGACCGGAGATGTATCGGACATAAATAATTACCGGCCCATCTCTCTGGCTAATATTATAGCTAAAATACTGGACGCTCTGCTTGATCGACAGCTGGATAAGCATCTGCGACTTAATGACGCGCAATTCGGCTTTAGACCTGGCCTATCAACGGAGAGCGCTATCCTTTGTCTCAAGCGGACCGTTCAGTATTATACCTCTAGAAAAACACCAGTATTTGCATGTTTCCTGGATTTATCTAAGGCCTTTGACCTAGTGTCCTACAAAATACTGTGGCAGAAGATTGAGAACGAAACCACATTACCTGTAGAGGTAACTTCTCTTTTAAAATACTGGTACCACAGCCAGAGAAACTGTGTGAGATGGGCTGGTGTTCTTTCAGAAGAGTATAGGTTGGAGTGCGGGGTGAGGCAGGGAGGGCTTACGTCTCCCCGGCTATTCAACCTATATATCAACGGGCTGATAGAGGAGTTGAGCGGTGCCATGATCGGATGTTCGGTTGATGGAGTTTGCATGAACAACATCAGCTATGCAGACGACATGGTACTGCTCACGCCATCTCTCGGCGCGTTGCAACACTTGCTCGGTATGTGTGAGAGGTATGCAGTGACCCATGGACTCAGGTACAATGCCGGGAAGAGTGAATTCCTAATCTTCAAGGCCGGCACTAAGACGTACGAAGTTTTGCCACCAATTCAGCTAAGCGGCACCTGTTTAAATAGAGTGCAAAACTTCAAGTATCTGGGTCACTGGGTCACTGAGGACCTCTCTGACAACATGGATATGGAGAGGGAGCGGAGGGCGCTGTCCGTTCGCTGCAACATGTTGGCTCGGAGATTTGCAGGCTGTACCAAACAAGTAAAGTATACATTATTTAGGGCATACTGCCAATGCTTTTACACCTGCAATCTCTGGGTCAATTTTACGCAGAGAGCGTACAGTGCACTCCGCGTGCAATATAATAACGCCTTTAGGGCGTTGCTGGGGCTCCCGCGGTGGTGCAGCGCCTCGGGTATGTTTGCGGAGGCGGGGGTTGACGGCTTTCATGCTATCTTAAGAAAGCGTTGTGCCTCGTTGATGGATAGGTTGCGGAGTAGCCCCAGCAGCATTCTGAAGGTGTTTGCCGAGAGATGGGACTCGCCTATGTTGAGAAGATGGGTCGGTCTCCACTCTACTTTTGTAAATTTTAACTGGTGACTTTAATTAATTATGACATATTATTATAAATTGTTACTATTCATTTCTTTGTTTTTATTAATTTATTACTTGACATTTTAACTTTAATTTTATATCACTTTTTATTACATTTAAATTTTGAACTTGTAATTTTGTAAATTAAAACTTGACATGAATGAATTAACATCTATTTATTTTTGTGATTTATTAATTATTCATTGACATGTTAATTTAATTTTATTGTAATTTAATTTTAATTTCACATTCTAGTCATGAATTCTAATTTAATTTAATTTAATCCAATTTAATTTAATCAAAGTGTAATTAGTGTGTTACTGTTTTATTATTTAATTTAATTTTTATTTGTGGTAATTATGTAGGTATTTTAATTGAATGTTATACTCATCCGGTCCAAGCCATTCTGTTTATTGTCTGTTTATTGTATATTATTATCATTCTCCTTATTTATTTTGAAACCTTATTATTATTATTATTATTGTGTAACGTATACTAACAGTAGTTGTAAGATTTTTAAATTGTATCCACTAACACTTTATGGGCAATGCCTGAAATAAACGATATTGAATTGAATTGAATTGAATAATTCATTGGATTAAGATCTGGCGAGAATCGTGGCCAGTGTTCCGATCTTTAAATAACTAGGACAATTTTTCAATTTTTTTCCAAATTCACAAGCTGGTAAAAATAGCTGAATACCTTTCACATCTGACTTTAATCGATTATAGTATTGGTCAACCTTAAATACAAAGGGCCTGCATCATTAAACATAGAAATTAGAAATGTACGTTGCTCTGATAGCAATAGTTGCCCAAAATTTGGCAAAATGACGTTTGGCATTTTGCTCGTCAGTTTAACGTACGTTTACAAGTGTGTATCAAAGCCAAAAGGAAATTCAATATTTTGCAGATAACTAGTGTTTTGTTTAACTTAATGACAGTATTTTTATCGCTTTTATATAAAACTCGTGTTGTTGTATCCTAATAAAAAATATCCTAAAAAGTCCGTGTCAACGTATTTTTGGGCCATCCTGTATACGTTCGTAATTAAAATTGTCGTTTTATATTCATTTAAGTAAAGAAAACTGAAAAAAATAACTTCTGTCGAATCAAAAGTTCAATTTCTTTATAACGAATTGCAATATGATTCTAAAAATACATTTTATCTACACACATATCATAAATCCTCTAATATGCGTTCGGAAACCGTAGAAAATGACTCTCATTTCAACATTCAATGAATTTATGGCAATTTTCTTATCTGTGGCTAAGGCTACAGCAGTAATAAAATATTTCATTTTAATCTCATATATGATGTTAAAATATTACGTCAAACAAAACTGTCAAAATTTAAATGTCAAAGTTGACATGTCCCTATTCTAGTATCACTGAAAATTCAAATTCAGTCGATGCGAAATGTCAGCTCGATGTTCTTTTAGTATATATCGCACGAAATTTGAGCTAGAACGACATGATCACATCAGAATAAGGACTCTTTACTTTTTAAAATAACATTCAGGTATCTGTTGCCAGTTCTGATTTCGATATTTCCGCAACCGTGCAAAAAAGGTTGTATTAACACAATTATTGTATTTATTTACTACGGTTTCTGAACCCATCTTAGAGTAATTATAATATGTGTGTAGATAAAGTAATGTATGCAACTGTACATAATTAGGCATTATGTACCAGTTGCATAAACTACTATTATATCACACCTGGCCATAAAGTGGCCATTATCGCACGCTCCGCGCGCGAAAAAACCCACTTCCTGGCCAGGGGGTGACATAAAATGTTGTACTTACCACGGGCGATAATAAAGAAAGTCTCAGATCGCATATTTATCGCCCTTGCCTTGGGCTCGGGCGTAAAATACCTGCGATCTGAGACATTCTTTGTTTTATCGCCCTTGGTAAGTAATGTACTATTATGATCATGATTTTTTTTATTGATACTGACGACCCCTGGAGGCAATACTAGAGGTTCTATTTAAGTGTCATATTTGTTAACCTACTGTACTCCACTTTTACATATGGGATACCGGCCCAAACTGACAGACATAAATGTGATCAACTGATCACAACACATTTGCTGTTGAATATTTCATAATAAGTACTGTAGAGGTTGTTACTGTATGAGGCTGGCCATGTTTGGTCTAGAATCATAAAGTAACATATTCGTATTTGAATATATTCTGGAATGCCTGTCAAAGCGGCATTCTGCTGGAAACAAATGGTTTTCCAGGGACTCTGGCCTAGGACTCGCTCGGAGTCACACATGATGTGTCATTTTAATTAGATAATAATTGAATGTGAATGTAAGTATTCGGATATAGAATATATTATAATTTGTATGTGGATTGCGTATTTCCTTCCAGATATCTAAACCCTTCTCCTAGATCCCTCAACCGTACCTCTACGCTAGGACCCCTAGATCACACTTGGTGGAGGTGCGGGCACCTGGTAAGGCGTTAAGTAAAACTGGTAAAACGTCCACTGCAAAAAGATTCGACAATACGGTATTAAACCCATAGTCAAATCAGCAACTTTTTATTAAATGTCAAAAACGATTTGTTAATATGAAGTTTGTAGGGAAATACTGTCTTAGTGACGTCACTAAGACAGTATGAGTAGGTTTGTTCAAATCAGCGTCCTTTTTAAATCTTTATGCTTATAAAATCTTTCAATTAGCTAAAATAAATTAATAATTGATGTTTTTCGAGCATTTTCGTTAGATCTTTTATTAGTCAAGTAAAAAATAATTTATTTTTACCTTAGTTTAATACCCTATTGTCGCTAAGCAATTGTTGTCACGATCAAAGTCGATTACTATTATCATCATAATCATCATGACTGTATACAATAATAATTGGAAAACCTTATTGCCCGATGTATTAATCGATGTTGGCCGTGCGCATATTGAGTATCAGTGTGATCTGTATGTCAATCCATTTAGGTTTATGATGCCAATGCTCAATTAGACCCAATTGTGTTGGCGCTTAAACTGCACGCACTCAAGACAGGGTTTAACTAACAGGGTATGATATTAATTTTGAGCGCTCTATAACGTTGTTGATCGAAGTAAGGCCTCGTTTGTGGACGATCGAGGTATTGGGTACAAAATTATGACGATGTATAGGAGCGTTTAGGTACAAGGTGCGTTCCTGTCTGCTCGACAGGACGGGATGCGTAAATGCATTTCCCCGATTTCATACACACTTGACGCCCAACGTCATTGGTCACTGCAGTTGTCGCACGTCCACAAAAGGGCATTATTCCTTGATTATGTACAGGCGATGTTCGATGCCCCGACCGGCACACGTACTGTCAGATAGGCGGCAGGTGACCTAGGCATATCAGGTAAGTATACATATATTGCCAAAATCGCTTGAAAGCACGCGTGTACGCCGCTGAACGCGTCGCCTCGCTGTATGCCAGCCAAAAAAGTGATCTAGCACTTTTGAACCTTAATTAACAAATAATGTTGTCCAAATAGATGTACATACCTATATAGTTAAGAATAGACCAATTTTTGGCTTGCTATACATAAACAATTTGGCATCTTCCAACACAAGCATTGCTAGGTATGCTTACTGGAAGATGCCAACCTTTGCCTCTGTTCAACGCAACATGTTAAAAACCTAATAAACATTTTTTTAAATAACTCCTTAGAGCCCTCACACCTCGCCACACTAGTGGCGGCGGCCACATTAGTGGCGGCGCCTGATAGCCATAATGTGCGGTAGCCCTACTCGTCCACAGTTACGTGTTATGGCTCCTGCACATTATGTCCACCAATCGCCTCAATGTGGAGGGCTCGTATTCATACCACCAAGATAACAGGGGCTATGTTCCAAATCACGCTCACAGCGCTCAAAGCGCGCTCACGATCGGACCGATTTCGTGACGTTATTGATGACGTCATGGACGGCGTTCACGGTGCTCACACTCCCAGGCGTAAGCACCTTGAGACAAACGTCAAGTTGACGTTTGATACATGAACATGACAGTAAATACGAGCTTTAAGCGTGACTCGGTCCGATCGTGAGCGCGCTCTAAGCGATGCTCGGTCCGAAACAAAACACCACTCACGTGGCCTTGAATCGAACCGGCCGTCATCGCTCTGAGCGTTGTTAGCGTGATTCGGAACACGGGGAGTGTTTAAAAATATAGGATCCACAATGAAGAAAGCAGAGTGTGACCGTACCTGCGGACGCCGCCGTGGCCGGGCGGCGCGGTGGAGTGCGGCACGCCCGGCGGGACCTGCGCGCCGCCCTGCACGCCGCCCTGCGCGGTGCCCTGTGGCGCGCACACACAACACCCTGTGCTCACAGAAAACGTTTTTTGTTAACTCAATTCTCCAGAAATGGACATTACTCGTTATATTTTGGAAGGTGAAATGCATAGTTTAACCCATTAAAAATACAAACATTACAGGCTAGCTCTACGTGCCTGAAATGTTACATATAAAATCAATTAAACGCCGAGTACCACAATACAATACAATACAAATATTCTTTATTGTTCACCAAAAAAAATACACTGAAAACTAGATTTAAATTAAACATGTTGATGGTAGACAACAGGCGGTCCACCAAACTTTTTTAAAAGGTAAACGGCCGTATGAAAGTATATAATTACAGATAATTTAAATGTCAATAGTAGTTTATGCAACTGCTACATAATGAGAGGCATTAACATACGAGAGTGGTTTTATGAAACGAGCCTTCGGCTATATTATATAAGATCACAAGAGTGTTTATTTTCATCGTTTGTTTTCTTTGATCTTTTGAAAAGTAATCCTATACTTTGTAAACACAGAAGTTCATGTTATATTTTCATAAAATCAACATATTTTTACTCTATGTCTACGTCAAAGATTGTAAGATTACTAAAACAAATTAAATCATAAAACAGTACAGTAACCTTAAAAATAACCTAAAAATAAACTTAATATTAAAAACTAAAAACTATGTAAACTACTACTTACAAAACAAATATCCCCTAAATCACCGCTGCTGGGAATGGTTCGCAATGCCGAGAAACGGTCACCAGTGGTGGTGGTTAATTTTTTTTTTCATTTGCTCGTATAGAATGTGCGCGCCTGGACCCCACGGACCTAGCGTTTCAACCGCAAACGCCACAAATACGAAATTGACACCGAGACATTCGTATTTGCGGCGTTTAGCGGTCTCGGCTGTAGCAGCGGCCCCACCTGCCCGAAGCGATGTAGTGCGGAGGTGGGACGCCGCCAGTGGCATCTACACATGTGGCATCCCATCCCAAGGGTCTGCCAACCTCCCAGGACACTAAAGTTATGCCGTCGGGTCTTTTACCGTCGTCACGAGCCAGACCACTGGGTTCGAGGGTAGCTGGCACGTTGACACTGACCAGAGCCCGACGGATGGTATCGTTCAGGCAGGCGTGGCGGGAAAGGCGGCCAGCGCTCTTCGCGCATGAAAGTCCTTGCAGACCCAGACGGTCCACATGAGCACCACAGCAGCAGCGATGGGGCTCTACAATATTGCATCCCAAACGCAGACGAACAGCCAATCTAAAAGATTGATTATCTAAAAGGATGGCGGAATGTGCAGATGGGAGAGCATGGAGCCAGTACCCAGACTCCCGCTCAGAGACTGCCAGAAGGCGGGCTTTGTGTTGCGCTGAGGCACACGTTTCTAGCAGATTTTCGTGGACTATTCAGCTAATTGGTTCATCCCAGAGTTTTTGGGATTCCGCCCTGTCCGGCAGATCCTTATCCGGACATGTGGCTCTCCAGGCGTCTCTGGCCTCAGACAGACATGCTACCTCAAAATCACGAAGTGACAGAAAAATAATTGTACCGATTAGAGGTAGCACGCTGTGCGCAGAGGAAAGAAAAGTCGGCAGAGCCACACTGGAAAGCTGCCGAACGCCGAGTCCACCATACTGCACCATACATACTTGACTAGCAAAGTGGCCTGTAAAAATTGGCGACTGTTAAGTTTGACATTTGTAATTTTTTCGAGACTTAAGTGGATGAGGTTGTCTATTTTTTCGTATAAAATTTGGAATTTCCAGAAAGGGCTGCAACGTAGAGCATACGTGAGTTTTGGAACGAAGAGGCAGAAGCGTAAAATAGAAAGGGCCATGTGCGAATTAATTTGTGTAAGGCGGTCAGAAGAATCTTGGAAAAGCCTAATATGTTTGTCGACGAAACCCGAATCAATGGTTGCTTGTTGTAGATTATTGGTATTGTTAAAGAAAACTTCACACTTATCGTAATAGGGATGTTGACTCAAAATTTATTATTACTCGAAAAGAAAGAAGATATAAAACCATAGCAAATAGTGAAAATCCTATTCAAATATCTGAAATAATAACGAAGCTACAACCGTTCGAATGTTTCTAGTTAGAGAGAGAAAGTGCTACAGATCAGTGACGTCACTGACACTGTACAATATATCTTGTAACTATGTAATTATTTATTCTTTTGAGTTACTTTTTTCGACTTTTAATTAAAAAATTTACACTTTTTCGAGAAAATTCCAACTTATTGGTTTTCTTATTTGGTGTCAACATCCCTATTAAGCTGCAGACCCACAGATTCAAATTCGGCTGAGCGTATTCGCTGGAAACGCCGTGTTTCCGCGTTTTACCACGTATTCATTACAGAAAATCTCAAAAACGGTATAGTTTTTTGTAACACTGTTTACAGACCCGTGAAGAACAACTTATCGACTACGGGAGCTACAGTCAAAACATTTTTTACAAACATTTATTAAAGAAACTCGAGCACTTTTCTCACACTCGATTTCGAAATATTCGAAACCATGTCGTCATTCAAACCTGTTTATTCTGTAACCAATTGAAACTAAAATATGTAATACATACAGTTAGATGCACCGAAAGACGGTCTCTTTCGCCTACTGTCTGAAAATACACAATTAAAAATTTGGTTTAACTAAAAGAGCCACGGAAAACTCCATATTTTTGGCAAACTTCGCTGCATCATATTGTCACTTTAAAGCTAATAAAAAGGTTTTTAACTATGCTATTAGGGTAAAATAACTTCTATTCTACGATATTAAATAATAAAAAGTAACAAATAGGATATAAAAATATTAACTTTAATCGATTTAAAACAGACCTTTTTCTCATAGACTCGCTTGCTGTGACTCAGTACCGGCCAGTACCGGCCCAGCGGCCATCGGAGGAGGACGTATATATCGTTTTTTTGTGGCTCTTCACAAAGCTACCGTAATTACTCTCAGGAAACCAATAAAACATGTGACCTCCGATTAGGCGTATTTATTAAGAACGACACAGTCAGATTATACTGGGGACTAATCGTGATCTAAATTGAGACAAGTTATGAATGGTACGCAACCGTCAATTGATTGTCGACTAACAACTTTGATACTTGGTTGATTTCATATATTTATTATTGTATTTGGACTAGAGTTTTTTGAACTATAATGCTTTATTTTGATAAGCAATTATGTATAAATATAGCCAGCTACCAGAACTAGTGGTACAACCTGGAAAGTAGCAATAGCAACTAGAAGTTAATAAAAGTATAATAACTATAATATGTAGTGACTCATGGTAAATACAAATACAAAGTACAAATACAAATGCGTTTCATTTTCATACATATGAAACAATGTTTTTATAAACATGGTATATTATTGTGTATAATATCCCTTTTAATACATGGTATTAATAGCAAATCTGGCGCAAATGAACAATGCTAGCTTGAAATTGAAATATGTGCTTGGAAATTCTTTTTTAACCTGGCTGTTGTAACAGATCAGGGCTGGGGCCTAAGAAACTAGATTAGAAGACAAGAAAACAAAATATAATAAAGACTATAATATATTGCATACAAGTCCATCTACTAGTAGCAAGTAAATGGTCAAGTCGACTTCATACTAACATGCTTTCTTAAAGAATATCTGTTTAAACTTGGTTTCTTAACCATGGGAATTTAGTAAAGTAATGACAGCAATGGGTGGATTTAGTAGTGATATTATTAAGCATACAAAGATAAATACCATTCATTGAAATGACTAGATGTAATTATTAATAGACAAACAAATACACGGAATAGACATTAGTACAGCAAATAGTAAAGATATGTTCTCAAATATATCCAATTATGCGAATTTATTACATTATATCCTTGTTTATTTAGTAAAACTATGACTTGAACGGGTGAGTTAATCTAAAATATTAGTCAAGTGATAGGCCAACTTGGGACAGTACTTAACCAAACACCAATACGCTCAAACGGGCGTGTGAGGAAGCACAGGTTGCAACGAGTTTGAGGCGGGCGGCAGCTCAAACGGTACAGACAATATGGGGAAGTCCATCGTAATTTCCCTTAGTTAGCATAATGATAAGGTTGAATGTTCCTTGGCTGAGATGTTGGGATACTTGGGCCGGTCGGCATGCTTCAAAAACCTTGTCGGTGTAATTAAAAGGATTGTTTAAGATTAAGTAAAATTGGGTCTTGTAGTGTAGTACAATAAGGGTTATGTGTGTAGAGGGAGTTAGGCTCAGATTATGGGTATAAAAGGACTAGTCCTGGTCATTCCGGTTTATTCTTAGTTTGGACGTGGGCTGGCTCTAATCTCTGGAATACGTGTGAAGAAGTGTTTTTAAGCTGTTTTATTCTAAGATCAAAGTGTAGTTTTTGTTCAGTGATAAAGTCGGTTCATAATGTTTTCATCCAGGATCATTTGAGGATATGAGGCTACTGAGCTGGCCTCACACAAAGTTAAGTGTTTAATCCTTGGTAATATGAATGTTCTGTTTATTGATTCTGATAGGTTTGACTTATTAAGTGTTTTTGCCTTTAGTAATATGAATGTTCTGATTATTGGTTCTGATTTGTTTGACTTGTTAAGTGTTTTGGTTTTTTAGTATTTTTAAACAATTCTAATATCGTGTCATTATCAATATTATCATTACTGATTTAAGGTAAGATTACAGGACTACTTAAAACTTTCTGACAACATATGACTGGGGTAGAGTGACATTGACAATGACTATAATTCCCCGACGGACATTCAATCTACTTGAAAATGAATACATAATGATAATTCCCCGACAAATATTTCATACTTGAGAGAGATTATCCGTAATAGTAAACACTGATCCTTTATAAAGAAATTTACAAATAGTAATTTCTTGATGTTCTAGTAAATTTAATCAGCAGTATGTAGATAACTTCATCCATATCAGAGAAATAACTTTAGATAACCATTTAGTCAAGCTCTTCTAGAATGGATCATATATCTTACGTTATAGGTAGGTAGTTGAACTTTTATATGCTAAGGGCTAAGCGCTTAATGACAAGTTGTGTCATGGGTCTTTTTAAACCCAACAGGTGGTAGAATTGGAGCGAGGCAGATATGGTGTAGAGATCTCGACGGACGTATTAATAAGGTATGGATGCACATTTCTGATTGAAGTAGGCCCAACTTTGGTTCATTTAAATATATCTATTTATACTGTAGGATAAATTAGTCGTTCTATATTTTTGCAATAAAGTCTTTCAATAATATAAAAGTATATCCTAGTTTTTGAAGCTTAATGTCGAGTAAAAATAGTAATTAAATTGCTTATTTTAATAGAGATCAACAGGAGTCCAGAGTCCCGTCAAATATCATAGAATTTATGGGTTACTACGATTCACAACTATCAGAGGGTCCTCCCTAGAACGATCACATTTTGGCCAAATTTCTTCTTAAATATCATTTCTTTGAGCTTCAGTATTTGCAACCCGCTTTTGGGGGTTTGATTTATTACACTGTGCCCATTAAAGCGATAGGAGTGCGCTGTTTGAGGGTGTCCTGGGGAAAGAGCAGAGGAAATCTCCGATACTACCACGCGGGCGGCTTAAACATAGAAATACTCTGAGAGTTTGCGCTCCAGTTAGCTTGGTTGAGCGGTTTCAACCGAATCTGAAGTGTGGCTTGGAGAAACATAGTGTAGACCGGGAATGAGTTACCATTACAAATACAGATAGTTAAAGAACCGGCCAAGTCATTGTCGAAATACGCACATTTAGGACCACGCAATCACGAATTAGAAAATTCAGATAAAATATGTCGACGAGCTTCTTTCAGCCAAAGACAGGACAAGGAAGTTGAAAGACGGATCCAAAATGCTTGGAAGAGCTATTGGGCTTTGAAAGATTTACTGAAGGGAGGCCTTCCGGTAGCTCTGAAGCGGAGGCTCGTCGACATGTGCATTCTGCCTGTTCTAACCTACGGTGCACAAACATGGTCACTCACCGATACCAAATTGAAGGTTTACCAACGGGCAATAGAGTGCAGCATGCTGGGAGTCAAACTGATCGACCGTGTTCGGAACTCTGTGCTGCTGCGCTTCAAAACTGGTATTGCAGATGTTAGAGCTGGAGGATGTTGGAGCAAGACTGCCAGGCTGCAATGGAACTGGGCCGGCCACGTCTGCCGTATGCATCCACGGAGGTGGGCAAAATTAGCAACAGAGTGGGTTTCGCAATATGCTCGGAGACGACGTGGCAAGCCGAGGCAGAGGTGGCGGGATAACCAAGACACATTTCTAAACGACTGGCCCGAAACAGCTCAAAGCCGGAGCGAGTGGAAGTCGAGGGGAGAGGCCTTTGCCCAATAGTGGGACACCTTTATAGGCTTAGGAAAAAAAAGTAAACATTTCATCGCCTTTCAGGTTCATATGTGATTTATGTCTACAAAAATCACCTTTTTCCTTTGATGCAATTTTTAACTTCCTATTCTTCATATACTTCTTTTATTTTAATATACGATGTTTATCTACACAATAACGGTAGTTTTATCCTTTACCGTGGACTTTCACGGCACTTAAGTCGAGGGTCTTATGTTTAGATTAAAGTTTCTCCGAATTGAAATCATCATCATCATCAGCCTATCTACGTCCCACAGCTGGGCACTGGCCACCTTTCATAGATGAGAGGGATTGGGCAGTAGTCCCCACGCTGGCCCAGAGCGGGTTGGGGACTTCAAATACAACTTTGAATTTCTTCGTGGATGTATGCAGGTTTCCTCACGATGTTTTCCTTCACCGAAAAGCTAACGGTAAATATCAAATGATATTCCGTGCTCAAATTCCGTAAAAATCTCATTGGTACGAGCTGGGATTCGAACCCACGACCGCCGCCGCTTGACAGCCGCATGCTTGAACCACTGGGCTACCGTAACTTGAACTAATAAATTGCTTGAAATTATAAAGCCGAATTGAAATACACACACAAGGGGCTCCTGCGGATGCTCTAAGGAAGCGTCCTTTTATATATTTGCTCCTATTACTGGCTACACCTTGAATATCATTTCCGATTGCAGTTATTTTGCTAACGGCAAGCATGCACTCGCGTAGGCATAACTTGGTAGCCAGGGTTACACACCTACCACTACTGACAGATCGATCAAAACGCTCGATGACATCATTATCCCCAATGGCGAGAACCTTGTAAAGGGCCGAGAAGGACATAGTTAGCAAGACTAAGATAGCCTTTCCACCAGAGCTATGCTATGCAGCTATGCTGCGAGGATGTTATAGTTTTCCGTTTAAACCAATGCTATGTTATGTGAACATATGATTGGTGGATATCAACGCATTCATAGCAATGACACAACTTTGATGGAAAGGCACCCTAAAACTTGAAAGCCGCCGCCATGTTCTTCACGTTGTCTCTTGAAAAGATTCGATCAAGACGCCTCAAGACACTCTCGTTAGATAGCTGGTCAAATACGAAGTATTGATGAATCATAGGTATAAGTAGGTAGGTACGAGAATATACTTATTTCATTGACTTGTATTTTCCTTCAATATTACAAAACGCACGATGTGGATGATTTTCCCACTAATTTATCTTCAACTGATTATATTTTCACATTCAATAGTAAGTCTGATACAAAAAAGATAATAATATGAATGTAGTTGTATATCCCTAAACCAGGGACCGGAAAACCCCTCTTCAGGCTTAAGCCTATCCATTCGGTAACCCAATCATTTTGCTAACCGTATGGTAGGGTTAACCCTATCATGAGGTTACCGTATGATAGGGTTAACCCTATCGATGCGGTAACCATAACCCTCAATAGGGTTAAGCTTAAAACCCTATCGGATAGGGTTTTTGGATAGGGTTTTCATAGGGTTTTGGTTAACCCAATGAAACCCTATCGCCAGATGCTGATGCTTTGGGTTAAAATCAATTTTAGACTGATCCGTTAAATAATAATTCTGTGTCCTGTGTCGTTTATAATAATTAAAACTGAGGTGTGCAATAAAGAGTATTGTATTGTAATAAATGAAAGAATTATTAATATGCATTATACAAAATATACAATTATGTTACTTAAATATACATGAATTTGCGGCTGGTATTGTGTGTGGCTAAATAATTTATGAATTAATTAACAATTAATATTCAATAATGTTTATGTTATTTTAATTATGCATCGTATGTAAACATATATGACAATTAGTTCACTAAGTGAAATCTTTATAATACATATTAAATTATATTAGGTATTACAAAAAGGCTTGACAAATCATATACATATGATGTTAATAACATTTTTAATTACATTTGCTTTTCTATTAGACAATTAAGAAATTTCTCTTCTGGGACTTGTTCTAACTTTTTTTATTATTTCTACAAGTACATTACGCTTGCAGTTGCAAAGACATAAGTCCCCGAGTGTAAAAAATACAACCTACTTACGATTATTTTCCATTTCAATTAATTGCAATGGTGTGTTGAATTTTTTTTTATTGGAGGTCACACGTAGGTCTGTCACATTACACAGATTCATAATAAACTAGCTTTTGCCCGCGACTTCGTCCGCGCGACCTTGTATTTGAGGGATGATTTCAGCGATAAAAAGTATCCTATATGTTAATCCAGGCTATAATCTCGGTGTATACTAAGTTTCATCATAATCGGTTCAGCCGTTTTTGCGTGATTGAGTCACAAACATCCTGCATTTGTAATATTAGTAGGATAAATAGGTACATACTTTAGTTTATTTCATTTGAGAAAAAGATAAGAGAATATTAGAACAAAAGCACGGTTCGGCACGGTTATCTTTGAGGCGACTGCGCGTGCTCATACAATATAGAGTTGTTAAACCGCCCAATTGCGGGATTATGAAGGTTACAAATTAAAAGTAAGTTTCGAACCCGCGGGAATGATAAGTATGATGTGGAGGTATATATCGTTTATTTTAACCGATTTACTACGTTGTCGTGATTTCGGAACCGTGTTCGCGCGCTAGCCACGACATTGTGTCGTTAACACTTTTTGATTAGTATGTTTTTTAACTGTATTCCTAATTTTGCATATTTAAAGGCTATGTTGATAAAAACTGATACTTATTTAGATAATATTAGTGGCGTTCAATAAGCAATTCAATTCAATTCAATTATTTATTAATAAAATATTACATTTTACATGTCATTTGTTTACATTATTAATTAAATTAACTTATATTTATATACATTTAATGTCATATAGTTAATAAAACAGTTCAAGAACAAGGCTGGGCAAGCGAACCGATAATATTATTCAATTTAAAGGTGAAACCTAGTTCAGCATTCTGGTTTTTTTTTTTATGTCTAACATATCTAGCTTTAGCTATTTTATTCATTGCATACTTTCACAGTACGTAAAAAAGTGCATTATTTATGTATAGCTTTTAAGCAACACGACAGCGTGTTGTGAATGTTATGATACAGCTTGCGGCGAATGATGTATTTTTATCACTGCTAATAGTGACTAAACTTTAAACTTGGTCCATATGCTATAGGCTGCGGTGTCCGCTTACCATCAGGTGGACCGTATGCTTATTTGCCACCGTCGTAGTATAGTCTAAAATAGACCTTAACCCGTACGCACACACTTTATTTATGTTTAAATCGACGAACAGTTACATATTTTTTTGCTCCTTTGTGAGTAATGAATGCGAATGGTGTTATTCTATTCTGTATCTAACCATCGACCCTGCCGACGACGCGATCGGCGACGAAAGGTAATTAATATTAGTTGACAATTGTTTATTGTACTATACAATGACATAGGTTAGTACTGTGAGAAGTTACCTAAATTGGCACCTCAAAGATAGGTGATTAAAAATAAAAAATAGTATCAAATAGAGTATTTGTTTTAATAAACAAGTTATTAAATCAGCAATATAAAAATCAACATTAGCTACATAACAAAAATCTAATAAATATTAAAAACAATAGATATCAATTACTTATTTAAATATTGAAAACATAAAAAATACGACTATAAAAAAAGAGAAACATTCAAAATGAAGCCGAAATCTTTTCGATTTGCTGCTTTGGGTCGGGTTGCTCGATCAAAGCTTTTACTTCGTCGAAAACTTGCTCCACTTTCTCATCGGGAACGTTTTGCAATAGCTCCTTGATTTTTTTGGACCATAACTCTCTCTTGTCGAACTGATTATCTGAAAACACAAATTCCATTAGTCTTACTGAATTAATTCCTTATTTCTTATAATGTCGTAGGTAAAAGGTAACAAATTAATCCTAGAATGCTTACACTTCCTGTTGTTTATCTCCTTTGCCTTCATCAACGATGTCGCTTTATTTTCTTCGGCTAATCGCCGGTGTTCTCCTGTAATGATATGATATATTTTCATGTTACTGAAAATTATATTATAAATAACTACTTTATACATATAAATTAACTTACTTTCTCGTTGTGCTTCAGCCTCGTACTCCCTCTTCCAGCTCCTAAATTCTTCCAGATCAAATAAAGCCATGTTATGGGTACTAAGTAATTATTTATGACTTAAAAAAACTAATGGTGCGTCGCGAGATATGCGAGACGTACTGAACATGATATTTGTTCTACATAGACTTAAATACTTAATTACAGCATGGGGTGGGAGCTATCTGTTTTCGTTTCATTAAATATTGCACGTGCTTTCCATTCATGTATCATATACTCGACGGCGATGACAGATATGGCACACCTGCAACTGTTCGCTAACTTTGAGTTGCCGATTGTTTATTGTTTTGCCTTTTGTTTACGTTAGAGTCATTACCTACCAAGGCGGCCCTTTTGTAGATACCTAGGCCGTAGGATTAGTGTTGCTCGTGCAGATAAAGATAATAATTGTATGTGGCGATGAAATAAAAAAACTGATTATTAGTTTTGGGCTTGGCTTTTACCTGGAATATCTTTTGTTTTTGAGATTGCAGAGAAGGCCGCGCTTTTGTACAGTTAGCGTGTTAATTATATACAATAATAACAACATTTATTATATTCAAACAATTACATAAATGGTTAAATAGAAATTATGCATTACGCCATCCGCACAATACTGCGCGCCGGTAAGCCAATGAGTAACGACACGATGTCGTGACTCCGAGACAGCTAGTTCAAATATATGACAGCGCGCCGTACATACTGCTCGAATTAGGACGTAGCGATGAATGGGTGAATGAAAATACAAGTTTTAGCGAGAGAAATCAAGAAATCTTGAGCTTTGTTATTATTTAGAATTTAGATAATAGTTTTCTTTACCGTCGTTGTGTACTTTTTAATCGAATATTATTTTTTAAAGAATCGAACATTTCAACATTCAAAAGACATGTTTTTGAATTCCTGACATGCAAGACATTTTATACAAATCTTGAATACGCTACGCTGCATATTTGTTTAAGTGATGATTTTTTAATTATGAATTTATTTTACGTATTTATTAAAAAAAAAACCCGACTATATTTAATATTTAAAGTTTAAAATGTTATTTATATTTTATTTTTCATTTATTAAATAAACAGGATATTTAAAGTTCTGATTATCGTAAAATAATGTCCATTTTTATTGTATTTTTATATAATATTTTCATGCCCATATCCGGGCTGAATACACTTTTAAACTAAATACTGTATTAATATATATTTACTGTCTTCTAGCAAATGAACAATTTGGTGGATTACTTGATAGGGTAACAATATTTTTAATAAAATGAAATAAAGTATAGAAATAAAATACAAAAAAAATTGTTTGATTTATGTTTTACGTATCAAGTATTTATTTATTTTAATATGCGCTAGTAGATTAGTTAATTTACATGTAGGTAGTATTATAAAATAGCTCCCTGTATGTGACAATACGTTATTCCTGCGTCAACGGCATAAAATCAACGGGTACTAATACAATTTCATTATTACCTTAAAGATTTGGTCTTACTTGGGTAAAGTTCAAATTTTTGGAACAATCATATGCATAAATATGTATATTTTAATTGTTTATAATTGTATTGATACTTTTGTTACACGACAATTACGTATATTATGAACTGTATGACAACCTTCCCTATCTTTCAAAAATTTGAACTCTACTTATAATTAGTATAAAAAATAATGCAAAGTAACACACTCACCTTTCTTATAACACCCACTTAACTTCACAATCCAATCAAAATCACTAATCAGTGTCCATAAATACACGCCTATATTCAAATACCTATATCTATAATAACAAAAATAACAGAAACAATAATAATAACAAAGTCCACTTCTATGGTCACGCGTGTTAATACATGAAATAAACATTGAAATCTTAGACAAACATTTTAATCCAATATAGTTGAATGACAATAGAAAAATCAATACATATATGTCAACACGTTCCTTTTGACAAGAAAAATAAAACCAGCCACTTCTTGGCGAAAGAGGCGCTAACATGCCGGCCCCCTTGAAGCTCATGACTTCAACAACTGGGCAGCGGACATATCTTCGTAACAGGACGCCTGCATGTACCGGACCCAGTAAAAATGTCGACTACTCGGACGACACCATCTCGGCCAGGATGTAAGGCAGTAATCCTTCCCATTTTCCATTTAAGTGGAGGGAGGAAGTCCTTCTTGATTATGACTAGTCCGCCAATGTCTATAGAGGGACCCTTTTGATTCCATTTGGCTCTCTGTTGCAGTTGAGACAGGTATTCAATACTCCAGCGGCGCCAAAAGTGCTGTCGTAACTGTTCTATTCGTTGGTATCTCTGTACAGCATTACCAGTTGGGCAAGTAGGCTCCGGCAGTGCGGTCAGTGGACGACAAATGAGAAAGTGAACCCGGAGTGAGGGGTGACAAATCTTTTTGCGATGATGATAATGGTGTAAATGAACGCGAATTTAGAATAGCATCTACTTGAGATAGTTTACTCTTCATACGTAAGATGAGCTAAACCGCGTTTTACGTGGTTCTTGGTAGACTTGACACCTACTTTCCAAAGATCACCGAAATTGGGAGCATAGGGAGACGTAAAATGAAACTGGATGCAGTCATTCGAAAAGGTATCCGGTAATTTAGTCTTAATTTCGTTCCAACCACCAACAAAATTGGACCCATTGTCGCAATAAATGTGCGAAGGCATTCCACGACGAGCAATGAATCGTTTGCGCTTTAGAAATAACGTAGCACTCGTCATACTCTGGGTGCATTGTCTTGGTAGCAATGGTAGCGAAACAAACAAACACGCATATGTAAACTTTGATATATTTAGCGCCATGCCCCTTCTTGCTAGATACTAATTATGAATTGACCTGCGTAGTCAATTCCAGTCACTGATTCTTCAACTCTGTGTGTAGGTATGTAACATATTTGTGAATATATACCTAGCTCTAGCTAAAATATCATGTACCCCCGATTGATCAATACCTTTGATGTTCACTAGCTAATAATAATTGAGGACTTGACATGCTGATCTTCAAACACCTTTGTAGTTAGGATGTCACGTTTTGGTAATATTATAGAATGCTTGACATCAAAACTTGCGTTACATTGTGATAATCTACCTCGTATACGAACGAGTTCCATAGAACATAAGAAAGGTTGCAACTTGGGAAAAGAACTATTTCGTGGAAACTCCATGTTTGATTTAATTGTCTCAATTTCACTAGCAAAGTGTTTAGCTTGGACACTCTTGAATATAATAATAAAGACATTAATTCATCACATGACAATGGTCCCTTGACACATTGCCCTGGAGAACGAACCTTAGCATAGCCAAAAAGGCGCAAGACATATGCCAATACTCGCTTCATTTTTGTCGACGTAGAGCATCGATTGAGTATAGTATCGATGACATCGTCTTGAGGCTGTGCGACAACATTTGAGACAACTCGTTGTTCGAGTAATTCAAGAGGGTTGATGCACTGATGCGTAGACTGATGCGTGTGAGGAGCGGGTTCGCGGTGAATGTTGCAAAGTCCGGAGAGAAGTAATGAAAATGTTTATTGTCTAGAAATAGCACAAATGTTATAAAAGATTGTTAGTAAAATGTTGAATGTTAATGTGTGTTAATGTTCGAATGCACCCGGTCGCGATAGTTCCGAAAAGTACACTAAACTGGATTAATTGTAATTTATTGACTATGCTTTTCGCTGATGAAGCGCACGAGGCGCGTTCACGTGTAAGGTGCATTGCACCGAACATCTTGCCGGGGGCAAACGATGAGATGAAATGAGAAAGAAAATCTAAGTGATACAAGTTGATCAACAATATTCAATACAGCTAAGTAATTAATCTTTAAACGATAACTTCCTAAATATCGGCGAAGTGCCTCTGTCCATTTGTTTCATCGCAATGTCATCATCACAACACTGTTGCGTTTTTCGCGCACTTGCACTGCACTTATCACTATCACTAACACTACACTGGCGCACCAGCCCGCGCTGCCTGCGGGGGCTGCGGGGGGCGGGGGCGTCTCTCGCTCGGTTCTGCTCTACGTCCTGTGCTGGAGAAGGCAGTTCTTGCACCTGGTTGTTCACTGGGGGAGGAGTTGCTCTGAGCCTCCCCTGACAGCGTGTTTTTCGGGTTACGTAAATAATTATCCCGATTATCACTACACCCCATAGACAGTATATAGCGGTATAGTGGTGTATGTCGTTTGCCGAGTAATTATCGAGAAGAGGCTCGGTTTCTTTCATTATCTTTATTTTATCTCCGATGTCCTTTAATTGACCCGCGTCATAGTTGTCCAGGCTATTATTTCTGTACTCCGGCAACGTTATATTTATAATGTGGTTGATGGGATCTATTTCCGGTGCTTTTATGTTAAAACTCAAGTCGACCTTGCTTTGCATGTTTTGATGCGTGTGAATTGTAAAGTTATCCGTTTTCACAACACAATTCTCGTCTACATTGATAATATTCGTCTGGACTACTGTCTGGGATGTAACCTGATTCTTGCATAGCGCGCGCAATTGGCACGCGTCACAACAAAAGTAAAGGTACTGACTCACTTTCGATAGACTTATCCATTTGTTTTGACAAGCGGCTGTGTTTGTTTTGCATTGATAATTGTTATCCTTAATGCATAAATCCTTGTCAGAGTTCATTTTGAAGACTGGAGTTTTAAGGTAGCACATGTATGTTGTTTCGTCTCGAATAATGCAGTGTTCTATTTCTTTTTCCGTTAGCGGCAAATAGGCATCTTTGCGTAAATTAATGGCTACGTGGTTTTCTATAGGAGTTATAGATATCATGTTTCTTCCCGCACTGTGCTGTATAGGTATGATGTTGTATAAATCGTAACTGTCTCGGCTTACAAGGGGAATACGAATCTCTATTATCATGTATTGGTCAGTCATCTTGGCTTTAATCTTTAATAGGTGATAGATGTTTTGCAAATGGGTTTGAATGTTATCTACTGGTAAGGATAAGTCGCTTACTAGTTGTCCAGATATAATGTTGAGTTCTCTTTGAAATTGTTGTGGGCTGATGATATGTATGTTCATTTTCCCGTTATATATGTTTGTGAGGGTTTCTAATAAGGTATCTTGAATATTTCTTAAGTGGCTCAGTAGGTTGTTAGCGGCCATCGCAATAATGTTGAATTGTGCCATGCACTCAGCGTTATTTACTCCCTTTTGCAATGCGGAAGTGCCTTGATCTAGGCTAATTAAATGAGCGTGTATCATTTTATGTTGTTTTTCTATGCTATCTTTGTTTCTTAATAACAAGTTATATTCGGCCTCTATTATCGATGTCTGGTTTTTCCAAAGGTTGGCGAGGTGTTTCTCATTGTTTCTTGTTAGTAAAATGTCCTTTTGATATTGCTCTGCGAACCTTTCATCCAGAACTCCGAAAAGAGTGTTTGCGATATTTCCGACACCATTAATTAGGCCGCGGCGTGTTCGTGTTTCGGGTTTCAACTGTTTACTCGATAGAATACGGTTGTAGTGTTGTAATTCGTCATAAGACTGACGTAGTTGTAATGTAATGATGTCACAATGTGTTAGGGTCTTTATTTGTTGGCATATGTTTTCTAGTTGGGTGTTATACTTTCTGTAGGCCGTTATTCCTTCCCAGTAGGGGTTGAGGTCCTGGTAAGCTACTAATTTCCATTCATCTTTTACAAGCAGCATGTTTCCGATGTTGTCGAAATAAAACCCTTTATTTTCCTGTACGTGGGTCACTTGAACGCAGCATCCCATTGTTAATAGGGACATGAGATAAAGGAATGCCATAAAGATTGTATTGGCATATCCGAGGTTGTTGTTTGGTCTCTGCTTTTTTGTTTGTTTTTCTGGCGTGGAGGCTTGGTTTTCATATTGCTCTGTTTCTTTTGGTATCGGTAGGACAGATAGTTTTAGTACTGGTCGCTTTAAGAGCCCATATTTTGTTTTTAAGGTGACGACTCGGACATGTCCGTCCGGTCCGGCATGAACTTCTACCACACGTCCGAGGGCCCACTTTCCCGCGGGTAGGTTGTCGTCGTGTATTACTACCATGTCATCTTTTTTAAGGTTCTTCTGAGGCGTGTTCCACTTCGGTCTTGCCGACAATTGACTTAAGTATTCGCACTTCCACCTCCTCCATATATCTCTAAATATTTTTTGAGTCAAGTGCCATCTCGTTCTAGCGTCCTCCTCTGTTTCGATCACTGTTCCACCAGCTCGGCCTGTCAGGAAGTGTGCTGGGGTGAGAAAATCCAGGTCTTCAATATCTTCCGTCAACGGGCATAAGGGTCGGGAATTTAGGCAGGCTTCTATCTGGGCTAGTACGGTGGCATACTCCTCAAAGGTTAGTTTGTGTTCGCCCACTACACGTTTTAGGTGGTGTTTAAGGCTTCTTACTGCCCTTTCCCAGAGACCTCCTGCGCTGGGCCAAGAAGGGGCATTGAAATGCCATTCTATCTCCATCTCCGAAATTTCCGAAAGGAAGCTGTCGTTAAATATGTTACGTAAGTCTTGCCATTGTCTCTGTAGTATGTTGTTAGAACCTATAAAATTTGTTCCGTTGTCAGAATATATGTGACGAGGAGTTTCTTTCCTAGCTGCCATTCTTCGTAAAGCAGCTAAGAATGCGGAGCTCGTTAGTTCAGACACCAATTCCAGGTGGACGGCCTTGGTGACCATGCATACGAAGATCGCAACGTAGCCCTTCAATGTTTTTATGCCACGCCCTTTATTGGCTTTGATGTCCACGTATCCTGTGTAGTCAACGCCAGTGTAATAAAATGGTTTGGCTTCATTTACTCTAGCAGCAGGTAATGTACCCATTATTTGGTGTTGTTTTCTTCCTTCAATTTTCTTGCATTTAACACATTTTCTAACTTCTTTCTTTACTGTGTTCATTCCTCCCATCACCCAATACTGTTCTCTTAGTTTTGCCATAGTTAGTCGGGCTCCACCATGTAGCGTCATGGCGTGAGCTTGCTCAATTAATAACGTTGTAAGTCGTGTGTTTTTTGGGATGATTTTCGGATGCTTCATCTCGTACGGAATGTTAGCTGCTTCTAGCCTGCCTCCTACTCTCAGAATGTTGTTTTCGTCAATGAATGGTTTTAATTTTAAAAGTTTGCTGTTTGTTTCAACTCGTTTATGTTTACGCAAGTATTCCATATCCGTTCCCAATTCTTCGCTTTGCACAAATTTTATTATTGTCAATTTAGCTTTTCTCAACTCCGGTAACGTGAGATAGCTAGGTTATATGGCACGCGTCGGTGTCAATGCCCGTAATATCCATGCAATAATTCTTGTTATTTTACCGAGTGAGCTAAATTTGTCCAATAAACTTTTGATAATGTTATTTTCCTTTACCGACTGCGTCACACAAAGGAGGGTATTGTTGTCAATGTTATTTTGGGTTATGTTATTGATGCGGGATTTTTTCTCTTCTTCGTTTGTGGTATATTGTGGATGTTTTGAGGCATCGATAGTAGGTTGGAATGTTAAGAGCCAGGACGGAGCTTGCCACCACAGAGTATGGTTTTTCAGTTGGGATGCTGTGAGACCCCTGCTTGCTGCATCTGCCGGGTTATCTGATGATTTGACATACCTCCACTGTTCTTCGGGCATTATTTCTTTTATTTGTGCTACTCTGTTGGCTACGAACGGCTTCCAGCGGTTCGATTCGCCTTGCAACCACCCGAGCACGATCTCTGAATCCGTCCAGCCGTATGTTACTATATTAAGGTCGTGTAACGAATGTTTAATCTTTTCCATCAATCTCGCCAGTAGATGGGCTCCACACAGTTCGAGCCTAGGTAACGTTAATGTTTTCTTGTGTGGTACGAGTTTGGTTTTGGCCGCAACTAGGACTATATTAGGCCGCTGTTTTATTCGTGCATAGACTACACAAGCGTATGCTTCAAGGGACGAGTCACTGAACCCGAGAAGTTCTATGACGTCATCTTCGTTGCACAATAACCATCTCGGTATTTTACATTCATTCAATTGTTCGATATCACTAATTGCTTTTAACCATTCCGCATGGATTTCATCTGACACATAGTCGTCCCATCTTGTGTTTTCTTTCCAAACTAATTGGAATAAGATTTTGAGTTTTGTTGTAAATGGGGCGAGCCAGCCTAATGGATCATATAATTTGGAGATTTCGGATAAAAGTGTTCTCTTGGTCAGTTTACCTGTAATTTGAGTCGGTTTGCAGTTAAACGTGAAAGTATCTTCAGTGGGGTTCCAGCATAATCCCAGTGTTTTTGTTATGTTATCCACCTTAAAGTTGAAGACCATTTCCTTGCTACCCTGTTCTTTGCTTATGTTTTCTAAGATTTCTTCCTGGTTGGATGACCACTTTCGTAAATTGAAACCTCCGGCTTTTAGAAGGTTGTTTAGATCGGAAACTAAAGTCTTCCCTTGTTCTAATGAATGTGCTCCATGTAGTAAGTCATCCATATAGAATGCCTCTTCCACCACTTTCGCTGCTTCTGGGAATTTATCTCGTTCGTCAGCTGCTAGTCTTTTTAAGGTCATCATGGCTATAAATGCCGCAGACTTGGTTCCGTATGTCAGTCTTGTTAGTTGAAATGTTTGTAACGGTTTTTCAGGGCTATCTCGCCATATTATTTTCTGTAGATGTTGATCCATCTCATTCACGAGTATTTGACGGTACATTTTTTCGATGTCCGCGGTAAAGGCGTATTGATACTGTCTCCACTTTAATAAAAGTACTTGTAGGTCTTGTTGTAGATTGGGTCCCGTATACATCAGATCGTTCAACGAATGGCCTGAAGATGTTTTCGAGGATGCGTTAAAAACCACCCGGTATTTAGAAGTTGCTGATTCGGCACGCTCGAGAATGTGATGGGGTAAGAAGGACTCGAGTCCTTTAATACCTGTATCGGGCTTCATGTGACCCAGGTCCAGATATTCATCCATAAATTGTTTGTAACCTTGTGCTAATTTTTCTTGTTTTTGAAGTTTACGTTCCATGTTCTTAAATTGTGCTATTGCTTTTGTTTTCGATTCTCCTAGTTCCTCTTGCCACTGTGGTTTCATAGGAAGGCGCACTTCATATCTTCCTTCCGAATTCCTCTTCGTATTCATTTCATAGTGTTTGATGCATTCCTGATCCTCCTGAGATAAATCTCCTTCTTCGGTGATGTCTTCTATCTCCCAAAAGTGTTTAATGTCTTCTAAATTGTTTATTACTACGTTGCATTGATATGTACGAGCATTTCCAAAAAGTAACCATCCGACTTGCGTTTGTTGTGCTATGGGCTCGGCTGTGCTGCCTCTGATAATTCCATCGAGAAGAATATGTTGATAAATATCCGCCCCAAGTAGTAAGTCTATAGGTCTACTGACGTAAAACTCGGGATCTGCTAGGCGTATGTTTTGTATAATCGACCACGATGGTTTTGAAAATGTTTTATTCGGCAAGTTCTTAATGAGATTATTCATAATAATAACCTCAGCGTCAAATGTAAAGTCGTTGTAGACTGAAGAACATTCTATGTTTAGTTTTCCCTTACAGTTATTTTGTTTCTGTCCCACTCCATAAATAATGCCATTGCATCTTTCTCTCTTTAAATTTAATAAGTGTGCTGTTTGTTCTGTTACAAGAGAAATCTGTGAGCCAGGATCTATCAAAGCTCTTAAGGTATGCTGCGTTCCGTCGCCTCCCTTTACTTTTATCAGAGCTGTTGCTAACAAAATCTCTGAGTCCTCATTTTGAGGTGATTGCGAAATGTTATTTACGTTCTTGTTATTTCCAGCAATCGCTGCATTTGCTGACGACGATGAGGTCGACGGCTCCGGTGCTGATGATAGTGTTTTTACGCACGCCTCATGTATCAATGTGTTATGTCGGCCATTGCACTTGTGGCACGTTTTTAATGAATTGCATTTATTACCGTAATGAGTAAACAGGCAGTTAATACATAGTGCCAGTTTTTTAACTGTCTGGTAACGTTTTTCAATGGGTAGTTGTAAGAATTGACGACAATTGTATATGCCGTGTTGACTTTTACACATTGGACATTGAATGCCTGAAACATGTAATGTTTTTCCTACTGTTGGAGCTCCGTGACTTCGATTGACTCCGTTGCTTGTTTGGGTAGAGTTGAGATACGGGCGATAATTATGTTGTGTTTGATACGGTTTTCGTGGATTTGCACTCGATGTGCTTGTTTGGGGATATGTTTTGGGAATAGCAGATTCTTGTTTTCGGCGAGCCGTCTCAAGGCTTGTGAATTTGCCTTCCATGAATTCCATGAATTCCTTTAGGACTGGTAGTGCTCGGGAATTGGTTAGCGATTCCACGTAGTCCATATGGGTTTCGGCATCGAGTTTTTGTGACAAAATATGTACTATTATTGGATCCCATGAGTTTATATCGACACCTAGGTTTTTTATTGCGTGTAGGCATTCGTTGGTCGTATCGTGCATTTTCTTTATTTGTGTCACGGATTGTTGCTGCATCGTAGGTAGACCTAATAAAATATTCATATGGGAAGTGAATATTAGTTTAGTGTTGTTGTATCGGTTGTTTAGAATATCCCAACATACGGTGTAATTATCTGAACTTATTTGCAAGTGTTGTATGAGCCTTTCTGCTTCGCCCTTAACTTTTGACTTTAAAAACTGCATCTTTTGGGCGTTAGATAACGCTGTATTTTTGTGGATAGCCTCACTAAATAAGTCTTTGAATGCCACCCATGTGTTGTAGCTTCCATGAAAAGTCGGTATTTCCAACATAGGTGTAGATTTCTCTCGGTGTGCCACTGACCATATCTTTTTGTTGATTTCCTTTTTTAGAATGTTAAATGTTTCCTCGTGAGCATTAAATGAAGTCTCGTATTCCACATTTGTCTGAGTACTCTCACTTTCTATCTCCCAATGTAGCGAATCTATTACAGTCCAACGAGATTGTAAGGACTTAAGTGCATCTTCTAACTCCCACTTATCTGTCAGAATGTTGACATCTATACCTTTTACTGTTCTAACGAAAGCCTTCATGTTAGCTAACTGTTTGCGATACATTTCATCGTGTTTACTAGATGTTCCCGCATTTGTTTTGATGAATTGGTTGCTTAAGTGTCCGCCTAATTCTACTCTTAGAGGCTCTCGTGACGCTTCACCTTTCCCAGCGGCGGCACTTCCCTGGGGATGATTCTTTTGTTCTTCTTCATCCTTGGCCCAAGAAAGCGTTCCCAGTGGTAACTGTTGCGGTACTCCTGTCGTGAGTTCCTGATAACCCGCGTTCAAACGAGAACTAAGCACTGAATAAGATTGTCTCGCACTTTCATACGTACGGTTGGTGAAGTACGGATGAGACTGACTCTCTACCATACCTATTTGTTCATGATTGAGTATAAATTCCTGCCACAAGGTATCCAATTCGTCTAAGCGTTTCGTAAAATACTCGGGCTTCTTCTTCCTTTCAGCACTATCTTTCTTAAAGTTAGTAAGCATAGACTCAATGATGCGGTGAATCTCCTCCTGACGGATTACGCTCGCCATCTTGATGTTTTGTTAGTAAAAATAGGAAAGATCTTACTTGAAGGTCTTCAATGTACGTCGTTACCGACTACTCCTGTCTCGCTGCTGTTGCTGTTGATTACGCCTCTCCTTCAGTCACTGCTCACCCACAAATGTTCAGTTCATTCACCTCACTCACTATTCAGATCTGATTAGCGCGCGAGGTCCACGGTTCGAAGGACCAATGTGAGGAGCGGGTTCGCGGTGAATGTTGCAAAGTCCGGAGAGAAGTAATGAAAATGTTTATTGTCTAGAAATAGCACAAATGTTATAAAAGATTGTTAGTAAAATGTTGAATGTTAATGTGTGTTAATGTTCGAATGCACCCGGTCGCGATAGTTCCGAAAAGTACACTAAACTGGATTAATTGTAATTTATTGACTATGCTTTTCGCTGATGAAGCGCACGAGGCGCGTTCACGTGTAAGGTGCATTGCACCGAACAGGCCACATCCGCTCTTTTGACATTAGAAACGGGGGTGCGTGCCACCACAATTCGTGTTTTTGAATGGCATCAGCTTTTATACCTCGAGAGAGGACGTCGGCCGGGTTTGCTTCACTTGCAACATACCTCCATGTAAACGGAGCAGTAGCTTCTTGTACCTTTGATACCCGATTCCGCAAAAATGTCTTCAAGTTATTTGGTCCGGTTGCTAGCCAGCCAAGAACAATAGAAGAGTCGCACCAAAATACGAATTTGTCAATGGTAAGTCTTAGCGATTGTTTGATCTTCTGACAAAGTCGAGCCGCTACCAACGCACCGCATAATTCGAGTCGCGGCAACGTTGTGGACTTGAGTGGTGATACATTGGCTTTTGCAGATAGTAAATGAGAGTGGACTGTATCATTTGAATCTATGGATCTAGCGTATGCACAAACGCCATACGCCAACTCGGATGCATTGCAAAAGATATTAATTTCGACTTGCTGTTGTTGCTTCACTAGTCCAAGATGTCTAGGAATATCTAGGGGATTGAGGTAGTTTAGTGTCTCAACGATTTCGTTCCAGTCACTTGCCATTTGATTTGGTACTGCGGTGTCCCAGTCCAACTTCTGAAGCCATAATCGTTGCAATAGAACCTTGGTTTGTATGACCGTAGGTGACACTAAACCCAATAGATCGAATATCTGTGAGATCGTTGTCAAAATCGTTCGTTTTGTAACATGTTTTTCGTTTGTAGAAACATGTAATTTATAACTGTAAGTGTCAGCTTCACTGTTCCACAATAAACCCAACGTCTTGGATACAGGAGATTCGTTGAAGGTGTATTTACAAGTTGCTGCCACATCGGATTGATTTGCAAGAACTGTCTCATTGTTTGATCTTCTTTCCAGTGACAGGAACCTCCTTTCAGCCATTGAGAAAGAATCTCCAAGTGAATCTACATCTTGTTTCAATGGCACTTGTACGAGAAATCTTCCGTCTGAAAGGCGCTCTGTGGTCTCCATCCTTTCGCAGATGTGCTCTTCCTTGGACCAGGGTTTCACTTCCGCTACTCTTTCGAGTTTTGTTGAGGCAAAGTGACATCGTATCCTTGAAGCTGCAGGAACACTCCCTGAAACCACCCATCCCAACTTCGTCTCTTGCAGGATTGGTTGATCCTTGCCTAGGTGAATCCGCTTTGTTTGGATTAAATCCCAGAAAATGTCAGCTCCAAGTAGAAGGTCGACGTCTCCTGGCGTTGCGAACTCAGGATCAGCTAGATAGATGCTGTACGGAATCTGGATATCCTGAATGTTCATCTTGTATGCGGGGAGAGGCTCTGTTATGTAAGGAATGACATAACATTCAATTGTCGCTTCAAATGCCCCATTGATAGCTTCTAGATGAAGATCACACTTGTTGGCAATTGACGATGGACGATTGTTCAATCCGATGACAGTTGTGTTGACAGCTAACATCTTCGGCTGTAGCACCTTCGCCAGCTTTTCGGTGATGAAACATGACGTGCTACCACAGTCAAGTAGAGCACGAACAATATGCGCATTGCCTTGGCTGTCAAATATTTTGACACATGCTGTTGACAGTAGCACCTGGTGAGAGGTTCTTGCAGTAGTTGTAATAACCTTGGAGTCAGCAACGGTATCCTGCTTGTGCGGCGTTTCGTCGTCCTTGGAATGCAGCAGCGAGTTGTGTCTCTTGCCGCATACTCGACAGCTTGAATGCCTGCAGTTATAGACAGTGTGGCCAACTCGAAGACAGTTGTGACAAGCCTTCACCTTGGTGACTATTTCTCTTCGCTTAGGAATCGATTCTTTGAGAAAGTCGACGCAATGATATATTGTGTGGTCTCCGTTGCATACCACACACTTCCACTTCGTCGGCGAGTTACTGACAGTTACTAATCCCCGGTTCACATGAGGTCTTGATGAGGTAGACGGCTTTAGCTTGTTGTGCCCTTCCAAACTCTCGAGAAGATCTGCTCGGTTCTTTAAGAATGTGTTGAGCGCAGCATAGTCTACCTTTTCGATAGAGCTTCGATGGGTTTCCCATTCCTTTAAGGTGCATTGGTCCAGCTTGGTGGTTACTATGTGAACGAGGAGTGTGTCCCATCCTTCAGTCGCCTCTCCCATTGCTTTAAGAGAGCGAAGGTTCTTGTTAAACATGTCCAGAAACTCGCGTAAATCCTTTGATGTCTCACGCGGTTGCTTGGCGTCGAACAGCGATTTGACGTAATTATTAATTAATAGCCTATTGTTGTCAAAACGATCGATGAGCATATCCCATGCAATAGGGTAGTTGCTCGTTGTGAGCTCAAGTGAGCTTATTAAATTTAACGCACTACTTTCCAAACTGGCTCGTAAATAGTGAAATTTACTTATAACATCTAGCGAGTCATTGTTGTGCACCAAAGAGCAGAATGTATCTCTAAAGTGTAGCCAGTTTTGAAAGTTTCCGTCAAATTTTGGAAGTGTTATCGTTGGAAGACGAATTTGATACGGCCTACCATTAGAAGAACCGCTATGATGAACGTCAGAGCCCCTATTGTCTCCCTGATTGCATTTCATCACAGACTGGAACTGACTACCCTGGCTACCATCGGGGGAGCCTGGCCGTGCACGCCTAGTGCACTTTAACAAGTCTTTAGCTTGTACCATTGCGTTTAGATATGTAGATTCAAAAACTTCTCGTTCGATATATTGCTCGTCGGGATCCTCGCATAAACATTCAATTTCCAATTGGACCTCGTCAAATTCTAGCGATAATGTTTCCATTTTATCAACCCTAAGCTCCAATTCCTGGCGTTCCGCATCGGGTAGCGGAGTTCCCGAAGGATATTTAGAAACATTCTTATGAAAAATGGTAAGTCTCGCCTTAATAGAACCACGCTTCCGAATTAATTTAGTAAATTCATCTTTGTTTACCATTTTTAAGTTTGAATTTGACATTATTTTGCAAAAATCAATGATTGAGTTTGAAGTTTAAAACAAAAGTGACATTCGAAAAATCTAATTCAAAATTTTATTTTAAAATTAAATTTTACGTAATTTCGAAATCAAACAAATATGAGAATTTTGTAATTGAAATTGAAGTCGTGTAATTCAGAATGAACGAATGATATGGAATAGACTCACTTTCTTTCAGTCGTACACCAACCCCACCGCAGAACTTCCTCGACCAACTGGCAGCTCATGTACCAGCAAACAATCGATGGTCCAGTAATTCTCGGTCACATTTGTATTGATTTGGGCGTATACTTGTATAGGCCGAAGATGGGTACTCTGTCGAATGATAAATTGACGATTAGAAATTGCTTTTGCCGTTGCGTCTTGTTTCCTTTACGTAGCTCCTGCACCAGGCGGCGAGTAGGCACTGCTTGCACGTCGTATCCGTTGTTGCCGACGAGGCAATGATTGTTGCTGTGATGCCCGTAGATTTTGTATGAAGATACGTGTAAGGAATTATTTACGTAGATTATATCCGATTCGCTTTTGAAATATTACTTAACTTTGTTTAGTTATCCATAGGTCGCTTGTATCCTGGTCGTATGGACCAAACTATCATGTTAATACATGAAATAAACATTGAAATCTTAGACAAACATTTTAATCCAATATAGTTGAATGACAATAGAAAAATCAATACATATATGTCAACACGTTCCTTTTGACAAGAAAAATAAAACCAGCCACTTCTTGGCGAAAGAGGCGCTAACAACGCGTACTCAACTAGATGGTTACGTTACGAGAATGCACTTCAGACTGCAAGCAGTGCACTGCTACTGAACCTGCAGATTTACGTAAAGTAACTAACGAACTAAACGTAATTATTTGTTTTTATTGTGTGCGTGTGTAGGTTTACCTGAAAAAAAAAAGACATATACCACGACATTTAGGCACTTGTGTACCTATTGTATTAATGTTGTGAAAAGATAACAACATCGGCATAAATGTCTTTATAGTGTAAGAAAGGTTATTTTTGCCATTGAAACTGTCGCCGCAATCTCGTTAATCCTAAGACAATGGAAAACAGCAAGTCCTATCAGCTTTCGGCTCGTCTGTATCTTGCCGTGCTGGTTTAAATAGATAAACGTTTTAACAACTTGGTAGTTAACAGCCCAATACTTAATGTAATGAAATCCCACACATAAAAATGCGGAATTAATATACTGACTGCAATACGTGTATTAACCTACTACTAAAATCCCGGATTTATTAAAAACATTTTTACAATCCCGGAATTGGGCGATTTAACAACTCTATGGTCGTGCGCACTTGCTTTTACCTCAGGTCATGGAGGACAATCAATTACAGTGGATTTCATTTTTAGCGACCTTGGTTGTAACGACATTTCGGTTGTAGCAACTCTACACCTAAGTCCCTTGTACTTAGAACATACTTTATATGAAATTCCCACTGGCTATAGCGACTCCGGTAGAAACTCCGATTTTGGATGTAGCGACTGATTTTATCGAGTGTTTATCAACAAATTCCTAGAAATCCCATACTGATGTTGCGACCCCAGTTGGCCTACAAATTTATTCGACTTAAAGTCAATGAAGTTTTTTTATACAACTAAAAAAAAAAAAAAATTATACTGTTTATTTCATATTATATCCAATAATTACATTTTTCACCTTAATTGCTAATCTTAAATATAAAAGATTTGTTGGGTACATCCACAGGTGGTCAGCACTTGCGACGACCGGCGACCTTTGCCTATTGTTTAGGTAGGTAGTATACTAACAAAAGAAGGTAACACGTTACACTGTTGATTCGTTTGTAGACCTTATCTCGTTACAATAAGGTTCACATATTGTCAGTCAAGGAGGCTGGTGTTTATTTCAAAATAAAATTTAATTATAGATTATGATCAGTACTATGAAAACGACTGATTGTTTCAAAATATTAAAATAAATACATTAGCGTTCGAATGAACCGTCAAAATGCGACAATTGTGATCTTGATAAAGTAGCATTTTTTTATTGGATATTTAATGTTCGACAAACCGACCTTCAGATTATTAGGTAGTTGTTGCTGACATTGCACAGAAAGTTAGATAAAAATATAGGCGCAAAAGTTAAAATGTGAAATAAACAAACAATCGCCCGAGCGTGAGCTACAAATCTACACTTGCACGCACGATAAAGTAAATACGATTCAAGCCTAAGGAGTCAAAGTACAAAGTTGTTTGCATTAAAAATAAGGAGCGTTTCGGTAGATCAAACCAGTTTGTTTGTACTGAGAGCGGGCCCCACGGCGAGCCGGCGAGCACATCGTCCGTGCGAGCCACGGTTATCTAAAAATGAGTCTAATTGAAAGGTGCGTAAAGATTACATTTGTTAAAAACTGGTTAAAAACCCTATTGATACGGTTACCGTATTGATAGGGTTTTGATTTTGGTTAGCGGTTTGTTGGGTTAACCCGATTGATACGGTACCCTATCGATAGGGTTACCGTTTTACATGGTTACCAATATCGATAGGGTTTTTAAAACCACCGTTATAATAAGCCTATCGAAAACCCTGATTAGGCTTACCGGTTCCGGTCCCTGCCCTAAACACAACATTTTCGCTGCAAAAGTATCAAGGCTCATACACACACTATACGGCAACTTGTTACAGCATACGAAGATACATGACAGATATCATTGTATACCTTATTGCACTATATAAGGGTTTAAATTTAAATGAAAAGTTATGTGCGATAGTGTTGTTACGAACACATTGGAACGCACCGTGTACAGTGCTCGTTTGTGTGCAGCGAAAAACGTCAAAAAATACCTAGATTTGACTTGTGCCCGGCAACGAAAGCACTCTTAAGAAATCTTAGGTCTTTTTACATAAAAGCCTCGATTTCGTCTAAGTCAGGGATATATTTACATATTTTGAATTTTAAGTAATAAAAATTTCTTTTTTATTTTATTTTTTGCTTTACTTAATTAATTGGTTTTTATTTTACATATTCTTTTTTGTATTTCATTTTATTTTTTAAAATATACTACTCGCTTCGCTCAGGATTCTATTTCAACTATAGAATCCATTCACTAGCCCCTAGTTCAATCCTAGAATCCATTCGCTAGCTCGTGTTTCAATTCCACACTCGCGGTTAAAATACAACTTTGCTCCCTTGTACAACAAATATTAACTATTGAACTAATTAGGATTAAAATTGTATTACATTTTGCATCTGCCATATCCAGTCTTGTCCCATCGTTAAGTTTTTTGGCTCAAAGCAAAGAGTGACATTGGGCATCTATTGATTTGATTATTATTGCAAAATTTGCAATCATATTATGATCTCTCGGAAAGCATCTGGTACGAGGTGAAGTGAAAATCTCAAATACCCGGAATTCCCCATATTAAAAGGTATTTTGCGGATTATGATAAGATCATCATCACTTAAGTTTAAGTAATAACATAGTTATATAAGTTGTCAAACACTAACAATCTATGGATACACTTAGTCCGAAATAAATGCATTTTATTTTATTTAAAATTCCGTGGGGGTTGCAGGATCTCTCCAAACCAAAATATGTACATATATATATTCTACACTTGCCAAATGTTTAAAGTTTTACATTCTTTGGGTATCACAATCTGGCATTTGGGATTTTTATGTGTAGCAGATTTGAAAAAACAAACGTGAAATTATATTGCTTTCATAAAAACTGGAAGCAAATAAGTAGGAGGTTGGCTATAAACAAAAACATCTGAGCATCAAGTAGTGGTCTGGAGTCGAATAAATCTGTATTGTTTGGTACAGGAACGCCAGCTCCCAAAGCCATAAAGCCCAGCGCTCGCTATACCTTCTGCGCCAATAAAGACGTTCTATGTGGACTGGACAGCGACGGTATCTGACTAAATTACTGCCACCACTAACGGTTTATTACGTTAGAATTAAAAACATTTCACGCTCGTAAAATAGCATTCCGACCTATCCAAAGATATACTTACCTACTTACTCTAGTTGAATTGATAGGAGCGTAAAAAGAAGGTTAGTTGCTTTGGCTAGGTCCGAATGTTATTTTACAAGCGTTTGAAATTCCAACTATTAGACAAAGTGTTATTTTCATTACCTATAAACGATTTTCATAATCTGAGTTAGTAACTTATGTTTAAAGAACTTTATTCTCATAAGAATACATATGATTCACTTACATGAGAACATTAAATATATAACCTAAGTTACC